>OY728133.1:1909944716-1914944716 GCA_963277665.1 Viscum album
TTAGAGGATCGCACTACTAGAAAAGGGGGCATTGGAGCCCCCCAGACTCGGGCGACCACCATTGGCGGTCGCTATAGAGAACCATTAGGGACCGCCAATGGCGGTCGCTAACCTGCATAAAAAAATTCGGGGGGTTTCTGCCCCCCCCCCCCCCCCCGCGCCCTCTATCTCCCTCCGCCCTAACCCCCTCCCTCCCTCGCCGCCCTCCCTCGCGCCGCGCTCCCCTCCCCCGCCGCCCGCCCTCCCCCCGCCGCCCGCCCTCCCCCGCCTCCTACCATCCGGCCTCCGGCCGCCGCCCTCCGCCCTCGGGCCTCCGGCCGCCGCCCTCCGGCCTCTCGGCCCTCCCCCCCCCCCCCACCCCGGACGGCACCCGCAACCCGGACAGCCCCCGGCGCGCACTCCGGACCACCCCCCGCACCCCGGACGCCTCCTCTCACCCCGGACAGCACCCCCTCGCGCACTCCGGACCGCCCCCCACACCCCGGACGCCTCCCCGCACCCCGGACAGCCCCCCCCCCCCCCCTCGCGCACTCCGGACCGCCCCCCGCACCCCGGTCGCCTCCCCGCACCCCGGACAGCCCCCCCTGCACTCGTACACCCCCCCTCCGAACCCGGACACCCCCCCCCCCCCCCGCACTCGGACATCCCCCCTCCGAACCCGGACAGCCCCCCCGCACCCCGGACAGGCCCCCCGCACCCCGGACACCCCCACCCCGCACTCCCGACAGCCCCCCTGCACCCCAGACAGCCCCCCCTCCCCCGCACCCCCGGACACCCCCGCACCCCGAACACCCCTGCCCGCACCCCTGACAGGCCCCCGACACCCCAGACACCCCTCTCCGCACCTCGGACAGCCCCCCCCCCCCCCCCTCGCTGCCCGTCCCCCCGTCCCCTCACCGCCTCCTCTCCTCCAGCTCCCCGCCACCGCCACCCCGCCCGTCCCCTCCCTTGCCGCACCGCCTTTGGCTCCGGCTCCCCTTCGCTGCCTCCTCTCCCTCGCAGCACCGCCTTCGGCTCCCCTCCCTTTCAGGTTTGTAGCTCAATCAGGTAACATGAGCTTTCAGTTACATTATTATTTTATCAATGGTTCATAAACAAATGGTTAATATTTATTTTGAATATAGTTGATTTGAAAAAATGTAAATGTAATAAGTATTGTGTAAATGTTTGTTATACAGATATTATTATGGATAAGAGTTGGATTGATCTTCCAAATCGAACGTCTAGAGAATATTTCAATGGCATTATGCAGTTTATTGACTTCACGAGAGGATTTGAAAGTGACTATATTAGTTGTCCATGTAGAAAATGTGCTAACAGATATCAATTCACACGAGATACTGTTAGGGATCACCTTTTCTTTAATGGATTTCTGAAAAATTATAAGAGTTGGACTCGTCATGGAGAAGAATATGTTCATTTTCAAAATACAGATGCAGCTCAGATGGATGTTGATGCAAGGATGACTGATCCAATGCATGAAATTCTTACTGAAATGGTACGTGGGTTTGATCCTGAAGGCATTGACATCCAGAATCTTGAGACCGGTGAGATAAATCTTCGCTCTGGTGCAGATCGTGATTCGAGGAGGTTTTATGAAGTACTTGATGATGAAAAAACAGAATTATATCCTGGATGTACTTCTTACAATAAACTGTCGTTTATCGTGGAGTTGTTGCATTTGAAGACTTTGAATAATTGGTCAGACACATCATTCGACATGCTTTTGGTTTTATTGAAAAAAGTTCTTCCTGTCGACGCTAAGATTCCTGAGTCGTATTACTATGCTCGTAAGTTGACAGAGAACTTAGGTTTTACATATTAGACTATAGATGCATGTGCAAACACCTGTATGTTGTTTAGAAATGAAACTGCTCATTTGGATATTTGTACGGTTTGTGGCGCTTCCAGGTGGAAAGAGAACAAGGGAAATAAGACTCATCAAAGTCAGATTGCGATACAGGGGAAACCGATTGCCGTAAAACAAATGCGTTACTTTCCCCTTAAACCGAGGTTGAAAAGATTTTTTATGTCATCTAAAGTTTCTAATTTAATGAGATGGCATGCAGAAAGAGTTCATGAAAGTGACATGTTAACCCACCGGGCAGACTCTCCTGCATGGAAGGATTTTGATAAGAGACATCCCAACTTTGCTAAAGATGTTCGTAATGTCCGATTGGGATTGGCAGCAGATGGTTTCAATCCATTCAAGTCTATGGTTGGTGCAACTCATAGCACATGGCGCGTGGTGTTGGTTCCATATAATCTTCCTCCGTGGCTTTGTATGAAGCAACAATTTATATTACTTTCCACTCTTATTGATGGACCTAAAAGTCCGGGGGATAAGATTGATGTTTACCTTCAGCCATTGATTGATGAGTTGAATGAATTTTGGGGCGATGGTGTGATGACTTATGACTGCGAAATGAATGAAATGTTCAAACAGCATGCTGCTTTATTGTGGACAATCAATGACTTCCCAGCTTATGCAAATTTATCAGGCTGGAGTACGAAAGAGGAATTTGCTTGCCCTTGTTGCAATAAAAGTAAAAAATCTGTATGGCTTAAACATTCCAAAAAATGGGCATACATGGGTCACCAGCGTTTTCTCCCTCCCCAGCATAGGTTCAGAAAGGACAAAGTGGCATTTGATGGTTTTAGAGAGTTCAGCCCAGCACCAAAGATCATGACAGGAGTCGAAATGTTA
The DNA here is from genome assembly GCA_963277665.1 of Viscum album. Taxonomy (NCBI): domain Eukaryota; kingdom Viridiplantae; phylum Streptophyta; class Magnoliopsida; order Santalales; family Viscaceae; genus Viscum; species Viscum album. The sequence continues at coordinate 1,909,947,424 of OY728133.1, forward strand.
TCGCAGATTGAGGAAGAAAACATATGCACGGTATATGAAATTCAGGATTTGGTGGCTCCTCCAGTACGTAATATTCATGCTGCGGGTAGGCAGCGCAGTCACAATTGGAAAAAGAAAAGTATTTTTTATAGTCTTCCCTATTGGAAAACTAACATGTTGAGGCATAATTTGGGATGTCATGCACATTGAAAAAAATGTTTGTGATAACATATTGTGGACCATTTTAGGTGTCCGTGGAAAGTCAAAGGACCATGTTAATGCACGCCGTGATTTGGAAGAAATGGGATTAAGGAAACAGTTGCATTTACAGTTAGCTGAGGGAAACAAGGCATATATGCATGCTGCACAGTATTCGATGACTACAGAGTAGAAAGAGACATTTCTTTCCATTTTGAAGATGGTCAAGGTGCCTGATGGTTACTCTTCTAATATTTCAAAGTGTGTGAATCTGACGAGCAAGACATTGCAAGGGTTGAAAAGTCATGACAATCACATATTACTTCAGCAGTTGATTCCAATCGCAATTTTTGATTGTTTATCCCCCAATGTTGTTCAGCCCTTGATTGAGATGAGTAATTTTTTTAGACAGCTTTGTTTAAGAAATCAACGAATGAGTGATTTAAAAAGTTTGCAGGACCGAATTGTACTTACGCTTTGTCACTTTGAGAAACTTTCCCCCCCCCTCATTTTTCGATGTTATGGTCCACTTGACAGTGCACCTAACTGATGAAGTAATGGATTCTGGTCCAGTGCAATTCAGGTGGATGTATCCTATTGAACGGTATTTGAGTACATTGAAAAGATTTGTACGCAACAGAGCTCGTCCAGAGGCATCAATAGCCAATGGTTATTTGATGGATGAGTGTACTACCTTTTGTGCAGAATATCTTACGGATGTTGAAACAAAATTAGATAAGCCCTCTCGGATTCATGATGGTCCAGTTGGAGAAGGAACCACATTTGATATGGACAACATCGAGTGGATACAAGCACATCGATATATCTTGTTCAATACTCCATCAGTTGCACCATTAATGTAGTAAGTATCTTATCAATGTGCTTGTATAACTTTTACATGTTTTCTTTGCATAAGTTGATCTTTTAAACATCGCGTAATCATTTGCAGGAAACACATTAATGAGATAAAAGAAGAGATGCATCGTGCGACTGAGTTGCAAATTCAACAATCTCATTATGCGGCATTTCATGATTGGTTCATGGATTATGTATATATAAATTGATTTTCATTATGAGTGAAGTATTAAACTAATTCTTTCTACATATATCAGTATTGATTTTTATAAATTATGTAGGTTCGTAAGCTGAGGGAGTTAGGGGACCCCACGCTACCTGAAGTATTTATCCAACTGGCTGAGGGTCCATCTATAACGGCTCGTTGTTATAAAGCTATTGATGCTAATGGTTTTCGATTTCGCATTAAAGATGTTGACGACAAACGAGCAACACAAAACAGTGGCATCGGTTGTCCCTTTGTCGATTCGGGTTATTACTATGGTCAATTGATAGACATCATTGAAGTTGTATACACACACGGTTTGAAGTACATATTGTTAAAGTGTAATTGGGTTGATCCAGTGCGTGGATGTAAAGTCGATCAATATCAGTTTTCATTGGTGAATTTTAACTATATGTTATACAGAAATAATGAACGAGTTGAGAATGAACCTTTCATTTTGACATCACAAGCGGAACAATTATTCTTTGTTACTTTGCCTTCGGATCCAAGTTGGCAAGTTGTTGTCAAAATGTCTCGGCGAGAAGTGTTTTTATTTGAAGAAGATGAACCCGAGACTGTTCCGTTTGTTTACCAACAACTTGATCAACATACCGTAGTTCAACGTGAAGAAGATATTTATTGGGTCAGAGCGGCTGTTGAAGGAGAAACGGTCGATTTGCATGCTTAATGAAAGGTATAATTGTTTTCCCGCTATTCAGTAGAATGTCCTAGGATATCATAAATTATCTAATCATTTTATAAATCCTTATAAGTTTTAAACCTCACTTTTGTAAGTTAATTCAGTCATAAATATTTAGGTTGATTAACTTTCTGATTTTTTAAAATTCATTCACAACTAATTATTCAATCCATTTTTTGTTTGATTAACAGTTGTACAAGTTTGATTTATTAAGAACAATCCAATTTATCTTTTAAACACTTTGGACTCATTACTGATATTTTGTATGACTGCAGACATGTCAGGGGAAGAGGCAGAAAATCCACATCATCCATCTGAAGCATCTACGTCTCAGGGTCGAGGTATGTTTGAATGTCATTGTCTATATTTTTTATGTAATTGACATATATATATATATATAACATTTGTCAATTTATATATAAAATTGTTTTCAACAGGATCAGACTCGGCTGCTTCTTCCTCTCGCAGGAGAGGCCCTGGTCGTGGCATATTATCATGGAATTCCGACGCGACGATAGATGTTTCATTTGATGAGGTATTTCATCCCATGGGACCGAATGCCCCGGCATTTATTCGTCAGCTGGGTCATATCATACGTGACCCACATCGATTTCCATTGACCACACGTGATTGGGCTTCTATCCCTCAGGACACATTAGATCGTCTATGGAGGGAGGTTCAGGTAAGAAAATAATTTTACTTTATTTTCTATTTATAAATAATACTAATATGTTTGATTATTTTCATTATAGCAAAATTTGAAAGTATGCCCTGAAAAGTTTCGGCCCGTGTGTATGAGCAAATGCCGTAAGCTGTGGAAAGATTATAAAGGCAAAGTGAAGAGGGACCACTGGGTACCAAATGTGGGTGCCCTTGACATTTTGGAAAAAGTCCCGAGAGGTGTCCTCCCGGCTCAGTGGCGTGACTTGGTTGCATATTGGTCTACTGAGGGTGTTGCGGTTTGTATATTAATTATTTTTCTATATATATATTTTCAAGAATATGTGATTTGTTTGAAATTTGAATGAATTGAATGTAGGAGGTGTCAACACGCCATTCGGAGAATCGAGCGTTGCAGGGACCAGCTCACAGGCTCGGGACTCGTCACGTGTCTCAGATCCAACATGAGGTATATATTATTCATTTTTTAATTTATTAATTAATATGGTTTTGTGTTTATATTCTTTTAATATACAGTTGCGAGGGCAAGGTGCAGCAACTGATAAAATGTTGGTGTGGATAAGGACTCGTGATCGCAATGATCGAGAGGTTGCAGCATTGATAGTAAGTGTCTGTACTTACCAATAATTACATAAATCTATATATTAACATATATATATTTATATATATTTAAATATTTCACAGGATCAATTTGAAACTGAGTTAGAACATCTGCTAGAGGACCAGCGACAGCTTCCCATGCGACGGGATGAGATCTTTCATCGCATTATTGGCCGGGACGGGCATGGCTATAGTTTGACCTATGGAGCAGGGATTCCTCGTTCTGTAGTGTCACGCGCTGCGGTTTTTGGTCCTGCTGTTTCTCATATGACACAGCAGATGTCAGATTTTGAGGCACGGCTGCGCGCTTCCGAGGAGACAAATGCGCAATTGACAGCTGAGGTTAGAGCATTGCGGGAATATGTGCGTCGAGCTGATGGTACAGGGGATCATACGACGCAGGTATATACTGTATTTATTTATTTAATTTAAATTATTTTTGTTATTAAAATATTTATAATGTTTATTTGTTGTAGGCACCTGGCCCACCAGAAGGAGGTAGCAGTGATGGCAACACATGACGCACCATATATTCACGAGATATGTTTTTTGTTTTTACTGGTAGGGTTGACATTGATGTACTGTATTTATTCATTTAAGTAATGCATTATTACTATCCATGGTGGTCTTTTAAATATTTTATACACATATTGAGTTTTTGATCAGATAATCTTGAATGATTCTACATTTGAAAAAGTCGAACTAATTCCAACAGATCAATAAATCTGATATTATAGATTATGTATTATCCAATATATTTTTTATAAATTTCTATATGGTATCGATAAAAGAAATATGTATTAATTAGATGTTATCACTTTTATTTTTCACTTTTGTAATCAATGGGATGACCTTTGCACCCCCGGAGAGCCCCCCGCACCCCCGTACAGCCCCCCGCACCCCCGTACAGCCCCCCGCACCCCCGTACAGCCCCCCCGCACCCCCGTACAGCCCCCCCGCACCCCCGTACAACCCCCCGCACCCCCGTACTGCCCCCGCCACCCCCGTAAAGGCCCCCGCCACCCCCGTACAGCCCCCCGCCACCCCCGTACAGCCCCCCCGCACCCCCGTACAGCCCCCCGCACCCCCGTACAGCCCCCCCCCCCCCCCCCCCCGCACCCCCGTACAACCCCCGCACCCACGTACTGCCCCCGCCACCCCCGTACAGCCCCCCGCCACCCCCGTACAGCCCCCCGCACCCCCGTACAGCCCCCCGCACCCCCGTACAGCCCCACCCCCTCCCCCCCCCCCCCCCGCACCCCCGTACAGCCCCACGCACCCCCGTACAGCCCCCCCGCCCCCCCGTACATCCCCCCGCACCCCCCGTACACCCCCCCCCCCCGCCACCCCCGTACAGGCCCCCGCCACCCCCGTACAGCCCCCCGCACCCCCGTACAGCCCCCCCCCCCCCCCCCCCCCCCCCCCGCACCCCCGTACAACCCCACGCACCCAGGGTACAGCCCCCCCGCACCCCAGTACAACCCCCCGCACCCCCGTACTGCCCCCCGCCACCCCCGTACAGCCCCCCGCCACCCCCGTACAGCCCCCCGCACCCCCGTACAGCCCCCCTCACCCCTGTACAGCCCCCCGCACCCCCGTACAGCCACCCCGCACCCCCGTACAGCCCCCCGCACCCCCGTACTGCCCCCGCCACCCCCGTACAGCCCCCCGCCACCCCCGTACAGCTCCCCGCACCCCCGTACAGCACCCCCCCCCCCTGCACCCCAGTACAGCCCCCCCGCACCCCCGAACAGCCAACCGCCACCCCCGTACAGCCACCCCTCACCCACGTACAGCCCCCCGCACCCCCGTACAGCCACCCCCCCCCCCGGCACCCTCGTACAGCCCTCTGCCACCCCCATACAGCCCCCTCACCCCCGTACAGCCCCCCGACACCACCGTACAGCCCCCCCCCCCTGCACCCTCGTACAACCCCCCGCACCCCCGTACTACCCCCCGCCACCCCCGTACAGGCCCCTGCCACCCCCGTACAGCCCCCCGCACCCCCGAACAGCCCTCCGCCACCCCCGTACAGCCCCCCTCACCCCCGTACAGCCCCCCCTCACCCCCGTACAGCACCCCCCCCCCCCCCCCGCACCCCCGTACAGCCCTCTGCCACCCCCGTACAGCCCCCCCCCCCCCCCCCCCCCGCACCCCCGTACAGCCCTCTGCCACCCCCGTACAGCCCCCCGACACCCCCGTACAGCCCCCCGACACACCCGTACAACCCCCCGCACCTCCGTACAGCCCCCACCACCCCCGTACAGACCCCCGCACCACCGTACAGCCCCCCGATTGTGTCCTTTTCAGCAGCGCGGCGCGCGCTGAAATGACGCGTTGGGGGGTCAAAACCACCCGAACGACCTCCGAATGCCACGAAACCGTACGAAAACATCCGGGGCGTGAATTGTGAAATGGTCGGCCAGACGGAACCTCATTCGGAGGTGCCGTGTGACCGTGGCGGCCGGAAACGCGTTTCCGGCGCCATAAAACACCAAAACGGCGTGCGGCGGTCCCATTCGGAGCAAACGTGCTCCGAAAGACCTGAAACCGCACGGGAACGATAGAAATATTATTCCTGAGATGCAGGAGGAGGTCGCACGTCCATCGGACATGCGGTGCGCGCGGCACGTCCGATTGTGTCGTTTTCAGCAGCGCGGCGCGCGCTGAAATGGCGCGTTGGGGGGTCAAAACCACCCAAACGACCTCCGAATGCCACAAAACCGTACGACAACATCCGGGGTGTGAATTTTGAAATGGTCGGCCAGACGGCACCACATTCGGAGGTGCCGTTTCACCGCGGCGGCCGGAAACGCGTTTCTGGCGCCCTAAAACACCAAAACGGCGTGCGGCGGTCCAATTTGGAGAAAACGTGCTCTGAACGACCTGAAACCGCACGGGAATGATAGAAATATTATTCCTGAGATGCAGGAGGAGGCCGCACGTCCATCGGACGTGCGGTGCGCGCGGCACGTCCGATTGTGTCGTTTTCAGCAGCGCGGCGCGCGCTGAAATGGCGCGTTGGGGGGCCAAAACCACCCGAACGACCTCCGAATGCCAAGAAACCGTACGAAAACATCCGGGGCGTGAATTGTGAAATGGTCGGCCAGACGTCACCTCATTCGAAGGTGCCGTTTGACCGCGGCGGCCGAAAACGCGTTTCCGGCGCCCTAAAACACCAAAACGGCGTGCGGCGGTCCAATTCGGAGAAAATGTGCTCCAAACGACCTGAAACCGCACGGGAACGACAGAAATATTATTCCTGAAATGCAGGAGGAGGCGGCACGTCCATCGGACGTGCGGTGCGCGCGGCACGTCCGACTGTGTCGTTTTCAGCAGCGCGACGCGCGCTGAAATGGCGCGTTGGGGGGTCAAAACCACCCGAACGACCTCCGAATGCCACTAAACCGTACGACAACATCCGGGGCGTGAATTTTGAAATGGTCGGCCAGACGGCACCTCATTCGGAGGTTCTGTTTGACCGCGGCGGCCGGAAACGCGTTTCGGGCGCCCTAAAACACCAAAACGGCGTGCGGCGGTCCCATTCGGAGCAAACGTGCTCCGAACGAACTGAAACCGCATGGGAACGATAGAAATATTATTCCTGAGATGCATAAGGAGGCAGCACGTCCATCGGACATGCGGTGCGCGCGGCACGTCCGACTGTGTCGTTTTCAGCAGCGCGGCACGCGCTGAAATAGCGCGTTGGGGGGTCAAAACCACCCGAACGACCTCCGAATGCCACGAAACCATACTAAAACATCCGGGGCGTGAATTGTGAAATGGTCGGCCAGACGGAAGCTCATTCGGAGGTTCCGTTTGACCGCAGCGGCCGGAAACGCGTTTTCGGCGCCCTAAAACACCAAAACGGCGTGCGGCGGTCCCATTCGGAGCAAACGTGCTCCGAACGACCTGAAACCGCACGGGAACGATAGAAATATTATTCCTGAGATGCAGGAGGAGGCCGCACATCCATCGGACGTGCGGTGCGCGCGGCACGTCCGATTGTGTCGTTTTCAGCAGCGCGACGCGCGCTGAAATGGCGCGTTGGGGGGTCAAAACCACCCGAACGACCTCCGAATGCCACGAAACCGTACGAAAACATCCGTGGAGTGAATTTTGAAATGGTAGGAAAGACGGCACCTGATTCGGAGGTGCCGTTTGACCGCGGCGGCCGGAAACGCGTTTCCGACGCCCTAAAACACCAAAACGGCGTGCGGCGGTCCCATTCGGAGCAAACGTTCTCCGAACGACCTGAAACCGCACGGGAACGATAGAAATATTATTCCTGAGATGCAGGAGGAAGCCGCACGTCCATCGGACGTGCGGTGCGCGCGACACGTCCGATTGTGTTGTTTTCAGCAGCGTGGCGCGCGCTTAAATGGCGCGTTGGGGGGTCAAAACCACCCGAACGACCTCCGAATGCCACGAAACCGTACGACAACATCCGGGGCGTGAATTTTGAAATGGTCGGCCAGACGGCACCTCATTCGGAGGTGCCGTTTGACCGCGGCGGCCGGAAACGCGTTTCCGGCGCCCTAAAACACCAAAACGGCGTTTGGCGGTCCAATTCGGAGCAAACGTGCTCCGAACGACCTGAAACCGCACGGGAACGATATAAATATTATTCCTGAGATGCAGGAGGAGGCCGCACGTCCATCGGACGTGCGGTGCGCGCGGCATGTCCGATTGTGTCGTTTTCAGCAGCGCGGCGCGCGCTGAAATGGCGCGTTGGGGGGTCAAAACCACTCGAACGACCTCCGAATGCCACGAAACCGTACGACAACATCTGGGGTGTGAATTGTGAAATGTTCGGCCAGACGGTACCTCATTCGGAGGTGCCGTGTAACCGCGGCGGTCGGAAACGCGTTTCCGGCGCCATAAAACACCAAAACGGCGTGCGGCGGTCCCATTCGGAGCAAACGTGCTCCGAACGACCTGAAACCGCACGGGAACGATATAAATATTATTCCTGAGATGCAGGAGGAGGCCGCACGTCCGATTGTGTCGTTTTCAGCAGCGCGGCGCGCGCTGAAATGGCGCGTTGGGGGGTCAAAACCACCCGAACGACCTCCGAATGCCACGAAACCGTACGACAACATCCGGGGCGTGAATTTTGAAATGGTCGGCCAGACGGAACCTCATTCGGAGGTGCCGTTTGACCGCGGCGGCCGGAAACGCGTTTCAGGCGCCCTAAAACACCAAAACGGCGTGCGGCGGTACAATTCGGAGAAAACGTCCTCCAAACGACCTGAAACCGCACGGGAAAGATAGAAATATTATTCCTGAAATGCAGGAGGAGGCCACACGTCCATCGGACGTGCGGTGCGCGTGGCACGTCCGACTGTGTCGTTTTCAGCAGCGCGGCGCGCGCTGAAATGGCGCGTTGGGGGGTCAAAACCACCCGAACGACCTCCGAATGCCACGAAACCGTACGAAAACATCCGGGGCGTAAATTGTGAAATGGTCGGCTAGACGGCACCTCATTCGGAGGTGCCGTTTGACCGCAGCGGCCGGAAACGCGTTTCCGGCGCCCTAAAACACCAAAACGGCGTGCGGCGGTCCCATTCGGAGCAAACGTGCTCCGAACGACCTGAAACTGCACGGGAACGATAGAAATATTATTCCTGAGATGCAGGAGGAGGCCGCACGTCTATCGGACGTGCGGTGCGCGCGGCACGTCCGACTGTGTCGTTTTCAGCAGCGCGTCGCGCGCTGAAATGGCGCGTTGGGGGGTCAAAACCACCCGAACGACCTCCGAATGCCACGAAACCGTACGACAACATCCGGGGCGTGAATTGTGAAATGGTCGTCATTCGGAGGTGCCGTTTGACCACGGCGGCCGGAAACGCGTTTCCGGCGCCCTAAAACACCAAAACGGCGTGCGGCGGTCCCATTCGGAGCAAACGTGCTCCGAACGACCTGAAACCGCACGGGAACGATAGAAATATTATTCCTGAGATGCAGGAGGAGGCCGCACGTCCATCGGACGTGCGGTGCGCGCGGCACGTCCGATTGTGTCGTTTTCAGTAGCGCGGCGCGCGCTGAAATGGCGCGTTGTGGGGTCAAAACCACACGAAAGACCTCCAAATGCCACGAAACCGTACGAAAACATCCGGGGCGTGAATTGTGAAATGGTCGGCTAGGCGACACCTCATTCGGAGGTGCCGTTTGACCGCGGCGGCCGGAAACGCGTTTCCGGCGCCCTAAAACACCAAAACGGCGTGCGGCGGTCCCATTCGGAGCAAACGTGCTCCGAACGACCTGAAACCGCACGGGAACGATAGAAATATTATTCCTGAGATGCAGGAGGAGGCCGCACGTTCATCGGACGTGCGGTGCGCGCGGCACGTCCGATTGTGTCGTTTTCAGCAGCGCGGCGCGCGCTGAAATGGCGCGTTGGGGGGTCAAAACCACCCGAACGACCTCCGAATTCCACGAAACCGGACGACAACATCCGGGGCGTGAATTGCGAAATGGTCGGCCAGACGGCACCTCATTCGGAGGTGCCGTTTTACCGCGGCGGCCGGAAACGCGTTTCCGGCGCCCTAAAACACCAAAACGGCGTGCGGTGGTCCAATTCGGAGCAAACGTGCTCCGAACGACCTGAAATCACACGGGAACGATAGAAATATTATTCCTGAGATGCAGGAGGAGGCGGCACGTCCATCGGACGTGCGGTGCGCGCGGCACGTCCGATTGGGTCGTTTTCAGCAGCGCTGCGCGCGCTGAAATGGCGCGTTGGGGGGTCAAAACCACCCGAACGACCTCCGAATGCCAAGAAACCGTACGAAAACATCCGGGGCGTGAATTGTGAAATGGTCGGCCAGACGGCACCTCATTCGGAGGTGCCGTGTGACCGCGGTGGCCGGAAACGCGTTTCTGGCGCCATAAAACAACAAAACGGCGTGCGGCGGTCCCATTCGGAGCAAACGTGCTCCGAACGACCTGAAACCGCACGGGAACGATATAAATATTATTCCTGAGATTCAGGAGGAGGCCGCACGTCCATCGGACGTGCGGTGCGCGCGGCACATCCGATTGTGTCGTTTTCAGCAGCGCGGCGCGCGCTGAAATGGAGCGTTGGGGGGTCAAAACCACCCGAACGACCTCCGAATGCCACGAAACCGTACGACAACATCCGGGGCGTGAATTGTGAAATTTTCGGCCAGACGGAACCTCATTCGGAAGTGCCGTTTGACCGCGGAGGCCGGAAACGCGTTTACGGCGCCCTAAAACACCAAAACGGCGTGCGGCGGTCCCATTCGGAGCAAACGTGCTCCGAACGACCTGAAATCGCACGGGAACGATAGAAATATTATTCCTGAGATGCAGGAGGAGGCCTCACGTCCATCGGACGTGCGGTGCGCGCGGTACGTCCGATTGTGTCGTTTTCAGCAGCGTGGCGCGCGCTGAAATGACGCGTTGGGGGGTCAAAACCACCCGAACGACCTCCGAATGCCACGAAACCTTACGACAACATCCGGGGCGTGAATTGTGAAATGGTCGGCTAGACGGAACCTCATTCGGAGATGTTGTGTGACCGCGGCGGCCGGAAACGCATTTCCGGTGCCATAAAACACCAAAACGGCGTGCGGCGGTCCCATTCGGAGCAAACGTGCTCCGAACGGCCTGAAACCGCACGGGAACGATAGAAATATTATTACTGAGATGCAGGAGGAGGCTTCACGTTCATCGGACATGCGTTTCGCGCGGCACATCCGATTGTGTCGTTTTCAGCAGCGCGGCGCGCGCTGAAATGGCGCGTTGGGGGGTCAAAACCACCCGAACGACCTCTGAATGCCACGAAACCGTACGAAAACATCCGGGGCGTGAATTGTGAAATGGTCGGCCAGACGGCCCCTCATTCGAAGGTGCCGTTTGACCGTGGCGGCCAGAAACGCGTTTCCGGCGCCCTAAAACACCAAAATGGCGTGCGGCGGTCCCATTCGGAGCCAACGTGCTCCGAACGACCTGAAACCGCACGAGAACGATCGAAATATTATTCCTGAGATGCAGGAGGAGGCCGCACGTCTATCGGACGTGCGGTGCGCGCGGCACGTCCGATTATGTCGTCTTCAGCAGCGCGGCGCGCGCTGAAATGGCGCGTTGGGGGGTCAAAACCACCCGAACGACCTCCGAATGCCACGAAACCGTACGACAACATCCGGGGCGTGAATTGTGAAATGGTCGGCCAGACGGAACCTCATTCGGAGGTGTCGTTTGACCGCGGCGGCCGGAAACGCGTTTCTGGCGCCCTAAAACACCAAAACGGCGTGCGGCGGTCCCATTCGGAGCAAACGTGCTCCGAACGACCTGAAACCGCACGGGAATGATAGAAATATTATTCCTGAGATGCAGGAGGATGCCGCACATCCATCGGACGTGCGGTGCGCGCGACACGTCCGATTGTGTCGTTTTCAGCAGCGCGACGCGCGCTGAAATGGCGCGTTGGGGGGTCAAAACCACCCGAACGACATCCGAATGCCACGAAACCGTACGAAAACATCCGGGGCGTGAATTGTGAAATGGTCGGCCAGACGGCACCTCATTCGGAGGTGCCGTTTGACTGCGGCGGCCGGAAACGCGTTTCTGGCGCCCTAAAACACCAAAACGGCGTGCGGCGGTCCCATTCGGAGCAAACTTGCTCCGAACGACCTGAAACCGCACGGGAACGGTAGAAATATTATTCCTGAGATGCAGCAGGAGGCCGCACATCCATCAGACATGCGGTGCGCGCGGCACGTCCGATTGTGTCGTTTTCAGCAGCGCGACGCGCGCAGAAATGGCGCGTTGGGGGGTCAAAACCACCCGAACGACCTCCGAATGCCACGAAACCGTACGAAAACATCCGGGGCGTGAATTGTGAAATGGTCGGCCAGACGGCACATCATTCGGAGATGTCGTTTAACCGCGGCGGCCGGAAACGCGTTTCCGGTGCCCTAAAACACCAAAACGGCGTGCGGCGGTCCAATTTTGGAGAAAACGTGCTCTGAACGACCTGAAACCGCACGGGAACGATAGAAATATTATTTCTGAGATGCAGGAGGAGGCCGCACGTCCATCGGACGTGCGGTGCGCGCGGCACGTCCGACTGTGTCGTTTTCAGCAGCGCGGCGCGCGCTGAAATGGCGCGTTGGGGGGTCAAAACCACCCGAACGACCTCCGAATGACACGAAACCGTACGAAAACATCCGGGGAGTGAATTGTGAAATGGTCGGCCAGACGGCACCTCATTCGGAGGTGCCGTTTGACCGCAGCGGCCGGAAACGCGTTTTCGGCGCCCTAAAACACCAAAACGGTGTGCGGCGGTCCCATTCGGAGCAAACGTGCACCGAACGACCTGAAACTGCACGGGAATGATAGAAATATTATTCCTAAGATGCAGGAGGAGGCCGCACGTCTATCGGACGTGCGGTGCGCGCGGCACGTCTGATTGTGTCGTTTTCAGCAGCGCGGCGCGCGCTGAAATAGCGCGTTGGGGGGTCAAAACCACCCGAACGACCTCCGAATGCCACGAAACCGTACGAAAACATCCGTGGCGTGAATTGTGAAATGGTCGGCAAGACGGCACCTGATTCGGAGGTTCCGTTTGACCGCGGCGGCCGGAAACGCGTTTCCGGCGCCCTAAAACACCAAAACGGCGTGCGGCGGTCCCATTCGGAGAAAACGTGCTCCGAACGACATGAAACCGCACGGGAACGATTGAAATATTATTCCTGAGATGCAGGAGGAGGCCGCACGTCCATCGGACGCGCGGTGCGCGCGACACGTCCGATTGTGTCGTTTTCAGCAGCGCGTCGCGCGCTGAAATGGCACATTGGGGGGTCAAAACCACCCGGACGACTTCTGAATGCCACGAAACCGTACGAAAACAACCGGGGCGTGAATTTTGAAATTTTCAGCCAGACGGAACCTCATTCGGAGGTGCCGTTTGACCACGGTGGCCGGAAACGCGTTTCTGGCGCCCTAAAACACCAAAACGGCGTTTGGCGGTCCAATTCGGAGAAAACGTGCTCCGAACGACCTGAAACCGCACGGAAACGATATAAATATTATTCCTGAGATGCAGGAGGAGGCCGCACGTCCATCGGGCGTGCGGTGCGCACGGCACGTCCGATTGTGTCGTTTTCAGCAGCGCGGCGCGCGCTGAAATGGCGCGTTGGGGGGTCAAAAACCACTCGAACGACCTCCGAATGCCACGAAACCGTACGAAAACATCTGGGGCATGAATTGTGAAATGGTCGGCCAGACGGCACCTCATTCGGAGGTGCCGTGTGACCGCGGCGGTTGGAAACGCGTTTCCGGCGCCATAAAACACCAAAACGGCGTGCGGCGGTCCCATTCGGAGCAAACGTGCTCCGAACGACCTGAAACCGCACGGGAACGATATAAATATTATTCCTGAGATGCAGGAGGAGGCAGCACGTCCATCGGACGTGCGGTGCGCACGACACGTCTGATTGTGTCGTTTTCAGCAGCGCGGCGCGCGCTGAAATGGCGCGTTGGGGGGTCAAAACCATCCGAACGACCTCCGAATGCCACGAAACCGTACGACAACATCCGAGGCGTGAATTGTGAAATGGTCGGCCAGACGGAACCTCATTCGGAGGTGCCGTTTGACCGCGGCGGCCGGAAACGCGTTTCCGGCGCCCTAAAACACCAAAACGACGTGCGGCGGTCCAATTCGGAGAAAATGTCCTCCAAACGACCTGAAACCGCACGGGAAAGATAGAAATATTATTCCTGAAATGCAGGAGGAGGCCGCACGTCCATCGGACGTGCGGTGCGCGCGGCACGTCCGATTGTGTCGTTTTCAGCAGCGCGGCGCGCGCTGAAATGACGCGTTGGGGGGTCAAAACCACCCGAACGACCTCCGAATGCCACGAAACCGTACGACAACATCCGGGGCGTGAATTGTGAAATGGTCGGCGAGACGGCACCTCATTCGGAGGTGCCTTTTGACCGCGGCGGCCGGAAACGCGTTTCCGGCGCCCTAAAACACCAAAATGGCGTGCGGCGGTCCCATTCGGAGAAAACGTGCTCCGAACGACCTGAAATTGCACGGTAACGATAGAAATATTATTCCTGAGATGCAGGAGGAGGCCGCACGTCCATCGGACGTGCGGTGCGCGCGGCACATCTGACTGTGTCGTTTTCAGCAGCGCGGCGCGCGCTGAAATGGCGCGTTGGGGGGTCAAAACCACCCGAACGACCTCCGAATGCCACGAAACCATACGAAAACATCCGTGGCGTGAATTGTGAAATGGTTGGCAAGACGGCACCTGATTCGGAGGTTCCGTTTGACCGCGGCAGCCGGAAACGCGTTTCCGGCGCCCTAAAACACCAAAACGGCGTGCGGAGGTCCCATTCGGAGAAAACATGCTCCGAACGACCTGAAACCGCACGGGAACGATAGAAATATTATTCCTGAGATGCAGGAGGAGGCCGCACGTCCATCGGACGTGCGGTGCGCGCGACACGTCCGATTGTGTCGTTTTCAGCAGCGCGACGCGCGCTGAAATGGCACGTTGGGGGGTCAAAACCACCCGAACGACTTCCGAATGCCACGAAACCGTACGACAACATCCGGGGCGTGAATTTTGAAATGGTCAGCCAGAGGGCACCTCATTTGGAGGTGCCGTTTGACCGCGGCGGCCGGAAACGCGTTTCCGGCGCCCTAAAACACCAAAACGGCGTTTGGCGGTCCAATTCGGAGCAAACGTGCTCCGAACGACCTGAAACCGCACGGGAACGATATAAATATTATTCATGAGATGCAGGAGGAGGCCGCACGTCAATCGGACGTGCGGTACGCGCGGCACGTCCGATTGTGTCGTTTTCAGCAGCGCGGCGCGCGCTGAAATGGCGCGTTGGGGGGTCAAAACCACTCGAACGACCTCCGAATGCCACGAAACTGTACGAAAACATCTGGGACGTGAATTGTGAAATGGTCGGCCAGAAGGCACCTCATTCGGAGGTGCCGTGTGACCGCGGTGGTCGGAAACGCGTTTCCGGCGCCCTAAAACACCAAAACGGCGTGCGGCGGTCCAATTCGGAGAAAACGTCCTCCAAATGACCTGAAACCGCACGGGAAAGATAGAAATATTATTCCTGAAATGCAGGAGGAGGCCGCACGTCTATCGGACGTGCGGTGCGCGCGGCACGTCCGATTGTGTCGTTTTCAGCAGCGCGGCGCGCGCTGAAATGACGCGTTGGGGGGTCAAAACCACCCGAACGACCTCCGAATGCCACAAAACCGTACGACAACATCCGGGGCGTGAATTGTGAAATGGTCGGTGAGACGGCACCTCATTCGGAGGTGCTGTTTGACCGCGGCGGCCGGAAACGCGTTTCCGGCGCCCTAAAACACCAAAACGGCGTGCGGCGGTCCCATTCGGAGCAAACGTGCTCCGAACGACCTGAAATTGCACGGGAACGATAGAAATATTATTCCTCAGATGCAGGAGGAGGCCGCACGTCCATCGGACGTGCGGTGCGCGCGGCACGTCCGACTGTGTCGTTTTCAGCAGCGCGGCGCGCGCTGAAATGGCGCGTTGGGGGGTCAAAACAACCCGAACGATCTCCGAATGCCACGAAACCGTACGACAACATCCGGGGCGTGAATTGTGAAATGGTCGGCTAGACGGCACCTCATTCGGATGTGCCGTTTGACCGCAGCGGCCGGAAACGCGTTTCCGGCGCCCTAAAACACCAAAACGGCTTGCGGCGGTCCCATTCGGAGCAAACGTGCTCCGAATGACCTGAAACCGCACGGGAACGATAGAAATATTATTCCTGAGATGCAGGAGGAGGCCGCATGTCCATCGGACGTGCGGTGCGCGCGGCACGTCCGATTGTGTCGTTTTCAGCAGCGCGGCGCGCGCTGAAATGGCGCGTTGGGGGGTCAAAACCACCCCAACGACCTCCGAATGCCACGAAACCGTACAAAAACATCCGGGGCGTGAATTGTGAAATGGTCGGCCAGACGGCACCTCATTCGGAGGTGTCATCGGACCGCGGCGGCCGGAAACGCGTTTCCGGCGCCCTAAAACACCAAAACGGCGTGCGGCGGTCCCATTCGGAGAAAACGTGCTCCGAACGACCTGAAACCACACGGGAACAATAGAAATATTATTCCTGAGATGCAGGTGGAGGCTTCACATCCATCGGACGTGCGGTGCGCGCGGCACGTCCGATTGTGTCGTTTTCAGCAGCGCGACGCGCGCTGAAATGGCGCGTTGGGGGGTCAAAACCACCCGAACGACCTCCGAATGCCACGAAACCGTACGACAACATCCGGGACGTGAATTGTGAAATGGTCGGCCAGACGGCACCTCATTCGGAGGTGCCGTTTGACCGCGGCGGCCGGAAACGCGTTTCCGGCGCCCTAAAACACCAAAACGGCGTGCGGCGGTCCAATTCGGAGCAAACGTGCTCCGAACGACCTGAAACCACACGGGAACGATAGAAATATTATTCCTGAGATGCAGGAGAAAGCTGCACGTCCATCGGACGTGCGGTGCGCGCGGGACTTCCGATTGTGTCGTTTTCAGCAGCGCGGCGCGCGCTGAAATGGCGCGTTGTGGGGTCAAAACCACTCAAACGACCTCTGAATGCCACGAAACCGTACGAAAACATCCGAGGCGTGAATTGTGAAATGGTCGGCCAGACGACACCTCATTCGGAGGTGCCGTTTGACCGCGGCGGCCGGAAACGCGTTTCCGGCGCCCTAAAACACCAAAGGGCGTGCGGCGGTCCCATTCGGAGCAAACGTGCTCCGAACGACCTGAAACCACACGGGAACGATAGAAATATTATTCCTGAGATGCAAGGAGGAGGCCGCACGTCCATCGGACGTGCGGTGCGCGCGGCACGTCCGACTGTGTCGTTTTTAGCAGCGTGGCGCGCGCTGAAATGGCGCGTTGGGGGGTCAAAACCACCCGAACGACCTCCGAATGCCACGAAACCGTACGACAACATCCGGGGCGTGAATTGTGAAATGGTCGGCCAGACGGCACCTCATTTGGAGGTGTCGTTTGACCGCGGCGGCCGGAAAAGCGTTTCCGGCGCCCTAAAACACCAAAACGGCGTGCGGCGGTCCCATTCGGAGCAAACGTGCTCCGAACGACCTGAAACTGCACGGGAACGATAGAAATATTATTCCTGAGATGCATAAGGAGGCCTCACGTCCATCGGACGTGCGGTGCGCGCGACACGTCCGATTGTGTCGTTTTCAGCAGCGCGGCGCGCGCTGAAATGGCGCGTTGGGGGGTCAAAACCACCCGAACGACCTCCGAATGCCATGAAACCATACGACAACATCCGGGCGTGAATTGTGAAATGGTCGGCCAGACGACACCTCATTCGAAGGTGCCGTTTGACCGCAGTGGCCGGAAACGCATTTCCGGCGCCCTAAAACACCAAAACGGCGTGCGGCGGTCCCATTTGGAGCAAATATGCTCCGAACGACCTGAAATCGCACGAGAACGATATAATTATTATTCCTGAGATGCAGGAGGAGGCCGCACGTCCATCGGACGTGCGGTGCGCGCGACACGTCCGATTGTGTCATTTTCAGCAGCGCGGCGCGCGCTGAAATGGCGCGTTGGGGGTCAAAACCACCCGAACGAGCTCCGAATGCCACGAAACCATACGACAACATCCGGGGCATGAATTGTGAAATGGTCGGCCAGACGGAACCTCATTCGGAGGTGCCGTGTGACCGCGGCGGCCGGAAACGCGTTTCCGGCGCTATAAAACACCAAAACGGCGTGCGGCGGTCCCATTCGGAGCAAACGTGCTCCGAACGCCCTGAAACTGCACGGGAACGATAGAAATATTATTCCTGAGATGCAGGAGGAGGCCGCACGTCCATCGGACGTGCGGTGCGCGCGACACGTCCGATTGTGTCGTTTTCAGCAGCGCGGCGCGCGCTGAAATGGCGCGTTGGGGGGTCAAAATCACCCGAACGACTTCCGAATGCCACGAAACCGTATGAAAACATCCGGGGCATGAATTGTGAAATGGTCGGCCAGACGGCACCTCATTCAGAGGTGCCGTTTGACCGCGGCGGCTGGAAACGCGTTTCCGGCGCCCTAAAACACCAAAACGGCGTGCGGCGGTCCCATTCGGAGCAAACGTGCTCCGAACGACCTGAAATCGCACGGGAACGATATAAATATTATTCCTGAGATGCAGGAGGAGGCCGCACGTCCATCGGACGTGCGGTGCGCGCGGCACGTCCGATTGTGTCGTTTTCAGCAGCGCGGCGCGCGCTGAAATGGCGCGTTGGGGGGTCAAAAACACCTGAACGACCTCCGAATGCCACGAAACCGTACGAAAACATCCGGGGCGTGAATTGTGAAATGGTCGGCCAGACGGCACCTCATTCGGAGGTTCCGTCTGACCGCGGCGGCCGGAAACGCGTTTCCGGCGCCCTAAAACACCAAAACGGCCTGCGGCGGTCCCATTCGAAGCAAACGTGCTCCGAACGACCTGAAACCACACGGGAACGATAGAAATATTATTCCTGAGATGCAGGAGGAGGCCTCACGTCCATCGGACGTGCGGTGCGCACGACACGTCCGATTGTGTCGTTTTCAGCAGCGCGGCGCGCGCTGAAATGGCGCGTTAGAGGGTTAAAACCACCCGAACGACCTCCGAATGCCACGAAAACGTACGACAACATCCGGGGCGTGAATTGTGAAATGGTCGGACAGACGGCACCTCATTCGGAGATTCCGTTTGACCGCGGCGGCCGGAAACGCGTTTCAGGCGCCCTAAAACACCAAAACGGCGTGCGGCGGTCCCATTCGGAGAAAACGTGCTCCGAACGACCTGAAACCGCATGGGAAGGATAGAAATATTATTCCTGAGATACAGGAGGAGGCCGCACGTCCATCGGACGTGCGGTGCGCGCGGCACGTCCGATTGTGTCGTTTTCAGCAGCGCGGCGCGCGCTGAAATGGCGCGTTGGGGGGTCAAAACCACCCGAACGACCTCCGAATGCCACGAAACCGTACGACAACATCCGGGGCGTGAATTGTGAAATGGTCGGCCAGACGACACCTCATTCGGAGGTTCCGTGTTACCGCGGCGGCCGGAAACGCGTTTCCGGCGCCATAATACACCAAAACGGCGTGCGGCGGTCCCATTCGGAGCAAACGTGCTCCGAACGACCTGAAACCGAACGGGAACGATATAAATATTATTCCTGAGATGCAGGAGGAGGCCGCACGTCCATCGGACGTGCGTTTCGCGCGGCACGTCCGATTGTGTCGTTTTCAGAAGCGCGGAGCGCGCTGAAATGGCGCGTTGGGGGGTCAAAACCACCCGAACGACCTCCGAATGCCACGAAACCGTACGAAAACATCCGGGGCGTGAATTGTGAAATGGTCGGCCAGACGGAACCTCATTCGAAGGTGCCGTTTGACCGCGGCGGCCGGAAACGCGTTTCCGGCGCCCTAAAACACCAAAACGGCGTGCGTCGGTCCCATTCGGAGAAAACGTGCTCCGAACGACCTGAAACCGCATGGGAACGATAGAAATATTATTCCTGAGATGCAGGAGGAGGCCGCACGTCCATCGGACGTGCGGTGCGCGCGGCACGTCCGATTGTGTCGTTTTCAGCAGCGCGGCGCGCGCTGAAATGGCGCGTTGGGGGGTCAAAACCACCCCAACGACCTCCGAATGCCACGAAACCGTACGAAAACATCCGGGGCGTGAATTGTGAAATGGTCGGCCAGACGGCACCTCATTCGGAGGTGCCGTCTGACCGCGGCGGCCGGAAACGCGTTTCCGGCGCCCTAAAACACCAAAACGGCGTGCGGCGGTCCCATTCGGAGCAAACGTGCTCCGAACGACCTGAAACCACACGGGAACGATAGAAATATTATTCCTGAGATGCAGGAGGAGGCTTCACATCCATCGGACGTGCGGTGCGCGCGGCACGTCCGATTGTGTCGTTTTCAGCAGCGCGGCGCGCGCTGAAATGGCGCATTGGGGGGTCAAAACCACCCGAACGACCTCTGAATGCCACAAAACCGTACGACAACATCCGGGACATGAATTTTGAAATGGTCGGCCAGACGGCACCTCATTCGGAGGTGCCGTTTGACCGCGGCGGCCGGAAACGCGTTTCCAGCGCCCTAAAACACCAAAACGGCGTGCGACGGTCCAATTCGGAGCAAACGTGCTCCGAACAACCTGAAACCGCACGGGAACGATAGAAATATTATTCCTGAGATGCAGGAGAAGGCCGCACGTCCATCGGACGTGCGGTGCGCGCGGGACGTCCGATTGTGTCGTTTTCAGCAACGCGGCGCGCGCTGAAATGGCGCGTTGTGGGGTCAAAACCACCCGAACAACCTTTGAATGCCACCAAACCGTACGAAAACATCCGGGGCGTGAATTTTGAAATGTTCGGCCTGACGGCACCTCATTCGGAGGTGCCGTTTGACCGCGGCGTCCGGAAACGCGTTTCCGGCGCTATAAAACACCAAAACGGCGTGCGGCGGTCCCATTAGGACCAAACGTGCTCCGAACGACCTGAAACCCCACGGGAACGATAGAAATATTATTCCTGAGATGCAGGAGGAGGCCGCACATCCATCGGACGTGCGGTGCGCGCGGCACGTCCGACTGTGTCGTTTTCAGCAGCGCGGCGCGCGCTGAAATGACGCGTTGGGGGGTCAAAACCACCCGAACGACCTCCGAATGCCACGAAACCGTACGACAACATCCGGGGCGTGAATTGTGAAATGGTCGGCTAGACGGAACCTCATTCGGAGGTTCCGTTTGACCGCGGCGGCCGGAAACGCGTTTCCGGCGCCCTAAAACACCAAAACGGCGTGCGGCGGTCCCATTCGGAGCAAACGTGCTCCGAACGACCTGAAACCACACGGGAACGATAGAAATATTATTCCTGAGATGCAAGGAGGAGGCCGCATGTCCATCGGACGTGCGGTGCGCGCGGCACGTCCGACTGTGTCGTTTGAGCAGCGCGGCGCGCGCTGAAATGGCGCGTTGGGGGGTCAAAACCACCCGAACGACCTCCGAATGCCACGAAACCGTACGACAACATCCGGGGCGTGAATTGTGAAATGGTCGGCCAGACGGAACCTCATTCGGAGGTGCCGATTGACCGCGGTGGCCGGAAACGCGTTTCCGGCGCCCTAAAACACCAAAACGGCGTGCGGCGGTCCCATTCAGAGCAAACGTGCTCCGAACGACCTGAAACCGCACGGGAACGATATAAATATTATTCCTGAGATGCAAGAGGAGGCCGCACGTCCATCGGACGTGCGGTGCGCGCGGCACGTCCGATTGTGTCGTTTTCAGCAGCGCGGCGCGCGCTGAAATGGCGCGTTGGGGGGTCAAAACCACCCGAACGACCTCCGAATGCCACGAAACCGTACGACAACATCCGGGCGTGAATTGTGAAATGGTCGGCCAGACGACACCTCATTCGAAGGTGCCGTTTGACCGCAGCGGCCGGAAACGCATTTCTGGCGCCCTAAAACACCAAAACGGCGTGCGGCGGTCCCATTCGGAGCAAACATGCTCCGAACGACCTGAAACCGCACGGGAACGATAGAAATATTATTCCTGAGATGCAGGAGGAGGCCGCACGTCCATCGGACGTGCGGTGCGCGCTTCATGTCCGATTATGTCGTTTTCAGCAGCGCGGCGCGCGCTGAAATGGCGCGTTGGGGGGTCAGAACCACCTGAACGACCTCTGAATGCCACGAAATCGTACGACAACATCCGGGGCGTGAATTTTGAAATAGTCGGCCAGACGGCAGCTCATTCGGAGGTGCCGTTTGACCGCGGCGGCCAGAAACGCGTTTCGGGCGCCCTAAAACACCAAAACGGCGTGCGGCGGTCCAATTCGGAGCAAACGTGCTCCGAAGGACCTGAAACCGCACGGGAACGATAGAAATATTATTCCTGAGATGCAGGAGGAGGCCGCACATCCATCGGACCTGCGGTGCGCGCGGCACGCCCGATTGTGTCGTTTTCAGCAGCGCGGCGCGCGCTGAAATGGCGTGTTGGGGGGTCAAAACCACCCGAACGACCTCCGAATGCCACGAAACCGTACGACAACATCCGGGGCGTGAATTATGAAATGGTAAACCAGACGGCACCTCATTCGGAGGTGCCGTGTGACCGCGGCGGCGGGAAACGCGTTTCCGGCGCCATAGAACACCAAAACGGCGTGCGGCGGTCCCATTCGGAGCAAACGTGCTCCGAACAACCTGAAACCGCACGGAAACGATATAAATATTATTCCTGAGATGCAGGAGGAGGCCGCACGTCCATCGGACGTGCGGTGCGCGCGGCACGTCCGATTGTGTCGTTTTCAGCAGCGCGGCGCGCGCTGAAATGGCGCGTTGGGGGGTCAAAACCACCCGAACGACCTCCGAATGCCACGAAACCGTACAAAAACATCCGGGCGTGAATTTTGAAATGGTCGGCCAGACGGAACCTCATTCGGAGGTGCCGTTTGACCGTGGCGGCCGGAAACGCGTTTCCGGCGCCCTAAAACACCAAAACGGCGTGCGGCGGTCCCATTCGGAGCAAACGTGCTCCGAACGACCTGAAATCGCACGGGAACGATAGAAATATTATTACTGAGATGCAGAAGGAGGCCGCACGTCCATCGGACGTGCGGTGCGCGCGGCACGTCCGATTGTGTCATTTTCAGCAGCGCGGCGCGCGCTGAAATGGCGCGTTGGGGGGTCAAAACCACCCGAACGACCTTCGAATGCCACGAAACCATACGACAACATCCGGGGCGTGAATTGTGAAATGGTCGGACAGACGACACCTCATTCGGAGGTGTCGTGTGACCGCGGCGACCGGAAACGCGTTTCCGGCGCCATAAAACACCAAAACGCCGTGCGGCGGTCCCATTCGGAGCAAACGTGCTCCGAACGACCTGAAACCGCACGGGAACGATAGAAATATTATTCCTGAGATGCAGGAGGAGGCCGCACGTCCATCGGACGTGCATTTCGCGCGGCACGTCCGATTGTGTCGTTTTCAGCAGCGCGGCGCGCGCTGAAATGGCGCGTTGGGGGGTCAAAACCACCCGAATGACCTCCGAATGCCACGAAACCGTACGAAAACATCCGGGGCGTGAATTGTGAAATGGTCGGCCATACGGCACCTCATTCAAAGGTGCCGTTTGACCGCGGCGGCCGAAAACGCGTTTC
Source organism: Viscum album (assembly GCA_963277665.1). Lineage (NCBI taxonomy): Eukaryota > Viridiplantae > Streptophyta > Magnoliopsida > Santalales > Viscaceae > Viscum > Viscum album. The sequence goes on from OY728133.1 coordinate 1,909,970,861, forward strand.
CGGCGCCCTAAAACACCAAAACGGCGTGCGGTGGTCCCATTCGGAGCAAACGTGCTCCGAACGACCTGAAACCACACGGGAACGATAGAAATATTATTCCTGAGATGCAGGAGGAGGAAGCATGTCCATCGGACGTGTGGTGCGCGCGGCACGTCCGATTGTGTCGTTTTCAGCAGCGCGGCGCGCGCTGAAATGACGCGTTGGGGGGTCAAAACCACCCGAACGACCTCCGAATGCCACGAAACCGTACGACAACATCCGGGGCGTGAATTGTGAAATGGTAGGCTAGACGGCACCTCATTCGGAGGTGCCGTCTGACCGCGGCGGCCGGAAACGCGTTTCCGGCGCCCTAAAACACCAAAACGGCGTGCGGCGGTCCCATTCGGACCAAACGTGCTCCAAACGACCAGAAACCACACGGGAACGATAGAAATATTATTCCTGAGATGCAGGAGGAGACTTCACATCAATCGGACGTGCGGTGCGCGCGGCACGTCCGATTGTGTCGTTTTCAGCAGCGCGGCGCGCGCTGAAATGGCGCGTTGGGGGGTAAAAACCACACGAACGACCTCCGAATGCCACGAAACCGTACGAAAACATCCGGGGCGTGAATTGTGAAATGGTCGGCCAGACGGCACCTCATTCGGAGGTGCCGTTTGACCGCGGCGGCCGGAAACGCGTTTCTGGCGCACTAAAACACCAAAACGGCGTGCGGCGGTCCCATTCGGAGAAAACGTGCTCCGAACGACCTGAAACCGCATGTGAACGATAGAAATATTATTCCTGAGATACAGGAGGAGGCTGTACGTCCATCGGACGTGCGGTGCGCGCGGCACGTCTGATTGTGTCATTTTCAGCAGCGCGGCGCGCGCTGAAATGGCGCGTTGGGGGGTCAAAACCACCCGAACGACCTCCGAATGCCACGAAACCGTACGAAAACATCCGGGGCGTGAATTGTGAAATGGTCAGCCAGACGGCACCTCATTCGGAGGTGCCGTGTGACCGCGGCGGCGGGAAACGCGTTTCCGGCGCCATAGAACACCAAAACGGCGTGCGACAGTCCCATTCGGAGCAAACGTGCTCCGAACAACCTGAAACCGCACGGAAACGATATAAATATTATTCCTGATATGCAGGAGGAGGCCGCACGTCCATCGGACGTGCGGTGCGCGCGGCACGTCCGATTGTGTCGTTTTCAGCAGCGCAGCGCGCGCTGAAATGGCGCGTTGGGGGGTCAAAACCACCCGAACGACCTCCGAATGCCACGAAACCGTACGAAAATATCCGGGGCGTGAATTGTGAAATGGTCGGCCAGACGGAACCTCATTCGGAGGTGCCGTTTGACCGCGGCGGCCGGAAACGCCTTTCCGGCGCCCTAAAACACCAAAACGGCGTGCGGCGGTCCCATTCGGAGCAAACGTGCTCCGAACGACCTGAAATCGCACGGGAACGATAGAAATATTATTCCTGAGATGCAGAAGGAGGCCGCATGTCCATCGGAAGTGCGGTGCGCGCGGCACATCCGATTGTGTCGTTTTCAGCAGCGCGGCGCGCGCTGAAATGGCGCGTTGGGGGGTCAAAACCACCCGAACGACCTCCGAATGCCACGAAACCATACGACAACATCCGGGGCGTGAATTGTGAAATGGTCGGCCATACGACACCTCATTCGGAGGTTCCGTGTGACCGCGGCGGCCGGAAACGCGTTTCCGGCGCCATAAAACACCAAAACGGCGTGCGACGGTCCCATTCGGAGAAAACGTGCTCCGAACGACCTGAAACCGCACGGGAACGATAGAAATATTATTCCTGAGATGCAGGAGGAGGCCGCACGTCCACCGGACGTGCGTTTCGCGCGGCACGTCCGATTGTGTCGTTTTCAGCAGCGCGGCGCGCGCTGAAATTGCGCGTTGGGGGGTCAAAACCACCCGAACGACCTCCGAATGCCACGAAACCGTACGACAACATCCGGGGCGTGAATTGTGAAATGGTCGGCTAGACGGAACCTCATTCAAAGGTGCCGTTTGACCGCGGCGGCCGGAAACGCGTTTCCGGCGCCCTAAAACACCAAAACGGCGTGCGACGGTCCCATTCAGAAAAAACGTGCTCCGAACGACCTGAAACCGCACGAGAACGATAGAAATATTTTTCCTGAGATGCAGGAGGAGGCCGCACATCCATCGGACGTGCGCTGCGCACGGCACGTCCGATTGTGTCGTTTTCAGCAGCGCGGCGCGCGCTGAAATGGCGCGTTGGGGGGTCAAAACCACCCGAACGACCTCCGAATGCCACGAAACCATACGACAACATCCGGGGCGTGAATTTTGAAATGGTAGGCCAGACAGAACCTCATTCGGAGGTTCCGTCTGACCGCGGCGGCCGGAAACGCGTTTCCGGCGCCCTAAAACACCAAAACGGCGTGCGGCGGTCCCATTCGGAGCAAACATGCTCCGAACGACCTGAAACCACACGGGAACGATAGAAATATTATTCCTGAGATGCAGGAGGAGGCTTCACATCCATCGGACGTGCGGTGCGCACGACACATCCGATTGTGTCGTTTTCAGCAGCGCGGCGCGCGCTGAAATGGCGCGTTGGGGGGTCAACACCACACGAACGACCTCCGAATGCCACGAAACCGTACGACAACATCCGGGGTGTGAATTGTGAAATGGTCGGCTAGAAGGCACCTCATTCGGAGGTGCCGTTTGACCGCGGCGGCCGGAAACGCGTTTCTGGCGCATTAAAACACCAAAACGGCGTGCGGCGGTCCCATTCGGAGAAAAAGTGCTCCGAACGACCTGAAACCGCATGGGAATGATAGAAATATTATTCCTGAGATACAGGAGGAGGCCGCACGTCCATCGGACGTGCGGTGCGCGCGGCACGTCCGATTGTGTCGTTTTCAGCAGCGCGGCGCGCGCTGAAATGGCGCGTTGGGGGGTCAAAACCACCCGAACGACTTCCGAATGCCACGAAACCGTACGACAACATCCGGGGGGTGAATTTTGAAATGGTCGGCCAGAAGGCACCTCATTCGGAGGTGCCGTTAGACCGCGGCAGCCGGAAACGTGTTTCTGGCGCCCTAAAACACCAAAACGGCGTGCGGCGGTCCAATTCGGAGAAAACGTGCTCCGAACGACCTGAAACCGCACGGGAACGATAGAAATATTATTCCTGAGATGCAGGATGAGGCCGCACGTCCATCAGACGTGCGGTGCGCGCGGCACGTCCGATTGTGTCGTTTTCAGCAGCGCGGCGCGCGCTGAAATGGCGCGTTGGGGGGGTCAAAACCACCCGAACGACCTCCGAATGCCACAAAACCGTACGACAACATCCGGGGCATGAATTGTGAAATGGTCGGCTAGACGGCACCTCATTCGGAGGTGCCGTGTGACCGCGGCGGCCGGAAATGCGTTTCTGGCGCCATAAAACACCAAAACGGCGTGCGGCGGTCCCATTCGGAGAAAACGTGCTCCGAACAACCTGAAACCGCACGAGAACGAAATAAATATTATACCTGAGATGCAGGAGGAGGCCGCACATCCATCGGACGTGCGGTGCGCGCGACACGTCCGATTGTGTCGTTTTCAGCAGCGCGGCGCGCGCTGAAATGGCGCGTTGGGGGGTCAAAACCACCCGAACGACCTCCGAATGCCACGAAACCGTACGACAACATCCGGGGCGTAAATTGTAAAATGGTCGGCCAGACGGCACCTCATTCGGAGGTTACGTTTGACCGCGGCGGCCGGAAACGCGTTTCCGGCGCCCTAAAACACCAAAACGGCGTGCGACGGTCCAATTCGGAGAAAATGTGCTCCGAAAGACCTGAAATGAGATTATTTCTTGAATCGAAGTTTTTAAATTATTATAGCACAATGATTTGATATTATATATATATTAAATATATATTAAAACATTTAAAATATATTATATATATATATATATATATTTAAAATATTGTATTTAATAGTATATATATGAATATTTATATATATATTTATATTTATATTCAATTCAATAAAAAAAATTTTTTTTTTTTTTAGAATAGCGACCGCCATAGGCGGTCGCTATAGGGTGCCCGACAGAGGGCCTTCAGCGACCGCCATTGGCGGTCGCTAATGGCCTTATTTACAGTAGTGACTGTTGTGCCATTAAGAGTTGTCACAGCTAACTCAACATCTAATTGTTCAGGTAATACGTTGATACCCTTAGAAAATTCTTCTGAAATAAAATAGTAGGTGGATCCAGAATCAAATAAAAAATTTGATACTTTAGATTGTATGGTATGTGTACCTTTCACCACTTCGTTGTCGTACTCCACATCGCTGATAGAAATTTCATGTGACATCCCTTTGTCTTTAGACTTAAGAGTTTGTTGACGTCGATCATCATCAACAACCCTTGGATAAGGGCATTGATTGGCATAATTCCCCATTTCCTTGCACTTGTAACATTGAAGTGTAGGAGGTGCACTCTGTGTAGCCTTTTCTTTGTTCGCATCACTAAATATCTTCTTTCTATCATTACGACATTCAAATGCCTGATGACCTTCCATTCCACATTTGAAACATTTACTTGTCCCTTTAAGACAACTCCCTCCATGTTTATTTCCAAAATTTGAGCATAAGGGAAAGATCATCTTCTTTTCAGCGTGGTCTTTATATTTTTCTTTTAATTTCGTTTTCCTCTTCTTATCAAACCCATAGGACTGATGGGTTACTCTAATCTCCATCTCAACTTTGAGAGCACATCGAACGATTTCCTCATAGCTATGGAAGTCCCTTATGGATAACTCCTTTCAAAGACTTGGTTTTAAGCCACTAATGAATCGATCAATATTACGCTCAAGAAGGATAATAATCCCAGAAGCGTACCTTGAAAGTCGTGTAAAATTTTCTTCGTAGGTACCAATAGATTCATCATCCTTTTCCTTCGATTCAAAAAATCCTTCTCCATCTTTGTTCAAAGAATACGAAGGACGTACTTATTGAAAAATATGTTCTTGAACTCGTCCCATTCCATGGACTCAATTTCATCTCATGGCCTCTAATTCTTGATAAGATTCCACAATTTATCAGCTTCACCTTCCAAATGATATAATGCTAAGATGACTTTATCATGTTCAGAACAATGAAGAGCTGAAAATATCTTTTCAGTAGTACTGATCCATTGTTCAGCAACTAATGGACCGGTAGACCCGCTGAATGAGGGTGGACGCTTCCTCATTAAGGATTCAACATAATGTTACTCCTTCCTTTAATCGTTTGGAATTCCTGCATGATTCATAGCTTCAGAAAGTTGTGTGAGAATGGCTACAAGATTTTTCATTCCAGCTCCCATAACGTTTGGTTGCTCAGGGGGACAATCATTGCATTGCTCGTCGCATTCCACATTAACACGGTTCCTTCGGGTTGCAGCCATTGACTAAAACCAAGAAGAATAGTGTGATAAATACTAATTATAATAGGAAAACCACATAATCATTAATAAAATTTTACACTTAAGGTCTTATCTTAGGCTATTCATTTCCATTTCTAAAATACTAAGATTGTGTTATATGAATATATATATCCTTAGGGTTCTTACAAAGGCTTCCACATCCTAGTTTCCAAAGGTTCACTATACATTTCCTCTGATACCAACTATAATGACCCATACTTTACATACATTGTTAATACTTCAAAATTGAAGTACACTTATTACAACATATAACAAAACCATGAAAAGACCTTATAGGTATAGTGTCTTTAGAAACTGGGAAACATAAACAACTGGTTCATAAAGCATCTACATTGTCTCCCATTTATTTCATCATATCTAGAGTCCCTATTGGAATATCTTACCTAATAACCTTCTTCCTGTCCTGGGGAAAGAAAACATACAAAAGGGTGAGCTCAAATGCTCATTAAGGGTAAACAAAAGAAATATCAATCACATCATAATCATAAGAACATCACATTTTGGAAATCATGACCTGCAAAAGAGATCATAATTTCATAATCATGGGATAAATCATAGTAGTGAAATGTAATCCCAATAATCATAACATAAAACATGAAACTTTGTGGCATTAACACATAATTATAGAGAATCATTTCTTAGTAGTCAAGACTCATTTCCGAGACTATCTTAGTGGACAAAGTCCATTTCTGAACGGAGTTCACTCCTCGTTTCAATCTTGTTTCACTGAACCGATTTAACCTGTCGTTCAATACATGTCTCTCTCGTGAGATATAAATATTTACCCAATGCATTGGAGGGAGATATAGGTCCCACCCATCTCATAATGAAACCATTCTTATGTGTGCCACAAAATCATAAATCATACATCATAGCATAACCCATGTAATAAAAATGGTATTCTTAAACATCATTCCATCATAAGATAAAAGGACATCATATAAATAATTCCATCATAACATAACCAAATAAATGTAAAAATTGGGATAGAAACAGAACCCTATATTATCTTAGATGGAAAATAATTTTGATAAAATGCTTGAACTCCATTCTTGAGGAAAATATCATTTCTACTTCAAAAACATTTTTCCTTTAAAATGTCAAACAATTTTAAACTAAAAGAAGTTGATTAGAAATAAACATTAAAACTTGAAAAGGAAGCTTCATGGAAATAATTTTCTAAAATTCCATTCAGGCCGTATAAGTTAAAAAAACATTCTTATCGTACTTTGGCCGGAAAAGTCAAAAAGTACCTCGTACTAAAAACGACAAAAGATTCCTTTCATATATTTTACTAAAAACTCACCAATGGGTAAAATTGGATTTAAACAACTGTATGTGGAAGGAAATAATATAACATATTGAGGAAACAATGATGTGGATGATAAATATTCCTCAGTAAATTCTGAAGTATAAACAATCTCAGATAAAAATGAGATTGTCAGATTTTCACTTACCCTAGGTCTGATTTGCTTCGTAACTGTCCAAAACTCCTGTATAATGATTTAAATAATGTAATTGACTTATTCCAAAATCATACTCATTGTTATGATATCATATATGATCACATTCTTAGGTTCTTATTAGTAATATTTCATTGATACTTGTTATTCGGTTGTTTATTACTTTTTGTTATTGTGCGTGTTTTGTCGAATAAATTCTTATTCTTATCTTTAGGTTATAGATACCTCATTTATATAATGTTATTAGAGTAATATATATCATATTTATTCATTCAATTTATTTATATAATCATTATGTAATGAATATCATGTAGAACAAGTCGCATCACATAGTGGAGACGGTAGGTCGTACGTACGCACGAGCGATGATATCGCTCCCATGATCATGGAATTGTATTGAAGTGTATGTATACTATTTCAGAATCAATATAACTTTACAATAATCATATATAGTTAATTTCTACACCATTATAACCATCCAAGTAAGGTGGTGCTGGAAAATAGATTACACCACGGCGTGGAGACGGTATTCCGTACGTATGCACGTGCGGTGATTTCATTTTCTATAGGATGGATAGATCATGAAAAAGGGTTGTTTAATACTTATAATACCATATCGGTATATGAGTGATACTGATTTTATTACTTTATATTGAAAAAACTAAAGAACAAGAAGTAGAAGAAGAAATAATGTTGAAATAATCGGTAACATACATTACCTCTTCTTTGAAGAACCTCTTCTTAACCTCCTATTAGGGCACTGAAGATGGTGTTTTAAGAATACCAGGACATATAGGATGTTTCTAGGGAAGTGGAGAAGAAATGATGGCAGGGGTTGGCCAAGCATGAAGGCTCAAAGTGGTGTGAGGATGAGAGGGAGGAGGTTCCCTTTTATAAGGGAGGACAGGGGCACCTTTGGAAAAACTAAAAATATTATTTTATTATAAAGTCATATTCGGTTATTAATAGCTCCAAAATGATTTATTTAGAACCTAAGGTGTGTATGGGTATAAATAATTTCAACCAATGGGTTTTAGACAAGTTTAGGTCATTATATTAACCTTATCATCTAGTTTTAACTTTTAGTTAATTACATTGACATTTACCATGTCACTTTGTATTTTAATATTATATAGGTAATAATCTAACCATATACATCCAAGAGACCCCCAAGTGGTCCATTAATGATAAAAATACAATGATATAATTATCTTGGCCTATCCTTAGATTTTTAGGAATATAATAACAATTAATAATATAATATTTGTTTTAAAAACTATTTTATGTCAATTTTGACACTATTTGGTAATTGAATTTTGTGAAAATAATAACAGAATGATTAGTACTAATAAGGTTAATTAAATAAATAATAATATGTCATATTAACCTAAAAAATTAGTTCAATGCATAAAAAGTCTCAAATTACATGTATTTGACTATTTATAATATCAATTATGTTAATATTTCATCTATAAGATAATTAATGCATCATCATTGTATCATAAAAAAATTAAATTATCTAATGTCTAAAAATTATAAATAAAATACAATTTTTTAGGAAATCTTTTTATATTTCTAATGAATATTTATAGTTGAATTTATCTTATGTATAAACATATATTAAAAATGATTTAGTTATTAATATTTGATTTTAACTATTTTAACTCTTCTTTAACTAAAATAATATTAAATGTCCTAATCTAATCCAAGTCGATATAAATGGTCATATTTTATTCCTAGGATGTTTATGGTCTAATTACACTTATCCAATAGAATTAGGACATGTTTTAGGGTAATAATAATATCATTTTTACCCTTAATTACTCTATTTTCTTTTAACCGTGGGAAAAAAAGTAAAAAGTTGCTATTCACCAAAAAATATTTTCATCTCATTGAACCAAATTTTAGTCCTTGATATTAACATTGACTCTTGGATTTTCGAAATTACACTCACAAAAGCGGTAAAATTAAGTTTTATGTGAATTTTCAAATTCTCCTAGGGGGTGGTAAAAAGACGGTGAAAAGTTCAATAAAATTTTTATATATCTAAAATTATAATAAAATGACTCCAATAAATTAATTTGAACTTATATAAGTATTATGTATCAATTTTTACCTGTAATAAATTTAAATAAAATAAATAATTATTTAAATAAGAAGTCGGTTTTTAAATAGTAACCTAGTGTTTTCACTATTCATCAAAAATTGAAAGTTTTCAGAAAAATACCAAAATTTCACCCTAGGATAATTTCGATATTCCGAATCCAAAAATGAATTCCATTTTGAAAAATTAAATTTCAACAATTGGGTATTACTATTCATTATGGCCAGTTTTAATAATATTTTAATAGCATATCGTTTTTTAGTGAAACTCGGTATTGCGTACAACGCAAGCTATCTAGGAAGGTCACGATTCCGTGTAAAGCAAGCCAAGCTAGTGTTGTGTGTAGTGAAAGATTCCTTTGATGATTTATATAAAATAAAAACAAAAAATTTCTCATAAAAATCTTAGGTGTTACAAGTTCTTTCCACCAGAAGCCCTAGAATCATGTATGCTCCCAAAATAAACCTTATGAGACCCAGCCGGGTTACCATCCAAAGCTGAACTAGACACACCCGATCACCTCCCTCTGTCCACAGGCAATGTCGACTTCAGATCCATACCCAACTCCATGAAAACCTCCAAAAGGGAATCCTCGACATTTGTCATAGGAGCATAATGCCCCTTTCAATGGATCTCCCCCAACCGCGAATGATTTATATTTTGACATACTTCAGCCAAATGACCCGGTCTCCTACAAAGAACCACAAAACTCAGTCCAATATTCATAAAAAACTCGCTTCTCTCATTGATTCTCTTCTATAATAGTGATCCAGACAATGTCAAAAGGAATTCGAGATGCATTGATTTCAACACACACCAGGGGGTTCAACGGATGGAAAATCACATCGGTACGACAATCTGGACATAAAAAATGCCCTACCATGTTGCCTAGTATGAGAATAATATAAGGTTTATGAAATGGAAAAGGATGTTTAGGAAAATTTACCCAAACTATGATGGAAGGTGAGTCACGATTCATATGAAGGTTGAAGGACCAATGACGAAGAAGAAATCAAAATCCCTTGAAGTAGCGAGGAGCCCTCGAGCAAGCTTAGATGAGATTTGCATCTGTCTCAAACCGAATCATACTTTTTTTACTGTCTAGCAAGCCAAACACTTCTCACTCATGGAGATCCCAAGATCCAAAGACAAATTTGTTGAAGTCATCCACTGAAAGCCTCTTGTTCTTGAACCGAGCCACAAGGGTGAGATTCAAGAAGCTGGAGGATTCCGTAAACTCGGATGAGGAAATGTGAAGATTCAGCAACCCGTCAACCGAACCTGGAACCTTAGGTTTTATTGCAACATTCGAAAAGGGTGGAAGAAACTGTGGATTGGAGAAAGGCTTAAAGATACTTTCTCTCTCATGAGACAACGATCCCCCCTCCCCCAACAAGGGGGGAGGAGCCGGTGTGGAGGCCGTCGTCATCACAGGAAGGGGAGAAGCATCGAAGGAACAAAGAGCACCCCTACCTCTGAAAATGATATTTCTGTCAAAAATGATGTATCTCATTACAGTTCAATTATTATTTAATGATTATGGTCAAATTTAATTTGATAATATAGAAAAATAGGGATTAAATACTGGATTCACTATTGGTGTATGGTTATTAAAAATTGTTAAACTAAACAACATGTATATATATGATATAATTTTGAAAGGGTCATTATAACTACATAATCGTTAGCTAAGTATGATATTACAAGTTTTTCTATAATTATTTTAGTCATCAGAAATTTATAAGAGTAGGGTGCAAGGTTTTAAAAAGTTTAGTAAGTGATAAGGGGATATCACGTGGAATATCGTAACACATTGTTTATTTTTTTATAGGATAATGCATTGGTTTCATATGGTTTAGGAGTAAACATGCACTTAATCGGTGAATGGTGTCAAATGAAAAGATAGTGATTGTTAAAATCAAGGTAGATAGTTTCCTTAAAAAAATATTAAAACAATATAAGTGGGATTTTTTTAAATATGGATTTTCTCTATTACACATCACCCAATTTATACTCTAGGGTCCCCCACATACTATCATTTTATTTCCAACTAACCAAGGTAACACTACCTTTCATTCAGAAATCAATTTTTTCATTTCCATGAGTATAATTAATTATATTAGGATGATTCATCAAGGTAATGTTTTCTAAACAAAATGAATTATTGAACTCTTATCTTATCATCTTAATTCTTGACCAGAAGATGATCATTGAGTCTACAGTTTTGATAATATATATTTATTTTATGTTTTCTTGACTTGAAGATTAAAAAGGTGTTTTAATGCAATTAAATTCAATGTCATTATGTAATAACATTGTTTATTATAGTTTATAGTACTAAGGATTGTATGACTATGGATATATATTTAAATATAAATCAATGACACATTTTTTCTCATAACACATGATCCAAAATACTTATATATTTTAAAAATTTTAACTATTTATACATAGTCTGTAATTTTGTGTTCCCCATGGTTTCCATTTTGATAAAATTAATTCCAATTGTTTCACTACACAAAATATGTTCTAATATTTAACATGTATACATTATAATTTTTTATATATAAGGTGATATTTTATAAAATAATTCGATCTATGGCGTGATAATAATGTAATTTTGGTTTATGTTGAGGGATATAACCGAGTCGAACAATGTTAATGCTGAGAGTGATATACATTGCAATGATGATCCTCCCATGTAACAAAATTTTAGGGTAGTTGGAATGAAATATATTGTTTCCATGAACACAAAAATTTCACATTCTATGAATCATGATGGACATCCAAATGGGCAATCGGGGGGACAATATTTTGTAGAGTCCTTCATGAGGAAATATTTACCTCATTTCACGAGGTATTATATGTAACATAAGAAGTAATTTAATAATAATACTTTTTCATATTTATAAATTTTAATTTTACATAAAAGTGGATGATATGTTGGATAGCATACCAGATTCACAATGATGGGTTTCTCTGAAATCATATGTTTCCCACAACATTGGGATATACTGAAAATAATTAATTATTAATAATATTATTAGAAATGTTAGTTATATCATTGAAATTGTATTGGTATGAACGAACATAAATATCTATATTATGTTTAAACATGTTTATTAAATGTTTTTTCCATTCTTCTTATAAATTTTAGTGACTTAAAATGAGAATAAATCATATTTTAATTATAGAATACTGTAATATTTTTACAAGGTATTTTTACTACCTTTGGATGGAGAACCCTTTTTAAATATAAGTTTTGAGACTTTTATAAGTTATATTTGAAAATATAAACATAATTTTTATAATAAGGACGTATAAAATTACATTGGTTGAATTTTGTTATTTTTTTGATAAAATTAATATTTAATGAATAGTGGAAAATACTGCATTTTAATTCAAAAATGATTTTCCATCAAACATATTTATATAATAATATTTACCTTATATTCCATTTTAATGTGTAATTTTATTTTTTTTATCATTTAATCCAATATAGTTCATTTGAAGTAATTTTAAATTTATATTGAATAGAAAAACAATGTGATGTTTTGAATATTTTACTTACAAACCCCATTTTCTCATTCAATCAACGAGATTAATTTTACATTTAAATTTTCCAATTATTGAATTGAATTTTAAAAAATAGACATATATGGTTGTAATTATTATAAAATATGTGGTTTTATAGGATTAAAATAAGTTTTTTTAGTGAATAGAAACATTACTATTTTATTTTTCACATTTAAATGGTAAATCTGCTAAATAAGGGTAAAAATAATATAATAATTATATAAAAATATGCTAACAATTTTAATAATGTTAACGGTTGAGTTAAGGAAGACCAAAAAAACTATAGGGTTGAAAATATGTTCTTTGGAAGCCACATGGGTGTGTTTATGACATTAATAACATTTAATTTAAAGAAAATGAAAAATTATCATAAACATGACTCGTATTACGTATTTTCTTAATATGTGGTTATATAAATTATTTCTTCGACTATAAATAGTAATTATAAATCTAAAAAGATTACATACATCATGGTATTTTTTTTAATAATTTTGATGAATTAAATAATTTAATTTAATTATGACACAATCTTGATGTAGTTCATTCTTTATTGATGAAAAAATGAAATAAATTATATTATAAAAATTAACAATTAATGTTATTGTACATATTTTACTATCCATGAATTTTAAAGTTGACTATATATTGTTATAAGCCTATTAAATGGTTTTTTCTGAGTTATCACTCTCTTTCAATTTTATTTAAAATCATTAAATAAATAGTGTAAAAATTTACATAATTGATATATTATAAAAATAATAATTAATTAAATTAATTAGAAAACCAAAAAATCATCTATAATGACAAAGAAACTTTTATAAGAATAAAAGTTAATTATGAGTCCAATTTAGGAAATTTACCACATACAACTAAAATTTAGAGCCTCATAATATTTAAAATGTCATTACAACAATTACAATTTAAAGATAATAATTAAGGGTAAACTAAAACGATAAGGATTAAAATAAAATCAACACATAGATAAAAATTATTGGATTGTAATACTTATAAATAATATCATATTACCTTAGAAATATCTCATGGTGTAGCATTTTGGATTAAAAAATTAATTTATATAAATCTAATATTTAATGAGTTTCTATGGGTGCCCCTCCCATCTCCTAGAAAAAGGTACCCACTTTTATCTAATAATCACGCTTGATGGACCATTTGGATAGACAATTATCTTACCAATATCCTTCTTGAAATCCCTCCCCATATTCTGGATGCCTTATTTTTGGTATAAAACCCTTCTTATATGTGTAATGGTGTTCTTCAATGGTGATCAACCGAAGAAAAGTTATCTTTTTCATTATGTATTTCTTTATTATTTAATTTTACAAATAATTAAAATCCACTATAACAATGATTAGACAATAAATCATTTATCCTCATTATACAGAGATGTTACTATGTTAATAGCATCATGAAAATCCATCTCCATTACCCTCATATAAGAAAGGAATTAATCACCCGTGCTTATATGTGGACTATCACCTCCACGAACCTAAAAAATTAAATTATCATATCTATCTATAAAGAATGGTTTTAATGATGGAATAAATATTTATATAAGATACAAATGACATATCTATAATTTTTAAGTAATTATTTTTTCAATTTTATTACTTACCATGCACAGAATGATGATAAAGTCATTCGTGCGTACATGTGAACTATCCTCTCTAGGAAGAGATGTGAATCATTTTTATTCACCATATCACTTGTATAAACTATATAAGTATATTTAAATGATTATTATTATGTTAATAATATTATTATAATTTTCTAAAGATAAAATAATTATTACATTATATTCATAATTATCTATAGATAATGAAAACTTTACTCATCCGTATGTACGACATACCATCTCAATGAATATAACGTTTTTTATTTTTCATAACTATAAATAATCATATGATTTAAAAAGTATGATTAATGTATAAAAGTGATGATTATTTCATGAATACTATTCATTATATAATGTTAATATGACCACATGGACTAGTGACATAAAAAACATGTTCATTTTTTACCGATGTACTGAATATTGACAAAACATCCGATATGAAATTAAACAATATGGTAATTATTATAACATGGTAATAATTGGTATAAAATAAATAATAATTTTTAAAAATGTTTTCAAGAAATTATAAATTAATCTAATTTTATTATTCTAGAATATCATGATTTTATGTTGGTGGTCAGACTCACGGTAATGGATTTCATCTCAATCTCCTTTCCTTGAAGCATATTTCAATAATATACAACACCTTATTTTATACGGTGTATAAATAACCCCATTGAAATTTAATTTCATTAAAATGTTTTCCAAAGGAAACTTTTTATATTAATTGTTATACTAAATGACAAAAGTAAATCTTTTAACAGATATGGCGATAATGACCTTTCCACCGCCGTGACCATTATTTGGTATTTGTATTCCACTATAAGACGTAATATTTTTAAAATAAAGGTAAATGGAATATTACATTTTTTGTTATTTTGGTATTGAAAAATGGTTTTGATAATAGATTAATTATATCAAAGTATTGAAATGATATCTTATGATTGAAATGTTGAAATGTTATTTTTACATTGTTTAGTTTTTATGTGTGACCATTATGTTATAGTTCTTGAGAATTGAATATGTATACAGAAGGTTCAGTGATAAATTGATGGAGGGTGATCCCATAATAGATCACCAATGCATTTGATATTGATACAAAGTTAAATGATAAAGTTTCTCCTAAGATATTTACGGAATATATTATGATAGGGATTCCAAACATAACCATGTAGGTTAGTCCCTATATATTTGTGAAAGATACAATGTAAGTATGATATGGTTTGCATAAGTTCCCATTATTATTTATGATTTCTATGATTTTTTCATAATTCTTATGATTTCATGGTTTTATAAATAATCATGGATTAACATTTTCATTCATTATTTTTATGACTTAATGAAATATTTTTTATCATATTATGTTTTTAAAATATTGTGACATTGTATATGGATGGGTAAGAGAAATAAAGGGGTCAAGAAAATTTATATCAAGAAAATGTAATCATGTTTACTTTTAAAATTTTCATATTTTAGATGAAATGAGTAATGTTATAGTTGTATCCACTTTGTATAAATTTGATTTGTTATGTAATAGTTAGGGTATAATTCTCTAAAAATATACACTAGAAATGCTCCTCAATGTGAAATATTTTCAAATTATTTACATAACTAAATAATATGTAATGTTTAAGGTTGGGTCCTTATAGTTTGTATTAGAGGCAAGTTTTGACAACATTAGGGATTATGAGTATTGGCTAAACATATTGTAACATTATATTTCTATTCTTTTTGTTAAATATGTATTCCATAAATTTTTTCAGATCAACAAATGACTGTTACAAATGGAAGGATGAGGATCCCAAATAACTTTCATCTCTCTTCATGATGAATTGATTGAAATAATTATTTCATTGTCCTGTTTAGATTATTCTGAATCTTTTTCATACATACAACTCAAATGAATGAAGTTTCTCGATATATCAAACACCTACACTATACCTTGATACCATCATGGATCTTGAGCCATTTTTAATCAAATCATATTTTCACAATGGTCTCATATTATAAAAAAGGTAAATTTTATCACTACATTTTAGATATTTTACATTTACAATAGATTATTATGCATATTATGATTTTTGAAATGAATCTTAAGATGGATACCCTTGCACAAACTTTATATTTTTTCTTTGAAAATATAAAATTTCATCACATACTTCTAGTTTTTTAAAAGGACCAATATTGAAAGTTTCAACTTAAACTTGGTCTGAATGTCATATAAAATTCTATTCATAAATTATGTTTTTAAATTATATGTCACTAATTATTATTTTCCAAAACTATTTTCTATGGACACCCTTATGAATAATGTTGTGCAATTTTTATTTTTATAAAGGAAGAATGTTATTTTGATGAATCACTAAATCATTTTTGAAATGCATGAACCTTCTATCTACGTGAACTAAATGACGATGAAACTCAAGGAGTTCCATGATAAAGGTATGATGTTTTTTATTTTGGGAATAGTTTTCTAAATCATTTGAAGGTTAAATAAAAAATCCAATCACAATATATAAGGCTTCATGAATTAAGAAAACTAGGTCATTATTAGTTGGGATGAAAATGAGAAGTATTAGACAAACATTATGGTTAAAACATTTCATTGTTATTTTTGAGGATTTTATATCACATTGGGAGTATTTTATATGAATGATATTTTTTTAGAAAAAAGAAAACCCACATGATGTGTGAAAACCCATCGTGTATGTCAAGCCCGTGGGGATCGAACCCACAACCAAATGGAAACAAGTGTTCATTGACTACCAATTACCCATGAGAAGTCCCTTGTTAGTATAACTTTATTTATTTAGTTAAATTATTCGATGGAATAAAAATAAGAAGATTTTGGAAAATTCTGTTTTATAAAATGGATATCCATGGTATTGGATAATGATTTGGGGAATTATTGATAAATTTTATTTTGGAAGACATTCACTATTTGGGGAATCCTATATGCCAATGGAAAAAACAATACTATGAGATTTTTTTGTTGAGTAAAGGTTGAATTTTATTTAGGAAGAGTCTAGGTTTTTATTGTGGACTTATAGTGATTTTGGTTATTTAGGAAAATGATTAACATATATTGGAGAATACATGATTTTGGAAATTACATTCATGGTATTAGACATTACAAGTAGTTGATGTTATTTGGAGTTCAATGCTAATACTTATATCAGAAGATTATTTGATTAAATACTTATGATTTATTTAGATTTAATATTAGTTACAATATTCATGAATAATATTAAGGATATTTATTTGTTGAATGGTCTAAGTTATAATTTGGGTATTAATTTTGATTTTTTGAAATTAAAATTAGTCATTCTTTTTATAATGCTTATTATATTTTGGGAATCATATTATTTTTTATCTGAAATTTTTTAGTCTTATTTTTTGTTTTGTGAAATGATGAATATATAGTTAATATTTTATGGATTATGGAATTTTATAGAATTTTGTATTATTTTTTAGGCATGAAAAAATCTCTCTAAAATATTCATCATATGGGAAAAAAGATGAGTTTGTTGAGGAATTTTACCAAAGGATGGAAATCTACTTGTCAAGTAAGCATATTTACTTATAATCGTAGTATAGGTAGTAAATGAATTCCATAAAATTTTGAAATGGATCATAAAACCAAAATATTTTCGATTTATTTTTCCAACTAGGAAATCAATGAATGTGTAACCCATCACAAGTTCCTAGTTTTTTTATTGTTTACATTATCCCGATCATGTTTTCTCTTACTCTCTTTCTGAAAATTATTGTTAGTTTTTCTTCATTATCCATTTTACAATATTAAATCATAGAATCTATTATCTTAGGTGACTTTTGTACATCATTTTTTTTAATTAGAACATTTATTGAAAACTTTTCTGATGTGGGATTTCAATGATGTAATTTTGAAAAGCGAAACCTTGCTGACCAAGCCTAAATATAAAATTACGAGGACTTAATTTTTAAAAGGGAGGAAAGATGTAACATCCCAGTGAATTATAGAATAATATATTTTCATATTTATTAATAGTAAATTTACATATAAGGGACTCTATTTATAATAGCGTAACTGATACACAACAATGGGTTTCTTTGAAATATTATGTTTTACAAAAGATTGAGATGTACTGAAAATAATAAGTTATTAATATTGTTATTTTAAATGGAATTCAATTCCAAGATGTTGTATTGGAAGGAATAAATAGAAATATATATATTATTTTTATCCATTATTATTAAATGTTTTTACTTTCTTCTAATAATGTTGAGAGGATTAAAATGAGAATAAATCCAATTTGGATCATAAAATACTCTAATATTTTTAGACGGTAGTTTAACAAAATTTTGATTGAAACCCCTTTATATATCTTTTTTTACAATTTTATAAGTTATATTTTAAAAAATAACTTATTCTTTGGAATAGAAACATTAAAATTTACATTAGTTTATTTTTTTTAATTTTTTTGATAAAATTCATTTTTAATGAAAAAAGGGAAACTCTGCATTTTAATTCAAAACTGCTTTTTATCTAAATTTTTTTTATAGGTAATGTAATTTTATTAGTTTTTAAAGTGTTATTATATTATTTATTTATCATTTATTCCAATAGAGTATATGGGAAACAATTTTATATTGAAATGGAATATGAAAACTATGTGAACTTTTGAATATTTTATATATGAAACCTGTTTTCTCATTCCGACAGTGAGATTAATTTTAGATTTAAATTTTCCAATTATATTAATTTAATTTATGAATAATAAAATTAATGATATTTATTTTTATTATAATTTTTTTTAATTGGATCAAAACAATTTTTTGGTGAATAGTAACATTACTATTTTTATTTATGACAGTTAATGGGTAAACATGTAAATAAGGGTAAAAATTACATTATAATAATATAAAAATACGATAATAAATTTTATAATATTATTTAATTAGATATTTACTATCAAAAGAACACATGGGATGATGATTTGGACTTTTTAATCCAGTTGATTGGGATTATGACATTTATATCTTTTAATTAAATGTAAATACAAAATTATCACAAACATGACTCTTATTAATAAAACAATTATAATATTGGGTTATATATGTGATATATTAGACGTTAAATAGTCATAAGAAGGATAAAAAGATTACATAAATCATGGTATTTTATTTATAATTATTAGAAATTAAATAAGTTAATTTAATTATGACATAATGATGATGCATTAATTGCTTTATTGGTGAAATAATCAAATAAATGATATTATAAATATTAATATACATATAAATATATATAATTTATGCCATACATTAATTTTATTGTTTATTTTGACATTTTATTAGTCCATTATATAGGTTTTTTTCGACAATATTTGTTTATTTTATTTTTATGTAAATTCAATGAAATCAACATTGTATAATTGAAATAATAAATAATTTAAACAAATAATAAATTATTAAATTATCAAAAATCCTAAAAATATATTATAATCCAAGGGTGTAAATGTAAAGGTCTAAATGTTCATTTTGTTTCTTATTACTTGATATTTACCACACATAAGTAAAATTTATAGCCTCCAATTTTTTAAAATGTAGTTAAAAAAATAAAATTTAAATGAAAATAATCAAGGGTAATAAAAAATCATTATGATAAATACACTAAAAGTCTAAAAAATATGTGATGGAAGTATTTATGATTATAATTATCTTATATACTACATATATCATGTGGTAGTATTTTTTATTCTATAATTAATTTATATTAATTTAATGTTTCAAGAGTTTCAAATTGTGCCCCTTCCCTATACCATAAAATGCTACCCACTCTTTTCTATTATTTTCACATCATGAACCTTTTGGTTAAACCATGATCGTCCAACAAAACATCCTAAAATTACTCTCTATGTTTTGGAGGCCTTATTTTATGCATAAGATCTTTCTAAGAGCTGTTATGATGTTCTTTAAAGGTGAACAACTGAAGAAGATTTATCATTTTATTTTAGTATATCTATTTTTTTTCCACTTTCACTTCATTAAAATATCCTCTATCATTGATGAGATGATAAATTCAGTATCTTATATATAATAATACGTCATTATGTTAATATCATTACCCAAATTAATCTCCACTTCCGTTAAATGGGAAAAGAAATAATTTTCGTGTGTATGTGTGAACTTTCACCTCTACAAACTGATCTAATTCGTTTTTCTTAAGCATATATCAAAAATGGTAATAATGATATAATCAATTTTTTATTTGATATTCCTAGAATATTTATAATGTTAATGAATAAATTTTCAATTATTTTCTTACTTAATATCCACATAATTATGATAACTTCATTCATGCGTACGGGCGAACTATCACCTCCACGAAGAGATATGAATCATTTTTATTCACCACATCAATTTTATGAAATATATAAGTATGTTTCAATGTTTATTATGTTGTGAATAATATTATAATTATTCTATAATGTTAAAATAATACTTACCTTATCCCTATAATGATCAATGAATAATTTAAACGTTACTCATGCGTATGTATGACGTACAATCTCCCTGAATATAACACTATTCATTTTTAGAACCAGATTTAATGGTTTTATTTAAAAAGTATGATTAATGTATATATGTTATTATAATTTTCTGAATATTATTCCATATATGATGGAATTATTACCACATGGATTACTTAAATCAAAACCTTGTTAAATTTCAACTCAAGTACCGAATATCAGAAAAAAACCCAAAATGAACTTTATAATTTTGTAATTTATAAATAATGGTAATAATTGATATAAAAGAAATGATAAGCATGAAATGGTATATCTTGAATTTATAAATTAATATAAGTATATTATTTAGGTATAAAAAGAACGTATGTTATGATTGAGACTCATGGTAATGAAATTCGTCACAATCTCCTTTTATAGAGGCATATTTCAACAGTATACACCACTTCTTTTTTATAGCATATAAATAATCTATTTAAATTTTAATGTAAAAAAGGATTTCTAGATGTAAATTTTTAGATGATTTATTTTAATAAATAACTAAGTAATGTTTTTTAACATACATGGTAACAGTGAACTTTCGCCACCATGGTAGTTATTTGGTATTCGTATTCCTTTACAAGTTGTAATGTTTTTAAATGAAAGGTAAATACCATATTCCCTTTTAAGGTATTTTTTAATTAGAAATGGTTTGGGAATGGATTGATAATATAAATATCTTGAAATGATATCTTATTATTCCAATGTAGATGTTCTATTTTTTTACATTATGCTTGTTTTATGTGTTATGATTATGTTATTGTTCTTGGGAATTTCTTATATATACATGTGGTTCCATGATAAACAAAGGGAATGTTATACCATGATAGCTTTATGTTTCATTGCGTAATGAGATGGAGTTAAACAATTATGTTTATCCTAATATATTTTGGAAATATACTGTGATGGGTATGCCAAATGTAATCGTTATGGTTACTCCATATGTATTCATGAAATATATAATGTAAGTATGATATGGATTACACAATTTAACCTTATGATTTATGATTTCTATAAACCTTTCATCATTTTTACTATGTTTTTTGGGATCATACCATGTTTTTAAAATATTTCCCCATGATAAAAGTATGGGTATGATAAGGGTTGTAGTCAGGAATATTTTTATCATGAAAAATCAATAATGTTACTATTAAAAGTTTTATATTGTGTAATAAATTGATATTGTTGTCACTGTATCCAATTTTTATAAATATTTTTTGTTATTTAATAGTTATGTCCAAATTCATTAAATATCTAATCCTGAAAAGATCTTTAATGTGAAATAGAGTCAAATTATTGACATAACTCATGATTATGTAATGTTTAAGGATGGGGCCTTGTATTATAAATCACTATTTTATGAGAAATGTATCAACACCACAAAAAATATAACATCCATCCTCCAGTGTTTGAATCATTGTAATGTCATTGTCGTTTTCTTCTATTTTTATGGAGACAAAGAAATATTGGTAGAATCTAATTAATAATACAAGTAGATTTGATATTAGTCACAACATGGGATGGAAAAATATCAATAACAAAATTTTCAATATGTAATTTACTCATATTCTTCTTATGAATATAGAGAATTATATCCTTTAGTTAAATTAAAATAACGATGAATAATTCATTACTATGAGGAATATTTTACAACAGTTTCATGTATTATTTCAGTATTACCATCCAATCATAATGTAATGTCGGTTGATTCATTAGTGGAATAAAAATAATTATTTTATGGGTTCTATCCATAATATTCCTTATATCCAATGATGATATTTTTTTGATGTTCAATCATGGTGAAAATATATTTTTGAGTAATGCTTCAATCTTAGTTTATTGATAAGAAATGAATAATGTCCTAAAAAGTGAAATCCAAAAAGAATGGAGATAATAACATGTTATTTCTATCATGATAAATGATTTAGATGAATCAAGAAATATATTATCATAATTAAATGAGTAAATTTTTAATTATTAGGGGCTAAGGTCGTCATGAAATTGATTGATGATGTTTTGGTAAGAACATGGCTATCAATGTTAACTAATTTAATGTTTCATGAATACACCCACACTAAAAAATATCAATTTTACATTATATAGGAATTTAAAGAATGAATTCCCAAAATTTAGGAATAATGTGTATGAAAATTCACAAAACCCTCTCATGAAAACATTGAAAGGGAATGAAAATAAAATTAGAATGGTTCATGTGAAAAATTATAATTAGGGAACACTAATCCTCCATTCAGTTGGAAAATCATGGTTTTAATTTTTTTGAATGAGCCTTATGATAATATTATTAACCATCCTTTATGAAAATTTTAGGTGATTATCTCCCTGAATATTGTAATAATGAAATAAAAATTGATATTCTATTATAATTAGGTTGATCCCATGATTCCAGTGGAAATTAATTTTTGATGAAAATGCTTATTTATGGAATAAAGTACCGATTATCATTTCGAATCATTTCTGTAACCAACTAATATTAAATTAAGAGTAATGGATACCTTTATATTTTTATGAGTTTCTGGTTGATAATAAATTCCTAATATTAGACACCCCCATTATGATTTACATGATAAGAGTTTTTCAACATTTTTTACATTTTAGGAGAAATTTATAACAATGTAAATATTTGATTTTGTGGAGGAATTACTTCTTATTAACATATGAATAATGGTATTGATATACATTAGTGATTTTATAATCATTTATATCAAGGTACAACGGGGTATTTAAATTTAATAATTTTTATGATAATATAAATTATGAAAAGGATAACCCTTATATATAGAGTTAACCCCCTGCATCAAAAAACATCACAAGTCATGAACACATTAATAAAGTGAAATAAGGGTATAATTTCTACTAGTTAACATCATTATTGATTATTTATATTTGGAAACATAAATAGAGATATTACTATGTTGATATCATGATTCATTATATATCGACATGTAAAGGCTAAGAGAAAATTTTATAAAATGGTACTTCTACCATTAACTATATCATAATTGAAATTAGAAGACATCACAATGTGTTTTATCATCGGACTCCACACCCTATCTATATTTATAGTATTCTACATTGGTTGATTTCATTTGAATTCAGAAAACTTTATCCCTATCATTGAATACTTATCCTAGTATCAGAATCGTAGGATATTTTTTTAGGTAATCAAAAAATATTCAGAGTAAAAAATTAAAATTTATTTGATCCATCTATGAGGTTTACATCATTGTTTTGGAGTATTTTTCTCTATGATCATGATACAAAGATAATTTTCATCATTTTGTATCATCCTATGATAGATATTTAGATTGGGAGAATAATTAAAACACTATAAGAGATGTGAAGATCTTATTTTATGCATTTAAATGTTAGTTGGTATGTAAATATTCTTATAGTTGAGTTGACACACAAAAATATCCTTCAATAATGTAATCAGATAGTTAATTCTGAATCCATCCATTGAATGAATCAGGGAACTCCAATGTAATGGAATAAATATATAGAATAAATTTTATTATGACCTAATGACGATGATGATTTGAATGAGGGGTCTATATCTATTCAGAGTCATGTAAGGAAAAAACAATGTTTAAATAAATTTTCAGATGATGATCATCGGTGTTATCTCAAATTGTAATAGTTGATATTGTGTTTCTACGAATTACATCACAGATGAAATAAGGGATAACTAATCCCTATGTATAATGATTTATATGAAATTATTGATCATATTGGGACACTATATTTTCATGTTGAACTTCCACTAAGCCTACCTTAGGTTCATAATTTGTTCTAAGTATTTTCGTGGAGAAGATAATTCTTAATAAAGAACATGTACCGAACTCCAAAGTCATTCCACTGAAACATGTTCTTTAATATAAGGAGAAATCAATGTTTACTCTGGGATAGATATATAATTTACTAAAAACCAATACCACCCACCTAGTTATTGTTTTTTTGTGAACCAACCATATTATGGAATATATGTTTGACCTAAGGATGTAATTTGGTAAAAGTATCCAATTTTTTTGGTACCAAACTGAAATATTTCTAGGGGATGTGGATAGAATCTAAAAGACCTATTTTCCATTATTATCTTATGAACATTTAAATATAATTAATTTATTTTTTTATATAAAACACCTTTTTAATCATATTCTAAACAAAATAATTTTTTATATTATGTTTAATACCCCATTAATTCATAATATATTTCACATATCTTAAATTTAATAGAATGTACAGCACATCAGGTCTAAACAAAATACTATTTTTCCTTGATTTTCACACTTCATTTAATATTATGTTTTAACTTTAATATAATATATATTTTTTAAAATAAGAAAAATTATTAAATTATCCTATAAAAATTAATTTAAGACAACTTTTTGGATTTTTATAAAATGTTTATTGTTTTGATGAATAAAAAAATACTAAATTAAAATTTAAAACAACATTATATTTTAAATAATTTATACTACTAAATTATATATTGAAATGTTCCCAATATAAAATTTAATCACTATTATTAAATTTACTCTAATTTATTTTATTTTTTATTATTTTTTAATTTTTTTATTATAAAAAACATTACAAACATGTTTCCATTTTTTTTAATGACATGTGTTCTAAATGAATGTATGGGTTTAATTTTACATCATATTTAGTCACTTATATGGGTATAGTTTGGAAAATAGAATTCAATATTTAAAATAAGATTTATTTTTATTTTCTAATAAGGTGAACATAATTTTAGACCAAAATGAATAGTATATGTAATAAAAATAAATTACCACATTCAAGGTGAAAATGGGTTTAATACGGGTAAAACTAAACTAATAATATTAAAATATTATTATACACTTTTCATAAACTATTTTCATCAAATATCTCTTCCATTACCCTTATGAAGTTTAATAATGGTATGTACTTTACCATAAGGACATATCAAATATATGGGATCACTCATTTTATTCTAACAATAAAGATTATGTCCTCTCCTCGATATTTAAAAGGATACATGCTATTGTATTTTATTCAAACCATCAAAAAAATTTTGCTCAGAAAAGAACTAAAAATATAACTTCCCAAAATCCGTACACTTATCATTGATCCTTATTTAGGAATAAAATATTGAAATTAAAGTATTTGAGAAATCATAATGAGGATACATGAAAAAGATGCATTTGTATTCAATGTTTGTATTTATTTTTCTTCTCTATCTACTTAATGAATTTTTTATTAAATAATTCTGATATAATTAACCCCTTATTTAAATATACTATTATGTTTTTCTAATTAATTCATGACATATATCTCATCCTTATTCCATCTAATTGTTTAGGAAATTACTATTCATTTTTACGGAAGACTACTGCCTCACAAATCAATGTCATTTTTCTTTTCCATTAACACCACTATTGGTATAGTTTAATGATTGATATAATGTAATAATATGATATTTTACATTTATTTATTCACGTAAAGTAACAATATCATATAAATATTTGTAATCCATTTTTGAAGTATGTGAGATAGCGTCGTATGTCTGTACGATTAACTGCCTCCTCACATAGCGATTTGATTCACCTTTCACTAATACTTCACATGAAAGGATATAAATATAAATATATTGATTATATGTTACATAAATAATATAATTATGATATTTTTAAAATATTTCCAATTTTATAATGATTATATATATCTATTTTATTTTTTAGTTTCCACCCACATAAGGATGATAACATTGTTTGTGCATATATGCACTATGACCTTCAAAAAGCTATGTGAATCTCCTTTCATCAATAGATAACATGGATGATATATCATTGTCTATAATAAGGTAAATATGATATGATGATTATTTTTTTAACGATATAATATTGTATAACTTCTTTCTATAAATATATATGATAAATGTATGTGTTTCTCTTGTATACGTACGACCAACCCTCTCCATGATTGTAACATTCTTCATTTTTCATGAAGATCCTTTATTTTTTGTATTAAATTTTTTATTGGTTAATTAATATGATAATAATTTCATTATTACTATTCAATATATAATTAGGCTTTAATATATTTTATAACTAGATCTATAATGACAAAACATGCATTGAAAAAAATTTAATTAACACGCGAACATATGAAAATAATGAGATATACATAATGAATGGTTGATGAGATGTTAAAAAATTATCATACATGATATAATATATCATAATATGGTTCTATTATATGTTAATAACATTCATAAATACAATATACATGAGTTTCTTACATGTTTAACAAAAATGAAGTGTGAGGTAAGGTATTTCTTCTCAATTTATTTTTTGTTGAGACTTATTTTTTATTATTCTCCTATTAAATTAAATTTGATATATATATATCCCATTAAAATGTAATATAATTCATACTAAAATCATTATTGTACTATATTTTACATTTATAAATATTTTATCTATACCGATTTGAAATGAAAATTACTAATTTGTTAGAGTTCTTGTAAAATATCACATTATTTTGTGATTACAAACATTCACTTCAAAAAATTATTTTATGTTACTAATTATTCATTGGAAATTAAATTTACCTTACATAACCTTATTATTAAGTGATATATGTGATTTTTTCAAGAAACATAATCCATTTTTATATAGGTTGTCATCATTTTGAACATTGCTTTATTAACTTATAAATATTGATATATTTGTAACTTATAGTCAATAGAAATATTTGATAAGGAACGTTGAATATTAATTAAATCGATTATTTAAAATATATTTAATGATATTATCATTAAATACAAACGTCAGATAATGGTTACTGAAATCATCTTGATGCCACGATATTATCATTAGATGAATTACTCAGCCAAATCAGATTTGTTTTAATCGAGGATATTTTAAACTATCTTGGGTTCAAATATTGACTATAAATTCATAATGTTACTATGAAACTTGATGGGTGATAATAAATAATTTATATTATTAATTAATCAGTTATTATTATTTATAATGTTTTTTATATTATATTATTTATGGATGATTTTTATTCCCAGTTTATTGATAATATTTATAGCATTTTTATTATTTACATATCCATATTTTTTATGACTTAACCATTTAATTATATGGATGAGTACCGACTTATTTACCATTAAATAATGATTATTATTATTTATTCTAGATATATTATATATTAAATTACCCTTGCTGAGAATTTGATCTCACCATGATTTTATTTCCCAACACCATGTTTTGAGGATGGCTAATTTTAATTAGTTTCATCGATAGAGGTTATTTTCTTTGCTATGATTTATTTTCTATTCCCTATATAAAATTAGGATCACGTATGTTCATAATTCTCCACCACCAATAAAAAAACTTTCCAAAAGGATTTTATTCATTTTATTTATGTCAATTTAATAAAATAAGGCAATGGATTTGGGATACAGGGGTCAGGGTCATTACATTTTTCATAAAAGGTTGTTTAATAGAAACCTATTGAAATACATTTTCGTAAACACAGATTTGGGATAAACCATATTAAAGTTTTTGATGATATGTATTCATTAACATCATAATGATTTGGTGAGTTATAAATTCCCTGGTATAACGTATAAATGTATCATTTTATGGATAGTATATTTATAATTGGATCTGGAACATGACTACTTGGGGTTAATAAATCTGAAAATGGCATGTCATTCTTGACATGTGTGTTAACTGGTTCCCAATAATGGGATTTCAGTGAAAATTATTTGAAAATATATGGGGATATTATTATGAAAATTCACATGTTTTTACGAACCATAATGATGATATTAAATGTTATACTACCCATAATGAATCCAACTTATTTAATTCTACAATTAACAACACATATATATTTAATTTATTTTGAGTGTTAAACCATATTTATAATTATAAATTTTAATTTAAAATTAATATTATATGATGTAAAAGAAAATATATGATTGTTTTGAAATTTGAACTAGACTAAAGAAGGATATAAATAATCATGGACAATGATGAGGTTTCCCTATTGAGGATGCCCGTATAGCTGGTATTGGAACTGAACATGTTATAGTTGCATTAGGTCACCTTAATCAGGCCATAAATATAATATTTCTTATATTAATAATCATGTTCCATGAAGAGGATATCCAATATTGGATGATGTCATGCATTTTATCAGCCATCACACAGTGGGACTACTAATCCAGTGGTAAATGATTTTTTTAATTTCTGGGGATAATATATTTATGATGTTGTTATGAAGTGAAAATAAAAATGTATAAACATATAGTGTAATTCCAAAAATATGATGTTGACCGTTGTCATTCATTGATCCATTATACTAGGTTGTACGTTGAAATAGAACTCATGGACTACAAATCCATTAAAGATGTATTATTAAAAAATATATACCTCTTGAGAAACAGATATAAATGATGATAATGTTATAGTTTAAGGAAAAAATTCATTATTGTTTTTTTGAGTACTAGGATACATATATAAGGTTATCAATGTATTCCATGAATTACATGTTCAACATTTAGAGAATTATTTAGCTCTTCATTAAATGGACTAAACCATGTATCTGAAGGGATATCGTTTCACATAATTTTCACCATTCATTAAATAGTCTTATATTCCATTTAAATAGGTAATTAATTTTCAATATCATAGATATTCAAGTAAAAACAATAAATGATAAGGTCATAAAATCACTATGACAAAGAGAATTAATCAATTAAGAAGAAGGGGTTGAAATAATTCACATCTTGTGAGAAATGATGAAGAAACCATCCAAGGAAATGGTCAATGGGGTTTATAGTTTGTTTCATGTGTGTAAAAAGTGTAACTAGGTTAAACATTCATGGATAAGAAATAAAACCCTATTCTTCGTGGTTTAAACTATAGGGAGATATGGAACTATAAAAATGAATTCCCATATCATCAAGAGAATCTATAATAGAATATTAAAAGGGGATATGGATATTTTTACAAAACAATGGTAGCATATTTTTATGTTTACAATGGTTTAATTGTTGGATCATAAGTACTATATTAAAATTTAGAAATAAATATAATTGATTTTAGACCCCTATACTGTAATATATCGACCGAATATTCCAAGAAATTTTTTATTAATCTATTTTATTAAATAATAGAGTTATTTTTTGAAACACATATATGAATTCTCATTATGATAAATATGGTTCAAAACGTCCCCATTATGACACATAAATGTTTTTTATTTCCTTTAATTATTATCATTGATACAGTTGATTTCAATATAATCATTGGAATGGTTGAGCCATCAATGTATGGTGAATAAATATATTATAAGAATAATGAAATTATTTTTTTGTGAGGAATATGTAGAATTTAAAATCATTAGAGGATATAAAAAACTATATGATTCATATCTAGATCCACCCTTATTAGCTCTAATATAACAACCATACTTTATAAAGTAAAAACATTGTATTTGATAGGGTGTATCACACGCATCACCAAGAGCATGAGAGAAAATAATATACCAAGAAATTATAGTTGATATATTATATTAAATATATTTAAACTGTTATACATATTTCAATTCACTCAACACCGAGTTAGGTCGTGTCTCAAGCAAGTGTTAGTTTCATTGAAAGTAGACAATACACGCAGGGTTGAGTTTAAAAGAAAAATATATATTATTTAATTATTATTATTTAATATAATAGGACATAACATAGATGGTAAATTAGTGGTTATAAATATAAATAACTAACCTATGAAAATATATGATTTACCCATATATAAAATGTATCCATTGGATACATGTTTATTATAAATAAGTTATGAAATCGATTGAATATAAAGGAAAACATTATTATATTTATATTCACAAAACTGTTATACCTAATTGAATTAAATTATATAAAATTATGGAGTGATATGGATATGAAATATATAATATATATTAAAATAAATTTTTCTGATATTTATCCAATAGATGTGATAGGATTAACATTAAAACGAACACAATTTTAGGAAGAAAACAATATATTTTTATTAAGTTATTTTTTCCACCTTTCCAGGTAGAACCTAATGTAAATACAATTTTTGAAACGTTTATGGATTACATATGTAAAAATAAACACAATATTAAAAATCGAAAAATATAATTTTTTATGGTATATTCAGGGTATTTTTTTTGGGAAGATTCATTTTTAATGAATAATAAAAAATACAGAAATTTAATTCAAAACTAATTTTTCATATAATTTAGTTGGATTTTAAAGTTATGATATATATTGATATTGGAGTTGATTTCTATCGTATTTTTATCTATTAATTCAAAATAGGTCATTTTAATCAATTTGGATTTGAAATTGACTACAAAAACTTATCAATCTTTATAAGGATTTTACTTGAAAAACCTATATTGTCATCCCACTCGATTGATAGTTCTTAAATGAATTTATGTAAATTTTGGGATTCTACTTTGGGGAAATTGATTCCATATTTGGGATCATAATAATTTTTAAGGACTGATATGTTCAGTTTACTTTTTTTAAGAAAAATATTTTCAAAATTGATTAAAATTAATTACAACGATTAAGAGAAAAATATGCTTTATTAATGACTAAACCATAAACATAAAGCCTAAAATGACCTATAAACATGTAAAAAATCTCTTTAATGGAAATATTGTGACCTTATAATCCCTTTTCTCAAATTTATCCCATTATGGGATCCACATGGAACATAAAATTCATTGGAAGAATTCAATTTTCCAAATACTACAAGCGTACCACTCCTCTACTATAAAAGTCCACCACTTATCATTATTCCTCATAACTCTAAAACCCATTATGTTTAGCCATGATATGCCCAAATAGAATAATTAAAACCCTCCACTAGATCATGAATACTCCCAATTTTCATAAATCATTCCAATGTATCCCATTGTAATAAACCATAAAGAGTTAGCTGACTTCAAGTTAACATGGACCAATGATTTGTTTTCCTTGATTTTCTTTCTCCAATTCTTATACTCATATTATTAAATTATTAAATATATAAAATATAATATTAAATATAATAAGCTGTTTTTTATATTATTATTTCTATATATACATTAAAACACATGCATCTAATCGGTAGTGGACATTCAATTTCTGTGTAAGACCAGCTACTGCCTCTCGAAACGATGATTATTCATTTTTCCTTTACCACATATCATGGTGGAAATTATGATGGAAAATATATTTACATATTATATATATTATATTTAAAATGTTTTTATTTTCAGGAATGATTTATTTATATCACAACATTATTCATTCTATCATCATTAGATATGATAATTTAATTTGAGGAACCGTAGACTACCACAACCTCAAAGCAATGTGACTCATTCATTCCATACATGGAAGATATAAAGGATGGTATTAATAAACCTATTTATCATAAATAACATATATATAATATTTCACTTATAATATATAAATAATATTTATGTATAATTATTTTAATATAATAATGAAATGAATGTATTGTTCATTCGTATGTACGGCCTACCGTCTCAATGTACAGTGAAATTTATTTCTTATCTCCAAACAATATATATTATTATAAATACATATATAATGAATATATATTATAATGGAGTCTTGGTTTAAAAACTAGATAATCTAAAATAATGATCTAACTCTTCGGGAAAAAAATATTCATGACAAAAATACACTTGAAAAAAATAGGCAATTAACACCCAAAAGAGTCAGAATAATTGTAACAACCCAAGCTTCCATGATGCACTTCCCTTTGAATAATACAGTAGCATGTGTTGTACGCATCTTTGAGTTCTAACACACACCACAACCAATCAAACTAGCCGTTATGAATATTAATAGCTACTTTTTGAAATTTTATAAATTTTAACATTCAAAATTGACTTCATATTTGGATTCGGAATATCGAAATTAGCCTTGGGTGAATTTTTGGTATTTTTCTGAAAACTTTCAATTTTGATGAATAGTGAAAAACACTATGTTATAGTTTAAAAAAGAATTTTTATTTAAATAATTATATCTTTTATTTCAATTTAATTGAGGTCAAAATAGATACGTAATACCTATATAAGTTCAATGTAATTCAGGAGAGTTAATTTAGAATAATTTTAGATATATAAAAATTTTATTGAACTTTTCACAGTCTTTTACCCACCTCCTAGTAGAATTTGAAAATTCACATAAAACATAATTTTACCGCTTTTGTGAGTGAAATTTCGAAAATACGAGAGACACGGTTAATATCAAGAAGTAAAATGTGGTTCAATAAGATAAAAATAATTTTTGGTGAATAGTATCTTTTTTACTTTTATTTACCACGGTTAAAAGTAAATAGGGTAATTAAGTGTAATAAGGATATTAATATTACCCTAACACATGTTTTAATTCTATTGGACAAGTTTATATTGAGCAAAAACAACCTTAGGAATAAAATATTATCATTTAGGTCCAGTTGGATTAGATTAGGACATTTATTATTATTTAATTCAAAGAAGAGTTAAAAGAGTTATAAACAAAGTTTAATTACTAAAACATTTTTAATATTGGGTTATACATAAGAAAAGTTCCATTGTAAATATTCATTAGAAATATAAAAGTATTTCCAAAATAATGGTATTTTATTTATAATTTTTAGACATTAATAATTAAATTTATTTATGACACAACAGTGATAGTGTAATTACCGAATTAATGAAATATTAAAATAATTGATTTCTTAAACATCCAAATAAATGTAATTAGAGAATTTTTATAAATAAAACTAATTTTATAGGTTAATATGACATGTTAGGATTGATTTAATTAACTTTTTTTTAATTAATCACCCTATTATGATTTTCACAATAAACAAATTACAAATAGTTTCAAAATTGACATAAAAGAGTTTTTTAGACGAATATTATATTATTAAATGATATTCTATTCCTAAAAATCTAAGGTTCAGCCAAAGGACATGTATCAGGATAGGTGTATTATGAATGGACAACTTGGGGGTCTCTTGGATGTTTATAGTAAATTTATTAACCATATAATATAAAAATACAAAGGGACATGGAAAATGTCAAACTAATTAACTAAGAGTTAAAACTAAACTATAAGGTTAATAATGTGACCCAAACCTCTCTAAAATCTGTTGGTTGTGTTTTTTCCGACTTATCCCCATTTTATCCTTCAAATAATCCACTTTAGAGCCATTAGAAACTGAATATGAATTTATTATAAAATAATATTTCTAGCTTTTCCAAACATACCCCTCTCCCTCTTATAAAAGGGAACTCCCCCTTCTCACTAATTCACACCTTCAAAGCCATTTGGATCGGCCAACATCATCCATAATTTCCTCCCAACTTCTCTCACTTTAATCTAAAGTCCTTAGTTTGATCAAAAATCCATCTTAGGAGCCCTTTTGATCAAATCGAACGGAAGAACCTGAAGAAGAGGTAATGTTTTTACCACCCTCTTTCAAGTTCCATTCTTCTTCAAATTCTTATTTATTTGTTATTTCCATTATAAAATAATAAATACAGTATCTTCTATATATTTTGATGTTATTATAAATATGGTACAACCATATTAAATATTCTATCCATCCTTTGAATGACATGTCACCATACGTGCATACGTACGGCTTACCGTCTCCACTTCATGGTGTAATTGTTATTCAAAACATTATTATTTTGATGGGTATGATAATGATGTGTAATTTAAGTAAATAATAAATATAACATTAAAATGATTCTTTATATATGATATACCATCCAATTATATAGGATTCTAATATCAAAATAATGTTATTGTCGCTCGTGCGTACGTATGGACTACTGTCTCCACCAACAAGATGAGATTCATTACCCATCATATCCATTCAAGACTAATTTTTATTTTATGATTAAAAATAGATTTTAAAGAATTTATATCATTCTGGATATGAATTAGATACAACCTATACATAACAAACACAGATTACCTAACAAATCATATAAAGGAAAATGAATCAGTTAACACCCGAAACAACGATAATATTAAGATATTATTAACAATGAAATGATAAAAGATCATATATGATATCATAATTAATGTATATGATTCTTGAATAATTTAATAACAATTATCTCATCATTATACAGGAGGTTAACCTACCCTCAACCAAGGAAAAGTAATAGGTAAGGGATTATTTCACAATCTCTTCATTATCTGAGGTTGTTTATACATAATTATCTACTGGGACCTCTTTATAATCCACATCCATGTTTCTTAATAATGTATTTCAAAACAATCTTAATATTGTATAAAATATGGGTTAAATTCATTTATACCCTTTTTTGACTTTTTATAAGAGGATTATAATTGAGTCATTCCATCATTTTCCAAACAAGGTCTTTTTTATCATTTTCAACAAAATTAAGGTAAGAATGTCTTTTTTTAACTTATATGGTGGGTGTGGATATTTTACTCTATTATAAAAACATCTAAGCTTCCCTTACAAGATTATAATAATATTTTCAAAGTAAATGTTTTAGTTATGTGTCTTTTAAATGACTTCAAAAAAGAGATATTTCTCACAAATAGTTTTGATTTCATCTATGTCAACATCCTTTTATGGAATATAATCTTATTTGAAGTTGATTTATTATGATACAAAACTTCCATATAGTATTTAATGTTTTGTGATATTTTTGACTGTGGATGTATTATTTTTATACAATTCATGGTTTATAGAGAAAGTATTGACATTTCGTATGAAGGTTTTAACACGAATGTTCATGTTATGTTTAAACCTGTTCATATGAGTAATGCATTGGACATAATAAGTGTCGAGTGAAGCCCTCTATATCTCCTCGATTCATATGTAGGTCTCATGAGACAAACTAGTGTCTCGACACAATGCCTTGAGAAAATATTATTTGTAGTTTTCACACGAGGCCTTGATTATGTGGTTATGATAGTCTGGCATTATGCATTCCATAATTATGAAAGTTGTTATTGATTTTGCATGTGATTATTCGACTAGTAGAATATCAATGTGTATAAGTAAATAGAATTATTTCATTTTATATTTTACATATTATGCTGAAGTTCAAGTATAAAAGGCTTTTTTTAGTTATACATTGCCTTAAATGTTTATGTTTATTTATGAATGTTTCTGCTATATTGTTATCCTTACTGAGCATTAGAACTCACCCATTTCAATGTTTTAATTTTTCCTAGGATGTGAAGAAGTATTTTATGAATGACCTGAAGGAATAGTATGAGGGGACATGAAGACAAGATGTTGTAGTAGTTTTTTTCATTTTATGATGTAATGTAAGCCTTATGAATATATTTAGTGATTCCAAGGCTATTAATCTAATCCAACATTCGAGACATGATCTTTTGTGATCATGTAAATGTTATGTAAATATGCACCGACTCTGGGTAACTGGGGTCAAGGCATTACAGTTGGTATCAGAGGAAGTTTGGTACAACCATTGGAAGCTATATTTAGATAAACTCTGATTAGAGCACGTAGACCAAAGATGAACTTTGAGGATTAGTGTAGAATAACATCATAGAATTTTGGTATTGTATAGTTTTTGTGAGTTTTATGAGCAATACATCCCTCTCTAGATATGGGATGGTATAGGTGGCTCTAGCACAAATGTACCTAGGGGTAAAACCCGAAAACACCACTTTGAGCTAGACTCGAATGGAAACTGTTGCACGACAACGAGCCTTGCTGCACCCATGGTTACGACACTCCCAGGGGATATGCTTATGATAATTCTAATTTTCTTTAAAAATCAATATGAAGGGTTTATGAGTATATAATTCCTCAAAGAATTTTTTTTATGATTATAGATTATATCCATAAATAGTCCAATTTATATTACGTGTTTTACAAGTATGGAATTATGTATTTTGATTCATAAACTGATCTTGTTTCTGCCATTGTTTAGAAATGGAACATAGTGGAATGAATGGAAACAATATCAATGCACCCACTCCATGTAGGTATTTCCCTCCTGCTCAAGATAATTATAGTGGAGCTAGTGATGCAACTGGTGCTTATCAGATAATCACCGTACTAGGACAACTCACTCAGGTTATGAATAATAACCTAACCTGTAGGGAGCACCCTGATCAGCAGCGTGGAGGATCAATGTTAGATCACTTCATAAGGAAGAAACCACCAAAATTCAATGGGAGTACAAATCCATTAGTAGATGAGAAATGGATAAGTTCCCTAGAGAAATTTTTTTAGTCTTTGGAGAGTAGTGAAAGAGAAAAAGTTATCATGGAAGTTTATCGCCTCACTGGATATGCCGATCAATGGTAATCATTGATACAAGACATGAAGGAAGATAATGAAGAATCAAATATGGAATAGAGGGAGATCAAAGAGATTTTTCATAGAAAAATACTTTCATCGTGACCATCGAGTAGATATGGAAAGGAAATTTCTGAGTCTGAGGTAAAAGGAGGATGAGAATGTCGCAAAGTATGAGGATAACGTTACACGGTTAGCAAGGCATGTAGAAAATTATATACATAACCCAAGAAGTAAGATTGATTGTTTATTTTATAGGTTAAAACCATTTCTTCATTGAGCATTAGTCTCACAATCATTCTCGTTGTACGAAGATATTGTCTCATGTTATATCAAGAAAGAAACAGAATTTTCTATGTCTAATGACTTAAAGGCAAAGCAAGAGAAGAAGCGATCTGCTGACCACTATGGAAATGGAAATAAAGGGACGAAGGGAAAATTTGATTAACCATCATGTAGTAAATGTGGGAAGAAACACCCCGGTACTTGCTTGAATGGAATGAGAGTCTGTTACATGTGTGGTGAAAAAGGCCACCATGCTCATGATTGTAAGGGAAAGAGAGTTTATGTCAACGTGGAATCCTATAATTTTAGAAATATGGGACATTAAGCAAATGAATTTCCTACGGTTCTGGGTAACTTACCTCAGAAAAGGCCAAGTGATCAAGCCCAAGCTTATGTTATCACTACTGCTGAGGTAGAAGCTCCGAAAGACGTGGTGGCAGGTAATTTAATGGTTTCCTCAAGTTTATCAAATGCCTCAATTGATTTTGGATCATTGCATTGTTTCATATCTTCCCAGTTTTCTATGAAAATTAGATATTTCCAATTTGATTTAACAAGGGAGTTTTCAGTTAAAAATATTAGGGAAAGTATCATTGCAACAAAGTTTCGTGAATCAGTCACCATTAGAGCACATAAATGGTCTTTATTTTCAGATCTCATTTTCATAACTGTGACTCAGTTTGATATAATCCTTTGTATGGATTAGCTTTCGGACCATGATAAAAAGATTTATTGTAAGAAGAAGGAGATTATGATTTATGATGATGATGATAAAGAACACCTTATCTTTAGAGCAGAATCGTCACCACAGAATTCTTATCTAGATCCACCACCAGTTGCTCTACTAATTTCAATTATTTGGAAGGAAGAGAATGAAATGACTGTGGGAGAGGAAAGGAATTTTCAAATAGAGGATGTACCTATTGTGAAAGAATATGTATATGTGTTTCTGGAAGATTTACCAGGACATCCTCTAGAACGAGAAGTTGAGTTTTCCATTGATTTAATTTCTAGATGAGGGCCTATATCAAAGTCCCCTTATAGAATGGCCACTGTGGAATTAGTTGAACTAAAGAAACAACTGGAGGAATTGTGTAATAAGGGATTTATTCTACCTAGTGTTTCTCCATGGGGAACCCTTGTTCTTTTTGTTAAAATGAAAGATGGATCTATGAGGTTATGTATCGACTACAGGGAGATCAATGCTATAACAATAAAGAAAAAGTATCCCCTACCTTGAATTTATGATTTATTTGACCAACTGCATGGAGCTCAATACTTTTCAAAGATTGACCTTCGATCTAGGTACCATCAGTTGTGTGTGAAGAAGGAAGACATTCCGAAGACAACATTTCGAACTAGGTACGGGCATTACGAATTTACAGTAATGCCTTTTGGATTGATTAATGCACCCCCTGTATTCAGGGATCTAATGAACAATGTTTTCAATGAATACCTCGATGATTTTGTAGTGGTATTTATTGATGATATCTTAGTATACTCCAAATGCTATGAATATCATGAAAATCACTTTCACATTATCTTGAAGACTGTTAGGAAGACATGAATTATATGGGAATTTTAGCAAGTGTGAATTTTGGCTTCAGGATATTTTCTTTATTGGCCACATTGTCTTCAAATATGGAATTTACATTGATCATTTTAAGACAAGAGAAATCCAAGAATGGCCATCAACGATGAGTATAAATGAGGTACACAGTTTTATTGGATTGGCAGGTTATTATCGACGTTTTGTCTAGAATTTTGCCTGATTGGCTAACACATTAATGAAGCTCACACATAAAGGGGTTAAATTTGGTTTCACAAAAGATTTTGAAGAATTTTTTGATGAACTGAATATAAGGTTAGTTAATGATTCAATATTGAATCTACCATCAGGGAATGATGAGTTAGTTATTTATAGTGATGCATCAAAGAATGTGCTTGGTTGTGTTCTTATGCAGAATGATAGATTAATTGCCTATGCATCACAACATCTGAAAATTAATGAGAAAAACTATCCTACTCATGATCTTGAGTTAGCTGCTGTAATATTTTCTTTGATGATATGGAGAAATTATCTCTATGGTAAAAAATGTGAGATTTATACTAATCACAAGAGTTTGAAGTATATTTTTTCTCACAGAAAGAACTCAACATGAGGAAAAAAAGATGTCTTGAACTACTCAATGATTATGATTGCACGATACACTACCTCCCGGGGAAGGAAAATAAGGAGGTAGATGCTTTAAGTAGAAAGGATCATGGAGTTTTGAACAAGATGAGAGTTGAGAATGATCTATATACATGGATCTAGTAATGATGGATAAGGGAATAACCCTGGAAGTTGAAACATCAATACATTTTCAAATGGTTGCAAAACCATCTTTACTAGAAAGGATAAAGAGTTCTCAGACCGGCGGTGAAGAGTTTCAAAAGAATATTAATGCTGTGAATGATGGGATATTGAGTGAATTTTTGTATGAAGATGTAATTTTAAAATTTGGGATGAGACTTTCTGTTCCTGATATATTTGATCTAAAAAGAGAATTGTTGGATGATGCTCATAGTTCCAATTTCTCTATTCACCCTAGGAGCACCAAAATGTATAAGGATTTGATGGAACATTTTTGGTGGGAGAACATGAAGAGGGAGATTACTAAATTTTTGTCAATATGAATGGTTTTTCAACAAGTGAAATCTGGAAGTCAACAGCCTAGAGGAGTATTAAAACCTCTTCCCATACCTGAGTGGAAATGGGATAATATCACGATGGAATTTTTTATGGGACTACCAAAGACTCCTAGAAGGAATGATGCAATATGGGTCACTATTGATCATCTTACCATGTCAACAAATTTTCTTTCTATAAGGGAGGATTTACCACTTGAACATCTAGCAAGACTATATATTAATGAAGTTTTGAGACTTCATGGATTACCCCTGTCAATTGTTTCAGATCGTGATCCCCATTTTACATCATGATTCTGGAAAAGTCTTCAGAAAGCCCTAGATACTGAACCTCGTTTGAGCACTGCCTCCCACCCTAAAACATATGGACAATTAGAACGGAACATTCAAACCCTATAAGACATGTTGATATCTTTATCACTTGACTTTCAGGGTATGTGGGATCAAAATTTACCTCTAGTGGAATTTTTTTATAACAACATCTTCCATTCAAATATTCGGATGGCACCATATGAAGCATTACATGGAAAGAGATGCCGCACATCAACCTGTTGGGATGATGTTGGTGAAAGAAAACTTGTAGGCCCAGAACTGGTGGAGGAAACGATGGAAAAGGTAAAGGTAATCCAAAACCACATCAAAGTAGCTCAATGTAGGCAGAAGAGCTATGCCGATAACCGAAGGAAGGATTTGGAATTTCAGGAAGGAGATCATGTTTTCAGGAAGGTATCTCCATGGAAGGGAGTTATACGTTTCAGTAAGAAATGTAAATTGAGTCCCAGGTACATCGGACCTTTCGAAATTCTAGAACGAATTGGGGATGTAGCTTACCATTTGGCAATGTCACCAAGTCTCTCCAAAGATCACGATGTGTTCCACGTATCACTGTTGAGAAAATGCATTCCTGACCCAACGCATGTACTCACCTATGAGAAGTTAGAACTGAAACCCGATCTGTCTTATTGTGAAGATCCCATCAGGATTCTTGATACAAGAGAACAAGTGCTGAGAAACCGGATGACTCGTCTAGTAAAAGATCTATGGAGAAACCATAAGATGGGAGAGGCAATACGGGAACCCGAGGAACTTATGATGAAGAACCAACCGATTATTTTTATGCAGTAATATTCTTGAAATTTCTAGGATGAAATTATTTTAAGGAGAGGAGAATTTAACACCCCAAGCTTCCACAATACGCTTCTTTTTGAATAATACAATAACATGTGTTGTACGCAACTTTGAGTTCTAACACACACCACAACCAATCAAACTAGTCGTTATGAATAGTAATACCTAATTTTTTAAAATTTATAAATTTTATCTTTCAAAATGGATTTCATATTTGGATTCGGAATATCGAAATTATCCTAGGGTGAATTTTTGGTATTTTTCTAAAAACCTTTAGTTTTTGATGAATAATGAAAAACACTGATTTATAGTTTAAAACCGAATTTTTATTTAAATAATTATTTATTTTATTTAAATTTAATTAAGTTCAAAATATATACATAATACCTATATATTTTTAATGTAATTAATTGGGATTAGTTTATAATAATTTCAGATATATAAAAATTTTATTGAACTTTTCACCGTCTTTTACCCACCTCCTAGGAGAATTTTCAAATTCACATAAAACATAATTTTACTTCTTATGTGATTGGAATTTCAAAAATCCAAGAGACACAGTTAATATAAAGGAGTAAAATGTGGTTCAATAAGATAAAAATAATTTTTGTGAATAGTAACTTTTTACTTTTTTTACCACGTTTAAAAGTAAATAGGGAAATTAAGGGTAAAAATGATATTAATATTACCCTAACACAAGCCCTAATTCTATTTGAAAAGAGTATCACGACAAAAAACAACCTTAGGAATAAAATATTATCATTTAGGTCCACTTGGATTAGATTAGTTTATTTATTATTATTTAATTCAAAGATGATTTATAGAGTTAAAATCAATGGTTAATTACTAAAAAAATTTAATATAGGGTGATACATAAGATAAATTCTATTGTAAATATTCATTAGAAAGATAAAAATATTTCCTACATAATGGTATTTTATTTATAATTTTTATACATTAAATAATTTAATTTATTTATGACACCGTTGTGATGCAGTAATTAACAAATTAATGAAATATTAAAATAATTGACATTTTAAATATCCAAATAAATGTAATTTGAGACTTTTTATGAATTAAACTAAATTTATATGTTAATATTACATGTAAGGATTAATTTAATTAACTTTATTCTAAGTAATCATGATGTTATGATTTTCACAAAAATGAAATTCCAAATAGTGCCAAAATTGACATAAAAGAGTTTTTAAAACGAATATTATAATATTAAATGATATTCTATTCCTAAAAATATATGGTTCGGCCAAAGGACTTGTATCATGATAGGTGTATCATCAATGGACAACTTTGGGGGTCTCTAGGATTTTTATAGTAAGTTTATTAACCATATAATATAAAAATACAAAGAGACATAGTAAATGTAAAACTAATTAACTAAGAGTTAAAAGTAAAAGATATGTTTAATAATGTGACCCAACCTGTCTAAAATCTATTGGATGAGTTTTTTTCATCCTATCCCCACCTTAACCTTTAAATAATCCACTTTAGAGCCATTAGAAACCGAATATGAATTTATTAT
Source organism: Viscum album (assembly GCA_963277665.1). Taxonomy (NCBI): domain Eukaryota; kingdom Viridiplantae; phylum Streptophyta; class Magnoliopsida; order Santalales; family Viscaceae; genus Viscum; species Viscum album. The sequence continues at coordinate 1,910,013,692 of OY728133.1, forward strand.
AAAATTATATTTCTATCTTTTCCAAAGGTACCCCTCACCCCTCTTATAAAAGGAAACTCCCCCTTCTAACTAATTCACACCTTAAAAGCCATTTGGATCTGCCCAAATCTGCCCAAATATCCTCCTAACTTCCATCACTTCAACCTAGAGGCCTTAGTTTTATCATAAAGCCATCCTAAGGAGCCATTTTGATCAAATCAAATGGAAGAACCCGAAGAAGAGGTAATGTTTTCACCACCCTCTTTCAAGTTCTTTTCTTCTTCAAAATTTCTTTCATTGGTATTTACATTATAAAATAATATCTCCAGTATCTTCTATATATTGTGATGTTATTATAAATATGGTACAACCATATTCAGTATTCTATCCATCGTTTGAATGACGTGTCACCATACGTGCGTAAGTACGGCTTACCGTCTCCATGTCATGGTGTAATTGTTATTCAAAACATTATTATTTGGATGGGTATGATAATTATGTGTAATTGAAGTAATTAATAAATATAACATTATAATTATTATTTATATATGACATACCATCCAATTATATACGATTTTAATATCAAATGAATGATATTGTCGCTCGTGCATACGTACGGACTACCGTCTCCACGAATGCGATGAGATTCATTCCCCCTCGTATCCATTTAAGAATAATTTTCATTTGATGATTAAAAATAATTTTTAAACACTTGATATCATTCTAGATATGAATAAGATACAACCTATCCATAAAAAACACTACTTAATAGTAAAGAATATAAAGGAAAACGAATCAGTTAACACCCGAAACAACGATAATACTAAGATATTATTAACAAAGAAATGTTAAAAGATAATATATGATATCATAATTAATATATATGATTATTGTATAACTTAATAACAATTATTTAACCTACCCTCGACCAAGGAAAAGTACAAGGTAATGGTTTATTTCACAATCTCATCATTATCCGAGGTTGTTTATACGTAATTATCTACTGAGACCTCTTTATCATCCACATCCATGTTTCTTAAAAATGTATTTCAAAACATTATTACTATTTTTTAGAATATGGTTTAAAGTCATTTATACCCTTGATTGACTTTTTATAAGAGGTTTATAAAGGAATCTTTTCGTCATTTTCCAAACAAGGTCCTTTTTAACATTTTCAACAAAATTAAGGCAATAATGTCGTTTTTTAACATATACGGTGGGTGCAGCTATTTTCTGCCATTATAAAATTGTCGAAGCTTCACTTACAAGCTTATAAGTATATTTTCAAAGTAAATTTTTTAATTATGTGGATTTTAAATGATTTCAAAAAACGATATATTTCTCTCAAATAGTTATGATTTCATCTATGGTAACATTCATTGATAGATTTTAAGCTTATTTAAAATTTATTTATTATGATACAAAACTTCCATATAGTATTGAAGGTTTTGTGATATATTTGACAGTGGATATGTTATTTTTATACCATTCATGGTTTATTGAGAAATTATTGACATTTCATATGCTAGTTTTAATACGAATATTTATGTTATGTTTAAACCTATTCATATGAGGAATGCATTGGACATAATTTGTGACGAGTGGAACCTACTATAGCTTCTCGATGCATCGGTAGGTCTCATTAGACAAACTAGTGTCTTGGCACAAGGCCTTGAAAAAATATTATTTGTAGTCTTGGCACGGGGCCTTGATTATGTGGTTATGATAGTCTGGGATTATGCATTCCATCATTATGAAAGTGGTTATTGATATTGCATGTGATTATTCGACTAGTAGAATATCCATGTGAATAAGTAAATGGAATAATTTCATTTTATATTTGCTATATTATGCTGAAGTTAATGTTTAATATGATTTTTTTAGTTATACATTGCATTAAAAGTTTATGTTTATTTATGAATGTTTTCTCTATATTGTTATCCTTACTGAGCATCAGAACTCACCCCTTTCAATGTTTTAATTTTCCACAAGTTGTTAATAAGTATTTTATGAATGACCCGCAGGGATAGTATGAGGGGACATGAAGACAAGATGTGGCTGTAGTTTGTTTTCACTTTATGAAGTAATGTAAGACTTATGAATATATCTAGTAATTTCATGGCTACTAAACTAATCCGTCTTTCGAGACTAGATATTTTGTGATCATTCCAATGTTATGTAAAAATGAACCGACTCTGGGTAACTGTGGTCGGGGCGTTACAATAATGAATGAGTGTTGTAAAATTGTTAACAAAATATAATAAGAAGTAAATTTATGATATAACAAACTTGATAATGTTTATGGTATAAGTTAGTAACAATATTTAACCAACTATACATGTGAATAAAAGAAAACATCAAAAGTAAGGGTAATATTAGAGAGTTTCATTTCAAAATAAATTACACTAATAATTATTTGTTATTATGCGCCTATGAAGGTTTATTTGGTTTATATGTTGAATTTTTAATTTTAAATATTCAATACACTTATTATAATTTTATTTTATTTTTCTTTAATTTGCATACCATTTTTCTATATTCTGATTCAAATGTTTTAATGTGATGTGGGACATTTTAGAATGCTTAATGATTATTCTTCTAAAGAATGTTATTAATTATCATATTTGAAATATCAATTCAACATTTGATTGTTATCTTTATGGGGAAACAATCACATTATTTCAATCATTATTCATTTTAACTTTATTTGGATATCCATTTTCTCATAAAATGTATATGAATATTTTTGATACCATATATCATTTTCTACATACAATGTTGACTTTGTTAGTTATTTTTTAAGAGAGTATTTAATGATAATACAATATTATTAATTCATAAGAGATATTATTATAAGAAAAATGATTGATTTTATTATTAGATATGAGTAATACTTGGTACTTTTAATGATTGGTGAGGCCCAAACATTTTATAAAACCTAAATGCATCAGTAGGTTCTTAAGAGACAAATATGTTGTCAAGATTTAACGGTTTTCTATCCATATCTTTTAACCATCTTGTGAAAGGTTAGATGAATATTAGTTTTAATGTCACTAAGAGATGAAATCCATTAATAAAGAATTGAAATTTATATTTTTAGTTATTATTAATCCATTATGTTTCTCTTCGACATATATATGGATTCATTTTATTATCTATTCACTGACTAAGTGACATGTGTCTCAATTTTTGACCTCTCTATATTGAATTTACCTTAACTAGTTATTTGAATGGAATGTGGTGTTTATAATTTATCTTTACACGTTAATTTGGTTTAATGGACATATTATTTAATATTCTTTACTAACCTTACTGATCATTTTGGCTGACCCTTATTATGTCTCATTACCCTAGGTAATTAATAATAAATCATTGTATAAGCTTTCAATGATGAGGTTTATTTCATTTTACTATGTATCATGGTTGTAATAGATATTTCCCAATTTTGTATGGGTACATGTATGTAATGTTTTTTTCTAATATTTCTAAATGGATTGGTCCATCGGGATTGGATACCTAGTAATCATGCCAATGAAATAAATTAATGATCCGACACCGCGCTTCTAGGGTCGGGGAACCACATTTTGTATCAAAGGAAGTTTAGCAGCAACCATGAAAACTGGATTTAGAAAATGCAAATTATGAAGCATAACTCTATTATAAAAATTGAGTATATTTATAGGTTAACATCCTATTATTTTGGTAACATAGATATTATTTAAGTATTCTTAGCAATATATCCCTACATGGATACTATAAGTGGATGTTGTATTTGAATTGATTCACATAGAAGTAAAAACTATGACCTTGTCTATCGGTCATAACAAAGTGTAAACCTATGCACATAATTTTACACCACCTAAAGAGATTATTATGATAATTCACATTTTCTTTACCTTCCATTATAGAGGATTTGAAATTAATGATTACCCTAAAGTAACTAATGTTTATAATTCTAGGATTCAGGATGTATAAATTTATTTGATGTGCTATTACATATTTGGAGTTATATAATTTCCATATATTTTGACGCAAATCCATTATATGCCATTATTTAGGAATAGAGCCTCTGAAGAATATTCTTGTATATAATCATGGAAAATGTAGAGATATCCCTATTAAGGGAAAAATACAACTGGTATTGGAATTGAGGATATTAGGGATATATCGAGGAAGATTATTCAAGTCATGAAAAAACCATTCTTGAATACAGTAAACTATTCTGTTGAGAGAATATTCTATACTAAATCAATTAATGGGGAAGAATCCCCCAACATTTAGTGGGACTAAAAATAACATTTTAGTTAAGTAATAAATTTATTTTGTAAAGAAGATATTTATTTCCATAGAATTCTACGAAATGGAAAAGCATAAATTTATTGACTATTATATTCAAGGTGATGTTGACCAGTGGTGTAATCTAATTTAGAATATAATTTAAGAAGGATAAATTGAACTCATGTATTAAAGAACCTTTAAGGATACATACTTGGATAAATAATTTCCTCATGATCAGAAAATTTAATTGAATATGATTTTTTTAAAATAAAAGAAAAGGAATAAGAAAGTTTGGTAGAGTATGATGAAAACATTACCATGTTAGTAGTGTTTTTCGCTGATTTCATATGCTACATAAAATGATTGATTGATCATTTATTTGAATTACTTATGCCAAATCTTTAAAGGGAAGTGGTTTTAAGATTTCTTTCTTCACATGATAAAATTATTTTGTTTGATATCAAGATATAAAATAATTCAACAACTTATATGGATTCTTTGGAAACCAAGAGAAGAATAGATCTACGGAACACCAATAAAGATGGAAATAATTGAGGAATATGATGGCAGAGAAGTTTTTTCAAACAATTGATAAATATTGAATGAAGAACAGACGTAAATTATTGAAAAAAGTTTTAGTTTTTATATGTGTGGATAAATGGGTCACCAGTGAAATGAATTCAAATGAATGAAATAAAAAACATTTATATTCAATGTTATAATAGAAATGATATGGGTATATAAACAAACGATTTCGACAATCATCAATGGAATATATCTATGAATTATATAAGGGACCATGGTAAAAAATATGTTATTGACAAAATTTAATTTTAATTACTAATGTGAATCTGTATTTGGGATCTAAGAAAAATGTTTTAAAATTATTTTATTTATAATCAAATGATTTATGAAATATATGAGGAATTTACTTCAATAATTTTTCATTAATAATTCAAGATCATATGCTGAATGGTACAAAGAAACTTTATTCAGTAGGAATTTAAACATTTCATAAAATACATTCATATGGGAAATAAAACATTGAATACGTTCCTAATGTATAGACAATATTAAAGAAATGATTGATTTTGAAAAGTGTTGACTACCTTGTAATTGATGAAGGTCTTGTAAAAAAATGGTCAATTCCCTCACCTAAAGAGTTTAATACATGTTTTTATTTAATTAATGTATCCATTAACATGTGTATTACTTAAATAATAAGTAAGAATGCATGTTTCCAATAAGGTTTTATGATAATTTAAGTTATTACTATATTTTAAGAGGATACATAATGATGTTATTCACATGATTGGATGTCAAAATTTATAGCTAGCTCATATTGATTGATCGATAATGATATATTTATTTTTTAAATTCAGTGACCAACATTCCAAATTGTGGAATCATAATCTTTTGTAAAATTTAGCCATTTATGAAATAGATTAAGATTATCTTGGGATGTGGTTTCAAGGATTGATATGTTTCATCAATATACGATGTGTATTGTTATAATATATAAAGTATAAATAGTTTAATCACTAACCAAAAGATGTGATTGTGCTTATATAAATATACTATATTTATTTAATTATATTCTTATAGAGTGAAATAATTACTCAACAACAGAAAGAAATGATCTTCAAATAAAAAATGTTTCCTCTGTACCTTGTATTCCATATAATAAAATAGCCTTTAAATCTTCATAGATCTATGTATTTCTTATTGTTAACATTCTCTTAACCATATTCCCTAGCACCCTCCATTAGAACATTATTATTATAATTTTACTTTGTATTCTTGTTTCCATTTCCCAAATATGTTTTCCTACTATAGAACATAGTTAATGATCCTTGTACATTCCATTATCTTTTGTTAACAATATATGATATTAAACCTGTTAAAATGTGTTTCTTTCAAATAATAGTTTTTTTAATCCCTATATTATTGATATTTTGTTTAAATTGAGAAGAAAAATATTTATTTAAGTTGGTGTCAATGTAACAACAAAAAAATATAAAATAAGAACTTTATATTTGATTGCCTGTATTTTATGCATAACCAAGCATGTGAGAGAATATAATATCCCATGAATTTATAGTTTTTTTGTATTTTAAATAGATTCAATATATTATACATTTTTCAATTCACACAACCCCGAGTTAGCTTATTCTTTATGAAATAGTGACATTTTTCGAAAGCTTACATTTCACAGAAGGCCCTGTTTTAATGAACAAAAATATATTATTAAAATATTATTAATTAATTTAATTATACTTATCATAGAAATTAAATTAGTGTTTATGAATATTATTAACTAATTTATGAAAATATATTATTTACACATATATAAAATGAATCCATTAGTTACGAGATGATTAGAAATGAATATGGAAACCGATTGAATATAATGGAAAATATTATTATATTTATGATCACATAGAAGATATACCCTAATTAATTAAATTAATTATAATTAGTGAGTTATATTTATATTACATATATATTATATATTCAATAAATATTATTGATATTCATCATATAGATTTTTTAGGCTTAAGATAAAAACAAACCCAATTCTATGCATAGAATAATATATATTTATTATGGTTTTTTCCTCCTTTTAATAGATAACCTATTTTAAATGAAATTATTGGAAAATTTAAGGATTATAAATGTTAGCATAAACATTATATTTTAATTAAAACATAAAAATAGGTTAGGTAAATGTTTTGTTATTGTTTGTGAAGTTTCATTTTTTAATGAATTGTGTAAAATAATGAAATTTAATTTAAAACAGATTTTATCTAAATTATTTATGAGGATAAATTTTTCATTATATTAGATTTAATGGTTAATTGGATATTATTTGTATCAATTAATCAAATTTATTTTTTGGGAATTAATTTTAATTTGAAATTTACTATAACAATTTGTTAACCATTTGGATGTTTTTTCATTAAAACCATGCATCGTCATCCCGCTTGCGGTATGATTTTTAAATGAATTTATGCGACTTATGTGATTTGAATTTTGAATAGTTGATCACATATTTGGAATTTTCAAATTTTATTATTTGTAATATGGTGAAATTAGTTTTTCATAAAAACTATTATTGAAAGTGATTCAAATTAATTATAACGATTAATATAAAATGATGCTAAGTAAAGCACTAAACCTTAAACATAATGAATAAAATGTCATATAAAATTGTTAAAAAGGCATAGGATGGAATTTTTTCTACCCTATAATACCTTGTAATGAATTGAGTCCATTATTTTATCCAAATTCAACATGAAAAACGTTGGAACAATTCCTTTTTCCAAATATTACTAGAGTACCACTCCTCGTCAACATAAAAAGGACCCCACTTCTCCCCATTCCTAACATCTCTTAGACAATACATGTTTAAAAACTATCTACCTAAATATCTTATAAACCACCCTAACCATTTTTTTAATCCTAACATTGGGAATGAATCCTTCTATGGAATCCCTTTGTTATAAACAAAATGGCATTACATGTTTTTAAGGCAACATTTTCAAATGATCTCTTTTCTTTTGTATTCTTCTTCATTTCTGAGAATCTTATTATTCCGTGATTAAATAAAAAACATGTATCCTCAAAATAATAGGATTTTTATGTTATTATTTTTACCTATAAATAATCACACATCAATATAATGCGTAACATACCTATTATTTCTATGGACAATGAACTACAACCTCACAAAACTATCATTGTTCATTTTGGCTTTACCACCTATAATGGGGGACATTATGATGGAAAAACTATTTATATATGGTATATATTATATTTATATTGTATTTATTCTTATTTAATTTTTATTTAGATATATGTGATATTATGATGTACACATTGTTTATGCTTTCCATCTTGTGTATATACGATAATTTTCTTTCAAGTAATGTTGATTGTTTCCCCTCAATGTGATGAGACTCATTCATGCCATACATGGGATATATAACTGGGGGTATTAGTAAAAATATTTAACATATATAAAACATATGTGATATGGGAATTATAATATATATGTATCATTTATTTTAAATCTTTTAAATTAATAATGAAATGAATGTCATGTTAAGGCATTCGTATGACCTACCGTCTCCAATGATAGTACATTACATTTCACATCTCCAAACACTATGGATTATTCTAAATAAATATATAATGTATATATATTTTAATTAATTCATGTTTCACAATATATATATAATGAAACCATGATCTTATTAATGGGAACAATAATCGAAAATTAAAAAACTTACATGAAAAAACATTGCAATTAACACATGAAATGGTTAATATATTGAACATGTATTAAAACCATGAAATAACATAATATAATATGTAAATATAAGATATTAATTGAAATTTTAAGTTTTTTGTAAAATTTCGTAACATATTTAACACCAATATACACGAGGATAAATACCATATAACATATTGAAGATTAAGGTAAGGGAGTTTCACTACAAGCTACATTCCATTGAGACTTATTTTTTATTATGCACCAATTCAATTTTATTTGGTTTATATATTGACCTCTTAATGTTATATCATGAATCCAATTATTCTTAGGATATTATAAGTTTCAAATAATTTCCTAAATTTCTAGAGAGTCCGATTCAAATGCTTCAAGGTTGTATGGGACATCCCAGAAATGTTTAAACATTATTCTCCTAAACAATAGTTATAATTATCATATTTGAGATAACACATATTTTTGTGATTATTATCATTATATTGAAACCATCACTTTATTTCAATTATTTTTCATTGTATGTTTACTTGAATAACCATATTCTCTTATAATGGATATATTTTTTTTGCTAAACCATATATCATTTTTACATATGTTGTTCAAATTAACAGTTACTTGATTAAATGTGGAGTTACTAATAAAACTATATTCATTATTCAATACAAATACTTGATAATGAATATTATTTATTTGATTATTTTATTTTAGTATTTATTTAAACACGTAATGACAGGTGGACCAAGAAATTTATATATCCCATTGATGCATCAACATGTTCTCATGAGATAAATAAGATAACCAAGTTAAAATGGTTTCTATCCATATTTTTAAACCTTCATATAAATGTTCTTTATTGTACAGGTTTTCATGTTTCTCATACATGGAATCCATTATTAATGAATTTCCATCATTTATTTTTAGTTATTATTCATCGATGATAAATTTCATTGACATATCTATGGATTCTTTTCATATTTATTTCATTGATTGAATAAAATATTTTTTGAGTTTTTACCTTTCTGTGTCAATTTTTCTTTGTGTAGTTAATTTAATTGCATATACTGTCAGTTATTTACCTTTTAATGTTGATTAATTCTCATTGATTAATTATTTTTTCTTCGTTACTTACCCATACTGATAATTTTAGTTCACCCTTATTATGTTTTTCCACTGGTTTTAAAGAATACATATTTTTATATGATTTCGTGTATGTAGTTTATTTCATTTTATTATCAATCATGTTTTGAATTTCTATTTCTGAATATAGTATGTGTACATATTTCTAATCTCGCATTCTGGGAATGCTAAATTGATATTTTTTGGAATTTGGTTTCTTTTAACAATTACATTTTAATAAATTAATGCATAGACTGTGGGATTCTACGGTTGGTGTGCTCATCTAATAATTGATATTCAAAGGGGATATGAGTAAATAACATTGAAGGATTTGATGGATAATTTATTTGGAATTACATGAAGTTGTAAATTCCTGATTAAGTATATATATGTTTTTTTTAAATTTAATGTTACAAGGAACCATCCAAGATTTTTCATGCTACGTATTCATATAGAAGTGTGAAATTGGGTTATCATTACTATAGAAATTATTATAGTACTTCTAAATACTCATAGAAAGAATTATAAAATATGGATTATCATTGATCACTAGGCCAAATCTATAATTAATTTCATTGTATGATAAGATATACCTCTTGAGCACCTCATATGGCTCTATATTTATGTTTTGGTAAGAATTCATGGAGCAAATCTATAAATTCATATCAAAGTGACCATTATTTAACATCAATATTCTGGAAGTGTAATCGGAATTCTCTAGATAAAGAGCTTCATTCAAAAATTTACTATAATCATCCAACTGATGGATATTTTGATAGGATTATTCATGAAATTGAAGATTTGATTATTTTATTCTCAATAGGGTTTCAAGTTATGTGGGAATGGTATTTACCATCTATTGATTTTTGGGATAATAATAAATTCCATTCATGTATTCGAATGATGTAGTATGAAGTATTATATGGTAATAGATATTATAATCCAAATATTTGGGATGATATTTTTTAAAGGAAAATTTTATATCCTAGAAACATGTTGATGATACAATTACAAAGATAAAGGCTATTCAGGCTTACAAAAATTATGAAAAATTATGAAACATAGATATGCCAATAATTAGAATTATTATTTTGAATCTCTTTTAAATGATCTTATTTTCACAAATTTATTACCATGGATGGGTGTTATAAGGTTTGGTTTACAATTGAAACAGAGGACTGGTTATATTGAATCATTTTATATTGTTTAAAATATTGGAGATGCTTCTTACAGTTAATAAATTATGCTAAATCTCTCAAAAGAACACTATGTATTAAAGACATAATTGTTGAAGAAGTATATTCTGGAAAAAATTTATATTACCACATATGATAATTTCAATTGGAAACTAATTTACCTAACAATGATTAACATTTACAAATTCTTTATAATATAGATAATGTCTTGAGGAATAAAAAATAACATCTAGAAATGTTACTTTGGGAAATCAAAAAAAGTGGAAGAAATATGGGAACAAGAGGTTATTAGGAAGAAGAAAAACCATCATCTATGTAGAAGGTAATATCAATGAAATTTCAAGGATAAATTTTTTTATAAGGTAAGAATGTAAAACCACAAGAATTTAAAATATATTTCCCTTAGAAAAAATGTAATATCTTTTTATTCACCCCTGGTTAAAAAAATTACTGTTTAGTGACACTTTTCATATGTAATTTAGAACTAATATTTTGATTTTTTATATAATTTATTTCTAATAACAATATACTAATTTGAAATATATATATCAATGTTATATTATAATTAATTGTTTTTATTTTTAGAAATGTTTTATTATTTAATGAAAGTTAAAAATAATGAATTTTAACTAAAAAATGCCTTATATTTAAATAATATATGATATTTTTATGTGATCATAATTGGTTGTTAAGTAAAATTTGTTCAATTGAATATATATTGTTACAATATATGTTATATTAATTATTTTTAAAGTTAATTTACATATTTTTTAAACTTTTTGATATTTTCCCTTAAAAAACAAGAATTCTGTCCATGTGTATGAAATTTATTTTTAATTAATATTTCAAAAATAATTGAATTTTATTTTTTAAAATGGATTCAATATTTGGAATCATAATAATTTATAATATTTAATATTTTAAATTTATGTTTTTACTAAAATGAATAGTCATTCGATAAAAACTAATTATCATATTAAATGTGAAAATGGATTTTTTGTTGTGTTAACATAAAAACATATCATTATTAATGAGATATAAACTATAAATAGAATATTTTTTTAGAAATATTTAGACGATGAATAATATATTATTTTATAATGATTTATTTTTTACCCTTTTAATATATGAAAAAGTCATAATAGTCAATTCTTATGAAAAATTTACATGTGTGTTCTCTCCCGCATTATTTAGAGGCCACATATTTTCCCCTCTTATTCAAACACTAAATCTTCATTTAATCAGAAAATAAATAAAAATTTACTTTAAAAAGACACTCTATTAATCATAGGGCCCTTATTTTCTATATAAATCTACCATTTGATATGTTTAGTGCAACCCAAAGAGGATATCTATGGAAGATGTAATTTCCATCAATAATAGTCTTTATTTTACATCATTATCCACCTACTTAAATTATTATTTAAAAGAAATTATATTATAACCAAGTTATCCAAAATAAATTAGTATATTTCCTTAAAAAGGTAATGATTTCTATACACCCCCTCATCTTCCTTATATTGGTTCTGAAATCATCATTCGAGTGTACGAAGGACTTAAATATATCCAACCAATGTAATAAAGTTTTTACATTCCCACATAACATTGTTTGGAATGATTCTAGTATAAATTATATAAATTTTATTTAGAACATATTTACATTGAGAATTTCAATATATAATGTATATGTTTTTACATTAAATTCTGTGGGTCATTGGATAACATCCCTCATTTTTAAGACATTATATCAAATATTTAAGAGGTATGATTCCTCTTTCACTAAGAATTCACATGGTAGGTGATAATGATAAAGATAATGAATATATAAGATATAAATAAAATAATAATGATATTATTGAAAAAATTTATCTTTCATTAATGTTAATATATTTCATTTTCTTTCTTTCAACATCACTCACGTAAAGATGATAACATCATTCGTGTACGTGTTGATTAAAACTTCAAAAAGTGACATGAGTCATAAATCATTATCACCACACATGGATGATATATATAAGAGTATTTTATTTTATATATTATGTTCTTATGATTATGAAAATTTATAAATTACATACCTTCTTTCTATAGTAATCTTGGAAAAATGAAAGCATTACTCTTGTGTATGTATGACTTATCGTCTCAATGATATTGACATAATTCATTTTACATATGCATAGATAGTTAATGATTTTAAAAGTATAATTAAAAAATAAATATGATATTGATGTAATTATAATTATTTTTTAGATAAAGAATCTCAATAATATATACATGAACCATATAATTTATGGAAAAACACCTATAAGATATAATGACTACTAACACTAGGAATATTGAAAAAAATGAATATTTATGAATGAACAGGTGATGTGATGTTATAAAACGATCATATATGATATAATAAAAACTAATATGGTTATGATATATTTTAATAAATTTTTAAAACCAATGTACATGAGGTCAGAGCACTTATAACCAAAGGTAATTTAATGGTAAGTGATATTGTCCAAATTGAAATTGGATTTAGAATTATGTGTCATTATTAACAAATTTAGATTAGTATCATATATATACTACCCATTCTACATATAATAGGATTAACAGACCATTATTTACATAATTATAATTTCCATTTTGAATTAAATATATAAATTTTATTTGAATTGGAAGTCACCATGTGGTATGAGTAATTGTGCAATCTCACATTCTTTTATGATATCTATCTTTTTGTTGAAACAATCACTTTCTTATTATAATTTTTCTTTGTACAAAATGTATTTCATAAATACCCATATTCATGTTTAATGTATTTTTTATTTCATGAATATTATATCATTATTACATGTGGTGTTTACATTAAATGTTATTTTATTCACAAGGTATACACTAAGAAAACTATATACTTTACAAAATATGTATATAAAAACCAAAATTTTTTATTAATTAATTCAATTATTAAACTTTTAATGAATGATTTTTATTTTTAATAAATGGGCAGGGGACGAGTTAATTAATGTCCCTATATGCATCAACAATATCATGAGACAAATTAGTTGGCCAAAGTAGATATTTTTTTAAACCAGTATGTTTTAAAGTGTATTGAGGATATGTCATGAATCTAATGGTATCATGTTATTGGAAAACATGAAGTCTGATAGTTACGTACTTCCTTCACTTATAATTCATTTATTCTTATCAATGAAATTTTTTATATGATATTATATATGGATTTCAATCATTTCGATTTTATTGATCAAATTAAATGTCCTTTTTGTTATTTAAATTTACAAATTTATTATTAATTATCTAGTTATTTATATAGATTTTAAGTTTAGTTATATACCATTCCATATTGATTATTCTTATTCATTCCTGATTGATTCAGTTGTACATAAATCTTAGTAATCATATGCGTCCACACATATTTTTCCCTTTTCCTAGGTTATGATGATAAATCATTTTAATGAGTTTCAATGAAGCTAAAAAATTTCATTTGTTGTTTTTTATATTTTTCCCGAATAAAAAGTTGTATCATATATGTATATAGTTTCTAGAACACTTATACTTTTTTTAATCATGATATAACACCTGGAAACCCCAGTTTTAGGTACCATTGAATTTGTTTATTTTTTATGAATATAATGTGATTGGGTCTTATTTGGTTTGGTATGGGGGATTTTTTACATGTTTTAGGGTGATTTTAAAAAATATCATGGTTTGAGTATGGTTAGTAGAAGACATGTAACACCTCATAGGAAACCATGAATCTAAAATAGAGTGAAATGGGTTGGCTCACAGTTATGAAAACAGTTTGGACAACCCTAATATATTACTCAGAGAAACCATATAATGATAGAAGAAGTAGAAAAAATGGATTGTGCATAGATTTTCTTACCATGTAAGAAAACCATTCATTTTGTGTTAGGAGGCAGTGTCTTGGGCATGATTAGAACAAAAATTTTGACATCCATAATAATAAATTCACAATATTGAAATTGAAATGATGTTTAAGGTTATAATATGATTTTCCACTTAATCCTCTCATTATCCAAAAAATTGGTAATTTCAGGAATTCTTCTCCCTCCAAATTCAATTTATATCATTAAATTTAACCTGGGAGTGATTTATAGGAATCTTTATGTGCACAGTATGCCAGATTATTTTGTAAGTAATCATTATTCCATATTTTCCCTAGATTTCATCATCATACATCTCATGGAATAATTGATTTAGTAAGTTGCTGACCAATCAAAACATTAATATGTAAACATGAAGATTTATGAATGTTTTTATTCAATATAATAAGTTATGTGGACTGTTTGAGGAGTTTCAATCTAGTTTTTCGATTTTTATGATGTTCTTCCTTTTATCTAATTATTGGGAGGTATGCAATTTATCTCTCAACAATTCTTGATTTAAAAATTATACGTGGTTTAAAATTTTCTTAATAGAATAAAATTAATTATGAAATTGACAAGTTATTATTTATGGAAAACCTCCTTTGTGATATTTTTGTGAAGTGGTAGAGATTGGTTTGTTTATGAAAATTGAATTTGGTAAATCATTTTAAAATGAGGGGTTTATAAAATTTTTATGCCTGAAAATTTGTAATTTTCATTTTTTCATTAAAATAATTCTTTTATTTTAATGATTTGGAATCATTTTATGGAGTGGTATTTGGAATACAAGGTTGGAATGAGTTAAATTTTATGACTCATGACCCATTGGATGCAGAGTGTTCCATTGAGGAAACTAGAATATGGTTACCTTATGAAAATAAGGAATATCAATCTGAGACATATCATGACTTTGGTATGTTCAAATGGGCATGCATGTGTGAAAGTGTGATTTTTTTGGAGTGGTTGTGAAAATTTAAAATTTAAAAGTACTAAATTCTTATTTTATTATATTCAATAGAAAAATTAATTAGATGGGAATATTATTAAACAATGATGTAAAATTTTCTAAATTGTTGCAAACTGTTTTATGTAATTGTTCTAACATGTTCTCTCCTTGTGGAATAGGTCGAGATTTAATTTTATAAAAAATACTGAGTGTTATAATTCGCATATTATTGGGAACTTTTTTGAATTTTTAGATATTATTTGTGAATCCCCGTGATATTATGGGCATGGATTTTTTATTTAGAGATTAAATATGGTTGGGAGTTATTGCGATAGTGTATTGATGGTTTTATAGTTTTATTGGTTTTTTCTTCTTTGTAGCCTAATATCAAAATTTTATTATTATAAATTGAGTTGAATTTACTTGTACACATGCATCAAAAAGTGGTTTTTTGGTTTAATATTATTTTTTCGTTGCTTTATATTCAATGGAACAACCGTCCATTAATTTTTTATGATTCCCTTTTCATTTATTTCCAGTTAGTAGTGTCTCAAGGATGCTTCCAATGGTTAGTAACACCACCACCCCTTCCCAAGATAATGGGTGAGGGGAGAGATGTTACAAATGGTATGATTTTGTTTGGCACTGAAAATAGAATTTCCTTCCCCTTAGCCCTTGAGATGGATTTGTAAAAAAAGATAATATTTTTGGAACATGAATAATAGAGTATAAAAAACATTAGCTAACTAATTTATGATTAAATTAATTTTATTAAGGGGTTCGTGTACATGATTGTTTGGAGACAATTCTATTAATTTTTACCCCATTATAATTGGTTTAGTAATTTTAATGAGAAAAACGTGAAATGAAATAAATGAAATCCACCTAAATGTCCATAAATATTTTTAATAATGATTTATGATATGGTGAAAAAATATATGAGTGTTTGAATATAGATGAAATTGGTTTTACTTTTAGTAAATTTGTGGGATTTTACTAAACTGGGTTAAAAAATATATTGTTAAAATTTTAAAATAACTATTGTGATAAGTGTGATGTGGGAAATTTGAAATTGAATAACCATAAATTTTAAGATAATTATATTAAAAGAAACTTTTTGGTTATTAAATGTTGAACCATGTAGGAATCAAAGTATCCATCTTAATTATATTCCATAAAATGTGGTTGAACTTAAGACACATCTGAATAAAAAAATCATTCAATGTATAGTTAAATCTTTTCAGATTTTGGATATATAAACATAAAAATGTTTATCATTCAACTTAGTTTAAATAGATTAACCCTAATTTCATTCACGATTATTAATAGTTGAAGAATATATAAGTTTTCACAAATAGGATGAATCAAATCATTGATATCATTGGCACAATAGTTCATATTATGGAAAATTTTGAAAATTATATGATAGAGTATCATGAAACTTAGAAGTTGAATGTATTATTTCATGCTAAATTATACCAAGGAAATACAATAGAGGATTTTTATGATTTTTTGAACAAATAATTATACATTACCAAAGTAGTATTTTCTATAAAAATATAATTAATTATATTGAATCGGGATATTATCATGGTAATAGATTATGTGGATAAATATTTGAATTTATTTTATATTTCACACGATATTACTGCAGGTTCATCCTTAATAAATGATAAATTTTAGATTTGTTTGGTGTTAGTGTATCACTCAGATATTTTTTTCTATTCAAATAAATGATTATAAGAGATTGTCAATTGAGAGACATTAGTAGAAACAAACAAATAATTAAGTACTGGTTGGGGAATCACTTATTACCAACAAAAACAGTGGGAACTCTACTAATGGAAATAAGTTAATGTTGGACAAAAATTAAAATGGTCGGGGTATAAATTGGAATAAAAAATTTGGATCAGTGTATCGTTATCCTAAACCAAATATTTATGTTCGATGATTTCAATGTTTTTCCTCTGATGATATTAAATGGTAAGTTTCATAAACACATGGAACATGTAAAAATTTAATCCAGATGAATAATATTAAGTGATATTCTAATAAGTCTCCAAGTTCATGTGATAATGTAGTATCTCATGATTTTATGTCATCATATGATTAAATTGGTAAAGAGAATAATAATATCTATCATAAATAGAATCAAGGGGCCATGGTAATTCAATAAATACCATGAATCATGAACAAGTGAGATCTAGACATGGAAATAAGGGGAAATGTGTAATGAATTAGAAAATGTATGGAGATGAGAGAATGATCAAAGATGATCAATATGTAAAATGGTTGATGGTGGGTATAATTATTTTAAATTCTACCATTATGGAAGATTTGGTTGATATTGTTGTATCACAATAATTTATTGGATCTCATGTTTTTGATCTTCTTGGTTTTCATGTTTTGATGATTCCTTTTAGATTGAAACATGATACTGCCCTTGTTTGAAGTGATTTTTAATCCTTAACGTGAAAAGATTTTTATATAAATATTGACAAGGCATAGTTTATTTCGGATTTCTCAATGGAATATATTATTATATAATAAGGAATCCTAGGTAAGGATTGGTAAAAAAATCATATATAATATCAATTTTTATACTCAAATGATTAGTTTAACAACTAATAATGGTGTTATTAATTTATTTTAAGGAGATCAAAATGTCGAATAATGTAGAGTAGTATTTTTATCTCCAATGGTTATAAATGTATCAAATATGTTGGTAAGATTTTGTTTTTCATTTATGAATCAGATTGATAATAGGGGTTTTACAAAAATAATTTCATTAATATCCTGATGCCTTTCCTAAAAATTTCTCAAGGATTTCACCAAAAAGAGAAGTGAAGTTTATGAATGATCTCCTACCAGGTTCCTGAATTATCTCATGTCCATGAAATAATATGGAATGAAGAAAATTATTAGAATATAATGTATTTATTCATGATTTTTAATGAAAAGTGTTCATTCAACATATAATGTTTCTATTGGAAGAACCCCTTCCTTTTATGAATAAGGTGGATGTAATCCATAATACTATCTAGATTATGATAAGAATAACCATGTAATGATAATGAATTTTAATCCTATTAAATGTATAGAAGAAATATTTGATAAATATATTAGTGATTATGGTTTCCATATCAATGAATTTTGTTATGAGTATCACCAATTGTAGGTTCAACAGGAGGATATTTAGAAGACATCATTCAGGAGTATACATTGACATAAAATATTCATTATTTTTCATTTTGGTAATAATAATACAAAATATTTAAATATTGAATTAATGAATCATATTTTTCAATGGTATATAGATTCATTTTTTTGGGTTTTTGGATGTCATTCTAGTTTTTTATATGGCAATGGCTGAGCATTAGAAACCCTTAGAGATCCGGTTTGGGGTCTTCTAGTTCATTTTTAAATCTTCTAAAATTTTAATAAATTATTTTTTGGTAAAATACGTATGTATAAAAAAAACATTGTATAAATAAAAAAGTTGTTTCCTAGATCCATAAAATATCTAGGCTTTGAGATCATAGTAACCACACAACAATCTCTTTGAAATACTTAATTTTTATGGTATGGCTAGTTACAATGATCATTTTATTTATGATTTTTCATGACTATATACACTAATGAAATCACAAATTAGGATAAAATTTTCATTCTAATTGAATGATGAATTTCAAAACAGTTTTGAAGTGATTAATTTTAATTTTTCATGAGCATTGATCTTGATATTACTAGAATTAGTACAAGTCAATGAGGTTTATTGTGATTCTTTATGATTTTGGTTGGGTTGTATTCTCATGTAGGGAGATCATACTATTACTTATGGTTAATGGAATTTATTGTTTGATAAGAATAAATCTAGGAAAAAAGATTTATTAATAGCTAATTCATTCCCTCATTTCAATACATGTTTCAACTACATATTTCATGATAAATATTTTGTGTTTACTGGTAATAATATCATGAAACACATTTTATCATGAATAGATTACAATATGAGACAAATAATATGGATGATGTTTTTTCAAATTTTACATAAATGACATACTTTAAATGAATGTTTTAATTTAAAATCCATTATTTCTTTGTTTTGGAGGTTTCCCATGCATTTTTGGAGGAATTGGTGAGTTTTCATGAATTGGTCCAAACTGTGAACCCAATTCAAGATTTACAAATAAATTTTGTTTCCATTATAACTCATTAATTTTACAAAATTTTTCATCCATTATAGTTCATATTTATCCTACCCAGAATATTAACACCGCCATATTAATTTGGACCATTTAAGAATCCATAATCATGGTATATTTTGGTTTTTATTTAAGGAATTGGACCTTCCCCAAAGCCCATTTCTAGTTTCAAAAATAAATACTTTTTTTTAATATCATATTCATTATTTACTCTTTTTCTATGATTCCACCTCCCACATGAAGATACCATCCTTATCCCTGCACCCATTTCCCTTCCCCCCTCTTTGGAGCTAATATGTATTGTGAATTAGGACATACCTTTATAGGGTTACTCAAATCATCCAGATTTGAAGAGGTAAAATTTTTCCTTCACAACTCCTTAATTTCTCACTATATTCCCCCATTACAGTTCATACATGCCCTTATATTATTTATTAGAACCTAAATTGTATTCTTGGATATTTGTAAAATTCATCAACTAGTGTTTTTGGAGAGATTTCTTTAGGAGACCTCATATAATTGGGTCTCTTTCATTCTTCATTTAATTTTCTTAGGGATTATTACCTAATCTTCGAGGTTCCTAATGTCCTGAAACAGGGGTTTCGAACCCAAGGTATAAAATTTTGATTTATTTGTCCAATATTATCTTTTTAACCTTGATCTACCTTCCTTGAGGTGTGGCGGTGGTGAGATTGAGTTTTCTCACAAATGATTCAACTGTTTTCATTAATTTGGTAGGTCATTCAATGTTCATGAAATAATCGTGTCTTAACATGATGTATTTATCATATTTTAAAGTATGTATAATTTAATTATTTTCTCAAAAATTAGTTTTAGTGGTGTTTGTATTGAAAATTAATTTTATATGCCAATTTCATGTGTAATTGGGGGGGGGGGGGTGGGTTCATAAAAATGATTTATTGGTTTATTTGGGGATTCCCTATATGTATTTAATTGTGTTTTTAGAACTATAATAGGGATTAAAATCATGTTTTTAATGTTTATCCCCTTTGGTTGTTGTTGTGAAAATGGGTTTTAATGGTGTTTGTGGAACATGCGATCTTTAATTACCATGTTTTTTTGGAAAATGGAGGTTTTACCATGTTATCATTTCACGGTTCACAAGGGGAATCCCTAAAATTTATTGTTTGGTTTAATTGAATGAATTGGGCATCATTTTTAATTTTCTAACTTATATATATGTACATAGTGTACAAAGTGGGGTTTTGAATGAGGTTTGGGTACAAAACAATACATGATCTGGGGAAATTGTTTCATTAAAAATAAATGTGTTTTGTTGTGTGCCTTAGGTGTTTTAAAATGTGTATAGATAATATAATTATTTTATGTGAAAATTAGTGTTGTTTCATATGAAAAATTAATTTATGTATCATGTTGAATTTGTTTGAGCACAAAGGAGGAAGCCCAGGTACCTAGTCGGGGTGGATTTGTACAATTACAGCTAGTGAACCGGATGGGTTTCATCCCTGTTTCACATCGCATATGGATAATGAAAACTCTAAAAACTATGTGGATGATTATTGGTGATTAATAAGATATAGGTATGTTCCCTAATAGCGGATCTTTCATGAGAGAGTAATGTTATATGGTTACTTTACACTGAGGTACGAGGTACATAGGGCCTGAAACAATCTGGTGCCTAAGGGTGTTCCTGATTTTGATGCTCATTGGATTTATGGTATTTACCTCTATCCAAGGGTATGTTTGGAATTAAATTAAATTATATAACATTTAAATTTAAATGTGTTAACATTCTTAAAGTTTTAGAAGAAAATTGTTTTCAAATGACATTTGCATTTTTTGGAATTTAACAACGCTTTCCTTAGCATATTAAAATTGCTTTATTTTTCCCATTTTATTTCATGCACTTTGGAATCCATGGGTGGTATCCTATTGGGAATAGCCTCAAACTCAACTTACACCATTTGGGTGTAAGTATACTTTATTATGATTGACTTAGGTAATGGAAAATAATTGGATGATGGCAGTTCGAGGTGTTAGTTCCCATCATTGGTGCGGAGTTGTGGAGACGACTTGTGGGTGATGACCCTTTTTCATGTGGAGTTCTTGGGGCTATATTGATGTCGTAATTTTTTGTTCTTGGACCTCTTGTATTGTTTTTAAGCGATTTATTAGTATTTAGATTTGTTAAATAATGATTGGCATGAATATTTCAGATACTTGTTATTGATTATTTTAAATGTATTATGCTTTCATACTTGGGTAAGTCATTCCCAAAACTAATTTATTGAAACAAGGGAACTTGTGCCAGACCGTGGGGATAGGGAATGCCCTTTGGGCATTACCATGTTCAAGGTTTGTTTTTGGTATTGGTGGTGACTAGATTCACTTCGTGAAAAAATTGTATCGGTGGGGGTTAATGTTTTTAGATTATGATACTATTTTGTGATGAGTTGGGAGAGGTAGGAGCTAGGATTGTTGGGGATCCGGGTTTTAGTTGTGAATAGGGTTCCTTGACAACACCTCTCATTTTATACCATGAGTCACTAGGAGAAATTTGAATTGAGTGATTTACATCACTTCCTAATGAGATGTGTGTGTTGAAGACCACACGTGGACATTTGACGAGGGTGGATTAGTTGTTTCAATTACTGATGTAATGTGTTTAGATTATTTAAATTTTATGTATCTGATTAAAATTTTCAGAATTGTGATATTTTCTATTTTTTTTACTTTTACATTCTTTTTAGAAACATGCCTCCCCAGAAGGCACCCATGCGCCCATGGAAGGAAGCCAAAGAGAGTTCTACCACACCAATTTATCAAAGGCTGGTAAAGTTCATGGTCTAGTCCATCCAGGCTCTAGGATAGGGACCGTCTCCTATTAAAACTTTGATTAAATATGACGAGACTGGTCTTAGAAAGGTAAATTCATAGGGGTTCTTGAAAAATAAGCCTCCCACCTTCTGAAGCAGCATAGAACCTTATGAAGTAGAAGAATGGCTTGAAAATATCGAGCGCATGTTTGAGTTTTGGGATGTACTTGAGGAGCATAGGGTGAAATGTCTATCCTTTCTGTTGGAGGGTCCCAGCTGCAAGTGGTGGGAATTGGTTCTTCAGACTATGATGAATGATCAAATGTGCTTGGGAGACTTCTTGGATATATTAAATGAACAATGCTTCCCTGAGGTGTTGGATTATTCTAGGTCCATAGAGTTCATAGAGATTGTTTAGGGGAGTCTATCTATGATGCAGTCTACCTACCATTTCACTAGGTTGGTTCATTATTCTTCAAGAATCATCTCTAATGAGTAGGAGAAGTCCTAGATGTTTGAGAAAGTCTTACAAGAAGAGATATACTCCATAGTGTTCTTGTTTAAGATGATGACCTATACTGATGTCGTTGATCGAGAGTGCATGTTGGAGATTGATAGGAAAGGAACATCTGGTTTCTGTAGTTTAGAATTAGTAGTGGTTATTGCCAGATCTTCAGAGAAGAAAAGGAAGCGGGAGAGTCTTGTGAAGAAAAGAGGTGGCAATTCAGGCCACTCTTCCAGGTAGTTTTCTTCCACGACTTCTGAAGCAAGATTAGTCACGTGTCACCAATGTGGTAAGCTGGGACACATCCTACCAGCATGTCGACTTCCTCCAAAACCATGTTACCAGTGTTGAGGCATGGGGAATTTACAATGCTTCTTGAGGGGTGGCTCATCCACTTCCGAGCTGGGTCGTGTCAGTGGCATCACGAGGAGTACAAACATAGTCCGAGCCATCAAGGACTGGGGGATCTCAATTAGGGGGTCATGGTGGTAGGGAAGGTTCAATTTTTTGGAAGACCCATTTCCGCGCATAACCACAGACTAGAGGTCATCCTCATCTAGAGACTGAACATCTCCATGAGGTGGATCCGGCACTAGTAAGATCAGAGGTGAGACTGTCGACAGTTCGAGGTACTGTTCTGATCACATCTTCTCAATGTACTTCCCTTTTTGATACAAGTTATTATACTTTATTCATTTCTTCCCATCATTTGGACACACTGAATTTACCAACCGGGTTGTTTTCTTTTGTGATGGAGTTGGTGACGCCGCTGGGAAAGAAGAAGGAACAGGGTCACATGTGCCCCTCGTGCGCGCTTTCCATTTCAGGGAATGAGATGGAGTGGGACGACTTGGTCCTAGATATAGAACAATTTTCAATAATACATAGAATGGATTGGCTAGTAAACTTCCATTTAAACATTAATTACTACAAATGGTAGGTGAGTTTCACGGAACCTGATGAGAGTCTTCATGTTTTATGTGGAGAATGGTATCCTTGGTCAGGATGTGAAGGACCTCCACTCCCAACGTTAAGAAGTTTTATCTTCAAGTTATCGTTTCTCATTCAAGAGTATGAGGGTCTTTCCCTATAATGTGAACTACCTCTGGTAGTGAATGTGTTTCCAGAGGTATTCTCGGATGATTTTTCAGGTTTTCTACTAGAGAGGGATGTGGATTTTTTGGTTGATCTGGATCTTGGAACATAGTCGATATCTCATCCCTCATATCACATGGCCCCTACCGAGCTGAGGTAATTAATTATATAGATTAATGACATAGAATCCATCAACTCATGGTAAATTAAGCTGATATCCCAAAGAAAAACTTCTGAAGTAGGTATGTCAAATTTTAGTATTTGGTCATTCCTTTCGGAATGTCCAATTCATTAGTCGTTTTTATAGAACTCGTTAACAGGGTGTTCTTTCAGTACCTCAATACATTTGTTGTGGTATTTTTGGATGACATTTTTATTTACTCTAGCTTAGAGGAGGAACACAAACATAACTTGAGGATCATCTTGGGTACTTTGTGGGATCACTGCCTTTATTCAATGTTGTCAAAGTGCACATTATTGATCAGAGAAGTGAAATTTATGGGGCATGTTATCTTTGAGAAGGGGGTTTTAGTGGACCCTGAGAAGAACAGTGTGGTAATGTCATGGGAGAAAACAAATAATGTGTTCAAGATCAAGAGTTTCCTTGACCTGGCTGGCTATTACCGGTGGTTTGATCCGGATTTCTCTTGACTTGCTTCACCAATGACCGTGCTCACTCGAAAATGGGTGATGTTTCTGTGGGGCCCAAAATTTCAAGAATCATTTGAGGAGATGAAGATAGATTTGATTACTTCCCCCGTTCTGATATTTCCAGAGGCTGGAAAGGGGTACTTGGTCTATTTTTATGCTTCAGGTATAGGTGTTGGGTGCATGCTTATGTCGGATATTCATTTTGTGGCATATGGATCTCACCAAATCCGACCAAATGAAAAGAACTACCCAACCCATGACTTTTAGTTAGCAGTAGTGATGCATTCTTTAATGACTTGGCATCACTAACTCTTTAGGTATAAGTTTGTGGTCTTCTATGTAAAAAAAAGCCTTGATTATATATTCTCATAGAAGGACCACAACATGAGGTAGCATCACTGGATCGATTACTTGCAAGGGTTCGACATTGACATTATCTATAGCACACGAAAAGGTAATTTGCTGGCCAATACCAGGAGAATAAGGGTTCCTACGTAGGCTTTGAGGGAGTCCAGGGATGAGTGGACATTTATCGGACTCTTTGCATAGATGCATGTGGAGACCAGGGAGCATAGTGGATACACATTCATGGTGAGGGACTAGTTGACTCCTTATCTCTTGGAGTTGATTCTGCATGAACAACCTAGTGATGATATTTTTTAGTGGTCAAGGTAGTTTTAACATGTTGGGGAGACATCCTCTGATTGGTCGTCATCCACTGAGGACACCTTATGCCTCAAGGGCCGCTCAGTAGTGCCATCGTCTCTGCGGAAGGTGGTGATGCCGGATTTCCACTAGTCTCAGTGGATTACTCATACAGATGCCACCAAGAAGTATTAGGATGCGCGATGACATTCTTGTTGTCTAGGTATGAGACGGGAAATAGGAGACATTGTGTCGAGATTATACACATGCCAACGGGTGAAAGCAGAGCATCAGAGACCCTCCAGTTTTTTCCATCCATTACCCATTCCAACCTTGAAGTGGGATGAGGTCACCATGGACTTCATTCTTGGATTACCTCATACACATCAGGGTAATAATTCCATTTGGTTGTGGATTGATTGTATGACCAAATCATCCCACTTCATTCCGATCAAATATATAGCTTAAGTGGTTGAGTTGGGATATTTGTATCTTTAAGAGATGGTGATACTATTTGGTGATCCATCAGCAGTTGTATTAGATAGAGAACATAGTTTTAGTTCTCGATTCAGAGAAGGCCTTCAGGAGGCTTTGGGGTCTCAGAATATGATTAGCACAGCATACCATCTTCGAACGGATTGTTAGAAAGAGCGGGAAAATCCAATATTGGAGGAAATTCTACGTGCATGTCTTCCAAACATTGGATGATTAAGTTATATCCATTTGGGATTGTTTGAGTTTGAATGTAATAAAAATTAACAATCCTTGATTCAAATGGATCCTTTTGACGTGGTCTATGGTCAGCCTTGTCGGTCCCCCCAGTGTAGGGATGAAGTAGGTGAGAATTCACTGTTGGGGCCGAGCCTTATGTTGGAGACATTAGAGAAGGTCATGTTAATCTGACAGTGCATATTGATATCTTATAGTCTTCATAAATCATATGCTGACCAGAGGCATCGTTACCTAGTGTTTTTTGTGGCTGATATGGTATTATTGAATGTTCCCCTCATCTAGGCAATCGTTGACTGTGAATGCAATGGAATATGACTCTGTGATATTTCGTCCCTTTTAAGATCATCGAGCATATTGGAAAGGTGGAAAATATGTTGGATTTACCTTTTCAGTTGACATCAATCCATGATGTCTTCCTTGTCTCCCAGTTGAAGAAATACAATCCAAATTCGTCCCATATAATATGTTGGGATGAACTTGAGATAGATTCTGACCTGTCAGTCTTTGAGTGGCCAATGCAAATTGTGGAATCCCAAAAAAAGGTTCTTCAATGGAATTCTATTCAGCTGGTCCGGGTTCATTGGAATTATGGTAGTGATACACATGAGACCTGGGAGCGGAAGTCATGGTTTGAGGAAGAGTACTCATTCATTTTTTTCCGATCAAGATTCAAGTTGACTTTTTGGGAAAAAAATTCTTTCACGATGGGAAGAATTATCAATCCATGAAAGATTTTAAAGTTATTTTTTAATTTAATTTCCATAATTTCATTTTTTTGGGGGTTTACCATGCATTTTTTGGAATAATGGTTGAGTTTTAATGAATTGGGGCAAACTGTGATCTCAATTAAAGATTAATATTAAATTTTGTTTCCTTTATAACTCTTTAATTTTTCAAAATATTTTATAAATTCAAATTTCTACATGGCCTACCTTGAAATATTAGCACTCCCATTTTAATTTGGACCTTTTAATAATCCAATATCATGGGGAATTTGGGTTCTTATTTATAGAATTGAAACTAACCAGATTCCCATTTACAGTTTTCAAAATAAGTATTATTTACTTAATAACATATTCATGGTTTACTATTTTTCAATGAATTAAACATCGACTCGAAGAAAAGATCCTTATGCACTACCCCACTGCCTTTCACCCCTATTGGGATCTCGTATGTATCGCGAATTAGGACGTACCTTCATTGGGGTTCTCAAACCATCTATATTTGATGAGGTAACTTCATTCCATCATAAATCATTCATTTATCACTATTTCCCCCCATTCTAATTCATAAATGACCTTATATTTCTTAGTCAAACCTCAATTTAATATTTTTATGTTTTTAAAATTCATCTACTGCTGTGTTGGTGATATTTCATTAGGATACCTCATGTAAGTGGGTCTCCTTCATTCTTCGTAAAATTTTTAAGGGTTTCTACCATTATCCTTGAGGTTCTTAATGTTCACCAATTAGGGTTTCGAACCTAGGGTTTAACATTGGATTATATGGGTATAATATTCTATTTTTAGTCTTGATCTACATTCCTTGTGGTGTGGCGGTGGTGCAATTGAGTTTTCACACAAAGGATTCAAGTGTTTTTATTAATTTTGTTGGTGATTCCATGTTAATGCAATATTATTGTCATAGAATTATTTATTTATCATATTTCCATATTTGTCTAATTTTTTTATTACTGCAAAAATTAGTTTTAGTTGTTTTTGTTTTGACAAATAATTTTAATAGCCATTTTCATGTAAAATTGTGGGGTTTTCATGGAATTGTTTTAATGGATTATTTACTGCTACTCCATTATTACATAAATGATATTATCGATCTATAATAGATCTTTTAATAATGTTTTAATTTTTATCCCCTTTGGTTGTTGCAGAGAAAATGGGTTTTAATGGTGTTTGTGGAACAATTGAACTTTAAGTGCCATGTTTGTGTGAAAATGGAGGTTTTACAAAGTTATCATATCTTGGTTCACAAGGTGATGACATAAAATTTATTTTTTGGTTTCATTGAAATGGATTGGCCTGCATTTTTCGGTTTTATAACATAAAAGTTTGCACATAGTGTACAATTTGGATTTTTCATGGAGTTTTTGGTGAAAAACTATGCGGGATTTGGAGAATTTTTTTCATTAAAAATCAAAGTGTTTTATTGTGAGTTTTAAGCTATTTAAAATTTGTATAGCTACTATAATGATTGTATTTGACCAGTTGTGGTGTTTTATATTAAAAATGGATTTATGTATCATTTTAAAATTATTTGAGCACAAAGGGGGAAGCCCGCATACCTAGGTTGGTCGAATTATTACTAGTACAGCTAGTGAACCAGATGGTTTTCATCCCTCTTTCCATTACTATTTGGATAAATAAAAATCTATCAAAAATGTGTGGATGATGATTAGAGACCACTAGGTTATTCTCATATTCCTTATTAGTGGATCATGTGTGAGAACATATTTTTATATGGTTACTTTACTCCGAGGTAAAAGGTACATAGGGAACGAAACAATCAAGTGCCTAGGGGAGTTCACTATTTTGTTACTAATTAGTTTTTTGGAATTTTCCCCTGTCTTAGGGTTTTTTGGTAGTAAAATACAATATCAAACAAATATATTTAAATGTGTTAACATTTTGAAAGGTGTATATTGAAAAAATAATTCAATTGAAAGTTGTATTTTATTGAATTTAACACTGGTTTCCTTTGCATGTTATAACTGATTTCTTTTTCAAATTTTATTGGATGAACATTGGAATCATTGGGTTGAATCCGATTGGGATTAGGATCACACCATAATTACACCCCGTTGGTGTATTTATAATTTATTATGCTTGACTCAGGT
Source organism: Viscum album (assembly GCA_963277665.1). Taxonomy (NCBI): domain Eukaryota; kingdom Viridiplantae; phylum Streptophyta; class Magnoliopsida; order Santalales; family Viscaceae; genus Viscum; species Viscum album. The sequence continues at coordinate 1,910,042,876 of OY728133.1, forward strand.
AAAGGAATGGCTTTTAGTGATGGTGGTTCAAGGGTTTATATCCCATCTGTGGTGAAAATTTGTGGGGATGGATTGTGGGTGATAAACCATTGTTGTGTAGAGTCCGTGGGGATGTCTTCATGATTTTATTTTTTATTTGGAACACTTTTATTGTATTTGAATCCATGAATTCATGTCAAGTTTTGTTAATAAATGATTGTCATGAAGATTTCATATTCTTTTTATTGATGGTCTTTAATGTTGATTGCATTAATACTCGGCTAAATAATTCCCAAAACTAATTTATTGATACCCAAGAACTTGTTATAGCCCATTGGGATAGGGAATGCCCTTCAGGCCTTTCCATAGGCTAGGTTTTGTGTCGATATTGGTGGAAACCAGATTCGGTTCGTGACAACAAATGTCAAAAATGGACATGCTGTATGCACTGGGTAATGATAATTCAGTGGTTGGTGAATTAAAAAAGATATATTATAATCATTTGGCTAAAAAACTACATATCAGTTACATATGATTTAATTAATAGAGTACACACACATGGATTGAGAATAATGAGGTATGGTTGTTTCAATCATTAATTTTTTTCTTCTTGACATGGTTGAAAATGTTAAAGAGGAAAATACAACAGAATTAGAATACAATTCTATAAAGAAAAAATCAATGCTGGGGGGACAATTTATGGAATCATTCTTCACAATTTTTTTTACGAAAAACAGATTGTAGTAACTATAGATGTTTGGAAAACTTTCCTTTATTATGACTACCATTTGATATGTGTATTTCATAATGGGATAAAAAATATAAATATTGATATGAAAGGAAACATTTCATGGTTTATAATGAAAATTAATGAGGTCGAGTTTTTTATGAGATTACTCACTTGTTTGAAGGTCAAGGAATAACACTAGTCTACTACAGGTATGTTGACAGAAAATGAATTTTTCTTTATTTTGGGAAAACAATTTTTGGCATATCTCCTCAAACATATAAATAATCTGAATGTATGTTAAAAATGATGGACAAAATGATTTGGGGTTTTTAATGAATTTTGGTGGCTCATGTGAGGAGAAAATTACAATAGTGGATTTATCATAAAACAATAGTAATTTAGTATTGATACATATGGATAGTTTGGAATAATTTTATGAAAATATTTATTATTTTTCAATTATTTTATGGAAATAAGTGATATATCATTGGATATTCAAATAATTTTATAAGATACATCATTTAAAATTTATTTTATCTAGAATTTGATATAGGCAGATTAATTACATCAGGATTGAAATGAGGATCAATTTTTATGGCCTTTCTTATTTTTTAGAGACCTTGTGTTATTTAGAATCAATATATAGCTTGTGAAATGTAGTTATGGGAGGAACTCCATGTTATCTTATCATTATATAATCCCATTTAAGATATATGAATATGTTGGTGAGGATAAATTTTAGTTGTCTTTGAAACCATGGTTCATTTTATTATGTAATGTGTTTCGGCTATCTCATTCGATGATGTGTCAACCAGATTTGAAACATTTGATTCGACTTGATTAGATTGACATAGATCCCAATGTTATGTTCGGTCATTTTTTGATATTGATTGTTGATATAAAATATAAATTCTTTCATCAAAAATGGTTTGGTCTTTTGTGGGCTTAGTTGGAATATAGTATGATTTATGAATAACAATTGGAGTATTAAAAATAAAAATATAGGTCAATGGAAAATAAGTATTTCATGGAATTGTTTTTTTTAATTTCCTGGGACAGAAAGACCAAAGATAGGGATAATATAGTACCATCAGATTTTAGTACATGATTATTTTTTTATTTGTTTTATGTAAATAATTTTGTTGGGATTTGTTTTTGGTTTTTTGGAGGTGTTTTCAAATGTCATGGGGGATTCTCTAGAATTTCATGGTGTTATAACCTTTAGAATATACTATGACACACCCTCTGTGAAACTGAAATGATAAAATAGTGAGAACCCATTAGGTGCATTTTTTGGAACATGGTTTGGAAAAACATTTATTATTCGCATGAAATTCAATGTATGTATATAAATATTTTAATAAAATGGTTAGAATATAGGAGTTATTACCATGTTATCCAACTATACATTGTGTATTGAGAGTTAATAGATAGTGCATGGTTAGTACATTGTTTTTCAGAATGTATTTCTTAACCATGAACAGATGAAAATTAGATCTGATGTTTCTAGATCAAATTTTTCTTACCCATAATTCTCTCATAGTTCCCCTAAAATGATAATTTCTTGTATTATACTCCCCCCCAAAATTTGTAGTCCTATATTTGGATCTCAGTGTGATTCTTAGGAGAATATAATCATATCAGTGGATGGTTTTGTTGGTATATATTATTTCATCATTTTTACTTATTTCTTCATCTTTTTTCCATGGATAGAGTAATGGTTTTACTACATTAGTGATATATTGACATTTTATGATTTGAATAATGATCATATATGATTTCATTTGTTGAAGGGAATATGATCTAGGAACTATTTGAGGAATTTTAAGATGGGTTTTGATTGTTTTTGTGTAATTATTCTTTTTTCTAGCAATTGAGAGGTATGTGTCTTCATTCTTGACTCTAATTAATCAGAACATGATGTATTTATTTCGAATTTAAATAGTAGAAAGAAATTAATTCTAAAATTGATTTATTATTCTTGGAAGAAAACCATATAAAGGATTAATTTTTGAAATGGTTGAAATTATTCGGATTATGGAAAGTTTATATTTTAAATTATATTAAAATGATGCATAAAAGATAGTGATTTATTTTCAATTATTTAAAATATTTTGTAAACATGATGTCAATATAAAAATGTTTTATTTATATGACTAGAAAGGGTTTTTTAGCATGGTATTTGGAAAACATGGTTGGCATGAATTTATATACATTAGATTAGACTTCATGGAAGAGGAGTGTTCATTTGGGGAAATTAGTATATTGATACATTTTAACGATGTGGAAGATTAATGAGAGACCACTCATGAATATGGAATCATAACATGGATATGCATATCTAGACGTGTTAGTGTGTGTATGTGGTATTCAAATTTAAATGGGATTATATTTCCAGAATTAATTTATTTCATTTCATAGAAAATTGTTTCTGTTTGGAAATTAGTTTGAAACTTATATAAACTTTTTTACATTGTTTAAAAAAAATTATTTATGATGACATTATCATTCCTAGTGTTATGATTACGGAAGTCATTTATGAAATCCTTCTATTTTTATACTCACCCCATGATAGAGAACATTGTTGTTATTGTAGAAGTTATGTATAAAGGCATTGGTAAAATAAATTAATCCATGTTCTTTATTTATTCATCTTGATACCATGTTAATTTCATATTGAGAAGGATCTTTGATCAGGTTGGGATATTTTGTGTTGGTGTCTTTATTAAATTTTAAATTTTTTGTTTTATTGTCTATATTTTACTTTTATATGGTTATTGTTTTGTAATACATTGAGTTTTATTTACTTGCCATCATGAATCATAAATTGGTTTTTTTTGGTTTGAACTTACGCTTTGGTTGTTTTATTTCTAATGGTAAAATCATCAACTAATTTTAAATGAAGCCATTGGGTATTATTTCCCTCATTCAGTGTCTTGGGGACGTTACATATGTCCAGTAAGACCAAATCGTTTTTGATGTGAATGGGTTAGGAGTTGGATGTTATATGATATCCTATATCTATGCCAATGTAATAATTCAATTACTATATTTACGATACTATGGAAGAGTTCACAAAGTTATGTTAAAAAGGATATTTCCTTTTAACAGACCGGTGATATATTATTAATATATTAATTGAAACAAGACCATTATAGCCATAAAATTTAAAATATAAAAATGAATAATAGGAAACAATTATTTAATATTAATAATAATTATTTTATATAAATTAGATATGTCAAAAAACACATAAATTTCATTAATGGAATTATATGATAAGAAAATACAATTCTCTCAACAAATTGTTTTCAATTTAATTTTGGGAATATTTAAAAATTTAATTATTGACACATTTTGAAAATTAATTTTATCAAATAAAATACATTTTTTAATAATAATTTTAAAATTATTTTATTGTTAATTGTTTTGAATTTTTCATAAAAGTATCATTTTTTAAGAATAGTGAAAAATACGGAAATATAATTATTATTTTTTAATTTATTGAAAATTTTTGGTATTATTTTAATTGTTTTTAAATTAATATTTCTTTAAATTAAATATTAATTATTAAAATTATTTTTAATGGGATAAATTTATTATTTAATTTTGAGAATAATACAACATACACTTTTAATCATTTTTCTTCAAAAACTAGGTTTACCATCCCTCCTATGGGATTTATTTTATAATTATTAATACCTCATATGTGAATTGAATTATGAATATTGAATTACATATTATTAATCATAATAATTTTTATTATCTTTTGAGGTCACCTTATTTTTTACCATAATTATTAGTGAAGTAGTAAAATTTAATTACTAGGATTAAGGTTAAAAGATGGTTTTTCACATTACATTAAATAGTGTTGAAATAAATTTTCAACACATGAATGATTTTAATTGTATTTATTATTTATTTAATTTTTATTAAATTATATAATCATGATATTTTATTTTATTCGGAAATGATTAATTACATATGTTAAAAAAACGTTTTACCGTGTGGAAATGTTTTTATTAAAGTACCAAAATCATAATCGCTATGAAAAAAAATTTGTTCTTAGTTTGAGGTATTCCTCGACGAGGTAATATTTAATATTTAATATTAATCAGTATTGGAGCCATATGTGGAGAGAGTGACCTTTAATTATTGAATAAAAATTTTATCTAAATAAATCCACTCCACAATTATAAAATACAACCCACACTCGTCTCTTAAGAACAAAATAAAATCTTTTTAGTTCTATGAATACAAGACCAGAACACTTCCCAAAGACCCTGCAATGATCATAGAATAAATATTTGGGTAAAAATATAATATATTAAGTCTTTTTTATCCTAAGGAGGGTTCCCAAAAATGGGGTAATGTTATTTAACAAGTATTTTAATTTTATTTCTTCCTCTACCTACTTCAAATATAATTAAACAATGATGATTTTATAAACTAAATTTATTTTGTATAATGATATTTTATTATTTGAGGATAATTACCTACAACCATACCCAAATACATCAAAGGGTTAATGAAATCATTTATCGTGTTTGTCAAAGACTATCACCTCAAAAATGATGTCATTTTTTTTAATTATCACCTCTCATTGTTGTATATTCCGGTGGATATAAAGTATATTATTGATACTAATAACCAAATTATTTTTATATTTTTATTATATTATATATTAATTTTTTCATTCCATTCCATATTATATATGATTACATCATTCATGAGTACGGTTAACTCTTACATTACGAAGTGATGTGATTCATTTTTTCACTAACTCATTAAATGGATGATAACAAGGATAAATATATGTTATGTAATTACATAATTACGACATTAATTTTAGGAATACAATTAAAAAAAGATAATATATAATTTTATTTATTAAATTTTCACTAACATAATGTTTATTTCTTCATTTGTGCATGTTTGGGCTACCACCATCATAATGCTATGTGATTATCATTTAATCACAATAGGTCATGGATGATATGTTTTAATAATTTTAATGAAAAAAATATTTTATTTAGGATATTAATGTAATTTTTGAATTATTTCATATTACATATCTCTTTTTCATAATAATCATTGAATAATTGAAATTCTAATCATATTTATGTATGACCGTCCATCTCCATGATTGTAAGAAACTTTTTTTTCGAAAACCATCTTTCACGATAGTTTATAACAGTATCATTATTTTATTAATAAAATAATAATTTTTTTATTATTTTTAAAAGGATCATTTAACCATGTACAATAAAGTATGACCTAAAATAATATATAATGACATATATGAAAAACATAGTTCTTACATGAATGGGGATTTTAACAATAAATTATAAACAAATAGTTAATAAATGGAAATAAGTAAATCATATATGATATAATACAAATACATGCACACATATAAATATATATGTATAACTATTGTTCTATAATAGATTTATAATCATATTATACTTATTATAATATAGGTTCAAGCATTTATGAATGATGATGATACATAATGTAATGGATTTCAATAATGTCATTTATTTCTTGGAGACATATTCAAATTAACCACTTGTTTAATTTTTTTTGTGTATCTAAACCCATTTAAATTTATATCCTGAATACAATTATTATTATCACATTTTATGATTAATTTTATTTAATATTTATTGGGTAATATAGTTCAAAATATTACTAAATCGTAATGGTATTATTTTCCTAAGTTCACATCGTTGACACTTATTTCATTGTATGCTCCTATCTATTATTTTATGGTGTCTATACAGCTAATTTTCCATGTAATCACATGAATTTATTTATAATTGTGATATTTTAAGTTTTATTTATTTTTATCCTTTCTTGGATCATATGATTCAATGTTACTGATGTGGTAAGAGTATTATGATACAATAAAATATTTTATTTGTATTTTTTATGTTGAAGCTTCCAATGATGAATAATTTTGATGTAAATAAAAATATTACTCATTAACATTATTATATAATATTTATCCTTAATATTTTCATGTAATAGTATAGGTTTTAGACTATTTGGTAAATAATGTAATTGAGATGATGTTTTAATGATAATTCATCATTATCCGTCTCTTCATTTAAAAATGTATTTTCTTCAAAAACAATTGTTTCATAAAATATTTTTCCAATTTTGTTTTTAAAATTTATTAAAATGATTTATGAAATAATTTTTTAATAAATTAATTTTTTTTTAATTTTTTTAAAATATAATATTTGTGTTTTTTCTAATCAATTCTCTATGGGATTCAATTGGAAACATGAAAAGACATTTATTAACATGCTAAACGCGAACATTATTTTACACTATCATAACCACTAAATGATTTCAATCATTCATGAATTTATTAAAATTTATATTAATATAATATGTTTTTCTTTAATATTTGGAAAATATTTTTATTTTAAATAAAAAATTTCAGATTTAGAATGAGTATTTTGAAAATATATCTGATTTTTTCATTGTGAAATGAACCATTTCCTCCAGATTTTTTCTAAAATATTTTTTAATATCCCTTTTTTTATAATGTAATTGTAAATTAAATTAATTTCTAAAAAACTTTATGATTTTTCTATTTTAATTTTTTTTAACTCTACATTTTTTCTCATGAATTTTTCTAAGTGATCTTTCAAATACAATTTCAATCTGACATGTAATAATTTTATATTAAAAAATATTTTTAGTGAATTTTTTCCATGTATACCTTTATTATTATTTCCCTAAATAGGGTTTTTAGGATAACCTTATATATAAGTAACCCATCTATTATCTAAGGATTATAACATGAGAGAAGTCGTACGAGAAATTATTATTTTCAACAATGTTTTTAGATGAAAATATTAAATTCCTATCAACCGAGTATCATTTTCAAAATCTATGATATGGTGAAATTTTATCAAACCCAATTCATTTCGTGGGTTCTGATATGATGAATATTTTATGATTATGTGGCGAACATACATTTTTTTCATTACGTGATAGTATGGGCCTATATATCCCAACAATGCATTGATTAATGATTTATATCTCATGATATAGGAAAGACTATAATGGGGAATTAAAATTGTTTATTAAGATAAATTTTCCTATATAAAGGTCATGGGATTGAACCTTGACTTCTATTATAGTTTGGATAATGAACCCATTCCACTATTATTTCATAGGTATTGATCTAACACTACCATAAATATGGTTTTCTACATTTTATATTGGCCAAAATTCCATGTATTAATAAACTGTTTGCCTATTATGAAACATGTTATTTGATTACATTATGATTCATATCATATGAGTTTCAAATCTTTAATCAATGACTCCAGTCTCTGATCATTGATTTGAAGTATATAATATTCAATTGTTATGATCGTATTATCATACTTCTATGTTCATGTTATGCTTACATATAACCTTTTTTCACCCTTATAGAGAATATACACTCTATAATTCTTATGTTTCTATTCCCAAGTTTTGTTTAATGGTTTATGTATGCTAGTATTTTGAATGTACGATATGGGAATATCATTTTGGTATATGTTGAAGATCATTAATTTTTATTGACGATTTTCTATACAGTCTCTATTGATTCTAAACTACTTAAGTAATTAGGAATGTATTATTTTAATTTAATCTATATTGATATAAAAAATATTTAATATATATTTATGAGAATATTGGTTCATTAAATCTAGAATGAATCATGAAAACAATATACATTAATTACCTCGATTATATAAAAAATGGTCTTCCCAGGGGGTAAAAAATTATACGGTTTTAAAAGACCTAAAAAAGTCATAAATATAATTTATCTCCAAATTTTTACACTATAATGTATAATAATATTTATATATCCATTTTTGTTGACATAAACATGGTTAATCCATTTTTAGTAAAAAATCTCCATTGTGCGAGTCACCATACTTATAAAAATCCACAACTCCCCTATCTTCGACGCACATTAAAACCCTTTTGGATCAATTATAAACTATAAAAATCACTTTATAGCATCACTACCCTCTTTATATAATCCATTTTTGAACAAATATATCAATAATTTCCTTTTTGTGAAAACTTAATGGGTATACATGATGAAAATTTACTATTCATTAATGAAGTATTTAATTTATTTCTTTATCCATCAGCATCAATTACTATTCAACTATGATGAAATAATATCAAATTTATCATCTATATACTCTGTTTTTTTTCATTTTTATGTCATTATATTAATGCATATTTACTTCTATAATTTGTTTTTGAAAATCATTGATCATATGAACCTTGGTAAGTCGTCTAGTGAACGGATGTCATATGTTTTTTCCATTACCAACTATCATGGTTGTGTATAGAGATGTTTATAAAATATATATGTAATATTAATAGAAAATTTCTATCATTTAATTCATAAGAATATATAAAATTTTACATTACCTTAAATAGGAGATATGATTACTCCGCTCATGTGTACAAAGAACTACTATCTCATGAAGTGTTGTGATCTTTCTTCACTAACGATTTTCCAATAAGATAACATGGAAAAATAAAGGTTATATAAATTATATAATTACGATATTAATTAAATTTTTATCATTATGAAAGGATAATATATTTTTTTCATACCTATGAACTCACTAAATAATGTTAACATCGTTCATGTACATGTGGACCACCACCATCACGAAGTGATGTATCTCTATTTCATCACCAAACCCCATTGATGATATATATATGTATATATTAATAAATAAAATGGAATTTATTATATTTTTAGAATTAATTAATTATAATATATTATATATATCTTTTCCAAAATTATCATATAAAAAATAAACATTTCTCATGCAAACATATGACATACTACCTCCATGATGAAAATATAATTCATTAACAAAACCATTATTAATGATTAGTATTAAGTGTATAATTGATTTATAAATATTATAATTTATTCTTGTGTATTTTTTATGAAATAATTGAACCATGATCAATTTCAGAGGAGTGGAAATAAAAAATAATAACATATAAGAATTACAAAGTTGTTATTATGTGAAATGTGAAAAATAAAATCTAGTAATTTATAAACAGGTAAAAACATGACAAATGTAAGTCATATTTTTTACGATATATATATGGTTATTTAATATATTTATGGAAAAAATAAATTAAATATAAAATATATTTTCATTTTTAGGATTGAATTATAGACATAATCTAAGGGATTACCGTATCACAATAATTTTCTGTAAGACAAATTCATTATTCCCCATATGCTTCTTTTATGTGGTGTATACAATCCCATTAATGATTTTTGATTATTACCCTCAATATTATTTGGGTTATCATAAGAAATTGATTATTTATCATTTATAATGTTTTTTCTATAAATTACTAAATAGATATGGTATTTTTTCTCCAATTTTACATCATTTATAATTTTTTAATGTTACGCACATATATAATTTAATGTGGTGTGTATAAAACACCATTGATAATAAATAATTGAATTTTTTTAATTATCCTCTTAATTTATGTTTGATTTCATTATATTCATTCATGGTTAGTAAAAAAAATGTTTCCAATGGATGGAAAAATAAAATTTTAGGTTTAATTTCATTCATGGTTATTAAAAATAAATTTTTATGTTACAGTCTCATCATTTATTATGAATGATTATGATTATGTTTTCGATGATAGAAAAATATGATCCATATCTCATTGAACTCAGCTGTCTTATTATCCTCTAATTATTCCATGATTTTTTTTAATTTAACCAACTTTATTTACTTAGTAGTTCAATTTTTTTAAAATAAATTATTTTTTCAGTCTCAATAATTTTTTCATTAAAATAATTTTTTCGCAAAATAATTTAAGAAAAGGTTTTTAAAAATAAATAAATTATTAAGGAAAAATATTTTTACCAATTTTTTTTTATGTAACATTAACTTCCTTTTGAAAAAAAATAATTTTTTTATTTAATGAAAATGTGAAAGTATTTGTTGTTTTTTATAATGCACAACATAAATAACAATTGCTGATATCCTGAATACTCAATTCGTTTAAACAACCCTTATAGGTTTTCTAATATATATTTAATGGAATTATCTTGTTAATTGTTCAATTTTTTTATTCTTTAAATAAATGATTTAATAATTAATTTTTTTAATATATTTATATTTTAAAATGATTGTATGAACTCATAAAAGACAATTCCCTAAAGATTTGTTTTAAAGGATTTTTATTCTTCCATTATGTGTCTTCAAGTATATATTCAGGTAAAATTATTTCAAAAATATTGTATGTTTTAAAAAGTGATATAAAATTATGAGTAATCTTCTTTAAGAAACATTCCATGTGAGTTATCATCCAATATATTTTTACACTAAGGATGACATTATTTGATATAACATATGATTTACTATGGACATGAACCAATAATACAAATCATATTTTTTCTGTAAATGTTTACGATTAGTAGATTTTTATGAAACCAATTTCTCATCCACTGGTTATACCATTTCAAAATTCTTATGAAACTTATTTCTTTTTAAAAGTGATTTTAATTCATGATTTGACTAAATGGATATGAATTATATCACATTTCAACATGATATTGTATAATGAAATGTTTACGAAACCCATTTAATTTCCTGTTTCATGATATAATAATTTTTTTTAATCATGTGTTATACATAATTATATTCTCATTTTGAGATTATTGGGACCTATATATCAAACTATTGCCTTGTGTATATATTTATATCACATGATACATACACTACATGAATGGATTTTGAACTTCAATCAATAGGGGAAATTTCCACTATGATGGTCTAGTGAGTGAACCTTAACTACTATGATGGTTTGGTATGTGAACCTATTTATCTATGATTTCCATTAAAGTATGCCTTTAAAATTATGGAATATTTTATCATGATTACATGTATACAAAAAATCCAGGTATTATGCTACTGGTATGCTCTCGTGGCACATGTCCTTTGACTTCATTTTGATTAAATTATTATAAACTATCAATCATTTTTGAATAGCCCATTATGATGATTTATGATATGAAGGGTATGGTTTCTAATATATTTTATCAGGTTATAATATCATTACGATCATGTTATGTTTATGTATCTCCTTTGTTTACCCTTAATAAAAATATTGGATCACTATTTTTGTTGTAATAATTAACGATGTTCGGAAGTAAGGATTTATGATGGTTTTGATTGTTAAAAGTAAAAATAGATGAGTATATTTATAGGAGATATTAATTATCATTAATGAAATAATATGATCATGTTATATGATTCTAATGCCTCTTAACTATTATGTTCCTCAGTTGTGTGTTTGTGTAATGTATCAACCATTCATCTAAAAGTATATAATATCAATTTATAAAAATCCTGGTACACTATATAGTAAATTCGATTCCTACCATAAAATTTAATGGCTATGTAATATTTCTAACATTTAAATATAATAATATTAATAAAATATCATATATCATTTAATCTTATAATTTCATGTAAAATAAGATATAACATTAATAGAATTTAATAAAATATGAATATATTTTAAATTCTCATTGTACAACACTATATCACAATAAAATAAATTAGGTACAATCAATTTGAACATACCATTAGTGATTAAGGTATAGAAATTGTAAAATTCATCTATGGAATATCAACATAAAAAATGGGGTTAATAAAAATTCAACATAAACCAAGGATATTGAAATAATAAGGTCATAAAAAAGAATTTTATATTGGATTACATTTTTTGGAAGATAAATCGTGTGTTTGAAAATAATATCCATTTAAGAGATAATGTTATACAATTATTTAATTATATGAGATACAATCAATTTATCAGAAATTAACAACTATTTTGTTTTATGTTCTTTTTCCTATAGTTGAAGGATCCAATTTCAATCAATACTATGTAAATAAGTAAATAGTATTGTATAAAAAACTATAATTTCATCTATTGATAAATTTTTTAAACAATCACATCTATATTTTAAACATGGAGAATTCAAGATGATTTTTTTAATATGATACAGTAATATTTAAATTAGAATGATCACATGACTCTAGAAAAAATGATAGAATGATATCCTAATTAACATTAAACATTTACAAAAACCAAATAATGATTGAAAAATATAAGATAATTTCCCAAATGAATAAAACATCATATTAATATCCAAATACAATTTTTAACTAAAATCATTCTATAACACTAAATTGAAAAATAACCACATCATTCAAGAACTTTATTTTTTTCACTGGAAATAGTAATTCATACTAACTAACATATTATAACTAAGGGTTACATTTACCTAAATATAATGAGTTATTTCCAACAACATCATGATTCACCTCAAAATCCCTAAAAATAATTTTTTTATCCTCCCATATTTTTTCCAAAATAAAAATAATATTTTTCAACCATATCAATTAATTAATAACAATTTTATAATAACATGTACTTCATGTTGTCTAGTGTTAGGAGTTGTAGATTTATCTTCCTTAGATTTTGGGTTCATTCCCATATTCCAATAAATATGTGATGGGGTTTCACCAGAAATAACAGTTATCATATTTGTAAACCATATTAATATAATGCTAATATCATTGCAAAAATTATGATGAATATCCTCCAAATAGAAAATATCATTAAAAGAGAGTGTAACCGCTATTGTTTTATCTACTTTTTTTTATTAACACAATACTGAAAAATCAGGATTTAATAATATTACCATAAAAAATTCATAGGAATGAACCTAAATTTTACCACTTCCATATAAATTATTTCAAAAAAATATGATGTAATTCGTCCTCCAATACTGTTTTTTCGTAAAAGACATACTAAACCCAATGATTATTATTCTATTAACGTCATAAAAAATAAAATAAATTATCTGAGACATACATAACATGAATGAAAATGGGTAAATTATGGGATTAATCTAATATTGAACATCATAATTATAAATCCAAGAGAGATTTGGTACATTCTTATGAATTCATGATTTTATTATATTCATTTACATCATGATGGTTCATAAATAGTTTGTAGATTTCGAAAAAAAATTTATCTAATGTGCAAATCATTGATTGAATAAAAGACCATTTCCATTCACCACATGATGATTATATATATCTAAATTATCTTCTTTTCAATGTTGTTAACCCTATATACAATGATGGCTGATCCAAATCCTCCTATAGTATCGATATGGGGTTTTAATTTTGATGAAAAGACTCACTATCAACTTCTCTAAAACATAAATATATTTTCTTATTCATAGACTTATCATTAAATAATAACTTATCTGTATCCCAAGATATGTAACTAATGTTTTGCAGTCCATGTTTCTAAAATTTTAACATAACCATTTCTCTAATACCATATATAATAACCCAATCATTTTATATATCTCATTGTATGAATTTTAATATTAATATATATTATTAACAACTTAATGATCATGAAGAAAAATATATTTGGATGTTTTGTATGATATTACAAAAATGTGGGGGTAAAATAAATATTTTATAGTGCATTCAACATAATGATATCCTAAATACATTTGAGATTCTAACACAATAAGGGATAAATAGGTGAATTCATAGACAATAGTGGTGAACAAAAAAATCCATATATGATAGTAAACTTGATAATGATGAAAAACATGTGAATGGAAAATATAAGAGTTTATTATAAATGATAGTGATAAAGAGTAATCACATGGTAGATTTTAAAAATTAAAATTTTATAATATGGTCATGGAATCATATGAAATTTTATAGAAACACAAAACATAAATAAACCTAATTTAAGGATAACTTCTAAGGCAACATTGATTGATTGAAAATGTCCCAGAGTGGAATATGTTATCTCCCTAATACCATACATGATGTCTCATTAGACTAAAACAATATCCAATATTTTAAAGGGATATATAGTTCTTGTTCCATAAAACATATTCATTTCATGTGCAAGTATATTTGAGACAAATCAGTATATAAACAATAAGGAATAAACCTATGAATTATGACTAGAATGAAATGGGTTGTATAATCTAGTCTAATCTCATAATATAACAAAATTTTATAATGAAGGCATATGAGGGATAAAAATGAGGAATGTATTACAACCAAAAATAAAGGTTCAATGATCTATGTATATATAAGAGATATATATAAATATATATATTTTATAAACCTTAAATAATGTTAATTTTTATTGAAATAAATATATAGTTATATATATGAAATGATTCAAAAAGATTGATTAAAATAACCTTACTAGAATCAAAATCATGTTTAAAGAAAATTAAATTTAACAAAAATAATTTCTAAATATTCTTATATTAAAATTACCTTTGAAAAATGAAATAAAATCTTCAATGAAAATAATGGTCATGATGGTGGGTAATTCCACATATTCCATATAGGTTAATAGTAACATTACTTTTTCAGTGTGGTAAAATTAAATTAGTTTGGAATGAAAAATATGCTTCTGTTAAAAATATTTTTTAAAAAGTAATAATGATAAAAATCGATTTTAAAAAATTATATAATAATTTTACACAATTTTTCAAACAAAATAATGAAAACATTGGTAATAATAAGAAATTATTTTTTTCCCAAGTGAGAAAAAAATTATATTTTCTTTAAAAATATTTACAACATAATTTCATCTACAAATGTAGGGAAAATGGATATATTAAATTAACTTCACATAATTTCTTAGATTAGAATAATAATAAGAAATTATTATAAAAATATAAAAATATTTTCTATTATTTAACTTCAAGGAAAAAAAGTCACAAGTAAAATGAGATTGAAGCATAATCCATTTACATATTTAAAACATGTGAATGATTACCCCCATGACTGAAGTGTGGTTATTTTAATATAATTTAAATCAATAATGAATTATTATTGATAGAATTTATTAAATTTAAGAATATAATAATGTAAAATAAAGTATTTGTAGAAAAGAGCATGCATCCAAGGGAAGGATGTTTTGAGGCAAAATATATTACATTGAGGGTAAATACATATGTTTGTTACTTATTAGTCTAAATAGTAAACTGATGATATTTTTTTATATAAACCATATAAATGTTTATTGTTTCTTTTATATTTATACCATGTCATGTTCATTTATGTAATTAATTAATTTCATGTATGATACATTATCGATAAATGAATCATATGTCCAAAATCACCTTTGTATATTAAAAATTGACCAACTGATAATTATAAAATCATCTCATTAATTTTAATAATGATACAATTTTAATTTTAATATATTAATTATACTTTTAAAATTTCCCCCAAAATATTTTTATAAAAATGTATGTACATTATAATCATGGAGGTTGTAGGTCGTACGTACAAATGAGTAATATTTCTATTTTTTTAAAATCATGATAGATCGAATCTAAATGTTTTTTTATTTAAATGATAATAATTACTTTACATATACCATTAAATTTGTTTTAATAATGTTACCTATAACATCCATGTTATTTTTTAATAAAAATATATCATATCGCTTTCTGAGGTGATAATATTCCATATATGGATGAAATTATCATTCATTCAATGGATGAAATTATAAGAAATTCTATGATATATATTATTTATGGAATAATTAATATTTAATGAGTATCATATATAAGAATCTAATTAATCCTCAATACCATCTTTGTAATTTGAAATAGAAAAATTAATAATATCTATTTCTGAGGCGGTCATTCGCATTACAAATGAGATACATTATTATCATCACTAATGAATTAAAAGAGATTTGATATATGTGCTATTATAATTGAAAATTTATAATTATATAATCAATATAATATGTAGATAACAAATTAAAAATTATATCTTTTCTAAATATGTGGTGATGGAAAATGACTTATATCAGTTTACAGGGAAATTTTCTGCCATAAACACATTAAATAGTTTTATTTCTGATTTTGTGAGGATGATATGGTTGACGTTCATAAAAATTTAAAAAATGAATAATTTGAATATACTGAAGATATTATATCAGTACAGTTTAATAGTTTTATAATAAAAAATGTTAACTAAAAAGTAAAATGACTTCCAAAATACATCCCCTCTTATTTGGAAAATATCTTTAGGTTTTCCCCAATATACAACCATGGTTGGAATAATTATCACAAAATGATTATAGGATGATTGGATGTATCTTACTATGTTATTTGGGTCTGGTTACATTGAATAACTGGGATTTTTATTCATTCAAGAGAGAAGATAATTAATATGTTTTTATAATTGTTAGAGAGGTGACAATATGAATTTCTAAAAGGAAATAATTTTTCCCACATTTTTCAGAAGCTAGTTTTTTAATAGATGTCCCATTTTACAGACATATAATACATAAGGCCCATATATTATCATAATTTATGAAGTATATATATATTTGAAAATTTTATATCTTCTCTTTTTAGTTTACCCCTAGTAATATCATTTTTACCTCCAACATCATTAATAGTTTTTTATTATCTCACAGTTAATTATTTTGAGAAGATATGTTGTTATTATTGAATAATATAAATTATCATGAAACCATAATATAAAATACATTTTACAAAAATTTAAAAAAAATCGTTTGAATAATCTAATATTAATTTAAACTCTAGTGGTGTTGAAAAAACAATTTACCAAGAAATGAATTTGTTACAAAAAAGTTGATGTCAAATTAACAATTTTAAAAGTAATCAATTTTTTATGGAATTTAAATTCATATTCATTGAAAACAGTCTATATATTTTAATTAAATCATTTTTCATTATGGTTTATATTAATGGATAAATATTATTAACTTTAAAACAGATTTGGGGAAAATAGATTTATGTCCTAAACATAATCTTATATTTATATCATGTAAAAATATTATTTAAATGTTATTAAATAGATAAAATCAAACAAATGAATAATTATGATAATTTTAAATAATATTTATGAATATTGAGAATTTAAAATTAAAAAAGTTTTTGAAAATATTTGATTGGTTTATTAAAAAATGGATCTTTTCACTATTCAATAAAAAATAAAGTTTTTCTCAAATACGAAAAAATATAACCATATGTTAATAACGATATGTTGAATTCAGAAATTATTATAATCTAGTAAAAATAAATTCCTGATGGTTTAATAAATAATTGTTATATTTTATAAAAAATGTTATAATATTGATATATAATACAAATATGTTTTTTTAGAAAAAAATTCGTTATTATGTTTATATGTGAAAAAATTATATGGTATAAAAAATTATATATATTTCACAACTAAATAAATAATATTCATACCCACTAATTAAATCGAAAGGATATATTATGAACTATAATATAATAATATATTAATATTATATACCTATTTATTTAACAGGGTGTTCGGTGTAAAAAAAGATATCAATGAAATAAATATTATTTAATGAAGGAAAAAAAGAATTCAAAGGGTTTTAACATTTTTGAGATTCAACTATCCAATTTTTACTCAGCCATTATAACATTGATAGTTTATCTGTATCTTAGTTTCAACCATTTTTATTCAAGTTTTTTTAAAAATGGGACTATGTTTGATTGAATCATAAGCACTATAGAGAGTTCCACTAGAAGACCATTAAATAAACTATAAAGACTAGGCTATATCATTTGTATAGTTTTTCACAGGCTGATCATGGAAGTTAAATAATCATCCTGGAAACTTGTGTGTTGATCCTTGTATTGAACTGAAAATGTTTTCACATCAAGGTCACTTGGAAAAATCGTTCTCTCTAAATTAGGTACTCATAATCTCATCTTATACTAAATTAGTGATTAATGACATTTTTTTCAATCATATTACCTATTGTAACTTCATAATAAATACTTGAATCTTTTGGATTGTTCAGCTATAACATTGGATTGTTAAACTCCTCAAATGTTGATTTTTTCAATTTGATTATGAAGATCAATACTATCGTTTCAGTATGAGGCATTCCTGGGTTATTGGGGGATTTTACATGAATGTTATTAAATGGTCCTTATGTTTTGACCCTATATTAGAACCAATCATCATCCTAAACTGGGTAGGATTAGTTTTCCTTCTACTTAATCTCCTTAAAGTGTCATTATTTTCTCAATTTCTAGCTTAATTAGACATGTAATTAAAATTTAATATAATACATAAATTATTCAAGACCCTTAGTAGTGTGGGTTTTTACTAAAATTGAAATCTATAAACATCTTTAACATATTTTTCATATTCAAAATTGTTATTTGACTTTTATCAAGAGATAACTTATGAAAACTTCTCAACCTATCATAACAAATATAACTTGATTTTTCAGTCCTATAAATATTGCAATCTTGAATTATCTATCTCAAATCCTCTCACCCACAACAAGTCATTATGGGTGGAAATTGGTATGAAATATTTAGTCCCTCGGAAATTCATCGATCATGATGACTGGAAATCATGGAATCATATAGACCATTCTAGATCATTTGATCCCCAACCACACCAGGAGACTGTGCTAATGTATACTTACCAACCAAACCTGAATGAAGTTGATATGGTCAATCATATGAGGACCAAACCCAATAGGAATGTACCTGGAAACTATAAATAGTCACATCCTCTTTTGAGTCCTATTTTTGATCCATTGTATGGATTTATAGTTTTATTTAATAATTTCTAGGCCATTATTTTTACATAAAAAGGAGGAAATTCTATTAATATGGAGAAAAATGAGACACCATCTGACTTTAGTGAATCCATTCATGATTCACATAAACATTTATTCCAAATTTAGGAGTATTACCTGCACTCATGTGATACAAAAAAGGAAGAAGCTGATTATTGACTCAGATGGATTCATTCCTCTAAACCCCTGAAATACCCAAAAAAACATAGATTAATCTAAATAGTAGTGAACTAGTTCCACTAGATCCTAGGAACATAAATTGAAAATTTTCATGATTCCTCCACTGTGAGGTGTTGGTGGGGATATCTCCTCATCATAGGATGAAGAGGATTCCTCCTGGTCCTCAGATTCAGAGGAGTCGAAAAATTTCATTCTGATCAAACATTTCACTCATGTTATTATGGATGGTTATAAAGAGACATTTTACAACATGATCTAAGAAAATGAGTGGAAGTAAAGAAGAAGGTACCTTAGAAATTATATAACTATATATGGGTATCTATGTATCAGAGAGTTGATGATTGATTGGGTTGAATTTAAAATTGATAGAAACATTGATTTTGAATTTCTACAACTTTAATTGGAATATTTTTATGTGGATAGTCCATTACAGGGATATTGATCATTATATTTGGATTGAATTATTTTCTTTAGTTTTTTCTTCACATTTAATAGATTATTATTTGTTACTGAGTGATCTTTCTGTCGATCATTCCCGGGCGCTTTCGTTTCGGTTGGTGGGTTTTAAATAATTTAGGTAGGAGGGGTGTCTTCTATTATTAAAGGAACCCACTGGGTTATAAATAATACCATATTTATGAATTTTTGGATGAACACTAGATAAATTATGAGTGAAAATTCATATCCTTCATTCCTACATTTTCTTCTATGATGTTTACATTGAATCCATTTAGTGGTCTTGATTCATTAGTCTTTTTAGTTCAAATTTGTTTTTATTACTTTATATCTATAATGCTTGTATTTTACCCTTTTTCAATGTTGTTGAAGTTGTAAGTGATGCATGTAATTCTCTTAGGATCACCCATATTATCATTATTGGATCTTATAGTACTGCATATAGAGTTTTTAAATTTTTTGATAAGGTTGGTATGTAAATGTTCTTTGATCTCTTTGAGGATGAGATCTCAAAATTGAAAATGATGCATCACACTGGGGATCATGTGATTGGTATAACATTCATATGAGTTTAGTATTTTTTTAATCATACAAGTTGTACCAGAATCATGATGGTTATATAGTCTTATTTTGGATTAAACATGTTCTATTACGAACACTTTTCAAACATCTGATGTTTTCAGATATAAACTCAATAGATTACTATATCTGTCTTGATCTGGGAATGCTGTTGGGATTCAATTAATCTTAGTTTTTATCTGGTTTCACTTCATTTTTTTACTATAAAAAAATATTTATGGGTTTTTCTAACATTTAGGATCATTGATGGTGGGACACATGGGCTTGGTCTATGGTTAACATATTTATTGGTTGATTTCTGATATATGTAATGTTAATTTAGTGTTTTGAACCAAATAAATTGGATCAAGGATTATTGATTAAGGAACATATGATGTAATGTATATGTTCCCTCTCATTAAATTTATAGATTTTGATTATTCATTACGAAACATATATAAACTAGTATTTCCATTTTATTTAATATTTTTATTTAGCGATATGGTTTGGGACACAAACTCATATCCCTGATCATTTCAGTATAACAATTTAATTTCCCATTACATACCTATATTAGTTTCATAGATAAAAAATGAAATTAAAATGATTTTATTATTATCATTCTTAGTTCCAACCCCATCCTTGAATTTCATTTTAACTAAGAAAATATGTGGCATAAAGTTTTTATTATATGAATAATTTTCAATCCACTACCTCATTATGATTCTTATGGAATTTTTTAATATCATATATATTTTATATATAAATAAATTTGGGTCGAATTCCTTAGATAGTTTATAATAATTTTGATTCTGGAGAGTTTTTTACCATATATCACAGGGGTTACATATCTATTAAGATTATTCATGTTCTATATGATTTTTGTATACATAGATAATTTCTAGTGGATATTGGGATGTATCCATACAGATTACAAAACAATGTGGTTAAAAAATTTGAACCACTATATTTTAAAAAATCAATTTCCCATATTATAAAAAATCAAATTAATCATATGGAATCTGTATGTCCATCAATTTAATGTATAGATACCATTTTTGGATCTCTTTTGATTATCATATTCCTCATAACATTTCAATGAGTTTTATTAATGTACTATAATTGAATTTTCAAGATAATTTTAAGTGAAATCATTTCTATAATCATATCTTATCTTCATATCTCCATTTATACCAGAAAAATGATCATGGTGTATTACGGTAAGGGTTATTCAATTTCACATTGATATTTAAAATATTTTTTTCTTAGAAATTGAATAAATGGAGTTCCAATGAATGATTTTCTCATATAATATAATTGCTTATTTATTAAACTGTTGATGAAAAATTCATTATTTTTTGGATTTTATATTTCAACTGATAGTATATTTCTTATTTCTACAACATTATTTTTAATTAATTATAATTTTATATAATTTCTCTATACAATATTGCGATATATTTTTTCACTATCCTATTTATAATTACATTTAAACGTAATTTATCATTTTTAAATAACCAAAATTATATAGCATAGATTCTATAAAAAAACAAATGGATGTTTAAATTCATAATGGTTACTCTTTCTAGGGAATATGTTAATTAATGAACTGGTTTTAGTATCAATAAAATATTATGGGATACAATATATGTATTGTGTATATTATTTATAAACATACCATGTATTTTTTTCTTGTAAGATTTTAATCTACATCATTGAATGTCTATGTATCTTCATGATTCTATAATTTTAAGCTTTTAAAAAATTATTATATTTTTAATTTCTCAAAACATTACCCTAATATATTGTTGGAACATTGTAAATATACATTTCTCAATGTATCTATAAAAATTATGTGGTCCACCAAATATTTTAACATAAAAATAAAATTGATAACGATATTATGAAAATATAATAGAATTTACAAAGATGGTGGAATATTTTTATCATGATATTGTTACTAAAAAAATTGATTAACTATGTGTAGTGTTATCATAGGTTCATTTGAAATGTCATTCACTAATAGTATTAATACATTATAATGTAATGAGGATTATTTCTCACCACAATTTACATGTCATGGAAAATAAATGGTGGATTTGTGGGAAATAATTGAATTTGGTCATCTATATTGTATTATTAAAATCATGATAGCTGACCCAAGTATGAATCTCTGCATTCATTTGGGGTTATATCCCTTGTCTAGGATAGATAATGTAAAAAAAATTTTGTAGTTTAATCACATAATTTATAAATTTGATGGATTTCGATTTCATGTTGTCCAAAAATATCTATATACTTCAACAATTATTATATGATGATTGTTATCTGTATATTATAATGAAAAATTGATTATAATTATTTATATATTAACCTATAATTACAATCTTTTGGATTATTATTTTTCAGTTGGTTGGATTATTTTACTTTGGGTATGTACTGGTATATCTGATTCATTTTATCTATTTTTAGTATGAATGTCGTTTTAAAAAATATTATTATTAATTAATCACTGTATTTAATTTAGTATAAATTTCTGATTCGAAACTATTTTCATTATTTCAATTATAAAATTTTCATTAAATTCATTTAGTATTTATTTATTTATAGAATCAAATTTTTAATAATTTTAATGGTTTGGAACTTCCCAGCCAATTACTTTTCTGGGTTTTGGTTTTTGGAAGTGTTCAATGGAGGTTCTATGTGTTTTTGTAAGAGTGGTGGGTGCTAAAATTCTACTGTATGGGTAATGTGTTGTTTATGTATATTAAATGTAATTAAACATGGTTTCGATACTATATCAAAGTGGTTCATGGTGTGTGATATTCCAGGTGTGGAAAATTAATAAAAATTGAATGGCGATGTGATTTTTAGAGGAAACTATCTTTAAAGAATCACATGATGTAAAGTGGGATTATAGGTATTGTAATCCCATGCGAATATAGTGTTTTATGTATATTCTAGAAGCTTCTGTTGTCAAACGCAATGGTTGTAGTGACTCTCCCCCAACCCCATGTGACCCAATGACCCCTATTAAACATTTTGATGATTTCTTTGCCCATGATTGATTCACAGATTATCTCCTTCAATCTGTTGCTTTCAGTCTTCAATTCAAGGTGATTTCTTCCTATCTTATAATTGTTTCATATGGTTTGATTCACATTTCCTCTCGTTATTGTCTCCATGTGATCGCAGATGGTCTTTTAAAGATCTAATGGGGTTCAATTCAAGTTATGACGGTGAGGTGTTGTTGTGGAACCATCAGATGGATGGAGATCCATTGATAGTGTTGATCATAGATATGTTGAGTGGTCTCCTATCATGTGAAGAACATTGAAACCCAATTGAAGATGAATTTCCGTCATTTATGTTTATTCTATACCATGCAGATTTGGATTGCTTTTGTTATCCATTTATTTTGTTTATACTGGATTAATCAAAGATAAAAATTGGTTTTTAAAAAATTGATGGTCATAGGGGTATGCTTTACTTATTTTTTACATCCATGATATGAATTTGATATTTGATGGTTCATTCATGATTCCATTCTGAATGTATTATTCATTTGGGGATTTGTTTTCTCTACATATGTGCACTCTATTTTCTATTTGGTAGTGATTATTGTGGTTCCACACAAAATGGAAATTGGTTAATTAATAAAATATGGATAATGAAATGGTATCACTTAGATTTTGGTTTGTCTAACAACAATACAAAATTAAATCTGAATGTGGAAAATTCCACTTTGTAAATCTATAAAAATTTAACTTGATGTATAGTGATGTGTGGGCATGCTTTTGGGATGGTGGGGTGTTGTTGAAATGGAATTTTTGAGAATATTTATTTTTTTTCATTATTTTCGGGTTATGAGGTTGTAGTTCGTAGGCCATTCATTTGGGGTGGTAAGGTGAGGCTGTTGGGGAATAAAGGATTCATGTGATATGTGGTTATGTTGTGCTAGATTCCCATATAGTGAAGGAATGAATAAATAATTTATTAACAAAGATTTTTAATGTCATGGGTTGGCTTTGTAAACTGAATAGAAATGGTTAAATAAATTGGTTAGAATGTGAAACAAGTTTTATGACTTGTGGTGTTGTTATGTGCATTTATAGGTAGTAGCAATGGTTGTAGTGTTGTTGATTTATTTCTATCTGGTAACCCACAGTTTGGGATTGATTTTTTGATATCATATACGTAAATACATTTATTTTCTTTTTGATTTCTATATACATCACACCCTAGTTGAGAACAATGTGTTGAGGTTCACCATCGTCCCAGGGGAGGGACTATTTCCCAAACACCCCGATGAGAGGATGGCTGGCTCGCCACCCACTCATCATTTCTCAGTATTCTAGGTATTGATATCCAATGATTCATTGAGTAGGTTATGGTGTGGTGTGAGGCCCAGGGGAGTGTGAGTGAGTAGTGATTTTTTATCAATCATTTGGGATAACATGTGTTGTGCTTTCCCAAGTTTCTTTGGGACAAGATGCGATGTTATTTCTTCGGTGTCTTTGGGATGATATGTGTTTTTCATTCATAGGTAACTCCAGGATGAGATATGTTGTGCTTCCCCAAGTGTCTCTGGGATGAGGTGTGGTTTTTGGAGTAGGTGTCTACTTGTGGGATGTGTTGTGCTTTGTGATCCATGTAATTGTGGTCGAGTTTTAATTTGGTTTTTGGCATAGGAGTGTGGGGGTGGGTTGTGATACGATATGTTTAGAAAATGTGGGATCACTAGGACATTTCATATTTATGTGTGAGAGTAAATAATTACTGATAAAGTGGTTCATGGTACCCTATCATTGATGTGATTAATAAATATTACATGACCTGCATTACTTAGTGAGCGTGACTTAGTGAGGTTGATTTTGGTAAGTTTACCTATTTATGTGTTGCTTGTATATGTTTTTTTATAATAAGGGAATTAGTATTTTTCATTCAAATTTTCATGAGGAGCTTTGGTTTTCCTTATGATTATACATTTTTTCTCACCCAACAAATATAATCGATTTTTCAGGTTTCTAGGAGGATTACATTGACCGTTCTAGGAGTTATTAGGTCGGGATTTGTGACAGTTGATGAGTCATAGCATAAACTTTACTTTTGGATATTTTATGTTGGATAATTATTGTATTGGTATCAGTTATATTTTTTCATGATCATGGGATTGTTATGGATTTCTATATTATATTATGTATTAGAGTTTATGTTGATCATTCATTATATATCCCAAAAGTTTTTATTAAAATTGTAATGCCTCCATAATTGTGTGATCTGAACATCCTTAGTGCTTGTCGTCAACTCGAGGCCTACTAGAGTACAGAATTAGGGGTTATTATCAACATTTCATTACTGCCATCACGGGGGGTGTATCATTTTATATAGGGGTTATTATAAAGTAGTATCAAAGGCTGAAGGTTGTGATATATGATGTATTTTTAAACTAGGAATTGTGGGGATTTCATGGGTTGGTAGGGGAAGTGTCAGATGATCTTGGTGAATGACATATGACATGGAATACTCACAAAAACATGCGATTTTAGGGCCCCTATGATCTGAAAAAAAAGAAACTCTACCTAGTTAATGAGCTAATGAGGCTACATTTTTTGCAAGGTAGAGACCTTGGGAACAGTTTATGCATCATAATGACATCTATTCTTGTTTAATTGGGTCGGTTTTTGATATTTGGAATGAATAAATATGTATTAAATGAGTTAAAATAAATATTATGAAAGACTACATACTACTCGGGATTAGGAAATATTTCTTATCCTTTCATTTATTAATCATTGTCTTCATCCATATGTGTCTCCGAATGTTAAGGTCCACCAGGATGAATTGGATGATCAATGAAGATATTATCTAGTGGACGAGGATGATCAGTGTAAGATGATGTTAAGTGTATTATAGTAGCACTAGTTGGGGATGTACAATGGTAGTGTTTAGGACATGGATATAGAAAGAAGGTTGGAGGTTTCTTAGAACAACTTTAGTTTGATATGGGGCCAATTGGAGTATTGAGTTCTATTGGCTGTCATCAATATGCAGGAAGTTGTGCATTAGCGGTGGATGCATTATATAGGGGAACAAAAAGACGCATTGGTTTTGTGGGTGGATATACAAAAGGAGTTCAAAGAAGAGTTCCTTTGATTGAACTTGATGTATTATAAGTGGGTAAAGATACTCTCCCTTCCTAAGGGGTGTATGTCATTGTGGGAGATGGGGATCATGTATAAGGATCACCTTTGTTTTCACTAGTTCTATTCCAATAAGAGGAGTCTCGTGTGAGATGTCATGTGGAGGGAAATTGTCATTATATCTAGTATATGATTACTCCTTTTACATTAGCAATATACATGGGGGATTATAATAAAGGAATATATGATGATGAATATGCACACATGAAGAGGTTTACCTTTACAATGGAGCCATAAGAGTTATTCAAGAGGCGAAGTTTCTTGTGGAAGGTCTTATGAACCATGACCTTTGAGGTTTTGATTGAATTTGAGATGAACTCAATAGATTCATTTTCAACATTCTAGTCCTGATGAATTTCATAAAAACATGGGATCATGATTTTTATTTTTTTGAGTTTTTAGCCTTCTTTAGAATCAGTGAACAATGGTTGTTCGAACTCATTTTAGTGGAGATGGATAAGTTTATCACCACCCTCAAAAGTAGTTTCCAATATAGTCATTTCAGCAGTAGGTTTAGTAGGCTCATGTTACACTAATGGGTGATAGATATGGTTGAGGCTAACCATAGGATGTTCATTTTGAACATGGACCATGACCTGAGCATGGTTGTGGAGGTGGTAATCAGAAGAGAGGTAAAGGATTTGGGTGTGGTCAGTTACACGCAATGGAGGTAGCAGTTACATAGGGGCCTAATATCATCAGTGTTATGATCATTTTGTTTTGTACACTTGATTAAGACTATTTTATTTTGGTACTTCGATATCCTTTTTGAACCCTCTCTATCCATTATATGGAACTAGACATTGAGAGGCTTCCCGTTCAACTAGTGTTGAGTACACACAAGAAGAAAAGACAAAATTTTTAATGTGTAGCGGGGATGTAGACTGATGATGGGATCACATCAGTCCAATGGGGATCAATTATTGTAATAGATTCATCTAGAAGATGTCATTATCTACATTAGCTAGTTGTATTCTGTAAATAATGTAATCAACTTTTTCTGAAGGAGAGTCATGTTTTTAGTTGTAGATGTCCAGCGTGTGGTTCTCGTTGGTGAGTAGGGTTGAGAGTTGGGAAGTCAGCATAATGATCCCCTTCTCACAATTTTTACAAAGATGTTAGAGGAAATAATAGATTCTGGGATGGTAGAGGTTCTCATAGTTTTTAGTGAGTTATATATATTTTTCCTAATGAGGTTGTGACACTTCCTCCTCATTGTGATGTTGAGTGTAGGATAGACTTTTAGCCGGGCACTTCTCTGATTTCGATGTATCCTTATCAGATGAATGGATCTATGATATGAGAGGATAGGATTCAAATATAGAAACTGATGTACAATGGTTTATTATAGACTATTTTCTCACCATGAAGTGATCCACTGTTATTAACAATGATGTAGGTTGATGGTCTAAGGTTGTGAATAGACTACCATAGGTTGAATCGTGTGACTTTGCAAAACTGTTACCCTCTTCTGAGGATTTTTTCCCACCAACTATGAGGAGAGAGTTGGTTTTCTATGATTAATATTCAAACTGGATATCCCTTGTTCTGGCTGAAGGAGTGTGATATACTGAAGATGTCTTTTAGATGTATGAATGTGAAATTTGATTTTGTAGTCACATCGTTTTGGGTTACAAATTCTCCATTCAGGTTAATTAGACTCATTAATTTCATTTTCTATGAGTTCCGGTATCAATTCATTGTCATCTTCATCGATGACATGTTAATTTACTCAAATTTAGAGGATTATTATTCCATGAATCTTGAAAGTATTTTTCATATTCATCGATTCCTCCATCAATTTGGAATGTTATCCAGCTTTAATTTCATGAAATATTTGGTTCAATACATTAGACATGAGTTGTTAGAGCTGGATGTGGTGGTAGGGCTATCAAAGGCTAATGAAATTGTTTCACATGAGTCACCCATGAATGTGGAAGAGGTTAAAAGTTTTATTTCTCATCATGGATATAATCAATGTTTTTTTTCCAAATTTATGTTGAGTTGAATCCCCATTAAAAACTTTGACCAGAAAGGACCATACATTTTTTGGAGTGATCAGTGTCAGAAAATGTTCAAATATCTGAAGGGGAAGTTGGTTAGTGCTATAATTCTATTGTTTTTCGAGAAATGGGTGATTTTAGAGGTGTTTTTTCAATCTTATCGACTAGGGTTTGGATACATCTTGATGCAATAGAAGGTAGTGATCTATTATTGGTCTAGTAAGTTACTTCTCCATGAGGGAAAGTATGCTGCCCATGATCTGGAGTTGGTAGTACTGGTTTTCACATTAATGTTGTGGTGGAATTGCCTCATTTGTGGAGAAATTTTTTGTCTTCATAGATCACTAACGTTTGATATATATATATTTATATATTTATATCTTCATAGTGAGATCAGAACATGAAATAGTGGATATGGATGGAGTTTATTGATGAATAGGTTTTTTAGATCTCCTACACCTCTGAGAAGGGGAATGTCATGGCTAATTCTTTGAGATGAAATCCTCATAAGGTGGTTTTTTGGGAGAGTTCAAATGCTTGGATGTTGATGGAGGAGTTGGAAGAGTTTTAATTAGATTCAAAAGTATAAGTTGGTAAGGGCTGTTGATTTCTAGATAATGGTGTAATATTATCAGATGTAGTATTTTGAGGAGCCTACATGTGAAGAAACAGAGGTGGAGGTGTTTCATGATCGTGTTGTCCATGATGATGCTCCAAAGGGTTGGTCAGAGGATGGTCAGAACCAGTTGTTGTTTTGTGGGTGGTTTTTTGTTTTGGTGGAAATATGTGATGGACTCCTTCATGTGTTTCATAGATCACCTTTGGTAGTAAACCCATGGGTTTATAAAATTTATTGGGCCTTTAGGCTTCATTTTTTCATTGGGATGAAATAGGCGATGATGGAGTTTGTAGAAAAATGCTTGGTTTGTATTTAGGGGAAGGACGAGAATCTATTCTTGGATATTTTTGTATCCATTGTATATTCCTGAGTGGAAGTGGGATGAAATATCAATGAATTTCATGACAATCTTACCCAGAGCACAGGGATGTTGATATGTTATCTATGTTATAGTGGATTAGATGACTATATCATCTCACTTCAAAGGAATCAAGGAGTTGGACATAGTGGATTCCTTATCTAAGAGGTTTGTGAATGATGTGATTCTATTGTAGTGAGTTACAAGGTCCATTATCTTAGATCGATATAGATTTTTTACCTCATTTGTGTTGAAAGGTATTGAAGCATTCTTTTCACGCCCAATTACGACTCACCCCTATATTCCACCCTCAGATAAATGGGAATATATTAAAGACTGTCAAAACACTAGAGGGTATTTTTTCCGCATTCATCTTGGAATCTGGTGGATCATGGGTATGACACCTACCTGAGGATGAGTTTTCTTAAAATAATATGCATCACCCTTACATCATCATAGATTTGTTTGAAGCATTGTCTGGAAGAATGTGTCATTATTTTTTATGTCGGAATGAGGTAGGGATCCATATTTTATTGGTCTTGAGGTGCAACATAGAACCATAGATATATATAATCTTGTTCATGAAAGGATGAATTCATTATAAGAAGGGAAGAAGTCATATGTTGATTGCATGAGGAGGCCATTGGAATTTGAGGATATGGACAACCTGCTCTTGAAGTTTTCCCATAGATGTGGGAAGTGGAGGTTTGAAAGATTGAGTAATCTTCCTCCCAGGTTATTAGGGCACTATGAGGTGTTAGGGAGAGTTGGAAAAGTGATTTATTAGTTGGATTTTCCATTACGGTTGGATCGGATCTGTAATGTCTTCCCCGCATCTAAACTTTATCAGTATCTACATAATGTTCCCCATTTCCTTGAGTGGGGATAGTTTATTATCAAGGATGATGTGAGATTCATGGAGTATACCATGGAGATATATGATCATCAAGAAATGTCTATCTGTGGATGGATCATTCCATTGGTTCATGTGTTGTGGAGGTATGGTGGTTAGGATGGGATTACATGGGAGGGAGAGATGTAGATACATTCCTGATACAAAAAGTGTTTTTTTTAAATTTTGGTTTTCATATTATGATTTAATATGTGATGTTTGGATCATATTTTTTGAAATTAGTGATTTCCTCGATTTGAGTAATGTTTTTTGTGATAATTTCCTAAATTAAAATGGGGGGAAGGCCATAATTATAATCCATATACATTAACTGTGATGTGATTGAACTAATTTAGGCGAGTCAATGCATCCTAGAGCGGTTAGTATTTTGACATATAGGAAAAAATTCCTGGATTCTTATGCTCAGGAGAGTGCAATTTTTTGGCTGTAGAGGTTGCATGGATGTTTTGTGGTTGTGTGGTTGTGTTGAAAGGAGGAAGCATGTGGTTGTGGTTGTGTGGTTTTGCAACGATTCTATGTGGTCATTTGGGTTTTATGGATTGAATGGTGGTTGTGTTTGACGTGTAGAGAGACTCTTGGGAGGTATGTTGCGGGGTGGTTTTGAGAACCATTACTTTATATGCTTGGTTTTCAATTCTCGAGGACATGTTTCATTTGAGAGGTATCTAGTGTAATTGTACATTCCGTCTGGTCCCATTACATTGTTGTTTTCTGGTTTTTGGAGTTTTTGGAGGAGGTATTGGATGTTCTTATAAGATTTTGGTGTGCAACAAAGCGTCATCAAGGTTTAAACATCATGTAAGTAGAGTACATGATGTGTAATATTTTGGGAGTTGAAAAATAAAATAAATCCATTAATGATAATTTTTTTAGTGGAAACCATCTTTGAGGGATTACATGACATGAAATGGATTGCATGTTATGTATCCCATAATGTTGTAACATTTTAGGAATTTTAATTGCACTCGTGTTGTATAACCCTATGGCTATAATGACTCTTAATTGACCCCAGGTGACCAGGTGACCAAGAATCATCTTTTTTAGGACCCCAATACTAAGGATTGATTCCTAGATTATCCCCTTATATCCTTAGAAAACTATCTTCGATCCAAGGGGTGTTAATCCTCCATATTGAGATTTCTTAGGGGTTGATATCCATTTACTACCATTGTTCTTGAAATGTTATTGAGGATGACCCCCATGGTTCTAATGGGGATCTCTTTAGTTGTTGTTGGTGTGGTGGTGCTGCAACAAGCATTGATGGCTATCGATCCTTCGGTATAGGTTATTATAGATTCGTTGACTGGTCCATACACTTGCAAAGAAAACATCACTCCATTGAAGTAGGAGTTGAATCATTTCTATTTATTACATATCATAAATGAAGGGATTAATTTTTTTTATCAATGTATTATGGTTCCACCACATTAGTCAAAGATAGTAAAATTTTATAATTTGAAATTAAATTGTAGAGAATAATGCATCACATGTTTTTTATAAACTTGTAATGACTTTGATATTGTGATTTTTTTACCTTTGTTCCCAACTAAAAATTTTAGTTGTTGGGGAATTTGTTGGAATTAGATATGTTTGATGAATTTATTGATTTGTCTGTGATTATTTTGATTTTACCCTGAATGAAAATTGGTTAATAATATAAACCCGGGAAATACAATGGTTTCCCCATGATTTTGGTTTCTGTGACAACACCAATAAATTAAAGTGTAATGTGATAAAATCCCCTTTTTAAATCATTAAATGTTTTTTTATTTTTTTTCTAATGTTTTTCCCAGCATGTGGAATGGTGGTGTGTGGTTGAAATTGGGTTTGTGATGATATGTGGTTGCTCAGACGTGCTTTTGGGGCGTCAAGGTAATAGTTTGTGGGTTGGGCTTTTGGGGTAGTAAGGTTAATTTATTGGGGATGACAAGTTTCTTATGATATGTGGTTATGTTTTTCTAGATGAATAGTTATTGATGGAATGAATAAATAATTAATTAATAAAGCTTTAAATATCCTTGGTCGGCATGATAAATATAATAGAAATGGTAAAATAAATTAGTTGGAATTTGAAATCAGTTTTTTGAATAGTTTTGTAATGTTGTTCAATTATAGGTTGCGTCAATGGTGGAAGTGTTTTGGGTTGATTCTATTTAGGAACCCACAAGCTAGGATTGATTATTTGGTATCATATATATATACATGTATTTTTTTATGATTTATTTATGGTCCCCGCACTTGTTCATCAAATTGTGTTGAACACCCCCATCGTCATGGGGGAGGAGAGTGTCTTTACTAAACATCTCGGTTAGAGTATAGATGATTGGACACCAGATCTTCCCAGATCACTCTCCAAGGATGTGAAAGACAAGGATTCTTCTGGAAGGGTTTTTTGAGGTGTGAGTCTCATATATTTGTGAGGGTGTTGTGAATTCCATGGTGAATTTCAGATGAGATGTTTTGTACTTTCATTGGTGTCTTGGGGATGAGATGTGTTGTGATTCCCCATGTGTCTTAAAGAAGAGATCTGTTGTGCATCCCCAGCTGTGTTCGAGATGTGGTGTTGTCTATGGCCTTGGTGTCTGTGGGCGAGATGTGTTGTGGTTTGTGTCCAAGGAGTCTATAGGTGTAATGTGATTGGCTTGTGGACTAAGAGGGTTTAGGAAGGTTGTGATAGGATTTGTTTGGAAGTGTTGGGAGTTCCATGATGTTTTCTATTAGGGTGCGAGAGTGGCTAATCAGAGGGAAATTGGTGTGGGGTAACCTATCATTGATGTGATTTATATTATATTAGATGACTTTAAATAATTGGTGAGCATGCCTTGGTAGGGATGGGGTTGGATAGTTGGGCTGTTTAGGTTTTTTCTTTTTTTTTGTTTTCTAAGAGGGGAATTAGTATGATTCTTTCACATATGCACTAAAGGATTCGATTTTCCTACTAAGTATACTTGTATTATCACCCTACATATATAAATCTATTATAATATTTCTAGGAGGATTAGTTGGATCGTGCATGTCATTACTAGCTCGAGATTTGGGATTATTGGAGTCCCTATTTTGGTTTTACATTTGGGTATATTACATTAGAGACATATTAAATATGTTTCATTTATTCTTTTTTATACTTGTGGGATATTTCTGGAATTCTATTTTTTTAGGTTGGAGTTATTGTGGATGATTCATTCACTCTCCATATCATGATTTTTAAATGGGTAATTTTTCTTATATTGTGATATTTGTACACCATTGGTGCTTGTCGCCAACTTGGGCCTACTAGAGGCGGGACCCGAGGGTCATCATCTCCTTTATTAATTAGCATCCGTGGAGGGATATCTTTTGAGGGGGAGGGTCATGACAACAATAATTTTTTTTAGTATTGTTATTTTTATAAATGTCTGATTCAATACTCAATTCATACTATTATATTTAGTTTCAAACTACAATGATATATATATATATATATATATATATATATATATTCTTTTATCGGTTCAGAATGGTGTTTTTGAAGGTTACCTAATACGAATTATTTTAGTAGAGTGATCACATTACATTTTATGTTCATGTTACTTATTTATGTAATCCATATTCATTGAAATATAGTTATCGGATGATGAACGGGATAAGTGTTCATAATTAATTTGGATCATAAAATGAGTTTAATAATCCAATTTATGGACTATTTTTTAGTATTACATTTTTGGGACATTAATTGTATCAATCCAGTTCATTGTCAATTTTATTTAGATTCATTACACTTTCATTGGTCATATATTTAATTATATTGATTAAATATTGTGGTATCAAAATTTTCTTATGGATGTTGTGATATATTGTATACTTTTCCTCATTTTATCTATTAGTTACTAAAAAACATATCACATTTTTATGTCTCTTAGAAATAATGAATACCCATACTAGAATTTTTTAGTCGCGTAAATTTTTTTATTTTTGCAAATAATTCCCAAAAGTTAACATATTGGTGTTTAGGAATACACTTCTATCATGTAGTGATCCTAAAAAAATGTTGGACCATATCACAGTCTGAATCAGGTACCATGATTAAGGGAATTCCATGTTTTTTCCTAAAAAAATGGTAAATGAATTTTCAACCATTTTATTGGAATAACATAATCAAATATATCAATTTTCTACCTATATAACTATATTTAAAAAATATAATATATAATTAATTATCTCACACCTCTTTATAATACATAAGATCTCTTAAAAAATTTATTTCTCCTTGCATACAGTAATGATTGTAATTTTTATGATATAGATTCATGAATAATATAATATTATATAATATATAAATTTAACACACATAGACCATCAAAATTTTATATCATATGACATAATATTACATTTACTAAATAAGTTCAACACATGTAGAAAAAACTTTAGGGTTTTAATTCCCATATAATTTGTACAATTTCATTAAAAAATTAAAAATATTAAATGTCAATAAAATTAATTATATAATCAATCTAATGTTAAATGAGTGTACTCTACCCTCAAAACTAGATAAACTATTTTTTTTTAAAGTACACATTGTTTTTAGAAAGAAAAAATATTTTCCATATAGAATAATAAACAAGATCCACATAAAAAATATATTTTATTTTAGTCACCACCTACATTTTATTCATAAATGTTTTCATCATAAATAATCAAAATTTATTCCAGGAAAAAATAAATAAATGATGTATCATGTAAAAATAAAATATTTATATTTATTAGAATGAGTGAATGGAAATTATTTTTAAATGTAAAACAAATATTCTGTGGAACCATACAATATTAGGTAGGGATAAAACATGATAAATACTTCTATCATCTGATACTAGATCATCCTAATTATGGATGATGTTAAAAAAATTATTTTGGTTATGCACTAGGGTGTCCCAAAATATTGGAGGTATTGAAATTATGTATGTTATATGCTTATTAATATTTACATAAATTTAAAAAATAGAACAAATGGGTATTAGGAACCATATCATATATTTAGGTAAATTGTTGATCCCTATATACTACCATCGAGGCTATTAGGAAAAACGTAACCTTAATTAGAGATCAACCCTTCACTAGGTCATGATACATCTAGAAAACTATTTATGTTTACACAATGTAATCATTTATAATTATACAAATTTCAATATTGATCTAATTTCCACAAATATCAATCCAAATTATTTAAAACTCATCTATTAGTCGAAAAAATTAAAAATTAAAAATCTTAAAAAATAATTAATCACCTTTACATGGTATATTTTAGAAAATTATAAATTTCATGAAGTTATAATTTTTTGTAATGATATATTTCCACCCATACTGTACATAAAACTAAATGGTGTTTTTATATTTTGAGAAACATAATATAGGAATAATTAGAGGTCCTGTATTTATAATATACTTCTCTTCGAATAAATATAATGATGAACTATTTTTTATTTTTATTCCATATTAAAGATATTTTATTTACTTTTTTTGGTTTATTTAATATATTATTAATATTATTCTTACTTATTATATTTGATTATAGAACGTTTTATTGCATTTTATTAATGAAAATTACTAATATATTATTAAAAAATTATATTTTATGATGGAAAATTATATTAAAGAATATAATAATTAATTATTTTATTTTTACCATGGTTATTATTAATTTGGTAGTGGTTAAATCATTCATTAACATTTAGACACAATTCATAGAAAACAATCACTAATCATAAGTGATCGTATAGGGAATTTATTTCAGCGTGATGTGTATTCTAAGTGTTATAGTTGTTATATGTTATAATAATACATTTTTCATTGAGGATAGTTAAAGAACATGTCAATATGTATAGTTTTTTTTAAAATATAGATTTCATTATTTAATAAAAAATAATGTTGAGTTTTATTAATAATATATCAATTTCCATTGAAAATATAATAAAAATGTAATTAATTATTATAATTTATAGTATATATTTTCACAGAAATATATAAAGAAATTATTTTTAACATACCTACTCATGAAATTTTAAATATATCATTGAGATGATATACTGTCTTATCATTATTAATTGGATATTTTCCAATATTATCATGGATATAAGTGTTTTTAAATTATTAGTGTTAGAACCCATAATAGATTTCTTATATGCTCGATGTTATTATAAATATATTAAATGAAAATTTTAAAAAAAAATTAATGGTGAAATATATTTTTGGGGTTTAATTAGAACACGAAGAATGAAAAATAAGATCGAGGAAGTTTATCATGAAAGGATATCACTACTTTTTCTATAAAGAGTTCAATGAAAATTAGAGTTATAAACCCTATTCATGTTCCATTAGTATGGAATTTTTCTTCTATCTAATTCATATTTATCAGTTTATTCAAGGAATATTTACATTTTCCCCCATTATATACATATATCATACATAGTAATCATACATATTTTGAACTAAAAAATGAGGATTCAGTAATGAGAGTTTATCCACTTTAATTTCATAAATTTGAGATTAGTTTAATTTATTAATTCATAATTTTTTTAATTTTTACTATCAATTTCTCTAATATCGATAATGTATACCTATATCTCTTCTTTTTATCTTACAAAAATGATGAATTCAAATAAAATAAATCGATCACCATCCATTATCATATATCCTTTAACTTTTTATTGGAAATGGGGCTTACTAGTAAGGTAATAGAAATTACCATACTTCATAGGGTATATTTCATTGGTTTCAAAAAAATTAATAATTTAGTCTTTAGGGTATCATATCTTCTATAAAATAAATGAGGCTCCACCAACTATTTAAAAATGTCTTCTTGATAATTCTTTTTTTCATTAGATTTATTATTCCAACATAATATCTAGTAGTATGGGCTCGGAGGATTTTTTAAATCTACTTCTAGTATTCCAATAAATATAAATTGATTAGTATCAAGAGTGGAATCCTTAATTTTTAATAATTTTTACTCCGTACATTATTGTTTTACAGATTAGGAAAAACATCACACTTAGAGACAATGGAAAAATAATGAATTTGGTACTTGATAGAATATTTAATGTCCCTTTGAGTTCCACCAATAATTTTATAATTGTAACTATAATATAGATTTTGTTCCCTTCACAAATCTATGATACATTATAAATTTTTATAATGGAATTTCAAAAACATCATAACATCAATTTCAAAATCTCTAACATCCAATTGTTTAATAAATTTTTATAATATTACACATGTTCTCACCTTCATCATCCAAAAATTATTGGATGAAGATAAAAAACATGAAATTTCATGACCCTTGAATAGATGGATTCCAAAATGGATACATAATATAAGTGATTCATAAACCATTCAAAATCCTACCACAATTAATTAAGAAATATAGTATTTTTGATGTACCACTACACATGTATTTATACCTAATCCATGGTATTGTTGGAATTAACTGGTCAAAAACCCCTTCCACATAAACAATGGAAATATTTTTTTTACATGCTTACACATTATCCATAAAAGACATTTCATCCAATTATATTAAATTCCAGAGATGATGGGGGAATTATTCATAGACCTGACCTGAAAATAAGTTTTTTAGTTCAAAAGAACTTTTATAGAAAAGTGGGAAACCAAACATGGTCAAAATACAGAATCCATGAGTGCAGTATAAAAAACACAAAATAATTGAAATAGAGTATAATATAAATGGATCTACTTTTCCGGTATAACTCCCACTTACATGTCTTATCCTTCACATGTGGATCCTCCTTGATTAAATATTCAAAATGGTCATCAGTTTATCCCATGTCTGGATATACTCCTTCACATCTATCCTCCCATCATTGAAGCGACATGCCAAAATTTAGTCATAATGGTCAACCCACAAATTTTCTTCCACATTGAAATCTTTTCTGACCTATGTTTCAAAAATTAAAATCAAATCCACCTCTCAAGCATTGATATGAAAAACCCCTTCTGGAACCACTATTTTAGAATGGAAAATAAATTCAAGGTATGCCTATTTACTCCTATCATTCTTTCCCATCATATCACCCATAACTTATTCCAAAAAGGGCCCACACCTTGCCTTACCCTTTCCAATATTTAGGACTGATCCCTTCTTTCAATTCTAGTCTTGAACTGTAGTTAAAATTTCTATCTCCTTTGATTTTTTTTCATATCTTTTTTTTAGCGGCTTAGGAAGCTGGGAATAGTTCATCCAACCTTTTTCTAGCTTCCCATTAATCAAAATGCATCCCCCTTGCGTCACAGATCCCATTTCATCATATCTTCTTACTTTGATTATGAAGTCCTCTAACTCGCGTTCCCTCCATTCATTCCATGCAGAATTGACTAGAAATTTCATCACCTTCATTCTTGTACTAGGGTCTGCAAGCCCATTTCCTTAGGTTCTAGAGTTATTCATGAAGCCTCCATGTCTCCAATGTGGTTAGAAAGGGTAATGGGCGGCGATGAACTCTTTGGGGACACCCTTCCTGACACCATCACCCATCCCTCGTGATAACCATTGGACCTACTAGTGAAGAACCTCCCTCATCCTGAGGATCCACATTAAGTCAACTAATACCTATATGAACTACCCCTTCACACCTATTAGGATCATAAGGAACCTCTAGAATCCAACTTTCCATCTTCTCCTTTTCCTGTTTTTCAAAACATTGTTCAACCACTTTCTCCACATGCGCAATGGAGGAGATTACAGAGCTAAAGCCACTTGATGTCAAAACCCCCAGCCATCACAATTTTAAAGGAGGTAGTATTAATATCCACCTACTCCCTTGGCAATGATTTTTTATCACCAAGAAAACCAAATAAAGGGGGATCCTCATTCATCGAAGCATGAAGATATGACCCTTCCTTACACTAAGGAGGCTTATCACAAATTTTTTGAACTGGTAGAATACTAGATCAGCTATAATTTGGTGTAAAGCCATGGAATTTTTAAGTAAAAAAAAATTCTTAATTATTTTGAATTTTACGAATTTGTAGTTTATAAAGGCACTTGATTCCGAGGCTCGGTGTGCCCGGAATCAATTTATGAAGTTTTGTTCGGGTATGTTTAGTAAATGTATGTGTTGATTTTTCTATCTCTTTAACCGGTGCTCGGAATTGAAATCTGAGGGCACTGATGAACTCGCAGCGCTGATAATTGCTTAAGGGGACCTTTACTGCAGTTTTGTTTTATGCGTGTTGAAAGTTAATAATTGGGGATTTAGATTAAAAGAAATATAATTGGTTGTACACAATTTAATTTTATCTATAGTAGTTATATCCTACAAATGGGATTTAAGGGTGGAAGCCACAACCACCAAACTTCCCATGTGTGGATATTTTTGAGGTGGGGCCCACACGATCCCCAACCTTTCATCTTCCCTAAACTCCCTTAAAATCCCTTTATTTAATTCATGGACAACATCCATTATTGAATGAGAACACTTCCTCTCCCTCTCTCTCTCTCTTTATTATTTTCCAACACACCTTAATTAATGAATTCAACCTCATAATTTATTAATTAAGTGATTTGAATTTTGAATTTCAAGTGTTAATTAAATAATATCCATAGGTATTATTTTATTTTGGTCACACGTTGGGTTGGGAGGATTTGACAGAGATCTTATGTAAAAGAAAAAGAGAGTGCCTCATTCGTTGAAGAACACCATCCTTCCACAAAGAACGACGCCTTTTCGACAAAGAATGCCTCTAACGAAGGACTTACCCCCTCGATGAGGAACGCTCTACGATTCGAAGAATGATAAAGTTTCCAACATCGTTTCCTCCTCAGACACACCCCGACATCCACGGAATCGACGACCGATCTCCATGAAGACATTCTCTAGTTACATC
This sequence comes from Viscum album, assembly GCA_963277665.1. Taxonomy (NCBI): domain Eukaryota; kingdom Viridiplantae; phylum Streptophyta; class Magnoliopsida; order Santalales; family Viscaceae; genus Viscum; species Viscum album. The sequence goes on from OY728133.1 coordinate 1,910,083,525, forward strand.
TACCGCAACACTCATCTTCCATGGCTCGACGACGTGCAATTCCATAAACGAGGTAGGGGATTTTTTTGTATATTTTATACACGTGATTAAACCCTCGGGCATGGGCGTTTAATTGGTTGGACGATTATTTGAAACAATAACGTGGTTGGTACAAACTAACGAACAAGTCCAAACCCATCTCTATTTCTTTCTTGATGCGATGAATATTTTCCGACAACAATACGGGACCGCAACAGCTATTTGAAGTCGTCGTAGTGAAGAGCGGGTCACGGGAGAGCCGCCGGCGCAAATGGTGGGTGAATCAGACCACCTGAGCACATCCGGTGGTCCGCGGAAGGCGGTGCCGGCATGCCATGCCAGCCCGATGGCGCTAGCATCTTGTGGCGGCGTCGCACCACCAGAGCAGACCGCCGCGGCTGAGACATGGCGGCGGATGAAGAACCAGAATGACAAAGCCATTCCAGATTTAAAGAGGCGCATCATTATGCCGTGCCAGCTAGGGAGGTCGTGCCCCCCCTGCTCGGCCAGGTGAGCTGAGCCACGGCCGGCCATGGGCTGAGCTGTGCCCTGCCAGGCCAGACCCAGACCCGGGTCGGGTTGACCTGGTTCGGGCCAACCAAAGGTGGGTTTGGACGAGCTGGACCGGGCCCACACCCCCTTTTTTCGGACCATTTCGGTTAAACGACCATAAGATGAGCTATGGATCTTTGATCGATGCACCGTCAGTTTCATAGGAATCCATGGATCAAGAAGGTTGTTTCTGTATATTACACTTAATGTTTCTATGAAGTTTGGGTATGGCCGGGTTGGTTCGATCCTGAAACAGCCGGGCCCTCGGAGCGAAAAAGCTTATAACATAAGGACCGGACCTATGATTAACGTGTCATCAAATATGTTGAATTTATTTTATTGAGAAGGTAATTTTGGCATAATACACTTGAGGTTTGGACATAGTTGGAGTATGGCCAGGTTGTATTGTACCCGAAATCCCACCGGGCCCCTGGAACAGAAATGCTAATAACTCACAGACCGAGCATCCGATTCACCTGACGTCTGTTACGTTGAGACCCCTATGAAGAGGTTGTCCCATGAGATACTTCCATGTGAGATTAAGTGACACTTGAAGTATCTACCAGTAGATCGTGGAGCGGATCTTCCCAGAAACGAGCGTACAGAGTATGGAGACCTTTTAGCTATCTGAGACCTGATGACTTCCTGTCTAATTAGATTCAGAGTGACTTGACTAGCCCAGTGGGGAGCGCTACTGTGTTGGGGCAACAGAACCACGGCGGAGGAGCCCTACTCTGTTAGGGCGACAGAACCATGTAGGAGGAGTGCTACTGTCTTGGGGTGGCAGACCCGTGGTACTCGACCAGAGGAGTACCTATGTAGGCTTTTAGGGGAACCACTACTGTGTTTGGGAGGCATACCCATGGTAGGGAGCGCTACTATGTTGGGGAGACAAGCCTAATGTACTTGATAGGAGGAGTACCTCAGTAGTCTAAGGTTAGTGAGTATTACCTCAGAGTAATGACAAGACCACTGTACTCAATAGATGAGGAGTTCTCCAAAAACCTTGGTTTTGACATCATGAATAAAATCCTGGTTTGAGCTCAGTCAATGACCATTGTGTTTTCCCCATGATTGAGATGAGTTACTTGATAACTTAGGTATATTTATGGGTATATACCTAAGTAAATGTTATCTATTGAGATCTTTCTTTGTGGTTTATCCTTGTTAGATTTTGTGAGACGTTGAGGGTCTTGGAGTACTTACTGAGTATCATTATACTCACCCCTGCACAGGTTATGCCCGAACCTCGTTGTGTTGGATGCAGATGATGAACAACATTGACCAAGGTAGAGTGTACGAGGATAGGACGGTACCCGGAGGTGGAAACTCGGTGTGACAGCACACAGAGTGGACCGATAGATGCGGAGTGCTGAGGAGGACATCTGTACCTACCCTTCTAGTATGAACCCGGAGGACGATCCAAGAGTTTCTTCAACATTCAGTTGTTTGTCTTTCCAGTTGTATTTTAATTCAGTGGTAGCTATACCTTTCTGTTGGGCTTGTATTTCTAGCCCCTTTGTACTTTTATCACACTTGTTATACTTCTTTACTTAGTGTTTTCTTCCACTTGTTCTCTGGTTGTGTGTGTGTTTACGTTTTATAAAGGAAATTCCTTCCAGGTTCTAAGGATTTATGCCTTTGGTTTTAGTCTCCAACCCCTAGCCTATGGATGGAGTGCTTGGGGTAGTCACGATGCAGGCCCCGGGGGAGGGTCGTGACAAATTGGTTTCAGAGGAGTCTGTTCTACTACAAAACTCAAGACTCTGATCATTCTTTCTGTGAAGCAATACTGTTAAGGGTACCGAGTGTGGTTTTCGGTTCAGGGAGTCCAGTGTTGGTGTAGCGGCCGATGTATCCATACACCAGGACCCTGACTACTGATTTCCGACTCAGTGCATGAAAAAACTTATTGCGTGTATGTTTTCCAAAGTTTTCTTTAAGTCAGCTCGAGCAGGTCAGCTCACCAGGTTTAAATCGTTTGACTATGTCACATCTGTTCAGGATGCCTCCACGCAGATATTCAGTTGGAGTTCCGAGAGAGTACCCAATGATGGCCCACTGAGGGACGATGCTCCGTTGTTGGGCCCTCTTTCTATGATGGCACATTCGAGTGGTGTACCAGCAGAAGCACCACCCATTGGGAAGAAGATTCCACCAGTCGTACTAGCGGACATTGCACACCGACAGAGCGCGTTACATGAGTTACAGCTGCAGAGGCCTATGAGGTTATGAGGGGAGGCAGATTCCCAGGTAGTAGTGGAGTGGCTGGAGGCGATTTCTAGAATTCTACACCTTTTTTAGACACTAGTAGAGAAGATAGTGATCTTATCTACTAGTGTTTCCCAATGAGTGACCATGAGGTTGGTCTGCATAGTGATGAGGCTTCGGTACGTCCACCGATGCCTGAGATAGTACCTTCAGGTAGTGTTCCAGCTATATCACTACCTGTTGGTCAGTACTTACAACCGGCAGTACCGGTAGATTACATATGTAGGTTCATTTCCTTAGATATTTTTTCAGCATCTGATTCCTCTCAGGTTCTGAGGAGAGCCCAACTCACAGGTGGCTAAGGACTGGCTTGAGGAGGTGGCTGAGAGTTTACTAGAGCTTATACATCTTTGGCATGATGACATGTCAATAGATGAGTAATCATCGAGGCATACCAATCGTTCCTGGTACTTGATGACTACGATTCGGTCAGTTCGTTAGAGCTCGTACCTCAGAGCGAGGTGTGTTTAAAGGACATCAGAGCCAACACTTTTCCTCTATGAATTTCTACTTATGCTAGGGTGATAGAGAAAACCTTTGTGGTTGAATGTTCTTTGGTTGAATGGATACAACTAGAGAATGTTAGCAGTGTGAAATTAGGGAACTCGCACTAGTCTCAGAGACATGGAAATGTAAAATGTTTCAAGAAGACGATGTGTTAAGATCAGATGAATCTGGAGAGAAGCATACCTAGAAGCAGAGCTATGAGAGCAGCATGAGTCGGTGTACATTTCGACATGTTACAACCTCGTGCCTTTGTTTTTCCCCCTAGTCTTAGGGATCTGGAGGGTAGGGGAAGAGAGTAGCTGCATGCGGTCAAAGAGTGTGACCCAAGGGCTATAGGAATGATTCCTGGTCCGACCTGTGTCTACTACTAGCTATCGTAACAAAAGACATTGATAAAAATCATTCCTTTCTTCCACGAATATTGTATAAGAGCTAGAGATTCCAGTTAAGATGTTGACTTGACCCTCGCCCTTGGAGATACCTTTGGGAGGAGACTCGATAATCGCGCTTACGCTGACGGTGTGATCTGACCCTTGAGGTGAGAGTTTCGGTTGGAACCTCTGGTGGCAGAGTCGAGGCCTTACGAAGTTAGTTTGGGTATGGATTGGGCGACCATAGTTCATACACAGATTGACTGTATTAGGAAAAAAAGGTTGTGCTTTACCTACAACTTTGGGATAAGTTTTCCTTGGTCGGCTAAATTGAAACCACATGCATCACAGGATGGAATCATGAATAAGTGGGTGGAGTCGATCCCTCATGGGTCGGCCATATATAGATTTGTGCCAGACTTCACCAGAGTTGCTGCACTGATTTTAGATTTGACGGAAAGGGGAAAACCCTTCGTGTGGTCATAGAGATGATAGCAGAGGTTTTTAGGAGCTGAGGCATAGGTTGACCAGTGTACCCATTTTGAGGCTACCGGAGAAGGTGAAGATCATCCAGGTGCAAAAGAAGACTACAGAGAGCAAACAATAGACCTATGCTGATAGGATATGGAGACCACTGGTGTTTGAGGATGGTGACAACATCTTCCTATGAGTCTCACCTCGAAAAGGTCTAAGATGTTTTGGCTGATTTGGAGTGTTATATCCGCGTTTCATTGGAAGTTTTCATGTCATCACCAGAGTAGGTGAGTTGGCTTACTGCCTGGCCCTTTGACCTCAGTTGCACAAGGTGAATGGATTCTTCCATGTATCTCAACTGAGGAGATACGTGCAAGACCCATCCCTGATCATCGACCATGTAGAGCTGGACATCAATGATGGGGAGACATTCACAGAGTTACCAGTGGAGATTGAGGAACGAATGGAGTAGGTCCTACGTGGACGGTGGATTCCTATGGTGCGCATTCGCTAGCAGCACAGGAATCTCAAAAGAATCACATGGGAGAAAGAGGCTCATATGCGTGCTCAGTACCTCTTTAGTTTCCCTAGTGTGTGTTGATGCTTTATGGGGACATAAAGCCTATAAGTGGGAGTAATGTAAAGACCCAGAATTTTCATTGAAAACAAATTCTAAATTCTCTGGAATTTTACGAGTCTATAGCATCTGACGACACATGATTCTGAGAGCCGGTGTGCCCAGAATCAATTTCGGAATTTTTTTGGGTACCTTCAGTAAACGTATGTGCGGGTTTTTCTATCCCTTGAAACGTTGCTCGGAATTGAAATCTGAGAGCACCGATAAACTCACAACGCCGATAATTGCTTATGGGGTCCTTTACTGCAGTTGCGTTTTATGCGGGATGAAAGTTAATAATTGGGGATTTAGATTAAAAGAAATAAAATTGGTAGTACACACTTTTATTATATCTATGGTAGTTATATATTACAAAGGGGAGTTAAGGGTGGAACCCACAACCATCTAACATCCCATGTGTGGATATTTGTGAGGTGGGGCCCACACGAGCCCCAACCTTTCATCTTCCCTAAACTCCCTTAAACCCTCTTTATTTAATTATTTCACAACTTCCCTTACTGAATGAGAACTCTTCCTCTCCATCTCTCTCTCTCTCTCTTTATTATTTTCCAGCACACCTTAATTAATGAATTCAACCTCTTAATTAATTAATTAAGGGATTTGAATTTCAAATTTCATTTGTTAATAAAATAATATCCATAGCTATTATTTTATTTTGGGAACATGTTGTGTTGGAAGGATTTGAGAGAGATCTTTTGTAAAAGAAGAAGAGAGTTCCTCTTTCGTTGAAGAACACCATCCTTCCATGAAGAACAACGCCTCTTCAATGAAGAACACCTACAACAAATAAAGACTTTCTCCCCTGATGAGGAACACTCTATGATTCGATGATCTCGAAGTAGCCAACGTCGTTTCCTCCTCGGACGCACCTCGACATCCATGGAATTGACGACTGATCTCTGTGATGATGTTCTCCAATGCCATCTACCGTGACCCTCGTCTTCCACGGCTCGACGACGTGCAATGTCATAATCGAGGTAGGGTTTTTTTGTATATTTTATATATGGGATTAAACCCTCGAGCATGGGTGATTAATTGGTTAGTTGATTATTTGAACCACTAACGCGGTGGGAACGGACAAATAAACAAGTCTGAACCCATCTCCATTTTTTTCATGATGCGCAGAATGTTTGGCGATGACAAAATGGGACCACAACGGTGATTTGAAGTCATCGTAGTGAAGAGCAGGTCCCTGGAGAGCCACATGCGCAAATGGTGGGAGAATCGGACCACCAGAGCGCGTCTGGAGGTCCGTGGAAGGCAGCGCCGACATTCCCCGCCGGCACGGTAGTGCCGACATCCGGCGGCGGCGGCACGCCGCCGGAGCAGACTGCCGCGGCTCTTCCACAGCGGCAGAAGAAGAACCGGAATAGCAAAGCCATTCCGGATTTGAGGAGGCGCGTCTTTAAGTTGCGCCAGCTGGGGATGATGTTCCCAACACTCGGCCAGTCTGGCTAAGCCACGACCGTCCGCGGACCGGGCTGGGCCATGCCCTACCGGGCCGGACCCTGGGTGGGTTGGGCCAGGACGGACCGGGCCCAACCCCCCCCCCCCCCCCTCCGTTTTAAGACCATTTCGGTTAAATGTCCATAACTTGAGCTATGGACCTCCGATCGATGCACCATCAGTTGCGTTGGAATCCTTGGATCGAGAAGCTCATTTCTAGATATTATACTCAAGGTTTCGGAGAGTTTTGGATATGGCCGGGTAGGTTCGAACATGAATCCAACCAGGCCCTCGCAGCGGAAACGCTTATAACATAAGGTCTAGACGTCTGATTGAAGTTCCATCGACTATGTTGAATTTATTTTGATGAGAAGGTTCTTTTGGAAAACTACACATTATGTTTGGAAGTAGTTGGAGTATGGCTAGGATATATTGTATCTAAAATCCAACCGGGCCCCTAGAACGGAAATGCTAATAACTCACAGACCAGGCGTCCGATTGACGCGCCGTCTGTTGTGTTGAGACCCCTATGTTGAGGCAATACCATGAGATACATCCACGTGAGATTACATGACACTTGGATGTATCGACCGGTAGCTCGTGGAGTGGATCCTCCTAGAGATGATTGTATAGTGTATGGAGACCTTGTAGCTGGTTGGGACCTGATGACTACTTGTCCGATTTGATTCTGAGTGACTTGACTAGACCAGTGGGGGGAGCTACTGTGTGTGGGTGACATAACCATGGAGGAGGAGCGCTATTGTGTTTGGGAGGTAGACATGCGGTACTCGACATGAGGAGTACCTCTGTAGGATATTAGGGGAAACGCTACTGCGTTGGGGTGGCAGACCCATGGTGGGAAGCGCTACTGTGTTGGGGTGACAAAACCATGGTACTCGATAGGAGGTGTACCTCAGAAGTCTAAGGTTAGTGAGTAGTACCTCGAAGTTGCTACAGGAGAACTGTACTCGATAGAGGATGTGTTCTCTAGCAACTGTGGTTTCGAGATCATGAATAAAATCCTGGTTTGAGCTGAGTCAATGACCTTTGCGTTTTCCTCAGGATTGAGATGGGTTACATTATAACATAGGTATATGTATAGGAATATACCTAAGTAAAGGTTAGATATTTAGATCTTTATTTGTGGTTTATCCATGTTATATTTTGTAATTCTATGAGGGTCTCGAGGTCCCTACTGAGTATGTTTATACTCATCCCTGCATGGGCTATGCCCGCACCTCGTTGTGTTGGATGCAGACGACGGATTGCGCTGACCGAGGTAGAGTGTAAGAAGAGTGGACGGTACCCGGAGGTGGACACTCGGTGTGACGACACACAGAGCAGACCAATAGACACAGAGTGATGAGGAGGACATTTTTACCCACCCTTCAGGTACGAACTCGGAGGATGATCAAGGAGTTGGTTCATCATTCAGCTGTTTATCTTTCCAGTTGTATTTTCGTTCATTTGTAGCGGTACCTTTCTGTTGGGATTTTATTTCTAGCCCCTTTTTTACTTTCAACACACTTCTTATACTGCTTTACATAGTGTTTTCTTACATTTTTCTGTAGTTGTGTGTGTGTTTACGTTTTAAAAAGGAAATTCCTTCCCATTTCTAGGGAATTACGCCTTTGGTGATAGTCACCATACCCTGGCCTATGGAAGGCGGGATTGCAGGAGTCACGATGCGGGCCCCGAGGGATAAGTCGTGACATTTGGGATCAAGCTATGAGACGCAAGACAGAACATATGTATATTTCCAAGATGAAAACAAGAAAAAAAAGTTGAACAAATTCTCAAAATTCACATATTGAAGGAAACATTGTTCATCAATAACCTCAATCCAGATAGCTTCAACCAAAGGATTCGAGATTTCTAATTCCACAAATATACGAGGAGAAATTGGTTGTAATATTTATCTCGAATTCTCATGAAATAATTGGAATCTCCCGATGATATTACTTTACATATTTATAATATCAGGGTTTTTGAATGGAAGGGGAAGGCCTATGAAACATACCAAAACCACTGCAACTAGAAGATCACATTCATGTGAAACTCATTGCTCCATCTTATAAGGGGAAAAAGGGAACCATCACATGATTGACAGTCTTTGGACCATGCTCTTGAGAGATATTCATCACATGAAAAGTAAAATAGAAAGTGGCCCATATATAGATGACGAATGACGACTCGTTCCTACATGGGCCAAAAGTCTTTAACAAACATATCAAAATTACTGAGCGATGGTCATCGACGATCAAAACAGGCAACCATGGAAAATCCAAGGGAACATATTTCCTCCTTGAACTCTTGTAAAGAAATAGGAAGTGATGGAAATCTTATGTGGAATGCGGGGATTTTAGGGAAAAGGAAAAAAAGGTAAAACACAATGCGGGAAGGTGGATTTGTGAATTGGATGAAGGTTGGATGTGAGGATAATGAGGGGTCAGGTGGGTCAGCCATCGCCCCTACCTGAACAAGGCACCGCCGCAGCTAGAGTTCCAAGGGGGGGGGGAGATCCACACTAAATTTTTTTCCTATGGATTTATGGATATTATGAACATCTTTTTCATAGAATAATAAAAATTTAGCACATTCTCACTAGAATTAGATCGAAAATAAATAGCTAAAATAAATATGGAATTAACTTTTACCTCATTTTTGAACATGAGGTATCACGATTTCATCCCCATTTACTCAAAAGATCTTTACAATATTATTGCTAGTGTAATGATCAAAAGCATTAGAAAGAATACTCAACATCGGCCTCAAATTCCTTAATATTTGGACATATGAGATGTAAACCAACCTCACTAAACTACATTTCAACTAGTTCATAAAGACATCGTTGTCAATTAATATATGGGGATTTATGGGATGACATAGCTACCTCATTTAACCATCATAATTAAAAAAATAATCAATCTAGTTTATTATGATTTTTTTTTCGATTGATGAATTTTAGAGGAGGAGTCAAAATTATAAAAGAAATAACATAATTATGTAGTCTATAAAGTTCACACGTCCAATTAATGTTGTAAACCTATCAAAATATGAAGTAAAAGATTCAATCAATTTAGTTATATACCTTTTTACAAGATAAGTTGATATCATATACAAAAATAATGATAATCAATAAATTATGGTGATAGAATAACTAGATGTAATCATTCTCTATAAAAGTTTATGTTTTGTTGATAAATATTTTTTAAATAATGATTATTTGGAATTCTAAAATAGAATTGGGTAATTGGTGTAATATATAGAGATCCAACACTTTCTGCAATTCTTGTTTGTATATGGAAAATGATTGGACCCTATGATGGGAAAAAGGAAACATCAAAATAGTAATGACATGTTAAATTTTGTAGAGAATAAAAAGGATTATAAATAGGGAGAAAAAATATAGGGACTTATATAATGACATGGTACATTACAAATAAATTTCCCTTTTTTAAAGAGTATATAACTAATTTAGAAATGAAATTATAGAGATCAGATGAACTATATTGGCTATTTTGGACCGTCATAATTCATATATTGTTGGATTTGACAGAACATTAGGCATAATAACAATTGATTGTATAGATATAAAAAATATTATGTTGCTCAGAGTGTGTGTTTACATATATATATATATATATATATATATATATATCTGGTTATTATAAATCTAAGTGGAACAAGAAAAGGATTTTATATCCTTGAGGAGTGTGATTATACACTATGAATCCCATTTATAAATTCTCTAGAGCTATATTTTATCGTTGTGATTTTTTGTTTATGAAAACTAATCAATCAACCACTATATAAACCATGAGGAAAATCCTTATTGAGTTCTGTTAAATATTTTATATATTTTATTATGAACCATGTTCATTGAACCATCATTAAAAAACATACAATTATAGACCATAACTGAATGATATATTCAAGGGAAATTAATGTAAAACCCAATAGTATTAATTTTTATATTTTTTTAAAATTAACTAATTCATATTTATATCCTTACATAATAATTATAAAATGATTTTTTTAATATAATTTATAATTTTAATGGATTGAAATATAATTTTATATTTTTAAAATAAATCAACTAATTAAAAATGCACCTTTTATTGAAATAAAACAATTTATAAATAAATTATATTCCCTTAGAAGAATCTTATTATATTGTATTTATTAAATATAAATGATAATATTGTTTTATGAATTGAAATACAGTCATTATTTGGGTCAAAAAACATTTACATTCTGAAACCTATTTTTTTCAATAACTGTGGAAATTTGATTTAAATGCATAGATTGTTGTATTATTAGAGTTATTTTGAGAAAAAAATAATTTTATGAATCCAACCTGTGAAAAATATTTAATGGTGAATTTATTATAATATTTTGAGAATTTATAATGTTTGGGTAAAAATTAATTACAATATTATTATATTATATGTTTAATGTCATCATAATATCGAAAAATACATACAATAATTACAATAAATTATTTTTGTGACAAAAAGTATTTTCCGCCTATATAATAATTTGTCTCTTTACATTTAATTAATTTTATAATACCATAATTAATCATTTAATGTCAAAATTATATTTTATGGTTCTAAATTAAACTCATTATAAACATGACTATCATCGACATCTCCAAATGTATTATTTTAAAGAGTTATGTATTTATCCATGTAAAATAATATATTCTTATACAATCTCATTAAATCCACATGTAATTTAAGAGGAATAGACTAGAGTTTTTATTAATTAATCATATTTATAGGAAAATTAATGTTTTGCATTTAATAAATAATTATATTCCATTGTTCTATATGAACACAAACAGACTAAAATTCCTCATCACTAAATAACCCTATTTTACAATGTTCCTCTATTGGTCCCTATCTAGTTCCCTCTAATGTGGACCCAAGATCTTATAAACCTCTAAAACTATCATTAAAAGTACCATCTCAATGTAAAGTCAGGTATGCTCGATGGATTTCAAATTTTTATAAAATTTTGGATAATCACCTTTTTTAGGTTGAAGTTTATCGTTTACATAGTATTGCTGACCCAGATTATCAAATCCTATATACATGACCATATAAGTCCCATATATAATCACCCAAGTCAAATTATATAATTAACAAGTCTTAAAATACATTAAAATAACATTACATTTGGGGAATACATAATAAATAACACAAACACACTCCTAAATACCGTATTAGTTTAATGAATTTGGAAACCCTAAATAAAGAATTATAGTTTGGTGGAAGCTCATCAATGATTCCCAAAAATATCATTCCCTTTAGTAATACTACATAAAAACAATAATTATATCGTAGGGAACGACTCAAATGAAATTGTGAGCTCATATTCTTATTAAGGGAATACAATAAAGATATGCAAGCATAATAATAAGAGTAAGGGTATGATAATATGTTCATGAAAATAAAGGATCATACCATACATAAGTAAATGAAGAAAATAAGACATCAAAGAATAAATAATTAAGACATAGAATTGTGGATTTTACATAAACTTGTAGTATCATTCTAGACAAATTAAGACACATTGTTAGAAATTATTAGGGAAGTACATCGGGAAAAAATCTTCTAGGTTTGATTCCCCACCATCCCCAGTTATACAACTTTCCATTTAAGGTATCATTTTCCCCATCTTTCCATATGGTATCATGCTTCCCCATCTTCCCAAGGTGGATCGGGTTTTCCCAAATTCCTCAATTGGATCATGTTTACCAATACCCCTAGTTTAGATTGAACCTATCGACTTTATTCCCCTCAATCTCTCTGGGGACATAAATCTTTACCAAATGTGTTGGAAGGAGAAATATTTCCCACCAATATCATAATGAAATAATATATACATGTTCTGTAATATCATAAATATTCATATAATAACCACTGAAATTGATTTTCATACAAATGTAATGATATCATTACCTATTGAAATGATAAAGGTTTCATAATCATTTCATCAAAATCATATACTGTAAAATAAAGAGGATTACTTAAACAACATTAAATTAAATCAAAATCCATTTTGATAAATAATGTGTATGATATTCTTTAACAATAACAATTTATGTCACTTGGATGGTTATGGACATTGAAAGATCACATGGAAAACGAATTTTCCTTACAAAAACATTTTAAACAAAAAAATATCAAAACAATTTTCTTTGAAACCATGTTAAAAACATATAATAGAATATTGTAATATAATTTAAATATTTTCTTGAATAAAATAATAATTATTCTTTGAAAAACATATTTTTGAAACATAAAATATTCTGAAAACCATTTTTATTTTAAATAAAAATGAAAACATTAAAACAAAGATTAAAAACCATTAGAAAAACATTTTTCTAGAAAATATATGAAGGAAGATTAAAAACAATTATTCAATTTTTATGAAAATGTATTTTAAAACAAATAACGTAATCATTGATAAATTCTAAAAACCATTAAAAAAGTATATAAATTTATTTTCCATTAATATGTTCTCATTAGATCTTTTAAAAACTATATTTTATTTGGTAAATTGTGTTTAATAATTTTCATGTGTCGCATTCCACTTTGAAACCTTTGAACCATAATCCCCATGGATTAATAAAATTAATATAAGACTAAATTATCATTAAAATAAGGATATTCATGATATAGAATGTTCAATAGAAGTATGTACACCATGAAAAGAAAAATAGTGAAAAAACATATGTCTTAATGAAGGAAAATCAAGAAAAAACAATGTTACTCATTAGGTATCATCTGAACAATAAAACCTTATGAAATAAGGATTATCATATGGATATTTAAATACCCATAAATTAATGTATAAAAATTATACAATAAATTAATTGTATGTATCTACACCACACAAAATAATTGAGTCGTGAATAAGGCATGTATCACATAGAAAAAAATGAGATGAAATTCCCTTCCACCTTTATAATCAGTCGAATCATATGCCACGTGAAGTAATGAAAAATATATGTATATAAAGATGCCATAATATTTATAATGAAACTCATTTAATTAATTTTTGTGATGTATATACAAAATGTATCGATTGGTGAATACTGAATGGGTCCCATTGAAATAAAAGAGAGGCATAAACCGCTTACCTAATATTTTATTCATTCCATTCATTTATGGAACACATGTATAGAGGTTTTAAAAATATTATTAACTAATTATAAAGTCATAATAATATTTATGATATCATATATGATTCAATTATGACTTTATATTACCCATTTATTATCAATTCCATGTTAATGTAACTCTTTGGGTCATAACTGCTTTGTTTGTAAAACATGATTTGTCCTTTTATTCATGATATTAATACTTATTCCAGGATATAATTACATCCAAAAAGTAAGAAAAAATATTTATATATCATATATATATATTTATATATATAATATATATATATATATATATTAAATTGAATACACAGTTCATGGAGATAGTAATCTGCATGTATGCATGAATATTGTTTCTGTTTTCTTAATGTAATTAATAGAATAAGGTAAATGACATAAGTATTTATATATATATTTTTTGTTAAATAATAATAATAATTATATATATTTCATATTTTTATTTTTTTATTTTTTTAATCTGTCTATACATGGTTAACATAGATGATGAATCTCATCACATCGTGGAGAAGGTAGGTTATACGTATACATGAGGGATGATTTCATTATATTAATGGTAAATGGGGTGGATAATTAAATGTGATATTAATTATAAATAAGGAATTTCATGTCATATTTTTTATTTATGTCCATTATGTTCATCATTTATCCTATACAAATAAATTATTGATGAAAAACTGATTACACAATTTTCGAGAGCCGGTACGCCATACTTATGTAGGCAAGATACTATATTTTTACATAGGATGAATAAAACATGAAATAATGTTATTCCATAATGATAATAAAATCTTATAATATAGTTTATACTATATTTATTACTTTATAATAGAATTAAAACATGAAGAGGATGTTAAATAATAAACAATTTGGAATGATTCAGTAAGGAGGTCACCTCTTATTCAACGATCTCCAACAAGATATACACCTAAGGGAAATAGATTTGATCATTTAAGAGTATAAAAAACACTAGAATGTTACTATCGAATATTAAAATGGAAATGGTCAGTTGTGGTAGATATTTAAGGATCAATGTGGTGTAATGATGTGTCATATGATGCTCCCTTTTATAACTGAGGTGGTGGATCTTTTTAAAATCCTCAAAATACTAAAATATATCTAATGTTAGTTCATCCAGAAGACATATCTCATAAAAATTTCTTAAAATTGAAGAGATATAAAAAATTAATTATAATTAGAATGAGATAAAATAAGGGAAATCCACAAAACATTAAAAAAACATCAAATATATCTATCAAGATCTGAGTCATGTTTAGAGTCTTTAACATCACAAAATTTTGAATATAACTGTTTGAGACTCTAGATGACAATGAATGTGTACTTGTCCTTAAGAGACAATTATTCCAGTGTGAGCCTAGATGGTCTAGAAGAACCACCCAATCCACTCTCTTAAGTAACCTTCTATCGACCACGTCCACGACCACGACCCTTTAGGTGCATACCCCATCTCAAAGAATGCTAATGCATTGTCACATCATGATCACCATTTTTAATAGTAGGAATATCCATTGACATTGGATTTACAAAATAATTAATAGAGGAAAGAAAATATTCTTCCATTTACTCTACAAAATAGCTTCCCTCTCAATGAATTCCATCATTTCTGATAGAGAAAATGTATCCATGACACTGACACTGTCTTTTTGACCCTTTTTTGTTGATATTAGATATTATAAACTAACATTGACATTTTTATCAACAACAATGTCTGAAAATAATTTATTCCTATCATATCACCACATAGGTGCTGGGATAGCAATAGGAGGTGTTGGTTGATCCTCCTTTGTGGTATCCATAGTAGGTAAAACCAAATTTCCAGATATATTATCCTTACCTGAATCGATATTAACAACAACATGTTTTTTTTGAATCATCCATCTTAGTTGTTTCTCTACCTTTTGAGGATTCACATAGTACCAGACTAGTCCTTGGAATCTTGATATCATTAGATATCTTAGTAAATTGCCCATACTCAACAAATTCATCCCATGATCGTGTGATATGATGCTCATTTAGATTCTTATTTTTTACACCATTTCCAGAGGGAGTCACAATGTTGTACACAAATCTATGACCAATATTCTTGTAATGTGCCGAGCTCTGCTTCATCTAATGACCATTATCATTTTTCCCTAATTTGATATGGTTTCGAAGCAGCCGTTTCAATCCCACCAGAGGAAGATTATAGCGCTTCATGCCTTTTGAAACATTATATTTTTCCAGGTCACTAGATTTAGTAATAATCACCAAAAAGATATCATCGATAGTTAAGAGTATCATGACCAATGACCTTGAAATATAGGTAGAATTAGGGTATGTTTCCAAATTCCACTCGCAACATGAGTTATTAATCCTCAATGGCAAGGAAAAAATTTTCAATCAATGTGGAACATAAGTCCGCTTCCACCAAGAATTTAGCATAGTGTCCGTACCAGGCTACATCAGTTTCTTTATCCATTTTAATAGGAACACCAACAGACAATGAAATATCATAGAGTTTCCTAGAATTCCATAGAATTTATTTATACCAAATACCATTACACAAGTCTGGACTGAAGAGTTACCAATTTGAGGGGTTTGAATTTGCTATCCCATTAACAGATATGCAATGCTCACGAATTTAAGGAAATAGAGCCATAAACCCATTCCCTCATCTCCAGCTCTTTAGAGGAGGAAATGAGATGACAAATCTAATCCCCACAATATGCCTTTCCAATTAGATAATATCCAGAAATTAGAAATCCTTTATGTGTTTTAATCAACCTTCTGTGACACAGATCCTCTAAGAAATAATACGAATGCTAAGATAGAGTGTTCCCAAATTTATAGCCATTCTATGACCGTTTTTGGGTCATTATTAACATAGGTGATGTTTCCATTCAGGGGAAGTCCAGTAGTCAAGCCATTGATGTTAGAGAATGATCTATTGTGGTCAGTGGACTTGTCAATAGAAGTAGAAGAGTCCCTATTCTCAAGATAGTGACACTCCATTAATTCCCCCAAATTTGAATGGGAGTCAAAATGTTCCGGATAAATATCACAGTCCACATTGAAAAGTGACAACTAGACGCATCTCGGTTAACATTTCAAACAACCAGTGATGATCCGACGATGATCGATCAGACCCGACCAAGGTTGCAACTGCCAAAACTACGACCAACCGGAAACCAATAGAGATCAATCCCAATCAAACCTTACTATGGAAAAAGAGTCCATTTGAATGAGAATCTATTGTGGTGAGTTATTCAAACTTGTTTGAGGATGCAAAGACACTATAGTGACAAAAAATAAAGGAAATTGAAGATCGTGTTCGATATCTAACAAAACTGAAGCTGAGTATCTCCAGCAATGATTCTGTCTGACTCGACCGAGGAAGCGATGGTGTGGGAAAAAAAATATCACCTATTAGAGTTCATTATCATGCCAGATCAATAACTCGAGAAAGTTTTCCGAGCTAGTAGAGAATGAGCGATGGGAAAACCCTAATTTACATCGAGTGTTTATCTAACTACACCCAGTCTCTTATCTCAAAATACTAAAATATCTTAAGGATATTATTGATCAAAAAACATAAAAATTATACATAACTGAATATGTTTTTATTTTTTTAATAATATCATATCCTAATTATGATTACGAAACAGTTTTTTTGATTTTAAAGAAATTCAATGATATATTAAATCAATAAAATAACATTATTTTCAAAATTGATATCATTACATTAATTTTGATTTAAAATCTTCAAGAAAAATATGCATTTATAATCTAATGGTTTCACACATATCTAATATAGAACATAGATGTCTTAAATTAATTATGAAATTTAAATCATCGAAAATATATCAAAATTATCTTTATTAATATACTTTTTTTTATTTTCCCATTAATTAATTAATATTTTATCATTTAAGAATCATATAAGGCAATTACATAATTTTTAAAAATTGAAAATAAAATTATATAATGAAACATATTTCATGAGGACAAAAATTATCATTTATATTTATTCATATCAATACTTTCTTCTCAGCTGGACACATAAAACAGAGTAAATACGAAAGAGTGATATTTTGAAATTATATTTGACATTAATTAATATATAAATTTATGTCAAATAATAGTGTCTATTAAAAAACTCTAATAAGATATTAGGGTGATAAGGGCCATATTCTATTTATAAAATAGTTTTCTTTATGTTTTGGTTTTATTATAAACGTTATCCTTTTGATTTTCTCCTAATTAGTCTATTGTAATATTGACTATTGTAACAATATATTAAATATTATGATGTTGTCAATTTTAACTTTTATGTGTTAAAATTCTATTACATACACAATTTATGATATTTTAGACCTTATCATAATCTATTTTTTTAAAATATTTTTGTGATTTTTAATTATTATAATAGAATATTATTTTTATAAAAAATCATTACTGTCGATTTTTATATTATTCAAAAATTTATCTGTAGATAAAATCTAACCATTATTATAATTTAAAAAAAATCATTAAAGATAGTAATAATATGTCATTTTAATCTATAAAATTCACGGGACACCTCAATTAAATAAAATTATATTTATTTTAATATTTTTAAAACCATTTTTATGATATGTCCTTAAATTAATAAGACATTGTATCAAAATTATATAAGCCATTAAAGAAATTATTTCATTCATAAAAATATAAAATAAATTACTATGTTGAAGATAAAAATATTATATTTATAATTAATATTTATAATCAAATTTATCTTCTGTATAAAATTATATTTAAAATGGTATAGTTATTAAAAATATGAGTATGACTTGTTTAACAAATCTATATATAAAATATAGTAAATGTAATAATCTCACCCAAATAACTTATAAAGTTTATAATTTCATCCTATGGTTTATTTTGGTTTAAATACTTTAATCTAATTAAACAATGACAAACGCTAGGGTAATTCTACAATATTATCATATTATTTTTACCATTAATTACATGGTTTACCAATTAACATGGTAAAAAAAAATAAAGATGATATTCATTAAAAATTAATTTTTTCATATTTGAATATAAATATTACAATTTCTACAACCGTTTATTTAAATTTTTGTAAACACAATTTAAATAAGTGAAAAAATTAAGTTTGATTCTAATCCTGCAGACGTAGCGAGAATGCAGTAAAAATAATGTTCATAAGTTCAATATGTTTTTCTATCTATTATTAAAATAAAGAATATTCCAATGATATAAATTGAAATAATATATTTATAAATGAACTATTGTTAAATTAATGTCATTTTAAAATAAAATAATTATTTAAAATAATGATAATTTTAACAATAATGCATTTTTTTTACTATTCATAAAAAATGTGTTTTCTCTAAACAATATTAATAATTCACCATAAGTTAATATTTAAATTCGGAATGAAAAAATAATTTTAATTTTACTGAATTCAATTTCTAAGAGTGTCTAAAATTTTTATTATTATTTTTCACAAATGGACATAAAAGTAGTTCCTTTAAGAAAATAGTATTTCTAACAGGTAATTATTTTATCAAAAGGTATACATTTCATTATAAATATGTTTAATTTAGGTAAAATCAATTAAAAAATAGTTATTATTATTCATAATAATATATTTAATGACTATGTTAAAACTAGTTCATTTAAATATTTATAATAGTAATTTGTTGTTTTACAGAAACTCAGTGTTTGGTATAACACAAACCAAGTTCATGTTGCGTGTAGTGAAAGCTTAACATGGGTTTTCATATAAATAAATCCAAACATTGTAATTTTATATATTAAAACAACCTATATTCATTGTTACATGAAGTGAAAAATTTCAAAATGATTAATTTAAATAAAAAATATTATAATTAATAAACCTCTTGGTGTTACATTCTACCCCTCTGTTAAATGAATTTCACGCTTAAATTTTTTTGTGTTATCAATGGTTTAATGCATTAATGTTTATTTGATAGAAACAGAAATTGAAAAAAATAATTCTAAAACATCCTTAAAAAAATATGGAAACATAATGGTTACACAATGTTACACATAACTAGGTTTCCACAAAGGAGAGAATATTTTGGAAGTAGAAACATGGTAATGGATAATAAATAAAACTATCATCATATTATAGAGATTTATTGGGAGATTTTTCCAGATAATGTTAGAAATCATGAATCTATAAATCAATGATGATATATGGGACCATTTAATTTATCAAAAATGATGGTACTAGGATACCAATTTGGGATTCAATATTCTTTCCCTATATTTGAATAATATTCATGAGAAAAAAATACATAACTGATTTTATGAAAACATCAAACATTTTTTTCCTTGATAAATATTATCTTTATATCTTATTTCTTTAAATGAATTCAAATTTGAAATTATAGAAGTTTCTATAGATAATGATATTCAAAAATACAATGATACGTAACTCTATTCATCATTATCACACAAAAAAAGTTTTGTATACGTGATAAAATTTTTATAAATAAATTTATAGTGAGATAATACATTAATTACACAATCTTATCTAATGTTCACCTTAAACTTTTCATAAATAGACAATCCTACAATCAATCTGAATTTTTAATATCTAAAAAATTAGATTTTGGTTCAATAAATCAACATAACATTTATATCCGATATATCAAAAAATGCTTGGTTGTCAAATTCCAATGATGTGAGAACCATAATCATGTGTTATCTTGAAACACAGTAATAACTTTAGTTTCCCAATTTATTTTTTAAATAAATTAATTAATATTATTTATAGGATTATTAGATATATTACATAAATCACCATATTTGAAAATTTCATCCCTGATGACAAAGCCTACCTTTTCATCAAATCCTTAAATGGTTATAAGGTCATTCATACAACCCAATTTACATTATACAAATCAATCACCTCTTTATATGAGATATTTTTGTATCATCATCTTGATCAAAGTAAGGGTTACAATCCCTTAATCAAAATATCAGTTTTCAACATCATCATCATCATTCAACAAATCCTTTTCAATCCTTGATGAACGTAATTATAACAAATTACTTATAAATATCATGATTTGTATATACATATAATTTGAATCCCATGACATATGCACATCAATTATTACATAATTAAATAGGATTTATCATCTTATTCATTAATAACACTTTCATATAATATAAAAACTGAATGATTTATTATGATTCCTTAATGATAATCTAACCATGCTTCTTACATTTAATAAGGATTACACTGGAAGAACATATCGTACCATTCACATTTTATTTTATATTATTTTATATTTAGTAGTGTAACTAATAGTTATGGACCTACCATATTCTCTTCATTAAATTTTGTCATAGAATATTGATTTTTAGCATACACATACTTTCCACATCTGAAACATTCAATGTTAACCATATTTTTTATAGTTCCCTCTACTATATAAAATATGGACAAATAGTGTAAGAAAAATTTATCATAATAGAAATCACATAATCCTGAATAATTACCTATATGATGTCTAAATAAGGAAACAAACTTTTTATTAAATTACACAATAGGTTTATAAAATATTATACATTATATTCTTATATTTAAATAATTCATTATGGTTCATAAAGATTTTGTGGACTTCCCATGCATATCCCCTGTGACTGTTAAAATAGGTGTCCAACAAGGCTCATTTTCATGTACCAAGTTACAATCATATTAGGTTTGAAAATCCAGGTCAAATTTATTACCACAAGGAACATCTATTCTAGAGCCACATCAATTTTTTGTATCTAGGGAGGGATAATTTATGTATAGGAATCCACTCGCATTATCCAATAAATATACTCTAGGAAATTTTTCTATATTTTTCATCATCCTCTGAATAATCCGTACATCTATTCATAGAAATATCCTTAAAAATAACCATAGGGATCTCATTAATGTTTTCATACCATATACTCCCAAGGTTGACAGAACCATTTATCTAATACAAACTATAATGACTTAGTCTTAATGTAAAAGGATATTATATTAATTTTACATAATAATTAATGTGTTATACAAACACACACTTAAAGAACATATAAGTTTAATTCCTGTAGAATCATGGGTCACAAACATTTAGTATGGTGGAAGATCATAAATGTGTTAAAAAAATATCATTCCCTTATGTAATCCTACATAAAACTATTCCTTATAACCTATAAAAATGAGACATAAGTAAAGGGTGAGATCACATGTTCTTTAAGGGTAAAAAAGGAGATATATAAGCATAAACATATGTATAAGGGAATGATTCCATGTTCATGAAAAAATATGATCACACCGTAAAATGACAAATATCATAATCATGAATCATGAAATAAATATTAGAATTTAATAATACATGAATCAATATAAAATAACGAATATCATAAAAAAACTAATTACTAACCAGTAGGAAATGGAATTTTTTAATACACATAAACTGTTAATATCATTCCATATAAGTCATGATTCATTTATAGAAGTTATTAGGGATCATCAATGGTATAACATCTGCTGGCCGAGAGACACCGACATCCCTAGTCATATTAATTTCCTTTTAAAGGATTTGCTTTCACATATTTCCATATTGGATACTTTTTTGCCATATCCCCTTAGTAGATTGGGTTTCCCTACCTCCCATATTTGATCGGGTTTCCCAAACCTCCCATATTGGATCTATCTTGTCAAATTTATTCCCACCATGATATCATAAGACATAAATTATTTCCCAATTTATTAGAATGAGATATAGGTACCACAAATCTCATAATTAAATTATACATACATGTGTCACAGTAACATAGAAAATCATAACAAACATGTAATCATATCACAACCAATGGAAATGATTCAGGTTTTATAAACATTTTATCAAAATCATAACCCATGAAAGGAAGAAGGTTTCTTAAAAATCATCCAAGGGAAAAACCATTCTATGAAATAATATTAATGGTATTCTCATCAAATAACATATTTTTTTCATTTACATGGGGATTTATTCTGAATTACCAGTTAGAATATAACTTTTTCTTATAAATTAATTTTGGAACCATAAAACATTTTTGAACCCCTTTTATTTATAAAAACTTTTCAAACATATAAAATAATAATGAAAACTAATTTAAAAATGTTTTTCAGGAATATATAATTTTGTCATTGAATTTTTTCTGAATCGAAAAGAATTTTTAAATATATTTTTTAATGAAAATAACAACAAAAAATTTTAAAGAATGACTGGATATATTTTGAAAATATTTTTTTTGTTAAAAACAATATTAAGAACATTAAAAAAAATTATGTCCTTTTACTTTTAATTTTTTTAATCAGAAATATAAATCCATTATAACAACATAAAAAAATTAAAAATATCATTAATATCATTTTCGATGAAAATGATCTTATAAGATATTTTAAAAACATTTCTTAAGGAAAATTATCATTAAGCATTTCAATGTGTCCCAAAGAACTTAGAAACATTTCAATCATAATTCCCAGGAAATAATAATGATATATGAATCATGAAATATTATGAAATTAAGAATATTTATAATATAACATGTGAAATGGAAATATATACACATTCAAATAGAAGATATGTGATTAAAAATATTTTTTCTCAAACATGGTAAACCAAGACAAAACTACCTTGTTCTATAACATTTAAACCATAATCACCCATGAAATACTTATAATAAAATTGATATGTAAACAAACAAAAATTAATCTATTAAAATAATATAATACAATTAAGGGTAGTAAGTATACAATCCAAAATAAATAAGTGGGGAATAAGACTTGGTTCTCAGAGAAATTAATAGTGAGATGAAATTCCCATACACATTTATAATTAATTGAATCGTATTCTCCATGAAATAAAGAAATATATTTGTGTGTAAATATAAACTAATTATTTATTAATACTCATAAAATACATTCATTTGTAGTATATACCCAACAAAATAAAATATTGTTTCGAAATATGTCATGTGTCCCACAAAACTAAATGTGAGACAAAAATCCCATACCGTAGGTGTGATTCCCACCCTATATGTGTGAAACTCTCTTATATTGGATTGAAACATATTATTAGCTTATTAAATAATTGTAATAATATATATGATATCATATATAACCCATTTATGACATTATATTAACTGCTTATTTATAATAATATGTTAAGGAATATTATTTGTTAATAAATGCTTCGTTTTTTGTAGGTGTTTTGATTTGTTATTTTTAATCATATTACTTTTATAATTATTTAATCCATAAAAAATGTAAAATATTATATATGTATCATATGTATTTATTATATAAATATATATATACAAGATATAAATATGAAATGGAAGTACTTTTTCTTGGATACGGTAAGTTGTACATATGCATGAACGTTGTTTCCATTTTCTAAATGAAATAAATGGGATTGTGCTAAAGAATTATATATATATATTATTAAATTAGAATAAATATTAATATATTTAAAATTTATTCATTATAATCATTTTTTAAAATCGTTTTTTAAATGGTTAACGTGGATGATGAATCTTAGTGCGTCATGGAGATTGTAGGTCATACGTGTGTAAAAAGAAAGTATCATTTTCTTAATGGAAAATGGGTTGGGGAATTAGATTTTATATTAATTATAATGCATCAATATCATAAAATATTTATTATTTATATCCACTATATCTATAATTATATCAATCCAAATAATGTATAGATGAAAAATAGATTACACCATTATGTGAAGATTGTATGTTTTACGTACGCACGCGTGGAACATTCATTTTTCATAGGATGAATAAAAGGTGGAATATTGTTTCTACATAATTATAATAAAAAATATTAATATATATGCTAATATATTTAATACTGTATAATATAATAAATTCATGAAATGTAAGTATAAGTGGAAACAATTTTGAAAGAGCTGGTAAGGAGATTACCTCTTATTTGAAGATCTCCCTATAGATATTCTATTAAGGACAATAGAGTTATTCTATTAGGAAGACCAGAACCACTAGAATTTTACTACAACTTTTTATAAGAGAAAATATAAGGTTTGGTATAACATTAATGCACAATGTGGTGTGGGGATGTGAGAGAGTATGTTCTCTTTTATAATAGAGGTGACATGAACTTATGGAAGACCTCA
Organism: Viscum album; assembly: GCA_963277665.1. Lineage (NCBI taxonomy): Eukaryota > Viridiplantae > Streptophyta > Magnoliopsida > Santalales > Viscaceae > Viscum > Viscum album. Next base: position 1,910,108,200 of record OY728133.1, read on the forward strand.
AAAAAATAAAACAAAATAAGTTTATTATTGAGCCATGATTTTTAAAAATGTGACATAAATTAATTTGGTGTGATATTATTGACCATATCATACTCCCTCAGTGGTTATTTATCATTTTGGGATTTCTATATAATATCATTATATATTAAATCAAAAAAATATCATTATTCTAACATTTAATTCGATAAATTTTACTTGGATTTAAATACATCAAGAAAAAGTTGGAATTAAAATATAATGGTTTCAAGAATCTCTAATATATCATATATCTCTAAAAAAATTTCATACATTTAATTCATTCAAAATATATCAAAATAAATATTTTTAAAATCAATTATTTTATTATCATGATAAATAAATAAATATTGTTTTAACATTGAAGAAACAAACAAAGTAATTTTATAATTCCTAAACATTATAAAATAATTAAATAATTAAATTCATATCATTATGATAAAATAGATATTTTTAAATTTTCATATATTTATTTTTTTCTTATGTGGACACATAAAAGATATTAAATACAAAATAGTGATATTTTGTAAATATCCATGGAACTAAATAATATATATGTTATATTTATTGACTAGCGACCATTTAAGAAATATAATTATATATTAGGGTGATATGGGTTGTATAATATTCTTCCAATAATTTTTGGACAAGTTTGTGTTTTATTTTAAACATTATCATTTTGATTTACCAATGATTAATTTATTTTAATTTTAATTCATGTAATAACATTTTTAATATTAAGAGGTTATAAATTAATACTTATATGGGGTAATTTGTCAATAAGTTGACACTTTATGAAATTTTTTACCTTATAATAATATATTTTAATTATTAAAATACTCGTATGTTTTTAAATTTATTTAGTAAAATATTATTTTTAAAAAATTTAAATAATGTCTATATTGAAACTCTTCATAACGTTGTCATTAGATAAAATCCAAACATCAATATAATTTTAAAAAACCTATTATGATTATCCTAGCATGTCATATTGACTTAAAAATTTTGGGTAACCACATGTAATTCAAATTATATGTATTTTAATATCATTAAATCATTTATTTTATTTCTCTATTAATTACAAAAATAATGTGTCATAATTATGTTGGATTTAATGAAATTATTTATTTTCAAAAAATTAAAAAAAATTATTAAGTTGAATATATTTATTTTTATATTTCAAATGAATATTTATTTTCAAATTTATAATTTTTATAAACCTATATTAAAAATGGTGTTGTTATTAGAAATATGTGTACGAAATTTTTAATATTTCTTTATATAAAATATAATAGATAACATATTCTAACACAAGTTTCATAATATGGATATAATTCCCACCTATGTTTATTTTGGTAGAAATCCACTCATCCATTGAAATTTGGACTAGTGGTAGGGTAATTTTATAATTTTATAATATTTTTTTCTTCATTAATTACCTGGTTTACCCTTAACCATGGTAAAAAACAACTACTGTTACAATCGAGAGAAATTTATTTTTATCCTATTACACTATAAATATCATATTTATTACTACAATGGATGTTTTTTTAAATTCAACTCAAATATGTGTGAAAATTATGTTAAACACTGATCTTGAAGACATAGCGAGAATACAGTAAAAAGAATGTTCAAAAGATCAATAATTTTTTCTCTCTAATTTAAATATAAAAATGATTCCTATAAGGCCCCAGCCTTAAACCTTACTTAATATTGAATTAAATGAATAATTCACATTGAGGATCTTTTCAGGTTTAGAGTTTTAGAGAATTAGAACATAACTATTACATCTTAAAAGATTACAAAGTAGACACTTCTACTAAGTCTCCATAAAAAAAACTCTTAAAAAGAAAGATGTCTAGATTCCATGTTTTAGATAGCATGAAATTCCCTTGATCCCATCCTTGACCTTATTCCACTTTAATTCCTGTGAAAAAAATTTCGAAAAAACTTGAGGTGAGCATAAAAAGCTCAGTAAGGGATACACAAAGAATGAAAACTGTTAGTTTTTCAAAATCAAGTAAACCATGTATACTCTATCAAAGTAATACCTTCACCTTCATGAAGTTGTAAAAACTCTTTACTGAATAAAGTATCATTACTTACCTTTTTGTAACCAAAGGATTACCATAAAATCCATAAAAAGAACACATAACATATATAAAGGTAACTTGGGACATAAACATACTTAAGTGGAATAACCATATGGTCGACTTCCACACATATCACTTAATGGAATAGCCATACGGCCAATTTCCATACATACTTAATGGAATAGCCATACGGCCGACTTCCATACCCAATGCATTGGAGGTTATAACGTAACCACCCGTCCTGGTATTCACGGCACCACCTATCATATGGTTTATAACGTAACCACCCGTTAAAATGTCCAAGTACCGGTATAAAATCATAAAACATAAAACCAATATAAAGGAATGATAACATTTCCACATTTCAATCACAATATATCATAAATATATTGACATAATAGAATCGTTTTTCAAAACCATTTTCAATACCAAAATACATAAAAGAGTATATGGTATTTATTTTATTCTAAAAACATTACGGCTTGTTGAGAAAGCCAAAGACCAAATAATACTCGCGGCGGTGGAAAAGGTCGTTGTCGCCGTGTACGTTAAAAGAAACATTTATTTTTTTTCGTTTTGTAAAATGCTTCATAGAAAATGATTCCATTTGTATAAAAGTAAAAGTCAAAGGGTTTTATACACCGTATAAAATAAAGTTGTGTATAAAATAAAATATGCCTCAATGAAAGGATATTGAGACGAAGTCCCTTACCTCGGGTCCGACTTGACTCGATCGTTCTTTAACGTCCTGAATAATAAACTTGAGTTCATTTATACTTGATTAAGAACCTTTTTAAAGTTCATTATTCTTTTTATATCACTTATTTCCATGTTATAATCATTATGTAACCATTTAAGTTAATAATGTTTGTTTTGTCAATATTTGGTTCTTAAGTCGAAAGTTGACTTCTTACAATTACATGTTGTTCATGTGGTCAAAAGTTCTTTATATCCAGAATGAAATTCCTGATTTGGATATCATATATATCATATATATCCAGCATATAAATGTATTTATAATATTACATAATCATTTAGAGGTAAGAAATGAAATGCACAATTCATGGAGACGGTAAGCCGTACGTACGCATGAACGCTACTTTCATTTCTTTGTCATATTAGTGGAATTAAAACTAAATGAGAGGTATGTATATTTTAATTACAGAATTATTTTCATCATTTAGATATATCATTAATTATATATATACATTATATACATGTAATTTTAATAGTACATTACATTTGGGGATAAGAAATGAAATGCACCGTTCATGAAGATGGTAAGTCGTACGTACGCATGAACACTACTTTCATTTCTATCTCATACTTTAATGGAAAGAAATAATAATGATATAGAGGTATATTATAATTCCAGTATAACATCTTATATAATAACTTTAAATCCATCCTTTACACGTCCCACATATGGCATTAACGAATCACATCACTTTTAGGGGGCGGTAGTCCGCACTTCCTTAAATGAAGATATCGTGTTTACCCATAATGGAAACCATAAAGGTATGACAAAAATGAAAAAATACATAAGCTTAAAGAAAACATAAACATATTATATATCATATATAAAAATAGTGACATCATAATGGCCACCTTTGAAGGTGTTAAATGAGTATTGAACAATCATCGTTTCGGGAGGCGGAATTTCGCCATCCACGGAAACCGTATGTTCTTTAACAATTTGATGTAGTTGTGTGAGAGTGTAGCTCAAATAAATATTATAACAAAATCCTAGTATATTGAAGATACTGTTGTTGTTACAAAATAAGTAAATAAAAATAGTTTAGAGGGTTGGAGAAGAAAAATAAAACAAATGAACAAGAGAGAATGAATTACCTTTAAAAGTGTAACTCCCTTTTGATTTGAGCCTAAAGGCTTCCTTTGAAATGATTATTCCCAAAGGGAATCCTCTGGGATGAGGAGAGGGATGTAGAGAGAGTAACTGGGCAGGGGTTGGCCGAGCCAAAGGCTTGAGAAGTGTGTGAAATGGGGTAGAGGTGGGGGCCTTTTATAAGAGGAGAGGAGGGTCACTTTTGGAAAGAAAATAAATATTACTTTATTTGAAAATGTGTTTCGGTTTTAAAAGGTCCCAAATTGATATAATTCGTGGATAAGGTGATAAGGGTTCGAAATAAACTCATCCAATTGGTTTTGGACATGTGTAGGTTTTAGATTTTTCATTATCTTTCCATTTTATTTAAATTGTCAAATAATGATGTCATCGCTGCATCATTATTATGTCATATATAATTTAATTTATTTAATGTCTAAAAATTAAAAAACAAAATACTATTATGTAGGAAATCTTTTTATCTTTCCAATGACTATTTATAATCAAAATTTGGACTTGTATAACCCCACTCAAAAATTATTTTAGTAAAACAATTTATGTTAGTGTCATTTTCACTTTAACATTAAATAAAAATTATTTATGTCATTTCCCAACCAAAGTGGATCCATGGGGTCCCCAAGTTGGCCCATGGATTGTCTTGGTCGGCCATGACTCACCCAATAGGTGTAGGACAAGTGTCATGGTGTTTTCACTTTCTTATAATACCATTTTTACCTTAAACTACACTAATTACCTCTAATCGCGATTAATGAAAAAAAGTTACTATTCACCAAAAAATTATTTTAATCTCATTGAACAACATTTTACTTCTTAATGACAACCATGTATGTCGGATTTTTAAAATTCAATACACATTAGTGGTAAACTTTCATTTAACTGAGAAATCAGTTTGCTTGATTACCACTTAGTGGTTTCACTATTCATCAAAAATTGAAGTTTTTCAGAAAATTACCAAAAATTCACCCTAAGCTATATTTGATATTACGAATTCAAAAATGAAGTCTATTTTACAAAATTCAAAACATATAAGTCAAATTAATTAATTTAATAATTAATTCCCACTGTCATGACAAATAGCGTGTTTTTGCGAAATAATAAGTATCAAAAGATTGACACCAGTTTAAGTCCAATTTCAAAGTGAAATTGATTGCAATGACCACCATTGGATTAAATGGTAAAAATATTTTCTAATTTCACTTTAAAACCAATTAAAATAATAATCTAATCATATAAATAATTTAGATTAAAAATAGGTTTTGAATTAAAACACAACATTTTACACTATTCATAAAAAAATGAACTTTATCGGAAAAATACCAAAAAATTACACAAAGTAAAATTTGATGTCCCGATTCTTAATAAGAGTTTTATTTGGACCAAAAGAATGTATAAGAGTGATCAAAACTATATTTAATGATGGTTCACCATTAAAAGGGGAAACGTGAACCTTTAGTGAAAATTAGAGTATATATGCCCTAAAATTGAACTCTTTCCGTATTTTAAGCCTTTATCTTTTATTGGGTAAATGTATAAACATTTAAAAACATATATAATCATATTTTAGTTATTTATATCCATTCCCTCCAGTACAACGGCTACTTGTTAACTAACATTTAAAATAATATTATTTTATTACTAGTGTGCTACGTAAGTTTCAAAGAAAATCATCGTTGCGTATCAGGTACGCTATCGAACATAGCAACCCCTTTAAAATAAAATTAATATTTAATTCGTAAATATTAATAAATATGAAAATTCTTTATTCTTTATTTACCTGGGATGTTACATCCTTCCCCCCTTTTGGGAATTGCGTCCTCGCAATTTTATTCACTTATCAAAATAAGTGGGGATATTTATCCCTCATAGCATTTTCAGATTCCCACGTTGCCTCTTCAATCACATGGTTTTTCCACAAAACCTTTACCTGATGAATCACCTTATTCCGTAACACTTTCTCCCTGTGGTCAAGAATCTGGACCAGTTGTTCCTTATAAGATAGGTTCTCTTCCAGCTAAACTACCTATGGACTCAAAACATGAGATGGATCTGGCATATACTTTCTCAACATTGAAACATGAAAAACATTGTGTACCTGAGATAAACTCGGAGGTAAAGCCACCCAGTATGCCACTGATCCAAATCTCTCCAGAATTTCATATGGTCCAATAAACCTTGGACTCAGCTTTCTTTTCTTACCAGATCTCATCACACTTTTCCAAGGAGAAACCTTGAGAAAAACATGATCACCTACCTCGAAAGATTGATCCTTCCTCCGGTTATCCGCATAACTCTTCTGCCTGCTCTGAGCTGTTCTCATGTGCTTCTGAATCAACTGATCTTTTTCTGCCATCTCTTCTACCAATTTTGGTCCCATCAGCTTCCTTTCACCCACTTCATCCCAAAATGCTGGAGTTCAACACCACTTCCCATATAATGCCTCAAATGGTGCCATCTGTATACTGGAATGAAAACCGTTATTATAAGAAAACTCAACCAAAGAAAGATGTTGGTCCCAACTTCCCTGATAATCCATAGAACAAGCTCGTAGCATATCCTCCAATGTCAGGATTGTTCATTCTGACTGCCCATCTGATTGAGGATGAAAAGCTATACTAAAATTTAATTCAGTACCCAACGACTTCTGAAGGCCTTTCCAAAAGTTAGAAGTAAACCTGGGATCATGATCCGATACAATGGAGTGAGGAACTCCATGTAACCTGACTATCTCTTTAAGATACAGACGGGAAAGTTGATCTAGAGAGAAAGTATCTCGTATAAAAAGGAAATGAGCAGATTTGGTCAAGCGATCAACAATAACCCAGATTGCATTATTACCTCGAGATGTCCTCGGTAATCCCACAACAAAGTCCACGGATATGTTTTCCCATTTCCACTCTGGCACTGGTAAAGGCTGAAGCATCCCTTTCGGTAACTGCTACTCTGATTTAACCTGTTGACATGTCAAACACTTCACAGTAAAATCAGCAATGTCTCTTTTCATTCCATCCCACCAGTAATACTCCCGCAGACCTCTGTACATCTTAGTACTACCAGGATGAAAAAACAACTCATTCTTCAACTGTGAATCACAAGGCACACATAACCTCTTCACAAACCTCAAAACACAAACACAAACTTATCCAAGAACTCATGGAAAATTTTATTCATAAGGTCCATGAATACAGCAGGTGCATTGGTTAACCCAAAAGGCATAACTACAAATTCATAATGGACATATCTAGTACGGAACGCAGTCTTCAGAACGTCTGCTTCTTTTACTTTCAACTGATGGTACCCCGACCTCAAGTCAATCTTCGAAAAATACTGAGCTCCCTGGAGCTGATACCACTTCATTCGATGGCCCAACATCTGCTGAAGTTGTTGCAAATGATTTTACCACCCCTTTCTGCTTGTAGTCTAGCTGCATTCCACCGGTTGAGTTCTTCATTGGACACTCGTTTTCATAATGACCCATTTCATTACACTTAAAACATCTTACCGTTGGCTTTTCATTGCCTGCTTGATCATCTTCCTTACAGTTACGAGCAATATGACCAGACTTACCACACTGAAAGCACTTACCAGACTTGGATAAACATTCTCCAGGATTCATTTTACCACACTTCTCACATGATGGATATTTGGTTTTCTTACCTCCTTGCTTCTTTGATGAATTCTTCCCCTTTGCCTGCCAACTAGACCTCTTATTCTATTGTTTTTCATAGAACACCTGATCATCGGCAAACTCCATTTCCACCTTCTCCGTACATCAAACAAGTTTTTCATAACTTTTGAACTCACGAGAAGCTAAAGCCCTTCGATACTTTGGCTTTAACCCTGAGTAAAAACGGTTTATTTTACTATCAAGATCTCATATGAAGTTTGGAGCATACCTTTCCAATCGAGTGAACTTTTCTTCATAAGTAGCCACTGAATCATCCTCCTGCCTAAATTCTAGGAACTATTTTTCCATCCTAAGACGAACCACCTTAGGAAAATATTTCTCAAGAAACATACCTTTGAATTCGTCCCAGTGAAGATCCTCAATCTCATCACTATCCCTTATATTTTTCACCATCGACCACCACTGATCAGCTTCACCTTCAAAACGGTAAACAGTAAGACTAACCTTTTGATGTTCTGAACACCCCATGACATCAAAAATCTTCTCCAGTGCTTTAATCCACCCTTCAGCTTGCACAGGGTCATATGATCCTCTGAATGATGGGGGATGTTGCTTCATGAAATGTTCCACCACTGACATGTTCCTCTGCAGTTGATCTGGCTGATCTCGTGCATGGATACCACCACCATTTATAGCCTGAGTCAACTGTGCCATCACTGCAACAAACTGTTCAGTTCCGATTCCGACCATCTCAGGTTGCTGATTTGGAAGGTTATCTTTCTCCTGATGTCGTCCCAACATAGCTGCTTTGTTTCCTCTGTGGAAAACCATTCTGAACACAGAAATATCTTAGGTGAAGCAACATGGTAATCCGTAAATGCTATATCATTTCGATCATATTATAATTTAACACTTTTCTAACTCCTAAAGTTGTCTAAACTGACCTCTAGTACCAACTATAAGGCCCCAGCCTTAAACCTTAATTAATATTGAATTAAATGCATAATTCACATTGAGGATCTTTTCAGGTTTAGAGTTTTAGAGAATTAGAACATAACTACTACATCTTAAAACATTACAAAGTAGACACTTCTACTAAGTCTCCATAAAAAAAACTCTTAAAAAGAAAGATGTCTAGATTCCATGTTTTAGATAGCATGAAATTCCCTTGATCCCATACTTGACCTTATTCCACTTTAAGTCCTGTGAAAAACATTTTGAAAAAACTTGAGGTGAGCATAAAAAGCTCAGTAAGGGATACACAAAGAATGAAAACTGTTAGTTTTTCAAAATCAAGTAAACCATGTATACTCTATCAAAGTAATACCTTCACCTTCATGAAGTTGTAAAAACTCTTTACTGAATAAAGTATCATTACTTACCTTTTTTAAACCAAAGGATTACCATAAAATCCATAAAAAGAACACATAACATATATAAAGGTAACTTGGGACATAAACATACTTAAGTGGAATAACCATACGGTCGACTTCCACACATATCACTTAATGGAATAGCCATACGGCCAATTTCCATACATACTTAATGGAATAGCCATACGGCCGACTTCCATACCCAATGCATTGGAGGTTATAACGTAACCACCCGTCCTGGTATTCACGGCACCACCCTTCATATGGTTTATAACGTAACTACCCGTTAAAATGTCCAAGTACCGGTATAAAATCATAAAACATAAAACCAATATAAAGGAATGATAACATTTCCACATTTCAATCACAATATATCATAAATATATTGACATAATAGAATCATTTTTCAAAACCATTTTCAATACCAAAATACATAAAAGAGTATATGGTATTTATTTTATTCTAAAAACATTATGACTTGTTGAGAAAGCCAAAGACCAAATAATACTCACGGCGGTGGAAAAGGTCGTTGTCGCCGTGTACGTTAAAAGAAACATTTCTTTTTGTCGTTTTGTAAAACGCTTCGTAGAAAAAGATTCCATTTGTATAAAAGTAAAAGTCAAAGGGTTTTATACACCGTATAAAAGTAAGTTGTGTATAAAATAAAATATGCCTCAATGAAAGGAGATTGAGACGAAGTCCCTTACCTCGGGTCCGACTTGACTCGATCGTTCTTTAACGTCCTGAATAATAAACATGAGTTAATTTAGACTTGATTAAGAACCTTTTTAAAGTTCATTATTCTTTTTATATCACTTATTTCCATGTTATAAACATTATGTAACCATTTAAGTTAATAATGTTTGTTTTGTCAATATTTGGTTCTTAAGTCGAAAGTTGAGTTCTTACAATTACATGTTGTTCATGTGGTCAAAAGTTCTTTATATCCAGAATGAAATTCCTGATTTGGATATCATATATATCATATATATCCAGAATATACATGTATTTATAATATTACATAATCATTTAGAGGTAAGAAATGAAATGTACTGTTCATGGAGACGGTGAGCCGTACGTACGCATGAACGCTACTTTCATTTCTTTGTCATATTAGTGGAATTAAAACTAAATGAGAGGTATGTATATTTTAATTCCATAATTATTTTCATAATTTAGATATATCATTAATTATATATATACATTATATACATGTAATTTTAATAGTAAATTACATTTGGGGATAAGAAATGAAATGCACCGTTCATGGAGACGGTAAGCCGTACGTACGCATGAACGCTACTTTCATTTCTATCTCATACTTTAATGGAAAGAAATAATAATGATATAGAGGTATATTATAATTCCATTATAACATCTTATATAATAACTTTAAATCCATCCTTTACACGTCCCACATATGGCATTAACGAATCACATCACTTTTAGGGGGCGGTAGTCCGCACTTCCTTAAATGAAGATATCGTGTTTACCCATAATGGAAACCATAAAGGTATGCCAAAAATGAAAAAATACAGAAGCTTAAAGAAAACATAAACATATTATATATCATATATAAAAATAGTGACATCATAATGGCCACCTTTGAAGGTGTTAAATGAGTATTGAACAATCATCGTTTCGGGAGGCAGAATTTCGCCAGCCACGGAAACCGTATGTTCTTTAACCATTTGATGTAGTTGTGTGAGAGTGTAGCTCAAATAAATATTATAAAAACATCCTAGTATATTGAAGATACTGGTGTTGTTACAAAAGAAGTAAATAAAAAGAGTTTAGAGGGTTGGAGAAGCAAAATAAAACAAATGAACAAGAGAGAATGAATTACCTTTAAAAGTGTAACTCCCTTTTGATTTGAGCCTAAAGGCTTCCTTTGAAAGGATTATGCCCAAAGGTAATCCTCTAGGATGAGTATAGGGATGTGGAGAGAGTAATTGGGCAGGGGTTGGCCGAGCCAAAGGCTTGAGAAGTGTGTGAAATGGGGTAGAGGTGGGGGCCTTTTATAAGAGGAGAGGAGGGGCACTTTTGGAAAGTAAAGAAATATTACTTTATTTGAAAATGTGTTTCGGTTTTAAAAGGTCCCAAATTGATATACTTCGTGGATAAGGTGATAAGGGTTCGAAATACACTCATCCAATTGGTTTTGGACATGTGTAGGTTTTAGATTTTTCATTATCTTTCCATTTTATTTAAATTGTCAAATAATGATGTCATCGCTGCATCATTATTATGTCATATATAATTTAATTTATTTAATGTCTAAAAATTATAAAAAAATACTATGATGTAGGAAATCTTTTTATCTTTCCAATTAATATTTATAATCAAAATTTTTACTTGTATAACCCCACTCAAAAATTATTTTAGTAAAACAATTTATGTTAGTGTCATTTTCACTTTAACATTAAATAAAAATTATTTATGTCATTTCCCAACCAAAGTGGATCCATGGGGTCCCCATGTTGGCCCATGGCTTGTCTTGGTCGGCCATGACTCACCCAATAGGTGTAGGACAAGTGTCATGGTGTTTTCACATTCTTATAATACAATTTTTACCTTAAACTACACTAATTACCTCTAATCGCGATTAATGAAAAAAAGTTACTATTCACCAAAAAATTATTTTAATCTCATTGAACCACATTTTACTTCTTAATGACAACCATGTATGTCGGATTTTCAAAATTCAATACACATTAGTGGAAACTTTCATTTAACTGAGAAATCAGTTTGCTTGATTACCACTTAGTGGTTTCACTATTCATCAAAAATTGATGTTTTTCAGAAAATTACCAAAAATTCACCCTAAGCTTTATTTGATATTACGAATTCAAAAATGAAGTCTATTTTACAAAATTCAAAACATATAAGTCAAATTAATTAATTTAATAATTAATTCCCGCTGTCATGACAAATAGCGTGTTTTTGCGGAACAATAAGTATCAAAAGATTGACACCAGTTTAAGTCCAATTTCAAAGTGAAATTGATTGCAATGACCACCATTGGATTAACTGGTAAAAATATTTTCTAATTTCACTTTAAAACCAATTAAAATAATAATCTAATCATATAAATAATTTATATTAAAAAGAGGTTTTGAATTAAAACACAGCATTTTACACTATTCATAAAAAAATGAACTTTATCGAAAAAATACCAAAAAAATACACAAAGTAAAATTTGATGTCCCGATTCTTAATAAGAGTTTTATTTGGTCCAAAATAATGTATAAGAGTGATCAAAACTATATTTAATGACGGTTCACCATTAAAGGGGGATAAGTGAACCTTTAGTGAAAATTAGAGTATATATTCCCTAAAATTGAACTCTTTCCGTATTTTAAGCCTTTATCTTTTATTGGGTAAATGTATAAACATTTAAAAACATATATAATCATATTTTAGTTATTTCTATCCATTCCCGCCAGTACAATGACTACTTGTTAACTAACATTTAAAATAATATTATTTTATTACTAGTGTGCTACGTAAGTTTCAAAGAAACTCATCGTTGCGTATCAGGTACGCTATCGAACATAGCAACCCCTTTAAAATAAAATTAATATTTAATTCGTAAATATTAATAAATATGAAAATTCTTTATTCTTTATTTACCTGGGATGTTATAATTCCAATGAACTAAATTTGAATAATATATTTACCATTTATTTATTTTTAATTAATATCAACTTATATAAAATAATAACTCTAAAAAAAGATATTTTTCACTACAATGCATTATTATTCAGTATTTATTAGAAAATTAAACTTCAGATTATTTTATTAAAAATCACCCTAAGATAATTTTGAAATACCAAATTCAAGAAATATTTTTATTTAACAAAATTCGATTTCAAATACACTCTAAAATTAATTATATTATTTTTTAAAAATGGAAATAAAAAGATGTTACATTATTAAAAAAATATTTCTAAACATATATGGATTTTACCAAAAAATATACATTTCATTATATTTTTTTTTATTTATGAAAAAAAAATTAAAATATAGTTAATAATTATAATAATAATTTTTAAAATTCATGATTATAACTATCTCATTTTAGTATTTATAATATTAATATGTTGTTTCACAAAAACATGGTGTCTCGTGTAATGCAAGCTATATTAGTGTTGCATGTAGTTAAAGATCAACTTGGTGTTTTTTATAACCTAATACAAACATATATATCTTATATAAAATATAAAATATATTTTTAGTGTTATGTGATGTTCAAAATATAAAAATGATTAAATTAATTCAAATAAATAATAATTCATGAAATTTCAGCTTATTAAATTCTACCCCCTTAAAATGAATTTCACACACTAAATACATCTGGGTTATCTAACGTTTAATTATTGAATGTTTCTTTCATAGAAACCCATATCATAAAAATCAATTCTTGAACATCCTTTTAAAAAGGTTGAAATCATAATGGTCACCCAATGTAACATTTGACTAGGTTTCTACATAGTCGAAAATGGGTCAAAGTGAAACCATATACATGGATGATAATTGAAACTATCAAGTTATGAGGGAACGAGGAGGAAAACAAGGTCTTGATAATATTAAAAATCACACATTTATAAATCATAAATGATTTAAGGGACAATCTGATTATTCTAAAATAATGTTTCTAGGATAACATTTTTTTCATTCAGGATTATTTTCTAAGAGTTGAATAATTTTCATTAAAAAAATATAGTTAGTTGGTTTTTAGAAAATTTCAATCGATGAAGTACCTTTATCAATTTTCACATCATCTGTTCTTCCAGGAAATGAAGTTTATTTTTTCATTCTCGAAGCATTTGTAGATCATAAGATCCAAAATACAATGGCATTTCATTTTATCTATATTTATCCAAAAAATAGTTATAAAAAATTATCAATTATGAATAAATCTATCTCTGGTGACATAATAATTTGACCTCTAAATTTTTTCTAACGTCTAATTTTAACATTCCATTAATGCATAATCCTAAAATCCTTATAAAATATGAAACCCCAAAACGTTATAATGAGTTGAACTAAATCATCTTGAAATTTATCTCCCATTTATCATAAGGTAGTTCTTGGTTTTCACATTCCAATCACGCGAATACCTAAATCATGTATTCTCTTGAAAAATTTTAATAACCAGATTAATAAAAATTCTTATTCAAAAAAATGAAAGATAACTTATTCAAAAGATTATGGAATATATTCATTAAGTTTATGTATTTTTAAAATTCATCCATGATGGAATGGATAACTTTGTAACTAATCCATTAAATGGTTCTAGGGGAAATGATAATATCCAATTTACATTATCCAAATCAATCATCTCATAATCCATGATAAAAATAATTTTATAAACATATTGATCAAATTAAGGGTTAAATTACTTTAATAAAAATATCAATTATGGCAGTCTTCATTACCATTCAACATATAATTTTTAATTATTGATGAAAAGAACATATCGAAAATACATATATGTTTCACAATTCATATAACATAATAATCAATTTTCCAAAATATATACACGTCAATCATCCAATCATTACATAGGATTCATCATGTTAATAATTATTAGATGATTCATTAAATATGAAATAATAATCTTGTTTTTTGGTTCCTCAAAATCAATCTAATAATTATTCTTACCTTAAATGGAACCCATACTAGATTAACATCCCATACTTTTCAGATGTCAATTTTTATCTCTTAATTTTCTATAATATTACTAATACTAACAGGCATTCAAAATTATCTCCATTATATTTTGAATTAAATATCTATTTTCATCATACCTATAAATTACACATATGAAAAATTATATTTTAACATAGTTTAATTTACTTCCCTCCTTTGTCTAAAAAATGAAGAACGGTCTAAGAAACATTTATTATAATGGAAATTACATAATCATAGAGAATTAATTATATCATGTATTAATCATGGAACCAAATTTTTATTTGAAGAAACCATATGATTTTCCTAGGTTACTAAAATTCATATTACATTCAAATAATTCCAAATGGTTTATATAGAGTTTTTTAATTTCCAATGATTTACCCCTGAGACTATCAAACTAGGTGTGAATAATAGACTACATTAATGTGTCGGGTTACGACTGAGTTTTTACAAATTCACCTTGTTAGAGTTATTATCAATTGGTATGTCTGTTCCAGAAAACAAATCCATTGTACTATCCAGACATTTATGTATCTATACGAAACCTCTATCTCTATCCTGACCAAAATTCTAGGACATTTTCCAATAATTTCCCCCTTTATTGTACTTATCATTATATATATCCCCAGATATATCCATAGAATGAACCCTAAGGATGTCACTAATGTTTTATCTTCCCATTTTCTAAAAGGTAGATGACAATTTTTTCCGAAACCAGCTATAATAACTGAGTCTTAATATACATGGAAATTAAATTACTTTTTTTGAGTACTTAATACAATACAAAAAAACACTAAAAAATATCATATTATATTAGTTCTTATGAATGCATGGAACCAAAAATTCTTGTATAGTGGACGATTATCAATTTTCTTATAAATATATTTTCTTTTTATTCTATTACTTAAAACCATTACATATAACCTAAAAATGAAATATAAGTAATGGGTGATCTCAAAAGCTTAGTAAGTGTTTACAATGGATATATGGAAGATTAATCATAAGAATAATTGTATGATAAAATGATCCTAAAAATAGAGGATCATACCCAATATAATGTAGATCATAATCATTATTAATTGGATAAATGTTAGTACTTCATAAGAAATGAATCATACGGAAATAAAGAACTTAATGTTTAATCACATAACAGGGGAGCAAGACATGGAATTGTGGGATAGAAAAAAACATTTAATATCATTCCCTATATGTTAAGACACATTGCTGGAACCTATGATGGAAATACATGGGGACTACATCTACTGGGTGAGACAAATCACCATCAAAAGTCAAATTTCGTTACTTTTATGTGATTAGTTTACCCATAATTCCATATGAAGTTAGGTTTCACCATCTTCCCATAGTAGATTATGTTTCCCCATATTCCAATATTGGATAAGCCATGTTGAATTTTTTACCATAATTACCTCACATGACATAAATCATTACCCATTGCATTTGGGGAGATATAGGTCCCACCCATATCATAATGAAACTTATATTACATGTGAGAGAAGATCATAAACAATCATATTATAACAAATTAAATGGATTCTCATAAACATTTAATCATATCATTATATGTAAAAAACATATAGGTTTCATATTCATTTGATCAAAAGCATAAACTATGAAATGATTAAGGATTCTTAAATAATATTCCATCAAAAAACCACATTGATAAAGAATATGATTGTTATTATTGAAAAATAACAATGTATATAATCTTATATAGGGATGGATTCTGAATGATCACATAGAACATTAATATTTCTTTAAAAATCACTTTTTAAAACATAAAACATTTTTAAATCACTTTTCATTGAATATTTTTTGAAAATATATAAAGGCATTACAAAAAATGTATTTAAAAAAATTACTGAGGAAAGTATCATTTTTTATTTGTAGAAAATACTTTTTGAATATTAAAACCTTTTGAAAACCCTTTTCATTGAAAAATAACATGAAAACATGTAAAAAACAGTTGAAAACATTTTGAAAAACAATTTTCTAAATAACATATGATATAATATTGAAAAAAATGTAAATCATTTTTCAATGAATTTGTTTTAACCCTATAAAATAATCCTTTAAAACACTTTAATTAATTATAAATATCATTAATATCCATTTCCATGAAAATATTTCTTATATGTTATTATATAATAAGTTATTGATAAAAATAATATTTAAACAATTTAATGTGTCCCATTAAATATTAATGAAACAAAATCATAATTCCTATGAAATAATAAAATTAAACGATGCCTAAAATATCAAGAAAATAAGGAAATTCTGGATATATAATTTTAAATGGAGGTATATAAACCTTCTAAAATAATATAAAATCCTAAAAAAACTTGTTTCTAAAATAAGGAAAAGTGAGACGAAACTACCTCACCCATTGGGTATCTTTTGAACCGTAAAATCCCATGAAATAGAGATCATAAAATGTATATGTAAATACCCATTGATTAAAGTCTATAATTCATATAATATATTCATGGTAAGTACGTATACCACATAAAATATTTGAGTGGTGAATAAGGTATGTATCACATGAAAATAAAAAGAGATATGAAATTCCATTGCACCATTATAATAAATCAAATAATATTCCCTAAGTAATAATTAAAACAATATTGATGTGAAAATGAAATAAAATCCAGAATAATAATCATAATATACATTTATGATGATTTTATACACCTTGCAAAAGAATCTAGTGGGGATGATTACATGTGTCCCACAAGTCAAAGTGAGATATAAATCCCTTACCTTAGATCTGATTCCCTCCCTACATGTCTCAGACTCATGTATATTGGTTAAAAACATATTATTAACCTCTAAAAACCATAATAATATATATTAATTATATATGATTCGTTTATAACTTTATATTAAATTTTTATTAACAATTACATGTTAAATAAATGTTTTGGGTAATAACTAATTTGTTTATCTTATGTGTTTTTACATTTTATTTTTTTCATATTAAAAAAATCATTATTTAATTAATTATATACTATAAACATGATTTATATATCATATAAATTTAGAATATAAATAAATAAATATGAAAATTTTAGGAATTGGAATTCACTATCAATTTAAATGGTAAGTCGTACATACACATCAATGTTTTTTCCAATTTTTATCATAATGAATGGAAGAATGTAAATGAAATATACATATATATATTATAAAATTAGAATTATTTTCTTATATAATGAATTTTTATCCCTTATTTACATTTTTATAATAATTATATAAATTTTGAACAAGGATGATGAGTATCAACGCATTTTGGAGATAGTAGGTTATATGTACGCACGAGCAACATTATCATTTTCTTAATGGTAAAACGGGAGGGAAATTATATGGTATATTAATTATAATAAATAAATATATTTTCATAATTTTTATCATTATTCATTATATCCCTCATTATACATATCCATATAAATTAATGGTAAAAAAATGATTATACCATAGAGTGGAGATGATAAGTCATACATACACACACGTGGTACATTCATTTTTCATAGGATGAATAAAAAAGAGGAGTAATATTGTTCAATAATCATAATAACATATTATAATATATTTTATTCTGCATTCATAACTTTAGAATGGAATTAACACATGAAGAGTATTTGAAATAAAAAACAAATTTTAAAGAGTTAGTAAGAAGATTACCTCTCATTCCATGATCTCTTTCTAGATCTTCTCATCTGGACTCTAGAGTTGTTCTTTTGAGAATCCCAAAACATATAGAATGTTACTAGGGATGTTTATAATTGAAATGGGAGGGGTAAGGTCGATCAAGAAGGCTCATTGTTGTGTGAATATGTGAGGGAGGAGATTCTGTTTTATAATTGAGGTGAGGGGAACTTTTGGAAATCTATAAAATAATAAAATAAAATAAGGCTATTCTATAGACCAAAACGCCCAAATGAGATATAAATGAATTTTGGGTGACATTTTACACCATATACTATCTATTATTTTTAATATTATTCGTCTATATATATTTTAAATAATTTAATAATATATTATTTCAATAAAATATCACTATTTTAGAATTTTATATTATTCATTTAATTAGAATGTAAATACATAAAGAATAATTAGGAATTTGAATATTATTTTTTAATAAATATCCAATATATCATATTGATCTATAATTTTTGTTACACATTTTAATTCATTGAAAATAAATTTTAATTAGCTGTATTAAAATAAATTGTTTTGGTTTTCTTTTAATTAAATAAATAATCTATTAAAATTAAAAAAATTATATATGGATACTATATAATATCTATTAATTCCAAAAAAATATAAAATTAAATTAATACCAATATTATCAAAATGGTGATTTATAATCATTCGTATTTTGAATTTTTTTTATATAGATACATAATAGATATTAAATACAAAAAAGTGGTATTTTGTAAATATAATTGTAATTAAATCGTAAATATGTTATTTTTATTGAATAATGTCCATTCAAAATCTCTAAATCGATAATTGGAAGATAAGGGTCAAATACCCATCATCCAATATTTTTTGAAGATGTTTTGGTTTTATTTTAAACTTTATCATTTTGATTTTTGATTGATTAATCTATTTTAATTGTAATTTTAATAACAAAATTCGAAATATTAAGAGGTTATAAATTATTATATATATGTTCTAAATTTACTATAAGTAGAAAACGTCAACATCATTCACAACATTGTGTCAATTTCATCATCATTCACAACTTTATCTTTAGATAAAATCCAAAAATCAAGAAATGTTTTCAAAAAACATTTATGATATCTTTAATATATCATATTAACAAATAATATTCACGGGTCAACAGAATAAATTCAATTTCAATTTATTTTAGTTATTTTAAAAACATTTATTTGATATTTTATTTAATTAAATTAATTAGGCATCATCATTGTGTGAACATTTAAGATAATTATTTGTTATCTAAGATGTAAAATAAATTGTTATGATAAATATGATCATTTTATATTTCAAATTAAAATTTATAGTCAACTACACATTTTTTATAAACCAATATTAAAAAAGGTGAAAATTTTAAAAATTTGAGAATGATATTTTGTCTTATTTTTTAATAAAATATAATAAATTTCAAATTTTCACCCATGTGGGTTAGAAAATTTTTAATTTCATAATATATTTTATTTTTGTTCAAAACCACTCATAAAATTAATATATCAATTTTTTTATTGTATTTTAATAATACTATAATATTATTTTTACTTTAATTACCCATTTTACCCTTAACGTTGGTAAAAAATACAAAAGATACTATTCAAAAAAACATCATATTAGACTGTGAATATCATACTTATAACAACCATGTTTGTCCATTTTATTATATTAAACTCACAAAAGTGAAAAAAGTATGCTTAACACAAATTATACATACATTGAAAGAAGGTGATAAAAAGAACATTCAAAATTTCAATAAGTTTTTATATCTAATTTTTATATAAAAATTATTTCAATGACATACATTTGCTAAATATATGTATAAGCTAACTATTGTGACATTAAACTAAATTTAAAAATCATAATTATTTAATATATAAATTCAATTTATAACTGCAATGTATTATTTTTCATTATAAATCTTAAAATTAAACATCTTAAAAAAATAGAAAAAATTCACCCTAAGTAAATTTTGGCATTATGAAATAAAAATTGATATTTAATTAATCAAATTAAATTTATAAGAGTGTCTAATTTTTTTAACAAAATTCCATCAAAATTATTTCTTTTATGAAAATAGTTTTTTCAAAACATATAATGATTATATCAAAAAGTAAACATTTCATTATAAATATGTTATATATTTATGAATAAATTTGATAACTAGTGTTTTTTATTCATATTAATAAGATTACTGGCTAGGATATAACTATATCATTTAAATATTTATAACATAAATTTTTTCTTTTGATAAAACTCGGTGTTGCGTGTAATGCAAGCCATGACGGTGTTGTGTGTCATATAAACATAACTTTGTGTTGTGTATAACTTAATACAATCATTGTGCTTTTATATAATATTATAAATAAAATTTTAGTGTTAAGTAATGTGAAAAAATATCAAAAATATTAAATCAACTCAAATAACAATTCAAAACATATTAGGGATTTACATTCTACCCCCATAATGTCTGTTTGACCCTGGAAATTTATCCCAGATATCAAATGATTAATAATTGTAAGATAATTTCATTGAATCCCACATCATAAAGTTGAATTTTGAAACAGACTTAAAAAAATATAATTAGAAACATAAATATTACAAAGAGATACATGTAACTAGGTTTCCATATAAGAGTACATATGTGGGATGTGTAAACATCGACATTGATGATAAATACAACTATTATGGTAAGATGGAGTGTGGTAGAGAACCATTTTGGAAAACATTACCCTTTGCTGTTCCTTGATCAATTTCTACATCCTCTATAATTCAATGAAATTATATTGAATTTTTCATTCTTGATGCATTAGTTGGACACGAGACCCATAAATATAATGACATGTCATTCTATCATTATTTATCTCAACAAAATGTATAGCACATGTTATCAAATATTCATAAATCTATCTAAGGTGAGTTGATACATTAATCTAAAAATCATATTTGATTTTAATCATAAACATTCCAACAATTGAAAAAAATACAATATTTCTAAAATATGAAAATACAAAAAATTATTATAAGTTTTAGTAAATCATCATACTAATTACCTCCCATATATCATAAGTCTTTTAATAGATGTCACATTCAAAACATGTGAATACCTCAATCATAAATTCTCTTGAAACATGTCAACCATCTAAATTACCGTAAATTCATTTACAAAACAAGTATGTTTTCTTGTTTCAAAAATAAATTGATATATTCCATATATATAAGAATATTTAAACATCATACATGATTACATACACAACCATTTCAACAAATCATTAAATGGTTTTTTGTTTATTGATGCTATCTAATATACATTATCCAAATAAATAATCTATTTCTCCAATATAAAAAAATTTATTAATATCTTCATAACATTATGGGTTACACTCCCTTAATGAAAATTTCAATTTTATAATTCTTCATCAAGATTCAACATATCCTTTTCAAGCCTTGATAAAAAACATATTCCAGAATTACTTATATATTTCATGATTCATAAAACATAATCATTAAATTTCAAAAAATATAGAGTTCAATTATCAAATCATTAATTAGACTTTATCATCCTATTCTTTAATAACTTTTTCCTGGAATATGAAACATAACTATTTTATTCTGGGTCCACAAAATTAATATCACCATGCTTATTACATTTAATGAATAAAATACTGGAAGACATCACATACCATTCATATATCCTTTTCTATCGCATTATCTTTAGTATTATAACTAATAATCATGTACCATCTAGATTATATTCATTATATTTTAAAATAGAAAATTTATTTTAATCATACACATAATTGAGACATATAAAACATTCAATGTTATCATAGTTTCTTTTAGTTCCATACACTATCTAAAACCATAAACAATAGCGTCAGAAAAATTTATCATAATTAGATTCACATAATCATGAAATAATATTTGTTGGATGTCTAAATCACGACAAATTATTTATAATCGATGAAACCTTATGTTTATCCTAGGATCTTTATATTCAACTTGTATTCAAATACATCTTTATGATTCATAATGATTTTTTGAACATCTGAAGCAAATAATCCGAGAGGGTCAAAATAGGTTTTCAGCAGTCTTTGTTGTTGCGTATCTCGTTACGACTGGGCCATGCCTGACAAAACTTATCAATGTTATTACCCCAAGATAAATCTATGCCAGATCCACATCCACAAGTAGTATTTATATAAGGATTTATTTCTAGGAAACCATTTAGTTTATCCTTTTAAAAATTTCAACGACATTTTCCACTATTGTTTCTCATCTATAGTCTTGTCCTTAAATACATCCCCAGACATATTCTTGGAAATACCCCTATGGATATCAAAAAAGTTTTCTCATTATTGATTAAAATTAATAACTAAGTCATTTAAATGACAAAAACTCTAAAGGCATAGTGATATTTTACATGTAAATTACATTACTTTTTTGGAATAATTTATACCTTACACAAGCACGTGCCCAAATATCATATAAGATTAGTGCCTATGTAAACATGGAACACAAAATTCTAATCTAGTAGAATATATTCAATACTTCCCAAAAAGATTATTCCCTCTATTAATCATACATCAAACCATTATATATAACCTAGGGAATGGAATCATAAGACAAGGGTGAGATAAGATGTTTAGTAAGGTTAAACATGGGACATATGTAAGCATAATCATAAGTATAATTATTTTATAACAACATCGTGAAAATAGAGGAGAATACCCTTAATATCAAATATCATAAACATGAGTTGTTGAATAAGCACAGACATTTAATATGACAGTAATCTTTAGATAATCATTGACACCACACATGAAAGCATAACAAAGGAGTAAAACATGGAAATGTGGCATTCAAATTTTTTTTAATATCCTTTCATATACATCGAGACACATATCTATAACTCAAGAGGGAACATCATTGGGACATCATCTACTAGGTGGGGCACACCCCCACACCCAATCATAGTCCTTTCCTAGTATAGTATTATCTTTTCCCATATTTCCAAATTCGAATGGTGTTCCCCATATTCTTATAGTGGATCTACTTTCCCCATATTTCATTAGTAGATCAAGCATATTGACTTAATCCCCATAATTATTCCATGAGACTTAAATATTTACCCGATAATTTTGAAGGAGATGTAGGCCCTCGCCATCTCATAATGTAATAATTCATACATGTTTCACATGGCCATAAAAAAAATTTAGACAAATTTAATGGAATTTCATAAAATTGTAATCATGTAATAACATGTGTAAAACATACAATTTTTATAGTCACTTCATCAAAAACAAAACCCATGAAATGAACCGTTTTTCTTAAACATCAAGCCGTTTAAATAAAAACCATTCAAAGTTTGAATATGAATTTTATTCTTGGGAAATAACAGGTAATGTCTTTTTAGATGGGAATTGATTTTGAATGATCACTTGGAATAAGAAATTTCCTAAAAAATCACATTTGCAAACGTTAAAAATTTTAATTTTTTTATAACCACATTGGAAACATATAAAGTAATCATGAAAATTCATTTAAAATTTTTTCACAAGGAATATATTGTTTATCCTATTAAAAAAATGTTTTAAATATAAATCATTTTTAAAATAATTTTCCATGAAATCAAACTTGAAGACATGTAAAGAAAGATTAAAAATATTTTCAAATCCTATTCCTTTAAATCATAGGAAGGTAGCTAGAAATTATTTTAATCCATTTTAATTGAAAATAAATTTTAAAAATTATAAATTATTAATTGAAATAAATTTCAAAACATAAAAAATATCATTAAAATCATGTTCCCTAAAAATTTTCTTATAATATATTTAAGGCATTTCTTGAGGAAAATAATTGATAATCATTTCAAAGATTCCCATTCCACTTGGATACATTTGAAAAATAATACCCAAAAATTGTAAAATTATATTATGATTAAAATATTATGAAATGGATTATATTACTAATATAACATTTCAAACGGTAGTACATACACTTTGTTAAAGAATGTAGGTGCATAACCAAACATGTGTCTCAAGGAATGAAAATTGTGACCAAAATACTTTAAACATTTGGTAACATTTGAATAGTAAAACCCCATGAATAATGATCATAAAATGGATATATAAATAACCATAAATAAATTTATTAAAAAAATTTAATACATTAATGGGAAGTATGTATTCCCAACAAAATGACTAGTGAATAATGCATGTATCTCTCCAAAATAAAATCTGAGACGAAATTACCTTAATATTTTATAATTAGTTGAATCATATGAAACATGAAACAAAGAAATCTGCATGGACGAAAAAATAAAATAATATTCATAGTAGTAATTATAATTGAAATTTATGGTAATTATAAACACTGCACAAAATAATCTAGTGGTCAATATGGCATGTCTCCCATAGAAATAAAAGTGAGACATAAATCGTATACCTTTGGTAAAGTTCCCTCCAAACACATTAAAAAATCGTTTTTAGTGACATTAAATATATTATTAACTTACAGAAGATTAAAAATAATATTTAGGATGACATATATGATTCATTTATTACTTTTTATTTCCCACTTATTAACAATTCCAAATTAAAGCATCGTTTCAGGTAATAACTCCATTGTATATCATATGTGTTTGGACATGTTAGTCACGATCTTATTACAAAAATCATTATTTAAATACATAATGAATGTAAAAAATTGTTTATATAACATATATATTTATTATATATATAATATACATATGAAATAAAATCCAATATTCATAGAGATGGTAAGTCGAACGTGTTCATGATTATTGTTTTCGTTTTATTATTGTACTTAATGGATGAAGTAAAGTGAAATATATTTATATATATTATATTCAGTTATCCTTATATTGTGATACTTTTTAGATTTATTCTTTATAAAAAAAATTATAATCATTATTGAAATGTATAATTTGGATGGTGAATCTCATCGCATTGTGCAGACGGTAGAACGTACGTACGCATGAGCGATGATATCACTCTATTAATGGTAAAAGGGGTGGGTAATTACACTGTATATTAATTATAAAGAGTAAATATCATTTCATATTTATTATTTATATCAATAATTATACCCATCCTTTTAAATTAGAGATGAAAAACATATTACAGAATGGGATGGAGATGATAAGTAGTATGTTTGGACGTATGGTACATTCATTTTTCAAAATTATTAATAAAATGTAGAATGTGGTTGTTATATAATAATAATAAAATAATATAATATAGTTGATACTAGATTTGTATACTTTATAATGGAATTGAAACATTAAGAATATGTATATGAAGAATCAATTTTGAAACAGTCGGCTTAGATATTACCTCTTATTCAATGGTCTCACACATGAACTCCTCTTAGAGACACATGAGATATTATTTTTAGAATAAAATAATCCCTATAATTTTTATATTGAATTTTAGAAGTAAAATTTTTAGTGTTTATTCTAGCATCATGGTTTAATGTTGTTTCAGGAATTACATGAGGGGGTGCCCTTTTATATCTGAGGTCAGGGACACATTTTGAAATACTCAAAATATTGACATATAATAAGGCTATTATTGTTCAAACAACATCAAAATGAGATATAATGAATATTTTTGTGATATTTTAGACCATATTATATCCCATGTGTGATTGTTTATCCTTTTTTTTTTGGATTTTTAAAAAAGATAAAATTATATTAATTCAATAAAATCTTATTATTTTTAAATTTGATATTATTAATTTGATTTGGATTTAAATACATCAAGAAAAAGTGAAAATACGAATATAATGGTTTAAAACATCAATAATATATCATATTAATCTATAAAATTATTTATTCATTTTAATTCATTTGATATATATCAAAATAAATATTATTAAAATCAATTATTTTATTTTTCTATTAATTAAATAAATACAGTTTTAAAAATGAATAAGAATATAAGGTAATTTTAAAATATCTAAAAATTATAAATAAAATTATATATTCAAATTAAATTTATTAAATAAAAATTTACATATATATTCTTCCATAAATTGATTGTTCCCATAATTGGACACTGTAATGATATTAAATACAAAATAGTGATATTGTGTCACGATCCTTGACATTATATAATATATATTTTATTTTCTTGCAATAGTGTCCATTAAAAAAATAAAATTAGATATTAGGATGATAAGAGTCTAATAATCTTCATTCAATATTTTTTGGACAAGTTTTCTATTTATTTTAATCCTTATCATTTTGATTTACCATTGATTGATCTATTGAATTTATAATTTAAGTAATAACATTTTAAATAACAAGTGGATAAATATTATTACTTAATTGCGGAAACTTGTTCAAAAATGGAAACATTGTTCCATTTTTTACATTATAGTACTTTATTTTATATATTTGAATAAAATTATGATTTTTAATAATGGAATAATATATTATTTTTAGAAAATACAATTACTATCAATTATGACAATATTCAAAACACTGTCATTAGATAAAATCTTAAACTCAAGAAAATTTCAAAAAAATAATTTAAGATAAAACTAACGTGTCATATTAAAATAGAAATTTATTATTTCACCTTAATAAATTCTAATTATATTTATTTTAATATTATTAATATCATTTTCTTGATATTTTATTTAAGAAAAAAATACAACATCTTCCCAGTGGGTGTTTTTAGGCTAAATAACTATATCCTAAAAATTAAAAATAAATTAACATGATGAATATAATCATTTTATATTAAAAATTATTATTTTATTACAATTTATATTTTGTATAAAATTGTATTAATATTTTAATAGTTATTAGAAATATGAGTATGACATTTTTAACAAATCCATAAATAAAATAAAATAAATTTCATATCCTCACACAAGTGGAATAAAAAGGTTATAAATTTATCGTAAGGATTATTTTGGTCTAAATAAACCCATCCAATGAAATTTGGATATGTGTTAGGTTTATTTTAACATATTAAAATAATATTTGTACCTTTAATTACACTATTTACCCTTGACCATGTTAAAAACAATAATAATGATAATATTCAATAAAACATAATATGAACACATTTGAATGTTAAATTAATAATTTTTACAACCAGTTATTACTGATATTGTAAATTCAATAATATGATGTGACAAAATTAAGGGTAATGTTAATCCTGAAGACATTGCGAGAAGGAGATAGAAAGAACGTTCAAAAGATTAATAAGTTTTCTTTTCTATGTTTAACATAAAAATGTATCAATGGTCTAAATTGGACTAATATATGTATTATTGATATTTTATTAAATTAAATCATTTTAAAAGGAAATAATTAGCAAAAAAATAGTTTTTAATATTTTTAACAATTCATCATAAAATGAAACTTATTGGAAAAATAATAAAAATTCACCCTATGTTAAATTTTAAATTCATAATTAAAAAATAATTTTTATTTTCAAAAATTGAACAACTATGATTTTATAAAATAATTTCTTTCACTGTTTTGAGTTTTCCATTAAAATAACCTCTTTTAAGATAGTTGTATTTATAAACATAAAATGATTTTTCTAAAATATTATACATTTCATTAGAAATAGGTTTGATTAATTTAATTAATTTTAATGAAATGATATTAATAATAATATTAATATATATTATTTAGTTTTTAACAATATTATTTAATTAATTATAATCGTAAAGTGGTGTTTCCCAGAAATCCATTGTTGCATGTAACACAAGCCAAATCTGTGTTACGTGTAGTGAAAGATTAATATGTTGTTGCGTAAAACATAGTAAAAAATAGTTCATTTATATAATAATAAAAATCTAAACATATTATTATGTGAAGTGAAAAAATTAATAAAGATTAAATTTTTTTGATAAAAATAATTCATAAAATCTCGAAGTGTTAAAAATCCCCACCTTAACAAATAGTTTTTTTCTTTATAATGAAAATCTAGAAGGATACTCAGTATGAAATACCAATGCATGAATTCATGGTACTGGTATGGATATAAAAAGAATACCATCTAAAACAACCAAATATGATGTTATTTTAGGTGGTTTCTCTTTTTTCTCTCACCTCTTATAAAATTGCACCTTGGTATTTGGCATATATTTGGTGATGAATTAAATCATCTGTCAAAGACCACACTATCTCCATTGATGGAAAACTATCCCACTAACACCGCTACATCTCACTTTTCTAAATCCATCCCACCAGAAACCTTTTTCTTCCCCACACCACTTCCTACAGGGGATGTCCATTGAGATCCACCTTCATCCCACAAGCCATCTCCTGTCACTGATTCTTGTCCACCCCCTCTGAATGGAGGAGATTCCGACCCTCTTTCATCAAAAATAATACATCATGACTAATCACATGTCACTGTCCATTTCCCAACCCGACCCCCAATGACCATATTTGTCCCTTAATCTATTCCATTGAAGCCATTAACACATCACCATGACTACCTCCCACAAAGTGCACTTTATGTCGAAACTATCCATGATGAATGCATCAAAAACCCATAAATACCCATGTTTTTGTGTCTTCCAGGAATTGAATTATAGTTTATGCTGGATTACAAAGTATCCTTAACATCTATTCCAAGA
Organism: Viscum album; assembly: GCA_963277665.1. Classification (NCBI taxonomy): domain Eukaryota; kingdom Viridiplantae; phylum Streptophyta; class Magnoliopsida; order Santalales; family Viscaceae; genus Viscum; species Viscum album. The sequence goes on from OY728133.1 coordinate 1,910,137,234, forward strand.
CCCCAACATCCCTCTCAACATAATGGATCCTCCCTTTCTACTTTTAATTCAAGAACCATCTTTATATTATGAATTCAGATTCCCAATTAATAACGATGAGATAAGTTTTTATACCTTCTAATTATTTTTTATTATTTTTAGTTGATATGTCCTGCCACCCTCATTCAAACCTTCCACATGACTTTACAAATAAAATTTATTCTTTTGAAAATATCGACAGTATTTCCTTGATGATGAGTTGTATAATCGATTCACATTCCCATTTAAAATCAAGGGTATTCTCCGAGATGTGAATATCCTTATGTTGTATTGGTCATCATGTTACATAACCCACACTATGTAATTATATGACTAAAATATAATTTTTCTTAATATGTTATAATTTTTATGTTTTCGAATTATGAATGTACATGATATGGATTTCACATGTTGGAAAAAAATTCTATATCCCATAAATATATTGGGTAATGTTTTTACCTCATGATATTCCATCTATGATTCAAAAGAGGATATCATATATACACTATTTTATCATGTATTGGACATTATACATAACATGTTCATATTGTGTCATTTTTTATATGGATTCAATAATCTAATGATACCAAATTATTATAGTATTATATAATTCATCACTGTTCAAAATTGTTATTCTCACACCTATCATGTTACAACGATTTTCATATTGAGTGGCATATATTTATTTCATTATTATCTGATTTTATCATTCCCTTACTAGGATTTATATCTCATCCAATTCTTTTATAAATCTCCTTGTTATCCCAAACATTTTTTTATCAAAAAAATTTAAAGGTATGATATGGATTATTATTTTACACATCTATATTTATGATACAAGTGGCTTTTGTTTGTAACTAATAACACAAATACAGTAGGACTCACAATCATTAGGGTTTTTATTATGTGTAAATTTATGATATAAATTATGAAAGACTTTATATAATATATATGGATGGGCATAAAATGAATTCGAGTAATTTTAAGTAAATTATTTAGATTAGGAATTTAAAAATAGTAATGAAATTATTAACTATAAGAAAAAACATAAAAAAAACATCCTTAAATTTTCATCAAATAAAATGTATGTGGTTTTATTGTAAATAAATCCATGTAGGAATATTACATGTGAATGTGACTTTAGAACATTGGTACCATGAATTAATCTCATTATTATTGAGGCATTGGAATTGAATCGACCATCACCTGGTGTGTGATATGGACGCCTTATGATAAACATGCTTTGAAACTCTTGATGGAAATTCTTCTCTAGATTAACAAATTTTTTATGAAGATAATTAAAGATTCAAAATTTCAATAATATTTTATATTAAGATATATAGAATGAATAACATCGATAAGAACCTATAAATTAATAAGTTAAAGAACGTATCTAATTAATCTATTATCACATTAATGTTCCTCTATTACGAGTTCTTTGAATAATTTCATGTTATTTTAGTCAATGAATTGTTATAAAAGGTACCAAACTAAAATCCAATGTTTTTGGGAATAAAATGACTAAAAAATAAGATACCCAACCCAATAAAAGTATTAGGTGATTACGTAATGGAAATTATATCTCAATAAACCATTTTTTTATAGAAACATTAATTAGGGAGAAAAACCAAACCCCCACATGGAAGATTAATATATAATTTGAATTAATATAATAAAAATGAATCAAAATTTTAGTGGTTCTCCAAATCCTTTTTCATTAAAAAACTAACCATATATAATGTAAATATCTTATCCACACATTAATGATATGACAAAAAGGTTTCCATGGAGTTGTTTATGGTATGTAGTTTGGAGTTGATCAATGTATAAGAAAGATTAAAAATTCAAAGAATAAAAAATTGGTCGAATTGATATAGTAGAATAATATTTATGAAGGAATTTTTTTTATAATTTTATTTTATTTTTGTTTATATGGTGACATATTTCCATTCCATCATGAATAATGTTATGAATCTAACAGATTATATGAGGAAAACCTTAAAAAACATGGATGATATTCCTAGGTAATTTTCATTAACATTTATTCTAATATACACCACAAAATTATTCTATTAAAACATAGTATACAAAAAAACTTTGGAATATTGGGTCATTGAATGTTATGAAGAGATTATTCAATGTCCACTCAAAGAATAAATAGAGATCAATGAATGAGATGTGTATTAAGTATCTATAAATAAAAATATGAAAATGGATTTTAATTATAGAGGTTGAATGTAAATTTATAATGATGGAAAGGAAGTCCAATATGCCACCAATAAATTGAGTGTGAAGAATCATTTTGTAAATTCCTTAGTTAGTATAAGGAAATATATTATAGGATGGATAAAAGGAAACCTATCTTGTGATTCGAAAATGTTTAATCGCAAAAATTTGAATGAATAATTTATTAGTCTTTTCAACCTAAAACATATTTTTTAATGATTGAATAAAAACGCAAAAGGACTCCATGATATTGAATTCAGTAAGGAAATATTTTTACGACATCTAATGAAAAAAATATATTCAACCTTGAGATAAAGGGAGAACATATGACAACAAAAATGTAGAGGTTCAGTTGAGAAATGATTTAGTGATATATACAATCGTTTTTTATTAAATCTTATTGAACATACTATTTTATTCCATTTATATATATTGATTTATATTATCATTATTTTGTAAAACTATTCTAACACAACATAAAAACATTTATGTCGTGATGTTGGTGAAATGGGAAATTTGAAAATTATTACATCCTAATTATAATACTCCACCCCTATTAATATTTTTTTGAGTAAATTTTTGTGAAATCATTTTGATAATCCTTTTAGTGGAAAATGATGGTCTTATAGTAATGCATTCGATTTCCTTGTAAAGATAAAAAAATAACATTTACATTGAAAGAAATCACCCTATATATCACATGTATACCATGTATTCTATACTTATGAAATGAATAGTATGAATCTAGTATTGTATAATAAACATAATAATGGATATTATTTAGTTGTGATAAATAATTTCTTTAAAAATCATCGACAAAAAAGAAAATATAATCCTTGATTTCATATCAATTATAAGGTATTTAAATGATTAGTATCTTGATTAACTATATAATATTCATTGTTTCGATGATATTTTGTTATTGTTCAAACATATTACCAGTGTATTTCCAATATCAAAGTATCTATTTTGGATTTCCATTATTGAACATGAGGACATAAAGAAGAAAACTCATGACAGTATTGATAATGGGTTTATATGACCATGTGTTATACAAGGGGTACCTCGGCCCTCTCAGTTAAGATGTAGGATTGGTTAATATGAAATTTATTTGATTACCTAGACCCCAACAAGATCACAACAAAGAATAAGTATTTTCATCAACATATTTATTAGATGTTTTTATTCACATGGATCATAGTAATTCACTCTGGTAGATCTATGGTCTTGATATTATCATGATTATGTTATGCAAGATGATAAACCCAAAAAAATTCTGAACAATGTATTGTAATTATGATTTCACTATGATTCAATTTGAATAAATTATTCTGCAATAGTATTCATGTAATTAATAAATAAATCAATACTGTATAACATAAAAAATTTGTGGAAATCTTATAGGTGGTATACTTTTCTAGTATAAAAGAAATTATGAGCATGTAGTTCATTTGGATGTTGTACAATATTCCATGTGGAAATATATAATGTACGCCGAGTATATAAAATTGGAGTTTTAGATGGATCATTGAATATTACAGAATAATGTCAAAACTAGTAAGGGATATTTGTGCAACGATGAAAATAAATTCATTATAAATATCATATAGAATAGTATATATTATATTATTCCTAACATTACTAGAAATCCTTTGGTATTGTTTTAGATTGGTGTGAAACATATCACTTTTATCAATCCTTTTAACAATGAGAACATAGAATGGGGTGGAGTTTTTCTTCAATAATGAATGTGATGGATTATTTATTGAGACGAATAAGTGTCTAATCATAGAAACTATTCTCATATTACCCCATATTTTTAAAGGCTTTATGATATACTATGATGTGTACATAAAAGAATTATTATCGATAATCATGAAAGATGAAAAATTTATAGATTATACATCACAAATATTAATTATAAATGTATTGAAACACAAAACACATTATCTAGAGTTCCATGTAGTGATATTCATAATGAATATTTATTTTATTTATCTCTAAGGTGAGAAGTGTGAAACACATACAGATCATATTAACCTCATGTATATAAGCAAACAAAACATGGCTTAATATGACAAAAAAAGGTTGTAATAGATGATTACAGATTTTTATTATTCTATCCCCAACCTTCAAAATAATGTGAATAAAGTGGAAGATAAATTGAGTAAAAGTAACCATTCCACCATATCCTTCATGATAATTGAAAATGATAAATTATTCTTTGTTATACAAGGGATTAACATTTTTATAATATTAGAGTATTCATCCAATATTTTTCAAATCAAATCTCAACCATATATTATTTATATGATCATAGAGTTTAAGAAGGATGTAGTTGTTCTATTTAATATTTTTGGAATGTTTCAGACATCAATTTTGTTAATGATAGAGTTAAATGGTTTCCAACACATATATATACCCCATCAAAACATTAAATGAAGGGGATAAATTTGGATTATGTAAATATTTTATCATATTCTATTTATCAAGTTATAACTATGATGTATTGGGATCTAACATAAAATATTTTTTTAGGAAATATAAAGATAGGGACAATAGAATTTGTATCAAGATTCTTGGTATTCCAACAAGTCAAATTCCAGTTAAAAAACTATATTGTTGTGATGTTTTGGGATCCAATACCCGAATGAAAATTGTAAAAAATAACCATGAAATAAATTATAAGAATACCTAGTAGTCATCATGAAAATAAAAACATTTGGGTGGTAGATTATCTCATTAACATGTCAGCAAATTCCATTTCTATCAATGATGTTTTCTATACTGACCATATTACAAGATTATACACATGGGAAGCGGTATAAAAAAAAGGAGATACACATTTTATTATATATTAATAATATCAAATAATTTCATCATGTATTTGGAGAATTCATCATCAGTTATTGGATACATGAATGATTTTAAACTCATATTATCACAAATATATGGATGTTCATCCTAATACATCCTTGGAAACTATACATGATTTATTGATATATCATTTGATTTATTTCCACAGATTTTGGGATTTGCACCATCCCCCATTGGAGTTCCTCTATAACAATAATTTCTCTCAATGGATTCAAATATCACCATATGTGGGTTTCTATGGGATTAGGTGTCAGCCTCCAACATGCTGGGATATTTTTTGTGATAGGAAGCTGATGGGAACTATTCTTTTCTATGAGATGACAATAAAGCTATGAAAAAATTTGTCTCATACAATATCCTCAAAATTGTGAACAAAACACGATGTAAAAAACGATCGACGAGACATGGGGTTGGAGGTAATATATATATATTTTTCATTCATATATTAATGTTGAATAAATCCATGAGTCAAAGGATGAATTTAAATCCTTTCCATGATAAATCAACTTCTTGGAGATCCATGAATGCATTGGTTTGGTATCCTAACGACCAGAACTTCAACCAAATCTATCAAAGGTACATTATGTCTTTAATATATCTCTCTTGAGGATTAAAATAATTGACCCCTAAAATATACTAAATCCATATGTGGTTTAATTGGGGAATTATTATTCATAATATGGGAATTCAAAAAATATTTTAAATCATTGACACAAGTTTCAATAAAAACCCCACATAGTCAATGTTTGGTGTTAGATACACATGTTTGGATGTGGATTTGGATAAATATGAGGATCTAAAATAGATATTTCCACTGTTGTTTTACTACATGGTTGAAATTTTGAGGGTGAAAATTATGTAGGGTGAATACTATTACGACATGAAAAATTATGAGTAAATGCTTAATTATGAAATTTAATGATAGAGAACACATGCACTCAATAGGTTTTTTTATGCATTATATGTTATATAATATTTCATATAAAATACAATTAAGTATAACAATTCATTAATTTTTTCCATTATATAGAGATCAGAAGATTTATATATATATAGATTTATGAAAAATACAATTATTAGGGATAGTGGATGATATTTCTTCAACCAATAGTATCTATCCTTAAGAAGATCATATAACATCGAACATAACGGATATAGAGTCAATTTCATTTTTTTATGAATAATCCCAATATGAGATTTAAAAAATAAATAAATATGAAACCACTTAAGGTTGTTGATCATGCTCATCGAGATCATAGTACAAAATATGTTTGTTCCACCATCTCATGAAAATATCACCCTCATACAACATATATGTTAGAAAATCATCGATCTTATAATGGGATATGTATATGGAAACATAGATTTTGATATTTTGTATTTCAAAAAATTAATATTTATATGTATCATTAATAACATTAAACTATATAATATTAATTTTTTTAGAATAATTCAATTTCGATATGATGAAGAAATAATTTTATTTTATTTTAATAACAACATTTAATCATGAAACATATTTTATTAAATTTATAAATTTTATAAAAAAAAATTTTCTAATAAAATATTATAATAAATAATATTTATTAAAAATAAATTAGTTTATATATCAAAAAATTATAATGTAAGTTTTACTAGAGTAAAAACAATTGTTATAAAAAACCCATTATTTATATATAAATGGTTATTTATCATTTAAAATGGTAAATCAGCTTATTATTTAAATTATTTTGTTAAAATGAATATTATTTTTAAAATAATTATTATAATATTTTCCAATGGAGAGTTTTAAAATATTATCTATTCTAGTCTATTTTCTGGGTAAACATTTAATACAATATATTTATATAATATGTATTAAGAGGTCATTAGGAGAAAAATTTATGTAATTAAAAAGAAGTTCTAAAAACACATCATTATAGTTCCAATTTTGAAATATTTTTTATTATAAATTTATTGGATTAATTTCATAAACCAAAATTGATTCCATGAATATCTATATTATATATTATGGTTCTAAAATCAATTATCTATAATAATAATAATACACTTCCATGTCTTGGCATGTATTATACTAAAAGGGTTAAATTCCTCAACTGGTAAAATAATTAAATCCACAAAAAAATTATAAATAATGAGATAAAACCATAGAATTGTTGGTGGTTTCAGTTTCTATTTTATATATTGACTAGATCCTATATTTATAAATTAATAATGAATTATTACCTATTTTCTATATGAACCCAATCAAACTAACACTCCAGATCACTCAAAACCAATGTATGATGACACATCTATGACATTACCTCTCATGATTCATCCAATGGTTCACCGATTCTACTACAAATCCCATAAAATTATTTTTTATTCACCCTCTCATGGAAAGGGATCATGTATATCACTTCATTACTGAAGAAATTATTTATATAATATATCTTGATTTCCAATTATTCATTGTAGGATAAATTTTTATACATCCTTATTAGTGACATTTTGAATCCCAAGTAATGAGATAATCATTTTAAACCCATTCACTCCTTATATAAAACATTATGTACACTTTTTATGCTGTTTAAATTATTCATTGATATTGTATGATTTTTTATTAAGAATAACCATCTATATTTCCACTAAAATGTATTGACCAAGAAGGAACTATAATTATGGTATTTTAGAAATAAATTTATGTAACACACAATCCATAATTTTTGGATTAATATTAATGAAGTATTAAATAATGATATATGTAAAATCAGGCACACTAATCCAAGTACATGATACGAATTTGATGTGTGGGGATAGAATTATCTAAGCCACAAATGAACTAGATAATAAATCTGTACATTAAGAATCCATTTATGGGTCAAAGGAGGATATCCTAATAATAATATATTTTGATTTATTTTCTATTATATGTGACATAGTAATATTATGTTAGGTTTTATATTGTTACAACATCACCATGTTGCATTTATGTTATAATTTAATACCAGGATTCAATTATCATGTTTTTAATTCTCAAATAGCTTATGTTAACATTATATTCCATTTGACTCACATGTTATTCCATTATTACTCTTTTACATAAAATCATATTTTTAAAAATTCTAATATACATCCTTATATAATCCTATGTATTTTAAAAATATTGAGTAAATTTAACCTCTTATTATAGAGTATTAGATTACATCCTTTTACATTAATTTCAATTTTTATGATATGTACATAAATACCCATACACACATTTCAACATGATCATATGGGGTTTTATTAATGGTATCATTATAAAATATTTCATGGAATAGGTTTTTTTGAAATATATGGGATGTAATAATTTCTCCTTCATAAGGAATGGAGGATGAGCATTGTCTTCCCAATTAAAAATAATTTGTATTTTTATTTTGATACAATATAACATCATTCATTGAATTATTCTTATACATTTCACTCATTTGGTGAACCAAGGAAATTTTTCTCTATTATATGTTCATTATTCGTCACATTATTCTATAATAAATACTATCCAATCTAATCATAATGAGATTTTATTAAAAGTGTACAAAAATATAAATGTGTCGCAATATAAATAGTTTTATTCACATTTCCAACCCTCTCATTAAATCCATTATATGTGGGTTCCAAAATAAAGCTATTTATAGAATATAATGATTTGAAAATGAATAGTTTTATGATATTCATGTTATTATGATTTTTTGATAGTAACTTTTGGAGATTGATTGAAATAATATTATTCAAAAATATTAATTTCCATCAATTATTGATATAAAATTATTGTACCATTTATTTATGACATACTATTACATAATTTAACATTAATACCAATCAATAGTATATTTTTGTTATGTTTTCATGTTTTATATTTTAAATAGATTTCTATATTCAAAGTTATTGTTAGTTAATTGATGTTTTTTATAAGAGAGAATATTACTCCTTGAATTAAATATAACATTAAATTTAACACAATCCAATAAACAATAATGTGTTCATTAGAATAATAATGGAATCTCATATCGATGAAGCAGTTATGAAATTATTTGATATTTTAAAATGAAATTTGATCAATTATTTAGTTATATTTATGTTTGATAAATCTTTATAAATGGGATACAGGATTCAGGAAATTTCAATAACACGATATATCAATATATGTGTTTTAAATTCGATATTTATTTTTATTTAACATTGGAAGGATAGGTTTTATTTATATAATTTTTGATACACTGGTTATTTATTTATAGTATATATGATTATTTTATAGTTATTTATTTCCATCTAACTATTTAATTAATATTATAAGGGTTATGCATTCCAATATCATATATGAAATAGAATATAATGAATTTTGTGATTATTTTTATGATTATTATTTTTAATTACTTTAATAATCTACTAGTTCTAGAATTCTAATTCCATATATGTTAATGAGGAAATTTTAAATATATTTTTAATAGTGAAATAATCATGAAAGATAAATTTTATTAATAATATTATTTTCTAAAACGAAATATTTATAAGTTTTTCATGGATTTTATATATTTTATTCTTGACTTGGTGATGAATTGTATAATAATATATATCATAAATTGGTGGTCTATGACAATCAAAATATTTTAATTGTGTATTATCTACAATTTTCAATCAATTTTATCTCTAATTGATGTGAATATTTTAATTTAATTCCTACCATGATAAATATTTTCCTCATTAATATTATATAAAGGGATGTAGAATTTAGGCATTAAACTATATGGGTTGTGAGTCCCACTAAAATAATGATTTGTAATCAAAATAAATTATTTTAGATTTCTTAAATTGTTCAATTAAATAAATATATATATATAATTAAAATCATGAACAAAATATTTGTCTCTAATGTAATTATTTGTTTCACTTCGTAAAATAAAATATTCTAAAATTATAAAAAAACATCAAAAAATGAATATTATTATTATAGAACACTAATATTTAATATTCCTGGGTTAAATAAATATTTTACCCCAAATATATCTACTAATTTGATACTCTATGTCTTTAAAACCTTAATCATCACTATATTTGATTAAATGTAATAAGATGATCTAAACTCATATAAATGTAACCATGAAATATGTATACATTTAGATCAATCCAAATTAAATGTTAATTATATTTTTAATATTAATGATAGTTAATTAATTTATATTTACAAAAAATTAGTTTTTCATATTGAATGAAAAATTAAAATGATATTAATAAATTTATAATACTAAAGGATAAATATCAAATAAAATGAAAAAATAGATTTTCATTATAATGATGTGGTTATAGATCTCACTATATGAATTTAATTTAATTTTCATGATATATAATTCAATAATAAGTATTTATATATATCAGATTATTTCCATTGGTCATAAAAAATTAAATCCCATAGAAATAAGAGATCATTTTACATTTGTCATATATTGGTAAGAAATTAATAATATTGCTTGGATTTCAACCCAAAATATAATATTTCAGAAAACAATGACTTCATCTTAATGTTATCACTATTACTTTTTTATGTGTATTCATAATTATTTTATTTAGTTTTCACAAACATCATGTTTTATTAACTATAAATTATGATTTTGATAATATATATAAATATATATCATAAATTTTCGAATTATTTTGAAACAATTATACCAAGATACCATTTATGGTTTGAATTTTTCTTAAAAATTGTAATCCTTATATAATGTATTATAATATTATATGAAATATGTGGAATTTACATTGTACTTTGTATAATCATATTAATTGATAATGAAATTATCTATCAATTAGAAATTCACATCATAAAGGATATACATGTTATGAATGATTAAAAAAATATGTGTGGTACGTCAAATAAATAATTATAAACTAGTCTCCCCCACATGGATTGTAACTAGAGATTATATATTGTGTAATTATAATATGTTCAAAAGTTGGCTCAAAACAACAATTTTCACGGTGAATTGAAAAGAAGTGATAAAAAAACATATATTTAATTATTTATATTTTATCAAATTCTACCCATTATTTTGGTAGTTATTAATTTAAATGTATTTAATAATTTCAATCAAAAATTCATTTACATAAATTCAATTAAATTGCATATTATTTTTCATTCTATGAAATTGAAATTTTAAAAATGACAAATATAGTGGTATATTTTATTAAAAGGAAATGAAGATAATGCAATACCAAAATGAATTAAAAACAATATTTAAATAATGAAATTTAAATGTTTTTAATTGAAATTATTATTAATGAATATTATCATGTTCCACGATTTGTTTATCAATATTATAATTCTACTTCATTATTGTATCCATTTATTCATTTAACACATCAATATGATTTTTCATTTTCTTCATTATTTTATTATCAGTCTTTCAATATTCCATATAATTAAATGGATCATAATTCATAGAATTGATTTTCATATTTCTGTTTTTATTTATTGAATAATAATTTATATTTATTAAGGATAAAAATATTATATTTTTTATAAAATATACAACTGGTTTTAAAAAATTGATAACATTAAAATAATTGTTTTTATATTTTTCAATTATTTAGCCTCTTGAATTGACAAAATATATGTTATAATATCTTAATAGGTAAACTAAGAAATACTAATATTCATGGAATGTTTTTTTGTAACTTTTATAGAACTCACATTTAGTGGTTTATTTATTTTTCAGATATAACCATTGTATTTTATTGATAAAAAATACACTAGAACATTGTTTAATTATCCAGTAAATTTGGTGAAACCATTGATGTGGATATAATGTTTTGGTTTCATTATTCCATATTTGATAAATATTGTTCCATTTTTAAAATAAATCCTTTAATATATAATGTTTCTGAGTTTCAAGGAATATTTATTTTTTATTATATAAATTTCCATTTGAAATAAATATTTTTAATTAAATAAAGTAAAATATACTTTAATATAGATAATTAGTTATAGGGAAAAGGGAATATATATGATTTATGTACTCATATAAAATGAAATATTTATAAAATTATATTTGATTTCATTATTAAAACCCTCTTACTTTATTATGAGTTTTTAGTAAATCATACAGATAGTTTGCGAATCTAAATCATTCATCAAAATTATATTTTCCAATCTCTGATAACTATGTCATAATAATATTATCTTATTATTTAGATGAGAATATTTATTAACAAATAATTATTTATTATGTATTTTGTATTTTATATGAATAAATAAAATATGTGAATCATATCAGTGCACAACAAGTGAAATAACCAAACATCATTGTTCAAAATATACTAAATACAATATCATATATATGTATTCTTCCTTAATTATAATGAGATAAACAAATTCATTGAACCTATAATTTTATGGGAAATTACCATGGATTTAACTTTATTAAATTTAAATGTGTAGATTTAATTATAGGGACTATCATCTCATTAGATTACTTATATGAATTATTCATCAATGGAATAGATTACACATTGTCGTAAAAATTCACAATCCAAATATTTGGATGATAGCTGTTTTTTACAGAAATATTAGGTTCTAGAATATTACTTTATCATAAATTAATATGTTAAATAATGAAAATATTTTAATACTTTGAAATTTTTGTAATATATTTATTTCTATTATAGAAAACTAAATTATCATTATTTAATTATATATATATATAACATATTCAACATATTAATCATGTTTTGATTAAATTAAATTCATTTACCCATATAATGACATGAATTATGTTATTATACTTATTATAATAAAATATTACTTTTTCAAATAAAAAAATATACAACTTAACATAACAATTTTCATATATAGGATTTATAAATTATTAATATATTGTTTTTAAAATCATATTTTGAAAAAATAATTATAAATTTTAAATAACAATATAATATTTGTACTATTGGGTATATTTTTTGGTATTTTTCAAAAAATCATGACATTTAATGAATAATGATAATTACAATGTTTATTAAATGTATTCTCTTTAAAAAATTTATTAAATTAGTATTCCAATTGTTTTTTGAATTTGATTTCATGTAACCTATTTATTACATTGGTATATGTAATATAACTTTATAAGTTTTTTTAAATCTATAAGTGGGTATTTAGTATAATATTTTTTTATGGTTTAAAAAGTGTTTTTTCAAAAAAATGTTTTAAATTTAATAATTTATCTCTATTATCATTAATGATAATAAAACCTATTGAGAAATGTTTTGAATGTAATTTTTAGACAATATATCATTAAATATTTATTTATTCACATACATAGAATATTATTATTCCTGGATTTCATATAGAATCATCTTCTACAAAAAATGATATTATAAAAATTTGTTGTCTTGACATGTATTTAAGATTAATATTGATTTTATTTTTTCAAATTTTTTGAATTTAATTTAAAAAATTGATTCCATATTTTTAATATTAATAATTTTATATTTATAACAACTTCAACACATTTTTCTGTAAAATTGATAGATAAAAATATTAAAATTAATCAATGTTATTAATAAAGAAACATGTTTATTAGGGTAATACACATTTATCACAAGGGAAAAATGACATATAGACATGTATAAAAAACACATTCTGGAAATATTTTTATATTATTCATTTTGCTAATGAATATGTAATATTAGTGGGGTCTGGTGATATGAAAACAAATGTGGGTGGAATTATCTTTTCAATAAATTAGAACATTTCCAGTCACCACACATATAAAAGGACTCCTATCCCCTATAATATTGAATCCTTAATCCCCAATTGGCCTAGTATAAAACTGAAAAAATAATTTCGTATATTATATCCCTTAATTATATATACCACTCTTTTGACATACATCCAACAAAACAAGGTCTTTTTACAAACAAACAAAAGTCCCTAGAAGAATAGGAAACGTCCACCAATGTGAATTTTTATTACATTTTCTCCTCAAATCCTTTAATTTATTATTATACCATTAATATATAACAACCCTATTATCATGTATATTACTATATGTATTTATGTTAATGCTTCAACTTACAACCGCACAGACATCCCAGAAATAAATAGTGAAAAAATTATTCAGCTATTCGGAAAACTACCACTCACAAAATGATTTCATTTTATCCCTTAACTCCATTTATTGTTATTTATAATGTTATATATTATTTTTATATATGGTATTTATAACAGTAATGGATTTGACAAATTCACTTGTGTTTACAGGGGACATCATCTTGATGAAGTGATCTGATTTGTTTTCACTAACACATTATACAGAATGTAATAAGGTGAAGATAATAAATACTTGATATATACAAGAAATATTTATTATAATCACGAGATAATTTAAATTCAATAATTCAAATATATCATTTTATTTTTAACTTATCACTCACTAAAAAATGATGTTATCATTCATGGTTTTTTGGATTATGCCTCAGTAGGGTGATGAGATTCCTTTTCCACCACCACATCACAATAATTCATTATATATTTATATAAAATTTTATAATGTGTTATTTTTTAATTTTACAACATTTAGGGAATATAAAATATTACTTACCTTCATTCCAAAATAATCATTTGAAAATAGATACGTTACTCATGAATAAGTATTGCATACCAACCCCATTATTGTAACATTAGTTCCTATTTCATACCATCATTCATGATGGGTTTAAAAAGTAAAATTGATATATAAATTTGTAATATTTTTCATGGTTTTTATTCTATTTACTTTTATATAATTACATATTTGAAAATAATAAGCCATCGAAATTCAATTATGACGCATAAAATGAATGAGGTCAAAACATCTAAAATATAAATATTTTATTATAAAATTTTATACATCATCTTTATATGGGAAATAAAATTAATAATAAACTTAAAAAAATTTCACATGAAGGAAAATAATAGTCAAATGTTTTTTATTATAGAATTTAAATGCACATGTCACGAATCAAAATCAATCTATGGGATGCCATCTCATTTTTCATTCATTGAGGCATATGATGAGGTTAATGACTTTTATTCATTTATAATGAGTATATATACCCCTTTTGAAATTTTATATCAAGAATTTATATATTGTCATTTTATTTTTTATTTTTTAATGCTATTATGTTGTGGGGTTTGTGATTTAAAAATTTACAAATGTATAATAATATTTTCTTCCAAATAAATCTACTTTTACATGATTTCCATTATACTCTTAATCTTCAGTGAACATATTTAAATATTCTTATTTAAATTTTTAAATAGATATAAAGGATTCATAAATATAACGTTCATTTTCCGTTATTTTAATAGGATTGACGTGGAATTGTTAATGTTTTTTAAGTGAGTTTTTTAAAAAAATGCCAAATGGAATGTATTATTATTAATGTTAGTTGACAATAAAATTTCCATTCACTATTTTTTTTGATATCTACCATCCATTGAAATACATTGTTATTAAATGGAATGAACTCTTTCAATTGTTTTTTCTAATTTTGGTATTAAAGGTATTTTTTAAAATCAATCTATATATTGGTATAATAATTGGATTTTTAATGACTATGTTTATTTAATATCTAAATTTGATTAGCATAATTTATTAATAATTGGTTTATATTTGATATATTATTTATTCATTCTGGGGTTCATGGACATTATATACTATGGGAGAAACAAGATAACGCTGGGTGATTTAATTATTTCTTAAATAAATGATATTCCCAGTTAATAATATAAAACGCAGTGTAATGATTATATTTACAAGGTAAATATATTGTCATGTTTTGGACATATAGTTATTACAATTTCCACTCGATCAACAATGGTTCTGCGAGGGTTCTTTGATATTATGTATCATGGTACGTACTCAAAATTTCCCTAAATTTTTCTATGCTTTCAGGGAAATTAATTTTTTGAATAGGTAAAATAATGATTCTTTCAAATGAATGATATTCCACATATTGTAAGAATGTGATGTTCTCAGAAAGGGTTTTCAGGGGTTTTAATTTTTTTACTAGATTTAATGTTTTCTTGTTTTTATGTCCCTCACTGATATTTTTTTTACATTCAACATTTTTTAAATGCTTTCATAGGATTTTAAGGATGGTTATTGAAAATTAATATTTAATAACGAATGTGTTGGCATGATTTCCTGAAAAAGAAACATGATATATTTTTAATTTCTTTTGTCAATGGATAGATGGATAATGATAGGATGGGTCCACATTGTAAATCTATGTTTACTATATTGTATGTGTTAGGAAAAAAATTACTTAAAAATATAAACAAACAAATCCTAAAATTTTAAGACATTATATTCCTTAGAAGTACTAAATATTATGTATTGATTCTGTATGAGTGATTTTAGTTGATATTAATGGTAGTACTTTAAATGTTTATAGGATTGGTAATGATAATAGAATTATCTTACCAATTTTGACATCATAATGAATCTAAAATGAAATGCAATTTGATGACTACAATTTTTCTTCATCTAAAATTTTTCTATTTAGAATTATTTCAAAAGGGGAAATATGAATACTATAATGGAATGAAACCAAGAGGAAAATATCATTCTAATATACATCCCAAGATAGTTGTAAATGTGGTAGTTTAGTTATGTTAACAGTAATGGATCAATTGAAATATGCTTTAAATAATAGTCATATCCATTATTGAGATGAAACTAATATTTCATGTGGGAACATGTTTATATTGGATACTTTCATGAGGAAACATCCTCCATTATTTAGTGGATATTCAAAACCTGTGGTCGCAAAATAATGGAAAAATTCCTTAGAGATAATAGTGAATGTCTTGGGATATTTGAAAAAAAATGGTACTCTAACCATTTAAATTTTTTATTATGTAGTTCATTTATTATGGTTATTTTTCATGAATACCAAAGAGAATAATTATATTGATTCTATGTAATGTGAAATATTTAAGGATTTATTTATTTATAAATATTTAAAAATTATTTTTTGACTCTGAATGGAAATGATGTTCCATGAATTGTGGTAATAAGGTGAAGATTATGTAGTTCTATATGAAGTAAACATTATAAGATTTTCCTAGTTTGTGCCCATTTTTATTTGAGACACCAGTAAAATAATTTATTGGTTTAACTCAGGATTGAATCCATGTCCATGAAGAGTATTGTCTACATGAGATCAAAAAATCACTGAAAAATTTGTGCTTTTTATTTAAAACGATGTCATGATTTTTCGGACTCTTAAGTACCTCATGATTATGAATAGAATAAGAGGTCAGGATAGTAGGAAATAGATAAAAAAATAATGATGAATAAAAATTAAGTTCCCATGTTTTAATAGGTGACATAAAAATATCCCATTGGAATGTCTTCTGTTGTAATGGAATTAATTTAAATGTGGACTGTATGGACATATATTCCAGGAATACAGGTAAAATAATCCATAATAATTAATGAATGTTGTTAAGTGTATCCATAAAGTAGTAAGACATATTATATTATATATGTTCGATCATTTTTCAAAAAATTTCTCCAAATATGGATTCAAAAGATAGAAATCATCATGGGTTGATACAAAAATGTTTATAGATGTCAACATCAACATGAATAGTTTATGTAGGGAAATTAGTTTAAGTGGTGATGGGTATGCTATTTGTGTTTCCGAAATATTTTGATGCCCTATTTAACTCAGGATATTCAAATTATTACATTTCAGTGAAATTTACTAGTAAAATAGGAATATTAAAACATTAATGTAAAATAGATATTTTTTTTGGAAAATTCCATGAGGTAGTCTTAAATTATCCATGAGAACCCTTTCTTTGTTTTAGGTGGTTTATTATTTCCTAAAATTCATATTGATTTTACTATAGTAGAGTGGGATATTGTTCTTCATATGGATTTCATTTAGTTTATCATTGATAAGATATATGTTAGTTATACTAAATTTATGTTCAATAATTTCATGGATTTTAGAACATACCAAGATACTATGAAATTTATTAGATATTTTAGTGAATGTATCATAGATAAAATCATTGAAAAGAATGAATCTGTCTAAACTAGAGATCTTCCTTTAGTAGATTAAAAATTAGATATTTATATAAATCATTTCCATTGTGTAGTTATTCATTGAGTGGTTAAGTATACTCTTGTCTTAGTTCCATATAAGAATCCAATATATAATTCCAATTATGGAGTTGATCAATTGTAACATTTATAATTGAAAATGAAATTGTACGAGTTGTTAGAAAAAAGGTTAAATTTGAC
This sequence comes from Viscum album, assembly GCA_963277665.1. Classification (NCBI taxonomy): domain Eukaryota; kingdom Viridiplantae; phylum Streptophyta; class Magnoliopsida; order Santalales; family Viscaceae; genus Viscum; species Viscum album. Next base: position 1,910,155,665 of record OY728133.1, read on the forward strand.
ATAAAAGTTCATTGTTGCGTGGTCCTATTTTTAAAATATTGAAAAAATAATGGCGGTTCAATGATAATTTTCGGTGATTATAGAACCTTGAATAACATCAATTTTATAAAGATTTAACCTTTTCCTCATAATGATTACTTTTTTGAAAATATCCATGGAGAACAATGTTTTTTATTGATGACCTGATGATAGGAAACCATCAGATTAATATGAAGGAAGATGATGTTCTAAAGACTGTCTTTGATACTACAGAATGGCACTATGTGATTATAGCTTTTCTATTTGGGTAATATAATGAACCTCAAATATTTATAGACCTTATTAATGTAATTATTCACTAGTTATTGGAAAATAATGTGGTTGTTTGAATTATGGAAATTGTAGTATATTTTAAAATTCAAGAGGAACATTAAAGAAAAAAAAGGATTTTTTAAATCCTAAAACAATAGAAACAATACTTTAAATAGTTCATGTGTGAAATTTTGTTCAAAAAATATAATTATTTGGAAATATTTTATCTAAATATGGCTTATCTTATAAAAATGAAAGAATAAAAATTCTTAAATAATGGATAAGACCAAAAATTATCATAGAAATTTGTAGTTATTTTATAATAGCAGGATACTAATTGGGGGTTTTTAGAAACAATTCTATATTTTAAATCACAATGAATATGTTAACGTGAAAATGAGTTAATGTCATCTATAAAAAATATTTTTTCTTTTTTTAATAACGAAAACATATATAGTTTAATCTACTAGTTTATTTTCTACCATCCAGAAATAATGGACATCACATCTATTATAAAACCTCATTACAATTAATCAGTTGTGTCATAATAAAGAATGATCATTAAATTTGTGATGCATATTATTAGTTCAAATTGAATGAGTTAAATTACCTTTAAAATTATTTGGATTTAGATAAATTTTTTTTAGAGTTTAATAATATTTATTAATATCATGTATAGGGATAAATTTAGAATATATACATATGTAAATGGATGGATGTACATATTCCCTCACAATTATTTGAAACTTGAGATATATATGACAGAATGAAAAATTAAAATATTATAAATACATGATTAATTAACATCCCAAATGATTTTTGACGGTTTAATTAGAAAATTTAAAGATACATTTGATACATAAACATTTTCTTAATAATTTGATGTGTTTTCATAGATTTAGTGGATGTATGGACATCCTCTTTTTTGATTCAGGATTCAGTAGAGTCGTGTTTTTTTTGGAATGATTTAAGAAAACATTGATGAAGGCTTTATACTTACAAGAAAATATAGAATCCAATACTAAGGGAATGTTACATGATTTTAATAATGATTCAGAAGGTATTTTATAAAATGGAAATTATATGTGCCTTGGGTTTCCCAGTTTAAGAAATAGTTGTTTCTTGAATATATGGTCCCAGCCATGGACATTAAATAATAATGAGTTAAGTCATGCATTCACATTGAGAATCCTTTTCAGGTTTATAGTTTTAAATAATTAATCCATAACTATTACATTACATCTCAAATATTAAAAAGTAGACACTTTTACTATAAATTTTTTTTACAACAATAAAACCAATTAAATTAATAAAAAATTCATATCTTGAAAAAAAATCATGAATTCTTCCATTCTCATTCCCTTCCTAATACCCTGTGAAAATCTTATCAAAAATGTGGTATGATCATAAAAATCACTATATGGGATATAAAAAAACAAAGAAAATATTTTTCCATCAATACATACAAATCAATGAAACCATACATTTCAATAAAAAAGATATGTTCTTTTACATACCTCATAAAAATATACGTTTTATGAATGACACATAGAAATAATAAAATCAAGAAGGTAACTTGTGGTATCCATAACATACTTAATTTTAGCTTTCACAACTACAAGGAATTTTACCATTGGAATACCCATCATAGTGTAGTCCCAAAATCACATAGGAGAAACATTAATGTTTACCTCTATCACATTACCCAATGAATTAGAGTGCTATATGTCCACAATGAAACATATATTCATCCAAAATATTTTTCCAAACATTACTGCACAAATTAATTCACATTTTATTCTATTTTCCTTAGGCATAAAATGTTCCCAAAAGAGATAAAGTCCTCTAAAATAACATGTATCACACAATAAACAAACCATTTTCTTATACTAAGGATATACATTTGATAAAACATAAGTTCAAAAATCAACATATTCTTGATTCATAAAATAATTTAACTAAAAATAATATGTCATACTAACTAGGGACTTCACCTAGGCCAGTGGAAGGTGATGCGCCATTGTCCGCCATCAGTTGTGGGTTCGATTCCTACAGCCTTTCTGGAAGTGATGGGTTTTCACCCATCCTATGAGTTTTCGTTTTTTCTAAGACCATATAATTCTTATAAAATTCTAAAAAATAATATTATTTCCTAAAAAATTACTACAAACTGGTTTATTCCAATTTTTTATCTAATACCTTTCATTTTGATTAAAAAGCATCATATGAACCCCAAATGTTATCCATTATGTACACACAATAAAAGTTAATTCTTCCTTGAATAATATTTTCACATATCAAACATAGGGTTACACTTAATATAAAAAATCCTTTCAAAGTAATCCCATCCTCAAAAGAGCATTAAAAATTTTAAACATTTCATCATCCTGCAACCTACTATAAATCATTAATCCATTATATGTAGAATTCATACTCATTTCACACTCTTCATAATCCATTAATTATGAATATACACCATATTTCATAATAAATAATTTTTTCAGATCAAATACCCTTATCATTTATAAATACCAATCCAAAGATACTTCATTCCTCATGGAAAAGAAAATAAATCATACATTGATCCATATATCATGATCTTCAGGATGTTCCCATTCTCTTTGGACAAGTTTTTATACATTCAAAAAGTAAATTTTCACTCCACATTAGTAATTTCACATTTAGATGGAATTAGAGGAGTTGAGGTCTTGAAATAATATAAAATATATACCATAGCCCATAATATTTTTTAGAAATGAGTATGTGTTGGATAACTCAAACTATTTCTTACAGATTATTAGAATACTCAAGATGTTTTCAAAAATCATTTGAACATTTTTTTAGTTATAATATTGATGATAAAATTGTTTGAGAGGGATAAGAAGGTTGTGAATGATATAATTCCTTCAAAATGGACTAAGGATCCTTAATATATTGAAAAGAATCAACACTTAAACATGAAAAATATTGTTATTAAAAAAATATTTCTATATAGGTTAATGATAACCTAAAAACTGTTATATTACTATAATCCATCGACCTCCTAATATCTCCATTGTTCAAATTTTTATCAAATAAACATATTTTTCCATAACCCTCCCAAATTTTCCATATGATAATATCTCTCTTAGTTATATGAGATCATTTAACTACGCATAGATTACACCCTAACATCAATAGTTATATAAACTAAACTATGTTACCAAATATAAGGACATGGACTTAAACATTATAAAATATTGATATATTTCAATAATTCACATTGAGATTCATTTTGGGTTTATATTTTTTAATAATTAGTCAATAACTATAACATTACTTCTCAAATATTACAATGTAGACACTTCTATAGTATCCAATTTTTATACAACAATAAAACCCATTAAATAAAACAAAAAATATTTTCCTGATTTTTTTCCGAATTCTTCCCTTCCTTATCCTTCCTAATATCCTCTGAAAATCACTTAGAAAACATAGGATGAGCATAAATATCGCAATATTGGATATTAAATAAGGAATTGAAACCCAAGTCCATCAAAACATACAAATCAATGAAACCATAATTTTCAATCATAAAACATATGTTCATCAACACACCTAATGAAATAATAAGATTTATTAATGTCACATAGAGATCATAAATCATAATTTTATCTTGTGGCATCTATAACTTACTAAATTTTAGCTTTAACAACTACATAGGGGTAACGTTTGGAAAACCCATCACACTATATTACCTATATCACATTGGAGAAACAAGAGCGTTTACCTCCGTCACATTACCTAATGCAATGGAGATATGTCTCAGGCTCACCCACACACGGTTTTTCATAGAAGCACCCGTATACATAAATAATTCCCATGAACCATAACAAAATCATAACACAGAAATAATACTTGACAGAAATATAAAATGTCAACAATATAATCACAATATATCAATTCAAGAGATTTACATAATCAATTTTTTATAAGTACAATTTTTTAATGTCTCTAAATTTTGGTATAATTTTATTAATTAAATGAAATTATTTTTTGATCGTGAAATTCGACTGGGCATGATTCCAAAGTCCGGAGTGCCCGTAATTCTCTGTCAATGTTTTGTAAAACATTAAATAACACTCTTAAGCAGTTTCTTGAAGAAGTGGAATAACTCTTAAACAGTTTCCTAAATTTAAAATCTGAGTGAACCATTGTGTTCAGGATGGTGGGTTTACCTTAGGCACGTATTATGTTTGGTCGGCATGGGCCTCCTATGAGAAAACCCAAAACGACATAATCATAAATAGAATAATTAAATAAAATAGTATAATTTTAAAATGATTATAACTCACAAAAGGTAACTTGGATTGAATATCCGAGATAACTGATGAACTCATGAGGGTATGATTTATTTAGGATGATTCTAAAATTGGCTAGTGCGAGCCAATAGTGAATTTTAATTTATGGCCACAAATAAAATAATTAAGTGAAAAATTATTTTATTTAAAAATCCATAACGTATAAATGGTAACTCAGATTAGAAATCTGAGAGTACCGTTGGGTTTCTTGGGGAATGTTCTCTTTTGGCAGAGCCTAACCTTGACCGTCTCATGTAGAGGGTGAATGTTAATATTTTTCTGAATTTTTTTTTTGGTACGTTCAACAAACGCATGATCCACGCTTTTCTCTCTTTTAAACTGGTGTTCAGATTTAAAATCTAAGGGCACTGTTGAATCTGTAGCGCTGATATTATCTTAAGGAAGGGTTTACTTTGACCATAGTAGATTGGGTGAAAAAGAAATTTTTTGTGGACTTTTTAAATATTAATAAAATAACAAGTTTTTTTATATTATTTCCATTCATTCCTCCAACCGACAAACGATGTGGGAGGGACCGGTGCTATGTCAAGAAAATAAGTGGTTTGACTCTTCTTTTTTCGTGACCGCACCATTGGTAATTTTGGAGGTTCATCAATTAAATGAACATCATTAATTCCTTGAGCGTTTAACACTCATTCTCCTCTCCCATTCATATGGTGCTCGGGGAGGGGTGTTCACACAACTTCACCAAGTGACGATGCCCTAGGAATGTACTGCGACACCAACCACCTGGAGGACGAGACTAGTTCCACTAGGTAGTGACGAGTGCCACTTAGTCACAAACCGAAGACAATGATAAAGGAGGTTCTTTCAACTGTCATCTGTGAATTTCTCTTCCAGGTTGGGGTTTAAATATATGTTTGAATTTATTTTATTGATTCTTCGTATCCAAAATTCACGATGACGATGGCCAGACGAACATGGCCATCATCACGCACTAAAACAATGTTCCTTTTTCATTCATTTTTTGCACGTTCTTCATGTGTTCTTCAACTCCAAGTATTTATATTTGCTGGAAACACAATTTTTTTCCATACACAACATATGGACGTAGAGCCCTCAACCCAGGGATTGGGAATATGTGATTGTTTTATTTTTCAGGCTTTAAACGAATCCGCAATGGCTCGCGGAATGAGGTGGCGGCCGAAACCTGACCGACCACGAGGACGGAATGGTGGTGCATGACCGCACCGCCAGATGATGAGGAAGCCACGACTCATCTACCGCGATAGGGTAGGGTGGCGGTCGGCATCTGGCCTGCCATGTTACGGGGCAGCGGCGCACGTTAGCGCTGCTGGTGGAGCAGGATGTTGCGGCGGCATGGCCACGGCAGAGGTCGGAGGGCGGACGACAACATGCCGACTATAGGTAGAGTACTGTCGCACCTCCATTCCACTGGGAGGAGAACTATCTGACAGATTCGGCTAGACGTGATGCACTGATCGAGACCCCTAGGTGGTCCCACATGCTTGAAGGGTGACTGAACAACCATCTGACTGTTCAGAAAACCGAGGGGGTGGGGGTTCCCCCGGGTCCCGGTTCGGGCAGACCACGCCACTGGGCCGTGCCCAGTGTAGCCCGGACTAACCCCTTCACGGGCCCGGTTCTCTAAGGCCGAGGCCGACCGGGCCAGACCTGGACCGGGTCGGCCGGGGTTGGTCCGACCGGGACAGACCGGACCCAGGCCCACCGAGACCCTATTTTTCATTTTCGGCCATAACTTATGATCCGAGTATCTGTTTAACGAATCATCTACGGTTATAGAATCCTTGTATCAATATGTTCCTATTGGTAAACTTCACTTGAGTTTTGGATAAGGTTGGTGTATATCTGGGTTGGATCAGACATCGAATCCAATCGGGCCCTTAGAGCGTAATTGCTAATAACATACAGACCGGGCGTTTGATTGATGCGTCGTCGATTGTGTTGGGTCCCTTATGACATGAAATATCATTGGGATACTTATTCATGGAACTTAAGGGATATTGAGGTATCACATATAGCTTGGGGTGCGGTTCTCCCTAGCGCGCTACGTACAGAACCCTGCGACTAGCTAAGACTTGACCACTGCTGACCGTTTCATATCAGAGTGACTCATCCATCCATGTGGGGAGCGCCTCTGTGTGACAGAGCAAATCCACTATACTCGAAAGGAGGAGTACCTCATCAGGCCATGAGGTGGAGCGCCTCTGTGTGACGCGGCAGACCCATGGTGGGGAGCACATCTATGTGATGCGGCAGACCCACTATACTCGACAGGAGAAGTACCTTAGCAGTCCATGGTTAGTGGGAAGCACCACTGTGTGATGTGACAGGACCATTTTAATCAATATAGGATGATCTCTCTAGTAGATGAGTTGTTCAATGATGTGAAGGGGGATGTTTCTTGTTACTATCGCTAGAGAATCCAATGGCTGGCTTTCAGCTTTCATACCGATCCTGTGTGGGTCAGACCCGGGGTGGGTCAGCGCTTAGCGATCTTATATGGGTCAGCGCATACCAATCATGTGTGAGTCAGATATAGTGTGGGTCAACGCTCATAGATCCTATGTGTTTCAGTGAATTCCGATCTTGGGTGGGTCATATCCTATGTGGGTCAACATAGGTTAGTTCCTATCGATCTTGTGTGGGTAAAACTCCGTATGGTCAACAACAGTGCCTCATGACAAAATAAGATGATCCAGTTTCGTGACTAATCATCTTCACTTCTATACTTCACTAATACCTGGTTTAAGCTAAGACACTCTGTGAGATGTTTTTAATTTGTGGCTATTATTGAGGTTATCTTCATGTTATTACCTGTGTGTTACTTCTACCTTCATGGTGTTACATGTGTTGTACTTCTACCTTCTTGGTGTTACCAATGTGGTACTTCTAACTTCGTGGTGTTACCTGTGGGGTATTTCTACCTTCATGGTGTTAACTATATGGTACTTCTACCTTTTTGGTGTTACCTGTGTCTTACTTATACCTTTTGTGGTGTTACCTGTATGGTACTTCAACCTTTGTGGTGTTACCGTTGTGGTACTTCTACCTTTGTGGTGTTACCTGTGTGGTAATTCTATCTTTGTGGTGTTACCTGTGTGGTAATTCTTACATTGTGGTGTTAACTTTATTGTATTCTTACCTCATATATGAGATGAGTATATCTTGATGACATAGGTATATGTATGGACATTTACCTAAGTAAAGTTTATATATTGATTTATAGTTTTCCCTTTGTTGAACTATAGGATACATACAGGGGTCTTAGGGTCCCTACTGAGTATCGTTATAGTCTCCCCTACATGGGCTTCATCCGCAACTTCTTGTGTCTTGTGCAGATGATGAGTAGCTAGGATGAGACTTGAGGGAGCTTAGAATATTTTGTACACATAAAAGATGAGCAGACGTGGGGTGCTATGGCGATTATTTGTACCTACCCTTTAGATGATGAGTAGCTGGGTTGAGACTTGAGGGAGCTAGGACCAGGCAGAACAAAGAGGAGACGGGATGATGTGGAGTGTAGTGGAGATGATTTTTTCCTACCCTTCTAGTAGGATCCTCGGAGGACGATCAAAGAGATATTTTGTGCATTCATTTTACCTTGTACTTTTTCAGTTGGGCTTGTATTCCAGCCCCATTTAACATGCAACACTCTTTTACTATACTGTGTACATTGTGATAGTATTCATCTTTGTGATTGGTTGTGTGAGTTTAATGGTTATAAAGGTAATTCCTTCCCGGTTTTAGGGAATACGCCTTTCGGTTCTATTCTCATGATCCTGGCCTATGGAAGGTGGGCTAGTGATAGTCATGGCATAAGCCCCGGGGGACATGTCATGACAAATTGGTATCAGGGAATTCCGTTTCAACGGAAGAACTCGGAGTCTGATCTTTTGACTCGACTATATTGTTAAGTGTAATGACTATAGTTTTCAGCTCGGGAAGTCCATTGTTGGGACGGCGGCCAACGTATCCATACACCAGGACCCTGACTGTTGATTTCTAACTCTGTGCACAAAAACACAGATTGCGTGTGTGTCATTGAAAATTTTTCTTTGTGATATCTTTGAGTCAACTCACTAGGTATAACATAATGACCATGGGGCACCTGTTTCTTATTAGGATGCCGCCACATAGACACACATCTAAGATTCCAGAGAGAGTACACTATGATGTCTCGCCGAGCGACAAGGCTCTAGTGTAGGGCCCTCTTGCTATTTTGGCACCATCAAGCGGTGTACAGGTAGCACCACCACTCATTAGGCACCGGTTACCACCAACTGCGTTGGCGGATGACGCACGCTGACTGAGCACGTTGCGTGAGTTTCAACAGTAGAGGCCTCTGAGGTTTTAAGGCGAGGCAGATTCCCACGCAGCTGAGGGCCGGATGGCGGTGTTTGTTTGAGTTTTTTGCCTAGTTGAGACACCGGCAGAGCAGATAGTGATCTTAGCTAGTAGTCTTTTCTAGTGAGTTACCATGAGGATGGTCTGCATAGTGATGAGGCTTCAGTATGTGTATCGTTTCTCGATATGGTACCTTTGGGTAGTGTGATCGCTATATTTCTGCCCGGTTGTGAGGAATTACAACTGGTGGTACACAAAAAAGACGGGCTGACGTGGGGTGATGTGGAGACGATCTATACCTACCCTTCAGATGACGAGTAGCAGTGCTGATACTTGATGGAGCTCGGATGAGGTAGTACATAGAAGAGATGGGATGACGTGGAGTGTTGTGGAGATGATCTGTTCCTACCATTCAGGTAAGATCCTCAGTGGATGATCTAGGAGCTGTTTTTTGCTTTCAGTTGTACTTGTACTTTTACAGTTGGACTTGTATTCTGACCCCTTTTACATTTGTTTCTGACGCTTTTTCCGGGGCGTGCGCGCATCCGTCCGTCAGGGGGGGACGCGCGGCTTTGTTTCCCCGCATTCCCGCTTTCCAAAGGTGGGCGACATTCGTTCCTTGTTCAGGTACGTCTGCTCCTTGATCGAAACCGGATGATGGGATGTCGGTTCTTCCTTCCGTGGATTCCTCCTCAGAACTCGTCACCTAGTCCGGGTCTCCCTTATAGATTTAATATGTAGTTCGTGAAACTCTTCCCAGTGCCATGTTTCCATGAACACCGGTTAATTACACCGCTTCTGTCGGGACATTACAAAGGGTCCAGTCAGGGCAGCAACCTTCGGTCAGGGGAGTAGTCACGTTGAGGCATCAGTAGCGTGTCTGGATGCTGGGGTGCCTGGCATGTCTGTCTGTTATCCTTGATCACAAGGCTTCTCGAGGGCGTGGAAGCCCGAGGCATCCCACATCGAGCGCGGGGAATTACATGTCATAGACACGTATATGAGGGTTTCCTCAGCTTCCCGTGTTCAACACAGGGTATGCCGCGAGTTTAACGTCTAGCGGAGACAGATGAGAGTGAAATGGGACCATCGCAGGGGGGCGACAGTGAAGTTGGGCTTGAGCCTTGACGAGGCTTCCTACGTATACCCGTGGTAGGGAATCAAAGTCCGCGTATTTCGGGATGGTGCCAGTAAACCGACGTGAAGGTAGACCTTGGTCCACTATTGGTGGGCTTGAACCTCGTGGAGGCTTCCTACGTACCATGCCTTGACATGGATCAAAGACCTCGTAGTTCAGAAGGGGTTGGGTCGCAATGGCTTACCACTGGACCAGAATGTAGTTTAACGTCATGTCGGACGAAGATGGGACCCGACGTGAATGAAACGACGGGTGGGTGTGTCGGTGAACCGACATGAAAGTGGACCTTGGTCCAATGGGTGGTGGGCTTGAACCTCATAAAGGCTTCCTACGTACCATTCCTTGACACGGATCAAAGACCTCGTAGTTCGGAGAATACAGTTTAACGTCATGTGGGACGATAGTGAACCCTGACGTGAATGAGCGACGAGTGGGCTTGAACCTCGTGGAGGCTTCCTGCGTACCATGCCTTGACATGGATCAAAGACCTCGTAGTTCAGGTGGTCACAACGGCTTACCGCTGGACTGGAATGGGACCCGACGTGAATGAGCGATGGGTGGGCTTGAACCTCGTGGAGGCTTCCTACGTACCATGCCTTGACATGGATCAAAGACCTCGTAGTTCAAATGGGTTTTGTCGGCGAACCGACATGAAAGTGGACCTTGGTCCACTGGGTGGTGGGCTTGAACCTCGTAGAGGCTTCCTACGTACCATGCCTTGACATGGATCAAAGACCTCATAGTTCAGGTGGGTTGGGTCGCAATGGCTTACCACTGGACCGGAATTGCAGTTTAACGTCGTGCTGGACGGGGGTGAAACCCGACGTGAAAGACGGGCGGGCTTGAACCTCGTAGAGGCTTCCTACGTACCATGCCTTGACATGGATCAAAGACCTCGTAGTTCAGAAGGGGTTTTCTAGGGTCGGTGCTCACTCTAAGCCCACGTGAGTCATGCTCGATGTGAGAAACAAGAGGTTTCAAGGACCCGACGATCAGGTCGCGAAGGGTGCGTCCGTGAGAAGCGAAGAGGGGCTTACGCGTTGGGCGGCCCAGGGTGTTGGGACTTACTACAGGATGGAGGCCCATGGCGCGACAAAGCGCGGGAAAGATGGACCTTGGTCCGACGATGGGAGGTGCCTCGTTCCCTATCACGTCCTCCACTGACCTTGGTAGTGGGGAAGTACAGAGATGCACGGGTGCAATCATCCGTACCAAAGGTTAGGGGCTTACGCACTGAGGCAGCCCTTCCCCTGCGAACATACACCACTCCGACAAGGAGGATCTCATTCCATATGCGGAAGAGTTCCATTCCCGTGGAGACGAGTGGTGTAAAAAATGTTCGAGTTGGGGGGACCCTTCGTGAGGGAGACGAGGTTGGGTCATAGTTTAACGTCATGTGTTGAGGACGTGGTGCTTGGCAGTTTAACGTCCTGCAGCTCGGACGAGGTGGGTTCACTCCACACCCCTAAGGCTTACATAATCGGTACCCTCTGGTCCTTGGGGAAGGGAAGGTGCCGGTAAGGCTATGGTAAAGGGGGGTCGAGGGATGAACCATCGAGGGGTCCACGTTAGCGTGGCTATGCGAAGAAGCAATAGCCATTAGCGTGCCTATGCGAAGAAGCATTAGGCGAAGCAACGCTACGGGAGGTGTTGTCCATGGGACTTTGAAATCACATCGTGCAAACCTGGAGGGTCGCACGGAAAGAGGAATCGCTAAGCAGAGGAGTGTGCTTCGCGGAGTGGGGTGCCTTGGCCTTAGCATGGGGCGTAGGTGGGAGTGGGAGGTGCTTCGCGAAGTGGAACAGTGTTCGCGGAGCACTGCCTCACGAAGAAGGAATGGTTCGCGAAGCAGGGTCCTTCCAAGCAATGTGCTTCGCGAAGTGGAGTGATCCTGCCTTAGCATAGGGATTACTCATATGGGTTGGGTGTTTCGCGAAGCACAAGTGCTCCGCGACTGCCCGGGTTCCCTTGGGAATCCCCTTCCTTTGCGAACGCCCTTGAGCTTCGCGAAGGGCATCCCTCTCGGAAGAGGGGCTCAAAACGAAACAAATCAGAGTCGTCTCGCGAAGTAGAAATACCTCGCGGAGCTCATGATTCCCGGGGCAAAACTTGCTTCGTGATTCGGGAGAGGAGAAGCCGAAGGGTCGGATTGTCCGTCCTCGGGACTCAGGGGGAGTCGAGTATTTATAGGGAAGGGGCGCCGCGAAGCAGGGCTCGCGCGTCGCATCTGGTGCTTCGCGGCGGCTCACGAACGTCAAACGGGTTCACGGAGGATTACCGCCTCCGGAGCTTCGCGGCGGCTCGCGAACGTCAAACGGGTTCGCGGAGGATTACCGCCTCCGGAGCTTCGCAGGGTCGCTATGGTTGGGGCGCTTCGCGGCTGTGCTTCGCGGCTGGGCTTCGCGGGGCAGCGCGCCGGCTGTCTTTTTCGTTCCTTCCTTTCGGGCCACATTTTTGGCGCCAACAAATGACCCCCCTCAGACTTGGAGCTGCGGAGGGCGAAGGGTCGAAGTCTGAGGGACAATCGCCAAAACTGTCGGTGGTTCGCGATGCAGCATCACGAAGGGGGGCCCGCACTGCTCGCCGGGGCCGCGGATCCGGACGCGCCGCGATGCTTCGCACGGGTGAGGCGCGCCGCGATGCTCCGGGGTCGTCTCCTATAAATAGGGGGTCCGCCCTCTTCTGTCTTTACGTGCCTTCCTTGTCTTTTTGTGCTCTCGATTTCGCGAAGCTCCGCGTACTCCGCGACAGCCCTCCGCGAATCGAGCTTCGCGGCGAACCGCGGGTCTCCGACTCCGCGTCCGCGCCAAGCGAACCTTTGCTTGTCTGCCTTGGCCGGACTTCACAGTTTGATCTTGCGGCCTACCTTTGCGATCCAGCTTCGCGATCGAGCTTTGCGATCGAGCTTCACGATCCATCCAGAAGAATCCTTTTCTGAGGGCCAGAGTTAAAATGGCCCATCAAGAAGCTGTCTTGGGGGTCCTCGCAGATGCTGCTCGTCGAGATGAGATGGCCAACCGTCCAGGCTTGGGGGAAATGGTTCGGAGCCACTCGGACCACACTTCCTTGACAGACCTGTTGTCGGAAGGTCAGAGGGATTACCCGCAGTGCAAGAAACTGCCGTTGTACGGCTTCGGGCTGAGGGATGACGTCTTCATCCCTGAGCCAAGAAGGGATGAACCAGCTTGCTGGTTCAGGAGCACACCATGCCAGCACCAATGGTTCAGGGCGACCGATGGTCATGCACAGGAGGATTTCACACCCGTCACCGTTGATTGCCTCTACAATCATGTGAACGACATTGTCAGGAGGCCACTGCAACCAGAGACGTCCCCTCCTCTCTACCGCACCATGCTGAAAGCGGCTCTGCAGGATCCCAAGAAGGGATGGTCCGATGAGTGGGACCTGCGCCAGGGCAGAAACTTTACCGATGACTGGGCCTGGGCCTACTGGGTAGGCGCCTCATGCGAGGAGTTCGAGGCCGAGCTGAGGAGAGTGGGATTGTATGAGGCGGCATGGGCCTCCCAGTTTCACATTTATCAACCAAAGCAGCTGATGCCGGAACTGCTGAGTAGATGGTCATCCAGGACCAACACTTTTCACCTGCATCACAGGGAGGTGGGCATCAGCCTGTGGGATGTCTACCAGGTTTCTGGGGTCCCGATCTTGGGGGCCATGTATGACGAGTTCCTCCCCATTTCCAGCATGTGGGGAGATGCCGAGCAAATGCCACGGTTGGCGTCAACGCTGATGGCGCTTGTCCCTGGAGAGGACAATGAAGCAGTGAGGGATGTCCACTTCAGAAGATGGTTCAAACGCTTCCTGAACTTCCCAGAAGATCGAGAGTTCCCTCAAAGGCCTCGAACTTGTCCGAGGGCAGCCCAGCGGGGCAAGGGACACTCGTATTGGCAGGTTTTAGAGGACAGCCAATGGAAGACTTGGGGTTTCAGTGTTAGCACTGAACAACAGCCGATAGTCAGGCTGGCGGCGTTCATCGCGGCTCTCATCTGTGGGTGGATCCTACCAGTGAGAGATACAAGCATGGGGGTACGGCCCAGCTCATTCATGATGGCATCGATGTTGGCCATGGGGCAGCGGATCAACCTGGGGATCCCGATGCTCGCCAAACTATACAGAATGCTGCGGTGTATTAGCGAGGGCAAGAAGCCGCCAAGAATATGCGGGCACTTCCACCTCCTGTATGGGTGGATCGCGATGCATATCAGGGGGATTTACGAGTATACAAACCCCATTTCGCCGCCCGGGATCAGACTTTCGCCCCTCCATTCTGAACGCAGTTGGGAGCTTCCCATTCAAACTGGCCGTTCCGATGGTGCTGAATAGGGTGTGGAGGGCGGACGAGTTCAACTTTCATCCCTTCCCACTGCCGACGGGGAGGCTTACTGATGATGGACGGGGAACGGAAGAACATTGGGCTTACCTCCTGGCCTTCCGAGGTGGAGTTTTGGTGGCTCGGATAGATCGTGAGCCAATCTGTGAACCGTACACCCCGCATCGTTTTGCAAGGCAGTTCCGGTGCCTCCAGCGGCTGACCCCGCAGGTATACTGGGAGGTGCGTCACGAGGAGCACCCGTGAGTGATGAGGCAGTTGTGGCTCATGTTCACACGTGAGGATGGAAAGATGCAGATCGCATTGCCTCCGTCCACCTCCGCCTTCGGCTTAGTGAAGGAGTACGCCATCAGCTGGGAGGCCGCTTACCCGGGGGAGATGCTGAAGCAGCCAACGATCCGGGATGGTGACGGTGGGCCTCCTTTATCTCGAGGCCGGGGTCGGAGGGCAGCTAGGGCCGCTCGCGGCAGCGGGGCTTCCATGGCGGCGAGACCCGCACTGGCCGAGGGTTCGACAGCAGCGGCGGATCCGGTGGTTCCGGGAGAGCAGGGTCATCCGGAGGGGCGGCCACCGAGGGGGTTCCGTAGGATACCCACTCAGGCTCCGGGGAAGCGGCTGCGTCATATCGATATGGCAGAACATGCTGTCTTTCCGGAAGCTTGGGACATTTGGGATGTCAACCGGCAATTCCTCAGCCCACCTGAGATGTGGGCCCACCTGAATCGCCTCGGGATGGAACTGCCGGGCATTGGCCCAGTTCGGGTTGGATTCATGGTGTCTCCGGCGGAGGCGAAGCAATACTTGAACGAGCTGGAGGATTACATCCACTCCAGTGGTGTCCCTCGCCCAATGACAAACCGGGTGAGGGTACTGTTGAATCAGACGGTCCCTCCACAGTTATCGGCTGCCGATCTGAGGGAGCGCTTCCCCTTGCCGGAGGAATCAGGGGACTCTTCTCAGGGGGACGAGGCTGGAGGAGGGAGCCTGTTGGAGGAGGGCGAGGTCGGAGACCGAAGCTCAGAATCCGACGACTTCGCGGAGGCTCTCGAGGTAGCATTACGATCTTCTCTTCTTACGATCTGTTCTTGAATCCATATGGACTTCTCACCAATGTTCGAGCCATGCAGGAGGAACTTGTTCGTAGGCCTCGTTCTCACTCCTTGACGGGTGATGACGCGGGACCTTCAGAACCCGCGCCTATGGCTGCGTCCAGTTCTGCATCTGGTGGGACCAGGGGGTCTGAGGCGGCTCCTCTGGAATCTCCAGGCCTTCCAACAGTATACGGGGGGCCTCGTCTCGGAGTCCCATCAGTACCGGCCCAGGAGCAGCGCTCGGAAGTCGATCTTCGTAAGTCTCCTCCACCGGTCTCCTTGTTGCCACATGTGGGCCATGCCAACTAATGTTTATGTCTTTTTCTGTCATACAGTTCTCCGACTGGCGTGGGCTGCTGCAGCGATGCTGGTCGGGATGTCTGGCGGCGTCCCTCCCAGGGGTATGCCGGTGATGGTGACGATAGTCCCTTTACCTCCCCAAGCTGCGGCGCACACCATCACTGGCGGGACCACCAGCAGGGCCATACTTGAAGTCATCGAGGTGGACTCTGAGGAAGAGGATCAACCGGTCGGTCCCAGTCCTGTCGTGTATGCGCCGGCGTCAGGTGTCGTACCAGACTCAACACCCGATGCAGATCCCGCTGAGGAATTCCTGCAGGCATATCCTGCGTACGAGCCTGCCGACCGCGCGGATTGGGACGAAACGACCTCTGATGAGGAAGACAGCAGCATAGTCCGCCGCCAGTCGTGGAATCTGATCACGCGCTTTATCAGGGACACTCCCCAAGCGCAATGGCTGTCCAAAATGGATAGGCTCTGCTCGCGGTTGCGCGAACTATGTGCCGGGGGAGTGGATGCCCAACGCCCTCACGCGCTCATCCGAGACCTCATGGCTGAGAAGATCCGGGAGCATGATCGTGGGCTGAGCGTGGGATGGCAGCGGAGGAAGGCGACCAACATTAGGAAGCTCCAGGAGGCTGAAGGCGAGGTCCAACATATGCAGATCCGGGCCAACGAGCTTTCAGCCACTCTCGATGCGCAGTCTGAGATGGTCTCACGATTGAAGGCCCAGCTAGCAGAGGCTGAGGAACATATGGGGAAAACCTCTGGAAGGATGGATACAGTTCGGGCCGAGGTAGAAAGGGCCAGGGCCAGGGTTGACGAATTACGCCCCGCCGCTGCTGAAGAGGAGCGGGAGTTGAATCAGCGGCAACAGGCTTTGGACGCCGCAAGTCAGCGGGTGGCGGAGCTGCAAAGCTCTTTTGACGGAGTCAACCCGTCCATGGGGGAAGTCAACCCCCGAGTATTGTAGCGAACCCGAAAGAAACTTTTATTAACACTTTTGTGCTTCAACTCTTTCTTTCTCCTTTGTTTTGAGTTCCGTAGCACACACGATTTCCACTGTTGAATTGCCTTGTTACATCCCTACAATGTTTGCGGGACGCTTGACAACAATTCCCTCAAACCAGTCCAGATTCCCGAAAGATGGGGAAGGCTTGATTGGAGGAGGAACTTCCAGGATAGCCGAATTACCGTTTCTTCAACGTGCTCTTATGCACGAACGGGGCAACGCCAGGGGCGCCGAAATCGGTTCAAACAGATGAAAATGGGAAGTGTGAATCACGATGCCCAAATTCGGAACACTGTGGGGATAGCGTGACAATAAAGGACAACCTCTAAACGTGGCGGACAAACGGTATCCTTACTGCGTTAGCCTGAAATGGGGACCACAAATGAGCATCGACCGCTGACCATATTCACAACGCGGGATTTTATCAATTTGTTGTTGATCAATCTTTCAGGACGTTGGCCCAGGACAGTTGGTGGACCATAGGTCAGACATCCATACTGTTAGGGGGTCCTTCCAGACATGACCTGTCTTCCGGAACGTTGGCCCAGGACGGTAGGTGAGCCGATGCGGCATAAGACCAGGTCGTTAGGGGGTTACTTTTAACATGAAAGAGGACGAGGGTCCGAATAAGGGACACACAAAGCGTGGAACATGGAGTGGTGGTTTGCTCAAACAGAATCCAACACTTCGGTAGTTGCGCCACCGTGGTGGGAGTACGCCAGATGGGCGCATCGGCCTGATCACGGATTATTCTTTCTTCCAGACAGGGCCTCTGGCGAGGGCTGGGAATGGGGAGGAACAAGATTTCGTGATTCCAGGGGCTGGACCCTAGGCGAAATGCCTGGGTGTCTCTACGTATCCCACATGATGATGGGAATCAAGCCGCACGTAGTTCTTGAAGCGCAGTTTAACGTCATACTGGACGAGGAGCAGCCTGACCGTGTTGGTACACATCCAGCCAAAACTACTAAGCCCACGTGATTCGGGCTCGGTGTGGGAAACAAGCAGTAGTGGTGGGAATTTCCCGACGCAGAGAGGGGCAGGTTAGGGCAAAGGGATGCTCGGTGACTACCGGCCCGATGACACTAACACGATCATTCAGCGCACCTAGATGCGCGAAAAGAAAGAGCCGAGTATGATGGAGTTCCACTTGAACATGAGGGAGTGGAAATGTGTGAATCATGACGCTCGAGATTCGGATCACGATGATGGCGGCGTGGCGATGGAGGATTACTGCTGGCCATGTTCGCAACACAGCATCTGTAAAGACCCGTATCTTGACATACATGGACATTACATTACTTTTGTGGAATACTTAGTACATTACAAAAACACACACACAAGGACCGTAATAGTTTAGTGTCTTTGGAAACTCGGACTATAATCTTCTAATCGTGGTGAAAGATCTTCAAAATCTCTCATAAAGATCTTCCTTTTTTTTACCTAAAACCTTTCTTTATATCCTGGGGAAAAGAAAACATAAAATGGTGAGCTCAAATGCTCAGTAAGGGTAAACAAAATAAATATCAATCACATCATATTCATAAGAACATAACATTTTGGAAATCATAACCTGCAAAAGAGAGCATAATTTCATAATCATGGGATAAATCATGGCAGTGAAAAAGTAATCCCAATAATCATAACTTAAAACATGAAACTTTGTGGCATACACACATAATCATAGAGAATCATTTCTTGTTAGTCAATACTAATTGCCAAGACTATCTTAGTGGACAAAGTCCCTTCTGAATCGAGTAACCCTCGTTTCAGTCCTGTTTCACTGAACCGGTATAACCTACCGTTCCAGCCCTTTCTATCTCATGAGATATAAAATCTTTACCCAATGCATTGGAGGGATATATAGGTCCCACCCATCTTATAATGAATCCTTTCTTATGTGTGCCACATAATCATAAACCATACATCATAACGTAACCCATGTAATAAAAATGGGATTCTTAAACAACATGACATCATAAAACAATTCATATAAGATAAAGGAATTCATAAAAATGTTTCCATCACAATATAATCAAATCCATGTAATAATAGTGATAAAAACATAACCCTTTTATTATCTTAGATGGAAAATAATTTTGATAAAATACTTGAACTCCATTCTTGAGGAAAATATCCTTTCTACTTCAAAAACATTTTTCCTTTCATAACATGTCATACGACTTTAAAATAAAAGAAGTTGATTAAAAATAAACTTGAAAACTTGTAATGGAAGCTTCTTGGAAATAATGTTTTAAAAATCCATTCATGCCGTATAAGTTAAAAAAAACATTCTTCGAACTTCTGTCGGAAAAGTCAAAAAGTACCTCGTACAAAAAAAACGACAAAAGATTCCTTTCATATTCTTTACTAAAAACTCACCGAAGGGTAAAATTGGATTTAAACTATTGTAAATGGAAACAATATTACATATTGAGGGAACATGGATGTGGATGATAAAATACACCCCAGTAAATACCAATGTATAAACAATCTCGGATAAAAAATGAGATTGTGATATTTCCCTTACCTTAGGTCCGACTTGCTTTGTAAGTGTCCAAACCTCCTGTATAATGATTTAAATCATGTTATTGACTTATTACAGAATCATATTCATTGTTATGATATCATATATGGTTCACTTATGACATTATATTACCCGTTCTTTTGTAAATTCCATGTTAAAGAAGCGTTTTGGGTAAAATCGTTTCATTTATCGTAGGTGTTTTGACTTGTTGTTGTTGACATTATTATTACTTATATCATGATTTACTTACTTACAGAATATAAAATATGATTTATATATCATATATATTCAGTATATATATATATATAATAGATAGATAAATGAAATGAAAAACACCGTTCATGGAGACGGTAGTCCGTACGTACGCATGAACGCTGTTTTCCTTTCCCTATTGTCTTGAATGGAAGTAAGTAGATGAAATACATATATATATATATATACATAAATCCAGTATCTTTATAATTTCATATATTTCATTGTTATTTCTTATATATACTTTATAATCATTCTTAAATGGTTAACATGGAGAATGAATCTCATCGCGTCGTGGAGACGGTAGTCCGTACGTACGCACGAGCGATGATATCATTTCCATAAATATTGAATTGAATTGGAGTGGATTATAAAATATATCAGAATCAATATGATGTTTTAATAACTATGTATAGTTATTCTTTACACCATTATACCCATCCATGTAAGGTGGTGGTGGAAAATAGATTACACCACGGCGTGGAGACGGTATTCCGTACGTACGCACGCGCGGTGATTTCTTTTTCCGTAGGATAGATAGATGGTGAAATAGGGTTGTTTCATACTTATAATAACATATCAGTATTTGAGTGATACTGATGTTATTACTTCATAATGAAACAACCTAAGAAGAAGAAGTGGAAGAAGAAATAAAGATGAAAGAATTGGTAACGGTAATTACCTCTTCTTTGAAGCGCCTTTTGGAGACCTCCTCTTAGGGAACTAAAATTGGTCTTTGAGGAAGACCAGAACCTCTAGGATGTTTCTAGGGAAGTGGAGAAGAGATTTTGGCAGGGGTTGGCCGAGCTTGAGTGCTCAAATTGGTGTGAGGAGGAGGGGGAGGAGGTGTCCTTTTATAAGGGAGGAGAGGGGCACCTTAGGAATATCTCAAAATATTATTTTATATTAAAGTCAAAATCGGTTTATAATGGTTCCAAAGGGTCTTATTTCGAAGATAAAGTGGGGATGGGTCGAAATCCTATCAACCAATAGGATTTAGACAAGTTTAGGTTATTATTTTAACCTTGTCAATTAGATTTAACTCTAAGTTAAATAATTTAACTTTTACCGTGTCTTTTTGTTTTCTTTCACTATATGGTTAATACACTTACTATAACATGCCAAACGAACCCCAAATTGTATATTATTAATAAATATATCCTTATCTAAGTCATTTGGCCGAGCCTTAGATTTTTAGGAATAAAATAACAATTAATAATATAATATTTGATTTAAAAACTATTTTGTGTCAATTTTGATATATGATTTTTGCGAAAGTCATAACAGAATTATATGTTCGAACCAAGTTGATTAAATCAACAATAATATATCATAGTAACATAGAAAATTAGTTTAAGTCATAAAAAGTCTCAAATTACATTCATTTGAGCATTTATAACATCAATTATGTTAATATTTCCTTAAAAGGGTAATTACTACATCATCGTTGTGTCATAAATAAATTAATTTATTTAAAGTCTAAAAATTATAAATAAAATATAATTATGTAGGAAATCGTTTTAGCTTTCTAATGAATATTTATAGTCGAATTTATCTTAAGTATAACCCCATATTAAAAATGTTTTAGTTATTAAACTTTGATTTTAACTATTTTAACTATTCATTAAATAATATAATATTAAATGTCATAATCTAATCCAAGTGGACCTAAATGGTAATATTATATACATAAGGTTGTTTTTGGTCGAATTACACTTATCCAATAGAATTAGGACATGTGTTAGGGTAATAGTAATATCATATTTACCCTTAGTTACCCTATTTACTATTAACCGTGGTAAAAAAAGTAAAAAGTTACTATTCACCAAAAATTATTTTCATCTCATTGAACCACATTTTACTTACTGACATCAACCGTGTCTCTCGGATTTTTGAAATTCCATTCACAGAAGCGGTAAAATTAAGATTTATGAAGAAATTAATTTTTTTAACTACCACTTAGTAGTTTCACTATTCATCAAAAATTGATGTTTTTCAGAACAATGCCAAAATTTCATCCTAAGCTATATTTCATATTCCGAATTCAAAAATGAAGTCTATTTTACCAAATTCATATCATAGAATTTGCATTAATTAATTTTATAATTAAATCCCGCTGTTAAAACAAATAGCGTGTTTTTAAGAAACAATATCTATCAAAAGATTGACACTTGATTATGTCTGGTTTAAATGTGAAATTACATCCAATGACCAACATTGTATTAAATTGTAAAAATATATTCTAAATATACTTTAAAACCACTCAAATTAATAATTTATCACTATTAATTATTTCGATTAAAAAAGTTGTTTTTAGTAATTTTCACTATTCATCAGAATATGAAAGTTATCCGAAAAGTACCAAAATTTCACCTTAGGCTAAATTCGATACTCCGAATCCAAAAATGAAGTTCATTTTGAAAAATAAGATTTACAGAGTTTTAAAAAGTGGTTATTACTATTCATAACGGCTAGTTTTAATAATATTTTAATAGCATATCGTTGTTTAGTGAAACTCGGTATTGCGTATTACACACGCTATCGAGGAAGGTCGTGATTGCGTGTAATGCAAGGCAAGTCAAGGATGCGTGTTGTGCAAGCTCCTTTTGGTGTAGCGTACAACACAAGACTTTAATAAAATTAAAAAGAATATTTTTTTTATAAAATCTTGGGCTGTTACATTCTACCCCCCTTAAAATGAATTTCGCCCTCGAAATTCGTCGGGGTTATAAATGGTTTACTATTTGAAAGTTTCTTTAATAGAAACCCACATCGTAAAAAGGAATATCAAAACCAATCTTTAAAAACAAAAGTATGAAACGTAACGGTTACCCAAATAAACTAATCATTGGGTTTCCACATAGGTGAAAATATGGATATGGAAGAGAAATCTAACCATCATGTTCTGATGGAGAGTGGTAGAGAACATGGCTATGGAAAAGCCAATAATCACAAATCCATAAATTTGTGACGATCTAAGGTACCATCCGATTCACCAGGTATAAGATCACTAGGACAACATTTTTGGTTTTCAAGATCATTTCCCTAAAGTTGAAAATTTTAATTGGAATAAATACATTCTTTATTTTGGTACAATCTCACTATTGTTCGTGCCTAGAACAATTTCCACTTCATCTCTTAAATAAATGAAGTTGAATTTGTTATTCGTGAAGTGTTAGCAGATCATGTGATAGAATGACGGGTCATTCCATCTGTCTCAAACAAAAGGTTAGCAAAAATTATATACATAAGTCGATCTATAGTGAGATTAATCATATATAGTTCCTAAAATGGACTTATACTTCATATATCATACTGCTTAATATAATAAAACTAGTTTCTACTAAACAGGGACTTCCTGTAGGCCAGTGGTAGGCGATAAAGGCCAGTCGCACTTCGGTTGTGGGTTCGATTCCCACAGCCTTGTCCGAAGCGATGGGCTGTCGCCCGTCCTGCAGGTTGTCCTTTTTCTAAAACTATATTACTATAACATCCCATAAATAATATCGAAAAAACTTCTATCCTTAAACAATACTAACTTATGTACAACATAATCCATTCCAATCTTTAGTCCTATCCATAATACTGCAGTCCATTCTCATAACATAGTGAAAACGATTACCAGAGATTTAATACCATCGTTGATCCCCATATATCATAAGATATATCTTGTTGGACACATTCCAAACATTCAAAGGCCTTAATCTCGTACTCTCTTGAATACCCATTGAACCTTAGTGAAAACTTGAATGCAGTTAAAAGTTAACACTTTCCACATACCAAAATCCTCAAAATTCTATATACTCAAACCATGATATCACTTAGTCCTTATATCAATCATGAGCTCATGAATACTGTTAAACATTTCATTTTATCGTTTTCCCTTCATTATGCGCATAATATCTCAATCACTTTGAATACCACATTAGACCAATACATAAATATTCCAATATTCCATGATACAACATTATTTTGGAATCCCATTACATAAAAACTTAATCATTCCACCACATCGTTGTCATATTCAACATTGCCAATAGTGATCGCATGTGACTTCCCTTTTTCCTTTGCCTTAAGCGGTTGCTCATGTCGATCATCACTAACCCTTGGATTAGGGCATTTATTGGCATAATGTCCCATCTCCTTGCACTTGAAGCATTGAAGTGTTGGTTGTGCGTTCTCTGCAGTGTTTGATTTATTCACTTCATTAGAATCCCTTTTTCCATTACTTCGACACTCAGCTGCTCGATGACCTTCTTTTCCACACTTAAAACATTTTCTAGTCCCTTTAAGACAATCTTCACCATGCTTCTTTCCACACTTTGTGCATAAGGAAACATTCATCTTCTTTTCACCATTATTCTGAGATTTCTCCTTGAACTCCATCTTTCGTTTCTTGTCAAAACCATGAGATGGATATGTAACACCAACTTCCATTTCTACCTTGATAGCACAACGCACAATTTCTTCATAGCTACTGAAGTCTCTTATAGCTAATGCCCTTCGAAGACTTGGTTTTAAGCCACTGAAAAATCGATCAACTTTACTTTCAGGTTGGATGATAATGCCAGATGCATACCTTGCAAGTCTTGTAAAATTCGCTTCGTATATACCAACAGATTCATCATCCTTTTGCTTTAGTTCAAGAAACTCCTTCTCCATCTTCGTTCGAAGAATACGAGGGAAGTACTTACTGAAAAACAAGTTCTTGAACTCGTCCCATTCCATGGAATCAATTTCATCTCTTTGCCTCGTATTCTTGATAAGATTCCACCATTGATCAGCTTCACCTTCCAAACGATATTCTGCTAAGATGACTTTATCATGTTCAGAACATTGAAGAACTAAAAATATCTTTTCAGTAGTACTAATCCATTGTTCAGCAACTAATGGATCAGTAGACCCACTGAAAGAAGGCGGACGCTGCCTCATGAAGGATTCAACAGAATGTTGCTCCTTCCTTTGCTCGTTTGGAAGTCCTGCATGATTCATAGCTTGAGAAAGTTGTGTGAGCATGGCTACAAGATTTTGAATTCCAGCTCCCATATAGTTTGGTTGCTCAGGGGGACAATCATTGCATTGTCCATTGCATTGATCAATACGGTTCCTTCGGGTTCCAGCCATCGTCTAAAACCCCAAAAGAATAGTGTGAGAGGAAAAAATCATGCTAGGGAAAACAACATAATAAAGGGGTAGTACCCTCAATATCTAACATCTTAGGTTAAATTCTAAGGTCGTTAGAGCAATTCTAGGAATATAACCTATACGTATACTTAACCTTAGAGACATCCCTAGACATACCTTAGAAATATCTCTAGGGATCTCACTAACGTTTTCGCATCCTAGTTTCCAAAGGTTGACTAAACCTTTCCTCTGATACCAACTGTAAAGACCCGTATCTTGACATACATGGACATTACATTACTTTTGCGGAATACTTAGTACATTACAAAAACACACACACAAGGACCATAATAGTTTAGTGTCTTTGGAAACTCGGACTATAATCTTTTAATCGTGGTGAAAGATCTTCAAAATCTCCCATAAAGATCTTCCTTTTTTTTACCTAAAACCTTTCTTTATATCCTGGGGAAAAGAAAACATAAAAGGGTGAGCTCAAATGCTCAGTAAGGGTAAACAAAATAAATATCAATCACATCATATTCATAAGAACATAACATTTTGGAAATCATAACCTGCAAAAGAGAGCATAATTTCATAATCATGGGATAAATCATGGCAGTGAAAAAGTAATCCCAATAATCATAACTTAAAACATGAAACTTTGTGGCATACACACATAATCATAGAGAATCATTTCTTGTTAGTCAAGACTAATTTCCAAGACTATCTTAGTGGACAAAGTCCCTTCTGAATCGAGTAACCCTCGTTTCAGTCCTGTTTCACTGAACCGGTATAGCCTACCGTTCCAGCCCTGTCTATCTCATGAGATATAAAATCTTTACCCAATGCATTGGAGGGAGATATAGGTCCCACCCATCTTATAATGAATCATTTCTTATGTGTGCCACATAATCATAAACCATACATCATAACGTAACCCATGTAATAAAAATGGGATTCTTAGACAACATGACATCATAAAACAATTCATATAAGATAAAGGAATTCATAAAAATGTTTCCATCACAATATAATCAAATCCATGTAATAATAGGGATAAAAACAGAACCCTTTTATTATCTTATATGGAAAATAATTTTGATAAAATACTTGAACTCCATTCTTGAGGAAAATATCCTTTCTACTTCAAAAACATTTTTCCTTTCATAACATGTCATACGACTTTAAAATAAAAGAAGTTGATTAAAAATAAACTTGAAAACTTGTAAAGGAAGCTTCTTGGAAATAATGTTTTTAAGAATCCATTCATGCCGTATAAGTTAAAAAAAACATTCTTCGAACTTTTGTCGGAAAAGTCAAAATGTACCTCGTACAAAAAAAACGACAAAAGATTCCTTTCATATTCTTTACTAAAAAATCACCGAAGGGTAAAATTGGATTTAAACTATTGTAAATGGAAAAAATATTACATATTGAGGGAACATGGATGTGGATGATAAAATACACCCCAGTAAATACCAATGTATAAACAATCTCGGATAAAAAAATGAGATTGTGATATTTCCCTTACCTTAGGTCCGACTTGCTTTGTAAGTGTCCGAACCTCCTGTATAATGATTTAAATCATGTTATTGACTTATTATAGAATCATATTCATTGTTATGATATCATATATGGTTCACTTATGACATTATATTACCCGTTCTTTTGTAAATTCCATGTTAAAGAAGCGTTTTGGGTAAAATCGTTTCATTTATCGTAGGTGTTTTGACTTGTTGTTCTTGACATTATTATTACTTATATCATGATTTACTTACTTCCAGAATATAAAATATGATTTATATATCATATATATTCAGTATATATATATATATATAATAGATAGATAAATGAAATGAAAAACACCGTTCATGGAGACGGTAGTCCGTACGTACGCATGAACGCTGTTTTCCTTTCCCTATTGTCTTGAATGGAAGTAAGTAGATGACATACATATATATATATACATAAATCCAGTAGCTTTATAATGTCATATATTTCATTATTATTTCTTATATATACTTTATAATCATTCTTAAATGGTTAACATGGAGAATGAATCTCATCGCGTCGTGGAGACGGTAGTCCGTACGTACGCACGAGCGATGATATCATTTCCATAAATATTGAATTGGAGTGGAGTGGATTATACATTATATCAGAATCAATATGATGTTTTAATAACTATGTATAGTTATTCTTTACACCATTATACCCATCCATGTAAGGTGGTGGTGGAAAATAGATTACACCACGGCGTGGAGACGGTATTCCGTACGTACGCACGCACGGTGATTTCTTTTTCCGTAGGATAGATAGATGGTGAAATAGGGTTGTTTCATACTTATAATAACATATCAGTATATGAGTGATACTGATGTTATTACTTCATATTGAAACAACCTAAGAAGAAGAAGTGGAAGAAGAAATAAAGATGAAAGAATTGGTAACGGTAATTACCTCTTCTTTGAAGCGCCTTTTGGAGACCTCCTCTTAGGGAACTAAAATTGGTCTTTGAGGAAGACCAGAACCTCTAGGATGTTTCTAGGGAAGTGGAGAAGAGATTTTGGCAGGGTTTGGCCGAGCTTTAGTGCTCAAATTGGTGTGAGGAGGAGGGGGAGGAGGTGTCCTTTTATAAGGGAGGAGAGGGGCACCTTAGGAATATCTCAAAATATTATTTTATATTAAAGTCAAAATCGGTTTATAATGGTTCCAAAGGGTCCTATTTCGAAGATAAAGTGGGGATGGGTCGAAATCCTATCAACCAATAGGATTTAGAAAAGTTTAGGTTATTATTTTAACCTTATCAATTAGATTTAACTCTAAGTTAAATAATTTAACTTTTACCGCGTCTTTTTGTTTTCTTTCACTATATGGTTAATAAACTTACTATAACATTCCAAACGAACCCCAAATTGTATATTATTAATAAATATATCCTTATCTAAGTCATTTGTCTGAACCTTAGATTTTTAGGAATAAAATAACAATTAATAATATAAGATTTGATTTAAAAACTATTTTGTGTCAATTTTGATATATGATTTTTGTGAAAGTCATACCAGAATTATATGTTCGAACCAAGTTGATTAAATCAACACTAATATATCATAGTAACCTATAAAATTAGTTTAAGTCATAAAAAGTCTCAAATTACATTCATTTGAGCATTTATAACATCAATTATGTTAATATTTCCTTAAAAGGGTAATTACTACATCATTGTTGTGTCATAAATAAATTAATTTATTTAAAGTCTAAAAATTATAAATAAAATATCATTATGTAGGAAATCTTTTTAGCTTTCTAATGAATATTTATAGTCGAATTTATCTTATGTATAACCCCATATTAAAAATGTTTTAGTTATTAAACATTGATTTTAACTATTTTAACTATTCATTAAATAATATAATATTAAATGCCATAATCTAATCCAAGTGGACCTAAATGGTCATATTATATTCATAAGGTTGTTTTTGGTCGAATTAAACTTATCCAATAGAATTAGGACATGTGTTAGGGTAATAGTAATATCATATTTACCCTTAATTACCCTATTTACTATTAACCGTGGTAAAAAAAGTAAAAAGTTACTATTCACCAAAAATTATTTTCATCTCATTGAACCACATTTTACTTACTGACATCAACCGTGTCTCTCGGATTTTTGAAATTCCATTCACAGAAGCGGTAAAATTAAGATTTATGAAGAAATTAATTTTTTTAACTACCACTTAGTAGTTTCACTATTCATCAAAAATTGATGTTTTTCAGAACAATGCCAAAATTTCATCCTAAGCTATATTTCATATTCCAAATTCAAAAATGAATTCTATTTTACCAAATTCATATCATAGAATTTGCATTAATTAATTTTATAATTAAATCCCGGTGTTAAAACAAATAGCGTGTTTTTAAGAAACAATATCTATCAAAAGATTGACACTTGATTATGTCTGGTTTAAATGTGAAATTACATCCAATGACCAACATTGTATTAAATTGTAAAAATATATTCTAAATATACTTTAAAACCACTCAAATTAATAATTTATCACTATTAATTATTTCGATTAAAAAAGTTGTTTTTAGTAATTTTCACTATTCATCAGAATATGAAAGTTATCCAAAATGTACCAAAATTTCACCTTAGGCTAAATTCGATACTCCGAATCCAAAAATGAAGTTCATTTTGAAAAATAAGATTTACAGAGTTTTAAAAAGTGGTTATTACTATTCATAACGGCTAGTTTTAATAATATTTTAATAGCATATCGTTGTTTAGTGAAACTCGGTATTGCGTATTACACACGCTATCGAGGAAGGTCGTGATCGCGTGTAATGCATGGCAAGTCAAGGATGCGTGTTGTGTAAGATCCTTTTGGTGTAGCGTACAACACAAGACTTTAATAAAATTAAAAAGAATATTTTTTTTATAAAATCTTGGGCTGTTACAGCATCCTGTCGCGTTAGCCTGAGGTGGGAACAAACAAATGAGGGTCGACCGTTGACCATGTTCGAAACACGGGACCATGTCACAAATGTTGTCAGATATCCGTAGGGACGTTGGCCCGAAACGATTGAAGGGCCCTTAGGTCCAGCATTCATGGAGAGCCCTTAAGCTTAGTATCCACGTTGTCCGAGGGTCCTTTTGGATGCGGAAGAGGATGAGGATCCAAATAGAGAGCTCACGAAGCTTGGTCATGAGATGAGGGGAATGTCCCTGTGAAAATCCCATGCTTCGGGCTTTCTGTCAAAACACATCTGAATACGTCAACGAAACGTATTAGAGAGAGGGAGCAGATTCCTTTCCCTTGGGGAGATCTTAGTTTAGGGTCATAGAATTCGGACCATGGATTGGAAAAAGGGATCAGGGGATGCATGACATCAAAACCTGGCGTGAATGAGGACATAGTCCTGCTTACTATACGTTCTCCGAGGAAATGCTCGAGTCGAGGCACCGAACACCAGGGTTAGGCTGGGCCCGCGGGGAAATACCCGGGCGCTCCTACGTATCTCATAAGGATGAGAATCAAGCCATACGTAGTTCTGGAAGGGTGGCACGGTAAGGTACCAGTGCCAGGGGAAAAGGGGAGTGCGGACGTGTCCCTTGCACTAAATAAGCGGAATTTGATGTATCTTGTTTGTTCTTTAAGGTGAATGGTTTTTTTTGTGAAGCGACAGGCCTAGAACAGTAGGTCGTGATGTCTCCACAAGAATCAAGCCGTGATGGGCGTTGACAAATGGAATGGCACATGACCAATACCCAACGTGATGTCCTCTACAGCGAGGTCACCACAATGCGGTGCCGTTTTTCGTCGTGCGGCCAGGACGATAATGTCACAGTTTAGGGTCGTATGATAGGACCAAGCATGCATTTTATCGTCATGCAGCGCAGACGTAGCAGAGACGATGCTAGGAGGGAAATGTGCGCAGTGTTATAAAACACAATTGACGGAGACATGATCCCACATCAGATTGTACGCCATCCGGAGAGGGAAACCTTAGGCCGAGGGGCCTACACAGAGGTGAAACAGGGAGATAGACTGGCTTCCTGAATGGGTTGTACCCGGAGACAGGGCGTCTGGGTGGTCCTACGTATCCCATGAGGATGGGAATTTGAACGTAGTCCCGAATGGGTCTTAGTTTATGGTCTTAGAGCTCAGACCATGGGAGTCCCAAAGGACGCCAGATTGCAGCTTTGTCCCCCTAGCATGCAAAGGTGCACTGAGGGATAGCACCAAAAGTGTCGAGATTCCACCTGGACATGATGGTGTGGAAAATGATGTGAATCATGCAACCAACATTCAAGGACTGAAGGGGATGGTGTGACGACAGAGGATTACTGCTGACCATGTTCGCAACACAGCATCCTGTCGCGTTAGCCTGAAATGAGGACTAACAAAACGAGCATCGACCGCTGACCATATTCGCAACGCGGGATTTTATCGATTTGTTGTCCAAAAAACCCTCGGGGGCGTTGGCCCGTATCGGTAGGAGAGCCCTTGGGCATTGTATCCAGGCCGTTCTTGGGGGTCCCTCTGGGTGTGAAAGATGATGGAAGTCCGAATAGAGGGGAACACGAAGCTTGACAAGTGGAAGGAACTTGATCAAGTTGAATCTGACACTCTTGGTCCTAGACTAGAGTGCTCTTAATACATGGGTGAACCACTGCAAGGAGTCAAGGGACTCAACTTTGAGGGTGATCGGGAGATGGGGCTGGACCCGAACATTGGACATCCAGGTGGTCCTACGTATCCCATTAGGATGGGAATCAAGCCATAAGTAGTTCTGAAGGGTGCCTTTTAATGTCATGTAGGACAGGGAACAGGAGGACTGAACCTCAGAATGGGGGCGTGCGTGGTGCATTTGTTGCAAACCCTACGTGAATGAGGACGTAGTCCTACACTGCGCCACACAGTCCTGTGATCAGGGTCCTAAAGGCAGGATTAGAGAGGTAAATTTGATGAACTCAAGCTGGGTCCGAAGACAAGGGGTCTTGAACATAGTTCCAGATGAGAGTCTTAGTTTATGGTCTTAGAGCTCGGACCATGGATGGTGACAACTCCTGAGTAAGCACAGATGTCAACCCAATCCCTAAGCCCACGTGAGATAAACTCGGTGTGGGAAACAAGGGGGGTATCCTCATCGCAATACTTGGGGTGTCCATCAAAGGGGAGTCAGCAGAGAGTTTCGAAGGACACCTTTGATGTAGCTTGTTCCTCCAACGTGCAGACGTGCACGGGGAAAAAGTACCAAGAGTTCCGAGACTCTACTTGGACATGATGAAGTGATGAAGGGTGTGAATTGTGTACCCGACATTTGGGCTTAATGGGTTGGCGTGACGACAGAGGAAAACTGTTATCCATGACGGAAACACAACGTCTGTATCGTGTTAGCCTGTGGTGGGAACAACAAACGAGCATCGACCGCTGACCATATTCGCAACGCGGGATTTTATCGATTTGTTGTCTGAAACCCTCGGGGGCGTTGGCCCGTATCGGTAGGAGAGCCCTTGGGCGTAGTATCCAGGCCATTCTTGGGGGTCCCTCCGGGTGTGAAAGATGATGAAAGCCCTGATGCGGGGATACGCAAAGCCTGTAAAGCGAGTGCGGACGTGTCCGAGTAAAGCTTGGCATTCCAGGTAATGAACCAGAGTACTCTTAAGCACATTGGTGAACCGCCGAAAAAGAGGGATCGATGAAACAACTCAGTAGGGGGTGGGATCATGGCGTGGTCATCACGAGACCGTCGTGAATGAGGACATAATCCCACACCACACCATATGATCCCCTCATGGAGGAAGGATGGGCCAAGGGGCCAAGATGGGATGAGGATTCCCGAGAGATGGGGATGGACCCGGATCTTGGACATCCAGGTGGTCCTACGTATCCCATTAGGATGGGAATCAAGCCACACGTAGTTCTTGAAATGCAGTTTAACGTCATACTGGACGAGGAGGGGAGTAATATACCCCTAAACAAGGGAGGTGCATGGCATGGTAAAGAAGCCGTCGTGAATGAGGACGTAGTCCTACGTCACACCATACGATCCTATAAAATAGGTCCTGGGCCGCAGCCCGGAAAGGCCAAGGGGCCTGGGGATGAGCCTCGGTCAGGAAGGCCTGACTGGTTTGTAGTTTAAATTCTTACATGAGGACGGGGGTCGGGGTCCCGAGGAGGCCAAGGGGCCTGAGGCTGGGCCTCGTAAAGGGAGTTGCACGACATGGTACAAGATCCCGACGTGAATGAGGACGTAGTCCCACACCACACCGTACACTCCGGGTAAGAAGGGACCTAATCTGTGACCTGGAAAGGCCAAGAGGCCTAAGGTCAAGCATCAGTCAGGAAGGTCTGACTGGTTTGTAGTTTAACGTCTTACATGAGGACGGGGGTCGGGGACCCGAGGAGGCCAAAGGGCCTGAGGCTGGGCCTCGTAAGGGAAGTCGTACGGCATGGTACATGATCCCGACGTGAATGAGGACGTAGTCCCACACCACACCGTACACTCCGGGTGAGGAATCCTGGGCCGTGGCCCGGAGAAAAGGGGAAGTTATCAGTCAGGAAGGCCTGACTGGTTCGTAGTTTAACGTCTTACATGAGGATGGGGGGCCAGGGGCCCAAGGAGGCCAAAGGTCCTGGGGCTGAGCCTCGTAAAGGGAGGGAGCACGGCATGGTACATGATCCCGACGTGAATGAGGACGCAGTCCTACATCACACCGTACACCCTTATGAGGAATCTTGGGCCATGGCCCGGATCGCTAGCACCACCTGGGGGAAGTTTCTCACCTTGGGATGGGGCAGAGGGGATCACTGTTCTTGATGCCTGGGGAATCTCGGGGTAGACCCGAAGATCCAGGACACTGTTTACCATGTTCGAAACACAGCGTTCCTATGGTGACCCGCATGGGGGCAACAAATGAGCGTCGACCGTTGACCAAATTCGCAACGCGGGACTTGTATCGACTTGTTGCTTAAGAAAACCCTTGGGGGCGTTGGCCCGTATCAGTAGAAGAGCCCTTGGGCATTGTATCCAGGCCGTTATCGGGGGTCCCTTCGGGTGTGAAAAGGTGACAGAATCCCAGTCAAGGAGTGGGTGAAGCTCGGTTGCGTTCATCCACGAAAGGGGCAAACACCTCCAGGGGGAATTTGCAGCCGGGTCGAGGCTTGCTCGACGTGGGTCAGGGCAAAAGTGTGCACCCTGCCATGTCTTGACCCGAGGGGAAGATTTTGGCTTTTGGGCTGGGCCAACGGACGAAATGTCCGGGCGTTCCTACATATCTCATAATAATGAGAATCAAGCCATACGTAGTTCTTGAAGGCCATGCAGTTTAGCGTCATGTGGTGAGGATGTGGGAGGGTAGAAGAACGGGAGTGGGCGCATGGTGTAACCTTTACAATCTTTGCGCGAGTGGGGTTGCATGAGCGGGGCCAAGAAAGCCTACTCCCTGCTACACAAAGATCCTCCAAGGATACTATCCCCAGGGGGAATAGCGGAAGAGAAAATCTTGGGACTGGGCTCAAGACGAGGCGTCCGAGCGTTCCTACGTATCCCATGAAGATGGGAATCAAGCCGTACGTAGTTCTTGACATGCAGTTTAACGTCATGCGGGACGAGGGGCATCTCATTCGGGGATGTGTACGGTATGTTACATGATCCCAACGTGAGGACGTAGTCCTACACCGTACCGTATGATCCCGTAAGAGGGTAAGTCAGAGAGAAACGAGGGGGCCTGGGGCCAGACCATGGTGGAGACGGGGCCAGGGGCCTAAAGAGGCCGAGGGGCCTAAGGCTGAGCCTCGGTCAGGAAGACCTGACTGGATTGCAGTTTAACGTCTTGCAGTGAGGACGGAGATGTAGTTTAAGGTCATGCGGGACCAAGTCGCAGTTTAGGGTCGTGCAGGACCAATGCAGTTTAATGTCGTGCAGGACCATCTCGCAGTTTAGGGTCGTGCAGGACCAATGCAGTTTAATGTCGTGCAGGACCCTCTCGTAGTTTAGGGTCGTGCAGGACCAATGCAGTTTAATGTCGTGCAGGACCCTCTCGCAGTTTAGGGTCGTGCAGGACCAATGCAGTTTAATGTTGTGCAGGACCCTCTCGCAGTTTAGGGTCGTGCAGGACCACTTTTTTGCCCTAGGCAAAGTATCGCTTCAGGAATTTGGCATTGGTGGGAGGAGTTACACGCTCTCCATCTGTGGTCACCAAGGAGTATGCTCCGTTGGGGTAAACCTTATGGATGATGTAAGCCCCTTCCCATTTGGGTTCTAACTTGGGTGGTTTCCTACCGGGAATCATTGGCGCTCGAAGGGCCAGTACTAGGTCACCCTGTAGAAAAGAGCGGAGATGAACCTTCTTGTCAAAAGCTCTCGCTATCTTGTCCTGACGCCTTTCCAGATTGTGCAGGGCACAAAGCCGGTTCTCGTCCAATGCCTCTAACTCAGCTAGACGGATCTCGGCTACCTCATCTGATGTCTGGTGATCATAAACTGCAGTGCGTATCGAAGGCAGCTGGATCTCAATGGGTAGGACGGCCTCAGCTCCATACACCAGGGAATATGGGGTCACCTGGGTAGAGTTGCGAGTCGTCGTCCGGTAAGCCCAGAGGGCATTGGGGAGCTTGTCCGGCCAACTCTTCTTGTTCTGACCAACCATCTTCTGCAGAATGTTAGAGAGGGTCTTGTTGAACGCCTTGATCTGTCCATTCGCCTGCGCGTGGTAGCGGGAGGTATGGTTTGACCGGATGTCGTACTTAGCGTACAATTTCTTCAATTCAGCTGCTCGGAAGATGGTTCCGTTGTCAGTGAGGACGGCGTGAGGGACTCCAAACCGGTGGATAATGTTGGAGCTCACAAAGTCAATGATGGAACGGGCCTTGACCTCTTTGAGCGAAACTGCTTCTGCCCACTTGGAGAAGAAATCTGTAGCAGTCAGGATGAACCTACACTGGCGGGCTATTGCCGGCGGATACGGTCCCTCTACATCAAGTCCCCATACCGCAAATAGCCAAGAGTACTTGGTGGGGTGGAGGGGTTCTGGCGGCCGATGCAAGAAGTTGGCGTGTACTTGGCACGCGTGGCATCTCTTGGCGTATCCAATACAATCGTGGATCATGGAGGGCCAGAAGTACCCTAACCTCCAGATTTGCTGGGACAGCCTCGGCCCGGCTTGATGGGCGCCACAGGAACCGGCGTGAACCTCTTGCATAACTTGAGGTATCTCTACTCCTTGGATGCAACGGAGGAGGACACCATCGAAACTCCGTTTATAGAGGATCTGCTCAAGACTGGGGCTGCTCTGGAGGGTGAATTGAAGTGCGCGGCGTCGTATTCGCTCGCGTTCGGCCCGGTCGTCCGGGAGCTGACCATTTTGGAGGTACTCGACAAAAGGTGCTCTCCAGTCGAGGGTGGTTTCAACCACTGCGTCTGACGAACCCGGGACTCCCGATATGGAGGTTCTGGCGGTGAGATGACTTACCCGCAGGCTATCACGGTCCTCTTGGGTGACGGGAGAAATGACTCTCCGGTGGGCCACGTGTATGACCAAATCATCTTGCTCGGGTTCTGCGAGCGACGCGGCTAAGCCAGCCAGGGCGTCCGCTTGGCCGTTCTGCGACCGCGGGACATGGGTAACCTCTGGCCGAGAAGAGAACTGGGCCATTAGGAGGAGGGTGTACTCCAGTAACGGTGCAAGCTCTGGCTTCCTGACGACGTAGTCGCCATTAACCTGTCTGATTACCAGCTCGGAATCTCCCTTCACATGCAGATGGGGAACATGGATCTCAAGGGCCAACTCGAGGCCGGTGATGAGAGCCTGGTACTCTGCCTCGTTGTTCGTACAACCTTCTGACAGCAGAAATGAGTACGGCAGGACGGCTTGCGCCGGGGTAATGAAAACAATGCCCAGACCCACTCTGTTGAGCTTGGGGTCGTTGAGCCTTCTACCGGTGGGGCTCCGGGAGGCACCTTCGAAATTCATTTGCCAACATGGGGCAGCATGATCGACTGAGAGGATCGTCTCGTCGGGAAAATCCAGGTCCAGGGATTGATCTGCGGAGGTTGGATGGGCAGCTAAAAATTCTGCCAACGCCTGTCCCTTAACGGCCTTCTGAGGCACGAACCTGATATCAAATTGCTGGAGAATCACCGCCCACCGTGCTAGTCGGCCAGTCATCATGGGGCAGTTCAGGATGTACTTCAGCGGATCTACCCGAGAGATAAATTGTACCTTGTGGTGTTGCAGGTAGTGCCGCAACTTCTGCACAGCGAAGACGAGCGCAAGGCAGCTCTTTTCGATAGGGGAGTATCTGACCTCCGTATCGAGAAGCATGCAGCTGAGATAGTAGAGACTGTTCTCAGTGCCCTCGTTATTCTTCTGGGCGAGCAGTGCACCGAGGGATCTCTCCAGGGCGGTCACGTAAAGGACCAGCGGCTTTCCGGAGACGGGTGGCATCAAGACCGGAGGTTGGAGCAGATACTGCTTGATTTCCTCGAAGGCGGCCTGACACTCCTCATCCCATTCATAGGCAGCGTCTTTCTTCATGAGCTGAGAAAAGGGCTTACACTTGCTGGCCAGATTCGCAATGAATTGGCGTATATAGGCTAAGTGGCCTTGCAGGCCTCGAAGCTCCCAAATGTTGCTCGGGGGAGGCATTTGGCTGATGGCCTTGATCTTCTCCGGGTTGATCTCGATACCTCGGTATCTGACAACGAAGCCCAGAAACATCCCAGAGGTGACTCCGAAGGCACACTTCAGCGGGTTCATCTTCAGGTGACGGGAACGGAGGAAACCGAACACTTTCTCAAGGTCTTTGAGATGGTCTTGGCGCTGGCATGATTTGACTACAAGGTCATCCACGTAGCATTCCACCAATGTCCCGAGGATCGGTTTGAATATGCGATGCATGGCCCTCTGATAAGTGCCACCTGCATTTTTCAAACTGAATGGCATTACCCGGGAGCAAAAGGTACCCTGGGGAGCCCTGAAGGCAGTGGACTCCTCATCTTCGGGGGCCATCCGGATCTGGTTATACTCGGAATACCTGTCCATGAAAGAGAGGGCTTGGAACCCGGCTGTGGCGTGAATCAACAGCTCCGTCACTGGGAGTGGGAAGTCATCCTTTGGGCAGTGGCGATTGAGATCGCGGAAGTCGATGCAGACTCTGATCTGCCCATTCTTCTTCCTGACCGGCACAATGCTGGCGAGCCATTTGGGGTACTGGACCTCCTTAATGAAGTTGGCTTTGATAAGATTGTCAACTTCGGCCTCAACCATAGCACCATGAGAAGGGTGCATTTTCCTGGGAGGCTGCTTGAACCCACGGTGTTTTGCCGGGAGACCCAGACGGTGGACGGCCACTTGGGGATCCAGCCCTGGCATCTCATCTTAACTCCAGGAAAACACATCGCGGTGCTGTTTGAGGAAGTCTACATACTTCTGCCACTCCTCAAGGGACATGGCCGCACTGATCAATGTGGGTCTTGGATCTGCCTCGCTACCAAGGTTCACCTGTACCAGTTCATCAACCATGGTAGAGACGCCTTCTTCAAAGGCTGGGGGAGCATACTCCAAGTCTTCCTCCCCAGCCATGGGGGAACTTCCCGCGACGGAAGATACTTCTGGGCTCTCAAAACCCGAGGGGCAACTGGTGCCGGCTTGGGCAGCAGTGGTCATCACATCAGGAGACTCACTTGTCGTTGAGACCATAGCAATGAATGCATTTGATCCGATCCCATTTGGCCTTCGACCTAAGGGGCCACGCTTGATGATATCAAAGCAGTGGTGACGTGTCGGCCTGAGTCGGTTAATTCCAGCCCGGCGGAATAGGCACGTATGGCGCACCGCCGTTGTCATGAGCTTGACGTCCCGGTACCGTACAGGGGTAGGAGGTTCCGGGATGACCCGAGCCTGGTTGATGTAGGAGTACGAGGTGATTTTCCGCCGTCGCTTGGACACGGGAACATGCCTTCCTTGCGTACCCGAAACAACAAAACATTTTCCCATGTCAGGGGTTGTGGCCTCCAACCAGTGGATCGGGAGGATGTAGGCGTCGTCCATGCTTGCCCAGGGATCACTTGTGATCGGGGCGGGCTCATCCTCGTTTACCAGGATTTGCTTGTCCTTACTTCTGTAATAACCCACATCCAGATAGCGGGCCTCACAAGAAGCGAAAGGGGATGCGTCTCCTTGGAGCACGCCTGCTCGACCGTTGAGCGAGTACTTAAGGCACTGGTGATACGACGAGGGGACCGCTGCATGCAGATGGAGCCATGGCCTACCCATCAATGCGTTGTAGGCGGTGTCCTGAGAAACAACCATGAACTCGGTGCTGGAAATTAAGCCACCGAACTGAGTCTTCATGCGGATCTTGCCGACCGGGGTTTGCTATGTCCTGTCGTACCCCTGGATCCTGAGGTCAGAGGGAGTCAAATCACCTTCGGACAGACCCAGCTTTCGCAGCGTCCGGGTCGGAATTAGATTGATTCCAGAACCCGTGTCAACGAGGCATCGGCGGACTTCCACACCGTTGAAGTGGCCAGTGATATACAGTGGGCGAATGTGCCCCTGTATAGGGGGGTCCTCATCTTCGCCGGAGAACGAGATGACCGCCTGACATTCGGCGTTTTCAATCGTCTCGGTATGGAAGGCTTCCGCAGCTGCCACTTCCGTCTCGAACTAGAGGGGGCTCCTTAGGGCCTCGGCAAGTGACTCGCACATTTCAGATGACAGGCGAAGGGCCTCGAGGATGGAAAGCCTCACCGGGATGCCGACTAGATGCTTCAGGACATCATACTTTCGTTCCAAATGCGAACCTCTACTTACAGGAGGTCGTTCGACATTTGGATGCACAGCGGGTCCGGCTGGCTGAACCGGCGAGTAACTAGTACTGGGTACATCTTGCTGCCTACCAGTAGAAGCCTGAAGAGTAGTCGCCGGACTAAGATCGGACAGCGGAGGCTGGCCTGTTGCCGGGCAAGACTGGCTGTGATACGAACGAGGTGGCTCCCCCCGATCCAGCAGCACGAACGGCGGTGGAGGTAGAGCCGAGGGTGCTGGATGGGTCTGCGCGTGCTGAGATCTGCGCTGAGCCTGCTGCCTGGTCTCGGTAGCATGCACGACTTGGTCACAAGTGCCCGCTGACGTACCTTGCTGACCGGCGCGATTGCGATTCCGCCGACGTTGATGTCAGCTGGAAACGTTGGGGAGGTCTGCCTGGGGTTCCCCCTCATCGGGGGTCATATAGGGCTTTACCAGCTCCACGGTGTTAACCGAAGCGTACCCTTGACTGTCGCTCAAGGAGTCATCCATCGCTGGGCGGATTCTGGGGGGAATGCCCATTTCGGGAGGCATAAAGTCGCCAAGAGTGCGGGATGACGACAGCACTGGCGGTGCACGTTGCTTCTTCTTGCGTCGCCGCTGCTTGCCCTTTCGGGCAGAGGTCGACTGTGAAGACGATGCTGAGGCACCGGCTACTTCTTATGAAGGTTCCGACTGCTTCAGGCGTGCCCGGATGATACCCTGGGCACGGGCGACGGTTTTTCGAGCCATCCAGTTGTCGTATTTCTGGGACCCGCGGCTAGGGACCTGCTGCCACTCACCTTCACCGTCGCTGCCGATTTCTGATCCCGCAAAGACGCCTGCCACTTGCGCTGGTGCTGGGCCCAACTTGACTATGTTGTTGTTGACCTGGTCCTGAAGCCAGTCTTTAAACACATAGCATCGCTTGAGGGTGTGCCCCAGGATCCGATGATCAGGGCAGTAGTTGGGGTGATCAGTGAGATGCGCCTCTGCCGGCCTCCTACACTCAGGCAGACGCACGATCCGTTGCTCCAGATCACTTCGGAAGTAGCCAGGGACCTGATTTTCGTTGAACGAATAGGTATGGTACTTTCTTTCTAGATAGGGGGCCCTGGGGGCCTGGTCCTGTCGAGGGACCGGAGGGGCCTGCCGAGGGGGCGGCACCTGGTTGTCTCGCCTAGGTGGCGGCGGCGCATTGCGCGGGGGAACCTGTCGGTTCTGAGGCGGGCGCTGCTGGGCAGGAGCCTGTGCTTGAGGTGGAGGACCACTGCGGGGTTGCGGGGGTGGTGCCATCGGTAGCAATTCCAGCTGCCTCGGGGCTTCTATTTGAGCCACCGCGGCGGGTTCAGCCCTGGCAGCCCTCCTGGCTGGGATCATAGGAGGCAACAAACGTGTCTGACTAGCCTGTTGCAGGGCCTCCTCGAGGCGCTGGGCCTTATCCGATAAATCTCTGAACCCTCCAGGGTAGTTCTGGGTAATCAAGGAGGGTACCAGCTCTGTCTTGACGTTCCCCACACACATCGTCAGTAATTGCTCCTGAGTCAGTGGCATATCGAGGGAATACGTAAGTCCTTTCCACCAGGCGATGAAGTCCGCAACCCGCTCATCAGGCCTCTGTTTTCACTTGAAGAGGTCCGCAATGCTGGTCTTTCGCATGGTGGAGCTGAACTGGTATAAGAACTACCGGTGAAGATCCTCCCAACTGGTCACTGATCTGATAGGGAGATGGCTGTACGAGACGAATGCCGGACCTTCCAATGTCTGTAAAAAACACCGGAGCTTAGCGGCTTCTTGCTGAGCCGGGGTCCCCAGGATGGGGCCACACCTGGAAGAGAAATGAGCCAAGTGCTGGGGTGGGTCCCCTGTCCCGTTAAAAGGCGAGAAAGTGGGGTTCCCAAAACCCGGAGGCGCGGGCATATCATCCCCCCACGCGGGATAAGGCTTGCCATCTGGTGGGACCGCCACCTGCCGTGTTTCCAACGCCTCGAGGCGGGCTGTGAGTGCCGCAATAAGGTCCTCCGGGTGGGGGTCCCTGTCTTGACGGGGATCCCTAACCACAAGCGCATTGCCTGATTATTCAACACGGTAGACGGCTCGGCTGCTCGCGGGTCAACTGGCTGGACGACCTGCTGGGCGACTGGGGGAACCCGGGTTGGATTCTTCAGATTGCCCCGTCGCTCAGGGGGGTTTGGCGAGACGTATCGCGCCCTCTTGCCGTATGTTCCGGCTTCCGCCCTGTCCGTGGCAGTAGCATGATCATGGTTGGCCGGAGGCATCTCGCCGGGGGGAAGTTGTTCCTGCCCCTGCTGCCCCGGCCTGGGATTACCATAGTCGGGTCGTCGCTCTGCGGCGCGTTCAGCCAAGAGTTCGTCGACCAGCCTCTTCTGCTCAGCAAGCTGCTGGCGCAACGTGGCCTTCTCAGGATATTCGTCTGTTTTCTGCACAGAGGCGGACGGGTCGGAGTGCTTGACTATTCCGACGTGCTCCTTACCCTTGCCAGTGCTCCGATCGAGTGCCAACGACTCGGTGGGTACGGGGAGGCCCAGCAGGTTCCTCTGATGACGGGTAACTCTCCCTGACGGGTCAAGAAGCGGCAGTATGCCCTCGGATGGTAAGTCCCCATCAAGGAACTCAAGCTCATCTTCCTTATCCACAACGTTGGCCATGTGGACTGTGACCCCTCTTGAGGGCATATCCTCAATGTCGCATAGCGAATCGGGCTATCGTCGGATAGGGTCGAAGAGGAGAGCGGCATAGCGTCCCCAACCACGGACTTGCACATGGGGGTGGCTTCCCTGACGATCTTGCGGAGTGCCTTGAAACTCTGAACGCATTTTCGTTGGAGGGCACTCTGGTGACCGGGCGACTCGGGGTGCTGGGCCACAAGGAGCGCCGCTGCATCAATCAGGTGGCATTGTTTGCCAATCTCCTCGAAGTGCTCTCGACTCCTAGGGT
Source organism: Viscum album (assembly GCA_963277665.1). Lineage (NCBI taxonomy): Eukaryota > Viridiplantae > Streptophyta > Magnoliopsida > Santalales > Viscaceae > Viscum > Viscum album. The sequence goes on from OY728133.1 coordinate 1,910,197,695, forward strand.
ATACTACCCGTTCACAGCGGAGGCGGAAGTGCGTCGCCCACAGGGTTCGACAAAAGCATCCCACTTCTTCAGGGGTAAGCGACTCGGGTACGCGGAAATTCAGCACCGCAGTGGGCCAGAACTTCTCTGGGAAGTAGTCCGCTGCAAGGATACTCCAGAAGCTCCTGGGTTCGTCCTTGGGGTTCGGCCCTACATTTCCCCACTCATCAACCGGGGGTGGCTGAGGGACCGGTAGCGGTACCGAGGCGGACCTCTGGGATAGCAAACTCGGCGATGGAGAATACGACGAGCGAGCCGACTGGCCACTGAATTCTGGGCCTTCCTCTGAAGAGAGAGGTGACCTGACCACAATGTCACGATAGGACAGGCTAACATCCACTGCTTCGGGTACGGGAATCGCCGTTACCGGTGTCCGATCATGTCGTGGCTCTACCACCGTTGACCCCCAAAACAGCTCCTCGTGATCCCGAGTAGAGGTAGAGGGCGCTTCGGGTGACGATGGCGGTGACTGCGTGGTCGAAACCTGCGGAATTCCCAGGATTTCTTCCTCCTGGATGTACCTGCGGAGAGAGACGGGAATCCGGTGGACCTCAAATTCTGGGAGAACGAGGCTGACGCGTCTGGTTCCTGCCCCAGTCCTTGATACGGAGGGGCTGGGAGAAGGTTCCATCGCTGAATCGCATTCCGCTTCCGAATCGGAGAAGCGGGCAGGTTTGATCTCCCCCTGGGCCTTCCCAGGATTCTTCTTGTGGCGGCGACGACCCGCTCTTCTGCCCCTGGGTGGCTCTTCGGGACATGGTTGACCCCTATCAGGCAGCCTTGGGGTGGCGCTGGCGCCGTGGCGGAGAGGGCCCCCACTCGAGACAGCCGGGGTGCGAGGGGCACCAGGGCAAATGTCAAAGGGTACATGGGGAGGACCTCCATGAATAGTACCCATGTGGGCGGGGCCTCTGTTGGAACTGGAAGGAGCATGGGGAAGGCCTCCATGGTCGATGCGAGTGGAGCGAGGCTGACCTTCACTCCTTGAGTTGCTGGGGCGAGGAGGACCTTCGCCAGTCGCAGAGAGGACGTAGGGGGGACCCCCACGTTGAAGAAGGACCGGATGGACGGTGCCTTCAGAAGGATGGACTCCATACCCTGTACAGCGGGCGTGGGAAATGTTTTCACGCTGAGCATCACTGCCACGGGGCAGGTCTTCCTGCAGGATGGGGGCAGCACGAGGCATGCCTCCATGACGAACCTCGGAGCGGGGAAGGCCCACGCTCTATGGAGTAGTGGTACAGGGAGGACCTCCGTACGGGGTGGCATCACCGCGGGTTAGTTCGCGGCGATCATCACTGGGGCCTGCAACCCGGAGAGTCAACCCAGCCTGCCCATGGGGCGGTTGGGGTCTCAATCTTGGTTGGGCGAAGGGGTTCCCCTGCTCAATGTATGCGGGGGCTTCATAATGTACGTCGGCGGTGGCTCGGGCCACTGTAGCTGTCGACGTGGACGCGCCTAGGCGAGCGTCCTCAGCCCGGGCCCGGCGCTGACGTCAGGTCAGGCGGTCCGGTGCAGGTGGTGCAGGGACGTAGTCTGCCTGCTCTTCTTGCGGGGCCGGACGGCGGTGATGACGTGGCCGGACGGGAGCTCTCGCCTGGGGTCCCGGGTCGGGGCCCTGAGCGGACTGAGCCGGACAGCGCCTGCCTCTTCAGCATAAGGCAAAGAGTCGTCAAGGCGTTCCGGAGATAGGCTCCTGAAACAGTTGAATGTCTGGGTGGGGAGCAGGGGCTCCCTGCGCGGCCGGTTAGGGCGGCGTTGATGGCGGGGCCTGGAGGTCTCCAGGTCCAAGCGGGCCATATCCCTGGTTGGGATGACCCCTTGTTCCTCATACCTGCGCACGAGGCTATTGATCACCCTTCGTTGGATGACCTCTGATGGGGAAAGGGGACGTGGACGTCCCGTATTCCGTGATGTGGCAGCCATCGTAGCGGTGGTGGCGCCATGTGGAGTGGCCGTCGTGGTGTTGCCCCTGCCCCTGTGCGGGCAAGGAGCGGATGGTGATCGCATCTCTGAAATAGAAACCTGGTTCCTGGAAAGAGAAGGGATCAACTCATTAGTACTGAGAGGGAAAGGATTGACAGCCAGTGCCCCAGCGTTCTTCCATCCTCCATGTCTGTGAGAAGGATCCACGCCAACACGCTGCAGAGCGGAGTGCCCCACGCTCTACTACCCCGACTGCCGGTGAGTTCCACGACAGGCCCGCTATTTTCTTGGCGGGACCAGGCACCAGATATCTGGATCCGGTGACACGTCAATCTACTGGTGTCTCGAACGCTACTAATCTCCATGCTGAGGAGAATACTTTCACGTCGGGTTCACCATTTCTGTTTCCGACGCTTTTGCCGGGGCACGCGCGCATCCGTCCGTCAGGGGGGGACGCGCGGCTTTGTTGCCCCGCATTCCCGCTTTCCAAAGGCGGGAGGCATTCATTCCTTGTTCAGGTACGTCTGCTCCTTGATAGAAACGAGATGATGGGATGTCGGTTCTTCCTTCCGTAGATTCCTCCTCAGAACTCGTCACCTAGTCTGGGTCTCCCTTATAGATTTAATACGTAGTTCGTGAAACTCTTCCCAGTGCCATGTTTCCATGAACACCGGTTAATTACACCGCTTCTGTCGGGACATTCCAAAGGGTCTAGTCAGGGCAGCAACCTTCGGTCAGGGGAGTAGTCACGTTGAGGCATCAGTAGCGTGTCTGGATGCTGGGGTACCTGGCATGTCTGTCTGTTATCCTTGATAACAAGGCTTCTCGAGGGCGTGGAAGCCCTAGGCATCCCACATCGAGTGTGGGGAATTACATGTCATAGACACGTATTTGAGGTTTTCCTCAGCTTCCCGTGTTCAACACAGGGTATGCCGCGAGTTTAACATCTAGCGGAGACGGATGAGGGTGAAATGGGACCATCGCAGGGGGGGCGACAGTGAAGTTGGGCTTGAGCCTTGACGAGGCTTCCTACGTATCCCCGTGACAGGGAATCAAAGTCCGCGTAGTTCGGGATGGTGCCGGTAAACCGACGTGAAGGTAGACCTTGGTCCACTATTGGTGGGCTTGAACCTCGTGGAGGCTTCCTACGTACCATGCCTTGACATGGATCAAATACCTCGTAGTTCAAAAGGGGTTGGGTCGCAATGGCTTACCACTGGACCAGAATGTAATTTAACGTCATGCCGGATGAAGATGGGACCCGACGTGAATGAAACGACGGGTGGGTGTGTCGGTGAACCGAAGTGAAAGTGGACCTTGGTCCAATGGGTGGTGGGCTTGAACCTCATAAAGGCTTCCTACGTACCATGCCTTGACACGGATCAAAGACCTCGTAGTTCAGAGAATACCGTTTAACGTCATGCGGGACGATAGTTAACCCTGACGTGAATGAGGGACGGGTGGGCTTGAACCTCGTGGAGGCTTCCTACGTACCATGCCTTGACATGGATCAAAGATCTCGTAGTTCAGGTGGTCACAACGGCTTACCGCTGGACTGGAATGGGACCCGACGTGAATGAGCGACGGGTGGGCTTGAACCTCGTGGAGGCTTCCTACGTACCATGCCTTGACATGGATCAAAGACCTCGTAGTTCAAATGGGTTTAGTCGGTGAATCGACATGAAAGTGGACCTTGGTCCACTGGGTGGTGGGCTTGAACCTCGTAGAGGCTTCCTACGTACCATTCCTTGACATGGATCAAAGACCTCGTAGTTCAGGTGGGTTGGGTCGCAATGGCTTACCACTGGACCGGAATTGCAGTTTAACGTCGTGCTGGACGGGGGTGAAACCCGACGTGAAAGACGGGCGGGCTTGAACCTCGTAGAGGCTTCCTACGTACCATGCCTTGACATGGATCAAAGACCTCGTAGTTCAGAAGGGGTTTTCCAGGGTCGGTGCTCACTCTAAGCCCACGTGAGTCATGCTCGGTGTGAGAAACAAGAGGTTGCAAGGACCCGACGATCACGTCGCGAAGGGTGCGTCCGTGAGAAGCGAAGAGGGGCTTACGCGTTGGGCGGCCCAGGGTGTTGGGACTTACTCCAGGATGGAGGCCCATAGCGCGACAAAGCGCGGGAAAGATGGACCTTGGTCCGATGATGGGAGGTGCCTCGTTCCCTATCACGTCCTCCACTGACCTTGGTAGTGGGGAAGTACAGAGATGCACGGGTGAAATCATCCGTACCAAAGGTTAGGGGCTTACGCTCTGAGGCAGCCCTTCCCCTGCGAACATACACCACTCCGACAAGGAGGATCTCATTCCATATGCGGAAGAGTTCCATTCCCGTGGAGACGAGTGGTGTAAAAAATGTTCGAGTTGGGGGGACCCTTCGTGAGGGAGACGAGGTTGGGTCACAGTTTAACGTCATGTGTTGAGGACGTGGTTCTTGACAGTTTAACGTCCTGCAGCTCGGACGAGGTGGGTTCACTCCACACCCCTAGGGCTTACATAACCGATACCCTCTGGTCCTTGGGGAAGGGAAGGTGCCGGTAAGGCCATGGTAAAGGGGGGTCGAGGGATGAACCATCGAGGGGTCCACGTTAGCGTGGCTATGAGAAGAAGCAATAGCCATTAGCGTGCCTATGCGAAGAAGCATTAGGCGAAGCAACGCTACGGGAGGTGTTGTCCATGGGACTTTGAAATCACATCGTGCAAACCTGGAGGGTCACACGGAAAGAGGAATCGCTAAGCAGAGGAGTGTGCTTCGCGGAGTGGGGTGCCTTGGCCTTAGCATGGGGCGTAGGTGGGAGTGGGAGGTGCTTCGCGAAGTGGAACAGTGTTCGCGGAGCACTGCCTCACGAAGAAGGAATGGTTCGCGAAGTAGGGTCCTGCCAAGCAATGTGCTTCGCGAAGTGGAGCGATCCTGCCTTAGCATAGGGATTACTCATATGGGTTGGGTGTTTCACGAAGCACAAGTGCTCCACGGCTGCCCGGGTTCCCTTGGGAATCCCCTTCCTTTGCGAGCGCCCTTGAGCTTCGCGAAGGGCATCCCTCTCGGAAGAGGGGCTCAAAACGAAACAAATCAGAGTCGTCTCGCGAAGTAGAAATACCTCGTGGAGCTCATGATTCCTGGGGCAAAGCGTGCTTCGCGATTCGGGAGAGGAGAAGCCTAAGGGTCGTATTGTCCGTCCTCGGGACTCAGGGGGAGTCGAGTATTTATAGGGAAGGGGCGCCGCGAAGCATGGCTCGCGCGCTGCCTCCGGTGCTTCGCGGCGGCTCGCGAACGTCAAACGGGTTCGCGGAGGATTACCGCCTCCGGAGCTTCGCAGAGGCTCGCGAACGTCAAACGGGTTCGCGGAGGATTACCGCCTCCGGAGCTTCGCGGGGTCTCCATGGTTGGGGCGCTTCGCGGTGGGGCTTCGCGGCTGTGCTTCGCAGCAGGGCTTCGCGGGGCAGCGCGCCGGCTGTCTTTTTCGTTCCTTCCTTTCGGGCCACATTTTTGGCGCCAACAACATTCAACAGTCCTTTACTATATAGTTTAATTTTTGATCATATTAATCATTATTAATGGTTGTGTGTGTTTACGTATTATAAAGGCAATGCCTTCCCGGTTGTAGGGAATACGTTTTTCGGTGCTAGTCACTAGCCCTTGGCCTATGGAAGGTAGTCTTGGGGTGGTCACAGCATGGGCACCGAGGGATGGGTCATGACAACTATGGACCTAATGCTAAAATGAGTCCACTAAAACCACTCTATCATAAACTATCCCTATTGGTCCAGTGCTTTGACTTCCCAATCCCACCCTTAATTGGACATGGAATTTTGACTAGCACTATATAGGAATATCACTAACATCATTGGCCTTATCCCAGAGTACATAAACACACATATAAATCTCAAATCCCATAAAATATTATAATTTAATACAATTTATTATCCATTCGTGAATACATATCCATCCCACAAACATGTTATGAAAACAAGAAATTGATTGTAAATAAGGACAAATTCAATTCCACTACAATGATTTTGAAAACATGTCCAACCTGAATCTATAGTTTGTGACTACTAATAAAATAACCATCAGAACACACCTTAGTCTTCTTGGTTCTATAAGAACTTCCTAGTCCTTTTCCCTATAGGAGTCCATCAAAAGGTTGATAATCATCAAAAGCCATGACACTTGATGGGAAAAATATGTAGTTTTGAGTATAAAAAACTAGTAAGTAACCCTAAAACCACAAGGAATATAACAAAAAGAATAAAATTATACTCTACACTGTAATAATACTATTTCATATATAATGATAATATCCATATATACTCCACAAAGAAATGTAGTCTTAAGGGAATTTCACATTCGTAATTCCATCCTATGGATTATAATTGATGGTTCTATATAACTCCCATCTCGAACAACATACTCAAAAACTCATATATTACTGATTTCATCCCTCCTAGATGTACTAAGAATCAAGTTTATCCATTGGAATTATAAATTGGAACTCTATAGAGAGTGATAAATGAATAGGGAACAAACCAATGGATGGGGTATAATAAAAAACCAATCTAAAATAAACTTTTAAATAGAACATTATCATTGGTGTATTGATGTTCAAGATGATTCCATTAAACCTACATAGTGAAAGGAGATGATATATAATCTCACTTTTGGACTCAAGAATGGATTCAAAAAACACTATAAAAGAAGTCCTATAGGAGACATCCCAATCCTATATGTATGATTTGATTCTATGTTAACCCATAGGGAATTGATATAGTTAACTCATCTGAATCAAACATTTCTGGGATAAAATAGAAAAGAAATCTATTATAACTATGAATTAATAAATGATATGTACTTGTAGTATAAGTTGTGTCCCTTTGGCATCAGGTCCTAACCAGGTATCTTAGAATTTTCTTGTGGATGTGTAAATGTATATGTCTTGTCCCTAAATATGTTATTATGATTGTATACATGTAAAAAAACTGGTCTCCGGTAAACTTGGCCTTTCCATGTGTATATGGGATTACATGGCATGTCCCTGACCATATACTCCCTGCTATCTCCAAGTAAACTATTATGTACACACTACGATTATAGGGAAGGGTCACATGTCATATGATGATTTAATCTATTTGGAATCACCTATAGCCACACATTTAACCCACATAGAGCATGTTCCTAAAATATATTCCATGTATATCAGGATTTCTAGAAATCCGATGGTTCATCAAGTGGCTACCAGAATCAGTCACTTCTAACAAGAATCACACCCATTGAACTCTTATCTTAGGTTTTAATATCCTTTCCTCTGTTTATGGCTCGATTACAACCTTAGTTTCAAATAAATACTCATATTAAAGTCACACCAAAATCATTAATCCAAAACCCATACTATAACACCTCCAATCCTATGCTAATATTGAATTGTTGAAATCATTTCATGATCCAGATTCTATACTGAGTCCATATCATTGATATTGAATCATTTCAGAAGGAAACATGTGTTTATTGTTCGATTCCTATGTATTTGTGTCAATTAATAGTGAAAACATAAAACTTGTGACGAATGTTTGCCGAATAATAAGAGAAAATGAACAAACATGAAAAAGGGGAATGAACCTAGACCATGTATTTTTGCCTAAATTTTTTATAATTATATTTCAGAAAATTGAATCATAATATCATAAGAAAATATCTCAATAAATCCCCATAGGTAAACCCATCCGGTAATACAATTGATACCTGAATCAATCCAACTGTTGATTGATTCAATTTCATCATTGAAATAAATAATGGGGAGAATCCCACATAAATAATAATACATCCCATATTTTTACTGATCATTAAGCATTAAAGAGGTTGCATATTTATCATTTGTGGGATCCTCATATTCTATTGCACATGGGTCATCGATCATTAATTATGTCCATATTCTTCAGTAGAAGATTGACCTATGGATCTCCAATGGTTCTATATATCTCTACGTTTTATTGTCTATACCCGAGAATCCACTATATCCAAATATTTATTTAACTTCTAAATGGTATGGGCTAAATAAATTGATTTATTAATATATTTTTTTCATAAAAATTAGCCCAAGGTGGTACATCAACTCAAAAACCTGACCTGATCCAAAATTATATAATACAGAGGTTAAACCACTTGTTATGAACTCCACTGTCCCCTTATATTTCATTTATAGACCTCATTTTCATTGTATTCCACTTTTTCAACAGTACTATGAGTGTGTGCATCTAAAATATTTACTATGTTTAAATCATTTATACTGGGAACAACAAGCCCCGGAATCACACATTTTCCAAGCTCATGGTCTAGAAAATTATCCACACTATATGAAAAATTAATACATGAAAAATCCTAGTCACTGTAATTATGTTACCAAAAAATAAATCATTTATAAAAAAAAATAACACTTTATAAATTTTGGTTGTATATTATTTCTCATTTTGTTCATTATTATAATTCTCGTGTGATCTTATAGATCATTCCTTATCATGTAATTTATAACAATATCATACATAAAGAATACTACAATAGGATATCATTATTCTCAAAAGATGATATTCATTAAATCCATGAATATTTCTGGGTAATTAGTAATAAAAAATTAAATCTCTATATATTCCCAAAATTTTAACATTATATGGAATTTTGTGTAGGGTATATCTTCCATACATACCTTTAAATGATTGTATGCCAACAAATGGTTAATCGTCGAATTTATTGACAATATTGTAGCTTATAAAATTGTTCATCAATACGAGGTAGTTGATAGTTCTTCATGATTTTGATCTTTTTAATTCTCAATAATTCTTGAAGAGTCACATAAATCGATATTTTTTATCAAAATTAATAGGGTCACCCCAAAGGGATATACATTTCAAATTGAGTCTATTTTTAATGTCATACTTGAATATATTTTTTGATTCATTGAAATCAATTGGGGAAATTCTAATGGTAGTATTTGAAATTGTTGTGGAAAAATATACGAGTTGTCTTTAGAAATGAACATCACATATTTGTGTATGACTAGGTAAATATTTATAAAAGGCATAAATAAACTCTCATAAAATAGGTGTATCATGAATGTTGTTTTTCAACCCACCTATTATAGATAAGATCCTATACTGTATATGAATCAACATATATATAATTAATTTTATTTATATAACATGGTTATATTTATCGTCTCACTGATATATGATCATAGGTTGGTTGAAAATGACAAATGTGACTTCACTTCCTATTCAATTGATTTTTTTATGTATATAGAGCTGATACATTCCATTAAAAACATAAAATTCAACAAGAGTAAGAGTTATAATGATTATAAAAATTATATTCCTAAAAACATCAACCAGCGAAGAATCCCAGGCTTGAGATTTTATTGTCATAACATTATGGGTTTTCACAACTAATTCAATTGAAAATTATTTGTGAGTAATTTTATACATTTATAAAATTCATCATATATGAACAAAATGGTAGATATAAAGTCAAATAATAAATTATACATTCTATAGTGGATGGTATGTGTAACTTTCACCACATCTTTATTTCACCCCTCTTAAAAAATAGTAATCACAATATTATTCCCTTTATTTCTAGAATTAATGGGGTTCTAATGTTGATCACTAACATTAACCAAAATATTTGGCCATTATGTTAATTTATATCCCTTTTTCATCATTTGATAAATTAAACACATCACATTAGAAGTTTATTTTTCAATGACCATCCCATCCACAATTGAAATAGTTTTTAGTATCATAAATACAATTTCCACCCTTTTTCATCCCACACATAGGAGACAAAAAATATCAACTTATTCTGTACATGGTGTTTAAATTATCCTTTGTATTCCATTTTTCTATTCTTATCAGAACCATTATATTGATATTTTAATCTGAAATTAATTTACACGAATATAGAATATGGAAATATATATTAATAGGTATTACTATATCTTATAGATAAGGCCTTTTAGATACTACATTTCCTAACAATAATGAATTGATTAACATTATATTCAGGTTTGATGTTAATACCAGAAGCATGCCTCGAAAGTCTAGTGAAATATTAATTTTATTAACTAATTAATTCACTGTACATTTAATTTTTCTCATGTAAATGAATTTATAATATTATATGAGTAATAAGAAGAATTTTGATATGGAAAAATATTTTCTTGAACTCATCCCAATATATAGTGTTAATTTCATCATTTTTTCTTTTATTATCGACGAGAGTCCATTATTGATATGCTTATCCATACAAAATGATAAAAAACCAAATTGACTTATTCATTTTATTAACACTAGAGAATGAAAAATATATTTTCAGTGGTACTAATCAATTTCTAAAAAACTATCAGGTTAGTGATTCCATCAAAGGATGTTGGACATTGTCCTATGAATGAAAAATGTGAATGATGCTTTATCATTCACTCATTTTTATGTTCAACATGATTTCTGGATTGAAAATGATTTCTGAGAATAAAAATTTTATATTTCATTAAAATTAAAAGAAAATTTTATTTCACATGATGATAGTCATTAAATTTCACATCTCACTCAACATTAAAATAGTTCCATTGGTTTTCTACCATTGAACAAGACAAAAAATCAGATTTTAATAAATAATTATTATAATGGAGAATTAAATAATCATGAACAATAATTTATAGTATGTTCAAATCATTAAACCTTATTTTTAATCTATTACACCTTAGTTTTATCCTTGGTCATTCATAGTAATCATCTATTTTATTCCTTCATGATGTTTTGTAATGCAATTGTGAACATATCATGTGTGTACCATAGTTGTGTCAAAAAATGTAGGAAAAATGTCCAATTGTTTTTCATGAAGAGATGATTAAGAACAAATCAATTCATCCTTTTTCAAGTCATTATCCTTATGAAAATATAATCCAGTGAAAAATAGAACTATAGTATCCAGATTGGGATGTAATTTCATGTAAATAACTCTCTATAACTTCTATAAAGATTCGAGGACATGTTCCTATACATTGACTCGTATTTTGACTTATCCTTCTAAATTACATTAGAAATATCAAAAATGATTTTGTATCCTAGTTTTATAATGTTATATTAATATTATCAAAATACTAACTATAGAAAACCATAAATCTTGTAAATATATATTATATATTTTTCGATGAATAATCACTAAATTAATCAAACGCATTCAAGAGAATCATAAATTTATTTTCTTTTGGAGACTATGTACACAATATTTTTATTTACTAAGCGATCATCATGTTTGTTACAACGATAATCAGATTGAATTCCCTTTGTATGCATAAACTATATAAAATTATTCATTTTATCCTTGGGAAAAAACACATTGTAAAGAGTGATATCATATTCTGAAAAGGATAAGTAGTAGAAATATGTACAAAATAATGTGAGTAAACTATTTTGAGAATTTGGGAATAACATTTGAAACACACAACCCAAATATCAATGATCAAAATTTCATGTCATGGCATATATATTGGATGTTTATAAGAATATAATAATAAAAAACAAAATAAGTTTTACTATGAGAGGATAAAATCTATACCCAACATGTTTTTGTGAAATAAAAAAATCATAGGAAATAATTTCCATAGAATTCAACGATCAATTCAAGGGATATTATTGTCGAATGGGATCCCTTCAAAACAAATCATAGTAGTAAAGGTTCACTATCAAGATCATAAATGTATAAAATGTACCTTATGGAATTGGGTTCACTCCACATTCAATTCATATTAATAACATGTTATGTAAATAATTACCCATAAACTTTGTTGGGATATATAAGTCCAACACAGAATACAATGAAAATCATGCAAAATTGTTCCACATGATTATTTAAAATCCATCCTCTCATAACCCTTGATATGAAATGGGATTTATAATAATTTCATCTTATCATAACCTATGGAAATGATACATGTTTCATAATTATTTATTCATTTCATCCTAGTATAATTTTATTAGAAGAGAGGATTTTATAAACATTTCAATATGGTATAACTGGTTGAAAATATAAAATATTCATAATCATCAAGTGAAGATAAACATAACCCATTCTAGGATATAATAATTATAATTATATAAATGAACCAAACCCCCATTGAGTCCTAGGTAACATCAATATCTGTCATCTTAGATGGAAACTAATTTTTATATATAAATTAGAATATTTCTTAAGTAGATATTATTTCCACTTTAAAAAACAAGTTTAAATAAATACATCGAATAATTTTGTTTCATAATATCGTATTAGTGTAACAAATTAATATTCCAAGAAACATTTAGATATGAAAATAAATAATTATGTTCATTCCTTTCATGTTAAAATAACGATTCGTCTCAAATTTTTGGTAATAGACAAACATGAATTGTTTCAAAAATGAGTTAAATATTCCTTTCAAGAAAATTGAGAAAAAAATAAAATCATCATTAATTTTTTAATAACACATTCTGATAATTTTAAAATAATTTATGAAAACTATTTTATAAAACATATTATTAAATTAAAAAATATTAGTCAATGAGAGATGTAAATATGTTTTCTCTTAAAAAAAGTCTTTTTATCTGTTTAGTACATAAAGAAAATAATATAAATAGAAAATTGTATTATCCTCATATAAGTAGTGGAAAAAGATCATGTGTTTTTGAGAAATGAATAATGTTATTTAATCATGAGAACCATAGCCATAAACAATCCAAATGAAGGATGTGATTGAATTATAAAATCCTAACCACTTCAGAAACATTCAATTATAAGAAACATTAAGGAATAAAATTAAATTGAACATAAAATATCATTAGAAATAATATATTCAGGATATTAAATTTCAATGGTTTTTTATATAATCCTCCTAAAATAAGATAGGTTCATATTATATCATATATCTCAAAGAATGAAACTAGAGAAAAATATACCTTACAATAAGTATTGACATCTTTCATAAACATTAAACCTAAAATATAATAAATAAAGCATTATTAAACATATAGTAAAATAAATATATATTACCAAAAATTATTTTTTATGACAATTTATAATATATTTATTAACAATTGAATGTTAATGTCACATTTTACGAAATAATTTCATTGTCTTTCTTGTAAGTTTTTATTATTTTAGTTTCATCCCTCAAAATTTTTTCATGGATACATAATGTCCAAAATATTTAAAAAAATATTAATATAATATAAATTTTAAATAGATTTTTATTGATTAATAAATAATATTTTGATAAAAAAATTAAATACATTATTTATGGAGAAAGTAAGACATATGTACACCTAAACACAATTTCTATTTTCTTAGCATAATGTATAAATGAATTGTAAATTAAATATATAAATTAAAAATTCCAATTTACTTCGTATATATCATATATTATCATTAAAAACATCCTAATTTCCTTTAATGTATTATGTGAACGTGTCCCATTTCTCCATATGGTATTAGTTTGTTATAAACATGAGAGACGTTATCGTATTCAAAATTAATGGATATTGTGAAGGTATATTCAATATAATAAATAAAGAAGTATAATAAAATCATTATAAAATATATACATTGAATCCATTATTTTATCTGGTTGTGGATATTTGTGATTGAAAAAAAACAACAGTTTTCAAGATGTAAGTCCATCACACGCTCAAATGATGATTTTTTTATCCAATATGATGGATGAGAATATAGTTTTAGTTAATTACCTAAACAAAAAACATATCTGTAAATAGAAAACAATTTTTTTATTATATAATTATTTTCTAACAATAATTTAATGTGGTAGAGAAGAAATAAAAAAAATGCTCGGTTAATATTATTATCTCTTATTCAGAAAACATCTTTTTTATATCACCAAAAGGATTAAGATCTTGGATTACTAATGATATTATAACTTATTTTATTTGAGGAAGGGAATTGTAGTAGTGATTTTGGATGGCCTTTTCTGACCCAATACATTCTGGAAGTATGAATAGGCGAGGATGATGGTTTCCTTTAATAAGTGATGTGGGCATCAAAATTTAAATTATATAAAAAATGTGTACCATGGTTCATCTCACATTTTAAGGCTCAAATATAAATTGTTATTTGGAAATTATTATGTAAATTCAATATATATTGATGTAATAGGTGATGTAGAAGGTTTTTAACTTAACCCCTACCTTTTTAGTTTCATCACCTAATAAACCCATTTTTTTCTTTAACGTGACTAATTATTTTTAATGGTTCTAATATTAATTATTGTAAAAAATTAAGTATACCTGATTCAATTATATAAATTTATTTGATTAAAAATAATGAATAATAATTTTTAAATTACATTCAAATAAGTGAAAAAAATATAATTTAAAATTAATCCAAAATAAGAATTGTGAAATCGTTATTCGATTCAAGAAAATGTACAAAATATTAAAAGGTAGTAACATAGAAATTCAAATTTCATATTATTAAAATTAATTAAATTATATTTATTGAGATATAATAGATAAAATTTTATTTATAAAACCAATTACAAAAATTGAACAATATAAATTCATTAAATGAAAATTCAATTTCCAAAAAACCTCTATTTTCACTATTCATTTAAAAATTGATCTTTTTAAAATATACAAAAAATAGTAAACTATGATAATTTGGACATGCTGATTTCAAAATTTTATTTATCAAAACCATTTCATAAATGTTTCAAAAATCAATTTTATTTTTTTATGAAAAGAAATAATTTTTTTGATAAACTATTCTCATTTAGAGACTTAAAAAGACATTATCAATTATTATATATATATTTTAAAATATTTTCTTTATAAAAAAAATTAACAATAATATTAAAAAAATTATTACTCTTTAATTCTGAAAACTTAAAACCTAGATAATAACAATCTTATTTTTATAATAATATTAACATTTTTTCTCGGTTCATTAAAATGTATTGTGGTTGTATTGAGAGATGTCAGCCAAATTTAATTTATTCAAAAAAATAATTGAAAATTCATAAAAACTCAAAGTACTAAATCAGTTGAAAATTGAAAAAGTGTGGTGGATCATTATGAATTAGAAAATATTACTTCTTCTGAAAACATCATAAGACATCATGGATAGTTTTAAAAATTGTATACTTGAAGGGTGAAGAAATAAGTGTTGGGAATTTTTTGTGAAATCCCAAATTAAATAACAAATCTCTAATTAATCTTTTATGAAAAAATAAATTAATAGTTATATCTTTATACACTAAGAGTAGTAAAGTCATGTTATTTTATTTCTTTGGAGATGTGATTTGTTATGTGTTGTTGTCTGCTACAATATTTTCAAGGTTTATCAACCTATTTCCAAATCATTATTTAAATTCTATCTGAATATAGGAAGGTTATAAATAAGCTTTATGTTGGATAGTTTTTCTATAATGATTACTTTGTACCTTCCCACCATAACCGGGTTGTGGGTATGGAATTTTTGGTATTGGAAGATGTAGCTAGGAATACATGACAAATATGAGAATCAACGATAGGAGAAGGTATCTAGGGTTCATATAATGGTCAGAAGAAGAATCTGGTTGAATAACACTGAGAAGGTAATAAGGGGTATATTAAAATTCAAGTATGATACCTATAGTCTATTACCATAATGCAGGATAGTATCACATCGTTCCTAATTTTACTACAGTACTAGGGGTGTGAAAAAAATGTGGGAAACATGGTCATATTAATGTTTTTGGGATATCATGTCCTAAAGTGGAAGAGAGAGACACATGACCAAAAAGAGATATTAATTTATAAAGTATTTAGGAAAATTAATGTGATATAAAAATCTTTCCGATGTTTATTCTTATATTAAAATGGGAATGATGAGGTTATATGTAGGTATATAATGTATTATGATCTTTGGGAGTTAGATGAAGCACAATGTATGATGAGTATTATGGTATTTATTTCAAATTTCATGGTTATATTCATTTTCATATTGTGTCAACATAATACACTATATCATAAAATAATTTAAATGTTTTGGGATTTAATTTATATTTTATTCGATTATTTTTGACTCATTATACTCCATTGGGAAATATTTCAACATAGGGATTTAATTTTCCCTTATTTTTGGTTATGATCACTAACCACATGATGGTATATGAATCTTTAATATATAATTATGAAATCATAGATATTATCATTTTCATGAATTAGATTATTTGGTATATATCCCATGTCAAATTCTATCATATTACTATAAGATTTCTATTTCCTGATTGATTGACTCATTTCTTTGGAGGTTAGTAGGAAATATAATCTTGGAGGGAAGGTCTAATTCAATTATGATGATATAATTATAGTTTTAATAAATGACCCTTAGTTTTATTTACACACTTATTATTATTACACTTATAGTTAAAGTGAGTGGGTATCCATATTTTATTTTAGATTGTTTTTCCAGGTTTCCATATTATATGAACATTGATTTTAGCATTCAATTGTTTCTATGTTCATGGCTAATCTACTTTTTATTCAAGTGTATTGAATCTATTATATTGATGTAATTAAATATTAACCTTGGGGATATTCTGTGCTAGGGATTTATTCTTCATAGGTTTTCACATTGGTCACCTCTCGTTCTCTTTGCTAAGATGGATGATGGGAGTTTTTGACATTTGATTGATTACTAGAAACTCAGTAACATAATATCTAAGAAAAATTATCCTTTTACAATTACTAATGAAAATCATATTCTTGTTAATGGATAATGGTGGTACTGAATGATAGATATGAGGTAGTAGTAATATATGTTTATGGAAATTTAGAGACCCAAAGCTTGACGTACATGGAAATTACATTACTTTTGCGGAATACTTAATACATAACAAAAACAGACACACAAGGACCGTAATAGTTTAGTGTCTTTGGAAACTCGGAATAAAATCGTCTAATCATGGTGAAAGTTTTTCAAAATCTCCCAATAAAGATCTTCCCCTTTTTTTCTTACCTAAAAACTTTCTTTATATCCTGGGGAAACGAAAACATAAATGCGGTGATCTCAAATGCCCAGTAAGGGTAAACATAGAGAACATAAAACAATCCGTAAACATTTGAATGAAAAAACTTGAACATAAAATCTAAACATCAAAATCTTGAGCAAAGACATGAATATTGGAAGTACGTAAGGAATATATCATAAGGGAACATCAATCATGATAAAATAGCATGGGAATAAAACATGTAATTGTGGAAACCATTAAGCACATGATATCATTTCCATAGTAGCCAAGGCATTGCTGCCAATACCATCTTAGTGGACAAAGTCCATTTCTGAATCGAGTTTACTCCTCGTTCCAGTCCTGTATTACTGAACCGGTTAAACATTCCGTTCCATCCATGTCTATATCATGAGATATAAATCTTTAACCAATGAATTGGAGGGAGATATAGGTCCCACCCATCTCATAATGAAATCATTCTTACTTGTGCCACAACGTAAATATAAATCATTCACCATAACCCAAAAAATAAAAATGTTTTCATAAACATCATCCCATCATTACATAATCCATATAAAACAATTGATATCATTTCATCATAATATAATTGAAACCATGTAAATCATAGAGACATTATACTTGAAACATAGACGTATGAAATAATTTAATCTTAGATGGAAAATGAAATTGATAAAACACTTGAAATGAATTCTCGAGGAAAATATCCTTTCTTATTCAAAATCATTTTATTTTCAAAAAATTCCATGAAATTTTAGAAGAAAAATATTTTTTTGAAAATAGTCATTAAATATTTTGGAGTATGCTTCATGAAAATAAGTCTTTATAAAACCATAAAAATCCGTTCACTTCATTTTAGTTAAAAATAACAATCTTCTCGTACTTTTGTCGGAAAAGAAAAAAAAAGTACCTCGTATTGTAAACAAAAGAATGATTCCTTCCATACGATGTGGTATAATTAAAAAAAGGGTAAAAATTTCTTAAACATACATGGAAGGAAAGTAAACATTTTATGAAAACATTTTGAGAGCATATGGACATGGATAATAAACATAACCCCCAGTAAATACTTACGAATAAACAATCTCGGATAAGAATGAGATTGGAAGAATTATCCGTTACCTTAGGTCCGATATTTTTCGTATGGTTCCGAAATTCCTGTATAATGATTTAAATAATGTCGTTGACTTATTAAATAATCATATTCATTGTTATGATATCAAATATGTTTCACTTATGACGTTATATTACCCGTTCTTTGGTAAATTCCATGTTAAAGTAGCGTTTTGGGTAAAATCATTTCATTTATCGTATGTGTTTCGACTCTTCATTTCATGATATTATTACTTATATCTTGATTTACATAATTACATAATGTAAAACATGATTTATATATAATATATATTCATCATATAAATATATATTATAGATCGATAAAAGGAATTAAATACACTGTTCATGGAAACGGTAGGCCTTACGTACGCATGAACGTTGTTTTCGTTTCCTTATTGAATTGAATGAAAATAAATATATGACATAAATATATATATATACATAAATACAGTAGAATTATTATTTAATATATTTAATTTCTATTCATTATATAAACTATATGATCATTCATGTATGGTTAATCACGGAGAATGAATCTCATCGCGTCGTGGAGACGGTAGTCCGTACCTACGCACGAGCGACGATATCGTTCCCATAATTATAGAATTTGAGGCTATGGTATAATATATCAGAATCATTATGATGTTATAATAACCATATATAGTTATTATTTACACCATTATACCCATCCATGTAAGGTGTTGGTGAAAAAACAGTTTACACCACGGCGTGGAGACGGTATTCCGTATGTACGCACGCGCGGTGATTTTTTTTCCGTAGGATGGATAGAAGGTGAAATATGGTTGTTACATATTTATAATAACATATCATTATATGAGGGATACTTATGTTATTACTTCATAATGAAACAACTAAATAAGAAGAAGTTGAAGAAGAAAGAAAATTGAAAGAATCGGTAACGTATATTACCTCTTCTTTGACACGTCTCTTTGAATCCTCCTCTTAGGGTACTAAAATTGATCTTTGAAGAAGACCAGGACCTATAGGATGTTTCTAGGGAAGTTTAGAAGGGAACTGAGCAGTGTTAGTCTAATATTAAAGGTTCAAATTGGTGTGAGGAAGACAGGGAGGAGGTGCCCTTTTATAAGGGAAGAGAGGGGCACCTTTGGAATTCTTAAAAATATTAATTTATAATAAATCTAACCCCACTTAAAAATCTCCAAAAAATGACTCATATTCAAAAATTAGATGATATAGGGTTGTAATATCATTAACCAATAAAATTTGGACATGTTAGGAATTTATTTTAAACATTATCAACTTGATTTATCCTTATTTAATCAATTTAATTTTATTTATGGTAATAACATTATAAATTTTAAATTATAACAAATAATTAATTATTTGTAGTTAATTGTCTATAATTGGATATGTTAATACATTTTATAACATATAAATTTAAATTTATAATTTTTAAATATTTTTGTGATTTTAAAACAATTTTATAATATGTTATTTTTATAAAATAACAATAGTGTCAATTTTGACACTATTCATTTATTTGAATTTAAATAAACTATATACAGAAGATATGTTAGAACTAAAATCTTTAATAGATTCATAAAAGGTCATATGTATCTATAAAATTTGTGGAAAACATTAAATAGTTCATATAATGTTTATTTTATTATTTTTAAAACCATTTATTTGGTTTTTCTTTTAATAAAGTAATTACTACATCATTTTTTTCTAATTATTTAGTATACTTATTTGTTGCATAAAAATTACAAATAAAATCCTATGATGAATATAAATCTATTACCTTTTACAATAATACTTTTACTAGAATTTATCATCTTAAAATTACAATATTTAAATTGTTATATTTTTTAAATTATGAAGGTGACAACATTGGCATCATTTGAAATAGAATAATATAAGTCTCATAATCTCTTTTATAAGGCACAAAATGGTCAAATATTCGACCATTGGATGATTATGGTTTACGTTTACATGGACAATAAGTTTTGGGCAGGGTTTTGGGTCTTTAATGGTCACTATTAGTTTAATAAAAACTATATTCTTGCATTTTTACTAGATAAACAATTTCTGTGTCACTATTGTGTCACAATTAATGATAAATATTTAATCCCTAAAAATTAAAAATAAATTTATATGATGTAGATAATTGAATTAGATTTCTGGATACTATTCATGTTCGATGTTTCATGAAATTTATCACTAAATTAAAATTAATATACTTATAAGATTTAAGAGAGTGACATGTGGTCACTTTCTTTGGTTTTAATAATAATTAACTTATTTTCATAAAACGAAGTCTATTAAATTATTATAATACGACCATTAGGTGATATGGGTCGACTTTTAGTCATCCAATAGGATTTTGGAAGGTGTTAGGGTAATTTTATAATTTTATATTTACCCTTAATTACCCGATTTACCTTTAATTATGGTAAATAAAATTTACCGTAGTAACTATTCATAATGCCCAAAAATAAAAAGTAGTCTATTAATATAATTTGGACCCACTGATTCCAAATATGGAATCCATTCTTCCAAATTCAATACACAGAAGTTTCAGAAATTAAATTAAAATTAATCCTGTTGTCGAAAGAAAAAGGGTTTTTGTTTAAAATATTATAAAAGATTGAATTGATTTAACCTACGACTTCAAAGTAAAATCAATGCTAATGACATAAATTATATTAAATGGTAAAAATATATTCTATTTATAATTTAATACCATTAAATATTATAATTTAACCACATAAACTATTACGATGAAAAAAGTTGTTTTTAATTAAAAAATAGCGTGTTTTTACTATTCATTAAAATATGAATGTTATCAGAATAACATGAAAATTTTATCCAAGGTAAATATTTATATCCTTATTCCAGATAATAATTTTATTTTGTAAAATTGAACTTATAAACATGTCAAAAACTAGATTTAAATTGGGTGCGCCATCAAAAGGCGGCAAAACTGCATTTTAAAAAAATACATAATTTACCCGAAAAATTTATTTTGTTCACATAAAATGTTTTAGAAAATTTATATGATAAATAATAATTTTATAAAATTCAAAATGTGGTTAATTATATTCATAATGGCTAGTTCGTGATAATATTATAACCATATATCGTTATTTAGTGAAACCCGGTATTGCGTACAACACACGCTATCGAGGAAGGTCACGATTGCATGTAATGAAAGCCAAGTCAGGGTTGCATGTAGTGCAAGACTCCTTTGTTGTGGAATATAACAAAATCCAACCATATTTCATTTATACATTGAATATATATATATATACAGTCAATTTTGTGTAGAATAACTTCTATCAAATAAACTTGAAATTGTGTGTAACATAATCCAAGAATTGTGTTGCGTATACTGCAAGCTAATATGGTGTTGCATATAGCACAAGATAATCTTGGTGTATCATAAAACACATGACATCAAATAAATTAAAAAGAATACTTATCATAAAATCTCGGGATGTTACATTCTACCCCCTTAAAATAAATTTCTCCCTCGAAATTCGTTGGGGTTATAAAGGGTTTGTTACTTGAGAATTTCTTTCATAGAAACCCACATCGTAAAAAAAAGAATGCTTAAACTTAATTATAAAAAGTGAAGTATGAAACATAACAGTTACCCAAATTAAATCATCACTAGTTTTCCACATAGGAGAACATAGGTGAAAATATGGATATGGAGGAGAAATCTAACCATCATGTTCTGATGGAGAGTGGTAGAGAACATGGCTATAAAAAAATCCAACAATCACAAAGACATACATTTGTGATGATATAAGGTACCATCTGATTCATCGGATATAAGAGAACTAGGAAAACATTTTTGGTTTTCAATATCATTTCCCTAAAGTTAAAAAATTTGACTTAGAAGAAATACTTTATTGATTTTGGTACAATCTCATTGTTGTTCATGAATTGAACAATTTCCACTTCATCTCTTAAAGAAATGAAGTTGAATTTGTTATTCGTGAAGCATTAGAAGATCATGTGATAGAATGATGGGTCATTCCATCTGTTTCAAAAAAAGGATTGCAAAAGTTATAAGTCCATCTTATGGTGAGATTAATCGTATATGGTTCCAAAAATGGACTTATAGTTTATTTATCATACATCTTAATAAAATAAAACTACTTTCCACTAAACCGGGACTTTCTATAGGCCAGTGGTAGGCGATAAAGGCCTATTGCACTTCGGTTGTGGGTTGGATTTCCAAAGCCATGTCCGACGTGATGGGTTGTCGCCCGTCCTGCAGGTTGTCCTTTTTCTAAAACTACATTACTGTATCATCCCATCAATAATATAGAAAAAGGTTATATCATTAAACAATACTAACTTATGTCCAACATAATCCATTCCAATCTTTAGGCTTATCCATAATATTTCAGTCAATTTTCATATTATAGTGAAAATGATTACAAGAGATTTCATATAACAAGCATTTCAATACCATCGTTGATCCCCGTATATCATAAGATATGTCTTGTTGGTCACATTACAAATGCTCGAAGGCCTTAATCATGTATTCTCTAGAAAAATTAATTCCCATTGAATCTTAGTGAAAACATGAGTGCTGTCAAAAGTTAACTCTTTCCACATACCAAATCCCCAAAATTCTATATACTCAATCTATGATATAACTATTTCCTTATATCAGCCATGAGCTCATGAATACTATCATACATTTCATTTTCTATTTATCCCTTCATTATACGCATATCACATTTTTTCCAAAAATATCTCAATCACTTTCCATGGTTATCAGTACCATAAAATTATTGAAAAACACAATAGACTAATACAAAAATATTCTAATACACCATAAAAGTACCTCAACAACATTATTCTTGAATACCAATACATAAAAACATCAATCCATACTCTTCAATTATTGTCCTGGAATAAGTCCTTCCTTGATTTAGAAGTAACTTTTAGGTCAGGGCATTGAGTTAGGTAATGAATATGTTCTCCACAAATAAGACATTGAACTCCATAATAGTCTGTCACTCTATGACCCTTTTATCCACACAGATAACATCTATCCGTCCATTTAAGGTATTCCTCAAGGTTCTTCTTCCCTTCTTTAGAAATCTCAATCTTCCTTTCTTTATGCTCCTCAACATGAGAACATGCATAAAAGTCTATCTTCCTCTTATTTGATGAATTAGGAATACCACTAAATTTTACCTTGTTAATCATATATCACGATGACTGATTCAGCATAATCACAATAACTTTCTCTCTAGTAATTATGCAATTTTTTTGCTCATAGTCCCCAATTTTTCAATTGGATTCAATGTTAACTGAATTCCTTCTGGTTCCCTCTATTGACTAAAACACAAAAAGAATTCTATGAGAGGAAAAAATCATAGAAGGAAAACAACATAATAAAGGGGGAGTACCTTCAATATCTAACATCTTAGGTTTAATTATAATATCATTAGCACAATTCTAATACTATAACCTATACGTATACTTAACCTTATGGATATCCCTAGACATACCTTAGAAAGATCTCTAGGGATCTCACTAAAGTTCTCACATCCTAGTTTCCAAAGGTTGAATAAACCTTTCCTCTGATACCAACCGTAGAGACCCAAATATTGACGTACATGGACATTACATTACTTTTGTGGAATACTTAATACATAACAAAAACAGACACACAAGGACCGTAATAGTTTAGTGTCTTTGGAAACTAGGAATAAAATCTTCTATTCTTGGTGAAAGATCTTCAACATCTACCAATAAAGATCTTCCCCTTTATTTATTACCTAAAACCTTTCTTTAAATCCTGGGGAGAAGAAAACATAAATGGGGTGAGCTCAAATTCCCAGTAAGGTTAAACATAGAGAACATAAAACAATCCATAAACATTAGAATGAAAAAACATGAACCAAAAATCTAAACATCAAAATCTTGAGCAAAGACATGAATCTTGGAAGTACGTAAGGCATATATCATAAGGGAACATCAATCATGATAAAATAGAATGGGAATAAAACATGTAATTGTAGAAACCATTAAGCAAATGATATCATTTCCATAGTAGCCAAGGCATTGCTGCCAATACCATCTTATTGGACAAAGTCCCTTTCGGAATCGAGTTTACTCCTCGTTCCAGTCCTGTATTACTGAACCGGTTTAACATTCCATTCCATCTATGTCTATATCATGAGATATAAATCTTTAACCAATGTATTGGAGGGAGATATAGGTCCCACCCATCTCATAATGAAATCATTCTTACTTTTTCCACAACGTAAATATAAATCATTCACCATAACCCAAAAAATAAAATTGTTTTCATAAACATCATCCCATCATTACAGAATCCATATAAAACAATGGATATCATTTCATCATAATATAATTGAAACCATGTAAATCATAGAGACATTATACTTGAAAAATAGACATATGATATAATTTAATCTTAGATGGAAAATGATTTTGATAAAACACTTGAAATGAATTCTCGAGGAAAATATCCTTTCTTATTCAAAATCATTTTATTTTCAAAAAATTCAATGCAATTTTAAAAGAAAAATATTTTTTTGAAAATAATTCTTAAATATTTTGGAGTATGCTTCATGAAAATAAGGCTTTATAAAACCATAAAAATCCGTTCACTTCATTTTAGTTAAAAATAACAATCTTCTCGTACTTTTGTCAGAAAATTCAAAAAGTACCTCGTATTGTAAACAAAAGAAAGATTCCTTCCATATGATGTGGTATAATTAAGAAAAGGGTAAAAATTTCTTAAACCTACATGGAAGTAATGTAAACATTTTATGAAAAAATTTTGAGAGCATATGGACATGGATAATAAACATAACCCCCAGTAAATACTTACAAATAAACAATCTCGGATAAGAATGAGATTGGAATAATTATCCCTTACCTTAGGTCCGATATTTTTCGTATGGTTCCGAACCTCCTGTATAATGATTTAAATAATGTCATTGACTTATTAAATAATCATATTCATTGTTATGATATCATATATGTTTCACTTATGACGTTATATTACCCGTTCTTTGGTAAATTCCATGTTAAAGTAGCATTTTGGG
Organism: Viscum album; assembly: GCA_963277665.1. Classification (NCBI taxonomy): domain Eukaryota; kingdom Viridiplantae; phylum Streptophyta; class Magnoliopsida; order Santalales; family Viscaceae; genus Viscum; species Viscum album. Next base: position 1,910,222,909 of record OY728133.1, read on the forward strand.
TAAAATCATTTCATTTATCGTATGTGTTTCGAATTTTTGTTTCTTGATATTATTACTTATATCTTGATTTACATAATTACAGAATGTAAAACATGATTTATATATAATATATATTCATCATATAAATATATATCATAGATCGATAAAAGGAATTAAATACACCGTTCATGGAAACGGTAGGCCTTACGTACGCATGAACATTGTTTTCGTTTCCTTATTGAATTGAATGAAACTAAATATATGACATACATATATATATACATAAATAAAGTAGAATTATTAATTCATATATTTAATTTTTATTCATTATATAAACTATATGATCATTCATGTATGGTTAATCATGGAGAATGAATCTCATCGCGTCGTGGAGACGGTAGTCCGTACCTACGCACGAGCGATGATATCGTTCCCATAATTATATAATTTGAGGTGATGGTATAATATATCAGAATTAGTATTATGTTATAATAACCATATATAGTTATTCTTTACACCATTATACCCATCCATGTAAGGTGTTGGTGGAAAAACAGATTACACCACGGCGTGGAGACGGTATTCTGTACGTACGCATGCACGGTGATTTTGTTTTTCGTAGGATGGATAGAAGGTGAAATATGGTTGTTACATATTTATAATAACATATCAGTATATTAGGGATACTCATGTTATTACTTCATAATGAAACAACTAAAGAAGAAGAAGTTGAAGAAGAAAGAAAATTGAATGAATCAGTAACGTATATTACCTCTTCTTTGACACATCTCTTTGAATCCTCTTCTTAGGGTACTAAAATTGGTCTTTGAAGAAGACCAGTACCAATAGGATGTTTCTAGGTATGTTTATAAGGTAAATGGGCAGTGTTTGTCTAAGATTAAAGGTTTAAATTGGTGTGTGGAAGACAGGGAGGAGGTGCCCTTTTATAAGGGAAGAGAGGGGCACCTTTGGAATTCTTAAAAATAATAATTTATAATAAATCTAACCCCACTTAAAAACCTTCAAAAATGACTCATATTAAAATATTAGATGATATAGGTTTGTAATATCATTAACTAATAAAATTTGGACATGTTAGGAATTTATTTTAAACATTATCAACTTGATTTATCCTTATTTAATCAATTTAATTTTATTTATAGTAATAACATTATAAATTTTAAATTATAAAAATAATTACTTATTTATTGTTAATTGTCCATAATTGGATACGTTATAACATTTTATAACATATAAATTTAAATTTATAATTTTTAAATATTTTTTTGATTTTAAAACAATTTTATAATATGTTATTTTTATAAAATAATAATAGTGTCAATTTTGACACTATTCATTTATTTGAATTTAAATTAACTATATACAGAAGATATGTTAGAACTAAAAACATTAATAGATTCATAAAAGGTCATATGTATCTATAAATTTTTTGGAAAAACATTAAATATTTCATATAATATTTATTTTATTATTTTTAAAACCATTTATTTGGTTTTTCTTTTAATAATGTAATTACTACATCATTTTTTTATAATTATTTAGTATACTTATTTGTTGCATAAAAATTACAAGTAAAATCCTATGATGAAGATAAATATATTACCTTTTACAATAATACTATTTCTAGAATTTATCATCTTAAAATTACAATATTTAAATTGTTATATTTTTTAAATTATGATGGTGACAACATTGGCATCATTTGAAATACAATAATATAAGTCTCATAATCGCTTTTATAAGGCTCAAAATGGTCAAATATTCACCCATTGGATGATTAGGGTTTATGTTTACATGGCCAATAAGTTTTGGTCAGGGTTTTGGGCCTTTAATGGTCACTATTATTTTAATAAAAACTATATTTTGGCTTTTTTACTAGATAAACAATTGCTGCGTCACTATTGTGTCACAATTAATGATAATTATTTAATCCCTAAAAATTAAAAATAAATTTATATTATGTATATAATTGAATTAGATTTCTGGAGACTATTCATGTTCGATGTTTCATGAAATTTATCACTAAATTAAAATTAATATACTTATATGATTTAAGAGAGTGACATGTGGTCACTTTCTTTGGTTTTAATAATAATTAATTTATTTTCAAAAAAGAAGTCTATTAAATGATTATAGTACGACCCTTAGGTGATATGGGTCGACTTTTAGTCATCCAATATGATTTTAGAAGGTGTTAGGGTAATTTTATAATTTTATATTTACCCTTAATTACCCGATTTAACTTTAATTATGGTAAATAAAATTTATCGTAGTAACTATTCATAATGCCCAAAAATAAAAAGTAGTCTATTAATATAATTTGGACACACTGATTCCAAATATGGAATCCATTCTTCCAAATTCAATACACAGAAGTTTCAGAAATTAAATTAAAATTAATCCCGTTGTCGAAAGAAACGGGTTTTTGTTTAAAATATTACAAAAGATTGAATTGATTTAACCTACGACTTCAAGGTAAAATCAATGATAATGACATAAGTTTTATTAAATGGTAAAAATATATTCTATTTATACTTTAATACCATTAAATGTTATAATTTAACCACATAAATTATTACGATGAAAAAAGCTGTTTTAATTAAAATATAGCGTGTTTTTACTATTCATTAAAATATGAATGTTATCAGAATAACATGAAAATTTTATCCAAGGTAAAATTTTATATCCTTATTCCAAATAATAATTTTTTTTTGTAAAATTGAACTTATAAACATGTCAAAAACTAGATTTAAATTGGGTGCGCCATCAAAAGGCGGCAAAACTGCATTTTTTAAAAAATTACATAATTTACCCGAAAAATTTATTTTGTTCACATAAAATGTTTTATAAAATTTATATGATAAATAATAATTTTATAAAATTCAAAATTTGGTTAATTATATTCATAATGGCTGGTTCGTGATATTATTATAACCATATATCGTTATTTAGTGAAACCCGGTATTGCGTACAACTCACGCTATCGAGGAAGGTCACGATTGCATGTAATGAAAGCCAAGTCAGGGTTGCATGTAGAGAAAGACTCCTTTATTGTGGAATATAAAAAAATCAAACCATATTTCATTTATACATTGAATATATATATATATATACACTCAATTTTGTGTAGAATAACTTTTATCAAATAAACTTGAAATTGTGTGTAACACGATCCAAGATTTGTGTTGCGTATACTGCAAGCTAATACGGTGTTGCGTATAGCACAAGATAATCTTTATGTAGCATAAAACACATGACATCAAATAAATTTAAAATAATACTTATCATAAAATCTCGGGGTGTTACATTCTACCCCCCTTAAAATGAATTTCGCCCTCGAAATTCGTTGGGGTTATAAATGGTTTGTTACTTGAGAATTTCTTTCATAGAAACCCACATCGTAAAAAAAAGAATGCTTAAACTTAATTTTAAAAAGTAAAGTATGAAACATAACAGTTACCCAAATTAAATCATCACTAGTTTTCCACATAGGAGATCATAAGTGAAAATATGGATATGGAGGAGAAATCTAACCATCATGTTCTGATGGAGAGTGGTAGAGAACATGGCTATGAAAAAGCCAAAAATCACAAAGACATAGATTTGTGATGATATAAGGTACCATCTGATTCCTCGGATATAAGAGAACTAGGACAACATTTTTGGTTTTCAATATCATTTCCCTAAAGTTAAAAAATTTGAATTAGAAGAGATACTTAATTGATTTTGGTACAATCTCATTGTTGTTCGTGAATTGAACAATTTCCACATCATCTCTTAAAGAAATGAAGTTGAATTTGTTATTCGTGAAGCATTAGAAGATCATGTGATAGAATGATGGGTCATTCCATCTGTTTCAAAAAAAAGATAGCAAAAGTTATCAGTCCATCTTATGGTGAGATTAATCGTATATGGTTCCAAAAATGGACTTATAGTTTATTTATCATACATCTTAATAAAATAAAACTACTTTCCACTAAACCGGGACTTCCTGTAGGCCAGTGGTAGGCGATAAAGGCCTATCGCACTTCGGTTGTGGGTTGGATTTCCATAGCCATGTCCGACGTGATGGGATGTCGCCCGTCTTGCAGGTTGTCCTTTTTCTAAAACTACATTACTATATCATCCCATCAATAATATAGAAAAAGGATCTATCATTAAACAATAATAACTTATGTCCAACATAATCCATTCCAATCTTTAGGCTTATCCATAATATTTCAGTCAATTTTCATATTATAGTGAAAACGATTACAAGATATTTCATATAACAAGCATGTCAATACCATCGTTGATCCCCATATATCATAAGATATGTCTTGTTGGTCACATTACAAATGTTCTGAGGCCTTAATTATGTATTCTCTAGAAAAATTAATACCCATTCAATCTTAGTGAAAACATGAGTGCTGTCAAAAGTTAACTCTTTCCACATACCAAAACCCCAAAATTCTATATACACAATCTATGATATAACTATTTCCTTATATCAGCCATGAGCTCATGAATACTTTCAAACATTTCATTTTCTCCTTATCCCTTCATTATGCACATATCAACTTTTTTCCAAAAATATCTCAATCACTTTCCATGGTTACCAGTACCATAAAATTATTTAAAACCACAATAGACTAATACAAAAATATTCTAATACACCATAAAAGTACCTCAACAACATTATTCTTGAATACCATTACATAAAAACTTCAATCCATCCTATTCAATTATTGTCCTGGAATAAGTCCTTCCTTGATTTAGAAGTAATTTTTTAGGTCAGGGCATTGAGTTGGGTAATGAATATGTTCTCCACAAATAAAACATTGAAATCTATAACAGTCTGTCACTCTATGACCCTTTTATCCACACAGATAACATCTGTCCCTCCATTTGAGGTATTCCTCAAGGTTCTTCTTCCCTTCTTTAGAAAACTCAATCTTCCTTTCTTTATGCTCCTCAACATGAGAACATGCATAAAAGTCTATCTTCCTCTTATTTGATGAATTAGGAATACCACTAAATTTCACCTTGTTAATCATATATCACGATGACTGATTCAGTATAATCACAATAACTTTCTCTCTAGGCATTATGCAATTTTTTTGCTCATAGCCCCCAATTGTTCTATTGGATTCAATGTTAACTGAATTCCTTCTGGTTCCCTCCATTGACTAAAACACAAAAAGAATTCTATGAGAGGCAAAAATCATAGAAGGAAAACAACATAATAAAGGGGGAGTACCTTCAATATCTAACATCTTAGGTTTAATTCTAATATCATTAGCACAATTATAATACTATAACCTATACGTATAATTAACCTTAGGGATATCCCTAGACATACCTTAGAAAGATCTATAGGGATCTCACTAAAGTTCTCGCATCCTAGTTTCCAAAGGTTGAATAATCCTTTCCTCTGATACCAACTGTAGAGACCCGAATCTTGACGTACATGGACATTACATTACTTTTGTGGAATACTTAATACATAACAAAAACAGACACACAAGGACCGTAATAGTATAGTGTCTTTGGAAACTAGGAATAAAATCTTCTAATCGTGCTGAAAGATCTTTAACATCTCCCAATAAAGATATTACCCTTTATTTCTTACCTAAAACCTTTCTTTATATCCTAGGGAAAAGAAAACATAAATGGGGTGAGCTCAAATTCCCAGTAAGGGTAAACATAGAGAACATAAAACAATCCATAAACATTTGAATGAAAAAACTTGAACATAAAATCTAAACATCAAAATATTGAGAAAATACATGAATCATTGAAGCACGTAAGGCATATATCATAAGGGAACATCAATCATGATAAAATAGAATTGTAATAAAACATGTAATTGTGTAAACCATTAAGCAAATGATATGATTTCCATAGTAGCCAAGGCATTGCTTCCCAGACCATCTTAGTGGACAAAGTCCCTTTCTGAATCGAGTTTACTCCTCGTTCCAGTTTTGTATTACTGAACTGATTTAACTTGTCATTCCAGCCATGTCTATCTCATGAGATATAAATCTTTACCCAATGCATCAGAGGGAGATATGGGTCCCACCCATCTCATAATGAAATCATTCTTACCTGTGCCACAACTTAAATAGAAATCATTCACCATAACCCAAAAAAATACAATGGGTTTCATAAACATCATCCCATCATTACCCAATCCATATAAAACAATGGATATCATTTAATCATAATAAAATTGAAACCATGTAAATCATAGAGACATTATACTTGAAACATAGACATATGAAATAATTTCATCTTAGATGGAAAATGATTTTGATAAAACACTTGGAATGAATTCTCGAGGAAAATATCCTTTCTTATTAAAAATAATTTTCTTTTCAAAAAATGCCATGAAATTTTAAAAGAAAAGGATTTTGTTGAAAATAGTAATGAAATATTTTAGAGGAAGCTTCATGAAAATAAGTCTTTATAAAACCGTAAAAATCTGTTCACTCCGCATAAGTTAAAAATAACAATCTTCTCGTACTTTTGTCAGAAAAGTAAAAAAGTACCTCGTATTGTAAACAAAAGAAAGCTTTCTTCCATACAATGTGGTATAATTAAGAAAAGGGTAAAAATGAATTAAACATACCCGGAAACAATGTAAACATTTTATGAAATTTTTTTGAGAGCATATGGACATGGATAATAAACATAACCCCCAGTAAATACTTATGAATAAACAATCTCGGATAAGAATGAGATTGGAATAATTATCCCTTACCTTAGGTCCGATATTCTTCGTATGGTTCCGAACCTCCTGTATAATGATTTAAATAATGTCATTGACTTATTACATAATCATATTAATTGTTATGATATCATATATGTTTCACTAATGACTTTATATTACCTGTTCTTTTGTAAATTCCATGTTAAAGTAGCGTTTTGGGTAAAATCATTTCATTTATCGTATGTGTTTCGACTTGTCGTTTCATGATATTATTACTTATATACTTATTTAAATAATTCCAGAATGTAAAAAATTATTTATATATAATATATATTCATCATATACATATATATTATAGATCGATAAAAGAAATGAAATACACCGTTCATGGAGACGGTAGACCTTACGTACGCATGAACGATGTTTTCGTTTCCTTATTGAATTGAATGAAACTAAATAGATGACATACATATATATATACATAAATACAGTAGCAATATTATTTCATATATTTCATTATTATTTGTTATATAATCTTTATGATCATTCATGTACGGTTAATCAAGGAGAATGAATCTCATCGCGTCGTGGAGACGGTAGTCCGTACGTACGCACGAGCGATGATATCGTTTCCATAATATTAGAGTTGTAGGGGATGGTATAATATATCAGAATCAGTATGATGTTATAATAACCATATATAGTTATTCCTTACACCGTTATACCCATCCATGTAAGGTGTTGGTGGAAAAACAGATTACACCACGGCGTGGAGACGATATTCCGTACGTACGCACACGCAGTGATTTTGTTTTCCAAAGGATAGATAGAAGGTGAAATAGGGTTGTTTTATATTTATAATAACAGATCAGTATATGAGGGATACTGATGTTATTACTTCATAATGAAACAAATAAATAAGAAGAAGTTGAAGAAGAAATAAAATTGAAAGAATCGGTAACGGATATTACCTCTTCTTTGACACGCCTCTTTGAATCCTCCTCTTAGGGTACAAAAATTGGTCATTGAAGAAGACCAGGACCTCTAGGATGCTTCTAGGGAAGTTGAGAAGTGAAATGGGCAGGGTGTTTCTAATATTAAAGGCTCCAAGTGGTGTGAGGAAGAGAGGGAGGAGGTGCCCTTTTATAAGGGAAGATAGGGGCAACTTTGGAAATCTTAAAAATATTAATTTATAATAAATATAACCCCCCTTTAAAACCTCTAAAAATGACTCATATTCAAATATTAGATGATATAAGGTTGTAATACCATCAACCAATAAAATTTAGACATGTTAGGAATTTATTTTAAACATTATCAAATTGATTTATCGTTATTTAATCAATTTAATTTTATTTGTGGTAATAACATTCTAAATTATAAATTATAATGAATAATTACTTATCTGTTGTGAATTGTCCATAATCAGATAATTTATAACATTTTCTACCATATAAATTTAAATTTATAATTTTTAAATATTTTTTTGTGATTTTTAAACAATTTTATAATATGTTATTTCTATAAAATAACAATAGTGTCAATTTTGACACTATTAATTTATTTGAATTTAAATAAAATATATACAGAAGATATGTTCGAAATAAAAGCTCTAATAGATTCATAAAAGGTCATATCTATCTATAAAAGTAGTGTAACACAATAAATAGTTCATATAATATTTATTTTATTATTTTTTGATACCATTTATTTGGTTTATCTCTTAATAAAATAATTACTACATCATTTTTGTATAATTATTTAGTATACATATTTGTTGCATAAAAATTAAAAATAAAATCCTCTGATGAATATAAATCTATTAAATTTCACAATAATACTTTTACTCGAATTTATCATCTTAAAATTACAATATTTAAATTGTTATATTTATTAAATTATGAAGGTGACAACTTTGGCATCATTTGAAATAAAATCATATAAGTGTCATAATCGCTTTTATAAGTCTCCAAATGGTCAAATATTAGACCATTGTATGATTATAGTTTACATTTACATTACCAATAAGTTTTGGTCAGGGTTTTGGGCCTTTTATGGTCACCATTATTTTAATAAAAACTATATTCTTGATTTTTCACTAGATAAACAATTTCGGCGTCACTATTGTGTCACAATTAATGATAATTATTTAATCCCTAAAAATTATAAATAAATTCATATGAAGTATATAATTTCATTAGATTTCTGTAGAAAATTCATGTTCGAAGTTTCATGAAATTTATCACTAAATTAAAATTAATATACTTATAATATTTAAGAGAGTGAAATGTGGTCACTATCTTTGGTTTTAAAAATAATTAAGTTATTTTCATGTAAAAAAGTCTATTAAATGATTCTAATCCGATCCTTAGGTGATATGGGTCTACTTTCAGCCATCCAATAGGATTTTGGCATGTGTTAGGGTAATTTTATAATCTTATATTTACCCTTAATTACCTGATTTACCTTTAACTATGTTAAAATAAAATTTACCGTAGTTAATATTCATAGTGCCCAATAATAAAAAGAAGTATATTAATATAATTTGGACCCACTGATTCCAAATATTGAATCCATTTTCCAAAATAAATACATAGAAGTTTCCAAAATTAAATTAAAATTAATCCCATTGTCGAAAGAAAATGAGTTTTTGTTTAAAACATTAGAAATGATTGAATTGATTTAACCTATGAATTCAAGGTAAAATCAATGATAATGACACAAATTATATTAAATGGTAAAAATATATTATATTTATACTTTGAGACCATTCAATATTATAATTTAATCACATAAATTATTATGATGAAAAAAGTTGTTTTTAATTAAAATATACCGTGTTTTTACTATTCATTAAAATCTGAAAGTTATCCGAATAAAATGAAATTTTTATCCAAGGTAAAATTTCATATCATTATTCCAAAAAATAATATTATTTTGTAAAATTAAACCTATAAAAATGTCAAAAACTAGATTTAAATTGGTTGTGCCATCAAAAGGCGGCAGAACTGCATTTTTTAAAAATACTTATTTTACCGGAAAAATTTATTTCGTTCACATAAAATGTTTTAGAAAATTTATAAGATAAATAATAATATTATAAAATTGAAAATGTGGTTAATTCTATTCATAATGGCAAGTTCATGATAATATTATAACCATATATCGTTGTTTAGTGAAACCCCTTATTGCGTACAACACACGCTATCGAGGAAGGTCACGATTACATGTAATGAAAGCCAAGTCAGGGTTGCGTGTAGTGCAAGACTCCTTTGTTGTTTCGTATAACAAAATCCAACCATATTTTATTTATACATTTAATATATATATATATATATATACACTCAATGTTTTGTAGAATAACTTCTATCAAATGAACTTGAAATTGTGTGTAACACGATCCAAGAATTGTGTTGCGTATACTGCAAGCTAAAACGGTGTTGAGTATAGCACAAGATAATATTGGTGTACTATAAAACACATGACATCAAATAAATTAAAAATAATACTTATCATAAAATGTCGGGGTGTTACAGGAAATGTGTAAAATAATCTTATGATGAAATTTAGGATATGTAATATAAATTATGTGTATCCAGTCATGATGTTTCAACATAATAATTATCATGTGGTGTTTATGTATTTGATGGATTGAATCTTCCCATAGTTCTTATTTTCTTTTATTTCTGCATTTTTAATGACATCATAATTTGTTATTGATCAGATAAGGTTATAATATAATCCATGAAATCATGAAATATCATTTTATATATGTAATTCTATCCAAATATCAGTTCAATAACCAATAGGTAAAATTTATATGTTATGTGACTTATATTAATAGAATATTAGTTGATCCAGAAATTATTTACATGGTGAGGTATTCAGAGAAGGATGTAAATATTATTAGTATACTACGTGTCTTGTAATTAGATTGTTTTTTGGCATAATTTAATTCATAATTCCAAAAACATGTATCCCCAAAGGCATATTTATCATGTAACATTGTGACATGATTTTGGATAAATCGATTCCTGATTTATTTTGACGATTTGAATGTGGGGCATATTTCTTATTTATGTTTTATCGATCATATTCATTTTTTTGCAAATATTTTTATCATGATGCCTTATTTAAGGGTTCGGGTTATGCTCAAATGAAAAAATATAGGTAATATATTTTAACTATACCTAGTTACACCCTCATGATATATAAAACCTAGATCATGATCATAAGTATGAGGCAGAGATGCACACTATAAAAAATGATGTTAGTGCCTCTTAGTGGAGTAGTGTAACATATATTATACCTATAAGATTGTGATGTACATTATTAGTCATGGGTATTTGGAAATGACAAAGAGACGATATGTATAGCATCATCATAACATGGATTGTGATAATGAGTACACCCCCAGATAAGGAAATTTGGACAAATAATTATTTTAGTATAAAAATACAGACTCATGTAGTTAAGGAATCGTTGTATGACTAGTTAATTATGAGATTGTTTTTGTGTAAATTATTGGATTAATGAAGAGATGATGGAAAATTATATACATCTTATTCTCTTGATGGATCATATACAGATGATTAGATTAAACATTTAAATGAAATAGAAATACTATTTTATCACATTATAAGGAATATTTATGTTTCGTGCACCTCATGTCCATAGTTCTGGTCTCCCAATGCAGTGTTTCATTTATTACATAAGGTGACTGCCCCATTGAATTTGAGACATGAATTTAAAAAATCTTAATTTTGATAAAATTCTAATATCCTAACTAGGGATACCAAGATATATCCTAACCTATTATTTCCATACTAGTTCCTAATAATGATATTATAATTTATGGATTTGGAGTCTTAATAAAATACATTCTAGATGAATAGAGTGGGTCATCATAGGACTGCTAGTTCTCTATAACCCTGGCCCATACCACTGTGGGAATGGGATGAGATACTCAGGAAATTATTGATTTATATACCATTGAATCCTATAGGTAATGATTTTATCAGTTCATTTTCAACCAATCATTGAGTTTATAAATTTACAGTATTTTCGGTCCCTCTATGTGTGGGAGGTCACTATACTTTATAATGTTCCCTCATATATTGATTAAAATAGAGACCATCTCTTTACACCTGTGATTTTTAGTAGATTATAGGTAGTAATAGGATATCAATTAATGTGTATCTTCTGTTTTCCACCTCTTATGGTTGGTTAGATGAAGATACTATTCTGGATAAATTATAAATTTCCTTAGGAATACATATTAAAATGTAGTAGATCATTATAGAATTATCTTCCCCTAGTGGAGTTTATCTATAATAATTGATATTAGTATTAGAAGAGGATGGAATCCTTTTTATTTTTATATTTGAGTTATCTTATTTTGCATATTTTTTTGGAATATGTTTGATACAAATACTTGGATGGTATGGTCATATTTTAAGAGACATTAAATAGCATGAAATTATCCAAAAAAGAATATATATATCTCATATTTTCTATAAATAATATTTTAACCAACATCATCATTTGTTAGTGTTTGTAGTTAGTAATCTGGTTTTACATAGAGTTTCAACTGAGATTGGATATAAAGGATTAGGGAGACAATATATGTTAGAACCTTATTATATTGTCCCAGTGGATATTTTGGAGTGACTTAGGATTATGACATTTCAATTTTACATCCTACCATGTTTAATATTTATCTAGGATATGTTTTAGGTTTCATAGTTAAAAATTACTATAAAAATCCATCCCATGTGATCAATTTATAGGATGTTGAGATTTATCACAACTCCTTCATGATTAAAAATATTATTTTGATAAAATATCTAGAGGATATATTATTATGTATAATTATGTTCTCATTGGTTTTAGTATCATATTATTTTAATAAGACAACGATAACAGTAGGAATCATGTGGACCTAATAATTAAGAAATGACCTCATCACATTTTGGGGTCATGAACGAAATATTTTCTTGGAACAAAATTATTTTATTATGGGGGTAAATTTAATTCCCTATGGGCCATGAGAATATATAATTTTTATCTCATTTTATAACTTGTGATGTTTTTGAGGATTTGAGGGGTCTATGGTTGAAGAAAAATGGATTTTTGTTAAACATGAGCTCAAATAATAATATAGTTGAACTAATAGTTATAACCATGTAGTAACTATGTGATATGGCTACATCAATTACCATTAAAACATGTTTAATTTGAGCATTGTTTTCAATATGTGTGACTATTCCCCTGGAACTGTGTGACTTGGGTTTGAATATATATTTTTTATCATGTTTAGTGCACGCTCTTCCTAACTGTACAATCAAACCATGATACTCTGTCCAAATGTTTCAAAATGGAAAATTACCCTAATTCAATAATTTTTAACTATACACCCCCTACAAATCACTCATTAAATCAATCCAGACTATATATGATGATGTAGGGGAACATCCCTTTGATTCCTTGTTGATCCATGGTCATTTTGGATTAATCTCCGCAATATAAATTTTGTATTTATCCCTGGATCAGTTTAATTATATAGAATCATCTTGATATCTATTCCAGTTGCCTTTTTTGAAACCCTAATGGGATAAAATCTCCTAATATAATGGGTTCCAATGTGAATTAATGAAACTTCTCATGGATATAGGATTATTGGGACAAACTATATTCATTTCCCATAAATATTGGACAAGGACATGATGTTTCCATTGATCATGTTGTAGGTGTCTCCATCATATTGTATATCACATTGCGTAACTTCTATTTTTGGAAATTAAAACATGGGATTATTTTATATAGAATATGATTTATTTTAAAATAACCCTTAAAATGTTTTAATATATATATTAACATAATATATTAGATAGCCTTTACATATATTCTTTATTTTAATCATAATGATTCATTGTAATCATTGAGTACTTTTTTGGCATTTTGCCTTTGTTTTTAAGTATACCGATAAAGGAATAATTTCACGTATTTTGAGACTCTCCACGATCATTTTTCCATAATGTGGGGTGTGATGGTGGTGACATATGGTCATATATTAATGGACCCATTCATGGATTTAGGTTCTATGTTAATGGATGATAGTGTTTTCTTCTATACATCGTGATACGATTATTGTATACGACCTTTATAGATTACTGATATGTAAATATGATGTATTTTTGAATATTTTCTATGATTCATTAATTTATTTTTTATTTATATATGTGTATTGGATGTAAAAATCATTATTAGGATTCATTGTACGATACGAATGTGCCTTCTATACATTCATGGATATCGGAAATATACCTCAAGCCTGGTGGAATATTATGTCAAGTTACATTATTATTTTTCATGATTTGGATAGTTATATAGGGCTTCACACAATAGAGTTAAAACCAATCATATGGTCTGGGATATACAACCATAGTGGAATTAATACACCTTGAGTAACACATAGAATTTAAGGGAATGATTCGACTTAATCTATTGAGAAATCAAACCTGTATGAAACCATATTAATATAGTAGGTGGGAGTAGCAGACAACTAACATATGTTTGAGAGTTTACACTATCAGTAATATAGAAATATTAGGTCAAATTTCATGTTACTCAAATATAAAGGGGTAATCACTATAGGTAATGTATAGATACTACACCTTTTAAATCATCAATAATATTGCATGACCCCGTTATTTTCCCTCTTACAATGAAATTAAATATTTGTATGTTTTTCATCGCCAACAACACAGGATAAAAAAACTATACTATAGGCATTTTTATGTTTAAATACTCTCAATATTGTATATATTTATTGAAAATGGGAATAACATGAAAAATAATTTTTTTCAACAGATTATCACTGTTAGGGATTACATGAGTTGAAATAGGTTTTCTCCAACAAGATAAAGTTTATAATGAGATCAATCCATATGGACAGCAGGATAAAGGAATTCTCAATTTTATCAGTCATAAAAAATGATGAATGGTTGAAAATAAACTTCAATAATAATAATACTATATACAAATCACTATAAAAATCAATTTATTTTGGAAGGATATAGAATAAGGACATATTTTCGTTCTTTTATATGTGAGATGAAATTAATTGGGAATCAAAAAATTTATATAGTGGATAAATCCTAATATAGGTATGATAATATCATATTCAGCATATAAATTTATTTATTCATTGGTTTACAAGAAGTTCATCTGCATGAAGAGAGATTTGGTCGAAATTCAGTAGATTATTGAAATCATCCTCATAAGTATACAAATTTCTATTGGTGACCAGGATAACAATATATAGCAATTCATTTTTGTTGAAAGTTATATCAATTAGGATATTAAATATATCTACCAAAAAAGAATCAATGGACCTGATCGATTCTCTTGACCCATTTACATTGATATATGTTATCTAATGAAAATAATTTTTCATTAATGTGGTCCATTATTACATAAAGGGGTTTACTCTCCCATGATTATCCACTATCTATATTCTAGTTCTCATCATAATGATAATCAAAACAATTGATTTAGTTAGTCTAAACTCATACTCATGAGAAATATATAACACAAACTCAGTAGTAGTATTCATTTCAAAATTTTATCTCATAGCCTACCTACTGAAATTTCATCATAGATACTCGACATTCTAAAATGTAGAAATATTCCAGAGAGTCAATTTCGATTATTATCAAATTATTCTTCATCATAAGAGATTTTTTGTCAGATCCAATGTTATGGTTAATATTCACATGGAAAAATCATGCAATAATATTAAATAGAACTTCATGATTAGAGTCCTCAATCACTATGGTTTCAATATGTGGTTATGTGACACTATTTTCTGATTCATTTCATCAACATGGTTCACAAACTCATATATATGGAATATATTTATCTTTTTCATATCAATTATAAGTCTTACATAATGACATACTATTTCTTGAGCCTTTTATTTATAGATTATAGTGACCTATGTAAGATCATTAACAATGTTTTTTTTATTCTGTTGAACCTTCCTTCCATATTTTGGTATAGATTTATTCCATTATCTCACTTATTCAAAGCTTAAGTTATGTTTTTTCTTATTTATTACTAATTAATAGATAATGATTAATTTAAATTATCCTTGAATTATTATATTATATGATATTTATGGTGTATGAATGTACGATAAACTATAATCTACATCTGAAAATTATGTTTATGGAATTCGTCAAATATTATTAGTTAGAGACTTTAAATAAATGTATGGAATTTTCCTACAGACAATAAGCATGACCATATTTTTATTTAAATATTTTATACTATCATTGTTTATTGAATAATAACTAAATAATGAGATGAATTGTCAATTTGAAATTCATATCATCACATTTAAAGAATGATCTCATTAGTGATTTGTGTTTTCTCAACAATTTCAATGGACATGATATCACTTTTTTACACAAACAGATACATGAATTGGTCGCCCAATTCATGTTGCAGAAATTTATTAAATCCAAAAGAGTACAATAGATGCTTGTGGTCTAATGCATTTACCCCAACCCAAAAGAGAGAGGAAAATAAGGTAATATACCAAATAAGTTCAAACACATCAAACAAAAAGTGCATCAACTCCAAGCATGCTCCAAGTCCTCAAGATGTAAGGGACCATGCTAGAATGGTCGTGACATAAAAGAAGAGGGACATGACATGAGAGAAGGAGTAGCACATGTCCATGAAGATCAGTTAAATTGATTATACTCCTGCACCAGCCTCTTATTGAATAGTCGGCGTTTCATATCAAGATAAGTCACCGCAGAAATTTCACCATTTCTGAGCCCTTGATTATCCAATTCGTCTCTTTGTTCCAATCGAGATTCTAAATTCTCATGCACCCCTTCATCACCCTGTTCCAAATACTTCACCACTGGGTAAGAGACTTCTTTTAGTTTAATGTCAGGTTGAGAAATAGGAGGAGCAACCTCAAGATGTAAAGGAGCATCTATATCCATTGATCTGAAATCCCCAAAGGTGTTTTCACTCCAGTCAACCAAGTTCGTTGAGGTTATAGTTGCATTGTCCTCCTTTTCAAAAGTATCAAGCGACCTCATGAAAATTTTTCATTCCAGTTGGGAGTAGTCCCTATGTTTCATCATTTTTTTGGGATAGGAGTAATGAATCCATCTGCATGCAATATTAGTTTTTTCCTTTTCGAGAGCGTGATTTGAGGAAGTCTTCCTCAATCTGGTCATCTTTCTTATCAGCCTCCAGTAAAGAGGTGCTTTGTGCTGAGCAATTGTCCAGATCAGATGGAGCAGGAGCCTCCTTATCTTCCTCCATAGTAGGGTCATTCTGATTCCCATGGTTAGCATAAACAAAACCATGGAGGATTCCAAGTTTAAATCCATTCCCAACATTTAAAATTACTTGAGGCTGATCTTTACTAGGATTTTAAACATATTTGATTAATGTATTTAATTTACATAATCAATTATACATTCATAAGTTAACTCATGAAAATCTCCCTCTTCCAAATTCATCAGGAAAAAATATAAGGACTCTAAAATCCCAAGGCCAGAGGTCCATAATGGTTCCCATCTATGGCATAGAATGAAATGTTTCTATTGTAGTTCATATTCTATTTTCATGTCAACATTTTCAAATAGGGAATACAATACTAGAAATACAATTATGTGGACACTAACTTGATCTACATAAAGTGTAGTGATGTCACATATCATAGCCTTAAAAGGGCCATTGTCCATCAAAATTTATTGATGAAGTCCCCAATAATTCCCCATAAATTATGTACAACAACATATATATTACTAATGAACCTGAGTTCATTATTTTTACTCCAACTATATTTGGACACATTAGCATCCCTTAATATTAAAAGTTCATTAATTTAGAAAATAAATCTATAATAAATGGAACAATTCCCATTAGAGAGATTCAATTCATCTAATGTCGAGATTAATTATGTTTTATATTTGGAATAAATATATATTTATAGAATATATGATATAATTAATTATATTAATCATTTATCAAGATATTTAGTTTTTGATAACATTAATGTGGAATCTCCAACTCAATTTTTACTTTTCTATATTTGGAGGTATTTATTTACAATATACTTATGTGACCCATTGGAAGGTAAAAATACTTAGATATGCATCAATATATGAATTTTAGTGACCATTTTGGCGTGTTCAAATATTCCATAGGCCAATTAATCATTTCAAACATGGGATTTTGGTCCATATTGTAGTCACATATTGATGCACACCAATGGGCTATAAATACTACTGAAAAAAGTAAAAAGTATGTTTAAATTGTATATTTTTTGTCTGAGTAAACTATATTAAGAGGCTGTTTTACCATATTCCCTAAATATTTATATTTCAAGTTCATTTATAAGGAATATATAACAACCCAATGTTTTTAACTTATATTTTCACATAGAAATAATTTGGTATTATATAATATATTATTATACACAGCAAAAATAAGGAAACTATTAGACCCTCTATGATATGGTAGTTTTCATTATCACAAATAATGCCTAACTATAGATTATAATCATTCATTCTCTTTAATATTTATATGTAAATCAATTATACCATACAGAATAACGTACTTAAATAAGTCAATAAACAATATTCCTGAATAAATATGTTTACAAGTGTATTCGTACATGTATATTCAGATATCATGTAGTCTTGTAATGTTATGTGTGAGACAGATACTTCATATGATTATTGAGTCGTTGTCACGGATAGTATGTTCGACACACCGATGTTCAACACACCGATTTTCGAAAAACCGAAGATGACACACCGATGTTTGACAGATAGAAGATGGCACACCGATGTTCGACAGACCGAAGATGACAAATTTGATGTTGACCGACCGAAGATGACACACCAAAGTTGAATGACCGAAGAGGACACAATGAAGATAACAGAACAATACAAATGACACCTCGATAGTTAGATATAAGTGTTTCATTTTTTAAAAGACAAATTTATTTCTAATGGTAATATTATGACAAATTAATGTTTATGAAGGTATTTAATGTTGTTGGTAGGACTATTCATAGATAGCACAAGGTACATGAACGTGCCCTGATCTTCATGCCTACTGGACCTTGTAGTATAAAAGGATTACTAGATCAACCTAAAATACAGTTGTCTCATCCCACTAGAAATACAAAAACGATAGTTGTGCGAATATGAAAGAAATTAAAAATAGAAGAAATTGAAGCATCTGTATGCAAGAAGTTTAGTATTACAAGATTTATACTGTTAAAGCATGCTGAACATCCTGAAAACATAGAGCTGAACCTCTACACACCTGGATGCTATATTACAGGGACTAAAATACTCTGTTTTGGAGCCAACCTCTATAAGAGGACTCGAATATCATTTTCTCTACATCCAATGAGTCCAGAGGTTTACTGCACAACACAAAAATATTTATAAACTCAAGTTTAACTTTTATAACTCTATTTTTTTATTTTTATTTTTACTTTTCAAGCTGTGTGTGCATCTATATGTTTCACACACAGTAGCTCTTAAGCTTAATTGAAGGATACTAAAATATCCTCAAATTCAATCACTTTCTAATATTGTATCCCACGTAGAACTGTGGAAGAGATCCTGTGTGATCTGTTTATTAATGTTTTCCATGAATAACTATGGTAGAGGTAAAGTGTAACCTAGACAGCACTGTGTATTGTTGTGAACCTTGATCCAGGGTGTGGATTAAAAGTTTATTAATATGAACAGCTTGGTGGCAGGTGATCACCAAGTGAAGATGACTAACTCTCATCTTGAGACTGAACCTATTGTTTTAACAACTGTGTTGTTTGTTTTATATTCTTATCTATTATATATTTATTGCATTAGGATAAAACGAACATTGATAGTTAGTTTAGAAAGTGTTTATATATTTTTTGAATTAGTGTATTTGTTTAAAAATGTAAACTAATTATTTTATTGGTAAAACTGAGAACTAATCAATATTCAGTGAAACCAATTGAAATTTTGAGACTTACATAAATTCACTAAAAACTGACATTGATTTTATATTAATAGGGGGATATTATTTTAATGAACCAATTTTAAAAGAAATTTTTATAGATAATCAATCCACCCCCTCTTGTGTCAAAAACTATGACCAATATTTGGTATCAAAGGAATTTTGAAAGTTACATTTACTTTTTAAATCGTGTCATCTGTGATTATAGTTGTTTTTCAAAGATCTCAAAATTTCTATTATTTATAAATTTTCATCTCGTTTAAATTCTTTTACAATCTATATCATGGAAAATTGATTAGAAGGGGATGCTGCTAATACACCACATTTATTTTATTTAACTAATTATGCTCAGTGGATGATTAAAATGAAAATACATCTAGAAACCATGGGACTTGAAATCTAGACTACTATTGAAAGAAAATACGCAATTTCTAATACTACAAGAAACACTTGGGATGAACCTATGAATACTGCCTATAACAATAATTGTAAAAAAATAAATGCTTTATACTATGAACTACGTGATGAAGATTTTAACGGTATCTCTGCTTGCAAAAATGCACATGATATTTGGGACACTTTATTTGTCTCTCATGAAGAAACATCTAATGTTAAAGAATTGTGATTAAGTAATTACACAATTAAATATGACATCTTTTGAATGAGTCCTGATGAGTCAATATCTCATATGTATATCTGGTTCAATGAATTTTTTAATACCATGATTTCTTTAGGAAGAGAAGTAACATCCAAAGAGCATATTATGTGGATTCTGCGATGCTTACCACAAAGATGGCATGGAACGTCTTTGCCTATTAGAGAATCATGCGATTTTTATTAGATTCTAGTGAAGGAATTGATTGGAAAATTAATGATGTATGAAGAATAATGGAATGTAAATCATGAAGAGGATAAACCAAAGTGGAAGTTTGTATTCTTCAAGAAAACTGCATCTAAAGGTAAAGACAAGGAGAAAGTTCAATATTCTATTGAAAGATCAAGTAGTGATGATGAAGCTTCAGACATTGATGAATAAATGGCTGAGTTTTTTAGACATTTAAATAATTTTTTTAGGAAAAAGAGGTTTTTCAAATAGCCTAATTACAAAGGAAAGTATGATAACAAGGGAAATTGGAAAAATGATTGGAAGAAAACCGATAAATCAGAGGATATCATTTGGTTCGAATGAAAAACTAAAGGGCATGTCAAGGATGACTATCCAAGTATAAAATACAAGAAAAACTAGGAAAATAAGGACAGAAGATATAAGAAAGGAATGAAGGCTACATGGAGTTCCTCTAAGGAAAAATCAAGTGAATCTGAATCTTATCGGTTTGAGAAAAATGATATGGCTAATATGTGCTTTATGAAAATCTCAACTGAGGTAACAATAGACTCTCGTGTACATCATTCTTATTATTATAAAAGGGAGTCTGATAATATGACAAATGATGAATTATTCGAATATTGAAATATGATAGAATAAACTTGTAATGAGTTGAAAGATATGTATAAAACATTGAAGAAACATTATGATTTTAGTGTGACTATTATTTCTGAACTTATATCTACAAAGAGAAAAATGCTAAACTTCTCAAGGAAAACAATGAGTTAAAATTGTCTACTGAGAAAATTTAAATAGAATTATAAGTGTTTACTAATGGGAAAAATAATCTAACTCAAATTCATGGTAATAAAATAGATCATATTTATACTTCCGCAATATGATATCAACCAGGTCAAAGGAATTTATCCAAATCATGTTTTGTAACCAAATCTAGAAAATATGCTACTTGTTTCAAAAACAATAATTTTAGAGTAAGTTCCAGTTCTAAAAATTCATTTACTGTATCCATATGTTCAAAAAAATAGAGTTTTCTTAACAAACACATTATATTCTGCGTATATGAAACCCATAAGATGGTTGTGGCTTCCTATATCTAACATTACTAATGTATGTGGACCCAGACAAATATGGGTACCAAAGTCGTTTCTTGGTTAAACTATTTAGTAGGTAAACTACCTAAGCAGCTCATGTAAAAAGATGTGGTACTTTGACATTATTTGTTTAAGACATATGGAAGGGTATTTTTCCAACTTTAAAAATCTTATCAGTATTGATGGAGGACATGTCACTTTTATTGAAAATGGTAATGTAAAAATCATCATCATATTCCAGATTGGTAACCCTAACTCTATTTCAATTTCTAAAGAATTGTATGTTGACTGATTAAATTATAACATGCTCAACATATCTCAATTTCTGATGATGGATTTAAATTTAAAATTAAAAAATTATTCATTCCATGTTTTTGATGCCATGAGTAATTTATTGTTTACATCTTTTTTGAAATAATAATGTATATGCAATAAATTTAGACACACTAGCCTCACAAAATGTCTCTTGTCTAAATGTCCTTCACAAAGAGTCTTGGATCTCACATAGAAGACAATTACATTGCAACATTCACTCTATTAGAAAGTTAACTAGAAAAGTCTTAGTTAGAGACTTACCCAAATTAGTGTTTCCAAACAACAATGTATGTAATCCTTCTCAAAAAGGAAAGCTACTTAAAATCTATATCAAACCAAAGAATGAAGTATATACATCTCAACCTATTATGTTCGTTCACATGGAATTTTTTGGATCTTCTAGATTTTAGAGTCTCAATGGAAGGCACTATTTTTATTTTTCTTTTAGATAACTTCTCTAGTTACACTGGGATATTATTCGTAGCTCACAAAAGTGAAGCTTGTTCACATTTTACCAATTATGCTATGTCTGTATGAAATCTCAATGGTTTTAAGATTAAATCCTTAAGAAGTGATCTTGGACGTGAGTTTGAGAATCATGATTTTGATGTCTTTTTCTCAATGAATGGCTATAATCATAACTTATCTTCTCTTAGGAAACCACAACAAAATGGTGTGGTAGAAACAAAAAATAGAACCTTACATGAAATTGCTCGGACTATGCTTAATAAATATGAACTACCAAATTTTTTCTTGGTTAAAGTTATTAATACTGATTGTTACATAATAAATAGAGTTTTAATTAGACCTATCCTTAAAAAAATTCTTTATGATTTGTGGAATAATAAGAAACCAAATGTAGGTTTTTAAAGTGTTTGGATGTAAAGTTTATATTCTGAACACTAAAGATAATTTAAATAAATTTTCCTCTAAAAGTGATGAAGGAATATTTTTTGGATAGTATACATCAATCAATAATTATAATGTTTTTAATAAGAGAACCAAATGTGTGGAGGAATCTGTACACATCAAGTTTGATGAAGGAGATCCACATGAGCCCAAGACCACACTAGAAAATGATGAAGAGGATATGTTAAATCTGGACATTAAGGATAACACCTCAATTCATCATTTTAAGGATGTTGTGATAACATCCAGTTATTGAAATTTTCTAGATCCTAACCATAGTGAACCACAACAAACTGACCAGATAGAAATTTCAAGTCCTACCTTATAAGGACTGATGAGGATTGTAAAGACCCGAAAAATTCAAGGAAATCTTTTTCTTAATTTTCTTTTGGGATTTTACAAGAACGAAGTTTCAGACGGCACCTGATTCCGAGGCCCGGTGTGCCCGGAATCTTTTTCCGAAGTTTAGCTCGGGTACGTTCAATGAACGAACGAGAAGATTTTTATAACTTTTGAACGGGTGCTCGGAATCAAATTCTGGGGGCACCGATGGAATCGCAGCGCCGATATTTGCTTAGAAACATCTTTTCTGGAGTAATGTTTTCTCGGGTGTGTTTTTTAATTTTTGGGGTTAAGTTAAGAAATAAAATAAAAGTGGTACAACCGATTTTTATTTTATTTTTCTTAACTTAAGTTAACTGGATGATGTGGGACCCACAATATCCTACCCACTTAATAGGATATTTGTAAGGTGGGGCCCACACGATCCCCACCGTTTCTTTTCTTTTATGTAACGCACCTGCACCCCCTATTAATGAAGTCGCCCCTTGCATTTATCCTGGTTAAGAAACGCCTCATTAATGTGGTGGTTTATGCATTGCAATTAATGCACTTAATTTTTTCTTTCGTTTTTGAATTTTAAAATGCAAGACATGTGAATTAAAAATAACAAAACTATTATTTTTATTAGGGTGGGGTGTTGAGAGGCTGGGGAGTTTTCACTAAGGCTCTTGAAGATCTTCTCATCCTCGCGAAGAATGTGAAGAACGCAAAGAACGTGAAGAACGACGGATCCATGTAAATTAGTGACGCTTCTTCTGCGACGCTTCTTCGCGACGCGACGATCCTCCCTCCCCGACGCCTTTTTCCGTGACGAATCCTCAATCATCGAATTTGATGAGGTAGGGATTTATTTTAATTGTTGTTCATGAATTCTTCCTTTGCCTTCCTTCTTTTCTATGGGAGCTTCCTTTTACCGCAATAATGGGAGGGGGTCAGACCGCAAAAACACGACCGACCCTCCTCTCCCTTTTTGGTTGTTTGAAATTGTTGCGGCACGAGCAAGGCAACGCGGTGCCGAAGCACCGAGCAGGAATTATTAAGGAAAGGGGGAGAAGCACAGCGACATCACGCCGCGCCGTTGAAGACGAACCAAAGACACGGCACCATCGCACCGGGCCAGGCCGCGCCCAAGCGCCGGGCCAGACCACGCCCAAGCGGGCCAAACCTGGACCCGGTTCAGGTCAACCCAGTTCGGGCCGACCATGGGGATATCGGGCCGGGTCGGACCGGGCCCGAACCCCCTAATACCGAACCTCTTTCGGTCTTCTGCCCATTACTTGTGTTGAGGGCCTCCGATCGACACACCGTCAACTCCGATGCGATCCTTCGATCGAGACAGTCATTTTTGTATATTAAACTCGGGGTTTCAGATAACTTTGGGTTCAGCCGGGTTGGTACGTATACGAAACCAACCGGGCCCTCGGAGCGGAAACGCTTATAAGTTGAGCTCCGGACGTCTGATTGATGTGCCATAGACTTTGTTGGATTCTTCTTAGTGAGGCGGACCTTTTGTATTACTCAGCTCGAGGTTTGGACGCAGGTGGAGTACGGTCGGGTTGGTTTTGACTTAAAAACTAACCGGGCCCTTGGGACGAAAAAACCAATAACTCTCATACCGGGCGTTCGATTGGCGGGTTTTCAGTGACGTTGTGTTCTTATTGACGATACATATCTTTTGGATACATCAACTCCGGACTATGTGTCAGTTGATATATCAGCCCCTCGGCTCGTGGAGAGGACCCTCCCGAACGAGCTTGCTGTGTGCGGGAACCCGAGAGCTGGTTGCGACTGCGAAGACGATGACGACTTTGCAGAAATCCTCCATGGATTTGATGGTGATGTCTACAGCACTCAGCGATCCTACGTGGATCATTTCTACCAATCCTATGTGTGTCAGATCGTGTGTGGTTTAGCGCTCAGCGGTCCTGTTTGGGCAGCGCCTACAGATCCTGTGTGGGTCTGATCCTATGTGGGTCATTGCGGGGGTTAGTTACCTATCGATCCTGTGTGGGTCAGATTCATTGTGGGTCATTGCAGGGGTTAGTTAAATATCGATCCTGTGTGGGTCAGATCCTTTGAGGGTCATTGCGGGGGTTAGTACCTATCGATCATGTGTGGGTCTGACGACTTAGATGAATTAGTGGAAATATCTGTTCATCTCTACCGTCTTACGAAAAAGTATACCTGTGTGAGCTGAATCTTGATTTTAGTTCCTATGTGAATTGTATTGTGCTATCCTGTGTGGATATGATCGAACTTGGGCTTGGATGTTGGATCCGAACGTGAATTGATGACTTATTTATATGTATGGGCATATACCTAAGTAGTGTTGGATGTTACTTCATGATTGTATCTTTCCTTTGTGGATTATAATTTTTGGAATCTTGGAGACCATTGGGCGTCTCAGGGTCTCTACTGAGTAGCTTATACTCACCTTTGCACGGGCTATGCCCGCACTACGTTTTGTTGGTTGCAGACGACGAACAGTGCTGATCGTGGTTGAGGCTTGCGGAGCAGGTCGGTACCTGGAGGTGGACCACTGGGCGGGACGTACTCGGAGCAGACGACTGGACCCGAGGAGTTGTGGAGGCTATCTGTACCGACCCTTCAGGTGGGACTTCCAGTGGACGGCTCGAGGCTGTGGATTTACTTTTCAGTTGCAGTACTCTCCTTTTCAGTTGTTCTTTACTTCCAGTTTTGGTTTGTATTCTAGACCACTTATTTTTTCCTTACTTACTGTTGTATCCAGTTTTTACTTAGTGTTTACTTCTTCTTTCTTGCTTTGTGGTGTTTGTTTACTTTACAAAGGCAATGCCTTCCCTTTTTCCCAGGAATTACACCTTGGGGCTAGTCTCCAGCCCTTGGCCTATGGAAGTCGGGCTTGGGGTAGTCACGAAACGGGCCCCAAGGACGGGTTGTGACAAATTGGTATCAAAGGAGTTCGGTTCTACCATAGAACTCCGGACTCTGATATTTTTCTATGTGAAGAAATAGTGTTTAAAGTATTGAGTATGGTTATCAGTCCTGGGAGTCCAGTGTTGGTGTGGAGGCCGACGTATCCGTACACTAGGTCCCTGACTTCTGATTTCCGACTTAATGCACGAAAACATTTATTGCATGTGTGTTTCATGTTTTCTTTGTGATTACTTTGTGTCAGCTCACCAGGTATACGGTTCTGACCATGGTGCACCTGTCACTTTTCAGGATGGCCCCACGATGGCAGCCAGCTAGGGTTCCGAGTATTGTGTGGGACGACAGCCCACCGAGCGACGAGGCCTCAATACAGGGCCCTTTGACAGGAGAGGCACCAACAGTACCTCTACCCGCCGAGCCACCGATGCTACCAGCCCCAGCCGCTGATGATGCACGTCGCCTTAGTGCACTGCACGAGTTTCAGCACCATCTACCACCTAGGTTCCATGGGGAGATGAACCCCTAGGAAGACGAGGATTGGCCGGAGGCTGTTGTACATGTTTTTGAGGTTAGTGAGGACACCAACAGACCTTATGGTGATCCTCAAAGTGATCCTACTGCATGCGACAGTAGGAAGATGGTGGAGCTTGATGCTCCAGGTGCATGATAAGGCATCTCTCCTCTGGATGGACTTTGAGAGCCTCTTCTGCTCGGATTTTATCCCAGCCACCATCCGTGCGGTGCGCATCCAGGAGCTTCTATAGCTGCGACAGGGAAGCAAGACGGTTGCCCAGTACTCGGGGAGATTTTCCAATCTCTCGCGCTATTCGACGGACATGGTGCGCGGCCCATTCTTTTGGGCCCGAACCTTTGAGTAGGGATTGAGGCATGATATCAGTGCATCGCTGATCTCCCTCAGTATTCCGACTCAGGCAGGGGTACTAGAGTGAGCCCTTCTCATCGAGAGCTTTCTGGCTGAGTATACATCAGAAGAGAGACTACCGCAGGGCGACACGTAGCAGAGTCTTCTGCATCAGGTAGTCGACAGATGACTCATGGGTCCAGGTAGACCAGACCCTCAGGCAGATGACCTCAAGAAACTAGCTCAGCAGTGCGGGGCACAGAGCGTGGATCTAGTCTTTCGAGAGGCAGACAGTGCTATGCATGCAGCAGGCAGGGCCACATGGCTCGTGAATGCCCGACCCGTCGTATTGAGGAGCAGCAGACGGTTGAGGGCCCACCTAGGAAGAGGCAGAGGATCGACCGTGGTGGTCCGTAGGGAGCAGGCAGATGAGGCAGAGGAGCTGGCCGAGCAGTAGGTGGTGGGCGACGCTTTGAGGCACTACCACCACCACCACCAGGAGGTCCACCCCGACCACAGGGAGATGGCGGGCAGAGACATGCACAGCTTCAGGCATCGGAGGCCTACGACCACGGCGCACCCGAGATGATTCGAGGTACTATCTGTGTCTATTACACCCTTGATTTAGTTCTTATAGACACAAGAGAGAGTCAGTCTTTCATTGCCACTGCCCTTGTTCGGAGATCGGAGATTCCGACAGAGATGTTGGATCGATACTTATGGCCAGAGACTCCTACGGGAGCAGACTCGACAATTACGCACTGGTGCCAGCAGTGTGAGCTTACTCTAGGAGGCGAGAGCTTCGGCTGGGATCTTCTTGTAGCGACGTTGAGGCCTTACGATGACATCTTGGGAATAGATTGGTTATCTACAATCCATGCTCAGATTGACTATATTAGGTGCAAGGTGCGGTGTGTACGCACCGACGGGAGCAGGTTCACCTTTACCGGCGAGAAGGGAGCCTTCGCAGCACAGGATGGACATTCGAAGGGGAGAGGACATCCCATCACTAATCAGTTTTCTAGCCTCATCCTAGGAGTGGTTGACGTGCAAAGTCCTAGATTTCCTGCAGTGGTGGATCATTATGCGGATGTTTTCCCCGACGACGTTCCAGGACTACCTCATCGCAGAGAGGTAGACTTTTATAGTGTCATGTACCCCTGTATAGCCCCGATATCCACTCTAGCATATCAGATGGACCCCGCTGAGCTTCGAGAGATACGGGTACAGTTGGAGGACTTGCAGG
The DNA here is from genome assembly GCA_963277665.1 of Viscum album. Classification (NCBI taxonomy): domain Eukaryota; kingdom Viridiplantae; phylum Streptophyta; class Magnoliopsida; order Santalales; family Viscaceae; genus Viscum; species Viscum album. Next base: position 1,910,251,181 of record OY728133.1, read on the forward strand.
GCAAGGGATTCATCCGACCTAGTGCTTCACCCTGGGCCTCCACGATATTGTTCGCCAAGAAGGTGGACATGAGCTTGCGAATTTGTGTCGACTATCGTCACCTGAACCTGGTGACAGTGAGGAATAAGTATCCGCTACCAAGGATTGATGACCTCTTCGATCAGCTCAAGAGAGCACGGTGGTTCTCGAAGATAGACATCAGGTCAGGCTATCATTAGCTCAGTGTTCGGGACGAGGACGTGCAGAAGACGACCTTCAGATGTCGGTACAACCACTATGAGTTCTTGGTTATGCCATTCGGCATAACCAATTCCCCAATAGTGTTCATGTCCTTCATGAACAGGATCTTTCAGCCATACCTCGATCGATTTGTCTTGGTCTTTATCAATGAAATTTTGATTTACTCGACGACTGAGGAGGAGCACGCCTACCACTTGCGGGTTATAATGGACACACTCCGAGAGCACTAGATTAATGGTAAGCTCTCGAAGTGTCAGTTATGGATATGCGAGGTCCACTTCTAGGGACACGTCAACTCTGAGGTGGGTGTTGCGGTGGATCCTGTGAAGATCTAGGCAGTGCTAGCTTGGGATCCACCCAGGAGAGTGACAAAGGTGCGGAGTTTCTTGGGACTAGCTGGATACTACCAGATATTTGTGCCAGACTTCTCCAGAGCTGCGACACCACTCTGAGCATTGAAGAAGAAGGGGGAACCCTTTGTTTGGTCAAACAGATGTTAGCAGAGCTACCAATAGTTGAGACAGAGATTGACCAGCGCACCTATCTTGAGGTTTCCGGAGGAGGGAGTAGGGTACGTAGTCTAATACGATGCATCAAGGACCAGACTCGGGTGATTCCTGATGCAGGAGCGGAAAGTGATCACCTATGGATCACGTCAGTTGAGGCCGCATGAGCAGAACTATGCAACCCATGACTTGGAGTTAGCAGTAGTGGTCTTCGCTCTGAAGACATGGTGACACTATCTGATGGGTGAGCGCTTTACAGTCTTTTCTGACCACTAGAGTCTCAGGTACATCTTATTGCATAAGGACTTCAACCTGAGACAGTGGCGATGGCTCGAGTTCCTCCAAGACTATGACTTTGAGATAGTCTATACTCCTGGAAAGGAGAATGTGGTATCCAATGCTCTCAGCAGGAGGACATTCATTCAACTACTTGGGGAGGCGACATAGCAGCTAGCCGCTTTGCAGATATCCTTCGAGGATAGAGTTGGAGTATCCTTCCTTCAGTCACTCATAGTCACTCCTCCACTACTGCAGTGGGTCAGAGAGGCACAACGCAGGGATGCTGACTGTGAGACGCGGCATGCACAGATATCCTCAGGACATGCGCCTGATGGTTTCTCTGTAGGAGGAGATCACGCTGTCCTTTTCATAGGACGTACCTTGGTACCAGTTGCTTTATGGGAGGAGGTGCTGAGAGAGTTTCACACATCCCCTTTGTCGGTACATCCTGGCGCAGCGAAGATGTACCAGGATCTCATACGACAACACCGGTGGCCAAGCATGAAGAAGGATGTGGCAGAGTTCATTTCTCGATGCCTCACCTGCCAGCAGGTGAAGGCAGAGCACCAGGTACCAGTAGGATTGGTACAGCCCTTGGAGGTCTCGAAGTGGAAGTGGGATGGCATATCTATGGACTTTGTGACTGGACTTCCACACACTTCCAGAGGTCACGACACCATTTGGGTGATTATCGACCGACTCACCAAGTCGGCTCATTTCTTACCCATCAGAGAGCAGGGCTCAATTGAGAGCTTGTGGCGTCTCTACGTTCAGGAGATTTTACGACTTCATGGTGTGCCATCTTCCATTGTTTCCGATCGAGATGCTCGCTTTACTTCTCGGGTTTGGAAAGGGTTGTAGGAGGCGTTCAGGATGCAGCTAAGTCTGAGCACCGCCTTTCACCCCCAGACTGATGGTCAGACGGAGATGACCATTCAGACTCTCGAGGACATGCTCTGCGCATGTGTCCTCAACTTTGGTCGTAGCTGGGAGGACCACCTACCCTTGGTGGAGTTGACTTACAATAACACCTTCCACTCCACCATCGGGATGACACCATACGAGGCGTTGTACGACCGACCTTGCAGATCTCTTCTGTGCTAGACATACCCTGGGGAGTCAGCACATGGGGGACCCGAGATAGTCTAGGCCACAACAGAGAAGGTCCGGGTCATCCAAGAGCGGATGAGGATAGCTCAGAGCCGATAAAAGTCTTCTGCTGATAGGATGCGGAGGCCACTAGAGTTTGAGGATGGCGACCACGTCTTCTTACGGGTCTCACCTCCACGTGGATTACAGAGATTTGGCCGAGGCCGAAAGTTGTCTCCATGCTTCATCGTACCATTCCAGGTCCTCAGCAGGATTGGCGAGGTGGCTTATCGCCTGGCTCTACCACCTCAGTTGCACCAGGTGCATGACGTCTTCCACGTATCTCACATGAGGAGATACGTGAACGACCTGACACATATCATTGACCATGGGGAGTTGGATGTTGATGATGGGGTGACTTTTGCGGAGGTCCCGGTGGAGATTGAGGATCGACAGGAGCAGGTCCTACATGGATGGTCGATTCCTCTAGTGTGCATCAGATGGCAGCACGGGAACCTCTAGGAGAGCACTTGGGAGCGGGAGGCTCAGATGCGTGCTCAGTACCAACATTTGATTCCCTAGTTTTTGATGTATCTTTATGGGGACATAAAGCCCTGAGGTGGGAGTGATGTAAAGACCCGAAAATTCAAGGAAATGTTTTTCTTATTTTTCTTTGGGATTTTACAAGAACGCAGTTTTTAACGGCACCTGATTCCGAGGCCCTGTGTGCCTCGAATATTTTTCTGAAGTTTAGCTCGGGTACGTTCAGTGAACGAACAAGCTGGTTTTTCTAACTTTTGAACCGGTGCTCGGAATCAAATTCCGAGGGAACCGATGGAATTGCAGCGCCGATATTTGCTTAGAAACATCATTTCCAGAGTTGTGTTTTCTCGGGTGTGGTTTTTCATTTTTGGGGTTATGTTAAGAAATAAAATAAAAGAGGTACAACTGATTTTTTTTATTTTTCTTAACATAAGTTAAGTGGATGATGTGGGACCCACAATATCCTACCCACATGGTAGGATATTTGTGAGGTGGGGCCCACACTAGCCCCACCGTTTCTTTTCTTTTAAGTAACGCACTCGCACCCCCTATTAATAAAGTCAACCCTTGTGTTTATTCTGGTTAAGAAACGCCTCATTAATGTGGCGGTTTAAGCGTTGCAATTAATTCAGTTAATTGTTTATTTAGTTTTTGAATTTTAAAATGAAAAAAATGTGAAATAAAAATAAGAAAACTCTTATTCTTATTAGGCTGGGGTGTTGAGAGGCTAGGGAGTTTTCACTCAGGCTCTTGAAGATCTTATATTCCTCGCGAAGAACGCTAAGAATGCGAAGAACACGAAGAAATCCAGATCCTCGGAAATCAGCAATGCTTCTTCCGCGACGCTTCTCCACGACACGAAGATCCTACCTCTACAACGCCTTTTTCCGTGACGAATCCTCGCTCATCGAATTCGATGAGGTAGGGATTTATTTTAATTGTTGTTCGTGAATTCTTCTGTTGCCTCCATTCTTTTCTATTGGTGCCGCCTATTACTGCAATAACGGGAGGGGGTCGAACCGCACAAACACGACTGACCCTCCTCTCCCTTTTTGGTTGTTTGATATTGTTGCGACACGAGTAAGGCAACGCGGTGCTGATGCACCGCGCGATAATTATTCAGGAAAGGGGGAGAAGCGCAGCGCCGTCGTGCCGCGTCGTTGAAGATGAACCAAAGACACGGCGCCGTCACGCTGTGCCGGAGAACAACAAAAGCACCCCAACTTGAGTGGGTCCATGGAGGAGGGGCGCGGCACCGTCGCGCGGCACTAGACAGACCAAGGCCGCAGCTGGTTCCGGGCCACGACGGAGTAGGGGAACCAGCAGCCGGTTTCGGGCCGCCGACGTCGGAACAGAGGGACCGACCCTTGCCGGTCCCATGGCGGCAGCAGCCGGCCGACCAAGGTGGGCCGGCCGGTCAAGGGAAAATCGGGGGTTCGTAACCCCCGGTCGGCCAGCAGGTGCGGCCCCCCACATGGGGGCCGCAGGTTCTCAACACGGGGGGCAACGCCCCCCCCCTTCACCGCTCGGTCGTTATGGCCGACCCGCCTAGCCGTTGGCCGCACCAATGCGCCGGGCCGGGACGCCTAAGATGAGCCGGGCCACGCCGCACCAGCCTGGCCGGGCCACGCCCAAGCTGGCCAACTCGGGCCCGGTTCGGGCCGACCATGGGGGTATTAGGCCGGGTCAGACCTGGCCCGAACCCCCTAATACTGAACCACTTTCGGTCTTCTGCCTATAAATGGGCTACCGAACTCCGATCGACGCACTGTTAGCTGCGATGCGATCCTTGGATTGAGATGGTCATTTCGGTATATTACAGTCAGGGTTTTTGAGAAATTTGGGTTCGGCCGGGTCGGTTCGTACACGAAACCAACCGGGCCCTTGGAGCGGAAACACCTATAACTTGAGCTTCGGACGTCCAATTGGTGTGTCGTCGACTTTGATGGATTCCTCTTAGCGAGACAGACCTTTAGGATTATTCCACTTGAGGTTTGGACGCAGGTGGAGTACGGTTGGGTTGGTTTTGACTTAAAAACCCAACCGGGCCCCTGGGATGAAAAAGCCAATAACTCTCAGACCGGGCGTCCGATTGACGCGCCGTATGTGACGTTGTGTTCCTGTTGATGATACAGAACTTTTGGATACATCAACTCCGGACCATGTGTTAGTTGATGTATCAGCCCCTCGGCTCGTGGAGCGGACCCTCCCGAACGAGATTGTTGTGTGCGGGAACCCTAGAGCTGGCTGCGACTGTGACGGCGATGACGCCTATTCAGAAATTTTCCGTGGGTTCGACGGCGATGACTACAACACTTAGCGATCCTACGTGGATTAGTGCTACCGATCCTGTGTGGGTCAGATCCTGTGTGGGTCAGTGCTCGGTGGTCCTATGTGGGCCAGCGCACGGAGATCCGTTGTGGGTCCGATCCTGTGGGGGTCATTGTGGGGGTTAGTTACCTATCGATCCTGTGTGGTTCAGATCCTTTGTGAGTCATTGCGGGGGTTAGTAACTATCAATCATGTGTGGGTCCGACGGCTTACATGAATCAGTGGAAATATCTGATCATCTCTATTATCTTACGAAGAATTATACATGTGTGAGATGAATCTTGATTTGCTTTCCTATGTGGATTGTGTTGTGCTATCCTGTGTGGATGTGATCGAACTCGAGCTCGGATGTTGGAGCCGAACGCTAATTAATGACATAGGTATATGTATGGGCATATACCTAAGTAGTGTTGGATGTTACTCCATGGTTGTATCTTTCCTTTGTGGATTATCCTTTGTGGATTCTGTGAGACCTTTGGGGGTCTCGTGGTCCCTACTGAATAGCTTATACTCACCCCTGCAGAGGCTACACCCGCACTATGTTGTGTTGGTTGTAGACGACGGACAGCGCTGATCGTGGTTGAGGCTTGCGGAGCAGGTCTGTACCTGGAGGTGGACCACTGGGTGGGACGTACTCGGAGCGGACGGCTGTACCCGAGGAGCTGTGGAGGCTATATGTACCCACCCTTCAGGTGGGACTTCCAGTGGACGGCTCGAGGCTGTGGCTTTAATTTTCAGTTGTTGTACTCTCCTTTTCAGTTGTACCTTACTTTCAGTTTGGGTTTGTATTCTGGCCCACTTAATGTTGTATCCAGTTTTTACTTAGTGTTTACTTCTGCTTACTTTCTCTATGGTGTTTGTTTACTTTACAAAGGCAATGCCTTCCCTTTTTACCGGGAATTACGCCTTGGTGCTAGCCGCCAGCCCCTGGCCTATGGAAGGCAGACTTGGGGTAGTCACGACATGGGCCCCGAGGATGGGTTGTGACAAGGATTCTTAAAAATCATTCACTAGATGTTGTTGTTGGATATTTAGATAGAGGAACAGAAATGAGATATTCCTTGAGAGACCAGGTTGAACATCAAGCCTTCATGTAATATATTGATACGAAAAATATCAATGATGTGAGCAATGATGAATTTTGGTTAATGTCAATTCTAGAAGAACTTAATCAGTTTGAGAGATATAATGTTTGGAAACTTGCAGATAGAAAAAAGGATAATTTGACCATAAGTACCAAATTGGTGTTTATAAATAATGTAGATGATGCTGGAAATATAATTAAAAATATTGCTAGACTAGTTGCACAAGGATATAATAAATAATAAAGAATTGATTATGAAGAGAATTTTGCACCAGTAGCTAGACTTGAGGAAATTAGAATCTTACTTACCTATGCAGCACACTTGAATTTTAAACTTTACCAAATGGATGTGAGAATTGAATTCAGAAATGGTTATATAATTGAGGATTTTTTTTGTGAACAACCCCCATGTTTTACAAGTCCACATTTTACAAATCATTTTTTCAATTTATCAAAAGAATTATATGGTTCGAAACAAGATCTAAGAGAATGGTATGAAAGGCTGAGTAATTTTCTAATGTCAAAAGGATTTAAAAAAGAATTTTAGATCCTACTTTAATTATAAAATAATTTAAAAAGAATTTTTAATAGCCCAAATATATGTAGATGATTTTATTTTTGGATCTTCTAAACTCTTTATTTATTAATTTTTGAAACATAATGCAATGTGAAATTGATATGAGTTTAATGGGTGGACTCAAATATTTTATTGGATTTTAATTATTTCAAAATAAAAAATGTATTATTTTAAATCAATGTAACTACACCAAAGATCTTTTCAAATGATATGGATTTGATCGAATTAATAGTAGTGAAACCCCTATGAGTTCTATATGTATGTACGATTTTGATGAAAATAAAAAACTAGTTGATCAGACTGCTTACAGAGGAATTATTAGGAGTTTGCAGTACTTAACTACTAGTAGGCCAGATATTATCTTCCTTTTGGGTATGTGTGTGAGATTTAAAACAAATCCTAATGAGTCACATTTAAATTCTTTTAAAATAATTTTCATATAACTCAAATATACAAATAATTTAGGATTGTTCTATCCTAAAGGACAACATTTTGATTAATTTAGCTATTCAGATGCTGATTTTGGTGGATGTATGTTAGATAGAAAGATTACCTCTAGAATATTTCACTATTTGGGAAAGTCACTAATATCATGGTGTATTAAAAAGAAAAATTCAGCTACATTATCAATTGCTGAAGCAGAATACATTGATGCAGGTATTTGTGGTGTACAAATTTGGTGGATGAAACACACCTAATTTTACTATGGATTTCAATTCAGACATATCCCCATAAACTATGACAAAACAAGTGCTATTAACATTTCTAGGAATCCAATTTCCTATTCTAGGAAAAAGCATATTGATGTAAAATATCACTTTTTGAGATAACATTATCAAAAAGTTGATATAACTCTTGAATTTATTAGGACTGAACATCAACTTAATGGAATATTCACTAAACCCCTAAATATTGAGAGAATTAATTTCATAAGACATGAACAAGGAATGATAAATCAGTATGTTCTCATGAAACAGATCCCCAACAATGGTTCTTGAAACTGATCTGATGAAACTGGTCTTTTGAAACCGATCTACGGAAACCGATCTCTTGAAACCAATCTCTTGAATCCGATCTCATGAAACGGATCCCTGATACCAATCTCTTGTCACTCTAATTCTCGACCCTCTTCCTCAACTATTTGGAATCAAAAGCATTGACATGGAAAGGACTAATTGTGCTATGGAATAGCCAAGAAAATATCCATCTTCTAAGAGACAGAAAAGTGAGTCCAATGGGACTGCTAAACCAAGATTGGAAACCAGTAGGGTTATGGCTGAAAAAAATATGTAGAGTGGATTCTATCACGTAAATCATTCCTTTTAAAAGTAATGGAATCTCAAGGGTGGATGAGAAGGTTTTCTAACAATGAAAGTCATTATTATCCCAATCTAATGCATTTATTTGATCAACATTAGAAGATATCTCTATATGAAGCCGAGGTAGCAAGGATGAAGTCAGTAGTAAAAGGAAAGGAATTAGCTTTTTTCAAAGGAATGGGATTATTGTTTGGAGATGCCTCGTGAAGGTGTCTATGCTGATTATCCAGGTAATATTCTGCCTTCCACTGATTTGTTCTCTTATGAACATTCTCTAAATAGATGACTGTGAATGGAGAACCTAGGAGAACTATGGTAAGCGAGTTTGAATGAGAAGTAAGATTGTTGTTTACGTTTATTCAACATCAAATCTACACAAGAATGGGAGATTTCTATTCTGTGAAGTAAGAGGATTTATTTCCGATTTATCTATTAAAACATGAGATAAAAGTAAATCAGTGTAAGTATATAATGGTGCATGTTTATGATATGATCAAACCATCCAATAAGGAAACTTGTGAATACTATCCAAGGATGATCTTAGCCATGATGAAAAGGTTATGTTGTGTGGAAGATAAAGATGAAGTGATATGTGGTTGTAGTGATTTTTGTCTTCAAAAAGACATTTTTAAAAGGATAAAAATCATCTGAAACCCATGAAAGAGTTGTTGGGTAGGTGATGAGGAAAGGATATATGATGATATCAATCCAATTAACCATCCTACCCGAGCAAAGGATCAAGTTGATCCAGGTCTCATACTTGGTGAAGAACCTATTTATTTTGATGAGGAAGATGAGCCTAAAGTGCCAAGTGAAGAAGGATCTCCTTTTAATGATTGAAGTGATCCTGATATTTTTGAATGTCCCAAAGATATATCTTAAGGACATGGTAGTCCACCATTGGAATTACCATCTGGAGAATCCATGTGAGGTGATCAGGATGAAGAAGGGATCGACGTTACATGAGATGAAGGATATATGAGAAAATAAAATGAGCAGTCTGATGATGATAATGATGATGATGTTGATGATAATAAGGATGAAGGAGGAAATGATGAGCTTGTAAGTGATTCTTTAAAAGTGGGACAATAAGTGGTGGACAGATCCAGTGTGGAATTTGTACATGGAGTAGGTAATGAAGTTGAGCATGTTGAACAAGAGGCTGTCGATCAGAGAGATGATGAACATGAATACATATCACACCATCCTAATGCTGAAAATCAAGAAATAATTCATAAATTGAATGAACATATGGCCGGTGGCCCTGAGGAAAAAGATGAGGATCAAGTGCCTCAAATTGAGGAAGTTCCTTGAGAAATTGAACTAGATAGAAATTATGTAGAACCTGATGTTCAGTTGGTTCCTGTACCAAGAAATGTTGTTATAGCTAGAGTAATGAATTAAGATGTTGATAAATATAATGTTGTTCATGAGCCTCAAGGAAGAAGGATCATAATTGATAATGTTGATCCAAGAGACTAGACTTGTACTATAGAGTGGAATAATGATCCAGGATACTTTATTTTTGGTTTAAAGTATGACTCAGATAAGGATTGGGTGCCTCCTCCTCCTTTCTACAAGTCCAAGAAAAACCAGAACATGTTTCACCTGTTCCACCAGTTTCCCCTCCACCAGTAGTTCTAGTAGCACAGTCAGTGCCCAATGTCAATGTCAATAAGGCTATTTTTGTAGAAATTAAAAAAATTATATATGTGAGTATGTGATAGCTGAAAAGGGATCCAGAAGTGAAGCCTCCACTTCATCAGGTATTTCAGATGCTAATGAAATGAATATTTCCAGAATACTGATCCAAGAGATTCAACGAAATCTCATTACCACACTACTAACCATTATTAGGCATAATACATTACTGATAGAGGAAGTAAGAAAGATTAGCAATGAGTTAAATTCACTAGAATATAACTTCAAATCCTCCTACAGTGGTGTTCTGGACTTTCTATGAACTAGGTGACTCATCTACTCAGTGTGGACCTGGAAAAGTTTAATGATGATCTTGAAAAAATGTTAAATGTCCCTTACAATTCTAGGAGTGGAAAAGTTGATGCTGCTGATCTGGAGTCCCTCAAGGCTTTAATCAGAGAAGAACTCCAACATCATCATACTGTTTAAGAAAATGAATCTATTGATAAGGGGAATCAAAATACAGATCTTCTATAAAATACGGTTGGACTGTGCACAAATGAAAACTATACTTATTAGAAAGAAATTTGAGAAAACGTGGATAAGTACATCACTATGATTTATTCAAAACATGATATTATAAATAGAATCAAATTTATTGCATAAAATCTCACAATACCTCTTATTACAGAAGAATTCACAAAGAAAGTTTCTCAATTGAAGGATTTTACCCCTTTGTTGAAAATGTTTATGGAGAATAAGGATGACTTTGATAAAGACAAGTAATATGGTGGTGAAATAATCAATGATTTCATCAACCTCCATAAGCAATATCTACATGTTTAAGATGAAGCAATTGTGGTCCCCCCTGCTGCATCCCTTGGTACTACCTCTCAGCCTCTTGCTCATATGATTGTCTCTCAGGACCTATCTCATATTTGACCGGTCATTATAGGGAAAAGTACCATTCATGTGTTGTCATAAAGAAGGACTAGTCTTACAGCAAATGTATCTATAAGTGTTGTCCTTCATGGTGTTATCTGCAAACCACCCCTTCCCTCCGCCTCTACCAAACCATCTAATCCTATTCTAGATCCTTCAGATATAGAAAAATCCCCACAACAGACAAACCCTTAGTAGTGGATTATATTTTCATACGGATTTGATCTTTTTGGTTGATAGTACTGTTTTGCATCTTCATTGAACTATTTATGTTGTCTTTCTTTTATTATATTTCATGTCTTATTTTCTTCATTTTTTTTCGAATCCCAAAAGGGGGAAAAATGCATAAGGCACACAAAAATTCACAGGGCATACATTATTTATCTAAGGGAGAGAATTTCTGGTATAGGACACTTGGCATGTACTCATCATAATCCTTTTATTGAGGGGGAGATGGATTGAGTTATATTGAAAAATCTCACTCAGTGTTGTATGCTATATCCACTTATTTTTATTCTATATATGTGTTTGTATTCCATAATTAGTGATTATAAGAAGATAGAGATTTTCGGACCCTCTATGATATGGTAGTTTTCATTATCACAAATAATGCCTCACTACAGATTCTACTCTTCATTATATTTAATATGTATAAGTAAATCAATTATTCCATACAGAATAATGAACATAAATAATTAAATAACATATATTCTTGAATAAATATATTTTCAGGTGTATTTGTATGTGTATGTTTGGATATCATTTAGTCTTGTAATGTTTTGTGTGAGACAGATACATCATAATCTTTTTGAGACCCTTCCACTAGTAGTATGTTCAACACATCGATGATCGACACACTGATGTTTGACACACAGATGTTCGACACCCCGATGTTCGACACACCGATGTTCGACACACTGATGTTCGACAAACCAATGTTCGACTCACCGATTTTTGACACACTGATGTTCGAAAAACTGAAGATGACACACCGATGTTCGACAGACTGAAAATGACACACTAGTGTTAGACAAACCGAAGATGACACCCTGATGTTGACATACAGATGATGACACACCAAAGTTGACAGACTGAAGAGGACACAACGAACATAATAGACTAATACAAATGAATCACCGATAGTCATAAATAACTGTTTCATTTTTATAATTCAAATTTATTTCTGATGGTCATATATAGACAATTAAATGTATCTAACATTATTTCATGTTCATTTTTGGACTATCCACAGATAGTAGAAGGTATATTCATGTACGGAGATCTTCATGCCTACCAGACCTTTGTGTATAAAAGGATTAAAAGATCAACCTAAATGATAGCTCAATAAACCCACTAGAAAAAATGGATAGCTGTGTGAATATGTAAGATATTGTAAAAAGAATAACTTGAAACATAAGAATGCGAGAACATTAATATTAAAATTTGCATCCAACTGAAGCTCTCCAAACATCATGACATTTAAGAGATGAACCTCTACACACCTAGAATCTAGGTTACAGAGACTATGACACTCTGTTTTTGATCCAACCTCCAGAAGAGAACTTGAATATCATTTTAAATACATCTAGTGAGTCTTGAGCCTTACTTCATGACACACATAGATTTCTAAAAACTAATTTTACTTTTATAACTATGTTGTGTTCTTGGGTTTACTTTTCAAGCTGTGAGTGCATCTATTTGTTTCACACCCACTGTCTCCTGAGCTTAACTGAATGATACAAAAATATCTTCACACTCAATCCCTCTCTACTCTTGTATTCCATGTTGAACTATGGAAGAGATCCTGTGTGATATTTTTATTAGATTTTCCAACAAATAATTGTGGTAGAGGTCAAGTGGGACTTGGAAAGCACTATGTGCTGTTGTGAACCCTAATCCGAAGTGTGGATCAAATGTTTATTAATATAAATAGCTAGGTGGTAGGTGATCACCACGTGAAGAGGACAAAGTTGTAATTTTAGAATGAATCTCTTGTTTTAACTACTATGCAGTTTGTCTTATATTCTTATCTGTTTTCTATTTATTTCATTAAGATAAACTGAACATTGATAGTTAGAAGAGAGAGTGTTTATATCTTTTTTGATTCAGTAGATTAGTTTCAAATGTTCGACTAATATTTATATTGGTAAAACTAAAAACTAATCAATCTTCAAAGAAACTAATTGAACTTTAAAGACTTATATAAATTCACTACAAACTAACAATTATTTTTTTAATAGGTGAAATTATTTTAAAGAACCAATTTTAACAGAAATTTTTATAGATACTCAATTCACCTCCCTCTTGAGTCATCTACTCCGACCAACAGACACCAATAAGTAATTATTCTATTAATAATTTTCCCCCTATTGAATGATTAATCCATTATAATTCCAATTATTTCATGGGAACAAAACATATAAAATAGAAAAACATTAATTGAAAAATTTGGATCACCCTAATCTGCTAGAATCATCCCTCCCGTGATCAAAACTACAAAAAATAAATTAAATATTATTAAGTGAATTGAAATTTAAATAAAATGTAAATATTAAACATTGTGATGGATTTAGGTTACTAATAAAAGATGAAATGTAGATGAATTTAAATGAGGTAATGTGATCACATGATTTATAATATGACTATAGAAAGATTATCATGACTATTGGAATAGTAATTCAAACATAAAATAATAAATCATGATGTAAATAATATTTTTAATGAGTAATATATTTGAAGAAAAATATCATAATTCTAAATAGTTAATCTCATAATTATGAAAATGACAGATAAGACATGCACATATTTTATAATCCATATTTTGAAGTGCTCTATAAAATTATAAATTAAATTTACATATGTTATAAATCTATTTTTAGAAAACCAATATCTTTTTGTAAATCATCAAATAGAAATTGTGAATGGAATATTTTTTGTCTAATGTAATAGAAGAATTAAATTTTATTTTGAATAGTAAATGTATAGTTTTTATATAACTAGTGTATCATAAATTACATTATTCATGATTAAATAATAACATAATAATTTCTACAAAATGTGGATAACTAATTTTAAATTTTATTTCACAAATATTTCACTAAAATAAATTTTTTTTGTAAGCCTAAAAATAATTTTTCAAAAACTAATGTCATAAATTCTTTCATGAAATAAAATATTTAATTAATTTAAATATTAATTTATGAAAAAATATATACTCAAATCATGAATGGGGTATAAATTATTAACATAATTCTATTATATTTATGTACAATTTATATAATTAAATAATCACTATTACATGTTGTACCTTTGATATAATATTTTATTCAACATTTTATTCTGAGCATACCCTTGTCCTCAAGAATTAATAACCCATCTCCCCCCATAGAAAACCACATATCCTCACATACAAAATCCAATGATCTGCACAAATCATCTCTCATTGTACCATAAAAAAATTGTGGAATCTTGGAGTAAACTAACTCTATTCATTATGGAATTATATTGTGGTACATTAGAATCCACACAAAGGAAAGAGTAAATTTTTTACTCTTCTCTCATTTCCTTCTTCTATTCATTCATGTCCCCAATTTTTTTGAAATAAAATCATATAATATTTAATTTTTCTAAATGATAATATTATATAATGGATTATAACCTACATTAAATGCTAACTTTTAGATCCATTAATATTTTATTCATATTTCAACAATGTTCCTATAAACTGTCGGTTAAACATTAACGAATACATTTCCGACCTTTTTATTATCAACAAACCTAGGACTTTTTATAATAAAATTAACAATTTATTTAAATGTGTAAATATAATTAATTAAATATAATAAAATCAATTCTATTAACGTATAAATTGTATTAAATGAAATAGTACAATCGAATGAAAAAAGATTATTTTTAAAGAAACCATGATATCAATATGTCCTCCCTCTAACTGTGGATATTATGAAACATAATCAATTGACTATAAAGTATAAATAATGATAAAAATTAATATAAGTTCTATATGAATTTCATATTAAACATAATTCTAATATTCTTGTGGTGGAAAAGAAATGAAATTAAGAGAGATTTAACATTAGTGGATTATTGATCCAAATTCCTTTTCAATGACATATCCATATTCAAATAAAATTCTATCTTTATATTCATATTATTTTAAAGAAATTTCATTTAACTATTCTCCCCTTTCAATTTTTGAGATATTCAAATTTCCACCTTAATTTTTATGGGTAAATTGTTTTTCCAGGAATTCATTTCCTTCCAAAATAAATCATACAATCCTCATGCGTTTTTTCGTATCCAAAGAAAAATAATATTTTATCATAATGTATGATCTCCATTTTTCATTTTGGAACCCAAAATTTAATTCATGAATTTATTCATTATGAATTCATCGGGAAACACATTATTTTCTGTGGGTTATTTCATGACTATGATTGTTATATGTTTTTTGTGGCATGCATGATTATGTAATTTTTTTTATTTGACCAGTGTTCCCCTGATTATATGTCCCTCTAATTAGTTTACTAATGATAGTTATCACATGATATTATGTGTATGAATCATTGAAAAAATGTTATCTTGATCTAGAAATATAGTTTAATGTTAATACACATATGTTGTGTGTGAATATGAGAATATATTTGTTCAAAACAATGTGTGGTATTTGACCACTATTACATAATGATTTATTTTTATGCATTTACACATTCCATTCCAATATCAAACATTCCCTAATGAATTTGATAATGGTATTATTTTTATGATAAGATGATTATTATTATTCTCACCGATGGACTATTAATTCATGTATCATATATCTTTTATGTTATACCTCCCCTTACTAGGATATTATCTCTCTGCATTCATAGATGTATATATTCACGTGACATCAATTAGTATGGAGTATATGCGATTTTATAATGCTAACAAAGAAGAAAATAAAAAAATAATCATGTTTTTATGAAAATGTGATATATGTTCGTAATTTTCCAATGATACAAAACTGTTTGATCTGTGAATATTAAACCATTGAGTTTCTATCATTATAATTATGTAATATTAATCATAGAAGAATTATGTTCCTATATTTGGTATTAGAGGTACAGTTTTGATAAATTATGAATTATATGGAGAAACAATTAGTGAAAACCATATGAATAAGACTAAGTTAATGTAAAAATCAATGAAACATTGTTTGAGAATTATTATAAACATATGTATCAAAAAATATATTCTTTTAGAATCAATTCTTAGGAATAATATATTATATATTCCTTGTTTTTTGACCTAATTTTTTGTTCAAACCATTTATATTTGAGATAATGGTGGGTACATGGGGAGTCCAGGCCAACAAACCATGTTAGGGATTATGTAGTGACTATATAAATGACATATCTAGTGCCATTGTAGGTGGAATTAGAAAAAATATTGTGATTATTACCTAGATATTTGTTGAAATGAACAATATCGAATCCTACATGGAATGTTCTCTTTGAAAAATATCCTAACATACATGGAATGCCATGAAGTTAAAAAATTATGGTCCTCATGTCATTGAATAATTTCATAATTTTATGTAGATGAAGTGTCTTGTGATCCATTATTCTAATATGGAGAATGTGACTCTTTATATTTGTCATTTAGATAAATAGGTTGATCAATGATAGGATTTTATTAAGAACACAAATCTAAATAATGAAATAAAATATATATAGTGGGAATACATTAATAATATATTTCCTATCAATTACTTTCCCCAAACTCATTTAATAATGATGGATACAGAGATCACATAGATTAATAAAAATGAAGTGAATCATTCATGGATTATGACAAAAAATTCCCATGTCTTGAAAGATACTACTATGGTTTTGTTATAATAAATGAGATAAAAATAAATATATTATTTGTGATTAAAAAAAAACAATATAAAGTATTTATATATTTGTTACTTAAGGGATAATTAAGAATAAGTCTATGTTATATCAATGTAAATATGGTGTTCATGTATTTTTCCAATAGAAACGGTGATTAAAAGAGTCAAACACAGTTTCAAGTTGGTGGGTCAATGTAAAAGTAGGAAAGGGGATCCAACCACCAACTTGTCAATAATGTGTGGTGAGATATCACGATATTTTCCTCAAAGGGATTTGGAAATTATCAAGTGTTGGATATAAGGCCACCATGATCATGAATTTCGAAGATACATTAATAAGATGACTAACATGATGAAGGAAATGAAGGCACCTCCAAATTCACCACCCATTCTTCAATGATTATATTTTAAAGAACAAGGGAACTAGATAAGATAATAAAAAACCCTAGGTATTTAATATTAATTGGCATCAAAAACCATACAATTCAAATGATCAATTAAAATCTTATTCCATCAATAATTCAAATTTTGATCTTGATAAATAATTCAAACAAGTTACACAGCAGATTCACTCAATAATGGAAAATCTCTTATTTGAATCTATTTGTCTATGTTAATTTATATACTACATGTTTTCTGGAAATTTTTTATATTATCTATTATAAAATGTTGTAGATATATCAATAAAAATAAATAGTGATGAAATCGTTGAAACTCATGTGTTGGAATTTTCTCTTATTACTGTTAGTAGGATTTTTATGGAAAATAATGTAATCATTCCTTTGGAAGAATTCAATAATATATTGAGTGTGGATTTTATCACATTATATAGATCATACATTAACCATCATGAAAAGGTATTCTCTTTTCAAATTCCTAAATATATAATGGACCTCATTAAATACAGGGTATATCATGAATCCTATTTTTAAAATAACCCAATGGGGTGGGGTTTGATAACCTATGAAAAAGATACCATTAAATAGGGATTTATTCGATGTAAAAAATAAAACATGATGAAATTACCCCTGTGTGGGAATACAATAATAAATCATTTCCCAATATTTTCACATGGAATCACCCGGATATATTGATAGAGGTCAAAATATATATCATACCTAGAGAAACTCCAATATCTATATTCCCCTATCATATGGCACCTATCAAACTGGAGGAGTTAATGAATCAGGTGCAATATAATTTTGAACAAGGGTTCATACCATCTATTGCATGACCATGGGGTTCCCTTGTTATTTATCACTAGAAGATGTATGAATCAAAGTGCTTGTGTATTGAGTATGAGGATATTAATATTATCACAATAAAGAACAGGTATCTCATTCCATGGTTTAATAACATGGTTAATCCTAAATAAATATCAATGGGGGATAAATTTTTAAGGATATCACTAGATGAAGGTGAAGAAGGAATATATTTAGAAGACAACCTTTCATACATGGTATGGGCACTATGAGTTCATTGTTATTCCTTTCGAACATTATAACTCTTATAAAATCATCATGTATTTAATGAATACTTTCCTAATTCTTCCTAATAAAATATAGAGGTTTTTGTCAATGATTTTATTCAGTGGTATAGGAAAAAGGAGGAACATTAATGAAATGTATGAATTGGGATGCAGAAATTGAGAAAGGAGAAAATGTATGATAATTCAGAAAGTGTGACTTTGGGATGGAGAAAGTTACATTATTTGGGTACATTATCAAATGTGATGGAATTTTTGTGGATCCATCAATGTCAAAAAAAATTGAGTAATTTATGAGATCACCTTTCCTCATTTAAATATCTATATTTCATTGATTCTCAGGGTACTAACAAAGTATTTGGAGAAATTTATCATTATTTTTTATCCCACTGACAACACTAACATGAGTAGGGGTAAAGTCTTTCAAGAATGGTGAATTTATGGAATTATTTATGAACACATTGAAGATGAAAATCAGTACATTTGTAATAACACTTCTACCAAGTGGAAAATTATTTTTGATAAATTGTGATTATTTGAAGAAAGGATTTTGTTCTCCACTAAAGAACAATTAAAATGTTGTAGTCTATTACTCATTTAAATTTATTTTCCATGTAAAATACATCCTAATTCATGATATGGATCTAGTAATTATAATCATTTCTTTGAGAATATAGTGGTACTAATACTATGATGTAGAGTGTGGCGTTCATATTAATCACATAAATATGAAGTGTATATTCACACATAAGAAGATCAAAAAGCATCAA
Organism: Viscum album; assembly: GCA_963277665.1. Taxonomy (NCBI): domain Eukaryota; kingdom Viridiplantae; phylum Streptophyta; class Magnoliopsida; order Santalales; family Viscaceae; genus Viscum; species Viscum album. Next base: position 1,910,269,884 of record OY728133.1, read on the forward strand.
AGAAGATAGTTATAACTAATCAATGACTACGATATATTTATTCACTATCATTCATGGATGATTAACAAGGTTATTTATTCCCTAAAAAATAGATCCATCAACATCATCTATGAATCAGATTGAGAAAGACGTTATCTTCATTAATATACAAAATATAGTTCTTGAAATCATAGCTTATGGAAATACATCATACATTTCCCAAATGATTTTACAAACATATATCATTATGAAGGTCAAATAGGAACAAAGGAATTATATTCAGATTCCAAATAATGTGAATGATTCCTGACATCGAAGGTATAAGTGTTCTACATTGATGGTGATGGTGTCATTTGATTTGGACTAAACATGGTGTATCTAAATCAAATGAGATAAAGAATGATCTATTGAATAAGAAAAAATGATCATATCTCTTTATCCATCCTAGAATTAATGAAAATGTGTTGTGATACTATATATCACTTATGTTGGGAAAACATGATGAATTTTTTTTATTGAGGATATCTCTTGGTGTTTTGAATGTCATAAAGTTAAAGAAGATTGATATAATTCATAATGGATGAGGAAACCAATTCTTATAGCCATGAAAAAATAGGATAACATCATTGCGGATACTGTCTTTAGTATTTCAGAGATATCCAATGGAATCAATGTGATATGTTTAATGATGGATCAACAATGCAGGACTACCCACTTCATTTAAATACTTGAAAAATTCTCACTCGGATAACTTTGTATGATGTACATCAAGGAAGTGGAGTAGCTCCATGGGGTTCCACTTGATATTGTCTCCATTCACAATCCAAGCATCACTTATAAATTCAACAAAAACTCATCAACATTATTTTTGTAAAGTATTGAATTTCAATGCTTTCAATTAGCTATAAACTGATTTCCAATATGAAATGACTTTTCAAATGCTAGAGAATATTCTATGAGACTAATCAAAGTAAACTAGAGATGGATAGGATTCAGATACCATGTAGACTAATTTGTCATATGAAAATAGATATCACTAAGGTATTCAAATGGAACCATTTAAAGATATATATCAGAGGTGATTTATAAATACATATTATTGAGATGATGTTGGTGAATTATTGATACTTTCACAGGATCATTATAAAAATATAACAGATACGGTTTAATCCATCCAGTAACATATCAAATCTTTTTGATGATGTAATAATGCCAGTGTTGAGAACCCACAATTGAACATGGAGATTTATATATGAGATAAATTTATCCATCATATATTACCCTGGAATAGAGTCATGTGGTTTGGATAGAAAGGGACACATATCCATTGGCACAAGGTGCCATTTTATATATATAATTATATAATATAAGTGAACTATCAACCTGAAATTATATAAAATATCCCTGAATAACACCATGTGTTCTATGTATCTGTTATGAGGAAGTACACAATAATACCATCACATGTACTGAATTTAGATGTGGGGGAAATCGAGAATGGTCTCTCATTTGAGAACTGATAGGTGAAGATCTCCGATCGTAGATAAAAGTTTCAATGCAATAAGACTAATCACCCAATCAATGTGTTGTAGAGGAACCATATGTAGGATGAGGTGACATGGTAACTTATGGAAAAATGAAATAGAATTTCCCTTACCCACCCTCAATTCAAAACATGAGTTTATATTTTAGGGATCAAATTTTTAGAGGGGAGAGGTATGTAATGACACATTATTAATAGATGATATTTTATTAATAAAAATAATATATATTATATTATATATTAGAATATACATAAAACACATATAGAATCCATAAATACATCATTCAATTAATAATTTTGTTTCAAAATTTAATGCCTAAAACCAACAAAATAAAAAGTATAACTATGTGATAAGAAAAAAAACAAAAAAAACAATAGTGGTAAAATATGTATTACCTTGATTAGATTGAATGAACCCAAACATGAAAAACTATATAAAAGAAAAATAATTCTAATAAACTAATAATGTTTTCAATAATCTAAATATTGATCCTTGAGAGGAGTTGAGGTGAATAATGATTGATTGAATGCAGATGTATTTATACGATATAATGTGACAATTAGAATAGTAATATTATGGTTGAATTTTTTACATGGCCATTGAAAAAGTAACTTATCATAAAAAAATAAAACATTGGTATATAAGTATTATTAATTAGGAGTAATATAATAAAATATAAATATTATAATGCCAAAAATTTAAACATCATGACTAAATAATCTATGAAAACATAAGAAATTTGTTAATAAATTTTATTTTAATATATTTAATAATAATCATAATTTTCATATATATATCAAATTTACGACTACTAAATATTTGTATTACAAAAATAAATATCATGATATAAATCATAATTTTAAATTTTTAGAAGGGTTTTTTGTAAATTTTTTAATGCTTCGATATTCAAGTGAGTTGTAAAAATTTAATTTCTCACATAGCTCTTGTATCTTATATTTTGTCATACATAATGTAATAATCAAATAAAAATTACTAAAATATGATTTCAATCCATGATATATTCAATTTCATAAATTATTTATCAAATTATGTGAAAAATCATTTCTGGACATAAACCTCATTTTATAAACCATAAAGTCAAAATTGATTCATTAAAATAATAATATTTATTTTTTCCACATTCCATTTTTGTAAAAAATAAATTCAAATTATAAGGTTTATTTAATGTAATAAATTATCCTATTGTATTTAATAGTCGTCTACATTTTTTAAAAAAAATCAATATTTCAGGTCTTTCCATTGATATAATATTTTACTCAATATTTTGGTCTTTAAATACGCCTCCTTAAGTATAAATAACACCTCACCCTTCCCTTCGAAAATCAATTACCCTCATATTTAAAATCAAATGTAAATCTAACATCCTCTCCCATAATCCATTAAAAAAATTAGGTATATTTTGGGGTAAGATAATGACATTCATCTCGGAATTATAGTGTTTTATAATAGACGCCTCACTATTGAAAGGATATTTTTTCAACTATTCTCTCATTTTTTCAGTTTTATGACTTTTCCCCAATTAATATCATAATTTAATCTAATATTAGTTAATTTTGGAAAATTTTATCATTGTATAAATGACTTTATCTTAATATAAAGGTTAGGTTTTATGTTTATTTATATATTATTGCTATTTTTAGAAAATTGTGTCAATGTTCATATTAACGATTAGTTGACCACCAACGAGGATGTTTCCAACATAATTTTTGTCTCTAAACCTATTGGTGGTTGTTATAAAATATTCTATATTTATAAATTTTTAAATATATTTATTTTAACTTTCTTGAATTAATTATATCAAATTATAAATTTCATTGAACAAAATAGTGATATTGAAAAAATGTGACCTTATTGATGATAACAATTTAAAAATAGGATTACCTTCAATGAAGGAAATTATGAAATTTAATAAAATGAATATAATTAATAAATAATTTTAAGTATCAAATTGAATAACTTCGGTAACAGTGTTTTAATAACCCCGACTATAAAATTTAGGAGGTGGAAAATTGATGAAATCAAGTGGGATTAATATTTAGGTTATTCTTGAACAAAATTCCTTTTATTTGGGTTATGCATCATTCATGAAATAAATAGTTTCGATATTAAATTAAATTTCCATAAAAAAATTAGTTGTACATCCCGTTTATTTTAGTGGATACACAAGATTCAACATTTATTTTAAGCATACAATGATTTTCCATGAAGACATTTCATTCAAAAAATAGTAAAATCCTGAAGGGGTGTTTGTTATCTAAAGAAAAATGATCATTTATTACGGATTATGGTCCCCTGCTATCATTTTAGAACCCTGATATTTATTCAAAATTTAATATTTATTTAATTATTATGGATATTATTCATTTTAATTGGTCAATTCATGATTATGGTTTTTATATGATCTTTATATAATTATTGATTCCATAGATAGTATGATTTGGGTGGTTGTATAATAATTTTATATCACTCTAATGTATTGTAAAATCTTATGAATCTCATGATATTATGTTTACTTTGTGTGAACATCGTGGTTTATTATCACGGCCTGTCCCCCGGGGCCCGTGCCGTGACTACCCCAAGCCCGCCTTCCATAGGCCAGTGGCTAGAAACTATCACCAAAAGCATTATTCCCTAATATGAGAAGGAATTTTCTTTTATAACTGTAATCACACAGAATAGATCACAAAGATGAATACAAAACAATATGTAAAATTGTGTATCATGTGAGTTCTGAAAAGTAAATGGGTTGGAAATACAAGCCCAACTGTAATGTACAAGTACAACTGAAAAGGAGAAAAATAGCTGAAAGGTGAAAATAAGCTCCTGGATCATCCACCATGGATCCTACCTGAATGGTAGGTACAGATAGCCTCCTCAACACTCCACGTCTGTCCGTATCCTCTATGTACTGTCACAATGTTTTGGTCCACCTCCGAGTACCATCCAGTCCTGGAACTCTCATTCTCAGTCAGCGATGCCTATCGTCGGCATCACACACAACGAGGTGTAGGCATAGCCTGTGCAGGGGTGAGTATAACGATACTATATAGGGACCTCGATACCTCCAAGGTATCTCAAAATCCACCAAGGATAAATCACATAGTATGAAATCAACGGATAGCCATTACTTAGGTATATGCCCATACATATACCTAATTTATCAAGTAATGAATCTCAATCATGAGGTAAACCCAAAAGTCGTTGTCTCAGCTCACACAGTTATACAACTCAAGTAGAGTGATAGAGATGATCAGATTTAGCCACTGAATCATCAATTCTGTCGAACCCACACAGGATACAGGAACAGAAATCAGAACATTTGAACCCACACAGGATCTAGGAATAGTAAAGAGATCTGTCAAACCCACACAGGATCCTGGAATAGTTGTTAGTGCTGACAAATCCACACATGATCCAGGAACAATAAGTATAGCTATTTAACCAACACATGATCCAGGAATATTCGTCAGTGCTGTCGAACCCACACACGATCCAGGAATAGTCGTCAGTGCACAACCAGCCACAAGGTTCCGCACAAAGCATTATTGATTCCGGGAGGGTCTGCTCCTCAAGACAAGTGTCGATACATCATCTACCATGACATCTCATGATTATGTATCCAAAATATCCGTTTATCCAAAATAAAACCAAAATGAAATACGGTTCGTCAATCGGACGACCAGTCTGAGAGTTATTGGATTTTCAATTCCGAGGGCCTGCTTGGATTTACATTCAATCCAACCAGGCCATGTTCCAACTATGTACAAACCTCGAGTGGGGTATGCAAAAAGAACCATCTTCCTACTAGGTTTCTATTTCAGCTGATGGTTTTTCAATCGGACTCTGGTAGCTCCTGCTACGGGAAAAATAGTGGAAACATTATAGAAAGTTTTCGGGTCCGGACTACGGTCCGACTTGGTCCGCAGGGGGGGGGGGTCGGGGCCGCAGGGCAGCATGGCATGTGAGGGCAGCCCAACCCACGTTGGAGTCCCGACCCACGCTAGGTCCATCCCGTGCTGGGTCCGGCCCGCCTTGGGCCCGGGGAGGCGGCCCGTAGGGTCCGCCCTGGCCGCGTCAATGGGGAAATGCAGTGCCCCATTTGTATCCCAAACGGCTAATTCCATTCGGGTGGAATTCCAACCAGCACGATCTGGCACCTGTCTGCGTCACACGAGACCCAACTATGAGCCTTGGTCCTCCGAGCTGGCCGAGCGGCCATCTACCTCTTCCGTGCAGTGCAGCTGCCCCGCGCTACCTTTGGCAACCCGGCGGCTCGGGTTGCCACTCCTCCTCGTGGACAGCCTTGCGCCGGCCGCCACTGCACCGCCGATGCCCCCTTCGTTCCACTACGTGGTGCAGTTGTTCCACGCCATCCTCGACAACCTGAGGGATCAGGCCTCCCCAGCACCGCCGCAGCCCATCAGCCGTATGCTACTCCTCCAATGGTGTGGTTTCACCGCCGCCGCCAGGCGATGATGTTGTTCGGTTCCTTCTACCAGTGATCTTTCTGCAGGTCACCAAAAGAGTTCATGTAGCTTGATACTACTTCCTGAAGAATTAGCACTCTCATAGGGTTGTCTCCTTCGGTCCACAATCATTGATGAAGAGATTCGCTCATTCCAGTCTCATGCCACATTTAGCATCAAATTCCACAAAGAAGGTGTAGTGGTTGGGCCATTTTTGTTTGGCCCACACCCTTTGTGTTAGGGTGTTAGCATGTGACTTAGATTCTTAATATTTTAAGATAAATGGAGAATGTGAAACACAAAGAATAAATCCTCTACCATTGTTTTTTGATCAACGACGATGCGTGAGAGGGAAGACGTCGATCCTTTGTAGAAGATCGTGTCCTAATTCGAAGGAGGTTCCGAGGAAGGATGTTGAAGTCGGGATCGAGGTCGACGTTCTTCGTCTGTTGGATCATTCTTCATCGGAGGAACACATTTTCATTGTGAGCTTTCTCCCAAGTTCTCCCCTCTTCCATGTTCCACAAAAAAGACAAATGCAAATCTAAATAATAGAGTAAGTTAAATCTATTATTTAATCGTTGGAACACTAATTCCAAATGATTCAAATTAATTAATTCATGAGCTCAATTAATTAATGGAAGGAATTGGGCACCATAAAGTGGGGATCTCATGAGGTTTCTCCTCACATAATGGGGAGTTCAAGGGGTTTCATCCTTGGGTGGTCCAAACCACATTAATCCTCAAATGGGAGGTTGAGTTTGGGTGGGCCCCACCACCATGACCTTTCATAGGAGGTTAAGGTTCGGTGGTCCCACTTACATCTTCCATGAGTAGGTTTTTAACCAACAAATAAAAATTAACCCACACACATAATTTTTATTTAATTCATTCTCTGAAAACCCAAAAACTAACTTTTAATCTCGATCGACTACCATCAAGGTTAAAGTCTACTTAAGCGAATACTGGCATTGCGAGTTCAACAGTGCCTTCAGATTTTATTTCTGAGCACTAGTTATAAAGTTATAAAATCCCACTCGTACATTTACTGAACGTACCCAAAAAAACTTCAAAAAATTATTATGGGCACACTGAGCCTCGGAATTACGTGCCTTCAGTTTTTGCGGACTTGTAAAATTCCTATGTATTTAGGAAAAAAATTCCATGGAAATTTTCGGCCTTTACATTATCCATACCTCCATGATTTACATCCCCATAAGCTAAAACTTGAACTAAGAGAACAAGTGGGGATACTGAGCACGCATCTGAACCTCCTTCTCCCATGTTCTCTCCTGGAGGTTCCCGTGCAACCAACGAACGCATATCAGAGCTATTGATTGTTCATGAAGGACCCCCTCCTATCGATCCTCAATATCCACCAGGACCTCCTTAAAAGTCACCCCATCATCGACGTCCAGCTCTCCATGGTCGATTATGTGAGAAGGGTCATACACGTATCTCCTCAGCTAGGATACATGGAAGACGTCGTGCACCCTATGCAACTGAGGTGGAATATCCAGGCAGTAAGCCACCTCACCTACTCTGTTGAGAACCCGTAATGGTCTGATAAATATCGGAGATAACTTGCCTCCTCAGCCAAATCATTGTAAACCCCATCGACGTGAGACCCATAGAAAGACGTGGTTTCCATACTTGAACTCAAGAGGTCTCCATCTTCTGTCATCATACGACTTCTGCCTACTCTTTGTAGTCTTCATCCGATCCTGGATGATATGCACCTTCTCTGTTGTAGCCCATACCATCTCTGGTCCCACTAGTGTTGACTCCCTTGGGTCTTTCCAGCAAAGTGGTAATCTGTAAGGTCAACCATACAAAGCCTCAAAATGTGCCATCCTGATGGTGGAGTGATAGCTATTGTTGTAGGAAAACAACACCCAAGGTAAGTGATCCTCCCAGCTGCAGACGAACTCGAGGACACAAGCATGCTGCATGTCCTCGAGGGTTTGAATGGTCCACTCAGTCAGACCATCCGTCAGAGGATAGAAGGTGGTTCTCAAACGAAGGTACGTCATGAAGTCCTCCTACAATCCTTCCATAATCAAGATGTAAAACGTATGTCATGATCAGAAACAATAGAAGAAGGTACTAAATGTAGCTGGAAAATCCCATGTATGTAGAGGCACCCCAAAATCTCGACTGAACCATGCTCTCTGATCAATAAGAAGTGGTCCAGCACGGTGAGTCGGTCGAAGATCACCCAAATCGATTCATGACCCCTAGAGTTCATGGAAATACCAACATGAAATCCATGGATATCCCAACCCACTTACAATATGCGACCTCAAAAGGCTGAACAATTCTTGCTAGTACTTGATGCTCTGCCTTCACTTGCTGACAAGTGAGACATCAAAAGAAAAACTCAGCCACTACCTTTTTCATCCACGGCCACCAGTGCAATCATCTATGGTTCTGATACATCTTCTCCTTTCCTGGATGTACCACTAGAGGGGGTGTGTGGAACTCCCTAAACACTTCCTCCTGATGTTATACTGGTACCAAGGTACGTCTTCTTAAGAGTATGGCGTGCTCCCCACCATTAGAAATTCCATAAAGTTCCTACCCTGTGGATATCTGAGAATGTCATGTCATGTAGTCAATGTATCCATTATGTGCCTCCCAGACTCACTGATGAAGTGGGGGAGTTACTATAAGAGACTGAAGGAAGGCTGCTTCATCTCTATCCATAAAGGATATCTGTAAGCATCGAGCTTCTCTATCGCCTCACCTAGAAGTTGTGTACCAGATCTTATGCTGAGGGAATTTACAACAATGTTCCCCTTCCCATGAGAATAGACTAACTAGAAGTCATAGTCCTTGAGAAATTCAATCCAACATCGCCATATCATATTCAAGTCCTTCTAAAGGAAGATAGACCTGAGACTCTTGTGATAGGAGTATACGGTAAAACACTCACCCATCAGGTAGTGCCACCACATCATCAGGGCGAAGAACACTGTTGCTAACTCCAGGTCATGGGTAGCGCAGTTCTGTTCATGCTGTCTCAACTGCTGAGAACCATATGCGATCACTGCTCACTCCTGCGTCAGAACACACCAGAGTCTGGTCCCTGATACGTTATAGTAAACTATGTACCCTATACCCTCCTTTGGAAGACTCAATATGGGGGCACAAGTCAGACTATGGCTGAGCTCCTGAACGCTATTCTATCTTCTCTTTGACAACACGAAGGGTTTACCCTTCTTCGTCAAGGCTGATAGTGGTGCTGCAACTTTAGATAAGTCTTTTACGAACCTTCGATAATACCCAGCCAAACCCATGAAACTCTGAACCTCTGTCACACTCATGGGTGTCTCCAAAGCATGTACCATCTCAATCTTCACTAGATCTACTGCAACTCCATCTTCTGAGATGAGGTGTCCCAAAAAGTTAACCTCTCGGATCCAAAACTGGCACATTGAGAGATGAAAATAAAGCTGGTGCTCTCAGGGTGTGTCCAGAACTACATGAAAATGGTAGGCATGCTCCTCATCAATAGTTGAGTAGATCAGAATGTCATCGATGAAGACTACGACAAAGCGATCGAGGTATGGATGGAAAATCCTGTTCCTGAGACCCATGAACAATGATGGAGCTTTGGTTATGTTGAAATGCATAACCAAGAACTCATAGTGGTCGTACCAATATCTGAAGGTCGTCTACTGCACATCCTCATCTCGAACTCTGAGTTGGTGATAGCCTGATTTGAGGTCTATCTTGGAGAACCACCATGCCCCCTTAAGCTAATAAAAGACTTTATCAATCCTTGGGAGTGGGTACTTGTTCTTCACGGTCACCTGGTTCCGGAATTGGTAATCGACGCAAAGCCTCAAGATTCCATTCACCTTCTTGGTGAACATAATCTAGGCTACCCATGGAGAAAAACTGGGCCAGATGAATCCCTTCCCCTGCAAGTCCTCTAACTGTACCTGTAGCTCGCGACACTCTGTGGGAGCCATCTGATATGCTGGAGTAGATATCAGTGCCTTCTCGAGTTACATGTCTATGTAAAAGTCCACCTCTCTATGAGGAGGTAGTCCTGGGATATAATCAGGTAAAACATTTTTATACTGATCCACCACTACAGGATAGCTCAGACTCTCCACATCAACTGGTCCAAGGGTAACGTAGGCTAACTGATGAGTGATCGACTACAATCTCCTCCGGGTAAGTCTGTCCTCTACTGCATAGGCTCCCTTCTCACCAGTGAAGTTAATCCTGGTCCCATCCATGCGGACACACAACACATTGCGCCAAATATAGTCTATCTGAGCATAGACAGTAGATAACGAGTCCATACCCAAGATGACGTCGTATGGCCTCGATACCACTACATGGAGATCCCAACCTAAGATATTGCCTCCTAGAGTAAGCTCACACTATCGCCACCAGTGCGTGATCATCGATTCTACTCCCATAGAAGTCTCTAGCTGTAACGATCGAGCTAACAACTTCGTCGGAATCTCCGAGCTCCGAATGAGGGTAGTGGCAATGGAAGTGTGACTAAAACCTATGGCTATAAGAACTGCAGCTAAGGTGGAGTAGACTTAGACCGTACATCAAATCATCTACGGAGCTCCATGATCGTATGCCTCAGCTGCGTGGAGCTGATCTCTCCCCGGTCCACCTACTCCCTATTGTCAGGGTGTACCTTCTGGTGGTCGTGGTGGTAACACCTCGTAACATCGTCCACCACCAGATGTAAGACCATATCCTCTTCCACATCTACCTCCTCCCTACAGATCACCTCAATCGATCGTTTGCCTCTTCCTGGGAGGTCACTCAACTATTTGCCGATCATCTGAATGGTGGGTCGGATAGTCACGAGCCATGTGACCCTACCCGCCGCTTGTGAAACACTTCCTGTTCCTCGAATGACTGGCTCTATCTCATGTGCCTCACACAACTGAAACTAAGTCTAATGGTCATCCACCGGATGTTCCTGGTCTTCTTGGACCTCCACGACATCAGTGTGTTGAGAGATTTAGAAGACACCGCTACATGATGCCCAGTGGCGGGTCTCGCTGTTGTTGACTACTCTACAAAGAAACTATCCACTAAGAGGGCTCTCTCTAACACCCCCCGCCTGCATCAGGATGCTGAGAGAGATCATCGAAGCCCTGATCTATCGCCTGAGCCCCAGCTCGATGCTCCGAGCCCTAAAAATGGGTCTCGCACCATATCTGTGGAGATGAAAGAGAGGTCGGTGAACCTCACTGAGTACTATGACACCATCATGCTACCCTGGTGTAGATGAAGTAACTCTTGTATCCGCACTGCACGTAGGGTGGATGGGAAAAACTCCACCAAAAACAGGCTCTCGGTGTTTTCCCAGAGTAGTGTCACCTCATCATGCACTTGGAGCATCAGGCTCCACCATCTTCCTGCTACTGCCTGATGGAGACTCGCGGAAAGGATCACCATAAGGTCGGATGGTGTCCCTACCAGTCTAAAGACTCTCACCATAGCCTCCAGCCAATCCTCATCTTCTTGCAGGTCCATCTCACCCCTGAACCTGGGTGGTCTCTTGCGCTTGAACTCGTACAACATGCTCAAATGGAATTCAATCTCTACAGCTGGGGCTAGTGGATTCAGTGACCCAACAGGTAGTCGTACAGCTGGTTCCTCTGCTATTATAGGGCTTTGTACCGAACCCTCGTCGCTCGGTGTGCTGCCATCTCGTACAATGCCAGGTACCCTAGCTGGTTTTCTGGGTGGACCCATACTGTAATGAAACAGGTGTTCCATGGTCATAAGTTATACCTGGTGTGCTGATTCAAACATATAACAAATAATACTATTCAAAACACACACACAATCAATGTTTCTCATGTACTGATTCAGAAATTTTTAATTAGGGCCCTGGTGTATGGATACGTCGGCCGCCGCACCAACACTGGACTCCCTAAACTGAAAACCACACTCAGTACCCTTAAAACTATTGCATCACAAAAAAGATCAGAGTCATAAGTTTTTCTATAGAACAAAACCCTCTGAAACCAATTTTCCATGACCCGTCCCCCGGGGCCCGTTTCGTGACTACCCCAAGCCTGCCTTCCATAGGATAGGGGTATGAGACTAGCACAAAAGGCGTACTTCCTAAATTGGGAAGGAATTGAAATTATATCTGTAAACACACACAATAGAGAACACAGCTGAATACAAAACACTAAGTAAAATTGTATAGCATGTGAGTGATAAAAAGATAATGGACTAGAAATACAAGACCAACTGTAAAGTACAAGCACAACTGAAAAGATAAAAACCTACTAAATTGGGAAAAACAACACCTCTATCTTCAACCATGGATCCTACCTGAAGGGTAGGTACAAATAGCCTCCACAACACTCCACGTATGTTTGTCTCCTCCGTGTATCGTCACTTCGTGTGGTCAACCTCCAGGTACTGTCTAGTCTTGGAACTCTCAACCTCAGTCAGCGCTGTCCGTCTTCGGCATCCAACACAACGAAGTGCGGGCATATCCCATGCATGGGTGAGTATAACGATACTCATTAGGGACCCCGAGACCACCATGGTATCTCAAAATCCACCATGTATAAACCATAGAGTATGAAATAAATGGATATCCATTATATAGGTATATTCCATACAAATACCTAAGTTATCAAGTAACCCATCACAATCATGAGGTAAACACAAACGTTACTGACTCAGCTCATACATGTATTCATCTCACATAGAGTGATAGAGTTGATTAGATGTAGCCACTGAATCATCTATTCTATCCAACCCACACAGGATCTAGGAACAGAAATCAGAACTATCTAACCCACACAGGATCATTGAACAATAAGCAGAGCGGTCGAACCCACACAGGATCCAGGAACAATTGTCAGTGCTTTCAATCCCACACAGGATCCAAGAATAGTAAACAGAGCTTTTGAGCCCACATAGTTTCCAAGAAAAGTCATTAGTGTTATCGAACCTACAAAGGATTTAGGAACAGTCGTCAGTGCGCAGCCAGCCACAGGGTTTCGCACAAAGCATGATTGATTCTGGGAGGGTCCGCTCCTCAAGACAGGTTTTGATACATCAACATCCATGAAGTATCATGTTTATGTATCCAAATGATCCATGTTTCCAAAATAAACACAACGCGACTGACAATGAGTCAATCAGACGCCCGGTCTAAGAGTTATTGGAATTTCCTTTCTGAGCGCCTGGTTGGATTAACGTTCTATCAAACCCGGACATACCCCGACTATGTCCAAACATCGAGTGGAGTATGAAAAATAACCTTCTTCCCTCAAGGTTTCTGTTTCCATATACGGTTCATGAATAAGACGCTCTTAGCTCATGTTAGGGGAAAATGAGTGGAAATAGGCCAAAACAGGTTAGGGTCCGGTCCGGCCCAGTTGGACCGACCCGGCACGACCCGGACCACGCTCGGTCTGGCCCAAGATAGGCCGGTTCAACAGCCTCTGGGTTGCGCCCTAGCCACATCTAGGGGGAATGTCCACACCCACTTTCGTCCCAAACGGCTAAATCCATTCGAGTGGAATACAAACCAGCGCCACGTTGCATCGTTCCACGTCACACGAAACCCAGTGATGTGTCTCGCTCCTCCGAGCTGGCCGAGCAGCCAGCCCCCTCCTCCCATGTGGCGCGGTTGTGCCGTACGTCCTCTATTGACCCGGAGGCTTGGGCAGCTTGTCCTCCTCGCGAACGGCCTTACGCCGACTACTAGTGCACTGCCGCGACCCAAGGCCTGGCCCCCCTTCGTTCCACCGCGCGGCGCAGTTGTGCCACCCCTTCCTTGGAAACCTAGTGGTTCAGGCCGCCGGTCTCCTTTGCGACCGGGCTGCGCCAGCCGCCGCTACAACACTGTGGCATGTTGGCCTCGGGCATCTCCACCAACGGTGCGTTTGTGCCGCCACTCCCACACGGTGACGTTCATCGGTGCCATCCACCGGAGATCTTTTTTCAGGTCACCGGATGTGTTCCGGGGGCCCAATTCTGATTCCATACGAAATCGAACTCTCCCCAGGTCTTCACCTCTGATCCAAAATCATTGATAACAAAATTCACTCATCCCAGTCTCATGTCGCATTTAGTGTACAATTCCAAAAAGAAGGTGGAGAGTTTAGGCCGTGTTTGTACGGCCCGCACCCTCCTCGTTAGGGTGGTAGCATGCGGCTTCGATTCTTAATCATTGAACAAAAATAAATAATGTGAAACAACAAAGCTTGAATCCCCTACATTTGTTCGTTAATCATCGACGTTTCATGAGAGGGCAGACGTTGATCCGTTGCAGACGATCACGTCCTATGTCGAAGGATGTTCTAAGGAAGGAATTTGAAGTCAGGATCGAGGTCGACGTTCTTCATCAGTTGGATCATTCTTCGTCGGTGGAGCATGTTCTTCACTGTGAGCTTTCTCCCTTGTTCTACACTCTCCTAAGTTCCACCCAAAAGACAAATACCAAACCAAAAAAATAGATTAAGTTAAATCTATTATTTAATCGTTGGCACACAAATTCAAAAATAATAAAATTAATTAATTGATGTGCTAAATTAATTAATGGATTGGATTGGGCACCATAATGTGGGGAGCCCAAGAGGTTTATCCCTACTTAATGGGGAGTTCAAGGGGTTTCATCCTTGGGTGGTCCCCACCACATTAATACTCACATGGGAGGTTGAGTTTGGGTGGGCCCCACTACCATAACCTCTCCTGGGAGGTTCAGGTGTGGTGGTCCCACCTCCAACTTCCATTATGAGGTTTTTAACCATCAAATAAAAATTAATCAACACAATTAATTTTAATTTTATTTGATCTCTAAAACCCAAAAAACTAACATTAAATCTTGACTGACTATCGTCGAGGTGACAGTCTTCTTTAGAGAATATCGCACTACGAGTTCAACGGTGCCCTTAGATTTCAATTCTGAGTGCCTGTTCTAAATTTATAACATCCATCTCGTACGTTTACTGAACATACCCAAACAAAAATTCAAAAATTGATTATGGGCACACTGGGTCTCAGAATCACGCGCCGTCAGTTTTCACATACTCGTAAAATCCCATGTATTTAAGAGAAAAACAATTCCATGTAAATTACAGGTATTTATATTTATAGTTGTACAATTATAATGTTTTGTTTATGAAGAAATGTTATTTATGATAATAATTCTATTGTTGTTAAAAAATATGTGTGGTATTTGAATACTATAAAATGAGTTTTTATTTTAATGGATTTCAAAATTTTATTCCTATTCCTAATTTTTTATCTTTATTATGATGAAGATAATTATTATCACATATGTACTATTAATTCATGTCTCTTATTTAATTTTTTTCCCTTCCCCTTTTTGGGTTGTTAGATCCCCCATTCATTATGGTATATCCTCATGGGGATAAATGTTTTTAAGATATTTTGTACTTTAATAAGGATAAAGATGTAGGATTCAAATAAATGTTTATATTTAATTATATAAATGAAATTTATGTTCCTAATATTCTCAAGATACTAAACCATTTCATCCATGAATGTATAACTATACTTTTTTTATATTTATAATGATTTATTATTAACATAAGGATAATTAGTGTCAATATAGAATATGAATACCATTATGGACCATGTAAATTTGGTGAACTACAAGCATCCATCATAAAGCACTATGAATAATTTTGATGGGTAATGCATTTATCATATCTTGTTTGATGGAGGAATAAACTTATAATACCAATGGGTTTTCTCTATAAATTACATATAAAATTATTGAGTGGGTAGTTTTTTTAAGTACGTCATTTTAGTGTCATATGTTGTTTAATTATTCTCTTCAAATATAATTGTTATTTCTGATGTCGAATCAGACTCATCCATTACGGTCAATGATATTTTTATATACTCACTCATCCATTGTAGCAATTCTTACTCTGATAGAACATGGGATTTTATATTAAATATACATGTAATGTTCCTTTACACATGAGGTGAGTGATATAAAGCATCAGGTCTTTTAAAAAAAATTCAGTGGAGGAGATGAATATCTATCCAGAAATTGTCTCTTTACTAATTGATATAATTAATGTTGCGTGTAGGGATTCCCACTATGTCTATATATTTGACCTCATTAACTCATATCTTCCATTATTCCTTGTTTTATTTCCACATTAATTTTATCCGTACAAAAAATCCTCAACTTCTTTTTATGATTCTGAGGTCATGTTGTTGATCATAGATTATCAATTTGATTTCATTATAATTCAGTATAACCAAATGTATATTATATAATAATAAAAAATTATCCTTTATTTTTGTCATATATATTAATAATATACATAATCATAATATATATGTATATATATATAATTTTAAAAGGACAAGAGAAATAATAATTCTCCATTTCCATGGATTCCACACATTATTATAGATTCTCAATTCATTTTAATCAAATGAGAACAGGGATAACCTAACCCCCTCACCATCTCACCCTATGGCGTGATTCCTAATAAGGGATTCATGACATAATTGTTATTTTTATATATGGGTTACACATATATACAACCCAACCAACATCTATCACCTCTCTAATAATACAATCTCACATCGGCCTCCTCACAACACCCTTTTAGAACTACCCTCCTGACATCAACCACCTTGCATCGACCATCTTACACCACCCTCCACACATTAGTTGAATAATGTATAAGGGCCAACACTAACCCTTATTTAAAAAAAGACTACCATAATAACATCACTGGTTTCCCATTTATCATCAACATCATCCATGAAGAACCTAAAAAATAACATACTGGATTAACATTATTTTATAAAGAGGGAGATAATAAAAAGGTAGAATAACATATGAATTGTCCATCATTAATCTATAGAATCTTGATATACAAAATAAAACAATTTATTAATAGATTACAATTTTCCTAAAAATACATGAATGTTAGATGCATGAAATCCATAATTATTTGACGTTGGATAATAAATATAATCGGAAAGCTATCAGTTTTTGAACATGATAATTAATGGATAAAACACTATAAATAATAACTCAGAATTGATGAGAATTTTATGTTATAATAAAGTAAAATTCTATGTATCTAGGTATTAATGAAGTGGAATTGATATGGTATAGAATTCGTAGATCTATTAATCACTATCATGAAATTTCCTCATCGATTTGAATGTATATTCCATTATTATTCATTGATTTGATGTCAGTTCTGCTGAAAATATATTCTATCGACCATCTTCCTATATCATGGTATAATTCAAATATTTAATGTATAAACTATGAAAATATATAAAACTTGTTTATAAGTTGTGGAATTATTATAGTACCCCCTTTTATTAATTGTATAAATATCAATATGTTTATTTAATCACAGACCCATGATGAATCGAGCCTAGGGTCCTTATGAAAACCCCAAATATAGGAACATTTGGAAAAAATCGCCAATTAATAAAAAACCATGAATACTTTTTGGTCATTTGGTTAACTGTTTTCAAGATATATTCCTTATATTTTAGAGATTCACATACAAGAAAAAAGAAATTTTTCTCTCATTATATTTCTTTTATTTCACCATAAAACTTGGTATTCTATACAAGATTATACCAAGGGTAATCAGAACAACATTTAATCAATGGAAACAACACATAATATATTTTTTTCACCTAAATGAAAAAATTTAACATTTTAAACCACGATAAATACATAAAATTTCATTATAAAATTTTAGATACGTATCACTCATGAAAAATGTAGAACACTATATCATAATCCCATAAACCCTTTTCACAAAAACAATATCACATCCAAATATCTATATGAAATCATAAAAAACTAAACCCAGAATGAAATAAAACTAAAATGAGTATCCTTTGAGTTTTTGTTCCTTTCCTTGAATGAAATTTATAAAAAACCATCATGAGATAAGTCATCCACACTTGTAAACAAAATTGGTAACTAGATCTTATTTATAATGAAAAATTCATTGCGAATATGTATATACCCTATGATATTATTATCAATCATATTAACATAAAACCATAAATTAATAGAACATTTTTTTCCTACATTGTATAAAGAGAATATATATCACAACGGGTTATATCATGAGATGGCTAATTTACTTTTCTACCACTAGTGGGAGCCCCTTACTCCCCTCAACCACTTTTAATCATGTCATAACTTGTAGTTATTTAAAATGAACTCATTCCCACAACTTTCCCAGTATTTAATTCATTGGGAATATAACACGAAAAACATGATGAAAAATCAATGTAACATGCCATTTCTTCTAAATAATGATTCTCTGACATCTACACCATGTAATGCATAATTACCAATAAAGATAAATCATGACATAAGAGTGGAGTGGTATTTATTTATAAGTATCTATAAAAAAACATTCATGAATCCAATTTCCATATCATAATCCATTGTAATTATCAAAAATAATATCGACATAAAAATTTTATGTTTTCATTTTTCATTTATGGAAGCCTCCCAGACCCACATTTGAAAAACTCACAAAATTACTCAATTATTTTAGTTCCATATCATTACCCATAGGGTTACCCATTCTTACCTAATTTTATTAGGATATTCCTAATTGATCATATTACCATACTCTATCATGTCTATACCCAAAGATAAAAATATTCACAAGTGAGTAAAATAGACAAATTCTTGAGTAAATAATGGGAAATTATGAAATGGGTGTGCTGGACGTACCTTAAAGACGGTAGATTTATGAAATATCACTCTCTACCTTGGAAATATTTAGATATATTTATTATAATAAATAATAAAATGATAATATAAAAGTCCCCATCCAAAAACATTACTTAATCTTTATTTAAGTCAAGAATTCACATTGAGGATCTTTTCAAGTTTAGAGTTTAAATTAGGCTATAACTATTATATTACATCAAAAATATTACAACGTAGGCAATTATACCCTATACATTTTTTAAAGACATTAAAACTCAATAAATAAAAAAAGAATTCTTTTCTTGATATATTTATTCATGAATTATTATTTTATCTTACCATTCTTTATACCCTATGAAAAACATTTCCAAAACATGGTATGATAAAAAAATATCATTATAGGTTATAAAATAAAGAAATAAAACATTATTCCATGATTACATACATATCAAAGAAATCATACTTTTCAATCATAAAACATATTCTATTTAACATACCTTTTGAAATAAAAATATTTACAAATGACAAATAGAAATCATAAATAATAAAATAAACTTGTGGAATCTATAACGTACATATATTACATCTTTCACATCTATATAGGGTGTTTCATTTAGAATACCAATAATAGTATATTCCAAAAATCTATTAGGAGAAAAAATAAAATTTACCAATATCACGATACCCAATTCATTGGAGAACTATCTCGGGCTCTCTCGTCCTAGGATTTTCATGCAACCACTCGAATTTTTCTTATCATGTAACCACCTATCAAATTTCGAAGTACCAATACATAATCATAACCCATAAAACAAGAATAAATGAATGATAAGAGTTCCTCATTGAAATCACAAGATATCAGTTCATGATATTGAAAAAATAAATTCATTCCTAAAAAACACATTTAAAACATTTTAAAAACTATTTTTGAATGAATTTTTCCCATATGACATTAAAAAATTTAATGTAATATCAATTTAAAACATTAATTTCCAATAAAATAAATCCTTGGAACCATTTTTAAAACATTGAAATTAGTGAGAAATTTTTATAAAAACAAATTCTTAAAACATTTAAAATGATGTTTTAGATAAAGTGTCTTTTAAAACATCATAAATACATGAATAAAAATAATTAATGAATAACATCAAATAAAACATATAATATCATGAGAATCATAATATTCAGAATATAATATGTAAAAGGGAATTATATAAACAATTAAAAGTAATTATAAATACTTTATGAGATATCAAAATTAATTTCTCTTATAATAAAAGAATGACATAATCAAGAAGTATAGGATTAACAAAAAGAATATAAATTGGGTTAATAGGCTCCATTACCAAAATTCGACAGCCTAACGTCGTTAATTGAATATTCAGAAAATGAGTTTTATATGAGTGAAAAAGGGTATCTCATAAAATAGACATAAAAATTAAATAAATTAGGATATATAATAAAATATCCAAATATAAAAAACATTAAATTAAAAGACATAACACAGATGATGTTTTTGACTAAAAGATGAGGGTGAATGGTTTCCTTAAAAAGATCATTTTTTAAATAAAATAGATCGATTATGTGTATTAACTATAAGTAATCATAAATAAAGTGTAAATACAATATTGAATATCAATATTTATTTCCCACCTAATCCTATCATGAAATAAATTATAAGTAGAATATTAATACACTGAATGGAAATTGGGATGAGAAGTTCCTTTACCTTGAGTCTGACTTATCTCGTTTGTTCTTTATATTCCTGAATAATAAACTTAGGTTAATTTTTATGTGATTCGGAATGTTTTTCAAGTTTACTTACATTTTATATTACTTATAATCATGTTATAAAAATTATATAATTTTTTAAGTTCATATCGATTTTTTTGTCAATATTTGGAACTAAAGTCAAAATTGAACTTGATATAATTACAAATTTACCATATGGTAAAATGTACATTATCTACAGAATAAAATTCATGAAATAAATATCATATATATCTAGTATATATATGTATTTATTATATTTCATAACATTTGGAGATAATAAATGAAATCCACCATTTATGGATACTATAAGACGTATGTACACATGAACACAAATTTCATTTATTTTTCATATATAAGAAATGAAAACTATATGATACATATTTATATTATAATTACATTATAATATCATTTGATACATATGTTACGTAATTTCATTAACTCTTTCTTTATAAATTCCATGTATGGAATGAACGAGTCATAAAACATTGATGGAGCGGTAGTCTGCACTTTCTCAAATGAAATTATAAAATTTTACCCATCATGAAAATAATATAGCTATGTTTGTAAATCAAAATTGACGAATCATAGAGACAATATAAATATATTATATATTATATATAAATAAATTTCTATCGTAATGTCCACCATGAGAGGTTGTATGGGAAAATTGAACAATCATCATTTCGTGAGGTATTAGTTCTCAGTACAAAGAAACTATATATTTGTATCAATTGGATGGAGGTGAGTGTAAGTGTAGTTCGAATAATTCTCAGAAAAACATCCTAGTATATTTAGGATACTATTATTTATATGTAATCAATGAATAATAATATAATAAACAGTGAATAAATAATATAATGGGATGAAACTTAGAGAAGACGCCACCTCTAAAATGTGTATCTCCCTTTGACTTGAGCCAAAAGGCTTTATTCAATTTCCTTCTACAAAATATATGGCTTCTAATAAAATGATACAGATGTTGGGAGCTTATTTGGGAAGATTTTGGATGAACCACAGAGATTAAGAGTTACGATTAAATGGGTAGAGATGATGCCCATTTATAAGAGGGAGGAGGGGCACTTTAGGAAGGCATTGAAATATTATTTTATTATAAAAATATTTGTAGTTTAAAATGCTCCAAAAGAAATTTATTTCAAATATAAGATTATTTTGGTTCTAAAAACTCTCATTTAATAGGTTTTAGACACTTATAGGTCATAAACTTTACCTTATCCTTTATCTTTAACCCTTAGTTAACTAATCTAACGCTTACCCTAACTTCTTGTATATTCATAATATTTGATCCATATAGTTCCTATAAAATGTTACTATAACCTCATGTGATTCTTTAATAACATATTACACATTACCTAATTCAATTTTCCAAATATTAAATTTTTAGGAATATTATATCATTACATAAAATTGTATTTGTTTTAAAAACTCATTTATGTCAATTTTTATACTATTCATATCATGATTTTTTAAAAATCCAAAACAACATAATTTTTTTAAACAACTCCATTGCTTCAAAGATAAAAATCCATAAAAATATATAAAATTATTTGACATCATGAAAAGTTTAAAAATAAAATTATTTTAATATTTATAATCTAATTTATTTGAATAATTCATTAATAAGGGAATCAATACATCATCACCGTGTCATAAATAAATTAATTTATTTGATGTCTAAAAATAATAAATAAAATAACCGGATTTATTAAATCTTTATAGATTTCTAAATACTATTTATAGTCTAAGAGTTAATTATATAACATGATATAAAAATTATTTTTGTAAAAAATAAAAGTTTATGTCTTATTTCTCCTTACATTAAATTCATTCTTATAAAATGTCATTCTCACATAAAAGTGGATTTATATTGCCCAAAATTGACCCAATGATTCCCAGTGGTGGAAATATATCATCATATTGGATTAGGACACATTTTATAGTAGTTTCATATTATTATATTATTATATTTTTCCCTTATTTAGCAGATATACTCATTAACCATGGTAAATGAAATAACTACTAAAGTTACTATTTATAATGTACAATAATAAATATTTACCTATATAAAAAATATGGACCTATTTATTCCAAATATGTAATCCATTTATCTAAATTTAAAAAACATAATTTGTAGTAATTATCTTGAAATTAATTCTCATTGTGAAAACCAAAAACGTGTTTTTAAGAAGTAATAACTATCAAAATATTGACATGTGTTTTTTGTCAATTAAAATGTAAAATTACATCCAATGACCATAAATTGGTTAAATAAGAAAAATATAATGCAATTATATATAAAAACAATTAAAATATACATTTAACTATATATCTAAATTATATGAAAAATGAGTTTTGAATTAAAATGTAGTATTTTTCAATATTTATTAATAAATGAACATTATCAGAGAAATACAAAAATTTCATCCAAAGTAAATTTTTCAGTTATACTTCTATAAAAGAAGTTTATTTTGTCTAATATAAAACATAAAAACTGAAAAAAAACTAGAATTAAAAAATGTTCGCTATCAAAAGGCAGTAAACCAACCTTTTAAAATATTAGAGTATTTTATGCTTAAAATAAGATTCATTTATATTTGAAACCTCTAATATTCATTTTATAAATGTAAAAATATTTAATAAGTACATAAAATCATAATATAGTAAATTATATTAATTCTCACCAATATAATGACAAAGAGTTAACTATCATTTAAAATAGTAATTTTTTTATATTTTTTTTTGTATAACAAAATGTTTGGTGTAACGTAAGATTTCAAAGAAACCCATCATTGCATGTTGAGTACACTATCGGACAAAGAAATCACTTTAATGTTAAAATAACATCTTATTCATAAATATTAATATAAATGAAAATGTATTATTATTTAAATACTATGGTCGTTATATCTTTCCCCCTTTTGGGAATTGCGTCCTAGAAAATTTTAAAATTGGGCTTGAAAATATCATTGAATGTCTCATATCGAAAAAAGATAAAATAAATATATCACATTAAAATAAATAAAGTGAAGTAAAATGGTCACCCTAGATAGCCCGTACTAGTATCCCATGTAGGAAAACATGGATTTGGAAGAGAAACGACGTGTCATGTTCTAATGAAGAGTGATCGAAAACATGATAAGGAGAAAGTAAACTACTAGAAAACCATAAAATTGTGATGGGTTAAATGGTCTTTGATTCACTAGTAGGAAAACTAAACAAACAAATTTTTTTTTAAATTCATTTTCATAATGTTGAGAAATTAATTTATGATATTGACTCAGATCATAATGAAATATACATAGTTTTCAAGTAGAGTTTCATCCTTTAATAAATTTCTACAACAACCACATCTTTTCACCAAACGATGAGTATTCATGATGACATGGTCACTCATTAAGAGATAGAATCAACTTCTAGAGAATCACATAATCCACAAAAGATTAACTATATATTTCCCTTATCTTTAAACATTAAACAAAACAAAAATGGTAAGTATGAGATCAAATAATCCAAAAAATGGTAACGATTTATAAAAGTAAATCCTACTCTTAATCTCCAAAAATTCAACAAACAGTACCCAAAGTTCATCAAAGACCATTAAATACACAATTTTCATTTAAATTTTTCAATATAATCCAAATTGATACCCAACTCATAGGAATTTGTTCATATAGTCTTCCACGACAAATCTGATCATTTATCTCTAAATAACATCATAGACTCTTAAAGTATCAAACTTTAAAGTAATTATATTAATCACATATTCTCAAATATATGTTAATCAATTCAAAAAATATCCAAAATTCTTATAATTCCATAATAAAATATATATTCTTCCTAAATAAAATTCAACCATTACTCCCCAAATGAAATCCCATAGAATTCAATTTTCCTTTGGCATATAATTTCCCAAAAGAGAAAAAATCTTCCAAAATAACCATTATCACTTAATTTCCAAATCATTTTTCTATCCTAAGAATATCCATATCATAAAACATATGTTCCAAATATCAGAATATTCTTTATCCATATATTCATTTAACTAAAAAAAGTCATACTAAACCGGGACATCATGTAGGCCAGTGATAGGCGATGCACACTTGTTGTCCTTTGGTTGTCGGTTCGATTCCCATAACCTTTCCGTACGTGATGGGTTGTCACCCATCTTATAGGATGCACTTTTTATAAACCTAAAAAAATAACCATAACATGTTTGAACCTCAATGGTTGTGTTATACCTATAATTATCATCCCAACTCATTAAGACATCAACATCTTAATGACGTCTTATATATATTTTTATTATTTTATTTCCACTCCAAATGATAAAATAAAACTATTCCCAATAGAAATAATAGCATAACGTGATCATGGTTTCATCATAATCTTGTTGACGTAGGTAGAAGGTCAATGCATTCCAAAAATTATTTAGAGATCCTTCAAAATCATTTTCTTCCTTCATCCATATACACCTTGTAAAACAAGGGTCATATGGGTGTTCACAGAAATGTAGTTTTGAAAAATAATCATGTATGATATATAATTTCAAAACATCAGATAATACATGATTTTTATAAAATAGTCAGACCGAGTTTTAGTCAAAATATTCAATCAATGGTCCTTTTAAAATACCATAATTATGTGTTGAGTGACTATATTTTGAATGAAAATATTAATAAGTTTTGTGAGTGTCCCCTTATTCAGCACCTTTTTCAAAATAATAATATTTTTCAAAATCTTGTGATAAGGTAAAACATTTAAAAATTTCTTGATAATATATACAATTCATGAAAATATAAGAATAGTTTGAAAATGGGATTTTATTAAATACAACACATGATCTACTATGGAATCGAGGTATAGTGGAGATGTTTGATATCTCAAACAACCTCTTGCAAGTGAGTTGTATGTTATAAAAAGTTTCACAATCATTCAAATATGAATTTGCAGTAATTATTTCACAAATTTCATCATAAAGAGACAAGAATGTTGTATGAGATCTTCCTCCTCCCATTTGTAACAGACATTCTTTGATCTGAAAAAGTTATAAAACTAGGATTTAATGGAATGAATATACATAAGGACTAACCATGTGTTTAACAAAAACTCATAATCCCTAATGTAGTCTTAACCATTCATATGATTCCAACTATAAGGCCCTAGACATAAACATTACATAATCTTGAGTTAAGTCAAGAATTCACATTGACGATCATTTTAAGCATAGTGTTTTAGATAATTAGGCCATAACTATTACATTACATCTCAAATATTACAATGTAGACAGTTTTACTCTATCCAATTTTTTCACCAAATAATTATCCTTAAATAAAAAAAGAATACATTTCATGATAAAAATCTTCTTGAATTCTTAATTTCTTTTACCCTTCCTTATACCCAATAAAAAAAATCAAAAACATGGGATGAGCATAATCATTTCATTAAGGGTTATAAAATAAGGAGAGAATACATTTGTCTGTGAATACATACAATTCAAATAAATCATAATTTTAAATCATAAAACATAACCTCTTTAACATATCTCAGGAAATCATAATATTTCTGAATAACACATAGAAATCATAAATCATATAGAAAACTTGTGGAATCCATAACATACATACATTGTAGTTTTCAGAGTGACATATGTATTTATGTTTGGAATACACATCAAAGTATACTCACAAAATATCATAGTATACAAATTAATGTTTTCTTCTTCCACGTTACCCAATTCATTGTAGAGGTATCTCTAGCTCACCCGCCCTAAGTTTATCACAGAAGCACCCATATTTGGTTTATCATGTAACCACATTTCAAATATCCAACTGTTGTTACATAATTATAAAATATAAAACACGAATAAAGGAAAGATAAAATTGCCACTTTGCAATAACAAGATATCAGTTCAAGATATTTTACTAATCAATTCATTCCAAAAAAACTCATTTATTACATTTTAAAATAATATTTTCGAAACAATGTGTCCCATACTTGTTTGAAACATTTAATGGGATATAATTCTAAAACCTTAATTTCTATATAAATAAATCGTTAAAACCATTTTGAAACCCTGGATATTTGTGTGAAATATATATATAAAAAATCATGCAAACAAATAAACGATGTTTTAGTTAACGACTCCCTTACCACATGAGAAATAATTGAATAAAAATAATTAAATAATAACATCCAAAATACATATTATATCACGAGAATAAAAATATTCAGGATATAATATGCCAAAGGGAAATATATACACCATATAATGAAATTATAAATACTCTATGAGTTGAAAAAAGTCATATATCACATAATAACTGATTGAAATAATCGTGATGAATAATATTAACCCAATGAATAGAAATTGGGTTACGAACTACCCTTACGAATATTCGACAACCTAAATATGTCACTTAAGAATTCAAAAAATGATTTGATGAATGAGAGAAGGGTATCTCATCACTTGTATATAAAATTTAAATCAATAAGTATATATAATATCATATCCCAATATAAAAAATTTGAAAGTAAAATACAAAAAATAAAAGTACTATTTGAATAATAGAGGAGGGTGAATGGATCCCATATAAAGATTATTTTTAAAATAAAATAGATCGATTATGTGTATTCAATATAAGTAAACCTAAATAAAGTATAAATATATTATAGGATATCCAAATGTATTTCCCACATAATCATATCATGACATAAAAAAGAAGTAGAATATTATCCAATAGAATGGAAATTGGGTTAAGAAGTTCCATCACCTTGAGTCTGACTTGTCTTGTTCCTTCTATATAATACTGAATAATAGACTTGAGTTAATTTATTATTTCATCATAACCTTTTTCAATTTTATAATTTATGTTATATTACTTATATTCATGTTAAAAAAATTATATAATTATTAACGTTCAAATCGGTCGTTCAGTCAATATTCGGTACTATAGTTGAAAATGAACTTTTTATAATTACAAATTTTCCATGTGGTAAAAATTAAATTATCTCAAAAATAGTATTATTGATTTAAATATAATATATATAAATTATATATATGTATTTATAATATTCAATAACATTTGAAGATAATAAATGAAATGAACCATTCATGGAGATGGTAAGCCGTACATACGCATGAACGCTACTTTCATTTATATGTCATATTATGATAATGAAAAATTAATGATAAAAAGGTATATTATAATTAAATTATTATATAATATGGTATATATTTTACAGAATTTTATTAACTTCATCCTTTATACATTCCATGTATGGAAAGAATTAGTCATATCACTTTGAGGGGCATGTAGTCTGCACTTTATCAAAAGAAATTATCGTATTTTACACATCATGAAAAAAATAATGGTATGTGTGTAAATATAAATTAAATTATAATAGATACAATATAATTATAATATATATCCTATATAAATATAATTCCATTATAATGTCCACCATGTGAGGAGGTTAGGGAAAATTGAACAATCATCGTTTCGTGAGGCAGTAGTTCATCATACATAAGAACTGTATGTTCGTATCCATTAGATTGAGGTGTGTGTAAGTGTAGTTAGAATAAATCTCATAAAAACATAATAATAAATTTATGATACTATTTTTTCTAGGTAATAAAATAATAAGATTAGAAAAGACAGAGAATAAGTAACAAAATGTAACAGAACATACAGAGGACACTATATCTAAAACATGTAACTCCCTTTGACATGAGCCATTGAATTGCCTTATGAGTAAGGTAAGGATTCAATGAGTTAAAGAGTGATTTTGGGATATTATTTTGTTATATTTTGGACGATCTAATGAGATTTAATGATTTGATTTAATGGGTCGAGGTGATGCTCGTTTATAAGGAGGAGGGGCACTTGAGGAAGGTATTGATATATTCTTTTATTAAAATTTTATTTTATAATTAAAATAGTCCCAGAGTAATTTATTTGAAAGATAATATTATTTTTCATTAATAACCACTCAAAACATAGGGTGTAGAAATGTATAGGTCATAAATTTATCATTATCTGTTAGCTTTAAACTTTTGGTAACTAATTTTACTCTTACCATGTTTTCTTTTTATATTCATAATGTATAGTTAATATAGTTAGTATACAATTCTAATAAATGATAAAGTGGTTCATTAATGAGATTTTAAACATTATCTAAGCTATTTTTCTAAATATTATCTTTTTAGAACTAATATAATTTCTAAAATTTTATTTTTTCTAAAAACTCAATTATTTCAATTTTTATAATTTTCATATCTTGACTTTGTAAAAATCCACCAAAAACTTGATTATTAATAAAGACTTCATTAATTATAAAATAAAATGTCATAAACCACCAAAACATTTATGGACAGAATAAAAAAGTTCAAAATAAATTTATTTTAATATTTATAATCTCTTTTATTTAAATCACTCATTAATAAGGGAATCACTACATCATCACTGTGTCAAAAATAACTTTATTTATATGATGTCTAAAAATTATAAATAAAATACCATGATTAATAAATATTTTATATTACTAATGAATATTTATTTTCGAAGTGATAACATATATAACCCCATTGATAAACTGTTTTAGAAAAAAATATGTTTATATTTTATTTTTCTTAACATTAAATTAGTTGTCATAAAATTTAATTCTCACATCAATGTGGCTCCATTGGGTCCTAAAATCGACCCAAGGATGCCCATGGTCAGAAAAATATCATACAATAGTATTAGGACACATTTTTGTGTAGTTTTATATTATTATAAAACTATTTTTACCCTTATTTACCAGATTTACCCTTCAACCATGGTAAATAAAAATATTACTGAATTTACTATTCATAATGTCAAAAAATAAAAATGTTCCGATATACTCTATTTGGGCCTCCTTATTAAAAATATGGACTCCATTTTTCAAAATTCAAATAACAGAAGATGCAGTTATTAATTTAAAATTAATTCTTATTGTAAAAACCAAAAGTGAGTTTTAAGAATTAATAACTATCAAAATATTGACATGTGTTTATGTCAAATTAATATACATAATTAATTGAAATTACCGTCATTGGATTAAATGATAAGAATATTTCTCAATTATACGTTAAAACCAATTAAAAAAAATCTCTCTATATAAATAAATTAGATGAATATATAGTTTTGAATTGAAATAAATTACTATGCACTATTCATTCAAAAATTGTACTTTAAAAGAATAATCCTGAAATTTCTTCCGAAGTAATTTATGATGTCTATAATATATAAAATAAGTTCATTTTGTCAAATAGTATATATAAAAGTGATTAAAACTATATTTTAAATAGGGTTCACTATCAAAAGACGGTAAAATGACCTTTTAAAAATATTAGATAATTTCTTGCTTAAAATCAGATTCATTCTTATTTGAAGCCTCTAATATTAATTGGATAAATGAAACAAATTTTTATAAGTATATAAAAATAATAATATAATTAATTCTTTTCATAATATTCAATACAATGAAAAGGATTTAACTACCATTTAAAATAATTATATTGTTATATAATTTTGCAGTATAACTCAATGTTTTGTATAACGTAATATTTCAAAGAAAAACATTGTTTCTTTTTGAGTACACTATCGGACAGAGAATCCCCATTAATATAAAAATAATATCTTATTCATAAATATTAATATAAATTAATAAGTATTATTAAATAAATATCTAGGTCGATACATACTTTCCACCAGAAAAAGTTGGGTATGTGCACTTATTCATCAGGGAAAAATCATCAAGCACATCTATTGAGGGCATTTAGTCACTTGGGACAACAATGATGACATCACCATTATTCCAATATCAAACACTGAGAATGATTTTGTGGTCACTACAATTGATTTAAGTTGATAAAATTATCTCTATAAAGACAAAGATTTTTTACCTGAAGCTGTAATCTCATACACATAATCTATTTACATAACATAGAGTCCCCTAATTGAATTATCATTTAACATAAAACTAGTTTTGGGGATCCCAATCAACCCCAGTCATGGATAAGTTTTCTTAAAAAACTACACATAACCACACACTATAGGAACATTTTTAATAGTGTTACCATGATTGGTAATTCTAGATATAATATTCATTAGAAAATATCCAAAAAGATCATTTTTATATCTCTAGTACATTTAATTTGAATTAACCAGAAACTGGTGAAGTATATTTTTTCAAAAAACATCAATTAAAATGTGTCATTAGCGAACTTCTATATGTCTTTTATCAAATAAATATTAAAATTTAGACAATAACTATGATGAAAAAAATAAAAAAATGAATATAATGTTGTTACATAATACAAATTATTGATAGTATAATGTCTATATTGCTGCATAATATCTGGTTGACAGAGATCTTACTAGATTTTCAATTAAAATTCCTATATCTAGATCATCAAGTAGAGAAATAACAAACTCATCATACGACAATTTATATGAGGTCCAATAAAAAGAGGAATAAATAATATAATGATATAAAATATTATTCCACCGACTATAGGACTCTATTGAGTATGTTAAATTCAACATTCATTATAAATACCCCACATTAAAACATAATTTATCAATATTGATCGATTTTGGGAGTTGATCTATACATTTTTTATCTCTAAATACTCTCACAAAAATTGATCTAATCATTCCTAAAAATATGGTTCTCAGAAAAATACACATCTCGATAATCCAGACTAATACATGGAATTACCATTTCTCACCATTAGTGAAAAGATGAACTTATTCTACCATTGATGTCAGAAAATGAATCAATTTATCTATTGTTCATATCTCACAAAGTGAAAAGTTGTATAGGATTCATGAAATAAAATAACTACCATAAATCATTACGAATTCTCCTAGAGTCTCCACACAATCAACAAAATATTGAATACTTTCAAGTCAAAATATTCCCAAAAAAAGTCTCTCATGATCCATGACATGCACATGGACAATGTTATGATGTTTTATGAAAATTCAACCATCATATAATAAAACAACATTCTTGGATATTGATTATACTAAATAAATTTTATAGTTTTACTATCATAATTTCAATAACAGAAACATTTTCCCATATTTTTTAAAAAGAACCTTGGATAATCCATATAAAATAATTGAAATCATGTTTGTAATAATACGATTCTTATACATATGTGACTCTGAGTCTCCACATGAACCATAATAATATGAGGATTAGGATCACATCATAAAATATTTAGAAACACATCATATGGGAACAAAAAAAATTATTGTTTATAGTTTGTGTTATCTAACTCATCAAAGAAATAACATCTGTTATATAAGATCATAAATATAAATAAAATTAAGAGAAATTGTCTTATCTTGAGGGAAATGATGACATTAAACTGATTCTCAAATATATTTTCACAACACCCTATAGGAGATAATAAGGGATAGATCACAACAATTGGGCTAAAAAAACGAAGATGAGGGTTGTTAAAATAAATCGGATAGAATACCCATATAATGAAAGAAAACCCATGTCTCAATGAATAAAACACATTTAATGAGGGTGGAAAATTATTATCAGTTTTATTACTCAATAAATGATTGAGAACAGACATATCTTCTAATAGAATAAATATGATGATGACAAAATATGGTGAGTTTTTTTAAAAAACAAATAGATAAGACAATCATATAATATATGAGAGTGATGTAGTATTCATATGAACATAGTCGTCATCACTGAGTGATTCATTAATGAAATGCTCAGTCATAGTTATGAGAATTTCATAACCTCGACACACATTCTAAAATAGTGATACACATGGGGGTATCTTTAAACTAATTATATTAATCATTTTTAAGAATTAAAATTGATTGAGCTAATAAATTTAGTATACAGAAATCATTTATGAATTTATATATGGTACATATGTCATTATTTATTCCTGATAACAGTGTATCAATGAATAGATTCATTAACTATTTTATTAGTGTTCTACAGAATGAATACATTTTTTAAAAACCATTTCATGGTTTTTCATCTTGAATGATAATATCAATACACAAAAACAAATTTTCCCAAAATTATCATCCTCACAAAACACATTACACTAAACACCATCCCTTGGAAGTGCCTCCTGGATACCTATCTTGTAATAACATGAGTTATGTAACCCAACATTGGTATATATTTAATACAGAGGTAAAATATAAAATTGATCATACAAACCACAATCAAATTGTTTATATGTATTGGAAAATTAGATACAAACATCCGTGACATATGAAATTGTAAATTCATACCATATCTTGAAAACATTTTTTGTCCCTTAAATTAATTCAATGATTCCTTCTTCATATCATTAAAAATTGAAAATAAAGTAAGGCTTCGTTCATATGATAATCATGGGTTACATGCAGAGGAATCATTCATGAATAAATTATTCAAAATCAATATTATATTATGTATATTAAAAATAAATGTTATATAATCAATAACATTATTTCATTTTACATATGTTTCTAATTTTAAATTTAAATTTTCATGGATGATAAAATGATAATTTTCTAAAAAAATCAGATTCTATACATTAATAATCAGTTCATCAGGGCCCCAAAAGAAGGTGCCATGATTTGGAACATGATGGACTATCATCCATGATACCATTATTAATAGGTGGTAATATGTAAACCAAATAACCATTTAAGGTGGACACTTATTTTCTATGATTACACAAATTAATGCATTAAGGGGATATCCATAATTTATTCTCCCCTAAAAAACGAATTCCCTATGAATTAATCATATTTATAATGAACAAGAGAACTCATTAAGGAAAGTAATTATATGTAAAATATTATTCACATTTAATCATGGATACAAAAGATAAAAATTTCCCCACTTAATAAAATAACTTAATAAATTTAGATCATTTAATTTATAGTATATATAATAATGGTATATGTTATATAGATAAGTTATTGAGAAGAAATTATGGTGAATTTGTTCATGATATTTAAAATATGTACATAATATATAAAAATAATGTGAAATGAATATTGGATAGTGATATTGAAGAAGCTCATTGAATAGTAATTGATCAAAAAAATAATATAATAGTGTTTGACTGTAGGATGACAGAAGGCCATTTAGTTATCCAAAATGAAGTAATTTTAGTGGAAAAATCCTTTAGAATATATAATATATTCATTAAATCATAGAAATCCCCCATAATGTTTTCCTAATAATATAGTTATAAATAACATAAAAAATTCATTTCATTCCTTTAATAAAATATAAATCTTTTCTTTTGATATCATTTTAAAAAAAGATTTCTAGAATATGGATAAAAACAATTTTTTATCATATCCATGGAAAAAATTTAATATATGATTCAATTTAAAAAATTATTACAATATATGGATGTTTTTTTCATGTAGTAAGTTTTATAAAAAAATATTATTTCAATGTTTTATTAGAAAGTCCAAAATTCATATTTTGAAAAACAATAAGAAGATTCCATTTCAAAAAATTTAAATACGGTAGATTATGGTTATAAATGATTTAAAATATTCATTTCTTTTTATGAAGAATATTATTTAATAAATTAACAAGACACTTGACAATATAATAGGAGATCAGGAAGGATGATATTAAAATTTACTTTTCATGATAAATTGAGTTAGTTGTAACATTCATGTTGATTTTCACCCAATAATGATATAAATATAAAATAAACATTAAAAAATCAAAATAAATATCGGATAAGTATAAATATTGGTTTAATGATATTATAATCTTATTGATTTTCTGAAGGATATTTGATCATAAAATACCCTATAATGTACCTTGGGTCTCTACATTTCCATGGGTGTTTGATCCTCATGGAAAATTAATATAAATTTATAGAATACATCATTTATTTCCTTTTCTATCTAAATTCTTATTATTATGGTCCTCATAAAATCATCCTAAATTTATTCATTGGATAGTATTTTATCACATGGACTGGTTATGGTGGTTTGAACAAGTTCTTAATAATTATGTAGATAAATTATTTATGGTGAAATGTGTTATAAATTAGTTTCATCATCTATAAAATGTTATGTTATTCGTTAATATAATTTTCAATAATTATATTCAATTTTATATCCTTCCATGAATTCTAGTTAATGAAAAATATATCACATAGAATCGTTAATGGGTTAGAGTATATTTACACTTGACCGAGATTAACTTTTTCATATGGATAAGTATAATAAGGTATTTTATACTATGACAGTCAATATTTTAATAAATTTATAAATGATTTATTACATAACAAAATAAATATAATATTCCCAAAAGATAATTTTTACTAGTTTAATTGTGAAAATAGTAAAATGTAATATCCAATTTCAATTGTAGTATAATGGAATTATTTAAAACATTCATAACATTATTATGAAATGTCATTGTTCCTTGAAAACATCTTATAATAACCTGTGGATGTATAAAAGAAAGTAGTGATCAATTCATCCCCTTAATGTTCTATACAAAGAATTTCACATGGTAAATAAGTACATGTTATCCAATAGGCATATCAATGGATCATAATAGTGGTCAGAATCATAATCTTGCATAGTGAGGCATGATATTAAATTATATCCTAAAGCCATCAAGGGAATGTGGAAACAAAATAAATAAAGAAATAATAAAAATATTTCATTTATAAACACCTTAACAACATAACATAGTGTTATTAGGATTTAATTTCATTCCCCATAAATGTAATACTTCTAGTTAAAAACATAATCTACATCAATTGAAGTCTTTATAACTCTAAGACAACCAATCATTTTCATATCGAGTACATGTATAAGTGTTCCACATAGATCATACAACATAAGTTTTTATTTCAGAAAATTGAACCTAAATATTATTGAGTGATGGTAAATTAAATTTAAATCCCACGTCAATGAGGTACCACTAAAATAAGGTGAATTCCCTTGATTTTAAATTCATATGGGTATACACTACCCAAATGTTTGGGATAGAAAATTAGAAAATAACCTTAGTAAAAAAATAGGTGTGGATTAAGGGTTATTAAATAGGTAAATGGGAGTAAAAGGGGCCTATAATTATTTTTGAATAATAATTACACTAAAAGGAATGTATAAAAACATATCTCAATTTGAAAAATTGAAAATAAATAGGCATGATGGAACAATGTGATTAAATAAAGAGGTGATGGGTGTAATCCCTTACAATTATAGGGTGCTTCGAATATTTTGAATATAGAATATAAAATTATGGGGGGATCCACGAGAGTAATCTATAGATTCATTGATAGAGTAATTTTATACTCTAAGGGTTTTTTAAGAGGTTATGGATTTTTGGGTGTTTATAAAGCCAAATATAGGAGAGTAAATTTCATGTTTACAATCATTTATTTTTGACTCTATATTATAAATTAATTTATAAAAAAAACCATTACTTATTTTATTACAATGATTTATACAAAATTTGAGTTTGAATTAATTATTTTATAATGAAAATGATTGATCACATTAAAAAATAACCATTTGTGATGTGGAAGATTGTAATGTTTATAGAGAATTGAATTTAAATCCCAAAAATATAATAATAGTTTTGGAAGATTCATTAAGGATTTATAGAAATAAATAAATAAACAAAAAATTAAAATTTAATATTTTATAATATGTTTTAGGTGGTGGATATATTTTATCATATATTTTAATGAATTTTCCGCATTATAATTTGTTTTAAGTACTCTATATTGGTACCCTATTTAATTTTTACCCAAAAATATGGATGTCCTTGAATGTTTTTAAAAATTTCACTATTAGATAGTTACAATTTGATAATTTTAAAAATAATATTTTTTATTATGAAAAATCTATATATATGGTAATATATATTTTTTAATAAATAATCCATCGATTGAATTTTTTTTTAATATAACATTTTTCTACACTTATAAAATTATTTTTTATCATTGTAAAAGAATAATCTCATTTATATTTTATATATGTTTTGAATTATTATTGTATGTTTTATTTCAAAGATTCATTAATGTATGAAAAGGTGTGTATTTATTTAATCTATATATTTCTAAAAATTAAAATTCTAGTATTTCGTTGCTAAAATATATTATTTAGTAATTTTTAATGTAATTATGAAAATTAATACTTGTATTCAAGATTTTATATAATGAAAAAATAAAAATTCATAAAATTTTAGTGTTGATAAATATCAAATTATGAACTAGTAAATTTACTTAGGGTAAGTTGTATGATGGATAAAATTTCATTGGGTGGTTTAGGTAACATGGTTTGGGCCGTGATCATGAAGTTCTTGAACATATCTAACAAATGGTTTCATTTGTTATTTTTAATTTTTCTCATAATATAAATGATAAATATAATATCACAATTATATTTTATCCCTAGGAATCTATGATCAATTGGATTCAATAGTAATTACCCTACTAGTCTAGGTCATCATTTCTTTCATCTATATCAATTGGTATTTACAACACAACCAGATATATAATAGAAAATATCAAGGGAAACTATGGATCATGATCACATAAAACCGAGTGTGTAATTACACATAGTTATAACACTTCACTTATGAATACCATAATGATGTTTCTATGATATAAATTTAATTTGATAGCAAGTAAATGTTTTGACATTGTATGGGGATCGATTACCAAATACATAGAATTATATATTTTATATTTCTTGGGGATTCCTATGAAAAAATCAATGGAAAATTTTTACCACTACCATACATGTATGTGAAATGGGTTAATCATAACCTTATATTTCCTCCATTCTTCCTTGACATGCTTTTATAGAATTATTTGTGATAAAAACTACATAATAACATTATTCATGTAATCCTGTGAGATAGCTCTCTCCAGATATCTATACATCGTTGTTCTTCCTAGATGATTTTTAAAGGATGAGTTGTGTTAAATGTCCACAATTTCTAGGTTCATTTATAGTTTTTATGGGAAAATATATCTGAGTTCAAAACTATATAACTCAATATTTTTCAATGTTAAACATCACAATATTCACTACCTTCATATGTTTTAACATATCAGATTTCTAGGACAACTTAAACCTCTTATGAATAGATGGTTGAACTATTATTTTACCATATTATATTGAGGATAATTACATTATTCCCATAACCATCATTTTAATTTTTATTAATATTGTATCCCTCATTATCTCCATCTTACATAGAGTTGTGAGATTCATTATACTATGATCATATAAAAATTTGTTTTCATTCCCCTTATAAAAATGTCTTAAATAATAACAATACATGATCATCCCCATCCAATCTCATTTGAACATATTACAACCCTTTGTGGTATATATATATTTATGATGAATTTATTAGTTGTATTTATTTCAAGAAAAATATATAGATAATTTATCTAATGACTCACTAGGAAGATCACTATAGACACTTCTAAATCCCGATTTGGATAGTTCTTATCATTTATATTTACTTGGTGGGAGGTAGATTCAATCACTTTGTTATTATAAATATGTAAAAAACCAAATACCTATTATTAATCATCACTCTAGATCACAATTCTATCCCCAATTGTGGTTAATGTGAGCACATGTTTAGTGTTTGTCCTATTAATCATTTTCAGATCATTTTTTCATTAAACAATCTTGGCCTAATTGAATGCATTATGAGTTATATTCATTATTGGGGTTTAATACCATGATATAATTCTATTAAATTCATGATTGTAACTCTCTAATCAAAGAAACCTATAAATTTTCATAATATTTTTGATTGTTTCATCCTCAAAATGACTTTGTATTTTTGGGATCTGTAGATACCCATTTATTGGTAATAAATTTTCACTGGAAATTTACCTACTATAACCAAAACAAACATTTAATATACTAGTAGTATATATTTTCCTTATGAAATGAATTCGTTAGATTATTTAAATTATCATCATGTTCCTCATTTAATTTGTATTATATAAGAATATCATATAAAAATAACATAATAACATTTTCATAATAATACTTACAAACACCACCCCTTTAGTCTATGGTGATTTATATATTATTTGTGAGTCCAAATTTATTCACTATTACTAATCATTCCCCTACATTGTATAAAAATTAATCTTTAGAACATCATCCATCATCATCTAAACATGATAATATCTAAAAAAGATCAATTTTATATATTTATTAGGATCCGCATTATATATCAAAATAGAGATAAAAATGATTCCAAGGGTACTTTTCCTTGTTATGATTTTTTTGAGTTCAGGATCATCATTTAAAAGGTACAATGAATAGTCATTATTATAGATAAAGGGGGCCATTGAAACACATGATGAAGCACATGGGTGTATAAAACTATCATCTTGATTCCCCAATAATTGTTTCATCATTTAATCTTTTTGAAAAATGGACACATTATATGGATTCCTAGATATTAGAAATGTTCAATTCCTAACCTCCATTTAGAAATCAACATCATAGCTAGGAGAAATAAAAATAAATACTCTAGGAAAGAAACCACTATATTCTTATAAAATTTAAATATCAACAAGGACGACCTAATATGTTGTTAAAATCAATTGATCATGATATTATTTCTTAAATGGAAACAATTACCACACTGTATATATTGGTACCATGAATATTAAAACATCTCTATCTTCATGTATAGAATCAGTGGACAATTAATGATACAATGGTTGACTTCCTTCAATTAGAATTTTTTCTTGGATCAATTTTTGTAAATAATATATATGACAATAAATCTATAAAATTCTGTTATTGGAAGCATAAATGGGTTTTCTGGGATGTTCAGCCTACAATTTTGAATATTAGAGGATCTATATACTTGGGATGCAATATTTTACCCATTAAACACCATCAATTAATACTCAACATCCTTGTTTTGATGGGTTTTTTATTAGTTATAGTAGACAGGTGTGATATGAATGATTGTGTAGAACCCTAGATGAGAAGGCCACCATTAACATTTTTTACTCAAGTTATAATCATTTATATTAGACAAAATCGACATGGGGATGAAAATTTTAACATTATTAAACAAATAAAAATGGAATCTATA
Source organism: Viscum album (assembly GCA_963277665.1). Taxonomy (NCBI): domain Eukaryota; kingdom Viridiplantae; phylum Streptophyta; class Magnoliopsida; order Santalales; family Viscaceae; genus Viscum; species Viscum album. The sequence continues at coordinate 1,910,309,555 of OY728133.1, forward strand.
AAATTTAATGGTAAAATCATTAATGAAATGTATTCCTTATCCAATGAACTGTACTACTTTAATCCATGATATCCATGATTTATTTCCTAATGAAATGTCTTATTTGATTTTTCTTCTTTTTTAATGGTTCATATTGAGATTTTATATCATTCATAGCATCTCCCCATAGAGTTTTAATCCATTCATGGAGAAATAACCATTTTCATTTAAATAGTTATGATCATGTCTTGTTTAATATGCCACTTTTTGGGTTGTTATAATAATTTTGTCTAATACCAGAGCCAGATCCCCTTTTTTATCTCAAATATGATTTATTTTATTAAACCCCACTTACACTATTCTTGAATAAAATTTTGGTATGGTTTCCTATGTTTTTCCTTACCCATACACCTTTAAAATGGTGTTTTATAATAATAATCCCAAATAAAAATTGGGCATTTCATTGATACTAAACTATGAAACCACATATTTTATAACCTTAAATTCATTATTTATTACATAATGGAATCACAGTGAAATATCAATAGATCATCACGCCTAGTGTATTTTGTAAATTTGTTACATTTTATAAAATCATGGAAGAGGGAATACACTACCATTATGGAAACAATCTTTATAATTCGTTTAAATTTACATTTTTTATCTAAATCTTAATAGGATGACATTGGGATGTACATAAGAAATGTGTGATATATAAAGACTACTAAGGGAATAATCAAAGCATAGAATATTGTAAAAATAATTAATTTTATTCAATATAAATATAAAGGAAACATTATAGGGGTGGTAATCATAATCTTGAATAGTGTGGCCTGATATAACATGATAGGATAAAGTAAACATGGGAATTTGGAAATAACATAAAATGATTTCATAATTAGTAGAATTGTATAACCACTAGAAAAACATAACATAACGCATATACGATAATATCTCATTCACAATAAATACATTCCCTTGAGATAAAAATATTTCCCAATTCGATGGATGGATATATAAAATTCAAAGACAAGCCATCACTTTTATATCAGGTAGTGGTATAAGTGTTCCAAAAAAATTATATTGCATAAGGATGTCTATAATAAATTTTAACCCCATCATATTTAAGAGTGGGATAAATACATTTATATAAAAAATAAATTCAAGATATTTAAATAATTATTAGTTCCCCTAAGTATAAATTTAATGGGGAATTCATTACTTAAATTGATGGCATGGTAAATCATAGGATAATACCCACAGCATAGTAGGTGTACATGTAGGATTATAAAATTGTTGAATGGGATATAAACGAGTTTATCATCACATGTGAATCATAGGTAAAATAATACATGTATTATAAAAACAAATAAATAATAGATCAATTGAAAATAAAATGGCTCAAATCAATGTGGAGCATTGATAAAATGGGAAATGAATTAATTCCTCACTTTGATAAGGTGCTTCTAAAATATTCAGATGACATTCTTATATGATTTGGGACACCGATAGAGGACTAAATATATGTACTTTCATTTTATATTCATGGTATATGGGGTTATAGTGAAGTGTAATCTATATTTTGGTTTGAATATATACCTAAATGGAGGAAAAATCTATATTAATTTCCAAACAATGGTTTTGGGCTCTATGTAATAATGTAATCAAAACAAAAAACCATCTAATATGTTTTCAAATAGTTACTACCAAATTTCAGTTTTTTATTTATTTATAAATGTTTTTAAATGAAAATATTAGAATACTACACATGGTGATGTTGAATTGACTTATGTTTAAGAATAATTTATTTTAAATATTGTAAATAAAATATTTTTTTTGAGCATACATTATGTGTATATAAAATTTAAAAAATATCATAAAAGGAATATATCAATGGGTAAATATTAATTTGGTAATGTATTTATTTTATTACCTATATTATAGTACCATTATGTCATTAGGATGTCATAATATATACTACATTTTTATAATATATATATTTTACACAAAACAAATTTACTATATACAATAAAAAAAATTACTATTGGATAAGTTTGATATGATGATTTTAAAATAGTAATTATCTAATAAAAATATATCTATTATTATTAAAAATTATATATTTAATTTGAAAATATTTATTGATGATAAAATACTAGTTTTCTTACAATAACAGTTTTATGACATTTATAAAAATTATTTTGGGACATCATTGAAGTATATTATAATTTAAATTTAATTTTATCAATTAAAACATATTTTATTAAAAAAATTCCCAAATTCACAAAAAAAAATTTCCTGATTGAAACTATATATTTCTCAAAATACAAATTCATGTTTATTCATGTTAGAACATCATTATTAAAAAATTTATAAATTAATAATGAAAATAATTATATATAATCATTAATTTATTGAATAAAAATATTAAAATTCACTCTATTATAGTCCAGAAACATACCCCCAAATTACCCCGATTAATTTCTTACGAGTAAGGATTGATATTGTGTGATTTTCATGGGGTGTATTAGTGATCATGACCTCGAACATGATTTCAATAAGAATTAACATCTACAATAAAAAAATTTTCTTTTATTTCGTTTTTGAATATTGAATTCAGCATGTTGAGTATGGAAGTACAAAGATAATATCTACCACCTAATATTAGGATGTCGGTTTTAGAGGATACAATCCAACTGGTCAAGGCTATGGTTTATACTTCTATGTCAATTTAAATTTATCGTAATTATATATATATATTATAATAATGTGAAGTGTTTAGTGTACATATTATCAATGCTTTGGATTATTAAAAGATATTTAAATCCTATGGGATTTTATGTTCAAAATAACAATATATGTTTATGTGTTTTCCATAACATCATTACTTGATTATTCATTTTTTAATTCACATATTTAATTTCATTTACAAAAGTTCAGGTAATTATCGATATATTAAAATTTAAAATTACTTATTATGTCCTTAATATTTTATATATACCTTTATTAGACCTTTATAAAAATTCATGTACATAATGTATGAATGGAAACTTATAGAGTACTAGGATTATCATATATAGTTATTTCATTATTTTTGATGAATATTCAATTAATTAGAAAAACATTCTTGAAGAGTATAATATTGTAGTCCATTTGAAAACATGGAAACAAAAAATCATTTATATAGATATACCACTTCATATCAAAGAATATTCCTAAAAAATAAAACTCTTTATTGACATATAATTCAGAATACATATCATCATCACATGAGGAATGGAATCTAAATAAAAGACGATACTAGATGCCAAGTATGGTAAACAAGGGGGATATATAAAAATAACATGATCAAAAATGTGTTAGAACATGATCAACACATTTGGAAACCATACCCTAAATGTCCATGAACAGAATAAAGTATCATATGATAAAGAATATCAGTAACTAAGACTTGGACTATAAGAAAATATAAGAAAATGATAAGGGATAGAATTAAATTTTCATAATAAATTGAATTTGATATCTAAAAATAATAATATATAATCATTTCAATATTAGTCATGGATCACTAACATGGACAAGATATTACAATTTGTATAATCTAAAAACCAACATAATAGTCAAGGTTCTCCCCAAAGACCATCATAGTAGAAAAATTCCCTTACAAAACCTAGTTTTATCACTATCCTACTCATACATATCTCACAAGATATAAATAATTACCCATTTTAGTGGAGAGAGATATAGGTCGCAAACAGATCACAATGCAAAACATATTTATGTGTTCTAATTTATCATAGTTAATTCATCATATCACTATATTTTAGTTGAATGGGGATTCATAAAAATTTCATCTCTACATAACCTTGGGGAGTATACATTATTTATAATTATTTCACCATTTCATCTTAGCACAACCCTTGGATATAAGAAGGTTTAAAAAGGATTATATTGTTTGTATTAACCATGGAAGAGAAATAATTTTCATAACCATAATTCCATCATAGAAATAACTCATTTATAGAAAAAAATTGTATCATTAGATTGTATTTGTAGGAAGGAATTGCTAACATCAATAATTAAATTTATTTGATTAGTTAATTATTGAATTATTAATGAATTGTCTTTTGAAATATATGATTTTTTATGAGATTAATTATTTTTTGACTTAAATAATGGAAATCATGTGATTAAATAATTTTTCATCTAATTAATATAATTATATGGATATGAAATGGTTGAATTAGATATATTAATTGTTGAATTAGTTAATGGTTGTTGTGATACAACTGATATGGTGATACATGTGATATATGTTATTGATTGATATAAGTGAGTGGGAAAAGGAATCACACTCCAAATACCCATAGAGTGTCGAGTGCATGCATGACAATAATATTTTTTATCATTGGTACTAATGCACTAATTATCTATGTGGTGTGGGATAGGGTCTGTCACTTAAAATACCTAGAGGGTTCTAGAAATGACCTTCCACAAAATGATATTAGAATTAGATTATTGTTTTAATTGGATGTGGAAATGAATCATGAAAACTTGGATAATGAAATTCCAAGTTTTATAATTAATAGTAAATTGAATATGTGATATATTTTATACTACGACATGGTCCAATGATGGTATTTTGGTAATGGTGTCATCAGAAGCACATGGGTTTGGGTAGTTAATTTATTTAATAATAAAGGATAAAACAGTTTTATTACGCATTGTACATTACTCATTATTCAACCGAAAAATATATATTGACTAAATATTGTTTTTATACTATTTTTGGTTTCCCACTAGGTTGAAATCTCACCCTACATAGGCTCTCGGACTAGTACCCAAATAGATTTCATGGTTTCCAGACACGATACAGGCAAGGGACCTATATTTTATTGATGAGTTAGGTTAGATATTGGACAAGAGAACCATATGTGCTTTAGGATGCTACTGGGAGTTGAAAGTGTCATTATTTATTTGTAGTTTTTCATATTGATATGTGATACATTATTAAATGATTTATGTACTATCATGTTTTGGATGGTTTATTTCCTACTTTGGTTATTATGAGATACTAGGATAAATCTAGATATGGTATTATAATTTGTTATTAATATTCATTTCAGTTCATTTATACATTGATAATGAGGTTACAGTCTCCCAATGATCTAATTGACCCTCACTACACGTCAGCATCCTCTAGCATATGTGAAGGTGCACCTATGATCACATAGAGGACTTTCTCAGGGCACCAGTGTGTAGCACCCAGTCTAGGATGTTACAATGTGGTATTAGATGAGGTTTCCATTCATTTTTTTGTCTTACTATTTGGTAATGGTAGATAGGATAATAAGATGAGTTACGAATTCATTAATATTGTGTCCATGGGATTAGATACCCCATATATAAGGGTAGATTCCATGTACCTAGGGGTGATTTTCGTTACTGATTGTTGTTAGTATAGTTGATGTTATTTCACCTCGATTGATTCACTTTATGTGTCATGTAATTACTTTGTTGGGAGTTTTTATGATATAGACTTGTGGCCAGGTATGAAATAAGAGTTCTATATTAATTAGACATTCTTTTTCCTCTAGGATATTTTGTGAAATGTATAATTTTAATAACTCCCTTGAAAATGGGTTTTCGGAATATTGCAAAAAATTGAATTGATTTTACATGGTATTGTAATTGTACTACAAATGGTGCCAAATGTGAACAATAATATCGTACGATGATAAAAAATGATAACAATTGGGTGTTTAACAAGTATCCGAATAATGAGAGTGAGTCTACCTATTTTTAATGATGACGAATATGTAGGATATTTAAGCATAGTTATAGCGACATTGTTTTTACCAAGTAGAGAGGTTTTGTGAAAGGAAATGTTTTTGATTGTTGTGAATTTACTTATACAAATTGTGTTAATGTTGTGTAATATTTTCAATGAGTTTTTTTGTAATTGTCAAAATATTCATCCACGACAGTTCCTGTTGAGAGGATTACCAAAGTAAATACTTGGAGATGGTCCTATAGTATTGGAACCTAAGTTTCCAATAGTTCCAGGTGATGTATTCCAAGATAAGTTCCAAGGGATCTTTAATCTGTTTATGAAATTCATGGGAATACGCCCAAGGAATTTTGTGAAAATCATCATTGATCTGATGAGTAATTTCCAGAAGTAAGACCCATGTACAATCACTATTGAGGGAATACATAATGCAGTTGAGTTCTAGATTGAGTCTACCCATAGCATAATTGACCAATATGTGACTCCTACTGAGAAGAGAGTCAAATTATATACATACTTGTTACATGGTCATGTGATGTGGTGGTGTGACTTACAGAATTTGGATGAATAGATGAGAATTTTGAGTGGAAGTAATTTCAATAGAAGTACTGGGATATATTTTATCCGAAGACACCCAGGTATGAGAGAGTAACTGAGTTCATGTTATTGAATAAGGGGAGTATGTATATGATGGACAATATTGGACGATATATACATTTTCCAAACATTTTTCCAATGACAACCATAGATTATGGTACATTAGAAAAATTGTTTTTGGATGGGGTTAAATGTGAAATTATTTCCCTGGTGAACCTCTTCAGGATGAAGAAATTTTTTGAAGTAGAGAATCAAGATCTTATTTATAAGGGAAACCCAAAGAAGTCATCTAGTGGAATAAAGGGGAATACTTCTAAAAGGTAGAGTGGTATTTCTTTGGATTGTATGAAGAATCATTTTGATATTGTTGAATAGATAATGGGAATGAACAATTCACATGAAGTGGGATTAGTTACAAATGATCTTACCCGGAGTTATTTTCTACTAGTGCGGTAGGTCGGGCCACATTCATATCAATTATTACTAACCAATAGTAGAGTGATGATATTATAATAGTATGGGATATGTAAATATTTTTATGTAATAACCTAGTAAATATGGGTAGTGATGGAGAATCATGTAAGAACCAAAGTGTAGGTATGGGATCATCTACACCTCATCAGTTCGGCTGTAAAAAACTACTTCTTTTGAAGATAGTGGTTATATACGTACAGATTCTAGGGAAGATTAACCATGTTAGTATATTTGTGTACCTAACTCAATTGAGAATAAATCATGTGGAATAGGGGACGAATTCTAACTTGAAATTAATCATACTCTTTTGGGTACTAAGGTTGGACCATCGAAAGTATGAGGTAACATTATTTTATATTTTGTTCTAGCTAATTCCTTATTTTATATTTTTGCCTCAAAATATTTTATATCTCTAAAAATTATGAAGGGTATTAGCCTATAAGTTTATTTTTTCAGGGGAGTGATTATTATAGATATGTTTTTGGGAGTAAAATAAAAAGGCATCTATTTATGCCATTGGTTTTCTCTTGAGGATAAGGAGTATGTTTTCTATGGGTTCTTTACATTATTTATATTTTAGGATTTTAAAAAATATGGGGAATAGACTATTAAATATAATAATAACCCCACATATATTTCTACTATAGTTGACGGAATATACATCTCTTAAGGGTGAAAATTATGTTCACCATGGAGAGTTGTCTGTCAAGGTGGGTCATATGGGGTCAGTTCTGGAAGAACTATCGAAGATTACCTCCTTGAATTCTATTCATTTGTTTGTTTAGGGGGTTGTGAAATATGATTTCATTATACTCATATTTGATAGGTGTGAGGATGTGTTTCATGAATATTTCTCAATCCCACCACCTAAGAGAAATGTTGAATTTTTTACTGAGCTCATGTCAGGGGAGAGATTGTTTATATTCATCCACACACAAGTGAACCAACAGAGCATCAACATCTCAATAACCAACTATAAGAGTTGGGGGATAATGGATTTATCTTACTGATTATGTCACCTTGGGGTTCTACAATGTTGTTTACTAAGAATCCTGATGTGAATTCATTGTATATTGCTGATTACTAGAAGATGACATTTATAATAGTGATGAACTGATAACATGTTTTGAGAATTGATGATATTCTTCACCAAATGATTAGATCTTTTGTTTTCTCTAATATTTACATGGGATCAAGGTATCATCAGTTGGGAGATAAACCTTTTTATGTATTATGGACATTACTAAAAAAAGATATGGACTCTACAAGTTCTTTATAATTTAATTCGATTTTACTAACACGTCGACAACATATACTTCCATAATGAATATAATGTTTCACCTATACCAAGACCACGTTTCTATTGTTTCTTATGTCATCTAGTTGTGCTCAAAGTCTAATGACAATAATTCCCAATATCCATAAATAATTCTAAGTACAAATACATAACACACATATACACCTAGCTATCTAAGTGTTAGTAATGTACTGATAAGGTAGACATCATGGGCCAAATCATGTTTGATGAAGGTGTGTAAGTGGACCTAGAGAGGGATTATCATGTTTATTAGTGGTTGTATCACAAAATGTTTTTCAATATTATTGCTTTTCTGGAGTTTGTAGGATATTATTAAATGTTTATCCAATAATTTTCTTAATTATTAGCATCATATTCGAGTTTGACCACAAAGGGGCAATGTTTTAATCAGTTTATGTATGTTTAAATATCTTCCAAGAGTGGAAGAAGTGATTGAAAATATCAATGGTCAGGATCCTACCAGATCCATGTGAAGTGTATATGGTGTTTTATTATTCCACTATGATCATCCGTGGATAATTGTAGAGGTAGGGATATTGAGTTATGGAATATGGGTGTTGGTAGTTGATCCTACATAATTTGAACTACTCTATGAATATCCTAATATTAGAATTAGGGGTTTATAATTTTATATTTTTGGTAGCATTATATGTTGGGAGAGATGCTAAATTTTTATATGGATCACCATAGCTTAGGGTATATATTTTTTAGAGTGGTTTGAATATCCAATAGAGTTTAGGGGTTTAGTATATGCAGCCACTTGACTATGAGATGAATATACACCCAGAAAAGGGATATTGTGTGTCTGTAGCTTCATTTTGGAAAAATGTGACTCATGCAATTCCTAAGAATAGTGTTGAGAGGAAGATGATTTCTTTACTAGATGAGATGTATATAGTTATTCAGGAGAGTCACGCAAAGATGATTATCGTATCATTTTTAGTGGATTATACACTTTTGATATGGATGTGGGGTAATAATTACGAGGATATGAAATGATTATCTTTGATTGGAAACCATGAAGGTGGGGAGACACATTCACATGGGAATATAGATGGTGATGCGATTATCAAGGTGCGGAATCATGTTATCGTGCATACGAGTATGCAGGTAGAGATGATGTGGGAATTTCATGTCTCTAAGATGGATGTACATCTTGGTTTGATAAAAATGTAGCATGACCAATGAAGAACATTTTGGTGGACCAACATGAAGAAGAAGATGTAAAGGGTTCCTGACATGATTCTACACCTATCAATATGTGAAGGTCAAACATCAACAACCCAGTTGTTTACTGAAATTTTTTCCAATTCTGAAATTGAAGTGGAAATAAAATACTATGGACTTTTGGTTGGGTATCCTAAGGATTCCTTGGATGAATGATTCAATTTGGGTTATTATGGATAATTTAAAAATGGTATTACATTTATAGCCTATATGAGACAATTCATCGCTGGAGAATTTGGTATATTTTTATGTTTCGAAAGTAAATAGTATGCCTCGGTTCCCATGGTCTATTATTTTATACTATCACTAATGTTTTACATCTTTATTCTAGACTGTAATGTAAAATGATTTTTTACATAAGTTTTACTGAGTACTAAATTCCACCCGTAGATAGATGGGATGTCAGATCAAACAATATAGGTGCTATTGGATATTCTTCAAGAATATGTCTTAGACATTGGTAGGTGCTGGGAGAATCACCTATATTTGGGAGAGTTTACATAAAATAGTAGTTATCATGAAAATATTCATATAGAACCTTATGTACCACATTATAGTAGACCATTCTAATCACTTATATGATATTTGGAGGTAGTTGAGTCAGAGTTATTAGGACTGATTCTCATGAAGGAGACGTTATATTAGGTTTAGTTGATTTAAAAACATATGGTTAAGGCTCAGAGTAAAAATAATTACAATTCATATAGAAATTGATAATTCATAGAGTTTACATTGGATGATCGTTTCATACATTGGGTGTATCCTCGATTATGTCATTATAGGATATGTTGGTAGGGAAAGATGGAACCCCGGATCGTTTGACCATTTCAGGTTGTGGAGAGAATCAGGTTGTTTGTTTAATGATTGACTACTCTATTAAGATACAGTTCTACCCATGAAAATTTCCATGTTTCATAACTTTGGAAGTTTCACCTGAAACCATATCATGTTGTCAATGTGGATGATGTTCAGCTTGATACCGATGTACCCTTTGATGACCCTCAGATTCACGTGTTGGATTGTAGTGAGAATGTGTTGCGGGGAAATACTATGATGATTGGTCATTTATTTTGGAAACATGGCCATGTACAAGTGGAAACGTGGGAGGGAGAAAAAATATGTTATAAAAATCATTCTTTTCATACATGTTTATTACATAATTTTAATAATATAAACTGTTAAAAAAATATACAACCATGATCTTAAGGTTTTGTACATTGAGAAAATTGGGACCATAAAAACATAAACATAATAAATAATGAACTTTTATTTAATTCCATCTACTCTAGCTTCTTATTGGACCTCTTGTAAACCATAATAATTTATTCACATGAGGATATACATCACAAGAATATGTGATCTAGACAACTAGTAAGAGGACGAATAATATACATGGAACATGGTTTAGGTTATTCATTATCATATTAATAATTAGTATAATCATTAGATTAATGTATAGAGTGTGTCAATGAAAAAAATTGAAACTTCATGTATTTGTGGTCAAATACCACTCAAAGAGGTCAACATATATATCATCATGTTCATGATTATTTCATAATATTTCATGAAATAAGTCACATTACCAAATTCATTTGACCACTATATAATAATGAGTGCACCGATGATATCATAACCTTTACATGCTCTATATAATTGTTCATTCACCCATCACATTACAATATTTACATTGTCATGCATTACACATAGAACATATATCAATCTATAACATCAAATAACCCATGGATAATAATGTTTTTCCTTAAAAATAAAACATTTATGAATATAATTTGGGGTTCCCAAATTAAATAGTAAAAACATACTTTTTATAAGGAATATTTTTATTGATTGAAGAATAAACTATATCAAGAGAACTAGAAGATGTATTTTTTGAAACAAGAGTAATATTGGAAAATTCATTTAATTTTTCATAAAACTATGGTGGAAACATATATATCTAAGAAATTAAAAGGCATGGACAATGATATTATAATTCATGAATATTAAAATAACATACATACTAAAATTTGGCATAGAATGGGAGTGACCAAATGAGATGAGATTGAGTTTATGAATCCCTTACCTTATGTCCGAATTATTTATTTCATTTAATATCCTTGATATGAAATTAAATAAATAAATTAATTAATCTATAACCATTTATACATGTATATGATTCATTAATATATTATTATATTCATTTATGTCCATTATGTTAAGTCATAAAGTTCAATATTGTAATTCAAGAGTGTTGGTTCTCTTAGTTTCATTGTCGGTTCATTTGTATACATTCATGGAAGATCAAGTAAAATTAGGGTAACTATCAAGAATTGAAATTATATGTCAATAATGAACTTATAGAAGATTAATTGGTCTTATAAATAATTTTTTTAGATATTATTATGATGAATCATTTGATAAAATGTGAATTATAATAATTTGGATTAAAATGGCAGTATTTTGATCAAGATAAATTTGTTTTTTTATTTAATATTGTTTTAATACGTATGTTCGAGAACATTAAAAAGTTATAACATAAATATTACAATATGATTCAACCATTACAATATATTTATGAACATCCTTGAATGGGGTATAGAAATGTGAAAACTGTTGAGTCAATAAGGTTTTCTTTATGACTTTTCCATTCCTTCTTGTTTTGAAAATCACAAACACCTTATCTTTAAGGAAAATCGCTTTTATAAGGAAAAATGCTTTCTTAAGGAAAATTGATTTTATAAGGAAAATTGCTTTCTTAAGGAAAATCGCTTTTATAAGGAAAATTATCCTTATCATATTTTTCATATTTTTCTTAAGTGTGAGATTCGGATTCGTTTTCTCGGAGTCATTAAAACTTTGATATAAAAGCATTCTGTTTTAGGATTCGGTTCTGGACAAGAACTATAAGGAAGTTTCATTCCGAATTCCGGATATGAATTCTGACTAAGTTCTATTCCAGATTTAGGATACGAATTCTGAAGAAGAATTCTCATTACGAATTCTAATGAAGAAATCCCATTCCAAATTCTCATTACGAATTCTGAAGAAGAATTCTCATTACGAATTCCAATGAAGAATTCCCATTACGAATTCCAATGAAGAATTCTCATTACGAATTCTGATGACGAATTCTCATTACGAATTCTGATGACAAATTCTCATTACGAATTCTAATGACGAATTCTCATTACGAATTCTGATGACGAATTCTCATTACGATTTCTGATGAAGAATTCCTATTCCGAATTCCTACTCCGAATTCTCATTCCGAATTCTCCTATTAAACAGAATCTGATTATCATTGTTTTATACACTCTGAATTTATTCACTCCGAACCTTCACTCCGAAATTTCTATTCCGAATTTTTTTGTTATAGTTTAAAACGATGTCGTACATTCTGTTACACTTACTTTGTTATAAAATGATGTTGTCCATTTTGTTATAAACTAACTGTTGTCTAAGTGACACGTGTACAGGTCCCTCCGAACTTTAAGGAAAATATGACTGTTGGAGAGGAGCCGACCTTACCTAAAAATAGGATCTCATTTGAAAGAGCTCGATGCTGTTGGAAAAACAACTGAGTTTGTGCCTACATGCTGTTGAAGTGATTTCTAGAGAGAGAGTCTCTTATTAACTCTCAAAGCTTCGTGCGACTCCGAATGTTGCTGATTACATTCGAGGGATTCCGGGGATAGGAAGACAGAGGTGCCGACTACCTTAAAGATCGAGGGATTTCTTACTGAGAAAGACAGAGGTTTCCAACTACCTTGAAGTTGAGGGCTTGCGGGGATAGCAAGACAGAGACACCGATCTTCGTATCGAGGGCTTACCCTGGTGTGGGTAAGACAGACTTGCTTGAAAGTATAAATCAAGGGACCTTTATCCAAGGTTGTTGGATACCCTACTCTTTGGGTTAAAAGACTATTATCTTGTTACTAGTAGTTTTACTACTTGTCTTTATTCCGCTGCAATTTGTATCTTAAGGAAAGTATAACTTTCTTATACTTCCTTACTTACTCTGATTAGTTTAGATTCTATACGCTTTAAGGTAGAATCTCATATTGTAACTTTTGTTAAGTTTCAATTTCCGGAATCATATTTCCGGAACCTACTTTTAGAATCCCTTTCCAAGTTCAGTTTGTTGTTAGAGGTGTTGTGAATTTACTTAGTTTAACTTTGTTAAACTTAGCCCTTTCCTTTTCTTAAGGAAACTTTAGTTATTCATAACTAACTTTAAAGGTTCCAAAGGAATTTTTAAAGTATACAATTCACCCCCCTCTTGTATATTGAGCATCTCATATTATATTTCGATCCTACAATTGGTATCAGAGGGTGGAAACCTCTTACTCTATACCATTCTTACATTTGGTATCAGAGCCAAGGTTACTGAAATACTTGTACTCACATACAAGTTTTTCTTGCTCACTTTTCTATTCCGAACTTTGTCATTCCAGATTATCCATTCCGAACTTTTTCCATTCCGAACTTTGTGATTTCGATTCTAAGCTACTAACAAGTTTGTGTGCAAAGTTTCCTTTAGTATGGCAGGAATTAATGTTGGTTCGATTGACAATCTGAATCCTACAAGACCACCAATATTCGATGGTAATGATTATGAATACTGGAGAGATCGTATGAAGACTTTTGTTATCAATACTGGAGTAGATAACTTTGTGATGCTTACTGGTGATTATAAAATTCCTGAAAAGGAAGTCAGAACCTTTACTAACCAGGAGAAGCAAGAATATCAACTCAACTATAAGGTACGCAATATTTTATTATGTTCAATGACTAGAAATATATATAGACAAATTTCTTCTTGTGAAGCAGCTAATTGTATATGGAAGAAGTTAGAGGTTACACACTTTGGGACTTCTAAGGTGATTGAGACTAGAAGAGCTATGCTTAGAGCAGAATATCATGGCTTCAATTTTCCTTATGGAGAACCTATCTGTAAAGTTCAACAAAGATTTATGACTATTGTCAACAGTCTACAATCTATGGGAGAAAAAGGTTTAGATGATGAAGCTCTTGTGGACAAGATAATTGACATAATGCCCAATGAGTGGGAATCCAAGAGAACAACTATAGATGAGAACAGGAAGGTCACACAAATTACTCTTGATGAATTATTTGGAACTCTTCTACAACATGAGACCAGAATGAAGAGAGATGCTGACAACATCAAGAAGAAGAATGGAAATGGTACTGTTTCTTTTACTACAACTTCAAATCAGATGAAAGCTAAGACTCCTGAGAGAGTAACCAGATCCAAATCGAAGAAAGTTATTTTCCAATCCGAATCTAGTGAGAGTGAAGTTTCAGAAAATGAATTAGCCAATCCTACTCGAAGGATGAACAAGATAGCTGGATAGAGAAACATTCAATCCAAGTATTAGAAGAAGGATAGGAAAGATAAGAAAGATGGAGATGTTACTTGTTATGAATGTAAGAGAGCTGGACATATTAGACCAGACTTCCCTATGCTCAGAAAGAAAGAAAGGAAGGAAAGACATTCAGACAAGAACATGAAGAAGTATTACAAAGCCAAAGCTAAGAATGTTCTGAAAGCTAATGACACCTGGAGTGCCAGTGGTGGTGACTCTTCAGATGAATCTTCTGAATATGAATCTTCAGGACAGAAGAATCTTGGTCTTATAGCCAGATTACCTATTGATAATCATTGTCTTATGGCTAAGGTACGAAATGCTGAATCAATGACCAATGTTTCTTTAAATCCTAATGATAGTAAGTATTATAACTCTTCTGATGAAGAATCATCTTCTGATGAGGAAAATACTTTACCTACTTTTGAAGAAGTCTCTAGATTTGCTGAACTTCTTGAGATTGAGAATTCCAAACTCAACAAGAAACTTGATAAGGCAAATTCTAGGAATTCTATTCTTACTAAAGAGATATCAGATCTTTCTAAAGATCTTGATAAGAAAAATGCTGATTTTGAAAGTATTTCAAAAAATCTTGAGGAAGTAAGTTCTGAGAAGAATAAACTTTCTAAAGAATTAGAAAAAGTAATTTCTAAGAAAAATGTTTTCGAGCCTAACTCTAGTTCCAAAACTAATGATTTTGAGGATAAATACTTGGTTGTAAAACTCAAGTCCGAAATTTTTTCCTTAAAGAAGTGTTTATCAAACTTTACCCATGGTAAGGAAAATTTTGATAAGATGTATTCTCAAATACGACCTTTAAGAAATAAATCCGGATTTGGTTATACCCATGCAAAACCAGTTTTCAGTAACAATTATTTTGTTCCTCAAAGTGCCCCATTTTGCACTAAATGTCAATGTGGTGGTCACTGGGCAAGAAATTGTTCCTTAAACAAAACCCAATCCTTAGGTTTTCATAAAGATTACTTTTCTAAGAAAATGTGGATACCTAAAATTTTATTGTCTGGAAATCTCGGATCCAAACAAGTTTGGATTCCGAAAGTCTAACTTTGTTCTTAATTTCAGGAAAATAAAGAAAGTTCCAGTAACAATATTTGGTACATGGATAGTGGATGTTCCCGGCACATGACTGGTAACAAAAGCTTTTTTGAAAAGATTATCAAAACGAAAGGAGGAAAGGTAACTTTCGGAGACAATGCTAAGGGAGAGATTGTTGGTATTGGTAATATAGTTCTTTTGGGTAAAACTTTGATTTCAAATGTTCTTTTTGTTAAAGGTCTTAAGCACAACCTCATTAGCATAAGTCAGTTATGTGATGAAGGTTACCTTGTGAATTTTAGGAATGATAAATGCTTAGTTCACAATTCCAAGGAAGAATTTATTCTCTCAGCCAACAGGCAAGAGAATGTTTATACCTTAAACTTAGAAGACCTAAGAAGCCAAGATTTACCTTGCCTAAGTGCAATGGAAGAACATTCTTGGTTATGGCATAGAAGATTAGGACATTGTAATCTTAGGAACCTATGTAAACTCTCTAAGAAGAAACTTGTTAAGGATCTACCAGAGCTTAGATTTGATTTTTCTAAAGTTTGTGATCCATGTAAATATGGCAAGCAACATAAATCTAGTTTTAAGTCAACCGGTGAAGTCTCAACAACCGATGCATTACAGTTAGTTCACATGGATCTTTTTGGTCCAACACAAACTGGAAGCATTGGAGGCAAATATTATGTGTTTGTTCTAGTTGATGATTACACTAGATTTACTTGGGTCTATTTTCTAGCAAGGAAATATGAAGCTTTTTCTTATTTCAAAAGTTTTAGAGCCCAAGTTAAAAATGAGAAAAACCTTCCATTGAAAACTATTCATAGTGATCATGGAGGAGAATTTCAAAATTCTGATTTTGAAACTTTTTGTAGTAAGAAAGGTATTACTCACAACTTTTCAGCACCTAGAAATCCTCAACAGAATGGTGTAGTTGAAAGAAGAAATAGAATTATTCAAGAGATAACTAGAACCATGTTGAGTGAATATTCTATTGCTAGACATTTCTGGGCTGAAGCTGTAAGTACTTCTTGTTATACTATAAATCGAGTTTTGATTAGACCTTTTCTTAATAAAACTCCTTATGAGTTATGGAATGGTAGAAAACCAAGACTTTCCTACTTCAAGGTTTTTGGTTTCAAAGTATTCATTTTGAATACTCAAGATAACTTACATAAATTCGCACAAAAATCAGATGAAGGGATTTTCTTAGGTTATTCCACAACCTCTAAGGCTTATAGAGTTTTTAATAAAAATACTTGTACTGTTGAAGAAACAGTACATGTGAAATTTGATGAATCAGACCCTTTTGTTTTTAAAACCTCCCAACCTACATCTTCGGATGTGTTTTCAAAAACTGATTGTCAACCTTTGATAGAAGAACCTTCTGATAAGGAAATTGTTCTAGAAGATACTTCTGAAACATTTACCCCAGAAGACTTTCTACCCTATGTTGATGAACAAGTTTTACAAAACCCAAATCAGGTGTTTCTTAAGAATCATCCCAGTGATAGTATCATTGGTGATGTAAATCAACCTGTAAGGACTAGAAGTTCCTTAAGAAATGAAGTAGAACATCTAGCATTTCTTTCCCAATTAGAACCTAAAAGCACTGATGAAGCTTTAGGTGATGATGATTGGATCAAAGCAATGCAAGATGAACTAAATGAATTCGAAAGGAATAAAGTCTGGACTTTGGTTGAAAGACCTAAGGAAACTTCTGTTATTGGAGTAAAATGGGTTTTCTGAAATAAATGTGATGAAAATGGAGTCATTATTAGAAATAAAGCTAGACTTGTTGCTAAAGGCTATAATCAGCAAGAAGGAATAGACTATGAAGAAACCTATGCTCCAGTAGCTAGACTTGAATCTATCCACATTCTACTTGACTTTGCAGCATTCTTTAATTTCAAACTTTTCCAAATGGATGTGAAATGTGCTTTTCTTAACGGTTATGTTCAAGAGGAAGTTTTTTTTGAACAACCTCCTGGATTTGAAGATACAAAATATCCAGATCATGTTTTTAGACTTACCAAAGATTTGTATGGCCTTAAACAAGCTCCACGAGCATGGTATGATAGACTTACTGGATTTTTGCTTCAAAATAACTATGTTAAGGGAAATGCAGATCCAACCCTTTTTATAAAGAAAGATAAGAAAAATGTTTTGATTGTTCAAATTTATGTTGATGACATTATATTTGGTTCAACTCAGCAATCTTTGACTGAATCATTTGCTAGTCTAATGAAATCTGAGTTTGAAATGAGTATGATGGGTGAGTTAACATTTTTTCTTGGTTTTCAAATTTCTCAAAAACCAGAAGGAACCTACATATCTTAACATAAGTATATTAAAGATCTTCTTAAAAAGTATGGTTATGACAACACTAAGAGTATAAGTACTCCTATTGGTACCTCAAATTCTTTAGATCTTGATGAAGCTGGGAAACCAGTAGATCAAACATCTTTTAGAGGTATGATTGGAAGTCTACTTTACTTAACAGCTAGTCGACCAGACTTAATGTTTTCTGTATGCTTATGTGCAAGATATCAATCCAATCCTAAGGAATCTCACTTAAAGGCAGTAAAAAGAATTTTTCGCTACCTTAAGGGAACCATGGATCTAGGATTATTTTATACTTTTGGAAATGATTTTGTTCTAAAAAGCTTTTCTGATGCTGACTTTGGTGGATGTAGAATGGATAGGAAAATTACATCCGGAACTTGTCATTTCTTAGGAGATTCATTAGTTTCTTGGTCATGCAAGAAGCAACATTCTGTTGCACTTTCCACTGCTGAAGCTGAATATGTAGCAGCTGGAAGTTATTGTGCACAAGTGTTGTGGATGCAACACACACTCACAGACTATGGCTTGAGTTTTACTAAAACTCAAATTTTGTGTGATAACACAAGTTCCATTGCCCTAAGTAAAAACCCTTCACATCACTCTCGTGAAAAACACATAGATATTAGGCATCACTTTCTTGGGGATCACACACTCAAAGGAGATATTATTCTTCAGTTTATCGGAACGCAAGATCAACTTGCTGACATTTTCACAAAATCCTTGCCTTCTGATAGATTTGAATATATTAAACAGAAGTTAGGAATGATAACCGTAAGGTAATCTTCCTCAATTAAATTTCTGTTGAAAAAATCTCCTTACAGTAATAAACTCCTTTTCATAGGGGGAGTACATTTGATTGTTTATTTAACAAAGTTTTTTCAAAATTTGTTTTCAAACTTTTCGGAATGAAAATTTCCGGAATGGAACTTCCGGAACTACAATTTTCCAGAAAGGATATTTTCGCACAGAATACTTCTGGAATGGAAGTATTCGTATTGAAAATTTCCAGAATGGAAAACTTTCGTACTGGTATTTTCATAACGGAACTTTCGTACTGAATCTTCCATAACAAGTTTTTATTTACTTTTTCGTATTGACTTTTCGTATTTACTTTTTCGTATTGAGTTTTTCGTATTGACTTTTCGTATTTACTTTTTCGTATTGAGTTTTTCATATTGACTTTTCGTATTTAGTTTTTCGTATTGAGTGTTTCATAGTCATCTTTATATTACCCATTACGAATAACTTTCCTAAGCTAATCCGAAAGGTATGATTTCCTTACTGAAGTTTTTGTAATCATATTTTACTTGCTGGCAATTTCTTATAGTTTGTTTTTGGTTTTTTGATTTTTTTAATTCTTTACATTAATAAAACCTCAAAAAGATCGGATTCAAGCTTTCAACCATTAGATCTGATCTCAGATCGTTCTAAACCGTTAGATCAACCGAGGAAGTTGAACCGTCATCCCATTGCCTATATAAAGGGGAACCTATTTTCGAGTCCCACATCGATTTCAAGCTTTTGCGTGCTGAAGCTCTGACTCTCCGATTTAAGGCCGTTCCGAACCACAGTTTTCTCAGTTCCGAACTTCAGTCTTCTCTGTTCTGAATTTCTCAGAGGACTTCTAATCCGAATGTCTGCAGAGTTAGCTTCTCAAGAAATGTCTTCAACCAAGCCTATTTCTCAGTGGTTAGTCTACAGAGAGAGGTTAGTTCATCCGAATTTCTTCAGCAACTATGATTCTATTATTTCAAAGAATATCAAGCTGAATGGCTGGGAAGGTGTTGCGGTATCAAAAACCGGCAACCAAGATGAAGTGTACTCTGACTTGCTTGTCGAGTTTTATGAGTCAGTTGCTTTCTTCGAGGAAGATAATAGAGAAAAATTTTCTTTCAAATCGTATGGCAAGACATATAAGCTTTCTTACACCAAGGCTGCAAGCTTGGTATGGCTAAGTTATGAAGGGGAAGCTGAGTTTATTTCCCACGTTTTTCCAGACTCTTTGGGTAGTTTCAACAAAGAGAAAGCCTTAGAAATTCTCGGATTGGATGATGACAAGGCTCCGAAAATAGCAAGTCTTTCTACAAACTTCCGGATTCTGGAGTTATGGGTGCAAGGGCTTATTGTACCGAGAAAAGGAGATAAGGATAGCTTGAAGAAGAGTGAGATATATATCCTATATTTTTTGATAAATCTAAGGAAGTTCAACTTGATGAAGCATATCCTTCTTAATATTGAGAATTTGAAGAAGGGGAATCTGAGAACTCAGATTGTGATGTACCCAGCAATATTGTCAAAGCTCATAGTTCGGTGCCTAGAATCCTTCAAGGTAGCTTGCTGTTCTAAGCCGAAAGTTTGTAAGATCATGCTGCTTAGTGATGCCACTCTTAAGAGAATGAATATAGCTTTTGACAAGGAGTCAGGGAAGTTCATTGATCTACCTCCTCAAGCAGAAGTGACTCCGAAAGTGGCTGATCCGGAATCATCCAAGCTAGTAAGGAAGAGGAAGCTGAAATAAGTGGTAGTCGAAGCTAAGGAACCCAAGTCTAAGGAATTCCACTCCGCACCTCCTATTTCTAAGAAGAATAAAACCTATACTGATGAGGTTGCAGCGATGTGGAGAGCTGACAAAGAGAAGAGGAAGGAAGGAGATCCGCAGTTCGGATTGGATCCTGCAGAGGCTAAAGCTCTGAAAGAGAAGGCTGCTGATGAGCTCGAGAAACAAGCAAAGGAGAAGAAACTGAAGAAGAAAATGTCTCAGGCTGAGGTAGCTCAGGCCTTGTTAAAGTTCAACGAAATGGTTTCAGCAACCATTCCCATACCGAGATCTTTCTCTCTGGAATCTCTACCTGAGACTCCAGGAAGAAATCTTGTTACTCTGGAAGAGGCTGTTGCTACTGAGGAAGTAGAGCAAGTGGAAGAAGTTGAAGAAGCTGCTGAAGGAAGTGGTGAGACAGGAGATGTGCTCAAACAAGTAGATGAATAAAAAGGAACTCCATCGGAACACTTGTCGCTCCGAAAATCTGAAGCTCAATCTTCGAAGCTTGTTACTCCGACTATGGAAGAAGAGAAAGGTGAAGAAGAAGTTTCTTGTCTGAGAGAAGAAGAACATCTTTTACTTGATGCTGCTCAGAAGGAAAATGTAGAAGTTTCTGATGAGGAAGATTTGGTTGTTCAAGTGTCTGATAGCGAGAAGAAATCTCCGGAACAGGTTTCTATTCCGGAAAAAGATAAGGGGAAACGAATTCTTGCTGATACCCCGAGTTCAGAAAAGAGTATGATGAAGGAAGCTGGTAGTTCTTCTAAGAGGAAGTTGGAGCTTATTGAGGAAGAAAATTCTCCTAGCAAGATTTCAGATTCGGAGTCATCATCGTTGGGGCACGATTTTGTTGTTCAGTCCTTGAAGAAGTTGGTGGGAACCATTCCAACCTTCTCCAGTATTGACTCTAGATGCCAGATGCTTCAACATGCGCTGAATCAGAAAACCGACTCCGTATCAATGGTAATGGATAAGTGTGTTGAGATTGAAGCTCAGTTCAAAACATTCTTCGTTGGTTACGAAGCCCATAGAAGATCTTGCAAGAGGATGACAAGCTGGTCTAAGAAAACTGTGGAAGAGATGAGGTTGCTGGATGAGTTTCAGGAAAATGTTAAGGATGCATTTCAAACCGAGGACAAGAAGTTTCATGAGATGACTGCATCATTCGATGAGAAATTGACAGAAGAAAAGAACATTCGGATTCAGGAAGTGAGAGATCTGAATGGAAAGCTCAACTCCGTTAATCAGAGTTGGAAATTTGAAAGGGATCATCGGATCAATTTTCTAGAAAGAATGAAGGCTCAGGAAGAGAAGATGAAAGCTCAGGAAGAAAAGTTGAAGGATCAGGAAGAAATCATTGAAGCACAGTCAGCAAGAATAGTCGTCTTGGAGAAGAAAGCAGAGGAAGATCATAAGGACATCAAAAAGATCAAGACAATTCTCAAGGGGCTCATGTCGAAGGAGAAAGATCCGAAATGACCAATCCGATCTTTTTGTTGTAATCTATTTTTGTTGCTGACATTTCAAATATAATGAGAATTGTGCTTGTTGTTCCTATTGTTGTCATTGCTAATCTTTCAGGTACTTTGTTATTTTTTCCATTCCCTCCAATTCTTTTTGAAAATCACAAAGGGGGAGAAGGAAAAGATCCTTAAGAAAAAGAGGAAATCTAATAAGCGCTTATCAAAGGGGGAGAAAGGAAAATACCCAAGGAAAAAGAACTCTAATAAGAGTTTGTTTAAGGGGGAGTTTTTCTTAAAGAAACATCACTCCGGAAATATGAATACGATCCTTAGAGTTTCAAAGCCTAAGGGGGAGTTAGTCGTATTCATCTATATTTTTTTAAACCAAGGGAGATAAGCTTTAATGTGTTTCTTTCTTTCTTAGAATAGCTTTTTCGTAAGGATGTTTGTGCTTTCCAAAAAGGGGGAGATTGTTGAGTCAATAAGGTTTTCCTTATGACTTTTCCATTCCTTCTTGTTTTGAAAATCACAAACACCTTATCTTTAAGGAAAATCGCTTTTATAAGGAAAAATGCTTTCTTAAGGAAAATTGCTTTTATAAGGAAAATTGCTTTCTTAAGGAAAATCGCTTTTATAAGGAAAATTATCCTTATCATATTTTTCATATTTTTCTTAAGTGTGAGATTCAGATTCGTTTTCTCGGAGTCATTAAAACTTTGATATAAAAGCATTCTGTTTTAGGATTCGGTTCTGGACAAGAACTATAAGGAAGTTTCATTCCGAATTCCGGATATGAATTCTGACTAAGTTCTATTCCAGATTCAGGATACGAATTCTGAAGAAGAATTCTCATTACGAATTCTAATGAAGAAATCCCATTCCGAATTCTCATTACGAATTCTGAAGAAGAATTCTCATTACGAATTCCAATGAAGAATTCCCATTACGAATTCCAATGAAGAATTCTCATTACGAATTCTGATGATGAATTCTCATTACGAATTCTGATGACGAATTCTCATTACGAATTCTGATGACGAATTCTCATTACGAATTCTGATGACGAATTCTCATTACGATTTCTGATGACGAATTCCTATTCCGAATTCCTACTCCGAATTCTCATTCCGAATTCTCCTATTAAACAGAATCTGATTATCATTGTTTTATACACTCTGAATTTATTCACTCCGAACCTTCACTCCGAAATTTCTATTCCGAATTTTTTTGTTAGAGTTTAAAACGATGTCGTACATTCTGTTACACTTACTTTGTTATAAAACGATGTCGTCCATTTTGTTATAAACTAACCGTTGTCTAAGTGACACGTGTACAGGTCCCTCCGAACTTTAAGGAAAATATGACCGTTGGAGAGGAGCCGACCTTACCTATAAATAGGAGCTCATTTGAAAGAGCTCGATGCTGTTGGAAAAACAACTGAGTTTGTGCCTACATGCTGTTGAAGTGATTTCTAGAGAGAGAGACTCTTATTAACTCTCAAAGCTTCGTGCGACTCCGAATGTTGGTGATTACATTCGAGGGATTCCGGGGATAGAAAGACAGAGGTGCCGACTACCTTAAAGATCGAGGGCTTTCTTGCTGAGAAAGACAGAGGTTGCCAACTACCTTGAAGTTGAGGGCTTGCGGGGATAGCAAGACAGAGACACTGATCTTCGTATCGAGGGCTTACCCTGGTGTGAGTAAGACAGACTTGCTTGAAAGTATAAATCAAGGGACCTTTATCCAAGGTTGTTGGATACCCTACTCTTTGGGTTAAAAGACTATTATCTTGTTACTAGTAGTTTTACTACTTGTCTTTATTCAGCTACAATTTGTATCTTAAGGAAAGTATAACTTTCTTATACTTCCTTACTTACTCTGATTAGTTTAGATTCTATACGCTTTAAGGTAGAATCTCATATTGTAACTTTTGTTAAGTTTCAATTTCCGGAATCATATTTCCGGAACCTACTTTTAGAATCCCTTTCCAAGTTCAGTTTGTTGTTAGAGGTGTTGTGAATTTACTTAGTTTAACTTTGTTAAACTTAGCCCTTTCCTTTTCTTAAGGAAACTTTAGTTATTCATAACTAACTTTAAAGGTTCCAAAGGAATTTTTAAAGTATACAATTCACCCCCCTCTTGTATATTGAGCATCTCATATTATATTTCGATCCTACAAAAACATTTCATTAATGTGGTGGTAAATCGACAAACCACAATTAATATTTTCATTTTTAGAATAAAAGGAAAAGGGCAGTGATTTAAAGATGAATTACTCACTTTTTATAAAAATATTCTCTTATATGAATTATTCGTTATTTATCACGTCACATGGATAAGTGGAGGAAAAAAGACGATAAAAAATAAATAAAATTTAAATGAAATTAAAAAAGAGAAAGAAGATTTTAAGTCTTGATTTTATTCTACTTGAGGTCATCCTTATGAAAAAGTTTTTTGTCATATGATGGGGCCATGGTATCCCATACATTTGGTTGGATATTGCGAAGAGTATTGGTTAGAAAATGGAAAATATTCAATGTGTGGATGGTTTGATAGAAGTGGTGGCGATTTGTAGTATTTATAGGGGATGAGAGGGATGTTTTCTAGTTATTTTTTTAATTAGTTTATTATTTTTTCTCAAGACATTGAATATTTTTAATATTATAAAAAATTATATTAAAATAAAAAATATATAGTTTGATATTTCAGGCTTACATCAAACTTAAATCAATAATTACTAAAAAATGAATTTATTTTTCATTTTTCATAAATTATCATATTTTATTATTCACAAAATATTATAGTATTTAAGAAAAATCCCAATATATCACCCTAGAATTATTTGAACGTGAAAAATTATAATTGAACTCTACATTTATGAATATATTTTTGTAAATATGATAATTGTATTTATAAAAATAATTATTTATATTGAAAATACTTTATTTAAAAGTAGAAGTGACATTATAACACTTAAAGAAATAATTATGGCCTAAAATTTTATATTATTCTCACAAGATATCAAAATTTTAATTTAAGAATCTATTTAATGAAAATAAATTTCATTTTATATAATTTTAATTACTATAATTTATAAATGATCATTTATGTTTTATAAAAATAGAAACCCATTATTAATAATTATTCAAATATTTATTTATATATACCTTGATATAATTATATCATATTATCATTTATAAGTTGCCTAAATTTAATTTATATAATCATATATTAGTTTACTACTATGTTGGATGAATTAAAATTTATAATGGTCATATTACTATTCCAAGAGTCATGTTACTATTCCAACAGGTTCAGTTTTATATCTTCTAGAAAGACCTCTTATTTCATTATTTCATCATTTAAAAAGCCATTATTGTGTTTTTAGTGTAAATTTATTTGATTTATACTACATGAAATAATTATAAGAATGTAATTATCATTGATAAAATTTTTGGGTCATTACATGCTTTCCAACTAATGAAATTTCACACTCAAAATTTCATTTTAAATTTTATGGTGAAAAAACGTGAGGGTACTTCTCCTTCATTGATTACTCTATTTCCCATGTTACCACATCATAATAATGGTTTTCACATAGCACCTGGAAAATGTGAGTACTCTTGTTGCATAGAACAATATCTCTACAGTCCAAGATATTCACCAGATGCTCCTCTTAAGGGTCATTATTTTCCAAATATACCACCACATGATTCAGTACATGGGAGGGGTCATATATATACATCCTCAAAGGGATAAATGGAATAAAATGTGTACCTGATAATTGGTAGGTGAAAGTTCTAGTTGATATACCATAGCTTCCATCTTTATCAAGAGTCTTGAAGGGGCTGATATACATGGGCTCATATTTCATTTCTTCCCAAACTGCATGATCATCTACAATGGAGATATGCAGAGGAATACCATGTCTCCAAACTCAATCTCATAGTCTTCTCTGTGATTGTATGTATAGATATTTGGGTTAATTTGGGATAATTTAATTTTCTATTGAATGGTTTCCCCCCTTCTACAACGTTTTGTTGAACATTTCTTGTCTAAATGTCTTATGTTCACCGACTTCATCCGATCATGTAAGTTCTCTACATATTTTCATATAACAGGATTCATATGGTTCCATTTGGATACTCATGTGAAAACAATTTTTGTAATAGAACTTGTTGAGATGAATATGTGGTCCCAACTGCTTTTGAGGTTCATAAAACATGATCTCAACAAGTCTTCTAATGTCTTAATAGTCTTCTCTGATTGGCCATCAGTTTTAGGATTATAAGACACACTAAAGTTCAACTCTATGTTTAGATCCTTATAATGACTTTTCTAGAACATTGTGATGAATCTTAGATCTCAATCAGGTACAATAGATTTTGTAACCCCATTAATCCTTTACAATTATCATATGTATGTCCATCCAAACTTATACAGTTTAATTCCTCTTGTATTGTGATAAATTGATCTTTCATTGAAAAATGATAAATAACATCCCATACATCATTGTTTCCTATGGATGTCTTCTGAAGTCTAGTGAAAAAGTCCATAGTGATATTTTCCCACTTCCATATTAGAATGGTTAATTATTGAATCCTCCCCTTAGAACTTAATTCATTAGCCTCCACTTACAGAAATACCAAGGGGCTTGGTGTATATTTAGCGATCTTATTATTCATACTTTCATTCAAATAGTTTCTTCAGAGATCTCAATACATCATTTTGATCCCTAGGTAAATAGAAAAGGTTTATCTATGTTCCTCATTGAGTAGTTACTAATTTATCATTATATTGGATGGTAAGAATCTTCGTGAACAAAATCATACAACTCATTCCCCATAAAATTTGAACTCTTAGGATTCCCCCATTCTAATAGATTCTAGCTTCATTTGAATCTCCACATGATTTTCTTGAGAATAATTTATATTCATCATGAGGGATATTTGATCAATCATTTTAGAAGGGATTAATTATTTTACTTCTATAATTATTCAAATTTATATCCATTGAAAATATAATAATATTGTATCCTTCTCAATTATAATCATTGGAAATAATAAAGGTTCCTTTGTACATAGAGCATCCACCACTATTCACTTTTCCAGGATGATAGTGGATTGTTCAGTGATAATCTTGGATGAGCTCTAACCATCATTGATGGTTCATATAAATCCTTGTCTGGGTGAATGTTTATATTATGATATTATGATTGACATATATTTCATAATTTCCCAAATAGAGATACAGATACCATAATTTTAATGAAAGGATAACATCTCCCAAATCCATATCATGTGTGGGATAGATTTTTCTCATGAATTTTAAACTATGTTGAGTGATAGGAGAAAAAATTTTATATTTCATTGGTACACATCCTAATAAATTTTTTAAGTCGTAGATGGATATCATAAAGATTTCCCCACATTTCAGAAGTGCTAGTACTGGCGTGGGGATAATCCTCTTTTTAACACATTGAAGCAGTCTTCACATTCACTAGCCCATAAATACTTTTCTATAGTATGATTCATCCTGGTTAGTGGGTTTTAAAATAAATATAAGTTCTTCAAAAATTTCAAGTAATAACCAACTAGACTAAGGAATTTATGGATCTCCATTACAAATTGTGAACTAGAAAACACATTGTTTTCCATTCCCTACTAAGGGTCCTTAGATATTCTTTTAGTGGTGATAACATTCTCATAGAATGATATTTTTTCTACCCAAAATGCACATTTATTTTATATAGAATAATTTTTACCACTTTTAAAACGATTCATCATAGTATTAAAATTATATACATGTTCCTACATGAATTTTATGTATATCATAATATCATCAATAAAGACTATGAATTTTAATTCAAGTTAATCTCTAAATACTATATTCATTATGTCCATGAATATTTCTGGAGGGTTTTTGTGTCAAAAATGATTCATTATGATCTTGTAATGTCAATACCTCAATCAAAATGATGTCGTGGGAATATCTTCCCACCCCAACATTATTTGGTGATACATCAAATTATATTCCACCAAATAGAAATACATGGACCAACACAGTTGATCAAAAAAGTCATCTATCAAAGGAAGAGAACACTTGTCCTTTATTATGATTTTTTGAGCTCATGATAATAAATTCACTGGCACATTGATCACTCATTCTTCTTGATGAAGAGGACTGATGTACCCCGTTGTAATGCACCCACCCATATAAAATCCATTTCTAGATTATCTTGTAATGTATTGTAGTGTTCATCCAACTAAATAGTGGAAATTTTATAAGGTTTCTTTGAAATAGGAAAATATCTCTAAATATGTTGAATTGAGAACTCATCATATCGTTTAGAGGAAAGACATACAACTCATTAGGTAACACATCTGTATATTTCCCCATAATGAGAATTCTTTAATGAATTTTTCACTACTATGTCTCAAAATTATGATCTTGATAATATTGGTTGAAAGCTAATAATATATAAAGATTAGATGATGGCTCTGAAGAAGATTAATCCTCCCCCTTACACATGTATATAATTGGGGGATGACATGGGATGTGAAGACTGATCTCCCTATGATGATATTTTTGTTTGGATTTGTAAAAATATATCCCATATACACTCAATATAGCATCAAAATCCACCAAAAGATTTAAAACAATATTTTATAATATGAGCATTCCATAAACACTATCTAGGGATGAGTGATATAATTTAATGAAATAATTCCCACTTTCTCTATTCTCACCGATAATTCAATATCCATATTCTGATGCAATGTTTCAATAGTTAAACTAAAAATACAAGATATTCAAGAATACATAGAACTAGAATCAAATAGTATGATGGTTATTCTTGAATATATAACTAGCATACCTATAAGTACATAATTTTCAGGCTCCACCTTAGTAGTGGTGATTTAATAACATTTTCATTGCTTCTTTGGTATTGGTGGCTGATGACATTGATTAACCGTGATGACTGAATGTTTAGTTCAATGGTTTTCACAATAACCTTGTTCCCTATAGTTAAAGCATTGAACCATAGGAGGTTATCTTCTTTAATCGAGCACAATGTATAGATTCCTCTTGTCTATTTGAAATTCACATTTTTGGTGGCCTTCACTCCCAAACATTAATCATCTACCCATCACTTTTATGAAAATTTTTAAATCTTGTTCCAACATTTTTTAAATTTTAGTGGTAGAGTTTTATTTCTTCCTCTGTCACTAGATTCCCTATAATGGAATTATATCTTTCAGTTCATGTGTCTATAACCGTGGAAACATTATACAAACTCCCTTTCAACTTAAAGATCACATCAGATAACTTCTTCATAACCCCCTATGTCTCAAATTGCTAAAACCTTTCAAACATAAGGTATTAAACCACTAAAGAATATAAATATTTTTCTATAATTTTTTTATAAAATAGCCTAAATCATACCTAGCATGGATTGTGGGATTTTATTTATATTCCATGACCGATTAACCTTCCACTTTCATTAGCTTTATGAATTGTCCATTCTTATATTTCAAAAGATATTGAGTGTAATTATTGCTAAGAAATATTTTATTAACGTCTTCCCACTATATCACTTCAATTTCATCATTTTCCTTCATGTTATCAATCAACACCAACCATTGACTAACCGCTCTATCTAAATGATAAATGGAAAGATTCACCATATCCAAATCAGAATAGCGAAGCACATAAAAGATATTCTCTATTTAGATGGACCACTATTCCACAACTAGTCGATTTGAAGATCCACTACTAGTTCATGGCTGTTGTGACATAAATTTATTAAAATCCAATAGCTCTATCTTAGGTAATGTATGATTTTCCACGTTAATCAAGTTACTTTTCATGGCCTGAGGTAGCTGAGAGAGCTTCACTATGAAATTTTGAATTCCCCCTCCAAAATATTTGTTAATTTCATTCCTGAAATCACTAAATTTTACCTCACTTGGGTTATTGTCATCATTTCCCCTAGTTCCTAGAATATTCTAAAAAATAAAGTGATTGAACAATAATAATCAAACAAATCCATAATAATTTACGTATTTTTCAATTAACTCTAATGGAATATCTAGTTGTATTACTATGTTGTGATTTTATTTTTGAAGATATATTAATGGGTGATTATATATGGTTGCATAAGAGCCTCATCCCAGTTGGTGATGACTCGCTAGGTGCATCCAAGAGACCCGAGATCAAATTCGGGTGGTGGAATATTTTCGGGGTACTGTAGCAGTACTGTAGTAGAAATGTAGCAGGTACTATAGCAGATACTGTAGTAGATACTGTAGCAGGAACTGTTCAGTACTGTAGGGGCTGGAACTATTCATCCATCTTGGCCTTCGGGCCACCGGTTTGGTCCTTGGGTCCTGGAAGGCTTTCGGGCCACCCAAGGCCTTCGGTCTAGTTGATTCTCAAGGCCTTCGGGCCACCACAAGGCCTTCAGACCACATGAATATAGGCCCCAAACACACTACAAAAAAGGAGCATCCCCAGAAGAGGATACAGAGTAGGTTCACTCACTAGAGCAAAGCCAAATGGATTGTCAGAATGAGATGGTATGGTTATTCCATTGGTACTAGCCTGTGCATGCCCAGGAAGCCTAGCCTGACGGCCATGCAAAGGTGTAGATCTAATATCTGGATAATGATGCTGGGTAGATGCAGTTCCTTGTAGATAGTCTGGTTGAATTTTCTATGACCTCCAGGTCATGTAATCTCCTAAGCCTACGTGCCATGTAATCTCTAATCCTACGGGCCATGTAATTGTTCCCCCTTATCCCTTGAAAGAGGGGTTATCAAAAATCAATACAAATGAAGTCCTTCGGGCCATTAAAAAAATTATATATGATTAGTCTCACACTAAGGGTTTTCACTATGGTTATATATGTATTTTATTCTCAAATTAACTAAGCTATGCTATGATACCAACTATAACGACCCTACTTTTATTACATGATTTTTACATCATTTTAGTGGTAACCAATTGAAAACCCTTACCCAACCAGAATCGCATGGTTTTGTAACATGGAAAAATTAGGACCACACAAAACATATACATAGTAAAGCATAAATATTTATTTAATATCTTCTTCTCCATATTATTATTGGTCTACATTTCCACCTAACTACATGTATTTACTTAATGATATATAATAAAAGATGTGTTGAGATTAAATTGGAATAAGAGGATGATTTAGAGACATGGAAAATGTTGGATCATACTAATCATTTTAAAAAATTAGGTATGAGATCATCATCAAAATCATTAGTGGAATCATATGACAAAGGAATTGGATTTTTAAATGTATAAATATGAAACATAATGTCTTAGTGGGAAAATAACTCACATAGTTGTAAAGAAATATAGATTTATGTTCAAGAATTTTTAAATTTACATGAAGAGTTACATCAAATTAAAAATATCATTGGATTTACATATAATTCCAAGTGCACTCATAAAATCATAAAATTTACATTCACTATATAGTTATGGGAACATCTATCACATCAATACATTTACGTTATTAGGGATACCGCATAGAATGTATATCAATATTTGAAATAAAATAACGAATGGAATGAAATGAGTATCATTTCAAAAATAAAACATTCATGAATAAAAATTAGGGTACCCAAATTAACTATGGAATAACATACTTTGTATTAGGATCATCAATTTTGGTTGAAGAAGAAACAATAAAATGAAAAGTAAAAGGTGTATTTTTGGAAATTAGAGTTATTTTGAATAATTATCTCAAGTATCTATAAACCAGATAAGAAAAATATATATACTAAAAATGAAAAGGGAATAAATATTCAATTATACTTGTGTATTATAAAAATAACATACATAAAAATATATGGCATGAAGTAGGAATAACCCAAATAATGGAAATAGGGTTTGAGAATCCCCTTACCTTATGTCTAAATTATTTATTCACTATAATATCATGAATAATCAATATTTATTCATTAATTAATATTCAAAAAATTATAATTTACATATATTTTATTACTTATAATTTTTTAATGTTTATAAATTTCCATTCTGTTGAGTAATAGAGTTCAATTGTTTCATTCATGATTGTTCGGTCTCCTAGTTTTCAAGTTCTGTTAACTTGTATACATGCACGGATGATCATGTAAAATGTGAATAATTATCCAGAATTAATATTTTATGTTAATAATGAATTATATAACTTTAATTGGTCATATATACCATTTTTATAGAAGTAAGATTAATCATGTTATAAAACATTAATGTTAATCAATTACATTAATTTGGTGGTTTTTCGATTACGATGAACTCATTTTGATTTATTTTTTAAAATTATGTTTATAAGTTACTTCCAAAACCAAAAAAAAATGTATAAATTTATTTTAAAATTCCATTTCCACCATTATAATGTTTTTATGAAATCCTTCTAAGGTGGTGGTAAAAATTTAAAAATCCTCTTCCACTTTAGCGATAAATTGACAATCCATTGATGATATTTTCATTTTTAGAATAAAAAAGAAAAGGTAAGATATTTAAAGATGAATTATTCCAATAAGATAATAGAATTAAATTATAGAAATTATTATAGAGTTATCAGCATACTTGGATATGTGGTGGTGAGGATAGGATAGGAAAATAAATAAAATTTGAATGAATTGAAAATATAAAGAATGAGGATTTTACCTCATTATTTTCTCCCACATGAGAACTTCATTAGGGAAAAGAGATTTGTATTTTTATTAGTCCATGGGATGATGGATATGTATAGGGGATAGAGAAGATTATTCGGTCTAACTTGTATATGATTCAATGCTTGGATGGTTTGTGTATAACAGGTTTTGAAAATGATATTTATAAGGGAGAAGTTAGATTTTATCTTGATAATTTAAACATCTATTTTTATACTATTTCAATAATTTGAATATATTTATCCTTATCACTAAATATATAATAATTATGAATTATATTCTATATTTACATCTTAAATCATAATTATATAATTAAATTTACTCAAAAATTCATGTAATTAAATTTTATTGTAAATAATCGTATTTTACTCTTCACTAAAAATTGATGTATTTTAGAAAAAATACAAAACATTCATCCTATAAATTTTTTATGTGTAGAATTCTCAAATGAATTCTATTTTTAGAAAACAATTTTCTATATATGATAAATTTAATTTTTATTTAAAATCATATTATACAAGGAAAATACTTATTTTAAAACTATTACTCTTTTTATAAGTCATTGAAAATAAATTAAGGTATCATAAAATAATATTATAATTATAAGAAAACCATATTTTAATCTATTATCCTATTTTATATAATTTAATTTTATATTAAATAATTGTATTAATTATAAATTTATAAACAAATATTTTTATTCTTTTAAATACAAACACTTAATTATTAATTTGTAAATTATTTATTTACTTACACCAAGATATAATTATATCGTATAATATTTTTAAGGTTCCGAAATTTTATTTATAATTTCATAGATGAAGATATAATTTTATGTTCTGAATTACTATTCTTAATAGTCATGTTACTATTCCACATGTTAGGTTATTATTCCATCGGAATGACGCCATTAATTTATAGAAATACATTTTTTTCATTAGTTATTCATTTATAGTTTTTTATTGTGTTGTCAAAAAAATTTTATGCGATTTCTAATATGTGGAATAATTATAAGAAAGGTATTTATATTGATAAAATTTTGGCTCGCTACCTATATGGTCTTGGTAACACCATATTGCTAAAACAAAATATTAGAGGGGTTTGTGAGTACATTATAATGATGAGCTACAATTAGGCGGAGAGATTGTAACAAACAGACCTTTTCTGGAGATGTCTAGTGCTCATTATTTGTTACCATTTTCCTTGATTTGAGTACTTTCTTTTGTGGGTTACCTTGGGGATTTGTTTTTGAAATTTTGGAAAATTGCAATGATGGTGGGAAGTGCATAGTTATCGCACAATTTTCCCAAACCATGGAACTAGGGAAAACAAACTATGATACCCCAAAAGAGAGGGATTTTAGAGTTAGTGCATTTCTTTCACACAATGAGACCATTTAGACGAATCCATGCACCCCTCCTTTAGTAGTGGTGCACATTTTGGAAAACTGTATAGTCTTCCATGGAATTAATATGTGGATTTTTAATTAAACTAAAAACTAAATCTTAATTTACCATACATCTCTTATTATCCCCTAACTAGAACAAGATCGACAATACACATTATCTCCAATTTTTTGAGGCTCGTAAATGAATTACAATGAATTTGTATGTCAATTTTTCATGAATTAAAGTCAGTATTATTAGATGTTGTCCTATATGAGTATATATTTTCTTCCAATTTAGACATCTCTCTATCCTACTCCTCTTCCAAGATAAAATATGGATGCTTATCTTCTATTTGTTCAAGATTTATATCAAAATTTGTATATATTGATTCCTTTTATCTTGGATATAGGTTTCATATCTAGATCATTTTTTTTGATCATGGGTATGACCGATATGTACCAAATTGCAGATTTTCCACTGTGTAATTGACCACCAATGAATTTGAGGTTGGCAGAAAGTTATCTAAATCCCAAATACTTAATTTGAATTGCGTCTTTGTAATTTTAGAGTTTCTATTTGTTGAATAGAAATTGGGATTGTGAAATTAATTCTATTAAATTGTTAAATTAATTAATTAAGGGATTGTGAACTTTGGGTTTTTGAGATGGCTGAATTGGTTTAATTAACTATGGATGTAATTAATTAGAATTGATTTGATTATGCAATTGATTGAATAGGAATATTGAATTAATGAATTAACAAAGTGGATACATGGATTATGAAAATTGATTTATTAATTTCTAATTAAATTAATGGTCATTTTTTTCATTGTGTAATTAATATTATTGTATTAATTAATTGTTGAATTAATTAATGATGATCATTATGAATTATTCAATTTTTGATGTGATTATTTAATTATTGAATAAATTAATGGAATTTATGTTAATAATTATCATATGAATTAATTTAAGAAATATTTTTGATATGGAATGGTATAATTGAATTAATTAATAATTTAATTAATTAAATGGATGTTGTGATACATGTTATATGGTGAAATATGTGATATTTGTAATAGATTTATATATGAGTATGGGGCACAAAATGATGCTATAAATACCAATATATTTCTTTAATCACGCATGCGAATATTATTGTATGGCCCTATATTGATTCTCCAAATACCAATGTGGTTTGGGATATAGACTGATGCTTCAAATACCATCAAGGTACTGGACGTGAAGTTTTAGGCCTATGATATTGTCATTGGACTATGGATCCAAATTTCCATTGTAATTCATTGATACTAAATGGATAATAAAATAAAATTTGTTCTAATTAATTGTGAATTGAATATATGAAATGTTTCAGACTCTTGCATGGTCCAAATTATGTAATGTGGATAGGGAGTGCAATGAAACGGGAGGGTTTATGTATTTTATTTAATGAAACATAATTTTGAAAACTATTTAGTAGTGAATTTTACATTATTATTTACACAACATCATATACTATATAGAATGGATTATATTTTCAAAACTATTCACGGTGGTCTACTGAGTTATACTCACAACCTACTCCGGTTGACTGATGGGTACACGAATTGATTTCATGGTTTAATGATAGGTTAATAGAATGAGACCTAGGTAAGCAGGATGAGTTGGGATGGATCATGGAAAAGGGAAACAAACATGGTTCATTACCATATGGAGAGTTTCTAGTGTACTTATTTATTTTTTTATATTAATGCATCTAACTTATTCAAATTTCATATCTAAAGTATAGTTTTGGAAGTTGTATTTCTAGTTTTATTCATCATGTGATACTAGGATTATTCATGTTATGGTTATATATATTGGTTATTTTTTTCTATTTTTACCTATTTTGATAAAGATGGTATAGTCTACCCATGATCAATATTGACCCTCACTAATATTCGACAAACATTCATGCATGGGGTGGGCTATATGAGGCCATGTAGTAGACTATATTGGGGAACAAGTTTATGGAAGTTGGGATTGGACATTAATATATCAATGGACGTTGAGTATAAAAATTTCGAAATATATTTAAGGAAAAATAGATTGGAAAAATATATTTGTGTATCTACATTTGGGAATATTTCCAAGTTAAATTTGAATATGATTTTTGGATTAGTTATAAATAATTTTTTTTATTATATCACTAGTTTTAAAATTTCATCATATATTCTACTGTATCCAAATTTTTAGTATTGGGGCATTGTGGAATGAATGGAATCTGTTTCAATGCACATAATCCATGTAGTAAATTCCATACTGTACTAGATAGTGATGATAGATCTAAAGCTACAACTAGAGATGAAAAACATAAAACTATGATTGAAAAACTGACCAAGGTAATGTGAAATTTCCATACTCTAATGGAGAATCCCAATCCCCATAGAATTGTAAAAATGTTATACAACATCATGTGACATCAACCCCCATCATTCAATAGGACTAAAAACCCATTTTTAGATGATAAATGGATATGTTTCTTATATATTATATCCAACTCATTGGTATGTAATTAAATAGAGAATGTTATCTTGGTATTATATCATCTCTTAATATATATGGATCAATAGTAGTAATTAATTAAAAACAAAATGGAGGAGAAAGAAATTGAAAATATAACCTAGATGGATTTAATGATAAATTTCTTCAAAAAATATTTCCCTCACAAACATCAAACAAATTTAGAAATATAATTCATGAGTCTGAGAAATATTGAGGATGAAAATGTTTCAATGTATAACGACAACATTAACATATTATAATGGAATTCCATGAAAAACATACATAATCCAAAAAGAAATATTATTAAATTAATTTAGGGACATATGCCAATTCTAAAAAGTGTACTAATATTTAAATCATTGTAATCATATGAGGATATAGTATCATGTGCCATCAAGTTGAAGAAATAATTTTACAATCCATATATCTTAAATTGGAATCAAGATAAGAAGAGAGATATTGAGTAATATAGAAAAGGAAATAAGGCCAAATGAAAAAAATGTGACAATATAATTTTCATATTTCAATAAATATAGTCTAAAAAATCATGGAACATGCCTACCCAGAATATGATTTTGTTAAATGTGTTGATAAAAGAAAACCAGGGCCTTTATTGAAGAGAGAGAATAAATTAGTCAATGTTCAGTGCTTTATTTATATGGGTATGGGGGTAAATTCACATAATTCTCTTACACAACATGAAAACATACACTAAAAAGACTATTGGAAAAAGGCCATGATTATTCCATCACAATAGTTGAGGTTGATGTTCATAATGATGTGGTGGAAGGTAATTTAATCACCTCTAGACATTTTTCTCATAATTATTCTCATTCTGGATCTTCACATTCAACTATATCATCCATTTTTTTCATAATTATTCTCATTCTGGATCTTCACATTCAACTATATCATCCATTTTTCCTAAAGAATTTGATAATTTTAATTTTACTAAAATAGTGTTCATCAGTAAAAACTCTATTGAAAAAGTTATTTTAGAAATTTTGTGCAAAAATGATCCAATTATTACACATAAATGTGCTCTAATTGCTTATTTTATTATCATACTTATGGATGATTTTGATTCCATTAAATGTATGTGTGGGATTTCAAAATATAATTAAAAATGTTACAGAAAAGTGAAGTATTATATGATTCATGATCAAGATTTGGGACCTCATATATGTAGTTGGAGACCTCATCATCTGAGTCATATCTAGATTAACCGCCATTATCTACTCTAAATGTAATTTTTGGAACAGAATAGCAGATAAAACCTACTAATGAAAACTTGTGATATTAACATTGAGGATGTATATGTTTTACATGAATACACTATAAAATTTATGTACTGATTGCCTTGAAATATTCCATTGCAGGAAGATTATTTTTTTCTAGTAATTTATTCCCAGATGAATGACCTCTATCATGTACTCTCAATTGTATGGCCACTGAGGAGTTAATAGTGTTAATGAAACATAACTAGGAATTGTGTAGTGAAGGATTTATATTCCCAATGTTTCACCTTGGGGTTCTCTGGTTATTTTCGATAAGAAGAAAATTGGATTTATTATATTTTTTATTGAGTATTTGGAGATGATTATTTTTAAAATACGTATTAATTTATCATCTTCCTCACATTCATGAAAATTTTGAATAACTTCACGAATCTGAATATTTTTTAAAAGATTCATCATCATTCTAGATGTCATCAATTTTATATAAAAAAGTAATATATTACAAATAAATTTTATCAATAATGGTGTGTATATTATGAGTTTACAATAATTCCATTTGAATGGACTAATACCCCCTTAGTTTTTTTGGATTTAATTAAAATATTATTCATGGAATATCCTGATATTTATTTGTGGTATTTATTGATGATATCTTGGTGCACTCTAAAATCTATGAGGAACATGAGAACAACTTTTTATTTTTTGGAGACTCATAGAAAAAAATTGATATATGGGAGATTTCAGAAGTTTAAATTCTGGATTCAAATAGTTTCTTTTCTTTTCCATATTATTTCCAATAATAAATTTTTATTTTATTACGTAAAACTAAATATTGGTGCAAAATGACTAATACCAATGAAGACATACTAGGTACATGGTTTAAATGGTTTAGAAATATACTATTAATGTTTTGTTACAAATTTTATTGATTATTTGACATGTTAACCAAGATTACTCATGATGTGGTTTAGATTATTTGGATAATGGAATATGAAGAATGATTTGAGGAATTGATGAAGATATTACTGAATTATTAGATATAGAATCTAAAATCATGTAATTGTGGATTTCTTAAGTATATGGATATATTGAAGAAATAAATTGGTTTTTTTTTATAAAAAATGTTAGAATTATTGGATACACAACATGGAATTTAATAACTCCTCAATAGAACTGTTAAACTCGTGATATAGAGTTATTGGTTGTATGATTTACTATAATGATATGGATACACTATCTCTATTGTGAAATAATTGATCTATATATATATATATATATCTAAAAAGACTCCCAAATATGTATTCTCATATAAATAACCCTACATATGTATAAGTTTTTGGATCATCCAACTCAAGGATTATGTATTTTAAATACAATACAATAAATGGAAGGAAATAAATTTTAAGATGTATTGAGAAACTAGGATAATAGTTTTCTGGAAAAAAGTTACATTAATAGGGATCTTTTATACATGAATCTAATAGAGATGTATTTCTTAATTATAATGGTAGGTGAAATACCACTAATTTTTTCAAATGGCTTCCGAACCATCCTTATTGGAATGGATGAAATGTTCTCATATAGGAAATAAATATTTAGAAAACAAAATTAAACATGTGAAAAATAGAAAAATTGGGGACATCGTATATTGTTATGGAATTTTAATTTTTTTAAGAGGGTTTTCCTTATTATACTCAATATGAAAATATAATTATTTTATTATGATCATAGATATAATATCTCTACACACCATGGTAGCCCTATGATGTATAGATATTAGAAGTAAATATTTCTTGTGGGATAATATGAAGCTCTAAATTTATGATTACGTATCAAGATGTTTAGTTTTTCAATAGGTGGAGGCTAAAAGAAAAATCGGAGGAGTCATGAAACTTCTAAATACTAATAAATTGAACTAGGATGAGATTAATATGGATTTTCTCAGGGGATTACTAAATTCCTCAAGAGTGAATGCTTTAATATTCGTAATTGTTGACCTAATAACCAAATCAGCACCATTAATTTATAAAAGGGAGTATTTTATACCAGATAAACATGAAATAATCTATATTAATTATGATATAAAACATAATTGTGAACCCCTATTAATAATTTTCAATTAAGATCCATGTTTTTCATCAAAATTGATATTGAATAATCTAAAGGCTTCACATGATGATATTTATTTGAAAATTATCTATCACCATCATATCAATGGACGACCTAAAAGAAATATCAAAAAAATAAAACACATGTTGACATCATGCTTAATTGACTTTCAATATATATGGGATTAATATTTTCCATTTTTATAATTTGATTATTCTAAGAGTTTTAATTTTATTATTCAATTTGAGCCATATGAATAATTATATGGAAATAGATGTTGTACTCCAGCTTGTTGGGATTAAGTTAGTGAGTGTTAACTTATTGGACCAGATCTTATTAAATAGGAAAAAATAATGTTAAATTCTCTTCATTCTTATATTAAGGAAGCTCAATGTAGTAAAATGATTTATACTGACAACTGAATAAGGGATTTGGTGTTTCAAGTGAAAGATCATGTCTTTCTAAATGTATATCTTGGGATGGGCGTCATATGATTTGGTTAGAAATAGATACCGAACCCTTGGTACATCAATCCATTTGAAATTAGGGAACGAATTTGAGTTGTGTATTATTGTTGGATAATTCCTCCTAGACATTATAAACTACAAGATGTGTTCAACATATCTTTACTCTGAATGTACATGCAATACCCAAGGCATGTACTCATCAATGCTGAATTTGATTTGGAAGATAATTTTATTTCGACGATGAGCCTACAATGATTTTTGAAACCATATATAATGAATTGAGAAACCATTTAACTTCACTGGTAAATGTTCTTTCAAGCAACCATAAAATATACGTATCAAAGTAGTTAACTAAGGATGTCATGACAAAAAACTACCCAAATAATTTTATGAGTTGAAATTATATAAATTTAGAGGATTAATTTTTTTATTATATGAATATAGCTCCCCAATATTTTACGGAATTTATATTATTAAATGAGTTTAATTTATTTGAGAACTTCTATTGCACACAACACTGAGCCTAATTGCACAATGATATACTATTAAAAATTAACAAGATCATTGGAATATTAATTTGATAGTCAGAAATTGTAATTTGGCCCTTATAATAATAACATCACCTATGAATGTTTAAATAATATTTTAGCTTATTAAAAATGAAAATATGATATAATTATACCATTGAATAAGTATATAATTGTTTAAATGTGATAAATTATGTTTCAAATTTTTTGTGAAACATAAATTTCTTCTGAAATAATATATAATTAATATAATCATTGAAATGGAAATTTATTTTCATATAATAGATTAATTAATTAATATTTTTTGTCATTATAATTTTATGATAATTTTAATAGACCATAATTACTTTTTTAATGAGTCTTGAAATTAGTTATAATAGGAAAATCGACATTTTTTGAAATAAATAATGATTTAAAAAATTATATATCATTTATTTATAAACTTATTTCCATAAAATGAATTCTATTTTATTAATATAAAATTTAAAATATGTTAATGGTAAATTTTTAGGATTTTTTCAAAATATTTTATTTTTTATGAATAGTGAAATAAAAAAAATATACCATATTCATAATTATAAGATAAATACATGAATTGTGAAACATTTTTGATGTAATCTTCCATTTATTTAAAATCACATGAACTATTCAAAATACTTAGTATCATGAATCAACAATATTGAGATTCATGATCCAAAATAATTATTAATGTAATAAAATAAAAAAACACCCCTCGCATCCTCAAAACATTCAACCCCTCACCACATATTCTCTTAATAAAATAAATTCCTAGAATAATGTAAATATTTTACACATTTACCTTTCCTTGAATATTAACCACATCTGATATCTTCTATTCTTACCAAAAAACAAACTCCTTTTCTACTATGTAGTTTCTAAATAAGATGATATTCAATTGTTAAAATTATTCTTAATTTTATTTTATTTTCATATCCAATATTGAAATCCCCTATCCAAAGTGTTATGGTAACTACAATATCAGATATTTACTAGAAATGTATATTTATTTATGTATTATACATTATTGAATCCATTCTAATATATTTATTTAAAAATAAAAATATTGTTTATGAATTATCAATTCACCGCCTTCAGGGATGATGAGTTTTCATTTTACATTACCACATACAAGACTAGTTATAAACCCATTATTATGATCATATAATAATTCTATATACATATTATAAGTAAAATAATTTTTTAAAACCAATATATAAACAATGAAAAATAAAAATACTCAAGATGATGATGGTTGTAAAAACTACCAAAATAAACTAAGAACTCTTAATCATCATTTCATTCAATGAATCAACTTCATAACATATAACCTGAAGACAAATGCGGCCATTTAAACATCTATAATTTATTTAATTTTAAATTATTTCACATCTATAGATTATATTTATATTTAAAAATAAATCTCATATTTTTACTAAAGGCAATTTACCATAAAACCATGAAATGAACACTCCGAAAAAAATGAAATTAATTATTATAACAGATAAAAAATTATAAAAATGATCTTAATAAAATTATAATATTTCAAATATATTATTAATATTTTCTAAAATAATTATGCAATGAATCTAATTTTGTTAACAATTACATTATGTACATGTGAAGAATGCATTCATACATATGGTACTAGTTTCTCTTCTCATTTTTACATAAATGGAATATATTCATTATTCAACCATTATTTATTGTGTTTTTGTGTACATATTAAAATTTCAAATATCATATATTGATTTTTTATATTTATGGAATTCTTCATTTCATTTAAGGACATTAATACTATGGGGCATACGGTTAGACTGATTAAAAGGAAGTAAGGGAACTTTGAACCCATTTTCAATTAATTGGATTAATATTATACTCCATTGACTATGAAATAATATGATTTTATATGAAATGAATTTTAATTATCATATGTTTTATATACACTTATTTTATGTGGATTAAATATTGATACAAATAATTTATTTATTTGGTTAAGGATCACAATTCCATTAAAAAAATACTCTTTTAAATATTTATTTTTGAACATTTAAAAGGATTATAGTTTAATAAAATATGACATGAGAAACTTTTCCTACATTCACGAGTTCTTATTTTCATGAGTAGTACTTTATATTTTTACAAGGTTATTTTTAATTAAAATTTATTCATTTTAATTTTATTGTTTTTTAATAAAATAATTGCAATGAAAAGGTTTATTTCTCTCAAGAATTGATCAATGATTTTATTATAGTATAATCATCTATGTCAATGCAAATTGTTGGATATTATAAATAATTGACGTTTATCTATTATGTTACCATATACGATATATTATTGAGTTTTTTATAATCATTTTGACATTGGATGTTATCTTTTGGCACTATTCAACATATTACAATCGATAGATTATAATTATATTTATTTTTTGTGTAAAGTTATTAAAATTTCATATTGTAGTTTTAAAATGAATAAATATGTTAATTATGTTTATGCACTTTCATATAAGTAATGAATTAGACTTGTTAAGTGATGGGTTGTCTATCAATAACCTCTTGATTCTTTAGTGGGTGTCATGAGACAAAATATATTTGGTATTGGTGGATGTCTTACACAATTATGTATTGTGTATTGGGTAAATCATTCATGATATGTTTATGATGTCCACATTATGAATTATCTCATTATGAGATTAGTTATTGAAAATAAATTTTATTA
Organism: Viscum album; assembly: GCA_963277665.1. Lineage (NCBI taxonomy): Eukaryota > Viridiplantae > Streptophyta > Magnoliopsida > Santalales > Viscaceae > Viscum > Viscum album. The sequence goes on from OY728133.1 coordinate 1,910,353,452, forward strand.
TTGGACTTGTAGAATATTAATGGTTATTATTTTTTATAATGTAATTATTTTTATGGAATTATATGATCATATTTTATCACTTTTATATTATACCCAAAATTATTATTTAATGGAGTGTGTTTTTAGTTATTCTACCTTCCCCATTTATTATGATTATTTATGACAGCTTTCATTATATGCATATACTATCTTAGAATCCGATCTCACCCTATTTTATGTTTTTTTCTTCCCAAGGATGGTAATTTGTATATTATGATTGAAAATAAGGGATAATATTATAGAATAGGTTTTATTACACTGTATAAATTATGTTGTATTCTATTTTTCTACGATGTAATAATAATGCTTGTATCTAGTATTCCAAATTTACAGAACTATTAAATTAATTGGGATGAGATAACTTTTAATATTCACCAAAGTAATAATATAAGGAATTAGATCAATTATAATGTGGTCAAGGTCATTACATATCATCTTTCACATCCACTAAATCTGGAAAATGTTCCTCGTGTGATCCATGTATCTCCCTTGATGAAGTATATACTGAACCCCTATCATATACTGAACCTGGAGGATGAACTACTAGAGAGTGGACTATGGAATGATGGGAAGATGACAAAGATCATATATAATACATAAATTGTTTTATGCAATAATACATCTCACCATTTAAAAGTGTTTCTGAGGAAATATAAGTATGAATAGGTGACTTGTGAACTTGATGATGCAATTAAAGTGAAGTACCCTCAATAATTTTCGACTTATTATGTAAACAAATTTCATGGATGAAATTTTAGAAGGGGAGAAAATATAAAGACCAAAACTACTATCAATTAAATTCTTATTCATTTACTTATGTTATATATAATTCAATAGATATATAAAATAAATTGACCAATAAAATAATTATTCCCATGAATGATGAATTAAATTTGAGGTGTTTATAGAAATTAAAGAAACCTATAATGATGGAATAATCACCTAACCAATAGAATAGTAAAATTACCATTAGGAAATGTAATCATGAAAGTAAATAAACAACCTCAATTATAAAGGTATAAAAAAATTTATTAATATTATAAATGAAAATATGATATAATTATATCATTGTGTGTGTAAATAAATATTTTAAAAATGAAAAACTAAGTGTCGTTATTTTTTTAAAACTTAAATGATTATTTAAAACTATATAATTAATATAAGGATTTAAAGAAAAATTGATATTCATAAAATTGTTTCATAAATTAAAATGTTGTTTTATTATTAATATATGATATTTTTCTGAGACCATAATTAATTTTATAATTTTCAATGAAACCATATATAACATTGAAATGGTTTTTTAAATAATGATATTATTTAAAACAAATTGTTTTATTTATAAAATTATTTTCATAAAATATAGTTCATTTTTTGAAATCTATATGTCTAAAAATGGTAACTCCGAATTTTTGAGATTGTTCAAAAAAGGTGTTTTTTCATTAATAATGAAATATGAAAATTTATGATATAAGCTATGTATAATAATTTTGGAGTCATATATTAATCATGGATGATGTAGTAACCATTATATCAATCTATTATTATCTATTTATTATATTAATTCATGAGTGTCAACATTATTGATATTATTTAGACAAAATAAAAAACAAATGAATTAAATAATAAAAAACACCCCTCCCCTCCACCAGAATTACGACCCATCACCACCTCTTCTACTCAAACCATCTAAGCCCAATTTATTTTCTATATTCATACCAATTACATCCAAAACCTCTTACCCATGTCCATATTATTTTGGTCTCAATAAGATTCCAAATCCAATTTCCTTAAGGATTTTTTCAAGGATACAATATTTAAGTGGTAAAATCCTTCTTCGTTCTATTTTAATTTTATTTCTTTTCATATCCTATACTTACCACCTCCATCAAAAGTATCATGATAAATCCAATATATTATATATACATTTTTATTATTATAATGTAATATAAATCTAAAAATATTTTCTCTATCCTTTTATTCAAAAAAATGTAAGTCTTCCTTGATGTGTCGAATCACAACATTCATGGATTAAGAGTTTTCATTTTCCATTAAATCATTAATGGCCATTCATAAAACCATTATTATGTTAAAATAAGACAATAATAACTTTTATCTTATACTGGATCCTATTTATAAACATTATATTAAATAAATCAATACATGTTCATGATATTTTTAAAAACCAACAAAATAAATTAAAACATTCTCATCAATATTTCATCTAATGAATCATCCTCATATCATGTAATAAAATTATATGTGATACCATTTAAACTCATAGAATATCATTAATAGTAAATAATTTCAATTTTAGATAAGTTAGTCACATTTTACAAGGCCATCTAAATTTATAATCATGGTAACATACCATAAACCATGAAAATGAACGCTCCCAAAATGATTTGATAAAACAATAAAACTTATCAAAATTGACATAAATGAACTTATTAAATTATAATAAATAAAATGAATGTATAATAGGCTAATTATTATATATTTAATAAATCTAATTTGACATTCCATGATATTAGGTATAAGTGAAGGGGAAATTAATACATATGTTAAGGGGATTCTCGTACCCAAATCCCTTTCATTGGGTTACTCACACCTCATTTCAAATTTCAGTGTGGATTTACTATTAATATTATTGAAATATATTTTAATTTTTCTAAAATTTTTTTATAAAAATAAATTTTTCAAATACTACATCATAAGAGATACAAAAATTTATTAAAATATGTATTTTTATAAAACACATCTTCACTCATCTTGAGTTATTTCTTCTTGGCTAAAAAAGATTTTTTATACCATCTATTTTCTTCAAAATCTTCAATTAATGAACACCAATTTTATTCATGGAATTATTATTTATGAAATCATAATGAATACCATTTCATTTCAAGTGTAGCATTAAAGAATTGATTAATGTATTTATTATGTGGAATGCTTGATTATGAAAATGTTATGATGTGACAGGTGGGCCAATAATTATATATCCCTTTAATAAAGTGGGTAAATGTATGTATCTAAATAGATGATATTTTATTTTCATGAACATGATTATATTTTTTTCACAATGATTATGTTGAGTTGATAAACATATGTTATGCGTGAACATGGTGATAGCTTTGTATACAACTTTGTGTTGTATTTGACCACTAAGATATGATGTATCATTTTTTATCATTTGCATGTTACTTTAATTTATATAATTATTCCTATCATTATTATTATAAAAACCCTATGTATATTTTGAGATGAGGTGGATTATTCTAAACTATTTCGAATTGATTCATGTCCTTATATATCCTCTTAAAATGATTTTAGATCACCCATTTTTTGATGGGTATCATCAGGTGACAACGCATACTAAGGAGATGTTATCTCTAAAGGGATAGATAAGACGATTTAAAATAAAATTTTATTTTTTATTAATGAGAATGTTTTTCATGTGGATAATTTTCACAATAAAGTAATCATTTGGATCCTAGTTACTTAATTTTATTTTATTTTTCATCATTAAAATGCAATAATCGTCATGTAATAAAAATAAGATTCACTATATACATTGTCATTAAGCATTTAATTTTCACAATAATAATATTTAAGCATAGTAACATTTATAACGTATTCCTGTTTCACAACATCATCTTTCTAAACCACAGTAATCATCACATGGATAAATGACTAATAATTAGATAGAGTAAGATAATATTTTCTCCCTTCTATCTTTATTTATAGATTCATCCATTGAAAATATAGAAATGTTGGTACCCTAAAACATTCCTTCATGGATATACAAGCATCATTATTTATACTCAACGCTTTGGACACCTTGTTATCTTTCATAGGGTGGAAATGTATTGAGAAGTTATAATCAATACTATGGACTGACCATATTATCTATATTATATTCAACTCGTTATGTATGAATATATAATCAATGATTTCATAATTAGTATATATATCACAATTTCATCTAAAATATAACATCTCAAAATATTTAACGAAAAAATTTCTATAGCTAACTATCAATCATTATTTGTACACTTTTTCTCAGGAATCTGCGATTTTCAAGAGGTATAAGCTATAACCATGCAATTCATCATATGACAATATAAAAATCCCCTTCTGGACATGTCACTAATAATTTGAAACGCATATCCACTCTATAGAAATGTAAAAATAGGTTATCTAAGAAACAACCTCTTCGATTCCTTGAAATTTTCATCACATTGATGAATACATTGGAGCATATCTCCGTTCATAGCTGAACTATTTAGTGGATTTGATATCCATGAGTAAATTGATATAAACTATCGATAATATGTTTCTATTCCGAGAAAAAATATGGGTCTAATTCAACTTGGTTTTCCTAGGACAATATTAGATATCCTCCACCATTCATAGATCTACTAATATAACCCCTATTGAGATTTTTATAACCAAAACTGAAACCATTTTTTACAAAAAATCACAGGTATTAAATTTTCCATATTGTTTAATATTCCATAAGGTCATTATTATTATTCTAAAATTATCATCATTATCTTCCATTCCATTTGAATAGATAGGAATATCAAAAATAATGAATACCCAAAAAACTGATGAAGGTGATCTATAAAGACCCAATTCATTAAACCCAAGATGATTTTTAGGGATTATTAAGAATTAATTTCATTATTATATATTCATATAGTCCATACATTTTACATAATTTCATCTTGGGAATGTCTTCCTTCAACATCCTTAAATTATGATATCTAGAATAATTGATAATCCTAGAAAACTATTAAGCTCTTCCAAGTTGCTCGAATATGGCATTAATAAACGGTAGAAGACCCATTTTCCTAAACATCATCCTATTAAAATATCGATAATCACTGTATATTCACATTGATATATCATTATTTACTACAAAAATAATAGGTTCACCCAAAGGTGATACACTTTATTGAATAAATCCTTTATCGTGGTTCTTATGGAGTTTCTTTTTTAATTCTTTAACTCAATTGAGTTCACTCTACATGAATTATTTTAAATTATTGTAGAGCCATGTAACATTCCTATTATGAAATGAAATTATTTTTTTTATATGATAATAAAACTCCTTTGGAATGATTTCATCAAACTCCATCACACAAGTTTTATCATTGATTTCATGTTTATCCCTCTTCATTTGAGATAAACCCCCATTCTATATGTGAATTGTTACATATAAAATGGATACAATATCCATTTTAATTTATTAATTATCTTCACATTGATACATGATCAGAGTTTTTTTTATAATATCAAATATGGCATCCCTTATATGGTAATTTATGTTGGATTCATACAGGAAAATCCAATCCACCCCTAAAATAACATCAAATTCTACTAGAGAAAAATTTTCATTATTTGCAAGCACCAAATCACACAAATGTCATTTTGAGATGAATCATATAATTGATATATTGTCATGATAAAATTATGGGGGGGTTAAAATTTTTTTTGTCTCGAATCATTTATGTGGAATATTTATACACATAAAAAATTCATTATATAAAATAAATGGTTACATCTAGAGTCAAATAAGATACTATCAATTCAATGGTATATGGTATGTGTACATTTATCCACATCGTTATCACACCCCAAAAAATAAATAATGATCAAATGATATTTCACATGCCTATCTTCTAAAGAGTTTTTTCACATTGATCATCATCATTATCCTTTATATTATGGTAATAGTTACGTAGTTTCCATTATCCTTTAATTTGAATCAATAGAGTGTGTTTAGTGAATTCTATGTAGATATCTCTCCAATAAAATCATTATATATCTTATTCCCATCACATTATAAATAATTTTATTGATTGCCATCCCTTCCACACACAAAATATTTAAATGTTCCCTTAAGACAATAATCTCCATGCTTCTTCCAACACCTTGAGAAAAATGGAAATATTATCTCCTTCACTCCATGGTTTTTATGTTTCTAATTGTACTCCATCTTTATTTTATTATAATATCTATGATATTGATATGTAACTATAACATCTATTTCCAACATGATAGAACATCAAAAAATATCTTCAATGAAACTAGAGTCCCTTATTGATAACACACATTAAATATATGATTTTGAGCCACTAAATAATCGATCATACATAATGTTAGGAAAGATAATAACACAAGAAGTGAACCTTTCATATATTGTAATTAATTCATCATATGGAAAAATTGAATCAATATCAATATAAGTCAAGGAACTAATTATACTTATTCATACAAATAATGAAAAAATATTACATATTAAAAACCCACCTCTTGAACTCATCCCAATTTATGGTGTAAATTTTATCATGTTTCTAATATGCTAGATAAGAGTCCCATGTTGATCTATTCCCCATTCCAAACAGTAGATATAAAAAAAGAATTTTCATATTCAGAATAGTGGAGAGTTGAAAATATATTTATAGTGTTACAAATCCATTTCTTTGAAATAACCAGATTATAAATTCCACATATAGAAGGTAGATTCTTCCTAGTAAAGTACCTATCATAATTGTGTTCTCTCTTTCGATCTTTATTTTGTCCATTATGATTTATATCTTGAGATTTTTATTGATAATTGAAACATGATTCTTTTTTCCAATTCCCATGGCTTTTTTATGAATATGAGGATAATCATTTCATTATCCTTCATTCTCATCATTAACATTGTTCCTTCATATTCAGGCCATTGAAAAAATAATAATTTATAGATAGAGAAAAAATAATAAAACAGGGGAACCACATAATTATAAAAAATCAATTGTAGGATTTATAAATAAAAAAACCACTTTAATCTATGAAATTTTAGGATAGTCCTTGATTAATAATAGTTACCATATTTATAATATTTCATGATGGTTCATATGGATTTTTTCCATTCTAAAAGGATATCCCTTGAGAGTGTCAACCTAGGTGAGGCGAAACATCCAATTTCAATCACCAAGTGATGATCAAGTCCTGCTCTGTACACCCTTTATAGAGATACTACAGTTGGTACTTATGTTCTATAACCACCTCCACTTGATTTATTGAGACAAAGATATAATTATATATAATACATTTTCTGTATCTTATACCAAAATATCATCACATATTACTATACTTTTACACATCCTTATATTTCTCTATAGTCATATCCCTAAATGTATCCATAGATAAATACCTGATGATATTCTTTAATTTTTCTATACATGTTTATACTTTTTATCCATCACAATCCCCTGATACCGAATGTAGTGACCCATTCATGGCATATATTGATATTACATCATATTTTATTAATATTCTATATATTACACAAACACCCAACTTATGACCATAATATATTGGTGCCTTTAGAGAATTGGAAACACCAGAAACTGATATATATATATATATGTGTTAATTCACCTACCATTATGTTTTTCATAACTATCACCCTTATTATACATATTATATGAAATTTATATCTTCATAACAAAGGGAATAGAGACATAAAAATGGGTGAACTCATATTCTTAGTAAGGTTAAAAATTTTAGATATATAAACTTTACAAGCTCATAAGTGTTTGAAAACCTGAGCATGCTGATTTTAAACCATACCCTACATATTAAAGATCATAATACAGATTAATGGTATAAATATTAGAATTTTATAAGAGATGAATCATATTGAAATCGAAGTCCATGAGACTTGAGGGAAAAAGTTTTGTGTAAGTGATAGAATTATTAGAATACGCATATGTATAGAAAATTGTTTCCATATTAGTCAATGATCACTTCAAAGGCTATCATATTGGAATGGGAACAATCCGAAAAACATTATAGAATTCCAAGATCACTCCATATACAATCATTGTAAAATATGTCTCATAAAATATTGGGTTCACTCCCTATTATACTCATATCTATCTCAAGAGATATAAATCCTTACTCAATTTATTTTTTGATATATTGGTCTAAAAAATGTCATTAAAACCCATATTTTTGTGTTTTACAATATCATAAAACATTAATGATATCATATCCAATGAATGAAATGGGTTTAATATAAAATTAATCATATCAACTAAGGAATATTAGAGTCATGTTTCATAGTCATATCATTATTCCTACATAGAATATCCTTAGAATTGAAGTGAGTTTCATTTTTATTTCATCATATTACAACATATGAAAGAGAAATAACTTCAATATAAATCATTCCACCATAATCATAAACCTATGAAATAATTAATAAGAATGATATAATTGGTTTATAACTACAATAAGTAATATGTAATGCTAAAAGATTCTATCATAGGTGGGAAATGATTTTTAAAGACAATTTAAAAATCTTAATGAAGAAAATAACATTTCTGATTAAAAAAAAACTCGTTAAATCGGAAAATGTTTTGAATAACATTAATTTAAAATGACAATTAAAAATTATATAGGATGATTTTAGGAAAATTATGGTAACTTTATTCATGTCATACAATATTAAATAATTATTTCATTTAAATAACTGGTATAATCTAAAATGGGATTTCCTAGAAATCAACTGAATATTTCATTGATTTTTTTACAAAAAGTGACAGATGGTAAAAAATGTCCCTGGAAAATAATAGATGATTATTAAATAAATTAATTTGTTTAAAACATGGTTTTAGAAAAAAATATATTTCTGCTATAGGAGATAAATACAATTTAATTTCATTAAAATCATTTTATTACTTATCTTAAATAATAATGACTAAGAAAATTTGAATATTAATTGAAAATTTAATTTAATTTTATATTTTTTAAATATGTTTATTTTATAGAGATATAGATCATATTATAATATCATTAGAAATATAATCATAAACAATCCCAAAAAACATGGGATTATGAAATAAAATCATTACTAATTTTGTATCATTGTCTTATAATGACCATGAAGGATTTACATAAAATGAAACATAAATCATAATGAGGATAAATATATTGACTTTATTTGATGTAAAATTGTTTGTTTATACTCCTCATGAATGAATATACATGTATATCATTATGTATATCTCAAAGATGGAAAATAGAGACAATAATCCCTTACCTTAGGTCTTGACTTACATTGTACCCATTCAAATATCATTTATAGTTAATACAATATTATAAAAAATGTATTAAAAACCCAAATTAATATATTTAATTCCATGTATTGATATTTTGTTACCATTATTGATATATTCATTTACAATTTCATGTTGATGTTACGTTTCTGGTGATAACTGGTTTGTTTCTGTGTATATTTCAATTTTTTATTTTCTCTCATTAATTGATAATTGTTTTATATATTATCCATAATTTTATACCCAGTATAATTATGATATATATTAGTTTTATATTTATTTATAGACATCCATAATATTTAGATATAAAAAATAGAATTCACCATTCATGGAGATGGTAAATTATACATACATATGAACATTGTTTAGATATTCTTATTGGATTGAAAGAATAAAAAATTAAATTATATAATATAAATCTTGAATAAATTCTATAAGATATATATCCCATACTTTTTAAACCCATACTTATTAGATTCTATGTAAAGAATGAAATAATCACAATGATTCGTAAGGCTCTGGTCTTCCATACCCACAAGTAAAATTTTCTTATTCATAAAATATAAAGTGTATAATGTAATATATGATATAATTATTCCACATTCATAGTGAAATAATAAATATAAAATATAAATAATAAATACATCATTATAACTATCCATCTTAGTTTTTAATGTATAAATAATGACATCGGTTTACGTGGCGGTAGTCTGGAGTAAAAAAATGATGATTTTGTAGCCCATTTGATGGATGTGAACATGACTGTATGTTATTATTGTAACATAATAAAATAATATTATATGGAAGGTAATATTTTTATTATATCATCTTGTTATAAAAATAATATAATCGTGTTGAAGTTGATGTAAAAATAAGTATTATTGATGAATGTTACCTCTTCTTCGGGTATCCTTGTTATATTTTTAAAAAATTCCATTCAAGGATTGATTTATTTACTGAGTAAGGAATCAAGGATGACAAGGGATTTTTTAATTAAAATTTAAGGTGTTTTTTGGAGTAAAATAATTTTATAGAGTGAATAAGATATGAGAGTTTGTTGTAGTTTATATGTGAGGTGAGTGGCATAGTTGTAATTTTTTGAAAAGAAAAAGTGTTCCCATGTTTTCAAATGTCACAAACAGTCCAAATCATATCAAATAATATAAATGGATAATATAAGGTAAATATATGTTAATAAAATAATATTTTACAAGTTTATAGGTAAATTTAACACTTATCATTTTTTTAACACCCAAATAAAATAATTTTTACCTAAATCTTGGTAAATTATTTTTATTTTTTTCAATATTAATTTTTCTGAAAAATAAAGTTGAGATTATTAGAGACTATAAATTATGATGATATGAAATATTTAATTTATTATTTAAAAATTCCATCCATAGATGTGAGAAGAGTGATTTAAAACTATTCCCCTAGAAATGAAGGAAAAATATTTTTAAGGAAAACTTTTCAAATGATGACATTGTTTTCACACAAAAAAATTAAATTTATTCCCAAGACAAAAATTATATTAATTGATTTAAAATTTATATAAATTTACATAAAAAACAATATTAATATTCTATTTAACCTCATATATAAAATAATTTAAAGAGATTATTTGAAATAAAATTGAGTATTTTTCATTATTCATCAAAAAATGAAACATTTAAGATAATGAGAAAAAATTACCCTATGATAATTTTGAAATGATGATTTAAAAAATTAAGTATATTTTATTAAATTAATATTAAAAAATTGAATAAAAATAATTTCATATTTATAACATCCCTTACTTTAGAACCCTTACGTGGCCAAAAATATTTTTTTAGGAGACCTCAATCATTCATCCCCATATTATAGAGGCTACCTAATAAATGTTGGGGTGTAATATATATATTGGAGATACTATAAGCAATTGTTTGAAGTGTTATAGAAGAATGGATAATCCATAAAAATAAAACAAAACATGTTAATATACATTTATGAAACCATATTATTTAACTAGGTAAATAATGGAGAAACCGATATACAAAAAATGAGAAAGAAGTGTAATTACATGCCAGAATGTAAATAAATTTAATTTTTAGATAAAAATAAAAATATACTACTAAAATTAAAAAAAATATATAAATTCCCTTGACACCAACCTCATGTTTATCACATTTCTAAACTCCATACCTTCCTAAAAGAAAACATTCAATAGTACGGTCTATTTTCTTTCTCCAATTCTACATCAATATAATTTTCTCAAGTACCAAACAGATACCCCAATAGGGTGAGGATATTACTCATTAGGCAGACTCAACCACGTCTAAGAAAAACCATCCTGATAATATGTGTATGCAATAATTCAATAAACTGGTGTATTAAATAGTTTTTCAATTAAATTATTACCACATCAAACTGATATTTAACCATGCCAAATTTTCTCTATGAGTGTCCCTAAATAATTCTTACCATCACCATATCACAATGGTAAAACATAACATACCTCGGTTTCACTTAGTGTGTCTCATAATCATGCATACCATATCTATAAGGCCTCATCCTTAAACATTACATAATCTTGTATTATGTTAATAATTCACATTGAGGATGTTTCTAGGTTTAGAGATTTTGTGAATTATGTCATAACTATACATAACAACATGAATGTTACAAGTAGACACATCTAATCACGATCCATTTTTCATAGAACAAGAACTCTAAAAAAGAAACATGTGTAGTTCCATGTTTTAGATAACATGACTTTTCCATGATCATATCCTTGACCTTATTCATATTTTGGTCCTATAAAAAACATTTCAGAAACATGGAATAAGGATAAAAATCTTATTAAGGGATATATAAATAAGGAATGATTTTAGTTTTTCAAAAAACAATTGTTATCCATGAATACTTTAACATCATTTAATACTTTCCTCCTTAAAGAAGTTTCAAAAACACTTCACTGAAAATAATCTCATTGATTACCCTTTTTGTAACCATAATATTACCATATATCCCATTGAAAGATACATATAGAATATAAAGTTACTTGGTTAATAAACATAATTAAATTTAATAAGCATATGGTCGACTTCCACACATATCAGTAAATGGAATAGCCATATGACTGACTTCCAAAACCAATGCATTGGAGGTCATAACGTAACCATGCATCCATGGTTTATCATAGAACCACCAATAATTTTGTTTATCAGGTAACCACCAGTTTTTGATTTATCACGTAACCACTTTTTAAATGTCCAAGTACCATTTTATAATCATAACACATTAAATATTGAAAATATCAACATTTCACAAATAACATTTCATTCCCAATCACATGAAATCGTTTCAAGATATTTAAATACTCAATAGATCTCAAAAAAAACTATCAATACCAAAATATTCCAAATGAGAATATGGGATTTCTTTTTATTTTGAAAACAATAAGTCTTATAGAGTAATGTAAATAAAAAATAACTATTATGACGAAGGAGAGGACGTTGTCAAAAAATACATTAAAAATAAAAATTTAATTTTCCATTTATTAATATTCATTATAAAACAAAAGGCTTATTTTGAAAACAGTTGAATAAATTAAAAGAAAAAGGGTATAATTATACACTGTATAAATGAAGGTCGTGTCTAAACCAATGTATGCCTCTAAGAAAAAAGATTGAGATGAATTACCTTGCCTCACATCCAACATGACTTGTTCATTCATTAATTTCCTTGATAATAAATTTATGTTTATTTATACTTTCTTCAGAACCTTTTTTAAGTTTATTATTCATTTTATATCACTTTTTACCATGTTATAAAAATAAAATAATTATATAAGTTAATATCGGTCTTTTTGTCGATATTCAATACCTGAGTAGAAAATTATATAGTTATAATCACAATTTTTCCATGTGTTAAGAAGTACATTGTCTCCAGAATATAATTCATATATATCCCATATATCTATTATATTTTTATTTATAATATTCCATAACATTGAGATATAAGAAATGAAATGCACCGTTCATAGAGACGATAATCCATAGATACACATGAACATTACTTTCACTTCAATTTCATATATAAAGGAATGAAAACATTATTATACATTGGTATATTATAATTAAATATAATATCATATTTTATATATGTTACATAAGATTGTTAATTCAAACCAGTATACATTCCATGTATGGCATGAACGAGTCATATCACTTCGAGGGGGCGGTAGTCCACGCTTCATCAAATAAAATTAGCATGCTTTCACATCATGAAAACTATAATGGTATGTTGTAAATAAAATTTATAATAGAATAAAAATATATAAACATAATATATATCATATATAAATACAGTTCCGTCATAATGGCCACCATGAGAGGTTGTTGGGGAAAATCGAATAATCATCGTTTCATGTGGCTGTAGTTTTCCATTCACAAAAACAATATGTTTGTATCGATTAGATGGTGGTGTCTCTAAGTATAGTTTGAATAATTATCATAAAAAGATCATTGTAAATCGAAGATAATGTTTTTATTATTTAAAAAAATAATAAGAAAATATTATATAGTGAAGAAGTAAAATATTGGAAAGGAACTTTAGAGAAGAGACTACCACTTAAGACAGGTAACCCTCTTAGATTTGAGCAAAAATGATTTCTTGAATGTCCTTATGCCTAAGTTAAGGATTATAGAATGAATATATGGATTTTGGGAGTTTATGGTAGATGATGTTGGATGAGACAAGGGGCTGGAGAGGTATGAGAAAGGGGATAGATATGGTGGCCTTTTATAAGAGGTAATAGAGGTACTTTATGAATGTATTGAAATATTAATTTATCGTAAACTAAATTTAGATTTTTAAAATGTACAAAACTCATTTAATTCGAAGATAATATGAGTATTTTTAGAAAAAATCTCATCAAATAAGTTTTAAACATGCTCTACATTCAAATTTTACCTTACTAGATATATTTAACCCTTATTTAACTAATTTAACTATTATAATGTCTTCTTGTGTACTCATACTATATGGTTAATTTAGATACCCTAAAATTAAAATAGAACCTCAAGTGGTTAATTAATGAACTTTTCATCCTTATCTAAGTCATTTGGCCTAATCATAGATTTTTAGAACTATTATATCATTTAATAAAATATTATTTGTTTTAAAACTCATATATTTCAATTTTATACTATTCAAATCCCAACTTTTTAAAAATTCATAAAATCCTATTTCAAAAAATCATAATTAACTCAAAGATAACAACTAATAATCATCCATAAATCAAGAAGATGACATAAAAAGTTTCAAAATAAATTTATTTTAATATTTATAATCTCATTTATTTAAATCATTCATTAATAAGGTAATCCCTACATCACCATTGTGTGATAAATAAATTTGTTTATTTAATCTGTAAAAATTATAAATAAAACATCATGAAGTAGGAAACACTTTTAGACATATAATTACAATTTATAGTAAAAAATATCTCGTATATAACCCGATATGAATTTTTTTGTTTAAAGTTACATGTTTATGATAAATTTTTCTTTACTTTAAATTAAATGTTGTAAAATGTCATTTTCACATAAAAGTTGCTCCATGGGGTCCCAAGATCGAAACAAGGATTTCCATGGTTGGACATAACTCATAAAAAAGTATTAGGACACGTGTTAGGGTAGTTTATTATAATTATAATATAATTTTTTTACCCTTATTTACCAGATTTACCCTTTAACCATGAAAAATAAAATAATTATTGATGTTGCTATTAATAATGTCAAAAAATAAAATGAACCTATTTACACAATATAGACCTCTTGATTCAAAATACCTAATCAATTTTTTCAAATTCAATTCATATAAATAGAATTAATTAATTTAAAATTAAATTTCGTTGTCAAAACCAAAAGCATGTTTTTAAGAAGTATAAACTACCAAAAGATAGACATGTGTTTAAGTAGGAATAAAAAGTGAATTCACTTAAAATCACAATAATTGGATTAAATCATAAAAATATAATCCATTTAAACTTTTAAACTAATTAAAAGGATAATATGACCATATAAATAAATTATATGAAAATACAGTTTTGACTAAAAATACAGTTATTTTCACTATTCATTAATAAATGAACAATATCAGAAAAACACCAAAAAATTACTCAAAGTAAATTATTATGTTCCTATTCTAAATAAGAATTATGTTTTTTGAAATATAATATATAATAGTGACAAAGTCTAGATTTAAAAATGGTTCACCACAAAAAGGTAGTATAACTACCTTTTTAAAACATTCTAGTTTTTATGCTTAAAATTTGGTTCACTCTCATTTTAAGCCTTTATATTTTATTATATAAGTATAAAAAATTTGTCAAACTTGTTAAATAATTACATGGTTATTTCTATTCATTACCTCAAATTCTATATCTAGGCATTAAATTCAATTTAAAATAATATTATAATATTATATTTTTCTGTATAAATCATCATTGTGTGCAACATAAGATTTCAAAGAAACCCATTTCTGTGTGTCGGGTATGACATCGAACATATAATCTCGTTTAATGTAAAATTAATATTTAATTCCAAAATATTAATAAATATGAAAATGAAATATTCTTTATTGACCTTGGATGTTATAATATCTATATTTTCAAATTATAAAAAATATTTTTTAAAAAATCTTTATAAATTCATTTCATAATTTAGTCACGGTCATTCATAATATATTATCTTATTATCATATATTAGGGTCCATATTTGTATAAAATCATTTATGCTTGGGTCTCATGGAATAAACTTACAAAAAAGAATCATAGAATTTGTCTCAGGGCTAAGATTTGTATATTTGAATTTAGCATGTGCCTCCGGCTGATTATTGATATATTATAATTTCATGATGTAAACTAGGCCAACACACTATATATAATTATTACATAATTTTAAAAAAACATGTTTCACAGTCGTAAGGAAATCACTATATAACAACATCATGATTAATGGTTAGTTATAAAAATTACAATTTAACAATATATTAAAATTTTCAATTAAAATTTGGTCATAGACAAGATTAGGAATGCGATCATGGTAAATAATCCAAGTAAAGGTGAATCTATTTATATAAAACACTAAAATACCATATCATTCTAAACAAACTGTAAGTCATTACACACCTTCTTTTTTTATCAGAGCTTCTATCACCTAAAAGGTATCAATAAGACATGCCAACGATAATTGGATCCAATGGGATGCCATGTTATAATCCACTTAATACATTAATTTATCCAATAACACAATATGTTGTCACAATTTCAATATTACTCATACTTAATGATTATATAAAAATTGGGATAGGGGTTAGAATCCAAACCATTAATTCAAAATCAACCGACACATCCAACAGATAAATCCCATGAGGCAGAAGGAGAAGATTATTTCATAAAGGATGATCAATATTTATCATGATAAAAACCAAAAAAGTACATAGTAAACATATTACATTGCATGGATTGGATAAACAATGGAATGGATGGGAAATATGTCCAAATCCACTATTCAGGGATCAAATCCATGACTGGGACATACATATTAATGAAAAGCACCCCAAAATCTCTTATAAAGCACAGTAGGGTGAAGAGGACGAACGTATAGGTTAGACAAAATAAAAAAAACCACACTACACACATTAAACTTGTAGGTTGGGGAATTAAAAGATGTGTAACATAGTTACATGTCGTGTTATTTCTGATTGGGGGATACATTAAATTACATATATCCTTGGGTAAATATTAAATTATCCCAAACATTACACAATGTCTAGTCCATTTACTTGACATTTAAATATTTTTTTGATGTCTTTTCATCTCATTTTTCATTTAAACACATGATCCCATTTAGGGATAATCAATACACAAATAATCCTCTCTAGCACTTGAACCATTTATACGTGAACATCATTAACTAAAAAATACATATATCCCAAGATATCAGGTCATTTCCCCAAAAACGTATCATCATATTGGAAAAATATACGACCACTGAGGCCCCTTGAAAAAAACAAATGAGGGACATACTATGAAAAAATGGGATCTTACATCCTCCCCACCATTTAACTGGTCGTCCATAATATGCTCCAACAATCACTGTGGGGTTTCGACAACCATGTCTGGACACTGAGCTCTCATATCGAACACTCCCTCATAGTTCTCATTCTTAACATGCCCATGTTTCCTCTAAATGCAAAGGAACATATTATTCAGCCCATGAGATAATTATCGTTGTGATCAATAATCTATATAAGATGCTCCTCAATGGATTCATCAACAATGAGCTCTAATTCTACAATGTCTATCATGTGAGATGGGTTGTAATAAAATCTAAATATTTGAAACTCATAAAACACATTATGAAATGTAATATAGAGGTGTAGAAGTGAATATCAGTACACAACTATAATTACCATGTCCACTATATTAGGAGGCTTGAAAAATCATGGTGTTTACATTCCCTTTTTCATAATACATTATTTCTCTAACATATTTGACATATGAAGGATAATGTGATGAATAAGTTAACACTAGATATATTGTATTCAGTGGTCTTTATAAAATTTATTTGTGCTCAATTCATTCACCAACCATTGCATGATAAACTGGGCCTTCTCATACATCTCTTGTAAGAGTATAGGCACAACAAGTGTGCACCCACCTACTCCTGGCCAATAATAAGTCAAACGAAATAAAACTCCATAAAATTAATCAAATGTTGAAATATGGATTCATTCTTGGAAGATTTTATTCGATGAATACTCTAGAAGATTCATAATATTCACTAATTAACCACAAAAATACAATTTTTTGGGCATAATAAATCCTCTAGAACGTTCCAATTCCTCAAATATTGGCAGTAAGTTTAATGAATGGACCCAAGTACCATATCAAAATCATACCCAACCCAACATGTAGATTTCTAAATGGTAGTTCATATTCTCCATTGGATAGAAATTAGCACATGGGCATCAGAAAACAACCCAAAATAATGATTTCACCCATCCTTAATAAAAAACATTCCCCATATATATATATATGAAATTTATGAAGAAATATAAATGTCATAACTGAAAGGAGAATGTGTAAACAAATAAAAAAAGAGTATAACTATATCAAATACTTCTCTAACCACAAATAAAATAATCAAATGGTTAAATATCTACTCTATGCAATAGCATGAGAAAACCCACAGTATATCACTATACAATTACCCAGACGTAGTTGACCAAAAACTCATAGAATCACTATAGTATATTCCATTTATAAAAAAAGTTATAAAAACCACTCAAAATGTGTATAGGATGTAAGTTAACAATATCAGTAGGATCCACCCTTGTGTTCCATAAAAATTATCAATATAAACAACTCATGTATGCTCATTTCATATAACTCATGGCATACTAAGTAGTATAGAAAATTTTCACAAAAGGATTGTAAGCATTTTTTTCATTAAATTCTAAAATAATGTAGTTATATGAAATTAAATGAAAAATCATGAAAATCAAAAAAACAAATAAGTTCAAATCTAATGAAAATATAAATCACACCATGAAAGTCAACATTTCTAGCTAAAAGAGTACTCATATCCCCAAAATTTTCTAGTGCTCCAAATGTTCCTAGAACACATGCCTAAAGAGTAGGGAAATGACACATGAGTGGACCACCCTATAATTTCATACAAATACCTAGAACAAGAAGAATAGGGAGTAATGAAAATCCCCATGAGAAAATCCCCCCAATAGAGAAAATGGATGTTGTCCCTAAGATAGACCTTTAACTTGTGTTCCAAAAGAATTTCATGTGATGCATTTTATATACAAATTAAATGAATTAAAAATACTCATCTCTTATAAACTGAAAAACATGGAAAATCAACAATAAAAAAATCCATTTAAAACCCAAACTTAATCGTTCCAGTTCATTTATAAATACTTTTGGAAAATATAAAGAATATAATTCATCCAACACAGGATATAGATGCAACCACCTACCAAAAAACATAGCACCCCCCAAACCCATGACATATCGAACAACGAGAAGAACACAACAATGAAATTGGAGTCCCTAGAAAAAACAAAGGCATCATAGAAATGAATTAATATAGAAGGTGGGTTGGAAGATAAGTGTAAATAACCCAGTTATCATGAATTGAGTCACACAACACTACACATCCAATAAAAGAAATATACTCATAACAAGATAACACCATTGATGAAGAAGTTGAAAAAGTGGAATAATCACTTCTAATAAACAAACATAGTAATGTAGTATAATGGTTCTATAATGATTAATGAAATGAAGCAGAAGAATAAATTCCTACACACCTACGAGGATGAGAAATAAAGTCCATGATTACAAATCACTGAATGGATCAATCCAGATCAAACCAAGTCATTGAAAATTTCCAAAGAATCGTCCAAGTTAGAGAGCCAAGAGAGTTATGTTAGAATAAAATGAATCACCACTCGCATGATTCCATAAAAATCAATCTTGTGATAATTAGAAGGTGTGATAACACTATAAATTTCATGAAATTCATGGAAATCACAAATTCTTAAAATACCGTCTCATATTTATTAAAAACCTACATTTTTCATTAAATATCATGTAACCATTATAATTCTTATAATCAATTGACGATGTGTATATATTTTACAAGCTATTTCTGGAAACAAAATAACTATAATGTAACCACATTATATATTGTTTAATATCCAAGTGTACAAAAAAAACTATAGAACCAACTAGTGATTCCTCTGAACTCAAAGAGAACACCACAAAACCATTATCAAATTTATAACCCGATTCCATTAATTCAATACAACACCCATACATAAAAATTATTTAATTTTCCGTAAATAAATATTTACATCATCTAAAGTCTCATGATGAGTCATATTAAAGTGGAAAACAACCAAGGAAAGTGGAATTACGTGAAGTGGGTAATGGTATTTTACCAAATCCCCAGCATAAGACTTTCCTTCCCTATAAATTCATGTGGAATAGTGATGTATTATAAAGAGGGGAGGCCTCTTCTCCCTCACCAATAACTCTCTCTCCCATGTCTCATGAGAATCGGATATGTTTTTCAGTTACACTCTCTCTATCATAACCGACATCACACAAAAGAATTTCAATTGAGATTCATATATCCCAATTGGATGTCCGATAAAAAATACCTATAACTTTAACTCAATATAATACCAACTATGAACTTGAGAGGTATCATGATAATATTTATTCATTTTTGATATGTGGAAAACATCGCCAATTCCCATCAAATGGACCATAAATTCCATTTGATAAAAAACATTCCAAAGTTTCCCCATGACCATTAATGGAACCACATACCTAAGATAAAGCCTTCCCTTATTTCTTATACAATAAAAACCCGTAAAGGGATAAACACTAATAAAAACCCAATAACCAAAATATTACACCAAAGGATGTTATTGTCGGTCTATAAAAGAATTCTCTTGATATTACTATGTATACAGATGCTAATGTATACCAAAAATATCCTTATATGTCTCGTGAACCAATCATGGAACCAAAAAATAATCTTCCCTCATCTCATCACAACGAAGAGGTGATTTTTGTTGAATACCCCTCAAAATGAGAAATTATGATTGATGAGTAATAAATTTAATTTCAATAAAATGAATAATTCCAAGCTGTCTATCCCAAGATCCACCAAAATTAAAGATACATGCATTATGAATATCCATAAAAATGTTAATAACACACTCCCTCTTGCTATTTGTCCGTGGATAAAAATATGTACTCAATGTGACATGATTCCCCATTTCCACTTGGTGGATTCTCTAAAATAATGAATTAATCCTATAATCTCTATTTTATAAAAAAGTAAAGGAAACCCATGTCACCTCACAACATCAATCACATAAAACAAAACCAGATTATAATGTTTTACAATATATTTGATTTGAATGAAATTATGTGACTTTTTCAACTGATCAATCACCACAGAACCAACATTCTTCCATCAGGGGGTCCATGTTAGGTAAAAATAATAATTTCATACATCATCCCACTTCCAAAAAGAAACTAGAAGAGGCTAATGAAAACCAAAAGTATTTAAATGATCTTCCTTTATCTTCTTGATATTGTAACATTGGAAAAAATAAACATAAATTTGATGCTTCAATCCAAAGGACCAGAGTCTATATTTCTTATCATAATACATATTTATAGTGCCTCTATGAATTTGAAATGAATAACTATAAAAATTATAAAAAATTATCTCTTTCATGTTATTGTGACAATAAAATTTTCCTCATATATGAGAATATCTTATGTACAGTGAGAATAAATACAAATGGTCTCCCCCACCATATAGGGTTTCTCAAATTCTCATATAGTCATCATCATAATGTTCTCGATTCTATATTATACAATCAAGGAGGGATAATGATATCCAAAAAAGTGGTCAGAACAATACCTATAACAACCTCCTTTGTATCCAGATGATTTTTTGGAAATATTCTCTACGTGGTTCCACTATAAAATTGATTATGAAATAGTTTACGATAGAAAATTTCTTTTAAGAGTGTTAACATCAATAGTCACCTTCCTAGGCATCTATGAAAAATTAAATTCTAACTCATAATAGAATTATATCCACTTCCTATAGATTAGACACATTTATGTCTGGGAAAATATGTAGATTAAAATTTATTTGTCATAAATTACTATGAACAATTCCAAAAATATATTACCTACATCAATCTAGTGCCTGAATTACTGGGGAAATATATAAATCATGAGTTGTTTAAATATTCTCAAGATGTCATAGCTAACCAGATCTGTAATACACAACATGATCTTCTTACTTGATAACCCAACAAAAACTATTTCTTGAAGAATCATAGAATCCAACATATCAAATATCTAGCTCAAGAAAGATCAATATAGGAGACAATGTCATATGACATTACCACTCATCAAAACTAGAATGAAACATCACATATCATATAAGCATCACCCATTTTGTGGGTTGATAAGTCAAAGGTAATTCCCACTTAGAGGAATCCTCAATGAACTGAAAATAATATTCATCATGAACATGAAATATCTGAATTTAATAGATATTTTGTGGATGTTCCCATTAAAAAATAGCCTTTACCTTATCATGATTAACTAATAAGGGATGCTCAGAAATCATATTCCCCCTGAATTTAAATTATGGAATATAGATGTTTCATTTTTATAGAACTACATAAAAATTTTAAGTCATTATGATTTCAAAAACCAAACTCCGATAGTTCTCATTCATACATAAAAATCATGAATAAACCAAAATATCATTTATGAACACTACCACAAATTTTTTGAGATAATGATAGAATATCTAATTCATCAATGTTAATAATACAGAAACAATGATAGTTATACATAATGAAATAAAAGATATTACTAAACACTATACCTACTATGGAAATCCTTCTTCGGTGTATCAGACCCTCAAACATTAAGATGATCATAATGTAACTAAATATAAATATTTGAAATCCATTTTCCCCTATTATCTGATAAAAAATCAGAAACCCAAGGAAAGTTAACATGGTAATTATTATTACCTAGTTCATATCCTAATAGTTCATTCACATTCAGATCAAACCATATTACATGTTAGAAAATAAAATTGCAGATTCCATTTGGAAACCCTCTCGGGTGAACAAATACCATTTTATCTAGGTGCATGACCCTTCTGAAGTCATCTACCATAGAGAGATGGACACCGACGATGGGGATAAATTTATAAAGGTTCCAATAGAGATTGAGTATTGATAGGATCTGGTCCTTCATGGGCGGTCGATACCTCTGGTGCGTGTTTGTTGGCATCACGAGAACCTCCTGGAGAGCACATGGGAGGGGGAGGCTCAGATACGTTCTCAATACCTACACTTGTTCCCTTAGAATGAGTGGTGGCTTACAGGGATGCAAAGCCCTGAGGTGGGGAGAATGTAAATACCTAGAAATTCCATGTAGTTGTTTTTAATATATGGGAAATTTAAGAGTCCGCAAAAACTAACAGCGCGTGATTCTGAGGCCGGGTGTGCCCAGAATGAATTTATGAACTTTTTTCGGGAACGTTCAGTTAATGTACGATCATGTTTTTGTTACTTTTGAACAGTTTCTTGTAATTGAAATCCGAGGACATCGTTGAAATCACAGTGTCGTTATTCGGTTAAGGAGACCATCACCTCAACCTCAGTAGGTAGAGTTTGAAAGATAGTTTTTGGGTTTTTTCATGGGAATGAAAAATAAAATAAAATGATCTTTTATTTTATTTCTAATAAACCTTCCATGTGAATGCTATGGAGGTGGGGACCACTATGGGTTAAAACCTCCCATTTAGAATTCTCGGTGGCGGGGACCACCTGAGCTAGTAAAACCACCAATTCAATGAATGGTGGTGGGGACCACCCGAACCCCTCATAATGGGAGAAAAAAAATCTTAACTCCATACATTAAATATACAAACTACCCTTTTTTAAATTAATCTAACACTTCAATATTTAATTAAGCCAACCTATTTTGTGCCAATATTAAATTAAACAACATATTCTATTATGTTGGATAATTTTCATTTTGGGGGGATTTGGGAGAGGAGAACCATTTGGAGGATTACTCTCTCCAGTGCAGAACAAGTTCTCCAATGAAGAATGAACTCCCCAATGAAGAACACTCATGCTGATGAGGAACGTCTTCAATGATAACGAACCGACGATTGCGGAAACGCCGATGTCTCCGACATCTCCCCTTCCAACATCACCGAGCAATCAAGGTAGGGTGGTTGTTTGAATTTATTCTCCTCACATGTTCATGATAATTCATCACAAAAATCATGGAAAGATTATAGACACTTGCTACCGCTCTAATGTGGATAGAGCGGGACAAATAAACATGGCACGACCTCTATGAAAATCATGTGTTTAATTGTTCTATTATTCAAGATAGTGGACGATGTCAACCATCCTCGGTGGGGCACGAGAACGGTGGACAGATCCACCTCCAGTCGCGATGAAGGCGCCGGTACAACGACACCGCCCCGCGGCCTTCACCACTAGCATCCCCCCGAGTCCCTGGGGAATTTTCTGTCTGTGGCCTCGACCGCGGCCGCCCCCGGTGGTGTGCACCCCGTGGTCTCCGCCGCCCGCGGTCTCCGCAACCCGTGGCCCCGCGGCCTCCGCCATCTGTGGCCCCCATCGCCTCACGGCCTCCACCATCCATGGCCTCTTTCACACCCTAGCCTCTTCCACCCAGCACCCTCCGCCACCAGCGGACTTCACTACTATGCGGCCTTCATTGTATGTGTCCCTCTGCGGCCCCCACGACCTCGCCGCCCAGCTACCCCTAGTGGCCTTCGTCACCCAGAAGAACATTGCGACCCCTAAGGTCGTGCCGCCTAAACATCCTCGTGCCACCCTCGCGGCCCCCCATGTCCTCACCACCCCGTAGCCCTCGTGGTCACCCTCACGGCCTCCACGGCCTCGCGTAGCCCTCGCATCCTTCGCACCGCCGAGCGCAGACCGAGCCACGTAGCGCGGCCGGGCCGGACCCAACCCCCCAAACGAGACGCAACTGGTCGGGTCACTCTGAATCGGGTAGGTGTGGCCCAGGCCGGGTTGGGCAGTGATGAGACCTGAAACTTGACGTACATGGATATTAAATTACTTTTTCGGAATACTTAATACATAACAAAAACAGACACACAAGGAATGTAATTGTTTAGTTTCTTTGGAAACTCGGAATAAATTCTTCTAATCGTGGTGAAAGATCTTCAACATCTCCCAATAAAGATCTTCCCAATTTTTTCTTACCCACAACCTTTTTTTATATCCTTGGGAAAAGAAAACATAAAAGGGTTGAGCTCAAATTCCCAGTAAGGTTAAACATAGATAACATAAAACAATCCATAAACATTTGAATGAAAAAACTTGAACATAAAATCTAAACATCAAAATCTTGAGTAAAGACATGAATCATGGAAGTACGTAAGGAATATATAATAAGGGAACATCAATCATGATAAAATAGCATGAGAATAAAACATGTAATTGTGGAAACCATTAAGAAAATGATATGATTTCCATAGTAGCCAAGGCATTTCTGCCAAGACCATCTTAGTGGACAAAGTCCCTTTCAAAATCGAGTTCACTCCTCGTTCCAGTCCTGTATTACTGAACCGGTTTAACTTGATGTTCCAGCCATGTCTATCTCATGAGATATAAATCTTTACCCAATGCATTGGAGGGAGATATAGGTCCCACCCATCTCATAATGAAATCATTCTTACTTGTGCCACAACATAAACATAAATAATTCACCATAACCCATAAAATAAAATGGGTTTCATAAACATCATCCCATCATTACGTAATCCATATAAAACAATGGATATCATTTCATCATAATAAAATTGAAACCATATAAATCATATAGACATTTACTTGGAACATAGACATATGAAATAATTTCACCTTATATGGAAAAAGATTTTGATAAAACACTTGAAATGAATTCTCGAGGAAAACATCCTTTCTTATTCAAAATCATTTTATTTTCAAAAAATTCCATGAAATTTTAAAAGAAAAGGATTTTGTTGAAAATAGTCATGAAGTATTTTGGAGGATGTTTCATCAAAATAAGGCTTTATAAAACCGTAAAAATCCGTTCACTCCGTATAAGATAAAAATAACAATCTTCTCGTACTTTTGTCGGAAATGTCAAAAAGTACCTCGTATTGTAAACAAAAGAAAGATTCCTTCCATACAATGTGGTAAAATTAAAAAATGTGTAAAAATGTCTTAAACATAAATGGAAGGAAAGTAAACATTTTATGAAAACATTTTGAGAGCATATGGACATGGATAATAAACATAACCCCTAGTAAATACTTACGAATAAACAATCTCGGATAAGAATGAGATTGGAATAATTATCCCTTACCTTAGGTATGATATTCTTCGTGTGGCTCTAAACCTACTGTACAATGATTTAAATAATGTCATCGGCTTATTACATAATCGTATTCATTGTTATGATATCATATATGTATCACTTATGACTTTATATTACCCGTTCTTTTGTAAATTCCATGTTAAAGTAGGGTTTTGGGTAAAATCATTTCATTTATCGTATGTGTTTCGACTTGTTGTTTCTTGATATTATTACTTATATCATGATTCAACTAATTCCAGAATGTATAAAATGATTTATATATAATATATATTCATCATATACATATATATTATAGATCGATAAATGGAATGAAATACACCGTTCATGGAGACGGTTGGCCTTATGTACGCATGAAGGCTGTTTTCGTTTCCTTATTGAATTGAATGAAACTAAATAGATGACATAAATATATATATACCTAAATCCAGTAGCATTATTATTTAATATATTTCATTATTATTCATTATATAAACTTTATGATCATTCATGTATGGTTAATCATGGAGAATTAATCTCATCGCGTCGTGGAGACGGTAGTCCGTACGTACACACGAGCGGTGATGTCGTTCCCATAGTTATAGAATTGGAGGGGATGGTATAATATATAAAAATCAGTATTATGTTATAATAACCATATATAGTTATTCTTTACACCATTATATTCATCCATGTAAGGTGTTGGTGGAAAAACAGATTACGCCACGGCGTGGAGACTGTATTCTGTACGTACGCACGCGTGGTGATTTTGTTTTCCGTGGGACGGATAGAAGGTGAAATAGGGTTGTTTCATATTTTTAATCAAATATCAGTATATAAGGGATACTTATGTTATTAATTCATAATGAAACAAATAAAGAAGAATAATTTGAAGAAGAAATAAAATTGAATGAATCGGTAACGGATACTACCTCTTCTTTGACACACCTCTTTGAATCCTCCTCTTAGGGTACAAAAATTGGTCTTTGAAGAAGACCAGGACCACTAAGACGTTTCTAGGGAAGTTGAGAAGGGAAATGGTCAGGTTTTTTCCAAGCATAAAGGCTCAAATTTGTGTGAGGAAGAGAGGGAGGAGGTGCCCTTTTATAAGGGAAGAGAGGGGCACCTTTGGAAATGTTAAATACATTAATTTATAATAAATCTAACCCCACGCAAAAACCTCCAAAAATGACTCATATTAAAATATTAGATGATATAGGGTTGTAATATCATCAAACAATAAAATTTAGACATGTTAGAAATTTATTCTAAACATTATGAACTTGATTTATCCTTATTTAATCAATTTAATTTTATTTGTGGTAATACCATTCTAAATTTTAAATTATAACAAATAATTACTTATTAGTTGTGAATTGTCCTTAATTGGATAATTTATAACATTTTCTACCATATAAATTTAAATTTATAATTTTTAAATATTTTTTTGTGATTTTTAAAAAATTTTATAATATTTTATTTTTATAAAATAACAATAGTGTCAATTTTGACACTATTCATTTATTTGAATTTAAATAAAATATATATGGAGGATATGATCGAACTAAAAGCATTAATATATTCATAAAAGGTCATATGTATCTAGAAAATTAGTTGAGCACATTAAATAGGTCATATAGTATTTATTTTATTATTTTTAAAACAATTTATTTGGTTTATCTCTTAATAAAATAATTACTACATGATTTATGTATAATTATTTAGTATACTTATTTGTTGCATAAAAATTAAAAATAAAATCCTATGATGAAGATAAATATATTACCTTTAATAGTAATACTTTTACTCGAATTTATCATCTTAAAATTACAATATTTAAATTGTTATATTTATTAAATTATGAAGGTGAAAACATTGGCATCATTTGAAATAAAATAATATAAGGGTCATAATCGCTTTTATAAGGCTCAAAATGGTAAAATATTCGACCCTTGGATTATTATGATTTAAATATACATTACCAATAAGTTTTGGTCAGGGTTTTGGGCCATTTATGGTAACTATTAGTTTAATAAAAACTATATTCTTGATATTTCACTAGATAAACAATTTCTACGTCACTATTGTCTCACAATTAATAATAATTATTTAATACTTAAAAATTATAAATAAATTCATATGATGTAGATAATTTCATTAGATTTTTGGAGACTATTCATGTTCTAAGTTTCATGAAATTTATCACTAAATTAAAATTAATATACTTATAAGATTTAAGAGAGTGACATGTGGTCACTTTCTTTGGTTTTAATAATAATTAAGATATTTTCATGGGGAAAAGTCCATTAAATGATTCTAATCCGACCCTTAGGTGATATGGGTCGACGTTTAGTCATCCAATATGATTTTGGCTAGTGTTAGGGTAATTTTATAATCTTACATTTACCCTTAATTACCTGATTTACCTTGAACTATGGTAAATAAAATTTACCGTAGTTACTATTCAAAATTCCCAAAAATAAAAAGAAGTCTATAAATATAATTTGTACCCACTGATTCCAAATATGGAATCCATTTTTCGAAATTCAATACACCGAAGTTGCATAAATTAAATTAAAAATAATCCCGTTATCGACAGAAAACAGGTTTTTGTTTAAAACATTACAAAAGATTGAATTAATTTAACCTACGAATTCAAGGTAAAATAAATGCTAATGACATACATTATATTAAATGGTAAAAACATATTCTATTTATACATTAAGACCATTCAGTATTATAATTTATCCACATAAATTATTACGATGAAAAAATTTGTTTTTAATTAAAATATAGCGTGTTTTTACTATTCATTAAAATGTGAAAGTTATCAGAATAACATGAAAATTTTATCCACGGTAAAATTTTATATCATTATTCCAAAGAATAATTTTATTTTGTAAAATTTAACTTATAAACATGTCAAAAACTAGATTTAAATTGGATGCGCCATCAAAAGGTGGCAAAACAGCATTTTTTAAAAAATACTTATTTTACCCGAAAAAATTATTTTGTTCACATAAAATGTTTTAGAAAATTTATAAGATAAATAATAATGTTATAAAATTCAAAATTTTGTTAATTCTATTCATAATGGCTAGTTCGTGATAATATTATAACAATATATCATTGTTTAGTGAAACCCGGTATTACGTACAACACATGCTATCGAGGAAGGTCACGATTGCGTGTAATGAAAGCCAAGTCAAGGTTACGTGTAGTGCAAGACTCCTTTGTTGTTGCATATAACAAAATCCAACCATATTTCATTTATACATTGAATATATATATATATATACATACACACAATGTTGTGTCGAATAACATCTATCAAATGAACTTGAAATTGTGTCTAACATGATCCAAGAATTGTGTTGCGTATACTGCAACCTAATACGGAGTTTCTTATAGCACAAGATAATCTTTGTGTAGCATAAAAAACATGACAGCAAATAAATTAAAAATAATACTTATCATAAAATCTCGGGGTGTTACATTCTACCCCCCTTAAAATGAATTTCACCCTCGAAATTCGTCAGGGTTATAAATGGTTTGTTACTTTAGAATTTCCTTCATAGAAACCCACATCGTAAAAACAATAATGCTAAAACTTAATTTTAAAAAGTGAAGTATGAAACATAATGGTTACCCAAATTAAATCATCACTAGTTTTCCACATAGGAGATCATAGGTGAAAATATGGATATGGAGGAGAAATCTGACCATCATGTTCTGATGGAGAGTGGTAAAGAACATGGCTATGAAAAATCCAACAATCACAAAGCCATAGATTTGTGATGATATAAGGTACCATCTGATTCATCAGATATAAGAGAACTAGGATAACATTTTTGGTTTTCAATATCATTTTCTTAAAGTTAAAAAATTTGAATTAGAAGAAATACTTACTTGATTTTGGTACAATCTCACTGTTGTTCGTGAATTGAAAAATTTCCACTTCATCTCTTAAAGAAACGATGTTGAATTTGTTATTGATGAAGCGTTAGCAGATCATGTGATAGAATGATGGGTCATTCCATCTGTTTCAAAGAAAAGGTTACCAAAAGTTACAAGTCCATCTTACGGTGAGATTAATCGTATATGGTTCCAAAAATGGACTTATACTTTATTTATCATACCTCTTAATAAAATAAAACTACTTTCCACTAACCAGGGACTTCCTGTAGGCTAGTGGTAGGTGATAAAGGCTTGTCGCACTTCGGTTGTGGGTTGGATTTCCACAGCCTTGTCCGACGCGATGGGCTCTCGCCCGTCCTGCAGGTTTTCCTTTTTCTAGAACTACATTACTATATCATCCCATAAATAATATAGAAAAAAGCATCTATCCTTAAACAATACTAACTTATGTCCAACATAATCCATTCCAATCTTTAGGCTTATCCATAATATTACAACCCATTTACATATTATAGTGAAAACGATTACCATAGATTTCATATAACAATCATGTTAATACCATCGTTGATCCCCATATATCATAAGATATGTCTTGTTGGTCACATTCCAAATGTTCGAAGGCCTTAATAATATATTCTCTTGAAAAATGAATACCCATTGAATCATAGTGAAAACATGAGTGCTGTCAAAAGTTAACTCTTTCCACATACCAAAACCCCAAAATTCTATATACTCAAACCATGATATAACTATTTCCTTATATCAGTCATGAGATCATGAATACTTTCAAACATTTCATTTTCTCCTTATCCCTTCATTATGGGCATATCATCTTTTTTCAAAAAATATCTCAATCACTTTCCATGGCTACCGGTACTATAAAATTATTGAAAACCACAATAGACTAATAAAAAAATATTCTAATACACCATAAAAGTACATCAACAACATTATTCTGGAATACCAATACATAAACACATCAATCCATCATATTCTATTATTGTCTTGGAATAAGTCCTTCCTTGATTTAGAAGTAACTTTTTAGGTCAGTGCATTGAGTTGGATAATGCCCATGTTCTCCACAAATAATACATTGAACTCCATAACAGTCTGTCACTCTATGACTCTTTTCTCCACACAGATAACATGTGACCCTCCATTTGAGGTATTCCTCAATGTTCTTATTTACTTCTTTAGAAATCTCAATCTTCCTTTCTTTATGCTCATCAACATGCGAACATGAATAAATGTCTATCTTCCTCTTATTTTATGAATTAGGCATACCACTAAATTTCACCTTGTTAATCATATATCGCGATTACTGATTCAGCATAATCACAATATCTTTCTATCTAGGCATTACACAATTTTGTTTCTCATAGTCACCAATTTTTCTATTGGATTCAATGTTAACTTAATTCCTTCCGGTTCCCTATATTGACTAAAACACAAAAAAAATTCCATGAGAGGAAAAATTCATACAAGGAAATCAACATAATAAAGGGGGAGTACCTTCAATATCTATCATCTTAGGTTTAATTCTAAGATCATTAGCACAATTCTAGGACAGTAACCTATATGTATACTTAACCTTAGGGACATACCTAGGCATACCTTAGAAAGATCTCTAGGGATCTCACTATAGTTATCACATCCTAGATTCCAAAGGTTGACTAAACCTTTCCTCTGATACCAACTGTAGAGACCCGAAGCCTGACGTACATGGACATTACATTACTTTTGCAGAATAATTAATACATAACAAAAACAGACACACAAGTACTGTAATATTTTAGTGTCTTTGGAAATTCGGAATAAAATCTTCTAATCGTGGTGAAAGATCTTCAACATCTCCCAATAAAGATCTTCCCCTTTTTTTATTACCTAAAACCTTTCTTTATATCATGGGGAAAAGAAAACATTAAAGGGGTGAGCTCAAATGCCCAGTAAGGGTAAACATACAGAACATAAAACAATCTATAAACATTTGAATGAAAAAACTTGAACATAAAATCTAAATATCAAAATCATGAGCAAAGACATGAATCTTGGAAGTATGTAAGGCATATATCATAAATGAAAATCAATCAGGGTAAAATAGAATGGGAATAAAACATGTAATTGTGGAAACCATTAAGCACATGATATGATTTCCATAGTATCCCAGGCATTGCTGCCAAGACCATCTTAGTGGACAAAGTCCCTTTCTGAATTGACTTCACTCCTCGTTCTAGTCCTATATTACTGAACCGGTTTAACTTGCCATTCTAGCAATGTCTATATCATGAGATATAAATATATACCCAATGCATTGGAGGGAGACATAGGTCCCACCCATCTCATAATGAATTCATTCT
This sequence comes from Viscum album, assembly GCA_963277665.1. NCBI lineage: Eukaryota > Viridiplantae > Streptophyta > Magnoliopsida > Santalales > Viscaceae > Viscum > Viscum album. Next base: position 1,910,385,896 of record OY728133.1, read on the forward strand.
TACTTGTGCCACAACTTAAACATAAATCATTCACCATAACCCAAAAAATAAAATGGGTTTCATAAACATCATTCCATCATTACATAATCCATATAAAACAACGGATATCATTTCATCATCATAAAATTGAAACCATGTAAATAATAGAGACATTATACTTGAAACATTTACATATGAAATAATTTCATCTTAGATGGAAGATGATTTTGATAAAACACTTGAAATGAATTCTCGAGGAAAATATCCTTTCTTATTCAAAATCATTTTCTTTTCAAAAAATGCCATTAAATTTTAAAAGAAAAGGATTTTTTTGAAAATAGTCATGAAATATTTTGGAGGAAGCTTCATTAAAATAAGGCTTTATAAAACCGTAAAAATCCATTCACTCTGTATAAGTTAAAAATAACAATCTTCTCTTACTTTTTTTGGAAAATTCAAAAAATACCTCGTATTATAAACAAATAATGATTCCTTACATACGATGTGGTAAAAGTTAGAAAAGGGTAAAAACGTCTTAAAAATACATGGAAGGAAATTAAACATTTTATGAAAAAAATTTGAGAGCATATGGACATGGATAATAAACATAACCCCCAGTAAATAATTATGAATAAAAAATCTCGGATAAGAATGAGATTGGAATAATTATCCCTTACCTTTGGTCCGATATTCTTCGTATGGTTCTGAACCTCATGTATAATGATTTAAATAATGTCATTGACTTATTACATAATCATATTCATTGTTATGATATCATATATGTTTCACTTATGACTTTATATTACTCTTTATTTTGTAAATTCCTTGTTAAAGTAGCGTTTTGGGTAAAATCATTTCATTTATCATATGTGTTTCGACTTGTCATTTCTTGATATTATTAGTTATATCCTTATTTATATAATTCCACAATCTAAAACATTATTTATATATAATATATATTCATCATATACATATATATTATAGATCGATAAAAGGAATAAAATACACCGTTCATGGAGACGGCATGCCTTACGTACGAATGAACATTATTTTCGTTTCCTTATTGAATTGAATGAAACTAAATAGATGACATACATATATATATAAATAAATCCAGTAGAATTATTATTTCATATATTTCATTATTATTCATTATATAAACTTTATAATCATTCATGTATGGTTAATCATGGAGAATGAATCACATCGCGTCGTGGAGACGGTAGTTCGTACTTACGCATGAGCGATGATATCATTCACATAATTATAGAATTGGAGGGGATGGTATAATATATCATAATCAATATGATGTTATAATAACAATATATAGTTATTCTTTACACCATTATACCCATCAATGTAAGGTGCTGGTGGAAAAACAGATTACACCACGGCGTAGAGACGGTATTCCGTACGTACGCACGCGCATTGATTTTGTTTTTCGTAGGATGGATAGAAGGTGAAATAGTGTTGTTTCATATTTATATTTTAAAATATCAGTATATTAGGGATACTGATGTTAATACTTCATAATGAAACAACAAAATAAGAATATGTTGAAGAAAAAAGAAAATTGAAAGAATCGGTAACATATATTACCTCTTCTTTGACACGCCGCTTTGAATCCTCTTCTTAGGGTACTAAAATTGGTCTTTGAAGAAGACCAGGACATCTAGGATGTTTCTAGGGAAGTTGAGAAGGAAAATGGGTAGGTTTTTTCCAAGCTTAAATGCTCAAATTTGTGTGAAGAAGAGGGGGAGGAGGTTCCCTTTTATAAGAGAAGAGAGGGGCACCTTTGGAAATCATAAAAATATTAATTTATAATAAATCTAAACCCACTTAAAAACCTCCAAAAATGACTCATATTAATATATTAGATGATATAGGGTTGTAATATCATCAAAAAATAAAATTTAGACATGTTAGGAATTTATTTTAAACATTATCAACATGATTTATCCTTATGTAATCAATTTAATTTTACTTTTGGTAATAACATTCTAAATTTTAAATTATAACAAATAATTACTTATTTGTTGTGAATTGTCCATAATTGGATACTTTATAATAGTTTGTACCATATAAATTTAAATTTATAATTTTTAAATATTTTTTGTGATTTTTAATCAATTTTATAATATGTTATTTTTATAAAATAACAATAGTGTAAATTTTAACACTATTAATTTATTTGAATTTAAATAAAATATATACAGAATATATGTTCGAAATAGAAGCTTTAATAGATTCATAAAAGGTCATATGTTTCTAGAAAATTAGTGGAGAACATAAAATAGTTCATATAATATTTATTTTATTATTTTTAAAACCATTTATTTGGTTTATCTCTTAATAAAATAATTACTACATCATTGTTGTATAATTATTTAATATACTTATATGTTGCATAATAATTAAAAATAAAATCCTGTGATGAATAAAAATCTACCACCATTCACAATAATACTTTTACTCTAATTTATCATCTTAAAATAACAATATTTAAATTGTTATATTTATTAAATTATGAAGGTGACAACTTTGGCATCATTTGAAATAAAATAATATTAGTTTCATAATTGCTTTTATAAGGTTCCAAATGATAAAATATTCTACCATTGGATGATTATGGTTTAAATTTACATGACCAATAAGTTTTGGTCAGGGTTTGGGGCCTTTTATGGACACTATTAGTTTAATAAAAACTATATTCTTGATTTTTCACTAGATAAACAAATTCTGCATCACTATTGTGTCACAATTAATGATAACTATTTAATCCCTAAAAATTATAAATAAATTAATATGATATATATAATTTCACTAGATTTTTGGAGACTATTAATGTTCAAAGCTTCATGAAATTTTTCACTAAATTAAAATTAATATACTTATAATATTTAAGAGAGTGGCATGTGGTCACTTTCTTTGGTTTTAATAATAATTAAGTTATTTTCATCGAAAAAAGTCCATTAAATGATTCTTATCCGACCCTTAGGTGATATGGGTCGACTTTTAGTCATCCAATACGATTTTGGTAGGTGTTAGGGTAATTTTATAATCTTATATTTACCCTTAATTACCTGATTTACCTTTAACTATGGTAAATACAATTTACCGTAGTTACTATTCATAATGCCCAAAGATAAAAAGTAGTCTATTAATATAATTTGGACCCACTGATTCCAAATATGGAATCCATTTTTTCATATTCAATACACAGAAGTTCCAGAAATTAAATTAAAATTAATCTCGTTGTCGAAAGAAAACGGGTTTTTGTTTAAAACATTACAAAAGATTGAATTGATTTAACCTACGAATTCAAGGTAAAATCAATGATAATGAAATACAATATATTAAATGGTAAAAATATATTTTATTTATACCTTTATACCATTAAATATTATAATTTAACCACATAATTAATTACGATGAAAAAAAAATTTTAATTAAAATATAGCGTGTTTTTACTATTCATTAGAATATGAAAGTTATCAGAATATCATGGAAATTTTATCCAAGGTAAAATTTTATATCCTTATTCCAAAGTATAATTTTATTTTGTAAAATTGAACTTATAAACATGTGAAAACTAGATTTAAATTGGGTGCACCATCAAAAGATGACAAAACTGCATTTTTTTAAAAATACTTATTTTACCCGAAAATTTTATTTTGTTCACATAAAATGTTTTAGAAAATTTATAAGATAAATAATAATTTTATAAAATTAAAAATTTGGTTAATTATATTAATAATGGCTAGTTCGTGATAATATTATAACCATATATCGTTGTTTAGTGAAACCTGGTATTGCGTACAACACACGCGATCGAGGAAGGTCACGATTGCATGTAATGAAAGCCAAGTCAGGGTTGCGTGTAGTGAAAGACTACTTTGTTGTTACATATAAAAAAATCCAACCATATTTAATTTATAAATTGAATATATATATATATATATATACACTCAATATTGTGTATAATAAATTCTATCAAATGAACTTGAAATTTTGTGTATCACGGTCCAAGAATTGTGTTGCGTATACCGCAAGCTAATACGGTGTTTCCTATAGCACAAGATAATCTGTGTGTAGAATAAAACACATTACATAAAATAAATTAAAAATAATACTTATCATAAAATCTCGGGGTGTTACAGGGAGGGTCGGGTCGGTCCTACTGGGTCAGACCGGACCCAGGCCAACTTCGAAATTTTCGCTCTACCAACCATAACATTGGCTCCAGGCATCCGATTGATGAACCGTCAGAGGTGCTGGAAACCTGAGAGTGAGATAGTCCCTTTGAGTATACCCCATTTTTGATTTGGATGAAGTTGGAATACCGTCAGGTTAGATCAAGCATGAACCCAACTGGGCCCTTGAAACTAAAAGGCTGACAACTCACAGACCGGGCGTCTGATTGACACACCATATGTTGTGTTCAGACCCCTATCACATGGTGGTCCTTTGATATACCTATTCATGAGACTTCTTGGAAGATGGAGTATCAATCAGTGGCTTGGAGAGCGGACCCTCCAAGAGACAAGTGAGCATAGTGTGGGAATCCTCTAACTGGCTATGACATGAAGAATGAATAGAGATCCTGTGTGGGTCAGCACCGAGAGATCCGGTGTGGGTCAGCACCTAGAGATCTTATGTGGGTTTGCACCACGAGATCATGTGTGGGTCAGTAGTATAGCCTCTTAATAGAGTAAGATGATTCAGTAGTCACATTTAATCATCTCTACTATTGTACCTATGAAATACCTGGTGTGAGCTGAGTCTGTACCCTATGGTACTTTCCATCATGGTAATACCTTGGTGGTATTCTTTTGTGTGGTGTACCTGTGTGGTACTTACCATCATGGTATTTCTTATTTTTTGGAACAATTTAGCTTTGGGCTTTGAGTTGGACTCTGTGTTTTTCCTCATGATTGATATGGGTTGACTTGATAACATAGGTATACGTATGGGCATATAACTAACAAGGGTTGTCAGTTGATTCCATGATGTGTGGTTTATCCTTGGTTGATTTTGTGAAACATTCAGGGTCTTGGGGTCCCTGCTGAGTATCGTTATACTCACCCTTGCACAGGCTATGCTCGCACCCTGTTGTGTTTGGTGCAGACGACGGACAACGCTGACTGAGGAAGAGTGTACCAAGACTGGAGGTAGCTCGGAGGTGGATGTTAGATGAGGTGAACCGTAGAGATGTCTGTCAGTGAGCTGTACCTACACTTTAGGTAGGATTCATGGTGAACGATCCAGGAGCTGTTCCATTTCACTTGTACATTCAGTTTCCTAGTACATTCCAGCTGGTCTTGTATTCTGGCCTCTTTTACTTACGATACTCACTATATTTACTATTCAATTTACTTGAGTTTGTTTCTTGTTGTGTTCTTGGTTGTGTGTGTTACAAGTTATAAAGACAATTACTTCCCAGTTTAAGGCAATGTGCCTTCGTTTCTAGTAGCCAGCCCCTAGAATATGGATGTCGGTTTTGGGGTAGTCAGGACATGGGCCCCAGGGGATGGGTTATGACAATAGCAAATCAAATATCTGGTATTATATTATGGAATCTATCACAGCCTCTTGGATATCATGAATGACATCAATCACAACATCATGCAATCGGCTTTTCATCGGGTTACAACAAAAATAGAACTTCAATGATATAATTCATAAAATAACAAAACATTTGTACCACCCAACCGTGAAATCAAATCAACTATAACATTTGAAAAACCATAACAATTGAAATATTCGATGTAACATGGATTTTCCCTATAAAAGGGTTAGATACTCCCAAACACATCTTATTACCAAAAACATATTCCTTCTTATCCCTATATATAGGCTATAAATAGTATGAAAAATAAGAAAATAAAAATATCATTTGATACCACTTTGTAACATCCCAGTTCTAGGTGCCACCAAATGGTTCCCCATAACCAATTAGTCACATTGCCTCAAGCGCATTACCCTGAATGCCAGAGGCTGCAGACTAGCAGTGAGGGTTGTGAGTGTGATATTGGAGAAACTATTACCCCATTGGAATAATAAACAGTAGAACACCAATACTACCCAACACTAGAAGAAATAATATTGTACAATAAGAAAACAACGGAATACTGGAAGTAAACAAACAACTCGAGCACTTCTAGAAATGATGCAAGTCGCATAACACTACGAATACAACCAAACATATCCCAAAGCTTGAAATATTGTACTAAACCAATGTACAATAAAAACATGTAAAATCTAGTATCATTTCATGTATCATCTTGTTCCCATGGTCTCCATCTCCACAACTATCATGTACCTAGAGTTGAAAGGAACTTTCCCTTATCTATACCTACAACAATATAATCTATCTGGGCCAGAAAAGCGTGACCCAAACATGGTGTGAGACAATTCCCAGTAGGTAAACACCCAAAGATCTGTTCCTAACTATCAGTGAATATATATATAGCTGTAAATATGAAAAATGACGTAATAATCAAGGATGTACTCAAAAGTAAACAATATTTCAGTTGCAAACTACATTCATTTACATTTTTAATTATTCAACATATCATTCATAATAAACCCTCTAGGAATGTTCTAATATTCTAACCCCTCATGTTCAACTTCTCATTTAAACACTACATATATAACAACCCTTTGGAATTATCACATAGTCTAACCCCTTTGGTCTCACACAAACAATGACTCTCTGAGAAAGCACTCACTCTCAATTCCTCATGTAGTCTTTTAACGATAAACTAGAGACTCTATAAGGAATAACTCAATGTCAATTCCCCCTATGGTCTCATAAAGATATACAATATACACACTGAGTGATCACTCATCGTCAATCCACCCTATGGTCTCACAACATGAATAGTATGACAGACGCTCTGGAGAAGCCCTCAACATCAATTTCCCTAAAGGTGTAACTACACTAGGTTTTCATAACCATGTGTAATGCAAGTGTGAGGAAATGATATCTAGCTACCAATGTAAAGCTCAAATACTACTTGTCTAAACAAATGAAATTCATATCACAAGAATGTCATATACTAACAACTGCATCCTTACTATACTAGGCATGAAAAAAAAACAACCCAAAAGGGAGTTCCAGACCAAAGGGTCAATATCTGAAAAACATGGGAAAACCCATACATAAACAAGGTAATAAACCCTATTCATCACCATAAGCCCATTCTCTAGAAAAAAAAGCATATCAGGCATCAACATAGTTAAAATCCAAAACACACAATACCCTAAACTAGGTTATTCGGATCTTTGTAAAAATACAATTTAAAGGAAGCTACAGAAAGTGAAAAACCACCCACCTTGATGTTGTATGATCGATATAGTTGAACCTCATCCTTTTAATCGAACTAGAATGTCGTAGTTCTAAAAATCATAAAAAATGGTCAACCTTGAATATCTCATGATGGAAGAGAAATATGGAGGAGAGGATCTCGGAAAAGGAAGAAATCACCGAGGGGAATAAAATGAAACTGATGATGTATGATTTGAAGAATGAATAACATATCAGAGGCTCAGAGACGAATTGTAGCACTCAATCACTTTTAGAAAAGAAGAAGTTAGAAGAAGTCAATTTTTTGATATTGTAACGACCCTAGTCTGATTAAAACAAATTACACAATGTGTTCATGTAATTTACATTCCATTTACATTCTTTAACAGGCCCCCACTTTAAGTGGTCTCCAGGTCACCTCACACAGCCATGTACTCAGCCGTTACATGGCTAGTACAAGGATACCTATAGCAACTATGTACATGGAATGTACTTCAGAGTACATAATGTGTACTCCTTAAATTTCCAAAAAAAAACTCTCCTTTTCCTAAAAAACACTCAAAAACAAGATCCATGCTTGAAATAATGATCTAGGTTCTTACAAACCCCCACCCCCCTGTAATGAAATTTGTCCCTGAATTTACCTAAAAAGGAGGTGCAGAAGAAGAATCTTCAAATAGATCTTGCCACTACGATCTCACATCGGCCTCCCTCTCCAAAGTCTCTTCCTGTACATGCCTGTGTTACCACAACACTCATACCCGAGGAACGGATCGGCCACAAAGATCCTTCACACTCCGATCAACAATACTGATAGGATGCTCCTTGAAATATTAATCATGATCTCATTATCTTATAACCTTAATATAATAAAATAATAAAAACAATTACTATTCATAAAGTTCATATTACTATTCATAAGGGTATGTTATTATTCACAAAAAAACATGTTGGTTCTATCAGACTCCAAATAACATACTGATCACAACTGTAGATGGCCGTTTTTTGTAATTAAAATCACCGAAGAGGAAAATTTATGTTTTATGGATAGTTTATAACTATCAACTTAAAAAATGATTCAATAATTTTAATTTATTTTTAAAACCATGATGTGTTATATTCACCCCAACATCTAGAAATTATGTCCTCTCAATTATTTTTACTTATTAAACAAGTTAGGTTACCATTCCATCATAGAATTTTCATATTCCCATTTTTCTTCTTCAACCATGTGGTATCTCTACAAAACATTTACCTGGTGGATTACCTTATTCTAGGATACTTTCTCTCAAGAATTAAGAATCTGGATAGGTTTCTATTTATAAGAAATGTTCTCTTGCATCTGAACTACTTCTTTTCTGAAGACATTAGATGAATCTAAAACATACTTTCTCAACATCGAAACACGAATAACATTTTGTATTTGAGATAAACATGGAGGAAAAGATACCCAGAAAGAGACTTTTCTATCTTTATCCAGGTATTTATATGGTCTAATGAACCATGGATATAGCTTTCCTTTCTTACCAAAAGGGACAACAATATTTTATAGTGAGATTATAAGAAAAACATTATCACCTACCATAAAATAAATATATTTCTTCCAATTATCTTCATAACTTTAATGTCTTCTCTTAGTTGTCACCATGTGTTGCTGGACAATAATCACTTTCCAAGCCACTGAATCAATTAATTTTGTTCCCATAAAATTAATTTCTCTAAAATCACCACAAAAATAATAAGTTTGACATAGATTCCCATACAATTCCCTAAAAGGTTCCATATGTATATATGAATGAAAAATATTTATATGAGAACTCAACTAAAGAAATATGATGATCCCAAATTCCCTGGTAGTCCATTGAAAAAGCTCAAATCATATCCTCCAAATATTGAATTATTTGTTCTACTACCCATATGATTGAGGATGAAAATATGTACTGATATTTAATCTAGTTCCCAACGAAATTTGAAGGTCCTTCCAAAAATTAAAAGTGATGCTTAGATCCCATTCAGATACAATAGAAAGATGAAATACATGTAACTATGAAGTCACTTTGAGGTAATGTTGAGAACACTGATCCAAAAGCATTTTCCCTCGAAAATGAAAGAAATCTGTAGATTTAGTCATTCAGTAAACAATAACCAGGATTGCATTGTTACCTTGAGAAGCCTTTGGTAGTAACACCACGTCGTCTATGGATATATTTTTCCATTTCCCCTCTGGAGCTGGAAATGGTTGCATCAGAACTTTTGGTAACGGCCACTCTTGGTTAACATGAATCCATGTCAAAAATTTCACGTTAAAATATGAAATATATCCTTTCATTCCATACCACCAGTAATACCCCCAAAGGTCCTTATACATCTCATTACGTCAATGATGAACAAAAAATGGAGAACTATGAGATTCACAAAAAAAACATTATTTAACTGGGAATCAAACAACACACATAATCGTTTTCCAAATCATAAAACACAATTGCTATCAAGGTTTACTTATGGAAACATACCCATTTTAACCAATTTTTACTTTTTATATAGCTCATGGTCTTCCTTATATTCTTACTTAAATTCTATTTGATAACGATGATTACATTGAAAGAAAAAATAAAATATTATTATTTCATACACCAATAACTTCTACGACAAAATTCCTCGAATCATTAATCAAGGGATTATGTTCCATATGTAACATTGTAAAGACCCGTAAAATTGAAGGGAAATTTTTTCTTAATTTTCTATGGAATTTTAAAAGAGTGAAGTTTCTAACGGCACCTGATTATGAGGCCCGGTGTGCCCGGAATCAATTTCCAAAGTTTGGCTCGGGTACGTTCAGTGAACGAACGAGTGGGTTTTTCTAACTTTTGAAATGGTGCCCAGAATCGAATTCCGAGGGCACCGATGAACTCGCAGCACCGATATTCGCTTAAGGAGACCTTTTCCGAGGTTGCGTTTTATGCGGGTTGAGTGTTAGTTTTGGGGGAAATTAAATGAAGTTAAATAAATTGTGGAAACCCAATTTATTTTTATCCATGTTGGTTATATCCTCCCAAAGAGAGTTAGAGGTGGGACCCACATCCACTTAACCTCCCTAGAGAGGATTAAGTGTGGTGGGGCCCACATGAACCCTAACTCTTCAACTCCCCTTTAAACTCCCAATAACTCCTCTTCTTTTTAATTTTGACAACTTGTGTTATTAATTGAGATGAGTGACATAATTTCAAACTTTTGAAATTCAAAGTGGTTTAGTTGTGTAAATAAAATAATCCTTAGACTTATTTTATTTTTGGTTATAGTTTTGCCTCCTTGAGAGTGTTGGGAAGCTTTCTTCATCTTCTTCAACCACGGCGAAGAACTCGAAGAACACTTAGGCTCCGACGAAGAACGCCGTCACCATAAGAAGAGAAAGACGTGACGTCTCTTCTCTTCTTCGCAGCCGGTGTGTTTCCGAAGATCGACGATGCCGCTTCTTTCAATCTTCTTCCCGTGTCAACGAAAGGAGACGCCGCTTCCTCCTCGGGCTTTCTCCGTCAGCTTACGAAGCTTCTCCAGTGACGCTACCTCTTCGGACGCACCTCGACGTCAACGGAATCGATGTACGATTTCCGCGACGCCGGACCTCCACGACGCTTGTCTTCCGCGGCATGTTGACGTGCTCCGCTCTTGAAACCGAGGTAGGGGATTATTGTTATTTTATTTAATTATCTCCGTTCTTGATTCTAGCATGTCGAACTTCGAGGATAAAAGACTAAATGTTATCGTTTAACGAGAGGGGGTGCCGGACCGCACAAACACGGACGAACCCCCCTCCTGTGTTCATATTTGTTTCCTTGCGGATGGAATGGGATGGTGTGGTGCCGTCGCACCACGCGGGAATCGCACAGCAAGTATTGCGCGGCGCCGTCGCGCCACGCCTTGGAAAGAAATTCAAGAATGTGACGCCGTCACGCCGCGTCAAAGAAAATCGAAGGCGCTGTGGCCGGATCGGGGCCGCGGTGTCGTCGCACCGCTCCAGATGACAAGGTCCGCGGCCGGTTCCGGGCCGCGGCGGAGCTTGGTGACCGGCGGCCAGCCGGGCCGCCGGTGTCGGAGCCGGAAAGGGATCGGCCCCTGCTGGTCCCGTTGAGATGGAACCGGCCGTCCAAGTCGGGCCGTCCGGAAAATGGGAAAGCTGGGGGAATTAAATTCCCCCTGCTACCTTAAAAACGGACCCCCCATAATGAGGGGGGGCCATGGTTTCACAAGGGGGGGCAGGCGCCCCCCGTTTTTTCCAACAGCTCGGCCGAAGGCCGAGCTGGCTGCGCGCCCAGCGCGCTGCGTCCAGCCGGACCGGCACCAGGCCGGTCCGCTAGGCCGGTCCGGGCCGGGCCGACCCTATATGGGGCGGGTCGACCCGGTTCGGGCCAGCCGGGGGGTCTCGGGCCGGGTCGGCCCGTGCCCGAAACCCCCGATACCGAACTGTTTGGGTTTAAATGCCCATAACTCGGGCTACGGACCTCCAAACGACGCTCCATCAGCGGAGATGCGATCCTTGGATCGAGACGGTTGTTTCGGTATATCACACTCAAGTTTTCGGAATACTTTGAGTTCGGCCGGGTTGGTTCGTACACGAAACCAACCGGGCCCTCGGAGCGGAAACGCTCATATCTTGAGCTACATGCATCTGATTGACGTTCCGTCAACTTTGTTGAGTTCCTCTTAGTGAGACGGATCTTTTCGCATACTCTGACCGAGGTTTGGACGCAGGTGGAGTATGTTCCGGTTGGTTTTTCCTTAAAAAACCGACAGGGCCCCTGGGACGAAAAAGCCAATAACTCTCAGACCGGGCGTCTGATTGACGCGCCGTCTGTTACGTTGAGTTCCTATTGATGATATGGAACTTTTAGATACATCAACTTCGGACTATGTGACAGTTGATGTATCAGCCTCTCGGCTCGTGGAGCGGACCCTCCCGAGCGAGCTTGCTGTGTGCGGGAACCCTAGTGCTGGCTGCGGCTTCGATGACGACATTTGTCCAGAGATCCTCAGTGGACTACGACGATGAAGATAGCTGGTCTTGTATCCTATGTGGGTCCTAGATATGCTGGTCTTGTATCCTATGTGGGTCCCAGCTTAGATGATTCAATACTGGTCTTGTATCCTATGTGGGTCCCAGTATAGATGAATCAATGAAGACAACTGGTCTTGTATCCTATGTGGGTCCTAGCTGTGCTGGTCTTGTATCCTATGTGGGTCCCAGCTTAGATGATTCAATACTGGTCTTGTAACCTATGTGGGTCCCAGTATAGATGAATCGATGAAGACAGCTGGTCTTGTATCCTATGTGGGTCCTAGCTGTGCTGCTCTTCTATCCTATGTGGGTCCCAACTTAGATGATTCAATACTGGTCTTGTATCCTATGTGGGTCCCAGTATAAATGAATCAATGAAGACAGCTGGTCTTGTATCCTATGTGGGTCCTAGCTGTGCTGGTCTTGTATCCTATGTGGGTCCCAGCTTTGATGGTTCAGTACTGGTCTTGTATCCTATGTGGATCCCAGCATAGGTGATTCAGTATCTATGTCTGATCATCTCATTCATCTTTTCGATGATGTATACCTGTGTCAGTTGAATCCTGTTGCTTTCCTGTGTGGATTGTGTTGTGCTATCCTGTGTGGATTTCATTTTGATTTCCTGTGTGGAATACGTATACTTTCCTGTGTGGACTAAGTTGTACATGGGCTCGGAGGTTGGAGCGTATTGGAATTGATGACTTAGGTATATGTATGGGCATATACCTAAGCAGTGTTGGTTGTTACTTCGTGTTTGTATCTCTTCTTTGTGGTTTATCCTTTTAGGATTTTGGGAGACCTTCAGGGGTCTCGGGGTCCCTACTGAGTAGCTTATACTCACCCCTGCACGGGCTATGCTCGCACTACGTTGTGTTGGTTGCAGATGACGAACATCGTTGATCGTGGATGAGGCTTGCGGAGCAGGACGATTCCTAGAGGTGGACCACTGAGCGGGACGTGCTCGGAACGGACGGCGGGACCCGAGGAGCTGTGGAGCTATCTGTACCCACCCTTCAGGTGGGATTTCCAGAGGATGACTCGGTGTAGCTGCTTTTACTTTTCAGTTACTGTTTTCTTTTTCGAGTTGTACTTTACTTTCAGTTGGGGTTTGTATACTGGCCCATTTACTTTTCCACACTTACAGTTGTACTCTGTTTTTACTTAGTGTTTACTTTTCCGCTTGCTTACTCTATGGTGCTTGTTTATTTTTCAAAGTCAATGGCTTCCCTTTTTATCGGAATTTACACCTTGGTGCTAGTCGCCAGCCCCTGGCCTATGGAAGGCGGGCTTGGGGTAGTCACGGCACGGGCCCCGAGGATGGGTCATGACAAATTGGTATTAGAGGAGTTCGGTTCTACCACGAACTCTGATCTTTTCTATATGAAGCAATATTGTTTAGCATATTGTGTGTGGTTATCAGTCCAGGGAGTCCAGTGTTGGTGCGGAAGCCGACGTATCCGTACACGAGGACCCTGAATTCCGATTTCCTACTTAATGCACGAAAACATTGATTGCGTGTGTGTTTCAAGTTTTCTTTGTGATTACTTTGTGTTAGCTCACCAGGTATACAGATCTTCCTGTGGCGCACCTGTTTCATTTCAGGATGGCCCCACGATGGCAGCCAACTAGGGTTCCGAGAGTCGAGCGTGATGACATCCCACCGAGCGACGAGGCCTCGGTGCAGGGCTCCTTGTCAGCAGAGCCACCGGAGGTACCTTTACCCGCCGAGCCACTGAAGCTACCAGCCCCAGCCGCTGACGATGCACGTCGCCTAAGCGCGCTGCACGAGTTTCAGCGTCAGCGACTGCCCAGGTTCCGAGGAGAGACAGACCCCCAGGCAGCCGAGGACTAGCTGGAGGCAGTCGTACGAGTTTTCAGGCTAGTAAGGACACCAACAGACCTCATGGTAATCCTCGCTACGAGCCTACTGCACGCAGCAGCGGGCCGATGGTGGAGATTGATGCTCGAGGTGCACGACGAGACATCTCTTCCCTAGACGGACTTTGAGAGCATCTTCCGCTCTAAGTTTGTCCCAGCCACCCTCCGTGCGGTGCGCATTCATAAGCTTCTTCAGCTGCGGAAGGGTAGCTTGACAGTGGCCCAGTACTCGGCGAGATTTACTAATCTCTCGCGCTACTCCACAGACATGGTACGAGACCCGTTCTTCCAGGCTCGAACCTTCGAGCTGGGACTGAGGCATGAGATCAGGGCTTCGATGATCTCCCTCAACATTCCGACACAGGCAGAGGTGTTGGAGAGATCCCTTTTAGTGGAGAGTTTTCTCGCCGAGCAGGCTCCAGTGACAGGGCCCTCCGCAGGACGGCCCGTAGCATGGTCTTCTGCAGTTGGCAGTAGATAGGTGACGCAGAGGTCCAAACGGGCCAGACCATCAGATGGGCTGTCACTGGATGAAGATTCGGTTGTGCAGGGCACATGAAGGAGAGCCAGCTACACGTGGGGCAAGCATTGCTACGCATGCAGCGGGCGAGGTCACATGGCCCGAGACTGCCCGACTCGTCTTACAGATGAGCAGCAGGTGGTAGAGGGACCTCCTAGACAGAGGTTCGGTCACGGTGATCCGCAGGGTGCAGGCGGACGAGGCAAAGGATCTGGCCGAGTAGCCGATGGTGGGAGACAATTTGAGGTGTTGCCACCACCTCCAGGAGGTCCGCCCCGACCACAGGGAGTCGGTGGACATGCGAGAGCTCAGCTTCGGGAAGCTGAGGCCTTCGATCATGGAGCTCTGGGAGAAAATGGAGAGGAGCGGAACTAGTGGATACATCTTTTGTACTTCTAGTTCCTTGATTCTATTGTGTAGCGCCTTTGTATTATGAGCTGCAATAATAAAAGACGCATACCTTTGTGATGTTTTCATTCCTGTCCACTTTTGTGTTGTTACTAAGAGGTTCCAGTTTAGACTGTTGACTTGACCCTCACTTGTGAGACATCTACTGGAGGAGACCGAGTTACCACACACCGATGCCGACAGTGTGACTCAACCCTTGGAGGCGAGAGTAATGGTTGGATCTCTTGGTAGTAGCGTCGAGGCCTTACGATGTCATCCTTGATATGGATTAGTACCATCAATGTCGGGATTGACTGTATTAGGCAAAAGAACGTGGTTCATCCAAGGGATGAGACCGGATTTCTCTTATCAGCAAAGAAGAAATCATATCAGCTCTTGTGGGACCAGAGGTGGTCCAAGCCACGATAGAGAAAGTCCAGGTCATCCAGGAGCGGATGAAGACAGCTCAGAGCCGACAGAAGTCTTTCGCTGAGAGGAGGCGATGGCCATTAGAGTTTGAGGATGGCGACCACGTCTTCATGCGGGTCTCACCTCGACGTGGATTATAGAGATTTGGCCGAGACGTCAAGTTATTCCCCCGCTTCATCGGACCCTTACAGTTCCACAGCAGGATTGACGAGGTGGTTTATCGTCTGGCTCTACCACCTCAGTTGCACCAGGTGCACGACGTCTTCCACGTATCTCAGCTAAGGATATACGTGCACGACCCGACACACATCATTGACCATGGGGTGCTTGACGTTGATAATGGGACGACTTTTACGGAGGTCCTGGTGGAGATCGAGGATCGACAGGAGCAGGTCCTACATGGATGGTTGATTCCTCTTGTGCGCATTAGATGGCAGCACGAGAACCTCCAGGAGAGCACTTGGGAGTGGGAGGCTCAGATGCGTGCTCAGTACCCTCTTTTGTTTCCCTAGTTTTGATGTATCTTTATGGGGACGTAAAGCACTGAGGTGGGAGTAATGTAAAGACCCGTAAAATTCAAGGGAAATTTTTTCTTAATTTTATTTGGAATTTTACAAGAGTGCAGTTTCTAACGGCACATGATACCGAGGCCCGGTGTGCCCGGAATCAATTTCCGAAGTTTGGCTCGGGTACATTCAGTGAACAAACGAGCGGGTTTTTCTAACTTTTGAACCGGTGCCCGAAATCAAATTCCGAGGGCACCGATGAACTCGTAGCGCCGATATTCGCTTAAGGAGACCTTTTCTAAGGTTGCGTTTCATGCGGGTTGAGTGTTAGTTTTGGGGGAAATTAAATGAAGTTAAATAAATTGTGGAAACCCAATTTATTTTTATCCATGTTGGTTATATCCTCCCAAAAGGAGTTAGAGGTGGAACCCACATCCACTTAACCTCCCTTGAGAGGATTTAGTGTGGTGGGGCCCACATGAAACCTAACTCTTCAACTCCCCTTTAAACTCCCAATAACTCCTCTTCTTTTTAATTTTGAGTACTTGTGTTATTAATTGAGATGAGTGACTTAATTTCAAACTTTTGAAATTCAAAGTGGTTTAGTTGTGTAAATAAAATAAGCCTTAGACTTATTTTATTTTTGGTTAGAGTTTTGTCTCCATGAGAGTGTTGGGAAGCTTTCTTCATCTACTTCAACCACGACGAAGAACGCGAAGAACACTTTGGCGCCGACGAAGAACGTCGTGACCATAAGAAGAGAAAGGCGTGTCGTCTCTTCTCTTCTTCGCAGTCTGTGTGTTTCCGAAGATCGATGACGCCGCTTCTTTCAATCTTCTTCCCGTGTCAATGAATGGAGACGCCACTTCCTCCTCGGGCTTTCTCCGTCAGCTTATGAAGCATCTCCAGCGACGCTACCTCTTCGGACGCACCTCAACATCAACGGAATCGACGTACGATTTCCGCGACACCCGACCTCCGCGACGCTTGTCCTCCACGGATTGTTGGCATGCTCCGCTCTTGAAACCTAGGTAGGAGATTATTGTTATTTTATTTAATTATCTCCGTTCTTGATTCTAGCATGTCGAACTTCGAGGATAAACGACTAAATGTTATTGTTTAATGAGAGGGGGGGCCGGACCGCACAAACACGGCCGAACCCCCCTCATATGTTCATATTTGTTTCCTTGCGGATGGAACGAGATGGCGTGATGTCGTCGCACCATGAGGGAATCGCACGACAAGTATTGCGCGGCGCCGTCGCGCCACGCCTTGGAAAGAAATTCAAGAACGTGACGCCATCGTGCCGCGTCAAAGGAAATCGAATGGGCCGTGACCGGAGCGGGGCCGCGGCGGAGGGGCGCGGTGCCGTCGCACCGCGCCGGACGACAAGGGCCACGGCCGGTTCCGGGCCGCGGCGGAGCTTTGTGACCGGCGGCCAGCCGGGCCGCAGGTGTCTGAGCCAGAAAGGGTCCGGCCCCTGCCGGTTCCGTTGAGAAGGAACCGGCCGGCCAGGTCGGGCCGACCGGAAAAGGGGAAAGCCGGGGGAATTAAATTCCCCTGGCTAGCTTAAAAATGGCCCCCATAATGAGGGGGGGGGGGGGGGGGGTTTCACAAGGGGGGGCAGGCGCCCCCCGTTTTTTCCAACAGCTCGCCCAAAGGCCGAGCTGGCAGCGCGCCTAGCGCGCTGCGTCTAGCCGGGCCGGGTCGACCCTGTCCGGGGCGGGTCGACCCGGTTCGGGCCAGCCGGGGGGTCTCGGGCCGGGTCGGCCCGGGCCCGAAACCCCCGATACCGAACTGTTTGGGTTCAAATGCCCATAACTCGGGCTACGGACCTCCAAACGACGCGCTGTCAGTGGCGATGTGATCCTTGGATTGAGACGGTCGTTTTGGTATATTGCACTGAAGGTTTTGGAATACTTTGAGTTCGGCCGGGTTGGTTCGTACACGAAACCAACCGGGCCCTCGGAGCGGAAACTCTCATATCTTGAGCTACGGGCGTCCGATTGACATGCCGTCGACTTTTTTGAGTTCCTCTTAGTGAGACGGATCTTTTGGCATACTCCGCCCGAGGTTTGGGTGCAGGTGGAGTACGGTCGGGTTGGTTTTGCCTTAAAAAACCAACCGGGCCCCTGGGACGAAAAGGCCAATAACTCTCAGACTGGGCGTCCGATTGACGCGCCGTCTGTTACATTGAGTTCCTGTTGATGATACGGAACTTTTGGATACATCAACTTCGGACTATGTGACAGTTAATGTATCAGCCTCTCGGCTCGTGGAGCAGACCCTCCCGAGCGAGCTTGCTGTGTGCGGGAACCCTAGTGCTGGCTGCGACTTCGACGACGATGTTTGTGCAGAGATCCTCAGTGGACTGCGACGATGAAGAAAACTGGTCTTATATCCTATGTGGGTCCTAGCTGTGCTGGTCTTGTATCCTATGTGGGTCCCAACTTAGATGATTCAATACTGGTCTTGTATCCTATGCGGGTCCTAGTATAGTTGAATCAATGAAGACAGCTGGTCTTGTATCCTATGTGGGTCCTAGCTGTGCTGGTCTTGTATCCTATGTGGGTCCCAGCATAGATGATTCAATACTGGTCTTGTATCCTATGGGGTCCCAGTATAGATGAATCGATGAAGACAGCTGGTCTTGTATCCTATGTGGGTCCTAGCTATGTTGGTCTTGTATCCTATGTGGGTCCCAGCTTAGATGATTCAATACTGGTCTTGTATCCTATGTGGGTCCCAGTATAAATGAATCAATGAAGACAGATGGTCTTGTATCATATGTGGGTCCTAGCTGTACTGGTCTTGTATCCTATGTGGGTCCCAGCTTTGATGGTTCAGTGCTGGTCTTGTATCCTATGTGGGTCCCAGCATAAATGAAACAATGAAGATAACAGGTCTTGTATCCTATGTGGGTCCCAGCTTAGGTGATTCAGTATCTATGTCTGATCATCTCATTCATCTTTTCGATGATGTATACCTATGTGAGCTGAATCCTGTTGCTTTCCTGTGTGGATTGTGTTTTGCTATCCTGTGTGGATTTCGTTTATCTTTCCTGTGTGGAATACGTATACTTTCCTGTGTGGACTGAGTTGTACTTGGGATCGGAGGTTGGAGCGTATTGGAATTGATGACTTAGGTATATGTATGGGAATATACCTAAGCAGTGTCGGTTGTTACTTCGTGTTTGTATCTCTACTTTGTGGTTTATCCTTTTTGGATTTTGGGAGACCATCAGGGGTCTCGGGGTCCCTACTGAGTAGCTTATACTCACCCCTGCACGGGCTATTCCCGCACTACGTTGTGTTGGTTACAGACGACGGACAACGTTGATCGTGGATGAGGCTTGCGAAGCATGACGATACCTGGAGGTGGACCACTGAGCGGGACGTGCTCGGAACGGACGACGGGACCCGAGGAGCTATAGAGCTTTATGTACCCACCCTTCAGGTGGGATTTCCAGAGGAAGACTTGGCGTAGCTGCTTTTACTTTTCGGTTGTTGTTTTCCTTTTCGAGTTGTACTTTACTTTCAGTTGGGGTTTGTATACTGGCCCATTTAATTTTCCCCAATTACAGTTGTACTCTGTTTTTACTTCGTGTTTAATTTTCCGCTTTCTTACTCTGTGGTGCTTGTTTATTTTTCAAAGGCAATGCCTTCCCTTTTTACCTGAATTTACACCTTGGTGCTAGTCGCCAGCCCCTGGCCTATGGAAGGCGGGCTTGGGGTAGTCACGGCACGGGCCACGAGGATGGGTCATGACAAAAATAGCTAATGATGCATGTTGTTTTCGAATCATGAAATCCACAAATTGTTTGATTTTCCAGGATGCTAATTGATCATTAAATAATAATCTTTTATAAGTTCAAGCCATATTCTATGCCTCATGTTTTATTCCTTCTGAGTAAATATATACTTCATAATTTTATGGTCAGTATATATTGGAAATTTGGTTCGGTATAAATTATGCCTCTAAATTTTAAAAGCAAAAACCACATATAATAATTCCAAATCATATGTGGGATAATTTACCTCATGAGTTTGTAGTTGTCTTGAATCATATGCAATTACCTGATCATTATGCATGACAACACTACCATTTCTCTTTAATGAAGCATCAGTGTAGATGAAAAAATCACCAATTCTAGAAGATTGAGGCAAAATAGATCATCACCAATCTCTTCTACAGTTACTAAAAACAAACATCACATTCTTCTTTCCAAATAAATTTAACCCATTTTCATGTTACCATTGTTTATAGGATAGACAATCATGCAAATTTTTTAACAAACCGTCAGTAATAAACTACTAATCCACGAAAAATATAAATCTCTATAACATTTGCAGGTCTTGAACATTCATTAAAAAAATTAGTTTTCTCAGCATAAACGGTTATTTCAACCATATTTAAAATGTGCACAATAAAATAAATATGTTGCAACAAAAAATCACACCTTCCAAATTATCCATATTGTTTCATTTACATTATGGTTTGGAAAACATCCCTTAGATATTTTCCATGCTCTTATTTACATTTTGAAAATACAGAAATGTCATCAATAAACAAAACTATAATCTTATACAATAACTAAAGAAATATTATATTCATAAGATCCCTGAATATAGTAGGTGAATTAGTTATCCCAAATGAAATAGCATGAAATTCATAATTCCCATATCTAGTATAGAACATATTCTTTGAGAAGTCTCATTCCATTACTTCCAGCTGATGCTACCCTAACCTCAATTCATCTTTCCAAAGTACTATGCTCCCTGGAGGTTATCAAATAAGTCATATAAATAAGGAAATGGATACTTGTTTTTAACAGTGATGTTATAGAAGGTTGTATAATCAATGTAATGTCTCACAGAACCGTCATACATATTAACGAAAAAAATAGGATCAACCCATGGTGAAGTTCTAGATTAAATGAATCCATTTTTAAGAAACTCGTGCAAATGATTTTTCTATTCAATATGTTCCATTTGAGTCATTAATTAAGGGGGTTTTAAATATTCTTTGTATCTGGAACAAAGTAAATTTTTAATTTAACTCCCCGATCAAGAATAACACCAGGAATCTCTTTAGGTAAAACATAATGATTTTCATTTACCACTAGAAGATCTTTAATCTGAAATGTTCCCCTAAATTCAAAAAAAAAAATGAGCTAGAGAAACTTCATTTCAATCATTCTACAATTTCTCACCTTCATGAATTGTTATAAATTTTATAGGTTTATTGTTATATACAAACTGAAACTCATTCTAAAAAAACCACTTATTCAGCTCTAAAATCAATCATAGAATGATATATAGAAATTGAATCCATACCAAAAAAGTCATTAAAATCTACAAAAGAAATAAATTTTTTAAGGTAATTTCTATCCACAGATAACAATAGAATTATTCTTAAAATTCTTCTTTGCTATAATATATCCCCCGACTATTATAAAAATATGTTCTGGTTTCATTTATTGAGGTGATTATTTAAATTTAAAAGTAAAAGGCCCAGCAAAAAATGAATTTGTGGACCCAATATCAATAAAACATTAGAAAAATATAAGTAAAAAACATGGTAGTTGATACAACATCTTTGGATGTCATTTCATCTGCTTATGTTGTCTTAAGGGATCTCACTACACCGTTTTTATAGTATGGCTTCTTTTCATCATTTGGATCTATTGTTGGGCAGGAATTTTCATAATGACCCATCTCACATAATTTAAAAGAATTATAGCTTTTTTATCAAGATTAGTCATAGGATCATTTTAATTACAATTGTGCGCGATATGTACAAACTTATTACATTGAATACAATTCCTAATTTTAGTAAGTCATTCCCCAGGGTTCTTTTTTCCACCATTTTTCACAAACTAGAAACTGGAAATTCTTACAATCAATATTTCTTTGACTGATTCTTACCCATTTCATTCCATATGGACCTCATCTTCTCCTTATTTTCAAAGTGAAAGTGATTGTCATAAAACGTCATTCCAACCCTCTTAACACATCAGAAATGTTTCTATTGACATTTAAACTCACGAGAATCCAATGACCTTCGATATATTAGCATTAATACTATGTATTAAATGATTGAATTTTCTATCAATATGCCGAATAAGATTTGGGGCATTAAACACTAGTCATCTGATGTTTTCTTCATTAACAGCCACATAATCTTCCTCTCTTTGCATCAATTCAAGGAATTTCTTCTCTATCCTTCGATGAACCACCTTAGGAAAATATTTTTCAAGGAAAATACTTTTAACTTCATCCCACTCTAAGTAATTTATAACTTATCTATCCCTAATATTAATTACCATTGACCACCACTGATGTAATTCACGGTAAAAATGATAAATGGAAAAAATTACCTTTTGAAGATCTGAACATCCCTTAACATCAAATAAATTTTCAAGGTATTCCTTCAATCCTTCAGTTATACTGGGTCCTAAAATCCACTGAAAGAATGAGGGAATTGTGTTATAAAATGTTCCCCTATCTTCATGTTCCTTGGGGGTATCTATGGTTGTTCTCTTGCATAGATTCTACCTTTATTTATTGTCTTTGTCGCCTGAACCATTACAGTCACAGACTTCTCAGTCCCAATCCGTACCATTCTAGGGTGAATCTTCATAAGGATATCATTCTGTCGGTGCCTTTCCACATCATATTCCATATTTATTCTACAGAAAACCAATATAAACAAACATATTATAGTCATGAAACATGGTAATATCTAAGTGAAATATCATTCAAAATTAACCATAGTGTAAAAAAATAATTTATGGTATTCTTTTAAAATCATCTCATCCCCTAATGTTATCTAAACCATTTTATGATACCAACTATAAGGACCCGACCTTATTAAATTTCATACTCATGATTTTTTGTCAAAAACTAACTTCCTTTCACATTGAGGATATTTTCAAGTACAAAGTTTTAGAGAATTTGGATATAATACATACATAACATTCCACATTTATATAGAGGGTACACCACAAATAAATACAATCCATTTCTTCCATAATATAAAACCTCCAAATAAAACATGTTTTCCTTGAAAAAGTTTCATAACATTTAACTTGGATTTCATCTTTGTCATGAAAAGCCTTATAACCGGTGAAAATAATTAATAAACATCATATGTGCTAAAAAATCATAGTAATTTATATAAAGAGAAGGAAAGAAAACATCATTCTATGAATACTTTAAAACTTATTAAATGATTTTCAAAAAGATATACTTGTCACCCATATATAATTACTTTGTGAAACATTAGATTTCTTATAGATTTAACAAAACATTAGGTAAAAAACAAAAAAATAAATTTATCTTGTGGAATTACATACATAATATTGTATCCCTATTGGATACCTTATTATTTTTAGTCCTCATGACTCCCTTACTATATAACCCTCATGACTCCCATATTGTGTAACTATCACAGTTATACTTGGGGTAACCATATGACCAACCTCCAACATACACATACCCAATAAATTTGAGAGAGATATAGGTCGAAAACATAATCATAAACAATTTCCATGAACTATAATAGAGTCATTCAACATGAATAATTTCATAAAAACATTTCTTCTGAATTTTGTAAAATAGAATTTTCAAAGTGGATTCTAATAGAAAATCCCTTTAAAATAATTATATAACTGAAGTGAGACTTAATATAGTGGAAGTAGTATTTATATAATCTGTAAAAAACATAATTTAAAATATAATAAAAACATTCATTACACAAAAAAATTTAATAGAACATAATTAATGATGTAGATAGTTAAACCAATGAATAGAAATTGGGTTAAGCATTCCCTTATATAGGGTTCTTCTAACTTGAAAAGTATTTAAAACTATGTATATTCTATAAAAGACTGTTATTTATATATTAAGTAATCATATTAATGTTTTTGACACATTTAATTATTATTTAGTTACATCATTCCCCCCATTAATTATTATTATTGTCTTCCATCCATTGTTTTGGATGCGTTCTTTACATGATTTCCATTACATGTTTTTATATGATTTTCTTATTGTAAAGAAATGATATTATAGAAGTGGAATGAAATTTTATTCATATGTTTCCATAATATTAAATTATTCCATTTATTATTTTTCTTATATGGTATGAGGTTGAACCATAAGATAAATATTTAGGGCTATCCATTTAGATTATTTCGTTGGTCCTTTGATAATCATGAACTGGTTACATTAAATAACAACATGGTATGGATGTATATTAACTCTATATCAATATAGAGGGAATATCATACTGTTTAAAAACTGTTTCAACCATTAAAATAGTTTTATTACCAGTTTTTTGTATTTAAAGTAAATGGAAGACACGTCATCCATTATGTCGGTAAAATGACAGCTAATTGATGGTGTTTTTTAATTTTTTAATAAGTGCAATAGAAGAGGAAGAATGATGATGAATTTTCCCATAACCAGTATAAAAATCCGGAATTTATATAATACTAGATAATTCATGTCTATTGAATAAGGGTAGGATGGGAGAGTGTAAGAATAAAATTTAAATTAAAACACAAGAAAATGATAGAGGATCATTACCTCTTGATTGCTTCCCCATGAGAGCCAAATTTATGTCCATGGGTCTGGCCTTTTGGTCAAACGAGAAGCTATTGGACATGGAGGATGATATTGGGAAGAGTTTTTGGGAAGGACATTGTCAATGTTCAAGGTTGGAGTGGTGTTAGGGGAAGAGGGGATGAGGCAAGTATTTATAGATGGGGAGAGTAGGGGTTTTATATTAATTTAATCAGTTGTTTATATTTTCGATAAATACTATGAATATTATTGATTCAAGTGACCAAATACAGTAATAAGTGCATGTGAGTTTTAACTAATAGAGATTACGTCATCTATGATGCTTGGAATAGTGTATTTAACTGATAATGTTTATTTATGGTATATTACCATATTTTAATTTTCATCAAAAATTTATGTATTTCAAAAAAATACAAAAAACTCACCCGAATTTTTTTTCGATGTCTAGAATTAAAAAATGAAATCCATTTTTTTAAAATATTTTTCTAAATATGACTAATTTAATTTTTAAATATAATCATATTTTATTTCAAAAATAATAATATTAAAACTATGACATATTTTATACCACCTTGAAAAATCAATCAAGATATTATTATCTGATGACCTCAAGAAAATAAAATAATAATAATATAAAATATTAAAAAGGTTTATATTACTATTAATATTATTATTCATAATTGTATGTTACTAATCACCACAAAAACTAGTTATTTCTATGAGAATCTAAATAACAAGCTGATCCCAACTATAAATGACCGTTTTTTGAAATTCAAATAACTGATGCTGCAAAATTATGTTTTATGGCTAGTTTATAACAATCAAATTAAAAAAAGTTTCTTTAATATCAAGTTGTTTTTAAATATTTGGGGTGACACATATATTAGTGGTTACATTATTTAAATCATGATCTATGTTTTAAGATAAAAAATATAACAAATTAATACACATGTGAAAAATAAAACAGATGTTGCTGGAAGGGAAAACATAACATGGAATTGATAATAATAGGGTAATATAATGTAAAAATAAAACAATATATGTTATTATATATAAGAATATGGGTCTGTAAAATATTTATAATCAACCTATATTTTATATATATATTATTTTCATGGGTGTGATGTGAGTCTTGACATAAGGTAAGGGAATTTCATCTAACTTTTTGTTTTCATGATATTCAAGACTTACTCATCACTCATTTATTTTATGTGGTATGTATAATGAAATAGATGTATATTATGATTTATATAATAATTTATTTTTTATTTACATATCCTTTTTATTATTATCCAATCATGGGGTTTAAGTTTCAAAAGTTACCAAATCATTAAAGTAATATTGTGTCAATTTTCTTCATTTGAGACTCACCCAATGTTACGCTATTTTTCTATGACGTCTATATACATCCATTTGAATGTTATATCTAGAATAGCATTATTTTAATGAAATTTTATGCTTCATTTAATTTTTTTCTTTCCATTTTGTTATGACTCAATGTTTCCAAATTGGTAATGGTTTATAGAAACAATCAAAAAATTTATTGGGATTGTTTATTATTGTGCTCACATTGCTCAAATATTTTGAACCATCAATCCATATTTTTCATGATAAGTATTTCCATTTGCTATTATATGTCATATCCATGTATTTTTACCATTAATACACCTTTTTGTACATAAGATTATCAAGAATGTGTTTTTAAGAAAGTACAACTTTACCTCTACTGTTGTACAAAAATCATTGTTCATTCAAAAAAATGCTTCATTAATGTGTTTCTAAAAATATTCTACTATTTAACAATGATCATTGAAACATATTTTTACACATTTCTTTTTGAAAAGGGTGAGTTCTGGTCAAAATTCCAGAACATAAGGATTAATTCAAAATAAAAGAGAAGCATACAAGTTACATGAGATGGAAAGAGGGTAATTTTCTAGAATCCTTAATAAAAAAGGTGTCAACTACGTAGGGAGGTAATTCCTCCAAGTGATATCATGTGAGACACCCATGTTGGGAAGGCCATCATCGATCGTATTAGCCTCACGATAGGTATGAGTGGCAATAAAGTTGAGGCCATTGATCGCGGTGAGGCAGTCCATCCAACGACGGTGAGAGACCAAACAATATGAGCATCACCCTTCCAGATGGCTTGCACAATAGTAGTGGAGTCACTCTCAATCCAAATATTATTCCAGTTGAAAATATTTACATTGGAGATGGAATGAATGGTAGCAATCATTTCTGTCTCCAGCGCAGAAGCAATGCCGCAGCTTCCATAGAAGCATCCGAGGATCCGATCCTGATGGTCTCTCAAAATTCCTCTGCATCCCAAAAGTCCAGGGTTGCCTTTTGAGGCTCCGTACACATTATATTTAATCCATACAGGTGGAGGTTCCTGCCAGAAGACTTCAATAGTCTAGTGTGGCTTCAGAAAATTACCTTTGAAACCAATCCGTCGAAGGGTTTCATGATCTATGACAGAATTGTCACAATAGCCATTTTCTAATTAAAAAATGATTTTAAAAAGGTGTATTTTTGTCATTTTCCAGTCAAGGAACATTTTTAAATATTTTACTATTTAAAAACAATTTTCACCACATACATATTTAAACAACACCATAAAATTCATTCAAATCATCATTTTTTAGAAGATTGCAATGATTTTTTTTTCAAAAAATTTTTTATCTAAAATTATAGAAACTCAACTTTTTTAAAAGGGATTTCAATGAAAAAGGTTTATAAAAAGGTTTTAAAATTAAAATGTATTTTAATTTTTTTTAAACCTTCTTTATAAGTTTTCAAAAAAAATTTCAATAGAAATGATTTAAAATATTTTGATGCTCCATTTATATGTTTTCAATGTATTTTCAATATTTTTTTTTCAAAATGCATTCATGATTCTTCTATAAATTATCAAGGAAAATATATTTCAAAATTATTTCATGCATTTTTTATATGATTCCAAATTATTTTATATGAAAATGGTCTTCAAAGGGTGTTATGTCATAATGTTTCATCATCCATGAAGTAAGCATATTTTCCTCTAGAAACGTTTTTATAAGTTATTTATTTTCCATCTATGATGAAATGTATTAATGTTGCTCATTCACATCTATGAAATTATACAAAAGGTTTTATTCATGTTCTTTCATGAATGATTTATGTTTTGATTGAATATTTTTTATGACACCTATTTCTCTTCCACGAGTTATATGATTTTGATACCTATTTATTTTCATGGGTAATACATTAATGAAATGAATAGGAAATCAATATATTTTCGACTGTATATGATGTGATGTAAATTTAATGATTAAAATTTCATTTCATGGGTTATGATGTATGTTTAAAAAATCCATTTTTCATGAATAATGTTTTTTTATCTTGTGTAACATGTATATTTTATTATATTATGGGATATGTGAGACCTGTATCTCCCATAATGGAATTTGGTAACAATAAATGATTTATGTGCTAAAGAGTTTGTATGGAAGGGAATATGAGGATCTATGTAAGTGGCTACATGGGAGGGCATCCACAACCTAAAAATAGGAAAAATAAGAGGGCATCCTAATGGATAAATAAACGGTAAACATGATGGAATACCAAGCCCAAAATAAGAGGGATCATGGGATGGTATCTCAATTATGAAGAAATAATGCAGACGAGATGACATCCCAATCATGAAGTAGGTGAACGTGTTATTATCACATGGATAACATATTACAAAAGTCTTACAAAGTATCATTGATATTGGATTTATTATGTTTATGTGTATGTATGATTTCTGTGTCATATTAATTAATGGACCATTCACTTGTCTCCTTTATGATTCACGGCATCTAAATATGTATTATTTATTACAATATTCTTGTTTATGATCATTGATATTAAAGAAATGATAATATAATTTAATGATCATGTTCTCATACCATTCTTTTCATGTTTATGCTTATATATATCCATCTATTACAAATACTGGGTATTTTTGGTAACCCATTTTGGTATTTAATTCCCTATTTTATCCATATATAATTTATGAATGATATTTATAATAAAGGTTCTAGGATTAGAGAACCTAGTGAGGGAAAATACAGCTCCCTCATATACCTGTGTTTATGTTTCCATGATTCCAAATAAACTAAATGAATACAGCATTTGGTTTTTTATCTATGTAATTTTTTATGTATTCTAATAAACTGATTTAATGTACATATACGTTAAGACTAGGTAATAATAGTTGGTATCAGATTAAAAAAATCATGAACCTCTAGATTGTAGGACTAGAAAAAATTTGTGAGATCCTTATGAATAATTATAAGGTTATGTGTATGTGTACCACTATTTAGAAAATTAATGATAAGGAAAAGTATATGAAAATATCTTGAAATACTATTAGAGGATAGGGTAAGTGGTTTTTATTGAAATACATCAATGAATTGATAAAAAAATTGTAGTGGACCTGGAATAGATGTACAAAAGAGTAACAACATTGAAAATGGGCATAGATCTAGACTCTGCATAACTTGGTACACAACAACGGGCCTTATTCCAAACCATGTTTGACACTCTAATCAGATATGCTTTGGGAATTCAATGATTCCTCAGGAACCATCATAGAGTATTTGAAAAACATGGATATAAATAACCCTAGAATAAACTGAGACTTCATATATTATTGAAGGTAACATAATTCAGACATCCTTTATGTTGTCTTCACGATCGTGTGGTTCCTCACTATTGTGATTTTATTTTACCATATGTTTTGGTTTTATTAAATATATGGAACCTGGATAATGTTGATTAATGGGTAATGAAATGGAAAATGAAATTATAGTCCTCTTGAGTTCCAAATTTTATGGGATATGGAATGAAAATCCTCATTTATAAACTCATAAATATTTTCCCACCTATGAATTATGCTGAATATACAAATGTAAAATAGTAGGAACAACAATATGTGTATTCATTCAAAAGGAAACACAAAACATCTTTCAGTGGATCCACAAACCAATTAGTTTTAGATATGTTTATTTGTTAAATTCAAAAGATATCTTCCATTCCCTACAGTTCAAATAATGAAAAGAGAACTCTGGATATCTATGTTCTGGAATGTGAGGTGGATCAATGGTGTAATATTATTAAGAAACAAGGCAACAAGATGAAATTGACTTTATATAATAGTATAATTTCATGAAATTATTTTACAATAAGTAACTTAATTTTATTCTTTGTACGAATATGGAAAAGTAATTAAAAAATATTCAAAATACAGGTGATGAAATGGTTGGTGCCAATAAAACAAATTTTACAAGGCTTACGAGGTACACTTTGAGCATTATCATCCAACGTAAATAATAAATTTATTGATTATTTGGATTCTTTAATCCTAGTATTAGAATGTCCATGGATATAATATACATTTATATCTATGAAAATTTTGTTTGAACCGATATCAAGGTTGAAATGGAAGTAAAAATTTTGTATCAATATCATGGTTATAAAAATAATAGGAAGATGAAGAACAATGAAAAATGTAACAATAATAGAGAAAAAAAATAATCCTTTTATTTTGAAAAATGTGTGGAAAGAAACATGGATAAAATTGTTTTAATAGGAATACAAGATGTTTTAATTTTGTAAGGGAATTTTATCGAGTCATTGAATGTCCATGTAATGGAATTAAGTTGTCAAGTGATATGAATAATTAGAAAACCACATAGAATTCACATCTCATGAATTTGTGTTTCAATTTTTTAATAATTGGTCATTATAAAAATATATGGCCCAATATATGGAAAAATTTGGATTATATAATGTTACACCCTCCAGGGAAAGAGGAAATAGAGAAATCATATGAAATCATAATTTATGAAGTGAATCGTGATAATTAGGGAACACTAATCCTCCCCAAATTAGTTGATAATTTCATTTTTGATTTTTCATGACTGAGCCATTTGAAAATATTATTGTTTATCCTTTGGTAAATATTCATGTGAATATATATATCTACATGGAATTTATATTAAAAATATCATATTTTATATTCTATCGGTTTAGTGGTGGAACCATGTTTCTGATGACAATGTTTTGGTATAAGATATTAGATAATTTAAAGAATAAATGGTGATTTATATTTTGTAAGGGTAACAAGATGAACCATTTATGGAATGTTTTTATTATATTTTGTGTGAATTATGTGAGATTAATGTATTATCATATAAAATGAAAATTTAGGAAAATTGGGTGAATTTTTATATAAAAATTATTTATTATAACTAATGATATTTTGGATGGAATATCATAGATCGCATGAACACATAGTTCTTCATCATAGAGTAAGTTTACATCCTTCTTCGGGAAAGAGATTAATTGGATTTTGGAACAAAAATTGTTGAGGTATTCTTGATATCATGGAGGTATATATTTTCATGAAAATTACTCATTATTGGGAAAACAATCTAGAAATAAAATGGTGTCTAATTCTATAATTTCATTTAACTGTTAGCGTTTTAAATAATCAATGATTTATGAAATTAAGGCCTTCAAATTTAAAATTATAATTCACCTTTTCACATTAATGACCTCAATAACTCCCTATAAATATTTACACATTTTCCATATGCCTAATCCCCATTAACAACAAATGTTCTCCTTTGTGAAACAATGTTGTAAGTTATTTCGGGTAACCATTACAAATAAAAAATTCCATGTTTAGAGGAATTTTTAACATTCATTTATAATATATGGGTTTCTATGAAAGTAACATTCAAGTATTAATCTATTGATAAACCAAAATAATTTCGATCGATAAATTCAATTTAAAGGGGTATAATATAACACCCTGAGATTTTTTTGAATTATATTTTTCAATTTTATTAATCTTATTGAAATTTATAATTTTATAAGACACTAAAAATAGTTTTTATATTAATTCACTATGTCAGACTTTTATTATATGACACATCATCTTATGTTTGCACGGCATGCAACATTGGCTTGGCCTGAGTTTCATGCAACACTGAGTCTCTGTAAAATATCATATTATTATTATTATTTAAATTATTTATGAATAATATACAAATTCAACATGGTTATATGATTATTAATAAATATTTTTTATTTTTTATTTTTTTTATTATTTTTTTATTATAAATAAATAATACTAATAATTAAATATATATTTTTTGGTCAATTTTTTATATGATTAAAAATATTTTTTCTTAAAATAACAGTTTTTGTATCATGTTAAAAATAATAAAATTAAGATTATAAGTTTTAATAATTTAATATTATAAAATAATATTCTTTTCTGAATTCATAATTTCATAATTATATTAGGATTTTTTTTGGATTTTTCTAAGAATATTTATTTTTTAACGTATATTGATATATATTTTATTTAAATTTAAAACTATATTTTCCTCTAATTTATTTATACATTTAAATTAATTTTCAATTTATTTTTCAATTAAATATATATAAATTATACATACATTAATCCAATTCATACCATTGTAATCATTTTTATATTTAATTTTTATATACAAGCTTAATGATGATTTGATCATTCTCACTTTAGATACCAACATTCTCACCATCTATGTGAGAGTACATTAAAAATAATGTTTCTGCTTCTAGGAATTTAATTTAGAAAAAAATTTCATACATGGTTTTAATTATTATAATTTTTATATTCTAAAAAAATAAATATAATTTTTGACCAAAAATATTGGTGAATTTCATTAAATTCTATTACTACGATTAAGGTCAAATGATACTTATCATGAGACTAAACAACAATCATAATGAGAAAAATGACTTCAAAAACTCCCATTACATATTTTTTTATATTTTCATTCTATAAACCTATAATGATTTATAAGGTTCTATTATTAAACATTGGGAACAATTAATACTTTGGAAAAACACAACTCTTTTCATAAAATACCAAGTTTGTCATTTCCCTCCCCTATAAGACCACAAACTCTTCCCCTTATTCACACCTCTCAAGTGACATATATTCATCCAAGAAATACCAAATTCACTTCCTATCATCCCTCCATTTCCCATTTAATCTTACATTTGGTCATAAATATAACCAAAGAATCCCTTTGGTGGAAATAAAATGTAGTTAGTTAATGAAGCTGTCACATCATTCCTGAAGATCCTTTAATTTATTTTATTTTTCCACCAACACAATAATACTTCTACCAGGATAATATAATAACCTAAATATCCTCAATATAAAATGTTATTGTTATTATATGTATTAAACCTACACTTACATGAACATCAGTCTAAGGGATAATGAATTCATCATTTTTGTGTCCTGCGAACTACTGCCTCAACAAACGATGTTGTTAATTTTAACATTACAAGCTCTCGAGGATAGTAATTATGACATAACAAATATTTTCATCTAATATTTATGATTTATTTATACTTATGTATTTATTATATAAATCCTACCTATATTATTTCAATTTGGTGTAAGTAAGATAATATTGTTTGGCGACGTGTGGACTATCCTCCCGTCAAAGCGATACGATTCATTCACTCACTATATAGAATGTATTGAGGATGAGTTTTGTAAATTTATATGATACATGAGATATAATAATGATAATATAGGGATATTATATATATATATATATCATTTACTTTCTTTCTTCAAGTATTACAATGAAAAAAAGAAACATCGTCCATGTGTACATACAACCTGACATCACTATGAATGGTGTATCCCATTTCATATTTCAATATTCAATAGATTATTTTAAATATATATATAATATAATAAATTGATATTTATATCATTTTTTACATTATAATAATCAAGATATTGTATGAGGACTATAAATAAAACAAAATAATACACAAATGAAAAATAAATAAAATATTACCTGAAGAAAAACCATATCTTGGAATTGATAATATGATGGTAATATAAAGTCATAATAAAACCATATATGGTATTAGATATAATAATATGGTTCATTAAACAATGTATAATAACCTTATATTAATTATACATCTGCTTTTTATGAGTGTGAAGAGAGTCAAGACAGAAGGTAAGGGAATTTCATCACACGTTTTATTTTTATTAGATTAATGCATTATTCACAAGGCATTACTTTTTGTGGTGTATAGACTGAAAATTTATTTCTTTTATGATTATAATAATTTAATTTATAGTTAATTATATATCCATTTTATAACAATCCTTATATATAGATTATGTTTCAAAATTTACCAAATCAGTAACCTAATTTTGTCTTAATTTTCCTTCTTCGAGTCACATGGTATGTTATCCACCTATATTTTTTGATATGGTGTATATACTACCTCTAGAATTTTATATCATGAATATAATTATATTCCTGTTATTTTAAGCTTTATATAATTTTATTATTTTCATTTTTTAATTCAATGTTAACAAATTGGTATCAATTTATAATAATAATCTTACCATTTATCGAGGTTGTTTATGATTATGATCTAGTTGATTAAATAATGTGATTCATATATGAATAATTATCATGATTATTTGTACACTCTGGTTATTATTGTTATATCCATGTAATGGTAAAATTTTACACTCTTTTATATTGAATATGGTCGTGAATATTTTATATGAAAGTATGACATTACCTCTCTGTTCTGTCTAAAATATATATTCCTTCAAAATCTTGTTCTAAAACGGAGTTTCAAAAAATATTATACTACTCACATATGAAATTAAATAGAAAATTTTACCCATGTTTTGTATTTTTAACAAAATGTTTTCTAAAACGGAATCATCTTGTTAATTTCTAGTTGAGGCTCATTTCAAAATATTTTATGGTGAAAATGGACTGTTCAGCTGGTACAATATTACCACGTTTCATGATGGCCAGTACATTCACAATTTGTTTACAATATTATAAATTTATTTTTTTATAAAATAAAATTTATTCCAAATAACCTGAAAATTCATTTGTTTTAATGTGGTTTTCGATGAAAATGGTTTTGAAAAATTTTTTATGTCTAAAAATTATGTTAAATGATTGTAAAAAACTCGTTTAAATATTTTCAAAAGATCATTTTCAAGGGAAATGATTTCAATAATTTTGAAAAACCCTTCAAAATATTCCAATTTATTTTCAAAGAAAATGGTTTTCAAAATGTATTCATTATGAATTTATAAATGTTGAAGTCAATAATTTTTCAAAATCATTTACATATTTCTTTAAATGTTTCCTATGTATTTTCAATGAAAATGGATTTTAAAATGCTTTAGGTTTTAAATATCCCTTTTTAAAGATTAAAATATGTTACCTTTAATAAATTATATTAAAATATAATATATATTTTCTATATTTGATGAAATATTTTGATGTTACTCATTCCCTTCTAAGAAATTATCCAATGGTTCCAATCATATTCTTTCTTGAATATTTAATGTATTAATTGAATGATGTTTATTACACCCATTTCACTTACTCGGGTTATATTCTTTTAAAACACACTTCTTTTCACATGTTATTATTTAATGAAATGAATAATAAACCTATATATTTTCTCAATTTTATGATGGTATGATATTATAGTGTTTCCAATTTCATTTCATGGGTTATTATTTGATGTTTATAAAAAATTCATGATGATAGTTTTGTTATGATTTTTCACATGTATATATGATTTTATTATACGATGAGTGAAACCTATATCTTCCTCTAATGAATTGGGTAGTGATAAATGTTTTATGATATCATAATGGTTCATGGGAGAGAATCCCAGGACATAAAAAAGGGTACACGTGAGGGAATCCCAATCCTAAAACAAGAGGTTAAACGGGTGGTTATTCCATTAAGATAATACGAGTGTAAGTGGGAGGGCATTCTAGGATTATAATTATTGGTTATAGGGGAGGGATTCCCAAGCCCGAAACAATAGGGTACACATGAGGACATCCCAAGATCGATGTAGGTACATGGGT
Source organism: Viscum album (assembly GCA_963277665.1). Classification (NCBI taxonomy): domain Eukaryota; kingdom Viridiplantae; phylum Streptophyta; class Magnoliopsida; order Santalales; family Viscaceae; genus Viscum; species Viscum album. Next base: position 1,910,421,529 of record OY728133.1, read on the forward strand.
TATTATCCAATGACAAACATGTAATTATGTTATTGGTAGGTAGAATTGACCTTGTATTTTATATGGTTATGTGTATGCCATGTGTTTAATGAATTATTCCTTCAAGGATCATGATCTAGTTATCCTAATGAATAATGAATTTTTAACTACTAATATTTATTTCATAGTTTTTTATGATCTTTAATGTGTAGTGTATGATCATATAATGTTATGATCATAATATCATAACCTTATGCTCATGTTTATACCTATATATCTCCCTAATTTACCCACACTGATCATCTGAGATCACCCCTTTTTATCATTCCATTTATTGGGTTTTTTGTTATATTTTATGTATGATATGTCTAAGAATATTTCTAGTATTTGAGAACCTACTGGGGGATAATGTAGATCACTAATGTTTCAGTGCTTGTGTTTCCATGCATTCAATGGCAGTAAACTGATATGGTATTTGGGAAAATGATTGTGTAATGATTTATGGATCCCTCAAAAATATTTTAATATCCACGTATTTTTATACTGGGATAGTATAATTATATCCAATTATACCATCATTATTCATTCTATATATGTTCATAATTGTGATTTCATGATCTTTATGAAACCCTCATTTTTAAGTGGTTATTCTACAATGAAATGGTGGAATTTTATTGAAACGTTTTTATGTCCCACAATTTATTTTGTGATGAAATTTTTTTCAATACCATTGCTTTTCATGAGTATTTATTAGATGATATTTTTTAGAATATGGAAAACCTTTGTATGATTATTATTTTTTGACGTTTGGGACAGATACACCATCCAATACATTGGGTAAAAATTCATAAATATTTATTCAAAATGATATTTTTTAAACCAAATTGAATATTGATAATATAATTCATAGACCTAATTGAATATTTTAAATGATACGTGTGAACCTGATTTCATGTTTGTTGTGTTATGTAATGAATCAGGTTTCATGTCCAAAATCATTTATGTATACCTATTTAATGTCCATGAGTTTATGTTAGAGTCTTATTTCATGTCCTTAACATAATGAGTGAACATATTTCTAATCATACATGTTAAAAATGTTATATGATTAAGTGTGTTCCATAAATATATTCCATATAGAAATGTTATATTCTATTCTTTCTTGTTCTTCGACACCATTATGATTATTGTTTTATGAACATGAAGTATTTATTCCCTGACACAATTTTATGATATATCATATATATTGTACGGTATATGAATTTTATTATCATGTTTAGAAACACTTATTCTCAAGATATGTTGATATCTACCTTGTTTACCCTTATTTAGTGTTTGAGATTACTCTTTCGTATGTTTCTTTTCTTGGGGACACAATAAATGTTGTTATGTATGATATGTCTATGATGGGTCCCAGTTATGAATAAAATTGTGGGAGATAGGATAAATCTCTTATGGACTAGTAGTTTATGGTTCTAGGTTTCCAAACACATTGTACAAAAATGATTCATATGTGGATCCCTGACTTATTTTTTAAATATTATTATATTATAATGTAATATTTATGTATGAGAAGTTTGGGTCATTAAAGCTAAAATAAGAACAAACCATTGAAAAATAGGATGAGAAAAAAATATTGAGATATATATGGATTATAAAAAGGATATTTCTAGGGAAATTTATAAGGACAAGATTAAGTATTAGTCAAATTATTGGAAGGTGTCCTTGAATTTTGGAAATGTATAGAGACAGTAGTTTTCATACAATCACAAGACTATCTAGATGTTACAAGTTGAATAAGATCTATAAAAATTTTACCCATGGATAATAAATACGAAAAGGATGAATGGGTATATACAATATTATCCCATGTTTCATTAAACTATCCCTTACAGCACACATCGACTGACACTCTCGAGGGATATTATTTGGAAAATAAAAAACACTTTATAATCAAACTAGAACAATTTATAGAAATGATAACCATAAATAACCTAGGGTAAAATTAATGTTTCAAATATTGAAAATATGGTTTCCTTATTTAAACATCCTATAATATATTTTTAGGATTATTTGGTCTTCACCATTATTAATATCACATACACTATTACTTTGGTTTTAGTTAACAGATGAATGTAAAAGGAAAATCCTTATCCTGGGTGTCATTGAAAATGCAATGATTTTCCACATGAATATCCAAATGTTATGGTATATGGAATGAAAAGTATCATTTCTAGGATCACACAATATTCTCTAAATCTTTAACATTCATATCATTATAATTATAATAGGATGGAAAGGAATTATATTGTTCCCTTAATGAGGATATATCCACCATATGTTAGTGCTTTTTTGATAAACTAGTTGTTAGTCAGGGAAAAGTAAAACTGAAAATATATTTTCCATTCAATAGTATTTGGATCATGAAAATATCATTTTTGGTTTCTGTCTTTTGGATGGCGAACAAGATCAATGGTGGACTCTTATCAAGAATATGAGTCTAGATGGTAAAAAAATCACAATGTAATATGATGATATTATCAACATAATTTTCAATAAGTACATTCCTCGTATTGTTTTAAAAAAAATTATGAAGGAAATATTTTAGTTCATATAGAAGGATATATAAGACTATGGTACCTATGAGCAGTGTTTTACAATAACTCTATGATGTGATTCGGGTATTATCAACCATCCTAAATGTAAGGTTGATCAGTTTTTTAGATTCTTAAAACCACATGTTTAAATGAAGTCAGTCATAATATAAATTTTTATATTTAAATAAATAATCAGTTTTGATATCAATGATTTAATATAGATTGGAGTTAAACATAAATGACATTGTTTTGATATGAATAGAATTAAGAAATCTTGGTAAATCTAACGGAATCATAGATAAATGAATTTGGGAATTCTATTAGGTAGAAGAATGCAAAGGAATCATGGAAGAAATTTTCTTGAGGGTAATTGTAAATGATTCGAATTTGGATAGGAAGTTCAATGGTTGGTTGTTTTTAAAATTTATAGGAATAATTTTACTAATGATTAAAATAGAGGGAAAGATTGTTAGAATGAACCACAAACACTCTGGTTCTTTATGTAAAATGCGTTTATTGCATATGTGAGTCAATTACCCAATACAACAGTTAATGAGGATGATATATCCTATTTTATATTTTATCGGTATAAGGATAGTCTTGAGGTTCCATTAAAAGTGTATTCTATAAGGTAAAAACTTTATAAGGAATAAATGGTTATGTTTCATTTGTATGTATATATATTTCCATGTAATATTTACATTTTTTTGAAAAATAACCCTTCATTTATTAAATATTTTATTTTGAAAAAGTTATTTTATTTGTGTGGATTATAAACATTCTGAAAATATAATTATAGTTATTGGTAATCAATAAGGATTATAATATCTTTAATGATGAGGTAACTATTTGTCGTAGTCATTCAACTTACAATGTCATCAAACTTCACCACTGAAGTAGAATATTTCTATATGGATTAGCATTCTAGAAATACAACAATGGTGTGGTAGGGTTGCATGGAAGACCACATTATATTATTTCACGTTTAGATCAATGGTTTTCCATGAAGTTATATCAATATCCTCAACAATATCTTGATTAAAAGTCTAGTTTTAACATTACATGTCTTCTTCATAATTATAGAGAGTCTGAGAGAATACTCCAAACCACAGGGTATATGTTGAGATATTTTTCCCTATAATTTAATGATTTTTCTGTTTAACACCATCCTCTATTTTATTTTTCATACAAATATATTTCCCACTAAGAAATTAATATAGATACTTATAAAATCCTATTGAAAAATTTATAGACCACTAATATAGTGGAATGATATTATTGAAATAAATCTATTTGGACATGAAATTGTTAAACAGATGGTATAAAAGTTTAGAGTCAATTGACAATATATAATATAAGTACTGACTCTGTAGAAATTTTCATTCAATAATAACCCGTGTGATCTAGAATTTGATATTGGTGAAAATTTATTCCTATGAATGTTCTTTTGGATGAATATTACGAGGTTTGGATAGAATAGAAAATTAATACCAATATATATTGATTCTTCCGAGATTCATGGTCATATTTGGATTTTATCTTATCATTTGGTGCTTCATCTAAATCCTTATTAATTCCTGAGGTGCTCCATGAATCCCTTATGAGGAAGTGAATATCTAATCTATCCTATATACTAAACATAACTTTCATACAACTGAAGCATGATATTTTTTATGATGAATTACCATTGCAGATTCTAGATAATACATGGAAACTGCTAAGAAACAATCCCACTCACATGGTCAATGTTTTTTTTATGAAAAACCACCTGATTGAAGAAGATTTGTGGGAACCTGGTGATGTGATAAGATAGAAATACCCTCAGTTGTTCTTATGAAAGTGTCAAATTTCAACAGATAAGATCATTTTAAGGGAGGTAGAATGTGACACTTTTAGAATTTCTTAAATAAATAAATAAATATATATATATATATATTAAATATATGTAATCATTTTTTATATTTTTTAATTATAGGTAACAATGAGTTTTTATTTTTTACATGCATTTAATATTTTAAATGAAACTCAATAACCTGTTAAATAATTATTATGATCATTATAACCTAGTCATTGGAATAAAAGGTAGAATATGGTCTAATAAATTATAAAAATATGTGGTCTAGATAAATATATTAAAATAATTATTATCTGGCCAATAAATTAGAAATGAAAATAATTTGTATATAAAATTAATGAAAATAATTTTTGAATTTTTTATATAAATATAAGCTAATCATATGCTATGTCTATGACCCATGTAACCGGGATCTGGATTCTTAAATTATTAAAAATGAATATGATTTTGGTAATTTAATCCTAATTTAATAATGAAATTATTAGTCATATAATTCTAAATTCAAACATCGTTCCTAGATTACATTGGAAGAAAACAGAACTTCTTCTAGAAGAATATTAATTGATAAAAAATATCATTTCATATCAATTATATTATAATAAATGGATTTATGGAAAATTAATGAAATAAGGGTGATCTCAAATGATCAGTAATGTTTAAGCATAATGAAATCCCTCGAGAATCCCTAAACATAATTAACATGTCAATTTATAACAATAAAAACACATGCTAATAAATTAAATAAAGTAAAAAATAAATGAACATTTGAGATAATGTCAATGAAAAAATATCTTATATAAAATTAATTATGAAAATTTGTTTAACACAACAATATTTCATATAATAAATAGCTTTATTATCATGTTTAGGTAAGGAAGAATCAACATCATAAAGTAAATAACCAAAACATTCTTTTTAATCAATAACTGGGAAGGTAATGCATCCATATATAATATTTTTCTAAAAATATATAGGATAATAATATATAAATTTACAATAATGTAAATTGTTAGTCAATTTACATCATATTATCAGTACCATGATAACTCTACTATTAGGACCTTTCTGAATGAAATGTCAAAATTCATTGATTGGATTGTTTATTATAGGAATAATGATTCACCTCATTATAATTTTTGTTCATCAAGGGGATATATAATTATGTACCCCACTAATCACTATATTTAAAATTCAATCCTCGTATATCAAATAGTAGATTTAATTCATGGACAATGTCCATTATCATGAAATATTTGTAGTCATTAGTAAATATGTATTTATCAATATTTCTATAGATAAATAAATTAATTTAAATGTATAACCAACTATAGAAAATTGTGTAAGGTTTATGAAATAAATTTATTCATGTTAAATAATCAAGATATTTTTTTAAATTTTCCATAAAATGACCATTGTAAAGTTAATATTTTTGGGGAATGTTAATGACTACATGAATGTATAATATAAGTAAATGTAAATACAATACTCTGGTAAAAATTATCATAAACCATCCAAATAATAAATCATGATGGTATAATTAAAAAAATTCCCATAGAGAATGTCATAAATAATGGTTTCTTATAATTAATGAATATAAATTCATAATTAAATAATTAAAATTTTCCAAAGGAAAATATTCTATTAAAACTGTAAATATATTTAAAAACATATATTTCGCTCAAAATACAATAAAAATATTTTACTAGGAAGAATATATTGAATGTTATGAAATGTATTTTTATAAAATGCCTTTTATTTATGCCTAGAAAATCAATTTATGTCATACATGTTAAATCATTGATTCCTTTAACTTTTCCTGTAAATGTAAAATGACACTTGTTTTGAAAATGATATGAATATCTCTATAAAAAAAATTCCCAAAGACAAATAATTGTTTAAAATCTTATTATAAATTAATTTGAATTTTTTTGAAATAATTTTTAAAATATTTTACAAAATGTGGATTTTCATGAAAATAGATTTTAAACCAAAGGGTGAAAAATTGATAGATTAATATAAAAATTATTCGAAAAACTTTAAGTTGTAAGGTGTTGAAATTTGTTACTATTTTTTTAATAAATAATAAATAACTAGTGATTTAGAATGTGAAATGGTTTTATTATATAATTATTAAGTAATTTTAATCAATGGTTACTCATGTATAATAAACAGTGACTAAAATGATACAGGGAAATTAACCATTATAGAGATCAAAAGATTAATGTTAGGATTAATCATTTAATCAATAATCTATGTAAAATGCAGATATACAAAAAAAATTAATTTTAACATAAAATATAGAAAATTCTTTAAACATATAACATAATAATATCAATGAAAACAAAGAATTAATATTTCACAAATTAATTAAATTGTCTAATGATGTTCTTTACTACATGGTAACTTTGATGTCATATCATATTAGATGAAATAATACAGATTAAAACTAAAAATAACTATACATATGAATTATTCTTGATATTTTATTTAAAATGGGATTCACATACACTATATGAATGAAATTAGGTTCATAACCTTAAAATATGCCTAAATGAATCGAAATTGAGAGGAAATATATTAACTCACACATCAATTTTTTATCACCATGCTCAAACCTCCTATATATTGTATTTAACATGTTATTATATTATAAAAATAATATTAATATTAATAATATCATAAATGATCATTTTATTTAATATTATCCCTCGTTCATTAATAATGCATCATTACATTCATTATTTTGGGTGTTTATTTCCAAGTTTACTCATTATTGTTTTGTCATGAATGTTACGATTATTGTGAATTTATATTGTTTTGAACATATAAATAATTATAATCATGAAATAATAATCATGTTTATACATCAATTCTAATTTTATTTCCAATAAATAATATTGTATTTATAAATTAAGTTTTTTCAATCACGGAGATAATAGGTTGTTTGTATGCATTAATAAAATTTTAATTTTCAATGGTCATTATGGAAAATATTTAATTAATATTTTAACCTTCCAAAATTGTAATAATATCTTCAATAACATATTTTATTAAGATATACATATATAAATATATATATAATTCAAGTGAAGCGGTTATGAATAGAAAGTCACATCGCTTCGTGCAGGTGGTAGTCCATACATACACAAACGAAGTCATCATCTTTATAGGATTAAAAATACATGTAATAAAATTATATATTATTATTTTCATTAAGATAAATATTTCATGAATTTGATAGGTGTTTCATTTATATCACATATACTCATTAATTGGTTCCTTATTTACTTACATGTAAAGCGTTAGCGAAAAATAAATCACATCACTTCATGAGGCGGTAGTCCCGGTATTTTCATATCCCTTGAGGTATAGATGGATAAAATGATAGATATGGTATAAATAAAAAATTGGTTTAATTATATTATAAATAATATATATATCAAACCATTATATCTATAAAGACAAGGAAATTTCATGGAAATTTTTGTCCGAAATACTATGGAATAATACGATTATGTGGTTTCTAAAGACACATGATTCTGAGGCTCGGTATGGCCGGAATCAATTTCTGAAGTTTAGCTTAGGTATGTTCAGTAAACGAACGACTGAGTTTTTCTATCTTTTGAACCAGTGCTCAGAATTTAAATCTGAGGGCACCGATGAACTCGCATCACCGGTAATTGATAAAGGGAACCTTTATAGTAGTTGCGTTTTAAGAGGGTTGAGAATTATTAGTTGGGGAATTAGTTTAAAATAAATAAAATTTTTAGAACAACTTTATTTCATAACATTGGAAGTTAAAACCTCCCATGGGAAGTTGTTGGTGGGACCCACAACCACCCACCTTCCCATGTGTGGATATAAGATAGGTGGGGCCCACACGAGCCCCAACCTTTCATCTTCCATAACTCCATTTAAACTCCCAAAATAACTTCCTTAAACCCCCCATTAATAACCAATGTTGAATTTTGACCACTCTCCCAACTTTTATGAGATCTTCCAACTCCTCCCCCTCTATTTAATTAATTTCCAACACATTTAATTAATGAAGTGCTTTGAATGTTTGAAATGTAAATTTCTTGTGTTAAATAAAATAAAAGGGTAGCTTATTATTTTTTTGGGAGGATTTCGTTGTGTGAAGAAGGGTTGGGGAGAGCTCTTGAGTTTTTGGGGAAGAACACTGACCCTCCGATGAAGAACAATGACTTTTTCGACGAAGAACGTCGGTACCACGAAGAACCCCAACGCGCCATCCTTTCTCTTCTCCGCGACAAGTGAGGAGATGCCTCTTCCTCCTCGGACTCACTTTGAAATCACCTATTAATCCTTTCCTCATGACACCGTCGTCCGTGACGCCCGACGTGCGACGTCAATTATCGAGTTCGGAGTTATGTTCAATTTTAATGGATTAAATTTTGTGCCTCGGGATGTCATTGTATAACCTTGATTGTCATGGCATGTTTCTATTGCTTAACGCGGAGGCCGTGAGCTGAACGAACATGGCCAGACAACTCTCAGTTTTATTTTTTTTAAAATTATTTGGAATCGACGAATAGAGTAAGAACATGGAAGATACCGGTGGCACAAAGGTCATCATCGCACACACAAAGAAAAGCCTCAACCAAGCGAGCCGCGGTGGAGGATGAACGGCGCCATCGTGCCATATCGGGGACGTGGAGCTGTGGCCAGTGTAGGTCGCGCCTGAGGATGCCGGCGCTGTCGCACCGGCTGTACTGTAGGAACCGCGGCCCGCATTGCGGGCTAGTTCGGTGGAAGGACTGACCAGGCGATGCAAAGCTGTGGCCCGCGGAGGGCGCCGCGCTAGAGAACCCGCAGCCAGCCCATGCGGGCCGCTTTCTCCAGAAGGCCGGTCGGCTCCAGCTGGCCTGTTAGGGAGGCCTGTGCCACCGGTTTGGGCAGCCGAGGGGCTGCGCCCCATCAGACCGCTCGACCTTTGGGCAGAGCCGCTCGACCAGCTGACCGATCCAGCGGGGCAGCGCCCCGCCGTGTCGCGCCCTATCGGGCAGCACACGGCCGGACCTACCCGCGTCGGGCCGAGCCGCGCCCCCTCGGGTCGGGCCATGCCCATTGGGCTAGGAGGAACCCCTTTCAGATAGGACACACCCCTTCGGTCTAGGACACAGGTTTCATCAGGCTAGACCGACACCCCTGCCGGGTAGGACTCGCCAAAACTGGGTTAACCCGACCCGTCGGCCCATTGGGCTTAACGGGCTGGGCTCGTATTCACTTAAAGGTGAATAATTCAAAGACCGCACGTCCGATCGACGCGCCGTCTACGACACTAAGACCATATCGATGAGGCGGTCCTTTTGTGATACTCTAAGTGAGTTTTGGACATATTTGGTAAATGGTCGTGTTTGGAACGAGTATATTTCCAACCAGTCCCCTGGAACGGAAAAGATAATATCTCTCAGACCGGGCGTCCGTTTGACGCGCCGTCTCTCACGTTGGGTTCATTTTGATGAGACAAAACTTCATAATACATCAACTCAGGACATGGTGAGATTTGATGTCTGGACCCCTTTACTCAAGGAGCGGACCATGCTGGAATCGATTACGTTGTGTGTGGGAACCCAAGAGCTGGTTACGACTGTGATGACTACCATGCTGGGATCCTTTGTGGGTTTGACAACGAATATGACTATAGATGGATCCCTCGCGGGTTCGGCAGCGAGGATGAATGTACCTGGATCCTTCGTGGGTTCGGTAGTGATGACGAATGTACATGGATCCAACGTGGGTTCTACAACGATGGTTACTGTTCTAGGATCCAACGTGGGTTTCACATCGAAGACTTCTGTACTAGTATCCTATGTGGGTTCAGCAGAGGATATGATTTAGAGGCTACATCTATTCTTCGTCACCACTCTTTGAAATTAGTATACCTGTGTGGTTTAGTCTTGTCTTTCAATCATTATCATTGATGTGATTTACTTCTTTCCTGTGTGGACTGGGTTGTGCTTGGGCTCAGGAGTTGGAGCCGAACTTAGATTGATAAATTAGGTATATGTATGTGCATATACCTAAGTAGGGATGGTTTATTCTTCATGTTTGATCCTTTCCTTTGTGGTTTATACTTCATGGATTCCGGGAGACCTTTGAGAGTCTCGGGGTCCCTACTGAGTATTGTTATACTCACCTCTGCACGGGCAGTGCCCGCACTACATTTTGTTTGTTGCAGACGACAGACAACACTGATCGTGATTGAGACATGTGGAGCTGGAAAGTATCTGGTGGTGGACCACCATGCGGGATGTACACAGAGTGGACAGATAGAAATGAGGTACCGACAAGACTATATGTACCCACCCTTCATGTGGGATTCCCGGAGGACAACTCAGTGGTTGGTGCTTTACATTACATCTATTGTACTTTCTTTCTCAGTTGTACTGTACTTTCAGTTGGGTTTGAATACTGGACCATTTACTCTCCAACACTTAATTTTGTACTCAGTTTTACCTAGTGCTTACTTTACTTGCATACTCAGTTGTGTTTGTTTAATTTTTTAAAGGCAATGCCTTCCCTTTTTACTGGAATTTATGCCTTTGGTGCTAGTCGCCAGACCCTGGCCTATGGAAGGAGGGCTTGGGGTAGTCACGACATGAGCCCCAAGGACGGTTCCGGACAAATTGGTATCAGAGGAGTCGGTTCTACTGCAGAACACATGAATCCGATAATTTATTCTCTATGAAGAAATAGTGTTAACGGTATGAATGTGGTTTTTAGTCCAAGGAGTCTGGTGTTGGTGCGGTGACCGATGCATCCATACACCAGGACCCTGACTTCTGATTTCCGACTCAGTACTCGAAAACATTGATTGCATGTGTGTTTCAAAAGTTTTCTATGTGATTACTTTATTTCAGCTCACCAGGTATACTGTTTGACCGTGGCACACCCGTTTATTTTTAGGATGGCATGAAGAAGGAAGCCAGCTAGGGTTCTGAGCTACGTGCGAGATTGTTGCCCATCGGGTGATGAGGCCTCGGTGTAGAGCCCCATTACAGTGGAGGCACCAACAGTACCACTACCCACTGATCCACTGATACAACTAGCCCAAGAAGCAGAGGGTGCATGCAGCCTGAGTACGTTGCATGAGTTTCAGCGATAGAGGCCTCCTAGGTTCTACGGAGGGACGAACCCTTAGGCAGCCGAGGATTGGCTAGAGGATATTGTCAGAGTCTTCAGATTATTAGGGACACCATCTGACCTTATGGTAATCTTTTATGTGAGTATACTACACGAAACAGCTGGTAGATGGTGGATCCTGATGCTCCATGTGCATGACGATGCATCTCTACTTTGGATAGACTTCGAGATCCTCTTCCGCTGGGAGTTTGTTGCAACAACCCTCTGTGCGGTGTGCATCCAGGAGTTACTACAGTTGTGGCAGGGTAGCATGACAGTAGCCTAGTACTCGGCATGATTTATAGACCTCTCGCTTTACTCCACGAAAATGGTACGTGAACCATTTTCCGGGCCATGATCTTTCAGCATGGACTGAGGCATGAGATCAGGGCTTCGATGATCTCCCTCAGCATTCTCACACATGCAAGAATACTGGAGCATGCCCTTATTGTGGAGAGCTTTCTTGCTGAGCAGACGCCAGTAGTGAGACCCACTGTATGGCGACACGTAGTGGAGTCTTCTAAAGCCGGCAGTAGACAGATTTCACAGAGGTCCAAGCAGACCAGACCATCAGGTGGGCGACCTTAGGATACTGGTTCAGATGTGTGGGGCACACGGAGCAGGGCCAACCATAAGAGGGGCATGCAGTGCTATGCATGCGGCGGGCATGGTCACATGGCTCATGACTGCCTGGCCCACCATGCATACGAGTAGCAGATAGTAGAGGGACCTCCCAGGAAGAGGTGGAGGTTCGACCGTGGTGGTCTGTAGAGAGAAGATGGACAAGGCATAGGATTTGGCCATTTAGCTAGTGGTGGACGACGCCTCAAGGCTCTACCACCACCACCACAAGGGGGACCACCCCGACCACAGGGAGCTCAGAGACATGGGTAGGCTCAGCTCTAGGCAGTGGAGTCCTACGAACATGGAACACCTAAGATAATTCAAGGTACTATATGTGCATACTCCACCCTTGCTGCAGTTCTTATAGACACAAGAGAGAGTCATTCTTCTATTTCCACTGCCCTTTTTCAATGATCGGATATTCTTTTGGAGCCGTTGGCTCGATCCTTATGGCTAGAGACTCCTACAGGAGCAGACTCGAAGATTACGCACAGGTTCTGACAGTGTGAGCTTACTCTAGGAGGCGAGAGGTTCAGGTGGGATCTACTTGTAGCGGCATAGAGGCCTTACGATGTCATCTTTGGTATGGATTGGTTATCTACATTACATGCCTAGATCGACGGTATTAGGTCCAAATTGCGGTGTGTCCACACAGATGGAAGCCATTTCACCTTCACTGGCAAGAATGGAGCCTTTGCAGCACAGGATGAGCTTACGCAGAGGAGAGGGTAGCTCATCACACATCAGTTGGCTAGTCTAATCCTTGGAGTGGCTGATGTGGGGAGTCCATGTTTACTTGTTGTGGTGGATCAATATGCGGATGTTTTTCATGACGAAATTCTAGGACTACCACATCGTAGAGAGGTATATTTCTACATTAACCTGTACCCCGGGACAACACTGATATCTACTCCAGCATATCAGATGGCTCCCCACCGAGCTTCGTGAGTTGTGGGTATAGCTGGAGGACTTTTAGGGAAAGGGATTCATCCGACCCAGTGTTTCACCCTGGGCTTCTCCGAATTTATTCGCCAAGAAGTTGGATGGGAGATTACGACTCTCTGTCGACTATCGTCGCTTGAATCAGGTGACCGTAAAGAATATGTATCCACTCATGAGGATTGACGACCAATTTGATAAGATCAAGGGAGTTTGATTGTTCTCAAAGATAGACCTCAGGTCAGGCTATCATCAGCTCGGAGTTTGAGACGAGGATGTCCAGAAGACGACCTTCAGGTGTCGGTATGGCCACTAAGAGTTATTGAATACGCCTTTCAGCATAACCAACGCACCAGAACTATTCATGAGTCTCATGAACCGGATCTTCCCGCCATACCTTGATCTTCTTGTCATAGTCTTCATCGACGTCATAATGATTTACTCTACTACTGAGGAGGAGCACACCTACCACTTACGGGTGGTACTGGACACACTCCGAGAGAACCAGTTTTATGGTATGCTTATAATGTGCCAGTTATGGATTCAAGAGGTTCACTTCTTGGGGCACGTCATCTTAGAGTCGGGAGTAGCTGTGGATCCTATGAAGATCGAGGAAGTTCTTTCTTTGGAAGCACCCAGGAGCATGATAGAGGTGTGGAGTTTCCAAGGTCTGGTTGGGTATTATCAGAGATTTGTGCCAGACTTCTGCAGAGTTTTAGCACCACTTTTAGCTTTGATGAAGAAGGGGAAACCCTGGGTGGGTCAGTTAGATGACATCAGAGCTTCCTGGAGCTGAGACATAGATTGACCAGTGCGCCATCTTGAGGCTACCAGAGGAGGGTGTTGGGAATGTTGTTTACTAGGATGCATGAGGAACTGAACTCGGGTGTGTCCTGAAGTAGGAGAGGGCAGTGATTGCCTATGCCCCATGGAAGTTGAGGCAACATGGGAATAACTACACAACCAATAACCTGGAGTTAGCAGCATTGGTATTTTCCCTAATGATGTGACGACACTATCTGATGAGAGAGCGCTTTAAAGTATACTCTGCCCACCAGAGTCTCAGGTAAATTTTCTCGCAGATGGACCTGAACCTGAGACAGCGGCGATGGCTCAAGTTCATCCAGGACAATGACTTTGAGATAGTCTGTACTCTTGGGAAGGGGAACTTATTAGATGATTCTCTCAGTAGGAGATCGGACATTCAACTACTTGGAGAGGGGACAGAGAAGTTAGCCGCATTGCATATATCCTTCGTGGATAGAGATGGGGAAGATTTTCTATAGTCCCTCAAAGGTACTCTTCCACTACTTCAGCGGCACAGAGAGGCACAACGTGGGGACATGGAATGTGCGACGCGACATTCCTATATTTCCACAGGTCAAGATCCTGATGGATTTTCTAAAGTAAGAGAGAACATCATCCTTTTCACATTCAACTACTTGGAGAGGGGACAGAGAAGTTAGCCGCATTGCATATATCCTTCGTGGATAGAGATGGGGAAGATTTTCTATAGTCCCTCAAAGGTACTCTTCCACTACTTCAGCGGCATAGAGAGGCACAACGTGGGGACATGGAATGTGCGACGTGACATTCCTATATTTCCACAGGTCAAGAGCCTGATGGATTTTCTAAAGTAAGAGAGAACATCATCCTTTTCATGGGACGTACCATGGTACCAGTTTCACTTCAAGAGGAAGTGCTGAGGGAGTTTCACACATCCTCTCTAGTTGTACATCCTGGAGTAGAAACGATGTACCATGGCCTTAGATGACAGCATTGGTGGCTGGGTATTAAGAAGGTTGTAGTAGAGTTCGTTTCATGATGCCTCACTTGTCAACAAGTGAAGGGAGAGCACTAGGTACCAGCAGGCTTGGTACAACCATTAGAGGTTCCGGAGTAGAGGTGGGATGTGATATCCATGGATTTTGTGACGGGGCTTCCATGTACATCCAGGGGACACGACTCAATCTGGGTGATCTTAGACCGACTCACCAAGTCGGCCCACTTCTTTCTAATCAGATATTAGGGCTCCGTAGAGAGATTGGGACGCCTCTAAGTTTAGAAGATCGTATGACTTTATGGTGTGTCATCGTCTATCATCTCCGATCGAGATGCTCTGTTTACTTCCCAGCTTTGGTAAGGGTTGCAGAGGACATTTGGGATGCAGCTGCGCCTGAGCACCGCCTTTCATCCTCAGACGGATGGCCAGATGGAGAGGACGATTAACACTCTTGAGGACATGCTCCGTGCATGTGTCCTTGACTTTGGTCGTAGCTGGGAGGATCACCTACCCTTGGTTGAGTTTACGTACAACAACAGCTACCACTCCACCATCAGGATGGCACCATACGAGGAACTATACGTATGACAATGAAGATCTTTTTTTTGATGGACTGACTCTGGGGAGTGAGCACTTGTAGGACCAGAGATGGTTCAGGCTATGACCGAGAAGGTGCAGATCATCCAGGAGCGGATGAAGACTGCATAGAGAAGACATAAGTCTTATGATGATAGAAGATAGAGACCATTGGAGTTCGAGGATGGAGACCACATTTTCTTATGGGTCTCACCTCGACGTGGATTATAGAGATTTGGCATGGGTGGCAAGTTATCTCCGCGATTCATCAGGACTTTTCAGGTCCTCATCTGAGTAGGCCATGTGGCTTACTGCCTGGCCCTTCCACCTCAGTTGCACCCGGTGCATTATGTCTTCCACGTATCTCAGCTGAGGAGATACGTGCACAACCCAACCCACATCATTGATCATGGGGAGCTGGACATTGATGACAGGGCTACTTTCACGGTGGTCCCGGTGGAGATCGAGGAACGACAGGAGCAGGTCCTACGTGGATGGTCGATTCCTCTAATGCGCATTTGTTGGCAGCACGGAAACCTCTAAAAGAGAACATGAGAGCGAGAGGCTCAGATGCATGCTCAGTACCCTCATTTATTTCTCTAGTTTATGTTGTAGCTTTCTGGGGACGTAAAGTCCTGAGGTGGGAGTAATGTAAAGAAACTGAAATTTCAAGTAATTTTTTTAAATACTATGGAATTTTACGAGTCTGTGGCTTTTGGCGGCACTTGATTCTGAGGCCTGGTGTGCCCAGAATCATTTTACGAAGTTTAGCTCAGGTACATTCAATAAACGAATGAGCAGGTTTTTCTATCTTTTGAACCAGTGCTCAGAATTGAAATCCAAGGGCACCGATGAACTTGCAACACTGGTAATTGCTTAAGGGGACCTTTACTGCAGTTTCGTTTTATGTGTGTTGAGAATTATTATTTGGGGAATTAGTTTAAAATAAATAAAATTCTTAGAACAATTTTATTTTATAACATTGGAAGTTAAACCCTCTCATGGGAAGTTGGTGGTGGGGCCCACAACCACCCAACTTCCCATGTGTGGATATATAAGAGGTGGGGCCCACACAATCCCCAAACATTCATCTTCCATAACCCTTTTTAAACTCCCCAAATAACACTCTTAACCACCCCCCCCCATTGAACACCCTTGTTTAATGTTGACCACTCTCCCAACATTTATGAGATCTTCCACCTCCTCTCCCTCTCGTTAATTAATTTCCAAAACATTCAATTATTGAAGTTGTTTGAATGTTTGAATTTTAAATGGATTGTGTTAAATAAAATAATAGGGTAGCTTATTATATTATTTTGGGGAGGCTTTTGTTGTGTGATGAAGAGTTGGGGAGAGCTCTTATGTTTTTGGGGAAGAACACTGACCCTCTAATGAAGAACGAAAACTTCATCGACGAAGACTGCCGGTTCCACGAAGAACACTGATGCACCATCTTTTCTCTTCTCAGTGACAAGTGAGGAGATGCCGCTTCCTCCTTGGATGCACTTTGACTTTGCCTAAGAATCCTTTCCTCGTGATGTCGTCGTCCGCGATGGTCGACGTGCGACGTCAATTATCGAGGTAGGGGTAATGTTCAATTTTAATGGATTAAATTTTGTGCCTCAGTTCATCATTGTATAATCTTGATTGTCTCGGCCTATAGATATCGCTTAACGCGGAGGGCGTGGGCGAACGAACACGGACCGATGACCATCTGTTTGATTTTGTTTAAATTATTCGGAATCGACGAATAGAGGCAGATAGCGGAAGAGACCGGCGGCGCAATGGCCACCGTCGCACATGCAATGAAAAGTCGTGGAGAAGGAAGCACAACGTCGTCACGTCGTGCTAGGGACACGGAGATATGGCTAGTGCAGGCCGCGACAGAGGAAGATGGCACCGTCGCACCAGATGTTCAGCAGGAACTATGGCCCGTATTGTTGGCCGCTTCAGCAAAAGGACCGGTCGTCCCATCAGCTGGCTGGGTGGAGGAAAGCTGCAGTGCTAGGAGGGCTCCTTGTTGGAGAAACGGACGCCCGCCCATGTGGCCCACTTGTGCCAGATGGTCGGCCGGCTCCAGCCGGACGGTTAGGGACAGCGGCGCCACTGGTTCGGGTAGCCGAGGGGCCACGCCCCCTCGGACCGCTTGACCTCCGGGCCAAGCCGCTCGGCCAGCTGGCTCAGCTAGCGGGGCTGCGCCCCCTTAGGACGAGCCGTGCTCTTTGGGCCGGTCTGAATAGCTTAGGGATAGGCCACGCCCCTTCAGGACAAGTGACAATTTTCTTCGGGCCAGACTAACACCCCTGCTAGGTCGGACCTGCCAAAACTGGGTTAACCCAACCCGTCGGCCCACTGGGCTTAACGTGCCCGACCCGTATTCACATAAAGGTGAATAATTAAAAGACTGTGCATCCGATCGATGCACCGTCTACGACACTGAGACCCTATCAACAAGGTGGTACTTTTTCGATACTCTTTGTGTGTTTTGGAAAACTTTGGTAAATGACCAGGTTTGGAACTAGTATATTTCCTACCAGGCACCTAGAACGGAAAAGCTAATATATCTCAGACCGGGTGTCTGTTTGACGCACCATCTATCGCATTGAGATCCTTTTGATGAGATGGAACTTTGGGATATATACACTTAGGAATTCATGATAGTTTATGTATCAGACCCTTTACTCGAGGAGCTGACCCTCCCGAAATCGAGTACGTTGTGTGTGGGAACCGTAGAGCTGGTTGTGATTGTGACGAATACCGTGCTGGGATCCTCCATGGTTTCGACAACGAAGATGAATGTACATGGTTCCTACATGGATTTGGCAGCAAGAACGACTGTACATGGATCTTCCGTGGGTTCGGCAGTGATGAAGATTGTACATGGATCCTACGTGGGTTCGGCAGCGATGGTTACTATTTTTGGATCCTACGTGGGTTCGGTATCGACTACTTCAGTACTTGGATCCTACATGGGTTCGACAGAGGAGATGATTCAAAGGCTACATCTAATTGTCTCTACCACTCTTTGAAAGTAGTATACTTGTGTGAGCTGATTTTTGTCTTTCAATCATTATCATTGATGTGATTGACTTCTTTTCTGTGAAGACTGGGTTGTGCCTGGGCTCCGGAGTTGGAGCCGAACTGAGATTGATAACATTGGTATATGTATGGGCATATACCAAAGTAGTTTTGGTTGATTCTTCGGGTTTGATCCTTTCCATTTTGGTTTATCCTTCGTGGATTCTGGGAGATCTTCGACAGTCTTGGGGTCCCAAATGAGTATCTTTATACTCACCCTTGCACGGGCAATGCCCGCACTATGTTGTGTTGGTTGCGGATGACGGAAAACACTAATCGTGGTTGAGGCTAGAGGAGTTGGACAGTATTTGGTGGTGGACCACCAGGCGGGATGTTCACGGAGCGGATGGATAAACCTGAGGTACCGATGAGACTATCTATACCTACCCTTCAATTGGGATTCCCAGAGGATGGCTCGGTAGATGCTGCTTTACTTTACAACTGTTGTACTTTATTTCTCAGTTGTACTATACATTAATTGGGTTTTTATACTTTCCCATTTACTTTCCAACACTTACTTTTGTACTCAGTTTTACTTAGTGCTTACTTCACTTGCGTACTCAGTTGTGTTTGTTACCTTTTATAAAGGCAGTGCCTTCCCTTTTTACCGGGATTTACGCCTTTGGTGCTAGTCTCCATCCCATGGCCTATAAAAGGTGGGCTTGAGGTTGTCACAACACAAGCCCTGAGGACTGGTCGCGACAATATCTACCATCAGTACCACATTTTGGAGGGGTTGATTGAAAAAGTGTCATCCTTTTTTGAGCAAGTAGTTTGACTTACACATGAGGGACATTATCATTTCCCAAATTAGGGATGAAAATTTGGATATAATAAATATAAATATAATAAAAATATAATAGTATATTTTAGATAATAATTTAGTTTTATCAAAATAAATGATTAAAATTTGAGGGAGGTGGAATAAAAATTAATACAAAAATGCATAGTGAAATTTTTTACATATTATCAAAACACCTCTTTCTATATATAAAAAAATCATTCCAAGAATAGATATAAAACCTAACCATGGATTCATGGAAAATTTGATTGAATTTGTCAATTAATTTGGATACGTATTTTATAAACGAAATGTGTTTGATGGTGTAGTGAAAGGAGGACAGTGGTGGACTTTTATAAGTGAGGTTAGTGGAACAATAGTAACATTAGAATATTAAACGATGTACCAACGTTTTTCACACTAAAGAAGGAAAAAATTTAGTATTATAGTTCCATAGAAATTATAAGGATATAATATTTATATAAAATTTTATTTAGTCAATCTTTTAGAAGATTTTAACCCATAAAATGTTATTTTAACCTACTAATACACTGATATTTTTCTAACCATAACAATTACTATTTACTGTTTCATTATTTAAATTTGAATAAAATAAATTTTCATCATTATAAAATATATATTATGATTATTTTAGATATATAATAAATTTTATAAAATTCAATTTAATGAATTGGTAAAATTTTAATTTTAATTTAATCCCTCATACGCAATAATAAAGATGGGTTTTAATGAAAAAATACTTTATCGTTAAAAAATGATTTATATCATCATTGAAAATCGAAATGGTTAAAATTAACAATATTATATTTACTGTAACTCTATTAAACAAAATTAATTTTTAACAATATTTAAAATATAATTGAACGATATAATTTTTTTAACGAAAATACTTTTTAAAATTAAAATCTATATTAATAACTATTAACATAAAATGACTTGTTTTTGAAAAATACAAAAAATAACCATAATATATTTTTTAAATGATTATTAAAAAAAGAATTTAATTTTTACATTTACATTTTATAAAGGTGGAAAAATTTGATTTTAAATAACATGTGGAAAGACATACTAAAAAGGCTTTTAGAAGAAATTCTACTTTTAAGAAATTTTTTTATAATTGATTATTATTAAATTTATATTAATAATACAAACATATTTTTCATAATATAGTTACAATTTTACATACCCTATTTTTTAATGGTTAGTTAATATTTTAATACTATTTTTCCGTAAATTTAGACTCGTGGTTTCTTGTTAAGCACACTACCTAATAGATTGACATAAAAGAAATATATTTTGTCAGTTTTTTCTTAATGTTGTGTGTATCATACATTGTTGAATAAAATATTATTTTTTATAATATAATGAAGTTACATACATAATATATTAAATAATTGTTTCCTTTTATTTTTACCTTACACTCATCAATTAATAGTTTGATAATTTAAAATAAGTTTATTGTTAACGCATATTGAAAAATGTATAACAAAATACCTAGTTAATAATAAATAATGTGGAGTATAATGGTTATTTGTAATAACATAGAATAAGGATTTCATATAGGATATAATTGGTTCAATGTAATGATATCGACATAGAAGAAAGGTTTTACTAATTATAGTTATTGATAGAGGTCACCGATCAAAAGAGGGTGAATGAATAAAAACATATTATGTATATCAAGATATAAAGCAGTAATGATTTTGAAGTATACTCAAATAATTGAATATAAAATTTATAGTATGATGATTTTGTTTCAAAATCCTTTACATAATGTTATGTAATTTTTTTAGTAACTAAAAATATAGGGAAATACGCATATATGTTATAGTTCTATTTAATCATCACAATTTCATCTTTTGTTTATTCATAGATAAATATACAATTAATTTTTTACTCCAAGAAATGAATTCACAAAGATGAATTTTTTAGGCCTCAAGAAATAAAATTTAATTTTAATAAATAATAAGTTCTATATTATAGTGACAAGACTTTCTATCAGCCTCTAAATATTTTGAAAAATCTATATTGATAGAACAAGTTATTCAATATAAGACATTAGTACAAAATCCTAAACAGTAACATGACCAATTCATCATTAAAATTTATTTCTAATTTTTTTTACTTAAGACAATGAAATATTTTCTATAACATCAAAAAATCCAATTATAGGTTCTAAAACATTATCATCCTTTTATTTTGTGTTCATGACTTATCATTCTCTAAAAGCAACATGATGTCCTTTTTCCAAAAATATATCTATATAGTCAGTATAATTTTTCAAGATTTTAATAACCCTTAATTAATTTATCATAAAGATACTCTAAACCCTAAGGGTTATCCTTAAAAACATTCCAATAAATAATTCATACTTAATTTAATTTTTGTTCCACATTTTAATACAATATGATGTATTCCAATTACTATTTTATGAAAAATTATAAATCTTTGTAAACTCTCATAAAATAATATCTAAGAGGATAGTTAAGGACGTTGAAAATACAATCAAACTTAAAATAATAAAACCATGTTGGTATACATAACACTTAAGTTAATGATGAAATATATGATTCTATAATTTAATAAAATAATTAAATATTTCCAGATTCTTAAAAATAAAATTCCATTGTTAAAAATAAATATATAATATAATTAGGGAATACCAATAAATACTTAAACAATTTTATTTCAATATAATTCATTACTTGGTCTAACGGTTAACATTTATAAGATGTAATTTACTCATATAAAGACTATGTTCTCCACATTTAGTGAAATGAACTATAAATAAATCCGTGGAATGAAATTTAATTCATTTAATAATACACTTTGATTCCCCAGAAATTTTTTTTTTTTATTCTCTTGTTTTTTATATAAAATTGATTTCATCAATCATTTAAAACTCATACCTAGGTTCCACTGTCCACATTTCTCACACAGTGGATATAATGCCCTTTTTCCACCACGGACTCCATTAATCGAGATATTATAAAACACCATCATTATCTTATTTGGAGAGTCCAATTGTTGGTTAAGGTATTTTGTTAATTATATTTCATGATTACTTATTATTAATAATAATGATATCACTCACTGACATCATTATCCTATTCATTTTCATAGAGTCACCAGAGTTTCTTTGAGTGTCAATGTTAACATGATTCCCCCAAGTTTTATCCATTTATTAAAACAAAAAAAATTCAAGTCAAATTAATAATATTGGGAAAACAATATAAATATTTTTTTTATTTTTAAATCAAGGGAAACTATATTTATGTAATACTTATTTCTTTTAACCATGGCCATCAATTATAATAATTATTTTGAAATACATCACACATGTTTGTAATGAAATTTTCAATTATCCTAAACATATCAATCGATAGTGTCAAACCATGTGTTTAGAAAGTCTACTTGTTGTATACTAGATTATGATTTAGTCAATACTGATGTGTCTTATTTAAAGTTACTTCACCGCGATATATCTATTATACAGCTGTATCTATTTTTAGTATCTTTAAATGGATGGATTTAGAGGAAAACCAAAATAATATCTACAATACCAAAATGGTAGTGTGAAATTATATATTTATCGTCAAATTATATCATATGGTTATTTTCCCTAATATATATTTCCCTAAATCACGTTCTGAATGTTTAATTGAGAAAAACCATGATACCAAATATAACAACCCATACACTAGAAAACTGGAATAAATGTCATATTTTATTACATTTGAAAAATATACAAGGAATCACATATCGATGGAAAGATTAGTATAGTAGTATTGATAAAGTAGAAACATATATTATTGTTAATATTTCATTTGAAAACAAAAATAATAAAATATTTTTTTAGAATATCAGTATTCCATAACGAATATACTTTCATATACATAATATAAAAAATAATGAATTCTTGTAAAAGAGGGAAAAATATGTTTCAACTCATATTCATAGAATGGTTTAAGTGACGTAGAATATAAAATCAATAAATAAGCTAAATCAACATAAAAATGTATGGAAATCTACCAATATTCCACGAATTCCATAAATTGATAATGAAATTCTTTCATAGATAATATCAATGAGAAACATTTATTTGTTGACAATTAATCGGAAAATGTAAGAAAATTTAACACTTGGAATTTATTGAATAAAACTATTATCGTTATTTGATAAGGTAAAATCAGAATGGAATGGTAAATAAATAACACATACTGTAACACCCCAAGCTTCCACGGTACGTTTCCCTTTGAATAATACAATAGCGTATGTTGTACGCAAAATCAGGTTTTAACACACACCACCTGCAATCAAACTAGCCATTATGAATAGCAATAACAACTCTTTGAAATTTTATATATTTTATCTTTCAAAATGGACTTTATTTTTGGATTCGGAATATTGAAATTATCTTAGGGAGAATTTTTGGTATTTTTCTGGAAACTTAAAATTTTTGATGAATAGTGAAAAACACTGAGTTATAGTTTAAAACCGAATTATTATTTAATAAATTACTTATTTTATTTAAATTTAATTAAGGTCAAAATAGATACAAAAATACCTATATATGTTCAATGTAATTCATTAGAGTTAGTTTAGAATAATTTTAGATATATAATAATTTTATTTAACTTCTCACCGTCTTTTACTCACCTCCTAGAAGAATTAGGAAATTCACATAAAACATAATTTTACAGCTTCTATGAGTGTAATTTCGAAAATATGAGAGACACAGTTAATATAAAGGAGTAAAATGTGGTTCAATGAGATGAAAATAATTTTTGGCGAATAATAACTTTTGACTTTTATTTACCACAGTTAAATGTAAATTGGGTAATTAAGGGTAAAAATTATATTAATATTTCCCTAACACATTAATTAATTCTATTGGAAAATATTATCTCTACCAAAAAAAACTGAGGAATAAAATATTATCATGTAGTTCCATTTGGATTACATTAAGACATTTAATGTTGTTTAATTCAAAGAAGAGTTAAAAGAGATAAAATCGATGTTTAATAACTAAATTTTTTTAATATAGGGTTATACATAATATAAATTCGATAATAAATATTCATTAAGATTATAATAATATTTCCTACATAATGGAATTTTATTATAATTTTTAGACATTAAATAATTTAATTTATTTATGACACAACATTGATGCAGTAATGACCTAATTAATGAAATATTAGAATAATTGATATTATAAATATAAAAATAAATGTAATTTGAGTCTTTTTATGAATTAAAATAATTTTTTAGGTTAATATGACATATTAGGATTGGTTATATAAATTTATTTCTATGTAATAAAGATGTTATGAAATTATCAAAAATAAAATACCCAATAGTGTTAAAATTGACATAAAAGTGTTTTTAAAACTAATATTGTATTATTAATTGATATTATATTCTTAAAAATCTATGGGTCGTCCAAAGGACTTATATACTGATATGTGTTTCATTAATGGACCACTTGGGGGTCTCTTGGAGGTATATAGTATGTTTATTAACTATATAATATAAAAATACAAAGAGACATGGTAAATGTCAAACTATTTAACTAAGAGTTAAATATAAATGATAAGGTTGATAAAGTGACCCAAACCTCTCTAATATCTATTGGATGAAAATATTTTGACCCATCCCCACCTTAAACTTTAAATAATCCACTTTTGAGCCATTATAAACCGAATATGAATTTATTATAAAATAATATTTTAAGTTTTTTATAATGTTCCCCTCACCCCTCTTATAAAAGGGAACTCCCCCTTCTATCAAATTCATACTTACAAAAACTTTTGGTTCGCCCAAACCCTGAAAAAATATCCTCTCATCTTCCCTCACTTCATCCTAGAGGCCCTACTTTTGTCATAAAGCCATCATATGGATCCCTTTTGATCAAATCAAAATGAAGAACTTGAAGAAGAGGTAATGATTTCACCACTCTCTTTCAATTTCCTTTCTTCATCCACTTATTCTTTCTTTATTATTTCTATTCTAAAAAAATAACTACAGTATATTCTATATACTGTGATGTTATTATAAATATGGTACAACCATATTCAGTATTTTATCCATCTTTGAATGACATGTCACCATACGTGCGTACGTACAACCTACCGTCTCCACGTCGTGGTGTAATTGTTATTCAATGTATTATTATTTGGTTGGGTATAATAATGATGTGTAATTCACGTAAATAATAAGTATAACATGATAATTATTATGTATATATGATATACCATCCAAATATATTTGATTTTAATATCAATAAAATGATATTATCGCTCATGCGTATGTACGGACTATCGTCTCCACGAACGCGATGAGATTCATTCCCCATCATATCCATACAATTCTAATTCTCATTTTATGATTATAAATAATGTTTAAGGACATAATATAATTCTTTATATGAATAAGATACAACCTATCCATAACAAACACAACTTATGTAAGAAAACATATAAAATAAAATGAGTAAGTTAACACACGAAACGACGATAATACTAAGACATTATTAACAATGCAATGTTAAAAAATCATATATGATATCATATTAATGTATATGATTATTTTATAATTAAAAAACAGTTATATAAACATTTTACAAGAGGATAACCTACCCTCGACCATGTAAAAATAAAAATTATGGGGTTTCTTATCTCACTTTTAATTTAGTGAGATTTCAATTGTTCACCACTTTTTTATTGCATGTCGTGTGTGTACTTCCCATGATTGTATTCATTGTGTAATATACATTAGCTTATGGATATTTACATCATCATTGTATTATCCTTATTTCATGGATGTATGTTTCGTAAGTTACCAAATCGATAAGGGAATTTGAAATTTCAATTTCCCCTCATTCGGCTTTACGCATTCTTCATTGATTATTTTACTCCACGATTATGTGTGGAATCATTATTCATTTGCTTATGTCATAATTTCTACTCCCCTTTATGTGGATATAATTTTGATACATATAATCACTCAACTTATAAATTCTAAAGTCATTGATATGAACTTGATACGATTAATTTTAACTCAATCTCCATTTATTGAGTTAAACATCCAATTCATTGGTGTTGTTTTTACAAGAATATGTGTGAATGTCCTCTGATTTATTTACACTGAATATACAATCATATTGGGTTTGTTTATATTTTTCACACATAATTATGTTGTTGATTTATCCTTAACCTAAGGATATAGTATTTATAAGAGACTTAATCTTAATTTACATCCCATTGAGACTTCTTTGTTGTTATACATCAAATAACTTTTATATGATGTATATAATGTACTTTGACATAGTATATCATGAATCCCTTTATTATCAGGATATTATAATGTTTTTATTACCTCAATTATTTTTATTCAAGTGTCTCTATTTTGGTTAGGAACTCTAACTAAAATATCATTTTAAATGTTTTAAATATTTATTATTCTAAATCATTCTCATTAATGTCCATGTTTTCAAAATGTTTTTAAGGATTTATATATATAGACATTATTGTTTTAAAGTTAAAATTACGTTTAAAATATTCAAAGTGGTGTGGGACACTTTGATTGAAAAATCTATTTTTAAATGGCTTTTTGAAAAATAGTGTTACTTTTAAATGTTTTCAAGAAAAAGGGGGATATTTCTTTCTAATGTGTTTGAGGATTATTTTCATCTATCCTGAATTATTCTCGATTGATGTTAATATGATACAATAAAATCTTCCATATTTTATAAAATGAGTTATGTTTGACTATGGATGTGCTATTTTTATATCATTCATGGTTTGTGGACAATGTATTGACATTTCGTATGCTAGTTTTAATACGAATATTTATGTTATGTTTAAACCTACTCATATGAGGAATGAATTGGACTTAGTAAGTGATGGGTGGAGCCCGATATATCTCCTCGATGCATCGGTAGGTCTCATTAGACAAACTAGTGTTTTGGCATGAGGGCTTGACAAAATATTATTTGTAGTCTTGGCACGAGGCCTTGGCTACGTGGTTATGAGAGTCTGACATTATGAATTCCATCATTATGAAAGTGGATATTGATTTTGTGTGTGATTATTTGATTAGTAGAATATCCATATGAATAAGTAAATGGAATTATTTCATTTTATTTCTGCCATATTATGATGAAGCTAAAGTTTAAAAGGATTATGTTTTAGGTATACATTACCTTAAATGTTTATTCTTATCTATGAAAGTTTTCGCTATATTGTTACCCTTACTGAGCCTCTGAGCTCAACGCTTTCAAAGTTTTATTTTTCCCAGGATGTGAAGAAGTGATTTATGAATGACCTACAGGGATAGTATGAAGGTATATGATGATAGGATGTTGTTGTAGATTTTTTTAATTTATGATGTAATGTAAGACTTATTAATATATCTAGTGTTTACAAGACTACTAAACCAATCATTATTTCGAGACATGATCTTTTGTGATCATGCCAATGTTATGTAATAATGCACCGACTCTGGGTAACTAGGGTCGGGGCGTTATAGTTGGTATCAAATGAAGTTTAGTACAAACCTTGGAAGAAAGATTTAGATAAACTCTGATTAGTTCACATATCCCTATGAAAGACTTTGAGGATTAGTATAGAATAAATTCCTAGAATTTTGGTATTGTATAGATTTTGTGAGTTTTCCAAGCAATACATCACTGTATGGATACGAGCAGGTAGAGGCGGCTCTGGAACAAATGTACCTATGGGTAAAACCCAAAAGCACTACTTTGAGCTAGACTTGAACAGGAACTGTTGCACGACAACGGGCCTTGCTGCACTCTTGGTTACGACACTCCCAGAGATATGATTAGGATAATCTACATTATCTTTAGAAACCAATTTTAAGTATTATGATAGTAAATGAACATTGTTAATCCTAATGTGTTTCAAATTGAAAATATGGTGACATGATATTATCTAAATGATTTTATGACTACTGATACTCACATAATGCTTTCTGGTTTTAGTCAATGATTGGATACCAAGGAAGTCATAGTGACATTGAGAATGATGTACAAGGTGGGAACAATGTCGACAATGAGCAACAAAATGGAATTTTGATGGCGTAAAAGATATCGTCTTCATGGAAAATCAATTTTCCAAAAATATTATCAATGATGTATATATTAACCAATTCCCGGACTCAAAAAAGAAGATAAAGGTGATGAATGATAAGAGATCCAGCAGTGGAGACCATAGATAAAAGAATCCTCAATTTCCATCATGCAGGAAATGTTGAAGGAGACACCCAAGAAAGTGTCTCAATAGAACACAGAAATGAATTACATGTGGGAAGGAAGGGCATAAAGAGAAGAATTTTCGAGGAAAAATGAAGAGTACTATGGAAGAAAATAAAAATGGTCCCAAGATTCCAATTACAGTCATTTGTCGTAAATTTAAGGGACCTTGGAATCACCCAAGTCAATTCCCTATTCTATAGGATAAACTATTGGTCATGGAAGAACCTATGTGGAAATAAATGGATGAAAAAATATTTAATGGTATTAGTGCTCCTTGTTTTTGAGATTACTTTGTGTGAATTTTCTATTATATGTGTAGCCCTACAATTTATCATTTGAGAATGATATTTGAGGAAGAAATTTCCTTTCTCTTGTGGATATAGATATAAATAACCATTTGGTTTTATATGATCATTGGGATTGAGTAAATTACACATTATTATATTTTTGTGATGAAAATTCAAGGTATGAGATAAAATTTGTGGTTAAATTATGTTATGGTTATTTTGAGGAATTTATCTCATTTTGGTAATGTTATAAAAAATAGTTTTTGAAAAAGGACAACACGCAGACTGTGTTACAACCTGTCGCGTCAGACAGAGCAGTGAGAATCGAACCCACAACCAATGTGCGATATGGATTTATCACCTACCACTGGACTACATGAAGTCTCTAGTTAGTGTGACTAATTATATTTAGTTAAATGATTTTATTGATCAATAATAAGTTGATTTGTGATATTATGTCTTATCAAGTGAATACCCTTAGTATAAAAAATGATTTGGTGATTAAGTGATAAATGTTATTTTGGAAGATGTTCTCTTTGTTGGGAACATTATATGCCCAAGGAAAATAGAATACTATGGGATTTCATTTGAGGAGTATTGGTAGATTTTATCTATGTTTTTATTATGGATTTATAGTAATTTGGGTTATTTATGGAAATGATTAACCTATAATAGAGAATATGTGATTAGGTTAATTACTTTTAAGTATGTCACTTTAAGAGTAGTTGATTTCATTTGGAGATACAATTTAACATGGAAGACTACAGAACAAATTTTTTCTAATTTTTAGGTTTCAATTTTTTTTTGGATTATATTGAAGAATTTTAAGGACAATTGTTTATTGAATGGTATTTATTTTTGTTTGTGGTGTTGTTTGTTTAATTTTATAAATTAAGATTAGTGTTTCTCTATGTAATGGAATATCCTTTTTGGGGATCATTAGATCATATATTAACCAATTTGGTTTTGATTAATCTCTAAATATTAGGTACAAATATATTTTTTTTCATCATGGATCATGAGATTCTATAAAAACTTTATTCTATCTCTTCCAGTGTAACCAGTTATTCTTGAATACTCATCATTTAAAAATTATTTATTAGTAAGAATTTATTAAAGAATGAATCATTACTTAAAATGTATGTATATCTCTTTATGTTCGTAGTCAATCTCAGAAATGAATTCTTCATCTTTATGTAATGTAACTTAAAAAAATGTTGTCTGTTTACATTTGCTACTAGGAAACTAATGACCATTTTCCCCACCACAAGTTTGTGGTTTTCTTATTGTTAACTTTCTCCTGATCATGTTCTTTATCCCTCTCCATCAGTACATGACACTTAGTTTATCATCCATATACATGTTTTTCAACATGGAATCATACTATAGGTTATCTCGGGTAACCTTTTTACTTCTCTTTCTTTCTTTCAAAATGATAGTTTTATTGACTCTTTATCCGATGTGGGAATTTACATTATATTCCCAAGCCCAATTTTAAAAATTGCGAGGATGCAATTTATTGAAGGAGGGTAGAATGTAAAACCCCAAGCTTCCACAGTAGGTTTCCCTTTGAATAATTCAATAGCGTGTGTCGTACACAACTTCGAGTTCTAACACACACCACAACCAATCAAACTAGCCGTTATGAATAGTAATAAACACTTTTTTAAATGTATATATATTTTATCTTTCAGAATGGACTTCATTTTTGGATTCGGAATTTTGAAATTAGCTTAGGGTGAATTTTTGGTATTTTCCTGAAAACTTCCAATTTTTGATGAATAGTGCAAAACACTGAGTTATAGTTTAAAACCAAATTTTTATTTAATAAATTATTTATTTTATTTGAATTTAATTAAGGTGAAAATAGATACATAATACCTATATAAGTTCAACGTAATTAATTGGAGTTAGATTAAAATAATTTTAGATATATAATCATTTTATTGTACTTTTCACCGTCTTTTACCCACCTCCGAAGAGAATTTGGAAATTCACATAAAACTTAATTTTACTACTTCTGTGAGTGGAATTTTGAAAATATGAGAGACACGGTTAATATAAAGGAGTAAAATGTGGTTCAATGAGATGAAAATAATTTTTTTGTGAATAGTAACTTTTTACTTTTATTTACCACGGTTAAAAGTAAATTGGGTAATTAAGGGTAAAGATGATATTAATATTACCCTAACACATGTACTAATTCTTTTGGACAAGTTTATCTCGACCAAAAACAACATTATGTATAAAATATTATCATTTAGGTCCCTTTGGATTAGATTAGGACATTTATTATTATTTAATTCAAAGAAGAGTTAAAAAAAATAAAATCAATGTTTAATAACTAAAACATTTTTAATATAGGGATATAGATAAGATAAATTCGATTATAAATATTCATTATAATTCTAAAAATATTTCCCACATAATGGTATTTTATTTATAATTTTTAGACATTAAATAAATAACGTTATTTATGACACAACGGTGATGCAGTAATTACCTAATTAATGAAATATTAAAATAATTGATATTATAAATATCAAAATAAATGTAATTTGATACTTTCTATGAATTACAGTAATTTTCTAGGTTAATATGACATATTAGTATTGGTTATATAAATTTATTTCGAAGTAATAATGCTGTTATGAAATTATCAAAAACAAAATACCCAATAGTGTTAAAATTGACATAAAAGTGTTTTTAAAACTATTATTATATTATTAATTGATATTATATTCCTAAAAATCTAAGGATAGGAAAAAGGACTTATTTAATGACAGGTGTATCATTAATGGACCACATGGGGGTCTCTTGAATGTATATAGTATGTTTATTAACTATATAATATAAAAATACAAAGAGACAAGGTAAATGTCAAACTATTTAACTGAGTTAAATATAAATGATAAGGTTAATATAGTGACCCAAACCTGTATAAAATCTATTGGTTGAAAGGATTTCGACCCATCCTCACCTTAATTTAAATAATCCACTTTTTAGCAATTACAAACCATATATGAATTTCTAATAAAATAATATTTTAAGTTTTTCCTAAGGTTCCCCTCACCCCTCTTATAAAAGAGAACTCCCCCTTCTCTCACATTAATACCATAAAAGCCTTTTGGATCTGCCAACCCCGACCCAAATATCCTCTCAACTTCCCTCATGTCATCCTATAGTCCCTCCTTTGGTCATAAAGCCATCTTATGGAGCCTTTTTGATCAAATCAAAATGAAGAACCCAAAGAAAAGGTAATGATTTCACTACCCTCTTCCAAGTTCCATTCTTCATCCACTTATTCTTTCTTTGTTATTTCCATTCTAAAATAATAACTACATTATATTCTATATAATGTGATGTTATTATAAATATGGTACAACCATATTCAATATTTTATCCATCATTGAATGACATGTCACCATACGTGGGTACGTATGACCTAGAGTCTCCACGTCGTGGTGTAATTGTAATTCAATGTATTATTATTTGGATGGGTATAATAATGATGTGTCATTAGAGTAAATAATAAGTATAACATTATAATGATTCTTTATATACGATATACCAGCCAATTATATATGATTTTAATATCAATATAATGATTTTATCGCTCATGCGTACATACGGACTTCTGTCTCCACGAACGCGATGAGAATAATTCCCAATCATATCCATACAAGTATAATTATCATTTAATGATTAAAAATAATGTTTAACGGATTAATATAATTCTTTATATGAATAATATACAACATATCCATAACAAACATGACTTATGTAACAAAACATATAAAAGAAAATGAGTAAGTTAACACACGAAATGACAATAATACTAAGATATTATTAACAAAGCAATGATAAAAGATCATATATGATATCATATTAATGTATATTATTATTTTACAATTAAATGAAAATTATTTCAACATTATACAGGATGATAACCTACCCTAGACCAATGAAAAATTACAAAGTAAGGGGTTTTTTTATCTCACTTTAATTTAGTGAGATTTCCATTGTTCACCGCTTATTTATTGCATGTGGTGTGTGTAATGCCCATGATTGTATTGATTGTGTAATATACATTAATTTAGAGATATTTAAATCATCATTGTATTATCCTTATTTCATGTGTGTATGTTTTGTAAGTTACCAAATCGATAAGGGAATTTGAAATTTCAATTTCCACTCATTCGGCTTTACGCATACTACATTGATTATTTTACTCCAAGATTATGTGTGGAATCACTATTCATTATCATATGTCATAATTTCCACTCCCCTTTCTGTGGATATAATTTTGATACACATAATAACTCCATTTATAAATTCTCAAGTCGTCGATATGAACTGGATAAGAGTAATTTTAACTCAATCTTCATTTATTGAGTTAAACATCCAATTCATTAGTGTTGTTTTTACAAGAATATGTGTGAATGTCCTCTGATTTATTTACACTAAATATCCAATCATATTGTGTGTATTTATATTTTTCACACATAATTATTCCATTAAATTATCCTTAACCTAAGGATATAGTCATTATAAGAGACTTAATCTCAATTTACATCCCATTGAGACTTGTTTGTTGTTATACACCAAATCACTTTTATATGGTGTAAATAAGGTAATTTGAAATAGTATATCATGAATCCCTTTATTCTCATGATATTATAATGTTTTGATTACCTCAATTATTTTTATTCAAGTTTCTCTATTTTGGTTAGGAACTCTAAGTAAAATATAATTTTAAATGTTTTAATGATTTATTTTTCTAAATCTTTCTCATTAATTTCAATGTTTTCAAATTTTTTTTAATGATTTATATATATAGACATTAATGTTTTAAAATTAAAATTCATTTTAAAATATTCAATGTGGTATGCGACACTTTGATTCAAAAATCTATTTATAAATGGACTATTGAAAAATAGTGTGACTTTTAAATGTTTTCAAGAAAAAGGGGGATATTTCTCTCTAATAGTTTTAAGGATTATTTTCATCTATTCTTCATTATTCTTGATTGAGGTTAATCTCATACAATAAAATCTTCCATATTTTATCAAATGTGTTATTTTGACTGTGGATGTGCTATTTTTATACCATTCATTGTTTGTGGATAAAGTATTGACATTTCGTATGCTAGTTTTAATATGAATGTTTATGTTATGTTTATACCTGTTCATATGAGAAATGAATTGGACTTAGTAAGTAACGGGTGGAGCCCGCTATTTCTCTTCGATGCATCGGTAGGTCTCATTAGACAAACTATTTTCATGGAACGAGGCCTTGAAAAAATCTTATTTGTAGTCATGGCATGAGGCCTTGGCTACATGGTTATGATAGTCTAGCATTATGCATTCCATCATTATGAAAGTGGATATTGATATTGCATGTGATTATTTGATTAGTAGAATATCCATGTGAAAAAGTAAACGGAATTATTTCGTTTTATTTCTGCCATATTATGCTGAATATAAAGCTTAAAATCCTTTTTTAGTTATACATTGCCTTAAATTTTTTTTCTTATCGATGAAAGTTTCGGCTATATTGTTACCCATACAGAGCATCTGATCTCACCCCTTTAAATGATTTATTTTTCCTAGGATGTGTAGAAGTAATTTATGAATGAACTACATGGATAGTATGAGGGATATGAAGACAAGATGTTGTTTTATTTTTTTTACTTTATGATGTAATGTAAGACTTATTAATATATCTAGTGTTTCCAAGGCTACTAAACTAATTAGTCTTTCAGGACATGATCTTTTGTGATCATGCCAATGTTATTTAATAATGCACCGACTCTGGGTAACTAGGGTCGGGGTGTTACAGTTGGTATTAGAGGAAGTTTAGTACAAACCATGGAAGATAGATTTAGATAAATGCTTATTAGAGCACATTTCCCTAAGAAAGACTTTGAGGATTAGTATAGAATAAATTCTTATAATTTTGGTATGGAATAGATTTTGTGAGTTTTCCAACAAATACATCCCTGTCTATATACGAATAGGTAGAGGCGGCTCTGGCACAGATGTACCTAAGGGTAAAATCCAACAACACCGCTTTGAGCTAGACTCGAACGGGAACTGGTGCTCGACAACGGGCCTTACTGCACTCTTGGTTACGACACTCCCATGGGATATTATTAGGATAATTTACATTTTCTTTACAAACCGATTTGAATTATTATGATAGTAAATGATCTTTGTTAATACTAAAGTGTTTAAAATTGAAAATATTATGACATGATATTCTCTAAATGATTTTATGACTACTTTTCCTCACACAATGGTTTCTGGTTTTAGTTAATGGATGGATACCAAGGAAGTCATAGTGACATTGAGAATGATGTACAAGGTCGGAACAGTGGTGGAAATGAGAAACAAAATGGAATGTTGATAGGCGTAAAAGATATTGTATTCATGCCGAATCAATTTTCCAAAAATATGATCAACAATATATATATTAACCAATTTCCAGACTCAACAAAGAAGAGAAAGGTGATGAATGATAAGTTCTCTAGTAGTGGATACCATGGAGAAAATAATCCTAAATTTCCATCATGCATGAAATGTGGAAGGATACTCCAAGGAAAGTGTCTCAATGGAACACAAAAATTCTTTACATGTGGGAAGGAAGGACATAAAGTGAAGAATTTCCGAGGAAAAATGAAGAGTACCATGGAAGAAAATAAAGTGGTCCCAAGATTCCAATTACGGTCATTTGTCATAAATGCAAGGGACCTTGGCATCACCCAAGTCAATTACCGATTCTATTGGATAACCTCTTGGTCGAGGAAGAACCTATGTGGAAATAAATGGATGGAAAAATATTTAAAGGTATTAGTGATCCTTTTTGTTGAGATTACTTTGTGAATTTTCTATTATATGTGTA
This sequence comes from Viscum album, assembly GCA_963277665.1. Taxonomy (NCBI): domain Eukaryota; kingdom Viridiplantae; phylum Streptophyta; class Magnoliopsida; order Santalales; family Viscaceae; genus Viscum; species Viscum album. The sequence goes on from OY728133.1 coordinate 1,910,457,375, forward strand.
ACACTGCAATTTATCATGTGATAATGCTATTTGAGGAAGACATGTCCTTTCTCTTGTGGATATAGTTATAAATAACCATTTGATTTTATATGATCATTGGAATTGAGGAAATTACACGTTATTATATTTTGTGATGAAAATTAAAGGTATGAGATACCATTTGTGGTTAAATTATGTTATGGTTATTTTGAGGAATTTATCTCTTTTTGGTAATGTTATAAAATATAGTTTTTGAAAAAGGACAACACACACACAGTGTGACAACCCATCGTGTCAGACAATGCTGTGAGAATTGAACCCACAACCAAAGTGCGATAGGGATTTATCTCTTAACACTAGACTACGTGAAGTCCCTAGTTAGTGTGACTAATTATTTTTAGTTAAATGATTTTATTGATCAATAATAAGTTGATTTGGGATCTTATGTCTTATCAAGTTAATACCATTAGTATAGGAAAATTATATGGAGATTAAGTTATAAATGTTATTTTGGAAGACGTTCGCTTTGTTGGGAACGTATATGCCCAAGGAAAATAGAATAATATGGGATTTCATTCGAGGAGTAATGGTGGATTTTATCGACGTTTTTATTGTTAATTTATAGTAATTTGGGTTATTTATGGAAATGATTAACCTATAATAGATAATACGTGATTAGGTTAATTGCTTTTAAGTATGTGACTTTAAGAGTAGTTGATGTCATTTGGAGATACAATTTAACGTGGAAGACTACATAACCAAATTTTTATAAGTTTTTGGTTTCAATATTTGTTTGGATTATATTGAATGATTTTAAAGAAAATTGTTTATTGAATGGTATATATTTATCTTTGTGGTATTGTTTGTTTAATTTTAGAAATTATGATTAGTTTTTCTTTCTCTTATGGAATATCCTTTTCGGGGATCATCAGATCTTATACTAACCATTTCGGTTTTGATAAATCTCTAAAGATTAAGTAAATATATATTTTATCCATCGTGGATCATGTGATTCTATAAGAATTTTATTCTATCTCTTCTAGTGCAACCATGTATTCTTGAATAATCATCATTTAAAAATGATTTAGTAGTAAGAATTTATTAAAGAATGAATCTTTACTTAAAATGTATTTATATCTATTTATATTCTTAGTCAATATCAGAAATGAATTCATCATATTTATGAAATGTAACTCAAAACAAAAAAAAATTTTCCGTTTGATTTTCCTATTGGGAAACTAATTTCCATTTGTCCTATCAAAAGTTTGTGGTTTTGTTGTGGTTAACTTTCTCCTGATCATGTTCTTTATCCCTATTCATCAGAACATGAAACATAGTTTATCATCCATATCCATGTTTTTCAACATGGAATACTAGTATAGGTTATCTCGGGTGACCTTTTTTACTTCTCTTTATTTCTTTTAAAGTGACAGTTTTATTGACTCTTTTTCCGATGTGGGACTTTCCATTATATTCCCAAGCCCAATTTTAAAAATTGATAGGATCCAATTTATTGAAGGAGGGTAGAATGTAACACCCCAATCCCCCACAGTACATTTCCCTTTGAATAATGCAATAGCATTTGTTGTACGCAACTTCGAGTTCTAACACACACCACAACCAATCAAACTAGCCGTTATGAATAGTAATACCTACTTTTTGAAATTTTATATATTTTATATTTCAAAATGGACTGCATTTTTTTGATTCAGAATATTGAAATTAGATTAGGGTAAATTTTTGGTATTTTTCTGAAAAACTTTCAATTTTTGATGAATAGTGAAAAACACTGAGTTATAGTTTAAAACCGAATTTTTATTTAATAAATTATTTATTTTATTTAAATTTAATTAAATTAAAAATAGATACATAATACCTATATAAGTTCAATTTAATTCATTGGAGTTAGTTTAGAATAATTTTAGATACATAAACATTTTATTGAAATTTTCACCGTCTTTTACCCACCTCCTAGGAGAATTTTGAAATTCACATAAAAATTAATTTTACCGCTTCTGTGAGTGGAATATTGAAAATATGAGAGACAAGGTTAATATCAAGGAGTAAAATGTGGTTCAATGAGATCAAAATAATTTTTGGTGAATAGTATATTTTTACTTTTATTTACCACGGTTAAAAGTAAATAGGGTAATTAAGGGTAAAAATGATATTAATATTACCCTAACACGTGTCCTAATTCTATTGGACAAGTGTATCTCTACCAAAAACAACCTTAGTGGTAAAATATTATCATTTAGGTCCCATTGGATTATATTAGGACATTTATTATTATTTAATTCAAAGTAGAGTTAAAAGAGATAAAATCAATGTTTAATAACTAAAACATTTTTAATATAGAGTTATACATAAGATAAATTCTATTATAATCATTAATTAGAAATATAAAAAGATTTCTGACATAATGGTATTTTATTTATAATTTTTAGACATTTAATAATTTGATTTATTTATGACACAACGGTGATGCAGTAACTTCCTAATTGATTAAATATTAAAATAATTGATATTATAAATATCAAAATAAATTTAATTTGAGTTGTTTTATGAATTCCACTAATTTTATAAGTTAATATGAAATATTGGTATTGGTTATATAAATTTATTTCCAAGTAATAATTCAATTATGAAATTATCAAAAATAAAATACCCAATAGTGTCAAAATTGACATAAAAGAGTTTTTAGACAAATATTATATTATTAATTGATATTATATTCCTAAAAATCTAATAATCGGCCAAAAAACTTATATAATGATAGGTGTATCATTAATGGACAACTTGGGGGTATCTTGGAGATATATAGTAAGTTTATTAACTATATAATATAAAAATACATTGAGACATGCATATGTCAAACTATTTTACTAAGAGTTAAGTATAAATGATAAGGTTAATATAGAGACCCATACCTATCTAAAATCTATTGTATGAAAGGATTTCAACCCATCCACACCTTAAACTTTAAATAATCTACTTTGGAGCCATTATAAACCGAATATTAATTTATTATAAAATAATATTTAACGTTTTTTCTAAGGTTCCCCTCACCCCTCTTATAAAAGGGCACTCCACATTATCTCAAATTTGTACCTTCAAAGCATTTTGGATCAGAACAACCCTGAAAAAATATCCTCTCAATTTCACTAACTTCATCCTAGAGGCCCTCCATTGGTCAGAAAGCCAACTTAAGGATCCCTTTTGAACAAATCAAAATGAAGAACCCGAAGAAGAGGTAATGATTTCACCACCCTTTTTCATGTCCCTTTCTTCCTCCACTTCTTCATTCTTTGTTATTTCCATTCTAAAATAATAACTACAGTATCTTCTATATACTGTGATGTTATTATAAATATGGTACAACCATATTCATTATTTTATTCATCCTTTGAATGACATGTCACCATATGTCCGTACGTACGGCCTACTGTCTCCATGTCGTGGTGTAATTGTTATTCAATATATTATTATTTGTATGGGTATAATAATAATGTGTATTCATGTAAATTATAATTATAACATGATAATGACTCTGTATATATGATATACCATCCAATTATATATGATTTTAATATCAATAGAATGATATTATCGCATGTGCGTACATACGGACTACTGTCTCCACGAACGCGATGAGATTCATTCCCCATCATATCCATACAAGTCTAATTATCATTTTATGATTACAAATAATGTTTAAGGACTTAATATAATTTTGTATATGAATAATATACAACCTATCCATTACAAACACGACTTATGTAACAAAACATATAAAAGAAAACGAGTAAGTTAACACCCGAAACGACGATAATACTAAGATATTATTAACAAAGAAATGTTAAAAGATCATATATGATATCATATTAATGTATATGATTGTTGTATAATTAAATAAATATTATTTCATCATTATATAGGAGTCGAACCTACCCTCTACCAAGGAAAAATTACAATGTAATGGGTTTCTTATCTAACTTTTAATTTAGTGAGATTTCTATTTTTCACCACTTATTTATTGCATGTGGTGTGTGTACTGCCCATGATTGTACTCATTGTGTAATACACATTAATTTATGGATATTTACATCATCATTGTATTATTCTTATTTCATTGGTGTATATTTCGTAAGTTTCCAAACCGATAAGTGAATTTGAAATTTCAATTTCCACTCATTCGGTTTTACGCATACTTCATTGATTATTTTACTCCACGATTATGTAAGGAATCACTATTCGTTTTCTTATGACATAATTTTCACTCCCCTTTCTATGGATATAATTTTGATACACATAATCACTCCATTAATAAATTCTCAAGTCACCGATATGAACATGATAAGATTAATTTTAACTCAATCTCCATTTATTAAGTTAAACATCATTCATTGGTGTTGTTTTTACTAGAATATGTGTGAATGTCCTTTGATTTTTTTACACTGAATATCCAATCATATTCGGTGTATTTATATTTTCACACATAATTATGTCTTTGATTTATCCTTAACCTAAGGATATAGTATTTATTAGAGACTTAATCTCAATTAACATCCCATTGAGACTTCTTTGTTGTTATACACCAAATCACTTTTATATGGTGTATATAATGTACATTGACATAGTATATCATGAATCCATTTATTCTCATGATATTATAATGTTTTTATTACCTCAAATATTTGTATTCAAGTGTCTCTATTTTGGTGAGGAACTCTAACTAAAATATCATTTGAAATGTTTTAATGATTTATTATTCTAAAACTTTCTCATTAATGTCCATGTTTTCAAAATGTTATTAAGGATTTATATATATGGACATTAATGTTTTAAAATTAAAATTCCTTTTAAAAGTTTCAAAGTGGTATGGGACACTTTGATTCAAAAATATATTTTTAAATGGATTCAAAAATCTATTTTTAAATGGATTCAAAACATTTAAAATGTTTTCAAGAAAATGGGGGATATTTCTCTCTAATAGCTTTGAGGATTATTTTCATCTATCCTCATTATTCTCAATTGAGGTTAATCTGATACAATAAAATATTCCATATTTTATCAAATGAGTTAGGTTTGACTGTGGATGTGTTATTTTTATACCATTCATGGTTTGTGGATAAATTATTGACATTTCGTATGATAGTTTTAATACGAATGTTTATGTTATGATTAATCCTGTACATATTAGAAATGCATTGGACTTATTAAGTGACGGGTAGAGCCCGAAATAGCTCCTCGATGCATCGGTAGGTCTCATTAGACAAACTAGTGTCTTGGCATGAGGCATTGACAAAATCATATTTGTAGTCTTGGCACGAGGCCTTGGCTACATGGTTATGATAGTCTGGAATTATGCATTCCATCATTAGGAAAGTGGATATTGATATTTCATGTGATTATTCGATTAGTAGAATATCCATGTGAATAAGTAAATGGAATTATTTAGTTTTATTTTTTCCATATTATGCTGAAGATAACGTTTAATAGGTTTTTGTTTTAGTTATACATTACCTTAAATGTTTACGCTTATCTATGAAAGTTTTTGCTATATTGGTACCCTTACTGAGCATCTGAGCTCACCGCTATCAATGTTTTATTTCTCCCAAGATGTGAAGAAGTGATTTACGAATGACCTACAGGGATAGTATGAGGGGATATGAAGACAAGATGTTGTTGTAGTTTTTTTTACTTTATGATTTAATGTATAATTTATTAATATATCTACTGTTTCCAAAACTACTAAACTAATCAGTCTTTCGAGACTTGATCTTTTGCGATCATGCCAATGTTATGTAATAATGCGCCGGCTCTGGGTTACTAGGGTTGGGACATTACAGTTGGTATCAGAGGAAGTTTAGTACAAACCTTGGAAGCTAGATTTAGATAAATTCTGATTAGAGCACATTTCCCTAAGAAAGAAATTGATGATTATTATAGAATAACTTCTTATAATTTTGGTATTGTATATATTTTGTTAGTTTTCAAATAAATACATCCATATCTAGATACGAGAAGGTAGATGTGGCTTTGGCACAGATGTACCAAGAGGTAAAACCCGAAAACCCCACTTTGAGATAGACTCAAATGGGAACTGGTGCACGACAACAGGGCCTTTCTACACTCTTGGTTACGACAGTCCCGAGAGATATTCTTAGGATAATTTACAATTTCTTTATGGACCGATTTGATGTATTATGATAGTAAATGAACATTGTTAATCTTAATGTGTTTGAAATTGAGAATATGGTGACATGATATTCTCTAAATGATTTTATTACTACTATTACTCACACAATGATTTCTGGTTTTAGTCAATTGATGGATACCAAGGATGTCATAGTGACATTGAGAATGATATACAAGGTGGGAACATTGGTGGAAATGAGCAACAAAACAGAATTTTGATAGGCGTAAAAGATATCGTCTTCATGCCAAATCAATTTTCCAAAAATATGATCAACAATATATATATTAACCAGTTCCCTAACTCAACAAAGAAGAGAAAGGTGATGAATGATAAGATCTCCAGTAGTGTAGAACATGGAGAAAATAATCCACAATTTCCATCACACAGTAAATGTGGAAGGAGACCCAGGAAAGTGTTTCAATGGAACATAGAAATGCATTACATGTGGGAAGGAAGGACAAAAAGTGAATAATTGCTGAGGAAAAATGAAGAAAACTATGGAAGAAAATAAAAATGGTCCCAAGATTCCAATTATGGTCATTTGTCATAAATGTAAGCGACCTTGGCATCACCCAAGTCAATTCCTTATTCTATAGGATAATATATTGTTCAAGGAAGAACCTATGTGGAAATAAATGGATGGAAAAATATTTAAAGGTATTAGTGCTCCTTGTCGTTGAGATTACTTTGTGTGAAATTTATATTATATGTGTAACCCAGCAATTTATCATCTGAGAATGATATTTCAGGAAGACATGTCCTTTCTCTTGTGGATATAGTTATAAATAACCATTTGGTTTTATATTATCATTGGGATTTAGGAAATTACACGTTGTTATATTTTGTGATGAAAATTCAAGGTATGAGAAAAAATTTGTGGTTAATTTATGTTTTGGTTATTTTATTGAATTTATCTCATTTTGGTAATTTTATAAAATACTATTCTTTAAAAATGACAACACGCAGACCGTGTGACAACCCGTCACGTCAGACAAATCTGTGAGAATCGAACCCACAACCAAAGTCCGATAGGGATTTATCTCCAACCACTGGACTACATGAAGTTCATATTTAAGTGACTAATTAATTTTAGTTAAATGATTTTATTGGTCAATAATAAGTTTATTTGGGATCTTATGTCTTATCATGTTAATACACTTAGTATAGGAAAATGATTTGGTGATTAAGTGATAAATGTTATTTTGGAAGACATTCACTTTGTTGGGAACAATATATCCCCAAGGAAAATAGAATACAATGGTATTTCATTTGAGGAGTAATGGTGGATTTTATATTTGTTTCTATTGTGGATTTATAGTAATTTGGGTTATTTATGGAAATGATTAACCTATAATAGAGAATATGTGATTAGGTTAATTACGTTTAAGTATGTGACTTTAAGAGTAGTTGATGTCATTCGGATATACAATTTAACGTGGAAGACTACATAACCAAGGTTTTATATGTTTTTGGTTTCAATATTTTTTTGGATTATATTGAAGGATTTTAAGGACAATTGTTTATTGAATGGTATTTATTTATCTTTGTGGTATTGTTTGTTTAATTTTAGAAATTATGATTAGTGTTTCTTTCTCTAATGGAATATCCTTTTTGGGGATCATCAGATCTTATACTAACCATTTTGGTTTTGATTAATATCTAAAGACAAGCTAAATATATATTTTGTCCATCGTGGATCATGTGATTCTCTAATAAGTTTATTCTTTCTCTTCCAGTGTGACCAAGTCTTATTGAATACTCATCATTTAAAAATGATTTAGTAGTAAGACTTTATTATAGAATGAAACTTTAATTAAAAAGTATGTATATCTCTTATTGTTCTTAGTCAATCTCAGAAATAAATTCCTCGTCTTTATGTAATGTAACTTAAAAAAAATGGTGTCCGTTTAATGTTCATACTGGGAAACTAATGACCATTTTTCGCCTCACAAGTTTTTGGTTTTCTTGTTGTTAACTTTCTCCTGATCATGTTATCTATCCCTCTCCATCAGAACATGACACTTAGTTTATCATCCATATCCATGTTTTTCAACATGGAATCCTAGTATAGTTTATCTCGGGTGACTTTTTTACTTATTTTTCTTTCTTTTAAAGTGATGGTTTTATTGACTCCTTTTTCGATGTGGCACAGTCCATTATATTCCCAGGCCCAATTTAAAAAAAATGTGAGGATACAATTTAATGATGGAGGGTAGAATGTAACACCCCAAGCTTCTATTATACATTTCTCTTTGAATAATGCAATAGCGTGTGTTGTATGCAACTTCGAGTTCTAACAAAGACCACAACCAATCAAACTAGTCATTATGAATAGTAATAACCAATTTTTGAAATTTTAAATATTTTATCTTTCAAAATGGAATTTATTTTTGGATTCGGAATATCGAAATTAGCTTAGGGTGAATTTTTGGTATTTTTCTAAATACAATCAATTTTTGATGAATAGTGAAAAACACTGAGTTATAGTTTAAAAATGAATTTTTATTTAATAAATTATTTATTTTATTTAAAATTAATTAAACTAAAAACTGATACATAATACCTATATTAGTTCAACGTAATTCATTGGAGTGAGTTTACAATAATTTTAGATATATAAAAATTTTATTGAACTTTTTACCGTCTTTTACCCACCTCCTAGGAGAATTTTGAAATTCACATAAAACATAATTTTACAACTTCTGTGAGTGGAATTTCAAAATTCTAAGAGACATGGTTAATATCAAGGAGTAAAATGTGGTTCAATGAGATGAAAATAATTTTTGGTGAATAGTAACTTTTTACTTTTATTTACCACGGTTAAAAGTAAATAGGGTAATTAATGGTAAAAATGGTATTAATATTACCCAAACACATGTCCTAATTCTATTGTACAAGTGTATCTCGACCACAAACAACCTTTGGAATAAAATATTATCATTTAGGTCCATTTTTATTAGATTAGGACATTTATTATTATTTAATTCAAAGAAGAGTTAAAAGAGATAAAATCAATGTTTAATAACTAAAACATTTTTAATATAGGGTTATAAATAATATAAATTCGATTATAAATATTCATTAGAAAGATAATGATATTTATTACATAATTGTATTTTATTTATAATTTTTAGACATTAAATAATTTTATTTATTTATGACACAACGGTGATGCAGTAATTTCCTAATTGATGAAATATTAAAATAATTGATATTAAAAATATCAAAATAAATGTAATTTGGGACTTTTTATGAATTCCTATAATTTTATAGGTTAATATGACATATTGGAATTGGTTATATATATTTATTTCGAAGTAATAATTATGTTATGAAATTATCAAAAATAAAATACCCAATAGGGTTAAAATTGACATAAAAGTGTTTTTAAAACAAATATTATATTATTAATTGATATTATATTCCTAAAAATCAAAGTATCGGGCAAAGAACTTATATAATAATAGGTGTATCATTAATGGACAACTTGGGGGTATCTTGGAGGTATATAGTGAGTTTATTAACTATATAATATAAAAATACCGAGAGACATGGATATGTCAAACTATTTTACTAAGAGTTAAATATAAATGATAAGGTTAATATAGAGACCTAAACCTGTCTAAAATAAATTGGTTGAAAGGATTTAGACCCATACCCACCTTAATATTTAAATAATCTACTTTGTATCCATTATTAACCGAATATGATTTTATTATAAAATAACATTTTACGTTTTTCCAAAGGTTCCCCTCACACCTCTTATAAAAGGGCACTCCCCCTTATCTCAAATTCATACCTTCAAAGCCTTTTGGTTCGGTCAAAACCTTCCCAAATATCCTCTCAACTTCCCTCACTTCATCCTAGAGTCCCTCCTTTGGTAAGAATGCCATCTTAAAGATCCCTTTTGATCAAATCAAAAGGAAGAACCCGAAGAAAAGGTAATGCATTCACCACCCTCTTTCATGTTCCTTTCTTCCTCCACTTCTTCTTTCTTTTTTATTTCCATTATAAAATAATAACTACAGTATATTCTATATATTGTGATGTTATTATAAATATGTTACAACCATATTCAGTATTTTATCCATCCTTTGAATGACATGTCACCATATGTGTGTACGTACGACTTACCGTCTCCACGTTGTGGTGTAATTGTTATTCAATGTATTATTATTTGGATGGTTATAATAATGATGTATATTCATGTAAATAATATGTATAGCATGAAAATTATTCTGTATATATTATATTCCAGCCAATTATATATGATTTTAATATCAATAGAATGATATTATCGATCGTGCGTACGTACGGACTACTGTCTCCACGAACGCGATGTGATTAATTCCCCATCATATCCATACAAGTATAATTCTCATTTTATGATTAAAAATAATTTTTAAGGACTTAATATAATTCTGTATATGAATAAGATACACCCTATCCATAAAAAACATGACTTCTGTAACAAAACATATAAAAGAAAACGAGTAAGTTAACACCTGAAAGGACGATAATACTAAGATATTATTGACAAAGCAAGGTTAAAAGATAATATATGATATCATATTAATGTATATTATTCTTGTATAATTAAATAACAATTATTTAAAAATTATACAAGAGGCTAACCTACCCTTGACCAAGGAAAAATTACAAAGTAAGGTGTTTCTTATCTCACTTTTAATTTAGTGAGATTTCCATTGTTCACCACTTATTTATTGCATGTGGTGTGTGCACTGCCCATGATTGTACTCATTGTGTAATATACATTAATTTATGGATATTTACATCATCATTTTATTATCCTTTTTTCATTGGTGTATGTTTCGTAAGTCACCAAACCGATAAGGGAATTTGAAATTTTTATTTCCACTCATTTAGCTTTACGCGTACTTCATTGATTATTTCACTCCAAGATTATGTGTGGAATCACTATTAATTTGCTTATGTAATAATTTCCACTCCCCTTTCTGTGGATATAATTTTGATACACATAATCACTCCATTGATAAATTCTCAACTCATCGATATGAACTTGATAAGAGTAATTTTAACTCAATCTCCCTTTATTGAGTTAAACATCCAATTCATTGGTGTTGTTTTTACAAGAATATGTGTGAATTTTCTCTGATTTATTTAAACTGAATATCCAATAATATTCATTGTATTAATATTTTTCACACATAATTATGTCTTTGATTTATCCTTAACCTAAGGGTATAGTCTTTATAAGATACTTAATCCCAATTTACATCCCATTGAGACTTATTTGTTGTTATACACCAAATCACTTTTATATTGTGTATATAATGTAAGTTGACATAGTATATCATGAATACCTTTATTATCATGATATTATAATGTTTTTATTACCTCAATTATTTGTATTCAAGTGTAACTATTTTGGTTCTTAACTCTAACTAAAATACCATTTTAAATGTTTTAAAGATTTATTATTGTAAATCTTTCTCATTAATAACCATGTTTTCAAAATGTTTTTAAAGATTTATATATATGGACATTAATGTTTTAAAATTAAAATTACTTTAAAAAGTTTCAAAGTGGTATGGTACACTTTTATTCAAAAATCTATTTTTAAATGGCTTCTTGACAAATAGTGTGACTTTTAAATGTTTTCAGGAAAAGGGGGATATTTATCTCTAATAGTTTTGAGGATTATTTTCATCTATCCTTCATTATTCTCAATTAAGGTTAATCTTATACAATAAAATATTCCATATTGTATCGAATGAGTTATGTTTGAATGTGGATGTGCTATTTTTATACCATTCATGGTTTGGGGATAATGTATTGACATTTCATATGCCTGTTTTAATACGAATGTTTATGTTATGTTTAAGCCTATTCATATGAGGAAGGAATTGCACCTAGTAAGTGACATGTGGAGCCCGATGTAGGTCGTCGAGGCATCGGTAGGTCTAATTAGACAAACTGTTGTCTTGGCACGAGGCCTTGAAAAAATCTTATTTGTAGTCTTGGCACGAGGCCTTGGCTACGTTGTTATGATAGTCTAGATTTATGCATTCCATCATTATGAAAGTGTATATTGATATTGCATGTGATTATTCGATTATTAGAATATCCATGTGAATAAGTAAATGGAATTTCTTCATTTTATTTCTTCCATATTATGCTGAAGTTAAAGTTTAAAAGGCATTTTTTGTAGTTATATATTGCCTTAAATGTTTATGTTTATCTATGAATGTTTCTGCTATATTGTTACCCTGACTGAGAATCTGAGCTCACCGCTTCAAATGTTTTATTTTTCCTAGGATGTGAAGAAGTGATTTATGAATGACCTATAGGGATAGTGTGATGGGATATGAACACAAGATGTTGTTGTAGTTTTTTTACTTTATGATGTAATGTATGACTTATTAATATATCTAGTGTTTCCAAAACTACTAAACTAATCAGTATTTTGAGACTTGATATTTTGTGATCATGCCAATGTTATGTAATAATTCAACGACTCTGGTTAACTAGGGTTGGGGCGTTACAGTTGGTATCATAGGAAGTTTAGTACAAACCATGGAAGATAAATTTAGATACACTCTACTAGAGAACATAGCCTTAAGAAATACATTGAGGATTAGAATAGAAAAACTTCCTATAATTTTGGTATTGTGTAGATTTTGTGAGTTTTCCAAGAAATAAATCCCTATTTGGATATTAGTAGGTAGAGCCAGCTTTGGCACAGATGTACTTAATGGTAAAACCTGAAAACACCACTTTGAGCTAGACTTGAATGGGAACTGGTGCACGACAATGAGCCTTGCCACACTCTTGGTTACGACACTACCGGGGGATATGATTAGGAGAATTTACATTTTCTTTACAAACCGATTTGAAGTATTGTGATAGTAAATGAACTTTGTTAATCCTAATGTGTTTCAAATTGAGAATATGGTGACATGATATTCTCTAAATTATTTTATGACTACTATTACTCACACAATGCACTCTGGGTTTAGTTAATGTCTAGATACCAAGGAAGTCATAGTGACATTGAGAATGATGTACAAGGTGGGAACAGTGGTGGACATGAGCAACAAAATGGAATGTTGATAGGCATAAAGGATATCGTCTTCATACCAAATCAATTTTTCAAAAATATGAACAAAAATATATATATTAACCAATTATCGAACTCAATAATGAATAGATAGGTGATGAATGATAAGAGCTCCATCAGTGGAGACCATGGAGAAAAGAATCCTCAATTTACATCATGCAGGAAATGTGGAAGGAGACACCCAGGAAAGTGTCTCAATGGAACACATAAATGCTTTACATGTGGGAAGAAAGGACATAAAGTGATGAATTGCCGAGGAAAAATGAAGAGTAATATGGAATAAAATAAAAATGTTCCCAAGATTCCAATTTCGGTCATTTGTCGTAAATGTAAGGGACCTTGTGATCACCCAAGTCAATTCCCTATTCTATAGGATAACCTCTTGGTCAAAGAAAGAACCTATGTGGAAATAAATTGGTTGGAAAATATTTAAAGGTATTGGTGCAACTTATTGTTTAGATTACTTTGTGTGAATTTTCTATTATATGTGTAACCTGGAAATTTATCATGTGAGAATGATATTTGAGGAAGAAATGTCCTTTCCCTTGTGGATATAGTTATAAATAACCATTTGGTATTATATGATCATTGGGATTGAGGCAATTACACGTTATTATATTTTGTGATAAAAATTCAAGGTATGAGTGAAAATTTGTGGATAAATTATGATATGGTTATTTAGAGGAATTTATCTCATTTTGGTAATGTTATAAAATATAGTTTTTGAAAAAGGACAACACAGAGACCGTGTGACAACCCGTCGCGCCAGACAAAGCTGTGAGAATCGAACCCACAACCAAAGTGTGAAAGAGATTTATTGCCTACCACTGGGCTATGTGATGAATCTAGTGAGTGTGACTAATTATTTTTAGTTAATTGATTTTATTTATCAATAATAAGTTTATTTGGGATTTTATGTATTATCAGGTGAATATCCTTAGTATAGGAAAATGATTTGGTGATTAAGTGATAAATATTATTTTGGAAGAAGTTCGCTTTGTTGGGAACACTATATGCCCAAGGAAAATAGAATACTATGGGATTTCATTTGAGGGGTAATGGTGTATTTTATCTATGTTTTTATTGTGGATTTATAGTAATTTGGGTTATTTATGGAAATGATTAAACAATAATAGAGAATATGTGATTAGGTTAATTACTTGTAAGTATATGACTTTAAGAGTTATTGATGTCATTTGGAGATACAATTTAACGTGGAAGACTACATAACCAAATTTTTCTATGTTTTTGGTTTCAATATATTTTTGGATTATATTGAAGTAATTTAAGTACAATTGCTTATTAAATGGTATTTATTTATCTTTGTGATATTGTTTGTTTAATTTTAGAAATTAAGATTTGTGTTTCATTCTATAATGGAATATCCTTTTCGGGGATCATCAGATCTTATACTAACCATTTTGGTTTTGATTAATCTCTAAAGAAAATCTAAATATATATTTATCCATCGTGAATCATGTGATTCTAAAAAAAGTTTATTCTATCTCTTCCAGTGTGACCAAGTCTTCTTGAATACTCATCATTTAAAAATGATTTAGTAGTAAGAATTTATTACAGAATGAAACTTTATTTAAAAATTATTTATATCTATTTATGTTCTTAGTCAATATCAGAAATGAATTCCTCATCTTGATGTTATGTAACTTAAAACAAAAAAAAAATGTTGTCTGTTTAGTTTTCCTACTGGGAAGCTAATGACCATTTGTCCCATCACAAGTTTGTGGTTTTCTTGTTGTTAACATTCTCCTGATCATGTTCTCTACCCCTCTCCAACAGAACATGACACTTAGTTTATCATCCATATCCATGTTTTTCCCCATGGAATCTTAGTATAGGTTATCTCGAGTGACCTTTTTTACTTATTTTTCTTTCTTTTAAAGTGATAGTTTTATTGACTCTTTTTCCAATGTGGGACTTTCCATTATATTCCAAAGCCCAATTTTAAAAATTGTGAGGATGCAATTTATTTAATGAGGGTAGAATGTAACACCCCAAGCTTCCACAGTACATTTCCCTTTGAATAATTCAATAGCGTGTATTGTACGCAACTTCGAGTTCTAACACAAACCACAACCAATCAAACTAGCCGTTATGAATAGTAATACCCACTTTTTGAAATTTTATATATTTTATCATTCAAAATCGACTTCATTTTTGGATTCGGAATATCGAAATTATCTTAGGTGAATTTTTGGTATTTTTCTAAAAAAAGTCAATTTTTGATGAATAGTGAAAAAACACTAAGTTATAGTTTAAGACCGAATTTTTATTTAATAAATTATTTATTTTATTTAAATTTAACTAATGTAAAAATAGATACATAATACCTATATACATTCAATGTAATTTATTGGAGTTAGTTTAGAATAATTTTAGATATATAAAAATTTTATTGTAATTTTCACCGTCTATTACCCACCTACTAGGAGAATTTGGGAATTCACATAAAACATAATTTTACCAATTTTGTGAGTGGAATTTCGCTAATCTGAGAGACGTGGTTAATATCAAGGGGTAAAATGTGGTTAAATGAGATGAAAATAATTTTTGGTGAATACTAACTTTTTACTTTTATTTACCACGGTTAAAAGTAAATAGGGTAATTAAGGGTAAAAATTAATTTATTATTACCCTAACACATGTACTAATTCTATTGGACAAGTGTATCTCGTCCAAAAATAACCTTAGGAATAAAATATTATCATTTAGTTCCTTTTGGATTATATTTGGATATTTATTATTATTTAATTCAAAGAAGAGTTAAAAGAGATAAAATCAATGTTTAATAACTAAAACATTTTTAATATAATGCTATATATAAGATAAAATAGATTATAAATATTCCATAGAAAGATAAAAATATTTCCTACATAAGGGTAGTTTATTTATAATTTTTAGACATTAAATAATTTTATTTATTTATGACACAATGGTGATGGAGTAATTTCTTAATTAATGAATTATTAAAATAATTGATATTATAAATATCAAAATATATGTAAATTGAGACTTTTTTTGATTTACACTAATTTTTTATGTTAATATTACATATTGGGATTGGTTATATAAATTTATTTCGAAGTAATAAAGCTGTTATGAAATTATCAAAATCAAAATACCCAATAGTGTTAAAATTGACATAAAAGAGTTTTTAAAACAAATATTATATTAATAATTGATATTATATTTTTAAAAATCTAAGGATCGTCCAAAGGACTTATATAAAGATATATGTATCATTAATGGACAACTTGGGGGTCTCTTAGAGGTTTATAGTATGTTTATTAACTACATAATATAAATATACAAAGAGACATGGTAAATGTCAAACTATTTTACTAAGAGTTAAATATAAATGATAAGGTTAATATAGTGACCCAAAACTGCCTAAAATCTACTGGTTCAAAGAATTTCGACCCATCCCCAACTCAACCTTTAAATAATACACTTTGGAGAAATTATAAACCAAATTTGAATTTATTATAAAATAATATTTTAATTTTTTCTTAAGGTGCCCCTCACCCCTCTTATAAAAGCACACTCCCCCTTATCTCAAATTCATACCATCAATGCCTTTTGGTTCGGCCAAACCCTGACCAAATATCCTTAAAAAATCCCTCACTTCATTCTAGATGCCCTCATTTGGTCAGAAAGCCAAGTTAAGGAGCCTTTTTGATCAAATCAAAAGGAAGAACCCGAAGAAGAGGTAATGATTTCACCACCCTCTTTCAAGTTCCTTTCTTCTTCCACTTATTATATCTTTGTCATTTACATTCTAACATAATAAATAAATTATATTATATATACAGTGATGTTATTTTAAATATGGTACTACAATATTCAGTATTTTATCCATCATTTTATTGACATGTCACCATAGGTGCGTACGTATGACCTACCGCCTCCACATCGTGGTGTAATTGTTATTCAATGTATTATTATTTGGATGGGTATAATAAGGATGTGTATTCATGTAAATAATAAGTATAACATGATAATGATTCTGTATATATGATATACCCTCCAATTATATATGATTTTAATATCAAAAGAATGATATTATCGCTCGTGTGTACTTACAGACTACCGTCTCCAAAAACGCGATGAGATTCATTCACCAACATATCCATACAAGTCTAATTCTCATTTTATGATTAAAAATAATGATTAAGGACTTAATATAATTCTATATATGAATAAGATAAAACATATCCATAACATACACGACTTATGTAACAAAACATATAAAAGAAAACGAGTAAGTTAACACCCGAAACGACGATAATACTAAGATATTATTAACAATGGAATGTTAAAAGATCATATATGATATCATATTAATGTATATGATTATTTTATAATTCAATAAAAATTATTTAAACATTATACAGGAGGCTAAACTACCCTCGACGAAGGAAAAATTACAAAGTAAGGGGTTTCTTATCGCACTTTTAATTTTGTGAGATTTCCATTGTTCACCACTTATTTATTGCATGTGGTGTGTGTACTACCCATGATTTTATTCATTGTATAATATACATTAATTTTTGGATATTCACATCATCATTGTGTTATCCTTATTTCATGGGTGTATGTTTTGTATGTTACCAAATCGATAAGGGAATTTAAAATTTCAATTTCCACTCATTCGGCGTTACACATACTTCATTGATTATTTTACTCGAAGATTATTTGTAGAATAACTATTCATTTTCTTATGTCATAATTTCCACTCTCCTATCCATGGATATAATTTTTATACACATAATCACTCCATTAATAAATTCTCTATTCGTCGATATGAACTTGATAATAGTAATTTTAACTCAATCTGCATTTATTGAGTTAAACATCCAATTCATTGGTGTTGTTTTTACAAGAATATGTGTGAATATCCTCTGATTTATTTACCCTGAATATCCAATAATATTTACTGTATTTATATCTGTCACACATATTTATGTCATTGATTTATCCTAAAACTAAGGATACGGTCTTTATAAGAGACATAATCTCAATTTACATCCCATTGAGACTTCTTTGTTGTTATACACAAAATCACTTTTATATGGTGTATATATTGTACTTTGACATAGTATTTCATGAATCCCTGTATTCTCAAGATATTATAATGTTTTAATTACCTCAATTATTTGTATTCATGTGTCTCTATTTTGGTTTGGAACTCTAACTAAAATATCATTTTAAATGTTTTAATGATTTATTATTCAAAATCTTTCTCATTAATGTCCATGTTTTCAAAATGTTTTTAAGGATCTAAATACATGGAAATTAATGATTTAAAATTAAAATTACTTTTAAAAGTTTAAAATTGGAATGATACACTTTGATTCAAAAATCTATTTTTAAATGGGTTATTTACAAATAGTGTGACTTTTAAATATTTTCAACAAAAAGGGGGATATTTCTCTCAAATAGTTTTGAGGATTATCTTCATCTATCCTTCATTATTATTGATTATGGATAATCCGATACAATAAAATCTTCCATATTGTATTGAATGTGTTATGTATGACTGTGGATGTTCTATATTTATACCATTCATGTTTTGTGGATAAAGTGTTGACATTTCGTATGCTAGTTTTAATACGAATGTTTATGTTATGTTTAAACCAGTTCATATGAGGAATGAATTGGACTTAGTAAGTGACGGGTGGAGCCCGCTATAGCTCCTTGATGCATCTCTAGGTCTCATGAGAAAATCTAGTGTCTTTGCATTAGGGCTTGACAAAATCTTATTTGTAGTCTTGGCACGAGGCCTTGGATATGTGGCTATGATAGTCTGGAATTATGCATTCCATCATTTTGAAAGTGGTTATTGATATTTCATGTGATTATTAAATAAAATTAATATCCATGTGAATAATAAATGGCATTATTTATATTTATTTCTGCCATAATATGATGATGTTAATGATTAAAAGGCTTTTGTTTTAGTTATATATTTTCTTAAATGTTTATACCTATATATGAATGTTTCTTCTATATTGTTACCCTTATTGAGCATATGATGTAACATTCCAAGTAAGTAATGAATAATAGATATTTTTATCTATGTCTATTAATGAATTATATAGTGTTTTAGAGGCTTAAAATGAAAATAAATCCAATCTTAAGCATGGAATACACTAATATTCTTAAAAGATTGTTTTACTGCCTTTTGATGGAAAACCATTTTTAAATATATATTTTGACAATTTTATAAGCTATGTTTGACAAAATAAACTTATTCTTTATGATTGGGACATCAAATTTTACTTTGTGTGAATTTTTGGTATTTTTCTGACAATGTTCATTTTTTTATGAATAGTGACAAATACTGCATTTTACATCAAAACTACTTTTTAATATAATTTATTTATATGATTAGATTATATTTTGAATTGGTTTTAAAGTTAAATTAGATATATTTTTACCATTTAATCCAATGGTGGTCGTTGGAATCAATTTCACTTTGAAATTGGACTTAAACTGGTGTCAATCTTTTGATACTTATTGTTTCATAAAAACACGCTATTTGTCATGACTGCGGGAATTTATTATTAAATTAATTATTGTAACTTATATGATTTGAATTTTGTAAAATAGACATCATTTTTGAATTCGGAATATCAAATATAGCTTAGGGTAAATTTTTGGTAATTTTCTGAAAAACATCAATTTTTGATGAATAGTGAAACCACTAAGTGGTACTTATAAAAACTCATTTTTCCGTTTAAATGAAATTTTTCCATCTTTGTGTTTTGAATTTAAAAAATCCGACATACATGGTTTTCATTAAGAAGAAAAATGTGGTTCAATGAGATTATAATAATTTTTTGGTGAATAGTAACTTATTAAGTTTTTAATCGAGATTAGTGGTAATTAGTGTAGTTTAAGGTAAAAATAATGTTTTAATAGTATGAGATGAGTTTGAAACATATCCTAACATCATTGGATGTGTCATGGAAGAACAATAAAAGCCATGGGTCATCTTGGGGACCCCATGGAGCCACTTTGATTGGGAAATGACATAAATAACTTTTTATTTAATGTTAAAGTAAAAATGACACAAACATGAGTTATTTTACTACAACGATTTTTACATGGGGTTATACAAGTCAGATTTTTGACTATAAATATTCATTAGAAATATAAAAAGATTTATTACATCATAGTAGTTGTTTTATAATTTTTAGACATTAAATAAATTAAATTATTTATGACATCATGATGATGCAGCGATGACCTCATTATTTAACGATTTAAATAAAATGGAAATATAATGTAAAATATAAAACCTAAACATGGCAAAAACCAATTCGATGAGTTGATTTAGAACCCTTATCTCCTTATAATCGAATTATATCAATGTGGGACCTTCTGAATCTTAAAATCATTTTAAAATAAAGTAACTTATCTTTACTTTCCAAGAGTGCCCCTCCTCTCCTCTTATAAAAGGCCCCCACCTCTACCTCCTTAACCACACTCCCAAAGCCTTTGTCTCGGCCAACCCCAGCCCATTTTGTCTCTCCACTTCTCTATCTTATTCCTTAGATCCTCACTTTGGGCAGAAGTCTTCCCAAGGAAGCCTTTGAGCTCAAACCAAAGGGAGTTACCTGATTTTAAGGTAATTTCTTCTTTTGAGTCCTTTTGTTTTATTTTGCTTCTCCAACCCCCTAAACTCTTTTTATTCTTTTCTTTTGTAACAACTACAGTATCCTAAATATTCTAGGATGTTGTTATAATATGGATTCGAGCTACACTTACAAACACCTACATCTAATGGTTAACGAACATACTGTTTCCGTGGATGGTGAATTTATGCGTCCTGAAACGATGATTGTTCAACATTCTTTTAACACCTTCAAAGGTGGACATTAAGATGTCACTATATTTATATATGATATATAATATTTTTATGTTTTCCTTAAGCTTCTGTTTTTTTCTTTTTGGTCATATCTTTATGGTTTCCATTATGGGTAAACGCGATATCTTCATTTAAGGAAGTGCGGACTACTGCCCCCTCAAACTAATTTGATTCGTTAAATACCATATGTGGGAGGTATAAAGGATGGAACTATGATATTATATATGATATTATTCTGTAATTATAATGTACCTTTATATCATTATGATTCCGTTCTATAAAATACAAAATAGAAATGAAAGTAGCGTTCATGCGTACATACGGCTTACCGTCTCCATGAACGGTGCATTTCATTTCTTACCTCTAAATGATTAAGTAATATTATAAATGCATGTATATACTGGATATATATGATATATACATAATTATTATAATTCTGGATATAATGGATACATGAACAACATGTAATTATAAAGGGTTTATTTTTGACTCAAGTACCAGTGATCGTTAAAATGACCGTTATTAACTTAAATAATTACATAGTGGTCATGACATGGTAATAAGTGATATAAAAGGAATAATGAACTTGAAAAAGGTTCTTAAAGAAGTAGAAATTAACTCAAGTTTATTATTCAGGACATTAATGAACGAACGAGTCAAGTCAGACCCGAGGTATGAGACTTCATCTCAATCTCCTTTCATTGAGGCATATTTTGTTTTATACACAACCTTCTTTTATACGGTGTATAAACCCCTTTGACTTTTACGGTTATTCAAAAGGAATATTTTTTATACGAAGCGTATACTAAATGAAAAAAGGGAATGTTTTTGTCGTACGTATGCAGCGATAATGACTTCTCCGCCGTCGTGACCGTTATTTGAGTTTTGGCTTCCTCTACAAGCCATACCTTCTTTTTAAAAGAAAAATAAATACCATGTTTTACATTTCTTTTATTTTGGTATCGAAAATGGTTTTCATAATGTTTTTATATCAATGTGTTGTATTGATATCTTGTTATTGAAAGGTGGGAATGTTATGTTTCCTTTATGCATGTTTTATGTGATATGATTATGTTGAGTATCTTGGGCATTATTATGAAAACGGGTGGTTCCGTGATAAACTAAGGGAGGGTGAGCCCGATATACCTCTCCAATGCATTGGGTAACGCGAAGGAGTGAAACATTAAGGATTCTCCAAAGAGATTTAGGGAATATACTCTGATGGGTATTCCAAACGTAACCAAGAGGGTTACTCCCTACGTAAGAATGTTATGAATGCCTCAAGTTACCTTTATGTCTTATGATTTCTATGATTTATTCATGATTTGATGAGTTATGTTAAAGTGCTTATGTTTTATGGGTAAAGTATGACTTCATTCTTTTGTATATATATAACCATGTTTCCTTTCCATAATTTTATATCCCTTACTAAGCTTTTTATGCTCATCCCATGTTTTTTTTGAAATGTTTTTCACAGGTCAAGGGAAAGGTACATGATATGATAATAGTGTCAAGGAAGTGTCAAGAAATAATCCATGTTTTATTTTAAATATGTTTCCATTGATGGGAATGAAGAATACTATATTTATGTGACCACTTTGTTTATATGTGGAATGTAATGCAAGTTTTATGATCTAATTCTCTAAAACACTAAACCCGAAAAGATTCTCAATGTGTAAACTTGTAATAACTCAAGATTAAGTAAGGTTTAAGGCTGGGGCCTTATAGTTGGTATCAGAGGTCGGTTTAGACAACTTTAGGAGTTAGAAAATTGTTAAATTATAAATTAGTTTATGGTATGATTGAAATGATATAGAATTTACAGATTACCATGTTGCTTCACCTAAGGTATTTCAGTGTTAAGAATGGTTTATCCTAGAGGAAATATATATGTTTTTTGGGAAGGCATACTGAGGGAAATGACCTTCCAAATCAACATACTGAGATGGTCAGAATCAAAATTGTGCAGTTTACTACAGTGATGGATCAGTTGAATCAGGTGATAAGTGGTGGCTGTGTAATTGATGATATTTTGGTGTTTTCTAAAATTAAAGAGGAGCATGAAAGTCATTTAAGGGTTATCTTGAAAACCTTAAAAGAAAAGAAACTATATGGAAAATTCAGCAAGTGTGTGTTTTGGTTACAAAAAATTTATTTCCTGGGTCACTTTGTTTCTAAATATGGGAAAACTGTTGATCCTGCAAAAACGAAAGTTGTGGAAGACTGGCCAAGACCCACCAATGTAACTGAGATTCGTAGCTTCCTTGGTTTGGCAGGATATTGCGGAAGGTTTTTTAGAAATTTGTCACGGTTATCTAGTCCAATGACTAAGCTAACTCGGAAGGGTGTTAAGTTTATCTGGACAAAATAATGTGATGATTGTTTTCAGGAATTTAAAAGAAGATTGGTGAATGCTCCAGTTCTGGCACTACCTTCCAGGAATGGTGAGTTTGTTATATACAGTGATGCTTTGTTGAAGGGACTTGGTTGTGTCCTTATGCAGAATGATCAGGTAATTGCTTATGCTTCATGTCAGTTGAAAACTCATGAGGTAAATTACCCTACACATGATATGGAATTAGCTGCTGTTGTTTTTGCTTTAAAAATTTGGAGGCATCATTTGTATGGAGTAAAGTGTGAAATATATACTGATCACAAAAGTTTAAAGTATATATTCACTCAGAAAGAATTGAACATAAGACAGAGGAGATGGCTGGAATTAATCAAGGATTATGATTTTACAATTCATTACCATCCTGGAAAAGCAAATAAAGTGGTTGATGCTTTGATTAGAAAAAGTAATGCTTCATTAGCAATGTTGTGTTTGAAATGTGATCCTTTGGTTAAGGATTTGATGAACTTTGGCATAGATGTTTTCGGTGCAAGAAGTTATTTTGTTTTGTTTCAGGTATCAGTGAGATCATCTCTATCAGATAGAATCAAGCAAGCACAGATGCAAGAAAGTGAGTTGCAGAAAAAGGTAGAGCTGGTTCAGAAAGGTTAGTTACCTGAATTAATCATTGATAATGATTGCGTTTTGAGATTTGGGAAGAGATTGTGTGTGCCTTGTGATTCAAAGTTGAAGAGAGAGTTGTTATGTGAGGCTCATAGTTCCCCGTTTTCAGTTCATCCTCGAAGTACTAAGATGTACAGAGATCTGCGGAAGTATTACTGGTGGGATGGAATGAAAAGAGATATTGCTGATTTTACTGTGAAGTGTTTGACTTGTCATCAGGTTAAAGCAGAGCGGCAGTTACCTAAAGGGATGCTTCAGCCATTACCAGTGCCAGAGTGGAAATGGGAAAACATACCCATGGACTTTGTTGTGGGATTACCGAGGACATCTCTAGGTAATAATGCAATCTGGGTTATTGTTTATCACTTGACTAAATCTTCTCATTTCCTTTCTATACGAGATACTTTTTCCCTAGATCAACTTTCTCGTTTGTATCTTAAAGAGATAGTCTGGTTACATGGAGTTCCTCTCTCCATTGTATCTGACCGTGATCCCAGGTTTACTTCTAACTTTTGGAAAGGCCTTCAGAAGTCGTTGGGTACTGAATTAAATTTTAGTACAGCTTTTCATCCTCAATCAGATGGGCAGTCAGAACGAACAATTTAGACCTTGGAGGATATGCTACGAGCTTGTTCGATGGATTATCAGGGAAGTTGGGACCAACATCTTTCTTTGGTTGAATTTTCATATAATAATAAATTTCATTCCTGTATACAGATGGCACCATTTGAGGCGTTATATGGGAAGCGGTGTCGAACTCCAGCTTTCTGGGATGAAGTGGGTGAAAGGATGTTGATGGGACCAGAATTGGTAGAAGAGATGGCAGAAAAAGTTCAGCTAATTCAGAAACACATGAGAATAGCTCATGAGCAGGCAGAAGAGTTATGCGAACAACAGGAGGAAGGATCTCTCTTTTGAGGTTGGTGATCATGTTTTTCTCAAAGTCTCACCATGGAAAAGTGTGATGAGATTTGGTAAGAAAGAAAAGCTGAGTCCAAGGTTCATTGGACCATATGAAATTCCGGAGAGAGTTGGATCAGTTTCATACCAGGTGGCTTTACCTCCAAGTTTATCTCAGGTACACAATGTTTTTCACATTTCGATGTTGAGAAACCATATGCCAGATCCATCTCATGTTTTGAGTCCAGAGGTAGTTCAGCTGGAAGAGAACCTATCTTATGTGGAACAACCGGTCCAGATTTTTGACCACAGGGAGCAAGTGTTATGGAATAAGGTGATTAATCAGGTAAAGGTTTTGTGAAAAAACCACATGATGGAAGAGGAAACATGGGAATCTGAAAATGCAATGAGGGATAAGTACCCCCATTTATTCGATAAGTAAATAAATTGCGGGGACACAATTTTAAAAAGGGTGGAAGGATGTAACATCCCAAGTAAGTAAGGAATAATAGATATTTTTATCTATGTCTATTAATGAATTATATAGTGTTTTAGAGGCTTAAAATGAAAATAAATCCAATCTTAAGCATGGAATACACTAATATTCTTAAAAGATTGTTTTACTGCCTTTTGATGGAAAACCATTTTTAAATATATCTTTGGACAATTTTATAAGATATGTTTTTCAAAATAAACTTATTCTTTATTATTCGGGCATTAAATTTTACTTTTTGTGAATTTTTGGTATTTTTCTGACAATGTTCATTTTTTATGAATAGTGAAGAATACTGCATTTTAAATCAAAACTGCTTTTTAATCTAATTTATTTATATGATTAGATTATATTTTGAATTGGTTTTAAAGTTAAATTAGAACATATTTTTACCATTTAATCCAATGGTGGTCATTGGAATCAATTTCACTTTGAAATTAGACTTAAACTGGTGTCAATCTTTTGATACTTATTGTTTCCTAAAAACAAGCTATTTGTCATGACAGCGGGAATTAATTATTAAATTAATTAATGTAACTTATATGATTTGAATTCTGTAAAATAGACATCATTTTTGAATTCGGAATATCAAATATAGCTTAGGGTGAATTTTTGGTAATTTTCTGAAAAACTTCAATTTTTGATCAATAGTGAAACCACTAAGTGGTACTTATAAAAACTGATTTTTCCGTTTAAATGAAATTTTTTCATCTATGTGTTTTGAATTTCAAAAATCCAACATACATGGTTGTCATTAAGAAGTAAAATTTGGTTCAATGAGATTATAATAATTTTTTGGTGAATAGCAACTTATTAAGTTTTTAATCGAGATTTGTGGTAATTAGTGTAGTTTAAGGTAAAAATAATGTTTTAATAGTATGAGATGAGCTTGACACATGTCCTACCCTCATTGGATGTGTCATGGAAGACCAATTCAATCCATGGGTCAACTTGGGGACCCCATGGAGCCACTTTGATTGAGAAATGATATACATATCTTTTTATTTAATGTTAAAGTAAAAATGACACAAACATGAGTTATTTTACTAAAACAATTTTTACATTGGGTTATACAAGTCCGATTTTTGACTATAAATATTAATTAGAAATATAAAAATATTTCTTACATCATAGTATTTGTTTTATAATTTTTAGACATTAAATTAATTAAATTATTTATGACATCATGATGATGCATCAATGACCTCATTATTTAACGATTTAAATAAAATGGAAAGATAATTTAAAATATAAAACCTACACATGGCCAAAACCAATTGGATGAGTGGATTTAGAACCCTAATCACCTTATAATATAATTATATCAATGTGGGACCTTTTTAATCTGAAACTCATTTTAAAATAAATTAACTTATCTTTACTTTCCAAGAGTGCCCCTCCTCTCCTCTTATAAAAGGCCCCCACCTCTACCTCCTTACCCACACTCCCAAAGCCTTTGGCTTGGCCAAACCCTGCCCATTTTGTCTCTCCACTTCCCTATCTTATTCCTTAAAGCCTCACTTTGGGCAGAAGTCTTCCCAAGGAAGCCTTTGAGCTCAAACCAATGGGAGTTACCCGATTTTAAGGTAATGTCTTCTTTTGAGTCCTTTTGTTTTATTTTGCTTCTCCAAACCCCTAAACTCTTTTTATTCTTTTCTTTTGTAAAAAATCCAGTATCCTAAAAATAATAGGATGTTGTTATAATATGGATTCAAGATACACTTACACACACCTACATCTAATGGTTAACGAACATACTTTTTCCGTGGATTGTGAATTTATGCCTCCCGAAACGATGATTGTTCAACATTCTTTTAACACCTTAAAAGGTGTCCATTAAGATGTCACTATATTTATATATGATATATAATATGTTTATGTTTTCCTTAAGATTCTGTTTTTTTCTTTTTGGTCATACCTTTATGGTTTCCATTATGGGTAAATGCGATATCTTCATTTAAGGAAGTGCGGACTACTGCCCCCTCAAACTGATTTGATTCGTTAAATACCATATGTGGGAGGTATAAAGTATGGAACTATGATATTATATATGATATTATAATGAAATTATAATGTACCTTTATATCATTATGATTCCATTCTATAAAATACGAAATAGAAATGAAAGTAGCGTTCATGCGTACGTACGGCTTACCGTCTCCATGAACGGTGCATTTCATTTCTTACCTCTAAATGATTATGTAATATTATAAATACATGTATATACTGGATATATATGATATATTCATAATGATTATAATTCTGGATATAATGGATACATGAACAACATGTAATTATAAAGGGTTTATTCTTGACTCAAGTACCAATGATCGTTAAAATGACCGTTATTAACATAAATAACTACATAGTGTTCATGACATGGAAATAAGTGATATAAAAGGAATAATGAACTTGAAAAGGGTTCTTAAAGAAGTTGAAATTAACTCAAGTTTATTATTCAGGACATTAAAGAACGATCGAGTCAAGTCGGACCCGAGGTATGAGACTTCGTCTCAATCTCCTTTCATTGAGGAATATTTTGTTTTATACACAACCTTCTTTTATACGGTGTATAAACCCCTTTGACTTTTACAGTTATTCAAATGGAATATTTTTTATATGAAGCATATACTAAATGGCAAAAGGGAATGTTTTTGTCGTACGTATGCGGAGACAACGACTTCTCCGCCGTCGTGACCGTTATTTGAGTTTCAGCTTCTTCTACAAGCCATACCTTCTTTTTAAAAGAAAAATAAATACCATGTTTTACATT
The DNA here is from genome assembly GCA_963277665.1 of Viscum album. NCBI lineage: Eukaryota > Viridiplantae > Streptophyta > Magnoliopsida > Santalales > Viscaceae > Viscum > Viscum album. The sequence continues at coordinate 1,910,485,731 of OY728133.1, forward strand.
TCTTTTATTTTGGTATCGAAAATGGTTTTCATAATGTTTTTATATCAATGTGTTGTATTGATATCTTGTGATTGAAAGGTGGGAATGTTATGTTTCCTTTATTCATGTTTTATGTGATATGATTATGTTGAGTATCTTGGGCATTATTATGAAAACGGGTGGTTCCGTGATAAACTAAGGGAGGGTGAGCCCGATATAGCTCTCCAATGCATTGTGTAAAGCAAAGGAGTGAAACATTAAGGTTTCTCTGAAGAGATTTAGGGAATATACTGTAATGGGTATTCCAAACGTATCCAAGAGGGTTACTCCCTACGTAAGAATGTTATGAATGCCTCAAGTTACCTTTATGTATTATGATTTCTATGATTTATTCATGATTTGATGAGTTATGTTAAAGTGCTTATGTTTTATGGGTAAAGTATGACTTCATTCTTATGTATATATGTACCCATGTTTCCTTTCCATAATTTTATATCCCTTACTGAGCTTTTTATGCTCATCCCATGTTTTTTTTGAAATGTTTTTCACAGGTCAAGGGACAGGTAAATGATATGATGATAGTGTCAAGGAAGTGTCAAGAAATAATCCATGTTTTATTTTAAATATGTTTCCATTGATGGGAATGAAGAATACTATCTTTATGTGACCACTTTGTTTATATGTGGAATGTAATGCATGTTTTATGATCTAATTCTCTAAAACACTAAACCTGAAAAGATCCTCAATGTGTAAAATTGTAATAACTCAAGATTAAGTATGGTTTAAGGCTAGGGCCTTATAGTTGGTATTAGAGGTCGGTTTAGACAACTTTAGGAGTTAGAAAATTGTTAAATTATAAATTAGTTTATGGTATGATTGAAATGATATAGCATTTACAGATTACCACGTTGCTTCACCTAAGGTATTTCATTGTTAAGAATGGATTTTCATAGAGGAAATATATATGTTTTTTGGGAAGGCATACTGAGGGAAATGACCTTCCAAATCAACATACTGAGATGGTCAGAATCAAAATTGTGCAGTTTACTATAGTGATGGCTCAGTTGAATCAGGTGATAAGTGGTGGCTATGTAATTGATGATATTTTGGTGTTTTCTAAAAGTAAATAGGAGGATAAAAGTCATTTAAGCGGTATCTTGCAAACCTTAAAATAAAAGAAACTATATGGAAAATTCAGTAAGTGTGAGTTTTGGTTTCAAAAAATTTCTTTCCTGGGTCTCATTGTTTCTAAATATGGGATAACTGTTGATCCTGCAAAAACAAAAGTTGTGGAAGATTGGCCAAGACCCACTAATGTAACTGAGATTCGTACCTTCCTTGGTTTGGCAGGATATTTCTGAAGGTTTGTTAGAAATTTTTCATGGTTATCTATTCCAATGACTAAGCTAACTCGAAAGGGTGTTAAGTTTATCTAGACAAAAGAATGTGATGATTGTTTTCAGGAATTGAAAAGAAGATTAGTGAATGCTCCAGTTTTTGCACTACCTTCCAGGAATGGTGAGTTTGTTATATGCAGTGATGCTTCGTTGAAGGGACTTGGTTGTGTCCTTATGCAGAATGATCAGGTAATTGCTTATGCTTCATGTCAGTTGAAAACTCATGAGGTAAATTATCCTACACATGATTTGGAATTAGCTGTTGTCGTTTTTTCTTTAAAAATTTGGAGGCATCATTTGTATGGAGTAAAGTGTGAAATATATACTGATCACAAAAGTTTAAAGTATATATTCACTCAGAAAGAATTGAACATGAGACAGAGGAGATGGCTGGAATTAATCAAGGATTATGATTTTACAATTCATTACCATCTGGGAAAAGCAAATAAAGTGGTTGATGCTTTGAGTCGAAAAAGTAATGCTTCATTAGCAATGTTGTGTTTGAAACATGATCCTTTGGTTAAGGATTTGATGAACTTTGGCATGGAAGTTGTAGGTACAAGAAGTTCTTTTGTTTTGTTTCAGGTATCAGTGAGATCATCTCTATTAGATAGAATCAACCATGCACAGAAGCAAGAAAGCGAGTTGCAGAAAAAGGTAGAGCTAGTTCAGAAAGGTAAGTTGCCGGAATCAAACATTGATAATGATTGCGTTTTATGATTTGGGAAGAGATTGTGTGTGCCTTGTGATTCACAGTTGAAGAGAGAGTTGTTATGTGAGGCTCATAGTTCTCCATTTTCTGTTCATCCTGGCAGTACTAAGATGTACAGAGATCTGCGGGAGTATTACTGGTGGGATGGAATGAAAAGAGATATTGCTGATTTTACTATGAAGTGTTTGACTTGTCATCAGGTTAAAGCAGAGCCGCAGTTACCTAAAGGGATGCTTCAGCCTTTACCAGTGCCAGAGTGGAAATGGGAAAACATACCCATGGACTTTGTTGTGGGATTACCGAGGACATCTCGAGGTAATAATGCAATCTGGGTTATTGTTGATCGCTTGACTAAATCTGCTCATTTTCTTGCTATACGAGATACTTTTTCCCTAGATCAACTTTCTCATTTGTATCTTAAAGAGATAGTCAGGTTACATGGAGTTCCTCTCTCCATTGTATCTGACCGTGATCCCAGGTTTACTTCTAACTTTTGGAAAGGCCTTCAGAATTCGTTGGGTACTGAATTAAATTTTAGTACAGCTTTTCATCCTCAATCAGATGGGCAATCAGAACGAACAATTCAGACCTTGGAGGATATGCTACGGGCTTGTTCGATGGATTATCAGGGAAGTTGGGACCAATATCTTTTTATGGTTTAATTTTCATATAATAATAGTTTTCATTCCAGTATAGAGATGGCACCATTTGAGGCGTTATATGGGAAGCGGTGTCGAACTCCAACTTTCTGGGATGAAGTGGGTGAAAGGAAGTTGATGGGACCAGAATTGGTAGAAGAGATGGCAGAAAAAGTTCAGCTAATTTAGAAACACATGAGAACAGCTCATGAGCAGGCAGAAGAGTTATGCGAACAACAGGAGGAAGGATCTCTCTTTTGAGGTTGGTGATCATGTATTTCTCAAAGTCTCACAATGGAAAAGTGTGATGAGATTTGGTATGAAAGGAAAGCCGAGTCCAAGGTTCATTGGACCATATGAAATTCTGGAGAGAGTTGGATCAGTTTCATACCGGGTGGCTTTACCTCCGAGTTTATCTCAGGTACACAATGTCTTTCACGTTTCGATTTTTAGAAAGTATATGCCAGATCCGTCTCATGTTTTGAGTCCAGAGGTAGTTCGGCTGGAAGAGAACCTATCTTATGAGGAACAACCGGTCCAGATTCTTGACCATAGGGAGCAAGTGTTATGGAATAAAATGATTAATCAGGTAAAGGTTTTGTGGAAAAACAACATGATGGAAGAGGCAACATGGGAATCTGAAAATGCAATGAGGGATAAGTACCCCCATTTATTTGATAAGTAAATAAATTGCGGGGATGCAATTTTCAAAAGGGGGGAAGGATGTAACATCCCAATAAGTAAGGAATAATATATATTTTTATCTATGTCTATTAATGAATTATATAGTGTTTTAGAGGCTTAAAATGAAAATAAATCCAATCTTAAGCATGGAATACACTAATATTCTTAAAAGATTGTTTTACTGCCTTTTGATGGAAAACCATTTTTAAATATATCTTTTGACAATTTTATAAGACATGTTTTTAAAAATAAACTTATTCTTTATTATTGGGAAATCAAATTTTACTTTTTGTGAATTTTTGGTATTTTTCTGACAATGTTCATTTTTTATGAATAGTGAAAAATACTGCATTTTACATCAAAACCGCTTTTTAATATAATTTATTTATATGATTAGATTATATTTTGAATTGGTTTTAAAGTTATATTAGAATATATTTTTACCATTTAATCCAATGGTGGTCATTGGAATCAATTTCACTTTGAAATTGGACTTAAACTGGTGTCAATCTTTTGATACTTATTATTTCATAAAAACACGCTATTTGTCATGACAGTGGGAATTAATTATTAAATTAATTAATGCAACTTATATGATTTGAATTCTGTAAAATAGACATCATTTTTGAATTCGGAATATCAAATATATCTTAGGGGGAATTTTTGGTAATTTTCGGAAAAACTCCAATTTTTGATGAATAGTGAAACCACTAAGTGGTACTTATAAAAACTGATTTTTCTGTTTAAATGAAATTTTGCCATCTTTGTGTTTTGAATTTAAAAAATCTGACATACATGGTTGTCATTAAGAAGTAAAATGTGGTTCAATGATATTATAATAATTTTTTGGTGAATAGTAACTTATTACGTTTTTAATCGAGATTAGTGGTAATTAGTGTAGTTTAAGGTAAAAATAATGTTTTAATAGTATGAGATGAGCTTGAAACATGTCCTACCCTCATTGGATGTGTCATGGACGACCAAGACAAGACATGGGTCAACTTGGGGACCCCATGGAGCAACTTTGATTGGGAAATGATATAAATATCTTTTTATTTAATGTTAAAGTAAAAATGACACAAACATGAGTTATTTTACTAAAACAATTTTTACATGGGGTTATACAAGTCAGATTTTTGACTATAAATATTAATTAGAAATATAATAATATTTCTTACATCATAGTATTTTTTTTATAATTTTTAGACATTAAATAAATTTAATAATTTATGACATCATGATGATGCATCAATGACCTCATTATTTAACGATTTAAATAAAATGGAATGATAATGTAAAATCTAAAACCTACACATGGACAAAACCAATTGGATGAGTGGCTTTCGAACCCTTATCACCTTATCATCGAATTATATCAATGTGGGACCTTTTTAATCTGAAACACATTTTAAAATAAAGTAACTTATCTTTACCTTCCAAGAGTGCCCCTCCTCTCCTCTTATAAAAGGCCCCCACCTCTACCTCCTTACCCACACTCCCAAAGCCTTTGGCTCGGCCAACCACTGCCCATTTTGTCTCTCAACTTCCCTCTATTATTCCTTAAAGCCTCACTTTGGGCAGAAGTCTTCCCAAGGAATCCTTTGAGCTCAAACCAAAGGGAGTTACCCGATTTTAAGGTAATGTCTTCTTTTGAGTCCTTTTGTTTTATTTTGCTTCTCCAACCCCCTAAAATCTTTTTATTCTTTTCTTTTGTAAAAAATACAGTATCCTAAATATACTAGGATGTTGTTTTAATATGGATTCATGCTACACTTACACACACCTACATCTAATGGTTAACAAACATACTTTTTTCGTGGATGGTGAATTTATGCCTCCCGAAACGATGATTGTTCAACATTCTTTTAACACCTTCAAAGGTGGCCATTAATATGTCACTATATTTATATATGATATATAATATGTTTATGTTTTCCTTAAGATTGTGTTTTTTTCTTTTTGGTCATACCTTTATGGTTTCCATTATGGGTAAACGTGATATATTCATTTAAGGAAGTGCGGACTACCGCCCCCTCAAACTGATTTGATTCGTTAAATACCATATGTGGGAGGTATAAAGGATGGAACTATGATATTATATATGATATTATACTATAATTATAATATACCTTTATATCATTATGATTCCATTCTATAAAATACGAAATAGAAATGAAAGTAGCGTTCATGCGTACGTACGGCTTACTATCTCCATGAACGGTGCATTTCATTTCTTACCTCTAAATGATTATGTAATATTATAAATGCATGTATATACTGTATATATATGATATATACATAATGATTATAATTCTGGATATAATGGATACATGAACAACATGTAATTATAAAGGGTGTATTTTTTACTCAAGTACCAATGATCGTTAAAATGACCGTTATTAACTTAAATAATTACATAGTGTTCATGACATGGAAATAAGTGATATAAAAGGAATAATGAACATGATAAAGGTTCTTAAAGAAGTATAAATTAACTCAAACACCATGGGTCTCCGGTAATACATTGGATGTATTCCCCTTACTAATATCACATATCAAACTATTGAATATCCCCAATATTTTCACTTATCATATTAATGACTACACCATAGGCTTAAAATTATTATTTCATTATGATTTTTCCTCACTCAAACAGACCCTATGAAAATTCCCAGATTGTCACCCCTCATGATCCCCACTCCATGACAAGAATGCTAAACTGTAGAGTTGTAATCTATTAGGCATCTAAAAAGAAATTCCAAACATTTTTAAATGTATTTTATCATAAATAATTTATCTCGGAATTATATAGGGGTGTTTCATATATGTTCTCTAATAGTTTGGTTATGAAAAGAGGGTAACATCGCTTCGTGAAGGCAGTATTCCACAGTTACATGATCAACGTTGTCATATTTTAGTGAGTGAATAGGTATAAATAAAATTATTATCTTCTTGTTTCAAAATTATATATATTTATTAAATATCATACCTATTTAAGGTACATTTCATAATTTTGTTAATTTTATCTTTTTTACCTTCCATGTAATGAAATATAGAAGAACTAATCACATCACATTATGAGGTGGTAGTCTGTCGTACAAATGGGTGACATTATAATATCACCATTGGAATGGAATTTGAAATAGAATATATGATATAAATACAAAAATGTATACTTATTTCATCAATATAATATATATTCATTAAAATCATCAACAAACCCAACCATGGGAAAAGATGATGGAAAACATGTCACATACGTTTATTATGCAATAGTCTTCCCTACACAAGAGATGTGTTATCAATTAATATTAGATGGATGATGAGAAATATATAGCTCATTTTTTCAAAATAATTAAATACAAAAATATTATATATATTTTTTCAAATTTATATGAATTATTTTAGAATATTTTAAGGAGGTTGATGAATAAATAAAATAAAAAATAATAATAAAAAATTCACGTCTTCTCAGAACACATTTTTGAGATTATACCTAATGTATTGGTAGAATGGATATCTGAACAAATGAAGTAATATAATATCATGGGATAAAATTTATGAAGTGATTTTGGTACGGATTTTCTCATCCAAAATGTTTTAAAGGTGTGAATAATATAGGAGAGGGGTGAAGTTTTAAATTTTAGGTGAGTGGAAAACATGTATATGATGAAAAAATAGGTGTAACCAAAAATTTAAAATTATACACTAGTCAAAATGGGTTATTATAGATACTAGAATATGATTATGTCGAAATATGATAATAAAATAGATATTATCAAGTTTTTTATGTTATTTTAACTACTATATTTTTAGATAAAACCTTTGTAATCTCATTTTTATCTTCACTACAATAATTAATTTTGTTTTTCTATTTTTACTATTCAAATTTTTCCAAAATTAATTTTAACTTAATATAAAATATATATAAACCTCATTAATATATTTATAGATTTTTAAAAACTAAATTCACATATGTGGTAATTATTAATTTAAAATTTAGCAAGATGATGTGATGAGAATGCATGTCTTTAAAGATAAAACGATCAAAAGTTAATATTGTTTTATAATAAATATATTATGAAATTATAAATACGACATAATTAATGTTTATTATAATGTAATTATACTAATTTTAATTTAAAACAAATTAGAAATATTATTAATTAATATAAATAATTGAAATTGAAAAAATATATTTTTAAAGAAAATCATTATTTGTCTCTATACATCATAAAATGATAAATTTCCTTAAAGAATATTAAATTATATATAACCTTATTTTAATATGATTATTTAAAAAATGTGGTAAATTTTTCAAAATTATTTATATAAAAGTGGAAATAATTAATTACAAAATACAAATGCAATGTTTGACATAACCAACTTTTAAAAGAAATACTATTATTCAAAAATTAATTCATTTCACTTTGATTATAATTATAATTTTATTTAATACATAGCCATAATTATTCAAATTTAGTTAGAAATATTCATACCCTAAAATTAAATGGCTACGATATAATGATATAAAATTTTAAGGTTCAATCAGACTTTGGGATCCATGTTTCTCATGCTGTGGAAGAATTTAAATTTAAATAAATAGATTTTGTGGATTTGTTAAGGACGATGTTGTGTGTCTTATATGCTATCAAATACAATGTAATTATATTATATTTTAATGTTCTTACATTTTACATCAATAAATTAAAATAATAAAATTTGGCAATTTACCTTAATTTAATTAAAATTTTACACATTCTATAAAATGTTTAACATTAAATTTATGTGTTTTTAGAAAGGATATATGAATTAATCGTTCTTTTTCGCTAATATAAACCCATTTTCAAAGAAGTAGTTTTTTAAATTTTTGTGAAATTATTCAAAAAACAATTATTTCTAATTTTTAAAAATTTATTCCATAAAATAAACATCATTTTTTAAATTATAATTTCAGATTAATCTTGGAGTAAATTTTTTATAAATTTATGAAAAGATAAATTCTATTTTTCAATAGTTTAAAACATTGTGTTTATTAATAATTTTATTTTGTAATAATCATTAAAAAATTCCAAATTTTTTGATATATTTTAGTAGAAGTAAAATTATTATAATTTTATATATCACAATCCATTTTAGTTAATCAGAATCAATTTTATATTGAATTTTGAAATTGAGACCTTATATAAATTTGGAATAAAATTAAAATCAAAACAAAATATTCTTACTGCTTATGTGGGTTAATTTTTAAATTAAATTATTACACTTCTAGGAGTTCTATATGGAATCATTTATTATATAGTTGAAATTATAAAAAATTATATTGTCTAATAATTTCAAATAAATTTTTTACAATAATGAATAGAAAAACAGTAAACATTTTTTACAACAGTTAGGGCAAAAATGGTATTACCATGGAGTTAATGTAATATGGCGAGAGTTAAAAATTACCCAAAACATTCCCTTGTTTTTTATTCAATATTGTGACATTATATATTTTGGTTCTATAACAAAAATTTTTTCTGCCTTGGGTATTGTGAGAATATGTATATTTCTTTTTCTTTTCAAAACATACTATTGAGAGACCAACCTCACGTATAAAAGGAAACCCCTCACAAATCCTCTATACACATATGAAACAAACGGTTTTATCTAATACCAACAAAAATTTCATCATTTCACTACAACTCTAATAATAAGTATGTATTATTTTTAATAATTCTATCTTATAAAATATTTTATTACAACTAAAATTAATATATAATAAAATAAGGTAATGTTCCTAACCTAGCGTGTTATTTTATTTCATTCTCCTACTCCTATAATTCATATTTTCCCATTTTTTTATATTAATAAAAATATCATAAAAATGCTGAGATTTATTTATGATAATGGAATAACCTACAACTATATCATCTTCCCTCAATGGGGAAGTGATAACATCACTCATGTATAAGGCATGTTACAGCCTTACCAGCCAATGTGATATGTTTTCCACAAAAACCTATAATAATTATGTAAGATGATGGATATAACATATATATATAACATATTTTTATGATATATATATATTTTAAATTATTATATCATATGTACAATCTTAATTCTAATTCTATGGTGGATATTTTAAAATCGTTCATTCGTACAGTGGACTATCACCACGTGGATCAATGTGATTTATTTTCTATAATCTCTATGAATAAAGAGAATATATTGTAAAATTAATGAATATATTTGATATATTTTATATAAAAATGATTATATAGAAAAAATATATTATATCCATTTATTTCATTTCAACATTCATTCAACTTGAAATAATGTTCATGAATAAGTATGCCCTACCATCTCGATGAATGGTGTTCTTAATTTTTAACATCTTACAATAATTGATTAATATAAATAAATATTTTATGAATATATATTATATTTATATATTCATTAACATACTATAAATTATATAATTATTATCAATTTATGATTATAGAAACTATGAAATTATAACTTATATAAAAACATTGTGATTATTATCGACAATGTGATTTTAATATAGAGTTTTTAAAGAATGGTTATTAAAAGGTGATAAGTAATAAATATATCGTATTTTATAAATATTTATTTATCTATAATATATTATAACAATTAATTATTTATTATAAAATCTGTTTTTGATGGTAAAAAGGAATTTCATTCTTATAGTAAGGAATTATTATGTCAGTATTTAATAATGTGTGACACCATTCATATTCTCCAACATTTTATTTAATATGGTGTATATTGTTCCAATGAAATTTGTTTATGATTATAATCCTGAAAAATAATTGTTTTTTTAATTAATGAGATCCATTTCATTAGTTTTTTTTAAATGCTACCAATGCGTTAAGGTATTTTTGGATCAATTTTCATTCTTTGAGACATAAATCTTTTTATTCACCAATCAAAATTTTAAATTTGTATATAAGAACACTTTTTTAGTTTAATATCATGAAGTTATTAATTGTAATTATATTGAATAATTTATGTAATTTTATTTTTTTAAGGGAAATACTATTAATTGTTAAAAATGTTGTAAGGGTTTTATGATACAATATCATTGTTTATCAAAAAAATTTATATTTATGTTTATAATGATGAAATATTATGATTTTTATCTCAATATGAAATTTTTTTCATCATAGGTTTATTTAATGAGAATAATGATTTTGATTCATTTTACACTATATATTACTAAATAGTTCAATTGATTTTTTTCGAAAAAATAAACTTTATTTCACTCATTGGTCAAAAATCCATTTTTAATTTGTATCTTTGATTTGAAAAACTGTTTTTAATAATAATTTAAAATTGTTTAAATGATCTATTAATGTAATTTTTACCAAATTTCTTCACATTTTTACTTTTTTTAAAATTGAATTTCCATGATTATTTCAAATACAGTTCCAGTTTAGCTTCTACAGAAAATGGGAAATGGATGTTATTTTTACATGTAAATCCATAAAATGATTTATTGAACATAATATCCATTATTATCATTGATAATTATTTTGTATGTTTTCATGGTTACATTCAAAATAATTTATTTTGAGTTTTTTTATGTTTTCAAATTTCCATTCTTAATAGAAAATGACATTTTCAATAAGAAATGTGTTAAAAGATTTTTAAAGACTCCATTATAAGGTTCAATGGTAAAATTAAAAGAAATTTATTTCATTAATATTTAAGGATTTACATAGTTTTTTTATAATAGGATCAAATTATTTCCTTATAAAATGTTATTAAGGATATTGAAATATTCTTTTATATGTTACAAAGTTTATTTTCAAGGAAAATTATTTTGAAACTATTTTTTGAATTTCTCAATCTCAAAATTTATTTTCAATTTGGAAATTATATTTTAATCAATTAATGTGTAAAATTATTTTAATTATTCCATAGTAAGATGCCAAGGTTATTTTCAAAGAAACATATTTTCAGAAAATAAATCATTTATAAATGTTACATTTTAATTTGAATAGTTTTTTTCTCAATGAATGATTTTATTTATTTTTAATGATTCATTTATAAGATAAAAATATTATTCTAATAGAAATGTATTTTTAAAATGTTTTATGAATACTTATTTTTGAAATGTGATTTTAAAAATGAATAGGATATTTTCTACATGAAATGTTCTTGGAGATCTATTAAAGTCAACTTTCTTCAATTATTATATCATTTGATGCTACATAATAAATATAGGGTACATGATCTAATTATATCATCCATATTCTTTATAAGTATAGTTTATGTTTATTATTACATGATGATTATGAAACATTATTATTTTTCTATTGGTTAGGGTACGATAAAATGATGAAGTGATTATGAAACAAGTTTATTTTCTATTTGTTGTGTCATGATAGAATAATTAGAAACCCATTTATTTTCATGGGTTTTGATATGATGAAACATTTATTATCTTTTTGAAAACATGTATATGAAATTCATTACATGAAGTGTGGTAGCTATATCTCCCTATAATTCATTGGGTAAATATAGATAAATCATGTATAAATATTATATTCCATTACATTGTTAAATTTTAAAAAAATTATTTCATACCATGATGACATATTCAATATCATATATGTGAACCAGGTTACATGTTCACAGTGTTATGGGTGGACCTTTCTCTCAAGTTCCTATTATTATGTGTTGAACTGGTTGCATGTCCACAAGATTACGTAAGGTCCAAATATCATGTTATTAACATAATTAGATAACATGTTTATTATTATACATGTTCATGTTATTATAATCATATTCATATCAGAAAAAGCTATCTATTATATAAATGTTATGTTCTCATGGTTAATGTGTAACACCAAGAAATAATTAATTAATAACAATATAATCGATACCTTATATTACATAAAAAACCAATAATTGAAGATAATTTAAAAAAATACACTATATATATATATATTTACATAAATTAAATCATGTCTATAGGATTAATTAAACTAAACACAGATATTATTAGGCATTACATGAAAGACTTAGTTTACCAAACAATAATATACAATTAAAATTATTGTTTAATATATCAAATATCCATTAGAATTGAGGGTAAGAATAGTATTATATAATTTTAGAGATTATATGATTTAGAAAAATTTATTAGTTATCTATTAGCTATTAATTGAATATTAATCAATTATGAGGTGATTTTTTTCCTGAAAAGATGTGTTTTTTCTAATAAATGGTTTCATTTTTATTAGTGGAAATAGTTTTTAAATAATTTATACCATTTATAGAATATTTTTTAATAATAAAAATAATTTTATGAAATAATAAAATAAATTTTATCTTACATTATTTTTTTTGTTAATTTTTCAAAAAAATTTCTTCGTATATGAATACTAAAAAATGATAAATTTTAATTTTATATTGCCTTTTCGTTTAAATAATTTATAATGAAAGATTATATATTGAAATTTTATAGAATTAATATTATTTTAATTTAAAATTAAATTTTCCCATTATAAGTAATTATAATAAATTTAATAGGGAATTTATATATAAATTCTTTATAATCATTTGATCATTTTCTATTTAAAATACATCTTTCTCACCACTTCTGTGTGATTTATTTTAAATTAAAATTTTATAATTAATTTCATCGAATTTGGAATATTTGATTCCATTTTTTAGTTATAATATTTTATAATTTAAAATAAGCTAATAATAATTATTTTTTGGAAAATGAATATTAATGATTATAATCATTAATTACCTTGGTTAAAGTAAAAATTGATATACCAAGGGATTTAACTAAAAAGATAAGGGTTAAATTTAACTATTATGCTATCTAAAAAATCTTTTATTCCATTTTTTTGACAATATAAATACTATTATGGATAATTTAAAACTATTACATTCTAATGAAATGAAATATACTTTGGTTAAATTGAATCATTTCAAAAATTAAAAGTGTGCAAAAATCCTCGACTATAAAATCCAACACCCGATAATCTCTTATCAACAGTTTATGAAATATTTGGACCATAGAATTACTTAAAGATTAACTCAACAACTTCTATAAAAATATCAGAAATTCCTTATTTTTTCTCAAATCCATTCTAGTATGGATTCGGTGCAAATATACTAAGGATAATAAAAGAAGAGGTATTGTTCTTTAATAAGTGTTTATATTGTGTTAATTTAACAACATCATTAACATATTATTAAATCATGATGATATAATATCATAATATATCTGAAATATCCTTATACATTTTCATGTTAGTGGAATGAACTATAAGAACCTTCACTTTTTTCAAATTGGATATGAAATCAACATCTGTGTATACGGAAGAAAAAAACCTTATGATATGTTATGATTCATTTTTCCATTACCACCATTCTCAATTTAGAATGATGATGTATATAATATATGTATATTATAATTATAAATTAATTATAAATTTGGAGTCATTATATCATATATTCCATTTTGAAATCCATTTCCCATGAGATAAAATAATGTAGCTCAAGTGTAAGGCAGAATACCACCTCACAAAGTGATGTGATTGGTCATTCAAAAACCCTTTACATGGAATATGATAAAAAATAATGTAATTGATTATATGTGATATATATGATAAAATTATTATATTAATGAAATATTTTTAATTCATAAAGGATGATATACAAAATTTTACATTATACCATTACACTCAATGAAGGGTGATAATGTCGTTTTTATATGTGTGGACTAACACCTTCACAAAACATTTTACTCTTTCTTCATCACCACACCACATGAATGATATATACATGTGTAAATTAAAATAAATAATATGGCATATATGAAATTTTAATCATTCTAAAAAGGTGACATATTTCATGTAACCTTCCATAATAATCTTCAAAAACAGAAATATTACACATGTGTACAAATGACATACTATCTCCATGATTGTAACATAATTAATTTATAAAACAATATTAAATGACTACTCTAAAGAGTATAATTTCTGAATAATAATGATATTTTTTCATTTTTATTTCATTTGAAATGATTTGATAATATAACTTGCACAATTACAAGAACATTCATTTTAAATGGATGAGGTAAAATGGAAATTATGTACTGAATCAATAATAATAATGAATGATTACTATAAAATAAGTGATAAGATGTTGTAACTGAATCATATATGATTATATAAATATAAATATTGATATATCATAATCTAAATTAGATTTCAAAAAACTACTATACATGAGTTTAAATAATGTTCAATCAAGAAGAAGTGATATGTAATGTACTTAATCAAAATTTACTATCATTGAAGAATAATGAAATTTTATGCTCGTGATTTATTTTTTATAGTGTATATTATACCCATTGAATATTATGTTATTATTCATTAAAACTTCATGTCGTCTTTCATTTTAATTTTTATTGTCTCATCCTTGAGAATTTGACATGAAAATTAACACATGGACAATGATATTGTATATTCTAACATCCTTTTCTAATTGTTAACATTCTCATAAAAATCAGTTTCTTGAAACCAATTTTCATGGGATTTTAAATTTCTTCTTAACAACCATATTTTTGTATGATTTATAAAATTATTTATTAAACTATATACCATTTTTATATATGCTTTTCAATTTGAGTGTTATTTTATTTACTGTAAAATATTTATTACTATGTATCCTTTACTAAATATGGATATTTTATGAAATATATTATTCGTCATTGATTAAATTTATTATACAATATACAAGAATTAAATTCAAAATTTAGTCACAGGTGTGGCACAAACACTATATAACCCCGAATGAATTCATAGGTCTCATTGGAAATTTTTTTTGAAAACATTAATTGGAATGTTGAACCTACTTTTGAGCTACCCGAAGTATAAATTGAGACATTATTGGTTTTCATATAAACAAAACATAATGTCCAATAATTATAAATTTCAACAAATTATAATTCAGTACTTTTTTTTCAACGATTATTCTAATTGGATATTATCCCTATATGAATTTCATTCAATGTTTATTGGTAATATGGAACACTTTTTATGTTATTTACTTTTCAGTTTTGATTATTGCATATCCATATATGATACTCACAATATTTACTAAATATAGAGTATGATTGAATATTTAAAATTACATGACGATCATTTTATTATAATCATAATAATGAAAATGATTAAATGTAATGTGTGTTCATTTATATACATTACCATGTTTATTATACATATTGAATCATGTTAGATTCTATATTACATATCACATACTGATCAATTGAGATCATACTTGTTTTTTTTCATTCACCGTGTTCTGATGTTGAATCTATTACATGAGATTCAATAATTATGAGAATATTATTTTAATATGTTTTATTTCTTATTCCCAAAAAAATGTATTTCATGTATTCATCTAGTACTCTAAAACTTGTAAACTAGTTGGTCCATTAAGATTTGATTAATTATTGCTATTCCAATGTAATAAAGTAGACACTGGCTCAAGGATAACAAACAGCGTTTCATTGAATATTGTCTTCTATGAATTTTAATTGTATCACATGGATCTAGATTATGGAAAACATTGATTAGTGAACATAATCATGTGATATACATTATGGATATGTATGTAAGAACAAGATAATTCTTTATTAAGGTAGATATTATGTTTTATTATGTTTTTTTCTTATAAATATATCTGTATCATGATCCTACAAGTAGACGTGGTTCAAATATAGAGGCACCTAGTAGTAATAACATAGAAAAGGGTTCATTGAGTTGGACTGAATGAACTGATTAATGATATGAGTAATGATATTTTTGAAAAGGGTTCATCAGTATATTCCATTGATTAAAAATGGTTCATGAAATGAGTAATGATATTTTTAAATATCGAAATTTTATAGATTTAGATTCTAGGGAAACTGATACATCTAGTATTGGAAGAGATAAAATTAAAACCATATTTTGGAATCTTAATCAGTCCATGGAGAATTCCCATCATTGGATTGAGAAACCTATCACATAGTGAGATTATATAATGTTTGATTTATTTATACAAAAGAAAACCCCATAATTTGGGGAGCTATGAATCCAATTGTAGTGTATCAATGTATTATCTCTCTATATAACATATTTATCGACTTTTTAACTGGTGAATATAAAAATTTTACACATTGTATTTTTTCAATAGAAATGATGATCAATGGTATTTATTGATCTATAATACAAGGGGAGAAGATAAAATAAATATCATAGAATGGATGAAATATAAGAAAAATTATTCAATTAAAATTACCCTCATAAGAATGTGAACATGATGAAGAGAAATTTTATTATCATAAGAAAAAAATTAGAATGTGTTTTATAGTATAAAGATCAATATACATGTTTTAAAAGGTAATGTTAAAAATATATATGAAACATAGTGTTCGTGATTTATAACATAATTGAAGGGCATGATCCATGTCCAAAAAAAGTGCTAGTCTCTCAACACTTTTCATCAAATGAATAAATATTTTTATTTTCTAAAAATATAGGTAAAGAATGTATCGATCCAGACTTTTTGAATAATAATTGTTTCCTTAAAATCTGTGTTGTAATTTTTTACACAGCTAAAAAATATCTATTTACTAATGAATTAAATATATATGGAAATGTGACTAAGTATATTTGACTTTTATATGACCATTGGTCGATTATGACCATTGTTAAATTATGACCATTGGTCAATATTACCATTGAAAACTAAACTCTTGGTAATAATGTTAACGTTATAATTAATTTTCATAAGTAAAATTTTGATAAAGGATAACTGATACAAAAAATGTATAGTTCATTGCCTCTACCAGTAGAGTTATGTTATTAGAAACCCATTTTATAGATATTGTGACGGTGGTATCATAACAATGGTTTTACCTTGATCAATCACAATAAGATATTCAATAAGAGATGTTTCAATGAAATTTTCCATTAGAGAAGATCATGTAAGTGGAGATTACCACTTGATCGATGTTAGCTAACGAACCTAAAAAAACTATCACAACTTCATCACATAATATCAGGAAATATAAGGGTGTAATAAGGGTTTATGTGTCCCAACCATTGTATGAAATTCTTATGTATAAATAAAAGTTTTATTCCATCAATTTCATTTTAGGAATACGTTTCCTTAAAAAATTAAATTAAATTTGAGAAAATAAATATTCAGATATAATTAATCATTCTTAAAAACATATAAATATTTTTAATAAAATAATATATTATTAATAAAAATTATTTTAATTAAATATTATGACATAAAAATTCTTATTTAAATATAAATATTTTTTTCAATTGTATGAAATTTTACTATGCATTTTTGTTCTGTTATTTTATTTATTAAAAAATGATTTATAAATTTAAAATATAATATTATCATAGTTAGATAATTATTAAGATAAAATAAATAAAAAAACGAAAATTAGAACTTCAAAATTGGGTTTGGGTGAATTTACGAGAAATTTATAAAATACAATATTTATTTTGTGAATAGTAAAATTACTGTTTGAGTTTGTCGGTATATTTAATTAGATCATAATTATTTAATAATTATGTAATAACTAATTAACCCCAATAATTTCCATAAAATATTTTATTTTATTAATATCATGTATTTTAATAGATTTAAATCAATTTTGAAATCAATAATTTACTTTTAAAATTCATAAATGGAAGCTTTATCATCAAAAAATGTTATTTTCAGTAAATTTTATTCCTATAATGAGTATGTAATATAAATTTATGGTCAAATCTTATGTATTAAAATAACAGAAAAGTTGTTCCACATGTCAAATACCATGGGAAAATATCATGGGAAATCCCATGGTTTTTCATTTTCAACAACCTAGGTTTCCAAGGCCTGTATTTGGAAACTATAAACAAATCCTCCACTTTTACAATAAAATTCCACATATTTATCAATTTAAATTCATTAAAAATTCATCCATCATAAATAAATAATAGTTTATCTTCCCACAGAGTCCTCTCAATGTGTCCTCAATCCCTAATATTCCTGATCTTCATGTTTTTGGAGTTACTTTTCAGGATAGGGGAAATATAATTCTTTTCCCTTCATTTCAAGAACATGTTTTTGAATAAGTATTTTGAATGACATGCAATATATATCTTATTTCTTTTTTTTGAATCTATTACTTATAAATTATTTATTGTAAATCGGATACCCATATCCTTTATCTCTTTATACATTTCTAAAACTACATTTTATACATATTATGCTGCTAAATTTACTAATCCAAATTTCCCTTTTATACTCTATCAATTATCATGTATTTTATTTTTTTAGTAACCAAATATATTATTTTCCACTTTTATTCCCCAATATTTACAATGTTTTTATTTTATAATGCGATTAATATATATTAAACCCACATTCTTTTGTTGAGGTCTAAAAATGTTATAATGATCATGTTTTTTGATCTTTTGAAACAAGATGATTTTGAAAGGAACCTATTTTATTTTTTTCTATATGGGTCCTTTATGAGAATATCTATTATTATCAAGGAATATAATAGGAAAATTTAGACAAATAAAGGTTTTATTTTATATTTCTCCAATTTATTTTGTAATTAATGCAATATATATAGATGACATGTTATTTGATACATTTATGAATAACCATGGTAATTTTTACCACTCATTAGTGGTTAACCATGGTGATATACTTATTAATTTCTAAATTAAACATGTTAGAAACATTTAGATGTTATTATTAATTTATATTTTATTATTATATGCATCATGTTTAATTTTTCATTCCCCATTTATATTCATAATGTTCTTGTTGATATTCCTCAATATCACATGTAAATTTTTCCCCATGCTTTCCCAAACTAGGCCTTTTTCTCATCCTTTAAATTGATGTATGATCCTTGTTAATGGGATGCATTAAAAGTTCATAAAATTAAAAAATTGAATAATCGTTTAATTTTTTTAGAATAATTCTTTATGATTGCATTTTTTGCACCTTTTTTCTAAGAAAATAAATTTTATAGGGTCCGATGTTTTATTCAATGTAATGAAATGTTTATAAGAAAAACAAATGATGAAATAGTTTATATGAATGTATAGTTTATTTATTTATGGAAATTATTATAAGAAATATTTATGACGAACCCTATGTAGAAGTTAAATATATGAAAACATCTTTTTTGGGTGAAATATTTAATAAGTTATTTCCTAGAAATGAAATATCTGGCTGGATATGATAATGTTGATGTGACTAAGGAAATTATGTATCTAGGGGTAATCCATAGACTAACAACATTGAGGAATACTTGAATTGGAACTAGTGTATGATAGTGGGCTTTCCTGCACTCTTTTTTTGCACTCTTGGGGGATAAGTGGGGTTAATAAAACGTTTTCAGGAACAACATTAACTGATTTATAGAAATTAAAATATTTTATAGTGGTTATCATAATTAACAGTGATGTTTAATACATAAAATGCTACTACATTTAAATCATTATTAAAAAAAATTGTTGAATAATTTTTCTTTTTTATTAAATGGATTAAAATAGGAATATCCAGGTGATGTTGGATCACAACAGACCATTCGCTAGTGTCCCTTTGATAGAATATGGAATGGAAAACATCATGAGAATAAAAATTCAACTAACATGAGTTATGAGTAAAAAAATGAATAATGATAAGAGATAAGATTCACCTTAAATTGTATTTCATTCAATTATTTATTTATTCTTCTACTATATCCTTATTTTAGGGGATCTACAGAACCATTTATTGTTGAAAAAATTGATATGCTCTATAGAATTGATATTTTCTATACTCCATTATTTAGACTAAGTGATAGTCACCCTGACAATGAACCACATAGGGGGAGGAGATGATCCATGGGGGTCCCTGATTAGAAACATAATAATAATAAGGGAGATATATGTTTTTGATTTGAAAGAGTTATTTGGATCATTTTTTAATAAATATTTCACCTGTCCAATGAGAATGAACATTGATAAGGAATTCCATGAGCTGAAGCATATGGAAAATAAATCTGTGAGAAGGTATGAAATGAACATTATATGAAAATATCATTACACCTATAATATTTTCATGTCTCATGGTATAAATATTAATATATTATTCTGTATACTAATACCACATCTATTATATAATATTGTAAATCATCACTACGAAATCTATTAGCATATAGTGAAATGTTTTATGAAGGTTGAACTGATGTTTAGATATAGGAAATAGTCCCATATATGAAATGGAAAGAAGATATATTTGGGGAAATATATTGGTGTAAATTGTATCACATAAGTGGATGAGATAAAGTAAAAGTTCCCACAAGGAAAAAATGTGGGAAGAATCATGAATTGGTCTTCTTTATCAGTAGTGGTAAATGTTACAATTAGGGAAGAGACAACCATAATGATTGGAACTATTATAGTGAGGTGAAACCACAAATTCTCAACACTAATGAAAATAGTAATATGGTTAAGGACCAGCCTAAAGTACAATGTTTCATGTGTGGAACTCTTGGTAATATTCATAATAATTGTTGAAATCATATGATAAATGTGGGGAATCACCGTAATCCCCATCATAGGCTAAAGCTGGATGTTATGGAATTTTATCACCCAAAGGATTAAGTAGAGGATCCAATTGTTGTGGTTCCATGTACTATAATTGTTCGATTAAATCTATAAATTACTATATTTTATTATAGTTTTACACATTCCTTTATTTCAGCCATGTTTTCAATGAAAATAGAATAAATTCATAAACAAATAGAAATAGAATTTTCTACCAATACTTCTTGTGGAATTATCCAAGAATCAACCATGTATAGAAACTATAGTTTTTACATTAGTGAAAATAGAGTAATTATAAATCTGGTTTCCATTCCCATGACAGAATTAAACACTATACCATGGATGTAATTTTTCTCAACATTTAACACTCTGAACATCTTTAGAAATTAGAAATTATCAATAGTGTTGATTTGTTAAAAAATAATTGTTTTTAAAGGAGAAATATCTCCACCTATGTTTTATCTAGAATAACCACCAATATCCATCTTTATGGAAATTAGTTTCAAGATGAAGAATGAAATGAATGTATATTAATATAAAATGTCCCCATCATTATAGACCATGTTTATGTATTTCTTAAAAAGATACCAGGACCCCCTAGAAATAGAGATAGGATTCTTTATTGAACTCGTCACTAGATCTAATCTAGTTTCAAAAAATCAACATATAATTAAAAAAATGGATCTGGAAGAATTAAGTATATAGATTCATGCTCTTTTGGATAAGGGATTTGTCTAACCAGGTTTTTCACCATGGGTTTCACTTTTTGTCTTTGTAAATTAGATGGATTGATCAATGTTGTTATGTATTGATTATACAGAACATAATGTGATCACAACAATGAAACATTACCCTCTTCCAATGATTAATGTATTTTATGACCTCTATAGTGCTAAATTCTTCTCCAAGATTGATCATTGATCTGGTTTTCATGAATTGATGGTAAATAAATAACATATTAAAAAGACTACCTTCAGATCAAAATATGGTAATTATGTGTTGGTTTTTATACCTTATGGAAATAGTAATTCTCTTTATATATTTATGGATTTGATGAATAGTGTCATCAAATACTACCTTGAAATTTTTTTGTATTTCTAATTGATAATATTATAATATATTCTAACTGTTATGAGGATCATGATGATCATTTAAGGGTAATATTGAAATCTTTTTGAAGTGCACTGTGTTGCATTTGTTGTCAATGAGGCATGAAGTTGTCTTGGAATGAATGGAAGTCAAGGAATGTCACGATGTGAATGACAAAGGTTGTGATGGTGTTGGTGATGAATGGAGAATGGCCATGGTACTAAGATCTGTGTCACTTAGGAGATTCATTAAGTGGCATAGGAGATGTGGTTGAAACATTCTCTAGTTAAATCTGACGATTGTTGAGATGCTCTTTAAGTTCGAAGAACTTGTATCCTGATGATACAAAGTCACAACAATATTTTAAGACCATGCATTGTATTGAAAATGCATGAGGAGAAGCAACAAGATCCATCCACAACTTCTAAGTGGATGAAGTGGATTAAAGAAGTCCATGTACTAACTCTTAGTGCATGTGAATTGGAAGTGATCCAACTTGATCTCTGATTAGATCAATGAAGCACATTGGAGAATTCATGATGATTAAGGAGTTCGGTTGAAGATGAAGAACCTTCAAGAATTTCCATTCCTAAGTGATGAATATATGTTGAAGAGGAATTGGAGGAATTCTAATGAAGAAGAAGAGAGGAAGAAGGAGAAATGAAGAGGAAGGAGTGGCTCTTGGCATTTCACATTATGTATGTGGTTACTTTGTTTTTATACAAAGTACTCTCAATCCTTTGCCAAAAAATATGGCCAGCCAAGGCACCTTGAGGGTTCAACCTCAAGGCATGGGCGCTAGGCACCACACACATGGGGGAACCCGTGGGGCGAGCCAGGGCGGCAGGGCGCACACCCAAGACACCGCATGGGCGCCTGGGGCACGCCCGAAGGAGCGCGACAGGGGCGTACCGAGAGTATCAGTGTGCATAGTGGGCGCCAGTGGCGCGCCCGAAGGTGCATAGTGGGCGCAGAGCGCGCCCGCAGAGAGAACCCGGTGTGGGGCGGCACCGGGAGGGGAGAAGTGCAACTGAAGGGAAGCCGGCAACGCGAGGGTGATAAAACGCAGCAAAACCGCGCCCCGTTTCGATGTGGGACGCGAAACAATTCCCGGGAGCGCATCCTGGCCGCACGATTGATCACGCACCAGATCCGAGCCGCTCATCTAATCGCGCTATTCGCGATCTGATCCAGGCCGTCCAAGGTTATTCGATCGCCTGATCTGACGGCTCTGAGGCATCTCCTTCCTCGAGCTTGAGCCGAGGACACCCCGAAGCCACCCGCGTGCCTCCGTCAAACCAGGAGCAACCCGAGCACTGAAGTCGAGCTCCCGACTGTCTTTCTCGAAGCCGAAAGAACCATTGTGCTCATCTCTCCGTAAGGAACATATACATGCAATAAAATATGCATGCACACGTTGGATGATGAATTTGGTCGAGGCCGAGGCAAACGAAGCTGCCGAGGCCACGCAGATTCGTGTTTTGCATGGGATGGCCAAAACAGAGGTCGTGCATGCGTTCTAAATCGCATGCACGAGGAGGAATGAAAAAGGAAATTAAAAATGAGTTAAGCCGCGTGAAACAGAGGAGAAACAAGATTTTGGAAATCTTGAAAACCCGAGATATTCGGGAGTTTGAATTTATATCCCACGCGGATGAACCGAGGCCCTCTGCCTATATAAAGAGAGGCCGAGACCTCTGGATTGCTTGCTAAAGTTCTTATTGAAGATTTGTGTCCCGTGAGAGCCCTCTGCCTCGCGAAGACGAAGCCCCGCGCACACTTGCGCGGTGAAGTCCCTTGCGCGCTGCTCCTTTGCGCGACAAGAAGAAGAGGTTGGGCTGCGCCAACTTGCGCGCTCCCTCTGTGCACCGCGACCCCCTGCGCGGTAAGCACTTGCGCGGCAGTGGCCACCCGAGATCCTGCGCACCTTGCACCTTGTGCTTGTGCGTTTGAAGAAGGCAGTGGGGTGTTGCATCTTGCGCGGCCCTTGCCTGTGCACCTTGTGCGGCTGTGAGGAGAAGAAGGGAGTTCGGGTTGTGAAGTGTATAACACACCTTGTGTGTGTGTGCAAGGAGAACCCAAGACATGGCAGTGTGTGTGCATAAGGAGGAAGACCACACTATTTGTGTGTGTGAAAAGTGGACAAGAACACCTACGGGCCAAGTGTGTGTGCCAAGTGGAGAAGAGGACCCAAGGATTTCATGCCTTGTGTGTGCACCAAGTGAAGACACATTTTGTGTGTGCAAAATTGAAGAACAACCTACGGGTTAAGGGAGTGCAACAAGAAGAGGGAAGAGGCCAAAGTCAAGTGTGTGCAAAACAAAGAACAATTTATGTGTACATGAACAAGTAACAAAGAAGGCCGAACCTATGTGTGTGCTCTAAGTGGAGTGGACACACTTAGAAGAAGAAGAAGACTCACACAAAGTATAACACACATTTATGTGTGTAATCAAAAGGAATTAAACGTGTGAAGGAAAAGTGAGAAGGTGTGTGCTTAAAGAGTTACACCCTTTGTGGGTCTATTGCACCAAAAGAAAAGAAAGGGATGTGCATGCTTGCATGCATGCACATGCACACGTGAACAAAGCCAAACCAGCTTGTGTGCATTTGAGTTGACCAAGACCAGAGGTTCTTGAAGAATTTGAGAAGGCCATGCAGTCAGTGAATGAGGATGCAGAGATGCCATGCACTCAGTGCATGAAGTTGATGTGAACTGAGACTGGACCAGACTGAAGTTAAAAACATCATTTGTCTGAGTATTCAGTAGTTGGAGAGAAGCCATGTCATCCTTAGAAGAAGGAGATAAATCCTGAGCAATACGAGAAGACCTGTTCATCACAAGTGAGCAGAGGTACAGAGCAAGGCTAGCAGCCTTTATCCCAGGCTGCTGAAGTTACTTGAAAAAGTTAAAGAGGAGAAGAGCTACTCGTGCGACTCGAGCAGCCAAGAGAAGACCCTGTGGGACTCAGGGAGAAGAAGTCTTCAGTGGGATTCTGGAGCAGGCCAGTGGGACTCTGGTAACACTGTGTGAAGCAATATAAAGACCCTCCTGTGGGACTCAGGAGAGATACGATGGGAAGCTGTATCGACCATTGTAATACTAACAGATTATAATGGGAGAATCCATGCTGGGAGAGCATGGCAAGGATGTAGGCCTTTGGTGCCGAACCTTGTAAATACTTGTGTCCTGTGCCTTTTCATTACTGCATTATCCGGGAAAGGTTGAGAGACATAAGAAGAGTGGATCGAGGCATTAACAAGCCATAGAGGTTTAATTGATAAAGATTCAATTAGTAAAAAGTTTAAAGGGATCACTGATTCACCCCCTCCCCCTCTCAGTGATTCACACTGATCTGGGCACTTCAATTGGTATCAGAGGGTAGGTTCCCTCTAAAATATCCAAGGGAGTCTTTATGGAGTGCAGATTTGAGGAAATGAGTGACCAGCCTCAAATGGAGATATCTTCCAAGACTCAGAAAAATAGAAAGAAGAAACATGCAAAGAAGATGAAGAAGAATGTTGTTGCAATCAGAGAAACTCCTTCTATGGAAAGAAATGTGAAAGTCACATCAGATGACAATTCCTTTTATCATTCTTCTGATGAAGCATGCTCTAGCTGTGATGAAGATGGAAGGAACAATGATCTTCTAAATGCAATTAAATATCTTCAGAAGACAGTCCCCAAGGAAGTGGCAATGTGTATAGCTACAGGCCTCCTTGATCTTCAAGAAGAAAAATTACAGCTAGAAGATGAAGCCAATTCTCTGGAAGTCCAATTGGCAAAAAGGGTTGGCATAACCAACACTCTCAGAATGCTGGTGAAGGCTAAAGATGAAACCGTTTCTCTTTGCAATGAATGATATGAAGACACTGCAGAAGAATTACAAAGGATCCTTTCTGAGAAAGAAATCTTTATGATAATGATCAAAGAAGTTTTCCATGCACTGGAAAAGAGGCACAAAGTTTCAATGAATGTCAGAGATGCTCAACTTGAAGACAAAGTAAACAGGGTAAAGGAGCTTGACAATTCATTACAAGAAATGAACAAGGTGCATGAAGACCAGTTAGAACAGCTGAAGGAAAATTGGGAAGGAAGGCTAAGAAATGTTGAGGATGAGAAGAACTCCCTTAACATGAAATTCTTAGAACTGGAGGTGATATTGAAAAATCAGCAGTCACCCAAAGCCAAAGACTCCCAGTCAGCTGAAAGGAGAAATGTTGCTACTCAAGTATGCATTGAGCAGGATGATTCTAAAAGAAAGACATCCTCTAATAAAAGGGCAACAACTTCTAAAAAGAAGGTACCATCCATCCCATCTTGTAATCATGTTTCTAAATGTGTTTCTACTAAAAGTGCAGGATGGAAGAATGAATCCAAACAAGTATGGATGAAGACAGTGAAGAAAGAATGCTCTCTTGAAACAACACAGCAGCTCCAGAAAAGTACCCTAAAATCAGAAGGACTGAAGAAGTCATGATTTGTGGGTCAATGTTGGTGTTGTAATAAGTATGGGCACTGTGCAAAGGATTGTTGGTACAATCCACTAAATGTCAAAGCACAAAGGAAGCCCATGCCAAGGGGGAGCAAGCCAGAAGGAAATAAGCAACATACACAGGTCCAGAGACATCTATTTACTGCAAATAGATTTGGAGTACTTGACAACTTCTGGGATGATTGCAAAAGTGATCAAAAAGATACATGTCAATCTCCAACTGTATCCAGAGCTAAAAAGAAGAGAAGATCACTGAACCTGGCTAAAATGGAATCCTTGGGAAGTAAGCATAAGAAAGTGGAAGATGCTCCCAAGAAGATTTTGAAAAAGGAAAAGAAGTCCTTGGAGTCTAAATCCAAGAAGGGTGATGCATCCAGAAGGACCACCAAGAAGACATGCTTCTACTGTGGCAAGAAAGGACATATCATGGATCTTTGTAAACAAGCCATGAAATTCAATAGAGGCAGACTGGACTCAAATAGACAATCAATCCAGAAGAAGTAGAAGGGATTGGTTGAAAATAAGTTGCCTAAGAAAGGTGGCTTAACAGTATCAAAAGAACCATGTGGAATTTCCGAAACTGAGGCCTCACTTCCAAATGACTTGTTAGTCATATGGCCAAATCAGTTGCAACTTTCCAGAGAACTGCAAAGAGCTGAAGATGAAGCACTGGCAATTGCTAAGGCAAAAAAGAAACAAAATATTTCACATGAAGATGTATTGAGATCCACACCAGCACCAACATCATTGACGATCAAATGTGCAAGTGTGAAGAATGGTGAAAATGGGACATCTCGGTTGAGAGAATCTTCTCAACCTTGTTGTTCACATTGATGAACCAAGGAGGTTCCATCTTATTCCCTAATCACTTGTATTTACATGTGATGACATTGCAGGGAATTGAAGATGATGATCATTCTCAGCTGGAGGATGGTTTGGAAGGAATGGAGAGCACCCCTTGAGGGGGAGCCAATCTGAAGAAGATGGGATTCTTAGATTAATACCAGCTTGAGAAAAGTGAAGGTAATCCAATCATACTTTCATCCCTTGTTTCTTAATTGAGTTTATCTTGTCAATTAAGGGGGAGTATGGATTGAAGACAAATGGATGAAAGGGGGAGCTTTATCTTTGCACCTGAACTTTCTAATGAGTTTTGTGAAGTTGTGCAGTATTTAGCAAATTCATTGTTATATCTGAAAAATTTCAAACCCCTAAGCATGATCTCACATGTTTACAGTGAATGTGGACAGCATTGAGTTCCTTGGTTACATCACTCTTGTTTTCTACACTAGGTTAGCCCAAGTAGACTTAGAGTTGATTTACTAAAGGTTCTTTGCTAAAGAGACCATGTGACATCATCCCTCTCTTAGTGATTTTCAAGAAAATGCTATTCGAAGGGAGGAAGTGATTTTTGAAAGAGAACCACACCACACCTTTGCATTTGATTTCCAATAAGGGGGAGAAAAGATTGGCACACATATTGACCCATTCATATGTGCTGAAGAAGTGTATTAACAACAAATACAAAGGGGGAGATTGAAGTGCACTGTGTTGCATTTGTTGTCAATGAGGCATGAAGTTGTCTTGGAATGAATGGAAGTCAAGGAATGTCACGATGTGAATGAAAAAGGTTGTTATGGTGTTGGTGATGAATGGAGAATGGCCATCGTACTAAGATGCGTGTCACTTAGGAGATTCACTAAGTGGAATAGGAGATGTGGTTGAAACATTCTCTAGTTAAATCTGACGATTGTTGAGCTGCTCTTTAAGTTCGAAGAACTTGTATCCTGATGATACAAAGTCACAACAATGTTTTAAGACCATGAATTGTATTGAAAATGCATGAGGATAAGCAACGAGATCCATCCACAACTTCTAAGTGGATGAAGTGGATTAAAGAAGTCCATGTACTAACTCTTAGTGCATGTGAATTGGAATTGATCCAACTTGATCTCTGATTAGATCAATGAAGCACATTGGAGAATTCATGTTGATTCAGGAGTTCGGTTGATGATGAATAACCATCAAGAATTTCCATTCCTAAGTGATGAATATATGTTGAAGAGGAATTGGAGGAATTCTAATGAAGAAGAAGAGAGGAAGAAGGAGAAATGAAGAGGAAGGAGTGGCTCTTGGCATTTCACATTATGTATGTGGTTACTTTGTTTTTATACAAAGTACTCTCAATCCTTTGCCAAAAAATATGGCCATCCAAGGCACCTTGAGGGTTCAACCCCAAGGCATGGGCGCTAGGCACCACACACATGGGGGAATCCGTGGGGCGAGCCAGGGCGGCAGGGCGCACACCCAAGACACCGCATGGGCGCCTGGGGCACGCCCGAAGGAGCGCGGCAGGGGCGTACCGAGAGTATCAGTGTGCATAGTGGGCGCCAGTGGCGCGCCCGAAGGTGCATAGTGGGCGCAGAGCGCGCCCGCAGAGAGAACCCGGTGTGGGGCGGCACCGGGAGGAGAGAAGTGCAACTGAAGGGAAGCCGGCAGCGCGAGGGTGATAAACCGCAGCAAAACCGCGCCCCGTTTCAATGTGGGACGCGGAAAAATTCCCTGGGGCGCATCCTGGCCGTACGATTGATCGCGCGCCAGATCCGAGCCGCTCATCTAATCGCGCTATTCGCGATCTGATCCAGGCTGTCCAAGGTTATTCGATCGCCTGATCCGACGGCTCTGAGGCATCTCCTTCCTCGAGCTTGAGCCGAGGACACCCCGAAGCCACCCGCGTGCCTCCGTCAAACCAGGAGCAACCCGAGCACTGAAGTCGAGCTCCCGGCTGTCTTTCTCGAAGCCGAAGGCACCATTGTGCTCGTCTCTCCATAAGGAACATATACATGCAATAAAATATTCATGCACACATTGGATGATGAATTCGGTCGAGGCCGAGGCAAACGAAGCTGCCAAGGCCACGCAGATTCGTGTTTTGCATGGGATGGCCAAAACAGAGGCCGTGCATGCGTTCTAAATCGCATGCATGAGGAGGAATGAAAAAGGAAATTAAAAATGATTTAAGCCACGTGAAACAGAGGAGAAACAAGATTTTGGAAATCTTGAAAACCCGAGATATTCGGGAGTTTGAATTTATATCCCACGCAGATGAACCGAGGCCCTCTGCCTATATAAAGAGAGGCTGAGACCTCTGGATTGCTTGCTGAAGTTCTTATTGAAGATTTGTGTCCTGTGAGAGCCCTCTGCCTCGCGAAGACGAAGCCCCGCGCACACTTGCGCGGTGAAGTCCCTTGCGCGCTGCTCCTTTGCGTGACAAGAAGAAGAGGTTGGGCTGTGCCAACTTGCGCGCTCCCTCTGTGCACCGCGGCCCCCTGCGCGGTAAGCACTTGCGCGGCAGTGGCCACCCGAGATCCTGCGCACCTTGCACCTTGTGCTTGTGCGTTTGAAGAAGGCAGTGGGGTGTTGCATCTTGCGCGGCCCTTGCCAGTGCACCTTGTGCGGCTGTGAGGAGAAGAAGGGAGTTCGGGTTGTGAAGTGTATAACACACCTTGTGTGTGTGTGCAAGGAGAACCCATGACATGGCAGTGTGTGTGCATAAGGAGGAAGACCACACTATTTGTGTGTGTGCAAAGTGGACAAGAACACCTACGGGCCAAGTGTGTGTGCCAAGTGGAGAAGAGGACCCGAGGATTGCATGCCTTGTGTGTGCACCAAGTGAAGACACATTTTGTGTGTGCAAAATTGAAGAACAACCTACGGGTTAAGGGTGTGCAACAAGAAGAGGGAAGAGGCCAAAGTCAAGTGTGTGCAAAACAAAGAACAATTTATGTGTACATGAACAAGTAACAAAGAAGGCCGAACCTATGTGTGTGCTCTAAGTGGAGTGGACACACTTAGAAGAAGAAGAAGACTCACACAAAGTATAACACACATTTATGTGTGTAATCAAAAGGAATTAAACGTGTGAAGGAAAAGTGAGAAGGTGTGTGCTTAAAGAGTTACACCCTTTGTGGGTCTATTGCACCAAGAGAAAAGAAAGGGAAGTGCATGCTTGCATGCATGCACATGCACACGTGAACAAAGCCAAACAAGCTTGTGTGCATTTGAGTTGACCAATACTAGAGGTTCTTGAAGAATTTGAGAAGGCCATGCAGTCAGTGCATGAGGATGAAGAGATGCCATGCACTCAGTGCATGAAGTTGATGTGAACTGAGACTGGACCAGACTGAAGTTAAAGACATCATTTGTCTGAGTATTCAGTAGTTGGAGAGAAGCCAGGTCATCCTTAGAAGAAGGAGATAAATCCTGAGCAATACGAGAAGACCTGTTCATCACAAGTGAGCAGAGGTACAGAGCAAGGCCATCATCCTTTATCCCAGGCTGCTGAAGTTACTTGAAGAAGTTAAAGAGGAGAATAGCTACTCGTGCGACTCGAGCAGCCAAGAGAAGACCCTGTGGGACTCAGGGAGAAGAAGTCTTCAGTGGGATTCTGGAGCAGGCCAGTGGGACTCTGGTAACACTGTGTGAAGCAGTATAAAGACCCTCCTATGGGACTCAGGAGAGATATGGTGGGAAGCTGTATCGACCATTGTAATACTAACATATTATAATGGGAGAATCCATGCTGGGAGAGCATGGCAAGGATGTAGGCCTTTGGTGCCGAACCTTGTAAATCCTTGTGTCCTGTGCCTTTTCATTACTTCATTATACGGGAAAGGTTGAGAGACATAAGAAGAGTAGATCGAGGCCTTAACAATCCATAGAGGTTTAATTGATAAAGAATCAATTAGTAAAAAGTTTAAAGGGATCACTGATTCACCCCTCCCCCTCTCAGTGATTCACACTGATATGGGCACTTCACTTTTTTGAAGGATATAATATTTGGAATGTTCATTAAATGAGAATTTTGTTTGAAACAAGTTACTTTCTTGGGGAATATTATTATTAATGAAAGAATATCAGTTGACCCTACTAAGTCAAAGGTTGTAGTGGAGTGGCGTCATCCTATAAAATTAATTGAAATTTTCAGTTCCCTTTTTTTAGTGGAGTATTATAAGTGGTTTTTAAAATAAAATTCATGACCTTATAATCTCCAAACATTGATATCTTGAAAAGGGGATATGTTCATCTGTAAAAAGGAATATGAAGAAATATTCCAATAGATGTTGAATATATAAGTATCCTCACCATTGATACCACTACCCTATATCTGATTAGTATTTCATTCATTTATCAATTAAAATCTAAAAGGGTTTGGTTGTGTCCTCATTCATAATAAAAATGGTGATTTATTATGCATATTGAAGTTAATGCCTCATTAAGAAGTATTATCCAACACATTTATAGGAGGTTTCTCTATATGGTTTTTCAATGAAGATATACATGAACATTAATTATGTTTAGAAATTTGATATATACTTAGACCTCCTAATTTTGATATATATTTTAACATATAAGGTATTGAACTTGAGAAATAATAGATGGTTTTAAATTCCGATGTTCTATGATTCATAAATTCATTATCATCCTAAAAGAGAAATTAATTTCAATAATGCATTAAATAGTAAGTAACATGTTGTTGTGGAAATGGTTAGGATTTATGGAGATTCTTTTGATCAATGAAATATTAAAACTAGACATGAAATTGTAAGGTGAAAGAAATCATAAACTCTGTCTAAAATGATTTATCAAACATCATTACTCAAAAAGAGAATGAAATTTCTAAGATAAGATTCATTGTTACATTAGAATAAAGGGGCTGGGAAGAATGAAAAAATTCTTGGAGTCAATATTGATCAATGGGTACTATAATTTAATAAAAGGCTATGTATTCCATGTATTCAAAACACTAAGAAGTTTACTGATGGGTCACATATCTCTAACTTCATTATTCATCCTATAAGAAACAAAACGTATTGGGTCTTTTGTGATAAATATTGGTTGGATTACATGAAAATGGAATGTTTAGAGTACACTACAACTTTCATGGTGTTCCATGAAAATTAGGAAGAGATAAAACATCCTAAAGGGGTGTTAAAAATACCACCAATACAAACATGGATGCGGTAAAATATTATTTTGGAATTTAAAACTATTCTCATGAGTGAATCCAAAGGAAACAATGTGATATGGGCTATAGTGGATAATCTCAACATGATTTTCCATTTCATCGCTATTATGTATGATTTCTATCTTGAAAAGTTTTGTTGTATTTATTTAGAAGTGGTGGGGAGGTTTCATGGTGTACCAATTTCTATCATTTCTAATTATAAACCAAGGATGACACCAATAATTTGTTGTAGTTTTCATCATTCTTTGAGTACTGAATGATATTTTATTACAGCCTATCACCCCCAAAGAGATGGCCAATCTGAAAGGAATATTCAAACACTCAGAGGCATGTAGAAAACATAGTCATTATAAATTAAAGGTTTATGGGATCGTCATATCCCATTAGATGAGTTATCATTAAATAATAGCTTCTATTCAAGTATTCAAATGAATCCTTTTAAAGATTTATTTGGGAAGCAATGTGGAACTCATAAATGTGGGGATGAAGTTGGTGAGATAAAGACACATGGTGTTAATTTTGTGCAAGAGATGATAGAAATCATTAATTCCATCCAATAACACATTAAGGATTATCAGAGTCGATAGAAGATCTATGTTGAGAATCTTCGAAGTGATGTGGAGTTTGGTGTTGGAAAAAAGTATTCCTTTACAAATCGCTGTTGAAGAAAATCATACATTTTGTGTAAAAAAGTATGTTTTTCCCTAGTTTCATTGGCCCCTACGAAATCAATGATCACATAGGATTAACTTCTTATCATTTTTCACTTCCACCAATTATGACCGATGTTCATGATGTATTCCATGTATACATCTTGAATAATTACATACCTAACACTTCACATATTCTAAATATTATGGCTCTACTGTAGGAACATGAACTCCCTCTTGAGGAGTAGCTAGTGGAGATCATTACCATAAAGAAAAGTTTCTATGCAACAGGACTACCCTAATCATCAAACATTTGTTGAGAAACAATATATATGAAGAAGTGACATGGGAAACCATGGAGTTAATGAAATTAAAGTACCCATATCCTTTTTACAACATATAGAACACCTTCCAATTTTGGGGAAATCATTGCATTAGAGGGGAATATTGACACAACCTAGATAATACTAAAAATGAATTTTGTATTGTCATTGGGGGTTCTCCCTTGACCAATGCTATGATAAGATACATTAAGTGAATCTTGAATGAAATTACATATGGGGAAAGTTCAATTAAATAGAGAATACCACTCAGTCGATGCTAAACAAGAACCCCCAGAAAAATATCACTACAACCAAACTCACTCATAGACAATACATAAGTTTATTAAGGTATTACATTTCCCAAATATAGTTTTTAATTAAATAAATAAATAATTTATTATTTCATTAATTTTTTTAGAACAATTATATTTATAAAATTTATATTGAATTTGATAACGGGAATTTTCGGATAGAAATTATACATCCCAAAAATAAATAAATATTTATAATATATTAATATGTTTTGAATAATAATTATTTTAATGAAAAAGTGTGATTTAAACACTTTAATTAAAATATAAAAATCAAAATGATTTTTTTTCATTTGTCCAAATTTTACAATGCATTTTAAATCTAGTATTAATTTTAATAAATAATTGTTCATATTTTTTTTACATATATACATATAATATGTATAAAATAATTATAATGAAATGAATATAATTTTCGAAATATGTGTGTAAAAGTTTTAATGAGGTAATTATATATGATTTGTAAAAAACATTATTTTTTCCTGAATAGTTAATATACAATTTGGGTTTTTCGATATACTTAATTCCATTATAATTATTTCATAACTATATAATAATTGATTATCCAAAATACTATCCTAATATATTTTATTTTATTGGTATAATTTAATTCAAAATATTTAAATCAATTTCACAATATATAATTTACTTTCAAAATTCCAAAATGAAAATTGTATCATTAAATTTGATATTTATAATAAAGTACACTTCTCTAGGACAAAATAACTAATATATAATTATTTCCAACTCAATTGAATTAAAATATCACAAAAGATGTTCCAAGTGGCAAATAACATGTAAAAATACCATGAGGAAGCTCATGTATTTCCATTTTCTCCAACTAATGTTTCCAAGGACTATATTTGGAGATTAATAAACAAATCCTCATGTTTTTAAATAAATACCTACACATATATCCTTTTTTTGACTCAAAATTCATCACACATAAATATATTATGTTCTAACCCCACTTGTAGTCCCCCAATGTGTAATCCGTCCTCCAAGGTCACAATCCTCATGTTTTAGGAGTTACTTTTCAATGTAAGGGAAATATCCTTCTTTTATCTTCGTTTTAATAACTACATTTTCTATATGTCTTTGGATTCTTTCGTCACCCTCAATTATTTCCGTTCTCTTTAAACCCATAATTCAAAATTATTTTTTATGAATTTAATACCCCTTTCACTTCTTTTTTACCATTTACAAAATCTACATTTTATACACGATATGATGTCGAATTTATGTCTCAAAATTCAATTTACGCCTCAAGAAATTATATTTTATTTACATTATCTTTAATATAAAAACCACAATATTTTATATAGATATTAAAAAAGATTTATAAATGATTTATATTATTATGGGATATTCTTACATGAAACCCATATTTACTTCCTTTGTAATTATAATGTCACAATGATTATGTTTTAAGCATGTTTGAAAAACCATGATTTTGATATGAACCTATTTTATTTTATTATATGTTTACTATTTATGAAATTATTTAATACGATATATGTATGTCACATGAAAATTAAGACAGATGAATGGTGTTCCTTAATAGTTCTCTAATTTATAGGGTAAATAATTTAATCTTAGATATGACATATTATATGATACCTTGGTGAATAACATTGGTAATTTTTATAACACCTTAATGATTAAAATTTGTGATATTGTTTCGAATTTATAAATTAAATGTTATTGCCCAATTTTCATGATATTATTTTTTTATATTTATTATGATATTCCATGTGTTCTATTTTTTATTACTCAACTATATTCCTCTTGTTATAATTGATATTCCTCAGGATCATATGTAAATTATTCCACTATTTTTCCTTTATTGGGACTTATCATAACTCTATCCATTTATGTATGTCCCCAGGTTATGAGATGTAGTAAATGTATATTGGATGAACCAATTAATAAATATTTATATATTTTCAGAATTTTTTTAGGTTTTCATGCATTTCGTACCTTGTTTCAAAGAACATAACTTTTAAAATCATATTTCTAAGACAATATAATGAATGGTTAGTGTAATATGAATCCAAGATTGAATAATGAATTATAGAAGACATATGGCCTCATATAGAAGTAAGTGAAGAAGATTATGGAAGAAAAATAATTTAATAATGAAAATAAATTGAAAATATTTTCACACTTTTGATAATAAATCAAAAAAACCTATTACATGCTCGAAGGTAATGCGTTTCTGTAAAATGTTTTGAGAGAAATTACACCTAGATCACTATTAAAAATGGAAGAAAAAATTAAACTCGTGAATTCATCCACTTTAATTAGATGGGGCACTACACACTTGAATTAGTAAAAAATAAATGGAAAATACCTCTGAAGAATCTCTGAGAACCAGGGAATGATTATGTTATTGAAATAACTAATGTGAAATGATTAACATGATTGTGTAGTATTATCAAATAAATATGATGTAAATTTATTTTTATTTGGTGTTATCATTACATGAATCATGAAAAATAAAATGACTATCACGAAGTACTATTTCATTATGAATTTGAGATAATATGTTGAATGTTTACCATGAATGAAAAATATCATTTTGTGGAAAGATAAACATATTAGAAAAACATGATTAATGGAAATATAACCCTTAATTTGTTGCTAATTTTTAGATAATGATGGTGGGATAACTTTTTTATTGAGATGGATAATTTTAATTTGATGTTCAGAATACCTTGTAACTGATTATGTATTTTTTAAAAGTGATTTATGTTCTCATTTATAGATTGAACAGTTTTTTTATATATGGAATGTATCCAATAATATATGTTCTATTCATGGAATATGGATTCATTCATGTTTTCCATAAGGTGTTTTAAAAATTTATGTCATTACCATGTTTCATGAGATTACATGAGGAAGGTATTCACATTTTCAGTATGTGATGACAAAGCTATACATTATCGTGCATGTGTAATATAATATGGATTTATCCGCCATCCTTATAGATTTTTGGAGACATATTTTAGATCAGATTTAATGATAACTATTCATGGAATGTATTGTGTTGAATATAATTTTATATTGAATGATTTTTGTTAAAAATTTTGGTTTTATTGAAGATAGGGGGAATATCATGTTTCACTTTTAAGGATCATAAAATATATTTAATGTTAATTTTAGATAATAAGGGAAAAATTCATTTTGGATTTTAATTTCTTATAGATAAAATTTAATGTAAAATTATCATTTCACTAAAAAATAAGTAATTGTTCCTATTAAATTAAAATATACCATTTTAGAATATTCACAGTCTAGATGGTAATGTAATTTATTTACACTACTTTAATGATTTTGAAACAAAAATGATATTTTATTGTCATCATCATATTCGATGATATAAATGGAGTTTTCAAAACTATGTTTTATGGATTTTTTGTCATTATCTTTCACATGAACATGTTCTCTATCACTCTTCATCTATATTTGTGTTTTAGATTTTAATTTTATGTCATTTTTATCACTTAAAACATATTTTCTCTTACTTGGAATCATTTAATATAATATTACATTTTACCATTCCACATCACTTTCTCTATTATTAATATTGTTTTTCATTTTTTATGTTTTGTGTTTTCAAAAAAATTCAATTATAGAACACATGACTTGAAATATTATTTTTTAATTTTGAGGACATTATTTATATAATGTTGGGAGATTGGAATTCCATATAATGCTCAAATAATAATAACATATTTGACAGAGTATGTAAAAGACACAAAAAATATTATAAGAGAATATAAAACTAAAATAAATTATGATATATTTAGTTTAAATAAATTCAATCACTTAAATATATTAAATTTCATTCAACACTGAGTTTAGCTTGAGTTACATTGAAGATTGAGTTTTACTGAATAATAATATAATATTAACATTACATTTTAATATATAACCTCTTTATTAGAAATGATTGTATGAATAAATTTAACTAACATTTGAAAATATATATTTTATATATGATTATTTTTTAAAAAATTATTATTGATAAGAAATGAATCATTTAAAAGAAAAAGAAATGTTTTCTGATTTTTTTATAAATTATGGTTTATTCATGAATTGTGTTGAATGATTAAAATTAATTTTTACCAATTTTAGAATAATTTATTTCAAAAAGAAAACAGAATTGTTAAAATATGATAATAAAAAATATATTATGGTAAATTTTTAGGATATTATTTTTAATATATCATTTTTTAATATCAATGAAAAATATTATATTTTTCCCTCATAGATCCACTGAGTGGTGTCTTCCATTATGGGTCTTTGTGAGGTCTGGATTATGATCCCCTCAATTTAATTATTTGTCTTTATGTGTTTCATTATTTTATTATTAATGGATCCCCTACACTCGAATCTGTTTAAATTAACTATTAGTAAATTTTAATTGAAAACTGACATTTGGGTTAAATAATTTAGGCTTTTATATTTTATTTAAAGTTATATTTTAGGTAATATTAATTATATTCTATATAAATTAGTCAAATTTATATTATTTTAATAATTTTCATATTTAATTTTTAAAAAAAGATTGGATTTTTTGAAACAATTTCTCCTTAAAAGCATGATTTACAATTATTCCTACAATACTATTTTAAAAATAAAAATTTTGTAATTATATTCATAGAAATTGTAAAAATTTATTCCACATATGTTATCAAAATAATTTATGATATCTGAAAATTTCAACTTAATTCTTGACAAAAAATATGTGTGAAAACACTAAAAATACTAATTACTCTGATTAATATAAAAACTGATTTTTTAGGGTAAATAGAATATATTAAGTAAAAATTGAAATATACACTAAAATAAAAATTATTTTAGAAAACTATTTAAGAAATTTAACTTCTAATATCAATAATCTAACATTACATTATATTTATGATAAGAAAAAATCATGGTTGAAATTTATTCATATCAAAAATTATAATTTTGGAACTCATCTAACTTATGAAATGTCACCCTTGTCATCTCTTATTCATAAATTGAAACCAATTCGGATTGGAAAGGTGATAACCAAATCACTACCCAATATCTCTCATATCATATTACATTACATTTATTGGGAATATTTCTGTACTATAAAGGATTTTTTGAATACCTAAAGAGGATACCCAGTGAAGTGGGAACATTTTTAAATGAGTGTATTTTATTTTATTTCTTCATATACATCATTAAATAATTATTATACCTTGATGGGTTAATAAAATAATAAAATCAGGTATAATATTTTATTTTTATATTAATTTAATATCCTAATACCGCCACCAAATCAATCAAATGGGTTACCAAATAATCATTTGGGTGATTGATGGATTACCGCCTCTCGAACCGATGACAATAATTTTCCTACTATCACCTATACATAATGGTTATGAGGAAGGATAGAAATTATAAAAATAATATTTATAACATATTTGTTCATATAGATTAATTATATCATATATACCCTTTTATAATCCATCTTTTTGAAATATGATAATGTAACTCGTGTGTTCGATAAACTACCACCTCACTAGACGATGTGAATCATTTTTCGCTAACTATTTACATGGAAGGTGATAAATATATTTTTAATTATTATATGTGATGTAAATTTAAATAATTAGTATAATAATATCATATTTATATTTATGAAAATATATCATATATAATTTTATTTCTTACATTTTAACTAGATGAATGATGATAACGTCATTCATGTAAGTATATCCTATAACCTTTTGAAAATGATATGACTCTCTATTCATAACAACCCCGCATTAAAGATATATATAAGTATATTAAAATAATAAAATATTATATATAATGTAATTATCATTATGTAATTGTAATTTTATGCTTACCACCTATCCACTATGATCATAGAATTACGGTAACATTACTCATGCGTTCAAAATACCTACCGTCTATGTGTTCCTATTGTACATAATTTTTTTTTAAAAAAATCATCCATAAATAGTATTGAAAGAAAAATTAAATTATAATTAATAAAAAAATTGAACAATTTCATTATATAGATGATGATAATATATAATATGCTCATTTACCCTAATATTTTTTATAAATAATAATTGAGAGCACAAGGTTATTAAACCATGAATCATTTAAAATAATGAAATATTATTAATGAATGTGTAATAAGATGTAATGAATGGATCATATATGATATTATAATTATTAATAAGGTTATATTAAAATGAAATAAAATTTTCAAAATAATTATAATGTATGTTAAATAATGTTCAATTAAAAGGAATTTTGAGGTTAGAGACTTCTCTTAAATTTCCCTTCATTATTGCATAATGTAATTTTATAAGAATTATTTCATTAATATGGTTCATATAAATTAAAATGACATTTAATATCATGATTCATTCATACCTTAAAATATTTTATATTCTATCATGACTTATATCAATGAATGGGACATTAATAAAAATTTACCATGTGGTAAAAATTTATTGTACAATACCCTTCCCTTTTGTGATTGTTTTCATTATCATTAAGCAATTAAATTCTTGAAATAACTGTTAATTAGGAATTAATTTTATTTTAAATATAAATATTTTTTTATGATATATATGATTAATTTGTAAACTATATACCATTTTTTACATTTTATGATTAATTTTATAGTTATTCAATTTATATAAATGTATTAAATAATCTATATCCTTTGTTCAATAAAGTTAATTTTATTATAAATATTATTCATGTATTAAATAGATTATTAAATATATGTAGGATTCTTTAGACATGTATTTATGTGTGGTTCCAAGAATTTTTTTAGATCCTCGAAGCATCGAAATGTTTCATTAGATAAATTAGTTGTTCTAATTAAAATTTCTTCTACCCATATATTTTAACATCCTTCATGATATATCATAATTGTGTAGTTTATCATCTGTCCTAGACATAACATTGAGTAATTAAAAAATTACATCACTAAGAATTTATTTTTTATTGTTATCAATGAGATTTACAGTATTATATAACCTGTAGATTCATTTCCTTATAAGATTATTTATTAAATGTCACATGTATTCAATAATTTATATTCACATGTTAGTTATACCTTATCCATTTTTGACATAAATTGTATTAATTAAATTGAATATAAGTTATGTTATTTGTATTAGTATGTTGTCTATGTATTATATAATCATGATAGTCATGTTTTTAAAAAGGAAAGTTTTTTCAACTTCATACCTTCCCATATTTATTATGTTATTAATTCATTATAGATTTTGTTTTACATAAAACTGAATGAGCATTTAATCTCTCCATTATCATGTTTACTTTCACGAGGTTATGAACATGAATCCACTGAATTACATTCTAAGATACTGATCATTTTACTTTCTGATGTCTCCTATAGTATTTCCAATTTACAATTGGTACCATGTATGTATCATGTTCTTCAAAACTACTAAACTGGTCGATCTTTCCAGATTTGATTCTTTGTATCTATTCAATTGCATTGAAGCCTACACTGTCCCTAGGATACAGTAGTTGGGGTAATCACATAATGCTATATGATTCCATTATGAATCATATGTTATGATAATCCATGATTTACACCATATCTCATGTTTATGATCTACGATATGTAGAGAAGGTTATCATATTTTATTACCATGATCCAATACCCTTATATTGAGGATATGCTGATAGCTTTTGTTACACCAAAAATTGTGTTTAATCAAACAGTGATATAATCTCATTATATTGTTATTTAAATATTATTAATATATAGTGAGAAATTATTTTGTTGGAATAAATAATTTTGAGTTTTTTTAAATATTTATAAAGTTCATACTAAACATAAAATTACATACAAAACCATAATAAATAATCACTTAATATTAATGAGTATATTTAATTTTAAACAAATATGTTTAAATCAAAAATGATTTTTATTATTTTTGGAAGAAAATATTATAACTAATTTTCATATAATATTAATTTTTTTGAAATAATAATATGAATATTAACTTATGGTTGATTTTTTATATAATATAGAAAATATTAATTTTTAGTGAATAGTGAAAATACTTATTTTTTTTATAAAACTACCATTTTATTTTAATAAATTATTTAATTTAAAAATTCCATTTTTAGATATCTTTCAAATTAAAATTTATTTATTTATTTATATTAAATATAATTATTAACATTTAAATCATCACTATATTTGATTTTAGTATAATAACTTTATAAGGCTTGAAACCCCATTTTTTCTAAAAAACAATTTTAAAATGAAAAATGATACTCCATATAAATTTAAAAAATAACCACTAATGAAGACTTATTTAAATGATGATTATATATTATATAAATATATATAAAAACCTAAAATATTATTATTATTATTACATCTCATATAGTTATTATCATATCATATTGTACATGAAAACAATGCATTTACTGTGAAATTAATTTGTGGAAATGTATGTGGGTTTTATTTTAAATTATATTCAAGAATATATTTGAGTAGAATTTAAAATAAATTATTTATTTTTTTAATAAGTATAATTTATATTATATAATAATATTAAATTAATTTTTTATCATATTTAATTGTGATAAAACTAAAATTTATTTACTACAGGTAAGGTGAAAACAGATTTAATGGTGGTAAAAAATAATATATAAGTGATAAAGATGACCCAAAACATGTATAATTCTATTTTTATTGTAATAATTAGTCTATATATATTTTAATATTTTGAAAATGCACAATAATTCTAGCATTTTGATCAATAAATACTAGGGTTTAATTCATTCTATTCAAGAATTCCAAATACAAAATCTACCCCACATAAAAAGGCTAACAATCG
Organism: Viscum album; assembly: GCA_963277665.1. Lineage (NCBI taxonomy): Eukaryota > Viridiplantae > Streptophyta > Magnoliopsida > Santalales > Viscaceae > Viscum > Viscum album. The sequence goes on from OY728133.1 coordinate 1,910,528,571, forward strand.
CAAATCCTCTCAACACATGAAAAATCAATTGGATAGGAAAATAAATGAAAATATAGATCCCTTTATATGGTTTATATAATTCCCCCTTAAATATTATATATTTAAACTTTTATTTATCATGGTATTTTATGTTACCATATATTTTTTTCATTCCTAGGTGTTAGGATTCAGGAAGTACCAATTCGGTAATAGTTTATTTAACAATATAAATTTATAATATTGGTTAAGGTTTAATTTATAATGATGTAAATTATTCAATTATTTCTTAATAAATCACATTAATTATCTGCTACTCTGGTTATTCCTGAACTTTTCATTTTATGTTATATTTTTGTCTCTTTGTTATGGAAAACAATTGATATTTTTTATATAAAATTGATGTTATTTAATACAATATTCCAAACCCCTTCCCTTCCATGTCCATTTTTTATTATAGTGTTTGAAGAGAAAATTATTATTTTATGATTTTATGATTCTATTTATCAATTTTTTTATTTCAAAAATATTATTAAAATCGATCAACATGTCATTTGTTCAATGATGATGATGGAATCATTGTTTAAACAAATAGGACATGATTTCCATTTTCCTTGATCATAAAATTTATTATATTTTAAGACATTGTTTTAATTTTACATGGTTATTTTATAATATAATTAATTTTATAATATTTATGAAAAATATTTATTTTCAACTGAAATTTTGAAATTATAATGGTTAATTTACATGATATTTTTTGATTCCCTTTAAAATATAATATCATTAAAACATAAAATTTTACGTTTTTTATCAAAATTATACAGATATTTTTTGAAATATATATTACAAGTTTATTTTCCCTTATATTTATGTGGTAATTCATTCGATATTTTTGTTTGTCCAATATCTTAATTACGAAATTTCTTTCTTTATGATATATGACAATATTTTTCTACCCATATTATCTACTTTAGTGATTATTTGGTAATAAATTACGATTGATTTCCATTTTTTAGAACACGTAAATATGGAACATATTGTGATGGGTAAACCCAGTTAATTTCGGGTAACCTAGATGCTACATATAAGATGGGTGTGCCTTGAGAATGTTCTAATTCATTGAGTATTTTTTAATCCTAAAGATGTTTAATGCATGATACTTGGGAGTAAACCTAATCCATTCTAGGAAATTTTCCATCACATGATATTTTCTAGGTAGATGTCATTAACTCATGTTTTTTCCAAGTAATATATTCTTTCAACATTTCTTTTATTAATATATTATTTTTATACAATGTTCTATATATTACCACATTAATATAAGGGATCTATAACTACTATGAATCCCCCAAGAGGATCTATGATGAGCATGAAATACTAAATTCCTAATAAATGTTGTGACGAAAAATTTTCAACCAATGTGGAGAAACCCATTATTAGTGAATCATCAAGAATAACTAAATCCCCACCATTTATTGTTCCTATAATTTCTTAGAACATGTCATGCAGCTACTAACTCTATAGTAAGGTCAAAAGGATAGATGATTCCCACTAAACACTAGTAAAAACTATAACGAAATAATGATCCTAAACATTCAAATGATCATTCATGATGATCCACATTATGTTCTACTATACCATTTATTTCATGACATTCTGTGATGGAACCCTCCATCTAAGAGCATCATCAATGATATTATCGTTCCCAAGTAGTAGACAATACTAAATTTAAACATCTTATGGCATTCCCCAAAATATATGTCTAATATTAATGTCCCTCTATGAAAATTTATATCTCAAAATCTTATGTATAGAATAGGCACTAATACCCATAAATAAAATAAATTTCAATAAATATTTAAATTCATTCATAACAAAAATAGTATTGAAATTTTGAGTGGTGTTGTTATTTTCATGTTAATTAAAGAGTCATGTGTTGTTTGAAACATTGTTATTATCTTGTATAATCAGAAAACACAGGTAAGTGGAAAATGATTCATAGTTCCCCACATAACCCTTAAAAGGCTCATGAAAAATTAAAATTTTATATGACATCAGAATATTCTTCAACTCAACAAAATATTCACACACAAAATAACCCATGTGCATTTTACCCATTTTGACATAAGAGAATCCAAAGGTTATACCATGATTATGAAATCGATAAAAAATCATCTATATTATCTTGTACGATATAATAATATCTTAATTACAATGATTTTTCAGGGATCACCCCTAAAATTATAGCCTCCTCATATTTTGGATCAATTGAAATCCCATAGTCATAAATCACATGCCTGAGTAACATCACTTGTATGACCCATAAAAATCCTTTTTAATATTTTCTATAATGTAAGTAATTTCTCATGACATCTAAAATCAGATTCATATGGTGTGTATGATCATTCTAAAATCATGAATAAACAATAAAAATTTCAATAAATTCAATTAAAAAGATTCCAACATTCTTTTGTATTATTTAGTTAATCGGTACATTAAAAACTGTTATAGTGTTAGTCGAATGAAAACTAACACCAATATATTCATAATGTTATCAACTTCTCTTGAAAGCAGACATTGATATATCAGGATCCAAAACTCAAGGTAGATAATAACATGGAAAAAATATATATATTTTCAAAACCCATATCACCACATTTATCAAACTGAAAATGTCATACACATAGGTAAATGAGTATATATTTTTATCCACCACCTGGTAAACCTATTGTTAGTTCGAAAAAAAGAAGTCAACCATCATCATTCTTGGAAAAGAGAATGAGTTATTCCCATAGTTTTACATATGGTGAATGAATTCTATCTAAACTAGATATCCCAACTAGATATTTAGCTCTTTCAACTTATTATTTTCTATATGATATGAGTGTATAAATATTTTCTAAGTACCTAGATCAATATAATTCTGATATTTTACCTCCCTCTCTATAGGAAGACCAGAAATATTATTTGGGAAAACATTAATGAAATTAATAACAACCAAGTGGTGATCTCTTATATAGAAAACATTATCAGGCTTAACTAGAATGGTAGTGAAAGATCTCTTAATCTCTGGGTGGGATTAACCTCTACCACCAAACTCGAATTACAATATCTATAAAAGACCCAGTATATCCTGTTTTGTCAAAATGTATGAAACATGATGATAGTAATAAAAAATATAATTGTGTTGAGAAAAAACAATCCATCCTATTTATTACATAATACAATTCTTATTCGAATCCTAGGAAATCCCCAATCAATTCAGCATTATCTATTAATGCAAAACAATAATGAAATTGAATCCCTATTTTTTCTTCCTTTCTAAGAGGTATTTACAAATCCATTAAAATGGGGTAGAGATATATTGGATGTTTTTTAATATAAAAAATTTTTAATATCCAATTTTTTGAGTTACCTATTTAAAAAAAATATTCTATTAAATAATATTCAAAAAAAATTGTTCATCTCATTATAGCTTGGCCTGCATCAGCCTCTGTTTGAGACTCATCCACTACCAAATGCTATTTCACTCATTAGGACTATGTATGGAGCCCTGTAGAGTTAGATAATCTTAATGATCCATAATTCCATTTAGAGATGAATATTCTAGACAATAACAAGGTGTATCCATAACATTGAAGAAAAATTATAGGTGACCTTGGTGGCCACAAGAAATGAAAATATTCATTGCTATAAAATAATTAATTCTATTGTGTCACACTAATTGAAAGTGGAATGATCTCTACTGTATAGTTCTAATAGTGAAATGGAATCCCACTAATGATAACCACCTAAACCACCCTTGTGATTATAAATTCTCATTCTCTTTTTTCCATGTCTACCACTAATAGAACTAATAGGAAGAAGAGATCCGCTAGATGTAAAAATATAATCCTCCATACAAATCATTTATGAAATATACATATCTACCATGATAGAATATGTTGTATGATTTATCATATCATAAATATTTCATATATGTAGTCACAAACTCTATAGGTATTTATGTTCTCTAAATTGATTATTCATAACTACCTCGGTGACAAATGAACTAGATTTGAAATAATATTCATGTAATCCAACACTGAGTGTTATCCCTATTACAAAGACATTAACTTAGTAGAAACATCCATTATCAAATACTAAGGGCATAATTTTTATAAGTGGAAGTTATTTAAACCCTTATAATCCAAGATCATGTGTTGATATTCATATAACCTAGAATTAGACTATTGTTCACTTATTTCCTTGAGTTAGAATGTCATACATTCCCCGTGATAGTATTAGGTGAATATTTTATGTCGATTACCTCATTGATCTCTTAAATCTAGTCCTCTGACCCTTGGTGATCATTCATAATTTTAGTTTTCATGGCCCATAGCATAATAACTATAATGATTGATCTTTTTCAACTCAAACTCTTGTATGCACCTCAAATAAATAGTATTAAAATTATGGAACATTTTGGTCTAGGACATGAACTTCTTACATGATTTCCTTGATGAGATTATATTCCATATAAGGATTCCCTTGAGGATAGTATCTTATTGAACCCTCCTATGAAACATAAGGTGTGCATCTCAAAGGTAATTTAGTACACAAAAAATATGTGGAAATTATTATAAAATAAGAAAATCATAGTTGAAACCCTAAAATCAAAATTATAAATTGAGGTCTATGTAAAAAATACACACATGAGAAACACATCCCATCATTTCATGGTATCAAGACATCTCTCAAAAAATGTTATATTATGGAAATAAAGATAACCAACCATTAATGTACAAAAAATACTATATCAATTCTACCAGATGTCCTAATAAAATAACACATCAGGACTAACCCCTATAATATCAATTTATAACAAACTGAAACATTTTATCCTATAACACTTATAACAGCTTATGTTTTTATGGTATTTTTGTTATTTTATCAAATATATTAATTTTTATTAATATCTTTAATTTCACAAATTCAAACATCACATTGAGATAGCACCTACCTGGCTTATGCTATAAAAAACACTAACTTGGAATACGTTACATGAAATACTGTGTTTCTATAACACATCATTTTCTTTTTATAATTATATAAAAGACATAGTTTTGAAAGAATAATTAAAAATGGTAAAATGAATATTATTAAATTATTTTCAAATATTTTATATAATTTATATATATATATATAAATAAAATATTGATAGTGAGGAAATAATTTTTTGTAAATACTTTATAAGATTAAAATACTATTTTCGCAAATTAACTACTTTTCAGGTCTTTATATGAAAAACAATAAAATTAATTTTCAAAAAAGTAAGAAATTTAATTTGATAAAATAAACTTCATTTATCAATTTAAGAGGTGAGAATTATCTTAGTGATATTTTTTTAGATTTTTCTAGGAAACCTTATTTTTTGATGAATAGAGAAAATACTTATTTTAAATTCAAACCTACTTTTTCATCTAATTTATATATACAGTTAGATTATATTTTTATTTTAATTTAAAAAATAATTATATCAAATAAACACATATTAATTCATTTTAGGTCAATATAATATTTTTAATTGTTAATTTAGATATAAAAGCTTAATGTACTTTTCAAAATTCTCACATTAAGAACCCACCTTATCACCACGTTTGGGAGTTTATCGCTAAATTTAATTTTTCTTTTTTTGTGAATTGATTTTAAAAAATTTACATAAATGGTAGTAATAACTATAATATTTTTTATAATATGCTCAAAATAATTTTTTACCAAACTGATTATTGAAAAACATTAAGGTAAAATAATGATTGAAAAAGCACTAAATGTTAAATGTAAGTGCTGAAAAGTCCTAGAAACCTATCCAATACCCATTTAAAGGCCATATTTCAGACTTAAATAATATTTTATTGATTTGGGTTGGTTTTTTATGACCTATTTTGGGTGAAAACGTATGGAAAAGTAACATGTTTTAAAAAATGTTGTGTGTCCATTCCCTCCCCTATAAAAGGCCACCACCACTCCCCCTTATTCACATTATTCAAAACACTTATATTGGGAAAATACCTGAATAGTAGACATCCAAATACAACTAAATTACTCCATTAATTGTAACTTTTTACAAAAAATAATTCAATGATTCACTATGGTGCATATCAAATGGAGTTAGCCAAAGATGCGGTTACACCCTTTCGCAAACACCATTCCTTAATTTTTGTTATCCACAACCTGAATTCATATTATTCCACTAAAAAATAAAATAATTATCATCAATATACTTATATATTTTATGATATGGTTTTGACCAACACTTACATAGACTTTATCTAATGGGTAATAGACATTCTATTTATGTGTACATTGAACTACCACCTCACAAAATGATGATTTCTTATTTTTCCCAATTAACTCCTTTCATGGTTGGGAATAAGGATGGAAATGATTTTTATATATGATATATATTATATTTATTAAGCCTTTATTTCTTCTTCAATTATTTTATAAAAAATAACTTTATACATTACATCTTCTGTAAATAAGATGATTTCATTTGGGGATATGTGGAATACCACCTATTTAAAGCAATGTGATTCATTCACACATTATTTTGCATGTGTATCTCATATATGGGGAAGTTATTATAAACATCCTTTCTATTCTGATGTCACATGGTAATCCTAGAACAATGGGGAATATCAAATGTTTTAATAATTTCATATTTGGGAACTCGATTATAAAGAATCATCTAAATAAAAGTTATCCTCAATAGTTATAATACAATACTTATTGAAATAGGAATTTAAATTGAAGTCATAATGGTTTTCCATAGAAGAATTATGATAGAAAATCTTGATGGTAATAATTCCATCACTAGTAAGTTCACAGAGTAGTAAATCTGAGCGTGCCACAAAATCATAACTATCCACGATGTCCCAAAATTCATCCTATATTGTAGTAAGAGGATTGTCAAAAAATATATAATTAAGGTACAACAATCAGTATTTGAATTAGTATACTAGAAGTAAACCATGATTACAAAACCTATCTAGTTATCTACTAAAATTTGAGGTGAAAATTTCTACTAACAATCCATCTAGAACATGTCCTTATGCTCTGAAAAGATACTCAGATAGCTAGATAGATAGTGGATTCAAGGAAAGAGTCACCTCCCTGTGTCGTCTTAGTGTAGAAGTGTGGTTTCTAAACCCCAAAAGTGTATGAATTAACTTGTATAATACTCCATATGAGTCTATCTTGAAGAGAATCATTGAAAAGATCAATATTTTTTATATCCATGCCACCGTTGGGTAGAAAAATACATTAGGATTTCCATGGAATGGTAACCAAATTCCTTTCATGAATATTCCCACTCTAAAGAAATTTATTGATATACCCATTTAGTCTTTTTATGAATCCTCTCATCCATTTATAAACAATGAAAGAATACACTATTATAGAGACAATTACAGCCATCACCAATCAAATCCATACTGCCCTGGATAAACTTTTCCCCTTCCATGTTGAAAGCCGTCCTGTGATCTTAACAACAATATTAGTAAATTATGTAGCTATTAGCCTTCCCCAAAAAAACCCCAAGATAAGTAAAAAATAATTGATCCCTCTTTTATTCCCAATATAAAAAAATATATATTTTTCTATAATTCGTTAATTTCATCCTGAATATAACAAATATTTATCCCATCTGGATTTTTTCCAAGAAACACATTCATAAATATGCAGAATCTATTTTAGAAATCAGATATTATTTTTACTCCCCTACAAGAAGAGAATAAGAACATCAACATTGAATAGATATGTTGGAGCAGTGAGAGACTTGGATTCCTGAAAAGGATTTGTCTTCCCTTGAAAAGACATGTTACTACTGAGATGTCTAAGATAATCCTCAATTTTGGAAAAGAGAAAATATGAGAGAGGATCACCTTGTCATACTCCCCAGTAGTGAGTAAAGAATCCCTTTGGATAAGCATTTAACAAAATATAAATATGATTAGATCCAAAAAGTGTATAAATATATATAGTAAATAATCTACTGAATCAATATCATGACAACACCTTGTAATGAAAACCCCAGTAAATATTTTCTAAGGCCTTCTACTATCAATCATTAGTGTAATTTTTCCACATCTTCCAGGAATTCTAAGAAGATTAAAAAATTCGAAATTAGTGTAGATGCATTCTTGAATAGATAAACCTTTAGTGAACCCAAATTGGTTCTGTGAAACAATTTTAGAAGCAATGGATGAGTGCCTATTGGAAATAATCTTACTGATTACCTGGTAGATATTATTTAACAAGGCATTAGTCCAGAAAAGTTGGATTTCACAAGCATTGTCAACTTTGGGAATCAATGTAATGAATTACGCATTGAGGCCCTGAAGAATAACACTATCAGTGAAGAAGGAATGGGCAAACATAATAACATCCCCTTTGAGAACATTCTTATACTTTTGATAAAAGTTTTTTTTGAAATAATCTACACTAGGTGAAATGATAACATTATGGACAGAAACAACATCTTTAATCTCAATCTCTCAAGGAATACTTGTGATAGAAAGGATATCCTCTATATCAAAAAAGGGATAATATCATATATCAATGCCATCTCCAAACTAGGCCAATTGAATGTATTAATGTAGAAATCAAAACATGCTCTGCAATATATTCCTTATTTGGAATAATCTGATCCCAAAATTTCATAAATGGCATGGGTCAATTTTCCTTTTTAATTCATTGAGGTAGTTGAAAAATAAGGTCTTCCAGTCCCCATCCAGAAGACATTTAATTATAATGATTCTATTTAGAACCGTCTACTTTCATACTAAGAGATATATTAATTCTAAAACATGGATATCCATTTTAGAGAAATCTATATTGAGATCATCTTTAGTTGCCTCACCCTCAAATTGTTGAAGTTAGGATTCCAAGGGAAAATTTTCTTATCCATCCCACAATAAGTGTATTTTCTACAATGTTTCAGCGTACCCTTAAGAAAAATCAATTTCAGCCAAGCCTTATGGTTTTCCAAGTATTTGTACATTTATTTACTCAATAATATATAATATAATTAAGAAAAATATTTTAAAAAAATTCAGATCATTTTTCAGTCTTCGGTCGGAATGTTGTTTTATTTCAAAAACCATGTTTTCAAAAAATATTTTCAAAAATGTTTTCAAATGATATTTCTAGACATTTTTATGTGAAAATAATTTTGAAATTTTCTTATGTTTTCCAAATCATCTGATATATGTTTTCAACAATATCTTTCATGAAAAAGTATTTTCTATAATTTATAATTCTTTATAAAAATCATTTTCAATGTAGTAAGGTTATTTTAATATAGAAATTTTTTTTAAATATATTTGAAAATAATTTACCATCTAATATTACATAATTTAGAGTTAAACATGAATTTATAAGGAAATTATTCAATATTTTGATTCATATTCTTTCCCTGAATGGTTTATGTTTTCATGGAATGATGGTTATGAAGCCCATTTTCATTGACATGTTATGTTCTATTGAACCCGAATTCTTTTCAAGGGTTTTGATCATGATGAAATGATTTTTAAATATATATATATTCACAAATGTAGTGAAATGATTACATTTATATGATACCCATTTATTTTACTGGTTATAATATACTTGTTTATGATTTTTTGGAAATGTTTTTATGATCTTATTATGAGATAAGGGGTCCTATATCTCCCTAAAATGCCCTAGGTAAAGATATATCACTTGTGAGAGAGGCTAAGATCATATTGGGAGTGATCCTTGACTATTATGATTGAAATTGGAGTGAACCGTGACTACAAAGATGGTATAGGGAGAAAACATACACTACAGAGATAGCTTTGGTAGAAAATCATTTTCTACTATGGAAATAATTTTATATGATTTTCTTCCTTCCAAATTTCCATGTATTATTTCAAAGATATTCTTTCATGGAATATTTTAGTTATTTACTTATGATTAATGTCTTATGAACATCCATTCATTATTCAACATTTCATGTTTATGATCTTCAAATACATGGTATATTATTTTATTCTCAGGTTCATTTTATAAGACCCTTATGGTCATTATTATGTTTACATATCTCCCATTATTACCATTACAAAGCATTTAATCTCGTAATTTTTTCCCTTTATCTAATGTTCTGAAAATATGTATTATTTTTAATGTGCCAATGAATGGTGCTTTTCATGGTCCTATTGGGAGATAATGTTTCTGACCTTTTTACGAGTGTCAATGTTTCTAGGTTTCAATAGTAGCTATACTAATATGGTCTTGGGACATTGTTTTTGTAATTTAATAATTATTTTGAAAATGTAATTTAATGTTCATGTATGATAAAATAGGGTTATAATAGTTGTTATATAATGAGTGGTTTAGTTAATCTTTGGACACTCTTATTAGAAAACCATAGTGAGAATTATATCTAAATATCAAAAGATAAGTCAAAGGATTCATAAAAGTATAAAATAATATCCATTAATCATGGTAAATTATTGAGTGGGTGACTTCCTTGAAATATATATCTTTCTAGATACTAAATTTGGATGTGGCTCTAGCAAATATATACCTTGGAGTAACAAATCTGAAATGGGTTATCGAGCATAACTCGATGTAACCTGGTACACAACAATGGGAACTAATCAACACCTGGTTTAACACTCTTAAGGGATATGGTTTCAGGATTCAAAAATGCTTCATGATTTATAATGATGGATTTATATTGAAATGTAATATGAATAACATAGGATAAATATATGGTGTTATAGATTAAGGAATTAGACATAATTTAGACATCTAATTAGTGAATTTTTATGATTTTTTGTTTTCTAATATTTATGACTTTTTCTTACAGTATGATTTTGGTTTTAGTCAATGAATAGAACCAAAATGAACCATGTAAATGAATATTTAAATATATAAATAAATGATTTAACTCTTGATAGACTAAATTCTTTTGGAGAAAGACTGTAAAAACTAATTTTTATTCTCACACAGCTTTCTCAATCTATAAACCAAGGTGTATGTAAAGACTAAAAAAATGAGTTGTATGTTCAATTGAGTTAATCATGAGGAAACAAACACATTATTTCAATGGGTCTTATAGTCCACTTGTTTCTAGATAATGGTTCAGTACAACTTAAAGAATATTTTATCTTCTCTAGTGCTTAGAGTATGAAAAATTCATTATCGTTGTTAATCATTTAGAAGGTAAATCAGAAAATTGGTGGACTATAATCAAGAATATGTGGAAGAAAGATTAAATTGAATCCATCTATTTCTATGAGTTCAAGAACATATTTTTTTATTATGTTCATTCAATTGATTCCTTGTACAAAGAAGAAGAATGAGTTCCTTGAGTTGAATAAAACGGGTGATGAATCAATTGGTATATATGATTCTAATTTAAAAGGGCCAACCCCGCAAGCTTCATGAATTATCAACCAACCTGAAAGTAAATTTGATAGTTTCACCGGTGTATTAATGTCAAGTATAATAGAGAAATTAGTAAAAAAATAATTTAGTAGCTATGAAGTTATTTTGTGTTGTGCAATCAAAGTTGAAATAGTGATCGGAGTCACATATCAATATCAGGTTTTTATCATAAAAAAGACGATAGAGGTTTATGGAAAATCTAATAACATTAAATATAATAATATGGGAATTACATTATTTATTAATTGTTGGAAGAATCATGGAGGAATTTTTTTAAGGGGTTTAATAACTGTTTTATGTTTGGAAGGTTTGGACATGGGGAATTTTATTGATGATGTGATAGGGAAGAAGTTATATAATAATTTTAATGGAGAAAATAGGTATATAATGAAACTACCATGCTTAAGTGCAACAAGTGTAAAGGGAATGGAATTTATACTAACATGTTTGAAAACCCAATATATGGTGATGATGATCAAGGTAAAGAACATACAAAGTTGTGGGAAAAACATAATACTCATTAAATAACTATTTTTTATTAGGGGTGTGATAAAGACATGTTGATAGGGGCACTTACCTACCACTATAGAACATAGAATGTCTCATTTAATTCTTTCTCTTCCGACAATATCATATATAATAATTTTATAATAGTGTTAAGATTATGCCAAAATTATTAGATGTGGAATTATCATTGAAAACCCATGATGGTATGATGACTGCATTCCAAAGTCTATGAGCCCTTTATTCTTTTCGTCTGTGGGAGTGTGATTCCTAAAAATCTAATGATTATTCTATTAGTTGAATTTCATGTCATCATATTCATGGATTATATTTCTCTATATAAATCTCACATCAATTGTTGAATAATGGCTGTTACTTTTGATATTTTAAACCATTCAATAACTATATATCAATGTGACAATATGTATGAACTTTGTATTGATATTATATATAGTGTATGGGAATTAATACCCATTTAGATGGATTATTTATATTGAATTGTTAGGGGGAAATTAGAATTTAAGATGTCCCTATTGTTCAAGAATGTATGGATATGCTTCCGGAAGATCATCCTAGCCGTCCACAAATACATTAAATCAACTTCTCAATAAAAATCATACATTTTTTCAAATCAATTTCAAACTCTCCCTGTAGAATGTACCCAAATGTGTTACAGAAATTAATGAAAAAAATCCATGAAAATCATGATAAGGGATTCATTCAGCCAATTGTGTCAACTTGGGGTGAACCTTCTATTTTTTTAAATTGTAATATGGATTAGTGAGACTCATAATTTTTTATCAAGCATTGAACCAGATCAAAATCATGAAAAAATTTTCTTTTCCCCTTATCAATGACTTTTTTGATCAACAATAAAGAACTCAAAATTTTTCCAAGATTGTACTTCATTCTAAATATCATCAATTGATGGTCGCGTGAGAGGAAATACCTAAGAAGGTATTCTATACAAGGAATGCACGCTATGAATATATTGTAATTCCTGTTTTTTCTCACTAATTTTTCTACTATATTAATGGATTAAATTAAGAATGTCTGCATAGATTATCTCAATCAGTTTTCCGACGTATTTATACATGGCATAAATATATATTCAAAGATAATTAAAAAAATGTAAACAATATAAATATTGTACTAAAGACCCTATGGAAGGAGATACTATTAGGGAAATTTGAAAAGTGAGATTATTTGCTACAAATGGATTCATTTTTCTATTATATAATCTCATGATTGGGTATTTTATTGTATTATTCAATTAATGAGGCTATTTAATGATGTCCTTGAACTACCATGGTGACTAGGACATGTATAATTCCTTTTGTAGCTATATATTATCAACATTTTGTAGAGAATTTCTCAGAAATGGATGATTTCATGACCAAGTTAACTCAGAAGGGTGTCAAGTTCAAAGGGACATATGAATGTGAGGAATTTATTTTAGAACTGAAGATATGGTTAATCAATACACATGTGGTCAAATTACTAGATAGTGGATAAGGGTTTTTAATCTATAGTGATTCATCAAAGAAGGGGTTCTGGATCTTATCTCTCTAAACTCAGGGCCTAATATTCATGTTTTTACTGCTTATACTATAGGGAATTTTTCCACGAAGGATTTCTGACATATTTCCCTCCCCCACGATTAGCGTGAAAAGTGGAATTGGGTGTTCATGTGTGAGAGTATCCTGACTAAGTGAAACATTCTTACCTGTAGGGTCAAGAATCTTGAGGTTTCTATGGATGAAAATGTGAGGTGTTTGGGGTTCAATATGGCCTCTAGGTGCCACTTCTACAAGGAAAATAGGGAGGAGTCCTCTAATCACCTCTTCATTGAAGAAGAATGGGATGGGAATGTCTGGGGATTTTTTGGTTGTTTCACCGGTATCCTCGGCCCTGACATTTCTGGGTCTTCATTTCAGGACATATGGTTTAGTGAAGAGACTGGTCCAGGCCCGAAACATAGGGTATGATCATTGATCTTCTATGCTTGCTGTTGGCGTATTTGGCTGGCCCACAACAAATCAAAATTTGAATGAATTACATCCTCTAGAAGATCAGTGATCACTCGCATGCAATCCTTACTAATTGATTTGGTCCGTGGAAGTAACAAATTGTGCGATGCTCTTCCTATGAGGGCTCTTTAGGGGACTCCTTCATCATTGCAGCAAAGTTGTAGTGGGACGAGGGGTCATTGGGTTTAGAGGAAACCATCTGCCATGGCTCTCAAGCACAATTGTGTTGGGTCGTGTGTTGTAGGTATCAGGCATGGGGGAGGGTTGGTCCAGGATCATAGGGGCAGTGTATTAACTACGTTTTATAAGTACTATGGGATGGGGAGTTCCATCTAGGTAGAGGTTAAGGCAATGTTCACGGGACTATAGAGATGTAGGTAGAAGGGATATCACTTCTTCAAGTGGAAACAGACTCTAAAATCATTCATGATTCCTTATCTGGATTGACATCCACTACTTGGTCGATTTATTATATCATCACGAGATGCAAAGCAATCCAAACCAACAACAATGTCCAGGATCTCCACACGTAGCGTGAGGGATATAAGGGAGTAGACTATCCGGCCTCCATGATGGAGGCAGACTGGGGTTGTAGCATATTTTCCATTTCAATTGATTCTCAAATAGGTATAGTGGGGGATAGCCTGATAAGAGGGGATCAACTAGGACTTCATTACATTAGGACCCCATAGGCCCTTGTTTTTATGGACTTGACATTGGTCTATGCTTATGTAATTTTCCTTCATAATAAATATATAACCATTTTATGTTATGTTATATACCAATAATAAAATTATAAAATATATGTTCATGCAGAATGAGTTGATCATGTACCATAGATGACAGTTAGAGTTGATAATGGATTATGTCTACCCAATACATTACCACCATATGAACGCAAACGTGGTGACCGATGCTTTGACTCAAATAAACCATGATATATTATCAATAATTTGGGATACAAAAGATCTAATATTTATATATAATCCAAGAATAGGTCAAAGAATCCAAAAGGAAGTGTAAAATATTATCTTTCCCAGATTACTATTCAATCCTCTATCGAAGTGATGATAAAAGAGCACAAAAGGATATTAGATAGCTAAAAACTAATTTTAGAAGTGTTCATGAGATTAACCACGATTGGGATGGAATAATAGGGCTTCTAAAAAATATATGTGTTCCTTCCTTAACATATTTTAAAAAGGATATATTAGAGGAATCTCAGTGTTCATCATCCTGTATTCACTATGGATGTACGAAGATGTATAGGTATTTCAGTGACTACATACAATGAGATGTAAAGAAATGATATATCACAAAGATTATATCTTGGTTCTTGATATGAAAACAAGATAAATATTAATGAAAAAATTATAAAAGGGATGTTTCATCTTTTACTAATTCCCATGTCGAAATGGTAGAACATTGTTATAGATTTTGTCATTCGACTTGCTAAAACAACTAAATAGTTTAATGATATAAGGACGGTTGTCGAACCCCATAAATATATGTCACACATCATCACTATCATAGAAGACTACTCTCCGGATCAAATTTTAAGGATATAAAATAAGGAAGTTATATGTTTTCATGGAGTTCCACATTCCATTTTATCATTGTGATATATGACTTTTTACTTCTATGTTCAAGCGAAATCTGGTGCAATCACATGATATTAAATTGAGTTTCAACACTTCTAATCACCCACAAATGGGAGGTCAGCCTAAAAGAACAATTAAAACCCTAGACTTTTTTTAGATATTATTTGTAATATTTCTATGGTTGTTGGGGTAAACATCATCCTCTTGACTAGTTTTCTTAAAACAATACATTTCACTAGTGAATTAAAATGGTACCTTATGAAACCCTATGTGGGAACAAATATAGTGCTTCCATGTGATGGGATGATGTTGGATAATGAAAGATATTGGGACCTTATATCACTGATGAAATTGGAGGAGAATGATAGATCTATAGAGAATCATATCAATGATGCTCAAAGTTAGAAAAAACCATATGGTGATAACCATTAGCATAATATCAAATTTGATATTGTTGAATGTATTTCTGTTAATCTCTCACTAGAAGAAGGTTATTTTGTCTAAAAAGAAATGGAATCCAAGAACCTAGAATATTGATCCCTTTAAGATTATGTATTTTATCAAGATGGTAGCCTATCACTTTTTACTGCCTCCAAATCACTCTTATGCTGATGGAATGTTCCACACATCTATCTTTAGGAAGTAGTTACCCAAAAATTAACATGTACTGAACATAGACATTACACTACTGGATTATGATCATTCTTATGAGCTACAAAAAGTAGATATTCATGATCATATAGAGAAAGTTCTATGAAATATGACCACTCACATGGTAAATTCTGTTTTGGAGAAATCACCAAATAGAGGATGATATGTTGTGACTTTAGGATATAATGAATCATATTAAACCAATTTCTTTTACCATAATGATTAATTTCATGGGATAAATTCATTTTAAGAGGGGTGGAATCTATCACCCAGTGTTTTTATATAAATTTTATACTTTTCTATATTGAATTAATATTCATTTATGTCCTTAATTTTTGTAAGTCAAACATTCTATTCACATGATGCTAACTTGGCTTGCGCTACACACAACACCGAAATCACATATTATTCATTCAATATTGAGATTATACGAAACATCAATTTTTTATTATAATTATTTAAATAAGATATTTATAACCTAGTTATTAAACATAGTCAAATGAATTATAATTGATTAATTTTAAATATTTTTTAATGGTTTTATATAAATGTAACATATTGATAACGAAAAAAATAATTTTATAGAATGACATTATATGCTTAAAAATAATATTTTCATAAATGATATGATCTTCATATCCTTATATGAAAATCAATATTGTTAATTTTATAAACAGATAGATATTAAAATTTTTAAAATAAAAATTATTTTTTAATTTATACTATATAAATTAATTTATGGTTAATTGTAAAGGAATTTTATGATAAACGACAATTTTTATGATTATTTGAAAATAATGAATTTTAATTCCAAAAATCATTCTCATATAATTTAGTTATGGAGTTAATTTATAATCTATTTTTGGTTTCAAATAATAATTAGATCAATTATGAATCTATTTATCATATTAAGTAATTTTAATATCTCTATGTTGAATATAGATATAAAATCATAATAATCGTTAGAAAATTATCCCATAAAAAACCAGCCTTATAACCATGTCATTAAGATTATAATTAATGTTTTTTCCCACTACATTGACTATATTTTTGAAAAATCAAAATGTATTTTTTTAATCATTATAATATTTATTGTCTTATAATATTAACATAATTTCTGACAAAAAATATTAGTGGAAGTGATTAAATTTAATAACAAAAAATATGGAAAAATTAAAATTAACAAGAGACTAAACTTTGAAATTAAGTACCCAAATGAACTATCCTCTTTCCCAAAACCCATGGTATAGACATATATCATCCGTAAAACATAAATTCACGAGTTTTGTTGGGATTTTATTAAATTTTATGTAAGAACTTTGGTATGCAAACCTGTATTAAAAAATTCCAACTATGTTCTTTCCCTCCCATATAAAAGGCCACCACATCTCCCCCTTCATGACAACTCGTAAAGCACATAGGTTCAGTAAATATATTCACAATAAAATTAAAATAATATATACCCTACTCTTTGATTCACCTTTTTTTAGAAATCCTTTCATGTTATTGCTATGTTTTAAACAAAAAGGTGTTTCCGAAATAAGAGGTAACATCCTTTCAGAAGCCCCATTCATTTATTTTCTTTCTCCACCATGTCACTTAATCATATTATATGCACAAATAATAACCTCATTTTATAAAATATATTGAGATGTTTTAATGTTATGATTTAAACCTATAACTAAAAAACATCCATCAAATGGGTAATAAACAAATTTTTATGTGTGCCGCAAACTACTGCCTTATTAAACGATCATTGTTCGTACTTCCATTAAAAAATTACAGGGTTCAGAATTATGGTGGAAACCCTTCTTATATTTAATATATTTAATATATATTAAATTTAATATTTATTTATTCTTTATTAATTCTTTTTCACCACATACCTTTATACATTCCATCTTATGAAAAAATGATAACATCATTTGTTGACATGTGGACTACTGCCTCCTCAAATCAATGTGATTTGTTCACACTTTACCAAGAATGTGTTAATAATGGTTTTAGTAAACATATATTATATATATAACATAATAATGATACTATAATGAGAATATATAAATAAATATATATATAATTTATTTACATTCACTCTATAAATAAGACAACAAAATAGAAACAATGTTCATGCATATGTATGGCCTACCGTCTCCATTAATAGTGTGTTACTTTTCTCCATTCTATATTTTATATATTATTAATCATAAATATATAATAAAAATTTAATATATTTATTTAATTATTTAAATTTTTGATGAATGTAAATATTTTTCTAAGAAATATGATAAAGAATAATAAGTGAGAACTTGTATATAGAACGGTGCGTATATTACCTGAAGTGATACCTAACAAAGGATTGTTAATATAGTAGAAATATAAGTTCAAAATAATATAATATATGTAATTTTATATAATAATATAGTTCATTAAAGTATTTATAATAAACTAATAATTATTATATAGAAGAATTTTATTAGTAATATACGAGTCAAGAATCAAGGTAAGTGAATTTCATCTCACCTTTTAATTCTGTGAGACACATGCCGTGTTCAAGACTATTTTTTCATGGATTATATAATTCCCGTGAATGTATTATGTGATTATTATTCTAAAATTTATTGATATTTACATATTCTTACTATGATCTTTGTTTCACATGGTTTATATTTTAAAAGTAATGAAATCAGTGAAATAGTTTTGACTCAATTTTCCTTATTTGAGAAACATGTTTTTGTTATTGAGGTACATTATTTTACATGTTATATCTTGAATAGAATCTTTTTAATGAAATTTTATTCTTATTTTAATTTCATTTCAATACATATAGAGTTTGTTCACAAGATATCATGTGGTAAGAGTTTATTGAAACAATCTCAATGTTTTTCGATATTATTTGATATTACTTTACATTGTTGTAATATTATGAAACATATATCAAGAAAACCCATAATTTTCCATTAGAATGTTGATTAAATATATATCCATGTATTAGAACAATTGTTCCACTTTTGGTACTTATGATAATTGAGAAAAACATTTATGAAAAATTTTACTATATTTATCTCTTCCGTCAAGAAATATAATTTATACTAAAAACCATGTTTTTAAAATGTTAACCAATAATCATTGAAGATAATTTTCTAGTAAAAAAGAGTTTAAAAATATCTTATGGTTATAAAATACTACATTATAATTTATTAAAGATATTTTAAATGAAAAATGTTTTAAAAAATTTCTTATATTTTATAATGCATTTATTCAACCCAGAAATAGTATTTTTCTCAGGAAATGATTTTAAAAAAAATAATTAAAATTATTTCCCAACCAAGTTGACATAAGTTGGTGTTACTCATGCCTTTATAGAGAAATTAATCAGTTATTCCATTCATATTCATTCACTGAATGGTTAATTTTTTGGTGTCATGATGATTATAGAACCCCTTTCCATTTCGAATGTTATTTTATTTTGAAACCGATATATTTTCCGAGGTTATGATTTAGATTAAATGATTATAAAACATGTATCATTTTCCAAATGTAATTATATGATTACATATTTATTATACACATTTCATTTCATGTGTTATCATATTAATATTTATTGTTTGGAGTCACATGTATGTATGAATTCATTATGGGATGGGTGGGAGATATATATCACTTTAATGCATTGGGTAATGATTTATATCGCATGAGATAGACTAAGATTATATTGGGAGAGAAACGTGGCTACTATGATGGCAGTGGGAGTGAACAATGACTACCATTATGGTATGGTAACTAAAGTAATAATTCTAAGATGGAGTTGGTTGTGAACCATGAATAAAAATATGGTATTTAGAGTGGAACCATACAAATAAGATGGCCTTGGAACCAATGCCTTTAATATTTAATTAATAATTTTATATTATTATGTGTCTGCAAAATATATATGTCTTATTATAATGTTATTATTTTATGGACTATGTTCCTTACTTCCTTATGATTAAGTCTTATGAATTTCCTTTCGTTGTGCTATTATTAGATTTTATGATCTTTCATATACATGGTATGATCTCATATTTTCTAGATTAAGTTCTCATACCCTTATTCTCATGACTATTTTTACATATCTCCCTTGTTTACCCTTACATAGAACACAAGATCACCAATTTTTATGTTTCATTTTCCCAATTTTTTGATGATATGTATTATGATTTATGTGAATAAAAAGGGTGGTAGTCATGAAATACTTATTGGGAGATAATGTAGCTTATGTTTGTAGTAGTGATTATGTTTCCATGTTTCTAAAGGCACTTGAATAACTCAGTATTTTAGAGTTTCATTGTGAAATATTTTATTTTTTATGAAAAATTAATGTAATGTTAATGTATGAAATGAAAGGGTTGTTATAGACCAAGAAGCAGACCCAATATTCCACCTACATGAATGTTTTCCCCAATCTCTATATAACGGAAACACATACCTGAGGTTCAAACACAAACTGTAGGGAATGGTTTATTCCATCATAAAACATGATATAAGGAACACATAAAAAATTGATAGAAACTGTGTTAGAAAAACCAATAATGTTATTTTCCATAAACAAATTAAAACACCTGTATCAAAATAACTCATATGAAAATAACAGAAAACCAAGGTATAAGTCTAATAACCTAAAAGGATAACAAAAATAAGAAATATCTACTCTATGTGATATGTTTGGAGCATCATTCTATCTCACCATCAACTACCCATACACTGGTGACATGAACCTCACTACCTAAATTTTGTGCCCTTCCTTTTCATATATGAAAATAAATAAACAATGACTACAAACTATATATGGGGTTTATAGGGTGTGAAAAGAATAAAAAATTTATGTTTCCATGAAGTTATTCCAATTCATGTATCCATAAAATAGTACAAATATGTTCAATTTTATAGAAAAAATGTCATATATATTGGTTAACAGTTTAATATTATAATCATTGTAAATATTTACCATTTTCTCCCAACTCTAAATAAGCTATTGATAATAGATTCAAATTATATTCTCTATAATAATTCCACCATATCTAAAAATGAGTTATATCCAACCCAATGGAGTACCAAGCCAAAGAAAAATAATAAACATAGTCCACAGATCACTCATGGCTGTGATAACCAGGTCAAGGAAACATAAATATTACTAGTTTTCACTATAATTTCCAAGAACCCATGCATCCCTGTCCAGAGAAAACTGGAACACACCAATAATTGAATACTACAACTATGTCAATAATTTCCTCGAGACAAATGAATATATATTTTAGAATAGAATAACACCCAATAAAGTTAACTCTCTTAAAATACATTTTGATGAGTCCAAACACTAGACCTTACAACTAAGTAACAATGGATCTAATGTGATTCATTTTATGAAACAATTTAAAAGGTATTAAATATTTCACAAAGTAATTTGGAACTACCTTTTTCAAAAAAGGTACTATAAGATCTAATTTATCAATTTATTTCACAATTAATTGAAAACCCAATTCCTTAACCAAAAAAAGGGGAGACATATTTTCTCAAAGACCCATTTAAAAATATATAATTCAATTATTTCAAAATACTTATAATTCAATTAGAAAACTGTTTAAAAAAAGATTAATTAGTAGTTAATAATAATATTTACTAGATATTGAACAACCGACATCAATATTTTGTTAGACACAACAAGTAATAAGAACCCCCAACATTAGAAGTTATATAGATTTTATAGTGGGGATCCTCACAAAAAAGTAACATATTTGTATTTATTCCATCAATGGAATGACTATTTTGGATGATTGATCAAATAATACCTTGAGAAACACATTTATTCACTATAAAATGAATGTGGGTCACACTATGGAATGAAAAAGCCTCATCTATCTGGAAGGGATGAGACAAACATCTGTATATGATTAGCAGATCCCTAAAATTTAGCAAAATACAACTTTTTGTTATAATATAAAAAAAGAAGAAGAAAGGATGTTTATATAAATAAAATCAACTAACCCATAAAAAATATCAAGTGTTGAACAGAGGATCTCAATGGAGTGGAGGTTAATTAAAATATCCCAAAAGAATTCATATGGGTTGAGTGAGAAAATACACATTTCTTTATGGAGAATTTTAGGATATAATAGAAGTAAAACCATTAATTAATTATGAGATTATGGTTTAAAATAGAATCATACTATTTAGGTCTCTCATGAAATGATTTCATAAAAAACACCAATAATGAAATATTATACCAACTGACAATTTTAACGTACATCTATTGGCCTTGTAGAGTAAACATGTTTTTTAACCTGAACTATTTCTTCATATTGTTCCTTGTGACATTTTTTATTGTAAATGTGTCTTACATAGTAAAATTTCCATTCAATAATCATAATTACAAATTAAAATTGAATAAATACAGAAAACACTAGCTAACCATATGAACCTAGAATGCATGCTCGCAAATAAAAAAAGTGAGTCTATATTTTATTCATTATATTATAAGTGCCTCTAAACCATTAAAATATTCTTAATATGTGGATTGGTTTAAACCAAACACAAATATAATGTGGAAACAAATATTTTATCATTATATATATTTATTCATCAATGGGCTATATATAACTCATCCTCGACCATCACATCACATCATTTGGAGTCCTCATACATTTAATTATAAATAAAATAAATTCTCAAAATAATTTATATGGTAAGAAATATTCATATTGAATGAATAATATAATTGATCAATTTTCCCTATCTGTATGAAATAAATTACTCAATGAAAATACCTCAATCAATACCATATATAACATTTATTAATAGTTTAGACATCATTAATGTAATATAAATGAGAATAAATTCATAAAAGAAATTGAAAATAAGTACATAAAGGATATATATATAATATCTAATTCATATTGGAGACATATATGGAAATTGATCATAGATTTATCAATTATCTCAATGAATGTCAGATCCATTATCAATAAAGAGTAAGAGAATACCATATATTCATAAAAAGAGTGTTTTTAGTAAATTGTAAAAATCCAAATACTTTTAAAATAATTTTTTCCAGAATGGAATTAATTATTAAAATTAATTATCATTGTGTAATGAAATAACTTGCATAAATAGAAAGTATAGATTTTATACATACAAGAATAATAACATTACATTATAAATATTAACATGGCCTTTTGGAAATGTAATATATACAATAAAATAGTAATCTGACCTATTAAATTATAAATAAAATTTTAGAATCTTATAAGTGAAAATATGATTAATTTATGTTATGTAATATGTACACAAATATTAGGAATTTGATAAATTAAGTGTTCGTATTTTTGTGAATTTTTTTTTATATTTTTTATAATTAATATAATAATTTAGAAAAAAATTTATATTCATAAAATAGATATATTACTTAATATTACACATTCTTATGACTATATATTAATTTTATGCGACCTTAATTAATTTTTTATGGATTTATAAAATCTGTTATAGTTTGAAAATTTTTCATTATTATAATAAATTATAATTATATTTTAAAAAATACGATTATAATATTTAGAAAATTATTTTCATAAAATGAGGTTAAATTTTTTTTTTCTAAACAAAAATTATTTGGTAGGGTGAAATTTTTGGATTTTTCTATAATTGTTGAATTTCTTGTAAATGGTGAAATATTCTAATTTACGGGATTTAAAAAAATTCCATATTTATTGACTCGTAGATGATGTAAGGATAATGTATGCTAGAAATCACAAGATAAATATAATTAATCTAATATATTTAGTGATTATTCTAACACTATTCATATTTTTGAGCTATAATAATAAACTAATGAATTTATTAATGAGAAAACACCCATATACTAAACTATAAACACCACCACTAACCACTTATTCTACTCACACATCAATTCCTTGTATGTTTCTAAATTTCTACCAAATTCCCTTGCCAATCCTCTTCCCAATATACAAGACCATATTTTCATTGTAAAAGGCGAAAAATATGTTTCTTAAGTAGGTTTTCTATGAGGATAAATACAGAGGTAAAATACACTTTCATTTCCTTTTATTTTTCTTTTACATAATTTTATTTTTTTATTATCTATTGACCTATCCTTTTCCATGTGGATTGAAATCTCTATAATATTAAATATAATGTAATTTTATTAATTTTATTGAACAATTCATCATCTTACTACTTTCCAACTCACTTTTATACTAAAAATGAATACATCATATGTGATACACCAATTTAGCACCATCATTGATATTACAATTTCATTCTCCATTACAGCCTTTAAGGATGGCCATAAATCTATTATTATGGACAAATTAGAAATTAATTGACATATAATAAGTAATATAACTTTATGTAACCACTATATAGTCTTGATATTAAATAAAATCATATATGTTCATAATGGTTGTAAAAACATCCAAAATAAATTAAATCATATTCATTAATGATTTATCTAATGAATCATCCTCATATCAGTAAAAAAAATGATACATTGAATAATATAAAATTATTGAAACATATTAACACCACCAAATTACACTTTTGTATAATTTCTTCAATTCAATAAGGAAATCTATAATAATGATACTATTGAATCCCTGGAAAAAATGCACAAAAAAACAATGATAATAACAACATATTATTAATATTTTTTTGGATTTTTTTTATATTAAGATCATATAAGTAATTATAAAATTTAATATGGTTCTTTCATATATTAATAACACTATTTAAACCGTTATATAAATTTTCTGAACACCATGGATATATGATGAGACCGAGGTATGAGACTTTTCATTTAATATCATTTTTAAATCTATATTTTTACAAAATTAAAAAGGAATGATTTAATGATGCAAGTATTTTTTTCAGATTATTTTATTGTTCTTAGTATTTTTTATGATGAATGGTGTGAATTATATATCCCACCAATTCATTGGGTATTATTATATTTGAGGTCCATATAATGCTTTCTCCTAGTGTAACTCCAATGGTTACACCATATGGTTTTCATGAGGGTTACATCATAAGGTATCCATGAGTATTATATTGTAAGGTAACCATTAGGGTTAAAAATCATATGGTTCCCTTTAGTAATACAATATTGATTATGTAATTACCCATGTTATCTTTATGGTTTTATTTATTTTATGTATGTTTTATAAAAATGTATTGTTTTCAAAAATTATATAACACTTTATGGGTGAGAAGTATTTATTTATGAATGTTTTTACATATGATTATATATATTCATAGAATAATAGTTTCTTTCCTTCTTTTTATTTACTTTATTAAAATGTTTTTCCCATAAAAAATTTTTACTTGTTTTTCAAAGAGTTTTATGAAGGGTAAGAGAATAGAAGAATCAGAACTGATTGTTGTGATGATTTTTTATGAAACCATTTCATGTTTTATAAAATAACATGTATAAGGGACGAAATTGGTTTTTTTATTATTACTCACATTGTATTCTTTGGGAATGTGGTTGATATGTATGATGTGTGTCCTTATTATCTAATACTCTAAACTGAAAAGATCTATTTTAATGTAATAATAATAATTCTAAAATATTCTTATAGATTATGTAATGTTTATGGTCATGTCCATGTAGATCATATCAGATCATGGTTTGGATAATATTTTTGGTCAGGATGAAGTATATATAATACCATAATTTGTTTACATTATGGTTATCTTGAAATTATATCATGTTTAAAGATTAACATGTTTCTACATCTATTATATTCTTGTTCGAGAATGATTTTCTATAAAAAACATGGAAACTTATGTTGGAATTCAACGATAGGATGATATCTTTTCAAATCGAAAAAAATGAATGGTAGGAGTTGAAACCAAGAACATTGTGATAATAATTTTTCATTTGTAGTAGGCTATAAATAATGGTGGGATCCTTGAAAGGGAACAAACAATGATACCACAATGGATGATGATTATAGTGGAACATTTTATGTGGTAACACCCACCTTGTTTCAGTGGATCTTCTAGCCCAGTGGTGTCCAAAGGGTGGATTGAATCCCTTTAAAAGATATCTGATATCATGGTGTACTTAGATAATAAAAAATATATTCTTTCTATTCACAATTTATAAGGTGAAGTCGTCCAATGGTGGTGAATAGACAAAAATAATAAGGTTGTCGAGGAGACTAAAACCTTGTAATTAGATTAATTTAAGAATCATTTCTTGAAAAAATATTTTCCTAAAGTGGGTTGAAATTTGTGGAAAAATCTATTAATTAAATTAGAATAAAAGGTATAGGATTTATTATCCCTATATGAAAAAAAATTCACTCATTTGGAATGTTATTATCTCAATCATATTTTGGATATATATAATAAAATCAATCATTTTTTACATAGGGTTGAAGACAATACATTAAAAGGATTTGACAACCCATGAGTTTAAATGTTATGAGAAATATGATTGATTTTATGAGAGGGATGAAATAGATATTTTGATGATCACATGTGTATTGAAAACAATAAAAGTAATGTTCTACATGGAATGATATATGTAATAAATAATCAATGAAATTTTTAGGTAAGAAAATCCAGTTTCTTGTTTGCAGGAGGTCTATTAATAAGCATATTGTGGAATTCATGAACAAACCCATGAAGTGTTTTTGATGTTTTATGTTTTTATATATGTCCTAATATTTTAATGAAACATATCTTAGTGATGGTATGATTAACTTTGATAAGAATACTGTAAATAATTTTACATGCCGTGACATGGATCATTATGAAAATACATCCCGAAATAAATATATGAATGATGGGAAGCTACAGAATTATAAGAAAAAAAGTGAAGTGAAATCCTTTGTGACTACATCAATAGATGATGGGCCATCAAATTAAGTGGTATTAAGTTTATTTCATTTAATTCAGATTGTGAAAATTTATTATTTGATATGGGGTCTACACATTCCTTTAATTCAAATATTTTTTCTTTGAAAATAGGAAATTATACCTCATGTAACGAAACAATAAATTATGGTTAAAACCCAATAAAAAATATTAAGGTGAATGATATCTACATATATACTAATCTTGGATTTCTATTAGACATGTTTCACACTCACGTTCACCCACATCAGTTCTTCCATACATGTCCATCATATAATTGTCCACGTCACCGGTATCTCAATATTTCTCCATGGGATTAACTAAAAAATATTCACCCATCACGATTCCCTCCTCAGGATTCCTCCCCGAAACCCCTACCCCTACTATATGGTTCTTGCCCCTTATTGAATCCCCTCTCCTACTACTCTAGGGTTCCCAATGGTCTTAGACTACCACTCCTATAGTATAACAATTGTCACCTCACACCTCCATTCGTCCCCTATTTTGGTTCATGCTCACGATTCCTCAAATATCCTCCTACTGTTGAATCATTTCACTGTCGACGTTAGTCTATGACATTCTCCTTCAAGTGAATTTGGTAACAAAATATCCATTTATTCTCATTCCATTCTTCCATACCTGCCTCTAGAAGGTATTTACCCCTGCTGCTCTTATGGTTCCTCGCAACATTGATGTCCCCTCATATTGTAATTCTTGAAAATATAGAAATGGCCTTCTTTTCGTGACTATATTAATCTCTTAAATGGTATGCTATTCGTAATTTTCCTAATATCCTCCTATGACTCTCGAATATCATATCTACTATCTTGCTCTAGGTAATTCATTTGAATGATTTTTTTAACAAACAATGAAAATTACACTGCATCCCCCTGACAGATTGTATACATTCCTCTTACTCTTCCTACAAAATAATCCTAGTGACGAACTACTACAAAATATTCAGGTATTTCTTCGCGGTCGAATTTTATATCATCATTTTCAGTAGCCAAATCAACTTCTCAATCTGCATATAGAAAATTTTATATGTTTTCTATTTTGAATTTCATACAATTCCGTAGTTCTTAAACTGGTGGGTTTGATTTGTTCATTTTAAAAATCAAATTAAATTTAAATTTTGAAAACAGATATTTGAATGAGTTTGAGTTGTGAATTGAGTTTTATCTAAATCTCATGCCGGAGTGCTGTAATGTATCATTCTACTAAATAAAAATACAAACTTGTTCTGTAGTATGTGTTGTTTGTTTTTTTTTCAAAGGAAAACGCGTTAAATTACTTATATTTTTTTTCTAGATTCAGGGTCTAAAAACCATTTATTCCATAAGAAAAGTGTTATGAAATAATAAGTTTTGTGAAATATTTTCATTAAAGGTTTGAGGCCCCCTGCCAAATGATATCTTTTCTTGATTTTGGTTTCTATCTATTTATTTTATGTTAATAGTACTAATTTTTATTCTTAAATTTTAGTACGGTATTCTAATTTTTTTACTTATTTTCCTATGAAATGATGTTCATTGCATGATTTTGATGGTGGCAAGATTTCTAGGTGACATCATAGAACATCATGGTCTTTTCTTGATTTAGTATTTCCATTATTTATTTGGTTTTATTACAATTGTTTTCTCAGTACATGTGATTACAAAAAAGATGAATTGGAAAAGGGTTTCACTTGAATTATGTTTGATTCTATTATTATTTTTGGGTTGTTGTAGTGAATTGGGCCACTATCTATTTGTGAGTTGTCATTTTGTTCACGGGATCATTTATTTTTTACTAATGGGGGATCTTTTGGGAACTTTTGGAATTCCATCTAAATTCTCCTAGGAATTCAAATTCTTCTATTAGAAAAATATTGGTTGGGGAATTTTTATTTGGTAACCATTTGCCTTGTATATGTCTCTGTCCCCATTAAAATTTCAAAATGGTTCTACATACCATGTCTATGAATTTATTTGAGACGTCAGTTAGGTGAACCTACATTTTGATGACAGTAAAACATATATAATTTCTTATAGGTTGTTGAAACATAAGTGATTCAGGGTTATTTATGTATAAATGTTTCCCTATTAGTCATAAATATATATTTCTTGAAGGCCTGTTGAAGTTTTTCCCAATATCTCATACATAGTGTTTTAACATATTTCTTATACATATTTAAGGATTTCTTATTAAAGTGTTTATCCATTAGTCATACATAGAATGTATTCTTATTTTTAATTATTATTGGTCCCATTACATTATTTTCATAATTGATAAACATCAATCTACATTTTCCTAATTGAATTGAATTCTGCAAAAGACCATCTCCATCAAGCAATTTTAGTATTTCAAAAAACTGGTCATCTATGTTTCTTCATCCTTTTAAACATTATTTTTCACTATCTATTTAATGGTGGATTTTTAAAATGAAGTCACAAGAGAAGTTTGATCCACAACAGGCCTTTGAGCAAGAACCTGGTTTCATGTTAGTTTCTACCCACTATAGTTTCTTCATTATTTTGGTTTAAATTGAATTTTATACTAGTCACCAGGAAGGAAACCATGATACTAGCCAAATCCATGAGAGTATGAAACACATAATAAATCACATTTAAATTATTTTCATGAGGTTTTCCTAGATAATCATGAGCACTCAAGCATTTTTACTTACTTAATACATAGTATCACATTATTCTTTCATAATATATAACATTAATTCCGTTTATTTCACCAATATGTACTTACATTCACTATTTTTATATCATCTTCACTGTTAGTCTATTGTTATCTCTATATGTGTTTCCTGTTTATGTGATTTTGGATCCATCATTAATTTTTGTTTTATATTGTTCCCTAGTTTTATTTAGTAATTCTAATATAATATTACGTATATGGATCATACAATAATTATTTTTTGGGTTAGGTAGATAATAGAAATGTTTATTTTTCATTAATCTATTTTGATGTTTGAAATCCTCGTTTAAGTGTTCTAAATGTAACGATGATTTATCATCCGTAATTAAGGAAATATTAAAATACATAGATATATATTTTTTCCTGATAACTATACTGATATGATTTATAATAATTGGTTTTTTGTTCTATCTGTAATCTAAGACTATTATATATATTTCATTAAACTACATGAAATAATGGAATTACTGTTTAGATACCTTATAAAATGGTTGGTGTTCTTACATATTTCAGTTATTTTATTCTACAAGATTAGTATATATATTTCACTATTTATTAATGATATATAATGAGATATAATACTTATTAATGGTGTTCTTATTTATAGATAATAGAACATGTTTTCTATTGCAGTTTTTTTAGTTGATATACAAAAAATGTATTCTATTTTTATTTTTTTGATACAAATTAAAATTTCAATTAAAACTATTGAATATTAGTTCAGGTCTGTAAAAATGATAATTACAATGTAAATTGATGATCATGTGTTCCTGGATGTGAATGAATCAAATATGAAATCTCAAGGCAATCACTTTTCAATTTCACTAAATTGGTGGAAAGGAAGTGATAATCATATTGAATTTTTATCATTTTTCATTAGTTCATTTCAATTCAACATGTTTTGGATTGATTTGTGGACTGTGGTTTTAGGTTTGGAGCAAGAAAAACTATGAGAGGACCTATCTCCAAAAATCCTATGGATCCATGTCAATCCTCTGTCTGGCTTGAATTCCCTCTTTCTAGGATTATGTATCGGAGGTATGAAATTAGTCTTCCTCATACATGTGTGTTTCTACTTCATTTCATGGGTATATCGTTTCTTCTAGAGACATGTGAGTTTATTAGAAGCATCCTTGGTATGCTTCATTTGCCTTCAACACATGGAAACTGGTGAATATATTAATGAATATATTGAAACTACGAAATGCCACTCACTTATATCTACATCCAAATATATCTGCATTTTTCTATTATATAGTAGCAATATTTATCTAAGTAGTAACAAATATATAATCGGGAAATACTGGAGATGCTGCTGATGCTGCTGCATATATAGGTATTTTTTTTATCTGAGTAGAAACTTATATCATCATTTTTTTATTATTAAATTAATGAATATATTACTGTAGTTTCAAAAGGAAACAAGTGATTCTAATATTATTAATAGAAGAAATTCCAGTCACCAATATTTAAACAAGGAATTTATGTGGGAAAATACTGATTCCAAGTGATTAAATTCATCACATCCTTGAAGAAATGAAATTTATCAATAAATCATATTTTGTTATATTATCAAGAAATTTTACATGATTAATAATATTTGTTCCATAAGAAAATGTTTATTTTACTTACGGTAGCTCTAACGACCCAATACTATGGGGCCAAAAAAGGAGAAGCTAATATTTTGATGTTACTATTCTTATATGTTATATCTAGGAATCTGCTCAGAGGAAATTTTTTCGCAGAATGAAGATTTCTGGATAACAGGTTGTTCAGTTGAATGAAAACATCCCAATCCGGATTTTAATCTATTTTTTAGTCCATATCTATATGCATGTGGTAGTTGTTCTGAGCGTAAATGGTTTTCATTTCTAGGTACCAATTGTCCAGTAATTTGGAAGGAATATTGATGAAAGTGAGCAGAATTGATTTTTCAATTGGAGGTATCAGTGGATCCTTTTATAATGTTTTATTTTATTTATCAAATTCTTTTACAGATTTTGATAATGCTTCATTTTATTATTAACTTCTTCCAATATGATTTCACACATTTTAATACTATCTAATTTATACTTTATTCAGTTTGTATAATTTTTATAGGAGTCTCATTTTTTCCTTGACGAACATTTCTAATGTGGATACATTTAGTGGACTTCCACTATAATGGTCATGAAGAAAGACTTCCTTCCTACACTAAAAATCTATGGCATTCAAATCAGTTCAAAATTTTCTATCAAAAACAATATTACTAGCATATGAAATTTTTTTGTTTTATAGTCTAATAGAAACATGCTAAAAGATTCATACTCACATTCCATATTCCTGTAATTAATATGTACATAACATATGATTGATAAAATGAGTTTCATTCATTGGTTTATTACATTATGGACAAGAATTGAGGGAAATGGGGTGTAATACTAAACTGATCTGGAACTCTATAAATAAATGTTGATTCATTCAACATTTCTTTGATACCGAAATCGATGATTCTGGTAGAGGAAGAGAATGATTCAAATGTTCCTAGGCACTCTATAGTTTTGTAAACTTGATAACAATTCTAGTTGTAGGATCTTGGAAATATTATTATAGTTTAATTTTCTCATTATGTAACCTATATTCTTTTATTTAAACATTTTTGATTGTTTTTGTTAGGACCATAGACTTATCTTTGATTTAGCTTTCATGTTTTATTTTAGTGTCCGCATAAAAAAATCATTCTAATCAAAAATTTAAAATGAATTCAAATATTCTTACTCAGCATTTCAAAATTCATTTACTTTTACTCTGTTTTAACATTGTCAACTATTTGAATGTTTTCTTCATATTATATGCACTCTTATTCCATTATCATACACCATTACATTATAAATAAAATTTATTCAAAATTACTGTTTTTATTCAAATTTCTAAAAACCAATCTCTTATTAAAAGGAAAACCAGTAATCAAATACATTGTGCAATAGCACGAGTGAGTAATAGTTATAATAATATTATTCTTATTTTATGTGGAACACTATTACCTAAAAACCTTTTTTATCACCCATATAAGAGTTTCATCTTAATAGAGGTTTCAAATTGATGTATTTTTAAAATGCATGTATTAATTATACAGTTAAAGAAGTTGTTATAGAAAGAGTATCATTTTTTATGTATAAATGATTCTATACTATGGATAACATAAAAGGTATCTGAGAAATAAATATAATATTTGAATGGAAGTTATGTTATTCATATTAATGAAAACAAGTGAACTTTTCAGATTAATGATGTTCCATTGGAAAATTAAAACCTAGATTTTTGTTTCTTAGTGAGTTGTTTAGTGTTATTACTGCCTAAAAAGTTGAGATTACTATTAACATATTTCCTAACACAAACCCAATTTCAAAAAAACCTTGTAGAATGGATAGACTAGAACTTCTCAAATTAAGATAATCTATTTCATGAGTTTATTGAAAAAGGATCCATTCATCATTTCACTTACTATAGTTTGTTCATATTTTATTCATTAAAAACGATTGATTCATTTGACATTAGATTGAATATTGAGCATAGAAAAAATTACTATTAAGAATAAGTATCTAAGGCCTTGTATAGATGACTTGTTGTTTCATCTACAATGAGATTTATACTATTCCTATATTGAGATGAGATCTGGGTACCATTAGCCAAAGGATAAGGAGGTTGACATTCCCAAAATAGTGTTCTATACTACATATGGGAATCATGAGATTGTTTTTGTTCAATTTTTTAACGAATCCTCCTATAGTAATTATGGATCTTTTTAATAGTATTTCCAAGGAATATTTTGATTTTTTTATCGATAATATTTTGGTACTTTCAAAAATCCACTAAGATCATGAAAAAATATAAGGATTTTCCTATATACTCTAAATGAAAATATGTTATATAAGAAATTTAGAAAAAATCTATTTTTGGTCAAAATGGATTTATTTTCTTCTTTAAATTTTAAATAAGGACTGAATAATAGTTGATACCACTAGAAAAATTGGTTGGTGGATGGAAAATACCTATTAATATTTCTAGGATTTGTAGTTTTCTTGGATTATCATGATCTTTCCGATGGTTTGTTAAAAACATAGAACATATAACTAGTCCGCTAACATAGATAAAATATAAAGAGTTAAAATTTATTTGGATATGAGATTGTTCTGTTCATTTTCATAACTTATAATAAGATTCTTTAATTCTCTTGTTTTGGATATTCCTTCAAGAAATAGTGAATTTTTTATCTATAGTGATTCTTTTTTGAAGGGACTTAGTTGTGTTTTGATACAAAATGATTAGGTGATTTCTTATACTTCATGACAATATAAACCTCATAAGTTAAATTATCCCACATATGATTTATAATTAGTAGATATGGTTTTAGCATTGAAAATTTGGAGGCATTATTTAAATGGATCTAAATGTAAAATATATAATAACCATAAATTTATGAAGTATATATTCACACAAATATAGTTGAACATGATGAAGAGAATATGGTTGGAAGTAATAAATGATTATGATTTCATGATCAATTACAATCCTAGAAATGAAAAAATGTATCGTATTCCTTGATTTGAAAACATCCAATATTATTAACAATGTTAGCATTTGAATAGGACCCATTGATTAATGATTAGATTAATTTTTTACTTGGATGATGTTGGTGATGGGTATTCCTTTTTTTCAGGTGGAAGTGCAGTAGGCACTATGATATTTAATTAAAAAAGGTCATTTGGATGGTTTTAAGTTAATAAAAACGTATAATTGGTTATGAAACATAAATCATCTAAATATAATGCTGATATATATTGTGTTTTAAGATTTTGGATGATCTTATGTGTGACTTATAATCCTCAGCTGATGAAATAATTATTATGTTAAACTTAGAGTTCTCTATTTTCAATTCATCCAATTAGAATTAGGATGTATGGATACCATTAGGAGTTTTACTGGTAGGGTGGAATTAAATTTGATATTGAAGATTTTACCATGAAATGTTGGACTTGTTAGCTGTTTAAAGAAGAGTGACAACTACTAATGGGGATTCTTGAGCATTATCCAGTTCTAGAGTGGAAATGTAAAAATATATCCAGGGATTTCAGGGTGGGACTACCAAGGACGTCTCTAGGTAACTATGATATTTGGTTTAATGTTAAACCACTGGATATATATACCCATTTTTACCCAATTAGAGATACTATGTATTTGTATCATCTATCTAAAATGTTCCTCAAATAAATTTCCATGTTACATGGAGTTCATATATACAGTATATCTTAACATGATCCCATTTTTACTTCTATCTTTTGGATAATCCTTTTGATGTTGTTGGGAGCTGAATTAAATTTCATCACATCCTTTCATCAATAATCTGATTATATTGACCCAAAAAAATTTAAATAAAATTCCTCTTGGCCTAATTAAATCTATTATTATTTAAAATTCTTATATAAAACATATTCAATTATGTGGTTTTATGTTTTTTGGATTTTAAAATATCGTTATGAATTGTTATTGTTGCTAATATTTCCAATCAAAAGTGATTACAAGATTATTATAAAAATAGATATTTAACAAATCCAATTTACTCATGCAATGGAAGCAATGGCCTCATCCTATAGTATTTCTCCATACGAATCCCATTTTTCAGAGCTCGAAATGGAGGTAGCATCACTCGGCTTCTCTCTTGGCCAAGCCCAAGGTGAGCTTCAACATGTTATGCATGAACAGAATAACCAATGGTAAACGTGGAAGCTAATTGAGATTACCGACTGAGCGGTGTTATCTTAGCCACCCAAGATTCAATCACCATAGCACACATTACCCATAGAACTTATTTGGGTGTTATAAGGGGTTATGTAACAAGACCCACACACTATGATTATTTGCATTATTTTTGTGTAGAATAAAGAATATATATTCATTTTGTTGTTGTTATAATTGTATATGGTCTTTAAGAACAAATAATATTTTTAGTTAATATTGAATTAAGAAATATATTAAGATATACTAATTGATTTCTTAATAATATTTTATTTCAATAAAATATTATTAATAAATTATCTTTTATTAAATATAAATGATCATATAAATTTTATGAATAAAATTGAAATTTATATTAAGGTTTGAAAGTTTTTTTTATAACACATGAATTATCTATAAATGTCATTTTTCAAAAGTAAAAATAAGAAAAAATTAGAAAATTATTAAGATAAAATGAATTTTATTTTGGGATTTAGGTTGCCAAAATTATCAAACAGTTATTTTTTCATAATTTTTGGAGATAGTCGGGTTTTTTAATACAACTTAAATTTCTTTTGAATATATAATATATTTTATGACTTTATAATGACCAATAGTGATATAATAAAAACACTAAAAGTTTTATTCGGGCAATATATGTTTTACCATTAATGTTATATGCTTTTATATTTTTTTGATTAATTTTATGTTGCCTTAGTGGACCTTTTATAATTTATAAAATATTGTTATCATTTCCAAATGATTACCTTGAGAGTGTGACTCACCCCCACATCAGGAAGCATAATATTTTAATACATTCAGACATTGGAATTATAAAATAATGTTTTCCAATCTACTTTTTCAAATTCCATGGGAAAAAACTATTGGTTGGTTTTTGGTTATAAATTTTTAATTATATAGATTCAGAAACCCAGGTTTGTGAAAAATTAAAAAATTCCCCCCTCTTTTCCTTTATAAACGCACACAAGATCCCACTTATCTTCACTAAAAACCCTTTAATGACGTACGTACTCTACCCTTATCTCTCTAGAATCCTCAAAAGGTTCCATAATCTCCAAAGAAGCCTCTCTCAGTCATCTATCATACCTTTGGGATTACACTTCCAAGTAAGGTATCTTCACTTTCCTTCCTTCCATATTTATGTCCAAGTATCCATATATTGTTATGACCCTTTATTGTTCAATTAAAAATGTTGGGTTATGATTTATCACCTTATATGTACTTAACTCATTATTTTTGATACATTAGATACACATTTCTATCTAACTAATTCCTCCCATGTAAACCAGTTACCATGTTGAAATTCCGTAAGGGGTTTCTTCCTTTCTCATTTTTGTCCAAGTTTATTTATATTGGTATACTATTTTATTTTCAATTACACATGTGGGGGTATGATATAGAACCCTACCCACACTACCATCATTTTGTTAAAATGATGAGATACCACTTTCTCTTTCATTAATACCTCCCATGTACACCCGTTATCTTGCCGAAATTTCGTAAGAGTTATTTTATTCATCTTATTTCTTGTGGTTTATATATTATGTTACACCATTTATTTAGAAATTATATCTTCTAGGACATGTATATATATTACCCCATTACTTTCCATTTTATTTAAATATGATTATATACCCCATTCCCTGTCATAATCCAATTTTATGAATTTTTATGTCATGAATTTATGCTGCCGAAATCGCACCATGATGTTCTCATCCAGAATCATTGTGCATGGAATACCATACCCATTTAGCTTTCAAGGGTATCAACCTTTTTTTCACATATACATATCTAATAGTACTTACATTTATTTATTACACATTCTTTAATCATGGAATAGCTTATGATGTTGAATTATTCCATCTTATATGATCCATGTGGCACACTTATGCATGAAATGAAACGATTAAGAAGGGTGCGCCCTGATAGCACTCCAATGCATTGGGTAAATAATAGTATCATGATAATCCAAGTAAAATGAGGGTATAATCAGGATAATTCATGTTAAATTTATTTTTACCCATTCTAATTAAAGTTCAACGAGGGTTTAATCATGCTCCATGTACAATGAGCATTGGATCAAACTTTGATCATGTTAAATGTTGCTACTACATTTCCATGTTATGATAATCACGCTATATCGTGCCTTTTTGTTCATGTTTATCTTATGCTCCATTGATATGTATATTTACAAAAAATGTGATATATCTATAATGTAATTAATTTTTTAATCGCTTATTAGGATTTATAGATCACCCTGTTTTTGTGCATTTCCTCAGGTTAACCCATTAAATGTTATGTACGAAGGAATGTTTTTGTCATGTAAAATATTTTTTCAATAAATATGTTGTGTTTTATGATCTATGTTGGTACGTAATGTTCTTAATATCCCAATACACTAGACCTCTCTATCCTCAGAGTTGTCTTAAGTGAATTTTAATGTAATATATCACGTTTATACATGTAATAAAGAAGAGAGTTGTTATAGTTGGTATCAGATGACAGGTTTAGTTATTTATGGGATAAGGATTATCAATCCCTATTAAAATCCATAGGGATAATACTATGGATAATAAAAACATCCCTAAATTTAGGTGAGTATAGAGTATATGGATTATCAAGAAAATAAATCCAAGTATTAATATGAAAAACTATTGATGGATCTGGCACAGATTTATCTAGGGATAACACCAAAAAACATAGTTTTGATCTAGACATGAACATGAACTAGTGCTTGAAAATGGGACTCGCTGCACTCTTTTTCATCACAGTCCTAGGGGATATACATTGGTAAATTAAAAAGATTATTATGAAACATTATTAAGTGAATCAAATAAACTCGTGTAGGAATATATATTTGGAATTAGATCATGGATAACATACATTGAAGCATATAAATTCAATGTTAAGGAAATAAATGTAATTTTTAAGTTATACTTTCTTTTTATTGATGATTCTCCATTATTTTCTACCTCTAACATTTTTTATTCCAACCAATGGATGGTAATAGGATTACTTGGGTTAACAACCGATTTGAAGATTAATGTGATGACCATTATAATGATATTCCAATCCGATGGGAGCAGGAATAAAAATATTTTTCATTATACTCTCTCTGTTAACTCATGTTTTGAATAGAAACATTTTTCAATAGGAACTTCCAACCCCCCCCCCCCCATGATAGAAAATTTCGTAATAGAGAGATTCTGGAGACAAAGGTCTCCTATTAATGGATCATCTAATACCTCAATTTTCGAACAATGGATCAACTCCATTGAATGGATCTTATTTATCCTTAAATGTTTCAA
This sequence comes from Viscum album, assembly GCA_963277665.1. Lineage (NCBI taxonomy): Eukaryota > Viridiplantae > Streptophyta > Magnoliopsida > Santalales > Viscaceae > Viscum > Viscum album. The sequence continues at coordinate 1,910,567,478 of OY728133.1, forward strand.
AAAAGAGATTTTCCTTCTTGTTGGATATCTTATAGAGGGTGAAGTTGATCAATGGTGTACATTGATAAAAAATATGAAGTTTGATCAAGATTTCAAGGTGTTGGAATAAAAGGATTTACTGAAAATGTTTGTCAATAAATATTTTTCATGCACCCTCTAACATAATAAAGAAATTTAACTCCTTCCCCTGATGAAAAAATATGACGAATCCATCTAAGAGTACAAGGAAAAAATTATAAGAATTTCATGATATGCCTCTAGCTTTGTTGTTACTAGCGAATTCGAGGCCAACTGCTTCATTGTAGTGCTAAAACATAGCCTACAAAAATCCCTAGCGATTTATGAATTTGATAGCTACGAATAAATTGTCTGATGTTCCGTCAAAGTCAAAATTGAGATCGAAAAATCTCAGGGGTATCAGAGTGTTAAGAATTGAAAAGTGGACTTCAATTTTGGTGGTCTGATGGATAAATCCAACAGTGCATTGAAATTATAGCACCCCACTTGCCAAATGTGTAGAAATAAGCACCCATAAATTTACTTCAAGGGGATGAGGAAATGATTTAGGTGTGGATGAGAAGGGCACCTAGGTATTAATCTCCACCACGAAAACCCCATAGCTATGATGAAGGAGAAGAACACTCCAATTTACCCTCAATACATTGTTCATTCATTAAAATTAAATAAATGGGGAGCTTTAAAAACTAGTGAACTAAGAAAAGGGTTTTTGGAGGCAACCAAAAAATACATGTTAGAAAGGGAGATCTTTTCACAACACTACCGCCAAAGAGAACCCCAACAACGAAGTGGTGAAAATTACACTTGGCATTCATTCAATAATAGCGAATGTGATTTTTTATTCTAGTTCTACGGATTCTTTTATATCCCCAAAATTTAGTATAATAATCCCAAAACCAGAAAAAATCATGGAAATCAAGATTTCGGTGTGAACAGATAATGTGGAAATCATTTAACCCCATAAATATTACTCCTCCCCTGTTATAATTTTTGGATTCAACTTCCCGATGAACCTCGACATACTCACTTTTGAGAAATTTGATGCAATTCATGGCATGGATTGGATTTCATTATATAGAGAGAACATAAATTTACATGAGAGAAAAATCACTTTCCATATAGAGAATCGACCACGATTTTATACAAGTGTATGGAGGAAGATGAATCATGTTTAGCACCATCATCTCAAGCGTGGATATTACTTACCAATGGGCATGCGTATCTTACTCAAATGATTGAGTCTATGGAAGAAACCATCCCTAAATACAATACTATTATGAGGGAAATCGCTGAATTATTTCCCGAGGAATTACTTGGTCTTCCTCCTAAAAGAGATGTTGAATTCTCAATTTATCTTATACCTGGGGCGTTTCTAATATCAAAGACTCCATATAGAATGGTAGTTGTGGAGCTTGAGGAGATAAAGAAATAACTAGAGGAGAATCTAGAAAAAGGGTTTATATACCCATGTTCTTCACCATGGGGTTCACCAATCCTCTTCGTCATGAATAAGTATGGGTGTAACACCCAAAGATTTTGTAGTACGTTATTTTTTTAAAGTAATTAAATAACTTTCACTACACACATCACCGAGTTGAAGCGCACCACGACTTACCAAATTAGCCGTTCAAAAGAGGTTATGAATAGTATTAACTAAATTTTGAACATTATATAATCCTTATAATTTTAGAATCCATAATATGAGTTTTTTACAAATAATGAAAAATCAAATTCATTTTTTCAGATAAAAAAAGTATTTTCTTTAATGAAATTTTACCCCCTTTTAAGGAAGAACCCTTTTTCAATTCAATATTTGAAACTTTTATATATTAAATTTTACAAAATAATCTTCTTATTTATAGTCGGGATATAAGAATTTAGTTTCAATAAATTTTTGGTGTATTTCTAATAACTTTCATATTTGGGTGAATAGTAAAAAATACTATATTTTTACTAAATACTACTTTTTTAATCAAAATAAATTGTAATGTTAAATTATACATTTTAATGCTTTAGAAGTATAAATATACTACATTTTTACCATTTAATCCAATGTTATTCATTGGATATAATTTCACATTGAAATTGAACATAAACAAGTATCAATCTTTTGTTTGTTATTATTTCTTAAAAACACGCTTTTTGGTTTTGGAAACGGGAATTAATTTTCAATTAATAAATGCATCTTCTATGTTTCGAATTTTGTAAAATAGATATAATATTTGAATTTATAATATCAAAAATAGGTTAGTGTTAAATTTTGGAATTTTTCTGAAAACCTTTAATTTTTTATGTATAGTGAAAAAACACTAAGTTATTGGTTGGAACCGACTTTTTATATAATTAAATATTTATTTTATTTAAATTTATTTTAGGACCAAATAGAAATATAATACCTATATATGTTTAGTATAATTACTTAGAGTCATTTTATAATATGTTTAGATATATAAAAATTTTATTGAACTTTTTAGCGTCTTTTACCCACCTCATAGGAGAACTTGAAAATTTGCAGAAATCATAATTTTACCATTTCTGTGAGTTCAATTTCAAAAATATGAGAGATACGCTTAACCTCAGTGATTAAAATATGGTTCAATAAGATGAAAATCATTTTCGGTAAATAGTAACATTTGACTTTTATTTACCGCAGTTAAAGCTAAATAAGGTAATTTAATGTAAAAATAGTATTATAATAATACAAAATTACCTTAACACTTGTCTTAACATTATGGTATGAGTCATGGACGATCTTTTTCATCCTTGGGTAGATTTTGGGACCCCATGGAGCCACTTAGGAATGATAATGACACATTATTTTAATTAACACAAAGTAAAGGAAAAAATGACATAAACAAATATATTTTAGAAAATAAATTTTTACATGGAGTTATATAAGTCATCATTTAAACTATAAATATTCATTGGAAATTGTAATGTATTTCCTATGTTATTGTATTTTTTTTATAATTTTTATACATCAAATAAATAAATTTATTTCTACAATAGTAATGATGTCGTATTTACCACATAAATAAATTATTTAAATAAACATGATTATTAATATTAAAACTATATCCAAAATCTGTCAAATATTTATTGGATGATTTTATTTATACCATGAGTATTCTTATCTTTGACTTTAAATAGTTTTTTACCATTAGAAACCGAATATCACAATATAATAAAATAATATTTTCACACTTTCCTAAAGAGCCCCTCCTCCCCCTTATAAAAGAACACAACTTCTAACACATTCCCCAAACCAATAAAGCCCCTTGGATCATAAAAAACCTTCCAAAGAAATCTCAAAAGATCACTATCTTACACCTAGAAGAATTTATGTATCCATAAGTCACATAAAAAAGTTCTTTTGGTTCAAACCAGATAATGTTTTCCAAATTAAAGGTAACAATTTCAGTTAAATTCTTTTCTTTTCTTTTGTTTTATTTTACTTATCCAACCTCCCAAACCTCTTTTTATTACATTATTTTATGACCACATAAGTGTACTAAATATACTATGACTTTTTTATGAGAAGTTTTAGAACTATACTTACACACACCTCCATCTAATTGGTGAAGAAGATACTGTTTCTGTGGTTGGAAAACTAACGTTTCACGAAACGATAATTGTTAGATTATCTACTACCGCCTCTCATGGTGGCCATTAATATGGAACTATATTTATATATAATATATATATTAGGTTTTTTGTTTTTTTTTTCGATTCTCAATTTTCCATTTATATCATACCTTTATTGTTTCCAATATGGGTAAAACACGATAATTTCATTTCAGGAAGTGCGGACTACCGCCCCCTCAAACTGAAATGACTCGTTAATGACTTAAGTGGGATGTATAAAGTATGGAGTTGATGATATTATATATGATATTATAATTTAATTATAATATAACAATGTATCATTAGTTTTTTAATTCCATTAAAATAGAAAATATAAATGAAAGTAGTGTTCATGCGTACGTACGACTTACCGTCTCCACGAGCAGTGCATTTCATTTTTTATCTCCAAATGTAATTTACTGTTATAAATACATATATATACTGGACATATATGATATATATTAAATCTAAATGAGTAATATCATTCTATAAATAATGTAATTTATCCCATATGGACAATTTATAATTATAACAAGATCATTTTTTACTCATGTTTCAAACATCAACAAAATGTCCGATATGAACTCAAATAAATTACTAATTGTTATAGAAACTTAATAAGTGATATAAAAGAAATAATAAACTTTAAAATATTCTTATACAAGTAAAATTAACTTATCTTTATTCTTCAATAAGAACAAGGAACATACGAGGGAGTCAATTCAGACATGTGGTAAGGGGTTTCTTATCCCTCTTTTAATTCCGTGATATTTTCATTGTTCACCACTTATTTCTTGAAAGTTGTGCATTGTGCACTGCCATTTCATATATATTATCTTGATTCTCTTTATATTCATGATATTTAGTGATTCATTTGGTTTTTATTGACTATTGTTCATACGACTTGATTGATTACAACAATTAAAGGGTTATTTCTTCAATATCATTATTATCCGAGATTGTTCTTGTGTAAGTATTTTTTGGGACATACATATCATTGATAACAATATTTTAAAAAAATTATTTCAAAATAAATATTTGATGGTTTTATGGGAGGGCCTACTTAACTTATTCATAATTTTAAATGTTTTAATGATTTATCTTTCAAAACCCTTTTAATTATTGTCCATGTTCTCAAAATGATTTTAAGTATTTATTTTTATGGGCATGAATGTTTTGAAATGAAAATTCTTTTAAAATTTATCAAAATGATATGGGATAATTTGATTGAAAAATACCTTTAAAATAACTACCTTTATAAATTGTGATAATTTAAATTTTTTTTTGAAAAATGGATATTTCTCTAAAAGAATTTGCTGATCAGTTTCATCTATGTCAACATCCTTTAATGGATTATAAACTTGTTTGAATTTGATTTATTATGATACAAATTTCCAGATTTTATTGAATTTTTTGTGATATTTTGACTGTGGATATTTTATTTTTATACAATTCATCGTCTATGGATAAAGTATTTACATTTTGTATGCTAGTTTTAACACAAATTTTTATGATATATTTAAACTTGTATTGTGATGAATGTATTATAATAGTATGTTACGGGTCGGGAACTGGTAAAAGTAAGCCCTCTGGGTTGGGATCCGGTTACAGCAGACCCTCCGGGTTGGAGTCCAGTCATAGGGGATCTCTGGGTTGGAGTCCCGTTATAGAGGCTCTTCGATATGGAGTTTGGTTACAAAGGCTCTTTGGGTTTTCATCTGGTTAAAGTTAGCCCATAGGTCCTGGCATGAGGCCTTGACACAAAAAATAAAGTCTGGTACTATACATTACGCAATTATGAAATTATTTATTATGTGTGATTATTCTACTAGTAGAATATCCATGTGCATGTTTATATAGTGATTTTTGATCTATTTTTTCCATATTATATTAATGTTTATGTTTAAAAGGTTTTTGTTTTATTACACATCTTGCCTTAAAATTTTATAGCTTCTGCTAAATTATTTACCATTACTGAGCATCTAATCTCACCATTTTCTTTTGTTTTATTTTCGCAGGATTTGAAGAAGTTAGTTATGAGTGACTTGAAGACATAATCTAGGAGGCCTGGATGTTTCTAATGGAATGAATTACTATTTTTTTCTTTTCATGTTGTAATGTGGAACATCATGTTTGTAATCTATTTTCCAAGACTTCTAAACTGATTGGTCATTCGGGACTTGATTCATTGTAATCATGCCAATGTTATTTAATAATGGAGTGGAGGGGGAATGAGATGGGACGATCATGAAGGTGATGGTATTGTTGGTCTTGAGCCATGAAGAGACTTCCTACGTATCCCCATGGTAGGGAATCAAAGTCTGTGTAGATTAGTGGGTCGATGGGACACATGAGGTGGAGGCCCATGAGAATGTACACATAGATGTGACCCGGATGAAGTAGAACCTCTGGGTTTGGGAATGATATTCCTGGAACACATGGGATAGAGGGATAGACCATGATGAGACATGGGTGCTGGGCTTAAACCTCATAGAGGATTCCTACGTATCCATGTGTCAGGGAATCAAACTACGCGTAGTTCATCTGATGATGGATTACCATTTATCAGGGAATTCAACAGCTTACTACTGAGTGAGGTTGACAACAACTTACTGCTGAATGGGGGAACAATGAATTACCACTGATTGAGGTCCACTGTTTAACGTTATGCAGGACGGGGGTGGACCTAAGTGAAAGTGGACCTGGCGCCCAGATAGATGGGGGGCTTAATCCTCAGGGAGGCTTATTACATACCTTTTGTTGGAAAGTATCGAAGTCCATGTAGTTTATAATGGGGTGGGAACTAACGTGAAGGTGGTCGGAACAAATGGGGTGTTGGGCTTGAACCTCAAGGAAGCCTCCTATGTACCTCACCTTGGCAAGGATCAAAGACCTCGTAGTTTTAGGTGGTGGGAACCGACGTGAAGGTGGTCGGTACTAATGGAGAGTTGGGCTTAAACCTCAAGGAGGATTCCTATATACCTCACCTGGGCAAGGATCAAAGACCACATTGTTCAGGTGGTGTGGGAACTGACGTGAAGGGGGTCGGAACGTTCGGGTGGTGGGATTGAACCTCATGGATGTTTCTTATATTCCCTGGCATGTTAAGGATCAAAGACCACATAGTTCTGAAGGGGCTGGTGAACTGACGTGAGGATGGTCGGGACCAATGGATTGTGGGCTTGAACCTCAGTAAGGCTTCCTTCATACCATACCTTGGCAAGGATCAAAGACCACGTAGTTCAGGTTTGTTGCAGGGCATACACTCTAGGCTTCCCATAGAGGATGTAATGGTTGATGCTTTCTCTAATCCCACATGAGTCATCCTTGGTGTGAGAAACAAGAGACAACAAAAACCCGACGTTCACGTCACGAATGGTGCGTCCGTGGGAAATGGAGTGGTTCTTACATGTAGTTAGGTTCCCAAAGAAGAAAAATGTGCTTACATGTGGTTATCAACCCCGGGAGATGGACATTGGTGCTTACCACAGGTTGGAGGCCCGGGTGGTGAAAAATCCCATTGGGAGAGGGATTTGGAACCTAGGAAGAGAGGAGGAGCATGGATACTACATCCTACAAGAGAAGTTATGGGATTATACTAGGGTGGTATCCCTTTCCCCGCAGACATATGCCGCTCTATTAAAGAGGATCTCATTCCATGTGAGGAATGATTTCACCCCCATGGAGATTATTTGTCATAGAGAATGTACATAGTGGGGGACCCTGCGTATGATACACGGGGTGATGAAACAATTTAATGTCATGTGCTGAGGTTGAAGGTGATTGGCAATTTAACGTCCTATATCTCGGACGAGGTGGGTTTGCTCCGCAGACCTAGGACTTACACAACCTTCACCCTCTACTCCTTGGTGAAGTGAAGGGGTTGTCAACGCCGTGGTTGAGGGGTGTTATGGGGAGAACCATTGGGGGGTCCACATTAGCGTGGCTATGAGAAGAAGCAATAGCTGTTAGCATGACTTTGCGAATAAGCGTGAGGTGAAGCAACACAACGAGTAGTATCGTACGAGGCACTTATATGTTTTTCATGAAAACTTGAAGGGATGCATAGGAAAAGCATTTGTAGATAAAATGGGTTCATAAGTAAGATCCTTGTGAAGAGCTTGTGCTCCATGAAGTGGAGGGGATTCGTGAAGGGATGTTCTTTGAGAAGTGAAGTACGCTAGGCTTGGAATAGGGAATTGGTGCATATGGGAGGAGAATCTCGATGTAGAAAGGTACTCGCAAAGAAATTCCTCATGATGTATGGATGTATCGCAAAGCAGGGTGTCATGACGAAATTTTCTTCGCAAAGCACAGTGACCCTGCCTTAACATACAGGTCATGTGGGTGTGGTGGGTGTTTTGCGAAACATAAATGCTTCGCAATAACTTGAGTCCTCATGGGGATCTCCCTCCTTCGTGAAGGCCCATGGGATTCAAAAAAAGAATCCCCCTTGGAAGAGGTGATCAATTAAGGACAGAGGAGAGGCACTTCACAAAGCAGAAGTACCTTGAAGAACTCATGGTTATCAGAGTATAAGGTGCTTCATGATTTGAGAGCTCAGAAGGAGAAAGTTCGGATGGTCCCTCCTCTAGGCTTCAGGGGAGCCATGCATTTAAAGGCAAGAGGAGACGCAAAGCAGAGAACAGTCAGCACATAGATGGAGTTAGCGCCGCAGCGGATCGTGAACGTCAAATGCGTCCGTGGATGGTTACCACCTCCTTGCTCTACGACAGGTCGCAAAGGTCAAAAAGGCTCGCAGAGTGTTACTGCCTCCTCGATCCGCTCCAGGCGCGGGGCCATGGGTCTCCACGAAAGGGCTCTGTGGGGAAATCTAGAACGTTTCCCTCTTGTTCTTCGTCTTCCAAATCTTTTTTCCTCATCCAAGGCATTTTGCTATGGATTTATGAAGCTATGTGGTTCAATATGTGTGATTTCGAGAGAATGAATGCTTTCCTTTTATAAGTGTGTAAAAGGACACAAATGAGCTTTCAAAAAATATTTAAAAAAAAATATATCTTAATCATATCAAGTAGTATAAAATGGATTTTATTTATATGTTGTAAAATAATATGGTTAAAATCATTTATTAAATAATATATTAAAATGATTAAATTGTATTTTTAATTTTATGGTTTAGTTTCACTCCCTCATTAACTCTATTTAGCATTAACAAACATTACATAATTATATGATTTAAAGGGTAATTAATTTACATATATAGTGATAAGTGTCTGAAGAATGATCAATGTATGAAACTAAAGACCATTTACTTTACCAAAATTTAAGGATAAATGATTTTTTAATTGTTATAATGATTTATTTTTTATCACTAAATACCATAAAAATCGTATTTTAGACTATTCATTTAATTTTGCATCAAAGAAGTCCTAAAATCAAGGGAATTAAAATATAAAAATTATAAAAATTATTTATAATTCATTATTACCTATAAATATCATGGATTTCTTGAAAAAACTCGTTATTTTACAAAATACATATTTTTCATATAAATTATATTTCATCGGTAGATATTTTTACACACAACACTAACATTTAAAACAAAATGATATAAAACTAATATTCAAATATAAACATTAAAATTATAACCTATACATTAAAAATTCAATTTCACTTATGAAATAACATTTTTAACCTTCATTATAAATTTCATTGATAATGAAAATATATTTATAAATATGTTCTTAATTTTTATTAAATCCTATATATTTTTTGAAAATAAATATTTCTAAATGAAATGTTTTTATAATATTTTTGGAGAAAATTACATAATTATTATATTTTAATGTTTATTTAATTTTAATTTTACAAAATAAATACTATTTTTCAATTGACATTTGAAAATAATATTAGGATTAATTTTTTTATTTTTCCAAAAAAGTTTTCTTGTTTCCATTATTATTAAAAAAAGATTCTTAATAAAATTTGATTCCTAGATTAATGAATTTTAATTCTTCATTTTATAATAATATGGATTTAGTGATTAAATTACTAAAATTTTATATTTATTAGTGAGATTTACACCATTTTTTGTCTATATAATATTTAATTTTGATTTTAAAACCTTATATTATTATGAAAATTATCTCTTTCGAAAACATATTTTTCAATGTTTCAATATGTTTTATATTAAAAAAATGCTACTATTTATATGAAATAAATTAGATAAAATATTTTCTATATTTGAAATAATAAAAATTTAAATTATACAGTAATGCAAAATAAATCTTTTTTCAAAAATAGTATGAAAATTGTATAAAAATTATTGTGGTTACGGTTCAAGAATGATTATTCATGTTACACATTAATGTGTAATTATTAATATTATACACATGAAACAACATGATATAAATAATTTTATTTTTGATTTAATTTCATTTGTAAAAAACTAAATAATTTGTTAATTTTTAATTTTAATCATAATATATAAATTACGTTGGGAAAAAAGGGACAACTTCATGTGGTGAAAATTAAAATATTAAAACACAGTAAAGTAATTGTCTATGTAATATAAATATTATAAACTGTGTATTTTTGTTTATATCACCAATATATCCACTAAAATACATTATCTATAAATTTTTAAGGCATATGGGTTAATATTTTCATCCTATAATTGAATAGTTTTGGTTATTTAAAAAAAGTGAAACTCCTCAATAATTATTAAAGCGATCTTCAAACCTTTATTTATTCACACCACATGAGACTTATAAACCGAAAAACCCTACAAAAATATCTACCTAATTTCCTTTTGTATATTATATAGATTCTAATATTCCCTTTGTTTCAATTATATTTTCCATCATTAGAGATCCAAATGTCGAATTTCTATGAAAAGATGATTGTATTCAACTTAATAATTTTCATACCACTTTCCCCAATTTAAAAATAATTAAAATATAACAAAACTAGTATCTAAAACATACTTATATTTTATTATAATGACCAAATTACTTATATCTATATCATATTTTGTGAAATTGTAAATGAAACCATCGATCATGTGTATATAAGACTACCACCTCACGAACATATGTATGTAAATTATAATTTAATACACTCATGGATAGTTATAATGATGCAGTAATAGTATTTATAGGATATTAATTTCAGAATTATATTTCTATAATTATAAAATCAATATAACTTCTTACATCAAATTCCTTAGTAATAAGATAATGTCACTTGTGTGTACAGGGAACTATCTTCTCACAAAGCGACATGATCCATTATTCACATAAGATTTACATTAATGGTAAAAGGATTTTTTTTGTGAATATATGTGATATATATGACATATAAATGAATTTTAAATGTGAAAATATTAATTATCTATCATTTATTAAATTTTTCGACAAAATAAAAGCATCATTCATCTATTCATACAACATACCCTTTCTATGAACGGTTTAATTCCTTTCAATTATCTAAATTTATTTAAATATTATAAATATATATATGGAATATATATGATATTTATATATTTTTTAAATAATTTAGATGAAATATCCATGATCAATATAGGAGGAATAAAATACAAAATTAAAAAACACATGTAAAACAATGGAGTTGTTAATCAAAATGTTATTTTTTAAAGAAATGTTAAATAGTGAGTAATAAAAGGTCATAATTATATAAAATATTGTATTATATATATATATTTATTTATTTATTTATATAATAGGTATATTATAAAATAATATTTATTATATATGAGACCTAAACATTAATGAAAGTAGTTTGTAGTTATGATTACTTATATTTAGTATCTTTTATTTCAATGAAAAATATTCCATATTCATATCATATTTGTTTTATATTGTGTATATAAATAAGGGGAATATATTTTATGATTCTTATCTTTAATTTTATTGGATATCCATATCCATATAATTTTCATCATTTCATATTCATTGAAATTCAAAAGGTGCAATATTTGAAAAGGATTTATGTTACAATCTTATTGTTTATCGATGTTTTTTAATTATTATACTCCCAATTATGGGATATTATTATCTATTTATCAAGAAAAATGTAAGGCTTAATCAAATAAAGTTACTTTTTTTTAGAATATATTCTTTTATAACCATTTCCAATCTATATGTAATCATGATTCCAAAATAATATTTTGATAAAAAATCAATTTTATTTCTCCTTTTTAGTTGAAAACCATTTTTATTCCTTGTAATTATTTCTAATAATTTATGAAATAATATTATTAATATATCCTAAATATTTTATATATTTATTTTTAATTATTTTTCACTTCATAAATAACTTATTAAAAGGAATCTGATATTCATTTTCTGAATGAGGAACTATTATATTTTCAAGGAAAATGTGAAATGAATCTATGTTTTAATATATACGTAATGAAATGAATTTCTCACAATCATGAACATTTATGTTTTAGAAAAAATCTTATAATGGTTCACATTTTATTTAATATTAAATATATTTTGAATGTTTTTGGTGAAAATGTTGCTTTAAAAAGGTGATTTTTAAAGTTAAAAGGACAATTTCCTCCATAATTATTTTAAGTGACCTTTCAATATATTTTTCCTTCAAATATTGAATTATATTTTTGCTTAAGATTTTATGTGGAATGTCTGAATTTACACAATCCTTATTCTTTCTCTGGATGGAATAATTTCAATTTGAAAAGAGATTTATGAAACATTTAACATTTCCATAATATATAATTTGTAGAAATATTAATGAAACAACTACCATTTACACATGTTATAATATATTAAAACATTAATGAAACTAATTAATTTTCATAGAGTTATACTATACTAAAAAAATGTAAACCCATTTTATTTTAACATGTTTTGAAATATTAAATTTTTTATGATCTTCTAGAACAAAAATGTACTGCTTAAGTGATGGGTGGTACATTTATCTCATAATGATGAATTTAGTAATTATTGATAACGCTTGTGTTAATTATGTTATTCCTGAACATTTTATAGTGTTCATAATTTTATGTGTGGATATTATTTCATGTCTATAAAATTAAGTCTGAGGATGCTTTTCATGTCTATAAGGTTGTGTGTGGACAATATTTTGGGTCCAAAATTCCCTTCATGGACTTTTAATCATGTATGTTACATTATATGAGGTCATAATTTCATGTATTAATATATTGAGTGAAGATGTGTATATTTAGACATGTTAACAATGAATCATTCTTACCTATATGTCATAAATCATTGTTTTATGAACATTTTCTTCTCTCATGGGTTATTTTCATTGGTTCATGTATGATTAATTTCTTTTGAACATTAATTATTTTATCCATTACTCATGTTTATGATTTATAATATTCATTTTTTAATTTAAAAATGTAAATATCATATTTTGAAACACTTATTACCATATGATTCTTACAAGATCAATGATACCTCTATTGTTTACCCTTATTGAGAATCTGAGCTCATTATTTAATATGTTTCCATCCACATGTTATGAATATTTTTTTATGTATGATATTTTTATGAAGGTTGTTAATGATGTTGAACATTATGGGGGAAGATGTAGTTCACTTGTAAAGTAGGTCATTTCATTTCCATTTTTCATAGAAACTATACCTATATGAATCTATCATGTATAATTATGTGAGGAATGAATATTAATCTATTAAGATATCATATATATGAATGAGATTTTTTCTTTTTATAAGAGAGATGAGTGTCACTTTAAGAAAATAATGAAATAATAAATGTTAAATAATCATACAATATAAATCCAAGAGAACCCCATGTGTTTCATTATTAATATATATAATCTAATCTAAGTCATTTGTCTCATCCATTGATTTTTACGAATATTATATCAATTAATAATATAGTATTTTTTTTAAAACTCATTTATGTATATTATGACACTATTTGGTATTTTGTTTTTGTGAAAGTCATAAAAAATTTATCACTTCGAAAAAAATTATTTAATCAACACTAACATGTCATATTAAACTATTAAATTTGTGTAATTCCTCATAATTTTAAATTAACATTAATGTGGACATTAATAATATGAATTATTTTAATCATTCATTAATATTGTAATTACTGCATCATTATCATATCATAAATAAATTTAAATTTTTGATGTCTAAAAATTTAAAATAAAATAAAATAATGTTTTAAATACTTTTATATTTATATGGAATATTTATAGTCTAATTTTTTTTATGTGTAACCCTATTTAAAAAATGGATTAGTGATTAAACATTTAATTTAAAAATTTAAACTCTTCTTTAAATAAAATAATAACAATTGTCCTAATCAAATACATGTGGATTAAAAGGATCAAATATTAATTATAAGGTTTATTTTGGTCAAAATACACTTATACAATAGAATTAGGACATGTTTTAGGGTAATTATAATATCATTTCTTAACTTTAATTACCCTGTTTACTTTTAACCGTGGTAAATAAAAGTCAAAAGTTACGGTTCACCAATAATTATTTTTATTTTATTGAACTAAATTTTACATACAAATTTCAACCGTGTCTCTCTAATTTTTTATATTCAATTATTAGAAAGGCTAAAATTATGTTTTATGAAAATTTGCAAATGCGCCTAGAAGGTGAATGAAAGGCGGTAAAAAGTTCAATAAAATTTTATATATCTAATATTATTATAAAATGACTCTAATAAATTAATTTAAACATAAATAAGTATTATGTATCTATTTTTACCAAATATAAATTTAAATAAGATAAATAATTATTTAAAAAAATTTATATAAAACAATAATGTAGTGTTTTTCACTACTCATCAAAAATTGAAAGTTTTTAGAAAAATAATAATAATTCACCCGAAACTAATTTTGATATTCTGAATCAAAAAATGAAGTCCATTTTGAAAAATAAAATATCTAAAATTTAAAAAAATAGGGTATTACTATTGATAAAGGCTAGTTTGATTGGCCTTTGTGTGTTGAAAATACATGTTGTGTACAACAGAAGCTATTGTAATGTTCATTGGGAAACATACCATGGAAACATTGGGTGTTACATTCTCTCCTATATCAAATAATTTCTTCCTGGAAATTTCTATAAAATTACTACATAAAAAGTTTTAGGTGGTTATTTATCATTAGTTCCTCAGGTTCCCACGTTGCCTCTTCCCTCTTATGATTTCTCCAAAGAATATTCAATAGACGAGTCATCCATTTTTCAACACTTGTTATCTCATATCAAGAATTCTGATAGGCTATTCTCAATAAGACAGGTCAGGTTCCAGTTTTATTTCATCATTGGTGAGTTCATGAGTTTGGTTAGGAATGTATTTTCTAAACAGTGATATGTGGAACACATCATGATCTTTGGAGAGATATGGTTTCATTGAAAAATGTTAAGCTACAACTCCAATCTATTCAAGAATTTCAAAAGTTCCAAGGTACATGGGACTTAATACCCTTCCTATCGAAACGTATACCACCCTTCCATGGAGATAAATTTATGAAAATATGATCTCCTACTTGAAATTCCATAACATTTTATCGGTAAATGACACAACTCTTTTTCCAATATTAAGATTCTTTGATGAGGGCTTGGATAACATTATCATTTTCCATTGTTTTCTCAGCGTGTTATGGGCCTACAAGTTTTGTTTCACCAACATCATCCCAACAAGTTGGTGTGCGAAATGTCTTTCCATATAATGCATAATATGGTTCCATTTGAATACTTGAATGGATGTTATTGTTATTGAAAATTTTACCAGAGGAATATATTGATCCCACATACCTTTAAAGTCATGTGAGAAATATGTCAACATTTCTTATAAGGTATTAATAGTCCATTCTAATTGTCCATCGGTTTGAGGGTGGTAGGAAGTGGTCAAACAAAGTTCAGTAACCAATGCCTTCTAAAGATTTTTCCAGAATATTTTTGTAAAAGAAGGATCATGATCAGAAATAATCAATAGAGGTAATCAATCAATTATTACAACTTCATTAATATGTATTCTTGCTAGAGGTTCAAGTGGTAAACGTTCTCTTATAGCTAGAAAATGTTCTGACATGGTAAGATGATCAACAATGACACATATTTCATCATTCCTTCTACGAGTCTTTGGTATTCCCATGATAGTGTCCATCATAATATTATCCCATTTCCACTCAGGTATGGGAATAGTTTTCAAGACTACTCTAGGATGTTGTCTTCCAGCTTTCACTTGTTGAAAAACCATACACAATGACACATAATCAGGAATCTCTCTCTTCATTTTGTCCCACCAAAAAATTTCATTCAAATATATATACATCTTAGTGATACTAGGGAGTATATAGAAATTATATCTATGACCATCATCCATACATTCCATTTTTAGATCAGGTATAACAGAAACACAATGTCTCTTCCGAAATTTCAAAATCATATCTTCACATACGAAGTCGATCAATCTCACATCATTCACAGCATTAATTTTCTTTTAAAACTCCTCATCATCTGTCTGAGAACTTTTTAACCTTCATAATAAATATGGTTTAGTAACAATTTCAAAATGTATTGATGTTTCACCTTCCATGATTATTCCGATATCCAAATTTATTAGATCAATGAACATAGGATCCCTTTCGACTCTCATTTGTTCAAAACTCCATGATCCTTTCTGTACAAAGCACCTTCCACCTTATTTTCCTTCCCCAAGTATTAATTTATAGTGAAATCATAATCCTTGAGTACTTTAATAACTTTTCATTTCCTCTTGTTGAGTTCTTTTTTTTGATAAAATATACTTCAAGCTCTTATGATTGGCGAATATCTCACATTTTTCACAATTGAGATATCGTCTCCGTATCTTCAAATGAAATCTTACAGTTTCTAACTCAAGATCATGGGTGGGGTAGTTATGTTCATGAATTTTTAGCTATCGTGATTCATAGGAAATAATTGGATCATTATGCATAAGGACATAACCAAGTCCTTTCTTTGAAGGATCACTATAAATAACAAACCCATCATTCCCCGATGGTAGAGTCAAGATTGGGGCATTTAATATTCTTTCATTCGGTTCTTCAAAACATTATTCACACACATTTCTCCAATAAACATTAATCCATTTACATGTTAGCTTGGTTAATGGGTTTTTCAATTGGAAAATATTCTTGAAAAAACACCAATAATCACCTTCTAAACCAATAAAAATGTGTATCTCAGTTATACTCGGCATTGCTGTACATTCTTGTATTTCGCTTATCTTAGAAGGATCAACATAGATTCCCACTGTAGAAAAAATGTAGCCATGAAAAGAAAGTTTCTGATGCCAAAACTCACACGTGCTGAAGTTCCAATATAATTAATTTTTTCTAAGGGTTTTCAGAATAGTGTGAAGTAATTTTCATGATCTTCATAGATTTATGAGTAAACCAAGATATCATCTATAAATAATACTACAATTTCACCAAGATAATCCATAAAAACTATATTTATTAGATCCCTAAAAATAGAGGGTTCATTAGTCAGTCCAAAAGGTATTACTGTAAACTCGTAATGCTCGTACCTAGTTCAAATTCCATTTTCCAAATGCCTTCCTTCTTCACACACAATAGATGATATCCAGATCGATGGTCAATATTTGAAAAATATTGAGCTACATGAACTTGACTGTATAAATAATCAATGTGAGGCAGGGGACACTTGCTCATTATTTTTATAGGATTTATCATCATGTAGTCCATGTACAACCTCATATGTCAATCTTTCTTCTTAAAAAAAAAAGAACAGCGGATCCCCATGGAGAAACTTTAGGGAGAATACTCCCTTCATTACACAATTCCTCCAGTTGTTTTTTTAGTTCCACTAATTCTACAATGGCCATTGTATAATCATTATTTGATATGGGCCTTGAACTAGTAATTAAATCAATGGAAAACTAAATTTCTCATTCTAGAGGATGACTAAGTAAATCCTCTCTAAAATCATCAACATGATCTTGCACAATAAGTACATCCTCTATTTGAACATTATTTTCCTCACCCTTAGTTGTTTCATTCTCTTTCTCCCCAATAATAGAATTTATTAGAGCTACTAGGGGTTGATCTAGATAAGAATTAGGTGGTGACATTTCTCTTCTAAAGATAAGGCACACTTTATTATCCTCGAAAATTGTAACCTCCTTCTTCATACAATTAATGTTCGCATCATGGTCTAAAAGAAAATCTATACAGTGGATTATATCAAATTAAATCATGGGTATGAAGATTTTAGGAGATGATAAAAAACATTTATATGCCATAATGGGAACTGATTCACAAAACATTGTTACAAGGATACATCTCTTAGGATGTTTGACTGGAAACTCCATTGTTAAATCAAATTGGAAAAATCTAATTTTCATAGAAAATTGGGAAGACATGAAACAATGCAATGAACAAGAATCAAACAAATCATTAGATAAATTTGAGGAAACCATTAAATTACCTACCACCATATCATTTGGAACATCAACCTCAATAGTAGTGATCACATAATATTTTCCTTGCTCCCTTGGCCTTTTCTGAGGTATGATTCCTTGGCACTTTGGATATTCATTTTCATAATTCCCCATTTATTTACAATTGTAACAATCAACATTGACAACCTCTTTATTTCCATCAGAATAACGAGCTTGGTGGAATTTTCAACACACTTGTAATAGAATCCAACTTAATTTTGGAATGTACCAGGGTCTTTCATCCCACATTTACTACAAGATGAAAATTCAACTTTTCCTTCTTCGCATTTTATACATTTCCAGAGTGTTCAACAGATCTCTTCTTTTATTTCTTGGCTTTAATGTTGTAAGACATAGATAATTCCTTGTATATGTTGATAGAAAATTAGATAATATCTTCATATGATGAAAATTATTGTAAGACTAATGCTCTATGGAGAAATATTTTAACCCATAAAAGAATCAGTAAATAAAACTCCTTGGGATACGTTTAAAATATGCCACATTTCCTAATAACCTTTTGCTATGAGCCTCATACATTACATCATTCTCATCCTCATTTTGACTCAGACTCTGAAATTTCCATTTCATATCCACTAAATAGTCATGAAGAAATTATTTTTCTTAGAAAATATCTTTCAACTCCTTCAATTGCATATTTGATAATTCTTCATCTTCCTTTGAGTTTTGAATTAATGACCACCATTGATCTTCGTCTTCCCTGAGACGATAAACTACCATGACAAAATTTTCCCTTTCTCCACTTCCCAATGAATGAAATATTTTCCCTATGAAACTTATCCAACGATCACCTACAAGTGGATTTGTAGTCCCATTGAATGTGGGTTGTTGTTGTCTCATTAAGCGGCCTAACATTGATCCTCTTCATTGTGGATCAGGGTGATCTATACGGGTAAGGTTATTATTGATAACTTGAGTGAGTTGCCCCACTATGGTGATAAGCTGATCAGAACCAGTTGTATCCCAAACTCCACTATACTTATCTTGATTATGAGGGAAATCCCTATATAGATTACATGTTTTGATATGGTTTCCATTACTTCCACTATGTGCCATTTATATATAATGACATAGACTAGATTATTTTATGAATCTCAATAGATAATTCCAAAATTGTTAAAAACATGTCAAAAATTTATTAGTTTATGGATATAATCCATAATCATAAAAAAAATTCATTTAGGTGGTATATACTCATAAATCCTTCATAATGGTTTGCAGTGAAAATGTGAATCATCCTAAGCCTATCCTTTTGGAGTGTCATAACCAAGAGTGTTGCAAGGTCCATTATCATGTATGAGGATATCCTGGGTCAAGCAAGAATCTCCTTGTCGGAGTTTTCAGTCCTAGGTACATCTATACCAAAACCTCCTCTACCTACTCGTATGCAGACGTGAATGTATTGATTTGAAAACTCACAAAATATGTACATTACCGAAATTCTAGGAAGCCCTTCTATTCTAATCCTCAAAGTCTATCTTTGGGTAATGTTTTATAATCATATTTATTCTAAATCTATCATCCATGGTTTTTACTAAACGTTCTCTAATAACAACAGTATCACCCAGACCCAAGATACCCAGAGTCAGTGCATTATTATATAACATTGGAATGATCACAATGGATCAAATCCCGAAATACTGATCAGTTTATTATCCTTGTAAGTAATTAATAAAAGTATAGTTTTACATTAAATTATTTAATAAAAAACAACAACATTGTGTTTCCTTTTAACACATTCATCTCCCTTAGACTATCACAACAGGTCAGTTATAGTATTCATCTACGCATCCTAGGAAAAATAAAACATAGAGAGTAGTGAGATCAGGTGCTCAGTAAGGATAATAACAAAGACTAATCATTGATAAATATGAATAAAAATTTAAGGCAATGTATAAGACTAAAACACACACCTTTTAAACATAAACTTCAATATAATATGGAAAAGATAAATCAAATAATTCTATTTACATTTTCACTTGTATATTGTTTTAGTCGAATAATCAAAAGTAATATCAACAACCAATTTCATAACTAGGGAATGCATAATTCCAAACATCATAACCACGTAGTCCAGGACTCGAGCCAAGAATACAAATAATCTTTTCTCAAGTCCTTGTTCCATGAAACTAATTCTTCTCATGATACCTACCAATGCATCAAGGACCTATAGCAGGCTCCACCCATCACATACTAAGTCCAAGGGATTCCTCATATAAAAAGTATGAAACATAACATAAGCATTTATATTAAAACTAGCATACAAAAAGAGCACAATTTATCCTTAATCCTTGAATGGTATAAAAATAACACATGCATAGTCAAACAGATAACCAAACATTCAATACAATATGGAACATTGTATCATATTAAATCAACTTCAAACATGTGTAAAAATCCATCAAAGGATGTTGACATAGAAGAAATCAAAACTATATGAGGAAAATATCTATTTATATTTTTAATTCATTTTAATGTCACACAATTATAAAAGAAAAAAAATTGAAATATTTTTATGAGCTTTTAAGGGATGCTTATAAGGTTTGATAACGGTAGAATATAGCTGCACTCACCATATAAGATAAAAAAACATTACATGCTTAATTTTTTCAAAACGATTTTAAGGTACCTTGTTTTGAAAATGAAAAAAATGATTTCATTATAAAAATTATATAAAAATCCAAAAAAGTGTATAAATTACTTTAACTATTAGTCTAGTATATAGTAAAATAAATTTGAAATAAATTTTTAACAAGAACCGATGTGGATGATAAAGTGGTTCTAGTAGATAATCATGTATAAACTACCTTAGATAAAGATGAGATTGTAGAATTAACACTTAACATTACTTTTACATGATTGAGGGTATGTTAAAATATTGTATAATAGTTAAATCCTTGTTTTTAAATTATAGAAGAACCACATATATAAATATGATATAATGTATGATCCTCTAATATTGCTTGCTTTGTAATATTATAGTAGTATCATCGTTTCAGGTGATAACTGATTCATTTTTCCTTATATGATTGGTAACGTAATCCATGTTTGTTATGGATAAGAAGTATTTGATTCATATCCAGATTTAGGTTATGTTATTAAACATTATTTTCATCAAAAATGGAAAAAATTTCATTAATGGTTATAATGGGGAATGTATTTCAACTAATTTGTGGAGACGATAATTTTTGCGTATGCATGACGAACAATATCATTCTATTAATGGTGAAATTGTATATAATTGAGTGTTATATCATATATATAGAACCAGTAACATTTTATATTTATTATTTACACCATCTATACTCATTACTATACCCATCCACATAATGATGTGTTTGAATAACAAACTACACCTCGACGTAGAGATGGTATGTCATACGTACGCACGTATGGTGACATGTCGTTAATAGGATAGATAGAATTGTGAATATAGTTTTACCATATTTATAATAACATCAAAGTATGTATAAAATACTAGATTTATTATTTTGGTATGGAAACAATAAAGAAAAAGGATGTGGAAGATGAAAAGAACATTGAAAGAGGTGATAAAATTATTACCTTTTCATTGGGTGATTCCTTTTGAGTTGATCATAAGGGCTCCTTTGGTTGGATTTATGATCAACATAAGGCCTCTAGTTCAAATATAGGGTAGTTGGGAGGATATTGGAGTAGGTTTGGCCAAGCCAAATGGCTTTGGTGGTGTGATTTTGAGAGAAGGGTAAGTACACTTTTATAAGAGAGGTGAGGGTCACTTTAGGACATGCTTGAAATATTATTTTATTATACAATCATATTAGGTTTATAATGGATCCAAAATGACTTACTTCTAGGATAAGGTGGGTATGGGTATAAATAATCACACCTAATAGGGTTTAGACACGTTTAGGTGACCATATTTAACCTTATCATTTAGATTTTACTCATAGTTTAATAGTATAACTTTTTCCATGTATTCTTGTGTTATTATAATAAATGGTTAATATACAAACTATAAAAAGTCCAGAGAACCACTAAGTGGTTAATTATTGATATATCTAAACTAATATAAGTTATTTTTCTAATCCTTATATTTTTATGAATATTATATCAACCAATAATATAGTATTTTTTTTAAAACTCATTTATGTCATTTTTCACACTATTTGGTATTTTGTTTTTGTGAAAGTCATAAAAACTTTATCACTTTGAATAAAATTTATTTAATCAACCCTAACATGTCATATTAACCATGTAAATTTGTTTTATTTATCATCAGTGTCAATTTAAATTTATTTGGATATTTATGATATGAATTATTTTAATCTTTCATTAATAAGTTAATTGTTGAATCATCATTCTATCATAAATAATTTCAATTATTTAATGTATAAAAATTATAAATAAAATACCATTATGTAGGAAAAATATTTTTATCTTTATAATGAATATTTTTAGGTGAATTTATGTTATGAATATCTTTATATTAAAAAAAATTTAGTTATTAATCATTGAGTTTAACACTTTTTACTCTTTATTAAATAAAATAATAATAAATGTCCTAATCTAATCCATGAGTAAAAAAAGAATCATATTTTATTCTTGAGGTTGATTTTGGTCGAAATACCCTTATCCGAAAGAATTAGATCATGTGTTAGAGTAATTATAGTATCAATGTTTACCTTTAATTCCCATATTTACCTTTAATCGTGGAATATACAAGTTAGAAGTTTCTATTCACCAAATATTATTTTCATCTTATTGAACCACATTATTCTTACTATTTTAGACCACGTATCTCAGTTATTTGAAATTCAATTCCCAGATGCTATAAAATTACATTCTATACAAATTTGCAAATGAGCCTAGAAGGATGGTAAAAGACGGTAAAAAGTTCATTAGGATTTTATATATTAAATATTATTATTAATTGAACCCAATTAATTAAATTAAACATATATGTATTATGTATCTATTTTTAAATAAAAATAAATTTAAATAAAATAACTAATTATTTAAATAAAAATTTGGTTTCAAACAATAACGCATTGGTTTTCACTATTCATCAATAATTGAAAGTAATCAAAAAATGAAACAAATATTTACAGTATGAAAAATTGGATATTCTGAATCCAAAATTAATGTCCATTTTGAAAAATAGAATTTATAAAATTTCAAAAAAAGTGGGTATTATTATTCATAACAGTTAGTTTTATTGGTTGTGGTGTGTTAAAACTTAAACTTACGTACAACATAAGCTATTGTTTTATTAAAATGGAAACAAACTGTGGAAGCTTGGGGTGTTATAGAATTGGAACATGGTAATTCTTTATTGAGGTGTAAGCATGGTAAAATGGTCATCTTACATATGAGTAATGAGAATGTGAACATGGTCATTCCATTGAAAATTAAGTATGGGAACATGGTCATCTTACTTACATTTTTGATGTTGGAATCATTTGAAATATAGAATATAAATGTGAAACTAAAGAATGGGAATAATGAAACTTCTCGTTTTGGACTCACATAAGATTATTTCAAACCCAGGTATGAGTTGACCAAGGTACTGAGATATTATAGCACCTTTGAATATGTAGATGTTTAAAAAGAAGAATGAATTAAGAGATTATATTACAAAGGGTACACTTTAGGCAATGGGACGAGACCCAACTAGTATTTGGGTACATGTCTCTTGGGATTCAAGGAGTTAAATTAGATATATAACAATAAATGATAATTTAATTACTTTTTATTTATTCATTTACTTAATTCTAATAAAAATCAATACAATTTATTTTGACTGGACATGTTTTAGACGCCATTGGTGGTGGCCTACTGATTTATAATCACACCCTGTCAGGGATTCTTGTTCAGTACCTGAATAGATTATATTATTGTAAGATAGGATAAGGGAAATGAACTTGGGATGGATTACTGGTTTTGGATGGAGCTCAGATGATGAGACCAAACATGGTTGGAATCCCGCATGGGGAGTGGTAGTGTCATTATTTTCCGCTTCATTATAGAAACTTGAAACTTATATTGGAATAAAATGTTTTAACATTCATTTGAGTGTTGTATTTCATGTTTTGTTATCTTGTGACATGGGTACTTTTTTAGTTATATAATCATTTGAGTTTATTTATTTATTTCAAATAGTGTTTTACTCTAAAAATGAGGGTATAGTCTCCCCATTAACGTCTTACCAGACCCTCACTCCTATTCGGAAACCTCTAAAATATGGGGAGGCATACATGAGGTCATGAAACGAACTAGCTCGGGGTTCTATAGGTGGAACCCAAAATAGGATGTTACAATGTGGTTTCAGAGGTCTATTTTTATTTCATATTCGTTTTCCTAACAATTTTAGGAATGGTTGATCAGAGACTAAAAAGGGTTGGGGATGGGTAATTAGGAAATTCAAGGGATATGTGAACCAATGAACTGGGGAAACCCAAGTAATCATGGTTGGATTTTTTTTATTGTTTTTTCTGTTATAGTTGAATATTATATAATTTTGGGTGATGCAGTTGTGGTGAAATATTGTTATTATTTCTGAAAATTTTTGAATAATGATTCATGGCCAGTAAATGCAAATGTGTTGAGTCTACGTGAATCATTCTAGGCACTCAATATAATTTAATGAAATTCATCATCTTATGAATGTGCAGGAAAATGGGTTATGGTTATATTTTTGAACATGAACTGTTTTCATTGTTCATGAGAATTAAAACAATTGGTCCCTAACATGAATTTAATGATGTTATAAAAATGAAGGTAAATTATAATAATTGGGTTCATAATTAAAAAAAATATTATTATTGTGTGTTTACCATTGTTAGTCAGAACCTTGTAGTCGGATAGTTAAATATGGTGTTAGTGCCTCAGTTCTAAATAAAAATGGTGTGTGGTAATGCCCATACCTTGTACGAAAACTCTATTCATTAGATCTATGAAGAGAGAGGGTGCATTAGTCAGTCCAAAAGGAATTACTGTAAACTTGTAATGCTTGTACCCAGTTCGAAATGTTGTCTTCAGAATGTCTTCCTTCTTCACACACAACTGATGATATCATGATCTATGTTCAATCTTTGAAAATATTGAGCTCAATGAATTTTATCGAATATATCATCAATGTGAGGTAGGGGATACTTGTTCCATATTGTTATATCATTGATCTCCCTATAGTCAATGCACAACCTCATAGATCCATCATAGTTCTTAACAAAAAAAATAGTGGCACCCCATGGAAAAGCGCTATGGAGAATAAATCATTTATTACTCAATTCCTCACGTTGTTTCTTTTGTTCCAATAATTCGACAGTGTCCATTATATAATGGGTCTTCGATATGGGCCTTGAACCAGGAATTAAATCAATGGAAAAAATAATTTCCCATTCTAGAGGATGTCTAGGTAAATCCTTTTGAAACACATAAAAATATTCATTCATAATATGTACATCGTCTATTTGAACATTCTTTTCCTCACAAATAGTTATTTCATTCTCATCCTCCCCAATAATTGAATATAGTTGAGATACCTGGGGCGGATCTATGTAATAATCAGGTGGTGACATTTCTTCTCTAAAGATAAGGTACTCCTTATCAGCATCTAAAATTCTAACCTTCTTATTATTACAATACATTTTCACATCATGGTCTGAAATCCAATCTATACTGAGGATTATATCAAATTAATTCATGGGTATGACGATGAGATCAATAGATAATGAACATTTATATGACCCAATGGGAATTTATTTTCATTTTTTTTGCAATGATACTTCCATTAGGAGTTTCAACTAACAACTCCATTGTTAAATCAAATTATAAATATATAATTTTCTTAACAAAATAGGAAGATATTAAATAATGTGTTGATCTATAATCTGATAAAGTATTGGCTAAATAGAAGGTAACCAATAAATTAACACCCCCCATCTCTTTTGGAGCATCAACCTTAGTAGTATTGATCAAATAGGAATGGTCTTTATCCATTGGAATATTCTATGGTATATTTACTTGGGGCTTAGGAAATTCATTTTTATAATGCCCCATTTCACTATAATTGTTGCATTCAACATTGTTGACCTCCTTCATTCCCTTGAAATCACGAGCATTGTGATATTTTTCACCACATGTGTAATAGACTCCCATTCCCTTTAGACTAGTACCGAGGTGTTTCTTGCCACATTTACCATAGGATGGAAATTAATATTTTCTATTCTACCCCTTATTTCCATTTGTAGAGTGTTCATCAGATCAACTCTCCTATTACGTTACTTTAATTCTGTAAGACTTAGAAAATTCATTTTCTATCTTGATAGCACATGAGATAGTATCTTTTTATGATGAGAATGATTGTGAGACTAATTCTCGACGGATAAATGGGTTTAAACCATCAAATAATTGACCAATATTAATCCTTGGGTTAGATTTATAATTTGATACAGGCCTCACTAACCTTGTAATGTTATCCTCATACTTTGTGACATTCCCATTTTCATTTTGACTCATACTCAGAAATTGTCTTTCTATATCTGCTTGATGGTTACGAGCAATGTATTTTCTATGAAAAGCTCATTACACTCCCTCCAATCCATATTAGATTCTTCTTCATATTCTATGGTGTTTTGAATTAATGGCCATCATTGATCTGCATCTCTTGTGAGGCGATAAACTGACATGTTAACTTATTCCCTTTCATTACTCCCCAAAGCATGAAATATTTTCTCTACGAGACTTATCCATTGATCATCTACAAATGTATTTGTTGTCCAATTGAATGTTGGTGGGTTTTTCCTCATGATGTCGTCTAAAATTGATCCTCTACATTTTGGATCAGGGTTCTACATATGGGTATGGTTATTATTCACAACCTGAGAGAGTCGTCCCAGTTTGGTGATAAGCTGATCATCCCCAATAGTAGCAGCAGCACCACTATAATTATCACTAGTAGGAGGGAAATCTCTATAAGCATTAAATGTATTGTTATAGTTTCCATTCCATCCACTAGGCGCCATTTCCATATAATGGAATACACGAGATTAGTTTATGAATTGGAATAAATAATTCCAGACTTATAAAACCCTTAAAATAAAATTAATAGTTTAGGGATATAATCCATAATCATAAAAATGTTTTCTTTTAGCAATAATATTCTCATAAATCATTCATAATAATTTGTAATGAAAATGTGAATTATCCTAAGAAGATCCCCCGGGAGGGTCGTTACCAAGAATGCATCAATTCTCATTGTCATGTTTCAAGAAACCTCGGGTCAAGCCCAAAACTCCTTGTCATAGTTTTCACTCCTAGGTAAATATGTTCTAGAGCTGCCTCTACCTACTCGTATCCAAAAATGGATTGGTTTCTTGGAAAACTCATAAAATATCTATATGACCAAAATTCTTGGAATTTCATCAATACTAATCCTCTAAGTCTACCATTGGGTAATGTTATCTTATTATGTTATTTATAAATCTATCTTACACGGTTTTTACAAAAAATAATTTGATACCAACTATAATGCCCCTCCCCTAGTTACCTAGAGACGATTCATTATTACATAAAACATACATGATCAAAATGGGTAAAATCCTGAAAGACTGATCAATTTAGTAGCCTCGGAAGTACTTGATACAAACATAAGACATATATTTTATTATGAATTAAAAAATAATAAAATTTTGTCTCCTTTTAACACATTTATCACCCTTATAATATCCCTACGGGTCTGTAATAATATACTTCTTCGCATCCTGGGATAAATTAATCATAGAAAGGGGAGATATCAGGTGCTCAGTAAGGCTAACAATATAGCAGAAATATTCATAAATAATCATAACCTTTTAAGGAAAATGTATATGAGTAAAACACAATCCTTTTAAATATAAACTTCAGCATAATATGAAAAAGATAAATCAAATAATTCCATTTACTTATTTACAAGGCTATTCAACTAGTCGAATAATCACATGTAATATCAACAACCAATTTTCATAATGATGGAATCCATAATGTCGGACATCATAACCACACAGTGAAGGCCTCTTGCCTAGACAATAAATAATATTTTTTCTATACCATGATCCAAGACAAAAGTTTGTCTCATGAGACCTACTGATTAATCGAGGAGCTATGGAGGGCTGCACTTGTCACTTACTATGTCCAATACGTTCCTTGTATGAAAAGGTTGTAAAATAACATATAAATTCGTATTAAAACCAACATATGAAATGTTAATACATTAACCATATACCATGAATGATATAAAAATAAAACATATACAGTCAAACATATCATAAAACCTTCAATACTATATTTAAGATTGTGTCATCTTCAAAAAAGTGTAAAATCAATCAAAGGATGTTGACATAGATGAAATGAAAACTATTTGAGAGAAATATCTTGTCTATTTTAAAATCATTTAAAAGTACAGTAATTTTAAAACAAAACATATATTTTGAAAATATTTTTATAATCCTTTAAGGGAAGCTTTGAATGTGTTACAACGACGGAAAATAGCCTCACCCACCGTTTAGGTTAGAAAATAATTCTTTCTATAATTTTATCGAATAGGTCGTAAAGGACCTTGTTTGGAAAATGATGGAATTGATCCTTTATAAACATCTCATAAAAAGTCAAAAAAGGAAATAAATTATTTTAAACCATATTATAGGAAATATTAAAAATGTTTTGAAATACATTTCTAATAAACACAGATGTGGATGATAAAGAGGTCCCAGTAGATTCTCACATATAAAAAACCCCGGATAATGAAGAGATTGTAGATTTAACAATTACCTAGTACTTTTCCTTGATTTTGGGTATGTTAACCGCCTGTATAATATTTAAATAATTTTATTAAATTATTAAAGAACCAAATTTCTAAATATGATATCATATATGATCTTATAATAATTATTTGTTAATAATATATCAGTAGTATCATTGTTTCGGGTGTTAAATGATTAGTTATCATTTATAACCGTGGATAAATAAGAAATGTTGTTTTATGTATTAGATTTATTAGTTTCATATCCATAATGATAATTTTTTCTCAACAATTATTGTTAATCATAAAATAAAAAATATTCTTCAATGGTTATGATGGGGATTGAATTCCATCGCGTTCGTGGAGACGGTAATCCGTACGTATGTACGAGCGACCCTATCATTATATTGATGGTTAAATAATATATAATTGGATGGTATATCATATATATAGAATAATTAACTTTTTATATTTATTATTTACATAATTTATAGTCATTATTATACCCATCCACATAATAATGTGTTTGAATAACAAACTACACCATGACGTGGAATCGGTAAGCCGTACGTACACATGTATGATTAATTGCATTCATAGGATGGATACAAAAATTAATATGGTTGTACCATATTTATAATAACATAATAGTATGTAAGAGGTATTGGATTTATTATTTTGGTATGGAAACAACAATGAAATAGGTCATGGAAGATGAAAAGAACTATGAAAGAGGTGGTGAAATTATTATTTCTTCTTTGGGTACTTCCTTTTGATTTGATCAATACGGATCCATAGGTTGGATTTATTATCAAAGAAAGTCCTTTATGACGAAGTGAGGGTAGTTGGGAGGATATAATTTGTAGGCGGTGAATGATACATGTGGATTTGAAGGTGTGAATTTCAGATAAAGGGAAGTACCCTTTTATAAGTGAGGTTAAGGTCACTTTAGGAAAAGCATGATATATTATTTTATTATACAGTCATATTTGATTTATAATGGATCAAAATAAATTATTTAGATGATAAGGTGGGTATGGGTCGAAAGACTCTCAGCCAATAGGTTTTAGACATGCTTAGGTCTCCAAATTAATCTTATCATATAGATTTAACTTTTAGTTACATAGTTTAACCATTACCAAGTATTCTTGTATTATTATAATAAATGGTTAATAAACATAATATAAATATCCAAGAGAACCCCAAGTTTTTCATTATTAATATTTATAACCTTATCTATGTCCTTTTTCAGAACCTTAATTCATTAAAAATATTGTATTAATTAATAATATTGTATTTGTTTTAAAAACTCATTTTTGTCAATTTTGACACTATTTGGTATTGTTGTTTTTGTGAATGTCATAACAACATTATCACTTCAAAAAAAATTATTTAATCAACCCTAACATGTCATATTAACCAATAAAATTAGTGAAATTCATCATAAATATCAAAGAAGTGTTAAATGTGTTAAATTCAATGTTTAATAATTAAACATTGTTTAACATAGGGTTATACATAAGATAAATTATATTATGAAAATTTATTAGAAATATAAAAAATTTTCCTACATAATCGTATTTTATTTATAATTTTTAGTCATTAATATCAAATGTTTTAACCTTTCATTAATACTATAATTACTACATCATCATTATTTCATAAATAAATTTAACTATTTAATGACTAAAAATTATAAATAAAATACGATTATGTAGGAAAATTTTTTATATTTCTAATAAATATTCATAATATAATTTATCTTATGTATAACCCTATGTTAAACAATGTTTAATTATTAAACATTGAATTTAACACATTTAACACTTCTTTAAATAAAATAATAATGAATGTCCTAATGTAATACAGGTGGACCAAAAAGATATTTTTCATTCCAAAGGTTTATTTTTGGACGAAATTCCCTTATCCAATATAATTAGTACATGTGTTAGGGTAATTATAATATCATTTTTTACCTTTAATTAACCTATTTACTTCTAAATGTACTAAATAAAAGTCAATAGTTACTATTCACCTAAAATTATTTTTATCTCATTAAACCAAATTGTTCATACTGATATCATTTGTGTTTATATGATTTTCCAAATGAAATTCACAGAAGGAGAAAAATTACGTTTTTGGAAAATTTTCAAAAGCGCCTTGAAGGTGTTTAAAAGTCGGTAAAAATTACAATAAAATTTTACATATCTAACATTATTATTAAATGAATCCTATGAATTTCATTGATCATATATAGGTATTATGTATCAATTTTTTCAAAATATAAATTTAAATAATATAAAAAATTATTTAAATAAAATGTCAGTTTTAAACAATAACGAAGTGTTTTCACAATTCATCAAAAATTGAATGGTTTTAGAAAAATACAATGAATTCACCCTAAGCTAATTTTGATATTCTGAATCCAAAAATGAAGTCCATTTTGAAAAATAAAATTCATAAAATTTCAAAAAGTGGGTATTACATTTCTTAAATACTAGTTTGATTGGTCGCGGTGTTTTAGAACTCGAAGTCGCGTACAACACAAGCTATTGTATTATTAAAAAAGAAGCGTATTGTGGATGCTTGGGTTTTTACACTCTCCCATCCTATAAGAAATTTAGTCCATGAAATTTATGGAATATTACTGCATAATAAGATTCAGGTGGTTGTACATCATATGTTCCTCAGGTTCTCACATTTCCTCTTCCATCTTATGATTTCTCCATAGAACTTTTACCAGGAGAGTTATCTGGTTTCTCAACACTTGTACTCTGGAATCTATAATTCTTATAGGCTCTTCGCAATAAGACATGTCATTTTTCTGTTCAATTTCATCATAGGTGAGTACATACGTTGGGTCATGCTTTTATTTTATCAACAATGATACGTGGAACATATTTTGAACATTGAAGAGACTTGGCGGTATTGCCAAATTATAAGTTACAACTCCAATTTGACCAAGAATTTAGAAAGGTATGATGTACCAACGACTTAATTTTCCATTCATACAAAAACTTATAACACCCATACATGGATATACAATCAAGAAAACCTCATATTTTACTTAAAATTCCAAATCATTCCTTCGGTTATTGGCATAATTCTTTTTCCTACTCTGAGCTGCTTTGATGTGGGTTTGGATAACCATAGGCTTTTCCATTTTTTCCTCAATATGTTTTGGGTATATGAGTTTTATTTTACTAACATAATCCCAAAAAGATGGTTTGCGAATTCTCTTTATATATAACGCTTCATATGGTACCATCTGAATACTTGAATGGAAGCTATTATTAAAGGAAAATTCTACCAGAGGAAAATATTAACACCACTAACAATGAAAGTCATGTGAGCAATATCTCAATGTGTCTTCTAAGGTTTTAATAGTCTATTATAATTATCCATCAGTTTGAGGGTGGTAGGAAGTGCTCAAATTAATTTCAGTATCAAAGCCCTTCTAATGATGTTTTACAGAATCGTGATGTAAAACTAGGATCATGATCAGAAACAATCAATAGGGGTACTCCATGAAGTCATAAAACATCATTTATATATAGTCTTTCAAGACGTTCTAGTGGTAAATCTTCTCTTATAGCAAGAAAATGTACATACTTGGTAAGACGATCAATAATGACCCATATTGCATCATTCATTCTAAGTGTCTTTGGTAGTCCCATCACAAAGTCCATCATAATATCATCCCATTTCCACTAAGGTATGTGAAGAGGTTTCATAAATCCTCTATGATATTGTCTTCCTGCTTTCACTTGTTCACAAACCATATATCTTGGAACATAATTAGAATTATCTTTGTTCATGTTGTCCAGCCAAAATTTTTCCCTCCAATATCTATACATATTTGTTATACTAGGGTGTATAGTGAAATAGGATCTGTGAGAATTATCCA
Organism: Viscum album; assembly: GCA_963277665.1. Taxonomy (NCBI): domain Eukaryota; kingdom Viridiplantae; phylum Streptophyta; class Magnoliopsida; order Santalales; family Viscaceae; genus Viscum; species Viscum album. Next base: position 1,910,600,281 of record OY728133.1, read on the forward strand.
ACAATTTTCTTTTTAGATCCAGTATGTTCAGAACAAAAAGTATCTTCCAAAATTTCCAAATCCCATATTCAAACATGAATTCAATTAATCTCCCATCATTCACATCTTTAAATTTTTTTAACATCATCATCATTAGTCTGAGAACAATTTATTGTTTCTCGTAAAGATGGTTTGGAAAACATTTGAAAAAGTATTTATGTTTCACCTTCCATGATTATTCCCATATACATCATTACTAGATCCATGAACTTAGGATCCCTTTTAATTCCCATCTTATTCAAAAATCTATGATCCATTCTAATAAAAGAATCTCCCACTTTATTTTCCTTCCCTGAGAGGTAGTGTATTGTAAAATCATAGTACGTGAGTAGTTTAATCCATCGTCTTTGCCTCGTGTAGATTTATTTCTATGAGAAAATATCTTTCAAACTATTTTGAATGATATATATCTCACTTTTTTCACCAAAGAGATTGTGTCTTCATATATTCAAATAAATGATTACAGCTGCTACCACAAGATAATGAGTATGATAGTTTTGTTCTTGATTTTTTAGCTGTCGTGATGCATAGGAAATAACTCTATCAATTTTCACAAGGGCACAATGAAGTCCTTTCTATGAAAGATCACTATAAATATCAAACTCATCATTCCCTAATGGAAGAGTAATGATAGGATCATTTACTAATCGTTTCTTTAGTTCTTAGAAAAAAAATTCACACACTTTTTTCCAAAAATATTTCACCCATTTACGTGTGACCGTAGATAATGGGTTTTCCAATCAGGTAAAATTTTGGATGAAACTCCGAAAATAACCTGCTAAACCAATAAAACCGCATACCTTAGTTATACTCATCGGTGATGGCCATGATTTTATTGATCTCTCCTTATAAGGATCAATAGAGATTCCATACATAGAGAAAATATGGTCATGAAAAAAAAATTCTTGAAGCTAGAATTCATACATGCTAAACGTCCAATAAAATTAATTTATTCTATGGGGTTTCTGAATAGTGTGCAAGTGATTTTCATGATCATCATACCATTTGGATTAAACCAATATATCATCAATATAAATCACGAAAAATTCATCATGATATTCCTTGAATACACTATTCATTTGATCTAGGAAATAAGAAGGTGAATTAGTCAGTCCAAAAGGACTTACTGTAAACTCATAATACCCGTACTTGGTTGGAAATGTTATTTTTAGAATGTCTTCAATCTTCACACACACCAGATGATATCCATATCGATGGTAAATCTTTGTAAAATACTATGATCCGTGAATAATATCTAATAAATCATCAATGCGGGGTATATGATACTCGTTCATTATTGTTATAGCATTGATCCCCATTTAGTAAATGCATAAACTCATAGATCCATTATTCTTCTAAACAAAAAGAACATGGGAATCAAATGAAGAAATACTAGGGAGAATAAATCATTTATTACTCAATTACTCTAGTTGATTCTTTAGTTCAACTAATTCCACAGTGGTCATTCTATATGGGTTCGTATATATGTGTCTTGAACCAGAAATTAAATCGATGGAAAACTCAGTTTCTCAATCTGGAGGATGATGAGGTAGATCCTCTGGAAACACATCAACATATTCTTTCAGAATAGGTACATACTCTTTTTGAACATTTATTTCCTCACCCAGATTTATTTAATTCAATTCCTCCCAAATAGTTTAATTTAGTTGAGATACTGGGGGTAGATCTAGATAAGAATCAAGTGGCGGAAATTCTACTCTAAAGATAAGGTACTTCTTATCATCATAAAAAATTGTGACCTCCTTCTTCTTAAAATAAATTTTCACATCATGATCGAAAATTGAATCCATGATAATGATTATATAAAATTAAATCATGGGTATGATGATGATATAAGTAGATAATAAACATTTATTTACTCTAATGGGAACCGATTCACTGATCTTTTCAGCAATGATACTACCCTTAAGAGTTTTGACTGAACATTCCCTTGTTTAATAAAATTGGAAATATCTCATTTTCATAGAAAAATGGGAAGATATTAAACAATTTAATGATCTAGAATCATAAAATGCATTGGAGAAACATGATGAAACCATTAAATTACCTACCACCATTTCTTTCAAAGCATCAACCTCAGCAGTAGTGATAACATAGCTTGCCTTTTCTCCCCTATCCCATTCTGAGGTATGTTTCCTTGGAGCATAGGACATTAATTTTCATAATTCCCCATTTCTTTACAATTATAGCATTAAACATTGTCATCCTCTTTCTTTCCCTTTAAATCATGAGCTTTATGACAATTTTCCCCAAACTTATAATTGACTCCAATTCCATTAAGTCATGTATGGGGGTGTTTCTTCCCACATTTACCGTAGGATGGAAACTCAACTTTTCCCTTCCTCCCCTTATTTCCTTTTCCAGAGTGTTCAAGAGATCTCTTCTTATCATTCTTTTCCATAATGTTGTAAGACATATATAATTCATGTTCTGTCTTGATTGCACTTAAGACAATATCTTTGTATGATGAGAAGGATTTTGAGACTAATGATCTGTGGAGAAATTATTTTAATCCATCAAATAATCGATCAATCTTACTCATTGGGATACATATATAATTTTCATCATGCCTTTCTAACATTGTAATGTTATCCTCACACTTTTCAACATTCATATCCCTATTTTACCTCAGACTCAGAAATTGTCTTTCCATATCTGCATGATGATCACAAGGAATGTATATTTCTATGATAATATCTTTAAACTCCCTTCATTACATATTTGAAACTTCTTCATATTCCTTTGTGATTTTATGTAATGAACGCCATTGATCTGCATCTCCCTAGAGGTGATAAACTGCCATAATAACTTTTCCCCTTTCGCAACTATCCAATGCATGAAATGTTTTCTCTAAGGAACATATCCATTGGTCTGCTAAAAAAGGATATTTTTGTCTCATTAAATGTTTGTGGTTTTTTTTCATCATGAAGCATTCTAACATTGAGAATCTTCATTGATGATCAGGGTGCATGATATGGGTAAGGATATTATTCATAACCTGAGTGTGTTTTCCCAATCTACTAATATGCTGATCAGCACTAGTTGCATCACCATTTCCACTATAATTATCATTAGTAGGAGGGAAATCCCTACATGGAATACGTGTATTGATATAGATTCCATTCCTTCCTCTAGGAAGCATTTCTATACAATGGCACACACTATATTAGTTTATGAATTGCAATACATAATTCCAAACATGTAAAACACGTAACATAAAATGAACATTTTATGAATATAATACATAATAATAAAAATGTTTTATTTGAGGAGCTATATACTCAGGATCCAGAAAAATGGATTGAAAATAAATTGTGAATTATCCAAAGGATATTCCATGGGTGTGTCGTAACCATGATTGAATCAAGGTCCATGGTCATGTACCAGGATACACTAGGTTACACTTGAAACTCCTTGTCAGAGATTTCACTCCAAGTTAGATCTTTATCGGAGCTGCCTCTACCTACTCATATCCAGACAGGGATGTATTTCTTGGAAATCTCATAAAATATCTGCAATACCAAAATTCTAGGAATTTCCTCTATATTAATCGTCAATTTCTATCTTAGGGTAATCTTCTAGAATCATATTTTTTATAACTATAGCTTCCAAGTAATGTAATAAACATTCTTTTATACCAGCTGTAACACCCTACCTCTAGTTACCCAGAGTTGGTTCATTATTACATAACACTGGCATGATCACAAGGGATCAAATCCTGAAAGACTAATCCGTTTAGTATCCTTTTATGTACTAGATACAGACATAAGATTTATATTACATTATGAATTCAAAAAATAACAAATTTTTGTCTCCTTTTAACACATTAATCTCCATTAGACTATCCCTACAGGTCTTTAATAATATAATTTTTCACATCCTGGAAAAAATAAAGCATTGAAAGGGGTGAGATCAAGTGCTCATTAAGGATAAAAATATAGTAGAAAAATTCATAAATAATCATAAACATTTACGAAAAATGTATAGTACTAAAACAAAATACTTTTAATCTTAAACATCAGCATGATATGAAAAATTTAAATCAAATAATCTCATTTACTTATTTACATGGATATTCTACTAGTCGAACAATCACATGTAATATCAATAGCCAATTTCATAATGATTGAATGCATAATACCGGACATCATAACAGCATAGTCAAGGCCTCATGCCAATACTATAAATAATATTTTTTCAAGTCCATGTTCCAAGACACTAGTTTGTCTCTGGAGACATACCGATGCATCGAGGAGCTATAGTGGTCTCCACCTGTCACTTACTATGTCCAATGCATTCCTCATATGAAAAGGTTGAAATAGAACATAAACATTCGTATTACAACTTGTATATGGAATGTTAATACTTTAACCATATACCATGAATTTTATAAAAATAACACATCGATAGTAAAGAATATCAAAAAAACCTTCAATACAATATGGAAGATTTTGTCAACTTCAAACAAGTGTAAAATCCATCAATGGATGTTCACATAGATGAAATCAAAACTATTTGAGAGAATGATCTCTTTCAATTTTGAAATCATTTAAATGTACTGTAATTTTAAAAAAAATTATTTTTGAAAATATTCTTAGAGGATTTTAAGGGAATCATTGAAGGTGTTACAATGGCAGAAAATAGCCGCACCCACCGTATAATTTAAAAGAACATTCATTGATTAATTTTGTCGATAAGGTCGTAAAGGGCCTCGTTTGGAAAATAATGGTAGGAATCCTTTATAAACATGTAATAAAAAGTCAAAAAAGGGTATGAATTTCATTAAACAATATTATATGAAATAGGGTAAATGTTTTTAAATACATTTCTAAGAAACAAGGATGTGGATGATAAAGTGGTCCCAATAGATACTCACCTATAAACATCCACAGATAATGAAGAGATTGTAGAACTAATAATTAACTTGTACTTCTGCTTAATTTAGGGTATGTTAACCTCATATATAATATATAAATAATTTTATTAAATAATAAAAGAACCAAATACATAAATATGATATCATATATGATCTTATAATAGATCTGTGTAAATTATATTTTAGTAGAATCATTTTTTCGCATGTAAACTGAATCGTTATCCATTATATGATTGGTTATGAATGCCATTTTTGTCATGTGTTGGATGTATTCGATTCATATCCAAAAATATATTATGTTTTTAAACATTATTTTTAATTTATTAAATTAAAATTATTCTTGAATGGTTATGATGGGGATTGAATTTCATCGCGTTCGTGGAGACGGTAGTCCGTTCGTACGAATGAGGGACAATATCTTTCTATTGATGGTAAAATAGTATTTAATTAGATGGTATATCATATATAAATAATCATTAAATTGTTATATTTATTATTTATATCAGTTATACTCTTTATTAAACCCATCCAAATAATGAAGTGTTTGAATAACAAACTACACCACGACGTGGAGACGATAAGCCGAACGTACACACGTATGGTGAATTGTCATTCACAGGATGGATTAAATAATGAATATGGTTGTATCATATTTATTATAAAATAATATGATGTAAAAATTACAGGATTTATTATTTTTGTATGGAAACAACAAAGAAAGTGGATGTGGAAGAAGAAAATAACATTGAAAGAGGCGGTGAAATTATTACCTCTTCTCTGGGTGCTTCCTTTTGATTTTACCAAAAGGGCTCATTCGGTTGGCTTTATAATCAATGGAAGACCTCTATGATGAAGTGAGGGTAGTCGGGTGGATATTGTTTTAGGGGTTAGATGAGCCATGTGGCTTTGGAGGTGTGATTTTGAGAGAAGGGAAAGTATCCTTTTATAAGAGATGTGAGGGTCACTTTTGGAAAAAACATGAAATAATATATTATTATACAGTCATATTCGGTTTATAATGGCTTAAAATTATTTATTTCGATACTAAGGGGGTGATGGGTCGAAAACCTCTCATCCAATAAGATTTAGTCAGGTTTAGGTCACCATATTAATCTTATCTTTTAGATTTAACTCTTTGTTAAATAGTTTAACTTTTACCATATATTATTATATTATTATAATAAATGGCTAATAAACAAAATATCAAAACCCAATAGAACCCAAAGTGGTTCATTATTAAAATATATAACCTTATCTAATTCCTTTTCATGATCCTTAGTTTCTTACGAATATTATTTCTATTAATAATATATTATTTGTTTTAAAAACTCATTTTTGTCAATTGTGACACTATTTGGTATTTTTGTCTTTGTAAAAGTCATAAAAACATTATCACGTTGAAGAAATTTATTTAATCAACCCTAGAAAGTCATATTAACCATGAAAATTAGTTAATTTCATCAGAAGCCCAAATTTAAATTTATTTTGATATTTATAATATCAATTGTTTCAATCTTTCATTAATATTGTAATTACTGCATCATCATTGTACCATAAATAAATTTAATAATATAATGTCTAAAAATTATAAATAAAATAAAATTCTTTAGGAATCCATTTTATATTTCTAATTAATATTTATAGTATAATTTATCTTATGTATAACCCTATGTAAAAATAGTTTTTCTATTAAACATATAATTTTACACTTTTACTCTTCTTTAAATAAAATAATTATTAATGTCATAGTCTAATACAAGTTGACCAAAATGATATTTTTCATTACTAAAGCTGATTTTGGCCGAAATACACTTATCAAATATAATTAGGATATGTGCTAGGGTAATTATAATATCATTTTCACTTTTAATTTCCCTATTTACGTTTAACTATGGGAAATAAAAGTCAAAAGTTACTATCCGTCAAAAATTATTTTCATTTATTAAACAACATTTTACTTACTGATGTCAACCGTGTCCCTTTTATTTTTTAAATTCAATTCATAGAAGCTGTAAAATTACATTTTATGAAAATTTGCAAATGCGCCTTGAAGTTTGTTAAAAGAAGGTAAAAAGTTCAATAAAATTTTACGTATCAAATATTATTATAAAATGACTCTTGTGAATTAAATTGAACATATATAGCTATTGTGTATCTATTTTTTCAAATATAAATTTAAATAAAATACCTAATTATTTAAATAAAATTTTGGTTTTATACAATTATGATGTATTTTTCACTATTCATCAAAAAATGAATGTTTTCAGAAAAATTCCAAAAATTCACCATAATCGAATATTGATATTCCGAATACAATAATGACGCCTATTTTTAAAATAAAATTTATAAAATTTAAAAAAGTGGGTATTAATTTTCATAACAGCTAGTTTGATTGGTTGTGATGTGTTAGAACTCAAAGTTGCGTACAACGTAAGCTTTTGTATTATTAAAAAAGAAGTGTACCATGGAATCTTGAGGTGTTGCATTCTCCCCTCCTTCAAATCATTTTTCCACAAAATTTATTGAATATCACTGCATAAAAAGATTCTGGTGGTTCTTCATCATAAGTTTCTTGGGTTCCCATGTTTCCTCTTCCATCATATGATTTCTCCATATAACTTTTACCAGACCAGTCGTCTTGATTCTCAACACTTGTTATCTGATATCATGAATTCTGATAGTCTCTTTGCAATAAGATAGGTCAGGTTCTAATTCAATTACTTCATATGTGAGTTCATGCATTGGTTCAGGATTATATTTTCTCAATAGTGATATGTGGAACACATCATGAACTTTAGAGACAGTTGGAGACATTTCCAAATGATAAGACAAAACAACAATTTGTACAAGAATTTCAAAAGGTCTGATGTACCATAGACATAATTTACCCTTAATATTGAAATGTATAACACCCTTCTAGGAATATACCTTAAAGAAAACATGATATCTAACTTGTAATTACAAATCCTTCTTATAGTTATCGGAATAGATCTTTTTCGCACTTTGAGCTATTGTGATGTGGTTTTGGATAACCTTCACCTTATCCATGGTATCCTCAAAATGTTCTGGGCCTACGAGTTTACATTCACCTAAATCATCCCAACAAGTTAGTGTGCGATAGCACTTTACATATAATTCTTCATATGGTACTATTTCATAACATGAATGGAAGCTATTGTTGTAGGAAATTCTAATAGATGTAAATATTGATCCCACATACCTTGAAAGTAAAGTGAGAAATATCTCAACATGTCTTCTATGGGTTTAATAGTCTGTTTTAATTGGAAATTAGTTTGAGGGGGGTTGGTAGTTCTCAAATGATGTTCATTATCCATGGCCCTCTAAATATGTTTTCAGAATCATGATGTAAAATGGGGATCACAATCAGAAACAATCGATATATGTACTCAATGAAGTCTTAAAACATCATTAATATATAGTATTTCTAGACGTTCAAGTGTTAAATCATCACTTATAGCATGAAAATGTACTTAATTGGTAAGACGATCAATAATGACCCATATTTCATCATTCCTTTTAAGTTTAATTGGTATAACAATGAAGAAATCCATCGTAATATCATCCCATTTCCACTCTGGTATGCGATGATGTTTCAGGAATCCTCTAGGATGTTGTCTTCCAGCTTTCACTTGTTGACAAACCATTCATCTTGGAACATAATCAGAAATCACTCTCTTCATGTTCTTCCATGAAATATATTCCATAATATCTCTATACATATTTGTCATACTTGGGTGTATAGTAAAATTGGAGCTATGTGCACCATCCAACAATTCCCTTTTTAGATCAGATATGTCTAGGAAATAATGTCTATTACCAAATTTGCAAATCCCATCTTCATACACAATGTTGATCAATATCCCATAATTCACATCTTTAATTTACTTTTTAAACTCCTCATCATCATTATGATAACATTTTATCCTTTCTAGTAAAGATGCTTTGGGAACCATATGAAAACGTATTTATGTTTCACCTTCCATGATTATTACCATATACATAATTACTATATCCATGACCATATGATCCATTTCAATTCCCATATGGTTCAAAACTCCATGATCATTTCTGCTCAAAGCATCTTCGACCTCATTTTCCTTCCCCGAGTAGTAGTGTATTGTGAAATAATAATACTTGGGTAGTTCAAGCCATCGTCTTTGCCTCCTGTAGAGCTATTTCAATGAGGAAATATATTTCAAACTCTTTTGAATGATATATATCTCAAACAAATTTCTCCAAAGATATTGTGTCTTTATATATTCAAATAAATTATTACAGCTACTAACTAAAGATAATGAGAAGTATAGTTTTGTTCTTGAATTTTTAGCTGTCGTGATGCATAGTCACTACCTCTATTTATCTACATAAGGACACAATCAAGTCCTTTCTTTGAAGCATCACTATAAATAACAAAACCATCATTACCTGATGGAAGATCCAAGATATGGTCATTGATTAATCTTCCATTAAGTTCTTCAAAAAAAATTCACACTCTTTTGTCCAGAAAAATTTCACCCTTTTCCCAGTGATCATGGATAATGGGTTTGCCAATGGGGAAATATTTTGAATGAAACAGTGATAATAAACTGCTAAACCAATAAAACTATGTACCTTAGTTATACTCATCGGTGTTGGCCATGGTTTTATTGCTCTTTCCTTATAAGGATCAAAAGAGATTTCATCCATAGAGAAAATATTTATAAGAATATAAATTTCCTAAAACTAGAAATCATACTTTCTAAACATCCCATATAATTCACTTATTCTGAGGGTTTTTAGAATAGTGTGAATGTGATTTTCATGATCATCCTAAAATTTAGTGTAAAGAAATATATCATCAATAAAGACCACTACAATTTCATGATGATATTCTTTGAAAACTCTATTCATATGTTCCATGAATGGAGAGGGTTCATTAGTCAGTCCAAAAGGCATTACTATAAACTCTTAATTCTTGTACCTTGTTTGAAATGATATTTTTGGAATGTCTTCCTTCTTCAAACACAATAGATGATATCCAAATCGAAGGTAAATATATGAAAAGTATTGTGCCCTATGAAGTAGATATAATAAATCATCAATGTTTGGTAGAGGATACTCATTCATTATTGTTATAGCATTGAGCTCGAAGTAGTCAAAGAAGAAACTCATAGATCCATATTTCATCTAATTAAAAAGAACATGGAATTCCCATGGGGAAACACTAGGTCGAAATAAACCCTTTATTACTCAATTAATCTAGTTTTTTTATTAGTTCCACGAATTCCAAAATGGCCATTCTATAAGGGTTCTTTGATATGGGTCTTGAACTAGGAATTAAATCAATTGAAAACTAAATTTTTCTTTTTGGGGGATGTATAGGTAAATCCTCTTGAAACACGTTAACATATTCTTTCATAATAGTTAAAAATTCTATTTGATCATTCCATTTGTCACCGATAGTTATTTAATTCTCTTACTACCCAATAATTTAATTTAGATGAGCTACCAGGGGTCGATCTAGATAAGAATCAGGTGGTGACATTTCTGCTCTAATGATAAGGTACTCCTTATCATCAGAGAAAATTGCAACCTCATTCTTCTTCAAATAAAATTTTGCATCATGATCTGAAATTCAATCTATTCCAAGGATTATATAAAATTAAATCATGGGTATGATGATGAGTTCAGTTTCTAATGAACAATTATATGCCCTAATGGGAACTGATTCACAAATCATTATTGCAATAATACCTCCCTTAAGAGTTTGGACTAAAAAACCCCTTTTTAATTCAAATTGGAAATATCTAATTTTCATAGAAAAATGGGAAGATATGAAACATCTTGATGATCCAGAATCAAATAAAGTGTCGGATAAACTAGGGGAAACCATTAAATTACCTACCACCATGTCTTTCAAAACATCAACCTTAGCAGTAGTGATCGTATATGCTTGTCCTAGCTCACTTGGCCCTTTTTGAGGTATGTTTCTTTGGAGCTTAGGAAATTAATTTTCATAATGCCCCATTTCTCAACAATTGTAACGTTCAACATTGGCATCCTCTTTCTTTTCCTTGAAATCATGATCTTGGTGACATTTTTCAACACACTTTTAATAGACTCCCATTCCATTCAGGCATGTACGGGGGTGTTTATTCCCATATTTACCATAAGATGGAAATTAAAATTTTCCATTATTCCCCTTATTTCCATTTCTAGAGTGTTCTATAGATCTCTTCTTCTCTTGCTTTTCTTTAAAGTCATAAGACATAGAGAATTCATTTTTTGTCTTGATAGGAGATTGGAAAATATCTTCTTAAGATGAGAAGGATTGTGATACTAACGATTGATTGAGAAATATTATTAACTCATAAATTAAACAATCAATCATACTATTTGGGATATATATATAATGTAAAGCATGCCTTGGTAACATTGTAGTGCTACCTAGTACTTTTTGACATTCTCTTACACCTTTTACCCCAGACACATAAATTGCCTTTCCATATCCGTTCGAGGCTCAAAAATAAATTATTTTTCTAGGAAAAGCTCATTAAACTCCCACCGTTACATATTTGATACTTTTTCATCTTATTTTCTGTTTTTAATTAATTACCACCATTGATATACATCTCCCATGATGCGATAAACTCCCATGATAACTTTTTCCCTTTCCATACTGCCAAAAGCATGAAATATTTTCTATAAGGAACGTATCCATTGCTAAGATACGAATTGATTTTTAGCCTCATTTAATATTGGTGGTTGTTGCCTCATGAAGCAATCTATCATTGAACCTCCGCATTGGGGAACAGTGTGATCCTTACAGGTAAGTATATTATTCATAACCTGAGTTAGTGGTCCCAATATTTTGGTAAACTGATTAGCACCAGTTGCATCACCAGCTTCACTATAATTATCTTGAGTAGGAGGGTAATCCCTACATGGATTTCTTGTATTGATACAGTTTCCATTCCTTCCACTAGGCTCAATTTCTATACAATAGAATACACTAGATTAGTTTATGAATCACAATACATAACTCCAAACTTGTAAAACACTAAACATAAATTGAACAGTTTATGGATATAATCAATAATAATAAAAAAATTCATTGAGAATTTATATACATAAAAATATTTTATAATGGTTTTGTAAAAAGAATGTGAATTACAATAATCATATCCCATGGGTGTGTCGTAACCAAGAGTGTTGTACGACATGTTGTCTTGTATGAGGATACCCTGGTTCAAACCCATAACTCCTTGGTGGAGTTTTCACTCCTAGGTACATCGGTGATAGAGCGTCCTCTACCTACTCATATCTAGACAGGGATGTATTTCATTTAAATCTCACAAAATATATTCATTAAAAAATTTCTAAGAAGTTTTTATATACTAATCTTCAAAGTATATCTTAGGAAAATGTTCAATAATTAGAGTTTTTATAAATCCAACTTCCAAAGTTTGTACTAAACTTCCTCTGATACCAACTATAATGCCCTGAACCAAGTGACCAAGAGTCGGTGATTTATTACATAACATTGGCATGATCACAAGGGATCAAATCCCAAAATAGAGATAATTTTAGTATCCTTGTATGTACTAAATACAAACATGTGTTTTATATTAAATTATGAATTAAAAATAACATCATTGTGTCTCCTTTTAACAAATTTATCTCCCTTAGACTATCTCTTCAGGTTAGTCATAACATAATTCTTAGAATCCTGGAAAAAAAATGAAACATAGAAATGGTTGAGGTCAGATGCTCAATAAGGATAATAATATACAAGAAAATTTCATAAATAAGCATAAACATTTTAAAAAAAATTATAAGACCAAAAAATAAACCTTTTATACATAAACATCATCATAAAATGGAAAATATAAATCAAATAATTCCATTTACATATTCACATGGATATTCTACTAGTCGAATAATCACATATAAAATCAATAGCCAATTTAATAATGATTGAATACATAATTAAGGACATCATAACCACATAGTCATGGTCTCGTGCCATGACTACAAATAATATTTTCTCAAGGTGTTTTTCCAAGAGACTAGTTTTTCTCTTGAAACCTACCAATGAATCGACGAGCTATAGTAGCTTCCACCCATTTCATACAAAGTCCAATGCATTCCTAAATTGAAAATGTTGAAACATAACATAAAAATTCAAATTAAAACTAGCATAAAGAATGATAATACTTTAACCACAATCCATAAATGGTATAAGAATAACACATCCACAATCAATCAAATCTCTAAACATAAAATACAATATAGAAGATTTTATCAACATCAAACAATTGTAAAATCCATCAAAGGATGTTGACGTAGATGAAATCAAAAACTATTTGATATAAAACTATCTTTCTATTTCGAAATCATTTAAAAGTCCTATAAATTTAAAAGAAAATATTTATTTTGAAAATATTCATATAATCTTTTAAGGGAATCTTTGAAGGCGTTACAACGGCAGAAAATAACCACACCCACATGAAAATTTAAAAGAAAATTCTTTCCACAATTTTGTCAAAAAGGTCGTAAAGGATCTTGTTTGGAAAATGACAGAAATAATCCTTTACAAAAATATCATAAAAAGTCAAAAAAGGGTATAAATGAATTTAACCCATAGTATAAGAAATAGTAAATTTTTTTCAAATACATTTCTATGAAACGGAGATGTGGATGACAAAGTGGTCCCTGTAGATACTTACGTACAAACAACCTCTGATAATGAAGAGATTGTTGAATTAACCCTTACCTTGTACTTTTTCATAATAGAAGGTATGTTTACCGACTTTATAACAGTAAAATAATTGGTATTAGATTATAAATGAACCAAATACCTAAATATGATATCAAATACGGTATTCTAATATTGATTTGTTAAAAATATTTTAGTAGTATCATAGTTTTGGGTGTTAGCTGATTCATTTTCCTTTCCCTGTGTGGTTACGTAGGCCATGTTTTTTATGGATAGGATGTATTTGATTCATAAACATAATGATATTATGTTATTAAATATTATTTTTTATCATAAAATGAAAATTATTCATGAATGGTTATGATTGGGAATGAATTTCATCACCTTCGTGTAGACGGTAATCCGTACATACGAACGAGCGACAATATCAATCTATTGATTAAGAAATAGTATTTAATTGGATGATATATCATATAGAAAGAATCAATAACATGTTTTATTTATTATTTACATCACTTGTACTCATTATTATACCCATCCAAATAATGACGTGTATTAATAACAAACAACACCACGCTGTGGAGACGGTAATCTGTACACACACACGTATGGTGATTGATCATTAATAGGATGGATAGAATAATGAATATGGTTGAACCGTATTTATACTATCATCAAAGTACGTATAAGGTACTATAGTTATTATTTTGGTATGTGAACAACAAGGAAAGAGGAAGTGGATGAAGAAAATAACTTTGAAAGAGGTGGTAAAATCATTATCTCTTCTTCGGGTGATTCCTTTTGGTTTGATAAAAACGGCTCCTTATGTTGGGTTTATGATCAATTTATGGCCTCTAAGATTAATTAATGGTAGTTGGAAGGATATTATAGCAAGGTTTGGCCCTGCCAAATGGATTTGGGGGTGTGATTTTTATAGAAGGGGAAGTTCCCTTTTATAATAGAGGTGAGGGTCACTTTAGGAAAATCTAGAAATATTATTTTATTATACCATCATATTCGGTATATAATAGCTCCAAAATGAATTATTTCGAGGATAAGGTGGGTATGGCTTGACAAAATCTCAACTAATGGGTTTTAGACTGGTTTAGGTCACCATATTAACCTTGTCTTTTATATTTAACTCTTAGTTAAATAGTTTAACTTTTACCATGTATTTTTGTATTACTATAATAAATGGTCTGTTAAATGTTTATAAAAATATTGGTAAACCAAAAGTGGTTCATTATTAATATATCTATACATATCTATGTTCTTTGGATGAACCTTATATTTTTATAAATATATTATCAATTTATAATATAGAATTTGATATAAAAAATGATTTATGTCAATTTTGAACCTATTTGGTATTTTTTAGAATGTTATTAAAACTTTATCACTTCAAAAAAAATTATTTAATAAACCCTAATAGGTCATATTAACCAATAAAATTATTTTACTTCATCGGATATATCAATTTATTTTTATTTGGAAATTTATAATATTAATTATTTTAATCATTCATTAAAAAGGTAATTACTGTATAATCATTGTATCATAAATAAATTTAATTATATAATGTCTAAAAATTATAAATAAAATTCCATTATTTATGAAATTATTTAATCGTTCTAATGATTATTTATATTATAATTTATCTTATGTATAATCCTTTATAAAACAAATTTAGTTATAAGACATAGACTTTAAAATTTTTTACTCTTCTTTGAATAAAATAATAATAAATGACATAATCTAATATAAGCTAACCATAATGATAATAATTTATTCCTAAGGATTATTTTGGTTTTAATAAACCTAACCAATAGAATTATGACAAGTTTTAGGGAAATTATAATATATTTTTACCTATAATTAACCTATTTACTTTTAACCGTGATAAATAAAAGTCAAAAGTTACTAATCACAATAACTTATATTCAATTAATTGAACCGTATTTTACTTAGTGATGTCAACAATTTCTCTCATATTTTTTAAATTAAATTAACCTAAGAGGTAAAATTAAGTTTTATGTAAATTTGAAAATGCACCTAGAAGGTGGGTAAAAGACGTTAAAAAGATCAATAAAATTTTATATATCTAATATTATTATAAAATGACTCCAATGAATTACATTGTACTTTCATATATATATATATATATTATGTATATATTTTAACCTAATATAAATTTAAATAAAAAATATAATTATTAAAATATGAAGTCAGTTTTAAATAATAATGCATTCTTTTTCACTATTCATCCAAAAATTAAAAGTTTTTTGAAAAATACCCAAAATTAACCCTAAGATATTTTTAATATTCGAAATCCAAAAATGAAGTCCATTTTGAAAAATAAATTTATAAATTTTCAAAAAGTCAGTTTTAATATTCATAACGACTAGTTTAATTGGTTGTGGTGTGTTGGAACTCGATGTTGCGTACAACGCAAGATATTGAATTAAAAAAAATATGCATATTGTGGAACCTTGGGGTGTTACATTCTCCCCTCCTTCAAATAAATTTTTCCTCAATATTTCTAGAAAATTACGGTAAAAAATATTCGGGTTGTTCATCATCATAAGTTTCTCAGGTTCCCTTATTGCATCATCCATCTTATGATTTCCCCATAGATATTTTACCAAGTGAGTCGTCTGGTTTCTCAACACTTGTTCTATGGTATCAAAAATTATGAGAGACTCTTTGCAAAAATACATGTTGTGTTCCAGTTCTATTTCTTCATAGGTGATAACATGTGTTTGGTCAGACATGTATTTTCTCAACAGTGATATATGGAACACATCATGAACATTGGGGAGACTTGGCGCCATTTCCAAACAACAAGCTACTACTCCTATTCGTTCTAGAATTTTGAAATGTATGATGTACTTGGGAATTAATTTAAACTTCTTACAGAAACATATAACATCATTCTAGGTTGATACTTTCAAGAAAACACGCTCTCATAATTGAAATAAAAAATCCTTCTTTTGGTTATCGGCACAGATCTTTTTCCTACTTTTAGTTACTTTGACGTGGGTTTGGATAACTGTCACCTTTTCCATTGTTTCCTCAACATGTTATAGTCCAATGAGTTTTATTTCACCAACATCATCCCAAAAAGTTGGTGTGCGACATCTCATTCCATATAACGCTTCATATGGTGCCATCTAAATATTGGAATTGAAGATATTGTCATAGGAAAATTCAACTAGAGGTAAATATTGAAATTAGATACCTTGAATGTCATGTCAGGAAGATCTCAACATGTTTTCTAAGGTTCGAATAGTCCATTCTAATTTTCCATCAGTTTGAGGGTGGTAGGTAGTTCCCAAATGAAGATCATTAACCAAGGCCTTCTGAATAATTTTCTAGAATATTGATGTAAAATAGATATCACAATTAGAAACAATCGATAGAGGTATATCATGAAGTCTTAAAACTACACTAACATATAGTTTTCTATACATTCAAGTGGAAAATCACCTCTTATATCAAGAAAATTTGCTGACTTGGTAATATGATCAACAATGATCCATATTGCTTCATTCCTTATACGACCCTTTGGTAGTCCCATGACAATGCCCATCATAAAACAAACCCATTTTCACTCAGGTATGGGAAGAGGTTGCATAAATCCTCTACGATTTTTTCTTCTTGCTTTCACTTGTTTACAAACCACACATCATGAAACATAATCAGTAATCTCTATCTTCATGTTGTCCAAACAAAAAATTTTACTTCAAATCTCATTACATCTTAGTACAACCATGGTGTATTGAGATATTGGAGCTATGAGTGTCATCCCAAAATTCCCTTCCAGATCAAGTATGTTAGGAACATAGTGTCTCTTCCCAAATTTCAAAATCCCATCTTCATATAAAAATTTGATCAATATCCCATCGTTCACACATTTAAATTCCTTTTTAATCTCCTCCTCATATGTTTGAGAAATTTTTATCCTTTCTAGTAATGATGGTTTGACAACCATTTGAAAAAGTATTGATGTTTCACCTTACTTGATTATTCATATATCCATCATTACTGCATCCCTGAACATTGGATCCATTTCAATTATCATCATGTTCAAAACTACAGTATTCTTTTAACTCAAAGCATATTTTACCTTATTTTCCATCCCTGGGTGGTAGTGTATAGTGCAATCATAATACTTGAGTAGTTTATTCCATCATCTTTGCCTCATGTTGAGTTGCTTCCACATTTTGACCATAGAGACAGTCTCTCCATATCTACAAAAATATATTATAGTCGATGACTCAAAATATGAGTAGGATAGATTTGTTCATGAATTTTTAGATCTCGTGATGCAAATGAAATAACATTATAATTCTGCTTAAGGACACAACCATGTCTTTTCTAAAAAGCATCACATTAAATAACAAACCCATCTTTCCCAGATGGTAGAGTCAAGAAAGAATAATTGACTAATCTTATATTATGTTCATAAAAACATTCATCACAATATTTTTTCCAAAAAAATTATCCCCTTTAAGTGTGAGCATGGTTAATGGGTTTTCCAATCAGGAAAAATTCTGGACGGAACACCAATAATAACCTTATAAACCAATAAAACCATGTACCTTAGTAATACTTGTCGATGCTGTACATTATTGTATTTCTCTTTTCATGGAAGGATCAACATAGATTCCATCATTAGAGACAATATGGCCATGAAAAATAATTTATTGAAGCTAGAATTCAAACTTGCTAAACTTCCCCTATAATTCATTTCTTATGAGGGTTTTAAGAATACCGCCCTAGTGATTTTTAGGATATTTATAGATTTTCGATTAAACCAATATATAATTAATAAATACCACTACAAATTCATCAAGATATTCCTAGAAAACACAATTCATTAGATCGCAGAAAAAAGAGGGTGCATTAGTCAGTCCAAAAGGAATTGTTGTAAAATCAAAATGCCCCTACCAAGTTCAAAATGCTATTTTCAGAATGTCTTCCTTCTTCACACACAACTGATGACATCCAGATCAAAGTTCAATCTTGGAAAAATATTTATCTCCATGAATTTGATCGAATAAATTATCAATGTGAGGTAGGGGATACCAGTTCTTTATGGTTATAGCATTGATCTCCCTGTAGTCAACGAACAACCTCATAGATCATCATTCTACGTAACAAAAAGAACAAGGGATCCCAATGGAGAAACAATTAAATGAATAAATCATTTTTTACTCAAATAACAATATTTATTTCTTTATTTACACTAATTACACATTGGATATTCTCTATGGGTCTTTGATATGGCATTGAACCAGGAATATAATCAATGGGAAAAACAATTTCTATTTAGGATGATATCCATGTAAATCCTCTAGAAAGACAACAACATATTCTTTCACAATAGGTACATCATCTATTTGAACATTAATTTCGTCACCTATAGTTATTCCATCATCTAACTGCCCAAAAAATGAAATTAGTTAAGCTACATGGGATGGATCTAGAAAAGAATCTAGTTGTGACATTTTTTCTATTAAGATAAGGTAATCCTTATCGTCATCGATAATTGTATCATCCTTCATCATTCAATTAATTTTTGTATCATGGTCTGAAAGAGAATCCATACCAAGGATTATATCAAATTCAATCATCGGTATGATGATGAGATCAGCAGATAAAGAACATTTATATTCCCTAATGGGAACAGATTCAAAAACCATTGTTTCAATGACACTTACCTTATGAGTTTGGACTGAAATCTCCCTTGTGAAATAAAATTAGAAATATCTAATTTTGTAAGAAAACAGGGAAGATATATAATAATGCGATAATCCAGAATCAAATAATTCATTATCTAAACATTGATGAAACCATTGTATTACCTTCCACCACGTCTTTTGGAGCTTCAACCTCAGGAGTAGTGATCACATAATCCTGGACATGATCAATTTTCATTTTCTAAGGTAAGTTTCCTTGGAGCATAGAACATTCAATTTCATAATGCCACATTTTTCTACAATTTCAGCATTCAACATTGAAAACCTTTTTCTATCCCTTACAATCACGAGCATCGTGACATTTTTCACAACACTTGTAACAGACTCACATTCCCATCAGGAATGCACCAAGCCGATTTGTCCCACATTTACCATAGAATGGAAATTCAACTTTTCCATTCATCCCCTTATATATGTTTCCAAAGTTCTCATAAGATATCTTATTCTCTTGCTTTTCATTAAAGTCATAAGACTTAGAGAATTATTATTCTATCTAGATAGCACATGAGAAAATATCTTTGTATGATGATAAGGATTGTGAGACTAACCCTCGATGAAGAAATGGTTTTAACCCATAAAATAATCAATAAATCTTACTCCTTGGGTTACATATATAATCTACTGACAGACTTTCTGTCCTTTCAATGTTAGCCTCAAAATTTATGACATTATCATCCTCCTTTTGCCTCAGAATCAGAATTTGCCTTTCCATATCTGCTTGATGGACATGAGGAGAGAATATTTCAAGAAAAACTCATTAAACTCCATCCATTCCATATTTGACACTTCTTCATCTTCCTTTGTGATTTGAATTAATGACAACCATTGATATGCATCTCTCGTGAGACGATAAACTACCATGACAGATTTTTTGCTTTTGGTACTCCCCAAAGCATGAAATATCTTTTCTACAGAACTTATCCATTACTCAGCTAAAAATTGATTTTTTAATGCCCCGACCAGAGTTACCCAGAGTCGGTGCATTATCACATAACATTGGCATGATCACAAGAAAGATCAAATCTTGAAAGACTGATTGGTTTAGTATCCTTGGAAACACTAGATATATTTATAAGTTTTACAGTACATCATAAAGTGAAAAACTACTACGACAACATAATGTCTCCATAGTCCACACTATTATCCCATCATAATATCCCTGCAGGTCATTCATAACTTACTTCTTCACATCCTGGGAAAAATAAAACATAGAAAAGGGGTGAGCTCAAATTCCTAGTAAGGATAACAATATAGCAGAACATCCAAAAATAAGCATAAACATTTAAGGCAATGCATTACTAAAACAAAAGTCTTTTAAACATGAACTTCAACATAGTATGGCAAAAGTAAAATGAAATAATGCCATTTACTTATTCACATGGATATTCTACTAATCGAATAATCACATGCAATATCAATAACCACTTTCATAATGTCAGAATGCATAATGTTGAACTTTAATTTCTTCGTCAAGGCCTCGTCCCAAGACCAAGGGGCTAACTGTAACTGGAACCCAACTCGGAGTGCCTCTAATAACCGGACACGAACCCGGAGTGCCTCTAATAACCGGACACCAACCCGGAGTTCCTCTAATAACCGGAGACCAAACCGGAGTTCCTCTAATAACCGGAGACCAAACCGGAGGGCTTACTTTTACCGGTCCCCAACCCGGAACATACTTGTCTAACACATTCATCATAATGAAAGGTTGAAATATAACATAAACATTCAGATTAAAAATAACTTATAAAATTTCAATAATTTAAACAAAAACCATGAGTGACATGAGAATAACTTATCCACAGTAAAAAATACCACAAAACCTTCAATAAAATAGCGATGTTTTGTATCATAATAAATCAACTTCAAATAATCTTAAAATCCATCAAAGGATGTTGACATAGATGAAATCAAAAATATTTTAGAGAAATATCTCACTTTTTTTAAATTAATTTATAAGTAACATAATTATAAAATAATACATTGAATTTGAAAATATTCTTATAATCTTGTAAGGGATGCTTTGGAGATTTTATAACGGCGGTAAATAGCCGCAACCGCCGTATAAGTGAAAAAAACATTCTTACCTTAAATTTGTCGAAAAGGTTAAAAGTGCCTTGTTTGGAAAACGGCAGAAAGATTCCTTTCGAAACACATAAGGGTATAAATGACTTTAACCCATATTATTTTCAATAGTAAAAATGTTTTGAAATACATTATTAAGAAACATGGATGTGGATGATAAAGAGATCCCAGTAGATTATTACGTATAAACAACCTCAGATAATGATGAGATTGTGAAATAACCCTTACCAATTTGGTATCTTATGAAAAATACAACCCATGAAAGAGGTTTCATACAATGAATATGTAAATACACATAAATTAGAGTGTATTATACAAAGAATATAATTATGGGCAGTACATACACCACACAAAAGGTGACGGTGGAAATATGGCATGAATTCCACGGGAATAAGGAGTGAGATGAAAACCCCTTAGCTTGTACTTTTTCTTGGTTGGGGTAGGTTAACCTCCTGTATAATGGTGAAATAATTGTTATTAAATTATACAAGAATCATATACATTAATATGTTATCATATATGATCTTTTAATATTGATTTGATAATAATATCTTAGTATTATCGTTGTTTCGGGTGTTAACTTACTTGTTTTATTTTATATGTTTTGTTACGTAAGCCATGTTTGTAATGGATAGAATGTATATTATTCATATCCAGAATGATATCAAGTCCTTAAAAATCATTTTTAAATCATCAAATGATAATTATACTTTAATGGATACGATGGAGAATGAATCTCATCGCATTCGTGGAGACGGTAGTCCGTACGTACACACGAGCGACAATATCATTCTTTTGAAATAATATGTAAATGGTTTTTATATAATATATACAGAATCATTAACAGGTTATATTTATTATTTACATGAGTTACATATCATTATTATACCCATCCAAAAAATAATATATTGAAAAACAATTACACCACGACGTGGAGACGGTAAGCTGTACGTAAGCACGTATGGTGACATGTTATTAAAAGGGTGGATAGAATACTGAATATGGTTGTACCATATTTATAATAACATCACAGTATATATATGATACTGGAGTTATTATTTTATAATGGTAATAGCAAAGTAAGAAGAAGTGGAAGAAGAAAGGAACTTGGAAAAGGGTGGTGAAATCATTACCTCTTCTTCGGGTTCTTCCTTTTGATTTGATCAAAAGGGATCCTTAAGTTTGCTTTCTGATCAATATAAGGCCACTAGGTTGTATTGAGGGAAGTTTTGAGAGTATTTGGGCAGAGTTTTGTCGAACCAAAAGGTTTTGAAGGTGTGAAGAAATGAGAAGGAGGAGTGCCCTTTTATAAGAGGGGTGAGGGGCACCTTTGGAAAGGCTAGAAATATTAGTTTATAATAACTTCATATTCAGTTTATAATGGATCCAAAGTTTATTATTTAAATTTTAAGATGGGGATGGGTCGAAAAAATCTCAAACAATAGAATTTATACAGGTTTGGGTACTTATATTAACCTTATTTTTAAGTATTAAATCTAAGATAATTAGTTTCACTTTTACAATGTCTCTTTGTATTTTTATATAATATGGTTAATAAACTTACTATATACATCCATGAGACCCCCTAGTGGTCCATTAATGATACACCTATCATGATATAAGTCTCTTGTCCGAACCTTAGATTTTTAGGAATTTAATATCAATTAATAATATAATATTTGTTTTAAAAACACTTTTATGTCAATTTTGACACTATTCAATAGTTTATTTTTTTGAAACTCATAACAGAATGATTACTTCGAAAAAAGTTAATTAAATAAATCCTAATATGTCATATTATCCTATAAAATTAGTTTAATTCATTAAAAGTTTCATATTATATTTATTTGGGTATTTAAAATATCAATTATTTTGATTTTTCACTATTATAGTAATTACTGTATCATCATTGTGTCATAAATAAATTAAATTATTTAATGTCTAAAAATTATAAATAAAATATAATTATGCAGGAAATCTTTTTATATTTCTAATTAATATTTATAATCTAAAATCCAACATATATAACCCTATTTAAAAATTGTTTTTCTAAAAGATATATGCTTGTGTCATTTTTGTATTCATTTTAACTTAATTAAAATAAAGTGTCCCTATCACCTACAAGTGGCACCATGGGGTCCCCAAATCGAACCAAATATGCCTATGTCCGAACATGTATCAAAAAATAAGTATAGGAAACGTTTTAGGGTAATTTAGTATTATTATAATATTAATTTTTAACCCTTATTTACCGGATTTACCCTTAACCATGGTAAATAAAATATTTACCGCAGTAATTATTCAAAATGACTAAAAATAAAAGTTACCTATTTACACAATATGAACATCCTGATTCCAAATATGGAATCCATTTTTCTAAATTCAAAACACAGAAGTGGCAGAAATTAATTTAAAATTAATTCCCGCTGTCAAAACAAAAAGCGTGTTTTTAAGAGATAATAACTATCAAAAGATTGACACTTGTTTATGTTCGGTTTAATTGTAAAATTATGTCCAATGACCAAAATTATATTAAATGGTAAAAATATATTATCAATATACTTTAAAACCACTCAAATTCATAATTTATCACTATTAATTATTTTGATTAAAAAAGTTGTTTTTAATTAAAATTTAGTAATTTTCACTATTCATCAATATATGAAAGTTATCCGAAAAGTTCCAAAATTTCACCCTAGGCTAAATTCGATACTCCGAATCCAAAAATGAAGTCCATTTTGAGAGATAAAATTTCCAAAATTTTAAAAGCTAGGTATTACTATTCATAACGGCTAGTTTGATTGGTTGTGGTGTGTTAGAACTCGAAGTTGCGTACAACACACGCTACTGTATTATTCAAAGGAAATTGTACCGTGGAAGCTTGGGATGTTTCATTTTGAATTTTTTGATGTCCCCCATTTAGTCAAAAAGTTTAAAATATTGTATTTAAAATGGATTCACTATTAAAATTTGATAAAAGTGCAATACTGAAAATGAATCTGTTCTTGCATTATGTCTAAGAAACTCATAATATGGATTCTAAAATTATAAGGATTATATAAAGTTTAAAATTTAGTTAATAATATTCATAACCACTTTTGAATGGCTCTTTTTTTGGTAAGTCATGGTGTGATTGAACTCGGTGTTGAATGTAGTGCATGTTATTGAATTATTTTGAAGAAATAACACACTATGAAATCTTGGGGTGTTACATTCTCCCCTCCTTAAATAAATCGCGTCATCACAATTTGAAATTGTTCTTCGAAAATAAAAGGTTGAAAATAGAAAATATATTTGTGGGAAAACCCACATCGGAAATTGAGTTTCTAAAATTTAGTCTTAATATGAGGAAAAGAGAAATGAAAGGGTCACCACCAAATTATGATCTCGATTAGGAGAACATTGGTGGCAATTAGAGACATATATTGGAGGACAAATGTAAATATTTATAGGTAGTGATTGAGGTCATAAATCATAAACAAGTATAAAATTGAGGTCCTTAAACTCATCAATCTATGAAGATTTGAAATACCATCGGTTCAACAAAACATTGGGTATTGGGATAACACATTTTTTACGTTTCAAAATATCTTAGTTGAAATCCCACATCGAAAAATGAATTAATAAGGCCTCTATTTAAAATAATGAGTGGAAAGTATGAAGATTACTGAAAATAACATTTACTAGGGTTCCATGTAGGAAAATATGGATATGGAAGAGAAATCTAACCATCAATTATCTGATGGAGAGTGGTAGAGAACATGGCTATGAAAAGTCCAACAATCCCAAAGCCATAAATTAGTGGTGATTTAAGGTACCATCTAGGAAAACATTTTTATTCTACGTTCCTTTTATTAATGTTGAGGAAATTATTTATGAGATTGTCTAAGATAATAAGGAGATATACTTACTATATAATTAGAGTTTTATCCATTAATAAATTTCTACCAAAAACTCATCATTCACTCTAAATGATAATAGAACGTAAACAAATTTCTATTTTTACTATTCGTATAGGGTTCCAAAATAAATGAATTTATAATTCATCTACCAGATCTTTTAAAAAAACTACATTATTTAATCCAGGACATCTCATGGGCCAGTGGTAGGTGATACACCATTGTTTCCCTTCGGTTGCGGGTTCAAGTCTCGCAGCCTTGCCAGACGCGACAGGTTGCCACCCGACCTCCGGGTTGAACTTTTATGCCAATCCAAAATAATCCAAACTAGAACTATCCAAAATACTTCTGTCCAAACTCACAGTCTAACATTTATAAGGAAGGTAAACATAATGTAGATCCTTTTTACCCCGTAATAGCATATGAATACCTTCATCATTTATTCTTTTAATACACTGAAACATCCTGAATTACCATATTCCTTATTGATTACATTCATGCTCCCTTATTCCATATAGAATTCTGGATATACTTCATCAATCCAATAATGTTTTAAACCCCAACAATGATGGAATATACAAATCATTAATCAGTTCCAAGGTAGTCAAGAATATCCAATATAATTTATCCAAAACAATCATGTATTATTCCAAAATCACTACCTCGGTATCAGAACTATATTATGGTTTATCATTCTCTCAACCATATATTTTCCAAAAATTTATCCTGCTATTGAGTCACTTTTCTTTGTTCCACACAATCTCAAGACCTTAATGAAATAGTACTGCATTACAATCCTTCTATACTCCATAATTATTATGACAAGTACATTGTTGATACAACACTCAAATGACATAATCAACATAAGAACTCTAATAATTCCTCTTCATCTGTGGTAGTATCATAACTTGATTATTATCCAATATCATCATTTGAGGCATAGTCTGATGACTGGGACATAGGTTCGCGTAGTGTCCAAACTTCTTTGGAAATGAAGCATTATACATTTGAAACTATTTTCTTACCCTTGCAGTCACGTACTTTGTACCCTTTTCCTCCACACTTATAACAAACTCCCATTCCTTTCAGGCAAGTTCTAGGGTGTTTCTTTCCACAGTTATCACATATGGGAAAATTCTTCGTTTCCCTCATCCCTTTATCCATCTTTCTCTCTTCCATCCTTTTCTTCTCTTTCTTACCTTCAAAGCCATAGGACCCAGTAAACTCTTTACATATCTTATCAAAACATGATATTATTTCATCATATGATGATAATACATGCGAGACTAATTCTCTTGTAAATTCTGGCTTAAGAACATGAAATATATGATCCTTCTTTCTCTTTGTATCATGTGCATTGCTGGATTTCTCATTCCTTCTACTGGGCGCCATTTCTAAACAATGGCATACACTAGATTAGTTTATGAATAACAATACCTAATCCCAAACTTGTGAAACACATAACATAAATTAAATAGTTTATGGATATAATCCATAATCATAAAAATGTCTCTTTTGAGGAAGTATATACTCATAATCCCTTCATAATGATTTGTAAAGAAAATGAGGGTTATCCTAAGCATATCCCCCGGGAGTGTCGTAACCAAGAGTGCAGCAAGGCCCGTTGTCGTGCACCAGTTCCCGTTCGAGTCTAGCTCAAAGCGATGTTTTCGGGTTTTACCCCTAGGTACATCTGTGCCAGAGCCACCTCTACCTGCTCGTTTCCAGACAGGGATGTATTGCTCGGAAAACACACAAAATCTCTGCAATACCAAAATTCTAGGAAGTTCTTCTATACAAATCCTCAAAATTCATCTTAAATCTATGTGCTCTAATCAGAGTTTATCTAAATCTTGCTTCCAAGGTTTGTACTAAACTTCCTCTGATACCAACTGTAACGCCCCGACCCTAGTTACCCAGAGTCGGTGCATTATTACATAACATTGGAATGATCACAAGAAAGATCAAATCTCGAAAGACCGATTGGTTTAGTAGCCTTGGAAACACTAGATATATTCATAAGTTTTACATTACATCATAAAGTGAAAAACTACTATGACAACTTAATGTCTCCATAGTCCACACTATTATCCCCTCATAATATCCCTGCAGGTCATTCATAACTTAATTCTTCACATCCTGGGAAAAATAAAACATAGAAAAGGGGTGAGCTCAAATACCTAGTAAGGATAAAAATATAGCGGAACATTCAAAAATAAGCATAAACATTTAAGGCAATGAATTACTAATTCAAAAGCCTTTTAAACTTGAACTTCAACATAGTCTTGCAAAAGTAAAATGAAATAATGCCATTTAATTATTCACATGGATATTCTACTAATCTAATAATCACATTAAATATCAATAACCACTTTCATAATGTCGGAATGCATAATGCAGAACTTTAATTTCTTTGTCAAGGCCTCATCCCAAGACCTAGGGGCTAACTGTAACCGGAACCCAACCCGGAGTGCCTATAATAACCGGACACCATCCCTGAGTGCCTCTAATAACCGGACACCAACCCGGAGTTCCTCTAATAACCAGAGACCAAACCGGAGACCAAACCGGAGGGCTTACTTTTACTGGTCCCCAACCCGTAACATTATTGTCTAACACATTCATCTGAATGAAATGTTGAAATATAACATAAACATTCGGATTAAAAATAACTTATAAAATTTCAATACTTTAAACAAAAACCATGAGTGACATAAGAATAACTTATCCACAGTAAAAAATATCACAAAACCTTCAATAAAATAGCAATGTTTTGTATCATAATAAATCAACTTCAAATAAGCTTAAAATCCATCAAAGGATGTTGACATAGATGAAATCAAAACTATTTTAGAGAAATATCTCTTTTTTTTAAATCATTTTAAAAGTAACATAATTATAAAATAATACATTCAATTTGAAAATATTCTTATAATCTTGTAAGGTAAGCTTTGACGATTTTATAACGGCGGTAAATAGCCGCAACCGCCGTATAAGTTAAAAAAACATTCTTACCTTAAATTTGATGAAAAGGTTAAAAGTGCCATGTTTGGAAAATGACGGAAACATTCATTTCGAAACACATAAGGGTATAAATGACTTTAACCCATATTCTTTTCAATAGTAATTTTTTTTGAAATACATTATTAAGAAACATGGATGTGGATGATAAAGAGATCCCAGTAGATTATTACGTATAAACAACCTCGGATAATGAAGAGATTGTGAAATAACCCTTACCAATTTGGTAAATTATGAAACATACAACCCATGAAAGAGGTATCATACAATGAATATGTAAATACACATAAATTAGAGTGTATTACACAAATAATATAATTATGGGCAATACATACACCATACAAAAGGTGAGGGTGGAAATATGGCATGAATCTCACGGGAATAAGGAGTGAGATGAAAACCCCTTACCTTGTACTTTTCCTTGGTTGGGGTAGGTTAACCTCCTGTATAATGGTGAAATAATTGTTGTTAAATTATACGTTAATCATATACATTAATATGATATCATATATGATCTTTTAATATTGATTTGATAATAATATCTTAGTATTATCGTTGTTTCGGGTGTTAACTTACTTGTTTTCTTTTATATGTTTTGTTTCGTAAGCCATGTTTGTAATGGATAGGTTGTATATTATTCATATCCAGAATGATATCAAGTTCTTAAACATCATTTTTAAATCATCAAATGATAATTATACTTTAATGGATATGATGGAGAATGAATCTCATCGCCTTCGTGGAGACGGTAGTCCGTACGTACGCAAGAGCGACAATATCATTCTTTTGAAATAATATATAAATGGTTGTTATATCATATATATAGAATCATAAACATGTTATATTTATTATTTACATGAGTTACATATAATTATTATACCCATCAAAATAATAATATATTGAATAACAATTACACCAGGACGTGGAAACGGTAAGCCGTCCGTACGCACGTATGGTGACATGTTATTCAAAGGGTGGATAGAATACTGAATATGGTTGTACCATATTTATAATAACATCACAGTATATATATGATACTGGAGTTATTATTTTAGAATGGTAATAACAAAGGAAGAAGAAGTGGAAGAAGAAAAGAACTTGGAAAAGGGTGGTGAAATCATTACCTCTTCTTCGTGTTATTCCATTTGATTTGATCAAAAGGGCTCCTTAGGTTGTCTTTCTAATCAAACTAAGGACTCTAGTTTGTAGTTAGGGAAGTTGGGAGAGTATTTGGGCAGAGTTTTGCCGAACCAAAAGGTTTTGAAGGTGTGAAGAAATGAGAAGGAGGAGTTCCCTTTTATAAGAAGGGTGAGGGGCACCTTTGGAAAGGCTAGAAATATTAGTTTATAATAAATTCATATTCGGTTTCTAATGGCTCCAAAGTTTATTATTTAAATTTTAAGGTTGGGATGGGTCTCAAACAACTCAAACAATAGAATTTAGACAGGTTTGGGTACTTATATTAACCTTATCTTTAAGTATTAACTCTATGTTAATTAGTTTCACTTTTACAATGTCTCTTTGTATTTTTATATAATATGGTTATTAAACTTACTATATACATCCAAGAGACCTCCAAGTGGTCCATTATTGATAAAAAAATCATGATATAAGTATCTTGGCCGATCCTTAGATTTTTAAGAATTTAACATCAATTAATAATATAATATTTGTTTTAAAAGCTCTTTTATGTCAATTTTTACACTATTCAATAGTTGATTTTTTTGAAACTCATAACAGAATGATTACTTCAAAAAAAGTTAATGAAATCAACACTAATATGTCATATTATCCAATAAAATTACTGTAATTCATTAAAACTTTCATATTATTTTTATTTGGGTATTTATAATATCAATTATTTTGATTTTTCACTATTATAGT
Source organism: Viscum album (assembly GCA_963277665.1). Classification (NCBI taxonomy): domain Eukaryota; kingdom Viridiplantae; phylum Streptophyta; class Magnoliopsida; order Santalales; family Viscaceae; genus Viscum; species Viscum album. The sequence continues at coordinate 1,910,630,587 of OY728133.1, forward strand.
AATTACTCCATCATCATTGTGTCATAAATAAATTATATTATTTAATTTCCAAAAATTATAAATAAAATATAATTATTTAGGAAATCTTTTTATCTTTCTAATGAATATTTATAATCTAAAATCCAACATATATAACCCTATTTAAAAATTGTTTTTTAAAAGATATATGCTTTTGTCATTTTTGTATTCATTTTAACTTAATTAAAATAAAGTGTCCCTATCACCTAAAAGTGGCACCATGGGGTCCCAAAATCGACCCAAATATGCCTATGTCCGAACATGTGTCAACCAATAAAGCTAGGACACGTTTTAGGGTAATTTAGTATTATTATAATATTATTTTTTAACCCTTATTTACCGGATTTACCCTTAACCATGGTAAATAAAATATTTACCGCAGTAATTATTCAAAATGTCTAAAAATAAAAGTTACCTATTTACACAAATTGAACATCCTGATTCCAAATATGGAATCCATTTTTCTAAATTAAAAACACAGAAGTGGCAGAAATTAATTTAAAATTAATTCCCGCTGTCAAAACAAAAAGCGTGTTTTTAAGAGATAATACCTATCAAAAGATTGACACTTGTTTATATTCGGTTTAATTGTAAAATTATGTCCAATGACCCAAATTATATTAAATTGTAAAAATATATTCTAAATATACTTTAAAAACACTTAAATTCATAATTTATCCCTATTAATTATTTTGATTAAAAAAGTTTTTTTTAATTAAAATTTAGTAATTTTCACTATTCATCAAAATATAAAAGTTATCAAAAAAGTACCAAAATTTCACCTTAGGCTAAATTCGATACTCCGAATCCAAAAAATGAAGTCCATTTTGAGAGATAAAATTTCTAAAATTTTAAACGGTAGGTATTACTATTCATAACAGCTGGTTTGATTGGTTGTGGTGTGTTAGAACTCGAAGTTGCGTACAACACACGCTACTGTATTATTTAAAGAAAAGCGTATCGTGGAAGCTTGGGATGTTTCATTTTAAATTTTTTTGATGTCCCCCATTTAGTCAAAAAGTTTAAAATATTTTTTTAAAATGGTTTCACTATTAAAAGTTGATAAAAGTGCAATACTGAAAATGAATCTGTTCTTGCATTATGTCTAAGAAACTCATAATATGGATTCTAAAATTATAAGGATTGTATAAATTTTAAAATTTAGTTAATACTTTTCATAACCTCTTTTGAATGGCTCTTTTTTTTGGTAATTCATGGTTTGATTGAACTCGGTGTTGCGTGTTTGCAAGTTATTGAATTATATTGAAGAAATAACACACTATGTAATCTTGGGGTGTTACAGATTTTTAGTCCCATTGAATGCTTGTGGTTTATGCATCAGGAAGGGGTCTATAATTAACCCATGATGTTGTGGATCAGGGTGCTCTATATGGGTAAGGTTATTATTCTTAACCTGAGTGAGTTGCATCAATATGGGGAAAACATGATCAGCAGAAGTTTCATCACCAGATCCACTATAATTATCTTGATTAGGAGGAAAATCCCTTCATGGATTACGTGCATTGATAGGGTTTCTATTCCTTCCACTAGGCATCATTTATAAACAATGTAATACACTAGATTAGTTTATTAATCGCAATACATAATTCCAAACATGTCAAACACTGAACATAAATTGAATAGTTTAAGGATATAATCCATAATCCTTAAAATATTTTCTTTGAGGAGGTATATACTCATAAATACTTTGAAATGGTTTGTAATAAAAATGTGAATTATTCTAAGCATATCCCCCATGAGTGTCATAACCAAGACTACAGATTGGACTGTTGTTAAGAACCACGATACCATAGTTCTAGCTTGAAACTCCTTGTTGGAATTTTCACTCATAGGTACACATGTGCTAGAGCCTCGACTACCTGATTGTATCCATACATGGATGTATTACTTGTAAAACTCAGAAAATCTCCACATTACCAATTTTCTAGGATGTTATTCTATACTAATCCTCAAAGTCATTCTAAAGGTATGGTTCTATAATCACAGTTTTTCTAAATCTAGTTTCCAAGGATTGTACTAAACATCTTTTGATACTAACTGTAATGCTCCTACCCTAGTTAGATAGTGTTGGTGAATTATTATATAACATTGGAATGATCACAAGCGATCTATTCCCTAAAGACAGATGAGTTTAGTAGCCATGGAAGTACTAGATACAAACGTATGTTTTACATTAAATTATTAATTAAAAAAACATTTTGTCTCATTCTAACACATTCATCTCCCTTAGACTATCCCTACCAGTCAGTCATAATATAATTTTTTGTATCCTGAGAAAAAAATTACGGGGTGATCTCAGGAGCTTAGTAAGGAAAACAATATAGTGGAAACATTAATTAATAATCGTTAATATTTAAATAAAATGTGTATGAATAAAACAAAAGACATTTAAACATAATCTTTATCATAACATGTCTAAGACAATTCAAATAATTTTTTTACTTATTCACATGGATATTCTACTAGTCGAATAATCACATATAATATCAATAGCCATTTTCATAATGATGGAATGCATAATGTCGGACATCATAACCACGTAGTCATGGAATAGTTCCAAGACTAAAAATAATATTTCTTCAAGGCCTTGTTCAAAGACACCAGTTCATCTCATGACACCTACCGATGCATTGAGAAGCTATAACGGGCTCCCTTCGTCACTAACTCTGTCCAATGCATTCCTCATATTAAAATCTTGATACATAACATAAACATTCATATTAAAACTAGCATATGAAATTTTAATAATTTAACCATAAACCATGAATGGTATATGAATATCACATATAAAATCAAACATATCACAAAACCTTCAATTCAATATAGAAGATTGTATCATCTTCAAACAAGTGTAAAATCCATCAATGGGTATTGACATAGATAAAATCAAAACAATTTGAGGGAAACATCTCTTTCTATTTTGAAATCATTTAAAAATAATCTCATGTTAAAAGAAAAAATTTATTTTAAAAATATTATTATTGTATTGTAAGTCAAACTTTGAAGGTGTTACAATGGTGTAAAGTAGAAGCACAGAACATATAAGTTATAAAACATTCTTTCCTTAATTTTGTCGAAAATGTCGTAAAGTACCTTGGTTGCAAAACTAAAAAAAGAATAACTTATAAAAAAATCATAAAAACTCAAACAAGGGTTTAAATTACATTAACTCATAATCTTAGAAATTGTAAAAATGTTTTGAAATACATTTCTAAGAAACACGGATGTGGATTATAAAGAGGTTTCATTAGATACTCACGTATAAACAAACTCGGATAATGAAGAGATTGTAGAATTAACCTTTTCCTTGTACTTTTCATTGATTGAGGGTATGTTAAACTCATATATAATAGTTAAATCATTTTTATTAAATTATAAAATAAACAAATACATATATATGATATTATATATTGTCTTCCAATATTTTGTTGTTAATAATATTTCAGTAGTATCATTGTTTCAGGTGTTAACGGATTTGTTTTACTTTATATGCTAGGATATGTAAGCCATGTTTGTTATGGATTAGATGTATTTGATTCATATCCAGAATTATATTTTTTTCTTAAAAACTATTTTTTATCATAAAATAAAAAATGATTCTTGGATGGTTATCATGGAGAATGAATTTCATCACGTTCATTGAGACAGTAATCCGTACGTATGTACCAGCGAAAATATCATTATATTAATGTTGAAATCATATGTAATTTAATTTAATATCATATATAGAGAATCATTGACATGTTATATTTATCATTTAAATAAGTTATAATAATTATTATACCCATCCAAATAATGAAGCTTTTAAATAACAAACTACACCACGGCGTGGAGATGGTAAGGCCTACCTACGCCCATGTGGTGACTTTTTATTAATAGTATGGATAGAATAATGACTAGAGTCAATGTCTTTATAAGGTAATGGAGTAATTATTTAGGTATGGAAACAACCAAGAAAGATGAATTGGAAAAAGAAAAGAACATTGAAAGAGGTGGTGAAATTATTACCACTTCTTCAATTTATTCCTTTTAATTTGATTAGAATGGATGCTTATGCTGGCTCTCTGATCAAAGTAATGAAACTAGGATTAAGTGAGGTATGTTGGGAGGATATTTTGGAAGGGTTTGCACGATCCAAATTATAACGAACCATACTTTACATACATTATTTTTTACTTCAAAATTGAAGCATACTTATTACAACATATAACAAAACCATTAATGGACCGTATTGGTATAGTGTCTTTAGAAACTAGGAAACAGAAACAACTGGGTCATAAAGCATCTACATTGTCTCCCATTTATTTCATCATATCTATAGTCCCTGTTTGGAATATCTTACATAATACCCTTCTTCCTAACCTGGGGAAAGAAAACATACAAAAGGGCGAGCTCCAATGTTCAGTAAGGGTAAACAAAAGAAATATCAATTACATCAAATTCATAAGAACATAATATTTTGAAAATCTTATCCTGAAAAAGAGATCATAATCTCATAACATGGGATAAATCATGGTAGTGAAGTGTAATACCAATAATCATAACTTAAAACATGAAACTTTGTGTCAGACACACATTATCATAGAGAATCATTTCTTATTATTCAAGACTCATTGCCAAGACTATCTTAGTGGACAAAGTCCATTTCAGAACCGAGTTCACTCCTTGTTTGAGTCATGTTTCACTGAACCGGTTTAACCTTACGTTCCAGCCATGTCTATCTCATTAGATATAAAATCTTTACCCAATGAATTGGAGGTAGATATAGGTCCCACCCATCTCATAATTATACCATTCTTATGTGTGCCACAAAATCATAAACCATACATCATAGCATAACCCATGTAATAAAAATGGGAATCTTAAACGTCGTGACATCATAAAACAATTCATATAAGATAAAGTAATTCATAAAAATATTTCCATCACAACATAATAAAATCCATGTCATAATAGGGAGAGAAACATAACCCTATATTATCTTAAATGGAAAATAATTTTGACAAAACTCTTGAACTCCATTCTTGAGGAAAATAACCTTTCTACTTCAAAAACATTTTCCATTATTAACATGTCACATAATTTTAATCTAAAATAATTTTATTAAAAATAAATTGAAAACCTGTAAAGGAATCATCTTGGAAATAATGTTTTAAAAATCCATTCATGCTGTATAAGTTAAAAAAACGTTCTTCTCGTACTTTTGTGGGAAAAGTCAAAAAGTACCTTGTACAAAAAACGACAAAAGATTCCTTTCATATATTTTACTAAAAACTCACCGAAGGGTAAAATTGGATATAAACTATTGTATAAGGATATAAATATTAAATATTGATGAAACAAGGATGTGGATGATAAAATACACCCGAATAAATACCAATGTATAAACAATCTCGGATAAAAATGAGATTGGGATATTTTCCCTTACCTTAGGTATGATTTGTTTCGTAAGTGTCCGAAACACCTATATAATGATTTAAATAATGTTATTGAATTATTCCAGAATCATACGTATTTTTATGATATCATATATGGTTATATTATTAGCTTCTTATTAGTAATATTTCATTACTACCGGTTATTCGGGTGTTTATTACTTTTTGTTCTTATGCGTGTTTTGTCGAATAAATTCTTATTTTTCGTTTTAGGTTATAGATACATCATTTAAAGAATGGTATTAGTGTAATATATATCATATTAATTCATTCAATTCATTTATATAATCATAATGCAATTAAGATCATGTAGAATGAGCTGCATCACATCGTGGAGACGGTATTCCATACGTACGCACGAGCGATGATATCGTTCCCATGATCATGGAATTGTATTGGAGTGTATGTATACTATTTCAGAATCAATATCAATTTAAAATAATCATATATAGTAATTATTTACACCATTATACCCATCCATGTAAGGTGGTGGTAGAAAATAGTTTACACCACGGCGTGGAGACGGTATTCCATAAGTACGAACGCGCGATGATTTCGTTTTCTGTAAGATGGATAGATGGTGAAATAGGGTTGTTTCATAAATATAATAATATATCAGTATAGGAGTGATACTGATTTTATTACTTTATAATGAAACAACTAAAGAAGAAGAAGTGGAAGAAGAAATAAAGTTTAAAGAATCGGTAACAAACATTACCTCTTCTTTGAAGCGCTTCTTTGATACCTCCTTTTAGGGAACTAAAATTGGTCTTTGAAGAAGACCAGGACCTCTAGGATGTCTCTAGGTAAGTGGAGAGCAGAAAGTGGCAGGGGTTGGCCGAGCATGAAGGCTCAAAGTGGTGTGAGGAAGAGGGGGGGGGAGGTTCCCTTTTATAAGGGAGGAGAGGGGCTCCTTTGGAAAAACTAAAAATATTATTTTATTATAAAGCCAAATTCAGTTTTAAATAGCTCCAAATTGATTTATTTAGAAGCTAAGGTGGAGATGGGTCGAAAGAATCTCATCCAATATAATTTAGACATGTTTAGGTACCTATTTTAACCTTATCATTTATATTTAACTTTAAGTTAGATAATTTTACTTTTACCGTGTCTTTTTGTGTTCTTACACTATAAGTTTAATAAACATATTATAACAAGGAAAACGAACCCCATGTTGTTTATTATTATTATATATAACCTTATCTAAGTCATTTGGCCTAACTTTATATTTTTAGGAATAAAATAACAATTAATAATATAATATTTGTTTTAAACACAATTTTATGTCAATTTTGACACTATTTAGTAATTGATTTTTGTGAAAATAATAACAGAATGATTAGTTCAAAAAAAGTATATTAAATAAATACTAACATGTCATATTAACATATAAAATTAGTTAAATTCATAAAAAGTCTCAAATTAAATTTATTTTGTTATTTATAACATCATGTATGTCAACATTTCATCAATAAGATAATTACTGCATCAACATTGTGTCATAAATAAATTAACTTATTTAATGCCTAAAAAATAAAAATAAAATTGCATTATGTAGGAAATATTTTTATCTTTCTATTGAATAATTATAGTCGAATTTATCTAATGTATTACCCTATATTAAAAATTCATTAGTTATTAAACATTGATATTAACTATTTTAACCCTTCTTTAAATAAATTGATAATAAATGTCCTAATCTAATCCATGTCGGCCTAAATGGTCATATTTTATTCCTAAGGTTGTTTTTGGTCGTATTAAACTTATCCAATAGAATTAATACATGTGTTAGGGTAATAATAATATCATTGTTACCCTTAATTACCCTATTTACTTTTAACCGTGGTACGAAAAAGTAAAAAGTTACTATTCACCAAAAAATATTTCCATCTCATTGAACCACATTTTAGTCCTTGATATTATCCGTGTCTCTCAGATTTTCGAAATTCCACTCACAGAAGCGGTAAAATTATGTTTTATGAAAAATTCAGTTTTTTTAACTACCACTTATTGGTTTCACTATTTATCAAAAAAAGAAAGTTTCCAGAAAAATACCAAAAATTAGGCCTAAGATATATTTGATATTATGAATTCAAAAATGATGTCTATTTTAACAAATTCAAAAAACATCAGTTGCATTAATTTATTTAAAAATTAATTCTCGTCGTCAAAACAAATAGCGTGTTTTTAAGAGATAATAACTATCAAAAGATTGACACTTGTTTATGTTTGGTTTAAATGTGAAATTACATTCAATGACAAAAATTGTATTAAATGGTAAAAATATATTCTAAATATACTTTAAAACCACCCAAATTAATAATTTATCACTATTAATTATTTTGATTAAAAAATTTGTTTTTAATTAAAATTTAGTAATTTTCACTATTAATCAGAATATGAATGTTATCCGAAAAGTACCAAAATTTCCCCCTAAGATAATTTTGATATTCCGAATCCAAAAATGAAGTACATTTTGAAAAATAAAATTTACAAAATTTTTAAAGTTGGTTATTACTATTCATAACAACTAGTTTTAATAATATTTTAATAGCATATCGTTGTATAGTGAAACTCGGTATTCTATACGACGCAAGCTATCGAGGAAGGTCGCTATTCCGTGTAAAGTAAGCCAAGTAAGTGGTTTGTGTAGTGAAATATTCCTTTGATGATTTATATAACATAAAAACTAAATATTTCTCATAAAATTCTCGGGTGTTACATTCTACCCCCCTTAAAATGAATTTCTCCCTCGAAATTCGTCACTTTGTAACAAAAAGATGAGGATAAATGTACCTCATCATATCCTCAAGCTCCCATGTAGCTTTTTCTAATTGGTGTTTCCTCCATTAAACATTCACCAAGCGAGTGGTCTTGTTCCGTAGGACTTTTTCGCTACGATCCAGAATCTCTATCGGTTGTTCTTCATAAGAAAGATCTTGTTCCTGAGGTACAACTTCGGAGCTGAGTACATGTGAAGAATCAGGTATGTACTTTCTCAGGAGAGATATGTGGAACACGAACTTGAGAGAGATTCGGTGGAAGCTCCAATCGGTAAGCTACCTTTCTAACACGATCCAGTATTTTAAAAGGACCGATATATCTAGTGCTCAACTTCCCCTTCGTTTCAAATCTCATGAACCTCTTATAGGGAGATATTCGTAAGAACACTTTATCATCCAATTCAAACTCTAGGTCTTTTCTTCGATTGTCGGCATAACTTTTCTATCGAATCTGAGCTACTCTTATGTGTTGTTGAATAGATTGGACCTTTTCTGCCATCTCATCAACAATATCAGTCTGAATAGCTTTCATTCCCCAACTTCATCCCAGCAAGTTGGAGCCCTGCATTTCATTTCATAGAGTGTTTCATAAGGAGCCATCTCAACAATGGAGTGAAAGATATTATTTTAAGAAAATTCCACCAAAGGTAGGTGTTGATCCCAACCACCTTTGAAATCCATAGAGAAAGCTCTAAACATATCTTCTAGAGTTTGAATTGTTCTCTCAGACGGACCGTCTGTCTGAGGATGATAAGCAGTGATGACACTCAACTCTGTATCTAGAGAATGCTGAAGAATTTTCCAGAACATTGAGGTAAACCTCAGATCCTGATCAGATATAATATAAAGTGTTACTCCTTGCAATCTTACCACTTCCTTTACATATATCCTGGTAAGCTGATCTAGAGAGAAATACTCTCTAATAGCAATGAAGTGTGTAGACTTTGTATGCCGATAAACTATGACCCAGATAGCATTATTGTCTTTGGATGTTTTAGGATGTCCTGTGACAAAGTCTATAGTGATTTTTCCCATTTCCATTTTGGTCTGGGTAATGGTTGTAACATCCCCTTAGACTTCTGTCTCTCAGCTTTAACATGCTGACAAACCAAGTATCAAGAGACATATTCAGCAACATCTCTTTTCATGCCATCCCACCAGAAGTACTCTTTCAGATCCCTATACATCTTCGTGATTCCTGGATGAATAGAGAATGAAGAACTATGATCCTCATCCAACATCTCCTTCTTTAATTCTGGGATGGGAGGAACACAAACCCGATTCCTGAACTTTATTATCCCATCACAATCAAGGTTGAATTCAGGTAAATTTCTCACCTTCTTTTGTAACTCTACATCTTCTTTCTGTGCCTCTTTAATCTTCACATGTATAGATGGTTAAACATTCATTTGAGAAGGATACAATTTTTCACCTTCCATTATAATTCCAAGATCCATCCTTTGCAAATCCTTAAATATTGGATCTTTTGTGATCCTCATCATGGATAAACTAGCATGGTCTTGTTGACATAATGCATCTTCCACCTTGTTTGCTTTCCCAGGGTGGTAATGAATTGAGCAGTTGTAATCCTTAATCAGCTCCATCCATCTTCTTTGGTGCATATTCATCTCCTTTTATGTGAAAATATACATTAAACTTTTATAATCAGTATAAATATCACACCTTTCACCATAAAGGTAATGCCTCCAAATATTTAATGCAAAGATTACCGCAGCTAACTCCAAATCATGAGTTGGGTAATTTTTCTCATGGATTTTCAAATGTCGTGAGGCATAAGCTATCACCATATCATTTTTCAGGGGAACAATCCCAGTCCCTTCTTGGATGCATCACTGTAGATCACAAAGCATTCTCCACTACAAGGTAGTGTGAGCACAGGTGCACTGGATAACCTTCTTTTCAACTCCTTGAAATTATCTTCACATTCCTTCGTCCAAACAAACTTAACTCCTTTCCGAGTCAACCTAGTGATTGGATTAGATAATCGTGAAAATCATTCACAAAACGTCGATAATATCCAGCCAAACCCAGAAAACATCAGATCTCAGTTACTGTTGTTGGTCTTGACCATCTTTTGATAACCTCTGTTTTTGCTGGATCCACAGATAACCCCTCATTTGAGATTATGTGACCGAAAAATGAAACTTTTTTAAGATAAAATTCACACTTGGTAAATTTGGCATAATGATTCTCCTTTCTCAGGGTCTTCAATATAATTCTCAAGTGATCTTCATGTTCTTCCTTACTATTTGAATATACAAGAATATCATCTATAAAGACTACCACAAACTGATCAATATAGTCTCTAAAGACTCTATTCATCAGATCCATGAAGATAACAGGGGCATTGGTAAGACCAAATGGAATCACTATAAATTCATAGTGTCCATATATTTCACGGAAATTAGTCTTTGGTATATCCTCCCTTTTGACCCTTAATTGACGATACACTGAATGATGATCAATTTTTGAAAAGTATTGAGCTCAGCATAGTTGGTCAAATAAGTCATCATTGCGTGGGAGTGGATATTTTTTCTTGATAGTGGTCTTGTTATGTTCTCAATAATAAATGCAGACTCTCATTGATCCATCGTTCTTCTTAACAAATAGAACAGTTGCTCCCTAAGGTGACACACTAGGGTGTATGAATCCTTTATCAATATTCTCTTGGAGTTTCTTCTTCAATTACTGGAACTCAATTGGGGTCATTCTATAAGGTGTCTTTGAAATAGGTAAAACACCCGGTACAAGTTCTATTGAAAACTCAACTTCACGATTTGGTGAAAAAACTGGCAATTCCTCTACAAAGACATCATCAAACACCCATACAATGGGAATATTTTTAATCATGAGTTTCTCTCCAGACATTTGAGATAAATAACCCTCATTTAGTGGAATCAAGACCCGTAAGATGGAATAAATTTCCACTGGAAGGTTATGTTCATCCTTGCATCGATAGACGATCATAGATTGATCTGGAATATGAAATGTGACTTCCCTTATTTAGAAATTGATATGAGATCCATATAAAGAAATCCAATCCATGCCAAGAATCACATCAAATTCAAATATAGTAGGGATCACAAGATTTGAAGGAAGCACTTTCCAACAAACTTCAATCGGGGAAGAATTATAAACTTTTGATGCGACTGTTGTGCCATTAGGGGTTGTCACAGCTAACTCAACATCTAATTGTTGAAGTAATACGGTGATAATATTAGAAATTTTTTCAGAAATAAAAGAGTGGGTGGATCCAGAATCAAATAAAACATTTTCTACTTTGGGGTGGATGGTAAGTGTACCTTTCACCGCAACGTTATCATACTCCACATCGCTGATAGAAATTGCATGTGACTTTCCTTTGTCTTTAGCCTTAAGAGTTTTTTGACGTCGACCATCATCATCAACCCTTGGATTTGGTAATTGATTGCCATACTGCCCCATCTCTTTGTACATGAAAATTTTAAGTGTGGTAGGTTCATTCTGTGTATCCCATCCTTTGTTTTCATCATTAGACATCTTCTTCCCATCATTGCGGCATTCAAATGCCCGATGAACTTCCTTTCCACATTTGAAACATTTACTTGTCCCTTTCAGACAACTCCCTCCATGTTTCTTTCCACACTTTGAGCATAAGATAAATCTCATCTTCTTTTCAATGTGCTCTTTAGATTTTCCTTTGAATTCCATTTTCCTCTTCTTATCAATCCCATATGACTGGTGGGTTACTTCAATCTCCATATCCACATTGAGAGCACATCGAACGATTTCCTCGTAGCTGTTGAAGTCCCTTATGTCTAACGCCATTCGAATACTTGGTTTTAAGCCACTAAATAATCGATCGATCTTACTCTCAGGTTGGATAATAATACCAGAAGTGTACCTTGCAAGTCTTGTAAAATTTGCTTCATAGGTACCAACAGATTCATCATCCTTTTTCTTCAGTTCAAGAAACACTTTCTCCAACTTTGTTCAGAGAATACGAGGGAAATACTTATTGAAAAATAAGTTCTTGAACTCGTCTCATTCCATGGACTCAATTTCATCCCTTTTCCTCATATTCATAATAAGATTCCACCATTGATCAGAATCTCCTTTCAAACGATACACTGCTTAGATGACTTTATCATTTTCAGAAAATTGAAGAACTGAAAATATCTTTTCAGTAGTGCTAATCCATTGTTCAGCAACTAATGGATCAGTAGACCCGCTGAATGATGGTGGACGCTGCCTCATGAAGGATTCAACAGAATGTTGCTCCTTCATTTGCTCGTTTGGAAGTCCTGCATGATTCATAGCTTGAGAAAGTTGTGTGAGCATGGTTACAAGATTTTGCATTCCAGCCCCCTTAACATTTGGTTGCTCAGGGGGACAATCATTGCATTTCCTGTCACATTCCGCATTAACAAGGTTCCTTCGGGTTCCATCCATTGACTAAAACAAAGAAGAATAGTGTGAGAAACACTACTTATAATAGGTAAACCACATAATATAGAATAAAATTTCACACTTAAGGTCTTATCCTAGGTTATTCATGGCCATTTCTAAAACACTAAGATTGTGTTCTATGCTTATACTTATCCTTAGGTTTCTTACTAAGGATTTCACATCCTAGTTTCCAAAGGTTGACTATACCTTTCCTCTAATACAAACTATAATGAACCATACTTTACATAAATTGTTATTATTTCAGAATTTAAGCATACTTATTACAACATATAACAAAACCATGAAAGGACCGTATTTGTATAGTGTCTTTAGAAACTGTAAAACATAAACAACTGGTTCATAAAGCATCTACACTGTCTCCCATTTATTTCATCATATCTATAGTCCCTTTTTGGAATATCTTACTTAATACCCTTCTTCCTGAGCTGGGGAAAGAAAACATACAAAAGGGTGAGCTCAAATTCTCAATAAGGGTAAACAAAAGGAATATCAATGAAAAAAAATTATAAGAACATAACATTTTGGAAATCTTATCCTGCAAAAGAGATCATAATTTCATAAAATAGGATAAATCATTGTAGTGAAGTGTAATGCCAATAATCATAACATAAAACATTAAACTTTGTGTCATACAAACATAATCATAGAGAATCATTTCTTATTAGTCAAGACTCATTGCCAAGACTATCTTAGTGGACAAAGTCCATTTCTGAACCGAGTTCACTCCTCGTTTCAGTCCTGTTTCACTGAACCGGTTTAACCTTCCGTTCCATCCATGTCTATCTCATGAGATATAAAATCATTACCCAATGCATTAGAGGGAGATATAGGTCCCACCCATATCATAATGATACCATTCTGATGTGTGAAACAAAATCATAAACCATACATAATAGCATTACCCATGTAATAAAAATGGGAATCTTAAACATCGTGACATCATAAAACAATTCATATAAGATAAAGTAATTCATAAAAATATTTCCATCACAACATAATCAAATCCATATAATAATAGGGATAGAAACAAAACCCTATATTATCTTAGATGGAAAATAATTTTGATAAACTCTTGAACTCCATTCTTGAGGAAAATATCCTTTCTACTTCAAAAACATTTTCCATTCATGACATGTCATACAATTTTCAACTAAAAAAAGTTGATTAAAAATAAAATTGAAAACTTTTAAAGGAATATTCTTGGAAATAATGTTTTAAAAAACCATTCATGCCGTATAAGTTAAAAAAACCTTCTTCTCGTACATTTGTCGGAAAAGTCAAAAAGTACCTCGTACGAAAAATGAAAATAGATTCCTTTCATATCTTTTACTAAAAACTCACCGAAGGGTAAAATTGGATATGAAATAATTTAGAAGGATATAAATCTTACATATTGTGGAGACATGGATGTGGATGATAAAATACAGCCTAGTAAATACCAAAGTATAAACAATCTCAGATAAAAATGAGATTGTGATATTTTCCCTTACCTTAGGTCTGATTTGCTTCGTAAGTGTCCGATCCTCCAGTATAATGATTTAAATAATGTTATTGACTTATTCCAGAATCATATGTATTTTTATTATATCATATATGGTCATATTATTATCTTCTTATTAGTAATATTTCATTACTACTTGTTATTCGGGTGATTATTACTTTTTGTTCTTACGTGTGTTTTGTCGAATAAATTCTTAATTTTCTTTTTAGGTTATAGATACCTCATTTCCAGAATGGTATTAGTGTAATATATATCATATTCATTCATTCAATTCATTTATATAATCATTATGCAATGAAGATCATGTAGAACGAGTCACATCACATCGTGGAGACGGTATTCCGTATGTAAGCATGAGCGATGATATCGTTCTCATGATCGTGGAATTATATTGGAGTGTATTTATACTATTTAAGAATCAATATCAATTTACAATAATCATATATAGTCATTATTTACACCATTATTCCCTTCCAAGTAAGGTGGTGGTGGAAAATAGTTTACACCCGGCGTGGAGAAGGTATTCTGTACGTACGCACGCGCGGTGATTTCGTTTTCCGTATGATGGATAGATGGTGAAATAGGGTTGTTTAATACTTATAAAACATATCAGTATATGAGTGATACTGATGTTATTACTTCGTATGGAAACAATTAATGAAGAAGAAGTAGAAGACAAAATAAAGTTGAAATAATCAGTAACGGACATTACCTCTTCTTTTAAGCGCTTCTTTGAGACCTCCTTTTAGGGTAATAAAATTGGTCTTTGAAGAAGACCAGGACCTTTAGGATGTCTCTAGAAAAGTGGAGAGGATAAAGTTTCAGGGTTTGGCTGATCATGAATGCTCAAAGTTGTGTGAGGAAGAGGGGGAGGGGTGCCTTTTTATAAGGGAGGAGAGGGGCTCCTTTCGAAAAACTAAAAATATTATTTTATTATAAATCCAAATTTTGTTTTAAATAGCTCCAAATTGATTTATTTAGAAGCTAAGGTAGGAATGGGTCGAAATAATCTCATCTAATAGAATTTCTAGAAGTCTAGGATCCTATTTTAACCCTATCATTTATATTTAACTTAAAGTTAGATAATTTTACTTTTACCGTGTCTTTTTTTGATCTTACACTATAAGGTTAACTAACTTACTATAACAAGTAAAATGAACCCCAAATTGTTTATTATTAATATATATAACATTATCTAAGTAACTTGGACGAGCCTTAGATTTTAAAAAATAAAATAAAAATTAATAATATAATATTTGTTTTAAAAACTATTTTATGTCAATTTTGACACTCTTTAGTAATTTATTTTTATGAAAATCATAACAGAATGATTAGTTTGAAAAAAGTTAATTAAATCAATAATAACATGTCATATTAACCTATAAAATTAGTGGAATTCATAAAAAGTCTCAAATTACATTTATTTTGGTATTTATAACATCAATCATTTCAATATTTCATTAATAAGATAATTACTAGATCATCTTGGTGTCATAAATAAATTAAATTATTTAATGTATAATAATTACAAATAAACCCCCATTATGTAGGAAATATTTTTATCTTTCTAATTAATATTTATAGTAGAATATATCTTATTTATAACCCTATATTAAAAATGCTTTAGTTATTAAACTTTGATTTTAACTATTTTAACCCTTCTTTAAATAAATTGATAATAAATGTCCTAATCTAATCCATGTGGGCCAAAATGGTCATATTTTATTCCTAAGGTTGTTTTTGGTCGAATTACACTTATCCAATAGAATTAGAACATGTGTTAGTGTAATAATAATATCATTTTTACCCTTAATTACCATATTTACTTTTAACCGTGGTAAAAAAAGAAAAAGTTACTATTCACAAAAAAATTATTTTCATCTCATTGAACCACTTTTTAGTCCTTGATATTAACCGTGTCTCTTGGATTTTCAAAATTCCACTCACAAAAGTGGAAAAATTAAGTTTTATGAAAAATTCATTTTTTAACTACCACTTAGTGGTTTCACTATTTATCAAAAAAAGAATGTTTCCAGAAAAATACCAAAAATTTGGCCTAAGCTATATTTGATATTATGAATAAAAATGATTTCTATTTTAATAAATTCAAAACACATCAGTTGCATTAATTTATTTGAAAATTAATTCTCATCTTCAAAACAAATAGCGTGTTTTTAAGAGATAATAACTATCAAAAGATTGACACTTTTTTATATTTGGTTTAAATGTGAAATTACAATCAATGACCAAAATTGTATTAAATGGTAAAAATATATTCTGAATATACTTTAAAACCCCTGAAATTAATAATTTATCACTATTAATTATTTCAATTAACAAAGTTGTTTTTAATTAAAATTTAGTAATTTTCACTATTCATCAGAATATGAAAGTTATCCGAAAAGTACCAAAATTTCACCCTAAGCTAATTTCGATATTATGAATCCAAAAATGAAGTCCATTATGAAAAATAAAATTTAAAAAAAATTTAAAGGTGGTTATTACTATTCATATCGACTAGTTTTAATAATATTTTAATAGCATATCGTTGTTTAGTGAAACTCGGTATTGCGTACGACGCAAGCTATCGAGGAAGGTCACGATCGCGTGTAAAGCGAGCCAAGCATGTGTTGTGTGTAGTAAAATATTCCTTTGATTATTTATATAACATAAAAACAAAATATTTCTCATAAAAGTCTCGGGTGTTACACAAATGGCATTGGAGGTGTGATTTTAAGAGAAGTGTAAGTACCCTTTTATAAAAGAGGCGAGGGTCACTTTAGGAAAATATGAAATATTATTTTATTATACCATAATATTCGATTTATAATGGCTGAAATATAATTTATTTTAAGGATAAAGTAGTTATGGGTCAAAAATCACTCAATAAATAGGTTTTATACTGGTTTAGGTCACCATATTAACCTTCTCTTTTATATTTGACTCTTATTTAAATTGTTTAGCTTTTACCATGTATTCTTGTATTATTTTAATAAATCGTTAATAAACATACAATAAAAATTCAAGAGAATTCCAAGTGTTTAATTATTAAAATATATAACCTTTTCTATGTCCATTGGTCGAACCTTATATTTTAGGAATATTTTATCAATTAATAATACAATATTAGTTTAAAAACACATTTATGTCAATTTTGACCCTATTAGTTATTTCGTATTTGTGAAAGTCAAAACAAATTTATCACTACCAAAAAAAATTATTTAATTGACCCTAAAATTTCATATTAACCTAGAAAATGAGTGGACTTCATCAGAAGTCTAAATTTACATTTATCTAGATATTTGTAATATCAATTATTTTAATCATTCATTAATAAGGTAATTACTGCATCATTATTATATCATAAATAAATTTAATTATTTAATTCTGAAAACTATAAATAAAATACAATTATGTATAAAATCTATTTTCTTTATATGGAATATTTATAGTTTATGTTATCTTTTTTATAACCTTATATTCAAAATGGTTTAGTTATTAAACATTGAATTTAACACTTTTAACTCTTATTTAAATAAAATAATAATAAATGTCCAAATCTATTCCTTGTAGAACAAAATAATAATATTTTATTCCTAAGATTTATTTTGGTTGAAATAAACTTATCCAATAGACATGGACATGTGTTAGGATAACTATAATATCATTTTTTACCATTAATTACCCTATTTTAGTTTAACTATGGTAAATAAAAGTCAAAAATTACTATTCATGAAAATTTATTTTTATCATATTGAACCATATTTTACATATTGATGAAAACCATGTCTCTTGGATTTATGAAATTCAATTCATTGAAATGGTAAAATTATGTTTTAGGCAAATTTGCAAATGCAACTAAAAGGTGGGTGAAGATAGAAAAAAATTAAATAAACATTTATATATCTAATATTATTATAAAATGACTTCAACTAATTAAATTGAACATATACAATTTTGTGTATATTTTTTTTAACAAGTATAAATTTAAATAGAATAAATGTCGTCTTTAAACAATAACGCAGTTTTTTTTACAATTCTTCAAAAATTGATTATTTTCAGAAAAATACCAAAACGTACCACTATGATAATTTTTATATTCCGAATCCGAAAATGAATTCCTTTTTGAAAAATAAAATTTATAAAATTTCGAAAAGTGGGTATTACTATTCATAACATCTAGTTTGATCGTTCGTGGTGTGTGTGAACTAGAAGTTACGTACCACACAAGCCATTATATTATTCAAAAAGAAGCGTATCATGGAAGATTGGGGTGTTATGTCATACTATTCATGGAAAGAGACCTAGAGTGATCTATGAAAATTATGTCTAAGTGGGAAGGGGATTTTCAGTTACAGAACACACTAAATTTTACTAGAGAGGGTGGAATTGAGGGTGATGAATTTTCGGATGCATCCATAGAGACAATACATGACCATTTGGAGAAACTGATTGAGAGGAGGGTCAAGTTGGATGCTTATATTCTACAGGGATCCATGATGTGCTGGTTGTCCATTCTGGCGCGAACTATATTGACTGATTGTATGTTATGGAAGGATTTTTGGGAGAGGTTCTTTGAATAAATTTATCTGGACACGTTAAGATAAGAAAATGCTATTGATTTCATGCATTTGACATAGGAGAACTTGTTGGTGATGCACTATGTTTTATGATACATATATATGAAATGAATTTCTCCAATGCTAGAGGAATATGAGGCAGCTAAAGAGAAACGTTTTCAGGATTAACATTATTCTGAAATTTAGTCCTAGGTGAATATCATTAGGTTGAAGAAGAATATGGATGTGGTTGATCCGGATCTGATAGTTGAATGGTACCTAAGGGATGATTCCAGTGTTTTATAGGTAATTGTTACTAGATGATCAGGAGGTGGTACTTTCGAGGGCAGGAATCATAGTTATCATAACATTATCCAAGTAAAGGGGAAGTAGAGAACATATCCAGGAGGGCTGATTGGACAAGACCATACGTGGGTGATCATTCATTAGTTTGGTAGGATGGGACAATATCATTTACATTGTTCCCGACCACTAGTAGAGTGTCGATCTTCCAGCAAGATGGGACATCAAAAAAAGTTCTACAGTTCGCATCTAAATTATTGTTCTGAATGAGAAATTGGGCTGAGTCAAAGTATTGTAATAGGGTCTTCTACACGATATTGTGATGGAAGTTAGATTTCTACTAGCCGAGATAGTAGAGGTAGTGTATGAGGTGAATCTAGGATGGAGAACCCACATTAGAATGCTGGTGCTACATTGGGGAGTCAGTTAGCCTGACATGGAAGAGGGCCATCAAAATTATATGCAGTAGTACTTACACATATGGATTGCGAGGTTGGACCATCGATAGTGAGATTTACAGTTCAATTATATTCTACATTAGCTAATTCTTTGTTTTATATTGATTTCTATCATTCCATTATAGCATAAATTTTTTTGAGCCATATGGTGGATTTTTTGAGTGGGTTATTGACTATAGATACATTGTTAATAGTGTGTTCTAGAGATATCTTTTTATAAAAGGGGTGTTCACCAGATATCTATGAATATCATTTTATATGGGATCTTTATGTCCTTGATAGGAAGGCCTTTGACCTGATTATAGGTATGTAATGGATAGCTTATAATTGAGCCCATATTTATTGTTACCATTTGAGAGTGAACATTAAATATCCTAAGGGTGAAAATTTAATTCACATGGGATAGTGGGATATCCAAGAAGGCAGGGTTGGTCCAATTTCTTAGCAATTGGGATAGCTCAAATCCCATGTTTCAAGTCTATTGTTAAATGATTGTGATGTTCCTAATGATGTCCTAACACAAGTAATGGAGCTATTTCCGGATTCCTTTCCTGAAGTCTTCTTAGTGATACTACCAGATAGATATGTAGAATTCACTATTGAGATCATGTTGTGGGCTGAGCCGATTTCAATTCCACCATAAAGAATGTAACTGACTGAGCATCATGAGTTTAAGACTCAATTGGAGGAATTTGGGGATAAATTATTTATTTATCCATGTACATCCCCTTGGGAATCACATGTTTTGTTAACAAAGAAGGATTAATGGAGTTTACAGTTTGTTTCGATTACTAGATGTTGAACAAAATGACTATGAATAACTGATATCATCTTCCATGTATCGATTATATGTTTGACCAATTAAAGGGATCTCGTGTGTTCAAAATGATTTAATTGAGACTGAGGTATCACCTAGGGATAGTATGGACTTCTGATAAGCTGAGGGATTCATTCAAAATCGAATATGGACCTATACGAGTTTGTTGTAATGTGGATTGTATTGATGAAATGAAACAATAGTGTTTATGGATTGGAGGAATAGGATCATTCATCTATATTTAGATCGGGTTTTCGTGGTGTTTGAGGATGACATCATGGTGTACTCTAATATTTGGGATGATCATAGACAACAACATGATATCATCCAAAGTACATTGAGAGAGTATAAATTTCCTATCAATCTATCTATGGTATAATTTTTGATTGATCGGCTATACTTCCCAAGGAACATCTTCTCAGAGGAAGGTGTGTCTGTGGACCTTGAGAAGTTTTAGGTAGTGGTTTCCTAGGAGCAGTTGAAGAGTTTTTTTGATGTAGGAAGCCTTCTGTGATTATTTATTTATTATAAGGCATTCATCCATGAATCTTCCCATTTTTCAGTTCCACTTTCAGGCATGATAAAAAAATAGGGTAAATACGAATGTTCATATTCTTGTGAGAGATATTTTTTGATGTTTTGGAGCACATAACATCATCAAAAAAATATATCATACTTGATTTAGGTGAGGAGTATACGAGTTATTGTGATTCTTCTAGTATCAGACAATGAGTTATGTTGTTGTAGGGAGATCATGTGGTGGTGTATGGGTCTCAATATTTGAGGCCTCAGGAATGTTATTCCACTATGAATGAGATCGATTTTCCATTATTGGTTAATTCCCTTATGTGTTTGAGACAATATCTTTTAGAGGAATAGTTTAATTTTTATATAGATAACAAGACCTTGGTGAATATATTTTTATAAAGTAATTTAAATCTTCATCATAGGAAATGAGTAGAGTATATCAAATCCTTTAATTTTGAATTGGCATATACCCCCAAGAAGGGAAATAGTGTGGCTTATGCCTTGACTAGGAAAACTCCAACTCAAAGGGTTTAGGAGTCATGTGCTGAGTAGAAGATGATTAACATGATTGATGGAATTCATGTGGTGGTTTAGGTGAGTCTGGAGCAGATGACTCTATTTTCTTTTGAAATTGAGTCTACTCTTTTGCGATGGATTAGGGATAGACTGTATTAGGACATGTAATTATTATTCACGAGTTAATGATTTAAAGGTGTAGAGACATCTTTTTACATGTTTATAGATGGGGATGATATTCTCTATGTGAGGGATCAAGTAGTTTTACCTACGAGTATTCGAGAGGAACTCATGCCTCAATTTCATGCATCAATATGGGAGGTGCATATGAGTGTGAACAAAGAATAATGTGACATAAAATGAAATATGTTTGTGGTGGGCCATGAAAAAAAGAAGATAATAGGGTTCATGACATGATGCATCACCTATCAGCTTTTCAAGGTGGAGAATCATGGATATGGAGGATTACTACAACTGTTTTCTATTCCAGAATGGATGTGGGATGAAATTATTATGAAATTTTGGCAGGTATCCCAATGACTCTTATAAAAAATAATGATATTTGGTTCATTATGGATTGAATAACTAAGGTAGAAAATTTCCTACATATAAGTGAATCCTTTACTGTATAATTTTTAGGAGAACAGTACATTCAGAATATAGTCTATATTCATGGAGTTTAATGATCTATAGTTATATATCATGATCCATGCATTACATCACACTTCAGTAAAGGCTTTAAAAAAGTTATTTTCACACATGAATTATTGAGTACAATATTCCACCCAATGATAAACAAGTTATCTGAACATCCTATATAGGTGTATAGGAATATGTTTTGGGTATGTGTGCTTGACGTTAGTGGATCTTGGGTGAAGAAATTTTATTTCATGGAGTTATACTATAAAAATATTAATCAAAAAACAATAAATATGGAAGCATATGAGGTTATTTATGGTAGGCCGTGTAGATCATCACTATGTTGGATGGAAGTAGGTGAGTTACATGTATTGGGAATGAGTCTCATGAAGGATACATCGGAGTAGTTATAGTTGATTCAGAAATATATTGATACATATTAGAGTATACAGATGTCATATGCTGATAGACAGAGATGAACCCCAAGATTTCACAGAAGGTGATCATGTATTCTATGAAGTGTAGAAATGGTTGGCTCATAACAGGATACCGAGTCATGAAATGTCGGTACCCAGGTATGTTGGATTGTTTGAGATAGTGGAGATGATAGGTATGAGGGCGTAGTAACGGGGTCTTCAATAGAGATAAAGAGTTATGAAGGATGTTTTTCATGAATCATAAATTCATCTGAATCACCGTGTACTTTCTCATGTGATCTATGTTGATGAGGTTTACCTTGATATCGATGCATCCTTTGAGGAGCATCTGATACATGTGTCAGATCATTGTGAGAACGTGTTACAGGGAAAGATTGTGTCGATAGTTCATTTGTTCTGAAAAAAATGTATGGGTACAAGGGGAAATGTCAGAAAGAGAAGAGTATTTATTGGATCAATGGCCTTATCATCATATTCATATAAAGTCTTTAATGTTCATATTAATGAATATTTGTAATAAGTTGGGGATATTTTAAGATCCGGACCTTTTCTGGTGTTATCTCAGGCATGATATTAGATAGTGTTTTTGTTTTTAAATAAGTATATTTGATGTGAGTGATGACATGTGATGAATTTTTGTGTATTCTAAAATTATTTTGGAGAAATATGGGTTGTGAATAGTTGGAGTACAATTTATTCAATAGGTGTAGTTGCCTAGGAGAAAATATGTGTTATCTGGTCTTTTCAGGCAGTGGCTTCGACACGGTTAGAGCACAGTTTGGGAGTCTATTAAAGTAATCCATGCTATTTCCCCCCTTAAAATAGTGTCTGACATATGGTTAGTGCACTATTCCTCTAAACGTGCGATTGAACCATCCACAGAACAATAGTGAGATCCAAAAATTGGGCATCACACTCATTTTTTTCCTTTTAATGCCTTGTTTCTTCTCATATGCATCCTTAACTCATGATCTTGCTTTATTAAGGTTAAACGAAGGTTCTACCATCAATCCGGATATATTACAAGGTCATATGACATCTGTTCTTCTGTAATGAAGGACCAAATCAAAGATCTTCACAATGACCAGTAAGTGGATGTCATCCTAATTCCTTTCCATGTCATTATCCTCTCTTTCCATTACCTTTGGATGAAATATATCCTTTATTTAATTAGATCTAAACCAGGTTCATGAAATCTAGATATAAAATTTTAGTTCCAGATCTTTTTTTATATGATAATGATATATTTGATTTTGATTTGGTGATTTAGATCATAAACTCTTATCTATGTCATTGCACGGCTTGGATTTTGGGGATTCTCATTGAGAGAAAATCCATCAATGAATAAAGGTAGTTGGTCTAAAACCTAATTCCCATAGTCATGTATTTAATGCAAGTATGATTTTTTTTATAAATTCATGAATTTATATGAAATTCATTTCTAAATTGGGTTAACTTGGTTGACCTATTTATTTATCAAAGCTTTGTAGAATTAAATAATTAGATTTGGAATTAATCAAGAGAATAAGGTTCCTCCTTGTTAAATAATTAATTTTGGAAATTTGATTATGAGATTTACAGATTGAAATATAGATAATTAATCATGGGATTAAATATAGGATATGAACTGTGATATTGGTTAATTAATTTTTGACTTAATTAATGTGATTGAGGCATTTAATTAATTGTTATGTTAACTAATGGATTTGATGTGTTTTACAAATTTATTTATTAGTAATGGAATTGATGTGGATAATTAATTAGGAATTAATTATGTTTGAATAAATTGAACATTTTCATTCGAAATTGATATGTATACATGGTAACATGGTTATTATTCATATGAATAAAGAGAATGTGAACATGGCCATTCTATATTGAGGATTCGACAAGATAACATTGTCATCTTTCATATGAGTAAAGATAATAAGAGAATTTTCATTCAATTGAGGATTGAGTATGGTAACATGTTCATCTTTATTACATTTGTGATATTTTTAACATTATCAATGTATGTTATAAATTTTGAATTACATAATGCAAATAATGGAACTCTGAGTAATGGCCTTAAACGAGATTATTTCATACTCTAAATCAATGTCAAATAGTATAAATAGATATCATAGAACCTTTTAATACATAGATATCCAAAAATAAGTAGGTATGAAGACTTAATTTTACTTAGGGAACACTTCAGGCTCTGGTATGGGAATAAAAAAGTATTACGGTATAGGTATCATTGAGAACCCTATATTTAATGTTTTTAGGTAAGAATAAATTATAATGTAATAACCAGTTATTTATGAATTGAATTATTTATTATAGAACTTTATACACTTAATTTTGACTACACTTGTATTAGAGACCATTGGAAGTGGCCTATTGAGTTGTATTTACACCCTATTAAAGATTTTTTATTGGTTTCTAAATAAGTTATATTGATGTAGGATTGGATAAGGGAAAATCCCATAGGATATATTGTTTATTTTGGATAGAGATTTAATGTGGGGGTCTGAAATGGTTCATAACCTAATTGGGGTGTTGTAGTGTCTTTATATTCAGTTTAATTATAGACACATGACATTTATATTGGAATAGAATGTTTTACCATTTAGTTGAGTATGGTGTTTTCTGTTTGATTATCATGTGACATGAGTATTGTTCTAGTCAAATATGCTTCCGTGTTAGTCTATTTACTTATACAGGGTTTTTACCCTAATGATTAATGGTATAGTCTTCCCATGAATGGTTTAACACGCCGACATTGCTAGTCTCCAGCCTCTAGAATACAGAGGGACGCGCTTGAGGTCGCGTAGAAAACCGTGTTGCGGAACTATCATGTGGCACCTGGGTCGAGATGTTATAGGTATAGACCTCCAAACATACACTACTTATACATGAGATGTATTTCAATTCCAAATTTTTTACTAAATCAAATCAAAGAGAAATTTCATGTCTCACTTATATTTTTCCAAAAAATTTTAATATTGAAATATTGTAAAACATATCATAAAAAACCAACATCAAAAATAAGTTATTAGACATAAATATTATTAGAAAATTACTTAAATCACAAATAAAATATTTAATTTTCCTATAATCAAATCTAGCTTCCCGGCATCCAAATTACTGATTCCAACTGTTGAAAAAAAAATCCATTATTATACTTATAAGATCTAAAACACTCCCAACCATCACATCCATTTATTATAGTGATTATATTCAATCATGGATTTTCCATAAATATAACATACAATCTATTGGTTTTAATGATATACCCATTTTTATATATTTTGATAAATATTACCAGTAATCCATATACCATATGGATTGAAATAATCATTCCCCATTTCTCATTCAATATGTTGTCCTCCACTCATATGGATTTTATAAACATTACTCCTTGTTTGTTAAAAAAATGGATTATCTTCATAAAATAATCATTCATTTATCCTTATTAAACATAAAATATATTTTAGTATTTTCATTATTTTTTCATTCATTTTTAAAAATAACCATTCAACAGGTAAATTTTATGAAGGATCGTGATCTTGTCACTACATGAAGAACCTCAATACGTTGATAAATTTTTCTTCCCCTTTATATTCACTTTAAAGGTCAATAAAATTTATTATATATGGATCATCCAGGTATTTTCCAACATGAATATATATGTAATATTTATAGATCTAAAAAACTTACCTTTGGAAATTCATTCCTTCCTAGCATTCATCCACTTTCACTATCTATCAAAATATTTGGTTTTTGAGACAATTGAAGATAATAATTTGAACCTCTATATGTTCTTCAACCTTCCTTCACTGTAACAAAAAATTCAAATATTAATATTTATTTCATTTATTTACCAATAATTATATTATTATTACTCAATTTATCATTTAGTAATAATTTATCAAAAAATACAATAATCCATGTATGTTGAAACTCCGTTTAGAGAGAAAAATACCAGTTTATTTCATCTATATTTTTGTATTGAATAATTAATTTTCATTAATAACATCAAGATAAGAAATTTTATTCATTTAATAAAAGAAATATTTTAAACTCAACCACACATACACAATAATTTTAACAAATAAAAATTAATGAATAATTATGTTGATTCACCAAAATTTTAAACTAATTGATTTCACTTGTTCATCATAAAGTTGATATAAAAAATTTTATCCATAAGATTTTTTCTTAGGAATTCAGCACTTGTTGTTCATAATTTATTATTCTCAAAGGATTTTAGTATCCTAATGAGTTACCAGATTATATAACTATGATATTTCTAAATAATAAATATTATTTCAATAAAGAAGAAATTGTTTTCCTCATTAAGTTGATTTCAACATTTTTTATAGTCTACCACCACTTAATAAAGGAATGATGTAATTTTTTTGTTATATAATTGAAATCAAACAAATTATGGAATGTAATATTTATTTTTACATAAATTTCACTTCAATTTTTCTATTATAACACTTATAACACATAATTTCAACATGTATATATTTTTAAAAACGGTCAACATTATATTTCTATCAGATCAATATTTGTTGAATACTTTTCATTGACATCTATTTTCTCTAATACTATCACAAATTCATATATTTTATCTACTACTAATGAATTTAATCTATATAAATTAATTAAACTCTTTACAAAACATGCACGACATATATAAAATCTCCCCCTTAAACCAGCATCACTCCAACCATCAAATAAAAAAATTATATTAATTTGTAAAAGGGTAATTCTAAAAATCCATCTGTAGTGGATCATGAATGTCCTTAAAATTATAAATTATTCTTCTTATTTTTCATAAAATTATTTTGAAGATTATCTATTTTCATCATTATTGAAAACTACCTTATATTAATTTGATTATAAATAATGGGTTACTAATTCAACCAGTGAATTGTTCATTATTTTTTATATCATTAAATCATGATCCATATCTGTGATTGATTCCTATATGATATCTAGTACATGAATACAATTGTTATTCCTTTTAATGTTCTTTATGAAACCACATCAGCTTTCCTTGTGTTTTTTATATTTGAATAGAATTAATTTATGTTCTGATTTTCTTATCATAGTTTGATTATTAAATTAATATCTATCGTCTTGTTGTGTAATTAGAATAGTATACTTAATTATATAATGTTATTATATTACATTCAAAACATATTTGATGACCACAAGAGAAAAATCTTAAAGAATCATTGTATTATATAATATATTCATCTATTACTAGGATCGTTAGTGTAAAAATCATTCTTTGTAGATTCACGAAATTTTTATTCCATTCCTTCATTACTAGGATCGAAATCCTTCAAACGATTTTCTTATAATACACACATTTTTTACATTATAATTTTCTTTGAAATATAATATATGTCAAATTCATTCATGCATTCATTATCTATGATGTCCAACTAAAATAAACTCCTATATTTTTTTATCAATGATTATTGTAATAATTTAATCCATCATTCCGAATACATCCTAATTTTAATTCCCATTAAATAATCACCGAGAACCATTATTTGACATTTCAGTGGAATATTTATATTTTATTATTCCATTCATGTCTCCTTTTTTTCACAAGTGTAGGGGATTAAATCATTCTACATCCATTGTTTTTTGTGATGGCTAGCTATACAACCATGGTTACTATAAATATAAAATATCTCAATTATATATGAATAAATTTTAATGGATTTCCCAAAAGTATATATATCAGTACTTCTCCATTCATTTCTCATATATATAATATTCATGAAACCATACTTTTTTTATCTAATGAAACTCAAAAAAGTAGATGTTCATCAACACTACACATTGAGAGTATTTCTTTTCAAATATCATAATTATTATTTCTTTTAATCATTTCTATATTTATATTTTTGAATACCAACTGAATAATAAATTGGATTTTATTTTGAACCAAAAATCATTACGATTTCCATAATATCTCCCTCAATCTAAAAATAATAAATAAATATTACTTTTGTTATCCTTTTAAATACTCAAAGTTATAATTAATTTGGTTATGTTCAATCATCACATTCATTATGATCATCAATATTAAGACTAAAATTAAATAATCATGCAGTATATTTTTTCCTTTTTTATTTAAAATCATGGTCATGTTCTTCAAGTATATTAATTTATTTCTTTATTTATATTATCAAAAATATAATAAAGTCAATTAGAGTCATTTATTACTCTATATTAATTATATGTTTCCACTAAATATTTAATATATGTAAAATTCATTTCAGGTTCAACCATCAATAATTATACCTCTCACATCAAGCCTTTATTCCACTCTTTTTCTTGCAAAAATATTCACCCGAGTATCCACATAATGTTGTTGAATCATTAATTAGGAATTCATGTAATATATAATTTCTAATTATATATCTACATCAACTCCATATGATTTTAGTTTCCCTAAATTAATATTATATTCGGCTTCATGCACCACAAACATTAAAATGAATAAACACTCGATGAAATATTATTCTATAAATTCTTTTATTATAACCAACATGTTTTCTTATGTGTATGAAAAAGAACAACCCAATTTTAAAATATCAATAGACAATTTTTTAATAATCAATATAAAATTTAAACAGAAATAAATTTTTTCATTCATCTAATTTTTTATACTATTAAAATTATTATATTTAATTAATATTATATCGTAAAAATACATTTTCCATTAAAAGGAATTTACTAGATTCGTTGTATAATTTTTTCTAATATGTATGTTTAATTTTGAATAAATTACATTTAATTTTTAATTCTATATGTAAAAATTATCTTCGATGGTATCATTGAGATTTTTATGAAATATTTATTTGGTGTGAGTAGTGAAAATATCATATTTTTTAAAAACATTCAGTTTTATGAAATTATAAAGATATAAGAATAACATGAATATATATGAATAATTTTTATTGAAAAAATAAATATTAAATAAATATTTTTATTTATATGAAAATATATTTTTGAGCATCCAAATAATTTCATATCACATTTGGAATCAAATTAATGTTGTTATTCAGCTAAATATGTTTTCAATTATTCTATTGTAATTTAATATTTAAATGGTTAATTTCATTTTTGTAGTGTTTGAAATTAAAAAACTCACCATTGATTTATGAAAGATAGTTAATTCAATTTGAAACTATATTATACTTAGTTTAATAGCTAAAATAATTTTTGTACTTGAAAAACATTTTCAAAAGAACATATTTCATTGCATTTTACCATCATTTATTCATCAAATTTGTAAAATGTTATGGAAATTGAATATTTTATAATTTATTACATATTATTATGAATATAAATTCATATAAGGGAAAACAATTTATTAGTACGACATAATAATAGTAAAAATATTAAATTGTTTTATAATGGTTAAGTATAAAAGCGTTTACAGGGTGTCAAACTAATATATAAGGAAAAAGAAAATTAAACATGATTGAATATTGTAAATTGAAGATAATTAACCCTATATAATATTAAAACATATTTACTAACAATTTTGTTACACTTTCACATGAAAATTGATTTACAATATTTTAATATTTTATATAATTTCACATGTCTTCCTCCCCTCACATATAAATGGTCACATATTATCCACTGTGATTCGAAAAAAATTCCTATATAGCTATGATAATACCTATGAAAAAACCTTATTTTCAGACATATCTTCATTGTTGAGGTTCTGGTCTTACCTAACAAAAAACCATATAAGGGTTATGGAGTATGCTAAATGGGGTCCCTCGAAGAACATGCAATCATTTTTAGTGCCTCTTTTATTGTTTATTATTTTCCAATTCACCTAAATATATTGAATATATCATAATAAAATATCACAAATATCAAAATGGTGTTGATGTGTTTTTATGATTATGGGACTACCATTTTCCTCATCTTTTCAATCATGATGTAAATGAAATTTTCATTTGTGTGTATGTTTGGTCAACCACCTCCATGGAGAGATATGAATTCTGTTAAATCACAACCTCACATTAATTGATATAATTAAAGATTGAATTTATATATATTAAATTTATGATATAATTATGAGTTGGAGTTAAAAAATATTATTTATCTTTCTTTCCTATTTTTAATTAAATAGCCAATTCAGCATTTTTTTAATATGTAAAAATAAACAACATCCATAAATGGTGTAATTAATTTTTATATCTCATAATTTAAATAATTTTACTAAATATTTATATAATGAATATAAATTATTTTAAATAAATATTAATATTATTTATTTGTGTTGCTCCAGCTTTGTGAATGAAGATTGTATTTGTTGTAAATAGTTGTCAATACTTGTCAAAATGAAGAAGGAGATAAATAAGGACTACATTGTTGATGTAAAATTAAAATCAGATGACATTTTTATGATTTTTAATTCAAAAATATCATATATTAGGATAACTTATGAAGCATGCCTAATGATGGAATAGGGCGAAAAGGTTCTACCAGCAATATACAGTTTTGATTGGAAGGAATGATTCTAGTAGAACAAAGGGATGTTATAGTACTTTCCAGGGAAACACTGAAGATGCTAAAGCTAAGCTATCAAAAGATATATGTCATGATCGTGAAGTTTATGATGAAATAATAAGAGTTGTTAAAGAAGCCAAATCATATAAAATAAGCATGAAGGTTATGTCTGATGCATATACTAAAGGTGGCGTTGTTCTCCAAAGATTTTAAAATTATTAGCCTGAGAAGAAACGAATACACGTGAGTTTGGAATAGGATATTTCATACAAGTTTGAAAATGGAATTATATTTTGAGTACAAGTGCAGTTTCAAGACCAACATAGAAAAATTTTCAAATGGAAACCGGTGCGTGAAAAATCAGATAGTTTTTCACAAAGTGCACAAAAAATCAAACTTCTGTGTGAATTATTTGTTGTATGTAAAATGATAGTTTTTTCTTTCATGAGAATGGGGTGCCTCAGGTGATGGATAACGAATATCGATAGAGGCATGATGCACGCAAAATAATCCAATGTGTGCGAGAAATTGGATTTCGGTGCCTGAAATGATCTAGGATGTGCGTGAAATATGAAATCGTATGAAATATTGGTTTTGTGTTTTATATTCAAGAGAGGATTCGAGATCAAAACAACGAGGTATGACTATGTCATGAGGTGGCCGAAAAATCAAAGAGGTACACAAAATACCTGAGCGATGCGCAGAAAACCAGTTTGAATATTAATGGGCATGATAGGATTCATGTTCAGAATGATGAAAAAAGGATTAGTCATGAAATGCATGAAAAATCTATACAGTGCAGGAAATTTGAGGAAGGACTGCATAATATAAAGAAGTGAGAAACAATTTTATGTTCCCCAAAGGGGATTTACGGGCATGGTCAAAAACACTTATAAATAGAAGTTGAACACATCTCATTATTGAATTCTTAACACTAATAAAAATTCCACCCTCTGACACACTGGAAAAATGAATTACAGAGTGGTTCAAAAAAAGAATAAATTCTTTGGAAACTAAGAAAGTGTTGCGCCAAAATGGAATTTCTAGCATAAAATTGAAACGTTTTGTGAAAAAGGCTATTCAAGCCAAATCTTTTTTATGAACAAGGCTTCAATTTTATAAAAAATACATTGAGAATAGTCTGAGAAAAATTTGGGGGATCATGTAGTCCTTCAACAATTGCATAGCACTCTTGACGTGTCTTTGTGACAAATGAAGTACTGTGAACCATTCAGTTTCACGAAGACAAGTAGAACCACACTCAAGTGAATAGTGATTAACTCCATGATGTGTTCTATGAACTAAATAAGTACTAGACATGTAAATGAATTCATATCTATACAAAGGAAGAAGTAAGCATACCGATACACTCAGGAGATGGTATAGAGAAGAGAATAAATAATTGATGAAGAAGAACATATTGAACCGAACTGATGAATGATAACTATATAGAGAAGTTCAATTGTGATAATGTATAACTGAGTGTGAGAAAATTGATTTGATAATCACAAAGGGTGCTTGCGATTCTATCATTAAGAACAAGAAGGGATAAGTGCGGTTGGGTTTTCATTGAAGTAGAAATCTTGAAGAAGAGATGGTTTTAGTTTAGCAGGCTGGGTACTGAAGAAGCGGGAGAAGAACAGTGTGCAACATACAGGTTTGTTGTAGAGAAGGAAAACATGGTTACTTGATTTCTTCTAGTAATGTACTAAGTGTTGAGAGGATGAAACAATTTGAAATGTGACATCCAACCTTTACTTATAGGTTTAACATTATATTGGTGTTTCAAATTCTTTTAACAGAGAAAGGATTGTCTTCAGAGGCAGTATAAAGAACTAGTTAGAGGCTACAAGTGACTGTCTACACTGGCAGTATAAAGAACCAGCGAGTGTAAGGGTATATCCTACTCATTGAATGTTTGAAGATGATTTTTTCCCTTCCTCCCTCCTATTACTTGGATAAACACTGGGTTGCAATTATTTCCTTCCCTCTTCCTTGTGTAGAGAGCCACATCATCTATAAGATTGTATTACTAGTCAACCACTGCAACTATTACCAAATTATAGTGGAGAATCTGTGCACTAGTCATTAAAATACATGGAAAGGAAATATATTATCTTTTGAAGTGGTGAACCTTGTAATAATATCATGTTCATATTTTAATACCTATTATTTTTTTCTGTGATAGGGAATATAAAATAAGAGAATCATGATCTTAATAGGTCATGAGGTACATGGATAATATGATGAATTTTTTGTAAAATTCCCCCAACATTGATTCACCCCCCAGTGTTTGGAATATCCCAAATTGGTCTCCTAAATTTGTATCAGAGGGACAGGTTCACCTCTATTAGTTTCACTATTGTGATGTTATTCAGTTTTAAGACTTCAAATTGCTTCTGGAGTAATGAATGTACTATAGTTTCAGAAATATGGAGTTTTCTATGAGAAAAATATCATAACTACCAAGACCCTGATGAATAAAACAATGAAGGATAAGAGAAAGATGAAGATTAAATCCCTCTATCTAATGAAGATGAAATACATAGTTCTTCATACCTTGATAACAATCAAGACATGCCAGTCATGGAAAGTAAGGAAAATGTGGCACACATTCCCACCATGAAAGTTGATACCCTTTTACCATATGTGATCAATATGTATGTTTTATTACATTTGAAAATTATTCTAATGATGAAAATAGTATAACCATTGGAGATGATAAATATACAACCTCTCAAGAATTATCTCTAAATAGATTAAGAATTATTATGCATAGTATTCTTGAATAAAATGCATCACTTTTTTGTGGTGTATTTCAATGCATTGAAGAAGATAACCCCTAGTTGGAGGATGAAACTATTTTTTTTAGAAGATACTCCCAACAAATATTGTTGAATTTCTAAATCTGTTTAGACTGGTTGGTTCCTTTAAAGAAACAAATAGGTAATTATAAATATGTTCCTCAAAATAGCTTAAATAATTTGAGGAGAAAGAAAGAGTCAATAAGATTCCTGAAGAGAAGATCCATAAACGTGAAAATGCGATAAAAAGGAACATTGATGTCACAGAGTTATATTTAGTAGAAAATACATGGAAGATCAAGGGACATGACTCTTTGTTACAAAAAAATGTTCGGATGCATGAAGAATAATTTGAATGATTAAATATGACTTGTGAAGAGAAGACGATCATGACTGAAGACTATAAGATCATCCTCAATATGGAATGTCAAATATTGTAAGTTCAATGTGCCAATCTACATAACACACATATTGATACTTCACAAAATAAGGTGACATTTTCTACTAGTACTCAATGTTTTTTTGATTATTATAATGGTGAATGAACTCTAACACCTGATAAGAAGATCATGACACCACTCAATGTTCTATCACATGCCACTAAGAATGAACAGGTACCATCCATACCATCTTGTACTAGTGTTTCAAAAGTTGTTTCTACAAAAAGTGCATGGTTGATGAAAAATTCTATGCAATATGGATTAGGAAAGGTGATGAGATACCTACCATCATTACTATGGTGGATGGGAAGTATAATTTGAAAGATGATTACCCACAAAGAGAACATCAAATCATGAAGAAGGATCAGTAAAAAATACATAAGATATCAAGAAGACATGCTTTGATGGTCAATGTTGGTGCTGCAACAGATTTGGAAATAGTGAATTGAATTGTTGGAACAAAACATTAAATGTAAGAGCATATAGAATGAATATATTAATGGGGAGATATCCATAGTGGAAGAAGAAACATCTGCGTATTAAGAAGGATATATATAAAGAAGAAAGCTTTGGAATGCTATAAATCATATGTGATATATGCAATGAGAGTGGTCACGAGGTTGGTACATGTTCTTCTTAATAGATACCCAATGCTGATAAG
This sequence comes from Viscum album, assembly GCA_963277665.1. NCBI lineage: Eukaryota > Viridiplantae > Streptophyta > Magnoliopsida > Santalales > Viscaceae > Viscum > Viscum album. Next base: position 1,910,665,524 of record OY728133.1, read on the forward strand.
AAAACAAGATCACTAAAGCTAGCTATGAAAGAAGAATAATCCTTGGGATGTAGCCAGAAGATTGTTGTAAGATCTAATTCTCCCAGTAGAATTCCAAAAAGTAAAGGTGATATCTCCTTGGATTCTAAATCCAAGAAGGTAACTAGGTGTGCATCCAAAATAACTCCTAAGAAGGATCACAATCAAAAGAACCCTTGTGGAAGACCCAAACATAATGACTTGGTTTCAAATATCATATTGGTGGTTTTGAAAAAATATTTGGGAATAAGGAGGAAGGTGGAGGATGAACAGTCTATGTACAGTGAAAAATGAAAAAAAGATGATTCCACATGAAGACAAATATGGTATATTTGTGATGTGCAACAAGGCTGGTAACACTATTAGAAGTTTCAATGAATTCATTCCTCCCCAAAAATAATTTCTCAAGAAGTTAAAATTTTCACCAGGAGATTTTAGTACACTGAAAGCTCTTAAAAAGAGAAGACTCACACACAATGAAATAGAAGATATATTGATATCCACACAATCACAGTTATCATTAAGGATCTATTGTGATAGTGTGGAGAATGGAGAATCTGGGTTGAGAGAATCATCTCAACCATTTTGTTCACATTGTGGGTGGAAGGAGGATACACCTTATTCCCTTGAATCATTTTGTATGCATTTTCTCTTATAATAAAGGGAATTTAAGGGGAAGCAAGGTCTCAAGGGGAAATCATGTGAGGTATTACCTTGAAGGAGATACACAAGAAGATGCTTCCAGAGTTAGAATCTCAATTTGTATCAACATTAGTTGGTATTAAACTCAATTATTCTGAAGATTGTATGAGGATCATACCATTGTATAGATGGAAAAATAATAAGGCAGAGTTTGTTGTGACCACTTTGTGTATGAAGATACTATTTGTTTTCAATAGTTTTCAATAATGGTCAAAATGAAGAAGGAGATGAAGAAGGACTACATCGTTAATGGATAATGAAAATCTGATGATGATTTTCTGAATTTGATTTGACAAATATCAACAGTTAGAAGAACTTATGATCAAGTCTAATGAAGGAATGGGAACAAAAAGGTGCTTCTATTCATATACAGTTTTCATTGGAGATAAAGATGATGGTGGAAGACATGTAAGTCATAGTACTTTTCCTGGAAAATCAGATGATTCTAATGCTGATCTATCAAAGGATATATATCATTATGGAGATGTTTGTGATGAATGAAGAAGTGTTGCTGAAGAATTTATGTCACAGAAAAGAATTGTGAAGGTTATAGATGAAGCATATGATGATGGTGGCGCTATTCTCCACTGTTTTCTATATTTTTTTCTGGAAAAGAAAAGAACACATGTGAGTTTGGAAAAGGATATTGCATGCAATGTTGAAGATGGCGTGATATTTTGTGTTCAACTGGTGTTTCAAGATCAGCACATCAAAATTTGGAAAAGGAAAGAGGCGCGTGAAAAATCAGAGATATTTTCACATTGTGGGTGAAAAATTAGACATTTATGCAAAAAATTGGTTATGCGCAAATTATTTTTTGTGGTTTTACAAGCAAGGGGTGTCTCAGGATAAGAAAGAAGAAAATCAATAATGTCATTAAGAACACAAAATAATCTAGGGTGTGCATGAAATTGTATGTGAGTGTGATAAATGAACCAAGATGTAAAAGAAATTAAAAATCACATGAAATATGTGTTTTGTGTGTTATGCACATGAGAGGATTCAAGATCAAAACAAAAAAAAATATGACTATGTCATGTGATGCGCAAAAAATCCAATAGGTGCAAAAAATACCTGATCTTTGCGAGAAATACAAGGTAAACGTTTTATGTGCAACAAAGGCTTCAGGATTAGAATGATAAAAAAATGGATAAGTCATGATGGTCATTAAATATCCAGGCGGTGTGAAAAATTAATGGAAGGTGCGTGTAATATAGATAAGTTTTAAATAGTTTTATGTGCCCAAAAGGGTTTTTAAAAAATGTGCCAAAAATCCAATAGAAAGAAGGTGAACCCCTCTCATTTTTGAATTCGTGACTCTTAGACAAATTTGAAGCTAAGACGCATGGAAAAATTGAAGTATATAGCGGTGAATGAATAGAAGAAGTAATGTGCAAAAAATAATGTGGTGTGAGAAAAATTGAAGTGGTGCGCAAAAAATAATATTTGCATGAAAAAATGTTTTTTGAAACAAAAGGTGTTTTTAGTCACAATTTTTGAGTTTTACATGAAAGACACTAACAAGGGAGTGGGAAAATTTTTAGGGTCCTTCATTCCTTCAACAGATGTGTAAAACTATGGAAGAGGCATGGCGAAGAAGGATGTATCGTGAACAATTCGGTTTCACGAATAGAAGTAGAACCGCAGACACACGACTAGTATCTAACACCCTCATTGTTCTTTGCCAAGTGAAGAAGAACTTGATGTGAAACTGAATTCACATATTCATAATGGAAGAAGTCAGTATATAGATACACTTAGGTGATGGTATTGACAAGAAAAGAAATAATTGAATAAGAAGAACAGAGTGTGCCAAACTGAAGACTGACAATTATACATGGTAGTTAAATTGTGATGATGCTTCGCTAAAATGGACTTTATTGATCTGATTATCTCAAATGGAGATTGTGATATTATAAAGAAATAGATGAAGGGATCAGTGAAGTTTTTTTCCACTAAAGGATAATGTTAGACGAAGAGAAGGTTTTAGTGCAGCTGGGTTTGTACTGATGAATCCATTGAAGTAGAGTGTGTAGCTTACATGTTTGCTACATAGACAGAATAATTTTGTTAAATGCATGATTCTAGGAATGTTACAAGTGATGATAGGAAGAAAGAATTAGTACAGTTTCATACATCATGTCTCTATAGGTGGAAGATTCTATTGGTGTTGAAAATTCCTTTAACAGAGATCAGACTGTATTCCAAGGCAGTATAAAGGACAATCTAGAGTCAATAAGAGACTGTCTACACTTGCATCATATTGAACATGTGTGTTTTTGGCTATATCCCACTTAATACAAGTTGAAAGTTGAATTTTTCTCTTCGCCCCACCCCTCCGTGTGTAGGTTGAAAAAATGTGAAACGATTATTTAAATCACTGCTCCATGTGTAGGGAGCCAAACTGACCAACATATTGTTTTCCAAGTCCTCCACTGTATCAGTTACAAAATTATAGTGGAGAATCTATGCAATGGTCATTACCAAACACGTAAAGGATATAGCTTCTCTTATTGAGTGTTGAACCTTTTAAAAAATATTTTGGTCATATTTTTTATACTTTCATATTATTTCATGTGATAAGGAGAAGTTAATAAGAGAATCAAGAACTTAACGGGTCAAGAGGTAAAGGTATAAAAAGAAGAAATTTGTATAACAATTTCTTAACAATAATTCACCCCCCTGTCAGTGTTAATAATATCCCAAAGTTTTCCTCTCAATTGGTATCCTAGAGAAAGGTTCACCAATGATGGATTCTCTATAGTGAAGTTATTATCTTTTGAAAACATGGATTTCATTCCCGAGTTATCATTGAAGTGCAGTTTTTGTGAGATTATGTTCCCTCTGATTAAAATATCATCTCTACCAAGACCATGATGAATATTAAAAATGTGTAGAAGAGAATTTTGAAGGAGTCTATCTTCTCTATATAAGAGAAAGTAACTAGTTCTCCATTACTTGCTGATAATGAAGTCATATCAGTGTTGGAAATTAATGAACATGTGGCTCAAGTTCCCAAGAAGAATATGGATAACCTTACGACGTTATGTGATCAAGAAGTATGTGTTAGTACTTTAAAAAATTATTTTCATGATAAATATACTAGCACGAGTTGTGATGATCAATCTACAACCTCTCAAGAATTATCTATCAATATATTAAGAATCCTTATACATAATAATCCTGCAGAAAATGCATCCCTTATTGGTGGAGTATTTCAATGCATGCAAGAAGATATCACCCAGTTCGAAGAAAAAACATATTTTTTGGAGAACACCCTAAAAGAAAATATTGTTCAATGTATTATTCTCTCTATGAAGGTTGTATCCTTTGAAGCAACTAAGAGGGAATTTGAAATAAATTCCTTAAAATGGCTCAAAGAATTTTAGGTGAAAGAATGTGTCAATGAGACTCTTAAAGAGAAGTTCCATGCACTTGAAAATTAGCTAAAAAGGAGAACTGCTGTCAAGGAGTTATATTTGGATAAAAATTAGAAGAAGATCAAGGAACGTGACTTTTTTTTACAAAACAATGTTATGATTCATGAAAAGTAAGTTGAAGGATTAATAAAGACTTCTGAAGAGAATATGATCTTTATTGAAGACCAAAATATCATCCTCAATATTGAATGTATAAAATTGGAAGCTCAAAGTACCAATCTTGAGAGGACACATATTGATCCATCACAAAAGATGGTGAAACTTTCTACTAGTATTCAATGTTCTTTGGAGGATTCTAAGGGTGAATGAACACCAACATGCTATTAGAAGATCATGACAACTCTCAATGATATATCACAAGAAGCTGATAGAGAGCATGTACCATCTATAACATCTTGTACTAGTATTTCTGATGTTGTTTCTCCAAAAAGGGTTGGGTGGAAGAAAAAATCTAAAAAAATATGGATTTATAAATGTGATGTGATACCTACCATCAAGACTAGGGTAGATAAGAAAAATAATTTGGAATATTAATCTCCATAAACATCACAATAAATCAAGAATAAGTCACAACAACCATATATAGAAGATATTAAGAAGACAAGGGTTGTTGGTAAATTTTGGGTCTTCCACAAATTTGTGCATTATGCATTGTACTGTTTGTCAAATACCTTAAATGAAAAATTACAAATAAATCTTATATCTTGGAGAGAAATCTAGATAAAAAGAACAAACATCCATACATTCAATAGAATATGTATACTGCAAACATGTTTGGAATTTTATCCAACATATGTGATATATGCAATGAGAGTGGTCACAAGGTTGGTACATGTTCATGTAAATGGGTACCAGAAGCTAATAAGAAAACAAGATCACAAATGATGGATAAGAAAGAAAAAGCATCCTTGAGAAGTAGTTAGAAGAATGTTGTTAATAAAAATTCTCCATGAAAGATTCCAAAAAGGAAATTTGAGAATTCATTGGATTTTTAATCCATGATATGGAATGGTTTTTCATCCAAAATAACTCCTAAGAAGGATGGCACTCAAAATAAGGCATGTGGAAGACCCAAACATAATTCCTCGGTTTCTAATGATATATTAGTAGTTTTCCCTAAATATTTAGAAATAATATGAAAGGTGGAATATGCACATGCTATGTATAGTGAAAAAATAAAAGATAATATTGCACATGAAGGAAAAGAAGTTCTGCGAATTAGGAGAAATAAGACTGATGACACTATTAGATGTTTCATGGAATTCATTCCATCCAAAAAATAATTTCCCATTAAGATGAAAGTTTCACCAAAAGATTATAGTAATTTGAATTATCTTAATTATAGAAGACTCACACACAATGAAATAAGGGATGTAATTAGATCCACCGAATCACAGTCAACATTGAGGACCTGTTGTGAAAGTTTGAAAAATGGAACATCTTGTTTCATAAAATCATCTCAACATTGTTGTTCACGTTGATGGTGCTGGGAGAATATTCTTTATTCCATTAAATATTTGTTTATTTCCATTTTTCTTATAATACTAGGAATTTATGGTGAATAAATATCTCAGCGGGAGAACCTGAGAAGTATTCCCTTGATGGAGAGACACTTGAACAAGATTCCAGAGTAAGTTTCCCAATTATTATTATCTTTAGTTGGTATTAAAATCAATTAACCTAAACATTTACTAAGTATCATATCATTTGAAAAAAATGTTATTTTTCAAGATCTCATCCATTTTTACTCAAAATATAAATTATATTACAAAAGGGGAGTAGCTATGTCAATTGGTGACATAAGAAAATTGAATGTCTCCCATAACCACTTATCCTTCCAATTGCACATGAATGTTTTTTATTTTTTGTTGTTGAAGTATGTGTAAGAGGTTTAGGTTCATTATTTCATATCCGATTTATTATCTTAATCCGTGAATGAATTTTGAAATACCTTGAAGACAATGTAGATGAGTCTGCATCTCATGAGGTATCACGATTTAGTGGATAATGGACATCTCTGTTGTCCAAATCAAATCCTCTTATTTTCAACACTGAGCACTGGTCAATTTGACATAGAGTAAAATAATTGATGGAATACTTCAAAAATGTTGATGTATACCCTAACATCCATCAAATTTTTATTTGTTGTCAATAAGGGCGAGATAAAGTTAAATGAATGTTTGAAAATTAAGAGGGAGAGAGGGAAGTAAAGTGGAGAGAAATATTATTATTTTTACATTGACACATTCATTGGAGATGATCTTTAATGTATTGAAAAAAATGGGGTGGGGGTGGATACACTATGTTTATGAATATAATTTTTGTTGTCAATAGTTTTCAAATACTCATAAAAATATAGAAGGGGATGAAGAAGGACTACATAGTTAATTAGATAATGAAAATCCGATGATTCTTTTCTAATTTGAATTTGAAAAATATATTATTTTTGGAGAACTAATTAAGGAAGAAATATGAAGTAAGGGTGAGTAAAGGTAATTCCAGTCACATATAGTTTTGATTGGAAGGAAAGATGCTGGTGGAAGACAAAGAGGTAATAATCCATTCCAGGGAATCTATGACGATGCTAAAGCACATCTATAGAAAGAAATAAATCAAGATACTTCATTTTATTTATGAAAGAAGAAGATATGTTGAAGCCACCAAATCACAAAAAATAAGCAAGATGGTTATTTCGGAAAAGTTTATTAAAGGTTGTGATGTTCTCCAGTGTTTTCAAAATTCTTTTCCTAAAAATAAAAGAAGACATATGAGTTTAGAAAAGGATATTCCATGAATGTTTGATGATGGCGTGATATTGTAAGTGAAAGTGGATTTTCAAGATCCGAACATCAAAATTAGGCAAATAAAATATATGCACAAAAAATCTACGATGTTTGAAAAATGTGCGCAGAAAATCAGACTTGTGTGCGAAATAATGGTTGTGCACAAAATGATGGTTTGTTGTTTTATACACAAGGGGTGGATCTTGTTCAGAAATCCAAAAATCAAAAAAGTCTTGAAGCATGAAGAATAATATAGGGTGTGTGAAAAATTGGATGTCGGTGCATGAAATGATCCTGGATATGCACGAAATTTGAAATCACGTGAAATATGGGTTTTTTGATTTACATGCAGGAGAGGCTACAAGATGAAAATGACAAAATATGACTAAGTCATGCAGTGAAAATAAAATCCAAGAGTGGGGTGAAATTCTTGATTTGTGTGCAAATTACATGTTATAGTTTTATGAAAAAAGAGAGGCTTTAGGTTAAGAATGTTGAAAAATCACTACGTCATGAAATGCATGTAAAAACTAGGTGGTTCTCAAAATTAACGTATGGTGCATGTAATATAAAGAAGTGAGAAATAGTTTTATGTTCCCAAAAGAGGTTTTATGTACTAGATCAAAAACACATGTAAATAGAAGGTTACCCTCTCCCATTTGTGAGTGCTTAACACTTAGACATATCCTAAGCTCTAACGGACAAATAAATTAATGTATAGTGTGGTGGAAAAAAATAATATGTGTTGTGTAAAAGAGAAAGTGTTGAATGAAAAAGGGATGCTCTCTGCAAAAAAAAGAGTAACTCAAAATAGTATTTTTCATCAAAAGGTGTTTCTATATGCAAGGCTTGAATTTTACACACAAGATACCTAGAAGGGTGTGAGAAAAATTTGGGGGTCTCATAGTCCTCTGACAGGTGCATAGCACTCTCGAAGTGGCATTATGAAGAAGGAAGTACTATGAAACAAAAATAACTCGATGTCTTAGTACATTTATATCATCAAAAAGAAATTATTTAGTATAATTATACACTCTGGTGTTGGTATTTAGAAGAGAAGAAAGAATATAAGAAGAAGAATAGATTTTTCCCAACCGATGACTAACAATTTTACATGGCAGTTTAATTATGATGATGATTATCTGATCATGACACTATTGATCTTGTAATCACAATGGGAGCTTGTGATTCTAGCCGGAAGAAGAGGAATGGCTCAGTGCCATTGGTTTTTCACATATAATGTATTTTCATGGAATTTAATGAATTATTTTTTATACACTACATAGTCACAAAAATTAGGTGAGTGTGGTATTCTTGGAAAGAATTAGTTATTTATATTATTGAAAAACAATCTATATATATATTTTATAATGTAGACATTCCTTTACATACCCATAAACCAAAAAACAATTTTTTAATAATAATATTTAAATAATATTATTCTATTGTATATTTAATATTATTATTGTCACTGTTTAATTTTATTGAACATTGTATTTATTTAAATGAATATTAAATATAATTCTGTTAAATCCTCACCACCTAAAAAAAATCCAACCACACAATTTTTATTCATTTTTATTATGTAATTTTTTTATTCGATTTTATCGTGAATATTAGTTTCAATGTGAAGTCTAGTGAACTAATTATTCTGTAATATATATACATACATTTATAATAATGAAATATTTAATGTGTTTCCAGAATCATATATTAATAATAATAGATTCACTCAATTAAATACAATATATACTCAGCGCCAATTTCTTAATATAGATGAATTATAAGAAAACACACCATCTTGATTCATTTGAATTTTTTTTGAAATTTTTTCCCTTTGATATCATATTTTACTCATTTTCCACTTTGTATTAAAATGACTATTTATTATAGAAATAAATCATTATCAAAGTAAAAATCACCCATAAATGGATTATATGATCCTTAAAATAAAGACAAGATATTTCACCTTTCAAAAAAATTATTTGAATCTGTTAGGTTAATAATCCAGAAGATTAATCCCTATTATGTAAATGTAATAAATTATTTCTTAAAATTTAATAATAAAAACATAATAATATTTACACTAGATTATCTATATAAATATAATTCTAATTTATCAATATATAATTTTTTTATAAATTATCTAATAATTCCAAAATCACAAAAAGTAACTAAACACCAAAAAATATGATTATGTAAAAATAAATATACATATAATATCTATATTAGAAACATTATAAAAACATTTAATTATAATATAAACAACATAATGTTCTCTCATTTTAAAAAAATTCCTATATAGTGTACTAATTTACAGTTCATTTATTGTGGCGTTGAGGCACGATTCAACATGAAGAGAAAATAATTTATTGTATAGTTACTATTGCTAATGTAAATATCCTGTATGGTTCAATATCATATATATTGATTATAAACTCATGCTTTATTTTATTAACCATATAGGCACTGATTATAAACTCATGGTTTATTTTATTCTAAATCTACTAAAAGAATAAATTATTTTCTGTTCATGTTGAATCGTGCCTCAACGCCTCAATAAATGAACTCTAAATTAGTACACCATATGGGAATTTTGTTAAAATGAGAGAACATTATGTGGTTTCTATTATAATTAAATTTTTTATATAGTTTCTAATATATATATATTATATTTATATTTATTTTAACATAATCATATTAATTGGTGTTTAGTTACTTTTTTGTATTTTGGAATTAGTAGATAATTTATAAAAAATTAAAAATTCATCAATTTGAATTATATTTATACGAATAATCTAGTGTAAATGTTATTATGTTTTTATTATTAATTTTTAAGAAATAATTTATTACATTCACATAATAAGGATTAATCTTCTGCATTATTAACCGAACAGATTCAGACAATATTTTTGAAAGGTAAAATATCTTGTCTTTCTTTTAAAGATCATATAATCCATTTATGGGTGATTTTTACTTCAATACAGATTTATTTCTATAATAAATATTCATTTTAATACAATGTGGAAAATGAGTAAAATAATATATCAAAGGGAAAAAATTTCAAAAAAAATTCAAAGGAATCAAGATGGTGTGTTTTCTTATAATTCATCAATAATACGAATTGGGCGATGAGTATATATTGTATTTAATTGAGTGAATCTATATATTATTAACATATGATTCTAGAAACATATTAAATATTTCATTATTATAAATGTATGTATATATATTATAGAAAAATTAGTTCACTAGACTTCACATTGAAATTAATATTCATGATAAAATATATTAAAAAAATTAAATTATAAAAATGAAAAAAAAATTGTGTGGTTGAATTTTTTCTAGGTGGTGAGGATTTAAAAGAATTATATTTAATATTCATTTCAATAAATACTATGTTCAATAACATTATCCAGTGACAATAATAATATTAAATAGACAATAGAATAATATTATTTAAATATCATTATTACAACCTTTTTTTTGGTTAATGGGTATGTATAGGAATGACTACATTATGAAATATATATATATTGATTTTCAATAAGAAAATTAATTAATTCTTACCAAGAATACCACACTCGCCTAATTTTTGTGACTATGTAGTGCATAAAAATTAATTAATTAAATTCCATGAAAATATATTAATAGTTATAATAGTTTATATGTTATTTAATTGTTAATAGTTATAAATAATTTATACTATTTTTATAAAATCTATATTATAATATGAAATCTATTTTATAATTTTTAATTTCAATATTATCTTAGGTGATTTTTTGAAAATTTTCATTATATTTGTTTCTTGGATGAGTTTTAAAAATTAAAAATTGTCAAAAATATATTAGAATTATGAACTTATAATAATATAAGAATTACCAGAATCCAAATGAAACCATTATTCAAGGATTTCATTATTTAATATATTTCATATAAAAATATATAATTTTATATAGATATATATTCTCAAAATTTTTGAATCCCATGTAATTTTTTGGTTAAATTTAAAAACTAATTATACATCATCAATTTTAATCATGTATGAACTATATTTAATTTTATATATGTTTTGTTTGAATGAAAATAAATTTTTATTTGATTTATAAAAATCATATTTAATTCATTATAAAACACATTATAATTGATTTTGAGTGAAAATCATTTTTATGTTTAAGAAAAGAAATTTAAATAAATTACTTTACATTGAAATATATCCACATATGTCAATGGTCATTTTTAGAAATCTATTAAATTTAATTTGGTAAAATAAATCCCATCATTAGAATCATTATAATTAGTTCTTGGTAACATGTTTTTCCAATTTTTTTATCAAAATCAGTAGTAAGAAACAGTAGAAAATATTTACTATAGTTAAGGAAAAATTGATTCACTGGGGGTTCAACTAAGAGGTATGCAAAACAATGAATATTAATCATTTCTAAAATTTATTTATTGAATATGTATTGGACCTATCATATCAATGTAAAAGTCATTTTTTACTACTAACACATGAAATCAGAAATTATATTATTTATTTATTTTTCTAATTTTTATTGGGTGACCCCCCCATCACATATAAATGTGAACCTATCTCCAAATTTATTCATCATCATTGAGGACTATATATCATCTATGGTTTCCCAAAATACCATCCCATATTATTTCCCTGAATTATATATCCTATGGTGTTTCCCTATGTTCATCCTATACATCATTATGTTTTATGCCAAAGAATGTCTCTCTGAGTATGTTAAATTGTTTTACCTAAATAATACAATGTTTAATTCATCAAATTCATCTTATAAATAATTTTTATACAAACTAACATTATGAGACTATAAATATAAAAATATTAAGTGGTTATTATGATTATGTTATAACAATTTTCTATTGCCTCTCTATCAAATTAGAGGTCAAAGAATCACTCATTTGTGCATGTTGAGAACAACCTCCATGTAGTGATATGTTTAATTTTCCATCACCACCTAAAACTGATGGATAAAATGATTTAATATAAAATAATATAGTAAATATACTATAGTATTTTTAATCTCAATGAATAAAATATTATTTATCACCCAATCATTATATTTATTATGAAATGAATATAAAAATCATGCGTATGTATTGACTACCATCACCAAAAATGGTATTCTTAATTTTTCAATATCATGATTTTATGAATGGTTATAAATATGTAAATAATAAATATTTTTTATATTTATATATATATTCACAATATTTATAGGATGGATCCATGTTCAAATTTAAATTCCAATAATTATAGAATCAAAAAAAATATTAAAAAAGAAGCAATAAATAACCTAAATGGTGACTTTAATGTTATATTGTTAATTACAGTGTGAAAATATATTATTATAAATCATTTTATGGGAATATAAATATTAATATGTTTTTGGAATATATATAGAATTTATTTTTATTATACAAGTGGTTATATGAACTTATGGTGCATGTCTATCCTAAGGGATTTATGTTAAAATATAACTTTTAAAAAAGATTATTTATTATTCCGCAACCAATGATGAAATTATATGAACAATTTTTAAAATAAAATTCCCATATGAACTATTAATTATAATAAATAGATTGTTTTCAATTAATTTTACTCTATCCATGTTATCATGTTTCAGAATGAATGTTTTTAAGAAAACCTTAATTTATTATTCTATTTCTTCAAAAATATTTTTCATCACGGTCCTATAATTTATTAAGATGTATTAAAAAAAATAATGATTATAAAACTATATATTAAATTAATTTTTATTTTTTTTAGTTTCTATAAAATGATTAAAAATGAAAAATCCATTAATTTTGCAAGGAAGTTACAGATTTCAAATTATGGGAAAAATTCAATTTTTCATCATTTACTGCCCAAAAAACACGTCCCAATGACATTATGATTCATTTTATTAATTATTTAATTATAATATATATATATATATATATCAATTTTTTAATCATATAATCTATTTTTTATAATATTCAATAATGTTTTTTTAAATTTTAAATAAGTAACTATAAATTGAAAATGGCCATTTACATGTGTAAATTTTATAGTGTTCTATTAAATTAATTTTATCTATCTCAGCATACATTGAGGAATAATATGATTTATTAGGTATATAAAATAATCATAACATCTAACATATTAATCTAGATGTATTATAATAACGTCTCTCTACAGATTTACTATTGTAAACAATGCCATATCTTATGTAATATTTTTAATATGGATGGTTATGTTTAATATGTATTGAATTGTTATAGTTTTATATTATATAATTATTAAAATAGACATGATATGGTAAAGATGAGAATCATTATATCCCATTTATGCATCATTAATAATCATGGGAAATATGGTTTGGGTATTTAGATTACGCCTTACTTATTTATATGCGATGTCTTTTCACATGCCATTGATGGTAAGATTATGATGTCTAAAAATTTTCATTCTATAGTTATTATTCATTTTTTTATCCATTATATTAGTTGTCATTTTATGTGATAATTTTATATATCCATTGTTTATAATATTAATTTTAATAAACTGTTTTAATTTTTTACATATGGATTATAATTCGTGTTCAGTTTATTACATGATTGATTTTGTTCTATACAGTCAATTATTAGTATTTTTTCAAACTCGTTACTATGTCATCCTATTACAAAGACACCTTAAATCCATCGATGATTTATTTCATGGATATACTAGAAACAATAATAAATATATCACTATATTTTTATTCTTTATTTATTTTTTTCAATTACAATCTTAAAATAATATATATATATATATATAAACTATCCCAATATGAATTAAAACATTATAATTAATGATTCCATATCTTACATACCTTTACATTTTGATAATATTTCCACCATTTTAAGGTATTTTAGTTGAGGTGTTACATTTATAAATAAATTTTAAAACAATTTTCGAAATATATATATATATATATAAGAAATATATTCTCTTCACCTCAATTGGAATATCAAATTTCATGGTTTAATTAATTTTTTTCTTATTATTTTTATAGTCATATTATTCTCCTTTCATGTAGGTATATGCAATTTTATATCTAAATTCATACATAGATCTTCAAATGATTAATATTTTACACTACAATAAGAATAATAATTTCATTTTTTCAATATAGAATTTTTTACAAATATATCTTGAGTCTTTATATATTATTATTTATAAAAGATATAATGATATATCTACTATGATATATTTTCTTCAAAACAAACATTTAGATATTTTTTGGATGGAGGATTAAACTCAAAATTTCATTCCTTGGTTCTAAAAAAAATTCCCTTCCATCAAAGAAAAACGAATTCAATTAAAAATACTTCATAAGGGATTGTATATTATAGATGAAATTATAAAAAGATGTCTTCATTCAAATTTTAGGTTTTATTCCCTCTGAATATTGATATTTATAAGTCCTTACCTCATATAATCATTAAATCATACTAGTATAAAATTTTACATTCAATCTAAAACATAGGATCTTAGTTTTGATAACACTTATCAAAATCCAAGAAAACATGAGAGGGGGTAAATTAAATTTTTAATATAATTATTGTTTTCAAAATCAATTATTTCCTTCCATATAATGTTTTCTTGTTATAATGGAAATATATTAAACAATTAATTATCTTCAAATTATAAAATACATTTACATATAACATCATACACCCATTCAATCCAAAAAATATACATGGACATACATTTTATTCGGTTCTTATATACTAAACTATATCCAAGTAGCATAAAAATAGTATTATGTTTGTGATTATGAAATTATCTATTTTACACTTTTTTGGAAAATAAATTTTTTACGTGAAGTCTCTAGTCACTACGTCTCACTATAAATATATAATACATGTATTCATGTAAGTAAAAATTAATTTATTTATTTTAAGTATGTAATGTATTTTGATGAATATTGAGATGCTTTTTAAATTTTTCGAATTTTATTCGTTTTTTTTTCAAAATGCCAATGGCAGGTTCACAATTTGTGGAAATAATGAAATTCATATATAAAACCATGAAAAATGAGATAAGGGGTATGTTAATGACACCAAGGAAAGATTGTGGTTTTTATAAATTGGCCAGTCTCTAAGGAGAGATTGTTCTATTTGGGGTAGAGATATTTTATAGGGGTTGTACATGGTTTTTAACAATGTGATTCAACTATATGAGGTTCCCCTTGAGGTAGTGACTAGAACATGGTTAAAACATTGTTTTAATATCCTTTAGACTAATCATTCATGGTTTATAAATATATCTATAAAATGTTAGTATATATCAGGATTCTGTTTTGAACCCACATTTCCCCCCAAAATGAACGTAACTCCGTTTTTTCCAATGGATAATTAAGCTTACCCCTATCGATTTAGAGCCAATATGAAGGTGTTTTTGGGTGCATGGAAGCACATAACACATTTTAATTCATCAATTATTGTTTTTATGGTGGCTTTACATAGATTTATTTTTCTTCCTCTCTTAATATCTAATATATTCCTCTACTCTTAAAATATATATGGTTATTGATGAAAAATATGATACACATGGGTAACAATGGTTACACCAATGATGGGAAGAAGTAAAAGAGGAACACCTACATCCATGATGGTATTAATCATATAGATAGATTGGTAAAAAATCATCCAAGACCCAAGAGAAAACATGGATTTTAAAATGTGGTTATTTGGAGTACAAGAAGTGATAGTTTATTACACCATCTAGATCATGAAAAAATTGCCACTAGATAGGGAATATTCATCATTATTATCGTTGTGATCTAGGGTTTTCATATAGGGATGCTTCTAAAATGTTACAGATGTTGTATGCTTCGATAGTTCTTGGGTTGGGGAATAATCCTCTTTTTTAAAATAGAGCTATCCATGGTAATTATAGGAGTACCATGACACCTCATCAGGTAGAATCTCAACAATGAAATATGGAAAAATTAATAGAAAGTAACAATTTATATGTTGTTACTAACATAATGGTGGATGGTCAGTTTGGACCATTAATAGTGTTAGGTACCATTCATTTTTATTTGAACCTTATACAATATTTTACTAATTAGATTTCATCACATTCACTTAATTCTTTAAATGCATTTCATTTCCCTATTTTATTTGTTGTGACAATTTCTTCAGTGTTAAAACATAAAACTCTTCTTAGTAAATGCATATTTCAAGCCTTTGTGTATAGAGAATGTTCAACAACAAATGATGAAATTGAGCAGATGTAGGATTTCTCAGTTCATGAGATGTATGTCTATGATATAATCATGGTAATGGATTGGTTAGAAATATTGGAGGCTCACATTGATTGTTATATTTGAATAGTCAGTTTTATAAATGAAGATGGTGTTAAACACCACTTTCAAAGAGACCATAATGTAAATGTAAGTTAAATATTCTTGTTTATACAAGAATATGGAATGATCTCATTCTAGTTAGTATCATTTAATATGAAATATAATTAAGAGATCAAGAATAGTAGTTTTTGTGTATTTTTTTATCAATTCATAGATGTTTTTACCTGCAATTTTCTAGTGTTACTACAAATAAGTGAAGAAGAATTTATGATTGATCTGTTTTCGGGGACTAGTAATATTTACATTCAATATTATATAATGGAACCAATATAATTCATTGAAATTAAAGTGTAGTTGGATGAGCTGTAATTCATAGGGTTCATTCTGCTGAGCATGTTTCTATAGTCATCACTAGTATTGTTTGTCAAAAATGTTGATTGAAATATTCAGTTGAGTATTTATTATCGTAAACATAAAAAAGTTATGATAAATAATATGTATCCACTTTTGTGCAATTATGATATGTCTGACCATTTTTTGGGTGCTCATTTGTTTTCAAATGTTGACTTGCCACCACAATATCACCAATTGTGTGCTCTGAAGGAGGTTATTCCAGAGACATCTATCATGAGTAGGTATGGTAATTTTGAATATGGGAAAATGCCTTTCAGTCTTAAAAATGCACCCATAATTATTATGGAATTGATTATTAAAATATTTCTATAATATCTATATTCTTTAATGGTGTTGTTTTTTGGATGAAATATTGGTACATTCAAGGATAATGGTTGACCATGAACAATACTAGGAGACAGTTTTGGAAAAATTGAGACATCATCCTCTCCCTTCACAATTATCAATGTGTTCATTTTATATACATATGTTATATTTACTTTAGTATTTAATCCCTAAAATAGGTGTTTATGTCGATCTAGGAAAGTTATATGATGTTATCTATTGGAAACTGCAAAATAACATCTTCAAGATATATATTTTCCTTGCTCTAGGTTTTTAACATTGAGAAGTTCTTCATTAAATTCATTACCAAACTCACCAATGTCAACTTTTATAAGGAATAATCATCTATTTCAGTGGACCATGGAATTTTTGAATTATTTTCAATATCATAATGTTATCCTTACATCAGTACCAAAATATATTTTGATGGAATTGGGATAAGGGTATATTGTGTATTGTGCTGTTTCGGGATACAGTTTGGGATGTGTTTTCACTCAAGTAGACCATGTTGTTGCAAATGGATCAATCAATTTGTGATTCATTTGAATAACTACCTAACAAAATTTTTTAGTAAGATTCTTAAGTCCATTCTTTTATGACTTGGTTTCATTACAGCTTTGACAATAAATTTACTATTTTTACAGATCATAAAAACATGATACAAATTTTATCACAAATGGATTTTAATCTAAGAAAAATATTATTGATGGAGTTCCTCAATATTTTTTAATTTTACATTATGTATAAACAGGAAAAATAAAATTGTGATGTTGATTCATTAAGTCAAAATTCATATATTTAGATGAAAAAATAAGCTTCAGATGAGTTGCGGTTACTGACTTTCCTAGCCGACATGCTCATAGAATGTGATGAAAGAGGTGAAATTGATTGTTTCATTAAAATTTATTACATTCTTAATTTATTGAATATTTTTAAAGAGGAACATATTTTTCATTCATAAGGTTTTGTGATGAGGTCAAAAATAAATATTTGGGAGACCATTGTGGGATGTAGGATATATGGGAGTTACATTTTGTTGTTTAGAAATCAGATGGTCAAACCAATGACTTGACATGACCAAATTTTTCATGCATATCGCTATTCAATATAGAATGTTCATCCTTTAATTAACAAGATATTATAATGTGTTGAAAGAAAAATTTTTGATGGTTGTTATGAAATCAATGGTGGCATAGATTTTCTCGAGATTCTTATCATGTCAGAAAGTTAAGGCAATTCATTAGTGACCAGACTCTATTTTATATCCATAACTATTCATATTTGGAAAAGGGAGCAGATATGTATGAATATTTTAATAGGTATCCCAAAAATGGTTCAGATACATGATGTCACATGGGGGATATTATATTAACTCACAATGTTAGCTCCTTTAATCAAAATTATTGAATCTAATATGGTTGAGGACTTATAAAAATCCATATCCGAGAAGTGGTAAGGAGTCATGGAATAGTGTTTCCAAATTGACAGATAGTGATCAAATGATTATGTTTCATTTATTAAAATCCATATAAGAACCATAAAGAATTATTTAATTATGTGTATGACGTATCATTTTTAGATAGAGAGGCAATTCGATAAAATGATATAAAAGTGGGAGGAACTGATTTTGAAAAGTGTAATAGAATTTGGTGTCTCATGGGAGGTTCATGTTCTATTAGTGGAGTTCTTATATTGAAAACATTTTAAAGCACTGATACATATGAATTTGTTTGAATAATTGTTTTCATGTCCTTAGGCTTCTCCAATTATTTGGGTGGAAGTAGGAGAGACTTCAGTAGTTGGGCCGAGTATTGTCCAACTGAAAATAGAGAATATTTTATTGATTAGAAAATGGATAGAGGCGGCGTAGAGTCATCAAAAATAATTTGTGGATCGACATCGATATATATTGTCCATAGAGGTGACAAATTGTGTATTCAAAAAAAATATCTCCCTGGAATGGTCATAATCATTTTGGGAAGAAGTAAATGGTATATCCCCGATACATAGGAAATTTTTTTATACTAGAAAACGTTTGGGAGGTGGAATATCTGTTGGATTTTCCCCCTAAGATTATTTCAGTGCATAGTGTGTTTCACATTTCTCAATTCATAATATATCAGCATAATCTTGACTATATGATCATTTTGGTTCATGTTGACCTAGTGTTGGATGCTTCTTGGTACACATGCTATTGTGAATTATGGATAGAAAATAGAAACTCTATATTAATAATAACATTAGTCTAGTAACATTCATTTGGAATCATGGTAATATTCAAGTAGATACATGAGAAAATAATAATGAAATGTAAGAGTGATGTCTAGAACACATTTATAGTAATGATGGTTATATAATTTCCAGTGATATAAAGACAAATAGTGGTGAGAATGTTCACCCATAGTTTTAAATAAGTAATACTTCATTTATTTTTTTATGTATGTATAGTGTTTGGGTGATGTTTGTGACGGTTTGAAAACCTTTTTGAATGTTAATATGGATTTTATAAAAGTACATTATTGGTGAAAAGTTGGTAGAAACATTGAAAATCGAATAGCAAATCCTGAAAAATAATACATGGGCTTAGGGAAGGCTACACGGGCAGGTGCACGGGCAGGTGCACGATTTTTCAAAATCATGTGGTTGCCTAATATAAATAAGGAAATTTGTGATATATATTTTCTTACATATTTGGTGTATAACTTTCTAACTATGTGATCCGACCATGTGAGGTTATTCCTTGAGTTTGTTACTGGTACACAGTTAGCACACACTTTTCCTAACTATGTGACTAACCATGTATAGTTTAGAAATAATCTCCATAAAAAGTCGATCTAGGTCAGGTTTGTGTTTTGAACCCCCAATTTCCACCATATAATCCCTAAATTTGGGTTTCTCCCTAAAAATGCTACGAAATCATTCACTAGTGATATTGATCCAATATGAGGTCTTTTCGTGGTTCACTGAAACATGTATCTCGTAAAAAGTTATTGTTTATTGTGGATTTTAGTAATTTTATATAGATATATTTCTCTCCCTCTCTCTGTTTCATAGATCAAGTTTCGATGTGTATTGATTGAAGGTTTTTTATGAAAAAATATTATTAAATGTGCCTTTTTGATGATAGGGTATGATATTTAAGGTGAATTTTTGGGTACACAAATGGGCTTGAATTCCATTTTAATGTATTTATATGTTTTTTCCATAAATCCCAATGTTAGTGGATTCAATCTGAATTCCTCTTTCTAGAACATGAAAGCTAGATTTAAACTTGGTTGTTTTAATACAAATTTATTATGAAATTTACATGAATTGCTTATTAGAAACCATATTTTGTGTTGTATTATGGAATTATCTAATTGGGGTGAATTGTGGAAAGTGAAAACTGTAAATTTCATTTTAAAATGATTTATTGGGTATGAAGATTAAAAAAAATTAAATAAAAGTATGGTTATGTTGAAATATTTTTGAAAATATTATCTTTGAATTTGGACGTATAAATTTATAAAGTGTGATTTGAATGGAATGTATAATGTTCAAGAAGTATAACCATCCAAATGATGGGTTATTGAATTGGTGTTTAACCATCAATGGAACCACCACGACTATGTGTGTGTTGTTGCATGTGTGTGTGTGATATGTTGGATGAAATGGGTTATTCCAACAAGTTATTTGAATTGGTTTTTTATGTTTTTTCTATTTAAATTCAATGGAAATTAGTTTATTTGAAAAAACTAATTGGTTACTGAATTTTCTGACTCTGTAATATGTTATTGAACTAATTAAAATGGTTTTTATATAAATATATATATATATATGTTATAACTTGTTCTATCCTAGTGGGTCGGTAGGGAATTAATTTGGGGAAATCATACTAAGGTTCATTAATAAATCATTCCTGGGAACCTTGGCCCATTTTTAGATATTTTTTATTGAGAAACAGAAAATGTAGAGCATCACACTTCTCTAGTGGTTCATAGTGATACATGGGATAAATTGTGAAGTGGATCGTGGAGCATGGCTGTAACTAAGAGTATGATTTTGCAGTCGTTGGGTGTTTTTGGTTATGTCTTCTTCTTTTACATTGGTTTATTATAGTCTCTTATTGCAGTATACATTTTGAATTTGTTTTTTATGTAAATGGTAATAAATGTTGTTTCTTACATTTTTGAACATGCATCATGTAGTTGTATTTTTATGCTATGTTTAGTGCGTTTTTATTATCAAATGGAAAATTATTCCCCAGTAGTTAATGAATCACACTATATTTTTTTCATCTTTTCTCACCTTGGGGATGTATCTTAATGCCAAGTAATTTAATTTTAAAATGATTTATTGGGTATGATGATTGAAAAGAAATCAATAAAAGTATGGTTTTGTTGAAATATTTTTGAAAATATTATTTTTGAATTTTTTTGTATAAATTTATTAAGTGTGATTTGAATGGAATGGATAATGGTCAAGAAGTATAACCATCCAGACGATGGGTTATGGAATTGGTGTTTCCCCATCAATGGAACCACCATGATTATGTGTGTGTTGTTGCATGTTTTTGTGAGATATGTTGGATGAAATGGGTTATTACCAAATGTTATTTGAATTGGGTTATTATGTTTTGTCTATTTACTTTCCATGGAAATTGGTTTATTTGAAAAAAAATATTTCGGTATTGGATTTTGTTTCTCTGAAATATGTTATTAAACTAATTAAAATGGGTTTTATATAAATAGTTATATATATATTTATATGTTATAACTTGTTCTAACCTAGTGGGTGATAGGGAATTAATTTGGGGAAATCCAGGTATGGTTCATTAATAACTCATTCATGGGAACCTTGGCGCATTTTTAGATATTTTTTATTGAGAAATAGTAAATGTAATGTATCACACTTCTCTAGTGGTTCATAGTGAAACATGGGGTAAGTTTTGAAGTGGATCATGGAGCATGGTTGTAACTATGAGTATGATTTTGGAGTCCTTGGGGTTTTTGGTTATGTCTTCTTCTTTTACATTGGTGTTTTATAGTCTTTTGTTGCGTTACACATTTTGAATTTTTTTATATAAATGATAATAAATTTTTTTTCTTACATTTTCTAACATGCATTAAGTAGATGTCTTTTTATTCCATGTTTAGTGAATTTTTATTATCTAAGGGAAAATCATTCCCCATCAGTTAATGAATCACATCACATTTTTTCCATATTTTTCACCTTGGGGATGTATCTTAAGGCCATGTAATTTCATTCCACCTTGTCAATCAAATGAGGAAGGGTGGGATGTTACGACATAAACATATTTACTTGAATTCAATACTTTTTATGTCACACTATTAGTAGAGAAATTTAGAGAATTAAACATTTCATCCCAAGAGTCTATCAATTATCCTTCTTCACACACTACTCCAGCATATGTAAATTTTTTGACATGGATGTTTCTTCAAAGTCAATATGTATTTTTATAGAAAACTATATCATATTTACTAATTTCATGCTCTAATTAATATAATGTAATAAAATTAATTCTAATTCTTGGTTTAATTGACTCCTTTTTAATATACTTTTTTAATCACATACAATATACTCCATATTACATTAAATATATGTATATAATAATTCTATAATAGAAGATCATCGAATATTTTCACAATAACTCTACTGTTAAAAACACTGTCATTAATGGAATATAAATAAGTATAAAGTCAATATTTATTATTTTATATATTCAATGAATCCCATGTTACTAGATATATTATTTTCTCTTCTCCCCTATTGGAATAATAAATTTAATTATACTATTTCATTTTATTCATCACTAAATATAACATATATCAATTCCTTTTTTGTTCAATGATGTCCTTTTATATACAATATGGGTATAAATATTATAAATTAATATTCAAAAAATTGAATACATTAAATATCCTCTCTTCCATACGCATCTCACAAAAACATATTTTTACAAATATTCACCCTTGAACTCTAAATAGAATTTTAAGGATCCTTCTTTAACCAGCAATTAGTTTCCAAATTCCATCAAATCAATTTAGTTTGAATTAAAAAATGATAAAAATTTAGAATCTTATTTTTCAATTGATACGAGATATCATAATATTTTAATGAGATATTATATCATATTTTCATAGATTAGTTCAGCGAATATTGTTCAACAATTAGCACACCGCAACTTGATCAAATTATTTCATGATTTAACATTAATTTATGATTTTTAAAATACTAAGAATGATATAATTACAAGAATTATAAATTTCATAATGCTATGAACATGATGAAATTTGTCCTTTAAATTTCTTATACCCTTTTTATTATAACCTAAGAATGTTTTAGATATTTTTATACACCAAAATAGTTAAATCAAGACTTACTTCAATGTACTGGGAATATATATATTGATAACACTAAAAAATATTTCTTGAACATTGGCATGGTGTGGAACCTTTTTTAAAGTAATGTGAATTATAAATATCATTCATTTGTTAATAATTTATATCAAATACATTTTTAATTAGATAATGTAATGTATTGATTTTTTAAAATTTTCTTATTTAGAAAAATTTAATTTGAAAAATTTTACATATTCTAATGTAATTAAACTATTTTACATTAATATATAATTAATGATCTCAAAATTGAAAAAAAATTGTTTACTAAGAGTTATTCCTTTTTTCATTCAACGAACACTTCAGAAAATAATTATTCCTTTTACAAAAAATCTTCCATATAACATTAAAGAGTATTCCATTTACATATTTTAGAACACTATAAAATATTTTCATATTCGAAAAATATTATTCATGCTAATAAATTATCATTACTTAACCATTTCACTAACTATAAGATATCTTATGGACCTCTAAACATATTATAATTATAAATTGAATGATTTTAGATTACTATTTTTAAATGAAATCAAATAGTTACCTAACATTATACCCCATTTAGGGACTACAAAAATCATTATTACTTCAAGAATTTACTAAATATCTTATATTATAAACATAAAAATCGAAGAAAACATCCATAATATACAACTCAGTCACATATTATATAACAACCAAATAAAACATTCAAATTACCATAAAAACAACTACAACTTCTGGATTTCCAAACACCAAAAAAATATAATATAAAAATGAAATTATAGATGTAACACGCCAAGAATAAAAGGTATATTTCTCTTTGAATAATACAATAGCTTGTGGTGTACGCAACATCGAGTTCTAGTACTCCACGACCAATCAAAATAGCTATTTAAAAAGAAGTTATGAATAGTAATACCCTCTTTTTGAAATTTTAAAATTTTATTTTTCAAAATGGACTTCATTTTTGTATTCGAAATATCAAAATTATCTTAGAGTGATTTATTTTTATTTTTTTAGAAAACATTCAATTTTTTTAAGATTAGTGAAAAACACTTTGTTATTATTTAAAACTGACTATTATACAAATAATTATTATTTTTATTTTAATTTATTTTAATTTCAATATAGATACAAAATAACTATATTTGTCCAATGAAATTCGTTGAGGTCATTTTATAATAATATTATATATATATATATATAATTTAATTGAACTTCTTAACTTCTTTTACCCACCTTCTAGGTATATTTAATAATTTTCCTAAAACATAATTTTACAGCCTCTATGAATTGAATATCAAAAATCCAAGAGACACAATTGAAATTAGTATGTAAAAATATGTTCAATAAGATGAAAATATTTTTTGGTGAATAGTATCTTTTGAATTTTATTTACCATCATTAAAAGTAAATAGGGTAATTAAAGCTAAAAATGACATTATAATTACTCTAACACATGTCCTAATTCTCTTAGATATGTGTATTTCTACAAAAATAAACCTTAGGAATAAAATATGATCCTTTTTATCCACTTGGATTATATTAGGTTATTTATTATTATTTTATTTAAAAAAGAGTTAAAATTGATAAATTCAAATTTTAATAACTAAAAAAATTTAATATATGGTTATACATAAGATAGTTTCGACTATACATATTCAATAGAGAGATAAAATATTTCTTACATCATGGTATTTTATTTATATTTTTTAGACATTAAATAATTAAATTTATTTATGACACAATGATGATGTAGTAATTACCTTATTAATGAAAGATTAAAATAATTGATATCATAAATATCAAAAAAAAAAATTCATTGATACTATTGATCAATTTCACAAATTTTCAAGGTTTATATTACATGTTAGGATTGATTTTTTGTTTGAATTAATCATGTTTTGATTATTTTCACAAAAACCAAATACAAAATAGTGTCAAAATTGAATTATATGAGTTTTTAAAACAAATACTATATTAATAAATGATATAAAATTCATAAAAATAAAAGGTCAGTCCAGAAGACTTATATAATGATATATATGTCATTAATTAACCACTTTAAATTATCATGGCATTTATAGAAAGTTTATTTACCATGTAATATAAAAATACATGAAGACACTGTGAAAGGTAAACTATATAACTAAGAGTTAAATCTTAAAGATAATGTTAATAAGATGACATATTGTTGTCTAAAACCTATTGGGTGAGATTATTTCTACCCATACAAATCTTATCCATGAAATAAATCTATTTGGAAACATTATAAACTGAAAATTATTTTATTATGCAATAATATTTCAATCTTTTCCTAAAGTGGCCCTCAGCTCTCTTATAAAAGGGTACATAACCTTCTCTCAAAATATCACCACCAATGCCATTTGGATCCGACAATCCCTAATAAAATATCTTCCCAACTACCCTCAAATTAACCTAGAGGCCTTTCTTTGATCATAAATGTAACCTAAGCATCCCCTTTGATCAAATCAAAAGGAAGCACCCGAAGAAGATGTAATAATTTCATCATCTCTTTCAAAGTTCTTTTCTTCTTAAAGGTCCTCTTTATTTGTTATTTCGATCCAAAAATAATAACTCCAATACCTTCTATATACACATATTTTATTATAAATATGGTACAACCATATTCATTATTATATCAATCCTATGAATCCACAATTCACCACACATGTGTACATACAGCTTACCGTCTCCACGTCGTGGTGTAGTTTGTTATTCCAAACCTCATTATTTGTATGGATATAATAATGGGAATATTTGATGTAAATAATAAATATAACTTGGTAATGATTCTTTAAATGTAATATGACATCCCATTACATTTGACTTCACCTTCAATAGAATGATATTGTCCCCCATGCATACACACAGATTACCGTCTCCACGAACTCGATGAGCTTCATTCCTCATCGTAACCAATCAATGAAATTTTTTATTTTATTATATAATATTATATTTAAGAACATAATATTATTATTAATATGAGTCAAATACGTCGTATCCATAACAAACATGTCTTACATAACATAACATATAACGGAAAACTAATCAGTTATCACCTGAAACAATGATAGTTCTAAAATATTATTAACAATTGATTATTAAAAGATCATATATAAGATCATATTTATGTATGTGTTTCTTTCATAATTTAAAAAAAATTATTTAACACTTATATAGGAGGTCGAAGTACCCACGATTTAGGAAATGTATAAGGTAAGGGATAACTTTACAATCTCTTCATTATAGGAGGTTGTTAATACAAAAGTATCTATTGGGACTTCTTTATCATCCACATCTGGGTTTCTTAAAAATGTATTGAAAAAATTGTTATTATCTACTAGATTCTTGGTTAAATCCATATATACCCTTGTTTTACTTTTTATAAAATGGGTTGAAAGGAATCATTCTGTTTCTATCCAAACAAGGAACATTAAGAACATTTTGAAAAAGTAAGGAAATAATGTTTTTTTAACTTATACAGTGGGTGATTCTATCTTCTATGTTTATAACACCTTCAAATCATCCATTAGAAACTTATAAAAATATTTTCAAAATAAATTTTTTCTTTTATAATTTAGTTATTTTTAAATGATTTCAAAATAGAAATTGATATTTCTCTCAAATAGTTTTGATTTCATCCACATCAACATCCTTTGATGGATTTTATGCTTTTTTTAAGTTGTTTTATTATGATAAAATCATCCATATTAAATTAATTGTTTTGTGATTTGTTTGACCGTGTATGTGCTATTTTTATATCATTCATGGTTTAAGGTTAATGTATTAAAATTTAATATGGTAGTTTTTAATACAAATGTTTATGTTATGTTTCAACCTTTTCATCTGAGGAACTCCTTGGACTTAGTATGTGACGGCCAGGGACCAATATAGTCACTTGATGCATCGGTAGGTGTCATGAGTAAAACTAGTTTATTGGCACAAGGCCTTAAAAAAATATTAATTGTTGTCTTGGCATTAGGCCTTAACTATGTGGTTATGATGTCTGGCATTATGCATTTCATAATTATTAAATTATCTGTTGATATTACATGCGATTATTTGACTAGTAGAATATCCTTCTGAATAAGTAAATGGAATTACTTGATTTATAATTTCCATATTATTCTGAATAATTATTTTTAAAATGATTGTGTTTTAGTCTTAAACATTTTTTTAATATTTTATGCTTATTTATGATAGTTTCCTCCATATTGTGATCCTTACTGGGCAACTGAGCTCACCCCTTTCTTATGTTTTTCTTTTCCTAGGATGTGAAGAAGTATATTATGATTGTTCTACAGGGATAGGCTAAGGGATAAGAGTGTGATCAATGATGGCACAATTTTGTTTTTTTCCATTTCATAATGTAATGCAAATCTTATTTATGAATCTATTACTTCTAAAGCTACTAAAATAATCTATATATTGATAATCAATCTCTTGTGATCATTATAATGTTATTTAATAATGCACCGACTCCAGGTAACATCAATCACGATGTTACAGTTGGTATTAGAAGAATTTTATTAAAAACCGTGGAAAATAGATTTAGAAAAACTTGTATTTGAGATCATTACCCTAAGGTAGACATTGGGGATTAGTATAGAAGAACACCCTAGAATTTTGATAATGTAGAGATTTTGTGAATTTTCCAAAAAATACAACCATGTCGGGATACGAGCAAGTTCAAGGGGCTCTGGAATAGATGTATCTAGGGGTCAACCCCAAAACACCACATTTATCTAGAATCAAATGGGATCTGGTGGACGAAAATGGGTCTTGTTTCACTCTTGGTTACGACACAAATGGGGGATATGATTTGGGTTAATAAAATTTTTATTACAATCCATTATGATCGATTTATGAGTAAATGTTTTCTCAACGAAAATATTTTCTTAGGATTATGGATTATATGCATGAACTGTTCAATTTTTGTTAGGTATTTTACTTGTTTGGAATTATGTATTGTGATTCATAAACTAATATATTGTATGCCATTGTTTAGAAATGGAGCCCTATTTATGCAATGGAAACTGTATCAAATCACATAATCTATGTTGGTATTTCTATTCTACTCCAGATAATTATAGTATAGTTTGTGATAAAACCGGTGGTTAATAGCTTATAACCATACTGGGATAAGACACTCAGGTTAAGAATAATAACCGTACCCATATGAAGCAACCTGATCTACAACATGGAGGATCAATGTTAGACCAGTTTATGAGGAAACAACAACCAACATTCAATGGTACTACAAATCCATTTTTAGCTAATAAATGGATATATTCTTTAGTGAAAAAATATTTCATTCTTTGGGGAGTAGTGAAAGTGAAAAGGTTGTCATTGAAGTTTATCTCCTCAAAGGATATATAGATCAAGGGTGGTCATTAATTCAAAATAGAAAGCAGGATTAAGAAGTATAAAATATGGAATAGAGGGAGTTCAATGATCATTTCTTAAAAAATACTTTCCTCTTCACCATCGTGCAGATATAGGAATACAATTTCGGATTATAAGGGAAAAGGATGATGAGAATGTCCCAAACAATGAGGATAACTTTACATGGATATAAAAGCATGAAATAGATTATATATTTACCCAAGGAGTAATATTGATTTATTATTTGATAGTTAAAACCATTTATCCATTGATCATTATTCTCAAAATAATTCTCATCGTACAATGATATTGTGTCATGTGTTATCAAGACAAAAAAAATAATTTTCTATGTCTTATGAAATGAATGAAAAGAAATAGAAGAAGAGAACAGCTAAATACTCTAGAAATATAAATATGGGGAAGAAGTGAAATGTTGATTTTCCATCATGTGGTAATTGTGGGAAGAAACACCATAGTACTTACCTGAACGGAATGAAAGTCTATTACAAGTGTGGAGAAAAAGGATGCCAAGCTCCTGATTGAAAAGGGAAGAAATATGCCTTCAATGTTAAATGATTCAATTATAATGAAATGGTGAATTGTGAAAATGAATGTCCTATGTGTCAAGGAAACCTACCATACAAATGGACAAGGGAGAAAGGTCAAGATTTTGTGATCACAGCTATAGAGGATGATGTTATGAATGACGTGGTGGAAGGTATATTAATAATTTCCTAAATTTTTTCCAATTCTCTATTTGATTATGGATCATCACATTCTTTCATATCATCCCAGTTTTCCAAAAAAATTAGATATTTCCTATTTGATTTAATAGGGGAGTTGTGAGTCAGAACTCTTAAGGGAAGTATAATTGGATAACTGTTTTGTGAATTATTTACCACTATAGAAAATAAACATTCTTTATATGTTGATCTTATTGTCATACCCATTATTGAATTTGTTATAATCTTTAATATGGATTGTCTTTCAGACCATGATGAAAAAAAAATTTATGAGAAGGAGGATATAGTTTTTGAGGATAATAAGGATTACCTTATCTTTAGTGAAGAAACATATCCATCTGATTCTCATCTAGATCCACCCCTATTCTATCTAGTAAATTCAATTATTTAGGAGGAAGATAGTTAATTAAATATGGGTGAGGAAAGGAATGTTTAAATAGATAACATACTTCTTGTGAAATAATATGTTGATTTGTTTCAATAGGATTTACCGGGTCATTGTCCGGAATGAGAAATTCAGGTTTCTATTGATTTAATTTCTAGTTCAAGGCCCATATATATGTCCCCTTATTGAATGGAAACTGTTGAACTAGTGTAACTAAATAAAATACAAGAGAAATTATGTAATAAAAGATTTATTCTCGCTAATATTTCTCCTTGGGGTGACCATGTAAATTTTGTTAAGAAGAAAGATAGATCTATGAGGTTGTTCATTTACTATAGGGAGATCAATGCTATTACAATATAGAAAAATTATAGCCTACATCACACTGATGATTTATTCCATCAACATCATAGAGCTCAATATTTTTAAAATATTCAACTTTGATCTAGATATCATTAGTTGTGTGCAAAGAAGGAAGACATTCTGAATGCAGAATTTCGTACTAGGTATGGGCATTACGAGTTTACAGTAATGCATGTTGGATTGACTAATCAACCATAGTCTTCATGGATCTAATGAATATAGTTTTCATGGAATATCTTTATGAATCTATAGTGGAATTAGTATTTGATATCTTTGAATACACCAAAACCTATGAAGATAATGAAAATAACTTGCACACTATTCTATAGATATTATAAGAAATGAAGTATATGGGATGTTTATCATGTGTGAATTACGCCTTAGAGAGATTATTTTTCTTTGCCATATTTTTTCTAATGATGGAATCTATATCTATCCATCTAATACATGAGCAATACAAAAATGGCAAGCACTGATGGGTATAACTGAGGTACAAAATTTATTTGTTCAGCACGTTTTTATAAGCGTCCAGAATTTTTCTTGATTAGATGACCCATTAACGAAGCTCACACTTAAAGGGGTTAAATTTGTTTGGAAAAAAGAGTGTGAATAATTTTTTCATGAACTGAAGAGAATATTAGTCAATTCTCCTATATTGACTCTACCATAGGGGAATGATGGGTTTGATATTTTTAGTGATGATTCAAGGAACAAAATTGGTTGTGTCCTTATGAAAAATGAGAGAGTTATTGCCCATAAATCATGGAAAATATAAATTCTTGAACAAAACTATAATACTAATGATCTTGAGTTCGTTGCTGTAATATTTGATATGTAGATATGGAGACACAATCTATATGGTGAAAAATCTGAGATATATACTGATCGAAAGTGTTTGAAGTATATTTTCTCATAGAAAGAACTCAGCATGTGGTAAAAGTTGTTGGTTGGACTACTCAGCATTATGATTACACTATACACTACCACACAAGGAAGGAAAATAAGGTGGAAGATGCTTCGACTGGAAAATATCATGGATTTATGAACATGATGAGAGTTTAAAGGGATACTATTATCATGGATCTAATAAAGAAGATACGGTAATAATCATGGAAGGTGAAACATCAATACATTTTCAAATGGTTTCCAAACCATCATTTCTAGGAAAATTAAAAAGTTTTCAGACTGATGATGAGGAGTTTCAAAAGAAAAATAATGTTATGAATGATGTTAGATTGATCGACCTCGTATATGAAGATGGAATTTTGAAATTTGGGAAGACAGTTGGTGTTCCCAATATACCTGATCTAAAAACGGAATTCTTATATGATTCTCATTTCTCCAATTTCCCTATACACCCTAGTAGCACTAAGATGTATAGATATTTTTAGGAACATTTTTTGTGGAAAATAAAAAGATGGATATTGCAGATTATGTGTCAGTATGTATAGTATGTTGACAAGTGAATGCTAGAAGACAACATCCTAGAGAAGTTATGCACCCTCTTCCCAGACCTGAGTGGAAATGGGATGATATTACTATGGACTTTGTCATGGGGCTACCAAAGACTCCTAGATTAAATGATGTTTTATGGGTCTTTGTTGATCATCTTACCATGTCAGAACATTTTTTTACTATAATACAAGATTTACCAATTGAACTTTTTGAAATAATATATATGAATGATGTTGTATGACATCATGGAGTACCCCTATATATTGTTTCTGATCATGATCCCCATTTCACATCAATATTCTGGAAGAGACTTCAAAAATCCCCATACAATGAACTTTCTTTGAGAACATCCAAGCACCCTAAAAATTATGGATAATCAGAATAGACTAGTAAATCCTTAGAATAAATGTTGAGATCTTTCTCACTAGAAATTAAGGTTTGTGGGATCAATATTTACCTCTGGAGTAATTTTCATATAACAATAGCTTCAATTCAAGTATTCAAATGACTCCATATGAAGTTATATATGGAAAGAGATATCACACACCAACTTGTTGGGATGAAGAATTGTAAAAAAACATGTAGGCCTAGTACATGTTGAGAAAACAATGGAAAACGTGAAGATTATCCAAATAACCATCAAAGAAGCTCAAAGTATGAAAAAGAGATACGCTATAACCGATTGAAATATTAGGAATTTAAAGTTGGTGATCATATTTTCATAGAGGTATCTCCATGGAAATGTGTTATATGATTCGGTAAGAAGGGTAAATTATGTCTTAAGTATATCATACAGTTCAAAATTCTTGAACTAATTGGATATGTAGCTTATCGTTTTGTAATGACTCCAATTCTCTCCAATGTTCATGATGTGTTCTACGTATCACTATTGAGAAGATACATGCTTGACCCTACCCATTTACTCACTTATAAAGAAATAGAAATGGAACCTAATATCTCTTATTATGAATAGCATTTCATTATTAATGATACCAGATAACTTGTGTTGAGAAACTAGATGACCCATCTGGTAATGTTCTATGGAGAAACCATTAGATAGAATATACAACGTAGAATCTTGAGGAACGTAAGATGAAGAACCACCCAAATATTTTTATGCAGTAATATTCTAGAAATTTTTAGGTATAAATTATTTGAATGATGGAAGAATGTAACATGTCATGCTTCCATGATACATTTCTTCTTGAATAATTCAATATCTTGCACTGTACAAAACATTGAGTTATAGCACACCACAACTAATCAAACTTTCCATTTAAGAAGCAGTTACAAATAGTAATATCAACTTTTTAAAAATTTATAAATTATATTTTTCACAGTGTACTTCATTTTTTGATTCAAAATATGAAAATTATCTTAGAGTGAATTTTTGGAATTTCTATAAAAACATTTAATTTCTGATGATTAGTGAAAAACAATGTGTTATTATTTAAAACCGTCTATTATTTAAATAATTTTTTTTTCTATTTATATTTATTTTAATGTCAAAATAGATACATAATAACTATATTAGTCCAATTAAATTTATTGGAGTTATTTTATAATAAGATTATATATATATATATATATAATTTAATTGAACTTTTTAACATCATTTACCTACCTTCGAGGATCATTTTCATATTTGTATAAAACATAATTTTTCCACTTATATGAATTTAATTTCCAAAACATGTGAGAAATTGTTGATATTAGTATGTAAAATGTGGTTCAATAAGATGAAACAAATGTTTTTTAATAATAACTTTTGAATTTTATTTACCGCGGTTAAAAGTAAATAGAGAAATTAATGGAAAAAATGATATTATTATTACTCTAACACATGTCCAAATTCTATTGGATTTATTTATTTCGACCAAAATAAAATATAGGAATAAAATATTATCCTTTTTGATTCACATAGAATAGAGTAGGACATTTATTATTATTTTATTTAAATAATATATAAAAGTGATAAATTAAAATTTTAATATCTAAAACAAATTTAATATAGGGATATGAAAATGATAATTTTGACTATAAGTATTAATCAGAAATATAAAAATATTTCATTTATCATGGTTTTTTATTTACAAATTTTTGACAATAAATAAGTAAATTTATTTAAGAAACAATTATGATGCAGTAATTACCTTATTAATGAAATATTAAAATAATAGATACTATAAATATCTATATAAATGTAATTTATAAATTTTGATTCATTCCACGAATTTTATAGGATAATATGACATGTTAGGATTTATTTAATGTATTTTTTTGGAAGTAATTATGTTTTGTTGACTTTCAGAGAAACCAAATACTAAATAGCATTAAAATTGACATAATTGAGTTTTTAAAGAAAATACCATATTATTAAATGATTTAATATTCCAAAAATTTAATGGTTCAACCAAATGACTTATATAATGACATATATGTCATTAATGAACCACTTGGTGTTCTCTTGTAATTTTATAGTATGTTTATTAACCATGTAATATAAAATTACATGAAAACATTTTCTAAGATAAACTATTTATCTAAGAGTTAATGTAAAATATAAGGTTAATATGGTGACCTAAACAAGTCTAATACGTATTAGTGGAGAAGATTTATACCCATACCCACCTTATAATCAATATAAATTCATTTTTATCCATTATAAATCAAAAATCATTTTATTATAAAATAATATTCCACACTTTTCGTAAACTGACCCTCACCTCCCTTATAAAAGTGAACTTCCCCTCCTCTCAAAATCACACCTCCAATACCATTTCGGTCAGCCAACCCCTGCACAAATATCATCCCAAATACCATAAATTCAACCTAGAGGAATTAATTTTATCATAAAATCCACCTATTGACCCATTTTGATCAAATCAAAAGGAATCGCCCAAAAAAGATGTAATAATTTTCAGCACCTCTTTCAAAGTTCATTTCTTCTTCCACTTCTAATTTCGCAGTTGTTTACATAACCAAATAATAAATACAGTATCTTCTAAATAATGTTATGTTATTATAAATATTTTAAAAACATATTAATTATTCTATCCATCCTATGAATGACAGTGTCACTATACGTGTGTGTGTACGGCTTACCATCTCCACATTGTGGTGTAGTTTGTTATTCAACACATCATTATTTGGATGGGTATAATAATGAGTGCAATTAATGGAAATAAAAAATATTAATGATTCTATAAATGTAATATAACATCCAATTACATTTGATTTCAGCATCAATTGAATGATATTATCTCGTGTGCATACGTACGGATTACTATCTCCATGAATGCGTTGAGATTCATTCCCCATCGCAACCATTCAAAATATTTTTTTATTATTTTAAATAAGGTTTAAGAACATAATATCATTCTGGATATGAATAAAATAAATTTTATCCATAAAAAACACGACATATATAATAAAACATATAAAGGAAAATGAATCATTTATCACCTGAAACAATCATACTACTGAAATATTATTAACAAAGTAATATTATAAGATCATATATGATATCATATTTATGTATGTGGTTATTTAATAATTTAATAACAATTATTTAACTATTATAGAAGAGGATAATTTTCCCTTGACTTAAATATACATGGTAAGGGTTATTTTCCAATCTTTTAATTTTCCGAGGTAGTTTATATGTAAGTATCTTCTAGGAATTCATTATCATCCACATATGTGTTTCTTACAAATGTATTTAAAAACATTTGTTACTATTTACTATACTATGGGTTAAAGTCATTTATACCATTTTTGACTTGTTATAAAATTTTTAGAATGGAATCTTTTTGTCACATTCCAAGCAATGTACTTAATGACCTTTTCAGCAAATTGAATAAATAATGTTTATTTAACTTATACGTCAGGTGCGAATGTTTTTGGTTGTTATAAAACCTTCGAAGATTCCCTTTCATGCTTATAAGAATAATCTCAAAATAAATGTTTTCTTTTATAATTACATCACTTTTAAATGATATCAAAATAGAAAGATACATTTCCCTCAAATAGTTTTGATTTAATCTATGTCCACATTCTTTGCTAAATTTAATGCTTGTTTGATGTTGATTTTATGATTCAACCTTCCATATTGTATTGAATGTTTTGTGATATTTTGGACAGTGGATGTGATATTTTTATACCATTCACAGTTTATGGTAAAAGTATTAATATTTTTTATTCTTATTTTAAATATGAATGTGTATGTTATGTTTAATCCTTTTCATATGAGAAATGCATTGGACATAATAAGTGACTGGTGGGGCCCGCTATAACCCCTTGATGCATCAGTAGGTATCATGAGACAAACTACTGTCTTCGCAGAAGGCCTTGAAAAAATCTTATTTGTATCTTAACATGAGGCCTTGACTATGTGGTTACGATGTCTGGCATTATGCATTCTATCATTATGAAATTAGCTAGTAATATTACGTGTGGTTATTCAACTAGTAAAATATCCATGGGAATATTTAAATTGAATCACAAGATTTATCATTTCCATATTATAATGAAATATTAATTTTAAAAGTCTTGTGTTTTAGTCTTATATATTGCCTTTTAATTTTATTCTTATGTAAGATAGATTTCTCTATATTTTTATCCTTACTGAGCATTTGAGCTCACCCCTTTCTTATGTTTTCTTTACTCTGGGATATGAAGAAGTATATTATGACTGACCTATATGGACAGGCTATGGGATATGAGTGTGTTCAAAGGGGGGCACAATTTAGTTGTTTTTTATTTCATAATGTAATGTAACTATGATGTATGTATCTAGTACTTCCAATGCTGCAAAACTAATCGATCATTTGAGACTTGATCTCTTGTGATCATGTCAATGTTATGTAACAATGGAGCGACTCTAGGTAACTAGGGTAAGGGTGTTACAATAGACATCCAAATTCTATATCAAGAATAATCCTTATATCTATATTTATTTTTATATTTTATTTCCAATAAATCAATCATACACAATTAAATATTAACTATATGAAACCATAATTCATATTTCTATTTTATATCAATTTAGTAATAATATTCTAGAAGACTTCCTAGAATCTCGTAGTCATTTATTAAATATTGGAACCTTATTTTATTGTGTCTTATGATGAAGAGATATAATATGTTTGGTTTAAAAAAAATTTGTGTATCATTATGTTATACCTACATGATTATACCCCTTTACCTTAAATTATGATAACACTAAATTAATATATCAAGCTAATGATCCCAAGTATAGTTATTCAATGATTAATATACATTGGATGTTCTACAAATTAATAGACCAACATAATTTTGTCATGAAATAGTTTGTAGAGTAGATAGAGATAAAATGTTAAAAATAAATATTGATTAATCCCATAACTCAATGAAATTTTAAACATCATGGGAGTGATCGTGGAATAAAAGTTGTTAGTAGTTGGATCTAGTACAAGTGGTATTTTGTTGAAGTATGTTCCCTAAAAAATATATATTTAATTTTAAATAAATATATTTATTTTTAAATTTCATATCACAATATGAATATTATCTTCTGTAAAATTAATTGAATTATTCCAATAGAATATTCAACTGAATAGAATTTCATATGTTGTTCCATTCTATAATTAAATCCTAGTGATGTTTTATGAATATTCATAAATATATCATATAGTCCAAATAACATCTTTATAACTAAGGATCTATGTTATTCTAATATTTATTGGGTTAGGTTCGATAAAAAATGGGACTGATAATAACAATGCTGTAACATATTATATGGAATGAAATTATTTTATAACGGTATTCATTTGAAAAGTAAATCAATATTTTATGTATTTAATTTAATTTTACTTTTTTGCATCTATTTATTAGAGACTAAAATAGAGATAATTAGTAATGTGAATCATAAATCTTGTACATAGTTTCATTAATAAAAATCATGATAACATATTATGATGTTGAAATTGTATGTGTTTTGTAACAACTAAAACTTTTACAAATGAAAATTCTGCAGGATCATATTAAGTTTATTATTATTTAATATGGTAATATAAAACATATTCACTTCATTGGTATTTTGTTTTTTGATTTAAAATACCATTAATAATTGTTTTCGTTTGTAAAATAGTCATCAAACAATGATCAAATGATTAGTATAACTATAGGGATTTAACAAATCCAATTTACTCAAATAAAGAAAGCGATGTAATCATCCAATAGAATCAATCTATAAGAAGCACATTTATCAAAGCATGGAAATGAGGTGGTGTCACTGGGCTTGGATCTTGATCATGCCCAATCTATGCTTCATCTCGTTAATCTTTAATGAAACTGCCTACAGGAGGAGTGAATGTTAATAGAGATTACCACCGGAGCAATTTTCTCTGAGCCACCCCATGAGTCTATCACCATCACAACCCTTACCCTTACATCATTTTCGGATGAAAAAAGTGGATATATAACAAGACCCTAGCACTATGATTGTGTACATTATTTTTGTATAATTAAAATACAATAATTTTATTATTATTCTATTATAAATTGTTTTTAAATAAAAAATATTATTTTTAGTTAATATTTAAATTAAATTAAGAAATATATTTTGATGAATTAATAGATTTTTTAATTAAATAATCATTTAATAAAATATTATTACTGAAATATGTTTTATTAAATATAAATTATCATATAATTTTTAAGAATACAAATGTAATTTTTATTAAGGTTTGAAAAGTATTTTTTTAAATGAATTTTAAATAAATATTATTTTTTATTAAAATTGAAAATTCTCATATTTATAATATTATTTAGATAAAATTAATTTCATGTTTGGATTCATGATGTTGAAATTATCTAATGGTTAATTATCCCTAAATTTCTGAGATAGTCGAATTGTTTGGTAAAAATTAAATAACATTTAAATATATAAGGTGTTTTATGACATCATAATGACCAAATAGAAAAGTAATAAAATATTATAAAACATTTTTCCGTCCAATATATGGTTTATCTTTAAATTAATGTGACTCTAGGTTTTTTTGATTAATTTTACAAAGCCTTAGTGGACCATCCAAGACATACTAAATATTTTAACATTTTAAAATGTTTTCTTTGAGAGTGTGACCCACCTTCACATTATCAAGCATAATTTTTTATTATGTTTGGATGTTGGCCTTATAAAATATCGATTTTCTACTCAAATTTGGAAAAAACCATTGGCAAAAAATGGAATGGTTTGTGGTGTTGATTAGTTTAATGTGTAGTGCCCAAAACCAAAATAATAAATAATTCCCTCTCCAATACTATATAAACCCACTCAATCTCCCAATCCTATACACTAAAAACAATTGTATCTCAACCAAAATATCTCATACTCTCTCTATAATCATCAAAAGGCACCCCAAACATTCATGAAGACTCTCTCATGCCACTCCAAATCCATTGGTACCACGCTTCCATATATGAGATTTCATCATTTCTCAATTTTGTCCAAATTTATTTTTGTTGTTATACCCTATTATTTAAAATTACATGTAACACCCAGACCCTACATCATTGGCCTGAGGAGGCGGTGTGGGATTAATTGGCCTTAAGTGATGTTCCCAAGGATCCAAAGGCTGGAAATAAATGCTGAGGGCTTCATGGATAAACTGTGGAATGATTTTCTCTTAAGACAAATCAAACCAAACCATCCCTACAACCACTATATGATGCATGTTAATATAACATTCAAGCATGTATTCCCAAAGGACAACCAACTGGTTCTACAATACAACCCAAAACTGAAATCATCCAACACAATATCATAGTACTAAGAATATGAGTAAAAAACAAAACCCCATGAGCCATGACACCACCACATCTCCACGCCAAGATCCAAGCTCCCAACTCCACCAACACATCACAAGCATCCCCACGAACAACTAGCAATGAGACTCCTTAACTTTACCTTTAACCCGGTATACGACATCTACAAAGACACCACAAGGCCAAAATATGGGTTGAGTACATCTACTCAGTAGGTTTTCCCAAAGTGACTTCTTTACACACGCTACTAGGATAAAACTGTTAGCACATTTATGTATAATAGTTTATATAAAATATTCATAGGTTCATCTATTACCATAAGTCAACACACCCTTACCCAGCCATCTTGACCTAACCATTTAAACCCAAGGAAATCCAAAAAATCATGTTGTAGTCCAAACATGCCACACAAGGAATCCAAATCAATCATGCCATGCAAAGAGGCCAATTCACCCATTTCAACTTTTCACACCGAATTACATCTATGCAAAGAAACACATAACAAAACAATAATAACAGTGGGACTTCCCATCCATCTCGGTCGCCCCATATTCATCTTTTTGGACATCCCGTCTACTACTTGACAACCCAAAATGGTAATGGTGGGACTTCCCACCCAGCTAATAACAGTGGGACATCCCGCCCAACTCCATCACCTTTTATAGTGAGACTTCCCGCCCACTTCCACACAACATTTCACTCATCCCAAACCAAGATTAAAATCACCATGGTGACAACAACATGCACCCAACCAATTCCATCGCATACCATTCCACTTCAATAAATCATCCCTTTTTTGAAAACCATTTTCCATGCCAAACAACATTTCAATAAAACAAACCTTTTTTAAACCATTTCCATAAATCATATTCATAAATCAACCATAGTATCCCATTTTAAAATATCCATATTAAAATTCACAAGAATATCATTTCACCATAAAACCCATTTTTCCCCAAAAATCCCCAAAACATCACCCAAGGGATTTCTAACCAATTTCGCACATGAAAACAAAATTAATTTAAAGCACAAAAAAATTAATTGTAACCAAAACCATTAGATCTAACCAAGTGGAGTCGAGAGAGAAGTCACATACCTTTAGGGTTCTTATGAAATCGACCCACGAACAATCGTGCCTCAAATTAGGCGAATGCACCACCAAAACCATGCTAGATCCCTTTCCCTAACATCCACAAGCCTTAATATTAACATCCAAGGAAACTAAAACCCTATATATTCACACAACAAGTGTAGATATAGAAAATCATGAAAGAGAGGGTTGTAGATCTAGAATAAAGCACAAGAGAAACAAGAAGATAGACTTACCTAGAAGAAACCACCTTCAAACCACCAAGAAATCTCTTCAAAATCCATCCAAACCAAGTGGGAGAGCCCCTCCAGCCCCTAAGAACCTGAAATCCCGAGTGAGGATTGAGTGGGAGGATTAATGGAGTAAAATAGGTTAATCACGAGGGAGCACAGAACCTATAAACCTATTTTAAGTGGTCGCACGGTCAATTCGTACGGTTTGGAAAATTGTGCCCTAATCGTGCGCACACTACTTTTTCAAGAGAAAGGGTCAGCATGGCTTCCTCGCACAGTTTGGAAAACCGTGCACAGGACGTGTGAAGCCTACTGTCTCCCTTGCATGGTATCCTAGAAAATATGCACGGTTTCAACGAATTGTTCTCAAACCGTGCACCCCTTTAAAAGACTCCAAACTCATCCAAAACCATTCCAAACTCTCCCAAACTCTAAACAAATCATCTCATGCACTTTAAACACATAAAAAACATTA
The DNA here is from genome assembly GCA_963277665.1 of Viscum album. Classification (NCBI taxonomy): domain Eukaryota; kingdom Viridiplantae; phylum Streptophyta; class Magnoliopsida; order Santalales; family Viscaceae; genus Viscum; species Viscum album. The sequence goes on from OY728133.1 coordinate 1,910,706,912, forward strand.
AAAATGGTCGAAGACCTCAAACAGGAGGTACTAAATTCTCCTAAACATTGGAATTTCCATCATCAGAAAGTATTGAACCACCCCCCCCCCCTTTGAAAAAAGAGCTCGGGCCACTGCTCGACCATTTCCTTCTCCCACTCCCAAGCCACCTCTTGAATCTGACCATGTTGCCACAAAACACGAACCAAACAAATGATTTTACCGTGCAAGACTTTCTCATGCATATCCTCAACTGGCACTGGCACGTGCACCAACAAAGCATCTGGTTCTAGCTCAACATGATCCCATCGGATCACCTGGTCATGATTCGACTGATACTTCTTGAACTTCGACACATGAAACACATTTTTCACTGCACAAAACCTAGTTGGAAAATCCAAATGATAATCCACCGCACCAACACCCTCAAGAATCTCAAAAGGTCCAAAATACCTTGGAGATAAATTTCCCTGCTTTCCAAACTGACAATGTCCTAACCTAGGAGAGATCATCAAGAAAACATGATAACTCACCTCGAAAGACAAATGCCATTGACGATGATCCGGACACGATTTCTGATGACTATGAGCTGTCTCTATTCTATTCCTGATAAACATTATCTTCTCTCTATTCTCCTGGACAAGGCTCGGTCCAGCCATCAAGGACTCACCCATTTCCACCCAACATAGTGGAGAATGACACGGTTTCCCATACAACACTTCAAACGGAGCCATCTGTATGGATGCATGATAACTGTTATTTTACAAGAACTCAACCAATGACAAGTGCTCCTCCCACGAGCCTCCAAAATCCATGATACATGCCCGCAACATATCCTCTAGAGTTTTTATCATCCTCTTGTGTTGACCATCTGTCTGAGGGTGATACGCCGTGATCACAGTCAACTTAGTTACATGGGCTTGCTGTATGGATTTCCAGAAATGATATGTAAACCTCGGATCTCTATCTGATATAATAGAAACTGGAACACCATGCCTCTTTTCCACCTTTCAGATATATATTTTGGACAGATCCTCCACCATATGAGATTCACGAATCGGGATGAAATGGGATGACTTCGTTAGCTGATCCATTGTCACCCAAATGGCATCATTCTTTCTGACCTTTCTTGGGAGACCTGTGAAAAAATCCATCGCTATCTGCTCCCACTTCCAAATAAGGATCGGTAAAGACTGCAACATTAATGCTGGCCTCTGATGCGCTGCCTTGACCTGCTGACAAGTCATGCATCTCAAAACCAACTCTTCCACACTTCTTTTCATACCAGCCCACTAGAAATCTGCCTTCAGTGATTTATATATTTTCTGAATTCTAGGTTGAACAAACCATCTAGAATGATGATACAACCTGAGAAGATCCTCCTGAAAAATAGATGGTACAACCATCCTATTATGAAAATAGAAAATTGAATCTCCATTCAGTTTCCAACCTTCAATGGTCTCCCCACCATTGAGTCACGACCTCATGGTCACAGACTCAGAATCAAATATCTGTCGCTCTTTAACCAGTCCAACCAAGTCATGAATAAACAAAACTAGAAATAAGACTGCTCTATCACTCTGGTCCTCATATTCCAACTGTATGTCAGCTATAACTGGCATCTACTTCCACTGGTCTGATGCATATTTCACCACATGAGCATATGATTTTCTACTTAATGCATCCGCCACCGAATTTCCCTTTCCCAGTGTGTACATCATGTCCAAATAAAACATCTGGAGATATTATATCAATCTATTTTTCCTCAAGTTCAAATCCCTTTGTGATAAAATGTGCTTCAAGCTCTTATAATATGTATATATAATGAATTTCTCACCGAAGAGATAATGACGCCACACTTTCAATGATTGGACCACTAATGCCAACTCCAAATCATGAGTTGGTTAGTTCTTCTCATGCACCCTCAGCTGCTGTGATCCATACACAACCACATGACTCCCTTTCATGAGAGCGCACCCCAACCCTGATCCCGATGCATCACAATACAACACGTACCCTTTTCCTGGTTCTGGAAAAATCAAGATTGGTGCTGATGTAAGGAGGCCCTTTAGCTCTTCGAAACACTGCAGAAAATGTTCATTCCATTGGAATCGAACATTCTTTCTTATCAAAGCTATCAATGGTGAGGCTAAACGTGAAAATTCATGAACAAAACGCCGATAATACTCGGCTAGACCATGAATGCTTTGTATCTCAAACTCATTCTTTAGTGGTTTCCATCAGATAACAACATCTATCTTTTTCGGATCCACAGAAATACCTCTTTCAAAAATCACATGGCCATGAAAACTAAATTCATGTATTCAAAAGTCGCACTTTGACAATTTGACATAGAGCCGATGATCCCTCAAGATCCCCAGCACTGCCGCCAAGTGCTGCTCATGCTCCACACTTGTCTTTGAATATATCATAATATCGTCTACAAAAACACCACAAAAAATGAATCAAAATATCTCTGAAATATCCAACTAATTAATTCCACGAACACTGTTGGCACATTCATTAGACCAAAGGGCATAACCACATATTCATAATGGTCATATCTACTTCTGAATGTTTTTTAGGAATATCCTCCTTCCTCTCCCACAATTGATGTATCCCGACCACAGGTCGATCATGGAGAACCAATTGGCTCCCCTCAATTGGTTGAACAAATCATCAATTCGTGGAAGTGGATATCTATTCTTTATCATAACATGGTTAAGACTATGATAATCAACACAAATCCTCAAAGCTCCAACCACATTTTTCACAAAAAACACCAGCGCTGCGCATGGAGACATGCTAGGCCAGATAAACCATTTGTTTCCTAACTCTTCCAACTGGAATTTCAATTACAACAATTCAGATGGTTCCATCCACTAATTCTGAAGTGGGATCGGACTAGTCCCCAAAAAGAGCTCAATCGTAAACTCCACTTCTCTTATGGGAGGTAACCCGAAGAATTATTCCGGAAAAACATCCATGAACTGATCTAACACTGCTGGAATAACACTATACTCAACACCCTCTGCCAATTCCAACAACAATACCGCCAACTGATACGATATCGTACACACTGCTGGTGCCAACAAACCCTATGTACCCTACCTTTCATGCCTCTCCCCTCTAAAGAAATTTCTAACATCATCGTGTGTCATAAAAGCCAGTGTCTGTGCATTATAGTCGATGTGGGACATAAACACCACCAGCCAATCTATTCCTATGATTACATCATACCCATCCATATCAAGAACTATGAAATTCCACATTATCTCAAACTTTCCCACAATGATAAAATATGTTGTACACAAGAAGGCTCGACACTCCCTTTGACCTAGAAGAGTTTGAAGTTTCAAAAATGAAGGCATCATATCCAGAATTAAACCCAGTAAAATAACAGCACGAGATGAAAGAAAATAATGGGAAGCAGCCGTATCAAACAAAGGTTGCATCAACAAGGAATTTAAAAGTACTGTACCATGAATCGTGGAAGGTCCTATTTTATTATCCACTACCACTTTCTCAGCTCCAAATATATGTGTGCTTTCCATGCTCTGCTCTTTATTATCTAGCTAAAACAGGCCTTATTGAAGAGTGTCACGACCACCTGACCACAAAGAATTACGACAATACCGTTGAAGATGCCCCATCCGCTTATAGTTATGACATTCTCGAGGTTATGCCTTACAATCCCATTTCAAGTGGCCTACAGAACCACAATGAAAGCATCTGCTCTTAAGCTTGGGTCTCAAAGATGTTTCAAAAATCTAGGGGTCCAATTTTGATGTACATTAAGTCGTTGAGAAAAGGACTCTGTATTGATCTTTCTCTCAGTGTTGGGGTTCACACCTCCTCTCGTGAGGACAACTGTGCTTCAATTACTTGGATTTACAACTGTGATAGATATGATAATAGGTGTATCTAGTTGCAGTCCTGACCGAACTGTTTGAAAATCCTAAACAATGCTTTGGGCCGACTACTGGTTCACCTGGGGCTCAGGTGGAACAACGTTTTCGGTAGCTTCTTTTGATTGGTCTCGATGATGTCTAACCGGTTCCATTTATATAAACAGAAAACAAACATCCATGAGTCTCACTTCTGTAGACATCAATAATTCCCAATTCAAATCTCATTACACAACACTATCACAGCAAGGCTTTCCACTTTTCCACATTTTAAATGTGTCACCATTCCTGAAAACTAATCCATCATCAAAATTCCCATATTTATTTACATTACAATTTCACACATTTGAAAACCCATTTCTCAAATCAGTGCATAAATCATTATGCCTAATTAAATATGCATCCTAGAGAGAAGTCATTTCTATTATGCATTCCATGCTCATCTCATTGGCTACACCAACGACAATGAGATATCCAATGCCTATAAGTGTCTCCAAAACACTTATGTACCCAACTCCCTATTAACATGAAGTTCATAATAAAAGGGTTAACTACTTCCTTTTATACTGTACATTTCATGTTCAGACATTCCTACGCCCTTTTACCATCCCGAGTCAAGGAATATACCACAACGAATGTCAAATCCAAATCCAAGAATCAACTGCGAAGGACCGAACAAGCTGATAACACTTTTAACACCCCACCCCTACCTCAAAGGCTTGAGTAGTCGGTGAGGGATTACATGGACTTAAGAGACATTCACAAGGTTCCAAAGGCTAGAAATAAATGCCGAGGGCTTCGAGAATAAATTGGGGATCAATTTTTCCTTAATAAAAAACCAACCAAACCATCCCTACAACCACTAAATGATGCATGTTAATAAAACATTCAATCATGTATTCCTAAAGTAAAAAAAAGTTTTTCTTCAATACAAACCAAAACCGAAATCATCCAACACAATATCAGAGTACTAAGCGAAAGAGTAAACAACAAAACACAATGATCCATGACACCGCCACAACTCCATGCCATGATCCAAGCTCTAAACTCCACCAACACATCACAAGCATCACCCTGAACCATGAGCAATGAGATGCCTTACCTTTACCTTTAACCCGGTATATGACATCAGCAAAGACACCACAGTTCCAAAGCTGGGGGTGAGTACAACTACTCAGTAGGTTTTCCCAAATTGACTTCCTTATACATTCCACTAGGACAAAACTGTTAGCACAGTTATAAAAAAAGTTTATATAAAATAATCACAACTACATCCATTTCCATATTCAACACACCCTTACCTAGCCATCTTTCCCAAACCAAGTAAACATAGGGAACGCCAAAAAATCATTTCATAGGAAAAACATGCCACAAAAGGAATCCAAATAATTCATGCCACGCAAGGAATCCAATTCAACAATTTCACATTTTCACAAAAAATTACATCTACAAAAGTAAACACATAAAAAAACAACCATAGTAGTAGGAATTCCCACCCAACTCTTTCACCCCATCTTCATCTAGTAGGACTTCTCGCCCACTACCTGACAACCTAAAACGGTAATGGGGGGACTTCTCGCCCAACTCATAATAGTGGTACTTCCTGCCCAACTCAATCACCATTTATAGTGATACTTCCCACCAACTTCTACACAACATTTAACTCAATACAAACAAATAATATACTCACCATGGTTATAACAACATGCAACCAACCAATTCCATCGCATAAAATTCCACTTCAATAAATTGTACCTTTATTGAAAACCATTTTCCATGCCAAAAAAATTTGAATAAAACAACCATTTTTAAAGAAATTTCCATCAATAATTTTAAAAAATCAACCATAGAATCCCATTTTAAAATCTCCAAGTTAAAATCCACAGGAATTGAATTTCACCGTAAAACCCCCTTTTCCCGAAAAATCCCCAAAACATCACCCAAGGAATTCTTAACCAATTTCACACTTGAAACCAAAATTAATTTCAAGCACTACATATTAATTGTAACCAAAACCATTATCTCTAAAAAAGTGGAGTCAAGAGTGAATCCACCTATATTTAGGGTTCCTAAGAAAATGACCCATGAATAACTGCGCCTCGAATCCGTCAAACGCACCATCGAAACCTCTCTAGATCACTTTCCCTAACATCCACAAGCCATAATACTTACATCCAAGGAAACAGAAACCCTATATCTACACACAACAACTGTAGATCTACCAAACCACGAAAGAGAAGGATGTATATCTAGATGAAAAGACAAGGGAAACCAGCTGAGAGACTTATCTGGAAGAAACCACCTTCAAACCACCAAGAAACCACTTCAAAATCCTTCCAAAATGAGTAGGAGAGCCCCCCCAACCCCTGAGAACCTGAAATCCCAAGTGAGGATCGAGTGGGAAGAAGATTGGAGTGAAATAGGTTAAGATTGTTGTATCCCAGAACTTATAACCCAATTTTTTAGTTGTTATATGGTTAGTTTTCATGGTTTGGAAAACCATGTACTAATCGTGCGCACACTACTGCATCAAGTGCAAGGGTCAGTATGGTTTCCTCACATGGTTTGGAAAACTGTGCGCTGGCCATGCGAAGCCTACTGTCTCCCTTGCACGGTTTCTTGGAGAATCCGCACGGTTTCCAATAACCATGCTCAAACTGTGAACCCCTTTAAAATCCTCCAAACTCATCCAAAACCATTCCAAACTTTCCCATCATCTTCACAACTCATCCCATGCAGTTTAAACACATAAAAAGGAATAAAAAATCCCACATACCTAAAACCTAGGGTACTACATTAAAAATATTGGGATATGATTTATAAACTATCGTATACTTCCCTCCATATGTTTTAATTACAAGAGATCCCTTTCTCTCACATTAATGCCTCCCATGTACACCTATTACAATGCCAATATTCCGTAAGGGATTAATGTCTCCTCACTTACATTCCAGAAATTATTTTATGTTATCCATCTAAAATCCATTAAATATGTTGGGACATTAATCTATATAACCCCATTATTTTCCATTTAATGTACATATTATGAGATAACCCTTTCTCTATCATCACTATTTTTTTAGGAATTCTTATGTCGCACCATCATGTTGTTGAATATCCACTGAGATTTTCCATGCCAAATCCATTATGTAGTAAACACCATGACCATTTCACTATCATGCATATTCTACATTATGCAGATTTATTTATCAATTGAATAATATCATGTTGGTAATCCAGATTCCTTTATCATGGAATAAATGATTATGTTAAATTATTCCATGTTGTATGATCCATATGGAACACTTGTGAATGAAATAAAATGATTAGTAATGGTGCACCCTGATAGCACTCCAATGAATTGGGTAAATATTAGTATCATGATACACCAAGTGAAATGCGGGGTTACTCATTCTAATTTAAGTGAAATTACAGTTTACTCATTCTCTATGTTCAATGTTCCTGGGATCATGCTAGTATCTTGTTAAATGGTGTGGCCACCTTTCCATGTTATGATAATCATGAAATGTTATGCATTTTGTTCAGGTTTCTCTGATACTTCATTGATATGACTATTTTACAACTTGTACTATATTCTTCATGTTTTTCTTTATTTACTCCCTTACTAGGCATTATATTTCACCCATTTATTATGAATTTCTTCATTATATCCCAAGAAATGCTACGTACGAATGAATTTTGTGGTCGTGTAAAGTAAATTTTCAATAATGGTTTTGGGTTTTTTGTTTTATGTTGTTGTGTAATGTTCATAAGTTCCTAGGACACTATTCCTATGAATCCAACTAGTTTTTTCAAGTGCATTTTTATGTAATAAATCATGTTTATGTGTTTAATTAAGAGTAGGGTCGTTATAGTTGGTATTAGAGGATATGATTAGTGATTTTTGGAATTAGGATTAGAAAACACTACTGAATGCCTTAGGTATAAGGCTAAGTATAATAAAACCACCCTTAAAGTTGTGTGAGTATTGAGTAAGTGGTTTATCCGGATAATACATATCTGTCTGGATACGATCATGTTGAGGAAGCTCTCGCACAGATGTATGTAGGGGTAAAATCTGAAAACACCACATTAAGCTAGACTTGAACGGTAACTGGTGAATGAATACAAGATTTGATACACACTTGGTTATTACATTCTTGGGTGATATGCTTTGGTAAATTCATATTCATACAATGAACCATTATTAATAGAATTAAAATAAAAATTCCTAAGTATATATTTTGGTAAGTAGATCATGGATAACATAGATTGAAGCCTATAAATTCATATGTTAAGGAAATAATTATAATTTATATGTTATCTCTTTTCTCATTGGATTCCCCTTTATATATTACCCCAAACATTACATTTATTCCTTCCAATGGGCGGTAATAGGAGGACTTAGGATAACAATTGATGTGATGATCATTGTGATGACTATTCTAATGAGATGCCCAATCCGATTGGAGAGGGAATCACACTCTTTGTCAAGATAATCTAATAATTAACTTGTGTTTTTAATAGAAACATGGGTCAAGTGGAACAAAAAACCTCCCTAAGAAAGTGAAATCCATAATCGAGATATTTATGAGACAAAGGCCTCACACTTTGAATGGATCATTTGATACTTCAATCATCGAACAATGAATCAACTCCATGGAGAAGATCCTCTCTATACTTCAATGTTATGAATAAAAGAAGGTTCATTTGGATGCATAATGAATAGAGGGGGAAGTTGATCAATGGTGGACATTGATAGAAAATATGAATCTTGATGAGGTGATCAAGGTATTAAAATGGAAGGATTTATGGGATTTTTTTACGATTAAAATTTTCCATGCATTCTCCGACTTAATATAGAAATGGACTTCCATTCAGTGAACAAAATTTTTTGAAGAATCCATATAAGCGTATGAGGAAAACTTCAAAAGGCTTCCATGAAACACCTCTGGCATTTTCGTTACTCTAGAATAAAATTTTTGACACTTTTTTTGGGGGATAAAACCTTGCCTATGAAAATCCATGGCAATCTGTGACTTAGATATCTATGAGTAAATTTTCTGATATTCCCTCAAAGTTGAAAAGAAGATCGGAGAATCTCATGGGTATCATGTGGATAAGAAGCATAAAGTGGAATTTATTTCTACAGGTCCAATTGATAAATACAAAGGTGCTATGAAATTGTTTCACCCCACTTTCTAGAGGTGTGGAAAGAAGCACCCCATAAATTTTCTGAAGGGGATGGGGAAATGCCTTAGGTGAGGAAGAGAAGGGAAACTGTCTATCAACTACTGACTAGAAAAACCCCACTGCTAAGACATAGGAGACGAACACTTAGTTTAAACCTCGTCACATTTTTCATTGCTTCAACTACAAAGAAATGACGCACTTTTCAAAATAGTGCCCGATGCCAAGGGTTTTCAAGGGCAAAAAAAAAACCTCCAATGTTGGAAGGGTGATATTTTTCCATTACTACCACCGAAGAAATCCCCGACAACGAAGTGGTGATAGGTATGCTTGTTATTCATTCATGAATAGTGAACATAATTTTTCATGTTGGTTCAACACATTATTTTATATCCTAAATGTTTAGTATCAACCCCACGGAAAATCTTGGAAGTAAATATTTCGGTGATAATGGAAAATGGGGCAATCATTGCATCCCATGAATATAACTCATTACCTATCACAATTTGTTGATTGAACATTATGGTGAACATCATCATACTCCCTTTTTTGGAATTTCATGCAATTCCTGGCATGGAATGTCATTCCCTGTATAGAGCCAACATAAATTTCTATGAGTGGGAAATCACTCTCCATATAGAAAATCAACCCTTGATTCTGTACAAGTGAAATGAAAAGGATGAATCTTCCATAGAACCATCATCTCAAGTGTGGATATTACTGCTCATTGAGCCAACATATCTTGCTCAGATAATTGAGTCTATAGAAGAAACCATCATTGAAGACATGCCTATTGTGAGGGAATTCACGGAAGTGTTTCCCAAGGATGTTCTTTGTCTTCCTCCTAGAATTGATGTTGAATTCTCAATTGATCATAAACCTAGGGTGTTTCCAATATCTAGGACTCCATATAGAATGGATGTTGTGGAGTTTGATGAGCTAAAGAAACAACTACTAGAGAATTTTGATAATGGGTTTATCCACTCAAGTCCATCAACATGGGGTGCACCAGTCCTCTTCGTCAAGAATAAGGTTGTGTCAATGTGCCTTTTCATTGATTATCATGAACTCAAAAAAAGAACCATAAAGAACAAGTATCATTTTCACAGAATTGAGGACTTCTTCGATCAGCTACATGGAGAAAAATACAACTCCAAGGTTGATTTTAGGTTGTTATATTACCAATTAAGGGTAATGAGTGATGATATCCATAGAGACTACATTTCTTACATGGTACATGCACTATGAATTCATAGTAAGGGACTTCATACTCACTAATCCGCCAACAATATTCAAGGAATTGATGAATATAGTCATTAGGCACTACCTCCTATACTTTTTGGTATCCTTTAAAGATTATATTCTAATATACTCCAAAACTATCTAGGAGAGTGAGGATAATATAAGAATTGTACAAGAGACCATTCTAAAGGATATGTTCTGTGGAACACCCAGAAAGTGTGATTTCTGGTTGAAGGAGGTCTCATTCATGGGTCATATCATCAAAAGAAATGGGATGTATATGGATCCGTCCAAGATAGTTGCAATAGAGGGATTGATGAGGCCAACATTAGCGATGGATATCTGTATCTTCCTGGGATTAGTTGGAATTTATCACCAATTTGTGTAGATTTTTTCAAGATAGTCAAATACTTTGACCAAGCTAACTTGGAAGGGAGTTAAGTTTTCTTGGAGTGATGAATGAAAATTGTGCTTTATGGTGTTGAAAAGGAGGCTTATCATTGCACATGTGCTCACACAACCTATAAGTGGAGGTATTTTGGTCGTATTTTGTGATTCTTCAAATAAGGGCATGGGATGTGTGTTGATGAAAAATATAACATTCATTTCATATTCTTCAAGGAAATTGATTGTTATGGTGAAACAAAATCCAACACATGATATAGGGTTAGCTTCAATAATATTCTCCTTAAAAATTTGGCGACATTACCTCTTTGGGAAGAAGTGTGAAATATACACTTATCATAAAAGCATGAAGTATATATTCACACAGAAAGAATTGAACATGCACTAACGATGATAGTTAGATCTGATCAAGACCATGACTGCTAGGTTTTTTTAGCAGTGGCCATCAGTGGACACATTTTATAGGCATGTCTTTGACGCTTGGGATTTGCAGGATAGGGCGACAATAAGTTTATTGGATAGTCGACACATGATGATCCGCTTCTCCTCGTAGCACGACCTCTTCAAGGAATGGTCATGTGCTTCTTGTAAAATAAATGTCTTCCGATTTCTCTTATTTGTATGGTCCTTTGAATGGAATTTGAAGCGCGATCCTTCAACTATTGCGGCCTGGGTAAACTTCTTGAACCTTCCCCTTCCATTTCCAAATCACTCGGTCATGCGTATGTTAGGGAATATGCTCGGTAGGTATATGTGCTCTGATAGCCGAACCGAAGATCTCTATAACCCCATTAATTCACAGGATGGTGTCGAAGTGGATTCTTAAAGGGTGCCATTTGAGTATATATAGATCACTATGGGTGAGGAATATCGCGGAAAACAAAGGGTGGTCTACAATAATTCGACTGATTACTGTTCTAGTTGCAATCATCTTGGTCACTCGTTGAACGTCTTTCATAGGGGCTCTTAGTGAACTTTGAGGAAGAGAAGATACCACTGTAAGAAATATGGGGGTCAGGGAAAGGGTGAGACACTCATACAGAAGTCAACAGTGGAGGAAGGAACTATCGGTGGGGGAAACCCTTCTGCAGGTTTGCAAATGGAGGAGGCAATGCTTAACAGTTCAGCTACATGTGTAGAGAAACTTGTAGAAGGGCCCAGTCAGATTTAACTATATCGGTCTCCAATGAAGAAGGCTTTGATTCCTCAAAAAATACTTTGTTCGCTGATGTTTTTAACTAGTTGAGGCTGGACCTTGAACTTTCTTCAAATGGCCTTGGTGTGGAGGGGTGTAGTGAGGTTCAGCAAGACTTGGTTATTTTAGAAATTCAGGAGTCTGGAAGACAAGAGGCTGTGTTGCAGATGGCGGACAGGGGGGTAATTCAGGAGTCTAGTCACCAGGACGTTGTGTTGTAAATGGTGGATAGGGGGGATAATACTTTGGCCAATCCAAGAGGGCCAGTCAGTGATTTTGTGCAGTAGGGGTTGTAGGGGAATTCTTTAGAGAAGGACTAGAAATTCTGGAATGGGAAGTCAGGGGGTCCTGCTTCTAGACCTCATATATCAATTCCTTTGAATAAAAAATATGAGAGACTTGCAGAAGAGGACTTTAGTGCTTCCCACAGCTACTCTCCGGAGGTAGTTCGAGGATGTGAGCATGAGTGCAAGGAAGATAAGCACAGGAATTCGGAAGATGAAACACTAAATCAGAAGACTAGGAGGATGAAGGGGAGAAAAGAATATTCTTCTCTACCCCCTCCTCTGAAGACCCGATCAGAAAAGAGGCTGAGTGATTAGAGGATGGCCATGAAGTCTTTGAGCTACTTGAGGACAGGGGAGCAGAATTATCAGCCCTTGGTCTACTTTTAAGCTCTTAAGAAGAAGTGATAGAACATGTCATATTGCTCAACGCTAATGAGGAGAAGCCTACCAGAATGATGGGGAGGTATCCAGAAGTGTCACTTAATGAGGAACAATATTATTGGATTGATAAGTAGGACTTAATTTTGGTAGGGGGTTTCAAAAACAGGAATATTAGTGTTGAGGAGTACATTCATACATAGGATCCACTGGTTTCTTTTTTTGAGAAGTGGATAATGGATGACACATGCCTAGTCCTATCTTCCTTAACATGGAAATTATTAAGGGAAGCAGACTCACGAAATATTAAGTTTCTGTTAAGAGACATAGCTTAAGCTGGTGGTTGTTCTTGGATGGTGTGAGTGCTTGGGTTGTGTATGCTTGAGTTGATTCAGGTCACTTTCTCTTTTCTTTGAAGTTTTGTTTATGAGGGTCTTCAGCACCCTACTTGGACCAGCTCTGGAAGAGGATTAGTGCATTAAGTCTTCATTGATTCAGGCCTCTTTGAATTGGAAGTTTGAGAGGGTATGGATTCTCCATCGGTTCTGTGCCCATGCTTCTGCACGGGACTGCATGCCGAGGGACCTTTTGTTGATGAAGGCTTGTTTATGGTTTACTTTCTGGGTTGGGGTGGTCCGATAGTTTCCTTTGGTTGTATGTGGTTTCTCACTTTTCCCTTAAAAGTGTTTTATAATAAAAAATTAATTATCAGTCATTAGAAAAGGGAAATCCATTAATTTCAATATTATTGATGAAGGAGTTGTGTGATTTGGGGCAAGACTGCATCTTCCATAAAATCTGGTGTTAAAATATGAAATTTTCATTAATGCCCATAGTTTTGATTTCTCAATTCACACATGAAACACAATGATGTACCGAGATCTCTGAGAGAATTATTAGTGGTATAACATGAAGAAAGAGACTACTGAGTGTATATCTAACACCCTGGAATGTCACCAATGAAGGATGAGATGTGGAAGTATAAGGGGATGATGCAATCATTACCCATACCAGCATGGAAATGGTATAAAATCACCATGGACATTCCCACCGGACTTCTAAATATATCCAATGGAAAAATGCAATATTTGTTGTTGTGGAACGTCTTACAAATACCGCACAACTCATTTCAATTCGAGAATATTTCTCATTGGATAAACTGGAATAGATATATATCATAGAAGTGGTAAGGATTCATGGAGTACCATGATCTATTGTATGTTTTAGAGATCCAAGAGTCACCTCTATGTTCTGGAAGAGTCTTCAACATAGTCTAAAATTTGAGCGGAACTTCTGTCAAACTTATCATCCTCCAACCGATGGCCAATCTGAGTAGACTATCCAAATAGTTATGGACATTATCATAGCATGCTTAATGGACTTCAAAGGATGATGGGATCAACATCTTCCTCTATTAGAGTTCTTTTACAACTACAGTTTCCACTAAAGAATCCAACTAGATCTTTATGAAGCCATTTATGTTAATAGGGGTAGAACACCAGCATGTTGGGTTGAAATTGGGATGAAAAAACTCTTAATACCTAAAATGGTCATAGAAATGGTCGATAACGATAAGACCATACAACAACACATTAAAGTTTCTCTACATGAAAAAAATATCTATTCTGATAATCATGGATGAGACATAGAGATTGATGTTGGAGATATGGTATTCCTCTGCATATCACTATGGAAGAGATTTATGGGATTTTGGAAGAAGGGATAGCTTAGTCAAAGGTGCATCGTACCTTTTTAAATCCATTATTGCATTGGAGAAGAATCCTATCGACTACAAATACCACCAAACCTCTCACAAGTATATGATTTGTTTCACGTATCACTCTTTTGGAAGTACATCCTTGACCTATCGCATGTACTCAATCCAGAGGTGGTACTATTGGAGAATTAAATCTCACATGAAGAGAATCCGGTGATGATCTTTGATCATAAAGAAAATTTTCTATGAAATAAGACAATGTACGGCGTCAAGGTGTTGTGGTGAAACCACATGTTTAAAGAAACAATGTGGGAATCAAATGAAGTGATGAAGAAAATTTACCCTCAGCTATTTTAGTATGGGAGATGGAAATTTTGAGGACAAAATTTTTTATGGGGGGATTATTTTGATGACCTAATCTTTTAGTAATGAAAATTACTCTTTATATGATTAAATGTATTATTATTTAAAATTCTCATATAAAACATATGAAATTCTTTGGTTTTATGTTTTTGAATATTAAAATACAACTATGAATTATTAAAATTTCTAAATAGTCTTTGAAAAAAGATCACATGATTATTATAAATGTAAGACTTTATCAAATCCAATTAACTCAGACAAAGAATGAAATAGCCTCATCTGGCAGAATTGCTCTATATGAAGCCCATTTCTCAAATCTTGGAAAGGCGATGACTCCACCAGGGTTTTCTCTAGACCACAACTTGTCTGACCTTCCATACGTTAAGATTGAAAGGAACTTCCTATAGGAGAAGTGGAAATTTATAGAAATTACCACCCGAGTGATGTTATCTGAGCCACCCCAAAAGTCATCCAACATCGTAAACCTTACCATTAGGTCATATTCAGGTTTAGTAGGTGGTTATTTAAAAAACCAGTTCTATATTATTATGTGCATTATTTTTTTATAACTAAAATACATTCATTTTATTATTGTTACCTTGTAATGGTTTTCAATACACAAAGAGTGTTTTTAGTTAATATTTATATTTATTTATGAAATATACTTTGATGAATTAATTGATTTTTGAATTAAATAATATTTTAATAAAATATTATTACTATATTATTTTTTCTAAATATAAATGATCTTAAAATTTTTGGAATACAATTGTAATTTATATTAAGGATTGAAAACTGGTTTTGTCAAAACCCATAAATTTTTAATAAATGTCGCTTTTTGTTTTAAAATATAAAATTCAAATAATTTGAAAATTATATATATAAAATGAATATTATTTTTGGATTTAGTATGATGAAATTATCTATCAGTTGATTTTTCATAATTTTTTGTGATAGTCATATTTTTGGGTATAAATTAAATACCGTTCAAATATATAATGGGGTTTATTACATCATAGTGATCTAATAGTGAATTAATTATATAATCTAAAACGGGTTTTCATTCAATATATGTTTTATATCTAAAATAATGTGTTTTAATATTTTATGGATTAATTTTACAATTCCTTACTGGACCCTCAAAGACTTATAAAATATTTTAACATTATAAAATGATTTCCTTGAGAGTGTGACTCACCTGAACGTAAGCAAGCCTAATTTTTTATTATGTTCATCCATATTCCTTAAAAATTACTGTTATTCACACAAATTTGGAAAAAACTATGGACAAAACCATGTGATGGATTGTCGTTTTGATTAGTTTAATGTGTAGTGTCCAAAACCTAAATAATATATAATTCCCTCTCTTTTCCTACATAAACCCACTCAATCTCCCACTCCTATTCACTCAAAACATTTTAGCTCAACCAACCTCTAACCTCCTCTCACAAGAATCATCCCAAGGTGCCTCCAGTTCCCATGAAGCTTCTCCCAAGACACTCCCATGCTTTGGGATCACACATCCAAGTAAGGTAGTTCTTCATTTCTCATTTTGTCAAAATTTCATTATGCTGTTATTCCATTTTATTTTCTATTTCAATTGTTGGGATATGATTTCACACCTCACATATACCTCCCTCAATATATTTGAATGAATATAGACCCCTTTCTCTATCATTAATGCCTCTCATGTACACTTGTTACAATGCCGAAATTCCCTAAGGGATTTCTCTCTCCACAATTACATTCATGAAATTATTTTATATTATACATCTAAATTCAATTAAATATGTTGGAAAATATATATATGACCCCATTACTATATATTTCATGTAAATAATCTGAGATACCCCATTCTCTCTCATCAACCATTTTTTATGAATTCTTATGTCATATCGTTAAGCTTCCGAATTTGCACTGCAAATTTCCAAGACAAAGTCATTATGTAGAAAATACCATGCCCATTTCACTATTTGGGGTATTCACCTTTACCTACATTTAGATATCTATTATATAGATTCATATATTTAGTACACATTCATTTATCATGGAATAAATGATTATGTCGAATGATTCCATGTTGTATGATCCATGTTGCACATTTATGTATCGAATGAAATGATTATGAAGGGGGTGCCCTGATAGAACTCCAATGCATTGGGTAAATATTCGTATAACGAAACATTAATTAAAATGAGGCTTTACTCATGATTATTCAGGTAAAATTAGGTTTTTATCATGGTCAATGTGAAATGAGCCTTGGCTCAAGCTAATATCATGTTAAATGATGTTTCCACATATCTATGTTTTAATAAACATGCTATATCCTGCCATTGTGTTCATGTTTCTCTTATGATACATTGAAATAAATTTTGACTAACTTGTAACATATTTTCTATTTTATTCTTTGACTAATCTCTCACTTGGATTTATATATCACCCTTTTCTTTTGCATGTCATCAGTTTATCCCATGCAATGCGATGTACGATGTAATTTTGTGGTTAGGTAAAATATGATTTCAATAATGATGATGGGTTTTATGTTATAAGTTGTTATGTAATATTCCTAATTTCCCAGGAAAATATACATTTCAATCTTGAAATCTATATTAAGTGAATTTTTATATAATAAATCATTTTTAAGTGTGTAATAAAGAGAAGGGTTGTAATATGTTAAGTGTTTCATAAGTGATATTGAAGTAATGGATGTATGGATAAAGGATTATTTCAATCTATATTAATGGAAGAAGTTACCTATAACTTTTTATCCAAGAAGACAAATTAATAAAAATACATGGATATTGGAGTTGATAAAAAATTTCAGTTTTATAATTCAATTAATATAAATCATGTATATTTGGTATAGGGATAAGTGTCTATCATACATGGTGGGACATTGATTGAAAATGGTATTATATTACGAAATATCAATCAAAAGATTGTTTTTATAAACTTTTTATTAATTTATATCCCTACGGTTTCCATGATGTGTTTTTAGATTCCAATAATTTATATTAAAACATTTTCTTCCATGATCAAAAATTATGTGTATCTATAATAATTTTAAATTCTATTGATTATGAATATTGAAATTAATTTATTCACAAATTTTGAAAATATAATGGATTCATTTAAATGTACATTATATTAATTCATTCATTAAATATTCAAGATTATGATATGTGAGTTGAATATCATATCTTATATAATTATTTTTATGAGTTTAAATAAAAATTTATTTATTGAGAGTATAGTGAATATATTAATATAATTTTTTATTTCAGATACAAGAATATTTAAATATATTTATTGATTTCTAAGTGTAGTTACAATATTTATCTATGTGATGATACAGTAAATGTATAATAATAGGTTAAATACCATTTAAATGAATAATAATTAATTTATACTACTAATTATTTTTGAATAAACACATTTCATGGAATATAGTGGTAAAATTATTATTATTTGGCTAGTCATTTTTTATATAGGAAAATACCTTGATATGAGACATAATAAAATTTTATAATCTATAGTAAAACTTTATATTCTAAATTATATTTTTTAAAATTTTTGGGTTTTTGACACAATGAAAACACATACACTTGATTTATTTAAATCTTTATAGATAAATTCCCCATTAATATCTCTAAAGAGTCTATATATATAATAAGAACTGATCAATAATGAGCTGTGTAAATGTCATCTTTCTTTCTCACTAGAAATAAGTCTATTATGTATTCTTTAGGGAAACATAGGGAATTTATTGAAATATAAAAAATAATTAATTCTTAGATTCTCTACTATATTGAAAATTATTCTAGAGTGGAATTCAAATATTGATCGTGGATATCACTGTGGAATAGCTAATTCATAATTAAAATTAAATATAATTTTAAATTTCATGATTTTTATAATCTATTTCTAGTACAATTCATCTACCACTTTATAATTTTCCATAAAATGTAATGAAAAAAATTATTCACCCATCCAATATAATAGTTTATTACATAAACATTATATTATTATTCTGGTTTTGGGGTATGTTGTTTTGGAATCTATATATTTTTCATTGTGAGTTCATCCTTGTGTTATACTATTTAAGAGAAAAACAAATATGATTTATATATTGAAATATACAGACAATAATTTAATATTTTTTTCATGGCCATGATTGTCCCAGAGGTAAATAGTTTTTCAAAACAATTAGTTTAATATTATATAAGAAGCTAAATAAAAAAAATTAGTGAGGTGATGTGTGTGGAGATAAATTGAATCATTGAAAGGAAAAGAAAATATAAAAGTTGTAAAGACCAAGTGATTTAATTACTCTATTATTAGAGACACATTATATAGAATATGTAACTCAACAAAAATCATATGGGCATATATACTATCCATGAATAAATTATAGAATCTTTAAGCCTGTTAAATGAGAATATTGGTGCATATTTTCTCTATATCCCCATAATATTTGAAATTAGGTGTCATTTCAATGTGATTATGTTTCCACGTTCTATATTTATTTGGTAATATCTTCATATTTTCATGTCCTTTATAGCATGTTTACCAGTCACATCGTTTTGATCGTCGTATGTGAAGTTAATATAGTTCCACCATGAATTAATGATTTCTAAACTCTAATAATTTAGTAATAGATATTTTCTATATGATAACAGGATGTTATTAGATAATAAACTCCTCATCTCTAACCCTTATTAATCATTTTTTGTTTTATATATTTTAAAGACAAAAATAATAATATGGATGGTTTTATATAATGAATGAAATGTATGATGGAAAACATATAATGTAGACTTATAGAAAAATATTAGAAAAAAGGTTATACTATATAATTATGGAAAATGATTACATTTTTTAAAATCTTAATATTTTTTTATTATTTTCACCCAATACTGAAAATATATCATATATAAAAATAACCCACCCTTCCCATTGGAAAAATAAATTCATGTCTCTGTCAATAAACATCAAGAAAACATCAAACAAAAACTATTCCTGGAACCCTAATGAAATATTCCATGACCAATAGATCAACCTATTATCATCCTTACGACATAGCCACATCTATTACTCAGTTGAACATTTTAAATCCATCATCTATATGGGGGAATGATTAAAAGAAGGTTAACTAGTAGATCAGTGGGAGATGAAAATTCAGAAGTGAAAGGTTGTAAAATAATTACCACAACCTCTCATCCATGTAAGAATATAAATTACTATAGTTAAAATTTAAACTCAAATCTAGGTATTAATAGGAAGAAGAAAAATAAAATAACCTCTCAAGTAGAAACTCTAATGTTAGATATCTATGATAATGGATGTGAATTTGAGAATATGAAATTATAAAATAGAAAAATAGAGAAAAAATATAAATGAAAAGTTCCCCAAATAATTAAATATAGAGAAATAAATGTATTAATGAACATATACTAAAATTAATACATTGATGAAGTCACAGTTTATGAATAACTGCAAAAAATAAAAGTGCGATAATTTATACCAAAATAGAGGTTATCTCTGTAATTCTGTTGAAAATATTTTTATGAAAACCACTATTATATTACATGTTCATAGGTTGTTTAATTTACTTTGTTAATAAATTAAAAAAATATTAATTCTGTTATTACCATCCACAATAAAGCTCTATAAATATTTAAGATGAATCATATGTTTTTTGTTTTTTTCACCAAATTCTTTTATCTGATTTTCATTTCCAAAATTCATAAGATTTAGTGAATGATGACTTAACATTATAAACATTACCTTAATAATATTCTTTTAATTAATGTTTTCATCTAAAATTCGATTCAAATTTGTATGTTTTACCTCTTGAACGGTTCTCAAATTCTTTTGACTCCCTATTTTATGTTTTTAACATATAGATCATTTCTTAAAATAATTTATTTGACGTGAGGGGATAATATATAAGTTTATATTGATGAAACCATTCAGTTGAGGTGTTAAATACTATATAGAAATTGGGATGGATTGTTATTTTTATATAGGGAAGAGAAAGGCATATATAATGTTATAGGATTACTAATATAAATGGTAATTATCACATAAGATCTATGTCTCTGGTTTAGAAAAATTAGGGGTATAGTGGTGCTTCTCCCTGAATATACAAATGGTTTTTAAAAACCCATTTGAATAGGTTCGATTATAACAACAGTTTTATGAAATCATTGGTATTGAAATATAAATTTTGGATGTCATCGTGAGCTCATCCAACCATTCTCCACATTTGAACCATAACACCTTCTATGGATTTCTGCACCCCCCCCACTCAGGTGCCTTTGGCGGACCTCCTCCCTCCCCTTCGATGATTTCAGCCACCCAATTCAGTCATCATGGGAGTTAGGTATACCTACCCATATGAAGTTCTATTTATCTAATTATTTTTTGTTATAATCTATGAGAGGAATAATTTCCCCCTTTTTATTTCTTCTCTATTGTTTTGAATATTTTTCAAATGTTTCATTTTAGGTGAAATGGCTTTGATATTTAATGTTCGTGTTTTCATTCATAACAATTTATCCCAGAGTTAAAATGATACAATTGTTTTATAAATTCATATACGACCTATATATTAATCTTGTGGACTATATAAAATGAAATTTTTTTATTCAATTATCCTAATGGATTCTCATGTGGAAAATAGGTATAATTTCTTGATTGAAATTGTATATTTGTGGGAAATAGTTTTTTAAAAAATTCTTATGATTAATAAAATTCAATCGATTGTTTTTATAATGAAACAAACATTTTTTTGGAATTATATGAAAAATTAGGCTTCCATAGTGGGTTAATTTTTTGTTATTAAATGTCTAATTAATTTTTTGATGGAAATTTTTTACTCAAAATATGAACAAAGGTATCCCATAAATTGTGTGGTTATTATTAAAGATGAATATATTTCCTTCTGTAACTATGGTTTAATAGTTGTTATTTTGAAAAAAATTCCAATTATGTGTGTTGTATGTATAGAAGTGAAGGAACAGTTGGCACCTTTTAAATAGATTATCATTGATAGTTGCCTATTTGGTCACTATTGATTTTTTTCTATTTTTCTTATCCAAGTAATGGAATTTTGGTTACATGATGCATGTTATGATAGTGTGTTTGGGGTAAAATATATGGTATTGTAAGAGGTGGGAATGACATGATAATTTAGTTATCCCTAGATGATAGTTATTGTCTTGATATGATATTGTTGTACAAGGTATACCTATATTAATATTTCATGAGGACACTAAGGTTCTTAATTGGGTAGTAGTTAGAAATTACTAGGCTAGTAAAGGTTTTGAATTGTCTATACCACCCATAGTTTTATGTAATACCTCAATTTTTCTATTTTCACAGAGGAGACTACATAGAGTGATTCTGTGGATAGATTTATTATCGTAGACTACTAAAAATTAGGTCTGGGTTTTCATTTCATTTGTTGTCATGTTAGTCATCCTGATTTTAGCTAATGATGTGTATTTTTTTTAAGTCTCATTCAAGTAGATATTTTTATTAGTATAGTTCAATTCTAGGATGGTAAATCATAGTGAGTTGACCCTTTTATAAATTTACCTTGTTTTTTATTTTTATTTTATCCTTGTATTGATCATGTTTCCTCTTGAATATTTACTATTTCTTACCTTTTGACCATGAGGTTGGTGTGTATGTATTATTTAAAAGACAAAAAAGGAAAAATTTGCTTTTCTTGAGAAAATATAAATAGATTTATATTAAAATGGTTTATACCACGTGTGGTTTTTATTTAGAAATAGTTATATTTAGAGAAAAAAATTCCCATTGGATATTTATTTATTTGTAAATGGAACAAATTTCGAGAATTTGTTTTAAAACACGGGGATCAATGATGAAGTTCATATCTTAATATTTTTTCTCTTATTCATTTATATGGAAAACGAAAGACTCTTTTAAAAAAAAATTCTCAATATTTGTTTATATAATAAAATAAATGGAAGGGACTGATGGTGGTATCATATTAGATTCTTATCATACCCAGCATACTTATGTGGGATTGAATGTAGTCATGATGTGTTGCTCATGTATTTTAAACTGTTGTATTCTTGATTGGATATACTATCATCTCTCATTGGAAGTGGATGTTTATGTTACGATGTTGGTGAAATGATTTCTATGAGGGGATAGTGATAAGTCATTCATTTTTTACAAATGGTTGGACCATGTTTTTTTACCTTTCTTATCTAACTCTTTTATTCATTTATATTCCATGGTAATTTTGATAATTTGTTCTAAATTTTATTTTATTTTAATATACATTTCTAGAGAATGTTCCTTCTCATTTATGGTATTCCTTGTTTAGTGATTTTCAATAGGTTTTATTACAGTGAAACAATCCACAATGGTTATGCATGAGACCATTGATGATTATCATCACCTTAAGGGGATTAGGGAAACTCCTCAGTTATTTGGAGGTCTTTCTTATATATAAATTGTATCACCATATTCATATATTATTATCGGGAACCTATGTTCTTATTGTTTACCCATTTTGTGGGTTGATATAATATTTTTTAAATATGTTCTTCATTGTTATTTTTCTGTGGTTTACATTTATATGGTTTTAATATTGATTTATCAATTATTTAAAAGAAATTAAGAGAATGTGAAATATTGTAGTTCTTTTAAACTACATTGTAAATGAATTTGAGAGGGAGTTCACTTTTATGTGTAAAATGTTTTTTCAAAAACAATTTATAATAACTTCCATAAGAAACAATTTTTTTGTCAATGAATCTATGAGTGTGTGTTGGTTTTAAAAACAATTTTTTGGAAACTGTGACATGTTTTAACACACTTTTGATGGGTTTTCTATTAATTTTAGAAAACTTTATAAAAAATGATTATTATTTACTTCTATTAATTTTTTTCCATAACATGATATTCTAAGGGATATTTTCAGATAGTGAACATGATAGTGAATTTATAAATGTCATGGATACCCTCCTAGGATCCTTATTTGATGATATCACTTATAGCATGATTTATTTCTCTTATTCATTGTTTTTTAGCTACTAGTATGCTAAAAATGACATTAATATTAAAATTGGTTGAATTTTTTTTAATTATGTGTTCCATTTTTTATTAGAAGATCTCTTTTTACCATTTAATTGAAATGATAGAAGATGGATGCATCATACCAATTGGATTTCGACAATGTTTCCAGGGAATTTTTATTAGTTTTTATATTTTTCATTAAAAATGCTGAATATAATGGTTGTTGGTAGTGAACATTATATAATTATGTTCAAAGAACATGGTTAAGTTGGAATGTAGTTAGGCACCTCATGGAGAAAATCTAGATTTCAAATAAAATATTCTGTTCGGTATCACCATTGATTGACGTGAAAATCATCAACTATTAATGAATGAAAAAAAGAACTAGCATGGAGAATTTGGTAATTGATCTGTTACCATTTTTGCATCATCAAGGAGGAGATATTATGCGAGTGAAAGAACCCAATGATTTCAATATTGATGTGGAAATTACTAATGATGATGATGTTATAAGATTGAAATTTTAAATGGTTGATTCCAGAACTACATTATATCAGTAATGTACTAAAATGACCATGTTAGAATTTTTAATGTAGTTTTATTTGGGAAATACTAGGAGTGGAATTTGTAATATCATCATTGATTATATTTTTACCCTTCCAATGGACATTATTACTGATGGTGTAGATAATCCCTCAAATAATTAAAGGGTGTGAGAGTTAATTAAGAATCATGGATTCTCTACATACAATGTATATGACTTTTTTGAAAGATTTAAGCTTATTATGTTACGAAACAACATACTGTAATGAATGTTATGAATTTGGTACATCTCTATGGATGGAAAATTCTGATGGAATAAAATCATGTTTTCCAAAATAAAATGTGGGACCTCCCATTAATTCTGAGTCATCCAAATATATTCATATTTATAGAAATCTTTTCCTATATTTTATAGAATAATTCTATGATAATTAAAGGTAATAATGATTTAGTTATTCTTGCACATAGATTATCATGTAGTTAATTTGATGAACCACATCCATATTTTTCCGATGAGCTGCGTAATGTAATGATGGGTGTATATAATGATTTTTCAAATCTATTTGTTCATATTTGTACTACTCCTAGCATGTGGCCTATTTGTAATCATGTTTATAATATTCCTCCATAGATGAGAATGAAAAAACATTTACTTTCTTAAGTATATTGATCTATAAGCCATCTGATATTGGGAATGATATGGACATCTACTTATATCCTTTAGTAATATATTTTAAGTAGATTTGGGATATGGGAATGCCGACATTTTATGCTTCTTTAAAAAATATTTCAGATGTGTGCTTCCATTCGATGAACTATAACGGATTTCCCTTCTTAGGCAATTATGTATTATTGGAGCAAGAAGGGAAAATATCATGTCTTGTATTTATGAAGAATACCTGATCGATTTGGTTTAAATATCATCATAGTTTAATTTTCTTAGGGAATTTGAGATTCTTTCCAACTAATCATCAGTATTGGATAAATTTTCGGAGGTTTTATAATATTTTTAACACTAAAACAACACCTCAATATATTTCAAGTTGTGATGTGGTTAATGAATTGAAAGATAATCAATTTTCATTAGGGAAATTTCAGATGAAATCAAAATATAAGCAGTATTTTGACACTAAATCCACATACAATTTGAAAAGTAGAAGTATCATTTTTGAGTATCTATATTGGTCTACCAACTTGATAAATCATTATTTAGATGTAATTCAATGTATGAAAAATACATTTTTAATTTTTATTTCAATTCTTATAAATATCATTTGGATGACAATAGATGACTTAGAATATTATTGGGACTTATTTTATTGGGGTATTCGAAAAAAAACATCCTTTATGTATCAGTGAAAATAATTGGAATGTTCTTTGTGTTTCTTATGTGATGAAACAATTAGAGAAATTTCAATTTCAGGTAGTATTGTAGAATATCAATGTTTCTAATGGGTAATTTAAAAAGACATCTAAAAGTGTCTATATAAGCTATTTGAAACTAAAATCCCTAAAAAATAATTATTATCACATCCTTCTTCTTGAATTGATTCCAATAGAAATTTGGGATCTTCTATAAAAAAATGTAAGTATAGCCATAATATTTTGGGCAATTTTTCTGAATCCATTGTTCTAAATGGTTATTAATATCATTCTTGATAAAAAAATATAGGAAAGAAAAATAATTAGCTGTGAGATAGAAAAAAACATCCTCCACCATTTTTCAACTACAAGTTGGATTTAATTGGACATCCTCCAACTGAAACACTTATTTGGGGACCAGTTACATTTCAATGGATGTATCCTACTAAAATAAATATTTATATAATGAAATCATATTCTCAAAACAAAAATTTTCTGGAAGGATTTATTGTGAGAGGTTATCTGGCTCAAGAATGTTTTCATTTTTTATAAATGTAGTTGTCTGATGTTAGAACAAGACATAACCAACCAATGACAAATTAAGATGATAGGTATATTCAAATTAGTTCCACATTTCTATCTCTTCCCCAAACTAGATGAATTATTGGGTCTTATACATTGGATACATTGAGCTTTAAAGAGTGGGGTATGGAACATCACACAGTCTTTATTAGCTATGGTTAGTTCAATGACTATATCAAGTAAGTAATTTGGATTTTTTTCTATTTTATATCATATGATGGAACTTCACATATACCATTGAATTTTATTATCATTTTATGTAGGGAACATAAAATATTTATATGTATTATTCATAGACCTTTACCTTTGAGAAGGAAATAGTACTTTCATAGCCTTCAGTTTTCATCATGGTTGAAATCAAGGGTATGACAATTACATTAATTTGCTAAAAATATAGATATTCATTTTATTATATTATTCATATTTATATTAGTGATGGAGTTTACCTATTGACTGTTTTTCATGAAATTAGATCATTGTATTTTAGTCCTAAAGATTTTTTTCATGAATTAAACTCTTTTGTAATCTATATGAATAATTTGTATATAACCGATATAGCCCTGAAAAAGATAAAATTAAATGATGGTGTTTTCTTAACTGGTATAACTTCTTTTTATTTCATTACATTAGATAGTTTTCCTCAATATTTATTTGTATATTAGTGTATAAATGTTGTGAAAATAATGTTATTGGATTAATACTATGAATGTTGAGTCACTATAATTAAACTTAAATGCTTTGATTCAATGACGCAACAAGATGAATTTATTCAATACTTTGGATTAAAAGTTAGTGACATGCAACGATTCCTACATATCGATGTAGCATATATCATGGCATCAATGGAAAAATTAGTGTATAATATGAAATATCATCTAATAATAGATTATGGTGTCATTAATTATGTAATTAGAGACATATTTTTCATCATGTTGGTGATGAAATTGACACCATTGAGGCCCCTATTTTTAGTGAACTAAATATTTCATTTTATGGCTCACATATTCCTATTGTGAGAGTTGATTTAGATATTGAAGTAGTTGTGGGTAATATATAGAAGAAACCATATATGTTGATTATTCATTCAGTTTTCCGTGAAATGATCTTCCTAGGTTATTATTACAATCATTAATTTAACTTACTTTGAATTAGTAATGATATGTTTGTTTTATTATTGCCCAGTTTCATTTCATTTAATTTGATTTATTTTAATTTAGAAAAATGGGTCTAAAAATGTAGAAAAAATGTATGAAATTGGTTTTGAATTCTAGTTAAAAAAAGATGTTATTGAATTTATTATGCATTCTATGACATCTATGTTTTATGTGTGATTTATAAAAATAGTTTCTTAAAATTTTACAAGTCATTATTATGCATATTATGATAAATATATTAGAACATTGAACGACTGAATATTTTTATCTTGACTGACAGGTGTGCGAGCATGTGTTGCCTCCATCACTTCCCTTTGTGAGTTTAATAATTGTAATGTTTTTCTTATATGATACATGTAATATCATGTAAATATTTTTCACATGAGCCTCTGCCTGGTTGGTGAGGACTCTTAAGTGAATCCAGGCGACCAAGGTTCAAATCCAATTTGAGGCACAATCTCATGGTACTGTAGTAGTATAGTATCAGGTACTGTAGAATAGCTGTGTAGTACTATTGCAGGTACTGTTGAGCTAACTGTAGAAGGCATTGTTAAGCACTATAGCATCTGGTAATTTTCTCCTATTTGGGCGTTCGGTCCGCATATTTGGTCCTCGAGTCCTTTAAGGCCTTCAGACCACACACGCCTTCGGGCCTGTGAGCCCTTTAGTCCTCTTCATGGCCTTCTGGACACCTTAAGTGCATATTAAAACTAGACAACCTACAATGAACAAGCTCTATAAGAGGATGAGCAAAGAGATTTCACCATTGGATAAGCTACATGGATTGCAAGAATGAGAGGGCATGACACCATCCATCGGGACAAGCGTGTGCATGCATGGGATAGCCTAGAAAAAAACCATTCGAAGCTGGAGAGCAGATTTCACGATGATGATTCTAGGGAGAGGTAGTTCTATGTAGTTTGTCTGGGTTGTATGTAATGTTTTAAGCCAACAGGCGATGATATCCTCTAAGGCCTATGATCCATGTAATACTTACGCCTACGAGCCTTGTAAGGGTTCCAACTCACCCCTTGAAAGGTGGATTGTCAAAAAATCAATAAGAAATGAAGGCCTTCGGGCCATTGGATGGATGGATGTAAATATTTTCAATCAAAAAATTAGTGAAATTCAAATTCCACCATAGTTGGATCATCATCCTGCTAGTATGGGTTGGTGTTGGGATGCTCCTAGAACTAGATGGAGCACCCTTTATGTGGATTCCCACACTAAACCACCAATATACTCCACTTCTACAACACCATTACATCATCTTCAATAGCCTCTATGGATGTTCTTATCCATGCCTCCATCATCATCTATTCTACCCCGTTATTCACATACCATGAATATCCAGCCTCCTCAGATGATCCCATGGGTGCCTCCATTATCTCATTTTGCCTCATCTTCTCATACCATGTCCACACCACCTCTACAGATGTTCCCACCTTTACCAAATCCATATCATATGAAATATCACCCAACATATTATCCATATTTTCTCATTCGTATATCACATCTAATTCCAATTATCACTCCATCATTTGATGAGTCCATTCCATCTTCTTTAACTCCTATATATAAATACCACCCCGATAAATCATTGGAACTGAGACATCCATCAAAGGCTACAAATCTAGGACATCCCACATATCCATAATAATATATTGAGCAGTCCGCAGTAGGTTTTTTTATTATTACTATATGAAATTATATCAAATCATTTTATCATGCTCTACTCTGAATTAATTATTTTTTTTGGAAAAGAATTTCTTTATTCTGTGTGATCTTTTTTTATGTGATGTTTGAACACTCATATACTGGAAATCTCATATCTCTAGACACAGATAATCATATATTACAATGAAGAATAATATATGGTATGTTAAAATGCAAGGCCGTGTAGATGTTTCCTAGACACTTTAGCCAAGTGACATGATAAAATTCATATGGAATCGGTCCCAAGGAGACATATCAATAAATTCATCATTTACAATTCATGGGAGGATATATGGGTAATATTAATTTTAAAATGTATATCGATATTATTGTTTTATATATATGAAATAACATGATTATTTTAGAGTTAGTTTAATATTCCCAATGGAGAAGTTTATAAGAATACAATGTTGATGGATCTTGGGAAGTTATAGTGATCATACAAGCATTATTTATTTGTTTTTTGGATGATAAATTATGGTTATTTTTTAGATGGTATACCCACAATCCCCAACTATCCCAAAAATCAATGTCCAAAAATGATTCGACCTCAGAAGAGAGAAGAGTTTTAGGTATTCCTAATATTTAATGTTTTACATATAAAATTTATTTTTTTGACGTACATTGGATTTTATTTATGAAATATATGAGAAAACAAGAAAGAATAATGATTTAATGACCAATGCACACAAATTAGGGCAAACTACAATTCCAGAGCATTATAAGATCTAAGTAGATTAATCTAGAGAAATATATTTTTATTCCTTATATTTTTACATAGTTAGTTTTTCATAAAGAATTTTACAATTTTTATCATTAATCACATTAATAATTTCCTGGAAATGCACATTTCAAATGTTTATTAGGCCTATAGAACAATTGTCCAACAGGATTATAGTCAAATTGAGCATTATTATTTTATCTTTAAAATGGGAATTCCCATGGGTTTCCTTGTTGAACCCTCCACACAAGGAAATCCCCCTCCCCACAAAGAGGTCACTCTAGTGGGATCCTCAACTCACAAGGTTTCATTTCCAGTGGAGATAGCAGAGCATCCCCGAGGGTGAAAACCCAACGACGATGGTTCGTCATGTAATCCGTCAACATGTGTGGGATGTGCCTCATTGTTTCCACCAAGTTAGAAACTGGGTGACCTGACAAGGTGAGTAAATCCAGGGGGAGAGGTTCCCCCTGATAGTGGACTCTCCGGATTCTAACACTGTACCTCCAAAATAACATCATTTTTTTACCCCTATTCTTCACCACTATGCCATTGTCGAAGCTGCAAACGTGTTTTTGGGTAATTAGGTATTGGACGTTATGCCCAATTTCCCAATTATCCATTAGGACTATAAGACAATTGATCAATCTTCCTAACAGCTAACTATCAAATATGGAAAAATACACAATTGGCCTATACGCCTATAGAACAATCATCTCTTAGGCCTATATGAATATTGGAAATTAGGTATAATTGACCAATTGACTATTAGGATTATAGGAATAATGGAAAATTGGACTATAGGATTAATGTACCTATTTATATTATTTCTAATTTATCATTTAATGATGAATTTTTAATTTTATTGTTATTAATCCCATTAATAATTGGTGGAAAATACTACTTCAAAATTTCCATTATTCCTAATGGATAATTTTCTGATTATACTAATGGACAACTGGACAATTAGGCATATAGTCCTATTAGTCATTAGGCCTATATAAAATTTGTCCATGTAGACTATAGGATAATTAGACATTATGTGTAATGGCCAATTGGACTATTGGTCTAATCGCCTTTTCGCCTATAGGCCTATAGGCCAATCGTTAATGATAACATTAGAAACAGTGTCCATTTGGCCTAATTTTCCATTTGTCCATTTGGCCATTTGGCCATTATGCATATAGGACTAATGTCCAATTATCCTATAAGCCTAATTCCCAATTAAAATTTAGTAATAATACTACATTTGGTCATTAAGATTATATACCATTTTTTCATTTGGCCTATAGGATAGTGGCCAATATTAACATAGGCTTAATGGAAACTTTTCCAATTATGCTTAATGTAACACACCGAGCTTCCATGATACACTTCTCATTTAATAATGCAATAGCTTGCATTGTATGCAACTTCGAGTTCTAAAACACCACGACTAATCAAAGTAGCCGTTATGAATAGTAATAACCACTTTTTAATATTATAGAAATTTTATATTTCAAAATGGACTTCATTTTTGGATTCGGAATATCGAAATTATCCTATGTTGAATTTTTGGTATTTTTCTGAGAACTTCTAATTTTTTATGAATAGTGAAAAATACTTAAAACAAGTTTTTAATCAAAATAATTTATTGTGATAAATTATACTATTTAGTGGTTTTAAGGTATAATTAGAATATACTTTTTTACCATTTTATCCGATGGTGGTCATTATAATTAATTTAACATTGAAATTGGACATAAACAATTGCCAATCTTTTGATATAAATTGTTTCTTAAAAAAACGCTATTTGTTGTGACAGTGGGAATTAATTATAAAATTAATTAATGCAACTTATATTTTTGGAATTTTGTAAAATATACATCATTTTTAAATTTGGAATATCAATTATAGCTTATGGTGAAATTTTGGCATTGTTCTGAAAAACTTCAATTTTTGATGAATAGTGAAACCACTAAGTGGTAGTTAAATAACTGATTTTTCATTCAAATAAAATATTACCACTTCTGTGATTTGATTTTCAAAAATCCGACATACATGGTTTTCATTAAGAATTAAAATGTGGTTCAATGAGATTAAAATAAATTTTTGGTGAATAGTAACTTTTAAGTTCTTAATCGCGATTAGAGGTAATTAGTGTAGTTTAAGGTACAAAAATGTTTTAATAATATGAGATGAGCATGAAACTTGTCCTACTTCTATTGGATGATTCATGGCCGACCCATACAACCCATGGGTCAACTTGGGGACCCCATAGAGCCACTTTAGTTGGAAAATGACATTAATATATATTTATTTAATGTTAAAATTAAATTGACACAGACAAGAGTTGTTTTACTAAAATAGTTTTTTAGTGGGGTTACACAGATCCAAATTTTGACTATAAATATTCATTAGAAATATAAAACGATTTCCTAAATCATATTATTTTTTTATAATTTTTAGACATTAAATAAATTAAATTATTTATGACATAATTATGATGCAGCGATGACCTCATTATTTAACGATTTAAATAAAATGAGAAGATAATGCAAAATCCAAGGCATACACTTGTCCAAAGACTATTGGATGAGGATATTTCTAACCCTTATCACCTTATCCACGAATTATATAAGTTTGGGACCTTTAGAATCCGAGAAGCATTGTATAATAATTTAACATTTCAATCTTTCCAAAAGAGCCCCTCCTCTCCTCTTATAAAAGGCCCCCACCTCTACCACCTTATTCACACTTCCATGCCTTTTGGTTCGGCCAACCGCTGCCCAAATACTCTCCCAACTTCCCCCTATTACTCCTAGAAGCCTCACTTTGGGAAGAACTCTTTCCAAGGAAGCCTTTGGATCAAATCAAAAAGAGTTACCCGATTTTGAGGTAATGTCTTCTCTAATGTTGTTTTGTTTTATTTTTCTTCTCCAACCGCCTAAACTCTTTTTATTAATTTTTTTTGTAACAACACCAGTATCATAAATATACTAGGATGTTGTTATAAGAATTATTCGAGCTACACTTACACACACCTACATCTAATGGTTAAAGAACATACGGTTTCTGTGGATGGCGAATTTCTGCCTCACGAAACGATGATTGTTCAACACTCATATAACACCTTAAAATGTGGCCATTAAGATGTAACTATATTTATATATGATATATAATGTGTTTATGTTTTACTTATTCTTCTGTATTTCTCATTTATGGCATACTTTATGTTTTCCATTATGGGTAAAACGCGATAATTTCATTTTAGGAAGTGCGGACTACCGCCCCCTCAAAGTGATTTAAATCGTTAATGCCATATGTGGGATGTATAAAGGATGGATTAAATGGTATTATACACTATATTATACTGTAATTATATAATAATTTTATATCATTATGATTTCATTCCATTAAATGCGAAATAGAAATGAAAGTAGCGTTCATGCGTACGTACGGCTTACCGTCTCCATGAACGGTGCATTTCATTTCTTACCTCTAAATGTTACGTGACATTATTAATGAATGTATATACTGGATATATATCATATATATGATATCTAAATCATTAATATAATTCTGGATATAATGGATATTTCACCACATGAACAACTTGAAATTATAGGAAGTTTATTTTTGACTCAGGTACCAAAGATCGACAAAACGACCGTTATTAACTTAAATAATTACATAATGTTCATATCATTGTAATAAGTGATATAAAAAGGATAATGAAATTGAAAATGGTTTTTAAAAAGGTATATATTAACTCTAGTTTATTATTCAGGAGGTTAAAGAACGGTTGAGTCAAGTCAGACACGAGGTAAGGGAACTTCTTAACCCAATTTCTATTCTTTGGGTTAATCTCCTACTTTAAAACTATGTCATGATATTATTATTTCTTATTTTTTTATTCTTTATGTGTACCTATAGTGAATACACATAATAGATCTATTTTATTTTAAAAATGATCTTTTTAAGGACTTTGTCTCAATCTCCTTTCATTGGGGCATATTTGGTTTTATACACTACTTTCTTTTATACGGTGTATAAACCCCTTTGACTTTTACGTTTATTCAAAAGGAATCTTTTTTATACGAAGCGTTTTACTAAACGACAAAAAGGGAATGTTTTTCTTTCCGTACTTATGCGGCGACAACGACTTCTCCACCGCCGTGACCATTATTTGAGTTTTGGCTTCCTCTACAAGCCATCATTTTTTTAATGAAAAATAAATACAAAGTTTTAACTTTCTTTTATTTTGGTATTGAAAATGGTTTTGAAATCATTTTTATTATATCAATGTGCTGTATTGATATCTTTTGATTGAAATGTGGAAATTTTATGTTTCCTTTATGCATGTTTTATGTGACCCGATTATGTTATGGTTTATGATATGTTTAAACCTATTCATATGAGGAATGCATTGGACTTAATAAGTGACGGGTGGAGCCCGCTATAGCTCCTCGATGCATCGGTAGTTCTCATGAGACAACTAGACGTGGAATTGGCCGAGGCCCTTCCCCATTTGATTTGTGATTTTGGCCGAGGCCTTAATCATTTTAGACGTCTTGCCCGAGGCCTTGACAAAATGTTTCAGAATATCTGGAATTATGCATTCCATCATTATGAAAGTGGTTATTGATATTGCATGTGATTATTCGACTAGTAGAATATCCATGTGAGTAAGTAAATGGCATTATTTAATTTTATTTTTTCCATATTATTCTGAAGTTCAAGTTTAAAAAGGCTTTTGTTTTAGTTATACATTGCCTTAAATGTTAATGTTTATTTATGAAAGCTTCCGCAATATTGTTATCCTTACTGAGCATCTGAGATTTCCCCTTTCAATGTTTTAATATTTTCCAGGATGTGAAGAAGTATTTTATGAATGACCTGTAGGGATTGTCAGAAGAGGATATGAGTGTGGACTATGGAGACTTTGTTATTGTAGTTTTTCACTTTATGATGTAATGTAATGTTTACGAATGTATCTACTGTTTCCAAGGCTACTAAACTAATCGGCCTTTCGAGACTTGATCTTTTGTGATCATGCCAATGTTACGAAGTAATGCACCGACTCTGGGTAGCTGGGGTCGGGGCGTTAGAGTTGGTATCAGTGGCAGTTTAGTACTAACCTTGGAAGCTAGATTTAGATAATCTCTGATTAGAGCACATATCCCAAAGATAGACTTTAAGGATTAGTATAGAATAACTTCCTAGAATTTTGGTATTATAGAGATTTTGTGAGTTTTCTGAGCAATACATCCCTGTCTGGATACGAGCAGGTAGAGGCAGCTCTAGCACATATGTACCTAGGGGTAAAACCCGAAAACACCGCTTTGAGCTAGATTCGAACGGGAACTGGTGCACGACAACGGGCCTTGCTGCACTCTTGGTTATGACACTCCCGGGGGATATGCTTAGGATAATTCTCATTTTCTTTACAAACCACTATGAAGGGTTATGAGTATATACTTTATCAAAGAAAACATTTCTTTTTATTATTATGGATTATATCCATAAATAGTTCAATTTATGTAAAGTGTTTTACAAATATGGAATTATGTATTTTAATTCATAAACTAATCTAGTTTATGCCATTGTTTAGAAATGGCTCCTAGTGGAAGGAATGGAAACCGTATCAATGCACGCACTCCGTGTAGGGATTGCCCTCCTGCTCAAGATAATTATTGTTTATCTGGAGATACAACTGGTGCTGATCAACTTATTACCATACTGGGACAACTCACTCAGGTTATGAATAATAACCTTACTCGTATGGAGCTCTCTGATCCACAACGTGGAGGATCAATGCTAGATCGTTTCATGAGGCAACAACCACCAACCTTCAATGGGAGTACAAATCCTATAGTAGCTGAGCAATGGATAAATTCCTTAGAGAAAATATTCCATGCCTTGGGGAGTTGTGAAAGAGAGAAGGTTGTCATGGCAGTTTACCACCTCACTGTAGATGCCGATCAGTGGTGGTCGCTAATTCAAAACACAAAGGAATATGATGATGTATCAAATATGGAATGGAGGGAGTTCAAATAGCTTTTCTTAGAAAAATACATTCCTCGTGACCATCGAGCAGATATGTAAAGGCAATTTCTGAGTCTGAGGCAGAAGGAGGATGAGAATGTCGCAAAGTATGAGGCTAACTTTACAAGGTCAGCGAGGCATAATGCCGATTATATACGTAACCCAAGGAGTAAGATTGATCGTTTATTTGATGGATTAAAACCATTTCTCCGTCGAGCTTTAGTATCACAATCCTTCTCATCATACGAAGATATTGTCTCGTGTGCTATCAAGACAGAAAAGGAATTCTCTAAGTCTAATGACAACAAAGTAAAGCAAGAGAAGAAGAGAACGGTGGAACAAGAGACATAAAAAGGGAAAAAGGGAAAGAAGGATTTTCCATTATGTGATAATTGTGGGAAGAATCACCCTGGTACTTTCCTAAAAGGAAAGGGAGTTTGTTATAAATGTGGAGAAAAGGGTCACCAGGCTAGTGATTGCAAGGGAAAGAAAGAGGATATCAATGTTGAATGCTACAATTGTAGAGAAATGGGGCATTATGCAAATGAATGTCCTATGCGTCAGGGAAACTTACCTCAGAAAAGGCCAAGGGATCAAGGACAATCTTATGCTGTTACTACAGTTGAAGCAGAATAATTAATGTATTGGTGCTTTTGGACTAATGGATTATATTCTGGTTGTCAGAATAATGTGATATATATATATAAGGATTGTACTGCAGTACTTGTTGATTTCATTAAGCTTTTAATATGATTAAGGTAATCATATTTTTGTATGTGACAATAAGAGAAACTTTACTTTGTTTGGGGAATCTGATAAATTGATTTTGGAATTAAGAGACCTTTTAGAGAAAGTTTGGACAGAGGTATTTTAGATAACTATAAATGTTGGGATGCATTAAGTTGAACATTGAATAGTATTGTTTAAGGTTAAAACATTTCTGAAGATTATTTTTGGAATACTATAATACTATATTTTTAGAAAAAGGACAACCTGCAGGGTGGGGCATAATCCGTCGCGTCGGAAAAAGCTGCAGGAATCGAACCCACAACCATAGTGAGACAAGCCTTTATTACCTACCACTAGCCTACAAGAAGTACCTGGTTATTACAAAATAGTTTTACTAATCTAAATGGTATGTGTTAATATTTTGAACCTTATACAATTAGGATAAATAGAATATTTTTGAGTTGTATTAACTTTTAGAGTGAAAGGTGGGTTTGTGGTAAAAATTTATTAAATAATGAAAGTATACATAAAAAGTATGTATATTCCCTTACATTCTTAGTAAATCTCCTAAATAAATTCCTCAACTTTATAAAAGGTAACTTAAAACAAAAACGTTGTCGGTTAACTTTTCCTACTGGGGAATCAATGATCGTTTAACCAATCACAAGTTTGTGATTTTATTATAGTTAAACGTTCTCCTAATCCTGTTTTCTAAAACTCTCCATCAGACCTTGATGGTTTGTTTCTCCTCCATATCCATATTTTCATAGAATCCTTGTATGGTCTATCTCGGGTGACCTTTGTACTTATCTTTCGTTCTTTTAATGTTATATTTTTATTAACCTTATTTCTGATGTGGGTTTTCCACAAAGGTATTTTCTATTTTCAACCTTTTATTTTCAAAGAAAAATTTCAAATTGTGAGGACGCAATTTATTGAAGGAGGGGAGAATGTAACACCCCGAGCTTCCATGATACGCTTCTCATTCAATAATGCAATAGCTTGCATTGTACACAACTTCGAGTTCTAAAACATCACGACTAATTAAAGTAGCCGTTATGAATAGTAATAACCACTTTTTAAAATTATAGAAATTTTATATTTCAAAATGGAATTCATTTTTGGATTCAAAATATCTAAATTAGCCTATGTTGAATTTTTGGTATTTTTCTGAGAACTTCTAATTTTTTATGAATAGTGAAAAATACTTAAAACAACTTTTTAATCAAAATAATTTATTGTGATAAATTATACTATTTAGTGGTTTTAAGGTATAATTAGAATATATTTTTTACCATTTTATCCAATGGTGGTCATTAGAATTAATTTAACATTGAAATTGGACATAAACAATTGTCAATCTTTTGATATAAATTGTTTCTTAAAAACACGCTATTTGTTAAGACAGCGGGAATTAATTATAAAATTAATTAATGAAACATATATGTTTGTAATTTTGTAAAATCGACATCATTTTTGAATTTGGAATATCAATTATAGCTTATGGTGAAATTTTGGCATTGTTCTGAAAAACTTCAATTTTTGATGAATAGTGAAACCACTAAGTGGTAGTTAAATAACTGATTTTTCATTTAAATGAAATATTACCACTTCTGTGATTTGATTTTCAAAAATCCGACATACATGGTTGTCATTAAGAAGTAAAATGTGGTTCAATGAGATTAAAATAAATTTTTGGTGAATAGTAACTTTTATGTTCTTAATCGCGATTAGAGGTAATTAGTGTAGTTTAAGGTACAAATAATGTTTTAATAATATGAGATGAGCATGAAACTTGTCCTACTCCTATTGGATGAGTCATGGCCGACCAAGACAACCCATGGGTCAACTTGGGGACCCCATGGAGCCACTATAGTTGGAAAATGACATTAATATATATTTATTTAATGTTAAAATTAAATTGACACAAACATGAGTTGTTTTACTAAAACTGTTTTTAAGTGGGGTTAAAAAGATCCAAATTTTGACTATAAATATTCATTAGAAAGCTAAAACGATTTTCTACATCATATTATTTTTTTTATAATTTTTATACATTAAATAAATTAAATTATTTATGACATCATTATGATGCAGCGATGACCTCATTATTTAACGATTTATATAAAATGAGAAGATAATGCCAAATCCAAGGATTACACTTGTCCAAAGCCTATTAGATGAGGGGATTTCGAACCCTTATCACCTTAGCCACGAACTATATAAGTGTGGGACATTTAGAATCCGAAAATCATTGTATAATAATGTAACATTTCAATCTTTCCAAAAGAGCCCCTCCTCTCCTCTTATAAAAGGCCCCCACCTCTACCACCTTATTCACACTTCCAAGCCTTTTGGCTCGGCCAAACTCTGCCCAAATACTCTCCCAACTTCCCCCTATTACTCCTAGAAGCCTCACTTTGGGCTGAACTCTTCCCAAGGAAGCCTTTGGCTCAAATCAAAAAGAGTTACCTGATATTGAGGTAATG
The DNA here is from genome assembly GCA_963277665.1 of Viscum album. Classification (NCBI taxonomy): domain Eukaryota; kingdom Viridiplantae; phylum Streptophyta; class Magnoliopsida; order Santalales; family Viscaceae; genus Viscum; species Viscum album. The sequence continues at coordinate 1,910,745,959 of OY728133.1, forward strand.
TCTTCTCTAATGTTGTTTTGTTTTATTTTTCTTCTCCAACCCCCTAAACTCTTTTTATTAATTTTTTTTGTAACAACAACAGTATCCCCAATATACTAGGAAGTTGTTATAAGAATGATTCTAGCTACACTTACACACACCTACATATAATGGTTAAAGAACATACGGTTTCTGTGGATGGCGAATTTCTGCCTCACGAAACGATGATTGTTCAACACTCATATAACACCTTCAAAGGTGGCCATTAAGATGTAACTATATTTATATATGATATATAATGTTTTTATGTATTACTTATGCTTTTGTATTTCTCATTTATGGCATACTTTATGATTTCCATTATGGGTAAAACGTGATAATTTCATTTTAGGATGTGCGGACTACCGCCCCCTCAAAGTGATTTAAATCATTAATGCCATATGTGGGATGTATAAAGGATGGATTAAATGGTATTATACACTATATTATACTGTAATTATATTATAAATTTATATCATTATGATTTCATTCCATTAAATATGAAATAGAAATGAAAGTAGCGTTCATGCGTACGTACGGCTTACCGTCTCCATGAACGGTGCATTTCATTTCTTACCTCTAAATGTTACGTGACATTATGAATTATTGTATATACTAGATATATATCATATATATGATATCTACATCATTAATATAATTCTGGATATAATGGATATTTTACCACATGAACAACTTGAAATTATAGGAAGTTTATTTTTGACTCAAGTACCAAAGATCGACAAAACGACCGTTATTAACTTAAATAATTACATAATGTTCATATCATTGTAATAAGTGATATAAAAAGGATAATGAAATTGAAAATGGTTTTTAATAAGGTATATATTAACTCTAGTTTATTATTCAGGAGGTTAAAGAACGGTTGAGTCAAGTCAGACACGAGTTAAGGGAACTTCTTAACCCAATTTCTATTCTTTGGGTTAATCTCCTACTTTAAAACTATGTCATGATATTATTATTTATTATTTTTTTATTCTTTATGTGTACCTATAGTGAATACACATAATAGATCTATTTTATTTTAAAAATTATATTTTTAAGGACTTCGTCTCAATCCCCTTTCATTGGGGCATATTTGGTTTTATACACAACTTTCTTTTATACGGTGTATAAACCCCTTTGACTTTTACGTTTATTCAAAAGGAATATTTTTTATACGAAGCGTTTTACTAAATGACAAAAAGGGATTTTTTTTCTTTCCGTACTTATGCGGCGACAACGACTTCTCCGCCACCGTGACCATTATTTGAGCTTCGGCTTCCTCTACAAGCCATCATTTTTTTAATGACAAATAAATACAAAGTTTTAACTTTGTTTTATTTTGGTATTGAAAATGGTTTTGAAAGCGTTTTTATTATATCAATGTGCTGTATTGATATCTTGTGATTTAAATGTGGAAATGTTATGTTTCCTTTATGCATGTTTTATGTGATACGATTATGTTATGGTTTATGATATGTTTAAACCTATTCATATGAGGAATGCATTGGACTTAATAAGTGACGGGTGGAGCCCGCTATAGCTCCTCGATGCATCGGTAGGTCTAATGAGACAACTAGATGTGGAATTGGCCGAGGCACTTTCCCCATTTGATTTGTGATTTTGGCCGAGGCCTTAATCATTTTAGATGTCTTGGCCGAGGCCTTGAAAAAATGTTTCAGAATGTCTGGCATTATGCATTCCATCATTATGAAAGTGGTTATTGATATTGCATGTGATTATTCGACTAGTAGAATATCCATGTGAGTAAGTAAATGGCATTATTTAATTTTATTTTTGCCATATTATTCTGAAGTTCAAGTTTAAAAAGGCTTTTGTTTTCGATATACATTGCCTTAAATGTTAATGTTTATTTATGAAAGCTTCCGCAATATTGTTATCCTTACTGAGCATCTGAGCTCACCCCTTTCAATGTTTTCATATTTTCCAGGATGTGAAGAAGTATTTTATGAATGACCTGTAGGGATTGTCAGAAGAGGATATGAATGTGGACTATGGAGACTTTTTTATTGTAGTTTTTCACTTTATGATGTAATGTAACGTTTACGAATGTATCTAGTGTTTCCAAGGCTACTAAACTAATCGGTCTTTCTAGACCTGATCTTTTGTGATCATGCCAATGTTACGAAGTAATTCACCGACTCTGGGTAGCTGGGGTCGGGGCGTTACACTTAATGGCTAATTGAAAAATTATTCTTACAGGCATGTTGGACATTATTCCATTAGGCCTAATAGCCAATCAGTCTCTAGGCCTAATGGACCACTGTCCATATAATTTATAATATGGAGTTAATATTTTTAAATAAAGATAAAGAATTCATATTCAAGATTAGTTAATTTATATAATGAGTAACTATAATTATAATGTGTTTATGATTAATTTATATATATATATATATGAATTTGTCATTTATTTTTTTCACATTAATTTTGAATTTTGATATTATTTAAAATTTATTAAAATATATTATTTGTCAGGATTATAAAATGTATAGTTTTTTAATATGTGTATATTAATAAATTTTATTTTTAGCAAGCTATATTGCGAATTGAAGGTCTTCTACCTTTAGCTAAATTATTTTCTCACATGAGAATAAAAAATATGGATATGCAATAAATAAAAAAACATAAGAAAAGATTGTATGTTTCTTATTTATATTTCAATTATTTATATGAAATTAAAAATTATATATATTTTTAATATTTTCAACATTCTGTCCTTGGGGCCCTTGATGATATAGAAGATGACAACTTCGGCCCAAACGATCATTTGATTAAGGTATTAGGTGACAAAAACTTGGGAGGAGTGTCTTCTTTACCCAGAAGAAACATCATCTCCTCTAGGTATTAGTACACACTAGGATCCTTTAAAGGATCTCTAATCTCCATGTTGTAAAGAGATCATGCAGAAGCATCTGAAGCAAAAAAACACAACTTTAGAGGAGTGCGAAAAAGGAAAAATGAACTGTGAATAAAGTAATATGAAAAATGAGAAATTCCTAAAATATATGTCAGTTATATGTCAATCATTTCCATCAGTGGATACTACTGCTATTTATTCATATATGAAATTTATACATTTTTAAAATGATGTCTCAACTGATTCCTGTGACGATTTTAGGGGAGACCGAGAGGAGGGTGGTGGTGATGTTGTCATTGGTGATGTTGCAGCTCTAGATGATGTTTTCATTGAGGATGTCACTTCAACTAATTATGATAATGATGGTCAAGATAAGGATTTTGAAAATATGGAATATATATATCCCCACAATTTTGTACATATAAGGTGGAAGACTTGTGATGTTCTGTAATGACTTAAATTGATTTGTTTCATGGATTTATATGATTTTTTCAGTATTTCATAATATTTTAAAACTATGAAATATTTTTGAATTGATGCGAAATGTAGAAAATATGTTTTTCATTGAATTTATATTGTATATTGTATATAATATATAGGTTAATGAGATGGATGATGATGTCGTGGGGGTACTCCTTCCAAATGTATGATGTTAGCTGTACCTATGGTTATACAAACTGTGGGAATAGGTTGTCTTATGGAAATAGATATACCCTTGGATTTTTAAACACTATGAATTGATCTATACCCATAGATTTATTGAATCTATAGGTGTGGAAAAATCCTTGTGTCATATACCCACAGAATGTATAGGAACTATAGGTATATGTATATACTGACTCCTTAACAAGACAATATTCCAAAACCATGGGTATATCCTTTACCAACTATTTTGGGGACTATACTCATGGTCCAAAACTGTGTGTATATATTCATTTTCTAGTAGTGGATATAATGTTGGTATGGTTAATCATAACATGAATATAACAACAATTGATTAATCATACAGAGTGGCTATAATTCCCTTTTATACTCTTAAAACTCCATTACAACACTTTTCAAATGCAAGAAATTAATATTTTACTTTATTAGAAAAGATACAGACAAAAACATTTATTCATAACTACATACATTCAAGTAATTTTAAAATAAATTTTAGAAATTGTATTATTTTTAAAAAATCCATGATAAATATAAGGTTCACTAAAACTGTGATTTTAGATAATTTTATATTATAAACTTTATCAATATATAAACCTAAACTTTATTTATTTAAAATATATTTATATGAAATTTAAATTATGTATAATAAATAATAAAATAAAAATAATGATTAATATTGAATAATAAGTATTACTACCTATATGAACCTATCTATTCAAGTTTGTGCTATACATAATGTTCTCATTATGGATTAAAATATTCAATTTACAATTCACATTGACTGAAATCTACCTAGAAGAATGTGAATATATTTATAAATATTTTTTATGGATTTAACACATGAAATATGACCAAAATTCATTTAGTATCCAATTAGTATCTGTTTACAGTGAAAATAAAAAATTATGTAAAATAACATAATAAAATACGTAAAGATGATTAAAAATATTCTATCAATTAAAAACCAAATCCTTCATATACATCGTGAATAGTAAAATACACACTCATCCAAATATAAAAGTAAATATAATACAATATAAATGACTATTGATAATATGAAGAATCCAAATCTATCCCCTTGAAGATCACTTACACCACATACATTATTAACTCTATGAGATATCATCTATTATGGATCAAGTCCCCCTCTATCCCAATTTTTTATATTATTATAATGACTCATTTTGATTTACATTTACCATATATATTTTAGGGATTAAATTGTTCAAAGAAATGAAAAAATTTCCTCTTAAGGGAGTAATTTTTAATATTCTATCTTGTGGAGAAAAAATATTTATTCATTGTACATTTGATTGATAAATGAAATTTTTTTCAAGCATCATTAGGGGTTCCTAATATAACTATTTAGTTTAGTATTTTAATAAAATATATCTTTGGATTGTTTGGGGCTTAATTAAAATATGATTGTAAAAAATAATTTTTTATAATATTTTAATATACCACTTCTTATTGGATGTATATATTTAAATTTTCATTAAAGGTATATTTTTTTAAATTTGGGATACCATGGAATTAATTCCTTGAATATTCCATTTTAAGTAATGGGGATTTTTAATTTATAAAATATAATTTCCAAAAATTATGAATCCATTTTTTTATTTATCTTTAAATTTATTCGAAAATTTTTTTCGATACTATTTATTGTTTCACTAAATTGATTCGTGAAATGATGTCAGGAATTCTATGATTATAAAAGGGATTTATTTTATTCAGGTTCCTACTATTTACCACCCTACAACATTTGTGACTCAATTGAAAGTTATAATTTTTGTATCATACCTCAAATAGCTACAATATCGTTAAACTATAACTCTTCTACGATAAGATACTCTAACCGAACACTTGGTTTCATTAACATACCCTATTCAGTTAATAGATCATTCCTTATAATAACATTCTAGACCGACAATCAAGGTTCAAAAATTATTTTACCAAGAATATATCTTCTATAATTAATCAATAAAACATTATTCTTCTTTCTCATCTAAGGGAACCCTATATTCTAAGGCTGATCAAGACTCCTCGAATAAAAACACTCATCGTGTCATCCAAACCCTATTTCAACAATAATTATTAAATAGATATCACTTCTGATGGATCTTGTTTGAGAGGTAATTTCTTTGGCTTATGGTGTTAGTTATATATTCACACAGACCTATCCATTGGATATGGTTTTGGACTAAACATTAATAAAAAATTCTGTTTTTCATTTGTATTTTAGTTCTTGATTCTAGGGAGAGTCAAACACCCATTAAAATTCCTATGATAATGAATACCTTATATATTATTTTTCAAACATACACTAGATTTGGGAAGGGAAATAAAATGTGGTGTTTTAGATAAGGCATTATTGTATCCGATAATAGTGGGTGTGAATGAACATGAAAATTTTGAATTTAAATTTCCCACCGATTCGAATTCATGTTCCCTTTAAAACAGACACCTTGTGTATTTATACATTCCCAAGTGAGAGTTAAAAAAGTATGGTCCATGGTATAAGAATCATGGCTTGGTAATTTGATATGACATTTCTTTCTATGAAGCTAACAGAATCTGTTTTTCATGGCATGATAGAAGAAGAATATTTTATACAGTTAATGTTCAATTTTTCATATTTGAATGATATTATCAACCAAAATCTACATAATGATGATTTTCTCATAAAATAGGGATAGAGTTTATATTTTTTAGTTTTTTTATCTGAAATCATCAATGGATGTTTTTCTTACCGGTTAAGATAAAAAAATATGTTTTATTTTGTGAATGGTAAAATTTTCAATGGGATGTTATTGGTTATTTATGTTGGGGAAGAATTAATACATATTATAAATCTTAGTATAAAATTATTGGTTATACATGTGCATTTAGGATTATAGTTGACTGGGTTAAGAATATAGAACTCAATTGGGATGTAAAATAATCCAAACAACCACATGAATGTTCATTATTTTATGAAATAAACATTTTAATTTCTAACGGGGTTTCATATAAATAAAAATAAAAAATCATTCATCTAGGAATATTTGGAAGATTGTTCATTTTCAAATAATTTTATGATATATACTACAGTGATAGATACAATTTTGGTAATAGGAAACATTAGAGAGGATATATTCAATATAAAATAAAATGAAAAGATGTGATTCATTCCATATTAAATATCCCATTATATTGTTGACTATAATTTACTCGTTCAAAAAACAAATTCCGTACATGTTTTCTGGATAAATATTTATCAGTGAACAAAATTGGACAAGATTATTATTTTTCTTCATTATAGAAAATCATTCTTGAATTTCAATATATATTAAACTCTAGGTACTAAAAATTTATATAATTTAGAATTTATTATTTATATTTATAATTTCAAACAATTCAATAATTTATTATTATTTTTTCAAGTGTGACATGCTATAACCTGATAAAAATTTCATTTTCAATGATAAATATTTAGTCCAATCTACAGAAAATGTGTTTGATTGGTGAGAAATTATTATTCATGTTTATTCATAGATATATGAGTTAACTATTGTGATCATATGAACATTAAAATATATTTTATAAACATCATTTTACATGAAAATGGAATTAAATAATTACAACCATCTATTTGAGTTCCCCCATCAATCAGTTTTTTAACACCAAATATGTTTCCTACTATTAATGGTATGTAATTTCAATAGGGTTATATCCAATCTATTTTAAATATTTATTGATTTTTTGATATTTTATTGTTTCTTTTATGATTTTTGATTCTTTTTTTAGGATTTTTACATTAATACATAATAACTGGGGTTAGTAAACAAATCACCTCTGATTATGTATATTTAGGTTTTATTTTTTTTTGTAATAGAACATATTATAATCCAAGTATTGGATATATTTCTGATAATAGAATAAGATGAAAAGATAAAATTAAAAAAAACACACACACACATATTTATATTTATAATTTTCTCAAAAATATAAAATAATCAAATCATTTGTTGAAAATATTCAATAAAATTTACACTCATTTTATATTCACCATGTGTTGTAGTAAGAATAAATAGACTTTCCATCATGATATTAAAAATGAAATTATATAACCAAAAAATAAAAAATTAAATTTTAAAATTGAATTAAATATGGATAATAAAAATAAAAATAAAAATATAAATCATAAAAGATGCCACATAGAATTTTTTTTTTAGAATTTAGTAATTATGGTGTTTTCAATTCTTAATGTATATAGTAATCTATATTGTATTAGATACAAACATAGGTCACAAAACAATCACATTATCCAATCTAATGATTACATTAATTTTTTCATTTAATGTAATTTTTAATGAAGACAATTTAGACGTCATCAGTAATTTTATTATGTGGTGTATAAACATTCATAAAGATGAATAAGCATAAAATGACTCGATTAATCCAAGATGATGGTGATTTGTGAGATGAATTATGGGAAATATTTAGAAACATTCATTGAATGTTTCTAGTCTAATGGGTAATCCACTTTTCCTCATATTATCCTTCTACAATAGTCTGATACCATACAACTATACCAATGTTGATCAATCCTTTTAAGGGGATTTGAGTAATAAACTATCTATAGAATTAATTAAAAGTAATAAAAAAACATGAAAGGAACTATCAACATAAATTTTATAAATGATGAATGTTTATTAGAAAATATAAAAATCATACTTAATAAGATAATTTCAATGATTCCAAGTATTAAAATGAGAAAAAACTAAACTCACATAGGGAACAATTCTACCACATTGAAATATACGACCATTAAATCTATTGTTTGTCTAATAATTATATTCTTCTCTGGATATAAATAAATTACAACACAATTTTTCATGGACATAGGATAATACATGAGGATGATATGTTATCTAATAAAAAACTAGGCATATAGAAATAATCTAATTATATCCTAGTTATACCATGCGTTTTTTTTGCATTGTGTTCAATCAAGTTTGAATAACAACTTTGGCAGCCATACCAAAACAAATAATCTAAAATTTCTTCTAGTTTTCACTATATCCATTACTGAAAAATGTTATGTAAGAGAGACTTTTTTAATAGGGTTGATTGTTAAGATGAAAAATAACACTCAATCTGATAAAATATTACTATATGATTCTGAAAATATTGATTATAATGGTAAAATATAATATTTTGAAATTAAAATATGCCAACATGCAAGGGGAATGAATCTAATAGAAAAATATAAAGGACTAGTTACTACTAAAGTCAATAATTGGGGGAATCAAATGGTTATCACAACTTAGAATTGTCATCATTCTCAATGAATAATTTATGATAATTAAAAACATACTATAAAATAAACTATGGAAGAAAATAGAAACAAAAATAATGTAATATATGAAACTAAAAATCTAGAGAACTCCATTAAAATACCTAAACATAAATTTATCCCATCTATTAAGAAAGATTATAAAGATATGAAAATAATGAAAAATAAATTTACCAAAAAGATTAAGCAATAACCTAAATCAATACGTATAGTTTAATGATTTTTTCTCAAAAAATTACATTTCCTTAAAAAATGTAGATGAATAACTACAAACCTATATTTCTAAAATTTCAGTAGATTTCTAAAAAAAGAAATAATATTTTTATTATAAAATTTTTGTTTCAGGTACCTTCATATCTGAGAATGATATATTTTTTTTTCAAATGATCAATTTTTTGATATATTTCAAATTAAAATATAACATATAATAACAGAGTTTTCTTTAATAAAAAGATTACATCAATGATAAAATTACCTTGAGAATTTTTCATTCCATACACTTTTTAGAAATTTTGTCAAGGTCAACTACCTTTTCTACCACAAGAATAGTATAAAACTAATCCCATGCTAACTATATATATAGTTTATATGAGGATATCATGTATCCACTATAGTGGTTTTTCAATTAAAAATAATCCATCACAATGCCTATAGAAAGAGTGGTTGATTCTATAGTATGGGTTAGTAAATATTTATAACTTTCTCATTATTATATCCTGGATATAGATTATGACTCGTATGTATCAAACATTCATGGAAGTCCCTTCTATTCAACTAGAGGATCTGTAATTAATGTTACTAATGGAATATATATTTTTAATGTCTTAGAGATATGTGATGTGTTCAATGATTTTGAAAAATGAAATGTATCACCAAAAGCAGAAAAATTCACTATTGATAAGATCTAGGAATCTGAATCCCCTTTTCATGAGGAAGAAGAACCACTTTTTAGGATGATTAACGAAATTTATTGGAACACCACAAGCCCCAAGTAATGGATGATGCGGTTTTATTTTAATGATTTAGTTCTAATCTAGGATGTTCATGAGTTTTTGGAACATAGTGAGCAATTTTTGGTAGAAATATTTTTTAAACAATAAATATATTATTATTTTGAGGTATTTTATTATTAAATATAAGTGTGGGTGAATCTCTATCTATTATCCATTTAATTTTTGAGAATAATATTTAGTATTATAGATCTCTCTATTCCCATTATCCACCATCTTATTCAATAATAACCCACATTAGTTTTAAATCCCCATCCTTATCATCTATAATATTCAGTTTTTAGTGACAACTCCAAATTGTGTATATTTATCTTAGATGAGTTACATTTGAGTTATGAAAATAGTTTTCCATATTTTTTGATAGATCATGTTCATCATTTGGTGTTATATAACTAATATTATGTAATGAATTACATCATAATACATGTATAAAATATAATTATATCATAATAATCACCCTAAAATTGAGTATACCATAATTTCAAATTGAATAATGAAAACAGTATATAGAATGTTTTTAATCATTTTGATAGATAATGGAACATTTTATCATATTTATAATATTCCATGGGTAAGTCATATAAAATTAGTCCCTATGAAGTGAGGAATCATAATTGTGAATCATGTGGAAAATTAAACAATTCATGATGGGGAATATACAAAATGTAGATTCTATATATATTATAGATATTTAACTCTTCCATAAAGAAATAAAATTTTCCAAAAGAAATTTTTTATTTAAAATACTTACGTAGTTATTTGAAAATTACTTTTTTCTATGGGTATTATTATTATAAACATAATCTTGTTTCCCTAGAGGTCTTGGAAATAACCACCACCACTTCTCTATTTTGAGTGTTAACATATAGTTTGATCATATTTGGAATGTGTGGTTCCACAACCACCATCCAAATGTGTCTAATAGACTTATTTTTATATATGGTTAGGAAAATTATAGATGTTTTCATGGATTATGTTTCCATATTTTGATTTAATTCTGAAGTTTGTTTTTAAAAAATAGGAATCTATTTTTCAAAGGAGTGAGGTGAAGGCCCAGTTCATAAACATAAAAAAAAATTAGTTTACGATTTCAAAAGTAAATTTCATGAAAAATGGTTTATAATAATGTAATAACACTAAACAATGAAATTTTTATGTGATTCAACATCTAATAACTTGCACATAATGATTTATAAATTTTTTAGAGAATTCATATTTTGACCAGATATTCAAATGAGCTTCTTATAATATTATTATTACACATCTGTAATTTTAATTATGGTAAAATTTTTCCTATTTGATAGAAATTTCTCTAAATAATTTAATTTTTTAAATAAAAATATCACATATTCACCAATAATAACTTCTTTAGAAAGTAAATTTCAATTCAAAGTTATTTTATCGTTAATGTTTGTGTAGTAGGGGTAGTTTTAGCATATATAAAAGAGATGATATTACATGTGATTACCTACATTGACATGTTGTTAAATGATTCAAAATAAAACTATTCTTATAGTGATATTTATTTGACAACTACTGTGATTTCCATATACATGTTTAGGCAATGTCTATTAGTATCAAAATTCATAATATTCACTAATCATTAAATTATTAAATAAATTTTTGATAAATTATATCTAATCTATTTTTTAAGATATTGATCATATTGAAAGAGTATTAATTAAAATAAAATATAATAAATGTGCTTAAATATTGGTAGCTATACACTTGTTAAGTTTATAACAAACACCAATCCAATGAAGAAAAAATATATATCAATATATCTTTCCTATATGAACAGTATATTACCGCTTCTGTCAAACAATCTTCATGGTGTTCAGATTATTGGAAATTTCAATTTGTTCATTTAATTCCCTCATAACATTCATAAAATCCATGACATAAGTTCATTTCTATGATTATGTACTTCTTTTGGGATTATCCACATATTTTTCAAGGGTTTCTTGATGGATTACATTGGAAGTGTATTATAGTGAAGTAATTGATTATTATTTTATAATATTTTCACTCATAAACATTTGGTGGAAACCATTGTGGATGGATGAAAATATATGAGGTCCTTAAATTAGGTTTTCACTTTCCAAATTTGATCCAGTTTGAGAGAGTTCCTATTATAGGATTTGAAATATGTCAAAGGATGGTTACTATGGGTATGAAGTAAGAGTTTCCTTATATGGGGATTCATGATGTATAATTTTTTATGTTGGGGAGTTAGAAAGTATGATAAAATTTAATTCAACTTATATGAATGAATGTAACTTTTTTATATTTTATTTTATATTAATGTGGTTAGAGTATGTAAAATTACAAAAAAATAGGCTAAATGTGTAAACAAAATCATCATGAATGACATTTTCTCAAGGTATTGAATTCCAAAAGAGTTCATCTCTAATAATTAAAATCAATTAAAAATATTAAAATAAAATATAATATAGAAAATTATGATACTCTTCACAAAACTGGTAAAACATATCACCCACAATCACTTGGACATGCTTAAATTACAAATATGGAATTGAAACATATTCTTGAGAAAACTATAAATAGTTTAAAAATAACTCATTTTTAATTTTGGATTATAAATTATTGTTAATAGGACTAACTATAATCCATTAATATACATGTATCATTATACTATAATTTTCAAAATGTCATTCAATTTCAATACGGAACAGCATCACCAGTCAATTTCTGAAAAAATGTCTTCAAATTATGGTTTAATGTCCGTTAGAGAGATAATGATGCTTGAGTTGTGTGAGTTTGAAGAAATTAGGAGACAATATAATGAGAATTGTATGATTTAAAAATAATGAACTATTTTCTTTAGTATTATAAAATTAAAAATGGGAACATTAAATTATTTTATAATGTGAATATTTTTTACTCTATGATAATAAATTTTTATGGTGAACTAAATACTATGTCGCGTGACCACATTAAAATTTATAGAGTGCTTTTGAAAAGGGCACTAAAGTTAGTTATTGAGAAGAATAGATCATTCATTGTTAATTAATATAAATTTTAACTCAATGTTTATTAGAACCTAGAGGTCATGGATGATATCTTCTATCTTGGTATCTGAACACCAACAAAGTCTAATAGTGGAATTAAAATTTTGTGCGTCATAGGAGTCAACATGTGGTCACTTTTTTCAATTTTTTATATCTCAAATGAGAATTGATTATAAAAAATATTGTAAGAAATTATATTCTCACTAATTGAATATTTTTCATTATCTATATTTTTTATGTTGAGTTTGAAATTTTTATGCAATATTTCATTCAAATGTAAGGATCCATTGGGCCATTATGGATGAAAAGTCAATTGTTCTTCAATTAAAATATGAGATACAAGCCTGAGAAATCATGATTAAATGCCCTAAACATATACTACAATTATTTACATATATAAAAAATATATTATACAATATGATGTTTGTAATTCCATTCTGTTAGAGCCTCAGATTGTTCTTCAAGACACATTGCTAAAATAAAATATTGTGAGTACTTTTGAATGAACATTAATGTGTAATTATTCTATTATAAGGGGTGATTTAGTTACTTCCCCTTATATAATATCTATTTATCAATTTTCATCATACTAACGGACAATAATTGTTGGGATAAATTCCTTGGACATTTTGAATTCAATATATATACAAGATCTTACTTATTTTCAATGGATGTTTTTTATCATGTCCATAAATACACATTCTTACTCTAAAAATTATTAAACATGATTTATTATTTTGAATTTTGAAAAAATATTACCGTGTTATATATGTTACTCAAAGCACTAAATGAAACATCATTGGGGAATTTTATAAAAATTCATCCACACATTATTTATAAAAAAAAATATTGCTATGATAGAAAATAAATATTCAAAACTGAGAATGATTTTGATATTTAAAGCCAATTTTTATCAAACATTTAAAAAATTCATTAATTGAGATATTTAATTGTAGTGAAGGTTTTATAGATTTATAAAAACTAATATTCATTGGGAAAAAATTTAATAAAACATAAAATACGTCGAGATAAAAAATTCATGTTATTAGATTTTTATTTTTAAAATGATTTAATGGTGTGTAACAATGTTGAAGATATTGTTTATTTATTTTCCCATGGATTCAAGTTGGAAAAAAATTTCTAATTCCTTCTTGAAATAAATTCTGTTTGGTAAAATATTTAGTAAATGTTATAAAATTTTGATTCCAATTTGTCTTCCTCAAAATTGATTTATATCATAAGTAAGGATTCACCTAATTGGGAAATAAAAATTCAATAAAATGTTGAATCTATATTCTTATATTCATTATTCTATAGTATTGGTTATTTTTAATGTTGGTTATTAATCAACATTTCCTTAAAAAAATAACTAACTATGATGAATTCTATTTTTGTACATTTTTTTAATATAGTTAAATTGATATTTAGAGAATAATTTGAGTTATACTTGAATTGATTTTAATTAATATAAGAAAATTTATGCTGAATAATTTTTATTATATCAAAATTATATTTTTTACAGCATTCATTTTATGTTTTTGTGTAAATTCATTCACTAAATGATAATAATATAATGAGGATAATTTTTTTAAAACCATTTATTGTATCCATCCATTATTTCCCTCCTTGGATTAATTTTATTTTACAATATTTTTATGATTGATTTACAATGTAATTTTTTTTGTCTAGGGTAATTTTATGTGGCATGATATTATTGATTGTTTCATCATCAATTTTAGGGATTGAATAGTTTTTAAAAGAAGAAAATTCATATATAGTGGGGTAAATGTGGGTTTTATTTATTGGAGGCTCAAAAGATTCACTCATTAAATATTTAATTTAAAAATGGAATTTTGTGTCCTTACATCATCATTTGTTATTGATATTAATTTTCATAGAAATTTAGATAAATTATTTTTGTTTGGAGCATAGTTCATAAAAATGTTCTCTGATTTATTTTTTCCACATTTATTTATGAATAAAATATCATAGGATGACTGTAATGATAATTCAATTATAAACATTCCTTAGAAATATTTTATATAATTTGGTTACCACTGAATTATTCACTAGAATATTACATTGGCCATAATGAGACATTAAAATTTGATAAACTAATATTCCATAATTGGATCAAGTAATTTGTCTATTTTTTCGTAAATTTATTATCAATACATTATAGATGACTAATGTATTTTATTAAAATTTTTATAATGATGTTTTTGAAAAATAATGTTACTATAAAAGGGATATACTACAACCAGGTACCTTCTATCTCCCACACCACAGCTTCCTAGACTCTAATTAAATTTGAAATTCCACTTTTGTCCCACTATCTTTTAACATTTCCACAAACCATGTCTTCTATACTATCATATGGTACAACTACAATCATTATTCAGTTTTTATGAATTTACATAGATACCCAAGTGCAATTTTAGTCAATAAAATCCTTAATTTTTTAATGGAATTCATGATACAATTGGGTTGGATATTAGCACATATCAGTATAATAGGAAAAAATGTTATTTTTTCCAAATAATTAAGAATGATGATATGTTGATATTGTTATGATAAAACATAAAAAGGGAGAATGTCTGTTAAATATAACACGAATATCAAAAACACAAAATATAACATCAAAAAAAGTACTCAATGATGAATAATACTGAAATTCCAATATTCAAATCAGTCAATGAAAAAGGTAAAGAAAATACACCACCTTCAAGAGTTACTTTCCCTTTTCTCAAACCAGGATGAATAAAATATAAATATTCCCAAAGGAAAAAAGTTGGATGTGATCTAAAACCCCCAATATAATCTCACTAAGGGATCCATGAAAATAATCTATATTAATAAACAAAATAATTAATTTAATTTTAAATAACACATACGTTAATGTACATTTGTATATTTAAAAAACATGATTCATTTCAGAATGATGGATAAAATTTCTATAATGGATTAAATTGAAACTTTCTCTAAAATTAATTATATTCATAAATATACATGAGTAAAGAAGTATCACATTCAATGTATTATATATATAAAATTAATCCTATAATAAACACCATGGTTTTCTTTCCTATGATTCAAATGTTCCTGGTTTTAGGATCCTCACACTTTCATACTAGTGATTATAGAAATGTGTACATAGATACCTCATGATCTATAAAAATAAGACTCATTAATATATCATCTAAAATAAGATCCACCAAACTAGGTTTTTTGTTTATTTTAATTATCAAACTATGTCTAGTGATTATACATCGAAGAATTATTATCCGAAATACCCCACTAAGTAAAAATACCCACCTATTCCCAATCAATTAGTTAAAAAAGAGATAATAATTTCATATAAAATTAACCTTTTTTATTAGAAAATTAACTTCCCACATTTCCTTGTCAAATTCCATTTCACCTTAAAAACAAAAAAATGGGTTTTTCATCAATTAATTCCTTCAAAATAACCAATCATAGGTTTCAATCAAATAAATTTAGGAAGTTTTGTAAAAAACAATCCTCAATTAAGTTTATAAATTCAATCATTTCTAAAATGACACACCAAACTATAAATGTAATAGAATTTGGGATTTATAAAAATCTCATGCTGAATAAATATTAATTATAGTGGGAATTAGATTGGGTTTATTATAAGTCAATTGAAAAAAAACACAACTCAAATCAAGAAAATTGTTGTCCAATTATAAGTACCAGTCTAAAATAAATCCACCTACATTTCTTCCTAGTATGAGAACTCCTCTTCAATGGAGAAACATTCCTATGAAAAGTAATGCGAATAGAGATCTAGAAATACAACTAGATTCAAGATTCAAAATAACGCATTATCGAATCCGAAAACACATGAGGATCTAACAAACCCTATTGGGGATATATAGATAGAGCAAGATAGATGGAATATGAGGAGATCCACTTATAGTAGATGTATTAGATCTTCAACTATTGCATCTATTCACCAATTATTGGGTTCATAGGAACCATAATGGGTTCTTATGATCCCCCAATACCTCTGAATTCATGATATCTCGAGTTTGGTTTGAATGGGGGATGAAATAGGGTTTCATAATTCATAAAAAATGGAAATAAAAACACCATCTTCTTGGTTAGGTATGTATGGCTGAATAGATAGAAAATATATATCCTGACCATACTAACATCCATATCATTGGTTTCATGTTTTTCACAACATGGAAAATGTGTTTCCCAAATATTTTTTCAATCATGAAAAGTACAAAAACATCCAAAAAATACAAAAAAAATATTTATTTAAAAGGTGATGAAACATCTCTCTAATCGGTTCCCCCTTTCCCAAATCAAATGTATATAAGAACTGTGATTCTATAGAATTTATAGAAAAATTATCATATTTAAATGAAATACCATTTTTTTAGAATCAATTATCCTATATGTATTATCACTACTACTTAAATCTTGATTAACATATTGATCACACCAGCTCCGAACCTGTGATGGATAAGAAGGATATTTCCAAAGGTGAGATACATGGACCATGATATGTATCGATGTCAGCTATAGTGGATGTTATAAATAGAATGCCCAATTCTCCACATATGAGGGTAACACTGCTTCATCACATCATCTAATTCCTCAATAGATTCTTCAAGATTGTGGTTTTTTCATAACACCTTGAAGAGGGGCATTGTGTTATTTTGTAGAACTTTTTCTCTATTGTCTAATATCACCACTGAATCATCTTCATAGGATTGGTCATTCTCCAATGGTATCACCTTTCGATTGAGAACATGCAATGGATTAGTATGTAATTTCCCAAGAGTGATACCTAGAATACATCATGTAATTGATATAGGTATGGTGGGCGTGCTAGTCGATAGGCCACTACTCCAATGCAATCAAGTATCTCAAAAGTTCTGATGTACATTGAACTAAGATTTACATTCTTCCCAAATCTCATAACTCTCTTACACGGTGATATGCAGAGTAATATCATGTCTCTAAAATCCAACACTAGGTCTCATTAGTGATTATCAACACAACAATTTTGTCAAATCATAGCGGCTTTAATCTGCCACTGGATGGTCTTAACCTTCTCTACCATTTCATCAACCATTTATAGACTTAGGATTTTTCATTCACCAACTTTATCCAAGTATTCTTGTGTTATGCACCTCTTTTAATAAAGAGCTTCCTAAGAATATATTTGGATTCTTGAGTGGTAATTGTTATTGTAAGAGATCTCAACTAAAAGAAGATGTCGATCCCATCCTCCTTTGATGTCCATTGATAATGCTCTCAAAATGTCCTCAAATGTATGGATAGTCCTCTCATATTTTCAATCAATTTTATGATGATAATATGTAAAAAAGTGCATCTCATTTTTCATAGTATATTGAAGAATCTTTTAGAACATAGGGGTAAATCTTGGTTCTCGACCAGATATAATATATAGTGGTACTCCATGATCCATTACCACTTCTCTGATATATATTTGAGCCATTTGATCCACTGAAAAATCTTCTCAAATTGCAATGAAGGGTACGATGTTCGTCCGAAGATCTACAACAACATAGATATCATTGTTTCCATTGGATGTAATCTCATGTCTGCTGGACATTTCTACAGTTATGTTCTTCCATTTCCATATTTTTATGGGTAATTATTGCATCATCTACCTAGAATTATACCTCTTATCCTTCTCCTAATAACATACTAGGGACTTTGATGTATACGTAGTGATCTCCTTCATTATGTTATCCAACCAATAATTCTCTCGGAGATCTCGAAACATTGTTGTGTTACTTGGGTGAATGGAGAAAATAAATCTATGTGCATCATCAAAATGTTCATTCTTTAACTTTCGATTTGATAGAACACATATTCATGACCCAACTCTCACCAGTCATTTTTCATTGACATTGAAATCCCAATATTTCCCTTATCTGGTAGTTTTGAATTGATTTTGATTTCCCATATCATCATTTTGAGCATCGTTTACTCTTTCTTAAATAGATGGTTGAGAAATCATTTGCGAAAGCATTGATTATGTTCCCATATTTATGATTCCCAAGTTCATATTCATCAAATCTATGAAGATCGAATTACTTTCAATTCTTGTCAATGATATAATCGATGGGTCCTTTCCACATAGGGCATCTTCAACCTTGTTTGCTTTCCAAGGGTGATAATGGATTGAGCAGCCATAGTGTTTGATCATCTCTAACCCTATTTGTTGGTGAAATTTCAACTCTTTCTATGTTAATAAATACTAAAGGGTATTGTGATCCATATATATTTTATAATACACCCCAGAGAGGTAATTCTGCAAAATTTTCAAAGTGATGATTACTACAGACAACACCAGATCATGTGTTGGACAGTTTTTCTCATTATATTTCAATTATCTTGAAGCATAGGCAGTGACTTTTTCATTTTTCATAAATACACAATCCTTGCACTTCTTTGATGCATCACTGAATAAAAAAAAAAATTCTAGTTGTGGGTAGTGTGAGCACATGCGATGTGATAAGCCTCCTTTTCAACTACGTGAATCTATCTTTGCATTCATCACCCCAAAAAAACATTACTCCCTTCTGATTTATCTTGGTAAGAGGGTTTTAAAATCATGATAAATTTCTCACAAATCAGCGATAATATCTAGGTAAACCCATGAAGCTATGGATATCCATCCTCGATGTTGGCCTCATCCATTTCTCAATTGAATCTTTCTTGGAGAGATCTTTATATATCTCATTTCTTGTGATGATATGACCCACGAATGAGACTTCCTTCAACCGGAACTCACAATTTTTGTAATATTCATATATATTATCCTTTCTCTAGGTCTCTAGTACAGTTCTTATATTCTATTAACACTCCATCATAGTTTTGTATCATATTAAGAAATCTATCCTTAATAAAGAATACCATAAATATTTCAAGGTAATATCTAAAAAGCAGCTGTGGGGATATCTGCATTTTGTACCCATACATGGTAATATCCTGATAGCATATCCACCATGGAGAAGTATTGTGCTCCACATAGCTGATCGAAAAAGCCATCAATTCTTGGAAATAGATACTTGTTTTATATGATTATTATTTTCAATACACGATATTCAATGTAATGGCGCATTAACCAATTCTTCCTCCTAACTAAGAGGAATGGTGCACCCCATGGTGATGCACATGGGCATATAAAACTTTTATCCAAAATCTCTTGTAGTTTTTCTTAATATTTTCAATCTCCATAATAGAAATTATATACAGAGTTTTGGATATTGGTTATTCCCCTGGTATAAGATCAATCAAGAATAAAACATCTCTTTAAAGAGGAAGACTAGAAAATTTCTTAGGAAACACATCCGTGATTTCCCTCACAATAGGCATGTATCCAAGGAGGGTTTCTTCCTAAAACACAATCATCTAAGTAAGATACTCATTCTCATTGGGCTATAATATCCACATTTGATATGATGATGCTAAAAAATATTCATCCTTCATCTTGCACTTGTATAGAATCGAGGATTGATTCTCCATATAGATAGTGATTTCCCTCTCATGACAATTTATGTTGGCTCTGTATTAGGAAATCCAATACATTCCAAGAATTGAATTAATTTCCACTAGAGGGAATTTTTCAATGCTCGAACATTAGTTCAATCCACAAATTGTGATAAGGGAGGAGTTGTATTCCTGGATTACAATGATTTTCCCATTTTCTGTTCTCACTGACATCTCTACTTCCATTATTTGTGGTGGTGTTGGGATTATTCTACTAAAAATTAAGGATAAAAAAATACATTGAACCAGAATCAAAAATAATATTCTTTATTCTTTAATGAACAATAAAAATACTTATCATAACATCATTTTCAGTGATTTCTTATGTAGTAGTGAAAGAAAACGTTTTCCCTTAATGCTGTGGAGGTTATTGGTTTCCCCTTAAAACCCTTGTGTTAGGAGAATGGTTAGAAAAGTTCCCTAATTTTTTGATTTTGAGGAAATGAACAATGTGATGAGTGTATAACAGATCATTCCTCTGCTAGGTCATAGTAACAGGTTTTTCCTGTCCGTAGTTAATAGCCTAGTGCCCTTATCTTCCGTACCTAAAGCATTTCCTCGTCCCCTTTAGGATTTTTCTAGGGTGCTTCTTTCCACACCTTTGTAAAGTGGGGTGCTGTAATTTCAATGCACTGTTGGATTTATCCATCTAACTACAAGAGTTAATATCCACTTTTTTCTTCTTATCCCCATCATACCCCTGAGATTCTTTAATCTCTATTTCAACTTTGATGGTACAAAGGAAAATTTTCTCATAGATATCGATGTCTTGGATTGATAGGGCTTTCCATAGGCTAGGTTTTACCTCACCAATGAAGTGGTCCACCTTGAATTTTTGGGTAAAGACAAAGCCAGAGGTGTATCATGCAAGCCTTGGGAATTTTTCCTTGTATGCCCCATTGGATTCATCACCTTTTTTCTAGAGGGAAAGGAAGTCCCTTTCCATCTTAAGTCAGTGTTTTTGGGGGAAACATTAATGGAAAATCATTTCCAAGCTATACTTTTTTTCCAAAACCTAGATCTCTTCCCTAAGCTTCATATTTTTGATCAATTTCCCACATTGATCTAATTAATTATCCATACAATAAGATTCCATACAAAACATATCTTGATCGAAACCTAGAAATATTGAGAAAATATTTTCAATGGAGTTGATCCATTGTTCGGAAATTGATGGATCAGATGATCCATTAAAAGAAGGAGGCCTTTGTATCATGAAACACTCAATTGTGTCTTGGTCTTTCTTGGGGGGGGGGGGGGGCTGGAAGTTCCTCTGGACCAATGTCTCTATTCAAAACATGTGTTAACCGAGAGTGTATCAAGACAAAGTTTGTGATTCCCTCTCCAATCGGATTGGGCATCTCATTAGAACTATCACCACATTGATCATCACATAGGTTGATTGCATGCGTCCCCCTATTACCATCCATTCTCAAGATTAAAAGGAACGTTAGGGGTAAAACGTAAAGGTAAATCAAATAAAAAATGGATAACATATAAATAACATTTATTTCTTTAACTTATCAATTAAAAGGATTCAATATATGTTATCCAAGACCTACTTCCCAACATATATTTTTAGGAGAATATTTTTCCCATAGTAATGGTTCATACAAATAATATAAATTTACCAAATCATATCCCTTGGGAGTTCTATAACCATGAGTGCTGCAAGTCCGATTGTCATGCACCAGTTCTCGTTCGAGTTTAGGTTAAAGCGTTGTTTTTGCGTTTTACCCTTAGATAAATCTGTGCCAGAGACACCTCTACCTATTAGTATCTAGATAGGTATGTATTTTCTTGATAAAACACTTACTCAATACTAAAAAATTACATAGAGATGTTTTTTATTATACTTTTTCTTATTTTTATAGGTTTCACTCTGGTTTTCTAATCCTAATCCCAAAAATAACTAAACATATCCTTTGATACAAACTATAACAACCTATCACTTTATTACACACTTAAACATTATTTATTACATAAACAATCAATTTAGACAACTCTGCTAATCAAGAGGTATAATGTATTGGTAAATTAGGAACATTACCTAACAACATAAAAGATAAAACTCAAAATCTATATTGAAAACATCTTTTAAATTACCACAACATTCCTTCGTTCTGAACATTGCATGGGATAACAAGAGGAAATTCCTAAAAAAATTATGAGCTAAAAAGCCCAGTAAGGGATTAAACCAAGCATAACATGAATAATATAATAAATGTTAGGAAATATTCATATCAATAGAGCACAAGAGAAACAAGAACATAAAGGCATGATATATCATGACTATCAAAACATGGAAATATTAAAACAACATATAACATGATATTATCATGAGATAAGGCTCATCGCAAATGGAGCATGAGTAAACCCTCACTTCACTTGAATTATCATATTTAAATACTCATTACACTAGACGTATCATGATACTAATATTTACCCAATGCATGGGAGCATTATCAGGGCACACCCTTCCATATCATTTCATTTCATACATATGTGTTCCACATGGATCATAAAACATGAAATAATTCAACATCATCATTTATTTGATGATAAAGAAGTGTGTAATACCTATATGATACAATATAACTTAATGTAAATTTGTGTAGAGGTGAATACCATTGACAGATAAATGGGCATGGTATTCACTACACAATGACATTCGCTTGGAAAATTGCGGTGCAAATTCAGCAGCATAACTACCTGACATAAGAATTCTTAAAAATGGTTGATGAGATAGAAAGGGGGATCTCATCATATTTACATGAAATTTAAATTAATTGGGTTATGTAGATACATTTACCATTGTATTTAATATAATTGAGATGCATACTATAAACCAAATTTCATGAATGTAAATAATGAGAGATAAAAATCTTACCGAATTTCGACAAGGTTACTGGTGTACAAGGGAGGAACTAATGAGAGGTAAAGGGGTATCTCATCATTAAAACATAAAAAGGGATATGTAGGGGATGTGAAAAATCATACCCCATCATTTTTAATTGATAATAAAAGGGCACAACTGAATAAATAAATTTAGCTAAAATGAGAAATGATGAAATCCTTTACATGGAAGTGTGATCCCAAAGGCTTGGTAGAGGATTGAGAGTGACTACTTGGGAGGATTATAGAGATAAGAAGGCAGGGGTTGGTCGAGATCCCAATGGATTGAGGGAATATGAATGGTATATTTAGTTTCTTAATATAGGAAATGAGAGGGAATTGTTTATTATTAAGGTTTTTGGACACCACACAATAAACTAATCAAAACCATAGGCCATCTAATGGTTTTCCAATGGATTTTTCAAAATTGGAGTGTCAAACATTATTTTATATGGTTGATGGTGGAACTTATTAAAATATTAGTCTTTCTTATGTAGAGGTGAGTGACTCACTCATAGACATAATTTTAACGTTTCGATATGCTTAATAAGTCATAGAGGGTTAACTAAGGAATTGAAAATTAAACAAACAAATCTAAAATCACATTATATTTATTTTAAAACATATATTGGCCTAAAAAACCATTTATCATATTTTATTACATCACTATTGGTTCATTATGATGTCCTAAATCACATTATATATTTAAACACTATCAAATATAAACTGAAATATTTTATTGTCTTTGAAAATTATGAAAAATTAATCATTGGATAATTTTGAAATCATATTTCGAAAAACAATATTAATTTATCTAAATAATTTTATAAATAATTTATTTTTATCTTTTAAAATAAAAAATTTCATTTATAAAAAATTCATGGGTTTTTGAAAAAAATATTTTAAAACATAATAAAAATTATAATTGTATACATAAAAATAATACAATCATTTATTTTTAATAAAAAATATTTTAGTAATATTTTTTATTAAAATATTATTTAATTTAAAAATCCATTAATTGATAATAATAGATTTCTAATTTAATGTTAACTAAATTTTTTTTTTCTGCTTTAAAACTATTTACAAAGTAACCATAACCAAATTAATGATTATTCTTTATTCTATATAAAAATAATGCACATAATCAATGTGTGGTTGTCTTTTTACATAACCCCATATAACACCCACATATGACATAAGGGTATGTTGTGAGATGGTTACAGACTCTTGGGGTGGCTCGGATAACATCGCTTGGGTGGTAATCTCTATGAAATTCTACTTCTCCCATAGGTGGTTATGTTCAAGCTTAACGTGTTGAAGCTCAGCTTGGGATTGGTCAAGATTGAAACTCAAGGATGCCATCTACATTCTAAGCTCTGAAAAAATTGGCTTCGTACTGATCAATTCAATAAGACGAGGTCATCGCTTCCACTGTCTGGGAAAATTGGATTTGTTAAAGCCCAATATTTATAATATTCATGTGATCACTGTTCAATGGTTATATTAGCAATGGTACCGATTCATAAAAATATTTTAAAATCCAAATACATAAAACCAATTATTTTCATATGTTTTATATATCCATTTTACCTAATAATACAATTAATCTAATCAAGTGTAATTTTCATTAGTAAAATATTGGGTCGTTACAATAATGGCATAGAAGGATGTGAAAAGAATGGTTGGTTTTCCAAGCCCATCTCTTTCATATTGTGGTAGTTTCAGTGGATTTAATGAGAAGAATATAAATTGTCTGGATCATCATAGAAGTGTTGGTGGTGGATCTTAGCAGTTATCCTTCTCTGCACTGTCAGCTACATTTAGTAGTGTGCCTCTAAATTTAAATTTGTGAGGCTAAGTCAGACACACTATACATTTTTTCCTATTCCAGCGAAGATGTGAAAAAGGTGTGGGTGTGTAGGTAAACTACCATGCACATGTCAGGTTATGACTATTAATCATTATGGTCTGGGTTTATCAGCTACAAATGCTTCTACGGTGGAGTTAGAAGGATCAAATACAACAGGGCTTTAACCACAGGGATCCAGAGTGAATCACTTTCATGGAGTGTATGAGTGTCTAATAAATGTCAATGCAGGTCCTATGACAATGTGAGGTACTATTATTATTATATCTTATGTGTCAATTATGTTATTTGACATTGGTCCCTCCCACTAGTTTATATATTCATTTATCGTATTCTTAATATTATAATGTAATTTATGTCCGTCATAATGGAATTAGTCATACCACTTTTAAAGAGGAAAGTACATGTGTTTTTTTGTACTTCTTGTTCATTATAGATAGAAGATATATAATTAGTTAGGGAGTTTCACATTATTCATCTATATATATTGGACATCGTCATCTGTATATATTTATTTGTAGATCATTGGTCTATGGATGATTATAATCATCACAATGTTTCATTTATTGCTGCTGATTGGAGCTCTCATGTTTTTTGTTGAGTGGGACCTGAGGTCTGTCCATGAAAGACCTTCCGACCAAGAGTTCATGAGTTTTTTGTCTACTATTCCATGTGATCCCAATGACATATATTCTATTTTTGATCTTCTTATTATTTATTGGGGATTTTATGATGATTTCTAAAAAACATATTTGGTCATTCTATAGAGAGAGGGGTATAGTTTACAACTGAATGGGTGCTAGGTATGTAGCCGATATTGATACCTTCTTATCGTATTGCACTAGTGGAGTTGAAATAGGTCAAGAATTCAGTTGGATGACCTATTGTAAAAAGTTTCCATGCTCCCTATCATTTCTACTTTGGAATACCCTATGCCCATTTCCAAGAAGGAAATTTTTTTACTTCAATTATGTGGGGAATATAATAAGTTGAACCATTGATTTTTAAGAAAAACTATAAGTTACCTCATGTGGATAATTGTTTTCATTAGTTAAAGGGGTGTAGTTTTAACAGATTGATATTTAGTTGGGTTGTCATCCGCTCAATGTTTGGGAGTCTGGTATACTAAAATTGACTTTATTAAGCTGGTATGGACATTATAAATATCTTGTGATGACGTTTTGGCTTTCTAATACCATGAATGTTTTTATTTCTTTGATGAATCAGATATTGAATCAATATCTTAACATTTATTTGGTAGTGTCCAGGGATGATATTCAAGTTTGTTTGAAATATGATTGTGATAATGTGAACCAATTGAGTTTAGTTCTGAGAATATTTGGAAGTCGCTGTTTTTATGGAAATATTTCAAAATTCAATTTTTTTGGATTCAGGAATTAATGTTCTTTTCTGAAAATGGATTATTAGTAGGTCCTTAGAAGGTGAATTATATCTTGTATTGGAAGGAAACACAGAATGTATTTGAGATGTGGATTATCTATGGTCTTTCTAGATACAAATGGTTTGTGGAGATTTTCCCTAAATTAGAATCACCTTTATGTTATGTTACCTATAATGAGATAAAATTCACAAGGGATGTGATGTTTTAGTCTTGTTTTTGATGGACTAAATTGAATTATGGAATCATCTTCTATTCTGATCTTACATGAGCCAAGTAAGTGGTATGATTTTTATAATTATGCTGCTAGTTTGGTATGTCTGCTTATGAATCATGACCATGGGGTAAGTTATGGCTCTCTTCATCTTTGGACACATGAGAGGAATTACCCCGAATCACTATTTAGAGCTTTTTGCAGTTATTCATGAACATAAATGTTTTCAATGAAATCATTTTGGGGGGAGGTTCATGGTCTTCTCTGATCAGATGTGTTTGAGTTATATCTTCTCTTAGAAAGAAATTAATCTCAGATAATGGCCATGGTTATAATACCTTCATTCATTTGACTTTGATATCTCCAACACCATGTAAAATGGAAACATCATTACAAACCCTCATATCAGGAAACCACTCTCACATGTTGTTCTTGAATTAAAGGAGGAGTGGAACCTTATGGGTATCTTCACTCAGTTGAACTTGGATGGTTAAGTGGATTTTCAGGTATGGTTCTGGCTAGTGTCAGTTATCATCATCTCTCTTGGAGTCTATTTTTCATAGTCAATACCAATATGATTAGTTTAGTAAATTTTAAGAATTAATTTATAGGTGGGGACAGTTTTTGGTTGGAATATTTCATTAGATGGTATGGTCCACATAGGGAAGTGGGTTGTCATCCCAGATTCTACAAGGTTATTAGTCTTCTTTAATTGACACATCTCATAATGGGTCATTCACACAGGCACTAAGAAGATATGTTATGACATGATACGATTATACTTTTTGATATGAATGAAGCGTGACATCTTTAATTACATGTTCCCTTTTTACACATACCAACAGATAAAGGGAGATCACATGAGACCCTATGGGTTTCTTCATCCTCTTTAGTGATGATTTAGAAATGGGTTGAGTTATAGATGTATTTTTTTGTTATAATACCATGGAAACCCCGAGGGATAAATTATCACTTGGTGGTTATTGACCGATTGACTGTGTCTTCCAATTTTATTCTGATAAAGGTTACTACTAAATTTGATGATCTGGGAATGATGTACACACAAAATTTTAATGTTACATGGGATTCCTTCCGCTATTGTCTCGGATTGGGATCTTAGGATTACCATGAGGTTTTGGAGGAGTCTCCAAGAGGCAATGAGAACTCAATTCAAGTCGAGAACATCCTAAAATTCACAGATAGAAAGTTAGAGGAAGCGTACGATTCAAATCCTGTAGTATATTCTTCATGCCAATGTCTTAGTTTTTAGTGGATCATGGGATATCCATCTAGGATTGGATGAATTTTATTATAATGGTAGTTATAGATTTTCTATAAGAATGGATCACATTAACCCATGATGACTGACTCTCTGTTGGGATGAGGGTGGAGAAGTATCCATAGTTGGAACAATTTTTGGTTCACGTGACATATGTAAAGATTCTTGATGTATATCGATGTATAGTTACAGAATAATGTCATCCAGAAATTGGATGCATCTCGGTGACATCATTTTATGGATATTTTCATCATTGACTAGGTTTTCTTGAATGATTTCCCTCAGTTGGGTAACCCTTGGGATGAACAAAAGAAAATATTGTTCCAAGATATGATGGACTGTTTGAGTTCATTGAGTGGCTCAAATGGTATTCTTATCGGTTAGCATTGTCAGTTAAATTGATAGGTATTAATTATGTTCTCCACATGCCACACATTTAAAAGAATCATCATGATCCTTCTCACTTTATGAGTTGGTACAAAATTGAGTTAGAGCCAAAAGATTTTTTTCTGGATAAACCAATTGATATCGTTGAATCCCATGTGAAATTATTTCATGGGAAGTAAATTCCAGTGGTCACAGTTCTCTGAAAACTTAGAACCAATTCTCATGAGACTTGGGTGTGAGAGTCACTAATGAGAGATCATTAGCCACAAATTTTTTCACGGATTAAATCTTCCACATGACTTCTCATGGATGTAACACCCACAAATGTTATAGGGGTAAATTAATAAATTATATGACTCAAGTCAACACAGTGCACCGCCATTTTTGGGATCCTATCTTATTATAACTCCATAGTTAAGCATGATTGGCTTGGATTTGTGATCTGGATGGGGGACCTTCTAGGATGTTTCCTAGGTTGTGTCTGGGTGAGGAAAGAGGCACACTAGAAAGGACATGTGTTGGCCTATGGGGACTATCACTATTAAATTGAACCATTCATGTAAGTGGGTGGGCCCCTATTTGGAGACCAAGTGTTTGTGGAGGAAATTGTGTTACATGGTGGGCCAGGACCAAAAAACCATGTAAAAGGTAGGGTGTTTGAGCATTCATGGGGTTCTAGTTGACACATTTGGTATCATAGGAGGAACCCAACATTATGTGTGGTGCAATTCCTAGGATTAGATTGGGGGTCCAAATCGAGGATTTTTTGCTCTAAGTGGGGTTGAATGTAACACCCCAATAAGATAAATGGTTATATGACTAAATAATACGAATAAGGTCAAAAAGACACACCTTTATTTTTTAGATCCTATATTATGATAACATTATAGTTATGTTTTCATGGCCTTGAGTAGTGATCAGGATGGGTGACCTTCTAGGAAGATTCCCAGGGTATATTTGAGTGTGGACAAAAGAAAACAAGGAATGACATGTGTTGGCCAATGCAGATTGTCATTAGCCCAATGACCAATTTGGGAAAGTGGGTGGGCCCCAAGGTGGGGACCCCATGTATGTGGGTCCTAGTGGTCACATATGGTATTAAAGGAGGAACCCAACATTAAGTGTGGTGCACTACTTGGAATGAGATGTAGGGTTCACAATGAGGACGATGTGCTCTAAGGGAAGGGGTAAATTTAACACCCTCAGATGATAAAGTGTTAAATGAATAAACAATATGGATCATGTCAACAAGATGAACCTTCCTTTTTGGGAGCCTATATGATTAGAACATTAATTTTTTTTGTTCTTGTCCTAGAGTATTGATTAGAATGGGTAACCTTCTAGGAAGTTTCACAGGGTGTGTTTGAGTGAGGACAAATTCACCCAAGAAATGACATCTGTTTTCCTGTGGGGACATTCATTAGTCAAATGAAACGTTTGGGAAATTTTGTGGGCCATAGTTTTGGGACCACGTATCTGTGGGGAAACTGGTGATACTTGATGGTCCAAGACCAAATGAACATGTCAAAGTTTGGGTGTCTGTTATTTAATCTGGTTCTCGTTGTCACAAGGGATAAAAAACCATTAGGATGGGGAATTTGTAATTACTCATTACTTCCCTGTAAGTTATATCAGTATATAAATTTCGGTTTTCCTTTTCTCATTGATTGAATAGGTCTGATAAAGAATTGGTAGGATACCAATAATTATGAAGTCATGGGTTTTTGGGATTTCCAACTTTAACTGGTCATTTATGCAAGTTTCAGGAGTATTTCACGCTATATAACTATGTTATAGAATGTTTACATATTGCAGAATATGTGACATGAAAGGATTCATACATTGAAAGTTTAAACTATGTAAAGACCCTTTACTTGTTTTGAGATATAAAAAGGACATGTTTTTAATCTGAGGTGATAGGAAATCCAAAATATGTGGGACTTTGGCAGTCACATGTCGTGTAACCAGGCTACACATCATGTATTGGACCATATACAGTTTTTAGAATAGGCATGCATATGTTTTTTTCAGTTAATTATTTAGAATTCATTTCCCTTGACCCATGGGAATTCACATGACATTTTTAGAGAATCCTCTCATTATTGATCAATCCATCAATGTTAAATCTCCATTATAGTTGCAATGTGTCTCTTTTGGTAAGCGACCATTCTTCTTCTTCATTTTCATTTATCAAGGTAATAAAATAGAGTATAATTACCCTATATTTTGATCTAATTTCGAGTTTTCATATTTTTTTCTTCCATGATTCGTTATGTGATCTTGTCTTTAGGCCCTTCCCTTATCTTTTGTGGTGCAGTGGGTGTTCATTCATGTGGTATGTGGAATTTCCTCTCCTCTATCGAACCCTTTTTTCTAATCTAGATATACAATGAGATGTGGATTGGATTTTAGGGTCGTTATTCGAATCGATGGGATTTAATTATTGGTGGATCCCATGGCGGGCATTTGAGAGCCATGTTTTGAGGAAGGTGGTTTTGTCTCTATCATCTATTTGATAAACCATATTTTTGAGTTCTTATATATTGGACTATAAATATGTGGGTATGAAATTGGGATGGGTTCTTGTTTGTGTTGGAATTTTATTTTTAATGAAAATGGTTTTCATTGGTTATACATAAAGAGAATGAAAGGGAGTATTTTCCAGGAATTAGAAATGATTTTCTGAAATTATTTTTAATGTTTTTTTAAAAAATTCAGATGATTTTCAAAACGAGAAAAAGGGTTATCATGGGTACTAGATTGATAGTTTAGCATGCATCCATAATCCATTATCAGGGTTAACATTATGGGGTATTCCTTTTTTTCTAGAATGTGGATTATTGAAATTAGGTACATATATGATGTTGGGGTTTCACATTCTACGTTGTCTCCACGGTCATGGATTATTGATAGATGGTTTCAGGTACTATATTTCACTATTCATAGATTTTTTTGGTTTGTGTAGTCTGCTTCCTAACATACTGTATTCCTTGGTGTTGTGATTCGTATACAACTAATATCGCTTTGTATTTATTGGCTTTCGGTTTAATCCTTGATATGTATGTGGATACTTGTGAAAGATGGTATGGAAAAAATGTGATTTAAAATGAATACAAATGATTTTATTCAGAACTGTGATAAAGTGGAAATGTTTTCCATGTTCTGTATAAACTACATTACATCCAATCATTCAATGTTTTATTGAAATTAAGGATACAAGAATTTTTATATAGATACATGTTATAAAACACATGGTTTGGATCATATTAATCTAATTATCTCACATGCTTCATACCTCTTTGGTGGTTCATATACAATTATACATATTCCATTGTAGGTAATGGATAGGAATTATAGTAAGTTAGTGAGGATTAATGTTATCTAGGTTGGGTAGCTAGTGGTGAGATAGTGTGAATTTGTCCACACCATCTCATGGAGTAGCTGTTATGTTTTTTTCATTTGTGGTTGGACTCATCTCTTGGAGTTTTGGAAAAATTTGTTGGAGTTTATTTCCCATTTATCTCTTACAATTAAGGAATGTATTACTTTGATATATTTTTCATTCCTATTTCTTCTTATATATAAAATCCATCTTTGTTTTTTAGGTTGGGTGAAATTTCTCCCTCTTGTTGGTCATTCGATGTCTGGGTTATTGTCCCCAGTCCATGGGGATCAGGAATACCCTTTAGGTATGTAATGGATTTTGAAGGGTTTTTAGATTGAGGGAAATCCAAGTCAAGTATTTTCTAGATCATACTACATATTCAAGTATTGGTATCCTTTGGGTGAAAAAAACAATTATGTGGATGAATTATTCAGGGCTAAATGAAGCATATATTGTATAGTTAAGGAAAATGTTCTATTAAGTAATATCATATTGTATAATAGATGCTCAACATTTATTATTCTTATTTCTCAAACCACAATTACTGTTTTTTCCAAGGTAAAATGTATGAGGATGAAGGGGATCATATGCATCATCATTGTTTATGATATAGGAAACTACTCCTCCATGAATTTGGTGTGTGAAAGATGGTACACATTGATAGATAACTGATTTTTGTGGATGAGTCCCCTTTTTGAAAAAGGTTGAAGGAATCATATTTTTTATGGTTTTTCAGCTAAGAAATTGACTATTTTGTTTAACATTATACTTAAAGAATGTAATGTTGTACAGATTAATGTCCAGTAGTAAGGAAATCATGTTTATCATTTTAATTTCTGGTAGTAAAGATAACATGTTTTGTATTATAATGTCATGCATCATGGACATCATGTTGTGAAATTTAAATTCATGCTACAATGACATTAGTGTGGCTACAATTCAAGGTCATTAACATTGACTGAATGTTTTATCGTTCTCCAATTTTTGGTACACTATTTTGAAATGTGTTACTATATTTAGGTATGGAAGGAAAAATTTGTAATATATAATATTAGAATTCCTAGATCGGAAGAGTGGTATGGGAATAGGGATAATCATGTTATAAGAGTTCTCTCTTGTGAACAAAGTGGCCAATTCTTGAAAACCCTGTTATGGAGGGATGTTTCATTCAAGGCTAGGTGGGGCATATACTGAATAGTTAATAGTGTAATCCATTGGATATCATATCCATTTCGGGGGAAACTTATGCAAGGTCAAATGGGGTGCACATTTGATAGTATAAAATTTGATATCTAAATAATTAGTGCATAATATTGCTAAATAATGTTGGATTTTTATGGGGATTTAGATCTCCCCAAGCACAGAGATTGGTTTTTGGAGAAAGGTACCTGAATATAGAAGGGGTATTTCAATTAATGATTTCTAAATAATTAGGGTAAATACTATCTTCTAGGATTGTTTAACCCATTAATATGAAATATGTTGCCTGTTGATTTAGTACATATTACTTGGTCCATCGCAGAAAGAAATAAAAGAGATGTATGGACTTACAGGTCAAGATTATCCTAATATGAGTCAATCACATGGAGGGGGAAATTGTATACCATAGACTTGGGGGACTATCAGATAGGGAGAAATAAAATTGGATAGATATGTAGGATAAATATGTATATTTTTAATCATGGTTTTTGAAATATTGTAATCAATGTTCTCGAGGTCAAAAGAGGATTCTCACTAGGGTGAGGTTACTGTTGGTTAAAAAATATATATGTGAGTTTTTTTATATAAGGACATCTTGGGAACATACTAGATAGTAAAATAATGGAATCCTTTAACTAATAGGCATGTTATGTGGATGTCTTAGGGACAGAAAACTGGGGTGAATACGGCTTAGTCAGGGTATATAGACTTTAGGTATCGTATATTATGTAACCTAGAACTGATGAATGATTATGATGATATGAAAGTGTCAGTGATTATGAGTATGGAATAATGGATTAATGTTTCTAATCATGAATTAATCTTCTATACTGGAATTCTTCATCATTTTAGAAACCACTTTACAGATCAAAATCATGTAGAATAGGATCACCTCATGTTTCTATAGTGGGCTCTCTAATTAGAGGACCCAAAATAATATATCCAGTACGGAATTTTTTTGTTATGTAGATGAAGGGGGGGTTATTTATCCTATAGATAAGACTAGGATCTAAGCCCAACTCATCACTATGTATCTCAATGAGATGAGAATTAATCCATACATATTTATATAGGTATTGAGAAGATTAATTTCAAGCATCAAGGACATTAGCTATACAGTTTGATGCATGTGGTATGGTAAAAGGAGTCTGGATGTAATGAGATTTATTTTAATGTGGCGGAACTAGGTCACATGGCCCAAGAATTGATATGTATCCATTCAGTGCAAGAATAAAGACACACATATTTCTATTAGATATTGGTTCACTTATAATGTGAGAACCCATATTGGATTTCCCCATGTAGATCTGACTCATACATGGCAGAGTATGCGATTTTCCATGTTCTGTTGCGGGTGGGTCTAGGATTGAAGATATAAATTTCACTACATATCTCATGGGAATTAGAATCAAGACACATGTAGTTGATGATTTCCCATTTAGGTCAGTGTCATGTAGTAAAGATGAAATGAACTAACTAGAAGGGACAAAAATTTTGTGGCGGAACTAGTGTGTAGGACCTAGGAATCACTACATATATATTAGGGGTATGAATCAGGATTCATGTATATATTAACAAATGTTCCCCAAATCAATCGGGCATTGACACGGGGAGAAAGTGATTTCAATAATTTCTCTACTGATCGTTTGGATGAAATCATGATGTTTATGTATCATTAAACATCTCATTGTGAAGATAATAAATCTATAAGTATTATAAATAGTTCCCTATGTAGATTTGATTCATTAATGGGTAAATGGTATGGGTATTTTATTTCCCAAACTCATGGTTTGGAAGGAGATAGTGTAACCATGTTTGACTAGGAATATTCGTAGAATGAGAATTAAGCAACAAGCAGTTCTTGAAATGTTCTCTGTGTATCATTGAATCATACCCATAGGTAATGAAGTGTGGTTTTTTATATTTTGTAAGTTCATTATATATAAGATCCAGGAGTTAATGTGTATTTAGATATGTTTAGAATCAAGCCATAAATAGTTCTTAGAGAAGGTACCCCACACCAATTGGGTTTTGACTTGGAGAAGGGGACTAAAAATATTTTCCAACATAATAGGAATGCCCAAAACATGATTCAATGTATCCCTATGAATATTAATGTAATAATAGTCAAACTATAAATTTTGGAAAAATTTCCTATGCATATCTTGTTTGTACTCAGATAAAGAAGATATTTTCATTGTTTTCATGGCTAGACCCGAGAATAGAGATCTGGGCATCCCTACATATCTCAATCGTTATGAAAATTAATCTATATGTAGTTATTTAATGTATTGTTTCGATTATCATCATATTATGGGGATTTGAAATTGATGGTACTTATACCTATAAAATTGGGGCTCATGTTCCCTTAGGGAATGGAAATGATGTAAGTAGATCTTATGGACATGGTCTTCTAATATTTCTTCTAGATGTCTTTCCAAGAGGGAATATCTATCCTTTAGAGGATATAGTATTGTAATTAGGCCTACCATGATATTGAGGAACGTATTTAGGGAATACAAGTTCTATATTGACTCATGGTATGCTGGGGGTTTCATA
The DNA here is from genome assembly GCA_963277665.1 of Viscum album. Taxonomy (NCBI): domain Eukaryota; kingdom Viridiplantae; phylum Streptophyta; class Magnoliopsida; order Santalales; family Viscaceae; genus Viscum; species Viscum album. Next base: position 1,910,781,649 of record OY728133.1, read on the forward strand.
ATGTCAAATTAATATGATGTTAATCGTGCATTTTAATGTCACATGATAAGGACAATAGGTGTAGTGTAGTTTATTATCAGGTGAAAAGGAAATTGTATCATGTTTTTTAATATCATTAAACGAGTACCCACAATGTTTCTTAATGTCCTATACCTTAGACATATGATGCTATGTTGTTTAATTTCCTTCAACTAAGACGATTTTTCTATTTTTACAAGATGTATTTCTTCACGAAACTTACATTGGTTTCTTTCATAGAGAGTTCTCCATTCATTTAGATTAAGTAATTAGAACCATTAGAGAGGAAATTATGTATAAATTAAGGTCCTTACGACATTGGATCATGATTCAAAGGCTTCTTTCAATGTAACATTTGAGTCATAACAATCAAAACCAACTCTTCATGTAGGATTGAATGAAGGTAGACCTTCCTATCAGAGGATCATGCCATCTGGTTTGGATATACATATAAGAAATGAAATGTGTGATATATCATTTCATCAAGTCAGTCAAATTATTCTTGTGGTTTATGTGACAGTTCATCTATAGATATCTAGTCACCTGAGGATCTACAATGCGATGAAAATTGGACATCAATGGGAAAAACCGCTTCTGTTCCGTACACCAATGAGTATGGGGTTTCTTGTTTTGTAGTATTTTTTGTATTCTAATAATATAATAATGAATAAAATAGATTTTTAGGACATGATATATTATCTTTATTTACCACGTTTTCACTTTTCTTTGAAAGGGTTATATTAAATTCCATTGTCTATCCATTATCTGCTGCATTACAGTGGGATGAATTGTTGGATTCAATATTTTACTCCTGATACAGTTTTTCCACATTAGTGGAATAGAAATTGGTTAAATTGTATATTAATATTGTATGATGGACACATAACTATGTAATGATGTTAGCTTATATGATTTTAACAATTCTATGGGCTTAAACATCTTTTAGTGGTATTGCCTCATCCCATTTGTAGAAGAAATCCATAGAAGTAAGGATATCATTTAAGTTATAAGCCGTACTAGAGGATATGGCCACACTAAATCCATAATCCTTATAGAAAATGGACCTGGGTATTTGACTGTATATATAAATTCATGTGGTTGACAGATTAAACTATGATGCACCCGATAGGAATTATATTTCTTGGTAAATTTTGCTCTATCTTATTCCATCGAAGGCTAGAAAGAACCAAGACATTTAATTTTACCAAAAATCATATACCATGACTAGTGGGAACCCTAGTATCCTTCATATAATTATTCTATGACATACACAATATCTACCCCAGCAACACATCTATGAATGACTCCACCATTGCCCCATTTTTAGAGTACTTTCTAATGATTTGGACCATAAAAAAAAGTGAAATTGGATGTTTGCCACCAGATTATATATCTCCATGTTATTTCAATTAGTATTTCCCCATCTTGAGGGTAATCCATGATAGGTTTTATCTATCCCATTATTGTATAATATGACCAATAAACTGGACTAATTTAATATATCTTTTCTATTCAAATCTAAACAAAACGTGAGACCATTTAACAGTGGGAAATAGTAATGACTATTTTATCTCAATTTGGATTTCCAAAAGCTGTAGAAGCATTTTTAAACCTATCATATTGGGAATTATTTGATTGTGAAACATGTATAAATGTTGTCCCTAAGGGAAATTCTACCATTAAACCTCAGACATAGTCAAACCAGTTAATTGGTTTCTTTTTTCTGATGGCGTAATTCCCATTTATTGTTTGGATTACCAAATCTGGATCACATTTCATATATAGATTTTTCATAGGTATTTTATGATCAAATTCTATCTTTGGAATGAGAGCATCATATTCTACCTCATTATTGGCAAAACAATATAATAACAGGATGGAGTACGGAAACAATTCATTCTCCAGGGAGATAAACACAGTCCCTAACACTACATAGTTGAGCGTAATGTATTCCATTTATTTTATATTTGGATGCTGGATTCTATGTCAAAATAAATTTCCCATGTTTGGGGTCCATCTATAATAAGTAATGTTACATCATCCGGTAGTACAATATTTAATGGAATCTTGGCTGCAGATGGGTATTAGTGAGGAAATCGACCAAATCCTAACCCTTGACTACGTTCTGAGGCACAAATACTATGTTGAACTACCAAAAAATTAATTCCCATCATTCCAGATGTCAGGTCAATATATAATGACTGGGTAAAAATTTGAGAGTCTTATTTCGAGAAAACAAGGTGAACTCATGGTGCTTTAAGATGTGACATAACATATAAATGACAAAGATTATTTCCAATATATCTTTTGGATTTCGGAAAAAAAAATTCTCAGTATCATGAATGGTTTAAATGATGTAATAAATGTTTCTTTTTTCATTCCCATCATCATTATTCTATATGATTAAGGCACCCATTGATCATTCTAGGGCCTTTACGTGTAAAATTAGTGGATTTTAGTCAATATGTGGCTTCAATAAAGGTAGGAACAAGTGGTATTTCTTCATGGGATCAAATTAATCACAAAATTATTCATTCCACTTACATGTCTCCCCTTTGTTCATAAATTTGGATATGGGTAAACAATTTTATTTAATGTTGACTATGAAGTTACTGATACAGGACCAATTTCATTTAAGTCATCTCAATTCATTCGTGTTTTATAGAGGTCACATTCCAAGGATTGAATTGTATTTCTCATGATCAACTTTGATTCCATGATTGTGTATTATGAAGCCAAGAAATATTTATAAGGATACACCTGAAATCACATTTCAAGTGGTTTATCTTTAGATTATGATGTTGAAGCTTACTAAACAGAGTCACTTTGTCAGCTAGGTGGTCAAGATATTGTTGGGACATGACCACTATATCATCTACACAACATTAAAAAAACATCACTAAGATGTTTTTGAATATGTGGTACATTTCACATCAATTTATGGAAATAGTGTTCTTTAAGACAAAGAACATTACCCAATTGTAGAATAATTTCTATGTGGATCTGAAAGCTGTTGATTCTTCATCATCTAGGGACCTCTAGATTTGGTTGTACCCTGAATAACTATTAGATGAATCATATTTTGTACAATGTCAGTTGAGGTCTCTAGTATCAATGCAATCATGTACATTCCTATTATTCTTATTCATATGGAATATTTTTTTCTAACCATTTTGGATATAGTACCTATTGGAAAAAGTCATTCATTGATGATTTTTTACACTTCAACAAAAAATTTAGCAGCATGATTTTAGTAAATCCTTGAGGGTAAATTCTTGTAACCCTAATGATGTTCTGGAAGACCCATGTGATGGGTCTCCACCGTGGGTTCATGTCCCAAAATCACTATTTCTATCCAGGTAAACAAATTCTGGTGCAACTTTAGAAGAATGTATATACCTCTTTTTCATTGGGATTAATGGTTACACTAATCAAATTTCTATGTGGATCTTCTTGGGTAACAATATTTATCTCTTTGAGTTCATCCATGGTGGTATAGGTTCCTTCCTCAACTGATATAGGGGAATTTCAGAGATCATCCTATTCATCATGCTCCATTGCATTTTCTTTATTATAGGGAAGAGATTATAAATCAAGTTCCCATAGAGGTAATATGGTAACTTACATTGGGAAATCCCTGGATGAGCATAACATTTCAGGCTATCTTCTTAGAATTGAGCATTATTGGAGTCATGAAAGGGAAATTATAGAATAAGAATGAGTCCATACATTTTCTATTGTTGTCATGACAACTTAATATTTTTGATTTGATAAAGATGTGAATTTTCAATGCTCAAGGGGTGAAATGAAGAAATTATAATCATGGATTTCACTATTTTTAAGTGGGTTGGTGAAATCTCCTATGCTATCAGTTTCAATTGTCCCTATTGACAATATGGAAGCTACTTAACGAGTATTTGAATTTTGGGCCACCCCTTCAATTTAATTAATAGGCATCACATAATATTAATTGATCTACATAAAGGGGTTCAATTGGATTATCCTTATACTATTTTGGGAATTAATTTATGTAACATCAGCCTTCATGGAATTTTTACTCCTTTTTTTAAAACCATTGCAATGTACTTTTAATCATAGGATAATAAGGGCCCCTTGTCCCCACGAAATGTCCCAAATTTCCCATTGACACAATATTTGAGACCTTAGTTGCATGGCTAAATAGTGGTCTCATTTTGATGCAGTCAATGTCGTCCTAGTTGATCAATAAATGATATATCCTACCGAATAGACATAAGATATGATTCAAACATATGATCCTAGTACTAATATTTTTGTTTGATCTCACAAACTATATCTTGCTCATTATTTTAATAACCATGTAACATTAGACTGTATGGAGACATGTGTGATTTATTGAGTCCGAGATGATGATGTATTCAGAGTGGAATGAGGTTACTCCTAAGACATTTTCAAAGAAGGCTCATCAGATATCTATGTCATTTATTCTATTTGTGATTTATAAGAGTTTAACATGTACTTGTTTGATATAATCCTTGTCCTGGTCTTTTTAAGAGACTATTTCATGGAATTATTGAGGATCAATTCCTATATGATATACATCAGCAAAAACGACTAGGAAATCTAATTCTGGATTAATTTATAAGGCCTCAATAAGTGCATCATATAGGTTCTTTGACTGACTTAGAGCATCTTAGATAGATAATTTGGTAAAAACATTGTATTTTTTCTTCAAGCCATCATATTTCCGATCCAATGTTCTATGCATTCCAACTTGGGAATTAACTTTTGTAGTCTCATTGTGTGCAGATGTTTCTTACATGGATAGGATTCACATTATGGTAAGAGTTGTAAGTACTCTCATTCTTGGTGTATTTGGTTGGATAGGTCTACCTACCCAAAAAGGGGAGGTGATATATCCTCTAACTAATATTCTAAGATGATCATGTTAGGTAAGACCATCTTATGTGTCAAGGAAGAACACACTTTTTTAAAGATAGATCGCTCAATATAATTCAAAAAAGTTTTTCCCATGTAGACAGTTCGATAGAGGGTTCGGATGATTTAGTGAATCCTTGAATTTACATGTATTACCTATATCTTCAACCTCTATGGAAAATTCCCTCAATTCCCCATTCAAGTATAGGTAACTTGTGTTCACAATTAGAATGGTCATGTGCAAATAGATACATTCAGTGAATAAAAATAATGGGGTTATTGATTAATTATTCATATTATGATGATTCTTCATGATGGGTTGACTCTTATTATAACATTTAATGGGGGGATTTATGATATTTTGGGATTGTATGTCCAATGTCTTCTATGATCATGGAATACATTATCCTAATTATGAGACCATATTATTTTTCCTTTATATTTTTCTAGAAAAAACACTTTTTTGAGGATCATACTTCATATGGATATTCTATTGAGGAAGCCATATTTTATCTAAGGGAAGGGGTTGAGTGAACATTTAGGAATTTCAACAATGATCAGAGAATATAATGAGTTTTTTGATTATTTTTATTACTATCAATTCACCTAACACTAGAATACTATTTCTTTTAACTTCACTCCACTCACCTTCCTATTCATGGTTATTACAAATAACGCATGCTACTTGGGCTTGTGAATTTTTCAATTTCACATTCCTGGAATACACAATATTATGTTAGTGGTCTTCAAAAAAAAATCCTCGATTGGGTGCTCTATCATTTGATGTAAGGTAAAATAGATTTTTAGAACATTGTCACCATTTTCTCAGGAATATTTGGCTTTAGAAACATGACTATGTTTTTTTCCAATGTCGAGACGATTCAGTTGTGGACTTATTCCTTTTGAAAAGAATATACCCTACTTTTCATCTCCCCAAACTACTTATTCTTTTTATATTTTTGACCATCTTTATGAGTATAGAATTTATACTAATTATTGAGGGGTTAATCCCTATGGTATAGTGTAGTCTTTGATGTATGAGAAGGTACAAGTGCTTACTTAAATGTAACTATAGTGGCCACTGATTTTCGAGTTTACCTTCCATGAGCTGATGGAATCACCCTGGACCTTTCCTTGGTCTCTGTGATAGAGATTTCCACCAGTTGATAAATTGAGGCCAAATCACAAAACTCTTCAATGTATTTTATAGAAATCCATGTTGTAAGAAACTTATCGAAGATATTTTCTACATAGATAGGAAAAATTATTCTTGACGAAATTGAGGTAATGGAATAAGATTGTTATTTATATCAAATACTTCTATCATATATCATTTTATTCTCTCATTGTTTATAGTTCCTAGTATCAAATAGTTTTTTCTTCAATCGTGTTATATTGAACAAGAATTTTAATTTATGATGGTAGACTTCCCATCCCATGCTTTTCTAAGACTACCAACTTTTGAACAACATGAATGCTGGCCCATATAGTTATTTCACAAAACACCTGAGCTTCACCGCCATTATTTATTCATGGGTACATAAAATGGATTTTTTGTATAATATTAAATGTTTCGTGTTCTTATCTGGATCTCCTAATCCATTAAAGATAAAAAATCATTTATTTCTAATTTTTGTAAGGGGAGGGATAGGATCTACCCATTCTAGGTAATCCTTATTTCATCCTATTTCGGACCACTATATCTATCGATGGATTTAAATATTGTTTTTAATTATTCAATTATTTTAATTAGAATTAGAAGAATATCAGGCTAATTTGGGACCTGAGAAGGTGTAGTGGATGGAACATAAATAGGTGTAGAGACCAATAAGACCCATAGTGGTAGCAATGCTAGTATCATTCATGGGTAACGCATAAAGAAATGCTAGTAAGGATGTTACTAACCATATACCGGTTGTCCACCCAATAGAGGGTATTCTAGATATATTGTTTTGAGATCTGAATATATTGGTAGTTGGTAACCCACATTAGGCGAATGATCCATATTTTCATCAATTGTTGCGAGGAAATTTCATTGCAGAGGTGTGCTAACTAGAAGTACATATTGAGGATCTTCCTATAGAGAATATATAATTAGAATACTAACTCGATGTAAATATACATTTAGACATCTCAACTATCTCATTTCTTCCTCTTGTAGACAAAACCTTTCCACTAACGAAAGGATTTGACCCTCCCTAGTAGAGAGGTTATACAATATCTGACTCTTAACATTTTTTCTATTGGGTTACTTTAGAGGAATTAAATGGGGATGGTTTTAGGGAGTTAATAGATTTAGAGGAATCAATTTGTATCAAGTACACAAACCTAATTTTTTGTTTTAGTGTGGTCCAGATTCTAAATCGAGAGTACCACTTTTCAATCCTTTGAGATAGCCTTATGTTATAGAGGGTCATCGATGATAATATTGATGACGTTCATAGACATGTAATGCATCACATGCATTCTATTGGTATCTCAATGAAAAAATATTCTTATATGCCCTCTATTATACCTTTTCCTCTTCTTTTTTGCTTTCTTTGGATCAGTTTGATAGAATATAACCAAAAGGGGGTCTCTATTTAGTTTGGTCATACATGTTTCATGAGATTTTAATGGATCATGAGATGGGAAGAACTAATAGGATTCATTTAGTGGAATCTTTCTAATTTTAAAAAAATTGATTCATAATAAGGAGGTATTTTTGAGGTGAAAATACCCCATACATACATGTTGGGTATGTTCCTGTTCCTATTTCATAACATTTGGGCATGATTAGATGGCTTTGAGGCTTCAGTTAAAAAATAAACTAAACCTGGAGGCTCGGGATTCTCTTGATCTATTGTGGATGATACTAATCTAAATGGTCTTCTGATATTATGGATTTTTTTAATATGGGCTAGATGCATTATTTTTCACTCACTCAAATCATCGGTTTCTGAATATTGATGTTGTAATTCTATCATCTTCACAATCTGACAACTCACATCCTCTAAATGAGATAGCTTGTCAATATTCTCATATACATTATGCAATAATATCTCAAAATCTTACACTATTATTGCTTGAATATAGTGAGAGTCAGTCCAGGAATGATCTTGTTGACCTTATCTATTTTCATGAACATATTTCATTCATTTTAGGCAAACTAAGTCAATGATGTTTCATGATAATACATTTAACATGTATTGTTGTCAGAGAGTGTAGTGAAATGAAATTAACTATGTGCACCTCATACTCTGATACATACACTAGATGGGGTATCTGTGATTAGTCATATCATCCTTATAAATGAATCGATGCATGGACATTGAATGTCTCCTTGCTATTTCTTTATCTTTGGATGTTTGGAATCCATGACTGATCCCAATTTAATTTGGTGTTGTAACCATTCTACTACCTTATTGTCAGTTTGATACTCGTAAATGTGTAATCAATTTTCTTTTAAGTGGGGAAGAATTTTCTATATATTGAGGAGTATGGAACTCAAAAACCATTCTACCAACAACTTTGGAATGGTTAATTGAGATGTTGTAAAGGGTTTTTCCACACATGGATGGGCCTATCTGGGGATTTATTGTTACGTGTTTCCCATAGGGTTTTCCATATTCCCCACTCTTTTCATCTTAGTGGTGACAAATTTTAGTGCCCACCATAGCTTCCTCATCCCTCTACATCTCCTCATCCTAGAAGGCAAGAATATCTAGTGCCTACGTGATGAGCATCCTGTGGATCTGGTCTTTGGTTTGCTCGATTTTTGTCATCGGGAAATCGGACGATTGGTTTCATTTGATTCAAAACATGGTACGACAATAATTTTATTCTAGGTACAGTATATAGTTTTATATAGTGATATTTGGAATGATAAGATCCAAGGTCATACACAGATCATCCACATCTCATTCATTCAATTTTGTTTCTACGATGTCACGATTTTGCATTTAGTTTGGAGGCAACATCTAACAACTTTTTCATGTCCTGATTGGGTTGTAGTGGCTAGTTCTTCATATTTTTCTTTGTCCAATTCATGGTGGAAGATGGAGGCCTCAAGAAAATACAAATTGAGTAGCATCCCCTTTCAAAAAATGGTTTATGAGTGGACATGTATTAATTATCGATGCATTGGTTGTTTTGACGACATTCTCTGAGGGGTTTTATGTCACGGTGATCATCTACATTGGTTAATAGATTTATATATCATTTAGCCTTCATTTTATAGTTCTAATATATAAAATGGGATAGGTGATGCGTGTGTGTGTAGGTAGGTGGTGGGATAGAACTAGGGGCACGATGAAAACTCTCAGTTTCTTTTTGGGTGGGTCTGGTACTAGGAAGAATTCATAGGCCATCCCTCTTATGTTTTTATTTTATTTCTTATTGAAACTTCTTTAGATCCAAATTTATCATAATGTGATTAATTTGAAAAAAAATTGGCAGTTTTGTGGATAAAGGCTATAATAAGACTAGTATGTCATTATTTGCAACATATTTTCTCTAGTTCAGTGGATATTTTTCTACGTTCACTAGAGGTTCCTCGACCTTGTTTGACCAGAGTGGAAATTTACCGATTTAATTTTCACATGATATGAGATTGGTTTGGAATCTATCTTTTATGTTTGTATGAAAATAACTCAAGGGTGGTTCAAATAATGACCACCACCTTTGGAAATCATGTAGTTGAGAACAGACTTCACCTTCCAATGAAAAGGAATCAAACACTATTATTCTTGTGTTGTCAAGTGTCTAATGATATGAGGTGTTTCTCATCGCTATATTTCTATTTGGTGAATTATTTTGAAAATGAGAATCACTACTATTTGGAAAACATTCACAGTGAATGTCATCAAGGAGACCACCATGACATTGAATTACATCAAGGGGAATACCCACTAGATCCTTGTCCTTCTAGCCAGATAGAGGGTTTTCATGGATCTCATCAAGAGATAGGCTCTTGAGAATGACCAGAGTGTATTCATTAAGAAATATTTCATGGTGAAGTGTCTAGTGAGGACCTTAAAAATTACTACTAATGCTCTCTTAATTTGGTAATAGAACGGTAGGATATTGAAATGTTACAAATAGATATATGAGGGATTCAAGAACTCTGGTGTTATGCAATTCCTAATCATTGATTGGATCTTGGTTTTCCACTCATGTTTGGTGAGGATTTTTATGAAAATATTTATTATTAGAAATTGTGCCCATTTTTAGGCAGAAGTGGTCATCAAGAGAATTTTTTTGTGCAAGACGTGAAGTGTACATATGAATAGGTTGACTACCACTAATTAGAAGGCGTGTATTTTCTGGATCTGGTTTCCCATATAATGTGGGGGAGTTTTCTCCTAGACAATCCTATATGAGAATAGATGTGTCTCTACTATAGGGTGGAATACTAATGAGAGAACCCATTAGTAGGTACATAGTTATGTGTATGTCCTTCAGGAACTACGGTAATCCCCATTATGATAACATAGAATATATGTATGATATAGGTATGCATTTTTGTATGACCATTCACCATTTCTATGATATTCTTATTAACTTCAGCACCCATAATTGGGATATAAATCCACTATATATTTGAAGTAGTTGTATGTACCTTCTCCTGTCATCCCATTCCTTCCAGGGAATATAAATAGAACTCATGTGTGGGGATATAGAGTTTTGTCTTCCCACTTCTTATCATCAGTTCATTATGAAACAATTCTCAGGGTGCTACCAGACAAGGCATTTGGAAGGCATGATGGGTAACTATAGGTGTATATGTCTGGTCATTATTCGATGCTAAACAAGGAGACTTATTTGATTACTACCAGCTTTTTCTGAATGAAGGAATGATGTTTGGAGGCATTTGTATATTCTTGATTATAGCTTTCCACTATATATAATAGGTGGGATTCATTTAATTTCAAAGGATGAGCTTGATTAATGGATGAATGAAGTCAGAAGGGTGTATGTGCCTGCTTGTTTTCCCCCTCCAAACATATAATGTCAGATTCTATGGATGGGGAAAGTGTGTGATCCTTTACCATATAGGCTAGTTGTTTCCCCATTGGATCTTCTTTGTACCTTGGTCTAAAATACTAATGTTGTTTGGATGAGGACAACACCATCATCATGTTAGCGGATAAAACCACATGGCATTGGTGGTGGCGATTTATAGGGGTCCTTGAGAAGAACCACTATATCTCATGGATGAGGCCTTACCAGGCATCTTGGTCCACCTCCCTGAAATATGGGAGGGACTAGTTGATCATTCCATTGACATGATCCTAATATTGTTGAAGATAGTGGTCAATACCATCTTCTTCAAGACCATCATTCCTCAGTGACCGAAAGGATGGTGGTATAGGATGAGATGAAGGTAATGATGGGTGGCCTACAAGGTTGGGATCGTACCATTTTGATGGCACACTCAGACTAATGAGTTTGAAACCCAGTATTCAATATGTTTTGTTGGCGATGGCGTCCTTCATTTTGATGAGGATATAGATAGAGTAGTAGTCTGTAAATCTAATGGTCATAACATTAATTATTTAATTTGATTCAGAAGGGTTCTAAAAATGAATTTATAGGGAATATGACAAAAATAAAATGTAATTCAATCAAAGCGGAATCTCATTTGAGTTGACACATGGGTCTTTGATTTCGCTACTTGTTTTCTGTTCCCCTTTGAGAGTGAGGGGGGTCTAGTAGAAATGTTATACTATAATCTTGGTTAATAATTCAACTCAGGTTGAATGGTTTTTTTAACATAATATGGGGACATCGTGATGGACTGATATTTCCAAAAGGGTTCCAATGGGATTATTTGTGGAACCAAAAACACCCAATCATTCGATATTTGAAGTGACCTTCATTCCAAAGGCCGGAACTACATAGGTGTTTTAACCAATTACGATTAAGAACTCACATTGAACATGTGCATGGGAGGTTGGGCTCATCACACCCTTTTTGGGGGATTATTGCCTACTCCCCATTTATATTATAGATATATTATATATTCATGAATCCTTCCTTAATTCCATCTATAATGGGGGTTAATCAATTAATAATAATCAATTATTAATAATTATATATCTGATTATCAAATGTATGTATCCAATTTTCTTCATTAATGGTGATATGTGTATTTATATTATGTTCTCCCTCAATTGTATCATTTATTATACCACTAATAGATTTATTGGTCATTGTTATGGTGATGATGGTTTCATTTACACACAGTGGGGCACTCAAGTGTTTATATCATTCCATGTAGATGAAGCTCGCCCTAGATTTTTTTTATTATACAAGGAGATAAGATTATTTTTTATATTGGGATTGAACCCATAGATAAGATTCCTACATACCCTTTGTGAATGGAATCCGAACCCACATAGTTTCACACCACATACTAGGGAAAATCATACCTTTTAAGGTAATGTGATAAGGAAACAAAAATACATTTTAACAACATGTGGTTATGGAATATTCACAGAATTTGCCTAGTCAATATCTAGTGTAGGACATATGACGAAGAAGCCCATGGAACATAGAAGGTTTATTTGTTTCCTAGTTGAATGAGACCATACTAGGGATATGGCCTAGGAAGAACATGTTTGATCATTTTATTGGATTCAAACCTCAGGGAGGATTCCTATGTATGTCATTTGGATAGGAATCAGAACTCACAAAGTTCAATCGCAAGAACCCTTGCCTATAAAGGCCCTCAAGGGTATGTCCCGGAAGAGAGTATGGTACTTGGAGATGATTATTTTTGGGATTATTCCTAAATATGATGCCCATTTAAATGAAACCATGAGTATTGACTTAACTAATGGTGTCTTTGGGGATTAAAATAAGGCTTACTTCTAATGAGTATTCCCGAATTAAGAAAATTCGGATTAGTTATTATTCTTAAGGAGGATTCCCATTGAACTCAGGCCCTATGTAGGATTATTGCCTATCTGAGCTCAAATAAGTCCAATTTATCCTAGTTCAATCATTCAAGTGGGTTGGTTGTCATGATCACTCCTACCCTCTATGCCCACATCAACCCAGATCGGTGTGAGAAACAATATAATTTAGACATTTTGACAAACCACACACATTTCCTCCATCTCAAGAGGAAGATGAGGAGGAAGATGGCGGAAAGGGCCAGAGTTATGGAAATTAACACCCTTATCATCACCATGGAAATGAATGACGGTGAAGTATATAGTGATTTAGAGGATTAAGAAAACATACCCCTACATGAATAGATATGGGTTACTCTAGGGGGACTTGTCTAAAATTTGTTATATAGTGGGATGAAGTTTTGATTTCATGTTTAATAAAAAAGAAATAATAATCATCACACCACCCCCTACAGGGATCCATAAGCTCTAGATAGTATATATGAGATTGGAAGGATATAGTCAAACCCTAATCCTCAAGACCGAGAACTCCCTAACAAAATCCCTAGTGTAGGGGTCCTCATTACAGAAGATATAAAAATTTACAAGTTCCATGGGGATCCTAACAATCTAAAAGAATCTGTGCAAGATACCTCTACTAGTAGATATACAAATACAAATGGGAGACACTCTTGCATTGTTTTTCCCATGGTTTTGTATGTTATGTTCCTTTTGTGGAGGTTTTTATTTAATCCTTCTCTAAAAATAAATCCAACAGATGAGAATGCATTACATGGAAGGAATTAGAGATGGAATGATTAATTGATCACACTGGATGGAGGGTACGGAGATCCAAGTGGTTGTTGCATGGGGTACATAGTGCCGGAAGGTCTAGGTGAACTAATGGCACATTGAGTGATGCACAACCAAGATAACTACACATAGGCGAGGCTTTTCATGAAGCTTAAATGGTCACACCAAGTATTCCCTAATGTAATATGCACATGTCCCTGTATTAGGAAGTGGAACCCATGACTTTCCATATTTATTAGGTTTTGGGAGAATGGGTGGTGTAGGTGTATTTTGTTTAAAACCCTTGAAAGTCTTTAGTTTCACTATTCCCCACTAATTCACTCTACTTTAGGTGTTGAAGGACTATCTAAAAGGTTACGAAGGATTTGCGTAAAGAACTTGGGTTATTATAGAATCAGATGGACTTCATGGAATTTTATTTGTACAAATGAAAACCCCATGGGACAATTTATATGAAAATATAGAACCTAGGTGATCGAGTAATATCTCAAATGTGTTTTTCAGAGTTCAGTTCATTGGGTTCTACGCAGGTTTCTTATGCGCCGATGGTATTTTGAGGAGGCATGCACGAATGAACTTTGGGGACATTGTAAACCTTGACCTATTCCACTTTAATTATTCTATTTTGCCAAAGGTATTTTCCTTTTTCATTTTTCAACCATGATGAAAAATAGAGTGCCAATTAAAATATATAATGACTTTTCTAAAAATTATATCATTTTTATCAAAACGTTTTCATTAAATAAAATTATTATATATAATATTAACAAAATTACTTTTTAATGTTTATAATAATGAATTTATTTTCTTGGTTATAAAGGTAGTGTTTATATAATAATATTAATAATATATAAAGGTTGGTTAAAACTCTATGTCGTGTGTAATGCATGTTATTCTCTATGTGTAATGAAATACAAGATATTGAAGAATTTTTTTTTATTTGAAAGAATATAATTTATAAAAACTCATAGTGTTATAATTATATCCATGAAATTCTCCTGAGGCGGTACATAAATGTTCCTACTCACCCCGAGAGCAACTTAAAATGCATGGTCTAGTCTAGAGGACCACTACACCTGAAGGGAACCTCCCTAAACAACAAATATTTCCGACTAGTTGTTCGAGTCTGAATAGGTGATATTGGAGATCCCATACCTCAGGTTGATGATATTTATAATATTCATGTAATAAAACATCACTTCTAAAGATGATATAATAAAATAAAAAATTTAAAAAAAAATATAACAATAAAAAAACCCAAAAACAATTTACATACATATCAATATAGTTTACAATGAATAAAAGAATACAAAAATAGTAATTAACGATCACCCGAAGATTATCATATTTGAAAAGACTCAAAATATAAAAAAATAATAACTATGTTGAGGTAAATACAAACTATAATACATTTTCCATCCTTCACACACACCATAGAATCCATCTTCATTTTGGTCAAAACCGCGACCCTTATCCCTGACCTGATCTCGAAACCGTAAATTATACACACACCAAAAAGGGAATATGTGGGAGTGTTTATGAACTCAGTTTTCCACAACCAACATGTGACTATTTTACATCCAAAATTATACAATTTTATACATTCTTAAATAAAAATTACCAAATCACACATAAAAATAAATAAATCACTCCACTTATTCCCAATAGTCATAAGGGAGAATTTTACCTACATCATCAACACTAGTACATCTATATATTATTTCTATAAAATATATATAATTTTATACTTTTTATGGATTAAAATATATATTTTCACTAGATAGTTTTCTGATCTAAATACACAACATTTCCCATAAGGATATAATACCTAGAGAACCTATAGATTCCTCCCATAAGCATACCACTAACACCTCATGCCATGAGACACTTCATGTGCCAACAATAAAGTTACATGCATATCATACACATTCCCATCAATATATCCCATGTACAATACAAATATGTTCAAAATATCACCATCGTCTCATCAACCCAATATCCAGAGTAATGATTTCACCAATCCTCCCATGTCTAATAAATCATTTTCAGTTAAATAACTTCATATCCCAAGGAACAATAATATTTTCCCTCCATTAATCGCCACCCATCGGCCTAAAGTATAAATGGAAAGACATAACCCCTAATTGATGGTCTCATATACCAACTGTAATGGATTTCTATGATGAGAAACTCTTATATAACTTATGTGTATCATTATCCCCTAAGAAACCATATCTATGGAGGCCTCCACCGATAATGGTGGTGAACACCACATCAGCTGAGTCTTATTTTTGTAAACACGAATACAACAAAAACATTGGCCAAATGGTGAGAAAATCACCAAACGTTCTCATCAAACAACATAAAAAAACCTTTCCTTTTAATGTGAACCTTGCCTCCCATCATCAGTAAGGACATTCCATATTCCTCATCTCAATGATCACAGTGTCTCAAACATAATGATCAGAACCATCCCATAAATATCTGTTTATGCCCTCATCCTAAGAAAACACACTTTCTCATTCCTGTAGATCAAAATAGCCTCATAATCTCATCATCTCAGTCTCTATGATGAACAATCTCTCAATACCTCTTGTTATTCACATCACGTTCCCATGTAACTCATGCAGTATTATCATAATATTGTTATTTTAAAATATTTAAACCTTCATCATAACCATACCAACCAACCTCAATACCCACAATAATCATATGAATTGTAAATAATCATGATATTTACCATCAAAATTTCATAATAGTAATTAAATTATTTGAGGGAAAATTAATTTATAATCAGTTTTAGATGAACAACCCAGACTTCTATATTTAATAACAAACAACATAACAACCATATATTTTAAATAGAAGTGTATGAAACATCTACTGTAGACTCGTAAGAATTATCTAATAACATATAGAACTATAATTATATTCATATTGAATTAATATGAGATTTTAAAAAAATCCATTAAAATATAGAAAATGAGATCACATAGAATCGAAATTCCAAACACCATGGTAAACAAATAAAGATTGAATGAGAAATAATGTGAATACAATTAAACTTACAATGAACCCAACAGTATTAAATTCAAATCACCTATAAAGGACATACAATGGAACCTAGTATTATGAGAGGGGAAGTTCCCAGGATGGACGTTGGTGTTGGAAATTGTGAAGAACATATGAAAATAAATTAAAATAATAGAGTGGTAAAATGCTAATTTCACCCCATTAAATGAACTAAATTATTTGACGACATGGTTTGAGGGATTGATTTGGTTAAGGATGTTATAAACATGTTTTATAAAATTTTACTAACCACCCACTTTAAAACACAACTCATGGTCTGGTAGGATAGTTTGGCTAGACCATGGGCCACTAGTTCACACTCACAACCTATGTGGCACTAAGAAAGTGGAAATGGTCACACGGTTTTTAGAACCATGAATATCCCATGAAAAACCAATATTATAACTATAGACATAATTTATGGCCATCTTACCCTCCTAAAATTTATTTTCTATCCTTTATCTTCAAAAATATGGGAGGCATGATTTCCATTAATAGGAAACCTTGTTTAGAGAGCTCGTGGGACTCCTCCTGCAATTTCGGAAAATTATGTGTCATGTATTGATGCCCCAAAACCCTTATTATCCCCTAATTAATTCATTAGGCCTTAATAACCTTCTAAAAACTCCATAGATCATTAGTTAACATGGATTTATGATTTGAAACACAAATTCATTGATGATCTATCTGGAAATCGTAAAATTCAAAATGTCCTAGATAAGTTACATGGTCTATAAACACAAGATGATTCAAAATCCCCAAATTATGATTTCTCATCCTCAATTTATTATTCTCACACTGATATTATAAATAAAATTTAAATATAATCAATATATCACTAAAATACCCTGTTTTATCATCCAAATTTCAATTTCTCTTGCTTTTCTTACCACCATATGAATTACCTTCCCAGTCACATCCAAACCCAAATTGAACACATAAATGGTTCTAGAAGCCATCATAGGACATAAATTTCCTCAAATTACGTAACATTATTCTTTCAACTCATCATATTCTTAAACTATACATATTTCATACACAACACCAATAACCTATACATCTCATTTGATGATCAACGGTCATGAACCAAAACTAATACCTAACTTGTCCCCATGTCACATGACACCCATGAGGTCCCACATCTCAATTTATGCTCACATTTCCTTATAAATCCCCATAATTATAATGTATGAACATTGTGTTTCATATCATGTATCACACATAACATGAAGGGAATAATGAAATATATTATACTAAAAATTTAAAATATTTTTACTGATTTTAATAAAACTAATCTACAATACAGTCTTTAATAAAAATTATACTATATTAACATGCATTTCAGACACCAATGACTTTCACCAATGGCTTATGATATAAATGATACTGGGTGTTATAGAACAAAAATATATTAATAAAATATTACTATTTTTTATAATAATATATAACATAGCCATTATATTAGTAGATATGAAAAATATTTAATAACTTATTGTCATATATGGTCTATAAAAATAAATTATGAATTCATTGATTTCTAATTTTATATAAATTATAATATAAACCCATTAAATATAAAGGAAATATTTTTATGCTCCCAAATCCATGTTGACTAAATAAATTAAATTCATAAAAATTTGAGAATGATATTATTGAAATATATATTTAATATATTCAATTTTTTTTTAAATTAATCCATTACATTTTATATGCATAAGATAAGAAAACCCTAATTTTACCCATAAAACCTACATTTTTCTAAAGTCATTTTAAACTCATATCAGTGAATAACCTATTTTAAATACACTTTTTATAATTTATAAAATTTTACATGTAAAAATAAAATTTATTTTTGATATTAGAACATCAAAATTAGGTTATGGTTAATTTTTTATATTTTTTACTAAACCTTCATTTTTTTCATTAATCGTGAAAAATACTACATTTAAATTCAAAACTGTTTCTTCATCTAATTTATTTATTTATTTAAATTATGTTTTAAATTTTTTATAAATTAAAATTATATAAATTAAACAATAATTAATCCAATTTTATCATTAGAATAAAAATTAAATTTTCATCAGATATAAAAACATACCCAACATCTGACCATTTTTACCTTAATAAACTTCTTTGTCATCCCTTCTACGGGATATAATTTAACTCAATTTCTGAAACTACTATGATAATAAGTTAAAAACATTGAATAAATACTTATAATCAGAATAAATTATAATTTATTTTAATGTAAAAATAGTTTTCAATAGAAAATAATAGTGAAAGTGATTAAAATTTATTACAACGATTAAGAGAAAAATTGATTTATAAAGGAGTAAAACTTAAGCTAAAGTCCCTAAAAGACATAGATACATGTAAAAAAGACACTTTATGTTCATATTTATATCATATATTCAATTTAATTTTATTTTTATAATTATTGGATTCATGATTCAATAAAAAAATTTGGTGGAATTACCTTTTTAAAAATTTACAAGAATGTCATTCCATCTCCACTTTAAAAAAGAACTAACCCCTAAAAATTCATCACACATATCAATAAAATTGTATAAAACAAATATTATAAAGTAATATGTCCATATAGATCCCCTAATACTGTAATGATTATCTTGGGATGATATCCATCCAAGGATGTCTTTTGGTATAAACAAAAATGAGTTACCCAGAAACAAGGTAACATTCTTTGGTGATCACATTAATTATATTTCCATATCCACCACATTAAATATAATTATATGATGATTATATAATAAATTAATAATAATAAATATATATTTTTTTTATTCTTGATTTTTTACATTCACATACACTCACACCATCTAATGTGTAATGAAATTAAAGTTTGTGTGCACAAAGGGCTACCGGCTCATAAAATGAAGTTTTTTCTACATTCCTTTACCACCTATCATTTTTGGTAAATACTATGTAAATTATATTTATATATTATATATATTAAATTTATAATGTATTTATTTTTCTGGAATTTTTATATAACAAATACCTTTATGCATTCCATTCTATGAGAATATGACAACATCATTTGTGGAAGTGTGGAATACTACCTCCTCAAAGTGATGTGATTCATTCATGTTAGACATGGAATGTATAAAGTATGGGTTTAATAAATTAATGTTACATATATGAAATAGATATGAGATATATATTATCATATACGTGTATATATATAATTTAATTTTTATTCCTTTAACACGATAATGAAATGGAAGAAGCATTCACTCACACATATGACCTATTCTCTACTTGAACTGTTAATTTACTTTCTTATCTCCAAATATTAGTTATTATCAAGAATATATTTCAAATAGAAACATTATATTTATATATTGAATTGCATTTTTTATTATTAAATCCTGATCCATGTAAAAATACCAAAATAAAATGTCAAAACATACTGAAAAAACTTGTCAATTAAGACACAAAATAGTGAAAATAATGAATGAATGTTAAAAAATTGTTATTAAGAAATTATAATAATATCATATATGATATTATAAATATATTTAAGGTTCTTAAATAAATTATTCAAATTTTTATATGTCTTATAAATCTGGTTAATTGATGTTCACCCAAAAAGGAAATACGAGCTAATTGATTTTTGTCTCAATTTTACTTTCCAGGGGATTACACTATTTTCACCAATTATATAATTTTTTAGGTGATTATACTAACCCCTATATATTTATATCATGAATAATTTTAAATTCATTGTATTTATAGTTTCATTTCAATTTTTTCTTTCATGGGGACTGCAATTCATAATTTACAATTTATCATGGGACATTATCTCAATTTCCATTATCAAAGATATATTTTATTATTGTGCACTAAAATTATTACATATGGTTTATATACATTCATAATGACATATAATATCATAATTAATTCATTCATAATGATACTTTAAATTTTACGTTGAGTTATTTCCTCAAAATAGATTTAAAATATGCGTTACCGAGTGGAAATAAATTACATTACACAATTTATTTTAATTGAGTTATATTACTAAGTCATTTTCATTAATATACTAATATTGTGTGTGTAATTAAATTTTAAAAAATATTATTATACATATAGTTTCTTAATGTTGATTTACATTTGACTCAGATACTCTATTTATTGATTTATTGTCACAATAACTTTATGGTTTTCAAGTGTTTACATCACAATCTTATTATGTTTGGGATTCTATACATGGATTTCCATTAGAGGATATGGTTTTATAATTTTCCAATTAAACCATTAATTTTATTATCCTATGGTTTTTCATGACCATTATCATCTAATATTATCATTTTTATACTCTTTGTTACTGAAATTGTTGTAGAAAATATTTTCGAGAAAATAAAACATAATTTCACTATTTTTCAAGAAATATTTTTTCTTATAAAAATAATATTTTCTAAAAATGCTTCCTAATATGTTTATATTATTTAAAAAATTATTTATCAAAAACATTTTTACCCTTTTTCTTTTAATGTTTTTCCCTTAAATTTTATTTTATCAATCAAAACAAGTCACATTTCTATTATTTTTACCAAGAAAAGGTTATTTTTACCTTCTACAACCTATACATATTTACCCACCATCATTTCCATGAAGCATTCGTTTATTGTTTCAAAAAAATAATTATTTTTAAAAAAATTATCAAAATTTATTTTCAGTGAAAATTATTATCGAATCCTTTTTCAAAATAATAAATATATTTTCATCAACAATGTTTTTAAAATATTTCTTTATAGTACTTCAATATTCCAAGGACAACAAACCATTGTTTTAATGATATTTTTATATTTTGTATTGATATAATCCTTATTCAATATATGGAGGGTTTACAATTTATTTTGGCTAATGATACTTTTATTAGTAACTTCATGGATTCACATGTTAGTCCATTTGAAATATTCAATTTCCTATGATCATTAGAGAATGAATTTCTCCTAATTATCTATAAAATTTATCATTCATATGATTATTACCTAAATAGTATATTATTAATTATATATGGGGTTCACATTTACATTTATATGTGTAACTATGAAAATATTTATAATTCTATGATATTTGTTAAATACATATGTTTGATAATGAATATTTGATTTATATTAAATAAATATATTACTCAATATGAGGAATGATTTGGTCATGTAGTGACATGTGGGCCCCATAAATTATATATCCCCTAGATGTATTAGATAGTTGTGAAGAGAAAATTAGTTTCAAAAATTAAATAGGTTTCTACATGTATTTCTAAACTATATGGAGGATAGAACATCATAATAGAGGATTGCATGTGCCTGAGACATAATGTCCAATAATTACTCATTGTCTTTATTTTTAATTAGATTTTTACCATGATATTTTTACCATGAAAAAGTAATCATATAGTTTTCATTATTAATTAATTATTCAAATCATTCATTTTTTCAATTATATGTTTTTCCATGTTGTTTTTACTTCATTGTCATGTTATTGATTAACTAGAATGTATCTTCAGTAATTACTATTCCAGATTGACTATTCTCATTGATTTATTTTATCTTCCACTATACATAAGGATTAATACAAATTAATGGGAATTTGATCGCATCCTTGTTTTATTTCCATTCCAAAAACATTAACTTAAGTGTACTAAGATTTATATGCAATGATAACCTAGAATGGACAAATTTATCGACGAAAAAAGAAAGAAAAATATTACTTTTCAACTTTCTTATTAATTTTTAATACAAAACTCAGGTAAATATCTAGTTCACCAAGTTTAGATAAACTAATATATCTTTCGAGATTAAATTCTGTATAATCATGATAATATAATTACAGTAGACACCAACTTTTAGATAATGGGGCCAGGTCTCTATAGTCCTAATCACATTGATTCTAAAATTTTAATCCCATATTATATATATATATATATATTCATTCTTATCAAAAGTTTTGATGACTAAACCTCACAAATAAAACATGTATCATACTCGAATACCACAAACTAACATGTTCCACATTAGTTCAAATAAAATACGTAAATGTTGTTAGATCTTATTAGTCATGGATAAAAATAAAGGACATGAAATGGTCATAGTGTACCTCTTACCATAAACTACTCCTTGACATACTCACATCCTACAAGCACAACAGCATATACCTAGCCTGAAGCACAAATAAGAGAGGCATGACATCCGTATAGGGATGGACTAGCTAAATTCCACTAACCACACTATTTGTTACATATATCCTTTTCTCTATCCTCCAAGGAATGCGTGTAAATGATAAACCCATCTAACATATTGTGTACCACTCCTGATCATATATCATATCCCTGGTTCAGACTTAATTTTAGACTCCCAACTACCCAAGATGTCTTCATACAAAGCCTCTATAAGTTCCCCATCTAGGTACATGATTGGTACACACTAAAAGGTCTCTGAAACTGAGTCTAAAAATTTACTGGTTTTACATATTGAAAGAACATTCTCCAAAATACTCTCCTCGATAGCCATCCCAAATCCCTTGCATCACTACCCTACCATGACTCCTCAAACCCCCAATATTGGCTACATGAAGAATCATAATGAGTCCCAGTTAGGGCTCTCACCTGACTTAGAAAATTATTTTAAAACAATTCCTTTGGTATCTCAAATCCTAATTTAATAAATTAGTTGATGATTTAAACCTGAATATATTTACATGCCCCCTGATGGAATGAATCAATCAATCATTGAAATGTATCACCCTAGTGATGTCATATCCCACCATAGAAGGCATAAATTTTGATAGTTTTATGAAAATACTGACATAAACAATAATTGATGAATCTCCAAACTATCGGTTAATGGACCCACAAGAAAAAACATCCCTTAACATCCCTGTGAAAATTTATGTAATAACCTAGCCTATTAATAATTCATTTCTTGTTCCCCAAGCCTTCTATACTATAACTATTTGTTCCACCGTCACTTTTTCAATTCTCTATGCATATAAGTTTTCATATTTTCCCTCCAACCCAAGGGTTTCTCTAGAATTTTGAGATTTGTATAAAAATAATCAATTCAGTTATATACATACCAATGTCTACACTAACCATGTAACAATGGAGGGTACTACGACTGGAATTCACGAGTAAAATATTCCTTAGATGGTTCTACTCACTGACCTCCCCTATCAATACACAATATGACTCAACCCAATCTCACCTTGAGATGCCCTTATTTCCATATAAAAAACTACTACCTATTATATAGATTTCCCACATACATCGGGGCCTGGTCCTATGGTTCATGATCACCTTTCTATTATGGGACTTATCCAGCCCCTAAGGGTCTCCATCCCATGCACTCTCTAGTGTTACCACATCTCCACCCTCCTAAGACTCCATGAACTATGTCTAGTTGGAATCATACCGAGGGCCATGAACTATGACCAATACATCTATAATAATATTATATATAACAAATAGGGGAATCTGTAACATGCATTGCATCTCTCAACACTTTGTTATTTCTACTTTAACATATCACATGTCATATGGCCTCACGACTCCCCTACTAACACATAATATAGTCAATAATCACATATCATCCAACCTCATGTCCCATTTAATACACATACTACACTTATTTACCACATATCTTACGGCCTAATGTCCCCTTTCCTACCCATAATAGAGTCATACATCACATAACATAAATATCAGATATCAATAGTATTGGGTGTTTGATTAGATACCATTGAGTGGCTATTTAAGAAAATGTTTTTTTAAAATAAACCGCATTCATTTGTTCCAACACATCTTTAATAGTTTTAGTCCCATGTTTAATAATTGCACATATCATCAAATTATGATATCATCATGAAACACATCCATGGGATGGATGATTTGAATCCCACAAGAATCCTGCATTTGAAAAAACATCATAGATTCTTTTCAAACCGTATTTAACCCAACCTATATTTTCACAAACAAACTTCTTAGAAAAAATTACAATTAAATACTCTCATAATATGATTCTAAGTTCATATCATTTTTAATAAATACACATCCCCTTCACTACAAGTCCAATGGTACAAGTCTCATAATCAAATTACCGCACACCCAAAGGTTCCACATGAGGATGAAATGAATCCACTGTGAAATCAAACGACACTATATCAATTTTCACCCCATGATACTTGTCATGTCCCTAGAGAATGGGGCTACAAAAACCCAAAAATATTCTCCTTAACCTGTTTTGACATGATCTTAGTATTTGGTATATAAAAATATAAATAGTTTGACAAAAAATCAAATGAAACTGAACAAATATAACTTATAGATCCATATCATGGGAACCACATAAAAGCCATTCATTGGGTTAGAGGTCAATTGGACCTTAAGTGTTCATCCTAGTATTACAATGGATAACGACTAATAGAAAGAGTCTAATTAGGTGATATTGGGTATAATATATCATCTAGTGATGATAGTAATAACTTTCATATAACAACGAATGTATAAAAAACATAGTAGAGGAAATAATAGATATAGTTATTAAAAATATAGAAGATATAGGAATACAATGTGATAAACTATATATGTTAAGAAGACATTAAAAATTATTAATGCAAGGTCACCTAAATAAAAAAATAAAAGAATTGAATCAAAAATCAAAAAATAAACTCTACATTCATATAAATAACCGCCATGGTCAATATGTCATCCATCTCAGGCTCATATGCCTATCAGATCACTATAATCGTGAGAAATAACACAGTATCTGGCCTGATCTCTAAAACACATTTCTTACATGCACCATAGAGGTCCCATGTCTGAATTGAGTATGCAATTATTATTCCACTACAAACATTATCCATTACTACACAAATATTATATTATTGTTTTTATATGTAAATATATAAAAACAAATAACATTTAAAAACTAAAAAAATCACTCCACTTGAGCTCAATGGCCCCCAGTGGAATTTTACATTCATTGTGAAATGTTCATTTGTATTTTTAAAAACATAATCATATATGTATTTCCATACTTTTAGTTTTTAAAATGATATTCTTTAACCCGTGAGAACTTGTGGGATAATTCCTAGGAACACACCTAAGGAAATCATATAAGGATAATACTTAGGGTCCTCCCATTAATGTATCAGAATCACCACATTCCATCTAAAACATCATGCTTAACCGATAGAGTGACTGGAATCTCACCAAAAAGACAGTCCATATGACCCATCTCCCATAGACCTTTTTTTTTCAAAATGACAACAATAATTCAATAGGACAAAATCCCTTGGTACAGTGAAATTTGTCTACCCATATATAATAAATAACTCTCTTCTCAATATTATGAATCCTAGAGTCATGAAGCTATCCATCCTCCTATAATATCAGCCAATTCGCCTCATATAGAAATGTTGAGCCTCAACCCCTAATAGATGGTCTAAAACACCATCTCCCATAGATTTATATGGTGAGAACCTCCTTTATAAATTATATTCAATAACATCACGTATGTTTCAAAATCTATATAGGTATCCATCCACAACGGGTGCCCAGAACATCCTCAAATAAGTCATATCTCTGAGAACATGACTCTAGTTATTATGTTGTCTAACAATGGTGATCAGAAATCACAAAAATTTCATAATCCACACCATCTATGAAACTTTACATCACTTGTGAACTCGTTACCCATACGTGGCTTGGTAGTCGCATATTCTCCATCCCAACAATCATAGTACCTAAAAAAAACTATTCATCATCATCACGCATATCTTTGGAAATTAATTCATCCAAACAATCCTCTTCAATTGAGTCATACATATCAAAAAAACCATAATACCAGATCATCTCAGTCTTGATGATCAACATCACCTTAGTACCTCGGGCCATGCCCATCACGTTTCCCGGGAATTCATGTACTCATATAACATTCCAATTAATTTCAACTATTTAAATAGAGGGAATATCCTTTTGAACTGATCACATGATTCATTAATGGATTGTAAAATTTATATATGGTAGATATTTCTTATCAATAACTTATAAATTAATTCAATGATTTGACACCAAGATGTACTTTAATAAGTGTTCCACCTGGACATCCCACACATGAATATTTGTGAACGCACACCATTGTACACACATATATAAAGAAATTCATAGGAACCAACTACCAGATAATGATTGTAAATTACTATTAAAATAGTGGCCTCTAATTTGATTTTTTAATAAGAATGTGATTTTAGTCAAATTTCTTAAAAATAGGGGAAATGAGCACACACCTAATTATAATTCCAAATAGTGAGTTAATAGAAGAAAGGAAGTAAGAGGATTGAATAGAATACCACTATTCATCTAATTTTTTTTTTGACATTCATGTTGGATCATTGGTGATGTAGTTAGAAATGAACCAAGGAGAGGTTGAGGGGATGCTTCATGATTGGAAAGAGTCCAATGAATTATAGGATAAAGGATTAAAAATAAATAATGAATAGGGATTGGTAGAAATGTAATTTCACTACATTAAATGAAATGTAATTTTTTAACACATCGACTGGTATTCATGCACAAATTTTTCTTTTTCATTTCCCCAGTAGAACCCCCTTTGAATCAAGTCACATGATTTGGTTGTATGGGTTTTTCAAACTGTGCACCAATCTTATGCACTCACTAACTATGTGCAACTAAGGGTACAATCTATGACACATGGTTTTTTCAAATCATGCACATCATGTGCACACCCTCTATTAAAATATCAAAAAATATGAAGTGTCTGTGATACCCACCTATCATGATTCTTAAAACCACTCCCCGTAACAAAAAAAGATCTACATGGTTTCCCATGTAGGGTCCCATATTTAAAAAAACCATTTCCATTTTACTACAACTGACAAAAAATACATTTTTCTAGGAACAAGAAATTTTAAAAACATATGAAACCTTGATAAACTCATCATTAATTAGGTCCAAAAAAACTAAACCTTGTATTATTTATATAACATGATTTATTTTATGAAACTCAAAATCAATATGTGTCCTTCTAAAAAATATAAAATATAAAATTTCCCATGTTTTTAAAAAAACGATAGACATTAAAAATAATACAACTAGAAATTGTAATGTATATAGGTGGTAAACATAATGAATTATCATTCATTGGAGGAAAATTAAATTAATTTCATAGATCATATAGACAAATATATTTTATGAAGGAAAAATGACTGGGTCAAAGTGTTGTGACAGAGCAACATGTTTTTGGAATAAATATTAAAACTAAAATGGGTGATGAAACATAAGTCTGCTCATTTATTTTAGTGTATGATATTAAAAATTTAAGGGGGAATTTTAGAATATAATAAATTATATAATAGAATTGTCATTTATAAATATAATTACATTGTTGATTTTGTATATGACTTGTTGTTATAGAGAACAACTACTTCATTTTTGTTTTTTTGGCTGATATCACCTACTGGATTTAAAAGAATATTATTCATATTTATACTTAACAATATATTTAATGTATAAATCCCATTAATTTAATATATATTTTGTGAAAAAAAATAAATTCTAATTCATATATATATGTAATAATTGAATGAATTGACCATAAGCCTGTTTCGAAATAAATCCCTTCAATTGGAGCTTCTAAGAGAGATGACATTAGTAGACATTTCCCATTGTCAATGCCAATAAAACATTGAATATTTAAATATTGAAAAACCCCATTTATGAGATAATCTCGTGATAATAAGTATGATGGAGCAACCCATATTTACAATACGACCCAAAGAATGAACCACCATCGCACACCCTACCCTTAGGTCGTACACTAGTGTAACAAGGGGTTATGAATTGATACCCCAGTAGTATAAATTTATAAATTTCCTTATTAAATAAATACTAGATAAATTTATAATTATTTATTCTTACATTATCATTGAATATATAAGGTGTTCAATAAAAATTATATTTTTAAATGAAGAAATCAAAATTGAATTTTTTTGAGACATATAATTTCAACTCACACACAGTTTTTATAAATTAAATAATTTTGGGAATGTATAATATTTTAATTAAATATCACAATTAGATAATATTTATTTAAAAATATATCCTGATATATTTCAGTGCTGTCCATTGTACCTTTAATAAGGGACATAATGTAGTTTATATGATAAAAATTATTATTATTCAATTAATATGGTTTTTTAATTACATCATAAAACCATCATATAATGAAAAATATTTTGATAAAAATAAATAATATTTTTGAAATCACTACCTAATAATTATCCAATTATTAATTATTCATAATTTTCTTAAATAGTAATATTTATGGTAAAGATTTACATTAGATATAAATATATGGGATCTATTATGACATCAAAATGGACCAAAAATGATATAACAAATTCCATGAAAGGAATAAAAGACTATATATATATATATTTAAATTAAAATAGAATTTTTTATATATAGATTTATTAATTTAATAAACACATAATGAATCGTTTATGACCTAGATTATGATTTTATGGATTTAAAATAAATTCTATATGAACATGTCTTACATCCACATCACCAAGGTAATTGTTTTACTGTTTTTTTCTAGGATGTAAAGAATATAGAAAAAGAATAATATTTGGTAAGAATAATTAGTAGAAACATGAATAATGTCTTTAGTTTTGAATATATTACCATATATAGTCCAAATTTTTTGTTTTGAAATTAATAAAAAATTCCCCAAATTTTTCTATCAATACACATACAACCCACCACTCATCCTTCAAAAAAACCCAATGAGAAATAAGTTAGTATCTATAAACCACTCTAAATTCCCACAATGGTGTTCTAATTCCCATATGAATTTCCTCAAAATATTTTTGAACTGGCGAGCCAATTTAAGGGATCATCTCCTCTTCATTTTTATTTCAAGAACAGTCATTGTACAAAGCATTTTTATTACAAATAATGCATGTTTTAATATGTTTTTAATCCATAAAATTATATTAAATAGGTTTTCTATGTAATGAGAGGCCTTCATTCACTCCCATTCAACACTCCTTCGACCCTTTATGTGCACCGATTATACTATTTAAATAATACTATGATTTTACTATTCCAATCTTTTCCATATTAAATACACATCCCCATTTCCCATCCCCATTTCCCCACATATTTATTCTTATTGATATAAATATCATTAATTAATTGGGGGATTACTTTTATTTAAGAAAAATATTTAATATTTTGATTAGAAGTGATAAAAGGGGCCATTATGTTGTATGATCAATATTTACCACTTGTTTATGTATGTGAGATTAATGTTATGGGTGGTGCTAGAATAATATAGCTTTCTAATGCATTGGAGAATAATTGAATCTCATTAAATACCATGTAAATTGTCTACTAGTTTATCTTAAGAACAAAATTTTATAATTTATTGGTATTTAACATTGATTTATGCTTATACTATCATGTTTTATATTTTTTCAACATTCCTATATGAAAATAGTTATATTTTATTATCTCATGCTTCGATGTTCAATTTTATGATTATCACCTACTTTATGTCTCTTTTATGTGCCCCTTTATTGACATGTATTACTTTCAACACGTCATGCTTCGATTATACACTAATAAAGATTTATATATCAACCATTTCTTATGTTCACATATTATTTATCTAACATAGTATTAGAATATCATTGGAATAAAATGTCAATTTTAATAATTATAAAATGATGAAATAGTAACCTTTTATAAATTTATTATGTTATTTATCTAATTACCCAAGGAAACTAGGCCTCAAGATATTTATCGACTATGTCATATGGGTCCTTAGGCACAAAATCGTGAATTATGATATGTTAAAGATATGGAGTGGCATAATATCATACAAAGATATCAAATAGAGTGAAAAGGGGTTGATGGTTGAGAAGTGAGAGGCTCCAAATAATTAATATCTTGTTTGAAGAATATAAATCTACTTGGAGGATATGTATATTTAAGTAATACCATATATAGGACTATCGATAAAATGCATTAGACAGACCTCTGGTAAGGGGCCTGATAATTAGTTCATCAGAGAGAGAATTGATTTGATATATAATTTGATAAGGTAACTATTTGGAATTATAATTGATAAAGGAATATTCAACATTTTGGATTATTATAAAATGGAATAAATTTGAAAAAAAAATTTAAATGAACATTAAATGGGATGTTAAGAAAAGTATCAAATCTTCATTTGACTCAGTTGCATGTGTAATCTTTGTAACTGTTGGGAGTTAGTATAATTACGTATCAGGACATATAAGTTGTCTAATTGGATTTTTTAGTGCCCTAACCCAGAATCCTCTTTATGTGGTTATCATTCTTAGCTGGCCATTATTCTTTAGGCATGGATCTCTATATTCCAAAGGCTTACAACATGCAGTGAGGGTGTAAAGAGACCAGATTGTGGAGACTATACAAAATTGTGGTTAATATGATAAAGTACCAGGAATATATATATTGCAATGGTATAAAGACCATACCCCATGGATGAAATAACATGCAATAATCTAATAAAAAAAGTATCGGTAATAAAGAACATTTTTCAAACATATCATTTAAAGAAACACAGATCATATTAGTTCATAGATGAAAATAAATAGAAGGGTCACCCTTGGATTATGATAATTAAACATAAATATAAATAATGATGGAAACAAATTACCATTTATATAAGAACATCAATGATATCTTTCCATCCATCCCATTAAAATGATCAAATTTGACCAATAAGGTCACACTCTCGAGCTTGGACCCTTACATGATCACATAGATATAATGCCTACACACATCACGAAGGGAATATGTCTGGTGTGAGAATAAATTTTAGCATTCCCCCCATTGATGTGTTACTATCATACACTCATGATTATACTGGTGTATGTGAAATATAAATAAAAGAATAAAACTCAGCCATGTAATATAATAACATATCCACTTCAGCTCAACGACTACGAAAGATCATTTTGCCTTCTTCTACAAACATTATTATTAGTTAGAACATGTTACCACAATTATATATATTAGATATGAAATCAGCTTTCATATATATAATTATAGTTGTGATAATCCATGGAATATGCACAAGGAATCACTTGAAAAAATTGTTAATCCTGGTGATCCCTTTGGTTACACCTCCAAAATTATCACTGTGGTCATCGTTCGTTAAATTATACATAAGAATACCAAAATTCACACGCATTTAATGATTATTATGTCCCTATAAATAATGGACAAAACCTACAATCAGATCAAATATCGATGTTTTGAGGCTCAAAAATGTATTTTCTCTAAATAAAAATGCATTATTGGCATGAAGACTGACGTCCTTAGGTACGTCAATGACTTTTCTACCAATGTCTCATCTAAATAGCCTCATGTTTCCCAATGAGCCTCTAGCCACAACTGGTAGTCTCATCATTGTAAACAAATGGTCCATCACCATTAATATTGAATTATATGGTGAGAATCTCCCAATACAACTGATGTACAACACCATCACCTCATCCACATAGTCTATAGGGTGTGCACCAACACGAGTAGTCAACACCACCTCGATTAGAGTCTTTTTTTGGGGAACATGGTTCCACCAGCCTCTCATCCAGAAAATGATGTACATAAATCGCCATCCATAACTAAGACACATAATCCAACACCATATACCCCTATGACCAAGTCACTAAATATCGATGGTCAACACTATATCAAGTACTAAAAGGCCATCCCTGAACCTAATGACCTCACCATCTGAATATGATACTGATGTACCCTACCCTAGGGATTGACAACAACATGTGTGACCTGGTAAATGCCTGACCTTACAAACTGTGTCACCTCAATCAATGTTTTCAACGATACCAAAATACTCTAACCATTCCTGTCACATTCCCATATAATTGAGAAATTAAATATATTAATTCAATTGAATTAAAACACTCTTTACCTATACATCAGATTGAGTCCCAATCCCAATTAATAGAATAAAAATTTGTAGTCTAGTATTAGAATTATAATAGGAATATCACTTCATAAAAATAATAATTTAAATAAAGAATATAATTTATTATTGTTTCTCTTGATCAACTCATACGAAACATATGTATTGAACCCTTGAAAGAACATTAATTTCATAGTGAGATGTGAGAAAAAACAAAAATTTACTAATTGGTTCTCTATCACATTACATCATCTTCCAAATCGTCCCAAATCAGAAGAAAGAGATTTTTCAGATGAAATCACACAAAATATATGAAAATATCTTGCACAGATTTAGATCCCTATTTGGAGAGATAAATAGAATAAAGAATGATAGTTGATTAACAGTTTTGACAATGTTATTGCAACATGAATAAAGGTGATTGTATTAGAGAACATACTAAATCTTTTCCTCAAGTCCTAGGGTAGATGTAAAATGGTAGGATAACCCCTATGTTACACATAGAATGAAGGGGAAAGGAGGTGGAATATGTGAAAACTATGGTAGGGGTAGAAACTAAATTTCACACATCTATAGAAGGTGCATGGTTAACTCACATGGTTAATCTAACCATGTTCTAACCATGAAAAACCACATACCATGATGAATTACCCATTCAAGGGAAGGCACACAGTTTACCAAACAATGCTTAGACTATACTTTTTCCATGGTCCAAGGAACAACCTCACACGGTCAGGAACCTGGAATTCCAAAATGTACACAAACTATGTGAATTCACTATGATAATAATTGATTAAGACATTCATGGTAGTTCACCCACTCTAGAAATGTATTTGAAACTATGTTCAATGTTATTGGTGATCCAAACAATTTATCAAAGGATCTGACATGATTTTTCAAAACCATGTACCTCTCTCTATGCTCTCTCAAAAATATCTTTCTAGGTTCTAATGGGCCCGAAACACCCATCATACCCCAAATAACATGTGGGTAATTGAACCCATCTAAAAATGTATCATTTTTTCATAGGAAATCTGAAAATTATATTCTAAAGATAACTAAAAAATATAAACCAACTAAAAAATTGAAAATGTTAAATTTACCTAGAAAACAGCCCATTACAAAAACTCTAGAAGTTACAATTTCCCCACCTTATCAACTTCAATCTCTGATCCATCAAGGTATACCAATAGATAGATTTGGGCATACAAGTAACATCAAAATCGACCAGTACTAACTCAGTCATTTTTTATTTGTTCAATTCCATTTGGGTGAACCAATCATTGGAGTAACCTTCATAACCCAAAAAATTCTATTCTAATGTTCCACCAACCAACCCTATATTCATATGTCCCCCCATAACGTAACATCACTTACATACATAATTAGATGCTCAAATTATTCACATGCCATATTTGACACACAATAGTTCACATATCTCGTTATATGACAATATGAAGCCATCTAGACATGCACCTCATATAAAACTTTCATCACATTGATTCCCATAATCATCTCAGTTTCTTTATCCTCATACAAACCACGAAGTTTATTGATTAAAGGATTGTTATTCACCTCATTTATAACCAAAATAAAATATATTCCCATAATAGATCTTGATTCCTAATCCCCTCACATATATATACCACACATCTTAATCAAATCAAACCTACTAACATGTACCTAGTAATCCCAAAAACAATACTTGTGCACTAAGAACACTAAAACTAGTCAAATCAAAAAAAATCATGGTTTCTTCCCTTAATCATGGAAAGAAAATTTCCATCATCTTCTAATTTCCCTTATATATACTAGGTAGATCCACTATATACACCTAGCTTGAATCAAAACTACCCAAGGCCTAGCCTCACTATGAAGATACTCCAGCTACCATTCACTTACCATATAAATATGTCACATTGACTATTCCAAATACTAGGTTCCCAATTTAATAATAGATACCAACACCTAGTACCTTTTATGATCATACTTATAATAGGAAATTGTTTCCCATACCTTGGATCCGATCTATCTAAGAAGGATTCCTGGAGAACCCCTTGAAAGGTCAGATGTGGCCACATGCCAATAACTCCTTTGGATGCCACTAACACTGTATCCGGACATGTCCTCACTAACTCCACATGAAGAAAAAAGTTGAATACCCACTCATCAATGGTCTTGAAAAATCTCAATCAATTTTTCACTATAGAGACTCATCACAACCCCAATTTGGGCTCTTTAAATCATATCTACTTAAATCACATGGAATTTTCATTCAAATAATATATGAAAGGTCCTTCATATTTTCGTTGGCTATCAAAAACTATTTGACTACAAAAAAAAAGTACATCAACATGAAATTATTGACCATCACCAGGATTGCATTCAACAAGAAATCCCCAAAATGACAAACATACAGATGTCCTCTCCCACTTTAGTAGGTTAAAATATAGAAAAATAATGGAAGGTAGCCTAATAATAGAGGACTGACGTATCCTCATACTAGGGAATCACGAACTTAATGGATATGTCCACCCTCAACATCCTATCAAAGATGTTCTCTTAGAACATTTATTTAAAATACATTCAAACTAGCACCTCATGTCATCCCTCTTATTATCTAACATCCCGCCAACACTTTGTCTATCTTATAAGTGTTTATTTCATCAGCCTCACCCTCAAACATGGTGGTTTCATGATACGGTCAAATATTTGATGCACTAATTGTATCACGTTCTCTACCTCATGGGTAAAAAACCCCACGAAATAGTAGTGGGTTCTTCTAATAAAACTTGTGAATCATGTATACCATTAATGGATAATCTCCATAAGCTTCTATGATGATATGAAATGTGACTTAAACAAGGATAGTCCTAGGATTTTTGTTAAGACGTGGAAATAATATGATATCTACGGATGCTCCTCCAGAACTGGAGCATGAAATTGTGCATGTACTTATGACTTTTGATCAGCACATCCCTATTAGGACACTTCCCAAACCTCACAGGCCTCAACTCATGAACGCTCATGCAAAACCACATCACCATCCTCCTAACACTCTACCTAGATACATCTAGGTCTAATCCAACTAAATACCAATAAAATGGTAAAATGTTCATAATTATATATATATATATCATAGATATGGAATTATCTTATAGATATTGCATATCACCACACTTAGAATCCCATAATATGCAATTTCATAAAACATATGGCCACAAGGACACTCAACTATCCATATTGGAGTCAGGTTCCATGTATCAATTGTTATATTTCCCCCTACCTACCCAAACTGGAGTAAATCATCAATTGTAATCTGGCCACATGGCCTCTACCTTCTAATAATCGAGTTATGAATCATATATCACATATCTATCCAAGGAAGGTTGGTATAATGAAAACAAAGAGGATATATATTAAAACACTATTTAGCTTATTTGTTAACACTTGGAAAAACTCATCCTATGTCATTATCCATTCCTACCCCAACAATAGTTAGGCCCATATTTCACATGTATATAAATTCACATACAAGTTTCATTTGAACCACATTAATGTTTTGGATGAGTAGAATCACGCCAAAGAGTGGATAAGAATGAATACCTAGTCTATATTCCATTATTAGAACATTAATCATCCCATCCCCTCTTATCACAATATCGGATCTCAATAAAAATATCAGGAAAGAATAAAACATATATGCCTATGTTCCCATCATGAATCATGATCAAACATCAATTCCCAAACCTGTACAATGGTCAAAATCAATATAACAGATAAATAACACACCCAAGTGTCCCACTCTATTTGGAAATAAAATATACTATCAAATCACATAGCAGAAATCAAATTTCCCACCCCTAGAAACATTGTATGACCCCCATGATTGGGATTATAGGCACCTAAAAAAGAGCTATGTACCCAGTTATGAAAACATCTTATCCTCTAGTCCAACATATCAAAAATTGTAATACATAGAATGAAGAAGGAACATTTTATATCAGTTTAATACATCCCAATGCTGCTACTGATTCCAAGTCATGAACTTATCTGATTCAATTTGTAGATCCCTGACTATGATGCCACATTAAAAAGTGTTACAGGTCGGTTGGTGAATGGGCCTTTAGAATTCATCCTCATAAAACATTGTTTGACAACTAGAATCAAGATTGTAAAGAGTTTATAGTGGGGAGAATATACCTTCTTATGGTGAATATGATAAAGGATCATAAGTCTATATATATAATCTAAATAAATACCACAAATTAGATAAGAAATATCAATTAGTAAAGGAATGATAAAGAGGATGAAAGAGTAATATCAAAATACACATACATATCATTTGTTGAAAAAAAATGTCAAGCAGGCCATACATAAAAATAAAACGAATCATCGACAGTGGATGACCACAAGTACATATAAATAAAAATCATAATTATAGTGTAAAAAATAACAATTGAATCAAGAACATCCAAGGTCCATTACCATCCATCCCATGAAAAATGTCCAACTTTGGAACTAAGATCCAACAACAATGAATGGTCCCTAAACTAATCGTAGATATATATGGTCTACCCATTTATAAAAGGGACCATGTAGTTTGTGAGTATAAATATTAATATGCCAACACAAAAATATATACTTCTAACATAGATGACCATTTAGGTGTTTTTTTAATATAAATATAATAGTAACAGACACACTTTTTTATCATGATGACTATACTTGATCTCAATATCTGTATTTTAGTATATTATCTAATTCCACTATCACTATTATAAGTATTAACATGTTCCCCCATTTATATATATAGAATAAAACTTTTATATTCTTATATATAATTATAGTGGACAGTATCCATGGAAGAAGCCAAGGAATCTCTAAAAATATGTTACACCAAGTGAACCCTATGGATCCTCCGGTTGAAGTGTCACATGGAACTTTGTTTAGTCAATCACGTCATATCATCCAAAAGGAACACAAGAATAATTTCAATATGGTTCCTCAGTCCCCTTCCCAAATTATCCCATCGAATCAAATCCCAATTCTAGGATTCAAAATGTTTTTTTCATCCAAATAATAATAACCATAATTATGAATCTTGATGTCCATAAGAACATTGATTTGTTTCTTCCTAATATCATGATCCAACAACCTTATGTATCTCGGTGTTCCTTATCCCCCAACTGACAGTCTCATCACCATTAAACGATGGTCAATCAAGATCAATGTGAATTTTTATGGTGACCACCCTCAATGTAACAGCCCGAGATTTTATGAAAAAAAATATTCTTTTTATTTTACTAATGTCTTGTGTTATACGCTACACCAAAAGGAGCTTGCACAACACGCATCCTTGACTTGCCTTGCATTACACGCAATCGCAACCTTCCTCGATAGCGTGTGTGGTACGTAATCCTGAGTTTCACGAAACAATGATATGCTATTAAAATATTATTAAAACTAGCCGTTATGAATATTAATAACCACTTTTTAAATTTTAGAAATTTTAACTCTCAAAATGAACTTCATTTTTGGATTCGGAGTATCGAATTTAGCCTAAGGTGAAATTTTGGTACTTTTCGGATAACTTTCATATTCTGATGAATAGTGAAAATTACTAAATTATAATTAAAAAACAACTTTTTTAATCGAAATAATTAATAGTGATAAATCATTAATTTGAGTGGTTTTAAAGTATATTTAGAATATATTTTTACAATTTAATACAATGTTGGTCATTGGATGTAATTTCACATTTAAACTAGACATAAACAAGTGTCAATCTTTTGATAGATATTGTTTCTTAAAAACACGCTATTTGTTTTAACAGCGGGATTTAATTATAAAATTAATTAATGCAACTTTTATGTTATGAATTTGGTAAAATAGACTTCATTTTTGAATTCGGAATATAAAATATAGCTTGGGATGAAATTTTGGCATTGTTCTGAAAAACATCAATTTTTGATGAATAGTGAAACTACTAAGTGGTAGGTTAAAAACCGAATTTTGCATAAAACATAATTTTACCGCTTCTGTGAATGGAATTTCGAAAATCCGACAGACACGGTTGATATCAGTAAGTAAAATGTGGTTCAATGAGATAAAAATAATTTTTGGTGAATAGTAACTTTTTACTTTTTTTTACCGCGGTTAATAGTAAATAGGGTAACTAAGGGTAAATATGATATTAATATTACCCTAACACATGTCCTAATTCTATTGGACAAGTGTAATTCGACCAAAAACAAACTTAGGAATAAAATATGACCATTTAGGCCCACTTGGATTAGATTAGGACATTTATTATTATTTAATTCAAAGAAGAGTTAAAAGAGTTAAAATCAAAGTTTATTTACTAAAACATTTTTAATTTAGGGTTATACATAAGATAAATTCGATTGTAAATATTCATTAGAAAGCTAAAAAGATTTTCTACATAATGGTATTTTATTTGTAATTTTTAGACATCAAATAATTTAATTTATTTATGACACAAAGATGATGCAGTAATTATCTTATTAATGAAATATTGACATAATTGCTGTTATAAACACCAAAATAAATTTAATTTAAGACTTTTTATGAATTACACTAATTTTCTAGGTTACTATGATATATTAGTGTTGATGTAATCAACTTGGTTCGAACATATAATTCTTTTATGACTTTCACAAAAATCATATATCAAATAGTGTCAAAATTGACATAAAATAGTTTTTAAATCAAATATTATATTATTAATTGTTATTTTATTCCTAAAAATATAAGGTTCGGCCAAATGACTTAGATAAGGATATATATATTAATAATAAACAATTTGGGGTTCTTTTGGCATGTTATAGTAAGTGTATTAATCATATAGTGAAAGAAAAAAAAAAGACACGGTAAAAGTTAAATTAATTAACTTAGAGTTAAATCTAATTGATAAGGTTACCATAATACCCTAAACTTGTCTAAATCCTATTGGTTGATAGTATTTCGACCCATCCCCACTTTAGCTTCGAAATAAGACCCTTTGGAACCATTATAAACCGATTTTGACTTTAATATAAAATAATATTTTGAGATATTCCTAAGGTACCCCTCTCCTCCCTTATAAAAGGACACCTCCTCTCCCTCCTCCTCACACCAATTTGAGCACTCAATCTCGGCCAACCCCTGCCAAAATCTCCTCTCCACTTCCCTAAAAACATTCTAGAGGTTCTGGTCTTCCTCAAAGACCAATTTTAGTGCCCTAAGAGGAGGTCTCAAAGAGGCACTTCAAAGAAGAGGTAATTACCGTTACCAATTCTTTCATCTTTATTTCTTCTTCCACTTCTTCTTCTTAGGTTGTTTCACTATGAAGTAATAACATCAGTATCACTCATATACTGATATGTTATTATAAGTATGAAACAACCCTATTTCACCATCTATCCATCCTACGGAAAAAGAAATTACCGCGCGTGCGTACGTACGGAATACCGTCTCCACGCCGTGGTGTAATCTATTTTCCACCACCACCTTACATGGATGGGTATAATGGTGTAAAGAATAACTATACATAGTTATTACAATATCATATTGATTCTGATATATTGTATAATCCACTCCAATTCAATTCAATATTTATAGAAATGATATCATCGCTCGTGCGTACGTACGGACTACCGTCTCCACGACGCGATGAGATTCATTCTCCATGTTAACCATTTAAGAATGATTAAAATGTATATATAAGAAATAATAATGAAATATATGACATTATAAAGATACTGGATTTATGTATATATATACATATGTATGTCATCTACTTACTTCCATTTCAAGACAATAAGGAAAGGAAAACAGCGTTCATGCGTACGTACGGACTACCGTCTCCATGAACGGTGTTTTTCATTTTATTTATCTACCTATTATATATATATATATATACTGAATATATATGATATATAAATCATATTTTATATTCTGTAAGTGAGTAAATCATGATATAAGTAATAATGATGTCAAGAACAACAAGTCAAATCACCTACGATAAATGAAACGATTTTACCCAAAACGCTTCTTTAACATGGAATTTACAAAAGAACGGGTAATATAATGTCATAAGTGAACCATATATGATATCATAACAATGAATATGATTCTGTAATAAGTCAATAACATGATTTAAATCATTATACAGGAGGTTCGGACACTTACAAAGCAAGTCGGACCTAAGGTAAGGGAAATATCACAATCTCATTTTTATCCGAGATTGTTTATTCGTAAGTATTTACTGGGGTGTATTTTATCATCCACATCCATGTTTACTAAATATGTAATATTATTTCCATCCACCTAAAATTGTTTAAATCCATTTTTACCCTTCGGTAAGTTTTTAGTAATACGTATGAAAGGAATCTTTTGTCGTTTTTCGTACGAGGTACTTTTTGACTTTTCCGAAAAAAGTACGAAGAATGTTTTTTTTAACTTATACGGCATGAATGGATTTCTAAAAAATTATTTCCAAGAAGCTTCCTTTACAAGTATTCAAGTTTATTTTTGATCAACTTCTTTTATTTTAAAATTGTATGACATGTTAAGAAAGGAAAAGTGTTTTTGAAGTAGAAAGGATATTTTCCTCAAGAATGAAGTTCAAGTATTTTATCAAAATTATTTTCCATCTAAGATAATAAAAGGGTTCTGTTTTTATCCATATTATTACATGGATTTGATTATGTTGTGATGGAAACATTTTTATGAATTCCTTTATCTTATATGATTTGTTTTATGATGTCATGGTGTTTCAAGAATCCCATTTTTATTACATGTGTTATGCGATGATGTATGATTTATGATTATGTGGCACACATAAGAAAGGATTAATTATAAGATGGGTGGGACCTATATCTCCCTCCAATGCATTGGGTAAAGATTTTATATCTCATGAGATAGACATGGCTGGAACGGAAGGTTATTTCGGTTCAGTGATACAGGACTGAAACGAGGAGTGAACTCGGTTCAGAAAGGGACTTTGTCCACTAAGATAGTCTTGGCAATGAGTCATGACTAACAAGAAATTATTTTCCATGATTATGTGTGCATGCCACAAAGTTTCAAGTTTTATGTTATGATTATGGGGATCTCATTTTCAATTCTATGATTTATCCCATGTTATGATATTATGACCTCTTTTGCAGGTCAAGATTTCCAAAAGCTACGTTCTTATGTATATGATGTGATTGATATTTCTTTTGTTTACCCTTACTGAGAATTTGAGCTCACCCTTTTTTGTTTTTCTTTCCCCAGGATATAAAGAAAGGTTTTAGGTAAAAAAAGGGAAGATCATTATGGGAGATATTGAAGATCTTTCACCACGTTTAGAAGATTACGTTCCGAGTTTCCAAAGACACTAAACTATTACGATCCTTGTGTGTGTTTTTTTGTTATGTACTAAGTATTCCGCAAAAGTAATGTAATGTCCATGTACGTCAGGCTTCGGGTCTCTACAGTTGGTATCAGAGGAAAGGTTTAGTCAACCTTTGGAAACTAGATGCGAAAACGTTAGTGAGATCCGTAGAGATATTTCTAAGGTATGTCTAGGGATGTCTCTAAGGTTAAGTATACGTATAGGTTATAGTCCTAGAATTGCTCTAACGATCTTAGAATTTAACCTAAGATGTTAGATATTGAGGGTACTACCCCTTTATTATGTTGTTTTCCCTAGCATGATTTTTGCCTCTCATACTATTCTTTTGGGGTTTTAGACGATGGCTGGAACCCGAAGGAACCGTGTTAATGCGGAATGTGATGGGAAATGCAATGATTGTCCCCCTGAGGAACCAAACGATATGGGAGCCGGAATGCAAAATCTTGTAGCCATGCTCACACAACTTTCTCAAGCTATGAATCATGCAGGACTTCCAAACGAGCAAAGGAAGGAGCAACATTCTGTTGAATCCTTCATGAGGCAGCGTCCACCTTCTTTCAGTGGGTCTACTGATCCATTAGTTGCTGAACAATGGATTAGTACTACTGAAAAGATATTTTCAGTTCTTCAATGTTCTGAACATGATAAAGTCATCCTAGCAGTGTATCGTTTGGAAGGAGATGCTGATCAATGGTGGAATCTTATTAAGAATACGAGGCAAAGGGATGAAATTGAGTCTATGGAATGGGACGAGTTCAAGAACTTATTTTTCAATAAGTACTTCCCTCGTATTCTCCGAACAAAGATGGAGAAAGAGTTTCTTGAACTGAAGCAAAGGGATGATGAATCTGTTGGTACCTATGAAGCATATTTTACAAGACTTGCAAGGTATGCTTCTGGTATTATCATCCAACCTGAAAGTAAAGTTGATCGATTTTTCAGTGGCTTAAAACCAAGTCTTCGAAGGGCATTAGCTATAAGAGACTTCAGTAGCTATGAAGAAATTGTGCGTTGTGCTATCAAGGTAGAAATGGAAGTTGGTGTTACATATCC
The DNA here is from genome assembly GCA_963277665.1 of Viscum album. NCBI lineage: Eukaryota > Viridiplantae > Streptophyta > Magnoliopsida > Santalales > Viscaceae > Viscum > Viscum album. The sequence continues at coordinate 1,910,824,827 of OY728133.1, forward strand.
ATCTCATGGTTTTGACAAGAAACAAAAGATGGAGTTCAAGGAGAAATCTCAGAATAATGATGAAAAGAAGATGAATGTTTCCTTATGCACAAAGTGTGGGAAGAAGCATGGTGGAGATTGTCTTAAAGGGACTAGAAAATGTTTTAAGTGTGGAAAATAAGGTCATCGAGCAGCTGAGTGTCGAAGTAATGTAAAAAGGGTTTCTAATGATGTGAATAAAGCAAACACTGCAGAAAACGCACCGCCAACACTTCAATGCTTCAAGTGCAAGGAAATGGGGCATTATGCTAATAATTGCCCTAATCCAAGGGTTAGTGATGATCAACATGAGCAACCACTGAAGGCAAAGGACAAAGGGAAATCACATGCGATCACTATTGGCAATGTTGAATTTGACAACGATGTGGTGGAATGATTAAGTGTTTATGCAATGGGATTCCAAAATAATGTTGTATCATTGAGTATTGCAATATTTATTGATGTGGTATTCAAAGTGATTGAGATATTTTTTTTTGGAAATAAGATGATATGCGCATAATGAAGACGAGAAAATGAAATGTTTAATAGTATTCATGAGATCATGATTGATATAAGGACTAAGTGATATCATGGTTTGAGTATATAGAATTTTGAGGATTTTGGTATGTGGAAAGTGTTAACTTTTAACTGCACTCATGTTTTCACTAAGGTATTCAAGAGAATACAGGATTAAGGACTTTGAATGTTTGGAATGTGACCAACAAGACATATCTTATGATATGTGGGAATCAAACCCAAAACCGAAGTGCGACTGGCCTTTATCGCCTACCACTGGCCTACAGGAAGTCCCTGTTTAGTAGAAACTAGTTTTATTATATTAAGCAGTATGATATATGAAGTATAAGTCCATTTTAGGAACTATATATGATTAAGCTCACTATAGATCGACTTATGTATATAATTTTTGCTAACATTTTGTTTGAGACAGATGGAATGACCCGTCATTCTATCACATGATCTGCTAACACTTCACGAATAACAAATTCAACTTCATTTATTTAAGAGATGAAGTGGAAATTGTTCTAGGCACGAACAATAGTGAGATTGTACCAAAATAAAGAAAGTATTTATTCCAATTCAAATTTTCAACTTTAGGGAAATGATCTTGAAAACCAAAAATGTTGTCCTAGTGATCTTATACCTGATGAATCAGATGGTACCTTATATCATCACAAATCTATGGATTTGTGATTACTGGCTTTTCCATAGCCATGTTCACTACCACTCTCCATCAGAACATGATGGTTAGATTTCTCTTCCATATCCATATTTTCACCTATGTGGAAACCCAGTGATTAGTTTATTTGGGTAATCGTTACATTTCATACTTTAGTTTTTAAAAGCCAAGTTTTGGTATTCCCTTTTACGATGTGGGTTTCTATTAAAGAAACTTTCAAATAGTAAACCATTTATAACCCTGACGAATTTCGAGGGCGAAATTCATTTTAAGGGGGGTAGAATGTAACAGCCCGAGATTTTATGAAAAAAAATATTCTTTTTATTTTACTAATGTCTTGTGTTATACGCTACACCAAAAGGAGCTTGCACAACACGCATCCTTGACTTGCCTTTCATTACACGCAATCGCAACTTTCCTCGATAGCGTGTGTGGTACGTAATCCTGAGTTTCACGAAACAATGATATGCTATTAAAATATTATTAAAACTAGCCGTTATGAATAGTAATAACCACTTTTTAAATTTTAGAAATTTTAACTCTCAAAATGAACTTCATTTTTGGATTCGGAGTATCGAATTTAGCCTAAGGTGAAATTTTGGTACTTTTCGGATAACTTTCATATTCTGATGAATAGTGAAAATTACTAAATTATAATTAAAAAACAACTTTTTTAATCGAAATAATTAATAGTGATAAATCATTAATTTGAGTGGTTTTAAAGTATATTTAGAATATATTTTTACAATTTAATACAATGATGGTCATTGGATGTAATTTCACATTTAAACTAGACATAAACAAGTGTCAATCTTTTGATAGATATTGTTTCTTAAAAACACGCTATTTGTTTTAACAGCGGGATTTAATTATAAAATTAATTAATGCAACTTTTATGTTATGAATTTGGTAAAATAGACTTCATTTTTGAATTCGGATATGAAATATAGCTTGGGATGAAATTTTGGCATTGTTCTGAAAAACATCAATTTTTGATGAATAGTGAAACTACTAAGTGGTAGGTTAAAAACTGAATTTTGCATAAAACTTAATTTTACCGCTTCTGTGAATGGAATTTCGAAAATCCGACAGACACGGTTGATATCAGTATGTAAAATGTGGTCCAATGAGATAAAAATAATTTTTGGTGAATAGTAACTTTTTACTTTTTTTTACCGCAGTTAATAGTAAATAGGGTAACTAAGGGTAAATATGATATTAATATTACCCTAACACATGTCCTAATTCTATTGGACAAGTTTAATTCGACCAAAAACAAACTTAGGAATAAAATATGACCATTTAGGCCCACTTGGATTAGATTAGGACATTTATTATTATTTAATTCAAAGAAGAGTTAAAAGAGTTAAAATCAACGTTTATTTACTAAAACATTTTTAATATAGGGTTATACATAAGATAAATTAGATTGTAAATATTCATTAGAAAGATAAAAGGATTTCCTACATAATGGTATTTTATTTGTAATTTTTAGACATCAAATAATTTAATTTATTTATGACACAAAGATGATGCAGTAATTATCTTATTAATGAAATATTGACATAATTGATGTTATAAACACCAAAATAAATGTAATTTAAGACTTTTTATGAATTCCAATAATTTTATAGGTTACTATGATATATTAGTGTTGATTTAATCAACTTGTTTCGAACATATAATTCTGTTATGACTTTCACAAAAATCATATATCAAATAGTGTCAAAATTGACATAAAATAGTTTTTAAATCAAATATTATATTATTAATTGTTATTTTATTCCTAAAAATCTAAGGTTCGGCCAAATGACTTAGATAAGGATATATATATATTAATAATAAACAATCTGGGGTTCTTTTGGCATGTTATAGTAAGTGTATTAACCATATAGTGAAAGAAAACAAAAAGACACGGTAAAAGTTAAATTAATTAACTTAGAGTTAAATCTAATTGATAAGGTTAAAATAATACCCTAAACTTGTCTAAATCCTATTGGTTGATAGGATTTCGACCCATCCCCACTTTAGCTTCGAAATAAGACCCTTTGGAACCATTATAAACCGATTTTGACTTTAATATAAAATAATATTTTGAGATATTCCTAAGGTACCCCTCTCCTCCCTTATAAAAGGACACCTCCTCTCCCTCCTCCTCACACCAATTTGAGCACTCAAGCTCAGCCGAACCCTGCCAAAATCTCTTCTCCACTTCCCTAAAAACATCCTAGAGGTTCTGGTCTTCCTCAAAGACCAATTTTAGTGCCCTAAGAGGAGGTCTCAAAGAGGCACTTCAAAGAAGAGGTAATTACCGTTACCAATTCTTTCATTTTTATTTCTTCTTCCACTTCTTCTTCTTAGGTTGTTTCACTATGAAGTAATAACATCAGTATCACTCATATACTGATATGTTATTATAATTATGAAACAAACCTATTTCACCATCTATCCATCCTACGGAAAAAGAAATCATCGCGCGTGCGTACGTACGGAATACCGTCTCCACGCCGTGGTGTAATCTATTTTCCACCACCACCTTACATGGATGGGTATAATGGTGTAAAGAATAACTATACATAGTTATTACAACATCATATTGATTCTGATATATTGTATAATCCACTCCAATTCAATTCAATATTTATAGAAATGATATCATCGCTCGTGCGTACGTACGGACTACCGTCTCCACGACGCGATGAGATTCATTCTCCATGTTAACCATTTAAGAATGATTAAAATGTATATATAAGAAATAATAATGAAATATATGACATTATAAAGCTACTGGATTTATGTATATATATACATATGTATTTCATCTACTTACTTCCATTTCAAGACAATAAGGAAAGGAAAACAGCGTTCATGCATACGTACGGACTACCGTCTCCATGAACGGTGTTTTTCATTTTATTTATCTACCTATTATATATATATATATACTGAATATATATGATATATAAATCATATTTTATATTCTGGAAGTGAGTAAATCATGATATAAGTAATAATGATGTCAACAACAACAAGTCAAAACACATACGATAAATGAAACGATTTTACCCAAAACGCTTCTTTAACATGGAATTTACAAAAGAACGGGTAATATAATGTCATAAGTGAACCATATATGATAACATAACAATGAATATGACTCTGTAATAAGTCAATAACATGATTTAAATCATTATACAGGAGGTTCGGACACTTACAAAGCAAGTCGGACCTAAGGTAAGGGAAATATCACAATCTCATTTTTATCCGAGATTGTTTATTCGTAAGTATTTACTGGGGTGTATTTTATCATCCACATCCATGTTTACTCAATATATAATATTATTTCCATCCACCTAAAATTGTTTAAATCCATTTTTACCCTTCGGTGAGTTTTTAGTAATACGTATGAAAGGAATCTTTTGTCGTTTTTCGTACGAGGTACTTTTTGACATTTCCGACAAAAGTACGAAGAATGTTTTTTTAACTTATACGGCATGAATGGATTTCTAAAAAATTATTTCCAAGAAGCTTCCTTTACAAGTATTCAAGTTTATTTTTGATCAACTTCTTTTATTTTAAAATTGCATGACATGTTAAGAAAGGAAAAGTGTTTTTGAAGTAGAAAGGATATTTTCCTCAAGAATGAAGTTCAAGTATTTTATCAAAATTATTTTCCATCTAAGATAATAAAAGGGTTCTGTTTTTATCCATATTATTACATGGATTTGATTATGTTGTGATGGAAACATTTTTATGAATTCCTTTATCTTATATGATTTGTTTTATGATGTCATGGTGTTTCAAGAATCCCATTTTTATTACATGTGTTATGCGATGATGTATGATTTATGATTATGTGTCACACATAAGAAAGGATTAATTATAAGATGGGTGGGAACTATATCTCCCTCCAATGCATTGGGTAAAGATTTTATATCTCATGAGATAGACATGGCTGGAACGGAAGGTTATTTCGGTTCAGTGATACAGGACTGAAACGAGGAGTGAACTCGGTTCAGAAAGGGACTTTGTCCACTAAGATAGTCTTGGCAATGAGTCATGACTAACAAGAAATGATTTTCCATGATTATGTGTGCATGCCACAAAGTTTCAAGTTTTATGTTATGATTATGGGGATCTCATTTTCAATTCTATGATTTATCCCATGTTATGATATTATGAGCTCTTTTGCAGGTCAAGATTTCCAAAAGCTACGTTCTTATGTATATGATGTGATTGATATTTATTTTGTTTACCCTTACTGAGCATTTGAGCTCACCCTTTTTTGTTTTTCTTTCCCCAGGATATAAAGAAATGTTTTAGGTAAAAAAAAAGGGAAGATCATTATGGGAGATATTGAAGATCTTTCACCACGTTTATAAGATTACGTTCCGAGTTTCCAAAGACACTAAACTATTACGATCCTTGTGTGTGTGTTTTTGTTATGTACTAAGTATTCCGCAAAAGTTATGTAATGTCCATGTACGTCAAGATACGGGTCTCTACACTCAATAATTCTCATTGTCAAAACAATTACCCATTCCACATATCAATAGGGGTTTCCACCCACAACTGCAATAAAAACCGCATCGATCCGAGTTCTATCGATATTTACATGATTCCAACGGTGTCTTATCCAACAAAAAATATAAATAAATCCCCAAAATTCATATGACACCTCTTCTAACACCTCATTATCCTACGCATATGTCCTTAAATATCAATGGTCAACACCATATCATACATCGAGAGCCTTTCCCTTAACATGATTAAATATCCATCTCCATCTGATAACCATTTTTTCCAACCAGTATAAATAAAATCACTCAAGGTAACATAGTCCTTGCCTAACCAGAAAAACTATGTCACCTCAATTTGGGTGGTTAAATCTACCTCAATGCTTAATCCAATCCCATCATCTTCTATTTGAACCCATAAAATTAATTTAAATATTAAATTTAATTTAAATCAAATTCCCATCCATAATTTACAAACATGATCGAAGCCACTTACTCAAAATGAACATAATTATTATGGGATGATCATTTCCATAGTAAACAAAATTCATTAATTTACCATTAGAAATACAATAAAATAACTTATTACTGGCTTCCTTAGTCAACTCAAATGGATCAGCTATAGTGAACATCGAAAAAAATTGAGAATTCAAATATGAAGCTAGGCCCAACCTTCCTTGTACTTGTAGGAACACACTCATTATCTATCAGTATTTAAATAAAGATAAATAAGAAGATAATGGATTTTCATATGAACACCCAGGAATTGGAAAAAATATATCACATGGATATAGTGCTATGTATTGTGAGATAATGAGAGGAAAAGAATATTTCATATTCAATGTTGTACAGATATGGTTTAAACCTGACCAAGGGAGAACAGATCAAGTCTATAGTTTCAAAGAGACCTAATGTCCTAGTGTAAAAGGAAAAATGGGAGGATACCCCATTTATTTTGTATGGAATTAAGGGGAAACGATGATGAATAGTATCAATAGGGGAAAATGGGAGAAAATTACTTTCACACAATAAAATCTGGTGGATGATTCACACGTACATTTTGGATAACCGTGCAACAACATGTCCCCAATAATATTCCATGAATGGTTCCACCTCCCACTGTTAAGGGTAGCGTATACCAAAAAATTCATAGCCCATTCTGATGTCATTTTCTATGTCACTACAACACACAATAAGGAACATGGTTTTCCAATTTATTCATAGACTCGACAACTAAACTCTTATAAATATTATAAAGTACTATAATAACCAAGATCCCACACTTTAACAGTTTTTTCAAACCATTCTCAATGTTACTTTAGGGTATCATCGATTATCTAGGTTAGTTTTACAGTATTTCAAAACTATGCGCCTCTATATGCACATTCTCAAAACTATGTTTCCGGGTTACAAAAAATATGTAACTCAACAAAAACATCAAGTTATTTGATTATCCTTAAAATAAATCTAAAAATATGGCTATGGGTCAAATGAACTCCCAGAATTAATTTCCATGGTCAATAAAAAATATTTTCCAACCACAAAACACAAAAAACAAATTTATCTAGAAAACAAACCCTTTTAAAGACCCGAGAAATTATCTATTTGGATCTAATTTCATTTTATAAATATTATACTAGATATCCATGTACTAATGGGAGACTCCATGACAATTATATAGTCACCCACACTATGGAGAACTATAAATACTTTCTATTCTTTTCATTACTCTCCTAGAATTGTATACAATGTGTGGTTTAGTATTAAAAATCAAAATATGATTCAATATCTTAGATTTTTTTAAGTTTATTTCAAGAGAGACTAAAGTTTTTAAAATAAATAATTAATCATAAAAAACCCTTAGATCACTGTACAATTATTCTAATGAACAAGAGAACATTAATTTTTATAATACCATACATGTTCCATCTAAAATATCAATACCATTTTATAATTGATTATCACAAAATAGTGATTATAGGAGATATGTATGTCATCTATGGAAGAATTTATATAAATGGAAAAATTGAATTATTAAATATATTATTTCTCTTTTCTAGGAGGTCATATATGAATCTAAATTAGGAAATCCACAAATTTATAAAAAATCTCATTTGACATTAAAAAAAAAGAAATTTTGAGGTTTATGGGAAATCTCTAAATGATATTCAAAATTTTTTATCTAAAAATGAATATATAAGTTGATGGGTCTTATGTTAAATAGTAAATCATATGGAAAACATGAAGGATTCATGAAGTGATTTATTAAAGTGAATGATGAAAATATAAAAATCTAGAGAAATTTTTTTGGGGATATCAAAATTATTGAAGATGACTCTTTTGAAGAGAATATCACCAGATTTAATAAAAATTTTATCTACATTAAAGGATTTAGATATGTCTTTGAATATTCATATATTGTTATGATATTCATGAGAAACATTCCATACATGATTGATCCTAAAATATATGAATTATAAGTTATGTTTTATTTATCTCTTAATGAAATACCTATGATTCATTCTTAATTAGAGATGATGAAATATATTCTATTTAAAAAATGTATGCAGATAACCCTTTTGATGAAATTAAGAAAATAAAAATTATTAAAATAGAACATGAGATAGAAGGACTCATTGATTCTGAAATAAAGAATTCAATAATGAAAAAAATAATATAATTATGTATCTTATCACTAAAAAGTAATAGTAATGTAGTGTAATGTAAAAAAAAAAGGAAAACCCCCACCTAAATATTTTTCTTGTGGTGTTATTATACAAATATTTATGAATTTTATAAAAACATATAACAGAATATGATGGTGATTTTGATGATAACCATAGTGGAATTAGTGGAGGAAAAATTCAATAATGAAAAGTATATAAGTATTAAATTGATCAATAAAAGTAATAGATCAATAATGTTAAATTAGAATGATTTTTATGCCCCTAATATTAATAGGTCATTTTACAAGGAAAATATAAATAAATTTATTAAATTATTTTCTAATATTGGGAGAATGGATAATAAATCCTAAAGACGTGAAAAATAAGAATTTTCTGGATATGATATAGAATATTAGTTGGGATCATAACTTTTAGAATACCATGATAAAAACAAAAACCATAGGAAATAAGTCATATTTTTAATAAAGGAATATCAAAAAAAGGATGTTGGAGAGAAAAACGTCCATAAAAACAAAATATGTTTACAATGAGAATATTATGAACTCAAAGATGACAGTATTAGAATATGTAGTAAAGATGGGATATTATAGAAGACACCTTGATATTAAGGAAGAATATATATGAAAAAATCAATTGGTATTACTTGAGATTTAATGTACTTTAAATAATATGAGTGAATGTTTCAAAGTTCAATTAATTGCAAATTATAACACATCTTAGACTATTGGAATAACTCATCTTAAGCATCATGTGAAATCTACGACCATTAAACATAAAATTTCATCACATTTTACTATACATGCAGGTGTTAGGATAAATTTTTGTAGATCATTTCATGATATTGGATGCGATAAAAACACCTCCTTAATGAATGTTTAAAATAATCCCCATAATAGTGATTCCACATGGCTGGGGAAAACAACCATAGAAATTTAATTCAAAAAGTGACAAACTGATCATAAAAAAATTATATTATTCAACCAAAGGTCAATGTTTAGTGGATATTATTGCTGATATTATATATTTTACAACATTATTAATAATTTTTTCCCTAATGCGTATCTTCATTAATGTATCAATGAATTTAGGGTGACTAATAGTGGATGAAATGAAAGTATCTTTCATATGTTTAACAAAGAATGAAAATGAAATTCATTATATAACAGAAATATCCTAATGAAAAACATATTTGATTAACTAGATTTATCTTATGAATGGTGTGACCAACCATTTCACTTTGTTGATGAAGTTATTAAAACCCTTACATGACAATTTTTGTATTAAAAAAAATAAAACTATGTTGAAAATAATAAAACCGAGTATTTGTTTTTTATATTTCTATGAAATCTACCAAATGGGAAATCCTGAAATATTGAAAGTGTATGTTACTCATATATTATAGCTTATATTAAAAACATCAAATATATTATTGAATCTTGTATAGGATTAATTAATTTTGGAATTTTAAGATACTTAAAAATAATGGGAATAAGAATTTTTTATATTGGTTGATCAAAAATAAAATCGAAGGATGATCTGTTTTTTGATGTCCTTATGCACAACATATGATGTATTTGAAAAATATGTGATTATTATATGGAATTTATCTTCAATGAGTATTATTATTTCATCATATGCTTAAAATATAGAAAATTTGTTAATATGGGAGAAATGGACAACAATAATCTATTCCATATTAGAGATCATATTTAATCATGTTACATAAGAGATAAGGTTGATAATATGTTATAGAATATAAGAATTGGGTGTCTCCACAAAATTTTAATGAGCATATATATTATGAAATGTATTTAATGAAACATGCTAAAACTCAAAATGAAAAATAAATGTTAGTGTAGAAATTTCTTGAAAGGATAGACCAATAGAGGTAGATATATAAATTATTAAATCCATTACACTAGACCAATTGAGATCATGTAGCCTCATAATTATAATATTATGTAACATCAATTAGAAAAGGTTATTTTTAACTTTATTACATCAATTGGCGACATCATCTAGAAAAAAAATTTATATTAATGAGAAAATATTCAGAGATTGGAATGATGTTCATAAGTTTTAGAATAAATTTGAGAAATAATTGGGAATATATATTTAGATACAAAGAATAAAAAATGTCATATATTACACATATAACTCATACAAATATTATCTAATGAAACATGGAATCATCCACCAATATAATGATATGTAGTCTCCTAAAAAATAGAGTAAGATAAATGAAAAATGTTTTTTTATAAATGGTACGAATCATGATCACTAAATACATTAATTATAAATTATATTAGAGATAATCATTAATTATTTTGAATTATGATAAAAAAATATGATAGTTGTGGTCAGAATATAAAATAACCCTCACAGATATGTGGCCTTAGAAAATGAAAATGGGGAAAAACATTAATGTTTTTTATTCAATTCTCACAAGGGATAAAAAATCTGGATATATGAAATTCTGATGAATATGATGAAAAAGGAATATTAATGGGATATTCAACTAATTGAATATTTTTCAATTTTTTTAATAGACAACTAAAAAAGATTTTATTAATGATTTGAATGTTATTAGACAATAATCCTCCATAATAAAGGATATTAAAGATGATAAGGATGATGTTAGAAATGAAATAATTTTTACCAATAAATAAGATAATGATAAGGAACAAAACAATGACCCTAGATATATACATACAGATAAAAAATTGTCTAGATATGAGGAAGGAAATAAATAAATAAGGGTTCTGAAGACCAACAAATTAAAAATTGGATAATACTTATAAAATTTATGATAATTTATAATATCCAATGAATATAAAGACTAAAGTGATGTTAGGTAATAAAAATATTATATTTTATTCGTGGAACCATGATATTTTTTACAGGAAGCTAAAAAAATCTTTATCTAATTTCTATAAATATTGTGTTAAAAATAAATTAGAAATAAATAAACATGGGATATCCTTCTAGGTCTATTATTAATGTATTTTACCTAAATAATGTATCCATTCAAATAAATCTTAAAAAACATGGATAAACATTGTAATGAAAAGGTTGATATTTTTTAATGGTTACATGAAGGTTGATGGTGTTGTTTTTGAAGAAACATTTTCCCTTATTTTATGAGAGGAAATCATAATAATGATCTTGGTAATTACTACTTAGAAAAATTTAAAAGTATATTAGATGGAATACAATTAATCATTATTATATATAGAAAAAGAAGAATATGTTTATATTGATAAACCTAGTGGGAGTGTTATTGATAAAAATGAAACCATGAATTTAATATTTATAAATGATTGTATGGGTTGAAATATGACCCTTAATATTTGTTTTCAAAAAATTATTGTTTTCTCATATATTATAAAAATAATAAATGAAATTTTTATAGAAACATGATGTGATTTTGGTGACCAAAAGAGCCTAAATTTAGTTGTTTATGATAATGATAGTACATTTATAGGATATAGAGATATTAAATGAGATGATTTTATTAAGAAATTGAAAAATAAGATTGAAATTTCATCTTATAGAGAGTTACCAATATCTATGTCCCTAAATATTTATCCAGTGTGAAAATAAACTTCTTCCCTCAAAATATTATTCAATATCTTTTCTGAAAAAATTTAGTAATGAAAAATTAAATGGAATTATCAACATCAATATCTATTGGTATAAAGATGAGTAAATATCATGATGGTAATATTGTGAATCATAAAGGCTTATAGAAGTTTTTAGTAATATTAATATATCTCAATAGTTCATTATAGATATTTAATATAGTAATAAATTATATGAATGAAACTAGAATGGTCGAAATAAATAACCCATGTTGGAAGATAAAAAAATTATTAGGTCCTAAAAAGGAACATCAAATTGTATCATAATGTATAGAATAAATAATGAGATGAACATTAATGGGTTCACTAATACTAATTTTTATTGAGGTTATAATAAATGAATATTAAAAAAGTGTAAAATTATTCTTAGTGAAATTCCAATGAGGTGAAATGATAAGAAAAATATTTCTTTTACCTTGAGAATAGTGGAACCACTCTATGTTGCCTCCACCAAAACATGTATAAAATTGTTTTGGTTGAATGATCAGTTGAATGATTAGAGAGTGAATGCTGGTAAACCATTAAATATTAATTTTGAAAAACAAATTCCATTCATATTTCCAAAAACCTTTTACAAAATTTAATTTAAAATTACATTGACATTATATATCATTTTATAGAATATAATGTTTCTGGGGGAGATGTTATTCTTGAATATATTCAAAACAAATTATCTAATTGTTGATTGTTTCACTAGATCTATTTCAAAATAAATATTTGTTTAATAAATGGTTGTTCTACATGTTCATCTTCCCCAATTAATTTATATAGTTCATATGGAGTTTTCCCCATGATCCATTGGATTCTTTTTTCAAACTAGGAGGGAGACAGTTCATCTCAGAATGGAAATAATATTGAATATGAATCTTTTATTATCAAAATAATGAAGAAAAGATAAATATTGTAATATATTTTATCATATAATGGACACAAAATTTAGTATCACAAAGGTATTGAAATCTTGAAAAACAATTTTTCAACTAATAGTGTTTCAGATGGACATTCTACATGAGAAGGAATTTATTTTAATTAAATGTTTGGAAAAAAGTAATTGGAAATAATGTTGTGTTTTATTGGAAATATTTTTAAAAAATAGAAAGGGTTTAGTTGATGATACATTGAGTTGTTTTTTGAATGATATTTGATTCTAATGTCAAAATATATTCTTTTAAATTTTGTTGAATCTGTAGTAAGAAATAGTTTCTAGATTTTTTTGACACATAGTTGTATGGTTATTAAATTTTTCGTCGAAGGATAGATGACTCCATGATGATAATTATGTTCCTAACCTGAAAATGAAACTAATTTTTTAAGAAGAATTTGATTAGTATTTGATATTGTAAAATGTTACCAGTTGAACCAAGGAAAATGTTTCAAACGAAAAACATTTACGTCTAATTGTATGGGTCCTTCCGAAATAGGCCTTTAATTTAATTTGAGAAATATGCATAAATTCATGACTGATAATTTTTATAGAGATTCCCAGAAGATTAATATTAGTTTACAATTGGTATAAGGCTTCATGGTTAAGAAAATATTCACTAGATAAATATGATTGTTTTTAATTGGTTAGAGGTATGTTCATCATTGCATCCAATGTAATCCCAACTAATTTAGTTCAACACATAAAGTACCACCATACTAAATTATCATGAATATAAATAAGTTAGATATATAATAAATTGAATCAGTCAATGTTTGTGTGAAGGCCGAAATTATGTTTATCTATATTGAATAGAAAAAAACGTCAAAATTATTCGGGGAGTAGTATTTTTATCAATCAGATATTATTAATGATATTTGAAGCAGGTATGATTATATTTGAAAATATACGATTATTACATATAGTTTCATAAAATGGAAAAACATCAGACAAACATAGATTCCATTATAATGATGACTCTAGGAAGACACAATGGAAAAAAATTAGGAAATTTATAATGTTTTGTTGTTGTGAGATGGGGAGAAGAGTATAATGTCCCGAATTAAAAATTTTCTTGATCAATATTTGGGATTATTTCATATAATTTTTATATACCTCTAAAATAATGATTCAAGGTTAATCCAATGATTCTTTGTTTTTCTAGCCTTTATTGGGAATAATAATGGAAGGGATATACCTTAGGCATGTTAATGAAGGTCATAGAGATTATTTAACATTGGGATTTTCAAACCAATGAATCTCTTGGTTAATGATGAAGAAACTATTTGATGTAGGTGTATTGGATAATGATATTTAATAGTGGATTTACGATCATAGGAATTATACACAACACTTATCATAGGTGTAGTTTTTTTTAATTTTATTAAGTACCGGTGAGAGGTGTAGTGTTTTCTGCCAAATCAGAATGATTTATACCCAACAAAGAAAGAGAGCACAAAATGGATTTATATACTATGAATAAAATCAAATAGATATTTTATATATGAACATGTTTTTATATGTTAAGAAGAATTTCTTATGATATTTTTGATCAATTTCATATGAATCTATTTAACCTAATGCGGTCAATATAATTACCTAATGGTATATGGAATGAATGTAATGAGAGTTGGATAAATTTACCATAACTTCCTATTATAGGGGATTCCACAAGATTAGACAGAGTACCATACAAAATAAATAGTCATCTACAATGGGGGAGAACATTTTACATCTTGTATTCTTTTTTATACTTTTATAAAATTTCATAAAATATATTGTTGGGTTATATATTGTTAACGAATAAAGAAACTCTAACATGTTTATCGGGTTAAATTTAAGAGAGAATATACTATAAAATATAACAATAAATTTAACCCCTACCCTTCTCTGTAGTTCTCACACACTGAGGAGCCTTAAATTCATGTAAGGGTTCCATTAAGATAACCTCCAAATGAACCGACATGAATTTTCTACGCTTCCTAATTTGTTTTCATGAAAATAATTTCAATTAATATGTTAAGGTGATGATCATTTTTAAAGGAATTATTGCCTCATATTAATATATATAGTGTTTTATAAAATAATTCATGTATTCTAGTGTTTGTTTATGAATCACTATTGATTATGATTCAACAATTATGCTTTCATACGAAGTGATTAATGAAAACCGTTGAATGATAAATTTGATTTCATGTGAACCAAAATAAATATATGACCTCTATGATTTTTATATTAAAGTAAATAAATATATTTCATTATTTTTTGGTTTTAAAATAAACTAATGAGTTTCGTTCATATTTTTATGTCCCTTATTTATACATCTATGGCCAGACCAAACTTTTATAATAAAATGTTGTGTTTAAGAATAAGTTGGAAAAAATTTGTTCTCAATTTGAAATTCAAGAAAATTTAACAAAAAATGAAAAATATTATTGTTTTAATATAATAGAATTTTGGAAAAACGGGATATTGAGTTGAAGTGTCCAATTTGTAATGTATGTTATTTTATAAAATAGATATGTTATTTTTGTCCAAAAAACGAAGTCATAAATATCTAATGAGAATGAAATAAAATGACATATTTATTTAATACTCCTGACCATGTAATTTTTTCATGTCGTCTCCTTATGCTTATTTTCTTTCAATTAATGTACATTAACTACTTCATGTGGATAAATATTTTGATAAAATTATTATTTAGTGGAAAATATAGTCTATAATATTAGGTTGTCACAGTCCCCACCACCATCCCACACATAAAAAATTAAATCCTTTCTATTTAAATTATTTATTACTATAGGAAAAATGAAAATGAATATCTAAGGAACTCCGGAAAAAATTATATTGATAAATCATCCTCCCTATCCTTTATATATCATGGAAAATATTTATCTAAAATATAATTATTTTGGAGTTCATGGGGATAAACCTTTCAGATCCTCTGTTTCATGATCATGTATCTGATGAAATGCAACATCGAAATGTTTTATGTTAATTTCTTGTAAAATTCGATTAAATTACAATGTCAATATAGAAAAGAATACAATTATTATTTATCTAATGAAACCTTCATTTTAACATATGACGTTTTTTACTAAAATAGAATATAATTGGGCTTTCATATCACTCTTTTATTTGACATACTATTTTTATAATATTTATTTAATTAGATTCTCTAACATATATCATTATCAAATTAAAATATATTTAAACCCTTCACATTGGTTTATAAATAGATTGAGATTAACCAAATCATATCCACTAGAAGATTCAATTCAGTTCTGCAGTCTTTGGACCACTCATTAAGGAACCGATAATTTTTAGATTGTTACTCCACTAGTCATTTTCATGTTTTTACCAAGAGGTGAATCTATTTTATTTCCCTATCCAATTCCCAAAAATCTACATAAAGAAATAATTTCTCAGATACTAACATAGTTTCTAAATTACCAAAACATTAGGATGTGATAGTAAACATTTAATAATCCCCTACAATTATTTTGTCGAATTGTACTAATTTTCCTCATCTTAATCATAATAATAACAAAACTAGTCCAATAAAAAAATAGGTATATGATACCAACATGGGCCTATATTCATGTAATGTCATTTTTAGTGTATAAAATTAATTAAATAAAAATATGTTTTCATATAAAGAGAGACTAATATATAATAAATTTAAATCATCTCCAAAATCGATAAATGGAGGAAATCATAAGGAACAAAATGTTGATGTTTGTGATTCTTCGATGACTACTTCATAGGAAACTAATTTTACAAATTGTGGGATGATTTTTCCAAAATCGATCCACACATGACACCCTTCTAGACATCTCTTAATTTATATTAATCTTCAAAATCCCTAGAATTGAAATGTAATAAAGGGTCTATTGAAAAAACATACTAAGGTAAAAAAATGTCAAATTTACATAATTGGATTTTATCATAAGTACACTAAAAAATATATGTAGGGTAATCATTTATAATTAAATTAGCATGATAAATCATTGGTTTTACCGAATGAATGATAGAAAGACATGTCATATAAAAATAAAATAATTATACAATGGAATATGAGTTTGAAAACCTAAAACAAAGGTATGATCCATGGACCATAATCAAAGGCATTAAATATGGAATGTAAAAAAATGAACCATAATAGTAATCTATGTCTTTAATATAAGCATAAAAATAATATAATAATGGATTGGGAATCACTGTGTGATTACTACAACAATTTAGAGTATGGTCTACTACATGACCTTTAGTTTGGAATAGGAATCACTACATAAATCTCATAAACTTTGTTGCGATTATTTAACTATCTAATTAAAAAAATAGTAGAGAATTTATCACATAGTAATTTCTATAATCGATACACAATCAATAATTGATTTCAATAATTTTTTCATGATATATAGATGATTAAAAAAGGAATTTGACGGTGAAATAGTACCCCAATACTGATAAAAATACATATATATCCCATTATAACAAGGAATCATTCATACCTAAAAAATAATTGAATTATCACATGGAAAAGATACGGGTTTCAGGAAAATTTTTCCAAGAACATTTTATAATTTAACTGTGGTGGAATCAAATGTTTCAATAGAGGAATAAAAGAAACACCAATATATATTGAAATAGACGAAAAAAATCACTTTTCTTTTATTGGAAATTTTTCATTGAAAACCTGAATAAACATCTCTTGTTAAAAGTCCTGAAAATACCTAAAATAGTTTTTTGTTAATAAATAAATTTAACGATAAACTATTCAAAATAGAAATTTTTCCTAAATAATTTTTTTTAATAAAATTGTTCTCTACAATTTATACTGAGAAGTTGGATTAAAAAAAAATTCTATAACTACAAAATTTTTACAATATATAAATTCCCTAAATATCAATATTTAACTTCTTAAAAATGTAAGAATATTACCTTATATTTTTTAAATAATCAAGGGATAAATTCATTTGTGAACCCATTTAAAAACATTGAATAAAATATTAATAAAGAAGAATTCTCATATTATTTTAGAAAATATAAATTATTATTTAGAAACATATTTTCTGTTTAACATAATATTAGAAGTTACAGTAACATTGATATTTGATTTTTAAAAAAGTTAATACAAAAAATGTGAGCACATTTACATTCAAATGAATATTTAATAATAACATTTTAAAATGAAATCAATTTTCATAAATAATATAAAACCATTTGATTATTCCAAAATATATTTTTTGAATACACAAATCATAAAAATGAATACAAAAATACTTTTGAAAAGATATAATGAAAAAAATGTTTGTCCCATGGGATCACAAAAAAATCGTTTTCCTAATATAAATGATATCATTTTTAGGAATTGAAAATAATTACATCGATGAAAATACATTGATAAGTAGATTGGGAATTATTCTATTTATAATCATACATACATGGGTAAGAAATTCATAAAAGATGAATATTTGAATCAATAGTGTCATTTTCATAAAATATAAATAGGTATTGACATTGAATAATATATTATGGATGGGCAATTGAATGTTGGATGAAACATTTTAAAGATGTGATATTAGAAATCAATAAAGTGATTTAATTTTATAAATTCCCTTAAAACTTTGGTTGATTTTGATTTAAATTCCATATAAAATAAATAACATGATATGGATCTTCAATTTCCATCATGTATATGAATTTGTTAAAGCAAATACACAATGTAGTAATCACACAATCTCAAATATATGTTGTTTCACAATATAAAATATGTATCAATAAATTAAATTTGAGGAAAATAACCTCTAACCATAATTCATGAATTTATCTTATTGAGAATGAATCTCTAGTAAATATGAAATATATATCTTAATAACTAATTCTAAAACCTTATTAATAAATATATATATATCTTTATAAATTTTATTAAACACTTCATCATTAGTTATAATATGTAATATTTTCTTTTTAAAGAAAATATCCTCTTTCTTTGAAGTAACGTTAATGAATAATTTGAATAAAACATAATTTCCAATATTTTAAAAATTAATCATATTATAATAGTATATTTTTTTAAGTCGTATATTCAAAATTATCTGTGGGTGAACTTTTGATATTTTCAAAAAATATATATTTTTTGTGAATAGTAAAAAAAAATTTAATTTTACAATCAATTTCCCTTTTGGGAATATAAAAATATATTACACAAAATTGAATGATATTTAAAATATATTACTTTTAAATTAAAATATTTAATAATAAATATAGTATATTTAAAAATATAATTTTAAACATAAAAATATATGCATAAAATTTTGAAATATAAATAATGTATTTGTTAAAATAATAAATTAATTATTTTTCTATTTTAATCACATATCAAAAAGTTACCAATCCTATTTTGTTTGGATTGAGATAAAAATATAATTCATTTGATATAAAATAATCCAAATTATATTTTTTAATGAAAATTATTCTTGAATTTGTTAAAAATGAATTGTTTGTTTTAAAAAACAGTTTTTTGAAGACTATTTTTGTTTCATTTTACAGACATATATTACAATAAATTTTTAAACCATTAAAATTTCAACATTTTAAAATCTATTGAACATTTATATGCAATACTATTAAAACTAGATAATAATTTGAAATTAATTTGGGTAAAAAATTAATAGTAACCATGGTAAATATATTTCACTCAGTTAGGGGTAAAATATGTGAAAAGTCTTTAAATAAAGGGATAATGATTAAAGAAAACAAAAAAAACACATATCAGTATCTTTATTTTTTTTATTACGAAATTAACCATATACTATTCAAATAAATTAACCCTTTGAAATATTTAAAATTTGTAATGACTTTTCAACTATTAAGATGCAGTCCAGGCACCAAGCTTTTTAATGTGAACCCCCACTCCTCTCTTATAAATCAAATTGATCCAATTATCACAAAAAATCATAACCAAATACCATCAAAACCTAAATACAATAATCATATATTTTCTAGTCTAACTAAGTGTCATATTTAAGAAGAATTGATGACTAAAACAAAGGACATGACTAGAATAAGTGGTATATGTTCTTAATAAGAATATTCATGTTTTGATCCTCAAAGAACAATAAAAAAATTAAAACCATATTTAAAATATTAAATATATATATTATTAATAATTGGGTATTATTATATTAATGATACATCCATTTTATATCATTAAAACTAATTATTGAAAATGAATATAGTTCATGTGTGTGTGAGTGGCCTACCATCTCTATATAAATGTGTAATTCATATTTCATCTCCACATTACATTTATTTTTATAATGATGTAATTAATCAATATATATGATATTTATAACACCATTGGGTTAATTAAATATTATATATCATTTATAGTTTTTAAAACCCATCAATAAGAGAATGATAGAATCATTCATGCATATATAAGGCCCAACACCTTGATGATGCGAACTGATTTTTATTTCTATAACCATTTTTCTAGGATGATTCTATAATATTATACAATTACTATATTAAATAAACTAAAAAACATATATATTTGGACAATTCCAAAAAACGTCTATCCAACGTCAACATACCAAATTAATTCAATAGAAATTGAGTGAAGAGCCTTAAGTGGTGAACGTAAAAAATTTATTCCTTGAATATAGGAAAAATTATTATAAAGTGTCCTAAATTGAAATTTATATGAAAATTATTCATAAAAATGTATTGAAAAATTTTAAATTGTTTATTTGTGATTATTTATCCTGTCAAACCAAGAAGATGTCGGAGTTAGTGGTTTATTCAATAATCTCAATTTTTCAGGGTTGTATACAATTTTGATGAAGAAATATATAACTAAGTTATATTTGAAAATACTTATATAATCTTCAATAATTGTAATCTCTGTCGTTTATATTATTTTATTTCATTTTACACTATTTTTTAATTAATAAGATGATGAAATGTTTTTCTAAGTAACTTGACCTTACTTAATTATAGAGAAAAACAATTTCTAATGTGTCCACATTTCTAATAATGATTTAATGAATATTTTGATTATACTCCAATGATTGATTAATGATAGTCTAAGACATATTTTATTTTTTTTACAATGGATTAAAAGGAAAAATCTTATTTTTCCAATTAAGGTACTTCATATTTTTAAAAAAAAATGTGAAATTAATAGTTATCAAAATGTTTATAGAATGATCACCTTTTCAAAAAGATGAATATATTATTCTTATTGGAGATGTAATTAAAATGTTCCATGATATTATTTTAAAATAAAATAACTTTAATCAATATTTTAGATTTATTTTTATAAAATGATATTTACCTCATGTTTTCTAGTAAAGGCTCTAATGTTCATTAAAATCTATTTTCATCAATATAAACATCATTTTATAGATTTCAATAATATGTTTTTGATATAATCGATTGATATTATCCACCATATTACTTTTTATGTATTATAATTATATTTTTCTATTTAATTTATGAGGAAAATACAAATATTTCAGATTCTATATTTTAATACTAATTTTTATGTTGATTTTATATTCACTAGTTATCAAATTCATTAAAATTATGAATTTATTTGAAATAATAATTGTTGATTAAGGCTATTTATTAGCCTTATCCACATATAAATCTCTTTTGAGAAAAAATATTTTGGGTATTTAGAATACTCATTACCAATTAATGTATAAAAACATGGAACCAATCCTTGATAGTACAATTATGATGTCTGAAATTTCTGAATCAATCATTATAAAACATGAGTCAATTATCCACGAGATTATTTTAGTGTTTACATAATCCATGAATAGTTTCCATTTTTATAATATTACATACATGGAATATTTTATTATAGTTAATATCTTCATATTTATAGATATGTTAATTATTTTAGGATATATTTTGTAATACACATTCCATTACTAAGAATCATAGTTCACCATTTCTTTTTTTTGCTTTTCCCATGATTCTAATAAGGAATCAATTATTGATTTCAAAGATATAATTGTGGAAATAATATATTTCTCATTATAGTTATTAATTTTACTTTATAATTTAAAATTTATTGTGAGAATATTGTACATATCTATTTTTCCAAGGATGATATTGTATTTGATCCTTCAGGTTGTGATCTCTTGAATATTCTTCTAATGTATTACAATATCTATAAAATCCATGTGTTTGATGTCTAGGTGTTATAGATGTTAGTAGTGTATGTTTAGGATAAACCATGTAAATTTTATTTAAGAATTTATATAATAGATAACATAACCATAGGCTAAACTCTAATTATAATAATATCTATAGGATAAAAAATTGTTTTTTGTAAGGTATATAAATCATGGTTTCATTGAAATGATAACCTTGTATGGATATTGGATTGATTTTATGGTTGTGGAAGAGACTCATCTAGGGGTAAACCCCAAGAAAATGTGGGATGAGTATCAACTCAATCTTAACTCAGTGAACAATGTGTTCAGATGTTATTGTACACCTAGCAAGATGATCTTGGTGGATATTTTTTCTATAGATTTTCATTCTCTTTGTGAACTATTCTTAATTATTTGAAAATATTTATATGATTTTATTTTATTACCAAAGATTATAATCTTATGAATATGATATTATATATTTATAAATTCTCATTTTGACTAATAATTAAATTTTTATTATTCAAACTCTTTTAAGGAAAAAAGTGAGCAACCAAGGATTCAGTGTAAAGTCCTGAATCTTGATGTACATAGACAACACATTACTTTTTGAAGAATACTTAATACATAACAAAATTCAAAACTCAAGGACCGTAACAGTTTGGGGTCTTCGGAAACTCGGAACGTAATCTTCAAATCGTGGTGAAAGATCTTCATCATCTCCCATAAAGATCTTCCCCTTATGTTTTCTTACCTAAAACCATTCTTAATATCCTGGGGAAAAGAAAACATATAAAGGGGGAGCTCAAATTCTCATTAAGGGTAAGCTTGGATAAAATAAAACAAACCATATACATTTGAACTTAAAAACATGAACACAATGTTTAAACATCAAGATCCTGAGCAATGAAATAAAACATGGAAATACGTAAGGAATAGATCATAAAAAAACATTAATACTGAAAAAATAGCATGGGAATAAAACTTGTAATTGTGGAAACAATTAAGCACATGATATGATTTCCATAGTATCCAAGGCATTGCTGCCAAGACCATCTTAGTGGACAAAGTCCCTTTCTGAATCGAGTTCACTCCTCGTTCCAGTCCTGTATTACTGAACCAGTTTAACTTGTCATTCCAGCCATGTCTATCTCATGAGATATAAATTGTTACCTAATTAATTGGAGGGAGATATAGGTCCCACCCATCTCATAATGAAATCATTCTTACTTGTGCCACAAAATAAACTTGAAACATTCATCATAACCCAAAGAATAAAATGGGTTTCATAAACACCATCCCATCATCACATAATCCATATAAAACAAATGGATATATCAACATAAGAAAAGTGAAACCATGTAAATCATAGGGACATTATACTTGAAACATAAATATATAATATAATGTCATCTTAGATGGAAAAATGGTTTTCATAAAATACTTGTAATTAATTCTTGAGGAAAATATCCTTTCTTCTTCAAAATAAATTTCTTTTCACAAAACATCATGCAATTTTAAAAGAAAGAGATTTTTTTTGAAAATAGTCATGAAATATTGTGGAGGATGCTTCATGAAAATAATTCTTTATAAAACTGTAAAAATCCTTTCATGCCGTATACGTTAAAAAAACATTCTTCTCGTACTTTTGTTGGAAAAGTCAAAAAGTACCTTGTAGGGTAAATAAAAGAAATATTCCTTCCAAACCATGGGGTAAAAGTCAGAATGGGTAAAAAAGGAATTTAAACATACAAGAATAAACTTTTATAAAACATGGACATGGATGATATCAATAACCCCATTAAATACTTACGAATAAGAAATCTCAGATAAAAAGGAGATTTGCAAAATTATCCCTTACCTTAGGTCCGATATGATTTGTATGTATCCAAACCTCCTGTATAATGATTTAAATAATTTCATTGACTTATTACAGAATCATATTCATTGTTATGATATCATATATGGTTCACTTATGACTTTATATTACCCATTCATTTATAAAATAATGATAAAGTAGCATTTTGGGTAAAATCATCTTATTTATCGTACGTGTTTGGAATTGTTGTTCCTGATGTTATTATTACTTATATCATGATTTAAGTACTTACAAAATGTAAATCATGATTTATGTATAATATAAATTCATTATATATCCAGCATATACAAGAATTTATAATTGTACATAACATATGGAGGTAAGAAATGAAACGCACCGTTCATGGAGACGGTAGGCCGTATGTACGCATGAACGCTACTTTCATTTCTATTTCTTATTTTAATGGAATTAAAACATAATTATAAATAGGTATATTATAATTACAGTATAATATCATATATAATATCATTAACGAAATCCTTAATACATCCCACATAAGGTATTAACGAATCACATCACTTTGAGCGGGCGGTAGTCCGCACTTCCTCAAATGAGATTATCGTATTGACCGACTATGGAAACCTTAAAGGATTGATATAATTGGGAAGTAAAGAATAATAAGGAAATAATGAACCTAATATATATTATATATAAATATAGTGCCATCATAATGGCCACCATGAGAGGTGGTAGGAGAAAATCGAACAATCCTCGTTTCGTGAGGCGTTAGTTTTCCATCATAGAAACATTATGTTCTTCATCCATTAGATGGAGGTGTGCGTAATTGTAGTTCGAATCCATCTAATAAAAACATCCTAGTATATTTAGTATATTGGTGTCATTAAAAAATAAAGGATTAAAAATATTTTAGGGGTTGGATAAGTAGAATAAAAGAAAACAACTTAAGAGAAACTGTTACCTTTAATTTTGGTAACTTCCTTTGGTTTGAACCAAAAGGTCTTCATGGAGAGTATTCTGCATAATGTAAGGCTTCAAGGGGGAGGGGAGGGGTGTATGGAGATTATTTGGGCATATTTTTGATGAGCCAAAAGGCTTCAGAGGTGTGTGGAATTGCATAGAATTGGTCTCCTTTTATAAGGGAGAGGAGGGGCTCTTTAGGAATGTGTGAAAACATTATTTTATTATAAATTCATTTTAGGTTTCAAGAGTTCAAAAACACATTAATGTAGAATCTAAGATGACTCATATTCTAAATAAAATCATCAAATTGGAATTGGACAGGTTTTGGATGATATTTTAATAATTATTATCTTATTTATTTAAATCATTTATTAATGAGGTAGACACTACATCATTATTGTATCAAAACTAATTTAACTAAATTGATGTCTAAAAATTATGAAACAAATACCATGATGTAGGGAAGCTTTTTATCTTTCCAAGTAATATTTATCGTTGAAAATATAACTTATATAACCCCTTATAAAAATTAATTAATAAAAGATTTTTGTTAAAGTCAATTTTGCCTTTACATTAAATTAATTAATCCAAATTGTCATTTTCACTAACAAGTGGCTCATTGGGGTCCCACAATTGGCCCAAAGATTTCCATGGTCGGCCAATACTCATCAAATAAGGTTAGGAAAAGTTTCAAGGTGATTTTGAATTATTATAATATTCATTTAACCTTGAATTACCATATTTACCTTTAACCACAGTAAATAAAAATTACCGTAGTTATTATTCATAATGCCCAAAAATAAAAAGTGGCTTATTAAAATAATTTCAACCCACTGATTCCAAATATGGAATCCATTTTTCCAAATTCAATACACAAAATTTTCAGAAATCAAATTAAAATTAATCCCATTGTCGAAAGAAAACTGGTTTTTGATTAAAACAATGCAAAAGAGTGAATTGATTTAACATACGAATTCAAGGTAAAATCAATGCTAATGACATAAATTATATTAGAAGGTAAAAATGTATTCTATTTATAATTTAAAACCATTCAATATTATAATTTAACCACATAAATTATTATGATGAAAAAAGTTGTTTTTAATTAAAATATATCGTGTTTTTACTATTTATTAAAATATGAATGTTATCAGAAAAATATCAATACTTTATCCAATATAAATTTTTATATCATGATTCAAAATAAGAAGTTTATTTTGTAAAATTTTACTTATAAACTTCTCAAAAATTATATTTAATATGGGTGCGCCATCAAAATGCGGCAAAACTGCATTTTTTTAAATACTTATTTTACCCGAAAATATTTATTTTGTTCTCATACCATGTTCTAGGAAATGTGTAAGATGAATAATAATGTTATAAAATTCAAAATGTCGTTAATACTATTCATAATGGCTATCTTATAATAATATTATAACCATATATTGTTGTTTAATGAAACCCTGTATTGCGTACGACACACGCTATCGAAAAAGGTCGTGATTGCGTGTAATGCAAGACAAGTCATGGTTGCGTATAGTGCAAAACTTTTTTGTTGTTGCGTATAAATAAATAAAACCATATTTCATTTATAAATAATATATATATATATAAACTCAATTTTGTGTAGAATAACTAATATCAAACATACTTGAAATTGTGTGTAACATGATCCAAGATTAGTGTTGTGTATACTGCAAGCTAATACGGTGTTGCGTATAGAGCAAGATAATCATGGTTTATCATACAATGAAAGATATGAATGAAATTAAAAATAATTTATCTTATAAAATCTCGGGTTCTTACATTCTACCCCCCTTAAAATGTATTTTTCCCTCAAAATTCATCAGGGTTATAAATCATTTACTATTCATAGAAACCCAAATCGTAAAAAGGAATACTAAAACATAATTTTAAAAACTAAAGTATGAAATGTAATGATTACCCAAAGTATCTCATCACTGGGTTTCCATATAAAATAACATAGGTTAAAATATTGATATGGAAGAAAAATCTAACCATCAAGTTTTGATTGAGAGTGGTAGAGAACATGGCTATAAAAAAGCCAACAATCACAAAGCCATAAATTTGTGATGATCTAAGGTACCATCTGATTCATCGGATATAAGAGCACTAAGACAACATTTTTGGTTTTCAATATCATTTCCCTAATGTTGATGAATTAAAAGAAATACATACATGATTTTCGTACAATCTCACTATTATTCGTGAATTGAACAATTTCCACTTCATCTCTTAAACAAATGAAGTTGAGTTTGTTATTCGTGAAGCGTTAGAAGATCTTGTGATAGAATTATGGGTCATTCCATCTATTTCAAACAAAAGTTTAGAAAAAGTTATAAGTCCATTTTATGTTGAGATTAATCATATATGGTTCCAAAAATGGACTTATACTTTATTTATCATACCGCTTAATAAAATAAAACCACTTTCCACTAACTATGGACTTCCTGTAGGACATTAGTATGCGATAAAGTCCAGTTGCACTTTAGTTGTGGGATCGATTCCCACATCCCTATCCGACGCGATGGGTTGTTTCCCATCCTGCAGGTTGTCCTTTTTCTAAAACTACATTACTATAACATCCCATCAATAATATCAAAAAAATTATCCTTAAACAATACTAACTTATGTCCAACATAATACATTCCAATCTTTAGGCTTATCTAAACTACTTTAGTCCAAGCTCATAGTATAAAGAAAATGATTTCTTGAAATGTCACATAACAATCACGTGAATGACATCATTTATCCCCCATATAACATAAGATATATCGCTTTCGTCAAATTACAAACATTTGAAGACCATGATCATGTATTCCCTTGAAGAATGAATACCCATTGAAACTTAGTGAGAACATGAATGCAGTTAAAAGTTAACACTTTCCACATACGCAAATCCTCAAAATTCGCTATACTCAAACCATGTTATCTCTTAGTCCTTATATCAATTATGAGCTTGTGAATACAATCAAACATCTCATTATCTTCTTATCCCTTCATTATGCGCATATCATCTGCATTCCAAAATATTTGAATCACTTTTCATGGTAACTGGTACCATATAATTATATCAAATCACAATAAACCATTATATAGATATTACAATGTTCCACAATACTATAAGTGAGATTCACAAAAATATTTTGGAATCCCATTACATAAACACATAATCATTCAATCACATAATTGTCAAACTCATCATTGCTGATAGTGATCCCATGTGACTTACCTTTGTCCTTTTCCTTAAGAAGTTTCTCACATTGATCATCATTAATCCTTGGATTAGGGCATTTATTAGGATAATGATCCATTTCCTTGCACTTGATGCATTGAAGTGTTGGTGGAGCGTTCTATGAAGTCTTTTCCCTATTCACTTCATTTGAAACCTTTTTCCCATTACTTCAGCACTCAGCTGCTTGATGAACTTCTTTTCCACACTTGAAAAATTTTCTAGTACCTTTTAGACAATCTCCACCATGCTTCTTTCCACACTTTGAGCATAAAGAAACATTTACCTTCTTTTCACAATTGTTCTGAGATTTTTCCTTGAACTCCATCTTTCGTTTCTTGTCAAAACCATGAGATGGATGCGTAACACCAACTTCCAGTTCTACCTTGATAGCACAACACACAATTTCTTCATAGCTACTTAAGTCTCTTATAGCTAATTTCCTTTGAAGACTAGGTTTTAAGACACTGAAAAATCGATCAACTTTAATTTCAGGTTGGATGATAATTCTAGATGCATACCTTGCAAGTCTTGTAAAATTCGCTTCGTATATACCAATAGATTCATCATCCTTCTGTTTAAGCTCAAGAAACTCCTTTTCCATCTTTTTTCGAAGAATACGAGGGAAGTAATTACTGAAAAACTAGTTCTTGAACTCATCCCATTCCATGGACTCAATTTCATCTCTTTGCCTCGTATTCTTGATAAGATTCCACCATTGATCAGCATCAACTTCCAAATGATATACTGCTAAGATGACTTTATCATGCTCAGAACATTGTAGAACTGAAAATATTTTTTCAGTAGTAATGACCAATTGTTCAGCAACTAAGGGATCAAACGACCCGCTGAATGAAAGTGGACGCTGCCTCATGATGGATTCAAGAGAATTTTGCTCCTTTCACTGCTTATTTTGAATTCCAGAATGATTCATAGCTTGTGTAAGTATAGAAATAAGATTGTGCACTCCATCTCCCATGACATTGGTTTGGTCAGGAGGACAATCATTACATTTTCAATTACATTGATCAACACGGTTCCTTTGGGTTCCAGCCATCATCTAAAACCCAAAAATAATAGTGTGAGAAGAAAATACCATGCTAGGGAAAACAACATTATAAAGGGGGAGTACCATCAATATCTAAAATCTTAGGTTAAATTCTAATATCGTTACCATAGTTATAGGAATATATCCTATACGTATACTTATCCTTAGGGAAATTCCTAAATATTCCATAGAAATATCTCTAGGGATCTCACTAACATTTTCGAATCCTTGTTTCCAAATGTTGACTAAACCTTTCCTCTGATACCAACTGTAATGACCAGGAGCTTTATGTACATGGACAACACATTACTTTTTGCGGAATACTTAATACATAACAAAATTCAAAACTCAAGGACCGTAATAGTTTAGTGTCTTTGGAAACTCGAAACGTAATCTTCTAATCATGGTGAAAGATCTTCAACATCTCCCATAAAGATCTTCCCCTTATGTTTTCTTACCTAAAACCTTTCTTTATATCCTGGGGAAAAGAAAACATATAAAGGGTGAGCTAAACTTCTCATTAAGGGTAAGCATGGATAAAATAAAACAAACCATATTCATTTGAACTTAAAAACAGGAACACAATGTTTAAACATCAAGATCTTGAGCAATGAAACAAAACATTTCAATATGTAAGGAATAGATCATAAAGAAACATTAATCCTGATAAAATAGCATGGGAATAAAACTTTTAATTGTGGCAACCATTAAGCACTTGATATTATTTCCATAGTAGCCAAGGCATTGCTACCAAGACCATCTTAGTGGACAAAGTCCCTTTCTGAATCGAGTTCACTCCTCGTTCCAGTCATGTATTACTAAACTGGTTTAACTTGCCGTTCCAGCCATGTCTATCTCATGATATATAAATCTTTAACCAATGCATTGGAGGGATATAGAGGTCCCACCCATCTCATAATGAAATCATTCTTACTTTTGCCACAAAATAGACTTGAAACATTCATCATAACCCAAAGAATAAAATGTGTTTCATTAACATCATCCCATCATCACATAATCCATATAAAACAAATGGATATATCAACATAAGAAAATTGAAACCATGTAAATCATTGGGATATTATACTTGAAACATACACATATAAAATAATTTCATCTTAGATGGAAACATGGTTTTGATAAAACACTTGAAATGAATTCTTGAGGAAAATATCTATTCTTCTTCAAAATCAATTTCTATTCACAAAACGTCATGAAATTTTAAAAGAAAGAGATTTTTTTATATAGTCATGAAATGTTTTGGAGGAATCTTCATGAAAATAAGGCTTTATAAAATTTTAAAAATCATTTCATTCTGTATAGGTTAAAAAACATTCTTCTCGTACATTTGTCGGAAAAGTCCAAAAGTACCTTATAGGGTAAATAAAAGAATGATTCCTTACATACCATGGGGTAAAAGTCAGAATGGGTAAAAAAGAATTTAAACATACATGAATACACTTTTATAAAACATGGACATAGATGATAGCAATAACCCCAACAAATACTTACGAGTAAGCAATCTCATATAAAAATGAGATTTGGAAAATTATCCCTTACCTTAGGTCTGATATGCTTTGTACATATCCAAACCTCCTGTATAATTATTTAAATAATGTCATTGACTTATTACAGAATCATATTCATTGTTATGATATCATAAATGGTTTACTTATGACTTTATATTACCCATTATTTTATAAATTAATGTTAAAGTAGTGTTTAGGGTTAAATCATCTTATTTACCGTACGTGTTTAGACTTGTTGTTCTTGATTTTATTATTACGTATATCATGATTTACTTACTTCAAAAATATATAACATGATTTATATATCCTATAAATTAATTATATATCCAACATATACAAGAATTTATAATAGTACATAACATATGGAGTTAAGAAATGAAATGCACCGTCCCTGGAGACGGTAAGCCATACGTACGCATGAACGCTACAATCATTTCTATTTCTTATTTTAATGGAATTAAAACATAAAGATAGATAGTTATATTATAATTCCAGTATAATATCATATATAATATCATTAACCCCATCCTTTATAAATCCCACATAAGGTATTAACGAATCACATCACTTTGAGGGGGCGGTAGTCCGCACTTCCTCAAATGAGATTATTGTATTTACCGACTATGGAAACCGTAAAGGCTTCATATAATTGGGAAGTAAATAAGAATAAGAAAATTATAAACAAAATATATATTATATATAAATACAGTGCCATCATAATGGTCACCATGAGAGGCGGTAGGAGAAAATCAAACAATCATCGTTTCATGAGACTTTAGTTTGCCATCACAGAAACATTATGTTCTTCATCCATTAGATCGAGGTGTGTGTAAGTGTAGTTATAATAATTTTCATAAAATAAATCCTAGTATATTTAAGATATTGGTTATGTTACAAAATAATGGATTAAAAAGATTTTAGGGGTTGGAGAAGTAGAATAAAATAAAACAACTTAAGAGAAACTGTTACCTTAAATTTTGGTAACTTCATTTGGTTTGAATGAAAGGACTTATTGGAAAGTATTATGCCTAATTTAAGGCTTCAAGGGGGCAGAGATGGATGTAGATAGATTATTTGGGAAGAGTTTGGACCAGCCAAACTTCTTGAGAGGTTTGTGGAATTGCATAGAAGTGGTCTCTTTTTATATGGGAGAGGAGGGGCTCTTCAGGAAAGTGTGAAAACATAATTTTATTATAAACTTATCTTCAGTTTCAAGAGGTCCAAAACACATTAATGTATAAGATAAGATTACTAATATTATAAATAAAATAATCCAATTGGAATTGGATAGGTTTTGGATGATATTTTAATCATTATTATCCTATTTATTTAAATCATTTATTAATGACTTAGACACTACATCATTATTGTGTCATAAATAATTTAATTCATTTGATGTCTAAAAATTATGGAAAAAATACCATGATATAGGGAATCTTTTTATATTTCCAAATAAAATTTATAGTCTAAAATATAACTTTTATAACCCCTTATAAAAATTAATTACCAAAAGATTTTTGTTAGAGTCAATTTTGTCTTTACATTAAATTAATTAATCCAAATTGACATTTTCACTACCAAGTGGCTCATTGGGGTCCCAAAATCGGACCCAGGAGGCCCATGGTCGTCCACTACTTATCCAACAAGGTTAGGACAAGTTTCAAGGTAAATTTAAATTATTATAATATTCTTTTAACCTTGAATTACCCTATTTACCTTTAACCGCAGTAAATAAAAATTACCGTAGTTACTATTGATAATGCCGAAAAATAAAAAGTAGCGTATTAACATAATTTGGACCCCCTGATTCCATATATGGAATCCATTTTTTCAAATTCAATACACAAAAGTTGCATAAATTAAATTACAATTAATCATGTTGTCGAAAGAAAATTGGTTTTTGTTTTAAACATTGCAAAAGATTGAATTGATTTAACCTACGAATTCAAGGTAAAATCAATGCTAATGACATACATTATATTATATTGTAAAAATATATTCTATTTATACTTTAAAACAATTCAATATTATAATTTAATAACATAAATGATTATGATGAAAAAAGTTGTTTTTAATTAAAATATAGCGTGTTTTTACTATTCATTAAAATATAAATGTTATCAGAAAAATTTCATAACTTTATCCAATGTAAATTTTTATATCATCATTCAAAAGAATACGTTTATTTTGTATAATTTAACTTATAAAATTCTCAGAAATTATATTTAAAATAGGTGTTCCATCAAAAGGCGGCAAAACTGTATTTATTGAAAAATACTTATTTTACTCAAAAAAATTATTTTGTTCTCATACCATGTTCTAGAAAATGTGTAAGATGAATAATAATGCTATAAAATTCAAAATTTCTTTTAAACTATTCATAATGACTAGTTTATAATAATATTATAACCATATATATTTGTTTAGTGAAACTCGGTATTGTGTACACCACACGCTATCGAAGAAGGCTGCGATCATGTGTAATGCAAGCCAAGTCAGGGTTGCATATAGTCAAAGACTCCTTTTTTGTTGCGTATAACAAAATAAAACCATAATTAATTTATAAACATAATATATATATATACAAACTCAATGTTTCATAGAATAACTAATATCAAACATACTTGAAATTGTGTGTAACACGATCGAAGATTAGTGTTGTGTATACTGCAAGCTAATACGGCGTTGCGTATAGCGCAAGATAATCTTGGTGTATCATACAAAAAAAGATATGAACGAAATTAAAAAGATTGTATCTTATAAAATCTCAGGTTGTTACATTCAGACCGAAAACAAAATAACTTAATCATTAAAAGGTAATCAAAGACGTCGAGATTTTTTTCCCTAAAGAATATCCAGGACATATTTCATACTTCAGTTTCCAGTTCATCAATTAAGTGATCATTAAGTCTAAGCATTATTTTGTCCCATTTATGAATGTGATACTCAAGAATGATCTTCCCATTTTTGAATCCCCATACAAAAAATAATGTCATAACTATCGATCTACTTATACTGCTCCTCATTGATATTCATCATCAATGACATCACCATCGCTCATGTAGCTTCTTCTTCGTTAATTTTAAGAACCAAATCATTTTCGACCATTTATTTTTCAGAACACATAAGTAATTATAAAGGTTGATAAAGAGATTCACTATCCATCTTCGTGGTGTTTAATTTATTATCCAAACATATCTACATGGGAGGCGGAAAATATCTGCAATCTTTGCGCACTTTAAGGATGTGACTCATGTAACCATCCCTAGTCACATTCCCTAGGTCCTACTGCTAACCCATAAAGTTTTTTCTCTGATCGGTTTCAACCTTATTCATTGTATCTTCATTTATTTATTAGTGTTGCACTATATTTATATTTATATGATATTATTTAAAATAATTAATATTTATTGTTAATTTATTGTTCTAAATTGATAAAATTTGTAACTGAGTAAACAGAATAGAAATGATATCAATACATGTAATATATGTAGTGATTTAAATCTAGGGAAATTCAATGAATATTGATCCAGTGCTAAAAAATGTATACCTATATTAGTGATATTTAAGTAGTTCATTAACAATAATATTGCATGTATAGATCAACAATAGTACTACAACATGGTCCATCAATTTTGGGGAACTTCATGTAATAGAAAAATCCAAAATAAAATGGGGCTACTAATCATAACAGGGTAGGTGAGTAATGATGGTCATTGATCCAGAACACTAAAGAGTCCATGGAGACAAATATTATAGAGTATAACAATTTCACGGATAAATTAACTAAAAAATACATTACAAACAATAAATGAGATGATAGAAATAGAAAATTACTTACTCTAAGGAG
Source organism: Viscum album (assembly GCA_963277665.1). NCBI lineage: Eukaryota > Viridiplantae > Streptophyta > Magnoliopsida > Santalales > Viscaceae > Viscum > Viscum album. Next base: position 1,910,859,466 of record OY728133.1, read on the forward strand.
AAAATGGATAAAATCAAATCAAATTTTGAATCTCACATTAAAATGTAATAAAATAATTTTTTGGATTATATTCGACATATAATATTCAAAAGTGATCGATTTATTGATGGGATAATTCCTATATTTGAAAAAACATTATTCAATATAAAATTTTCATGTATATAAACAAGTATTATAAAGGTCAATAAATATATAAAATAATACTCCATTTATTTTTTTCAAAGGAAAATAGAAAAAAATGTGTTTGTTTAGAACATAAAAAGGAAATTTGGAAAATGGGAAGAATAGAGGGGTGTGATTTCCGAATTTTAATAATTATGGGGGAAAATCATTGGAAGAATAGTGATTTGAATAGTGTATTAAATTATTTTCTGAGAGAATGGCTATTGGGTTCATTATTTTATGTGCATAAATGATACAACCAATGTTAAATTATTTGACTTTATGTATATAGAGCACATTACAATCACATTCACTAAGCATTAAGGGAATGTGCCTTAAAATTGGCCAAGGGATAAAGGATAAGGTTATATTATCACAAAATATAAGGATGATGTTCCTAATGATAGTGTGGTGATTACATTGGTCATAAAATAGAATTTTGATAATGGATTATTTTATTCAATAACATTCAATTCTTTTATTTCATTTGTTATTTCCAAAAAAAATTATTTATTCCCAAACAACATAGAAGATAGTTTAAGTCAAGGATCCTAATGTAAATCATATTGTTACATTGATATGTCAGGAAGTTCCCATTTCAACACAAATGAATACCATATTTGAAGATATGATTATTATAATTGTTGAAATGTTTTATATAATCCTTGGTAAGTGTTAGATTTAAAATTATAATAAAAAGTATTATTTTCAAGAGAAGTAGGTTATGATTCATGATGGAGTTATATGATCCCTTTAGTATGTAGGGGAGAATAAATACTCTAAATATTCTCTATATGTACCTCTAATATCTCACAGTAATAAAATTTATATTAAAAAATAGTGGACACAGCCTATTAATGGAAATATAATCCCAAAAATAGTGTATATAAATATTTTTATTTAATACATAGATGTCCATTTGGTTTTTGGTTTGAGTGTTTAATTGATCTCATCCCAGATGAATACCCTGTATCTAAAACACTATATTCAATGAACATATTGATAATAGTGGATGTGAAGAAAACATTATAGGAGTGGTGTGATAAAAGATTTATGAACCCTATTTCGTCATTATTATAGCCCTTATTATTTATTTTAAGAATAATGATGTATCTATGAGGTTGTGTTCGATTTTGGTAAAATAAGTTCCATTTAAATAAAAAAATCCCAATCCAATTCACAAAATTTATAATTTCTTTGAATGATAGATATAAGAAATATATTTTCCAACGATTGATATTTATTCTAGATTACAACGATGGTAATTATAGTTGTTATATATTCCAATAAAATTTTTAATAAATGGTTTTCACAATATTAATAAATAGTTACTCTCATATTATAAATTAAATAACCTATAATTTTTATATATAAATTGAATAAATTATTCACTGTTTGTCCATACAATTTCATATTGATATATATTGAGAATATATTTGTGTAATATAAAATTATTGATGAGATGAAGAGTTATTTTAGAATCACTCAAAATAATCTAACCTTGAATGAAATTTTTAGAATTTATAAAATTGTAATTCTATATTTATGAAGTTTATTTTAATTCTAATTTTATCTTGTAATGGTTGAATATCATTTTTTCTTTCAATGGAAAATGAAATGTATGAAAATAAAATTCCATTGAAAATAAATGTGGTATTTATTTTCCATGGATTTCAAGATAATATAAATTATTTGTTATAAATAGTCTCTATTACTTAACACATTTTTGAACTAAATATGTAAATCAGTGTACTTAATTTTGGAATAAGAATGTAATGAGATCATTTATAATTAATAAGTATATTTATAAATGCACCTATATTATCATTACCATTGTGAGAGGATGAATTTGTGATATTTACTTATGTATCAGTTAAGGGAATATGACGTGTCCTTATAAAAAATTGTAGATATGTGACAAATAAATTATTGAAATTAATGATTTATGAAAATACTTATCCAACCCAAGAATTTTTAGTCTTTAGCTATAATATTTTAATTGATTATATATAGTAATTAAATTTATTATGAATCATTTGAAATATATATAGATCAAAAAATTTTAAGATAAAAATTCTCACAACATAACTCAACACGAGTCATTGCAAATATTTTTAAACACTCATGTTTTATTAATATTTAATAAACTACCATCATGGGGAGGAAATTTAGGTGGTTAATTCATTTAGAGGGAAATGTAATGGTGTTTTGACTAAAATTAGAATTAACAAAGGTCATCTATTCATATATTAAGTAATTTTATATATGGGGTTTATACTGAATTGGGAACATAAAATATATTTCAATATATTTCTATACAACCTTGATTGGAGAAAAATAAACCACCACATTGTAATTATAAGAATATTAAAATAAACAAATTGTGAATGATAGTAATTTTTTGGTAATTCATCTATGAAGTTGGTATATTGAAATTTAGATATTTGGTTTGTGTTATATATATTCCTAATCTAATAAATATAATTGTTATATAAATCTCACAGCTCAAAGTTCACTATACAATATAGTATCACCACATTTTTTATAGGTTGGATGATAATTTTTCTGTGGGATAACATTAATTAGTGAATTTTTTAATGTGTATAAAGATACATTGTTCTTCGATAGATAATTTTTGATAAAGAATATCATAAATTATTTTCAAAACCATTACATATTATATTGAACAAATGTATGATATTATAATAGATGTTGTCACTATATAACTAGAAACATCATGATTAATTTTTTTCATATGGGTTATTATTAATTTCCTTACCAAGTGTTTATATATAATCACTATATGAAAGGATATAACACCGGATCACCTAACATGGATTTATGTTACCGATCAAGGGATACCTTTTTTCCACCTATTTCAATTATATATGATTGTAGTACATAATTTAAAATAAAATTATTAAAATGAATTTGTAAGGCTCTCAAAACCATGTTATATTTATGTGTCACCTATCATTCTCAAATTGAACGTAATTCTAAAATGACTCTTTTATGATTATAGGATACATTGAGGTTTTACCAAATTGATATTCAACGTATGTGTGATCATTGTTTAACATTTCTGTAATTTTCATATGATAATATCTACCATTAATGAATTCAGAGTAGAAAATATAACAATTTATATACAATTACATGTCATTAACCAAATATCATGGTTAAATTTGGTTAAAGGAAGATTGTAATTCCAGATATCAAGGAAGATAAAATGATAAAAGTGAATACTATTCAAAATCAAATTAAGGAAAATTAATGTAAGAAAAAAATATATATCAGTTACCAATGTATGTATTTATAATTTAATCTTGGTGATTTTGATTTCGTAAATATATCCTAGTGGCAGGTTTTGATAATGTTAAACAAGAATAGGAAACTACATCGAAGGTATATCATGGCTTTAAATGTTTTTATGGAATGAACGTTATGGATTACCATTTTCCAATGCCACTTATCAATTAATAGGTTCATTAAATGCTCTAAATCTCATTATTGAGGAACTATATTCCATAAAAAATTATCACTTCTGAGGAAATATAATTGCAACCTACTTTATATTATGGTTAAGAGATAGTCTAAATTCTTGAATCATGAGAATAAGTGTGGTAGAATCATACATCTCAATTGGTGAATCTTCCTTGGAGAAATCAGAAAATAGAAGATGAAATATCAGGAACTAGAGTTGTTGTGATTATGAACTTCCCACATCTATTTTTACCAATGTACTATATAAATTATGAGTAAAAAAATTAATGGGGGAATGAATGTATCACTTGAGTGTAAACTTTAGTCAGTAACCTATTAATTATAAAGAAATAATATCATAATATTGAAATATTCAAGACAGTTATTAATACCTAAATTATATAATTTTATAAAGTTAATGTAATGAAATATATATAATTTTTTATTATTTATTCTAATGTTATCTTACGGTGAATTTTTATTATTTTTTAAATAAAGATAATTTTTAAGTGAACATTGAAATATAAAGACATTAAAAAACATGTCACTTTTATGAATTTGTAATTTTATAAGAATAACGATAGGTTTTATAAAACATTTGTTATTAAATAAATATTTATTTATGTTGTAATATTATTAAAATAAATAATATGTCATCAAATGTCGAAATATATCCTTATCATTTTTCAAATCTATGTATTTTTACAGTAAAAATTAAAAAACATTAGTCATTCTATTTCAATAAATTATTTACAATATTATTTTTTATTTTTTGATATGTTCTTATGGAATTAATTAAAATTTTATTTCACATAATCTAACTTATATCATTTTAATCAATATTCTATTTTTTTGCAGTAAAACATATTTTTTAATAAAATAATTTTTTTTTAAATATAGCATTCGTTATGTGTTATGAATATATATTAAATATAATTTTTACCACAAAAATTAATTGAATCAAGAAAAATATATTCAATAAATGATTTATAATAGAAAATAATAATTAATAAGTTTAACAAAACTTTTATAGATAATTAATAGTGACCGGGGAAAAATATTTATTACTTTTATTAAGAAGAAATATGAAAAGGATTAAAATTATGGGATAAATATTAATGATAAAAAAACATTATTAAATCTAATTTAATGGATATATTTACACCTTTTATTTATCATATTAAATTATATGATAATATTTTTCAATAAACATGAGTAATACATATATTTTATATAAAAATATTTCTTGTATATACAAGTTTTCAGTCCAACTGACTTATAAATGAGAACACAATATCCTCTATTATAAAAACTACATCAACCACATATACCATCTAATATATTATAAAATAACTTCCCAACATGCCTCCATATGTCTTAGAGTCCCTTGTTTCACAAAACTAACACATCAAGTGGGCATTGGTTATAATGAAAACAGAGTTAATCCAAAGAATAAGTATATATTCTTACTAAACATATCAGGTTTCATTCCCCTTAAAACCCCTTTAATTCTAACATAACCATATTAACATTATGAAATGATTTAATTTTAAAATTTTCAGATTTTATGACTATGATACATCCTTATTCATATCTCTTATCCATCATATAGAAAATTTAAACACAACCCATAAATTTGTAAGGCATACTGCCTCCACCTAATGGTGTAGTGCATTTTTCATCACCAAATTACATGGGTGGTAATAGATAATTAATTAATAAATATATATCATATTTTTAAAATAATTAAGAATAAATGAATAAAACATATCATCTACCTTCATACCCATCCATCCATATGATGAATGATATTGTCAGTTGTTAGTATGTGTGAACTACCAACTCCATGAAGTCATGTTATTTCTTTTCATGTTACCACCAGATGTGGATAATTCTAAAAAACATTTATAAAAAAATCAAATATTAATCACATTATTGTAATTCTTGGTTTGATGGAACCATTTCATATAACCTCTAACATGGTGATTATATAGAACTATTCTGGAGAAATTGACCAACCATCATTATGTAGAAAATGTAAGAAAACAAGTCGATTAATCCAAGAATTTCATTATAACAGGAACATAAAATATTATTTAAAGATGAAAATTGTTATTGAGTATATTTTTATATATTTTAATTTATTTTTCAGGATGTTATATGTATGAACATGTGAATGTATGCATATATGATTTAGTCAAAATCTCATTTTTTCAGGATTATTTCTGTGAAAATAGAAGAAAATTACTTATCTTTCTCTTTTATACACAGTAAATATTCTTATAATATGTTAATCTATGTATTTTACATTAAAATAATTTAATTTTCCTCTTTATTTTAAAAAAAATTATTATAATAATATATATATAATTTTAAACCTTATTTCTTCTATAGTATAAGAAAATTTTCATATATGACCATAATTAATATAATCTATTTATGTATTTTTAAATTCCACAATGATTTCCTAAATTATTTTACAAATATATTTTAATTTCATGAAAATTTATTAAATGGAGTACTTTTTGATATTCTGATGAACGAATTTTTCAAATTTTATAAAAATTATGAAAGGATTAGTTATTTAACTATTTTATGAATGACCAGCTTTTCCAACTGTAATAAAGATTTTCTCTAAAAATATTCCATTACGATAATCCACTATTATTTTCCATTAATTTGATTTTTTGCATCATTCTATAAATTTTTTATATTTTATTAAATTAAAATAGTATTTTTTCATTTTTTAAAGAAAGACTCAAATGATGTTTTAATGTTATTTTCATCATTTTAAACACAATTTAATGAATATTTGGATTTTCATTGGATATAATCTAATAATTACCCACTATATTACCTTATATGGGTTGTGATCAGATTAATATAGTCATTTTGTAGGGAAAATATTAATGTTTCATATGCTATTTTTTTAATGTCAATTTTTATATGGATTATGTATTGAATTAATTTTCATTTATTTTATTTTATGGATTAAGTGGACAAAATATGTGATAATTAGGGTCTTTTATGTCCTCTTAATGCATTGGTAGTTGTCATGATAAAAAATGTTTTCCGTAATTTGAATACATCTAACCTATTTTAATATGATGTCTTGGTATTAGGCTATGAATATATGATTCTGATTTTAGAAATTAGTAATCCTACCTTTAAGATTCTTATTATTTTTTCAATTTATTTTTTTATGTTCTTATTTTATCCGTGGATATATTCAACTTTAATGATATTAGTTATATGAAATAATTTTTTTATAGTTTATGTGTTCCATATTAATCTTTATTTATTAATTCTATGAATTCATATGGAATAAATATTCACCGACTAAGAATATAAGATGTAACTTTTTAATATATTCAATTATCTAGTACACCTTGAATGGGTTTATGAATGATTTTAATGATTTAATAAATGAAATAATAAATATATCATAAGAATTTGTTATTTTATTTTTCTGTTTCAATTGTACTATGAGAATTTCATTTTTATCTAATCTACCAATATTCGTAAACTATTTGATCCTTCAAGAAATAATTTATAATTTCATGTTCCAATATATTATGATAACCAATTGTAACGACACAAAGAATTATCAATGTAATTTCTCCTGTATTTTTTTTAATGTTATAATCATACAAAATCACAACAAGAAACACAATGCCACATCATGCATAAATGAACAACTATGTGAACTTCAAACATAAATCATCCCCTTCTAGGTTTTGAATTTTGAAAATCTGACATAAATGTTTGCGATTAGAATGATGTTTGGAGTCCAATAAGAATAAATTAATTTTTGGAGAATATTAACCTACCCATATGAATAATAACCTACCCTAATGAATAGAAATTTTACCCTAATGAATGGTTATTCATCCAAAAGAATAGTATTCTATCCCATTCATGTATAAATAATATTTAGTCATCTTATAAGTGAAAATATAGCCATATTAACAGTGTTGTTATTTTTATAAGACATAAATATTTAATTATAATTATATCATTAATTAAATAATTGAAAACAAAATTTATTTTCATAAAACGTGTTCATAAATTTATATTTTTATGTATTATTATTAAAATATATTTTTATGTGATATTTTTTAATTTTTCAAAGTGTTAGAAAATCATTTTTTTTAATTTTTATTTTTCATGTTCATTATGATTGTAATTTATAATTAAATTAATCATATTTTGAAAAGTATTTTTCAAAATATGGATTTCATTTTTGTATTGTAAATGTAAAATATTTTAAGGATGAGTTTTTGGGATTTTTCTAATATACTGGAATTTTTTATTAACAGTGAAATACTATACTTTAAAAAATAATCTAAATACATTAATTATTAATTCATGGATGATGTTATTATGATTTAAGACCAATTTTTTATAACTAAAATGCTCATGTTACTATATTTTGTCATAGAATAATCTATATTTCTTGTCTTGTGGAGAAATAAAAAGTTAATGAATATAATAATGTCAAAACCCCTCTCCCATCCACTAAAAATTCCACCCCACACACCCTCATTACGACACACCTCTCAGGTTTCAAAACCTACCCAAATTCTAACAAAAGGGCTTCCCTACACCCTCCCTATATCTACAATCCCTTGGTATGATTAAAATTCCAATACCTCTTCTCTAAAGAGGCTATCAAAGGCGGTAAAATGAAGAGGTAAATTCTTTTTTCCGATTCATTTATCATCTTTTACGTACTTTTAGTTTATTTTTTCTTTACTCAACTACCATCTCCCGAATGGTATGATACGTATACTAACACACATGTAATGTAATTATATGATTATAATGGTATAGTTTATCATAACCCATCATTCCCCCTACTTTTATAACATAAATGAATAAACTATCCGAGATGTGTTGATTTATCACATTCAAGGAAGACATATTTTGAATTTTCATTATCATATTCAGGACTGGTCATGAAACAATTTTAATGGTTAATAAAAATCATAATATATTTATTATATTTTAATTATTGTTCTATAATCCTTATACATTCATGATTTATAATAATAATTCAAACATATTCACTGTGAGAAAAACCTCCAAATTTATCCAAGCGTTTACCATTAAAATAATATCTAATGATTCATCCTCACCATATATAAAAAATCATACTTTCTACATCTGGAATAGAAATAATATTATATATTATCAATTATGGTTGTTATCCACTTTTTATACCAACATATATCCATGAATATAGGTGAGCCATTCAGGAAAACCAAGAAAATAATATTCTCGAATAATGAACATCAACACCATAACTCATCTAAAGACCCATTAAAGAACATAATAAATCCATAATGAAACAAATTCATGTATAAATGTTTATTTAATTACTAATTAATTAATATAATGTGATTATATAAGACATAAATGTGATGAATATGTTCCAATTAAGGTTAGGGGAAATTCTCGAACCCAGCATTCATTCTTTGGGTTCACCATCTTTCACACCATTTTTTGTAAGGTAACTCATTAAAAATATTCTTTTTCTTAATTATATTACGATTTAATAGATATAAATGTTATCCATTTTATTTTATTTCAAAACATAATTTTTCCCAAAAGAAAACTTCTTTCAAAAAGACACATTTTACTTCTCACTCTATGTTGTTGGTTCTTCTATAAAGTGTGTTACCCACTCTTTTATTGGGAACCCAATGTTTATAAATTTATTTTGTTTGAGTTGAATCCAATTTTTTCATGTGATAATTATATTCATATTTTTTATGTGTGGCATCTATGATAATTAAAATTTTATGAGGTGATGGGTGCGCCTGAATTTTATAGCGCAATATGAATGGTTGAGTTTGATGGGTGTGCCAAGAATTATACAAAACACCACCTCATAGGGTAATGTGATGAACCACATGAGTAAATGTGAAATAAAGTGTGAACATGAGTCTAGAATTTTTCACAACATCTTCTGGTAGTAAACTACTAAGACGTGATGGTTCATTTTTATGCATTGCAGCATTCTAATTCATTTCATAATGTCTCCTCTCATGATTATGATCATATGCCTATGTTATGATGATATTTACTATAATTATCCCATTTTATGTTGTTTCATGTTCATATATATCCTCTTATTGGTCTTTTACATCACCCCTTTTTGATGTATATCCTTAGGTGACTACTAGTACTAAAGAGAAGACAAGAGCCAATTTGAAGCTATTGAAGAAGGAATTAAATAAATGTTTTGTGTAGTAAATTTTATGTTTGGTGCTAGATTTATTAAGACACTAATCTTTTGGATCCTCTATGTGTAATTTTTTTAAGTTTTTTATTGAGAATATAATGTAAAAGTTATGTAAGAAAATAATTGTTTCTATAGTTGGTATAGGATGCATGTCTTAGTAAATTTTGAAATTAGGATTAGTAAACCATACAGAAACCCTCTTATATAAGACTAAGTATAATGATTCACACTCGAAGCTTTTACAAATATAAGGATCCCATAAGATATGATTTTAGTGTAAATTTTACCAACAAATAGGTTATTTATTCAGGACTCATAGACATAGGATATGTTCTATGCATTTTTATTTTTAAAAGTGGTGGGAACCTGGAGAAAACAGGACAAAAATCGGTGTGAGGACCAATGAAATGATTTCCTAAATTAAATCACAATTCTTTTGAATATGGAGCTAAAAATCATTGGCCGTGCTTACGAAACTATCTTAGGATAATAATATCAACCTAAATAATGATGAACATCCTCCTTCACTAAAGAGGGAACAAATGGCTATTGAGAGTTTTATAAGACAATGACCACTAACTTTTGGTAGATCTTAAAATACACCAGTTTCAATAGAGCGGGTCAACTCCATGGAGAATATCTTTTTGGTGATTTACTATTCTGAGATGGAGAAGGAGACACTATCTTGTTATTATATAGATGGAGAGGTTGATCATTGGTGGGATTCGATTAAGAACCCCAACCAAAGAGACGAAATTGATGATATGGGAATGGAACACTCTAAGATCATGTTTTATAACAAGTATTTCACATGAACTGTTTGTACCAATATGGAGATATAATTCATAGAGCATCGGGAAATAGATGTAGAATATGTCACGACCTACAAAGAGAATTTCTAAATCCTTTAAAGGTACTCATCGGTGATTTGTTATCACTAATGATTGAAAAATTCATAGATTATTATATGATTAAAACCACACCTTCTAAAGGATCATGCAATTTGAGGCATTTAAAGTTATAAATAATTTGTTTGGTGTCACCTCAAGGGGGAGTTGGAGTTTGTATAATGGTTCCATGGCTATGGTGATAAGAAGCAAAAGATGGAGTTTGAAGCCAAAGGATATAATGATAAATGTGGGAATAAAACTCAACCACCCCCATACCAAAAATTTAAGATGATGCATAATGGGAACTGCCTCAAAGGGATGGGGAAATGCTTCATGTTTGGGAAAGAAGGACACCATGCTCAAGAGTTTTGAAAGATCATGATATGGAAGTATAATTTAGTGGATGAATGGGGAGAACCACCCATGGTCCAATGCTACAACTATAGGGAGAAATGGCACTATGAAAGTCGGTGCACTAAACCACGTGTACTAGAGGGAAATTAGCATCAGCATCCCACAAATCCAAAGGAACGAGAGAAGGCGTATTCCATCACTACTGTGATAGTTGATTAAGATAATAATGTCATACAAGTTGAAATTCCTTTTCAGTCAGCAACGAAAAAAGTCTTATTTCATTCTAGTTCTATGCATTCTATTATATCATGCACGTTTTCTATAACTACAGAATCGACGACCTGAAACCTTGAAGTATGTATATCATTACGAACACCAAGTGGATAAATCATTTCAACCCAAGTTGTTGAATCTTCTTGTATTGGCATATATGGGAAAATATTTCGATTGAATCTCTTAATACATCCCATAGTGGAATTCGATGCTATAATGGGAATGAATTGGCTCTCATTATATATGGAACATATCAATTTTTAAGAAAAGGAAATATATTTACATATTTCAAACCTTTATATGAACCTTTAAAAATTCATGTAACATCATCAATATCCTTTGAAAACTACTACAACGGTGTGGGTGTTGATTCTATTTCATGAGCCATACCTTGCTCAAATGGATGAGTTAAATGAAAGGGTCAAACTAGCTGAAATTCTTATCATGAGGGAATATGGTGACATATTTCTTGAAGAGTTACCTGGACACCCATTAGATTGTGAGGTAGATTTTTCCATTGAACTCATACCCAGAGCTACGCTTATCTCTATGTTACCCTATAGGATGACTCATATCAAACATGAGGTTTAAATCAAGAAGCTACAAGATCATTTGGAAAAATGGTTCATACGACCCAGTGCATCTCCATGGGGTGTGCCAGTGCTCCTTGTGAAGAAGGGTGGAACAATGCGGTTGAGTATCGATTATCAAGAACTCGACAAGATTACCATAATGAACAATTATTCTCTTCCAAGGATCAACAACTTATTTGATCTGTTAGGGGGATATCATTACCTCTTAAATTTAGGAATTCAATATAGATATCATCATCAAAAGGGGAAGAATGAAGATATCTTGAGGACATCCATTCGTACAAGGTATGCCCACTATGAGTTTATGGTTATCGGGCTTACTAATGCACCTGAAAAATTGATAAATTTTACAAATAGAGTCTTTAGACATTACCTCGACAAATGTTTTGTTCTTTTTATTGATGATATTTTCATATACTCTATGATTAAGGAGGAACATTAAGAACATATAAGACATGGGTTGCTGACATTGAGAATAGAGAAGTTTTATTCCATGTTTAGCAAGTGTCACTGCTGGAAAATGGACTTATCCCCACGGTTTTTGCAAAAACCGTGGGGATAGACCCCCCCCCCCCCCTATACCCATGGTTTTGGGGAAAACCGTTGGGATAGGTCTGGGCTAAAATACCTATTCCCACGGTTATGAAAAATCGTGGGTATAGGTCAATTTTCTGTGTGCGGGAAATTTTTTTTCGCGGGAAGGAAATATTTTTTGGCGGGAACCCTATACCCACGGTTCTTCCCTCTATACCCACGGTTTTTTATAACTATATTTATTTAAATATATATATATACATATAGGTGATGTTAGGGTAGTGGTTAGACGTGGTGTTTGCCGTGAAGAGGTTGCGAGATCGAAACTCGGCGGCTGTATTATTTTAGGACCTATACCCACGGTTATGAAACCGTGGATAAAAGCCATTGACACTGTGGAAAATGGTTATGTTTCGGTGACATTGTGGCAGGACACCTATACCCACGGTTTTTTGAAAACCGTGGGTATATGTTGGGGACCTATACCAACACCGTTCAAGCCCACGGTTCCCAAAATCGTGGGTATAGGATATACCCACGGTTTTGGGGGCTATACCCATGGTTTTGAACCGTTGGTATAGGCCGTTTTTCCAGTAGTGTGTTTCTTTTGGATGAAAGATGTCACGTTCTTGGGTCTTGTGATCACAAGTGAGATAATTTCTATGGACACTTTGAAAATAACGGTAATTGAGGAATGGCCCAGACCCTCTCATGTCATAAAATATACAGTTTTCTTGGATTAGATAGGTACTACCAATGTTTTTTTTTGAATTTTTCATGATTTTAATGCCCTCTAACTAAACTAACAATGATAGAGGTAAAGTTTGTTTAGACATAAGTATTTGAGTAATGTTTTAAGGAGCTAAAGAGAAGGTAGATCACTACAACTGTAATCACATTACCAAAAAGTGGAGAATTTTTTTTGATAGACAAGAATTACTCAATAAAAGGCTTGGGTTGTCTGTTCATGAAAAGTGATAATGTGTTATCCAATGCCTCATGGCAGTTGAAGATCCATGAAAAAAACAACCCGATGGATGATCTAGAGATGGAAGTTGTGATTTTTTCCTTGAAAATCTAGTAGAACTTTCTTTGTGGTGGGAATTGTGACATATACACAAACAAGAAAAATCTAAAGTATATATTCCACAAAATGATCTCAACATTCATCAAAAGAAGTGCTTTAATCTAATGACGAACTATGATTTCTCTATTCACTATCATCCTAGAATGGCGAACAAGGTAGTTAATGCTCTTAGAAGAATGGAACATGCTACTCGATCCATGTTAGGGATTGTGAAACAAATTATATTCTTGGATATGATAATGATGAATTTGGAAATCATAAGGGCATGGGATAGATCCTACCTTTTCCAAATGATTTAACAACCATATATCCATGATAAAATCATGGAGGAACAAAGGGATTATTTTGAGTTAAAAAAGAAGCTGAATGGAGTAATGTATGGGAAACTGTAAGAGTTATTTATTGATGATGATAGTGTGATTCGTTTTGGAATGAGACATTGTGTGCCTTCATTACCTGATATAAAGATGGATATACTGGACAATGCACATAGCTCAACATTATCTATCCATCTTGGTAGCACCAAGATGTAATGAGATCTCCAAGAAAACTTCTTGTGGGGTAACTCTTCACGCTTCATTCATCACAAAGTCCCAACGAATGTCAAAGGGGAATACCTTAAACACAATGAGGGTAACCCTTTGAAGAACATCAAAAATTGACAATGGGATGAACTAGGAACATATTTGTATGGTGTCGTACAAGTATCATGTGTGCCACGCAAGTCACTTGTGAGACACATATGGGTTACGCAAGTCACTTGAATTCCCTATTCATTTTTTTCACTCAAGGTGCTCAGTGGCCTATAAAAATCCCATGTGGGGCCCCCATTTGATGGAAGTTTTTTCCAAAACTCATATTCAAGCTCTGGCCAGCCATGTCTTATTTTGACATCTTCAGAACACTTCCAAGGTAATTCATTACCAAGAATGGAAGCTCTAAAGCGGAAGAATAAGGCCTAAGTGTTATAACTCATCAATACATGCACACCTAAGTGCCCTATCCTTAAGGGAAATGGAAACGCTTGCTTGTTTCCTTGCCCTCTCAAGTGAACTTGTGTGCCAACCTTTTGGAAGCCTCTAGAGATGATACTACGGGCTTGAGTTCAATGTCTCCCAATTATTACTCTATAAATTCTTCATCACCCAAGGTGACTCATGTTGCGCAAGTCTACATGCGCGACCATGACTTGCGTGCCAGATCAAAACTTGCACGCCTCCTTCCTAGTCACCTCCTTTCCTCAAATCCACCTATCCTCATCAAGATATGCCCTTCCAAACCTTCATCAAATCCATTTATGGCATGGATATTTTATTGGTTTCGTTATCTGAGGGGAATTCATTTGGCCTCCTTCTCAGGAGTAAGTCCAAAGTTCCATCAACATCGGTCCTCCTCCTCAGGATTAAGCCTCGGGTTATAAGTTCCCTTTAATTGGGAATCCTCCTTAGGAGTAAGCTCCAACATTAATTTCTTTTGATTTGGGATTCCTTCTCAGGAATAAAAACCAATCATAAGTCCCTATTAATTTGGGCTTTCTTTTCAGGAGTAAGTCCTGAGTCAAAATTCCAAATCTCAATAATGTACAAATACCTTTATGGAGCCTTCTCCTGGGATTTGTTTCCTGAACTAAGTTCTGATATTCACCTTCTTGGTCAATTATATAGACATAAGCCCCACATCATTTCCCATGACTGCATCTTTCGTGGCACCGTTGTCAAGTTTACTGATAACTCTTGTTTCTCACAAAGGTAATGACTCACGTGATCTTAGAGTGTAAAAGTAATCACAACATCCCTTTCTGGGCCATTAACCATGCATAGTCCATATATTTATTCACCTGAACTACATGTACTTTGATCTCTTCCTTAAAAGTAGAGTACGTAGGAAGCCTTTATAAGGTTCAAGCCCATCATTTATTAATTATATTCTATCCCATATGACGTTAAACTATATCATTCCTATAAAACTATGTGGGTTCTGATTTCTTTCTTTTTAACAAGGATACGAAGGTAGCCCATCTACGGGTAAGATCACAACTCCGAAATAATCCATGACTTATTGAATGAAAATAAACTTCAAGTGCCCCACTGAGTGGCTTTAAAACTAGTATTGTCATCATAATGACCAAGAGATATCTATATAATGTATTGAAGTATACCATTGGCTACGAATCTCCAATACATATAGATGATTATCTATCGATGAAGAACCTCAAATACATATAAAAGACTCTCTAAATCCCAAACATATCAATCGTTGATTGCCAAATCTAATAGAAAACACATTTTCATACTTGGTGAATTAATAATGATTTGTGAACATAACTTAAATCAATAAGAGTGCCCCGGAGTTGGTAATAATTCCCCTCAAAAATGTGTTTTGATCCTGACCTCCCATCCTCTCGACCAATGAAAATTCATAAGCCTCATTGGTCCACAACTAATGAGCACCAACCTTTGGAAATTAGGTCCAAATGGATATAGAATCATTTTATGTTTCCGGTTCTATGAATAAACCCGTTAGAAATTGATTGGAAATTTTAAACCTTAAATAAACTAGGTCATGCCCATTTCCAGAAGTAAAAAAAATGGTGAACCCGACGTGAATCCTTAACCAAGTTAAAAAATGTTTTACTTATTTTTTGATTCCCAATTAAACTAAATTTTATTGCCAAAAAAGAAACGAATAAATATATGTGCTCATCCAAAAGATGTAGTCTGGCCAAACTTTTCTTGATTATTTTTTCTATATCAATGATGCACTCTTTTTCATGATCTCATTGAAATACTAACTAGATTCATTAAAATTCACACCTGTGAATGCCTCGGCCGCTACTCCTGATGGATCATCATCCGCTCTGAAGATGAAATCACCTACTCAACATCTAAAATGATGGGTCTCGAATGAATTGGTGAGGGAATACCATCAACATCGCACCATCTCGACTCTGGAGGCCCCTCGACAAGCCCTCCAAGTTAACAACTCACCCTTGTTGTCCAGACAGTGACGACCAGTGGTCAAGAAGAAGGTGGTGCCAACCACCGTTTCGAATAGTTTCGGGTCATTATCCCTAGAATGAAACTACCATTATCTCCCATATTACAAGGAGGTGAATGAAGAGGTCACTCAAGGACTCAATTCAAGACGACATGAGCCCTTTCTGATGACTCTCACCAACAATCGCTGCCAGACTCGTGCGGTAGTACAACCTCAACATGATGAGGGTATCACCTCTAGGTGTTCGGCTCAGGTTCCTCAGACCCGAGCTCACAAGATGAACTGCCAGAGGAAAAATTTGGATAACAGGGAGCATGTTCTTACCTATAGCCCCTCTAGAGAATTCCATTAACCTAATTTGATGGGAAACAATGAGTGAGAATATACACATGTCCGTCCTGATTTCACAGTTGAGCAGACTCGTCTGGCAGTAACTCAAAAATCTCGCCAGGAAATTCCAGCGTAGTACTATAGGAAGGCTCATATACCTGTTTATAATTCATCAGCCAGTCAGCAGGCTTGTTTGACTGCATCCAATGAAGTTCTCCAATCTAATTTGGTGGAAACTGGTATGCAGGCACATACACCTGTTTACAATCACCAATTCTGTCAGCAGTCTCGTCTGCTAGCTTTAAAGGAAACCCATCAACCATACAAGATGTAGAATATCCAGTAGGAACATACACCTTCCAATGTTCATCAAACCATCCAACATTCTCATTTGGTAGCACTAGGAAAAGTCAGTCGAAAAGATATGACGACAAATTTGGAGGATAATCAACTTTCTGCCCCTACGCATAAGTACATTTAATATCCTTTGACATGAAAAAGAGGACATGATCAGGCACATACACCTACTCTAGACATAGAATGGACGTATATTCCCGTTCTGGCATCTAAATCCACAAAGCACATTTCGAAAATGGTGAAAGAGCTGAAGCAAATCTCTGTCCATATTCTGGATACCTGTAAGAATATTATAACAAATTCAGTGACATCACAGGAAAAGAAACAAAAATATATCCTTATTAGTGGAGTGACTCATCAACATGTCACCCCGGAGTAGATAAACACATTTGTTCTAGTCCAAGAGGGTCATGGGGCATATTCCCTCATGTCATACGGAAAATCAAGTCGGGTACATACACCCAATTTAAATGAAGATAATCATCCTAACCTGACCATTTCTCCTGATCATGCACATACACCTACCCATAATAACTATTTTTCTCAACAAGTGGTTCCTAAAGTGAGTAAGAAGGTGTCTAAGAAAAAGACTCATCCAGCATAGTCGAGAAATCATGATCCAATCTGCAATAATTCTTTGCTCGATGCTGGAGTTCTTGATGCACTTAGAAAATTGTCTGTTGCAACTCAAGGTTCTACTCACTCATTTTTAGATTCTGGAAGTGACAAAAATAATTTTGAAGGTCTTCATCATACAATTCTTCATGAAAGCTTTCTTCATGACAATTTGGTCAATCTCGAAGTATCATCTTCAGATGAGATCCACAATAACCCTCTGCGTGGCCAGAAGACCATGGAGAAAGAGGATACATCTGGTGATGTAACCCACCATGGTGGTCCTCCCCATGATGATGAGTTTAGCTTTTAATATCTTCTCCACAATAGTAATTCGCATTTCCTGGAAAATTATTTAATGGAAAATGCAGTAACGAGAAATCCCTCTTATCTTGAGGCACTTGAAAATGCAAAGCTAGTCATGTCTGATACCTTACCAATAGTGGGTGAAATACTTTCTCAATCATAAGATATCCTGGGGTGTAAGTCATTCTCCAAACCAACCCTGATTCATTAATCTTCTAATTTGAAAAATTAATTCTCTACCAATCTTGTTGAATCTGATGAAACACCAAAGAAGCACCAGCTTTGTTCCAATCAGGTAGAATAATCTTCATCAAATGACAAAGTAGAAATACTGAATATGAGAAAAAAAATGGTGAAAGGTGAAATACCAGTCATGTTTTGGCCTTTGGATGAATCTCAATATGATATTCCGGAAATGTTGACATAAGATTTTATTCACGATATTCATCTCAACATATAGAAAAATCTTTGTCACTTACAAGTGAAAATATTATCTTATGATGAATATAAAAATCATGTGAAGATAATATAAGGGTTACAACACCAAATTAATTTTTCTTCTCTCTCAGTTTCCCGACATCCAATGTTTCAAAAGTAGCAGAGAGCCCTTCAGCGTTCATGCCTCGGCGTGTTAAAAAGGTTGCGCTATTCAATTACCAATGCATCAACTAGTATTCATATTAGGGGAGGGGGTGTTCATGGAGAACTACATTTCACTGTACTATCTAGTAAAAAAATCCCACCAAATGTGGTCTCATGCAATGTTATTTCCCATAGCTGGCCACAAATACCTAGTTTTGTGTGTAATAAAAGGATTTCTTGAGAACATGCCTCAACTAGTTCTTCCTAAATTCAGGCTTAAAAATAAAAAGTTCTTGAATCACTGTTGCATCAAGAAAATGAGAATATCAAACATGATTCTTGTTTAGAGAAGGCACATCATCAAGTGACAGAAGTGTCTGAAATAATCCAACGGTGATATGAGCCAGGTGATTTTAGTAGATGTAGGATGATGAATCTAGAGAATTTCCAGACTAAATTCTTCAAAATCAGGAGAGCATTTAAGAATGTTTCAGATGTAGAAGCTCAAGAACCGCCTCAATTTACCAAACTGGGGACTCTTTTAACTCAACCCTCGGGACCAATAGACATGATTCGAGATGTTTAGTATGAAAAATAGGAATAGGCCATGTCCACTGGACTAGGGAATTATGCAAATTCTCAATCTCTTCCTCAGTGAAAGTCAGTCTTCTCTTGATTAGGGATGAAGCCACAAGAGGAACGTAGAGACGAATTATTAAGAGATTCCCTCCAAATTTCTGTTCACCAACAAGTTCATGAGGTATCAACCAAATTAAAGGAAATGTCTCATAAATGACATGGAGGAAGAAAGTATCACAGAAGCACTAATAAAAGGGCCGCAATGAGTTATGCATCGATAAATGTCATTAACGCCATTGTCACTTATCGGCTAGAACATGATGCTCACTTAGAGGGATCAGATGAAAAAGTTCATGTTCAATAGGTTGTACACACAGAAACAAATGAAAGAGGTGTGTGTACCATAAGATAGAGGGTTTCCCAAGGGCAAGATATTCTTTTGGGTAAAGCCCTTCCAAACTCCAAAAAGGCACATGCCACAGAAAAGGGTAAAAGTCAGATTACACCCCAGCCTACCTCTAGAGATGTCCAATCACTCTCATTAGAGGAAAGGTTCACACAAAAAGAATAATAAATGAAGAAATTAAGGAGGTTAAATGATGAACCACACAGAGGTAGTCTTCCTCATAAGCATGATGAAGTTAATCAATCAAGAGAGTTTGTTTCAGATACTAAGATAGATCAAGAATATACCCCTTTACAAGTACACCCTCAGAGGTCCAATCCTACGAGTCATACATAACAACTACCGGCAATACTACCATTAGTGGCAGTCCCGGTCGTCACACCCTTCCAAACACCATTTACTGCACATGCTCTTGTCCATGATCAACTATATATTTCTAAAACATTAATGACTGTCATAGAGTCATTAATAGCTTGGTTGGAAGCTATGGAAGGAATGCATGCCAAAATTCATCCAGAAAAGAGAGATTACCCTAAATTGGTGGATGAAATTCCTCCCCCATTAAATTTAATGAGTACCACAGTCCCAATTTTTAATGGTTTGGGAGATCCAAAACTACACTTAACACATTTTTTTTTTCTCATTGTGTTCCTATTATGGGAACTCCTCAATAACAAGTAGCAGTTAAGTTCAGGTGTTTTGTACAGTCATTACATGGATCTGATTTTGTCTGGTAAAAAAGTTTGCAATCTCGGTCAATTATTGTGTGGGAAGATCTCCACCAAAGGTTCCTTCTTCAATTAATATCAACATTGAAAATGATGACAGTTTTCGATCATACCAATAGTAATAAAAGGGAGAATGATAGAGTTTTAGATATCATTTCTCGCTATAAGGGATTAACATATTCCTTATGCATAGAACTCCCTCGATAAGAATTGTTGCCAATATGTGTGGAAAATTTGAATGATGAATTAAGAACACCATTAATCCCTGTGAAATACACAGGAGGATTTCGAGACCTTACATCAACCGCTCAGTAGATAGAAGACTCCCTTATGAATACTAAGGCTAAAAATCATGTAATTCCATCAGTTTTACGAAGGATATTATGGAAAGAAGATACTTCTATGGTTACACTTAAACAAGCACCTGTACCCACTTCCACTTCAAGACCATCATCATATTTAAGGGATCCACCTCTTGAACATAAACAACAATGATCACCTCATCAAGATGATCAAAAAGATAAAAGGTGAAAACAGTTTAAAGATTTGAAGAACAATGTTTATTCTCTCCAGAATGAAAAAGTTCCGGGTTACTTTATCTTGACTCTGGAAAACAACATGGTTCAGCTTCCAATACCCAAAAGGCAGAATAAGGAAGGAGATGAAGACCTCTCAATTATTTCCCATTTAATCAGATGTTGAGGCATCTCATTCAATAGTGTTTTTTATTCAAATACCTCTTGAAAAAGATGGAGGATTCTGGATAGGTAAAACTGAATAGTTCTTCAGCCCATGTAGCATGTGTTACTGCTACTGATCTAGAGAAAGAGGGCGAATGTCATGAAGTCAAAAGTGAAAATGTTTAGAAATATGATGATTGGATGGTCAGGAAAATGATCAACTAAACTCATGGCATTTTATGAACACAATTTAATCAACAAATTTTTTCTAATACTATGAATGCCAAAAAAAACCCCTTCATTGGAAGGTAAATCCACAAATAAGTGACGTAATTTGAAGAAAAAAAGAGTAGTTAGAAGAAGACGATCTCGTGTTAAAGCCTAAGTTGTATTTGTCTCTGGAAGATTTTATGCCATCTACTTCAAAAGAATGGGAACCTCCCGGCCAAACGGCACATCCTGAATTGGTTCATCAGGAAGAATCATCATCAGATGAAGAATTGATCTATGGTTCTGTTAAAATGATTCATTTAACAGATCATTATTCCAATGATAGTCTCGATTACGATGAGCATAAGTTCCCGGTATCTAATAGAGGAATTAGAGGAAGATACAGAGGTCTAGGATACATGGGAAGACATGGATATTCCAAAGTCCACTATTTCAATCCTACCCCTACTAGAAATGTAATTGCGATAGAAACTCATGGAAAAGACCTTCATATGGCTCAACAGGAATAAGAAAGTTCTTCTAAACATGGAAGATTCGGTCCTGACATGGTTATTTTGGATGACCAGTTAGAGGTCCCACCTTATTCCTCTATACAAATAGATAGACCTAGTTAGTCTAATATACTAATTCTAGGAGTGTTTCCAACTCCTTCCCCTATACGAGATGCATCTACTACTAAACCACCAACTTCCAAGGCACCTGAAAGGCCACATTTTCTTAATGGGAAACACAGACCTTTGGAACAAAAGTATGATGTCCTGAAACATTTGGCCCAAGTACCGGCCAAGTTATCAATTCTGGATGCCTTGAATCTATCAAAAGATATTCGGGAAGAACTTATTGAGGCTTTGACAAGTCCTCAAGAATTTCAAAATGAAATTGATGCGGCAGATGTTAACATATAGAGAAGGATCATGTTTAATTCCACGTAGTGATGTCTTTTACAGATAAAGATGAAGATGATGTTGTACATGGGTATATCAGAACTTTGTATCTATTTGGAAATTTCAATGATATAGACATCCGATGAGCTTTCATTGATAATGTTTCAGGAGTCAATCTTATTCATATTCGTACACATCGTTGATAGGGCCTAACCAAATCTGATTTACCTCCTTCTACTTTAATATTGCAAGGACATGATATGAATTAACAAGAACCTATTGGAGAAATTACACTCAGAATTCAGTTTGGGGACCCTGTATCTAATTCATATTTCATGGTTTTTCATCACAACATAGCCTTCAAAATTTTTCTAGGAATTCATTGGCTACATCAACATTTGGTCGTACCTTCATCACACCATCAATGTCTCAAATATTGATTCAATGGTCAAATCGGGACATTGTATGGTGATAAAGCCCCATTCAAAACAAATGAATATCAATACATTGAGGCAGAATTTTATCACATAGAGGGAACGAAAAAAATCCATGATGGAGAAGGTCACCAAAATTAATGCTACATATGGTTTGGAAAAGATTCAAGTAAACCCATTCATACATGTGAGTAGAGATTATGTGTTTCTTATCAGTCAAATTGACGGGATAGACCCAAATACAAACACTCTTATGGAAACTTCAATAATGTCAATTAAAGCAATCGATCCAGATAGCATAAGAGATATTGCTATTTGGCCAAGAAATGATGAAATCTTAAATGGGGATGTCTTCATTTATTCCGTTGAAATCCTAAAATTCTATACTTCATCAACCCGGCTAGCAAAAGTTATAATAATACCAGATGAAATTAATGATGTCCATTCTCAATCCATCATCTCCTAACTATCAACTCAGGAAGACCATTCATCATCAATATGGTCAGAAATGGAAGCCTCTTCTTCAAAATGTTCAAATTTTAACTTCCCCCCTAATCATGTAAATTTTTCTTCATCATATACTATGAAAGTAGAAGCATAAGAAGTAACACATCTTGAAGAAGATGTGGAAGTTCTCACGGATGCTCCTCCAGCATTTGAATAGGTTAGCTCTACCACCGTGGATGAACTCAGAGAAATAAATCTGGGATTAAAAGATGATACACACCCACTTTAATTAGTGCAGCCATGACCCTAGAAGAGAAGGAAATATATACTTCATTTCTAAAGAAAAACTGAGATATGTTTGTTTGGAATTATATAGAAATGATAGGTCTTGAACCCGATGTTTCCACTCATCATTTGGGTTTTCTAGAAGAACATCGAGGATTCAAACACGCAGCAAGAACACACCCAACTTATTCCTCCAAAATTGAAGCTGAAGTTGACAAGATTATCAAGGCTAAATTAATCAGATAAGTTCTATATCCCAAATGGATGGATAATATTGTCCCTCTGAAAATTAATAATGGAAAAATTTGAGTTTTCATTGACTTTAGAGATCATAATCAACATTGTCCGAAGGTTGATTTTCCTATACCGATCACAGAACTCTTAAGGGATGGAACAGTTTTCTATGAAGAAATTTCCTTCATGGATGGATATTTTGGGTATAATCAAATCCAAATGGCCTCAGAAGATGAATAATCTACAACATTCATAGCCCCTCAAGGCGTGTTTTTCTATCGGGTAATTCCCTTTGTCCTGAAGAATGCAGGTGCAACGTATCAACGTGCCGTGCACCATATCTTCAAAAACATTTTAGGGAAATTTGTTGAATGTTATGTGGATGATTTTATGGTTATGTCCAGACAACATGTTGATCACTTGGCTGATCTAGAAATCATTTTCAGCAACCTTCGACAACACAATTTGATGATGAACCCCTTGAAATGTGCATTTAGGGTAACCTCATGAAAAATTATCTACATTAATGTATGCCATAGTGATATCGAAGTTGATCCTAAGAAGAAAAAAAATCAATCCTTGGTATGTCACATCCTAGAAATTTGAAGGAATTAAGAGGAATTCATGGACACTTGGCCTATATTCGTCATTTCATTTCCAATTTGGCAGGCAAGTGTTTACCCTTCACCAAATTAATGGAGAAGGGAGTCACCTACTAGTGGACTAGAGAATGTCAAGAAGCATTCGATATCATAAAAAAATATCTCCTGAGTACAGTGGTATTCATGCCACCTATTGCTATAAGATCACTAATCCTTTATGTGACAACTTTAGAGCGATCATTGGGTGCCTTTCTTGCCCAAAATAATGAAGCTGTGAATGAAAACAACCATTACTATCTCAGTCAGACTATGATTGAGGAAGAAACTCGATATTCAAGCATTGAAAAGTGCTTCCTAGCATTAATCTTTGCAGTTCAGAAATTGAGACACTACCTGCATCATCATGAGGTCCAATTGTTTTCTCGCAATAACCCGCTCAAATTTATCCTTAGTCGTCTGATGATTATAGGATGTTTGGCAAGGTGGGAAGTTATTTTGCAGTAGTTTGATATACAGTATGTGTCTCAAAAGGAAATAAAGTTCCATGCCCTGGCTGATTTCCTTGCTGAACATCCATCTGCCAAAGATACATCAATTAATACTGAACTTCCTAATGAAGAGTTCTTCTCTATTCAATATAATCCTCAAACATGGGAAATGTACTTTGTTGGTGCCTCCAAAAGTCCAATAGGGAAGAAAATGGAATATCCTAAATTCAACAAAGTTGGGTTTGGAATTGTGCTTATTTCTCTAGAAAAGGCAGTGCTACCCTATTCCTTCTTATTGATGGAAGGTGGTACAAACAATGAAGCATAATATCAAGCTCTTATCATAGGACTATAATTGGAACTTCAGGAATAGGTGAATCACTTGATGGTAAAAGGTGATTAAAATTTGGTAATCACACAAATCAATGGGGATTATGCCATCGGAAAGGAAGAGATAATCCCTTTGTTTCATTATGTCAGAGAGTTAATGGCGGAATTTCCCTTGGAACCGACATTTTCTTATGTCCTGTGATCACAAAATGCCCAAGATGATGCACTGGAAAATGTAGCCACAACCCCAAAATATCTAAACCGGGATGAAACAATCATTAGTATTGCCCACCGTCGTGTAGTTTCACCAATTTTTCAAATCAGAATAGAGGAAATCAATTAAATCAATCTGATTCTTGAACCATATGTTCATACTACATGATGGATGACACTTATCAACAAATACCTTCAAAATGGAACACTCCAACCTAAAAGAGCCGAGAGAGAACAAGTCCAGCGACGTGTGGTCAGTCTTGCACATTATGATAGCCGAGATAACCAAAAAATTCTATAAAAGAGATGTTTTTATGGAATTATCTTCAGATGTATTGATGGTGAAGCAACAATGGATTTCATGAATAAAGTACATGGAATAGTTTTTGGTGCCCAGCAGTCTGGACATATAATTTTTGGTCAAATTCGAAGGCTTGGATAATTCTGGACATCAATGATGCAAGATTGTGTTTATTTCACTAAGAAGTGTCATTCTTTCCAAGTATGTGCCAAATTCATTCATTAACCCCTAGAGTTGCATCATAAAGATAAATACTCATGGCTATTTTCCACATGGGGAATGGATGTAGTATGACCTTATCCACTAGCTACATCCAAGCAGTTTAAGAATATTCTTACTTCTACGGGCTTCTTTTCCAAATGGGCAGAGGCAATACCTCTCAATGAAGTTAGTTCTAAAGGAATTGATAGCTTCGTCAATTCTAACATCATTACTAGATTTGGTGTCCCTCGTACCATATTTACAGACAATGGCACCAAATTTTGTTCATATGATATGAAAATGTTGTATCAAGAAAACAACATCAAATACGATAATTCACCTCGGTATCATGCAGTAGCCAATGGCCAAATAGAGGCCTCAAATAAGACTCATTCAAACATACTACAAAAGATGGTGGATACAGATATGAAATCATGGCCTGATAAACGTTTTCATTCTTTATGGGCTTATCGGACCACCAACCGCACTTCTACGTGGTCAACTTCATATTCATTAGTATATGGAACAGAAGCAGTCTTTCCCTTTGAGGTTCAATTACCTTCACTCAGAGTAGATATTTGTGATCATTTATCCCCAGATGAAAAATCTCATATGCGATTGGATGAATTGGATCGAATAGATGAAAAAAGATTATGCACACTGAACTATTTAGAATTCTATTAGAATCTAATAGCACGATATTTAAATAAAAAAGTGCATCGTCATTCATTAATTCAAGGAGAATAGGTATTGGTCCTCAGAACTCCAATGATCCCGGGAAAGAAACCTCCAAATCTTGAGCCAATGTGGGAAGGACCTTATTCATTACATAAGGTCTACTCCATTAGAGCTTATTCTTTAATCTCAATGGATGGAGAACTCATTACAACTCCAACCAATGAAATATTTTTGAAGAAGTATTTTGTGTATCACAAATACACCTGTTAGTCCTCACTATAAGACTTTAAACTACATGGTCCCACTATTTTCCCGCATGACGTTAAAATGTTTGTTCGATATGCAAGACGGTAAACTACCAAGCACCCAATGTCTATGACCCGTGACATTTAAACTGTGAAATAGTCCCTTATACGTCTTGAGATGATGTTAAAATGTGCATCGTTAGGGTTGTTGTTACCTATTGTTTCTCACATTTAGCATGACTCGCGTGAGCTTAGAGTAAGCATGAACCATAACACCATATCTGGGCTACTAGCCATGTGTATGTCCCAACACCATCTTCGGGTTGTCCTCAAGTACAACTCAATCATCAATTCATTTTCAATCGAACTACGCAGACTTTGATCCTTGCCTTCAGGGCTGGGTACGTAGGTAAACTCACGAGGGTCAAGCCCAAAACCAATATCTTCACATCGGTTCACCTCTATTTCATACGATGTTGATCTGTGAACCGCCCCCTCCAAACCAATATATTCACATTGGTTCATCATCTTCCTTGCTATATGACATTAAACTATTTGCACTTTTGTCCTGTATGACGATAAACTAAAATAGTCTCTCACACCCTCACCTGAAAGGGAGTCATTATTGACATTAATCGTCAATCATTTTATATTCCAAGGACTACATGAATACATGGAAATTCCTGAACATTTAATCTTGGGTCCAACCATCATTGTAGTAAGATCCCCTTTCACCCTTCACATGTACGAACCAAATTCGTACAGAGGGTATTTCATGAACTACATATAGCTTGATTCTCATCCTTATGGGATACGTTGGAACGTTCGAGCATTCCTCGAACCTAACCGCAAGACTTTGGGCCTAACCCCAAACTCAATATTCAGTTCCTTTACTTAAAATTTCCCTTGAAAGCACATGAATTTTGTATGAAAACCCCGGTATTTATTCATATCTGTTTTATAAAAAACACATAATGTGTCTCCCTCATTATGGTCCGAACTCTATGACCCTAAACTAAGATCTTCTATGCTATAATCCCACATGATGTTAAACTGTATTTCAAGAACTACATATGGATTGATTCTCATCCTAATGAGATATGTAGTGAAGTCCACCATCTCAATTCAGGACATAGACACAACATGATTATGGTCAGAATTGGTCTATGTATCTTCTTCATGCATTGGACAATACCCATTTTTATGTGTCATACTCCTAACCATAAATACTTCCAGATCTCCATAGCCCTTTTATTAACTTCTGGTCACAAAATGTATGATACCCGAGAATTCTTTTTCATGACCATACAACATGTGCCCTTAGGCGGCCTTGCATAAATAGTCTACATAATGGACTTGTCAACCAAAAGATGCTATTATTTGACTATGCAGCCAATTACCTTAAGTGTCCCTGCATAATTCAAACCCCCTTACAGGTTTTCCAAATAGTGGTAACTTCATTCTTGTGGGGGGGACCACTTTTGTCCTTTGTGGTCTTAACGATGATATGTAGGGATCTGCAAAAACAGTCATCCTAAACCGATTTGTCCCATACTCTTTTTCATGATCTAAATGTATTGAAGTATATAGTTTATATTTCCCTTGCCGGGGTTTTGGTCAGTCCTTCGCAAGAGTGACATTCATCCAATTCATTAACAATATTGATTGAGAATATCATCTCCATATTCATGTATCTCTCTTCATACAGCAGACTTTGTGATTTGTAAAATTTGAATCTCCATAAACTTCTACTGGATTTTAGAAATAGAAAAGTAAAACTTTTTAGAGTTCTTTTGACTGACTATGCAGCACATGCCCCTAGGTTTCCTTGTATAAGTAGTCTACATAACTAACTTGTCTTCCAAAATATGCTAGTATTTGACTATGCAGTCAATTCCCTTAAGTGAACATGCACAATTCAACCCCCTAATAGGTTTTTCAAATATTGGTGTCTTCACACATAGGAAATACTTCCTCTAATTCCGTTTAGCACTTTTTTCATATCATCCCTCGGATTCAAAAATTATTATGTCATAGTTTGCATGTTTTCACCTATACATGAATGTGGTAATATGTTTTCAAACAAATTATTAAAAAATTGAGTAAATTTTAATCCATTTGGTCAAGGATATTAGACCTTAAACATTGGCATTTTTATGTCCGACATGCATGAAATTAAACTGCCAACAAGAGATAGGGTACTCATTAAAATGGGAACCTATAAAAGGAACTCTGAACAAATGTCAAGTCCCAGTTCTCAAAACATAAATATTGTATGATTTAGGAAATATTGAGGAACAAAAGATGCCATTTTTGTGGGATTGTTTGTAGAATCCTAGAAAAAATCAAACTATGCTTACTAGGTCCATTGTTTTATCTAATATATATATATATAAATATATATTTAATTAGCTGGAGAATACAGGTACAAATTATTGAAGATGAAATGTCCTTTTCAATGATGCATAAGGTTATAATAACATCCACAGATTGGAGTATCTTCTCTTTTTCAAGAATTAGAAGAGGCTTTCAACATAACTTTTCATTTGATTTATGGCATCCCGAGCGTCATAAGTAACCACATGAAGTTGATTCACTCGACCAACATCACTATTTTAATCTTGATGGAGTGCCATATTGGCATCTGTGATGGCTTTCATACCATTTGATTGGACTCCTTCCTATGAATTATTAAGCTGGTCAAGTTCTCCAGTAACGACATATAACTGTTGATGAAGATGAAACTACTAAAAAACTATCTCCTGGATATTTTGCTTCAACTCCTTTAGCTTTGCAGCATGATAATCCTTAGCTCGGGACACCGAAGCCTCGAATTCTCCAATATTGGTCAACAGCCTCACTCTAGTCAGATCTTGATGGCATTTTCCTCCTACCCCCTCCTTAATAAGACTTGTTTCACAATGGTATGGATCTCTTGATATCAAAAACCAACAAGTCCCATCATGATGAACAATGATGATAGTAGTGGGATCTTTGAAGACAGCTCTTAAAGAGGCACTTCAGATATGATCTTCCATATATTCTATCATGCCTCGCGACATGATAATTGGAGAGCCTTTGGAACCACTCAGTCTGATTCATCATCACTATCAAAGGAAGGGATATAGTTTGGTATTAATCCACTTAAGGAAGTGCCATGTTCTACTTCTTCCCCCCTGACACATGGTACTTCACTTTGTACTCTCGTTGGGGCTGATGCTGAGGCTTCACCTCCGAATCTAGCCACTGAAATTGATGGCCCAGCATAGTCAATTTAAAGCTTTGGTTAGTTCCAAATGATAAAAAAAAGTTGAATATCTGTCTTGAAAAATAAATGCAGCCACGTATTATCATATTTTACCCAATGGTAGATCAACATCATGAGGAGGCCCCTCCCCATCATTCCTAGCTTCAACAGGATTGTCAGGAAGGATTTCAGGAAGCTCGGTCAGGTTAAGATCCACTTGAGCTAGCATATCTGAAATGATAGGGTTGTATCTACACCCTTCAGGCATCAGCAGATTAGCAGCTTCCTTATAAGGAAATTCACATTTCAACCAATCATGGTCAGAGATGTAATAAGAAATTTTATCAGGATGAAGTATAACACTCGCGTCCAAAATTCTCTAAATCCATGGTAATTTAACATGATCTAAAATTTATTCAAATGACACTCCAAGTTTCAACATTTCATCCAGTGATATCTCAGATTAATGGTTAGTCTCACCGATGGGAGAATTTTATATGTCTTCTTAGAGACCCTCTTTCTGTGACCTTCGACCACGAACAGCTTCCTCAGAGAAAATTGCGGAGTCAGTTGCAATGGTCGCTAAATTTTCTACTGAAGGTGTTGAACCTAAATCATCACATAATGTATGTAATTTGATGTCTTCATTAAAAATTAAATAAAGTATTGTTAATTTACAAGAAGCAGGAACTTCTCTCCTTGCAGTATCAGTAGGAGTAGTACATGGAACATAAGCTTGCTCTTCTTCTTCTCTCTTCGTTTCATTATGAGTAGCCTGGTCATCATGAATTTGTGACTGTTCACCAGCACCCTCTGTAATCCATAGAGGAGGGTAAGTCCTCTCCCTCAAAGGTGAAATCTAAGAATACCCTAAAATCCCAAGAAGTATGAGCAATATTTTCATAAGTTAGTATTCATAACTATTTGAAGGACTTACCAATAATGATGAAACATTTAGCTGTGGACTTATCCCTTCGATGCCTTTTCTTCTTTGATTTTTTGGGTGTGTTGACATCGTCACCTCCAAATACAGGTATTGGAGAGTGAAAATCACTTTCTAACTCCTCCTCCATGGCTTGACAGCCTAGAGAAACCTCGTCCGACTTGCGAGGAGATTCAGCGGCTCCAAGAGCAGTGCCACCAGGGATATACTACGATGAAGGGACCTCAATAGTTCCTTTCTTAACAAGCTGTAGGATGAAGAAAGTATTTTCCTTGAGTAACAATGCGTTGACTAAAATTAAGTTACAAAGTAAATAAGGAATGAAATTTTCATCTTCAGGATCCACATAATCATGCCACTCCTAATTTACTGAAGCACCAATCCCTTCAGTGGTTCCACGATTCTTCATTTCTTTCACTCGGTTGGTAACAGGAATGGAATCATCAGTGGAATATGTGAGCATTTCTAGAACTCTGTTACATTACTTCACTTCATCAGGGTTATCCTCAAAGCAGATATCAGTAGAATCCTGGAGATTCCCCACTTCGGGGATATGTAGCCCATCGCATAAGTCCATCCAGGCAGTTTCAGCATCACAATATATACTCCTCCATGTCTGGAAATCCTCTGGTCATAAATATTTATCATGTACACTAGAAGGCCACAAGGAGTGTCCTACAATCTAGGACTTCAACTTCTTCCCATCTCCTTCAAATCACAGATAAAGGATAAGAAAATGAAACTTGTTAGTCTATAAAATAATGGAGACTAAATTTCTTCAATGGTATAACTCACCAAGAGTCGATGGAGTAGGTCTCTTGACTCTGGCATGAGGATTATATCTGGAATGAGGCTGCTTTGACACATGTCGTGCCTTATCATCCCAATCTTGGGAATCCGGTGAATCTTCTCCAGGTTAGGAAGAATCACCTTCCAGATGAAAGGTTTCTTTTCTAACAGTTCTCTTTTTAGTCCCCACCAGAGGAACTAGATGATTCAATACCCCTCCAGGGTATGATGTTACCAAGTTCTCGGCATACCATGTACTCAAATGACTCACCGCTCCTGCAACTGGTAGATCAAATACTGCTCCGGTTTTCCCCATAGCTGTTAATAAACACACTTGTCGGGAAATCATTGGATGCTGCTCTGACCTGACGTGCATGGGAGTGGATACAAAAATATGATGTAGAAACATGAATTGGAGTAGAAATCTATATGGAGAATAGGCCTCACATATAATCTTTCTGTCAATTCTGGTGGCCAGTATACCATATCTTCAAGACAACATATATAACCTCAATTCTAGGGTAGTTGTTCCATCATCAAAAAACTGCCAGGTTGGTGGGTTTTCATAATGAAATAAATGAAATTCCTTGAACATGGTCAGCCTCACGTTAAGATCATAGTAATTGAGGGACAATGGGGAAATTGTGGAAAATTCCTGCACCGATGGCCTAAAATAACTTCCAGGAACCTGTACTTCACTCTGTACAGCATATGTCCTAATGTGAGTGGCAATCCATCCCCACAAAACATGGAATGGTCCCACTATTCTCAAACCAGACTTGCCCATATAAACATGGAGTAATATCCTGTGAATCATTTCCAAAATACGGGTGGCCAACCCAACCATTTATCTCTCTTCCAAATTGGATGCAACAACGAAGGTCCCTAGTCTAACGCCTCCCTTCGAATCCCTAATCTGTATAAGATAAACACTGATCAACTAAGCTAAAAATTCCGCTACACGGGTCTTCTCTGGGATTCTTTGAACCACTTCATACCCCCACTTTTCAAACACTCCAGCTTCCAATGTTGGCCAGAATGTGCCAAGAGCACCCCACTTCTCTGTTTTGGGGTAGCTGGTAGGACGAGTATAGGTGGGCCCCTTATTCTTCTTCTTTTTTGAGAACCATATCCATCCACTCCTCCTGATGAATATCCTTTCTAGAATTAGTTTTGGTGGACTTTTAATTTTTTAAATTGTGGAATATTTTTTATAACTCTCGATCCAAAGATGGAGTCTTCTCCGACTTATTCCTGGTCACCATGGGGGGAATAAATTCATCATACATATCTCCCAAAATTAGAGCACTCGAGATCTTGTAGACTTCCCACAAGCTGATGCCTACTTCTCCTTATGTTAGATGGAAAGAATTAGTTTCCGGGCTCCAACGACTGATTTGCTCCGACAAAAAATTATCATTATTGTAGACATATGTCTGTCCATCCCAGATGACTTCATATATTGAAACTCCCTTAAGATCCTCGACAAACTCAACATAGGTTTTCCGTACCCAATATACCCACATCCAAGTCGGCTTCACACCTATTCCAGGATGGAAATCCCCACTCTTTTTCCATCCCATATATTGATCCATCTAAGAATTTCAAAAAATAGAGGGATAGAAATGCGGCTGAATCTCTTGCTTTTGAGGCTTCAGATCTGGAGCACATGGGAAATGATTCATTATGTATGCCTTCTCCACCTCTCCATCAATGACAAATGATCCTGCAACTGCAACATTTTCCAAAGAGAAATTGTTGTATGTATGAATCCAGGAATGCAGAATATAATTCATTGCTTCTGAACATTGACTCCTTGTAGATGACCATGGCCATATAATGTCATGTAGATGCTCTGTGGAAAATTAGCCTGATATTTCATCATGTACTTATCCAAATCTGTGAGAGTGCTATCACAGATATCATAATAGACATGGCCAATGATGTTCATCATATCACTTATTCTCTTGTTGGCCTACTCATCAGCAAATCCAATTCTTCTGGGAGCCATTGAATATGCACAAGGATCAAACATTTAACTTTTTAGTAAGTTTTTTTATGAAATACATGTGAATAAAACAAAAATGGCAATGGAATTAAGGCGTTCCAGTCTTGTCGTGCAAGTCATGTCGCGCAGGAATTGTTGCGCAACTGTTTCCACGCATGTTTAAATCCTTAATGAATAAGCGTGACAAAAAGATAAACGATCAACCGAGGAAATAAAGACACTTTCATGATGAGAACTCAAAATCTTTGAAGGAAAGATGGTTTGCGTGAAGTGAATCCCAAATATATAGACGATCCTGCAACCCTGCATGCCAAAACTTGTGTGCCAGGACCTGCGGACCAACATCTGCGCACCGCTGAACCCTTGTTTCTCATTTTCCTCAGAGTCAAATATTCTTTCCTTTTTCCGATCCAACTCTAATGGGGGACTTTTGTAGACACTCCTTTCATTACAGATACCAAACTAATGGAAAAGGGGGATACCTTAATCCCAATTATGGTCACCGTTTGAAGTACATCAAAAATTGACAAAGGGATGAACTAGGAACTTATTTGTAGGGCGTCACACATGAATCATGTGCACCACACAAGTCACTTGGGGGCCACATATGGGTCATGAAAGCCACTTTAAAGCCCTATTCCTTTTTTCCCAAGGTGCTCAGTGGCCTATAAATAACCCCGGTGGGCCCCCCATTTGAAGGATGAATTTTCCAAAACTCGGATTCAAGCTATGGTCGCCCAAGTTTTTTCTGACATCTTCCGAACAATTCCAAGGCAATTCTTTACCTAGAATAAAATCTCTAATGATTAATAATAAGGCCTAAGTGTTAGAACTCATGAATACTTGTGCACATAAGTGTCCATCCCTTAAGGAAAAAGTAATCACTTGTGTGCTCCCTTGCCCTCTCAAGGGAACTTATGCGCCAACCTTTTGGAAGCCTCTAGAGATGATACTAAGGGCTTGAGATTAAAGTCTCCCAAGTATTAATCTATGTATTCTTAGTCACCCAAGGAGACTCATGGCGCGCAAGTCTACTTGCATGACCAAAACATGTGCGCCAGAACAAAACTTGCGCACCTCCTTCCTTGTCACCTTCTTTCCTCAAATCTGCCTCTCGTCTTCAAGATATGGCCTTCCAAACCTTTTTCAAATCCATTTATGGAACAGTTCCTTTGTTGGATTCCTTATCCGAGAAGAATTCATTGGGCCTCCTTCTAAAGAGTAAGTCCCAAGACCCTTTAACATTGGGCATCCTCCTTAGGATTAAGCCATAGGTTATAAGTTCCCTTTAATTGGGCATCCTCCTTAAGAGTAAGCCACAACCTTAATTACCTTTGATTTGGGCTTCCTTCTAAGGAATAAAACCCAATAATAAGTCCCTCCTAATTTGGGGTTCCTTTTCAGGATTAAATCTTGAGTTAAAATTCCAAATCTATATAATGTACAAATACCTTTATGGACCCTGCTCCTGGGCTTCTTTCCTGAACTAATTCATGATCTTCATCTTCTTGGGTCTTCATACATACGTATGCCCCATATCATTTATCATGACTATGTCTTTTGTGTCACCATTTTAAAGTTCTTTAATACCTCTTGTTTCTCACACTGGGCATGACATGCGTGAGCTTAAAGTGTAAAAGTAATCACGTCATCTCTTTTGGGCCATTAACCATGCATAGGCCCCATATTTCTTCACCCGAACTACATGGACTTTGGTCTCTGCCTTAAAAGTAGAGTACATAGGAAGCCTTTATAAGGTTCAAGACCATATTTTATTAATTATTTTATATCCTATTAGACATTAAACTATATCCTTCTTATCGAACTACGTGGGTTCTGATTCCTTTCTTTTTAACAAGGATACGTAGGTAGCACATCAGTGGGTACAATCCCAACTCTGAAATAATCCATATATTCTTGAATGAGAATAAACTTCAAGTGCTCCACTAAGTAGATTTAAAACCAGTATGGTCATCATAATGACCACAAGATTTATATATAATTTATTGAAGGACACCACTGACTAAGAATATACAATACATACGGATGATTCTCTATTGATGAAGATCCTCACATACATATAAAATATTCTCTAAATCCCATACATATCAATCATTTATTGAAAAATCTAAACGAAAACTCATATTCATACTTGGTGAAGAAATAAGGATTCGTAAACATAACTTAAATATATAAGAGAGTCTCGGCATAGGTAATTATTCCCATAATAAAGGTGTGATGAGCCTGACCTCCCATCCTTTCGACCAATGAAAATTCTTAAACCCCATTGGTCCACAAATAATGAGAACCTACCTTTGGAAAGTAGATCCAAATGGATATAGAATCATTGGATGTTTCCGGTTATACGAATAAACCCGTTAGAAATCGATTGGAATGTTTTATCCTTAAATAAACTAAGTCATGCCCATTTTGAGAAAAAATAGTAACATGTATAAAAAGATTACGGAAGATATCTCAAGGTATTAGGTGTGTGAGAAAGTTAATGAGGAGTGACAAACTCCAAATTGGATGATGCAAGAATTGCCTATAACCATTTGGAAATGGGATATTGTAACTATGAACATTGTTACATGTATCTTAAAGAAGATCAAGAGATATAATGTGACATGGTTTGTGGTGGAATGACTCACCAAGACTTCCCATTTTATTTAAATTAGGGAAGAACACTATCCTAAACAACCTGCAATGATATGTGTGAAGGTTGTGCTTAGACTACATTGTGTTATACTCTCGATTGTCTCTGATCATGATACATGGTTCACATCTAAATTCTAGAGGATTATTCAATAAGCATTGAGTGCTGAATTAAATTTCATCCCGACCTATCACCCCCCAAACTGATGGCCAATATAAATGGGAATTTCAGATGCTTGAAGACATTTTAAGAGAATAATCATTAGAATTTAAAGGTGGATGGGATCTGCATCTACCAAGGGTTGAGTTCTCATTCAAAAAATACCATACACTCTAGTATTCAGATGGCTCCATTTGAAGCTCAGTATGGAATGTTGTTTAGAATTCTAACCTATTGGTATTAAATTGGAGAAATAAATCTACATGGACCCAATCTTGTGCGAGAGATGACAAAGAGGGTTGAAGTCATTCATAAACATATCAAAGACGCTCAGAATCATAAAACGAGCTATGCTGACAACTGTCGAATGGACTTTGTGTTCAACGTTGGAGATAAAGTATTCCGTTGAAGATCACCATAAAGAGAGCCATGCAGTCAGGAATTAAAGGGAAGCTAATACCAATTTAAATTATCCCCTTTGATTTTTTTTAACTCTGTAGGAGTCGTGGTGTATCAGCTTGCACTTCCACTGAATATTTCTCAATTTCATGATCTGTTTCAAGTATCACTCCTAAAAAAGTACATACCAAATTTGACACATGTACTGAACATAGTGTTGGTATAGCTAGAAGATGATCTCTCTTATGTGGAGCATCCAGTCATGATTTTGGGAAATATAGATAAGGTTCTATGAAACAAGACAACCAATCTTGTTTAAGTGTTTTCGAAGAACCATGATTATGAAGAAACAACTTGGGAACTATAGGATTTGATGAAGGAGAAGTACGCTCACCTATTTATGTAAAATGAAATTTCATGGACAAAATTTCCAAATGGGGTAAGAGTGTAATGACCCAATATTTTAATAATGTAAATTATCCCTTCTTTTAGTAAATTCATAATAATATAATGTCATGTCAGGAAACACAATTTAACATCATTCTAGAATGTACTACTATATAACCTCTAAATATAAATTTCCCTCTTCTGTGTTTTGAATTTCAAAAATACAACCTAAATGGTTGGAATTTATAATATTTTTTTATTCATATTGGGAAAAAATAATTCCTTCTGAATAGAAACTTACACTTATGAATAGTAACCCACCCTTATAAATAGTAATATTACCCTTATGATTGGTAAATCATTAAAAATTATAGTAACATCACCCATGAATGTATAAATAAAATTTATGCATCTTATAAGTGACAACATGACCAAAGTTAATGTGTTTGTATTTTTATTAGTCATAAAAATTTAATTACATTTCTATCATTAATTTAATAATTTAAAAGAAAATCTATTATCATAAAATGGGGTAATAAATAAATTTTTGGATATATTATTATTATAATATAATTTTATGAGATATTTATTAAATTTTCAACGTGTTCGAAATGGAGTTTTTATTTTAAAATTTTTTTTAAGTAAATTATGATTTAAATAAAAAAATTGATTATTCATATTTAGAAAATTATTTTTGAATATATTGAGTTCATTTTGTAATCTAACCATCAAAAAATAGTTAGGGTGAAATTTTGGGATTTTTTAATATAGAAAATATGATAAATACATTAATTATGGGGTCATGGATGATGTTCTACTATTGAAATCCCAATTGGTTCGAATTCACATGATCAATTTACTATACTTAGTCATGG
This sequence comes from Viscum album, assembly GCA_963277665.1. Taxonomy (NCBI): domain Eukaryota; kingdom Viridiplantae; phylum Streptophyta; class Magnoliopsida; order Santalales; family Viscaceae; genus Viscum; species Viscum album. The sequence continues at coordinate 1,910,897,705 of OY728133.1, forward strand.
AATCATCACGATTTATTGTCATGTAAATAAATAATAAATTAATGGAAATAATATTGTAAAAACCACTCTCTCATCCACTATATGTACCACCCCGCACTCCCTCATTACTTCACACCTCTCAAGCCAAAAAACATGTTTAAATTATGGAAAAATATTATACATAGACCCTCCCCCATATCAATCATCTCTTGGAATAATATAAATAAAAAATAATCCTTAAAGAGGCTCTCAAAGGAGATAAACTCAAGAGCTAAATTGTTCTTTCTGAATCATTTATCATCATTCACTTTTTTTCCTTTTATTTTATTCATTCATCCCATAACTTCGCACAAATGGTATGATAACACTTGTAACATATATGAAATTTATTTCTATTATTCTAATGTAATAATTTATCCTAATCACTCCTTCCCCATTCTTTTATGCCACAAATGAAAACCCTATCTAAGATGTGTTGAATTATCACATTAAAGGATGATCGGTTTTCAATTTTTATTACCATATTCTAGAGTGCACATAAAACCATTTTAATGGTTGAACAAGAACATAATATATGTATTTTAGATTAATTAATGTTATTTAATCCTTATACATTCATGATATAAAATATTGAAACAAAAAATTTCATTGTGATAAAATCTTCCAAATTGATCCAAACATTTATCATTAAAAGTATAGTTAATGATTAGGCCTCATGGTATATAGAAAAATAAATAATTTTTACCTGTGTAATGTCACTACTAATATTTATAAAAAATAATATTTTTTATCCACTTGTTATAAGATTATACATCCATGAATACAAGTGAACCGTTCATGAAAGCAAAGAAAATGAACACTATCATTTAATGATCTTTAACACTATAAATCATCCCAAAACCCATGAAGGTACATTATAAATACATAATAAATAAAATTCATGAATAAAAGAATTTGGAGTGGCTAATTATTTAATCTAATGTGATTATATAAAAACATTAATATGAATAAAGTTTTCAGATACAAGCTAAGGGGGAATTCTCGAACCCAACATTCTTTCATCGGGTCCACCCTCCTTCATTCCATTTTCGATATGGTTTCTCATTTAAAAAATCATAATTATCTTACCTTTTATGTGATATAATAGTGTTCCACAACATATTATCTCTAACACAAATGTTTCCAAAATAACTCTTCTTTCATAAACACACTATTCACTTATCACTCAAGGATGATGGTTCTTGAATCAAGTATGTTTCCCCCTCTTTATTTTCAAATCCCAAAGTTTATGAATTTGTTCTTATGAGTTTAATAACATTTTTTACATGGGTTAATTATGTTCATATATGTTCCATATGTCATGCATGATAATGAAAATTCTATGATGTGATAAGTCCTCCTAGAATTATATAGCTAAATATGAATGTTTGAATGTGATGGGTGCTCCCAAAAGTATACAGTGCTCTAATGCACTAGGTAATGTATAGAGATTCACGACATAAAGTGTAATGATGTGTGAACATGATGCTTGATTTGTTCACAACTATGTGTAGTAGTTAACAACTAGGACATGATGTTTCATTTTTATGCATTGCCACATTCCAAGTCTTTTATTAATGTTTTCTCTCAAGAATATGATCATATGCCTATATAATGATGATAATTATTATGATCATCCCATGTTATGTTGTTTAATATTTTTATATATCATCTTACTGGGATTTTAGATCAACCATTTTTAATTTATATCCTTAGGTGATTACATGTACTAAGATGATGTCAAGAGCCAATAAGAAGCTAGAGAATAATAATTTAATAAATATTTTATGGTGTAAATTTTATATATGGTCTTAGTTTTCCCGAGACATTGAACCTTTGGATCCATGATGTCTAATGTTTTTATGATGTATATCACTAACACGATGTTAAAGTAATGTTATAAAAGCATGTCTACTATACCAATTGCTCCAAATTAATATATTTAGTGTCCTGAAAATTTTTAATTATTATCAACATTTATAATAGTTATTTATTTTCTAATTATAGTACTGGGTGCTTATAATTGAGATAATTTTAAATTAGTTTAACAATAAAAGTGTTTTTTATCATTCTGATTCAAATTTTCATCATACAAAGATCATAAAACATACTATAATTTATGTTTTATAGTAACTGTTAATGTTATAATTTCATTATATGTATATTTCCATTACAATTACTAAAATTAATATGCTGTTGAGCATGTTTCCCTGATTTTTATTAAATGGTGATTCATATTTTTATTATTGATTATATTATTTATTTCACAATTCTAGAAAAAAAACTATTTATTTATTGACATTATATATGATAGATAATTATGTTTTTGTATTCTATCCATACATCATTATAGAATTTTATTGAAAATGGGAATAGCCCAAAAAAATCATGGGGTGTCTAAAATAATGAATCCCAAGAGCATCGAATATCACAATATTAACACACTTCATGGAAAGGGAACTAGTTGTAAAAAATATGATAACTATTTTTCTGAAGATCCTAGGGAGTCCAGGAGGCCCACCTCCATATTACCATCACTCCTTGAATGAGTAATAGTAATGTTATAGGATTGTATGCTCGTTCATATTCGTAAAGGATATGTGATAACCCTATGTATTTAGATGGTCCCTTTAAATGATTCGTGAAGGATTGTTGAGTTAGATTCAACCACTTATATAATAATATTGTGGGAAAGATGCACTTCCAATACCTTGTGCATAGGCAGAGTTTCCACAAGAACATATTCACCGCTACCAAAAGTAGAAATGATAGAATTAGTAATGGAACCAACCCAATTATGAATAACTCCACACCCTATCATAATACCACTTATACATGACCCATCAATATTTAATTTGAAATCATTATCTGGAGGATACCATCAATTACAATTACCATGTAATTGGGGGATGTGACCAGTGTGGTCATTATTCTTGTCAAGTAAGAGGCGCCCCAGGGATGTTGAGTACATCTTTTTCATGATAAAAGGATCCAATTAAATTTACAAGGTTTGGGATTTAATTATAACATCTATATGGGAGTGGTAAACTAAATTCATGCTTCCCCATATTATGAGAAATCATGAAGGTCCAAAATCTAGAAACTAGAATGGTATCTTTATTTTTGTGTTCATTGGAATTATTAGTGTAATCGTCAAACCACATTTCAAGGATGCCTTTGTTAGAATGTTTAAGTCTGAAAGAACCACTTAATTTGTAAAAAATAGTGGCCCCATGAATTCCAAGTCACCATCAATGAATATATGATCCATAGTCTCTTCCTGGGGAAAATGATAGCAGATGCACCAAGATTCAAAAGAAACACCTCTCGTGTAAACCATTTCATCTGCAGGTAATTATTTTTTTTTGAACCCACCAAAATAATATATTCATATAAGAATGAATTTCCTTGAAACGTAGAGTATCACCCATTACATTGATATTTTTTTCCACTCATATGGTGTTCTTGTATTTCTTCATCGATAAATACCCAGATGATGATCTTTTGAAAACCAGTCATTCATTCTCTGAATAGAGGGTGACACTATGGAATACATCAGGCTAATACTGATTAATAGTTATAATGATAATGATAGGATAGGTACATACATGATATAATGAGTTCTTTTATTATTCCATGATGTTATTTTTATAGCATTACTCAATTAGGGGGATTAATTTTCCAATACATGATTAGGATGTAATTAATGGTTATGTATTTATATGAAAGTGGATTGACTTGAAACTATTTCATTTTTGAAAATACATAATGATATTCTATTGATATTTTTAGTGTATTGAATAATTATTACGAAATAATACAAAAAAGTATAATATAAATGAAAAAATGAGATATGTTACATTTTGGAGTTGGTAGTATTCACATTCACAATTTATGTTTTTGTCTCTATTGATGTAAAATGGAAATGGTGTTTAAAAGTGTTATCCAAAGAAAAATAACATTTAGTATAAAATCAATAAAAACAACATTGTATAATAATGATAAATTTATATTTTATTGATGTAAGATCACAAATCAGAAAAAAGACAATAAAATTACTACTCACCTTAATGATCGTAACATTTATAAATTATATTACCTTTATAAATAAATTAATAAATATCATGTAATGTGTTTATAGAAAATAAATGTATATCATGTGTTATTTTTTATTGATATAAGTTATATCTTTTGATACTTAAAATATAGTTAAGAATCATTAATGTTGATAATATTGTCATTTTATAGTATCTATTAAGATTGATTTATTAATGATTAGGATAATTTCCCATTTTCACATAAAAAGGAAGCAATGGAATTGATGTATATTATCACAAGAAATTAAGACCATTTATCATAGAATCTATTGGATATAAAATCATTGGTATTTTAGCATCACTAATCTCAATCAATGATTAACCAACTGAATAACGAATGATCTCATTTATAAGTGAAGTTTAATATCATCAAGATCATAGCCCGATCAAATTTCACTGAACCATCACATGAAAATCATGACAGCACACACCATTCCCATATACAATTCACTCATTTAATAAATGGATATGTATCTAGATGACAAAATAATGAATTTTTATATTTTTTTAATAAAACAATGTTCATATTTATCCATTTAATGTATTTCCTTAATAATGAAAAAAATAGATTGAATAAAATTATATTATAATATGACAATATTTAATTATATTTTTGGATAATATATATATTCAATCAAGACATTTATATTGATTAATTACTTATTCTTTATAATAAATTTTATTTTCATGAAATATTAATTTAAAAAAATTAAATTTAAACTATTATATAATATTATGAATTCAAAAATAATTGGCACAATGGTCAAAAACCTGTTATTGAATAAAAACTCATATTTTCCAAAACATGGGAATTTTTTTAATAGTGTGAAATATCTTAATTATAAATATATTTTGATAATATATAATTTATTTTTTATGAAAAAATAAAAAACATATCAAATTATTATTTTTCTATAATATTCAGAGACAGTAAAATATTTGGGTAAAATTTAAATACAGTATGATAATATGGTGAGTAGTTTGATATTATTAAAACCAAAAAGTGATTTCATAAATACTATTAAGATAATCCAAAAAAACATTATGTTTGGAAATTTTTTTATAAATTTAATAAAACAATATGGAATCATCTAAAACAAGTGTTATATCTTATGGCTTTAGAATAAATTATTTATAAACATGAATCACATACACATCACCAGGAGTATTATTATAAATATTATTTTTTATATCATTCTTAAGAAATTTAATTTATTTTTTACTTGGAAGAATACATGGAAAAATACCATGGAGTGTTTGCGGTATTGATTACATTATCAAATAAATTCCAAAATTATTGTTAGAAAATATAAAATGGATTTTTAAGACAATTTGTTTAAAAATCCACTTAACCACCCATTCCACATAACTCAAAACCCCTGGATCATGATCTAACTGGAAAATTCCATCTCTATATCCTACTCATGGTTCAAACAATCTCTTAACAATCTCATCCTAAGAATTCAAAATATCCCTCTCCGAGTATGGTGGCCTCTCCTTTTCCTCTTTATTCAAGATTCTTCTTCATGTAATGCCATTTTACATCAAATTTGTCATTTCATGTTATGTATTTAAATATACCTATTCAATTGATTATTATTTAAATTTAATTATGTACTATATTAAATATTGTTCACAACTTATATATTACTTTATGTACACACATTTTGATTCTAGAATTTCCCTACAATTTTCCTTAAAAAATATTTCTGTAATGAATACCCATCTCTTTTCCCACTCAAGGTCATTCACCACGTCATACATATTGTAACATACTAAATCAAGTTCCTCGTCCTAGTTCTCCAAGTGAGTTTTCTACAGGACCATAGGGGTTTCTCCTCATATTCTATATGACACTGACTACCAATGACTATCTAATATGTAACCTTGGGAGGCAATACCATCGTTATCAAAGTGTGAAAATAAAGAAAATTAATATATAATATAAAAAATTATAAAATAGTATATGATGGTATATATTAATACCAACATCACATAATTAATAAAAAATATGAATAAATACTATAAAATAGTGTAATAAATATGTAATGATGAAAAATATCATTGGTCTAATGAAAACCCACAATAAGTCACACTAGCAACTCTTATGAGGGTATCGACATCATGTATAACTCCCATGTAAATTATCTTCCCCAAATCCAAAATAATCCCTATAACATATGTCACATCACATTATCCCCTCTGGAAAACATGATTTATATTGGGGTACCAATTAGGCGGCCGAATTATGGTGTTATTATATCACAGTAGTCCACCATAGATATTGTATAAAAAAATATCCAATCAAAAAAGTGAATAATATTGTATGAAAAAAAATGAAAAATGTAATAAATAGTCATACCTCATATTTGTTATTCCTTAATCATTGGGGTTCACAATGACACCATAACCAATAATACCTTTTATGGCCTATGATGTATTCAGAACCATAGATAATCGAGATAAAATAATTATTTTTTCATTGGATTTCATTATTCATTTAGTTAAATATGATTCCAAAATCAAGACTCATGGGCCTAGTGTAGCTATCTGGCACCCCATGGGTATTGGGATCATTAGTACTTTACCCATAACTCAGTGATCGCATTCTAATATAAATATAAATCATTCTTCAGTGCCTAGAGGATTAATGTAGAACCACATGGAAATTTTTTGGATTAGTCCCAACCCCACAAATCATAGTTCATATAAACACAGAGATATCATGGTTTCACATTCATAGGTCATTTATCAGCCATTATCACAATGAGGTACCAATACATTTATCAAATTCATCCTTGGTTCTTCAATTTTATCATAATTAAAAACATGATCAAGTACACATTAATTGGTTTATCAACATTCAATTCCAATATAATTAACCTTTAAAGGTAACGAAAAACAACCCTTTAACTCCCATTATTAAAAATAAAAATATTTCTCAGTTAAATTACACTGTCCCATTATTTTTTTTTAGAATTCATATGTCATAATTAAAAAATATCCCACCCTAGTTGTTTCAATCAAACCCGATCTAAAATCTCAAATGGTTCTAATGGGATCTGTGAAGTGTATCACAATCACATGTGGAGAAATTAATTATTTCAATTTAAATTAAAATTTTCCCACATAGAAATGTAGTGATAAAACTAAAAGAACAAGATCATCATCATGAATATGGTAATTTGAAATTATACCACCTACCCCCATATTGTTGAAGAATTAATTCTGAAATGTATTCCTCAATTTAATGTAGAATAGACAGATTCACAAAAGAGAAGGAGATCTAGGATAAAAACTGAGGATCAGGATCCAATGAAACGATATATATTAAAACCAATATCTAGACCATCAAAAATTGAATAAAAGTCATCCCACTCCAAGGGGTAATAAATAAAAATGAGATAGGAACCCAAATGAGAAAGACATCACATTCAAGGTATGTTTCAATTTCTTCCGCCAAATCATTGCTTCAAAATGGAAGGTGTTTGAGGAACCTAGTAACCAGATGCAATGTCTACAAAAATTATGTAAATATTATTATTTCAAAATTGTTTTTTTAATATAAACCTACATATTGGGAATTGTTTATAAAAAATTGGTGGGTTGAAATCCTTCTCGCTCAGTTTACAAGGAGGACCACAAGGCATGAAAAATTGTTTTTTGCCACTATTTAGGGTACATGGTTTATCCTATGGGGGATCATGTAATTCTATCTATGTGACAACCATAAAAAACCCATATTTCCAGGGGTAAATGGTTTGGGGAGGATGACCTTAATGTTTCATTAAACTGTGTTCCCCCTTTTTTGCCTCCAAATGGGATAGATGGTTTCTAGTAGAAAATTTCATGGATTTCCCTAACCATTCTCTAATCATGAAAACCCATATGGGATACCCAAATGTAAAATATTCCCCAAAAAAACCCCAAAGTGGAACTAAAATAGGGTGTGACCAAAAAATGTGAATAATATTACCAAAATATGAGCATGAGGCAACCATATAATTGTTTAGGACTTATAATTTCCCCACCTTATAGCAGATCTCCATTGAGTTGTACTCTCAATCACCTCTATGTCTATGAGGTAAATGGTTGGGCCAATAGAGATATATACCATCTTTCCTCTACCATGTCTCCTCCTAATAACATCCATAATTCCACATAAATTTTACCAACAACACATTCCTTCATTGAAGAGCTCTTTCACTGTGATCCACAACATGAATCAGATACTCCTTAAAGAACACATTAACCTCTAGTTAAACATCATAAAAATTGGTCACACGGGAAGGTTTAGGGTGATTCTTTTTAAGATGTGAGAAATGAATTACTTCATTCATATGATTAAACCACTTTTTATAATCAAATTAATTTTACACATGTCTGATCCTCTCTACAATTTTAAATAGTAACACAAATCTGGGCACCAACATTCCCTTCTTTAGAATACTACGGTGTCCTAGTTTCAGTGAAAACCAAATGAATACAGGGTGACCCTCTATAAACTAAAGAGTTCAATTATTTTTATTATAATAATACATATATCAAAACCAAATTTTATCCATTCATTTATAGAACAACTAAACCTATATTGACATCTCTTGTAGAAGACACAGTACAAATTAGTCTTACTTACCCACCTCCATCAAAAAAAGAAGTGATATGAAAATTCAACCATAATGATGCTAATGTGGTATAATCTAAATAGAGAAACAATAATTTTAGATGTAGGTGAACTCTACCACATTTTAATTCATCTCTCAATATCCCCCAAAGTCTAGGGTACATTCCCCCCAACATTTCCTCAAGAACCAAAACAGATTGAAATTATTTCTAATATATATTTGGGTAAAAAATGATTAATCAATTAATCATGAAGACCAAGAGCATTCTACAAGCCATTTCAGAAGTGAAAAATGATCATGGATCATGAAATGAAACTAAAATCAAAAGCATCTCATGAAATTAGATGATTTATTGAACATTAAATTCATCCCACTCCGTAATTGTGAACGTTTACCTACTAGTTACAATATGGGGTACATTTATCAATTGATCCACAATCACCCTTGTCATTTCAGTCTGATGAGGGATCCATGGATGACCTACCAAAGAATCCCTAGTTATGTATTCAAACTTCTATCTCAAATTCGTAAATTGATGTAACAGACCATCAGGTCATTGAATCTCATCATTCTCCTATATATATTTGTAGCATAGTCTCATAAAAACTATAATATCCATTTTCATTCCTAACCACTAATATTATCAATCTATTTTAAGAATATTTTTTTCAGTCAATGATGAACCACCAACATCTTTAAATTAATCTCACACATCATCTCCTCACTCATTAACATAGGCACAATAACATGACTCCGGACAATTATGATCTCATCCTCATTTATAGATTAATCGGATGGTGACTCACCACATTCAAGGCTTTGCCTCAAGGAAAAACTCTCAATACCGTCATACTCCCTCTCCATGATCAATATCATTTGTTTGGACTCAACATTTAATGACATGAGAGTCATCTACCACCTCCATCATGTACCTCAATATGTATCTCATCATCAATTTTCATTATCTTCCGCTCATAGAAAGACTCCCAAATAACATGAGTCTATGTATTTTGTCTTAAAGAGTTAAAAACATTGTTTCCATTATCTGTAATATTTGATGTCCAAAAATCATACTACTACATATACTCAACCCATATTTTCATTGGCATATAAAAATCTCACTGTGGAAAGATACACATTTTTATTTTATGGTCGATATACACAGAAAATGTTCATCCAAAATTTAATGCATCCTACAAAATAAGTTATAACCACCATGGCCAACTCAAGATAATGTGTAGGATAATTATATACATGTGGAATCAATAATTCTTATGCATACACCATGAATCAATCACTATGTGTGTACACTAATCCAATTATGATCTTGGACGAATCCAAAAAAACAAATCATACTCATCAATCGGATCGGGGATGATCAAAATTGGTATGGTAGTCAATATAATCTATAACTCCTCTATGGTGTTATCTCATTCTATAGAACATTGAAAATAGTTACCATTCTTTGTTAGGACAGAAAGTGGTGCTTCTAAATTGGAAAAATTCGAGATGAACCTCTAATCATAACCCACCCAATCCATATGTATTATAGTTTCAAAAATAATATCTAGATGATCCTTAGAAAAAAACTCCTCAACATAATTTTGGTTCACTAACACAGTTTCATTAGAGATTATGTGAACATAAAATCAAAATGTTTTTATCTAGAATTGTAACTTAGACAGATTAGTATGTTGTTGATTCCCCTTAAGTGTACTATAGATGATTTCAACATGTTGTTCATGATGTTCATGTCTATTGGAAATACTTAGACATCATCCCCACAAACAAAAAAATATGATCAATGTATTAGTAAAGTATTTGGTTCATTAAGGGTATAAAAATAGTCAGAGTGCCTATTAGCCTATAAAATATCATAGACAATTCTTCCAAGTATCAATCTATTATGTGATATGTCCCAGGTATATCATATGTTCTATCTCTATTGTAATGATAACCCAGACTCATAAAAATTTTGGGGAAAAGGAAAAATCCTCTTAACCAGTCAGATATATCCTCACTATATGCATGAGTAAATATTTTCATAATTGGAATCTGATTAAACATCTGGTAATAAACATATATATTCAATGTAACATTATCTTTCTTAGAGAAAAAAACCCAAAAAACTCAAATAAGACCTACATGGATAGATAATCCTCATGTCTAGAATTTTTTCACGCTGAGTTTTTTTCTTGAAAACTTGTTGGTTCCATTAATTATGGTGGAATAGAAACTGGATTGTCTCCCAACATGATTATAGTGACTCATACATTACATACACGGGTAATACTTCAAAATTGAATCATCCTTATTGCAACATATAACAAAACCATGAAATTATCGTATAGGTATAGAGTCTTTAGAAACTGGGAAACATAAACAACTGGTTCATAAAGCATCTACACTGTCTCCAATTTATTTCATCATATCTAGCGTCCCTTTTGGAATATCCTACTTAATAAACTTATTCCTGACCTGGGGAAAGAAAACATACAAAAGGGTGATCTCAAATGCTCAGTAAGGGTAAACAAAATAAATATCAATCACATCATATTCATAAGAACATAACATTTTGGAAATTCTACCCTGCAAAAGAGATCATAATTTCATAACATGGGATAAATCATAGTAGTGAAATGTAATCCCAATAATCATGACTTAAAACATGAAACTTTGTGTCATACACACATAATCATAGAGAATCATTTCTTATTAGTCAAGACTCATTTCCAAGACTAGCTTAGTGGACAAAGTCCATTTCTGAACCGAGTTCACTCCTCGTTTCAGTCATGTTTCACTGAACCGGTTTAACCTGCCTTTCCAGCCATGTCTATCTCATGAGATATAAAATCTTTACCCAATGAATTGGAGGGAGATATAGGTCCCACCCATCTCAAAATGATACCATTCTTATGTGTGCCACAAAATCATAAACCATACATCATAGCATAACCCATGTAATAAAAATGGGAATCATAAACATCGTGACATCATAAAAAAATTCATATAAGATAAAGGAGTTAATAAAAATATTTCCATCACAACATAATCAAATCAATATAATAATATGGATAGAAAGAGAACCCTATATTATCTTAGATGGAAAATAATTTTGAAAAAACACTTGAACTCCATTCTTGAGGTAAATATCCTTTCTACTTCAAAAACATTTTTCCTTTCTAAACATGTCATATGATTTTAAACTAAAAGAAGTTGATTAAAAATAAACTTAAAAACTTGTAAAGGAAGAATCTTGGAAATAATTTTTTAAAAATTCAATCATGCCGAATAAGTTAATAAAACATTCTTCTCATACTTTTGTCAGAAAAGTCAAAAAGTACCTCGTACAAAAAACGACAAAAGATTCCTTTAATATCTTTTAATAAAAACAAACCGAGGGTAGAATTGGATTTAAAAAATTTCAGGAGGATATAAATAATATTACATATTGAGGAAACATGGATGTGGATGATAAATATTCCCCAGTAAATTCTGAAGTATAAACAATCTCTGATAAAAATTTTGATTGCGAGATTTTCCCTTACCTTAGGTCTGATTTGCTTCGTAAGTGTCCAAGCCTCCTATATAATGATTTAAATAATGTTATTGACTTATTCCAGAATCATACTTTTTGTTATGATATCATATATGGTCATATTCTTAGCTTCTTATTAGTAATATTTCATTACTACTTGTTATTCGGGTGTTTATTACTTTTTGTTCTTATTCTTGTTTTGTCGAAGAAATTCTTATTCTTCTTTTTAGGTTATAGATACATCATTTCCAGAATGGTATTAATGTACTATGTATCATATTTATTCATTCCATTTATTTATATAATAATTTTTCAATGAAGATCATGTAGAATGAATCACATCACATTGTGGAGACGGTATTCCGTACGTACCCACGAGCGATGATATCGTTCCCATGATCGTGGAATTGAATTGGAGTGTATGTATACTATTTCAGAATCAAAAACACTTTTAAATAATCATATATAGTTATTTATTTTCACCATTATACCCATCCAAGTAAGGTGGTGATGGAAAATAGATTACACCACGGCGTGGAGACGGTATTCCGTACGTACGCATGTGCGGTGATTTTGTTTTCATGTAGGATGTATAGATGGTGAAATAGGGTTATTTCATACTTATAATATCATATCGGTATATGAGTGATACTGATGTTATTAATTCATAATTAAACAACTAAATAAGAAGAAGTGGAAGAAGAAATAAAGTTGAAAGAATCGGTAACAGACATTACCTCTTCTTTGAAGCGCCTCTTTGAGACCTCCTCCTAGGGCACTAAAATTGGTCATTGAAGAAGACCAGGACCTCTTGGATGTTTCTAAGGAAGTGGGTAAGTGAAATGGGCAGGGATTGTCTGATATTGAAGGCTCAAATTGGTGTGAGAAGGAGAGGGAGGAGGTGCCCTTTCATAAGGGAGGAGAGGGGCACCAATGGAAATATAAGAAATATTAGTTTATATTAAATACCAACCCCCCTTAAAAACATCCAAAATGACTCATATACGAATATTATATGAGGTAGGGTTGTAATATCATCAACAAATAAAATTTAGACACGTTAGGAATTTATTTTAAACATAATCAACTTGATTTATCCTTATTTATCAATTTAATTTTATTTGTGGTAATAATATTCTCAATTTTAAATTATTATAAATAATTACATATGTGTTGTGAATTTTCCATAATTTGACACTTTATGACATTTTCGACCATATAAATTTTAATTAATAAATTTTAAATATTTTTGTGATTTTTAAACAATTTTATAATAAGTTATTTTTATAAAATAACAATACTGTCAATTTTGACACTATTAATTTATTTGAATTTAAATAAAATATATACAGAACATATGTTCGAACTAAAAGCATTAATAGATTTATAAAATGTAATATGTATCTATAAAATTAGTGGAGTACATTAAATATTTCATATAATATTTATCGTAATATTTTTAAATCCATTTATTTGATATTTTAATTAATACAATAATTTCAACATCACTATTGTGTCATAATTAATGATAATTATTTAATCCCTAAAAATTCTAAATAAATTCCTATGATTTAGATAATTATATTAGATTTCTCAAGACTATTTATGTTCTAAGTTTCATAAAGTTTATCACTAAATTAAAATTATTATACTAATAAGATATAAGAAAGTGACATGTTGTCACATTCTTTGGTTTTAATAATAATTAAATTATTTTCATGGCCAAAAGTCCATTAAATGAATCTAATCCGACCCTTAGGTGATATGGGCCGACTTTTAGTAATCAAATAGTATTTCTGAAGGTGTTAGGGTAATTTTATAATCTTATATTTACCCTTAATTACACGATTTTTCTTTAACTACGGTAAATAAAATTTACCTTTGTTACTATTCATAATGACCAAAAAAAAAGTAGCCTATTAACATAATTTGGACCCACTGATTCCTAATATGGAATCCATTTTTCAAAATTCAAATCATATGAGTTTCAGTAATTAATTTAATATAAATCCAGTTGTTAAGAAAATGGGTTTTAGAAGTTAAAACATTGCCAAAGATTGAAATGTTTTTATGTATGAATGCAATGTGAAATTAATGGTAATGACATACATTATATTAAATGGTTAAAATATATTCTATTTATAATTTAAAAACATTCAATATTATAATTTAACCTTATAAATTATCTCAATAAAAAAGTTGTTTTTAATTAAAAATTACCGTATTTTTACAATTCATCAAAATATGAAAGTTATCAGAAAAATATCAAAAATTTATCCAAAGTAAGTTTTTATACACTGATTCAAAATAAGAATTTTATTTTGTCAAAATGAACTTATAAACATGTCAAAAACTAGATTTAATGTGTGTGCGCCATCAAAAGGCATCAAAACTGCATTTTTTTAAAAAAATAATTATTTTACCCGAAAAATTTATTTTTGTCTCTTACCATGTTCTAGAAAATGTGTAAGTTGAATAATAAAATTCAAAATTTAGTTAATACTATTCATAATGTCTAGTTCATAATAATATATCATTGTTTAGTGAAACCCGGTATTGCGTACTACACACGCTATCGAGGAAGGTCGTGATTGCGTGTAATGCAAGCCAAGCTAGTGTCGTGTGTAGTGAAAGATTCCTTTGATGACTTATATAACATAAAGACAAAATATTTCTCACAAAACTCTCCGGTGTTACATTCTACCGCCCTTAAAATGAATTTCTCCCTCGAAATTCGTCACTTCATTAGAAAAAGATGAGGGTACCTCTCCCTCATCATATCCTCAAGTTCCCATGTAGCTTCTTATAATTGGTGGTTCCTCCATAAAACTTTCACCAAGTGAGTGTTCTTGTTCCATAGGTCTTTTTCGCTAAGATCTAGAATCTCTATCAGTTGTTCTTCATAAAAAATATCTTGCTCCAGCAGTACAACTTCTGAGCTGAGTACATGTGAAGTATCAGGTATGTACTTTCTCAGGAGTGATACATGGAACACATCGTGAACTTGAGAGAGATTCGGTGGAAGCGCCAATCGGTAAGATACCTTCCCAACACGATCCATAATTTCAAAAGGACCGATATATCTAGGGCTCAACATTCCCTTCTTTCCAAATCTCATGACCCTCTTCGAGGGAGATATTCATAAGAACACTTTATCACCCACTTCAAACTCTAGGTCTTTTCATCGGTTGTTGGCATAACTTTTTTGTCATCTCTGAGATGCTCTTATGTGTTGTTGAATAGATCTGACCTTTTCTGCCATTTCAACAACAAGATCAGGTCCTAATAGCTTTCTTTCCCCAACTTCATCCCCGCAAGTTGGAGTCCTACATTTCTTTCCATAGATATCTTCATAAAGAGCCATCTGAATACTGGAGTGAAGGCTATTATTATAAGAAAATTCCACCAAAGGTAGGTGTTGATCCCAACCACCTTTGAAATCTATAGAGAAAGTTCTCAACATATCTTCTACTGTTTAACTTGTCCTCTCAGATTGACCATCTGTCTAAGGATGATAAGCAGTGTTGAAACTCAACTATGTATCAAGAGTATGCTGAAGTCTTTGCCAGAACATTGAGGTAAACCTCAGATCCCAATCAGATATAATAGAAAGTGGTACTCCATGCAATCTTACCACTTCCTTTACATATATCCTGGAAAACTGATCTAGAGAGAAATCCTCTCTAATAGCAATGAAGTGTACAGAAATTGTAAGACGATCAACTATTACCCAGATAGGATTATTGCCTTTGGATGTTTTAAGAAGTCTGGTGACAAAGTCTATAGTGATGATTTCCCATTTCCATTCAGGTATGGGTAATGGTTGAAACATCCCCTTAGACTTCTGTCTCTCAGCTTCAACTAGCTAAAAAACCAAGCCTCAAGAGACATATTCAACAACATCTCTTTTCATTCCATCCCACAAGAAGTACTTTATCAGATCCCTATACATCTTCGTGCTTCCCGGATGAATAGAGAATGAATAACTATGAGCCTCATCCAGCTACTCCTTCTTTAATTCTGGGATGGGTGTAACACAAACCCGATTCCGGAACATTATTATCCCATCAAAATCAAGGTTGAAATCCAGAACATTTCTCACCTTCTTTTGTTACTCAACATCTTCTTTCTATTCCTCTTGAATCTTCACATCTAGAGATGGTTTAACATTCATTTGAGAAAGATATGATCTTCCCCCTTCCATTATATTTCCAAGATCCATCCTTTGTAAATCCATAAATATTGGATCTTTTGTGATCCTCATCATGGACAAGCTAGCATGGTCTTGTCGACTTAATTAGTCTGCTCCCTTGTTTTCTTTCCTAGGGTAGTAATGGATTGAGTAGTCGTAATCCTTAATCAGCTCCAACCATATTCTTTGACGCATATTCATCTCCTTTTGTGTGGAAATATACTTTAAACATTTATGATCAGTATAAATATCACACCTTTCACCATAATGGTAATGCCTCCAAATCTTTAATGCAAAGAATACCGCAGCTAACTCCAAATCATGAGTTGGGTAATTTTTCTAATGGATTTTCAACTTTCGTGAGGCATAAGCTATCACCATATCATTTTTCATGAGAACACATCCAAGTCCCTTCTTGGATGCATCACTGTAGATCACAAACCTTTCTCCACTGAAAGGTAGTGTGAGCACATGTGCACTAGCTAACCTTCTTTTTAGCTCTTTGAAACTTTCTTCACATTCTTCCATCCAAAAAAACTTAACTCTTTTTCGAGTCATCTTGGTGAGTGGGGTAGATAACCTTGAAAAATATTTCACAAAACAGCAATAATATCCAGCCAAACCAAAAAAACTTCGGATCTCAGTTACTATTGTTGGTCTCGACCATCTTTCGATAAGCTCTGTTTTTGCTGAATCCAAAGATATCCCCACTTTTGAGATTATGTGACCCAATAATGAAAATTTTTGAAGCCAAAATTCACACTTGGTAAATTTGGCATATAGATTCTCCTTTCTCAGGGTCTTCAATATAATTCTCAAATGATCATAATTTTCTTCCCTGCCCTTTGAATAGACAAGAATATCATCTATAAAGACTACCACAAACTGATCAAGATAGTCTCTAAAGAATCTATTCATCAGATCCATGAAGATAGTAGGGGCATTAGTAAGACCAAATGGCATCACTATAAATTCATAGTGTCCATAACTTGTACGGAAAGTCGTCTTTGGTATATCCTCCCTTTTTACCCTTAATTGATGATACCTTAAACAAAGATCAATCTTGGAAAAGTATTGAGCTCCGCGTAGTTGGTCAAATAAGTCATCAATGCGTGGGAGAGTATATTTTTTCTTGATAGTGATCTTTTTAAGTTCTCGATAATCAATGAAGAGTCTCATTGATCCATCTTTCATCTTAACAAACAGAACAGGTTCTCCCCAAGGTGACGCACTAGGGCGTATTAATCCCTTATCAAGATTCTTTTGGAGTTGCTTCTTCAATTCCTACAACTCAATTGGGTCCATTCTATAAGGGGTCTTTGAAATAGGTAAAGCACCTGGTACGAGCTCTATTGAAAACTCAACTTCACGATTTGGTGGAACAACTGGTAATTCCTCTGGAAAGACATCATCAAACACCCGTACAATGGCTATATTCTCAATCTTGAGTTTCTCTCCAACCATTTGAGATAAATAACCTTCATTTAGTGGAATCAAGACCCATAAGATGGATGAAATTTCCACTGGAAGGTTATGTTCATCCTTGCATTGATAGACGATCATAGATTGAATTGGAATATGAAATGTGACTTCCCTTATTTGGAAATTGATATGAGCTCCATATAAAGAAATCCAATCCATGATAAGAATCACATCAAATTCCCCTATAGGAAGGATCACATGATTTGCAGGATGCACTTTTCCACAAACATCAATCAGAGAAGAATTGTAAACTTTTGATGAGACTGTTGTGCCATTAAGAGTTGTCACAAAAAACTAAACATCTAATTGTTGATGTAATATGGTGATACCCTTAGAAAATTCTTCAGAAATAAATGAGTGGGCGGATCCAGAATCAAATAAAACATTTTCTACTTTAGAGTGGATGGTAAGTGTACCTCTCACCACTTCGTTGCCATACTCTACATCGCCAATAGTAATTGCATGTGACTTTCCTTTGTCTTTGTCCTTAATAGTTTTTTGATGTCGATCATCATCATCAACCCTTGGATTTGGGCATTGATTAGCATAATTCCCCATCTCCTTGCACTTGAATCATTGAAGAGTAGTAGGTTCATTCTTGTGTATCCCTTCCTTTGTTTGCATCATTAGACATCTTCTTCCCATTATTTCGACATTCAATTTCCCTATGACCTTCTTTTCCACACTTAAAAAATTTGCTTGTCCCCTTAAGACAATTTCCTCCATGTTTCTTTCCACACTTTGACAATAAGGGAAAACTCATCTTCATTTCAGTGTGGTCTTTATATTTTCCTTTGAATTCCATTTTCCTCTTCTTATCAAACTCATGTGACTGATGGGTTACACCAATCTCTATCTCAACCTTGAGAGCACATTGAACAATTTCCTTGTAGCTATTTAAATCCCTTATGGTTAATTCCCTTCGAAGACTTGGTTTTAAGCCACTAATGAATCGATCGATCTTTACTCTCAGGTTGGATAATAATACCAGAAGTGTACCTTGAAAGTCTTGTAAAATTTTCTTCATAGGTACCAACATATTCATCATCCTTTTTCTTTAGTTCAAGATATTCCTTCTCCATCTTTGTTTGATGAATACCAGGGAAATACTTATTGAAAAATAAGTTCTTGAACTCGTCTCATTCCATGGAATCAATTTCATCCCTTTGCCTCGTATTCATAATAAGATTCCACCATTGATCAGCATCACCTTCCAAACGATACACTGCTAAGATGACTTTATCATGTTTCAGAACATTGAAGAACTGAAAATATCTTTTCAGTGGTACTGATCCATTGTTCAGCCACTAATGGATCAAAAGACCCGCTGAATGAAGGTGGATGCTGCCTCATGAAGGATTCAACAGAATGTTTCTCCTTCCGTTGCTCATTTGGAAGTCCTGCATGATTCATAGCTTGAGAAAGTTGTGTGAGAATGGCTACAAGACTTTTCATTCCAGCTCCCATAACATTTGGTTGCTCTGGGGGACAATCATTGCATTGCCCGTCGAATTCCGCATTAACACAGTTCCTTCGGGTTCTAGCCATTGACTAAAACCAAGAAGAAAAGCATGAGCAACACTAATTATAATAGAAGAAACACATAATCAAGAAAAAAATTTCACACTTAAGGTCTTATCATAGGTTGTTCATGGACATTTCTAAAACACTAATATTGGGTTCTATGCTTAGACATATCCTTAGGGTTCTTACTAAGGCATTCACATCCTAGTCTCCAAAGGTTGACTATACCTTTACTCTATTACAAACTATAGCGACCCATACTTTACATACATGGTTAATACTTCAAAATTGAAGCATACTTATTACAACATATAACAAAACCAGAAAGGACCATATAGGTATAGTGTCTTTAGAAACTGGGAAACATAAACAACTGGTTCATAAATCATCTACATTGTCTCCCATTTATTTCATCATATCTTGCGTCTATTTTGGCATATCCGACTTAATAACCTTCTTCCTGACATGGGGAAAGAAAACATACAAAAGGGTGAGCTCAAATGCTCAGTAAGGGTAAACAAAAGAAATATCAATCACATCATATTCATAAGAACATAACATTTTCGAAATCTTAACCTGTAAATAAGATCATAATTTCATAACATGGGATAAATCATAGTAGTGAAATGTAATCCCAATAATCATGACATAAAACATGAAACTTTGTGCAATACACACATAATCATAGAGAATCATTTCTTATTAGTCAAGACTCATTTCCAAGACTATCTTAGTGGACAAAGTCCATTTCTGAACTGAGTTCACTCCTCGTTTCAGTCATGTTTCACTGAACCGGTTTAACCTTCCATTCCAGCCATGTCTATCTCATGAGATATAAAATCTTTACCCAATGAATTGGAGGGAGATATAGGTCCCACCCATCTCATAATGATACCATTATTATGTGTTCCACAAAATCATAAACCATACATCATAGCATAACCCATGTAATAAAAATGGGAATCTTAAACATCGTGACATCATAAAACAATTCATATAAGATAATGGAATTAATAAAAATATTTCCATGACAACATAATCAAATCAATATAATAATAGGAATAGAAACAGAACCCTATATTATTTAAGATGTAAAATAATTTTGATAAAAAACTTGAACTCCATTCTTGAGGAAAATATAATTTCTACTTCAAATTGTTTTTCCTTTCTTAATATGTCATACGATTTTAAACTAAAAGAAGTTGATAAACAATAAACTTGAAAATTGTAAAGGAATATTCTTGGAAAAAAATGTTTTAAAAATCCATTCATGTCGTATAAGTTAAAAAAACATTCTTCTCGTACTTTTGTTGGAAAAGTCAAAAAGTACCTCGTACGAAACACAACAAAAGATTCCTTTCATATCTTTTACTAAAAACTCAACGAAGGGTAAAATTGGATTTAAAAAATTACAGGAGGATATAAATAATATTACATATTGAGGAAACATGGATGTGGATGATAAATATTCCCCAGTAAATTCTGTAGTATAAAAAATCTCGGATAAATATTGATATTGCGAGATTGTCCCTTACCTTAGGTCCGATTTGCTTCGTAAGTGTCTGATCATCCTTTATAATGATTTAAATAATGTTATTGACTTATTCCAGAATCATATTTATTGTTATGATATCATATGTGGTCATATTCATAGCTTCTTATTAGTAATATTCCATTACTACTTGTTATTCGGGTGTTTATTACATTTTGTTCTTATGCGTGTTTTGTCGAATAAATTCTTATTATTCTCTTTCGGTTTTAGATATCTCATTTACAGAATGGTATTAGTGTACTACATATCATATTTATTAATTCAATTCATTTATATAATCATTATGCAATGAATATCATGTAGAACGAATCGCATTACATCGTGGAGACAGTATTCCGTACGTACGCACGAGCGATGATTTCGTTCCCATGATCGTGGAATTGTATTGGAGTGTATGTATACTATTTCAGAATCAATACCACTTTACAATAATCATATATAGTTATTTATTTTCACCATTATACCCATCCAAGTAAGGTGGTGATGGAAAATAGATTACACCGCGGCGTGGAGACGGTATTCTGTACGTACGCACGTGCGGTGATTTCATTTTCCGTAGGATGGATAGATGGTGAAATAGGGTTATTTCATACTTATAATGACATATCCGTATATGAGTGATACTGATGTCATTAATTCATAATAAAACAACTAAATAAGATGAAGTTGAAGAAGAAATAAAGTTGAAAGAATCGGTAACAGACATTACCTCTTCTTTGAAGCGCCTTTTTGAGACCTCCTATTAGGGAACTAAAATTGGCCTTTGAAGAATACTAGGACCTCTAAGATGTTTCTAGGGAAGTGGGGAAGTGAAATGGTCAGGGATTGGCCGATCTTGAAGGCTCAAATTGGTGTGAGGAGGATAGGGAGGAGGTTCCCTTTTATAAGGGAGGAGAAAGGCACCTTTGGAGATATAAGAAATATTAGTTTATATTAAATCCCAACCCCAAATAAAAACTTCCAAAATGAATCATATACGAATATTAGATGATATAGGGTTGTAATATCACCAAAAAATAAAATTTATACATGTTAAGAATTTATTTTAAACATTATCAACTTGATTTATCCTTATTTATCAATTTAATTTTATTTGTGGTAATAATATTATAAATTTTAAATTATTATTAATAATTACATATGTGTTGTTAATTATCCATATTTTGACACTTTTTGACATTATAGACCATATAAATTTTAATTTATAAATTTTAAATATTTTTGTGATTTTTAAACAATTTTATAATATGTTATTTTTATAAAATAACAATAGTGTCAATTTTGACACTATTCATTTATTTGAATTTAAATAAAATATATACAAGAGATATGTTCGAACTAAAAGATTTAATAAATTTATAAAACGTCATATGTATCTAGAAAATTAGTGTAGCACATTAAATAGTTCATATAATATTTATTTTAATATTTTTAAAACCATTTATTTGATATTTTAATTAATAAAATAATTTCAACATAACTATAGTGTCATAATTAATGATAATTATTTAATCCTTAAAAATTCTAAATAAATTCATATTATGTAGATAATTGTATTAGATTTCTAGAGACTATTCCTGTTTGAGGATTCATTAAGTTTATCACTAAATTAAAATTTTTATACTTATAATATTTAAGAAGGTGACATGTTGTCACATTCTTTGGTTTTAATAATAATTAAATATTTTCATAGAAAAAAGGCCATTAAATGAATCTAATCCTACCCTTATGTGATATGGGTCGACTTTTAGTCATCCAATAGGATTTTGGCAGGTTTTAGGGTAGTTTTATAATATTATATTTACCCTTAATTACCTGATTTACATTTATCTATGGTAAATAAAATTTACCGTAGTTACTATTCATAATGCCCAAAAATAAAAAGTAGCCTATTAACATAATTTGGACCCACTGATTCCTAATATGGAATCCATTTTTCAAAATTCAAATCATATAAGTTGCATTAATTAATTTTAAATAAATCTCATTGTTAAGAAAACGAGTTTTAGAAGTTAAAACATTGCCAAAGATTGAAATGTTTTTACCTATGAATTCAATATGAAATTAATGCCAATGACATAAATTATATTAAATGGTAAAAATATATTCTATTTATACTTTAAAACATTCAATATTATAATTTAACCATATAAATTATCTCAATGAAAAAAGTTGTTTTTAATTAAAAATTATCGTATTTTTACTATTCTTCAAAATATGAAAGTTATCAGAAATATATCAAAAATTTATCCAAAGTAAATTTTTTAACCCTGATTCAAAAGAAAAATTTTATTTTGTCAAACTTAACTTATAAACATGTCAAAAACTAGATTTAATGTGGGTGTGCCATCAAAAGGCGGCAAAATTGCATTTTTTGAATAATACTTATTTTACCCGAAAAAATTATTTTGTTCTCATACCATGTTATATAAAATGTGTAAGATGAATAATAAAATTCAAAATGTAGTTAATACTATTCATAATGGCTAGTTCATAATAATATATCGTTGTTTAGTGAAACCCGGTATTGCGTACTACACACGCTATCGAGGAAGGTCGTGATTGTGTGTAATGCATGCCAGCTAGTGTTGTGTGTAGTGAAAGATTCATTTGATGATTTATATAACATAAAAACAAAATATTTCTAATAAAACTCTCGGGTGTTACAATGATCTCAAATATAAAATTGATATCTATCTTAGGTGGAACCCCATCGAATTAATCCTGAAACACATCTTGAAACTTTTCCATTGTGGCTGGAAAGAGACAAGTTTTCATACTCCCATAATCCAACATAAGACTCATAAACAAGTTGGTGAGCTCCCATAGTCAATGATGAAATGGACATGCATAACCCGCATGGATGTCCCATTTTCTGTGATGAACAAATTGGTTACCCATAGGAGATGTAGTGGTTACCCACCTATGGTAACAATCAATTTGGGATTTGAATGATACCATCCAATCCATTCCTAAAATCAAATCAAAATGTGAAATTTCAATTATATATATCCATAATAAAGTTATACTCATCATCCTATAGGGTATAAACCTAGTATAGATATATTTCTATTGACCTTACACCCTATGGTGGGTCAATCATCATAATCCCACATAGAAACTCCACTTTTAAAATCAAACCATACATATACTGAGAATATATAATGTATAATGAGGCTCATGTATAAAATAAACAACTCGCAAGAATATATGATATAAAAATGGTACCTCTTACTATCTATGTACTAGCCTCACTAACATTTTGTACATGATGATCTACATTAAATAGTCCCGGAACTATATTATATGATCTATAATGATCTGCCTATGGTGTACTACTCTACTGATATTGGAATTCTTACCCTAATTTACCGTCTCTACCACCTCGACCAACATTCACAATAGTACTCCAACTACTAGAATGGTATGGTGTACAGGAACTCCATCTCGAAATCTCATTCAGTCTGGCTCCCCTATCACTACATATCTATCGTCGGTTATTGTAAAATTACTGTATATTACCAATCTATCCACATGTTCATAATATTATTGATGGGTAGTGATACAAGATAGGGAAGTGACCCACCCTACCTCATTTAAGGAAGTATACTTGACTACAACTATAAGGGAACGATCCTTCCTTATGTCTACCCTCAATTCCACTTCTATAGTTAAGGTTCTCATAAATATGCTTCCAACCCCCATAATAAATACCTTTTGTTCTCTAGTAGACACCACTAGTCTTACACTAAAATCATCATTTCGGTTACCCTAATAAATGTTATCTTGATTCACCACATTAGAAATCTTCTTCAACCAAATTATATTAACCATGGACATTGTCTCAACTTTATGTTGATACTAAAATTGATTTTCCATGGTTTCCTCATCCCCTACTAGTGAAGGGACAAAGATATAGATATCATTATTGTGACCAAAATTGTCCAAAACTGACTTGCTCCCTTAGTTAAACAACATAAAATATTCTTCCCACTCCTATCACAACACCTATAGGTAAAAGTGTTTCATGAAATTATACTGGATTATATCCATTCAATTCCCTTGAGCTACTCATCCAAAACCTAAATATCCCCCCATAACCTCATAGATCCTCATAACATATAACTATCCAAGATGAATATTCAAAAAGGAAGCCTCTATATGATATATGATGGTATAGATAGACTCATTCTAGAAGTCTCCAAAATTAGGCCCTCCTTCTCTGATTAATGTTTGAGGGTGTTTCAAATGGAAATCACAGGTTATGTCAGTCATTTTCTTCATGTAATTACCTTCAAATATTCCCATGAAATTCATAAATAGAATAAAATTCTCATGGAATTATATTCTTATCACTCTACCCAAGAACTACATGGGGCTCTAATCCAGCTAATAAAGGATCATTTCTAGCCATGTCCCCCAATTATAATAACCAAAAAAATTATAGCGGAATATCACTACAATTACATGAAAACCCCATTAGGCACATGACACATCATTAAGAAATTTACATAATAAAGTCTCACATAAATCATTAGGAATTCATTCATCATAGACCACCCCATGGTCAAAAATGAGGCATTATCACTACTATCAACCATCCCTAGCATTCCCCATGGATAACACTGGGTAAAAAACTTTTCATTTATTAAATTTGTCATTATACACCAATTTGTTACCAATAATGAATTACTAAATTTATAACCATAAGAAGTTCTAAATTAATTATTAGGAACTGTTTCATATTAAATTAAAACAATAAATAAAATTATTTTAGTTTCCC
This sequence comes from Viscum album, assembly GCA_963277665.1. Lineage (NCBI taxonomy): Eukaryota > Viridiplantae > Streptophyta > Magnoliopsida > Santalales > Viscaceae > Viscum > Viscum album. The sequence goes on from OY728133.1 coordinate 1,910,923,516, forward strand.
AAAAACCTATAACAATTTCATGTCCATGTGTTCATAATATGATTCATGTCACATATATTCATGATTTCCTATAAGGTTACAAGAATACTCATCTTTCATACCATAAAATGACATCAGTAAAATTTCAGAAAACAATAACATCATTAAAAAATGAATCAATCATGGTGAAATAAAATTCAACTGTAATAGAAAAAATCACCAATAGTAATAACACATTTTTCACATTTTTTCCTCAAAAAATGGGGATGCTACTAACATTAATGTGCTCATCACCAAGGAAATACTCATTATAGTCACTTATAAAACATTATAAATTAATAATATGACTAAAAATGAAATAAAATTACCTCTTATAACACTTTTTAATGTATCAACCTAAATATCATATACCTGTGTCCTAATCCAGTTCTCCACATGACCTCAGGAAGACTACCACTTATTCTAGATGCTGCCAACTAGTAGGTAGGGTCTAATATTTAATTTTTTGGGACTATATCCCCTTTATAAATGTGTGACCACAACATAAATAAGAAATTACTCAAAAAAATAAATCAACAATCAGTATTACACAATATAATGACCAATATAACATGATGAATCCAAAATAGGAGTAAGGACTATAAATAAAAGTGATAAATATGTTCTTCCACTCAAGTGTCAATTTTCTAACGAAAACCCAAAATAAGTCACACTGAAAACACCATAAATGATATCAACATCATGTCTTATTCCCCAACCCATGATACATCATGAATCCCAATTATGTCATATAAAATAGGTCCCTTTCTCTTTTCATGTTCTACAAAGATGAAGAATATTGTTGTACGAATTAGGATTCCTATGTAGGATGTGAGTACAACTCAGTAGGACACCACCAACATTGTGTAAAATAATATCCAATCAATAAGAGTTATTTTTATTGTATAAATAATAAAGATAAAATAAAATAGTAGTCATGGTTCATATTTATTAATCATTTATCAATAACATAGTCCCACAATTTCATAATGACTCCCAAACCAATTATATCTTCATTGAGATGTGTTGGAGTCTTATCCATATATCAACAAGATATCACAATTAATTCATTAATGGGATTTAATTATTCATTTAATTCAATATAATTTCACAATAATGCAATTGGGGCCTGTAGATTTAGTGTGTCCCCCATGGGTATTTGGAACCTCATTTCTTAACCCACTACACAATGATCATATTATCAAATTAATATAAATCATGTTAGGGGGGATAGATTAGTAGTATATATCCTAATGGAAATTTAGATAACTAGTCCTAAGATCAAAACTAATTATCCATATTCATATAAATATTACATGGATTCCCATTTAAAAAAATTTATCAACCATTATCGACATGGTGTACCAATTGATTTATCAAACTCAACCAGGGTTTTTCTGTTTTATCAAAAGGAAAAACATGAAATATTAAACTTTAATAGATTTATCATTATTTAATTCACTACGCGTTATCCATTTATGGTTAATCAAATCAACCGTTTGAATCCCAATATCAAACATGAAGTAAGGATTTATTTCCATTCCATTAATCAATTATTCAATTTTTTAAAATTCATAACTAATAATTTCATGGAATTTTTCCAACCAAATGTGTTTGCATTAAGCCCCATATCATGTCACTGATCAGTCCAACAGGATCTATGAATGCTCTCATAATCATATAGGAAGTAGTTCATTTTTTTAATTTAAAATGAAATTAACTAACATGGAAATGAAGTGAAATAAATAAAATTATGATATCCTAGTTAATAATATTGGAAATAAAAATTAGAACAATTAATTCAATATCATTGATGAATTATCTCCAAGATGTGATCCTCAATTTTTTGTAAAAAAAGATTCAATATAGAAATTGAGATCATGGATCAAAACAAAGGATATTAATCCAATAAACAAATATCTATTAAATCCTGGTTTGAAACTATCAACAATGGATAAAATCTATACATATAAAAAGTGGATTAATGAAGGGATATGGATAAAATGAAAAGGCAGATAAATAATATACTATAGAGGTGTTGATTTTTTTCTCTAGCTCTTCGATTCAAAAAGGATGTTGTTATAGGACATTTTGTAACATCCTGAGTGTAGATGCCACCCAAAACAGTGCCATGAGACCAGTTGGTCATAGGGACTCAAGCGCATGTCCCCAAACTCCAGAGGCTACATACTAGTAGTGATGGCATAAGTGAGTCAGTGGGGACACTATGCCCTCATTACTAGAGTATCACAGTAGATGTCAGAAACATGCAATGGCAGAAGTGAATAAATAAATTGTAATGTGATTATATGGTAAGGAATGCTTACATATCAATAATAATAATTGTATCACATTCAAAATGATTCATATGGTACATGTATATAGAATGTAGACGAACAAGTACATGTTAATACAATACAATAAAAATAACCCAAAATGAATAAAAGACCAAAATGTTATGCCATCATCGCAAGCCATAGCATGGTCTTATTCTTCCCTCCTACAAATCCAGAATCAACAAACCGTACTAGGGCGCTTTCCCCTATCAACACATGCAACAATATAATCTGTTTGGGTCCCCATGGAATCCCAAACAGGGTGTGAGATAAATATCCCAGCAGTCAACCACCCATGACTATATAGTTCTAAGAGCAGTTTTACAAAGTTCTAGAATGGGTAAACAAGAAATAACATAAGTTGAGTATGCCCATGGCATAATTATAATACCGTATTTAAAACCAAACCTCCCTCTAGGATAACTGCCAATGAGTGTTAGCTTTTAACAAGTCTGTTATAACCAAGTAAAAACGAAAGTCACACTTCTACTCAATACATCTCTAAGTACAATGTAACCCACATCCAAGCTATATGGAGAAAAAAACTGTCCCAGTACCACACTGTATAGTGAAGTGAAATTTCTAAATACTCCACTGTAAAGTGAACTGTAAACCACACGGTCTAGATCCAAGGTGTCAGCAGACCAAGGTATCCAAGTAATGATTCTGGACCACATAGAGCCCAATCCAATGATCTTGTCCAAGGAATCTCGTCATGTCCCCTAGGAATCCCTGTTGGAAACTCGAGTTGGAACTGGATTGGGTCCTAAGAGCATGGAAATTTCATGTCCCATGAAAGCCCAAGAAATCCAAATCCACAATGTATTAAGGCCAGAGGCACCCCACTGAATCGAGATCCATGGGGATGAGTCCACCCAGGGTGTCCACTACTTCATTCCAGATCCTTGGAGAGAAGAACATGGCGTATATCAAACCATTCATTCAATCATTTAAATTAAACACTAATAGCCATGTTAGTATACACACTCACATCAACAAGAAGAAGCTGTGTGTATACCTACACATGAAAACCATTTTTCATTTACCATGCATATGGGCCTACCCTCCCATGTATCCCATTTAACATGCCATTAGTCATTTCATATAGTTATACCACCCATATTATCTATTTATCTTTCAAAACTATCAAAATAGTGAATGAAAAACATGATAATCATTAACCGAGGTGGTAGTATATATCATAAACAGAATATTCATACTATCAAGGCATCTAAGGGAATCTTGTAACTTGTAAATCACAAGCACACACCCCTTGTGTGGTTTTAACAGACATAAAAAAAATTGTTTCTTTAAGGCTCACCAATTAGGTGACCATGAAATGCGGAATAGGTGACAATGTCCCTAAACAAAACTTACGGTCAACCTCACTAGGGCCAACAATAGCAACTAAAAGAACTCACTAAAAAACAAGACCTCTCCAGAATGTATGAATGATGGCATTAAGGATGAAATCCCAAAAACATAAAATATATGACTAATGATGGTATATACCACCTACTTCACCCCCGATATAAGACCACTCGTCCAGTATCAATTCTTCATTCATCATAGTTTGGATGGAATATGAAGAACCGAAAATTAATTGAATATTAGGTAATATGAGCCTAAATCCAAATAGTGTAGTTATTTTTCAGAAAAGTCAACAATGATTTAAAATGAATATTTTACTTACCAATATGGTTTCAACCTGCCAATCGATGATCAAAATGGAGTTCGGATGGTGAATATAGATCAATGTCTAGAATAGGCACCTCAATAGAGCACCACAAAGGGTGTTGTTCAATGGAGGATAAAACCCCGAATGTGTTTAAAATGAAAAATTTGTTTTTAATAAAAAAAATTAATAAAAACCAACACAGTAGGGTTGCACAATTTACTCATACAGTTTCCCAAACGATGCAGAAACCATGAATACCTCATTTTCTATGAGGTATAGCTCACATGGTTACCTTAAACAGTTTGAATAACTATGCAGTAATCATGTCAAAATTCTCTTCCCAAAACCATTCACTTTTCAGACCTCTCGCATGGTTTGGACTGACTATGCGCAAGCCGTGCACAAATCATGTGCCAAGTCATTTTCAACCCAAAACCTGGTTCCAGACTCTGAACAAGCCTCAAATACCTCCCAAACACCCATGATCATGTTAATCATTCACGTAATTTCATAACAATCCATTTTGTCCAAAAGGAAAATGATTTTTGCATCATAAAAAACCCATGTTCATACATTCTTCCCCCCTTATAGCAATTCAACCTTGAATTTCTCTTTGAATGGTGGTCAAGAATTATCTAAGAAGTACACCAACCTATGATAACATACATCAGCATCCCACTCCCATGTCTCATGCTTTAAACTATCATGATTCCATAGGACCCATTCTAGGGGAACTGACCAGCCTTTTAGAACCTTCGTGCTCTTGTCAACTATACGAATATGTTGTACCTCAAAGGTGGAATCACCCTGAAGCTCAACCTCCTTGAGCTAAAAAATATTAGATGGGTCTGAGTGATAACAGGGATGCTAAGATACATGGAAGAAATATTTAATGGCTCGGTACCTTTGAGGTAATAGTAACCAGTAGGAATCTGACATGACTCTCTCCAAAATCTCAAATGGCCAAAAATATCTCGGTGAATGTTTACCAGGTCTCATGATCATCTTCTGTCCCAACCTCAGTGAAACATGTATGAAAACTCAATTCCCACCCTCAAACTGTAAAGGTCATCTGTGGTGATCGTTGTATGATTTATGAAGAGACTGTGTAGTATCCATCCACCTATGAATCATCTAGACCTGCTCAAAATTCTATTGCCTGAGATGTGGCCTTGATAATCCTTCCTCTCTTACCACTAACTAGAACAGGGCAAAACAACATTTCCTACAGTATAAAACCTTGTTATGTTCCTTTAGTAACGACACCTAAAACTGTCATTGTAGGAGAAATAAACATGGGGGACGCATGCTCACAATATGTCCTCTAGAACCTATATCATACGCTTTGGCTGGTGATCAGTTTGGGGTGGTATATTTTGCTCAGATGCACCTTTGTAACTAGCTCCCTTAAAAAACTCTTCCATAAATGAGATGTAAAGTAATAATCCCTATCTGATATGATTGTGTGTGAGACCCCATAATGTTGTAACACCTCTCAAATTTACAACAATCCATGTCCATCAACACTAAAGGTATCCTTGAATGGAATGAAATGGGTGAACTTCGTAATCCTGTCAACAACCAACCACACGGTATCATTCCCTCAAGGTGACCGTGGAAAACCCATCATGAAATCCATCATGACATCATCCCATTTATTCTCTAGAATTGGTAACTACTGGAAAAGCATATCTGGTCGCTGATGTTCTACCTTCACTTGCTAACAGGTGGAACACCTATTAACAAAACCAGCTACCTCTCTCTTCATTCCAGGAAACCAGTACTAACATCACAAGTCACCGTTCATCTTGGTGACCCTATGATGCACTACCCAATATGAATCATTAAACTCTCAAATCACCTCCTCGCGTATATCGACTAGTACCCAAACACATCCATAGATATCTAGGATCTCATCATAACCTAAAATCTATCCTGGAAGCGGATCCTCACTAGACACACCTTCCAAAAGAACAAGGCCTTCAAAATTAGATAGTTGCCTCATCCAAACATTATCCAGCATGGTTGTGGTAATAGATAAGAATGAAAGAAAGGTGGGACACATTCTATCATATCTCCCCCCCAATGCATCTCAAAAAACAATGCCATAAGATTCCACTTGCTACAGTCCTACTACACTGCCTATATTTGATTCCTCCTGCTCAGTGCATCAGCCATTGTATTTCCATTAACTTGTGTGTAGGAATGCTCAATGTTAAAGTGCTGAATATACTCCACCCACCTTCACTGCCTAAAATTTAGATGAAACTAGATAAATATATACATGTGGATTTTGTGGTTTGTGTACACCACAACACACTCTACCAGTAAATAGTGCCTCTGAAAGCGCAATGAATGAACATCTACATCTAACTTAAGATCATGCGTAGGGTAATTCTTCTCATTATGACTCAACCGGTGAGACCCATACACCATGAATCAATCTCCCTACAATAGCACTTCCAAAAGTCCAATACCTGAAGAGTTGCAGTACACCATGTAGATCTTACCCTACTTTGGCAATATCCGGAATGGTGCTCATGTCAACCTCCCTTTTTTCTTCTAAAATGACGTCTCATTTGATTCTGACCAGAAAAACATGACACCCTTCTTAGTCAATCTTATCAAAGAAATTTCTAAGCATAATAAGACATATAAAAAATGACTATATAAACTAACTATCCCCCAGAAACTATGTATGTCAAAATAGTTATTGGGTTGTTCGCAGGAAACTACAGATCTCACATTCTCTAGGACAACTGAACCTCCTGTATCTAAGATGTTGTATCCAATTATGTCAATATGATCCATTAAAAAGGGGAACTATGTGAAATACAATATAACCAATTCCATTAATTTGTATAAAAAATGATCTCAAGATGGTTGGCATAGTCGTGTCGATTTTTCGTATACACCATGATAACATCCATGAAAACGAACAAAAAATAATCCATGTACGGATGGAAAACTCGTTTCATCAGCGCCATGAAAACTGATGTTGTATTCATGGGAACACAGTGCATAACCAGATACTCATATAATCCATACCTACTATGAAATGTTGTTCGAGGTGTTTATATAGGTCAAACACGCACCCGGGGATATCATGCCCTCATGTCGATCTTCGAGAACACTCGGGTTTCTTGAAGATGATCAAACATGTCATCTATACATGGAAATGTATATAGATTTTAACTGTCATTTGGTTCAGTTTTCAACAATCCCCGCATAGACTAAGAGTTATGTCTACCTTTTCACAAAAAGGACCGATAAACCCCACGAAGATGATCTGGTTCTGGTAAACCCTTTCGCCTCCAAGTCATCTTGTTGCCTCTTGATCCCATGTTACTCCGTCGTAGCTATCATGTAAGGATAAATGGTTATTGGCATATTTCATGGCACTAGATCAATGGAGAACACCACCTCTCTCTCTAGTGGTAAACCAAAAAATTCATCAGGAAAGAGATCCTTGAAGCGCTCAACTACTAGAGGAATGTCCAGCTATCCCACTCCTTGATCATCCAAAATAAAACTATCAATATGGGTTTTCATCCTACCAAGCCCAGGATGATCTAGTCTAGCTCTTCTCACCTCAACTTCCCATTCACCATTGGGAATAAACACCACACCCTTTGGGGATGTGAATGTCACCCTCTAGATGTAGCAGTCAACATAAGCTCGATAAGCCACGAGCCAGTCCATTCCATGAATGAAATCAAACCCTTTCATCTTAAGGGAATATAAAATCCAGAGGATATGGCACCAACCGACCTCAAGGGGACACTCCATACACTGGCGTGCATCACTCGTTCTAACAACCAATGGTGTTTCTATCATCAAAACACCCTTAGAATGAAAATAAACAAGATCAAGGAATTTTACCACTCGTGGAGAGATACAACTATGATAGGAACCTATATGAAAAAGAGCATATGGAATAAGAGATGCTACTAATATAATAACTATTACATTAGATGGTCTGGGTCCTTATAATTCTATGTATATTGAACTGTATATGTCTTCTGTGTACCAAAGCCCTATAGCCCTACCTGACTACCCCGAGACGATCCGCCATACTGTCTTTGAGAACCTGGTGTTTGGCTACCATGGTAATGACCACCACTACCCTGGCCTGACCGGCCTGCACTGCTCCAACTCTCTGCTTGTGGTGGAGCTAAAGAACCTACTACAGAACCTGATTTCAGAGATGAATCCCTAACAAACAAATCTATATGTTAGTTCCTTAAAAACTATTGCATGTTCCTTATACTGACGTCGTCCCGGCAATCAACTAGGTCATAGCCGCACTGATTTTTCATGTGGCCTCACCTACCACACTGATGGGAAAACACCAAGCTGCCTAAACCCATAGCTTGACTTAAACTCACATTACTGGAAGACTCCAAATAAAGCATCCTTTATAAATACGTAGATCCACTTGAGTGAGAAACATCACTGCCATGTTCTATATCCCCATCTTTCCTCAGGTTCCTCTCCGTAATCAGTGGCTGGTTCACAATATCCGTGATTGAAGGCAAACTGAATACGTTGACCTGAGATCTGATAGCATTTATGAGACCTTCCTTATAGAGACACTCCTTCAACATCTCATCAGTAATATACATTGGTGAAAAAAAATTAGCTCTGTAAGGGTGATGAGTATTCCATAAGCATCATCATGGCCTGCTCCAGATGTATGACTCAATAGCATTCTTTGCTTGCCGAGACGTGGGGTAAAAGTAGTCATAGATGTGGGTTTGGAATTCATCCCAACCCATGTTTTGTAGACCATCGGCCGAGATCAAAACATCACACAAGAGATTTTCCACTCCAGATAGAATATAAGTTGTGATATAGACCCTCCAATCCAGATGAATCTCTAGATTCTCCAAAATTGCTAATGTGGTCTCTAGCGATAGCTCTGCATCCTATAGTCCACCATCCCTAGAAAACATTTGAGTATTCTACATTAGGAACACCTGTGTCTTCTCAACCATAGTCAAGGTTGGTTGTAGTTCTCCATTTATCATTTATATATACAAAATTAATACCTCGTAGAATTGTGCCTCATCACCAGTGTCTATAATAGCAACAAGTTCCACAGTATTCACTATTGTATGAAAAATTAGTTGCCAGTGTCCCATCATCTCTAAAATATGGTCATCACATCCATTGTGGAGTATCACTAATGGTATTCATGGAGGATTTTCTCTTCGATTCTAAATGAACTACTCAAGAAAGAAAAATATCAATATATAAAACACAAATAATAGGACAGGTCAAAACCCTCTTAGAAACCAACTCTAACACACAACCTAATCCTAAATCCAACACTATATAAGGAAGATTCATTAAACCACTATGAACTATGCCCCTTACCCACTCAAATACCGTCTCTATGTCATCACTCTATTTTCCATCATTTCGAGTTTCCATTACATTCATTTATTTACGAAATATCACTATGGTTTTTACAATTTTGGAATCCATGAGGGCCCATAACAGCTCATGAACCCAAAAAAAATTTCCCATAGAATCCGTACATGTAACAATATATTAAACAGTTATATTTCACCGGTTTTTCATTTCCCAATTCAAAAAATATCAAACCTCATAGGGATTGAAAGATGATGTCACACCTTTATCTATTGTACCAAACTAACAGCACAACAAGCACAACTATCACATCAACTATCACAACATCTTGAAATATCTAATGAATCTTAGAGGGCATGGAATGTAGTAATAACAAGTGTCTATATGTTGAATGTTATAGAACACCCTCATATAATTTAGTTGAAACTGAAATATAACCCATTATTGCATCAATGGTAATTACATAAATCAAGTGTGTCACCCAACATTGAAATATAATCAAATTTAATAGTCAAAATCTAGGAAATCAGAACTCAATTCAAGGAAATTGTGTTTCCCTGTACATGGTGTAGCTACTCTGAAGAACAGTTTATTACCAAAGTCCATTTTCATCCTATCCATGTATATGTTTTCCAAATAATATTTCAAATCAGAAAAACTACTCTAATACGACTTTATAACATCTCAATCCAGGATTCCACATGAAACGGTGCCCTAAGTCCAGTTGGTCACAATTCCTCAAGTGCATATTCTAATATTCCATAGGCGGTTGACTTGTAGCGAGGGACTAGGTGTGTCAGTAGGGAGGCTATGCCTTCACTACCATAGTATCACAATAGATGTTAGAAACATGAAATATTGGAAGTGAATAAATTATTAGTCAACTCAAGATAAGGCAAGATAAGAATACATATTAATAATTAGATGTGTCTCATATACAATATCATGCAGATGGTACAAGTATCGAGAAAGCATCCAAATATGTACATGGAAATATTGTACAAAAAATGTGTCCCAAAAAGAACAAAAGACCAAAATTTTATCCCAAAAACGCATATCAAAACATGGTCATATCCTTCCCTACTCCAAAGCCTCAATAAACAACATGTACTAGTGCGCTTTCCCTTATCATCACTTCCAACCACATAATCTATTTGGGTAGCCATGGAGGCCCATACATGGTGTGGGATAAACATCTGAGTAGGAAACCCCCAAGGTCTATATATTTCTAATAGAATTTTTTCAACGTGCTTAAAGTGTAAACAAGCCATAAATGAAAGTTCATATTCCCATGGAAAAATTTTACTGCAATAAGTAAAACTAATTATCCCTCAAGTGTACCTGCAAAAGAGAGTAATCTCCTAACAAGGTAGCTATAACCAAGGGATTAAGAAAGTCACACTTCTATGTCGTACATCCACCTATATCCTATAACCAACAACCATGTTTTCTAGGGAAAACATATGTCCCACATTCATGCCATATAGTGAAGTGAAATTTCCCAAAGCCTCATCGTATAGTGAAGTGTAGACCCCAAGGGCTGGATCCAAGGTGTTATCAAACCATATCATCAGTGTAATGATTCTAGAACACAAAGTGATGGATCAAAGGAGATAGTCCAATGCCTCCCATTGAGTCCCAGAGTCATCCCTGGTGGAAAATCGGTTTGGCACTGTTTGGGATCCTGAGAGTATATTAATAGAAAGTCCTATATGAGCCCAAGCATGCCGAATCCATGGGGTAGTGAGTCCCGAGGTATCCCATAGAATCAAGACCTATGGGGTAGACTCAACCGAAGGCATCCACTACCATGTTCTAGACCCATGAAGAGTATTATATGGAATCTATCAAACCATTCATCCTAGCATTCATGCATTCCAATTAAACATTCATAACCATGTGAGTATACCCAATCACACAAACAAGCACAAGCCATGAGTATACCTACTCATAAAAACCATTTATCATTTACCTAGCATAGGGTCCTACCCTAGCATATTGTCTATTTAATATTCCATTAGTCATTACATATAGTTATACCCACCCATATTATTTATTTAACATGCCAAACTATAAAAATAGTTAAGGAATAACATGATATTCATTAAGAAAAGAGGCAGTACATCTCTTGAATTGGATAATAAAACTATCAAGGCATCTAATGGTTTCTTCTAACAAGGCATGCACAAGAAAACACCCCTTGGGAGATTTTGACAGGTACAAAAAAGCTATATCATTAAGGAGCACCCTCTAGCGACCTCAAAACAAGAAATGGGTTACAACGCACCTAAAACAAACCTATGTTCTACCTCACTTGGTACAACTATAGCAACTAAAAGAAACTCTCTGAAAAACAAGACCTCCCCGTAATGTCTGATAGATGGCGTAACGTCCAAATACCCAAAAAACACCAAAGAAAATCCAAAAGAAATATTATACCACCTACCTCTCTTCTGTAGTAGACAACTCATCTAATATCATGTATTGAATCATTCTGGAGTGGATGAAATATGAAGAATGGATGAAGAATAGGATATTATGGCATATGAGCCTAAAACCAAATATTGCAGTCATGGTTTCGAAGAATCAAGAGCAACTAAAAATGAATTTATTACATATCAATGTGGTTCCAACTAGATCATTGGTGATCTAAATGAAGGTCAGATGGTGAATATCGGTCAATTCCTTTGTTAGGAACCTCAAGGGAGCACTATGGAGTGTGATGTGTGATGGAGGAGAAAAACCCAAATTGGTTTAAAGAGATAATTATGTTTTAAATTAAAAAACTAAAAATCTAACATAGCATGGTCACATAGTTTACCCTCATGGATTCCCAAACTGTGTGGAAATTGTGCACACCTAACTGCCTAAGTGGGACACCTCGCACGGTTACCCTGCACAGGGAAGAGCGTTTCCACACAATTACAACATGGTTACCCTGCACGGTTTGACTATCCGTGTTGTAACCATGTGGAAACCCTCTTCCCAAAAACCATCAATTTTCAGACCTCTCTCACGATTTGGAATAAACATTGCAGGATGTGCACAAACCATGCACCATGTCATTTTCAGCCAAAAACATGGTTCTGGGATCCAAACAAGCCCCAAACACCTCCAAAACATCCCTGATAAATTTAAGAATTTGAAAAAGGCCATAAAAAGGCATTTAATCCAAAAAGAAAATAGTGTGTCCATTATACGAAAACCCAATTTCATACACCTTTGAAGACTCTACAACGCTTCAAAAAATGATGGAAATCATATTTGGTCGAAATATAATGGGTAAGGATATAAAAAGGGGGATCAGGATTTGTTTTTTAAAAAATGGGTTTTAATCCCCCATGTATTGTATTTTGGGAGGATCATATGGTTTGGAATGGTGCTAATCTTCAATCAGTTTTTCATGGCTACCCATAGTTCCATGCATGATTATCCAAACCATGAAAAAGTCATGAAAACTACCTCCTTCAATGTATTCATAGTTTGGGTACGGTGGATGGATGGTGTGGTCAAACTATGATCTTCCGTCCCATTTCTCCAAATGGGGATAGCGATTTATTGGGTATAACCACATGGTTTTCATTAACAAGGAAAAAAATTTTCACAACCCATTGAAATTCCTAAAATCTCTATTTTCATCCAAAATAACACCACCCCAAACCCCAGTCATGTTATGATGAAATCAAGTGTAAAATAACACCTAAAAATGTAAGGAAGGAATATTCTAAAGGATGGGGTCTTACACCTATCTGTCATTGATTATTGGTTTTCATGTATGTATCAAAATCTTCTTTATATTGGGGTAAAATTTAATTCAATTCAACTTTATGTCTTATTATATATGTGGAAAAAATATACATGTACATGATATTAATTGATTGGTTCATATAATTATATATCCCTCAAACCATTGCATAATCTTTTCGTATCATGAGATTCAATATTTGACACCTGATTAGTTACACTAAATATGTTATGTCATGTTGTACTGATGGTTATCATTGATTTATGTTTATCTTTTTATGTTTTATGTTGTTTCCAAATTCAAATGTTTAATTAATGTTTTCCTGTTATATCATTACTCGTTTTTCAATATTATGATTTTCACCCCAATTATATTAACATAATATTCCTCTCTGTTGACATGTACTTCTTTATCTTATGTTAGGATTTATTTATTCCCTTATTTGAATTTAACACTCAACCCTTTATTATATATTTCCCCAATATATCACATGTACTATTATATGTTTCAAGGAATATAATGTCCAATTCAATCATTTTTAGTAATAATATTGTACCCATGATTCATGTTAATGTTATATATATAATATTTTTCCAAGACACAAGTCCTCGTAGTCTTCTTAATTTGTATTAAGTTTATATTTATGTAATAAATCACTAATTATGTTTTAATAAAATAATTATTTTCATAGTTGGAAGAAAATAATTTTTTATTTATATTTTATATTAGAATGAAAAAATATTTCCATAGAAAACGGGACAATAAAATTGATAGTTAAATGGCCCTAAATTTTGAAAAAATATAGAGTAATTGGTTTCTATGAAAATACATTCTTATATGAATAATAAAATATGATGTGGCTCTAAAATAGTTTTACATAGGGGTAACAACAACAAAAATTGTACATTGAGTTGGAATTGATTCCCACACATTGTATTAAAATAGGCCTTACAATAGATATGGGTATACACTCCTGGGGGTATGCTTTCTTACCATTATATTACACTTATGAAGCATTATGAAGGGGGGAAATGACTATAATAATTAAGAGCAGTAAATACATTATAGATAACATATATTTATACAATAAAATTCATACCATATATAATATAATCCATTTTAAAGGTGTCCAATTAATGCTAATGGTTTACAGATTATCAATTTTATTATTTAAGAATAACCACCCATATTGTTCCATCTTTTTATTTATCTATTTATTGAAATAAGAGAAACTATGTCAATAACCAATATGAGGGTAAATGAAATAACTAACCTAATAAGACTCCAAACCTCTTGGGAGTTGTAATCAATAACTTCAAAACAATCAAATGTTTATTGACATATGTTTTCCATATAAAATTGAAATAGGAGGAACACCCAAAAACCGCAATGAAATAAAATACTTCAACTAAGACTATTTTTTAAATGGTCTTCATCTTTTGGTGGATCTTTTAATCACATACTAATATGGAAATAGATCAAATCCATCAAAATAGTGTTCTTCATCATTAAAATCTATGAGCAGGAGATGATTGTGAAATGGTTACAATAAGTTGGGAGCAACGTAGAAATGGCATAAATTGGTCAGAATATGAAGGTCAAGGAAGAGATAGAAATGCTTGAGGGAATGATATTCCAGAAAATGTTTTTTAAAAAATATTTACCTTACACTACCAAACATAAAATGGAGATAGAATTCATAAGAATCAAATAAATTCATTATGTGTCCATATAAGAATATGATGATATATTCAAAATTCTTCCAATATATGCCTTTATATTTTTCAGTACCCTAACAGTAATCTTTATAGATTATTTAGTGGGATAAATTCAATCCTATAAAATGCCTTCTCCATCTGGGACATTGATAACTGTGAGAAATTTTCATAAGTTTTTCTTAATGTCCAAATATATATCATCAAATATAAATATTCTCACTAGGATACTATGATAAAAATTGAGCTTCATTTAGGTGGTATTATGGATAAATCAAATGTTGGTAGAGAAATCATAAATACAACTTGACCAAGTGGGAGAGGAAATATATTAGGTTTTGGAAAGAAGGGTACCTAGGTTTTGGTTATCAATTCGAGAAACCCACTAATGTGATGGAATAATGGATCACTATAGTCAATCATCAACCTATTATATAATGTTTCCACTATAATTAACTATGAAACATTGTGAATCAAGCACACTAAGAAAATAGTTATTTACATTAGCCACCAAAAAGACCTCTAATATTATAGAACCAAGGTGAGCTTAGGACACCAAAATAGCTAAGGTTGAACATTACCATGAAGTGGGAACATTTATTCTTATTATTCACTAATTTATATAAAATTTAATATTTGTTTCTTGTTCTACCCATTATTTCATATCAAACACATTTTTTAGAACTATTCATACACATCCTCAAAACCAAGATGTTGTGTTTTTAGTGATGTAGTAAAATTGGTCAATTATTATATCCTAGATGTATAACTCACCCCTTATCTGAATTTTTGGGATGAATTTATAAACAACCCTTTTGAAAAACAATTTAGTTGAATTAAATCCTATACATGGATTGGATTTTATTTCCATATACATAGCCAATAAAAATTGATTAGAGAATGAAGTTATCAACATTATCCTGTAGATTCAATAATCACTCTAGGATGAGTTTGAATCTTATTTGTTACAATCACCTCAAGAAATGATATTATTACCATATGAGAAATTGTATCATGATAAAATTATTGAAAATAATGAATGGATTAACCCTGATAAAATTCCCATTATAAGGAAATTCGATGATGTGTTTCCTAAGAAACATCATGGTCATCCTCCAAGACACGAGGTTGATTTCCCGATCAAAGTTATACATAATTCTATTCTAATATCCAATAATCCATATGGAATGGTCTTTTTAACCATGAAGATCTAAATACATAATATCCAGAGAATTTTAGTAAAGGGTTTATTTTCCCATGTTCATTGTCATGGTGTACACTAGTACATTTTATTGAGAAGTAGGATGTATCAATGAGCCTCTACATTGATTATCAAGAGATAATTAGGATCAAAATAAAGAATAAGTAACTTTTTACTTGGAATGGTTACTCATTTGATCAACTACATGTATCCTAATACTACTCCAAGGTAGATCTTCATTTGGGATAATATGATGTAAATGTAAAGTGGGATATCTTTAATAATGATTCCAATACATGGTATGTGTATTATGCAGTCATATTTGTTACATTTAGACTCTAAAATTCTCAAATAATCTTCCTAGACACAATTATTATAGCATTTAGTGTTTACATTGATTTTTTTTAATTTATAGATACTATTATTATATAAATAAATATCAAGGAGGAAGCTGGAAATTTTTTTGTATTACATTGACCTTGTTGGAGGAAATGTTTTTTTTTAAATTATACTAATTTCGTTATTTGTTTACAAAAAATATCTTTCTCGGGGAATGTAATCACTATTAATGGTGTATCAATGAATTTTTCATAAATAGTTGACTTTAAAGGATTATATAACCCAATATGTATAATGAAAATGAAT
Source organism: Viscum album (assembly GCA_963277665.1). NCBI lineage: Eukaryota > Viridiplantae > Streptophyta > Magnoliopsida > Santalales > Viscaceae > Viscum > Viscum album. Next base: position 1,910,940,230 of record OY728133.1, read on the forward strand.
GGTTTCCTTGGAATATTTGGGTGTTATTGCTGAATTTAGATAAATATATATTGATTTTCCCCCAAATAGAATAAATAACATTCAATATATTCATGTTTTTATCATCGTATGAATTATCTGAATGTATTATTAAGATTAACAATATAATAATCACTACACCTATTCTTACATTACATACCATTGTGGCAGGATTTTTTATCTATATTGATGTATATAAAAATTGATTGGCTTTTGTATGCATTCAATATGAGAAAGTGATATCTTATTCATTGTTATAATTTAATATAAAAGAGAATAACTACCTAATTCATGACCTAGAATTACAAGAAGGGATATTTTTGTTGATTATATAGATACATTATTTCTATGGGTAGAAGTGTGAAATATATTTGGATCATAAAAGTCTCATGTATATATTCACTCAAATAGAGCTCAATATGTTACAAAAAAAAAGAAATGAAAGAAACGTGAGAATAAAATAAAATAATCCGAAAGTGGAATTTACCTCTGGAATTTATCATCCTTGAGAGCCTCCATATAGAAGAGGTTTTGGTCTTTTTATGAGACTAAGAGTTCCTAAACATGGGAGAGGGGTTTGGGAAGATATTTCAATAATATTCTGGAAAGGCACATGTCTTGAGAGGCGTTCCAAGAGGAGGTGGTGAGGGTTTGTCTTTATAATGGAGGAGAGGAGTGTTTTCTCAATTTTTTATTCATTAGTTTTTTATTTTTTCCAAGACATGAAATATTGAATATTCTTGGGACTAAATATTTTAATTAAATCATTTGAGTTAAAACCAATTGTTCTTATATCATCCATATTTAATTCATATGAGCTTAAACAAATTGTTCTTATTTCACCCAGGACTCAAAACATATTGTATATAACTTATAATTTATATATACATTAAATTTTTGTATTTTAATATTCACCAAAATTTCATGTTTTTTTTGAAAAATCCCAACAATTCACCCAAAACAACATGTACAATTAATAAATGATGTCTATTTTATAAAAAAATTCAAAATATGATAATGTTAATTTTTATTAAATTCATAATTTAAATGAAAAAATAAAAATTTTGAAATAAAAAACCCTTCTCTAACACTTCAAGAAATATATTATGGTCTCATAAAATTTTCATATAATCAGAAGACATCAAAATATTTTTTATGAATAAATTTTACGGAAAAAAATATTTCATTACTATTTTAATCATAAAATTGTAATTAATTATACATGACTCACAAAAATTCATACTCTTAATTTATATTTCTTTAAATATTAATTTTCTTATTTTTTGATATAATTATATCATATTGATGCTTATAATATGATAAAATTTTATTTATAATTTCATTGTTGAGGTTACTATTACATTGGCCAGTTTACTATTCATAAGGGTGTCATTACTATTCCAATGGTCATTTTACTTTTTCATCAATATGTGTTCCTTAATTTCAAAAGATACTTTTTATTTCCCTAATTCATTACATACTATATTTTTTTGTTCTATTTATAATCTTTTGTGATTATACTATAAGAAATATTTATAAAAATGGAATTTGAATTGATAAAACGTTGGGTCGTTAAATTCTCCCCCCTTATGAAATTTCCCCCTCAAAATTATATTTTATAGTCTAAGATAAAAAATTTTGTGGGTAATTTTCCTTTATATATTCCTCCAATTCCCATTTTTCCACTTCGTAATTATGGTTCTTCAATAGTACATTGACCAGGTGAGTAATCCTGTGGCATAAAACATTATCTCTATGATCCAAGATCTTCACTGACTCCCCCTCGTAAAAAAGATCATTCATCAACTGTATCTCCAATGATGATAGTACAAATGAAGGATATTATATGTACTTCCTTAAGATGGATACATGGAATAAATAATATTCTTTGGACATGGTTGGTAGATGTGATAGTTGATAGGCCCAATATTAAACATGATAAACAATCTCTAGGGGGGCTGATGTACCTGGGACGTAGCATTCTTTTCTTCCCAAATATCATGACCTTCATCCATAGAGATATTCTCATGAATACCATGTCTCCAAATTTGATCTCTATGTCTCTTTAATGATTTTATGAAGAGCGATTTTGACTACTTTGTGCTTCCTTATTATGTTGCTAATTGTTTTCACCTTATCTATCATTTCTTCAACTATTTATGGTCCTATCAGCTAATGCTCACTGATATCATCCCGACATAATATTTTTCTAAACCATTCCCATAAAGGGAATCATATGGATCTATTTGGATACCGGAGTAGAAGCTGTTTCTGTAAGTGAATTAAACCAGTTAAAGATTCTAGTCCTCTCCTCCTTTGATGTCCATTGAACACACTCTCAACATATATTTCAATGTTTGAATTGTTCGTTCAGATTATTCATTTTTTTAGGAGGATATGTCATACTGATGTTCAGCTCATTGCTTAGAGCCTATAGAAGGCTTCACCAAAACATCGAGGTGAATCATGGATTTTAATTAGATAAAATTGGTAGTTGTAATCCGTTCATCTATACCATTTCATTGAAATATATTTTTAGACGTTTGCCTAAATAGAATTCCTCTCTAATTAGGATAAAGTGAGATATATTTGTAAGAAAATACACAATAACTGATATAGCATTGTTCCCTATGGATGTATTTGGATGTCTAGTGATTGTGTCCATGGTGATGGTCTCCCACATCCATGATGGAATGAATAGTGGTTACCTCATCCCATTAGAATATTTCCATTCATCATTCAAATTCCGATATACATTGGACTTTGAACTATACTCAACGATATCCTTCTTCATATTATCCCACAAATAATTCTCTTGAGTATCTTGATAAATATTTTTTCTCCATGGTACAGTAGAAATGATTGAGTTATGTGTGTCATTTAGAAGATCCTTCTTTATCCCTGGACCAGATGGTACACATAGTCATGAACCAAATCATATGAATCTATCCTTTTCAATCATGATTTCTAAGGATTTCCCATTTTTGATAACTTCCACCATTTTCAAAATTTTCACATCATTTCAATGATTATCTTTATTTTCCCCAAGAGGTATGGTTGAGAAATCATTTGAGAAACTATTGATGATGTACCTCTCTTAATGATTCATAAGTCAATCCTATACAAATATTTCAGTATTTTATCCTTCTCAATTCTCATCAATTATGAAGAAAAAAAATTTATTTTCTATTTAAATAATCTTTTAATTTTTTTTCCTTAATAGAGGGAAGTGGTATGAGTAGTCATAATATTTGATGATCACTAACCATATTCACCAGAAAATTATCATGCTTAATATATGTGAATATATATTTTAGACTCCTGGGAACATTATATATCTTGCACCTCACTCTGTAGATATAATTCCTCCATATGTTCAATGAAATGTCATAGATTCACACTCTAGGTCATGTGTTTGATTTTTTTTCAAATAAAAGTTCAACTTCAAGGAGGTGTATGATATAACTTTATCATTGTTCATTAGAACACAACCTATACCATTATTTGAAGAATTGATGTAAACCATAAAGTGTTCTAAACTTTTCAGGAGTGTGAGTACTCGTATAGTGATAAGCTTATTGTTATGCTACTTAAATATATCCTCACAACAATGAGTCCAAAAAATCCCCACTCCCTCTCATTTCAGCATAGTTAATGGGTTTTAAAATCAATGGAAGTTCACCAGAAATCATCGGTAATACCCAACTAGTCCATGGAAACTATAGATCTCTATTACAGATGTTGGTATGTGCCACAGGTCAATTAACATTTTCTTTGAAGGGTCTATAGATATCACTTTTCTGGTCATTACATGCACAAAGAATAATACTTCCTCCCTATAGAACTCACATTTATTATGAATTAGAAATGTATCTCCATTAGTAAAGTCATCAAAACTCTATTCAAATTCTCTTCATCTTTGCCCTTTATCAAAGAGTTTGTTAGAATATCATTGATAAAGAATCCCAAAATCTTATCATGGTAATTCTTAAAGACACTATTCGTTAAATCAGTGAAAATTTCCACTGCATTAGTGAGTCTGATGGGAATCGTTATGAACTCATAGTGTCCATACTACATTCAAATTGTATTCTTTGGAATATATTTAATCCTCACCATTAATTTTTCATATCATGACTAATATTCCTCCATATAGAAGTAACATGATCCATGTAGTTGATTTAAGAAGTCAACTATCAGTGGTAGGGGATACTTGTTCTCAATCATGATTTTATTGATAACACTATAATCCATGTAAAGGAGCATTGAATCATCTCTCTTCTTAATGAATACGAGTAGTTCACCCCATGGTGAAGTACTGGGGCATATAAAACCCTTCTCTAAATTCTTCTATAACTAATTATTCATCTCTTCTAGCTCTTTGATGAAAATTATATAAGGTTTCATTGATATTGGTAGATATCCATAAATGAGGTCAGTTGAGAACTCAACCTAACAATTAAGATGAAAACATGGAAACTATTTATGGAACACATCTATGTAATCCCTCATGATGGCAATGTCTTCGAGCATGATTCTCTACATTAGCACAATATTTTGAGATATATATGCTTGATCATAAGGAAATAGTATCCACACATGAGATAATGATTCTAAAAGAGATTCATCCTTCTCCTTACGCTTGTATAGAATTGATGCATATTGCAGTATGTGAATAGTGATCTCCATTTCTTGATAGTCGGTGATGGATTTGTTTAAATATTTCCAATCGATGTCCAATATAGCATCAAAATCCAACAAAAAAGATTATGAAGAAATTTTCTAAGAGGTTCACTCCACAAACTTTATCTAAGGAGGAGTTATAAACATTTGATATAATAATTTCACCATTTTCTATTCTCAAAGAATACTCAACCTCGAAAATTTGAGGTGGTGATTGAATAGTTCTACAAAACTGGAACGATATTAAAGAATCCATAGAATGAGAATCAAATTGTACATTCACTATTCATGAATGAAAATCCATTTTACCTATCACCACATCATTTTTTGGGTTCAAATTATTCATAGTGATAGAATATTCCCTTCATTGTTACCTTGTACGTTTATTTTTGATTGCCTCCGACAAACATGGACTTAGGGAATTGACTTTTAAAATTCTTATGTTCCTTGCAGTATAAAATCTACACAACAGGTTATGTGTTGATTTGAACAATCCTTTCTTCCTCCACATTAGAGGAATTATTTTTATCCCTTCATCGGATCATAGACAAATTCCCCATTCTGCCACATTTGAAGCATTTATTGGTTCCCTTTAAATTTTTCCCAGGATGCTTCTTCTCGTAACATTGAATCGTGGGATGTTCCTTATTCTTTAAATAATGTGAGTTTTTTGTTGAACCACCCATGTTAGACTCCATTTCCCTGTTTTTTCAACTATCCAACAAGACCAATTAGAGTATCATATATCCATTTCATCTTTAAGGGTACAAAGGGGAGTCTTTTTTTAGTTTTCAAAGTAAATAATAGCCAACAGTTTTCATAAACTCATGTATAGCCCGCTAAAAAAGTCATAAACAGTGGATTCAGTTATCATGATAATTTAGGAGGCCTATAGTGAATTAGTTTTAATTTTTTCATCATATGACCCAATAGAATCATCTTCTTTTTACTTAATTATGAGGAATTTCATTTCTATATTGATATTAAGGGTTCGAGGAAATATTTGTTGAAAAATATTTTCTTAAAATATTCTCATTCCATGGAATCAATTTCCAAAATGGAAATTTTGTTCATGATCAATATCCACCACTGATCATCTTCCCCATCAAAATGATAGACCTCAAGCACAATTTTCTCTTCTTTGAGCACTAGAAAACAAAATATATCTTTTCAATTGAGTTAATCCATTTTTCTGCAAGGAGTAGATCCAAAAATACACTAAACATTAGAGGCCTTTGTCCCATGAAGCATACAATGGTGAATTTCAATTTCCATGATGTAGTAGGGTGTTCCACACAATTCATATTATTATTTATAACTTGAGCCAGTTCAACGAGTACTACCATAATGTTTTGAGCACCTGTTCCCATCATATTTATCATATCATTGAGGAAATCATCACATTTCTTATATCATTGATTGTTATAATGTGTTATTTTATTTCATTCCATTAACTAAAAAAATGAATGTTCAATTATGAGGATTTAATACATATCTAATGGGAATATAAAATTGAAAAATGAAACAGAAAAGAATAATCCTATAATAGAAAATTATATCCTAACATGTGATTCCCTAAGATTCAATATAGGTTATCCTTGAACTATTTCCTATCATATATTCTTATGGTTTTATTTTATACCTTTTATAATGGTTCATAATGGCGGTATAAATTTTCCATATCATATCCCCCAGGATTATCAAACCAGGGGCACAGTAAGGCCTTTTGTAGTGTGTCAGGTTATCTCGATTCAAGCCTAGAAGATCTTGTTAGAGTTGTTGCTCAAAAGTACATTATTTCTAGAACCACAACAACATTTAGTATCCATACATGGATTTATTTTCTTGATTAACCACGTAATATATACTTTATAAAATTTAGGGATATTTTCATATACATATTATTTTCCCAAAGTTTAATAACAAAGTGATTTATTCCTAATCTCAAAAAAATAACTAGGATTCCCTCTGATTCCAACTATAGTCACCCAATCCATTTACACATATAGTAACATCATTTTATACATAACTGAACATGATATTAGAAATGAAGGATTGTAATTTCTAGTGTCTGGTATGATTACCTATATAATTAGATATCATGAAAACAACGTCTATTTAATCTCCCCATTGAACTCATTACATTTACTGTGCTCAAACAACTACATAAGATAACCTGGGGATAACATGAACAAAGGGGTGAACTAAAAACCCCATTAAGGGAAAAATCATAATAACAAACACATATAAAATAGGATAGTTGGTATAACATGGTTATATAAAAGGCATGGATCATAATGAATATTAATATATAAAACATGGGATTTTATAATCATAGAATCATAGTAATTTGGAAGAATTGTAAAACAAGACTTTATCATGAATCAGGACTCTTCACACCTAAATGAGCATGAGTCATGTCTTATTTCTCAGAGAGTAACACAAGTCAAGGCTAACCACCACGACTATTTCACATGGAGCACGAGTCAAGGATATTAACTAAGTCTGTTGCACAAAAAGTCTCATCATAAAAAAATTTACCCAATGCACACTAATGAAAAAATAACCTATACCCATAGTTAAAAACTGTGGGTATAGCCTATACCAATAGTTTTGGTAACCATGGTGAACCGAGGGATTTGTATAGGTCCCCATCCTATACCTACGGTTTTACAGATCATGTGTATATATTTTCTTCTATGATGTCAAAGTCGCATGCCACAATTTCGAAGCATTCTACTCATTCTTTTAAAACCGCGAGTATAAATAATACAAAACATGCCATCAGAAGTCAAACATGGGTCCTGCCAATAAAATTCTGGGATTCCCACCATTCTAGATATACCACTAATAAGTATATATATCTATATTTCGTAATATTTATTAATACACATCCTTAATAGAAAAAAGAGTCAATGAGTTTTGATCCCATGTTTCTAATTCATAATTTGAATGAATAACTAACTGAGAAAACACAGTTATATATCAATATATCTACATTTATCTTAATATATCAATCTCGCTCCCTCTATTAGTAAAAAAATAGATATGTGAGATTTTATCCATTGATTGGATGGAACACAGAGGAGTAGCTCACCAACTCAACTATGATGCTTATATGATTATATATTAGTATCAACCTAAATATATTAATCCAAACCATGGGTATTGAAAGAAAATTTGTGGGTATAGGTTTTCTTGCAAATTTGTTTTTATGTTCGGTATAATTTTTTTCCTATCATAATGGAGGAAATATATACCCAAGGTTTTATAAAACCGTGGGTATAGAGCTTTAAAAAAATTATATACACAAGGTTTTTCCAAAACTGTGGGAATATGCCTTGAAAAAAAAATTATATACCCACGGTTTTGACTGAAACTGTGGTCATAGCTTTTTTCCTAACGGTTTTCCATATTTTTGGGAATATGTCTTCACAAAAAAACATATACCCACGTCTTTTCAAATCCGTGGGTATATGTTCCCAAACTAAACAAATACCCATGGTTTTCAAAAATCGTTGGTATAGAGCTATTTTTCAGTAGTGGGATTGGAGCGCTATCATGGAACTAACATCATATCATGTTCATGAATATATGTTCCATATAAATAATCATAGGTATTGAATCAAACATAAACATAATGGTTTCCCATGTAAATAAGCAAGTATCTTAATCATGTCAAAAAGCATAACAAATGGTCGTAAAATAAAAGTGTCTATGAAATAAAGAAATTAAATCATACATGGAAATTAATAAAGTATAACAGGTATAAATCATGATATGTGATGTCAAAGGTACTTCTTAATAAGTACAAAAGTTATTTAATAAACATCAGAATTAAAAAAATTAGTGTTGTTTGAGAAAAATATTAAAGATGATTTAAAATAGAAAAGGCAATAATAATTTATATAAAATAAAAATTAAACCATTAATTTTTTTCATAATGAAATTAGTGGTTTTATAAAAGTTAGGGTATGTTAAAATAGGTTATGAAGTGCGTTTGAAAAAAGGTTAGAATTCGGGAAGGTCCCCTAAAACACCTTGCTTATCGAAAGTATCGAGAAGGGAACCACATAAAACAATTATATCCCCAAATAAAGAGGATGAAAAAATAATAATACATTATTTTGGAATATTTATATAGTAATCAAAAGATTTAAATACAAAGAAAATATAATTTAATTTGCGTACAAATAGAGGAAGGGTAACCCAAAGGAATAATGGAGGTTTGGGTGGAAACCCTTACCTTAAGATTGAAGGTGTCCTTCACATGATACAAATGACCTATATAATTAAATTCAATTCATAAATTAATATTTTTAGAAACTATTATACATTAATTTTTTATATTATCATTTTATTATGTTATTCTATTACATTATTGATGAGATATATTGTCCAATTTGATCATTTGGGAGTGCTTGTTTTGTTAGTATTCTTGATCAGTTTGTTGGGATAAGAGTATAGAAGTTCATTTCAATTCGGGAACAATTGTCCAAAATTGTAGTTTTTTTATATTAATGAAAATCATGAAGATAAAATGGTTTTACCATTCAATCCATTAAATGGGATGAGGATGAATCATTGGATAAAGTTTTAATGATAATCAATTGGATTAATTTGGCAGTTTTTCGATCCCAACAAACTCTTTTTGGTTAATAAGTTATTATAATGTATAAAAATGATTCTAGAACATTAAATAAGTTATAATACAGATATTATAATCTGGATAAATGATAAAAATGTTTTCATGACCATCCATGAAGATAGTAATATAAATAGAAAACTAATTATCCTTGAATGTGATAAGTTAACACATCTTAGACGGTGTTTGTATTACTAGTATAAAAGGGGGGTAAAGGAGAGATGATGAATAATTATTACATTAAAATAAAAAAATATAGTATATTAATGGTAATGTAGTTATTATTCAATTTTGATGTGGTTATTTGAGAAGATAATAAGAAAATAAAGGAACTTCAAAAGAAAATAAATGAATCGGAAAGAGGAATTTAACTTTTGAATTTATCCTCCTTGAGATCCTCCATAGAGAATATTTTTTGGTCTTTATATCACCAGTAGATCCTATAAATGGATAAGGGTATTGGGAAGATATTTTAGTGTAATTTCAATATGTAACATGGCTTGACAGCTATGCAGAGAGGACATGGTTATGGGTTGTATTTATAGGAGTGAAGAGGATTGTATTCTCAATATTTAATTCATTAGTTTACAATTTTTCTCTAGGGATGAAAGAAGTATGATTTTTTAGGCTAAATACATTTTAGATCATTTGAGTTCAAACCTATGGTGCTTACATCAACCATTAATTAATGAATAATGTATTTAACTTATAATGTCAATATTTTGTAGATTATTTTATTTTACTATTCACTAAAAATTCACATGATTGAAGAAAATAAAAAAATCACCCAAAATAATATTCAATGGGTATAACATAAAAATATATTTATTTCTAAAAATATAATTTTCTATATATAAGAAATTTACTTTTAAATTGAAATCACAATTTTCTGGAAAAATACATATTTTAAAATTAAAACTGATTTTTTGACACTTGAAAAATGAATTAAGGACTCATATAATTATATTAATATAAAAAGACACGAATGTATTATTTTATGAATACGTTTTATGAAAATAATTTTCTTTAATTTATTAAATTAGTCATAAAAGGATAATTAAATATACATGACCGATAAATGTACCAGCATTGAATTAATATTTTTTAAAATATTTATTTTCTTATACTGTGATCTTATTATGTCATATTGAATCCTGTAGTATGGATACATTTTGATTAAAATTTAGTGGGTGATGTTACTATTACAATGGCTAGTTTACTATTTGTAAGGGTCTTATTACTATTCTAATGGACAAGTTACTATTTAGTCGCTATATGTTTATTAACATCTAGAGATGCCTTTTATTTCACTAATTCATTATTTATAAAGTTTGTATTGTGTTTTATAGGAAATCTTATGTGATTATAGTACTGAAAGAAATTATAAGAATGGAATTTACATTGATAAAATTATTGGTAGTTATACATTTTATCCAAAAAACAATGTTTTGTCAAAATGTTTTCAAAATAAAAATAGTCTTATTCAAATTATTTAATAAATTAATTTGTACAAATTATTTATTTTTTATAAAAAAATTGATATCAATCATCCTATCACATTATAAACAATACCAATTCATAATTTACTAATAATATAAAATGTTTATTTGTTTTATTATAAATTTCATAAATGTAATTTCAACCATCATCACAATTATTTTTATTAATGCTTAATTTATAATTTTTTCATGTTATTGTAAAATAAGGTAATTTTTAAAATGAATAATTTTTTTTAAAAAATCAATAAAATATAGATATTTACCTGAAGAAATATTTAATTGATTCTAAATGATTCTTTTATAAATTCAAAAGCATATTTCAGGGAAAATGATTTCTAAAATTGTTTCGAGATGGTTATTTATAAAAACAGATTTTCAATGAAAAGTTATCTATCAAAAGAAATGAATCAAATTTCTTTTATATATCATATTATCACCTAAGATGACATCCTTTGATTTTAATTTTTCCTTATTGGAAATATTATACTAGGATACTATTCTTATTTTTATCAAAATAGTATATGTTTATGATCATAATGTGTTTATTATAACTATTTCTCTTCTACAGGTTATACCATGATAAAATTATAATTATTATAAAAAAAATTTCATAGATTATTCTTTGATGAAATTTAAAAATTAATGTGAAACTGGTTTCATTTCCATTGGTTATGTAATGATAAAATTTTAACAAACCCCATATCAATTCATGGGTTATTATATGACAAACACTTTTTTGATAATTTGTTACACATTTGTATAATATACATAATGAGATGTTTGGGACATATATCTGTCACCAATTCCATTCATAATGTTTTTAATCTCATGAGATTATAATGGAAAACAAGTCAATGGGATTTATCTACTATGGGGAATAAGTGATTCCTCATCCACTATAAGAAAGACGTGCATCCGGATCCACTATAGGAAATAAGTGCATCTTTGTCCAAAATAGTAAAAATAAAAATATACATGATCCAAGATGTTTATGTTATTATTAGGAATCCTCAAAATATGAAATTGATTTCAATATTTAATATGGTGTCACACTTTTCAAAAATGGGATAATGTGTTATGATTTATTTATGAAGATTTCATACTCTTATGGGCCTTATTTTTTAAAGTTATAATGTTTTATTCAATGACTCGTGTTCATGATATTTCAAAGGCTGTCTATGATCTTTTTAGGTTATGATCATGATCATATAACCTTATTTTTATTTATCTATTTCATGTGATCATTTATTGATATCTCATATTTCGAACCTTAATGAGCATCTGATCTCACCTTATCTTATCTAGATTTCTTGTATGCGATAGTGTGAGTGGTCTAAAATACATCTCATACCGGTCTAAATAATAGAAATGGGTATAGGACTAGTAGATATGTACCTATTTCTAACAACTCTTAAAATTTTTTCTTGAGAATGACTCGATCATCTGGTTGTGAACAGAAACCGGAATTACGGCATACACAGTTTCACACTCCTTGGGTATAATAATTTGAAATAATAAACTCTTTATAATCAATCATTAAATATTTAAATAGTTGGTGACTATGACAAAATATGGATATTCCAAAGACTCCATTGACTAAAAAGTAATGTTTCATTACATAGTCATCCAATAAATTATTTTTCTTGATTACGTTGTTTTTGGCTATACATATTTTTTTATCAATCTATGATTATTGGTTTTCATCAATGGAAGGAAACATAATGAACTAGGATAAAATTAAATTTGATAGAGAACATGTTAAGGAGAAACTAAATGGGAAAATGAATATTTAAAAGGATGTTGTGTGTATTAATAATATTTTCTCACCATATATGATTAAATACATTCACCTCATCTATCTCGTAGACCAAATTAAAATGTAAAGGATTGATTTTTTTTATAGATTTGGTTGTGTAGACTTTAGAGAAATTAAGATTCAATATCTAATATTTTAGTAATGTAGGAATAATAAATCCAAATAATTTCTCAAAGCAACATGAACATGATTTAGGCGCATTAGAAACAACAGAGTAAGTTATTTTAAGAATAATTTATAAGTTCAGTTAACACAAGGGATGAGAATACTGGTTTCTCTAAATAACAATCAATGGTTGAATGATATAAACATATAATGTTTGCGAGTTATAAAAATCATTGTCCAATGGAGAAATATCATGATGTGGGTCTGAATAGCCAAAAAAGTAATTGATTAGTTTTTTATGATGATGAGAATATACATAATATATGAAAGGAAATGGGTTTTACAGAATAATATGAAAATATAAGATTATGTTTTAAGAGTAACGTATTACTATTAATGTCATTATGTATTATAATTAAAAAATTATGAAATATATAATTAGTGTTTAGTATATGATTTTTGTAACGGATTAATAGGAATATGTTGAATGGTTCTGATAATCTAGAAACGTGATTTAATGGTGAGGCGATATTTCTTGAAAAAACATGATTAATGGAAATACAACAATTAATATGATCCTAGTGTTGAGATTATGATGTTGGGAAAAATAGATTATTGATCTGGGTATACTAAATTTAATATTACTAATTACCTTTTAATTGATAATTTTTTTGACAATGTGGTTTATGTTATAATTTATGAGGTTTTTGTACTTTTTTTATTTAAGGAATTTATCCAATAATATGTTTTTAATTTAATGAATAAAGAATATTGTATGTTTTAAATGATGTTTTATTATAATTCATGTTATTACATGATTACAAGAGAATACATTATGAATGTACTTACATTTTGGAATGTAAAACATAATAACTAATTAGTTTAATTTTATGTTTTAATCATAAGTTCATTTTTAATAATTAGTCCACTTATCTCTAATTTATTTTATTTTAAAGAATTTTAAGGGTTATAAGGTTAACAAAAGTCATGAACCAACCCAAAGGGGCTTGATCCATGACTCCCCAATCCCACATACATAGGCCAGGGGTAGGCATCAAGCACCTATTTGGCTTTCACACATATGGATGCCTTATCTTAATGTACCTATATGCACACACACACATATGCCTCCATGAAGTGATGCATATATATATATATATATATAAACTGAAAACTAAAATGAATCCATATATCTATCCAATACCCAACTACAATATAAGTACAAAAACAGAAATATAGGGGACCCAAAAGAAAACTACAAATGTATACAACCAACTATGAATGAGGGGATCACTATTAAACACCCACTAGTAAGCTCCATGGTGAATATCCGGTGGAATCCTTTGTCAGTCCATGTGCTATGCTTTTCCTGATGCAGGTCAAACAGGGACTCCGTCAAAGGGTATGTGGTTTGCACAAGGAAAAATAAATGTAACGGAAAATCTCTTGAAGGGGAGAGTATAGGAATACTCACTACGGACCCCCCTCCCAACTGAAAAAGGGAGAAACTGATAAGAATTAGTTAACTTGACCAGGAATGAGGGAACACAAATGAGATAGATGCTCTATCTTGAGACCATCAATAACTAAACCTGACTAGTCAGATCAACGTCTAGTGGATGTCAATGCTATGACGCATATCATTGAGTCTTCTAGAACAATACCTAGATATAATAATCTCAAAGTATCATATTCTCCACCATAGACTTACAATGGGAAACTGGCTGAGGTTCCAACATAATAATTACAATGGTATCATAAGGTACTAACCCCAAATACAACATCAAGATAAAATCCATCTCAGAAATCATGAAAAAATGAAAGGGGTGAGCATCGACAACACAATGTCGATGATCCAGCCACAACATCCAAGATGGAACTCAACTGAGTGATTCCACTAACACTAACCTACACCATGCGTAGGGATGAATGAACTATAGAGAGTCCCCCTCCTAGCCACTATCTCATAGTTGAGCGAGTACTAGCTCCTAATCCAAACTGTCAAACCTCTATCCCTCCTTTTGGGAGGGCCCACACGTTAGCATGTTGAGGGAGATCTAACTACTATCCAGGAATCTTGCGTAACAATTGGAGGGGTTATGTCCCTAATTCAATGTAAGAATGTAGAGAACTACTCTGTATGTGTGAGCCCGATCTATAGTATATAAGGGGAGTATCACCCTATAAAACATGATCCCACTCTCTATCATGTTAGGGGATAACAACTGTAGAAAATATGAGCTCGCACCCACATTAGGGGAACACTACTCCATGAGATGTGAGAATGAAACCGTGGAAGGGAAGCACCACTGTGGTACAAGTGATCCCACACCCCTAAAACGGGGGGCACCACTACAGGAGAGGTGAGACTGTACCCAAGAAAGTGGATCCCCTCATTGATGAATGTGAGCCCATACCCATTATAATGTAGAACCACTAGACCATGAAATGAGATCATGGTCCATCTTATGACAGGGGATCAGTCGAACTAAAAAAATTCCTGGGGAACCCATTCATTAGTCCATTATGGGAGTAAGCACTCCATAGAAACTACCTTAAGATAATGAACCTGCATCGATGACTTGAGGATTCCTATCTCAACAAAAGTATAGATTTAAGGAAACATGCACCCTCATGACACATGGGAGTACATGACCCAGTGTCTCTCTTCACAAACCACTGATCTCCAACATCATCCTAGCACCACTCTATAAGAATCATTCTAGATTCAAGAAACCTCATATCCTGAAAGTTATAATAGTGTCCACCATCATTCCCTCCATGGAAAAGAAATCCTGATAGGCTATACACCTACCAAAATAGAGAAACTAGTGAAGATGGTTCTTCACACAAAAAATTATAGAATGAGACCTAGTGGATCCCACACCTCGATCTAAGAACACATCTGATGGATCAAACCCTGGTGATCCACATTTCAAAACACATAGGATCGACTAATTATTCATCCAAAATGGACACTTGGTGAAAAGTTCACATTTCACCGTAAACACACAAACCGAGACTTTTGGTACCCACCTCTCAATTTTGGTTTCAACACACAAAATTAGTTTAAAAAATTCCTTATTGATTCCAGGGTCTCAATGTCGCTAACGATGCATCAAACAGATATCACTTGCAGAATATATGTTCAATCCAATGTTCTAAAAATAATAATAATACATTATCAATATTATTGTAAATAGTCATTTCAATCAAAAACATATCAAACCAAAAAAGGTCCTGGAACTATCCTCAAAAGTTCCACCTTGATGAAATGGTCGTGTCTCCATAGATGACATGAAAAATAAACCCTTGGTTTGCGAGTTACGGGGGTTTAAACACACTCGGACCAAACTGGATGGACCGACCCACTGGCCATCTAGAGCAACACCCAGCGGCCACCGATGTCCCACCTTTTCCTAAGACACGCCTCACCATGAATGTACTATTTCGTACTATAAATTGTTGATGAAGCTTCCACAGACAACTAGGAAAAGATCGGTTGTATAAAAATGAGCCGAAACATATTTCTGATACCTCAAGATGCGATGATCATCACAATGGTGATGATTTGTGCAAAAATGACAGTCAAATATGAATTAGGATTTAAAAATAAAAAATTTCCTACCTCATGGTAGATCTCTGAAGCATAAATTCTATATATGTTCTTTGATGCTTCCATTGCTCAATCTAGGAGGGATCACCGTCATGATCGGAGTCTAAAGACACCTTGTTTTCTAAATTTGGCGGGTTTTTCTTAAAGAGGAAGAGGGGGTGTTTTTTCCTTTCTGCATGGGCACAAGGGGATAAGGGAGGGGGGGGGATATACTTTTAAATTTAATCCTCTCCAACACTAAACATCTGAAATTTCTCTTGCCTCAACACTTAGTACTGACCGATTTTATATTTCACCTAGGGTAAAAACAACCTTTTAAACCTAACCATAGTCTCAGAAATTCAATACGAGGCCTGATTCAAAAGTTATTCACGAAAATTTCCAATATAAAATATTTTATGTTTTTTATGAATATTCCATCTATCATGACCCATCCCCTAGGGCTCATATCATGACTACCCTAAGACCACCTTCCATAGGCCAGGTGAAGGTGACTAGCACCGAATAAGCATATCCTAAAATGTAAGTAATTTTCCATTAAACCTCTACACATGCGCTAAAAAAAACTATGGAATAATAAACACTAACTAATCCACAACTTTCATAAGAAAACCATGGAAAGTATAGTACAAATAAAAATTACATGGCCCTATAATTCCAGGCCCAATCCTCAAGATAATGTATAGCTTTCATGGTCTGTCAGTTCACGCCCTACCTAGAGGGTTGGTGGAGGTTGGTTTTATATAGTCATAGAAGTACATCTCGTATGTCTTGTCTCACTGAGTGCCACATGGCCCCAATCGACTATATTCACCTACAAAGCTTTGATCACATAGAGTTTAGGGGAGGATAGCTATCGATAAAAGTAGAAAAACATCTCGTTTGTCCCTTCTCACTGAGCGCCACTGGGATCAGTCCACTAAGGTCTCCAACAATGCGTTGATCACCTGCATATGACACGGCACATTCAGGAAAAACCAGTATAGGGGTGAGTGACACAATACCCAGTAGGGTCCCCAATCCAAAATGGATAGACCGCAAATCAAGACCACAGAACAAGATAACAATGCAAATATACCTCACACTAGGTATAACTCCATGTATGGAAGGAAATGAAATCATTCATAACACTGATCACCTTGTACTGTTCTGATACCCATCCCTATTTATTATCAAGGGTCTTCTTGGTCATATAGAGCCCCTTCCCACTGTGGGCCTGCCGAGTCACACGTAGTCGCTTCCCACATAAGCCATCATAGCTAGTCCTCAAAGGGATTCTTACAGGTAGTCCCCAAAGGTCCGCTTATAGCTGACCTACATAAGATCGCTTATAGATTACCCACCTAAGCTATCTTATAGCTGACCAACATAAGATGTCTTCTAGCTGACCCACACATGATCGTAGGTAGCTAACCCATAAGGGATATCTTATAGATGACCCCCATAATATCTATTATAATAACCCCACATAGGATATCTTGTAGCTGACACACATTGGATCACATGTAATCTAGTCATACATGGTCATTTAGACCGGCTCTTCAGTAGTCTACAAGTCTCATCTAGCCGCAGGATTCCTGCACGTAGAACACTTTATTCTGGGAGAATTCACAAATCAATCAATTCTCCATATTTCAACATAAATTAAATCCTCTGTAGATCATTCAAAAAGAACCAAAACTTCTCGAGGGTTCCAATGCTACAAATGAAATTTCAATAAGATGGCCAGTTTAAAAGATATTGACAATTTAGTGAACATGGGTCGGTTGTGTCAGAGCCCAGTCAGACTCAGTCAGACCGACCTGACCCACCCAGTCAGACTAACCTGACCAACTTGGCATGGGGGGTCCCACCTATCTCAACCCTCTATGACCAAACCAACCCACCCCGGTTCAGGTCTGGGCCAGCTCGGTGTAGCCTGGCCACTGGGATGGGCCCATTAGTCCTTGCTTGACCCAACCTGATTCAGCCTTGGGTCCAATCTGTCGATTCAACAATAAACCCTATTCCATCTGGCCTAGCCCGTAAATGGTTGACGAACATGATCCCATCCGGGCCTCCTTGTGGCATCCTGTTTGCACATCCCATGATGGTAGGGTGGAACCTCCTCTATATCAAATTGGTGCTCTCACGCGGACTGGTCTTCCATGTGGCTTGTGACAACCCGTAGGTCCCCTCCCATCTGCAGTGACATCTAGTCGTTCCCTCCTCCTCATTCAGTTAGCCTAGTGTCACCACGGTCTTCCGCCTGACACATCCCGCTGGGTTGGCCGCACCTCTGATATGGTGCCCGAGCAGTGAAACAAATGGATCCATACGAATGGTGTACTGGTATTTTCTATTGTATGAAAACTCTATAAATGGTAGGGGTCCTTCTAACTGTGACAAAAATCAAGGACCAAAGCCCGAAGCATGTCCTCTAAGGTCTGTATAGTCTTTTCTATTTGTCCATCAGTGTTTGGGAGAAAGGTTTTGCTCAAACATATCTGAGTCCCAAAATCCTCCTACAATACCTTCCACAATCGTGATGTAAAGCGTGAATCAAGATCAAAGACTATAGAATATGTGACTCCATGGAGTTAAACTATCTTCTACACAAAGAGGCATCCCAGGCTCTATAATGAACCATATTCACGAATGGGTAGGATGTGTTTTAACATGGTGATTCAGTCTACAATTACTCAGATCGTATTTTGGCCCCACGATATATATATTAGGTCCATCTTGATGTCTTTCGATATCCTATCCCACTTCCTTTCTAGTACCTCGAGGGGTTGTGTCAAACCTGCTAGTACCTGGTACTCAGCCTTTACATGCTGACATGTGTGGAATCTAGAGCCAAATTATTCCACTTCCTTCTTCAACCCTGGCCACCAGTACTAACGTCGGAGGTCTTGGTACACCTTCTCAATGCATGTATGTCCGCTAAGGGGATGTTTGAACTCATTCATCACCTCTATCTACAACGCCACTGTTACTATAGTTCATCATTTGAAAAGATTATGTTCTCCCCACATTTCAAATACATATCAGGGGCATACCTTGTAGACATATGAACATTTTTAGTCTGATAATTGACAACTATGAGTTGTGCCACCCATACTCACTGTAAGTGTGGAGGGGAAACTACCATCAACTAAAGAAAATATTTTATTCATCTCTATCCACAATGGATATCTGATGTGAGGAAAAATTCTCTAAGGCCTCATTTAGTAGTTGTGAACTCGATCTCAAGGTAAGAGAATATTATACCATATTCCACTTCCCAGGAGTATAGACTATATAAAATTTATAGTCCTGGGGGATCTATAGGCAATGATAATGTCTCATGTTTAGATCCTTCTGAGAAAAGATGTACTTGAGGCTCTTTCGGTCAGAGTGGATGACAAATCGTTCACCAATAAGGTTGTATCTACACATATTCAGAGCAAAGAATACTACTACACGTTCTATGTCATGGGTCGGGTTTTTTTTCTCATTTTTGTTCATTTATCGTGAACTATAGGAAATCCCTACTTTCCCCTGCATCATGACACAACATAGAATGGTCCTTGACATGTCATAGAAAATTAATTATCCATGAATGCACCACCTTGATCTTTACTATAACCACTGCTGCTCCAGTATTTGAGATGACATGTCATAGAAAGTGAATCTTTTGTATCAATTACTCACACATTGAGTGTTTATTGTAAATTTGGTGCTGTCAGAGTGTGTCCAGAACCATCCTTGGGTGTATCATGTACTCCTCCTCAGACACAGAATACACTAAGATTTCATCAATGGATAGCACTAAAAACTGGTCCAAGTATGGATGTAAAATCCTTTTGATTAGTCCCCTGAACACTGTAGGGGTGTTCTTCATGCGAAATATAATTAAACAGTACTCGATGTGGCCATAGCGACATCTGAAATCCATCTATGAGATATCTTCATGTCGTACTCGATAACGGTCATATCTTGATCTGTCGCCTATCTTATAGAACCATATTACTACCTTCAACTAATTGAAGATGTCATCTATCCATGAAATAGGATACTTTTATTTCACGGTCACCTAGTTATGGCATCAAAACTCCCAACAAAACCTCATTCTTCCATCAGCCTTATGGGAATAACAACACTAGGGCTCTCCATGGTCAAACACTAAGCCTTATGAACACCTTCCCTTAAATGTCCTCCAACTATACCCTTTGATCCAAGAGCACTATGGATCCATCTGATATGAATGTGTAGAAATAAATGTTGTCTCGGGGTGAAAATCAATGCAGAAGTCTTCATCTACGCAAGGTGGTAGTCATAGAAAATTCTCTAGAAATATTTCCTCGTACTTTTCCACCAATTTAGGGATCCCAAAACTCATAATATCTACTATTACATGGGTATGGATGGTTGTATGCAGCTACCCCATTACCATGTACTCTAGCTCCCTCAGCCTGGTGTGGGCCACATTGGGGTGGTGGTGGTAAAATGTCAAAATGTACACCACCTCATGCCTCTCTCCCAACTCCTCTACTATGTCTTCTACCCTATAGAAGGCGCACTGCTATAACATCCATCTGGTCAAGTGGCATCCTCAAAAAGAGAAAGACTCAAGTCACCGCCTCCATCCAATCCTAAACGTCCTAAGGATCTATATGTCCCCAAAAACTGGGATGTCTTTATCACTGGAACTCGTGTAAGGAATTGAGCCTACATGTATCTTCTACTGGTTGTGCTAAAAGTAACTTCTGTCCAATGGTTGGTTGTATCACTAGGACACTGCCTGAAGGTTCTGTCTCAATAAACAGTCCTTATAATAAAGCCTCATCACTCATTTGACCATCCTTGTGGGTATGTATGGGAATAATGGCTGGCTTGTTGTGTGTTGGAAACATGAAAGAGAATCAAGAAGATCCACTATAAATTAATTATACCTGCTGAGATGAATCTGACACAAAATATATCATAAAAAACACTCAAATAAGCATCCAAATAGTTTTTTTGTGTATCAAGATGGAAAACAGAATTTAGGGTGCGGGTGTATGGATATTTCGACCACCTAACTAACACTGGACTCCCTGGCCTGAAATCCAATCAGAAAACACATAACATTGTTTCCCCATAAAAAATTACAGACTCTTGGTCCTTTTAGTAGAACATAACCCCTTGATACCACTTTTTCACGACCCATCCCCCTTGGCCCATGTTGCGACTACCCCAATCAAGCCATCCATAGTCCAGGAGACGGTGACTATCACTGAATATGAATATCCCGAAAAGGGAAGGAATTTTCCATTAAAATTGTACACATGAACACATCACAATATGTGAAAAGGTAATCAGTAAGTGTACCACCACTGTCACAAGAAAACTACAGAATGAAAATTACAACATCGAAGTACAGGGTTCCACAATACAAGCCTAATTCCACAGTAAAAGGAACAGATACAATGGTCTGTATGCTCAAGCCCAACCTGGAGGATAGGTGGAGGAAGGCTGTTGGTAGTCATAGAAGTATGTCAGGTTCATCCCATCTCACTGAATGACACCTAGACCTGCTCCACCAAGGTCTATGTTGATTCATCTATCATCTAGAGGGTAAGTGGAGTGTAGCTATTAGTAGATATAGAAGAACATCCCATTATTCTCATCTCACTAAGTGCCACATTGCCCAGGTCCACCAAAGTCTCATTCAAAGCATCGATCACCTGCATAGGACATGACACGTGCGGGTGAGGCCAATGAAAGGGTGAATAACACAATACATAGTAGGGAACCCAAATAAAAAATGGAATACCACAAATCAAGACCACAAAATAATATAACCAAGCAATGACAGCTCACACAATGTATAACTCAATTTATAGAAATCAAGACTATCAGTCATAACACTGAACACCATGGACTACAACGGTATTAATACCTGATCAGTACTAGGGGTCTGCTAGGTCACATAGAGCAGGTCCCCACTATAGGAATGTCAGGTCACACATAGCCTCTTACCACTTAGCCCATCATAGATTGTCCAAACAAGGCCGCATACAATTGTTTCACACAAGGTTGTTTATAGCTAACCCCCCCATGATCGCTTGTAAATGACCAACACACAATCACTTGTAGCTTACCCACACAAGATCACTGGAAGATGACCTACTCAGGATCACCTGTAGCTGACCCACACATGATATCTTATAGGTAACCCTTAGAGGATATCTTTTAGCTGACCCACACAAGATCAATTGTAGCTCACCCACACAATATCTATTATAATCTAGGAATGTAGGGTCATTTATACCTACACATTAGCAGTCATCGGGTCTATTAAAGCCGCCGGGTTCCCACACATAGTGCACATTATTTTTTGACAATATGTTCCTCAAAACATTTTTCATGTTTCAACATCCATTAAAGACTCCTATTAGAATTCCCAAATAACTGCCTCATCATGAGGGTTCCAATGCTAAAAACAGATCACCAATCATATGTTCGGTTTAAATGATATTGACGTTTTAGTGAACATGGGCCGGTTGTGTTCGAGTCTGGTCCAACCTGGTCAGATTGACTTGACCAACCCATCATGGGGGTCCTGCATGACCCGACTCAGTCTGACCGACCTGACTCAACCGAGTTTGGGTATGGGCCAGACCAGTAGGGTCTCACCACTTTGCCTTTCCCTTTGGGCCATGCTTGCCCCATCTCGGTTCACCTTTAGGTCTAGTCCACCAGGTCACCCAACGAACTGGTTCTATCCAGCATGTCCCGCAATACGCAGTCTAGATATTTCCCAGAAAAGTTTCATTCATGCAGCATGGACCCCAATGGCGGGCCGACGTCATCTCATCCTGGGCATCATGCGTCATCTGGTTCGCACAGCGCGTGGTGCTAGGTTGGCATTACCCCGTCGGCCAGCCTGTATGCTCATGTGGACCGGTCTCCCATGTGACCTATGTCAAGAAGCATGTCCCTTCACCTATATCATGGAATTAGGTTATGACCTCCTCTGCACGTGGCTGACCGGGTTCCGGCATGGCCCTCTTCATGCCACATCCCGCTGGGAGGGACACACCTCCGACGCGGTGCCCGAGTGTTGTCATCTAGCAGAAGTAGCCCGTTCACACAGATAGGACTTCATACTTGACCAGAGGCTTTTTGTTGGTCCAACCTGCCTCTGTAGGCTGTGGACTGTGGCCCTGCACCACGTGTTCCACAGACATGGTCAAACTCAATGCCAGCGGCTCCTACTGCCCCCGTTGTGTGCAGCCTGTGCACCACATCCCTCCTCCTTCCACATCCGGGATACCATGTCCTAGTTCCGCCACTATGGCCATGTTCCACGGTCTCTCACTAGTGTCGTAGCCCACCCATCCATGACCCTAAATCCTGATGCATCTTCAGCAATTCCCCACCACCGTTGCACCATGAAGAATAAGAGAGAGAGATAGAGAGAGGGGTCACAAGGAACACCCAAATGAACAACTGGACTTTGTTCATGTTGATCAAAGATTGTTCATTTTAGAGAAATCATGACATAACAACTAAAAGAGGTGGAATAATCACTAAGATAAAATATCCCCCTTTTATCCCTCATCATTAGCCATCCCGCATGAATGATCTATTCACAGGTTCACGTGTTTGTGAGTAAACCAGAATCCGTATTTTAATAGAAAGAATGGGGATTGTAATTCCACCAAAAAGCACAAAACCCCTACTTGGGATAGTGTTCGTTAGTCGAGGATGGAAGATATCACGGGCCTCTATTCCTCATTCATGATCCAAATACCACTGATGCTAGAGAAACTTCAATGTGTGGAGGATGAGGTGTTCGTTGTTCTTCATCGTCACCCACAAAAGCCTCAATGCAGTCCAATGATTCTTCCAATATAACGTGCTGCTTGTTAGGCCATTAATTGATGAAATGTGAATCAACATTTCTATGACACTACATTTCAGTGTCATTACAATGAATAATTGATGAGGATCATTAATGAGATTTATCGTCGCCTCATTGATAAACCGAAGAGGTGACGTGCCACTGCTCAGCGATGAAGAAAACAATTAAAATAACTTCATATTTTATTTTATTTTTCTACAAAAAGTCTGAAAATTATATTTTCTGGTTGACCCTCATCGGTCGATGTTAGGTCAATTATAGGTGAATCTTGAAATTATATGTTCAATGGGGACCTTAGATTTTGGATCAGAACAATAGTTTATATGTCAAAAAAACCAGCACACATGTTTATTTAAATAAACATTAAAATAGTTTGACATTTGACTTTTTCCCTCAACCCGCACCAATTGAGGTTAAGTACATCATTTTGAGAACTTCTCATTACAAACTCCACAGAGGTCTCAAATTTTTAATCTATGTTACCATTTGGGAGTTATGAAGATTCAAAAATAAAATAAAATTTATTTAAATTATTTTATTTATGGTAATTACCCAAATACCAAAATTCATAGCAGGATCATGCTGGTGGATGTTGGGATCTACCTACGAGAATCCTAACATCATTACACAACAATAGACACTTATTTCAAATAAGAGTTACCATTTATGAATTAAAAAGATTTGAAAATTAAGTAAATTTATTCAATTATTTGATTTACAGTCAAAAACTACTTCCAATTGTTGACCCGCGCCGAAACCTGTTAGTCACTTCCTAAAGAAATATTACCCTCACGTTCTCAATGGTTGTACTAGACTTTCAATCTATGTCTCCATTACTAAGTAATAAGGATTTGAAATTAAAAAAACTTTTATTCAAATTATTTTATTTACGATTATTCCATTTTTTAGTTTTTTTCACTAGAGGCCCACACCAACTAAACATAAGTCATGCCTAGAATAAGCCCTATATACTAAAAACCACGATGCCCTCATATTTCTAATCTTGGATTTCATTTAAGATTTATTCCTATTTTTAAGGAAAACCACTAATAAGTCCTATTTAAAACATAACATTTTTCAATGGATTAATCTAAGAACTCTGAGCCCCATAATCCTACGTCGTCTCACCGCCAAGTCACGAAATAATCCAATATAATTAAAAAAATCACGGAATTCGGGGTATTGAAACATAATAATGTTTTCTACCACATGCATGTGACTACCAAATTATAACCCACCTATGGTAAATGGAACACTTCAGAAGAAAACATGCCCAAGGATTTGTGATCTCAGCATTCATTTGAGAGATGACCTATTTATCCAAATTGAACAGTAGAAAAAATCATAATATTTTAATAATGTTTATTTTGGGAACAACATTCCATAGAATCAAATTTCTTCTCAGCACCAAGCTTTGGAATTATTCATATAAATATTCCAATTTATGCCAATGAAAAATCTGAGTTTTTATAACCATGGTTCATTAAGGATTTTCTTCCCTAAAATGAAAAATCCTAGGAAAAAGGAAAAGGAAATGAAATATCGAATGGGAATCTTATTACATCGATATCACTAAAGGATCTTGGGCTATATAAAACTCTCACCAAGAATAAGCACCACACTAATAAAGATAGACAGGTTTTACAATCCTAAGAGGCAGCCTGATGACCTAGCTACCTCTATGAACCCTTGATGAGATCCAACTGAACTCAAGAATGCATCACCGAACACCCATGGATACCCAATTATGTCTACAACCACCCAGAAAAGGACTTATCCGACCTCAACCATCTCTGAACAGTCTGTTCTCAGACCAACATGACACTAATGAAAAGATCACCTCATCATATGTCTTCCCATGTAACTGGTGCCAACACCAATCCACATAAATATGATACAATAACCATCTTAAATAAATCCAATCACATAATATAACCTATCATGTGAGACCTCAAAACAAAAATCTAACACCTAAAGGAAAATGACTCCACCACAAGAAGGGAAAATAGGGTTTCCCAAACATTCACACTAGGACTCACAAACCCTTACAAAACCCATACAATTCATATAAACGACCATGAACACATAGGATGAAGGAAATAATCCATGGAACCTCAACACTATTATATTTGAGTGGGATGCACACATACTCACAATTTTGGATCGCACCACACTGATGCATCATTGTGGGAGGAAGTGTCCATCATTCCAATGAATTTTAATCCATAATGAACCACACCACAACCTCCTCAAAAATTCAACATAAAATATGATATCAATAATGTGAGGGAACTCATGGATAATTGAGGTCTTAATAGACACTTACACTAGGAATTAATGGGCCCTTATCTAATAACACGCTGCCAAGCCTCCAGCAGAAAATTCACAGGGACTCAACCACATCACCTCGATATTGTCCTCTTTGGGTGGCACTAACTCACCTGCACAGTTTTCATCACATCAAGAAAAATAGAAGTTAGTGGGGGTAAGGATGCCTCTTTCTCGTGTATCCAAATCTATGTCAAACAAAAATCAACACCAATTAAGTATTCCATGACTCAGTCTGATTGGCTGCATCCACATGAACCCTGGGAGGCATGTCCACACACTACCCATTGGGTTCGGGCTCTACTAGCTGAAAAAACCAGATGAAAAATTGCCTTGTGACCTAGCCCTTTACTGGAGACCTTGTCACTCATCGTGTCATACAATGATCCCATATATTGATCCCTAGAATTTTAATTTTGTGGAAACATCTTAAACAAATTCAAGATGCACCTCAGTCAAAGAGTATATCTGGTGTGATGACATAATAAAGGCAAGAAAAACCAAAAACTAAGTCCTATAAGATTCATGTACAATTATTCTATGTCTAGTGTATTGATGTACCAAGTCAAAATATAGGTTATCATAGTCCGGATGTATGTATATGTGGACCTTTTGTATCAACACTAGAGTCCCTATCCTAAAAGACAAACTCGAAACATTTAAACACTGATGCTATGGAACCCAAACCACGTTCACAACTAGATCAACTATTCATTGATGTCCCAAAGGTGGAACCTTCATTAATACTGACCTATCATTACCTGGCCCAATATGGATCGATCCGTGACTCATGAAGCCTGCCACCATAGTCTACTAGCAGGCATCCAACATCGAGTTGTATATCACACACAAGGTCGCCTTATCCTAAAGAACATATACACATGAACCTACATAAAACTCTCTAAAAAAATATAGAGATATGTATAAAAACACTGAAAACTAAATTGCATGAATACATATATTGCAAATTAGTGTACAAAAAAATAAAAAAAATAAAAACAAAGGGCCTAAAAAATAAAATATCAAAAGTGTCCAACCTCTTATAGTGGGGATCATTTCCAAACACATTCTAGTATGCTCTGCGGCCAAGCTCCAGTGTAAAACATAGTCAATACATCTACTATGATACACCTACTTCGAGTCTAATTGGGACTACATAGAAGGGCCTATGATTTGTATAAGACACCAATCATATGTGGTAAAATACCGTGAAGGGTGAGTATATGAATACTTATCAGGAGATCCAAAATCCCCCAATCCAAAATAGAAGCAACTGATAGGAATCCGTTAAATCGACCCAACTTGAGGGTACCCCAAGAAAAGATAATCTCCATCTCCAGACCAACCTCAGATAAACCCAAATAGTCAACTCAAAGTCCCTCGCATGTCAAAAAAATGACGCATACCAGAAAGACTCCAAGAACAATACCTAGATATTCTCAGCTCTAAGTCTCATGGTCTCGACCATAAAATAACCACAGTAAATGAATTGAGGTTCCAATGCAACCCTCATAACGGTCTCATGATGTGAAAATTTCATGGACAATAAAAATATCTAAGACATCCCTGAAAGCATATAAAACTAAAAAGGTTAAGAAACAATAACCTAATATCAATGAGCCAACCACACCATCCCCGATGGAACTCAACCAAATGATGCCACCAATACTGACCTATGCCCCATGAAGCATCAAACGAACTGTGGAGTGTCCCACTCTACACCACTGTCTTGCTTTCGAGGGAGTAATAGATCTTAAACCAACTCATGAAACATATTTCGCTTCTATCTGCTGGCAGTGTTAACTCATCTCCAGGAAGCACATGTAACATGAGAAGGGGCTCTTACCTAATGTGACTCAAGAATAGGGGAATACTACTCCATAAGTGTGAACCCATGCCCCGATACATTAGGAGAGTGTCAACTTGTGAAACATAATCCTGCACCCCAACATGGTTGTAACAACCCAAGATTTCATATTATGTCATTTCTCCAAATTAATTCAATAACTTGCACTACACGCAACACCGAGTTCAACCGCACCATGACTTACCAAACTAGCTGTTCAAAAGAGGTTGTGAATAGTATTAACAAAATTTTGACCATTATATAATCATTATAATTTTTGAATCCAGTTTATGAGTTTCTTAGACATAATGTAAGAACAAATTCAACTTGTCACATAAAAGAAGTAATTTTTAAAAAAAATGCAATTTTACAGCTTTTTTAAGGAGAACCCTTTTGAAATCCAATATTTGAAACTATTATATATTCAATTCGACTAAATAAATTTATTCTTTAGAATGGGGTCATCAAAATTTACTTTGTGTAGATTTTTTGAAATTTTTCTGATAAAGATCAATTTTTAATGAATAATGAAAAATATTGTATTTTAATTTAAAAGTGTCTTTTAATCTAATTTATTTATATGGTTATATTATATTTTTAATTGGTTTTAAAGTGTAATTAGAATTTATTTTTACCTTTTAATACAATTTTGATTATGGTAATTAATTTCACTTTGAAATTGGATATAAACAAGTATCAATCTTTTGATAGTTTTTGTTTCTTAAAAACACGCTATTTGTTTTAACAACAGGAATTAATTTTAAACTAATTAATACCACATATGTTTTAAATTTTTAGAAATAGACATTATTTTTTAATTCAGAATATCAAATATAGCTTAGGCTGAATTTTTGTTATTTTTCCGAAAACATTCAATTTTTGATGAATAGTGAGAAACACTATGTCATAGTTTAAAACCGAATTTTCATTTAAATAATTATATATTTTATTTAAATTTTTTTTAGGTTAAAATATATACATAATACCTATATACGTTCAATGTAATTCATTGGAGTTAGTTTACAGAAATTTTAGATATATAAAAAATTTATAGAACTTTTCATAATCTTTTACCCACCGCCTATGAGTATTTGAAAATTTGAATAAAACATAATTTTAACTCTAATTTGAGTTTAATTTAAATATCTTAAGAGACAAGGTTAACCTAAATATGTAAAACATGGTACAATAATATGAAAATAATTTTTGGTGAATAGTAATTTTTTACATTTATTTACTGCGGTTAAAGATAAATATGGTAATTCAAGGTAAAAAGAATATTATAATAATTAAAAATTTCCTTAAGACATGTAATAACCTTATTGGATGAGTAATGGCCAACCATGTTCATCTTTCAGTCGATTTGGGGACCCAATGGAGCCACTTATGAATGATAATGACACTTTATATTAATTAATTGTATGTAAAGGAAAAATTGACATAAACAAAAATCATTTAGTAATTGATTTTTATATGTTGTTATTTATAAAATATTTTTTACTATAAATATTCAATGGGAAGATAAAAATATTTCATACATCATGGTCTTTTTTATATAATTTTTAGACATTAAATAATTTAATTTATTTACGACACAATAGTGATGCAGTAGTTACCTAATTAATGAAATATTAAAATAATTGATATTATAAATATCCAAATATATGTAATTTGAGACTTTTATGAATTCAACTACATTTATAGATTAATATGTCATATTTTAGTTGGTTATATATTTTTGGAAGTAATAATGCCATTATGAATTTAGAAAAGAAAATACCAAATAGGGTCAAAATTGACATAAATGAGTTTTTAAAACAAATATTATATTATTAATTGATATTCTATTCCATAGAATCTACGGTTCAAAAAAATAACATATATAATTATAGTTGTATTATTAATGAACCACATGGGGTTCTATTCGAAGTATATAAAATGTTTATTAACCATATAATATAAAAATAAAAACAGACATGGTAAATGTCAAACTATTTAACAAAGAGTTAAATCTAAAAGTTAAGGTTAATATAGTGAACCAAACATGTCTAAAACCGATTTGTTGAGTGTTTTTCGACCCATACCCAACTTATCCTTTAAATAATACATTTTTTGGAAATTAGAAACCGAATTATATTTTCTTATAAAATAATATTTCAAGCTTTTCCTATGGTGCCCCTCACCCCTCTTATAAAAGGGCACTCCCACCTCTCTCTAATTCAAACCTTTAAATCCATTTGTCTCGGCCAAACCCTTCCCAAATACCCTCTCAACTATCCTTAATTCATTCTAGAGGCCCTAATTTAGTCAGAAAACCAACATAAGGAACCCTTTTGATCAAATCAAAATGAAGTACCCGAAGAAGAGGTAAATATTTCATCACCTCTTTCATGTTTCTTTCTTCTTCCACTTTCACTTTATTTGTTGTTTCCATTCTAAAATAATAACACCAGTTTATTATATATAATATGATGTCATTATGAATATTTAACAACCATATTCCATATTCTATCCATCCTTTTAATGACATGTCACCTTACATGCGTACGTACGGATTACCGTCTCCACTTTGTGGTGTAATTGTTATTCAATACATTATTATTTGGATGGGTATAATAATGATGTGTAATTGATGTAAATAATAAATATAAAACAATAATGATTCTGTATATATGATATAACATCAAATTATATATTATTTTAATATCAAAATAAATATATTATCGCTCATGCGTACGTACAGATTACCGTTTCCACGAACGCGATGAGATTCCTTCCCCATCATATCCATTCAAGAAAAATTTTCATTTTATGATTAAATGTAATATTTAAAGACATGATATAATTATGGGTATGAATAATAAATATCCCATACATAAAAAATATGACTCACTAAACAATGTATATAAAGGAAAACGAATCCCTTAACACCCGAAACAACGATAATAATAATATATTATTAACGAAGCAATGATAAAAGATAATATATGATATCATATTAATTTATTTGATTCTTGTATAATTTAATAACAATTATTTAACCATTATAAATGAGTTTAACCAACCCTCTACCAAGGAAAAGTACAAGGTAATGGTTAATTTCACAACCTCTTTATTATCTAAGGTTGTTTTTACGTAAGTATCTACTGGGACCTCTTTATCATCCACATCCATGTTTCTTAAAAATGTATTTCAAAACATTATTAATATATTATAGACTATGGGTTAAAATAATTTATACCCTTGTCTTACTTTTTATTAGATGTTTATAAATGAATCAATATGTCATTTTCCAAAAAAGGTCATTTTTAACCTTTTCGACAAAATTATGGAAAGAATGTCTTTTTAACTTATACGGCGGGTGCAGCTATTTTCTGCCGTTATAAAATCGTTGAAGATTCCCTTACAAGATTATAATAATATTTTCAATGTAATTTTTTTATTTTATAAATATACGACTTTTAAATGATTTCAAGAAAATTGATATTTATCTCATATAGGTTTCATTTCATCTATGTCAACATTCTTTGATGGATTTTAAGATTATTTGAAGTTGATTTATTATGATACAAAACTACCATATATTATTGATGGTCTTGTGATATGTTTTACTGTGGATGTTTTATTTTTATACGATTCATGGTTTATAGATAAAGTATTTACATTTTGTATGCTATTTTTAATACGAATGTTTATGTTATTTTTAAACCTATTCATATGAGGAATGTGTTGGACATAGTATGTGATGGGTGGAACACACTATTGCTCCTCGATGCATCGGTAGGTCTCATGTGACAAACTAGTTTCTTGGCAAAAGGCCTTGAAAAAATCTTATATGTATTCTTAGCACAAGGCCTTGACTATGTGGTTATGATAGTCTGACATTATGAATTCCATCATTATGAAAGTGGTTATTGATATTGTATGTGATTATTTGACTAGTAGAATATCCATGTGAATATGTAAATGGAATTATTTCATTTTATTTCTTACATATTATTCTGAAGTTCATGTTTAAATGGCTTTTGTTTTAGATATACATTTCTTTAAATGTTTATTCTTATTTATGAATGTTTCGGCTATATTGTTGTCTTTACTGAGCATAAGATATCATCCCTTTCTATGTTTATTTTTTTCCAGAATGTGAAGAAGTATTTTTTGACTGACCTACAGAGATGGTCTGAGGGGATATGAGTATGGAATATGGAGACTATGTTGTTGTCATTTTTCACTTTATGATGTAATGTAAGACTTATGAATATATCTTGTGTTTCCAAGGCTACTAAACTATTTGCTCTTTCGAGACTTGATCATTTGTGATCATGCCAATGTTATGTAATAATGCACCAAATCAGCGTAACTAGGGTTGGGGCATCACTTTAAAGACCCTAAGCATGACGTACATGGACATTACATTATATTTTCGGAATACTTAGTACATAACAAAAACACACACACAAGGATCGTAATAGTTTAGTGTCTATGGAAACTCGAAACGTAATCTTCTAATCATGGTGAAAGATCTTCAATATCTCCCATAAAGATCTTCCCTTTTTTTTACCTAAAACCTTTCTTTATATCCTGGGGAAAAGAAAACATAAAAGGGTGAGCTCAAATGCTCAGTAAGGGTAAACAAAAGAAAAATCAATCACATCATATTCATAAGAAGATAACTTTTGGAAATCTTAACCTGCAAAATAGAGAATAATTTCATAACATGGGATAAATCATAGTAGTGAAATGAAATCCCAATAATCATAACATAAAATATGAAACTTTGTGGCATACACACATAGTCATAGAGAATCATTTCTTGTTAGTCAAGAATCATTGC
Organism: Viscum album; assembly: GCA_963277665.1. Classification (NCBI taxonomy): domain Eukaryota; kingdom Viridiplantae; phylum Streptophyta; class Magnoliopsida; order Santalales; family Viscaceae; genus Viscum; species Viscum album. The sequence goes on from OY728133.1 coordinate 1,910,973,493, forward strand.
CAAGACTATCTTCGTGGACAAAGTCCCTTTCTGAACCGAGTCACCCTCATTTTAGTCTTGTTTCACTGAACCGGTATAACCTACCATTCCATCCATGTCTATCTCATGATATATAAAATCTTTACCCAATTCATTGGAGGGAGATATAGGTCCCACCCATCTCATAATGATACCATTCTTATGTGTGCCACAAAATCATAAACCATACATCATTTCATAACCCATGTAATAAAAATGGGATTCTTAAACATCATGACATCATAAAACAATTCATATAAGATAATGGAATTCATAAAAATAATTCCATCACAACATAACCAAATCAATGTAATAATAGGGATAGAAACAGAACACTATGTTATCTTAGATGGAAAATAATTTTGATAAAACACTTGAACTCCATTCTTGAGGAAAATATCCTTTCAACTTCAAAAAAACTTTTCCTTTCTTAACATGTCATATATTTACAAAATAAAAGAAGTTGATTAAAAAAACATTAAAACTTTTAAAGGAAGCTTCTTGGAAATAATGTTTTAAAAATCCATTAATGCCGTATAAGTTAAAAAAACATTCTTCGTACTTTTGTCGGAAAAGTCAAAAAGTACCTCGTACGAAAAACGACAAAATATTCCTTTCTTATCTTTTACTAAAAATTCACCGAAGGGTAAAATTGGATTTAAAAAATGGTAGGTGGATGGAAATAATATTACATATTGAGGAAATATGGATGTGGATGATAAAATACACCCATGTAAATGCCAAAGTAAAAACAATCTCGGATAAAATTGAGATTGTGATATTTTCCCTTACCTTAGGTTCGGCTTGCTTTGTTAGTGTCCGAACCTCCTGTATAATGATTTAAATAATGTTATTGACTTATTCCAGAATCATATTCATTGCTATTATATCATATATGGTCCACTTATGACTTTATATTACCCGTTCTTTTGTAAATTCATGTTAAAGTAGCGTTTTGGGTAAAATCGTCTCATTTGTCGTTCATGTTTTAACTTGTAATTATTCATATGATTGGTTAGATATTAATTAATTAATTCCAGAATATAAAACATGATTTATATATAATATATATTCAGAATATACATATATAATAAATCAGTAAATGGAAAGAAATACACCGTTCATGGAGACGGTAGTCCGTACGTACGCATGAACGCTGTTTTCTTTTCCTTATTGAATTGAATGGAATTATGTAGATGACATACATATAAATATAAATAATTCCAGTATCATTATCAGGTCATATATTTAATTAGTACTTATTATATATACTTTATAATCATTCATGAATGGTTAATCATTGAGAATGAATCTCATCGTGTCGTGGAGACGGTAGTTCGTACGTACGCACGAGCGATGATATCGTTCCCATGGTGGTGGAATTGTGTTGAAGTGTATGTATACTATTTCAGTATCAATATAACTTTATAATAATAATATATAGTTACTAATTACACCTTTATACCCATCCAATTTAGGTGGTGGAGGAAAATAGATTACACCACGGCGTGGAGACGGTATTCCGTACGTACGCACGTGCGGTGATTTCCTTTTTTCATAGGATGGATAGAAGGTTAATTAGAGTTGTTTCGTATTTATAATAACATATCAGTATATAAGAAATAATGATGTTATTACTTTATCATGAAACAACTAAATAAGAAGAAGTTGAAGAAGAATGAAATTGAAAAAGATCGGTAATGGATATTACCTCTTTTTGACGCGCCTTTTCTTAGCCTCCACTTAAAAAACTAAGGATGGACTTTGAAGAAGACCAGGACCTCTAGGATGATACTAGGGAAGTGGAGAATGGATTTTGGCAGGGTTTGGCCGAGCTTGAGTGCTCAAATTGGTGTGAGGAGGAGGGGGAGGAGGTACCCTTTTATAAGGGAGGAGAGAGGCACCTTAGGAATATCTCAAAATATTATTTTATATTAAAGTCAAAATCGGTTTATAATGGTTCCAAAGGGTCTTATTTCGAAGATAAAGTGGGTATGGGTCGAAATCCTATCAACCAATAGGATTTAGACAAGTTGAGGATATTATTTTAACCTTATCAATTAGATTTAACTCTAAGTTAAATAATTTAACTTTTACCATGTCTTTTTGTTTTCTTTCACCATATGGTTAATAAACTTACTATAAAATGACAAACGAACCCAAAATTGTTTATGATTTATATATATATCCTTATCTAAGTAATTTGGACGATCCTTAGATTTTTAGGAATAAAATAACAATTAATTATATAATATTTGATTTAAAAACTATTTTGTGTCAATTTTGAAACTATTTGATATATGATTTTTGTGAAAGTCATAACAGAATTATATGTTCGAACCAAGTTGATTAAATCAACACTAATATATAATATTAACCTAGAAAATTAGTTTAATTCATAAAAAGTCTCAAATTACATTAATTTTGGTGTTTATAACATCAACTATGTCAATATTTCATAAATAAGATAATTTCTGCATCATCGTTGTGTCATAGTTAAATTAAATTATTTAATGTCTAAAAATTATAAATAAGATACCATTATGTAAGAAATATTTTTACCTTTCTAATGAATATTTATAGTCTAATTTATCTTATGTATAAACCCCATATTAAAAATGATTTACTTATTAAACATTGATTTTAACTATTTTAACCCTTCTTTAAATAAATTAATAATAAATGTCCTAATCTAACCCAAGTGGGCCTAAATGGTCATATTATATTCATAAGGTTGTTTTTGGGCGAATTACACTTATCCAATATAATTAGGACATGTGTTAGGGTAATAGTAATATCATATTTACCCATAGTTACCCTATTTACTATTAACTGCGGTAAAAAAAAGTAAAAAGTAACTATTCACCAAAAATTATTTTCATCTCGTTGAACCACATTTTACTTACTGAAATCAACCGTGTCTCTCGGATTTTTGAAATTCCATTCACAGAAGCGGTAAAATTATGTTTTATGAAAAATTCAGTTTTTTAACTATCACTTAGTAGTTTCACTATTCATAAAAAATTGATGTTTTTCAGAATAATGCCAAAATTTCATCCTAAGCTATATTTCATATTCCGAATTCAAAAATGAAGTCTATTTTACCAAATTCATAACATATAAGTTGCATTAATTAATTTTATAATTAAATCCCGCTCTAAAAACAAATAGCGTGTTTTTAAGAAACAATATCTATCAAAAGATTGACACTTGATTATGTCTGGTTTAAATGTGAAATTACAACCAATGACCAACATTGTATTAAATTGTGAAAATATATTCTAAATATACTTTAAAACCACTCAAATTAATAATTTATCACTATTAATTATTTCGATTAAAAAAGTTGTTTTTATTATAATTTAGTAATTTTCACTATTCATCAGAATATGAAAGTTATCCGAAAAGTACCAAAATTTCACCTTAGGCTAAATTCGATACTCCGAATATAAAAATGAATTCCATTTTGAAAAATAAAATTTACAAAATTTCAAAAAGTGGTTATTACTATTCATAACGGCTAGTTTTAATAATATTTTAATAGCATATCGTTGTTTCGTGAAACTCAGTATTGCGTACTACACACGCTATCGAGGAAGGTTGTGATTGCGTGTAATGCAAGGCAAGTCAAGGATGCTTGTTGTGAAAGCTCCTTTTGGTGTAGCGTACAACACAAGAAATTAGTGAAATTAAAAAGAATATTTTTCATAAAATCATGGGGTGTTACATTCTACCCCCCTTAAAATGAATTTCGCCCTCGAAATTAGTTGGGGTTATAAATGGTTTACTATTAGAAAGTTTATTTAATAGAAACCCGCATCGTAAAAAGGAATACCAAAACCAATCTTTAAAAACAAAAGTATGAAACGTAACGGTTACCCAAAAAAACTAATCACTGGGTTTCCACATAGGTGAAAATATGGATATGGAAGAAAAATCTAACCATCATGTTCTGATGGAGAGTGGTAGAGAACATGGCTACAAAAAAGACAATAATAACAAATCCATAAATTTGTGACGATCTAAGGTACCATCTGATTAATCAGATATAAGAGCACTAGGATAACATTTTTGGTTTTCAAGATCATTTCCCTAATGTTGAAGAATTTGAATTAGAATAAATACTTACTTTATTTTGGTACAATCTCACTGTTGTTCGTGCCTTGAACAATTTCCACTTCATCTCTTAAATAAATGAAGTTGAATTTGTTATTCGAGAAGTGTTAGCAGATCATGTGATATAATGACGGGTCATTCCATCAAAAGGTTATCAAAAGTTATTAAATATACATAAGTCATTCTATATTGAGATTAATCATATATGGTACCTAAAATGGACTTATACTTCATATATCATACTGCTTAATATAATAAAACTAGTTTCTACTAAACAGGGACTTCCTGTAGGCCAGTGGTAGGCGATAAAGGCCAGTCGCACTTCGGTTGTGGGTTCGATTCCCACAGCCTTGTCCGACGCGATGGGCTGTCGCCCGTCCTGCATGTTGTCCTTTTTCTAAAACTATAACATCCCATCAATAATATCGAAAAAACTTCTATCCTTAAACAATAATAACTTATGTCCTACATAATTCATTTCAATCTTTAGGCTTATCCATAATACTGCAGTCCGCTCTCATAACATAGTGAAAACGATTTCCAGAGATTTAATACCATCGTTGATCCCCATATATCATTAGATATGTCTTGTTGGTCACATTCTAAACATTCAAAGGCCTTAATCATGTATTCTATTGAATACCCATTGAACCTTATTGAAAACATGAATGCAGTTAAACGTTAACACTTTCCACATACCAAAATCCTCAAAATTCTATATACTCAAACCATGATATCACATAGTCCTTATATCAATCATGAGCTCATGAATACTATCAAGCATTTCATTTTCTCTTTATCACTTCATTATGCGCATATCATCCACTTTCCAAAAAATATCTGAATAACCTTTCATTGTTACTCATACCATTCATCATAAACCTTCAAAACATAAGGAAAGACAACAGTGTAACAATCCTTAGATGTCTTTTTAGTCTATAGTACAACATTACACTTGATAAACATGTAATCATTCCACTACCTTCTTAAACCATTGACTGAGCTTCAACAATTCTTTCATCTCACATATCATTTGTAGTCTCTTCATCATCATCAACAAAAATACTACCCATATGACCATACCGATTCTCTTCATGAGACATTCCCTTAGGGAATTGGTTTGCATAATGCCCGTACATTCCACATTTAAAACATTTAACCATTGTTGATGTCGTAGCAATACCATTAACCTCATCCATGGTGTTAAGTGAAACTTTTCCATTGCACTTACTGGCTTTGTGTCCTTCTTTTCCACACCCAAAGCATCTTCGAGTTCCTTTGAAACATTCTCCTTCATGCCTCTTCCCACATTATTTACATAGGGGAAATTGAACTTTCTTTCCTCTATGATCATCATGAAACTCCATCTTTCTTTTATTAGCCGAGTCAGGAAACTTAACAAATTTTACTTTATTGATCATATTATGAGATTGCTGATTCGGCATAATAATGATGTTTGGACTTCCAAATCCCATTTCATTTTATTTCTTATGAAGAATATCATTCCATTGTCCATCATATCCTCCATTATCGTGAATCATCTTGTTTCCAGCCATTTTCTAAAACCCAAAAAGAATAGTGTTAGATGAAAAAATCATAATAAAGAGGGAGTAACTTCAATATCTAACATCTTAGGTTAAATTATAAGATCGTTACCATAGTGCTAGGACTATATCCTATATGTATACTTATCCTTAGGGACATCCCTAGACATAACTTAGAAATATCTCTAGGGATCTCACTAACGTTTTCGCTTCCTAGTTTCCAAAGGTTGACTAAACATTTCCTCTGATACCAACTGTAGCGGTCTGAAATTACTTCCAGTGGACTATAATTGATACCTGTCAGGGAACTCCATGGGCGGCTACACCCCCTGGGTGGGACACACCACCATCCCCAGTGGCAACCATTTCCTCATGAAGCCCTTTGGCGGAGAGCCATGCTTCATCCAACGCTCACATGTGAGAGTTCCCAAGGATCGGATACATTCCTACCTCCTTTGCCTCTGATACCAACTGTAAAGACCTGAAGCTTGACGTACATGGACATTAAATTACATTTGCGGAATACTTAGTACATAACAAACAAACAGACACAAGGATCGTAATAGTTTAGTGTCTTTGGAAACTCGGAACATAATCTTCTAATCGTGGTGAAAGATCTTCAATATCGACCATAAAGATCTTCCCTTTTTTTACCTAAAACCTTTCTTTATATCTTGGGGAAAAGAAAACATAAAAGGGTGAGATCAAATGCTCAGTAACGGTAAACAAAAGAAAAATCAATCACATCATATTCATAAGAACATAACTTTTGGAAATCTTAACCTGCAAAAGAGAGCATAATTTCAAAACATGGGATAAATCATAGTAGTGAAATGAAATCCCAATAATCATAACATAAAACATGAAACTTTGTGGCATACACACATAGTCATAGAGAATCATTTATTGTTAGTCAAGATTCATTGCCAAGACTATCTTAGTGGACAAAGTCCCTTTCTGAACCGAGTCACCCTCATTTTAGTCCTGTTTCACTGAATCGGTATAACCTACCATTCCAGCCATGTCAATCTCATGAGATATAAAATATTTACCCAATTAATTGGAGGGAGATATAGGTCCCACCCATCTCATAATGATACCATTCTTATGTGTGCCACAAAATCATAAACCATACATCATTTCATAACCCATGTAAAAAAATGGGTTCTTAAACATCATGACATCATAAAACAATTCATATAAGATAAAGGAATTCATAAAAATAATTCCATCACAACATAACCAAATCAATGTAATAATAGGGATAGAAAAATTACCCTATGTTATCTTAGATGGAAAATAATTTTGATAAAACACTTGAACTCCATTCTTGAGGAAAATATCCTTTCAACTTCAAAAACACTTTTCCTTTCTTAACATGTCATATAATTACAAACTAAAAGAAGTTGATTAAAAAAAACTTTTAAACATTTAAAGTAAGATTCTTGGAAATAATGTTTTAAAAATCCATTAATGCCGTATAAGTTAAAAAAACATTCTTCGTACTTTTGTCGGAAAAGTCAAAAAGTACCTCGTACGAAAAACAACAAAATATTCCTTTCTTATATTTTACTAAAAATTCACCGAAGGGTAAAATTGGATTTAAAAAATTGTAGGTGGATAGAAATATTATTACATATTGAGGAAATATGGATGTGGATGATAAAATACACCCCAGTAAATTCCAAAGTAAAAACAATCTCGGATAAAAATGAGATTGTGATATTTTCCCTTACCTTAGGTTCGACTTGATTTGTAAATGTCCGAACCTCCTGTATAATGATTTAAATAATGTTATTGACTTATTACAGAATCATATTCATTGCTATTATATCATATATGGTCCACTTATGACTTTATATTACCCGTTCCTTTGTAAATTCATGTTAAAGTAGCGTTTTGGGTAAAATCGTCTCATTTGTCGTTCGTGTTTTAACTTGTAATTATTCATATGATTGGATAGATAATAATTAATTAATTCCAGAATATAAAAAATTATTTATATATAATATATATTCAGAATATACATATATAATAAATCAGTAAATGGAAAGAAATACACCGTTCATGGAGACGGTAGTCCGTACGTACGCATGAACGCTGTTTTCGTTTCCTTATTTAATTGAATGGAATTAAGTAGATGACATAAATATAAATATAAATAATTCCAGTATCATTATCAGGTAATATATTTAATTAGAACTTATTATATATACTTTATAATCATTCATGAATGGTTAATCATTGAGAATGAATCTCATCGCGTCGTGGAGACGGTAGTCTGTACGTACGCACGAGCGATGATATCGTTCCCATGGTCGTGGAATTGTGTTGAAGTGTATGTATACTATTTCAGTATCAATATAACTTTATAATAATAATATATAGTTACTAATTACACCTTTATACCCATCCAAGTTAGGTGGTGGAGGAAAATAGATTACACCACGGCGTGGAGACGGTATTCCGTACGTACGCACGCGCGATGATTTCCTTTTTCCATAGGATGGATAAAAGGTTAATTAGAGTTGTTTCATATTTATAATAACATATCAGTATATAATAAATACTGATGTTATTACTTTATCATGAAACAACTAAAGAAGAAGAAGTTGAAGAAGAATGAAATTGAAAAAGATCGGTAAGGGATATTACCTCTTTTTGACGCGCCTTTTCTTAGCCTCCACATAAAAAACTAAGGATGGTCTTTGAAGAAGACCAGGACCTCTAGGATGATACTAGGGAAGTGGAGAAGGTATTTTGGCAGGGGCTGGCTGAGATTGAGTGCTCAAATTGGTGTGAGGAGGAGGGGGAGTAGGTGCCCTTTTATAAGGGAGGAGAGAGGCACCTTAGGAATATCTCAAAATATTATTTTATATTAAAGTCAAAATCGGTTTATAATGGTTTCAAAGGGTCTTATTTCGATTATAAAGTGGGGATGGGTCGAAATCCTATCAACCAATGGGATTTAGACAAGTTTAGGGTATTATTTTAACCTTATCAATTAGATTTAACTCTAAGTTAAATAATTTAACTTTTACCATGTCTTTTTGTTTTCTTTCACCATATGGTTAATACACTTACTATAACATGCCAAACGAACCCCAAATTGTTTATTATTAATATATATATCTTTATCTATGTCATTTGGACGAACCTTATATTTTTAGGAATAAAATAACAATTAATAATATAATATTTGATTTAAAAACTATTATGTGTCAATTTTGACACTATTTGATATATGATTTTTGTGAAAGTCATAACAGAATTATATGTTCGAACCAAGTTGATTAAATCAACACTAATATATCATAGTAACCTAGAAAATTAGTGTAATTCATTAAAAGTCTCAAATTACATTTATTTTGGTGTTTATAACATCAATTATGTCAATATTTCATAAATAAGATAATTTCTGCATCATCGTTGTGTCATAATTAAATTAAATTATTTAATGTCTAAAAATTATAAATAAAATACCATTATGTATGAAATCGTTTTAGATTTCTAATGAATATTTATAGTCGAATTTATCTTTTGTATAACCCCATATTAAAAATTATTTACTTATTAAACTTTGATTTTAACTATTTTAACCCTTCTTTAAATAAATTAATAATAAATGTCCTAAACTAACCCAAGTGGGCCTAAATGGTCATATTATATTCATAAGGTTGTTTTTGGTCGAATTACACTTATACAATAGAATTAGGACATGTTTTAGGGTAATAGTAATATCATATTTACCCTTAGTTACCCTATTTACTATTAACTACGGTAAAAAAAAGTAAAAAGTTACTATTCACCAAAAATTATTTTCATCTCATTGAACCACATTTTACTTACTGACATCAACCGTGTCTCTTGGATTTTTGAAATTCCATTAACAGAAGCGGTAAAATTAATTTTTATGAAAAATTCAGTTTTTTAACTACCACTTAGTAGTTTCACTATTCATCAAAAATTGATGTTTTTCAGAACAATGCCAAAATTTCATCCTAAGCTATATTTCATATTCTGAATTCAAAAATGAAGTATATTTTTCCAAATTCACACTACTACAAAAACGGGCAAGGGAAGCGCGCCCTTATAACAGCGCTAAGCAAAAACGCTGATAAAGGATACCCTATATCAGCGCTAATATTACAGCGCTGAAAAAGCTAATTTTTATCAGCGCTTTCTTAGCGCTGATAATATAAATATTTATCAGCGCTAGAAAAGCGCTGATAAATATGATCTGTATCAGCGCTAAAATATTAGCGCTGATACAGTTGGTCTTTATCAGCGCTTTTTGAGCGCTGATAAAGGTTTCCTATATAAGCGCTAAAAAAGCGCTGATACAGAACACCTCTATCAGCGCTCAAAAAGCGCTGATAAAAATTATCTTTATCAGCGCTAAAAAAGCGCTGATAAAGAGACCCGTTATCAGCGCTATAATTGTAGCGCTGATACGGGGAATCTTTATCAGCGCTTTTCTAGCGCTGATAAATCATAATATTATCAGCGCTAGAAAAGCGCTGATAAAGCTAGATTTTATCAGCGCTATAATTTTAGCGCTGATAAAGGTAGCCTTTATCAGCGCTTTTTTAGCGCTGATAAAACCTTAGTCGACTTTTTTATAAAGTCGGTCGCACAGTGCCCTCGTTTTATCGCAGCTAAAGCTCTCGCGGAACCGTAACCCTGCTACTCTTCTCCCGAATACCGCTGCTGTGTTCGCTTCGCCGGAGCTTGCCGCCCTCGGTACAGTCGCCGTCCTCCGCCGCCCGCAACACCCTCGGCCGACCTCCACCGCCTGCCGCCCTCGGCTGCCCGCAACGCCCTCGGCCGCCGTTCTCTGCCGCCCTCGGCCGCCCTCCGCCGCCCTCGGCCGCTCTCCACCGCCTCCGTCGCCCTCCGCCTCACTCGGCCGCCCTCGGTCGCCCTCCGCGGCCGCCTTCCGCAACCCGCAACGCCCTCGACCAACTAAGGGTATGAATTCTATTCTAGTTTTATTTATTTGTTTCAAACATTCATGGAATCCCTTCAAGTTGTTATGGAATGTATAAAACCTACTAGAATTTGTCTTATGTAATGGAGAGTTGAGGCATGGTGTAGTTTAATGTCCTAAAACCAGGACCTTTGTGCAGGTTTCCATTTTGTTCTGATAAGGAGGGGAAATGATTCACCCTTTTCACTATAGTATAACCAAGAATGTTCTACCATAATCATGCATGAGGGGGGGGGGGGTGGTAGATGTAAATTTTAACCCAGGGGTTCATGAATCCAAGGATTGATATGGTACTTAAATGTCATAGGGTGTTTGATGGTAGTAAAATCCATTATTGAGGACGAAATTGTCTTTGGTTGACATGCCTTTTTAGTGGGAAACATATGCAGATCCACCAGTGCATATTGTGATTAGTCAAATAAAGGTGACCTTAGGACGATGACCGCTCATTTCCGATGGCCATGGAAGGATATGAGGATTAAGACCTTTTTGTGCATAGTGTATGGTTTTTGAAAGGAAGAGACCTTTTTGGCTCCGACATAGTGACAATGGGGAAATTTATGTCTCATGAATAGACCCTAAATATGATGTTTATGTATCACCATGTTTCTTGTGATGGAAAGAATCAAGCTGTACATAGATATTTTAAGTTAAAACTACATGCATGGGTCTAACCCACACAAAGGGAGGGGGAATGTTTAGTTTTTGGGGTGTCTGGACTAGAACATAATGACTTAGGCATTACTATAGAATCAAACCAACTATAGTACTTGAAATCATGCATTTTAGAATCATGCAATTAGAACTATGGTAGAACTTTTTAGTGTCATATTGTGGGGACTGATTCCTTGAAAATCCTGAGTAACTTAATGGAAAATCAGTCTAAGATAATTTGACATGCGCTGGACATGAAGGTGGAGAAAGGTGTAGACTATGACACCATGGATTCTCGAATCGATAAGAATAAGTCCATGCACGCAACTTTTTACCATGCACGCAACTCTCTTTACAAACTCCTATTGAATGCAATTCTACGCGATTCAAAGCCTCATATTTTCTATAAAAGTTGAGATACTAAATTAAGGGGGTATCCTATTATTTATAATCGTTTCTGAACATGAACACATGTTTATCCCAAAGTGTGTAAAACCATGTTTGATGTCACATTAGGTGCATACGTATCTTTTTCTCCTAATAAAGTGATAGATAATCATCTTTTTAGTGAATCTAATATTCTTTTTTATGAATCTTGATTATAGGTTAGACTACTTGATCTCCTTCCAAGGAAGTGGTTCCCTTCTACTGTATTTGGAAGTCTTCTTTTGTGTACTTGAACCATAAATACTAATATTTGAGATTCAAATAGGATGAAGATGAATAAAGATTGGATGGATTCTAATCGTTTAACAATAGAGTACGAGAACGGAGTGAAAGAGTTCATCAAGTTTGCAAAGGATCACACAAAGGATCCTTCTCAAATCCTTTGTCCGTGTTTACGTTGTTGTTATTCTAGACTACTTACTCCAGAGGAGTTGGAAGAACATTTGATATGTCACGGAATAGATCGGAGTTATAAATGTTGGAATAAACACGGAGAAAAAGCGAATGTAGCTACTGGCTGGGATAAAACTGCGTTTTATGGATCGTCAGATATGAATACAAATATAGATAATGAAGAAGACCGTATGGAGGATGTGATTACAGATGTCAATGATGATGAAGATCGTATTGAGGAAATGACAAAGACAATTCAAGATGAACCCCGTGATTGCCCAAAATTGTTTGAGAAGTTAAAGAGTTGTGCAAAGACGCCATTGTATGCTGCTTGCACTAAGTATACAACATTGTCAGCTGTACTGAAGTTGTATAAATTGAAAGCAGGCAATGGATGGAGTGATGTCAGTTTTACGGAACTACTTGCTCTCTTGAATGACATGCTTCCGGAAGATAATGAGCTCCCAAGCCGGACGTATGAAGCTAGACGAATGCTACGCTCGATGGGAATGATTTCTGAAAGAATACATGCCTGCCCGAAAGACTGTATATTGTTTCGAAAGGAGAACAAATCACTTACAGAATGCCCAAAGTGTGGTGCTTCTCGATACAAGAAAGATAAATCCAATCCTACGAAAGTTGTATGGTACTTTCCAATCATTCCAAGGTTTAGGCGTTTATATGGAAGTAAAGAAACTGCAAGACAATTGTCGTGGCATGCAGATAAAAGAAATAAAGATGGGTTATTACGTCATCCGGCCGACTCTCCTCAATGGAAGAAAATTGATCATGAGTATCCTGAATTTGGAAAAGAGCCGAGAAACCTTCGTCTTGCGTTATCTACAGATGGAGTGAATCCTTTTGGTTTTCAAAGCAGCACTCATAGTACATGGCCTGTTATGTTGCTAAATTATAACTTGCCACCCTGGTTATGCATGAAGCGAAAATTCATCATGTTATCTATGCTTATATCAGGACCAAAACAACCAGGTAACGATATTGATGTTTATCTGACTCCTTTGATCGAGGATTTGAAGTTATTGTGGGACTCAGGTGTAATGTTGTATGATGCTTATAAAAGTGAATACTTCACGTTGAGAGCGATGTTGTATGGGACAATAAATGATTTCCCTGCTTATGGAAATTTGTCAGGCTATAGCATTAAAGGAACTCAAGGGTGTCCCGTGTGCGAAGAAGATACAGAATCAATTAGGTTGAAACATTCATCGAAATCTGTGTTTCTAGGACATCGTAGATTTCTACCTCGTCGGCATAAGTACCGATCTTGGACGACATCATTCAATGGAAGTTCAGAAAAACGCACAACACCGTCTCCACTAACAGGTGATCAGCTGTTTGAGAAAGTAAAAGATATGAACACTGTTTTTGGTAAACCATTTTCGAAAAACCTTACGAAAATCGGTTGGAAAAAGAGATCAGTTTTTTTTGAATTACCATACTGGAATTGTTTGTACGTCAGACATTTTCTTGATGTGATGCATGTGGAAAAAAATGTATGTGATAGTGTTATTGGAACGTTGCTAAATGCCCCTGGCAAAACAAAAGATGGAATTAAGGCAAGGTTGGACATGGTTGACATGGGAATACGAGAAGAGTTGGCTCCCGTGAAAGGTGAAAATCGAATGTTTCTTCCTCCTGCTGCTTATACTCTTTCTAGGGCAGAGAGATATCAGTTTTGCAACTTCTTTAATGATGTAAAGGTTCCAGAGGGGTACTCATCAAATATCAAGAACATTGTGTCAATGAATGATTTGAAGTTAAAAGGTTTGAAATCACATGATTGCCATGTTTTGATGCAAGATCTAATTCCTATAGCTTTACGTTGCATTTTACCCAAGAATGTTCGTCATACGTTAACCAAACTTTGTTTCTTTTTCAAAGCTATATGTAGCAAAGTTTTAGACCCGGGGAAATTGCCAGCTATGGAAAAAGAAATTGTCATCATATTATGTGAATTAGAAATGTTCTTCCCGCCAACATTCTTTGATATGATGGTTCATTTGATGATTCACTTGGTGAGAGAGATTCGACTTTGTGGTCCTGTGCACTATAGATGGATGTATCCTGTTGAACGGTATATGAAGATTTTGAAAGGATATGTCAAAAATCGAAGTCGGCCAGAGGGTTGTATAGTGGAGCGATATATTGTTGAGGAAGCCATTGAATTTTGTATTGAATACCTATCTGATGTGGAAAGCATTGGTCTCCCGAAATCTCGTCACACTGGACGCATTGAGGGTGAGGGAATTTCTGGAAGAGAAGTTGTAACAATCAGTATTACAGATCGGGAGCAGGCTCATCTTTATGTTTTGCATAACAGTTGGGAGGTTGCTCCATATATTGAAACTCACAAAGAAATTCTTAGGCAGTTGAATCCATCGAGGGCTGAAAAATGGTTAGCAGATACACATAATCACCAGTTTATAGGATGGTTTCAGGACCATATTTTTAAGCAGTTGGATGAAAATCCGAATTCAATTTCAGAACGACTTCGATGGCTAGCCGCTGGACCAAGTGTGTATGTATTATCTTACAGTGGGTATGTAATTAATGGTTATACATTCTATACGGATGAACATGATGAAGAGAGTACCATGCAAAATAGTGGAGTTACACTAGTGGCTGAAGCGATGCATGTTTCTGGTAGTAAGGATATAAATCCAATTTATGCAAATATGTCATACTTTGGCATTATCAAACTAATATGGGAGTTGGATTATACGACATTTCAATTGCCGATTTTTCAATGCAAATGGATTGATAACAATAGTGGTGTTAAAATAGATGAATGGGGATTTGTGAAAGTTGATTTTAGTAAAGAAGGGTACAAAGACGAACAGTTTATAATGGCATCACAAGCGGTACAAGTTTTTTATGTTCCAGATCCCGCAAACCGAAAGTGGTCGATTGTTCTGTTATCGTCCAAAACTATTGAGGGTTCCGATGAAAATTCAGTTGAGGACGATCCTTTTAGTGGTACGTCACAATCAATTCAGAGCGGTCCCAATGCAGATGATGTTTTGTATGTTAGAGGAGACCACAATGAAGGGATTTGGATTGTCGATAGAGGTGTCAAATCTCTTCAACCTTTGAAAAAAAGAAAGAGAGTTCAGTAAACAGGTTATATTTTGTTTGTAATATAGATCTTGTTATCTCATGTTATTATCTTATCATTACAGAATTTATGTAATTTGAATGAACTGTTCAACCACTTTTGCAGATAATGACTTCTGCACATTCTGGTGCTCCTAACCTTGAGACTGAACAAGTCTCTCAAGCAGCTGCTGCTGCGGCTGCTGCTGCTCCTGCTGCTCCTGCAGCTCATTCTGCTGATACTGTTGCTCCTGATGCGGCTCCTGCTGCTCCTACTGCTGTGACTCATACTCCTCCTCCTGCTGTGGCTCCTGGTGCTCCTGATGCGGCTCCTGCTGCTGCTCCTGCTGCTCCTACTGCTGCTCCTGCTGCTGCTCTTGCTGTTGCGGCTCCTTCTCTTAGTGTTGAGGTCCAACAACCATCAGCACATGCCGTTGATATCATAGTAGATGAACATATAGATGATGTTGATATCGATGAAATGGTCGGGAATGAAGGACCGAAGTCGCAGAAATCACAGGTGCGTCGTAGTTTGACAGTGTTAGCCAAAATTCTTAAGGCGAAAAGCAAAGGCATCAAATTTGAAGTCGGATGGAATGCACGAGGCCAACATGTGAATCCCAACAAGGCTATGTTTAGCAGTTACATTGGAGTTGTCACTCGGCAACGCGTGCCGATTGACGTAGATTCATGGCACCATGTTGTGTCCGGGTTGAAGGCTGTGATCTGGGAAGAAATTACGGTAACATTATGAATTTATTTTTTTAATTAACTAGCAAATAAAATGATGAAACAGTGTCTTACTCTTCTCAATCTCTTGCAGAGTACATTTATAGTAGACGACTCACACAAGGATTATGTACTAAGGCTTGCAGGAAAGATTCATCGAGGTTTTCGTACTATTTTAACAAGATGTCACCTGAAAGATTCTAAAGGTAAAATAAACCCGCACCCACCCATTGTCTATGCGCACCTGATATCCCAAGAAGCATGGGATGCATTTATTGGCCGTCGTGGGGATGAGAAGTTTCAGGTACATTGTGAGTGATAATACGCTGTTTGAGGATACCTGTATTCATCACTTTGATTGTCAATATTTCATTTATGAAACAGAAACTCTGTACTGAAAATAAGGAACGTGCATCAAATCCAACATACCCCTATCGTAAAGCAAGGATGGGGTACGCTTCATTAGAAAAGAAAATGGTACGTATTGTAAATTTACAGTAATATTGTTAGGTGCCAATAAACAACATCATAATTATCTTTCTATGTTTATATGTAGATTGATGAATCTAAAACCAAATGCACTTCTATCCCACGTCATGTGCTATGGAAGGAGGCACGTGTGAACAAAGAAGGGAAGTTAATAGATGAGAACACACAAAAAGTGTGGGAAATATGTGTAAGTATGACACGATGATAAAAAGATTTGTTTAAAATTGCTATTACATAAAAATAATTAGTTTTTTTCCTATATCTGACAGTCACAGGAATCAGCTACTCCTGTAGCTGATACAGACCTATTATCGACGGCTTTGAAGCAGCCGGAAAAATACGGTCGTGTCAGAGGTGCAGGGTTTGGGGTGACACCCCGAGTATATTTTGAGAAGAAGAAAAAAATAGATGATACAGAGAAAAAATTGGAACAAATGAGCGAAAAAATAGCAACCCTTGAAGAAAAATTGCAATGGCAGGGAGAGTTGCTAGCAACTTTTATGGGTGGGAAGCAAAGGGAGGACACAACTCAGGAAGAACCACCGCATGAACATCCTGCCCCACCCCCCACCAGCTTTGAGGCGAGCCATTCACCTAAAAAAAATGTCTTAGCCGTGGTAATCAATATTCTAATAACGGTTCCCATTAAATATGAATCAGACAAACACTGATAATTTATCTGTACTGATCTTCTACAGGGTGATAATGATTGTGATTTATATCTGTCAACACCCACCTATCACCTTGTAGCGAGGGCTACAGTGTTCAATATCCCAGATGCCACACTGCATAATAGACCACTTTCAAAAGATCATCTGAAAGTGACGATTACTGTAGCTCATGAGCCAAATGCAATGCTACCTATTCCACTTGATGACGATGATATTCATACGGTTGAAAAGGCTATTGGGACATTCATTGCATGGCCGGCAGAACTTGTAAGAGTACATGCAGACAAAGAGGTATTTATTTCCTTTTATTTTCAAGCTAAACCCTTAACAATTAATGAAAAGAGTGTCTGAATCAATGATTGTTGTTATAGACGGAGAAAGGAAAGGGGGTGACTAACATCGGCTCGAAACCATCTAAAGGATCGACCAATCGATCCCAAGGAGCTACTGAAAGCACAATAACACCACCTGTTCTCTTTCCACATTTACTAGCATTGAAGACTCATGTGGATACGAAGCTAAAAGATGGTAATAGTCATATAGTGATTTTCGAAGATAATATATACGGAGAGGAAAGTCAAGATTTCGTTGCTGCTGAAAATGTAAATGAAATCCTTGAAAACGGTTGGTTAGGCGTCACTGTTGTAAATGTATATATGAGGTATGTTTCCATGAATTGATTTTCTAAAAGCTGATCTAATGTGCAAATTATGACTAAATGCATTTTATATTGTTGACAGACGCATTTATGAAAAACAGTTGAAGGGATTTTCCCATGAGCCAAGATTTGGACTGGTTAGTCCTCATATCACATCAACACACCAAACAAAAATAGAGTCATCAAAAAGGGATGCAATAGTGAAGGACTTGCTGAAAACATTTGAACGCAAGATTACAGATGACAGACTTTTCCTAATACCAACCATGCAGGGGTAATACTCTACGATTAAAGCATATCAATTATATTTTCACTTTTTTTATTACTTATTCCTTTTTGTGTTTTTAGGCAACATTGGTTGCTAATTGCGGTGAACTTGGATACTCCGAAGATTTACTTTCTGGATTCAAAGTTAGGATATCCATCAAACCGACCATACATGATGGAGTTTGTGAATCTGTAAGACACTACATCTTACGTTTTAGGTCTAAACATCAATTTATATAATATATATTATCTTTTACTGAGGATTCTGTTATGATAGGGCGGTGTACCAATATCGTCTAAATCATGGTATGAGGACAGGGGCTAAGCATAAGGAGCCGAGCAAGTACTACGTCTGGACAAATATCAGGGTATATATAATAAAATTTCACTATCCAAACACACCTCAACACAAGTTATTTATTCTCCTAATGATCAATTTTTTTGCAGTGTCCAAAACAAACAAACGATAATGATTGCGGTTATTATGTTTGTAAATTTATGAAAGAGATCGTTTTTCATCAGCAAACTAGCATCCCTAAAGAGGTATTTTCAAAAACAATTACTAGTTCGTTTAAGTTATTTATTAATTCTTTATTTTTTTATTTTGCAGTACTACTATGACTGCCGAAAAGCCTCATACTCACAAGACGATATAGATGTGTTCAGAAACGAGTGGGCCGCATACCTGATGACAGATTGTACACAAATACAATGATGATCTGACTTGGGGACATGTACAATTGGTGGTCATTTTTGAGAGGGGTTAAGGGGATCAAAAGATAAAATATTGTTGTATGTAAATGTTCGTAGCAAAATTGTAATTGTTATTAAATAAAACATTCTTTCTCCAATGAGTCATTTTTCCATTTTAACAGATGATATGCACCAGCAACATGCAAGAATGTTGAACCACTAAAATGGTCGCTCTCTTGTTTAAAATGGACACCACTTTAATTGAAAACAACAACTGACCTACGGAAATCTGACCAGACGCATCTGGATTGCCTTCATCCTTTAGGAGAAGGATCCACGGGTCCTTGGTGACGTGTACGAGTCAACCCCGCCTCAATCCGAGGCACGGTGTGACCGCTACCACCCAAAGGGTCGCTCTCTTGTTTAAAATGGACACCACTTTAATTGGAAACAACAACTGACCTACGTAAATCTGACCAGACGCATCCGGATTGCCTTCATCCTTTAGGAGAAGGATCCACGGGTCCTTGGTGACGTGTACGAGTAACATGCAAGAATGATGGACCACATTTCTTTGGCCTTTGGACAAAAAAACCAGTAAAATCTCCAAAATACCTTCATATCATGCATGAACCAGTAAAATCTCCAAAATACCTTCATATCACGCAGTTCTGAAAAGAGTCACTATTTAAAAGAAAGTCACAAATTTAGATACATCTCGAGATGGTCAGTTGTTGATTTCACTTAAAATTAAGTCCATTTTTAACAAAACAGTGACACTGTGAGTGGTGTCGGCCACACCGGGCCTCGGATTGATGCGGTGTTGAATCGTACACGTCACACATGAGTCATTGATCATTGTGAAAAAGTATCAACGCAATCAGAAGCCGTTAGATCGATTTGGCATATGTACGTAAAATATTGTCCATTTTAAACTAAATACATACACTTGGAGTGATACCGGTCACACCGCGCCTCGGATTGAGACCCCACCCTTTCCCCTCGGCTGTCAAAAATCATAACCAGATAGTCGAAGGGTGATTTTGACAGCCGAGGGGAAAGGGTGGGGTCTGAAGACATTGTAGGATATGTCGAAGGGTGATTTTGTGTGTGACTGGTATCACTCCAAGTGTATGTATTTAGTTTAAAATGGACAATATTTTACGTACATACGCCAAACTGATCTAACGGCTTCTGATTGCATTGATACTTTTTCACAATGATCAATGACTCCTGTGTGACGTGTACGATTCAACACCGCATCAATCCGAGGCCCGGTGTGGCCGACACCACTCACAGTGTCACTGTTTTGTTAAAAATGGACTTAATTTTAAGTGAAATCAACAACTGACATACGGCAAACCGACCAAACACATTGGGATTCTATTGAAACTTAAGGACAACTATCCATGGGTCAAATGTGACGTGTAAGATTCAACCCCGCCTCAATCAGAGGCGCGGTGTGACCGGTATCACTCCAAGTGTATGTATTTAGTTTAAAATGGACAATATTTTACGTACATACGCCAAACCGATCTAACGGCTTCTGATTGCATTGATACTTTTTCACAACAATCAATGACTCATGATACATAGAGAAATTCACTGGCCACCTTCGAGAATGATCTGAAGCACAAACCATGACAGCATTATGTTTTTAACTTCAGCACCTCAATTGAGAATGTGACACCTTTCAGGACTTGGCGCCATTGTATGTCGTTTCGTCCACTGAATGGGTCTATCCTTTTATTTAATTTTTTTAACTTCAGTCAAATATTCTAGAAAGATGTCGCGGCAGATCCTTCACCATTTTGTTTTGCTGAACATCTCATTACATTGTTAAAAAAAAGCAGGGTGTCTTGCATGGGCAATACGTTCTTGTATTGAAGATGATGCACTCCCATTTATTCGAACCCACATGGTTAATTATTTTGTTTAAGCCTAATGATTGATTTAATTATTGTGGAACACATAATCATGAAAATCGTATGATGGTTGTACCCAGATAGGACTCCAATTCATTGGTTAAATCTATTTTCTCATGAGATGTTATGTATGAGATTAGGGAGTAAACCTAGTCCATTAAAATGGGAGTGCATCATCTTCAATACACGAACGTATTGCCCATGCAAGACACCCTTCTTTTTTTTAACAATGTAATGAGATGTTCAGCAAAACAAAATGGTGAAGGATCTGCCGCGACATCTTTCTAGAATATTTGACTGAAGTTAAAAAAATTAAATAAAAGGATAGACCCATTCAGTGGACGAAACGACATACAATGGCGCCAAGTCCTGAAAGGTGTCACATTCTCAATTGAGGTGCTGAAGTTAAAAACATAATGCTGTCATGGTTTGTGCTTCAGATCATTCTCGAAGGTGGCCAGTGAATTTCTCTATGTATCATGAGCGTTCTAATGCATATCTTGTTTGGAAGATCATTGTAGTAGACAACGATCTAAAAGTGGGGGATGAGTGCATATCTGAGCATGTCTTTAGTAGTGTCCCTCAAAATGTCTTTAAACTGACCATCTTGAGATGTATCTAAACTTGTGACTTTCTTTCAAATAGTGACTCTTTTCAGAACTGCGGGAGTTAACATTTCTCCAACATATTCACACACAAAATCACCCTTCGACATATCCTACAATGTCTTCAGACCCCACCCTTTCCCCTCGGCTGTCAAAAAAACCTAAAAGACCATGGCTAGCAATGATCATTCCAAAATGCATTTAAACTGAAACCTTCCAGAAAAAAATAGAGTAGAATACTTGCAAGTTGTAACTTAGGTCGCTTTGCACAAGCCGATTTCCACATTGTTTGTAGCAACCACATTTGCTCCAACACTCTAATGATCTTCATTGCTTCATGTCTTTTATACTCTTCCATAAACCCTTCTCTAAGAAGGTCAACTATCGTGTATGCATACTCACCTTCAAATGTGACGTGTACGAGTCAACCCCGCCTCAATCTGAGGCCTGTTGTGGCTGACACAACTCCAAGTGCCTCTGTTTTGTTCAAAATGGACTTATTTTTAAGTGAGAAATCAACAACTGACATACGGGAAACCGACCAAACGCCTTCGGATTGTGTTGACACTTTAGGACAACGATTCATGGGTTATATGTGACGTGTACGACTCAACCCCGCCTCAATCCGAGACGCGGTGTGACCGGTATCACTCCAAGTGTATGTATTTAGTTTAAAATGGACAATATTTTATGTACATACGCCAAACTGATCTAACGGCTTCTGATTGCATTGATACTTTTTCACAATGATCAATGACTCATGTGTGACGTGTACGATTCAACACCGCATCAATCCGAGGCCCGGTGTGGCCGACACCACTCACAGTGTCACTGTTTTGTTAAAAATGGACTTAATTTTAAGTGAAATCAACAACTGACATACGGCAAACCGACCAAACACATTGGGATTCTATTGAAACTTAAGGACAACTATCCATGGGTCAAATGTGACGTGTAAGATTCAACCCCGCCTCAATCAGAGGCGCGGTGTGACCGGTATCACTCCAAGTGTATGTATTTAGTTTAAAATGGACAATATTTTACGTACATACGCCAAACCGATCTAACGGCTTCTGATTGCGTTGATACTTTTTCACAACAATCAATGACTCATGTGTGACGTGTACGATTCAACACCGCATCAATCTGAGGCACGGTGTGGCCGACACCACTCACAGTGCCTCTCTTTTGTTCAAAATGGACTTATTTTTAAGTGAAATCAACAACTGACATGCGGCAAACCGACCAAACGCATTTGGATTCTGTTGAAACTTAAGGACAATGATCCATGGGTCAAATTTGACGTGTAAGAGTCAACCCCGACTCAATCCGAGGCCCGGTGTGGCCGACACCACTCAAAGTGCCTCTATTTTGTTCAAAATGGATTTATTTTTAAGTGAAATCAACAACTGACATACGGGAAACCGACCAAACGCCTTAGGATTGTGTTAACACTTTAGTACAATGATCCATGGGTCATATGTGACGTGTACGAGTCAAACCTGGGGTGGATTACATGGCTTTCCTACATGGAATATATCCCACTACACGTCTTTAATGAGCCAGCTACGCAGTTTATCCCTTGTACAGATACACAGGAAGAATCACACGAGATCGACGTCATGTACTAACATAGGGCAAGGGTGCATAAGAGGACACAAGATCAAAGGGTAACACGTATATGTTTTTTAACATGCCATGTAATTTCCTATTGATATGACATGTATATTCACACAGGCAGCTGAACATTGGAGTTACCCAGGGTAAAGCGACAAGGCATGTGACCCTTTAAATGACACATAATTTTATGTACCATGATTGATCTCTTTGAACACTATATCAAGGACATATTTCATTAGGGTTGGCTCCCATGATCCTTCCTAGGATGGTTTTGGTATCTTTTCCGACTTACGGTAGTACGATCGCTTCAGCAGGACGTCCTAGACATAGTTGGAGTCTCTCTGAAAGTCCTGGAGTGAGATCATATATCTATTTTTGAGGTCCAGGTAGAGTCATGTATCAACGCAACCAATCCTACCAGACATTGATCCTATATATAGAATGTTAATCTTGATGTCTCATTACAGTACCCCAATTTATGATATGTTACCTTTTTTGTATTAATATACATAATTACTAAGGGTGATGGTTGGGAGAGTTAGGATATCCTTTTTATGTATTGCAGAATGATTCAAGGAGCACGGGCTCTGCACGATTTGTCAAAACCAAGTGGCAATCCAAGGAGAAACAATGCATAGTGGAATGTTCTAGTATTTATCTTCTGAGTTGTGTAGGAATATTTTGTGATACTATGTAATGAGGTAGTTTTGCTTTCTGGGTAGATGGTATCTAACTCATGGTAAGAACACTGTTTGGTTGGGTTGTGATCGGTTGATGACATGCTTGTGGTTGATATACTGGTTTTTGTGCAGGTCTGTGGTTGATATACTGGTTTTTGTGCAGGTCTGCTCGGCTGGCTGTAATAGTGCAGGTTTTTTATTAGCAGCAGGCAGGGATTTAACAGCGCTTTTTTAGCGCTGTTAAATGTCGCCTTTAACAGCGCTAAAAAAGCGCTGTTAAAGGAGATATTTAACAGCGCTAAAAAAGCGCTGTTAAAGGAAACATATAACAGCGCTTTTTTAGCGCCATTAAAGGTATCCTTTAACAGCGCTTTTTTAGCGCCATTAAAGGTGACATTTAACAGCGCTTTTTTAGCGCTGTTAAAGGCGACATTTAACAGCGCTAAAAAAAGCGCTGTTAAAGGACCCCTCCTTTATCAGCGCTGAGCTTTACAGCGCTTTTCTAGCGCTGTTAAAGCCCGATTTTAGCGCTGTTATTTCCCGTTTTTGTAGTAGTGTCATAACATATAAGTTGCATTAATTAATTTTATAATTAAATCCCGCTGTTAAAACAAATAGCGTGTTTTTAAGAAACAATATCTATCAAAAGATTGACACTTGATTATGTCTGGTTTAAATGTGAAATTACAACCAATGACCAACATTGTATTAAATTGTGAAAATATATTATAAATATTCTTTAAAACCACTCAAATTAATAATTTATCACTATTAATTATTTCGATTAAAAAAGTTGTTTTTAATTATAATTTAGTAATTTTCACTATTCATCAGAATATGAAAGTTATCCGAAAAGTACAAAAATTTCACCTTAGGCTAAATTCGATACTCCGAATCTAAAAATGAATTCCATTTTGAAAAATAAAATTTACAAAATTTCAAAAAGTGGTTATTACTATTCATATCGGCTAGTTTTAATAATATTTTAATATCATATCGTTGTTTCGTGAAACTCAGTATTGCGTACTACACACGCTATCGAGGAAGGTTGCAATTGCGTGTAATGCAAGGAAATTCAAGGATGCGTGTTGGGCAAGCTCCTTTTGGTGTAGTGTACAACACAAGACATTAGTGAAATTAAAAAAAAATATTTTTCATAAAATCTCGTGGTGTTACAATTACAGTTAGTATCAGAGGATGTTTAGTACAATACTTGGAAGCTATATTTAGATAAACTCTGATTAGAGCTCATAGCCCTAAGATAGAATTTTAGGATTAGTATAGAAGAACATCCTAGAATTTTGGTGTTGTAGAGATTTTTTGAGTTTTCCAAGCAATACATCCCTTTCTGGATATGAGCAGGTAGAGGCAGCTCTGGTACAGATGTACCTAGGGGTAAAACCCGAAAACAATGCTTTGAGCTAGACTCAAACGGGAACTGGTGCATGAAAGCGGACCTTGCTACACTCTTGGTTACGACACTCTCAGAGGATATGCTTAGGATACTTCTAATTTTCTTTACAAACCATTATGAAGTGTTTATGAGTATATACTTTCTCAAAGAAAACATTTTTATGATTATGAATTTTATCCATATACTGTTCAATTTATGTGAAGTGTTTTACATGTTTGGATTTATGTATTCGAGTTCATAAACAAATCTAGTGTATGACATTGGATAGAAATGGCACCCAGTAGAAGTAATTTCAAATCCAACTATACGTATGATCCAAAGAGTAATAAGGATCGTATATTTCACGGTATTAATTCATCATTTAGAAGTTAAATAGTCTCCAATGTATTCTCAACATATGACAAAATAGTATCATGTGTTGATAAGATAATTAAAGAATTCCTTGAGTCCTATGGCTATGAATGGAAAGAATATAATAAAAGGATGGAAGATAGAAAGATGGATAAAGGGAAGAGGGAAAAGAATAATTTTCCCTTATGTGATTACTATGGGAAGAAACACCCTCGAGCATTCATGAAAGGAATGTGAGTTTTTTATAAGTCTGAAGAAAAAGGACACCAAGTACGTGACTGCTAGGGTAAGAAAACAGTTTCAAATGTACAATGATTAATCTGCAAGGAGTTGGGACACTACACGAACCAATGTCCAAATCATCAGAATATGCCACAAATGATGCTACTGGATAATAATAATGTTATGATACTACCACAGATGAGGATGAATGATTATAGTTGTTATGTTGTTGTTAAAGAATTATTTCATTTGAGTGTTGTATCAGTGATGTACCGATTATAATAATTATGGAGTATATAAGGATTGTACTGTAGTACTATTTCATTAAGGACGTTAGATGGTATGGAACCAAGAAAAGGGACTCAATAGCAGGTTAAGTTTTTGGAAATTTTATGGTTGAGAGAAAGATAAACCATAATATGGTTCTGATACAGAGGTAGTTATTTTGGAATAATACATGATTGATTTGGATAAATTATATTTGATATTATTGACTACCTTGAAACTGATTAATGGTTTGTATATTCCATAATTATTCGAGTTTACATCAATTATGGATAGAAGGAGTATATCAAATATTCTATAATGAATAACGGAGCATTAATGTAATCAATACAGTTTTATGGTAATTCAAGATGTTGTAGTGTTTTAAAATAATACATGATGAATTTGTTCACATGTTATTCTGTGGAAAAAAGGATCTTCATTATTTTTAACTTCCATATAAATTTTGTATTGTGAGTTTGGACATAAGTATTTTGGATAAGTCTACTTTGAGATTATTTTTGAATTTCCATAAAAAAGAAAACCTAGAGGTCGGGTGGCAACATGTCGCGTCTGGCTAGGCCATGAGACATGAACCCGCAACCAAAGGAAGACAAGGTTGTATCACCTACCACTGACCCACGTGATGTCCTGTATTGAATAATGTAGCATTTTAAAGGGTCCAATAGATCAATTATAAATTCATTTTTTTGGAACCTAGTATGAATAGGATAAATAGAATATTTTTTATGTTCGATTAACTTTTAGAGAGAAAGATGAGTTTTCGGTAGAAATTAGTTAAAGGATGGAACTATACATGACAAGTATACATTTCTTTCTTCTCTTATTATATGAAGAAATAAATTCTTAAACATTATATAAGGAATATTAAAAAAAATGTGTTATCCTAATACCTTACGTTTTTTTGGAACCGATGGTATTTTAACACATCATAGATTGGTGGCTTTGAGGACCACAATTCTACAATTGTTTGTAATTTATGACCTCAATCACACCTAATAAATATTTATGCTTTTCCTAAAATTTTGTGTCTCTAATTACCAACAATATTCTCCTAATATAGTTAAAAATTTGGTGGTGACCTTTTCATTTCCCTTTTCCTCTTATTAATACTAAATCTTATTAACCCAATTTCTGATGTGGGTTTTCCCAAAAAGGTATTTTCTATTTTCAACCTCTTATTTTCGAAGAACAAATTCCAAATGCGAGGATACAATTTATTTACAGAGGGAAGAATGTAACACCTCAAGATTTCAAAGTATGTTATTTCTATAAATTAATTCAATAACATTCACTACACACAACACCGAGTTCAAGCGTACCATAACTTACCAAACTAGTCGTTCAAAATAGGTTATGAATAGTCTTGACTGAATTTTTAACTTCATAAAATCAATATAATATTATAATCCATATTATTAGTTTCTTAGACATAATGTAAGATCAAATACATTTTTTCAGATAAAAGAACTATTTTTTTAAAAAATACAATTTTACCGCCTTTTAAAGAAGAACCCTTTTTAAATCCAATATTTGAAACATATATATATTCAATTTAAATAAATAAATTTATTAATTAGAATGGAGTCATGAAAATTTACTTTGGGTAATTTTTTGGAATTGGTTTTGATAAAGTTCGTTTTTAATGAATAGTGAAATATAATGTATTTTAATTCAAAAGTGCCATTTAATCTAATTTATTTATATGGTTAGATTATCTTTTTTATTGGTTTGAAATTATAATGAGAATATATTATTACAATTTAATCCAATTTTGTCTATTGGAATTAATTTTACTTTGAAAGTGGACATATACAACTATCAATCTTTTAATATTTATTGTTTCTTAAAAACACGCTATTTGTTTTAACAATGGGAATTACTTTTAAATTAATTAATGACACCTCTATGTTTTGAATTTAGGAAAATAGAAATAATTTTTTTATTTGGAATATCAAATATAGGTTAGGCTGAATTTTTGGTATTTTTCTGAAAACTTTCAATTTTTGATGAATAGTGAAAAACACAAATTCATAGTATAAAACCGAATTTTTATTTAAATAATTATTTATTTTATTGAAATTTAGTTTAGGTCAATAGAGATACATAATACCTATATAAGTTTAATGTAATTAATTGGAGCCAATTTATAATAGATTTAGATTTATTAAAATTTTATAGAACTTTTCACATTCTTTTACCCACCACCTTGGAGTATTTACAAATTTGCATAAAACATAATTTTACTGATATTTTGAGTTGAATTTAAAAATAATGAGATTCATGGTTAACGTACATAAGTAAAATGTGGTTTAATATGATGAAAATAATTTTTCGTGATTAGTAATGTTTGACTTTTATTTACCGCGGTTAAATGTAAATATGGCAATTCAAGGTAAAAGGAATATTGTAATAATTCAAAATTACTTTAACACATGTCATAACCTTATTGTATGAGTAATGTCCGACCATGGGCATCTTTGGGTATATTTTTTGACTCCATGGAGCCACTTATGAATGATAATGATACTTTAGATTAGTTAATTTACTGTAAAGGCAAAATTTACAAAAACAAAAATTGTTTAGTAATTACTTTTTATATGGTGTTATATAAGTAATAATTTTGAATATAAATATTAATTGGAAATAGTAAATTATTTCCAATATCATGGTATTTTGTATATAATATTTAGACATTAAATAATATAATTTATTTATGAGACAATGGTGATCCAGTAATTACCTAATTAGTGAAATATTAAAATAATTGATATCATAAATAACCAAATTAATGAAATTTGAGACTTTTGTAAATTGAACTAATTTTCTAGGTTATTATGACATATATGTTTTGGTTAGAGATATTTTTCTAGAAGTAATAATGCTGTTATGAATTTAGAAAAAACATAATACCAAATAGTGTCAAAATTAACATAATAGAGTATTTAGAACAAATATTATATTATTAATATATATTATATTCCTAAATATATAAGAATAGGCCAAAGGACTTATATAATGATAGGTGTATCATTTATTAACCACTTGAGGTTCTCTTGAAAGTATATAGTATGTTTATTAACCATATAATATAAAAATACAAAGAGACATGGTAAATGACAATCTATTTAACTAAGAGTTAAATCTAAATTTAAGGTTAATATATTAACCCGAAACTGTCTAAAACCTATTGGATGAGTATGTTTCGACTCATAACCACCTTATCCATTAAATAATCTATTTTGGAGCCACAATAAACCGAAAATTATTTTATTATAAAAAATATTTCTATCTCTTCTTAAGTTTCCCCTCACCCCTCTTATAAAAGAGAACTCCCCACCTCTCTAATTGAAACCTTCATAGCCATTTTTCTCAGCCAACCCCTGCCAAAAATTCCTACAAAATAACCTAACTTCATCCTATAGGCCCTCTTTTAGTCATAAATCCATCTTATGGAGCCCTTTTGATCAAATCAAAAGGAAGAACCTGAAGAAGAGGTAAATATTTCATCAATTTTTTCAAGTTTCTTTATTCTTCCACTTCCTCTTTCATTGTAGTTTCCATTCTAAAATAATAACTCAAGTGTCTTATAAATACTTTGATGTTATTATGAATATGGTACAACAATATTCTTTATTCTATCCATTATTTTAATGACATGTCACCATACGTGCGTACGTACGGATTACCATCTTCACGTTGTGGTGTAATTTATATTTGATACATTATTATTTGGATGGGTTTAATAATGATGTGTAATTGATTTAAATAATAAATATAACATGAAAATTATTCTGTATATACGATATACCATCCAGTTATATATAATTTTAATATCAAAATAATGATATTTTTGCTCGTGCATATGTACGGATTATCATCTCCATGAACGCGATGAGATTCATTCCCCATTGTATCTATTCAAGACTAATTTTTATTTGATGATTAAATGTAATATTTAATGAAATAATATCATTCTTGATATGAATAATATACTTCCCCTCCATAGCAAAAATTACTCACAAAAGAAATAATATAAAGGAATACAAATCCGTTAACACCCGAAACAACGATAATAATAAGATATTATTAACGAAAAAATGTTAAAAGGTGATATATGATATCATATTAATATATATGATTCTTTTATAATTTAATGAAAATTATTTTACCATTATACAGGAGTTCAACCTACCCTCGACCAAGGAAAAGTACAAGGTAATGGTAAATTTCACAATCTCTTTATTATGTGAGGTTGTTTTTACGTAAGTATCTACCAGGACCCCTTTATCGTCCACATTCATGATTCATAAAAATTTATTTCAGAACATTCTTATTATTTTATAGACTCTGTGTTATAGTCATTTATACCCTTGTTTTACTTTTTATATGATGTCTATAAATGAATCTTTCTGTAGTTTTCCAAACAAGGTCCTTTTTAACCTTTTCGACAGAATTAAGGTAAGAAATTCTTTTTAACTTACACGCCGAGTGTGGCTATTTTCCGCCATTATAATATCGTCAAATCTTCCCTTAAAAGCTTATAAGAATATTTTCAATGAAAATATTTTATTTTATAATTATGTTACTTTTAAAGGATTAAAAAAATGATATTTCGCTCAAATAGTATTGATTTCATCTATGTCAACATCCATTGATGGATTTTAAGCTTATTTGAAGTTGATTTTTTATGATACAAAACATTCAAAAAGTATTGAAGGTTTTCTGATATATTTGACTGTGGATGTGTTATTTATATACCATTCATGGTTTATTGATAAATTATTTACATTTCTTATGCCAGTTTTAATATGAATGTTTATGTTATGTTTAAACATGTTCATATAAGGACAGAATTGGACTTAGTAAGTGACGGGTGGAGGCCGCTATAGCTCATGGACGCATCGATAGGTCTTAGGAGACAAACTAGTGTCTTGGAAAAAGTCCATGACAAAATCTTATTTGTATTCTTGGCACATGGCCTTGACTATGTGGTTATTATAGTCTGGAATTATGAATTCCATCATTATGAACGTGGTTATTGATATTTCATGTGACTATTCGACTAGTAGAATATTCATGTGAATAAATAAATGGCATTATTTCATTTTATTTTGGCCGTATAATGAAAATGTTCATGTTTAAAAGGATTTTTTTTAGTTATACACTGCCTTAAATTTTTATGCTTATTTATGAAAGATTACGCTATATTGTTATCCTTACTAAGCATCTGAGCTCACCTCTTTCTATGTTTTATATTTCCCAGGATGTGAAGAAGTATTTTATAACTAACCTGCAGGGATATTCTGAAGGGATATGATTTTGGACTATGGAGACAATGTTGTTGTAGTTTTTCACTTTATGATGTAATGTAAGACTTATTAATGTATCTAGTGTTTCCAAGGCTACTAAACTAATCGGTCTTTTGAGACATGATCTTTTGTGATCATTCTAATGTTATGTAATAATTCACCGACTCTGGGTAACTGGCGTCGGCGCGTTACAATGGTTGGGAGCAACACTCTGAAAATGTGTCCTTTCACCCATAGTAGGTGACCACCACTGTGAGAGACATGATCCCACACCCACGATAGGGGAGCACCACTGGGAGATATGTGAGTTCTCACCCACAGTAGGGGAGAATCACTATGAGAGACATGGGCTCAAACCCACAGTAGAGAAGAACCACTGCTAGACTCATGATCTCACACCCATGGGAGGGGAGAAACCCATTTAGGAATGAGATATTGAAACCATATTAAAGGATAACAACTATAACATACAATTTTATTCAAGAGCCTGAGCCTTGTCATGGTAGGGGAGAATTTCAACTGCACAAAAGACACAGTGAAATTTCACCCTTGTCCATCAGTGGAGGAACAAACTTGGGTGAAACTACCCAAATTTATAGAATATGTACCCACGATGTCGGGAGTCCAGTCTCTACCTATGAAGTGTGGTAAGAGAAACGCATGCCCTTGTGCTATATTGGAGTACCTGACCCAACATTTCTCTTCGCGAACCAACGACCTCCAACATTGGCCTAACATTGATATGTAAGAATACTTCTATATTCAATCCAAATCATATCTCAAAATCTTTAACAGAGGCCACCGTCCCATTTTACAATGAAAAACATACATGATTGGCTATTTACTCATCTCAATCCAGCTACCATAGAGAATGGTTCTTTTTAGTACAACATTCTTGAATGGGACCTCATGGGGCCCAAGACTCAATCTTGGAACACATATGATGGGTGGAACCATTGCAATATTCTCTAAAAACACACCATATTGACTCCTTATTCTTCTAAGAGAAACACCTAGTGAAAAAGTCACATTTCACCATAAACGACAAAACCGGGACTTGTCGGGTCTGCCCCTTAATGTCAGTTTCAGCACTCTAAATTGGTCTAAAAAGTTCAATTTAATTTTTATGTCTCAATTCCAGTTATTAAGAATAAAATAGACGATATGTGTAGACTATACATCTAATCCATGGTTCACCAAATAATAATAAATATATTAGTTTTATAAAAAATTTAAATTTTTTTCCACCAAGTCTCAATCCCATAATAAAAGGTCAACAAAGGGGCATCAAAAGGTACTACTCTAAGAAAGGATAATGTCTCCATAGACCGAAGGAAAAAACAGACCTCTTTTTTTCCAAATATGAGGGTTTAAACACCCCCAGACAAAATAGGTTTGACAGGCATGTCTGCCCTCTCCCATGCCGCCATGCGGTCACCATCGAGCTCCCTCCAGAAACCACCATTATCGTCAAAAACTATAGTTGCCAATGCTAAAAATATTTATGTTACCTTGACCTGACCCAAACCTCATAAAACCTCCGCACCTCACCAAAATTCACTTTTGATTCTTCCATGGACCACATGCAAGACCCGCGTTGTCGAAAAAACATACCGAAAAGTATTTTTGAATCCTCAGTACATAATCTTTATCGTGATGGTGATGCTTCTCAAGAAAATTGACAGATAAATGTTGATTTGTATTTTCCCCTCAAAAATAACCTACCTCATAGAGGATCACCAAATCATCGAGGCTAGATCTATGCTTTACTATTGCCACTTCTTGGCCCATGAGCATTCTCCATCAAGATCAGAGATCGACGACACCTCCTTTTTTGACTTCTAGAGTATGTCGTAAATAGGAGAAAGAGGTGTTGTGGGGGGGGGGGGATCCACCTTACTTTCTATGTGGGAACACGTTGATAATGTAGAGTAAGTATTTTATTCTTTCATTAAATCCACCCCCCTCGCTGAATGTTTCAGCTCCACCTCACCTCAAAACCCTATGCCAACAAAGTTTTTGTCAAGACTAGCATAAACACGACATTCTAAACCAATCCATAATATCATAAATTCAATCTGAGACCTGGTTTATAGGTTATTCAAGCGGACCTAAAAAATAAATTTGTTTAATTTATTTACAGAAACACCCTCAATAACATTTTCTACAGTAGGACATGATAGAAAATATTATACCCCAACCATGGTAAAATGCATGCTTCGGACACAAAAATGACCTCATATTTCTGATCTTAGATAAAATTTGATACATAACACTTTTCTTCAATATTTATAGTATAAAAAACATTATATTTTTATAAAATTTATTATAGGAATACCGGGACACGGAATCGCATGCCATCTCAGTGCCTAGATCTATAATTATTCATCAAAATTTTCAAATGTCTTAGAGGGAAAAACTGTTTTTCTACAACATATTACCTATTGGGTTATGTTCTATATTGTATGGGGATTTAGTGATTATTTTATTTATTCACTAAAGGTAGATATATCAATATTAACTAGTGATAATGATTTTTTTAAACATGTGATAGAAGGAATAAATTATCATTCCATTATGGATCTTTTGATCTAATAGTGCTTCGAGTATAAAACTATAATATTCATTTTTTTTGGATTAAGTGATAAATTGAAAATTGAACATATAATAGAAAAAATATGAAATCGTTCT
This sequence comes from Viscum album, assembly GCA_963277665.1. Taxonomy (NCBI): domain Eukaryota; kingdom Viridiplantae; phylum Streptophyta; class Magnoliopsida; order Santalales; family Viscaceae; genus Viscum; species Viscum album. The sequence continues at coordinate 1,911,007,381 of OY728133.1, forward strand.
TATGATACAACGAAAATATAAGACCTAGTTATATAGGACCCATGGAAATTCCTATTCATATTAGGATGGTAGCCTATCGATTATCCCTTCCATCGAACCTTTCCCAGTTTCACAATGTGTTTCATTCATGTCTTATATGGAATTATATACTTGATCAATAACATGTGGTGATATCATGGTTATTACAAATAAGGAATGAGTTTTCTTATGAGAAACAAAAGAGAGGGACTGAGGATTTAATTGAGAATGTTCTATGAAATAATAATACTCATAGAGTTAATGTTTCGTGGTGAAACTCCCTATATGATGTTTCTATTTATGAACCTGAGGATAAAATATGAATATATATTTTCATTTGTGGGAACAAAGTAACTAATTTCATGGGTGAAATCAATTTTATGTGGGGTAGAATATAACAACAGAAGATTTTGTGGATTATGTTATTTCAAAAATAATTATATTCTTGAAATGTGTCATTACATACAACACCAAAATTAAGATGTGTTACATGCAACACTGTGTTCATCTTGTGTTAAATGAAACATTGTGTTTATATAATTTTTGGTATATTATTAATGTTTTATTATTTAAAATGATAGTTATCACCTACATGTTATAATAGAATTTATGAATAGTATTAAATAAATTATGAAAGTAAATATTCTACATATTTATATAAAATAAAATATTAGTCAATATTAAATTAAAAATAAAGATATAACTAATTAAAAATAATGTAAATATTATTCTGAAGAACTATTATGATGACAAAAAATGGGCTTGACATCTATAACTTTAAAAAATAACTTATTTTGAATTATTTTTATGATATTTATATTTTATATATTCAAAATATGTTAAGAATTAATCTTATATGTTTACTAGACTGGAGTTAAGAGTAAATCAAATTTTACAGTAAAAAATGAACATTTCTACAAAAAATATTGTGTTTTGGGTAATTATTTTAATTTTTTTACCCTTATATAAACTGTATTTTATAAAAAATCATTTTTAAAATTTTCAAAAAAAAATTTACATTGATTTTATGATTCTTTTCTATAAATTTAATTTTTTTAATAGTGAAAATTACTTTTCATTAATGAATTGTCATCTCCTTTACCAAATTTTAAAACACACAATTTTTTTGATATGTATTAAAATGAAAATTTTGTTCAATTATATATCTATTAGTCATATTTGTTCATTGTGATCTTTTTAATATTAAATTTTGATAAAAATAATTTAAAAACAATTTCACATTTTCTCTTTGAAAACACACTTTCCCATCGCCACTAGAGGATTAAATTTAAATTAAATTTATCCATTTTTATTTTTGAAAATTCATAAAATTTATTTTATATTTAGATTTAAAAAAATTATTTTTCAAGAATTTTATCATAATTTTTTACCATAATGAATAGTAAAAAATAAAAATATTTTTACCACAGTTGAGGTATAGATAAGTCTATTTATAGGTTAAACTAAAAATATTAATAACAGAATTAGAGAAAAACATTTCCAGCACCCATTGAATGAAAATGTTAAGAACTTATCATGTATAAGATCTATCATGGAACTTATATTTTTTCTTTTCTAAGGTGAAAAATGTTGGTACACCTTTTTCATTTCAAATATTTCATGTGTCCCACTAAGTGTACTTATAAAAGGCCACCCACAATGCTATTTAATTCACACATACAAAACCCATTATCTCACCTAGTATATACCAAAATCACATTATTATTTAATGTATCTCAATATATAATCCCATGTCTTTTATTAAATCCACCATATAATCCTTTTGATGTAAACCAAATGAAGGTGATTGAAGAAGAGGTAATATCCCTAATGAATGATTATATTTTATTTTGTTCTATAACTCAATCAATAATTTTGTAGTAAAGATGATATAACAACCTCAATACATTAAGAATGCTTTGATATTATTATAATGATTTAATTACTAAAATGAAATTTAATATTCAATAATATGGGTTACAAAATAATTGTTCTTGTGTACGACAGACTACTACCTCACAAACTGATGTTGTCAGTTTTCCGTTACCGCCTTTGACAACTAGATGTATAGATTGATTTAAAATTTATATATGAATTTTGGGACATTGTATTTGTTATAGAATCTTGAAATCACATATTCCTTGCATTGAGGGGATTCATAATCAGTATATTATAATTTCTCCATCCAAAGAAGTAATTAGGTCATATATTTTCTCTCATAATATGAATAGTGCTCAAGGCCCTCATGGATTTATAAATAATTTCGTTATGTTTTATCAAGATATCTTGATGGAAGATGTAACTTAATAATATAGGTAATTATTCATGGAATCATCCACAAAATATGAGATAAATGTAATATTCATTTCCTTGATACCCAAGTAGGAGAATGCACCTATTGTAAAAGACATCAGGCCAGTTTCCACTGGGAATATGATTCTGATACTCATTAATAATACTATTATGAATAGAATCGTGGACTTGTTAATGAATATATCACCATGAATCAATTTGGAATTTTTCCCCTTGAAGGATAATTCAACATTGTCTTTTCACAGCCTCAGATTGTGTCAATTTAATGATAAAGAAAATGTTGGGTGGTATTTTTGCACTCAAAATTGACATATCCAAAGCCATTGAATGATTAAAATACTGTTTTATCCTTGATTTTATTCAAATACATAGTTTCTAAAATACGTTCATCAAGCCCATCAACACCATTTTCATCTCCTGTAACCTATCCAATCTTATTAATGGAGCTCCCACAAGTTATTATTAGTTCACTGATATTGTGGGACAAGGTGGTCAACTTTTAGAACTTCACTTTTCAATTGTAAAAGATTAATTTATTAGATTAATCATTGAATTTGATATAATTATATTATATAGAAAAATATTATTTGGTAGGAATAATTATGTTCTAACACATCTACTGTGTGCAGATGACATTCTTGTGCTGGGTCAATCCTCGAAACTGCTATATCCACTATTGAGGCCTAATTTTTACAATATGATAATCATTCTTGGATATCCATAAGTTAAGTTAAATATTTCATTTTCGTTGGCTATGTATATCAATTGGTTGAAAAAAACATGATAATAAAAATTCTTGGTGTTACGAGAGGTTAATTACCATATAATTTCCTTGGTGCCTCTCTATTTTCTAGCAAGGTGAAATGAAATTACATGGATGACATATGCATAGGAATTATTAATCAAATGGCCTAGTAGAAGGGGAAAACCATGTATCATTCTATAAGATTGTTTATTTTTAACTATTTGAGCACCTCCATTTTTTATTATTTCTCATAGTATAGATTGCATAGGAGCCTCATAAAAGACCACCAATGGATGGTTAGAAATATTATATGGACTCAATCAGTTTATGAAATGGGTTTGGTCACTATTTCAAGGAATAATTTCATTAAACACATTGAATTGGGATGGATTGGAATTAAATATCTCAAGATCTTCAATGATATCTTTATTGGGAAATGCACTTGGAACTTGATTACTTTTGATGCTTCCGCTTACTTTTTATCAATCATGTTAAAAGGGAGACTTCTAAATGGTTATAAATATTAACTTGCATCCTCTATCTAGACACCCATAAAACAGTCCATAAAAAATATTATTCATGTTAAAAAATATATTGTTAGTAAGGGATATAAAATCAACTCGTGGACTACAACTTCCCTAGAAAACCCACTGTAGAACACTATCAACATTCCACATAAAATTTATAACAAGTGTATTTCCGATTTCATGTATCAAATATCCAACAATTACATCCTAATCCCACTCAAACCAATATAAAAATTCATAGGTATGGTTACCTGGATATTTATGCCCTCTTATGGAAATAAAATCACATTGGGAACTTCAATTACAAGGAGTTTTATACAATCACATGTGGTGGTTCCATTTGAACACCATGATGGATAATAAGATTCAGATCCAACTTTATTCAGCCTTCCAAATTACCCTTATTGTAGATAATATAGAAACATTGAATACCCATTTTAGATCAAATCCAATTACCTAAATATCAACATGCTTCTTCATAAACTATATATCTTCAAGAAGATGAGGGAATAAAAATTTTCTTTGTTGAATTTGTCTTTGGACATGATTTATGGGAGTACACAAGATCTATTTTTTTCATAAGGATTGACCAAAATATGACGTGTATTGCACTCATAGATGAAATCCAAAATGGTGGTTTCAGGGAAAAAATACAAGTTTAATTATATTCAGTAGTTTGGTCCATTTATTCAACTATATGGAATTCTAGAAATATAAAAATCATTGAAGTAAAGAATACCTTTATGCACATGGGAATGAATTTAGTTCACAATGATGTCTATGTAGAATCTATGTTACAAATAGTATGTATGAACAATACTATATGTGACATGAATATTCTCATACTATTTGGTGTAGAATGTGAACCAAGGAAGCCTAGAAAGACCATGTTCATTAATTGGATCCCTTCAATCAGCACATGGATTAAGTTAATGTTGAAGCAGGAATACTTGTTATGCTTAGACCCTCAGGTTGTGGGGGTGTCTTCCATACACACTGTGTATTAGTAAAAGGGTGTTTCTATAATTATTCTATAATTGTGGTATCATATGAATCTAAATTAATTTCTCTAGTTTGTGAAATTGGTTTTTTTGTCGAATATAATTAGAATTAATTATATAATGAATCTAACTATGATGATGTTGTGAAGGACTTGAAAGAAAATTCAATGGATTTTCCTTAGAGGATTTTACCATGCTGGGTTGAATGTCCTAACAATGCTGATCATGTAATATTTTTATTCTCTCCTGAATAAAGGGAGTAAAAGAAGTGGAGGATATTTCTTCAAATAATTTAGTCATAAAAATGGATATGATGTGGTCCTTTATTACAATTTCCTATTATTATTAAATAGTGGATGCATATATCTATGGCGTCATGTACTAATATTATTATAATAATCCATTATAACCATGTAATTTCTTATCTAGTTTTTTTTATAATTTATTTTTAGGAATGGAATTGTCTCAATCCTGAACTTTTTTTGGGTAATCATTAAATTCTGTGTGAATATGATAATTTTATTTCATTTGTAGAGTAGACTAACACCACGCGAAATGATGTGATTAGTTCATTATTTTCATGGAAGGTAATAATAAAGGGTTTATTTATAATATAATATTTATATATATTAAATAACAACAATTCTATAATCATAATATATTTTTAAACATTATTTATTTCAACACATCGAAAAATGGAAATAGTGTTTATAAGTATGTTTAGCCTACAGACTCTATGAATTATATATATCATTTTCAATCACTGAATTTCATAAATTTCTATAAATTAATATATAAATAGTATATATGATTTTAATATCGTGGATAAAATTATTTATATGATAGAATAAAGTTCAATTTAATGGGACCAAAAATAAAAAATCTAACCATATAAGAGAAACAAACCAGTTATTCCAATAAAGGTGACTTTTACATGGAATTGTTTATAAACATGTAATAAAAGGTCCATAATTAATATGAAAAGGTATTGTATATTATTTTATCATCCTATAATATATTTTTTTAATAAAGTGTTTATTCTAGAATAATTTTTAATTTTTATTATTGATGTCACAACATATTTTAATGGTGTTTGCCTCACATTTATTTTATGTGAGACACATGAACTATCGACCAATTATTTCTTTTCATAATTTTATATACTAATCATGAATATAATTTTTTATTTTTATCATTAATTTTTTTACATTTAGAGATACAATTTTGGATATCAAATTCATGGGGGTTTTGGTTCAATAGTTAAAAAAGCGTTAAGGGATTTTGATCTAAAATTTTTATCATAGGGTCTTATATATTTTAATGCACCAAGATTATTATAAAAGTTCTCTATACTACCAATATTTAATGTTATATGATAAATATAATAATTATATTGATTTTTTTTATTTAAATCTGATTATGATTTGAAATTACCTAATTGGTAACCCTTTTGTGTTTCAAACTCATCATTTATCAATATTTTTATGATATGGTTCCATTTATGTAATATTTTGATCTATATATAAAGAAACACATAAATTTATTTTTCTAATTTTTATATCTATTCAATAAATGTTTTTATTTATTTTTCATAGAATTATGTTTTCATTTTATTAACATATTGTTTTTAAAGAATTTTTTTTATTTCTCTCATAATTCAAAAAAAAATTCATACAAAACCATGTTATCAAAATATTATTTATAAATGATTTACCAATCATGAAATGAATTATTAAATAAACATTTACCCATGTTATATGTTTTTATAAATGTTTTGAATGAAATATAGACATTCTTCTACAAAGCATGCTTCCTTGGATTTTAACAATGGTAAGAAAAGATTATTTTTTTAACATGTTCAACATGAATATAATTTCATCCATCATGACCTTTTTTTGATTTGAAACATCATTAATATGTTTTAATGGATATTTTCATATAAAATCGTCTTTATAATGATATATATTATAAAATGTTTTTATTCATTGGGGAAATGTTATTATCCTAATGAAATGATTTATCTTATTTTTAATGATTCGATTATGAGTTTCAATGTTTATTCAAAAAAAATTATTTTCAAAAATTATTAAGATGTTCTAGTTTTAAAAAATTAATTTTAATTAAATGTAATTTTCAAAAATAAATGTTCCTTGGGTTTTTTCAAAATAATTTTTCTAAAAATGATTAAATCCTTTGATGTTAATTTTACTTTAATTGGGATATGATCCAATGATTTCATTACTATTATTTATCTAAATTTATATTTTTGTATTGAAAATATGTTTATGAGACTCGTTTCAAAGATATGGGTCATACCATGATAAAAATAAAATGAAAACATCCTTATTTTCCATCAGTCATGATTTGATAAAATGATGAACTGATTATTAATCCTATTTCTTTTCCACGATTAATATTGTGATTAACTATTTATGAACCACATTTCAATTCTTACATAAATATATGATTAGTGATTTATAATTATATAGAACATATACATATTATTTTAATTTTTATATCGGTGGTACATATATGCTCTTCCAATTAATTCTGTATTTAATCATATCTCTGGATATAATTGTGGGAAACAATTCAATGAGCATGGTAAAATATAGGAAATAGTCGAGTCAAGATCTATTATGGGAAACATGTATATCCTAATCAACTATAAGAATCAAGTGACTCATTTTATAAAATTGAAAAAGGAGGTGATTAATGATCTACTATGTTATTGGTCTTGGTAGTTTACCATGTCATATGAAATTTTCATCATTATTTATGACGGTTACACACCTTTTAGATGTCATTTTATGGTTCATTACTGATTTATGATGATTTCTCACTTTTATTAGAGTTGTTTTTTGAAAATGATATGGTTTACTATCATGAATCATGTTTATGATATATGATAGGTTGGGTGTTAACATTTTAATTATGTTCTTGATTGTACATAATTATTCATATATTATTATTTCTTATTAACATTGATTGATATTTCTTATTGTTACCCTTATAGTGCATCTCAGCTAACCTATTCTTGTAATTTCTTCTTCATTCTATGAATGAATGTTCAGTTAGGGTATGCGTAAGATAAGTACTGTATTATATGATAATTGTTTTTGATATTAAATATCATTCATGAACTATGATGATTATATTTATAGTATCTAAAGGAAAAAAATTATGATCCTATGATGTGTGATTGTGTAATATAATGAAAATTTATCAAAAAATTAGATATTTATGTATGAAAATCATGATTATCTATAATACTAGTTAGTATGAATTTTTATTTATTTATTTTCATTATTTTAAATATCAAATGTAATAATTTTTGCATTATCTTTTTTATTGTATAGAAAACCATGAAATATAAAATTATTTGGTGATTATGTGATTAATATTATTTCAAAAAATGTTCACTATTTTAGGAACCATATATCGTTAAGATAAAAAGAATATGATTGGATATTATTTGAGGGAAAAAATATGAATTTTCTAATAAATAATTTTTAATTCAAATATGGTTTTTGGTGATTAAAACTATATATGGAAATTATTATCCTATCCAGAAGATTATATGATTAAGGTATATACTAGTTGGAATGAGACATTTGTAGTGGTAGATGTTATTTGAAGATAAATTTTAAATAAATAGGAGATGATTATGTGATAAAATATTTATGATTTTTTATATTCAATATTTTCTATAATATTTTGACAAATTTTAGTGATAAATATTTATTAAATAATATATGATGAAATTTTGGTATTACTGTTGAATATTTAAAATTAAGGTAGGTATTCTTCATATGAATGTTATTTAATTTATACAATTATCAACTATTTTCGTAAAATATATTATATCGGTTAATATTTAAATATAGTAGGAATATATTGTTAAAAATTTATTGATTATTTGATAATAATATGTTTATTTTATTGGTTTTGGACAAAAAAAACTCATCCTAAATACTCAACTTTTTGTGAAAAATTATTAGGTTATGGCATAAATTAATTAAAAGATGAATTAGGTTTCATAAATTATGTATATTTAATAATTCCATTATTATAGATAATAAAAAATTTACAGACTACATGATATGTATCATGAAATAAAAATTTTATCCCTCTATATCACTCTACTGTGAAATCAACATGAATTTTTACTGATCAGAGATTTTTTGTTTTGTGAATGTAAATTTATTTATGGCCATATTCTCCATCACTCTCTACCTGTCCATGAGAGTAACATTATTCTATAATATTAGTTTTTTCACATCCCATGAATTTTTTCCAACAAGTAATCCTAATTTTGATTAATTCTAGATATCCTTCAATCTTCTTGTTTCTCTCTTTTCTTGTGGATGTTTTATAAAAACAAATTTCATTATGGGATTTCAATAAAGTTATTTTGAACATTCCCAATCCTTTTTTCAATACCATGTTTAAATTGTGTGTCATGGGATTTCCTACATAGAAAGATATTGTAATATCGAATATTTTTAAAAAAAGAAAGACTATATCTGATAGCATATAAGATACACAACTCTAAGATTCAACGTATAATAAATTGTTATTATAAAAATGTGACCATTATAACCTAGCCCCTAAATTGGATGTAATGAATAGTATTATCTAAATTATGAAGTATATAATTTTTTTAAACATTTATAATAAATATATTAATTCTTATAGAAGATGTGCTTTATTTTTTAAATAGAATTGAATATTTAAAAAATAAATTTTCATTGAAAATAGTATTTCCTATTTTTATGTGGGAATATAATAATTTATAAAAAAATTTAAAAATATATTTTATATTTTTAATTTAATTTTTTATTTCATACTTTTAAAATTTTAATTGGATGAATTTATAATAATTTTCTATTGATTGATCTTTAATGAGTATTTAATATTATATATTTTTATTAAAAAATTATTTATTTCATTTAAAAATTCATATTCTATTTTGGAGTACATTTAAAATTTTACAAGTTTCGTTATATTTATAAAAAAATATATATTATTTTCAAAATGGATTTTATTTTTTAATTTAGTATAAAAACGTTTTAATTTTTGATATCCATTTTTCAAAAAAAAGCTTTCTTTTGATTTCCTTATTATATTTAAATTAAATTATTAAATTTATATGTATTGAATTATTAAAAATGTATTCCATATTTGGAATTAGTTTTTCTAAATTTTATATCATGTTACATTTTCATATTTATATATTATTAATAGTAAGTAATTTAATTTTTGATACATGGTTAAAGGGTAAATCAGTTAATTTGAGGTTATGAAATGATTAATATATATAAAATAATCTAAAATTTGCCCAAATTTTATTTTATCAGTCAATTTAAGTCATTATAAATCAATATTTTCTTATATAACCATTTTAAGTTGTGATATGACTATATATCCTATAATCGTTTATGTAAATAAATGTCAAGAATGTCACACCATTGATTTTAATGAAATGAATATTTTTAATAATTTACTAGCAAGATGATATGTTCGGTTAAAAATATTATTTCGAAAAGGGATTATTCTTTCATCATCATGATAGTTTAATTTTTTTATAAATAATTACTTTCAAATTTTAAAAAACAATGACGAAGTAATATTCCCCTTAATAGAAAAATATTATAAATAGTAATAATATTTTTTAAATGTTTTATAATTTGGTAAAATTTATGTTATCAAGAAATTTTAAAACATCAAATGACATTCTGTTGATCTATATATTTTTTTAATGAATTTTATATTCTATGATGTTATTAAAATGAATGTAAGGAATAATTCAAAAAATATACATGAATGACCCATTACAGTAAATAATATATTATTAAATAATTTAAAATTATAATAATTATTAGATTAAACCACGTTATTATGTTATGATTTATAATATCATTCATCTTCCATTTATTGTACATTTAAAAATTATAGTAACAATATTTACCATCAAAGAGTACCAATCATTTTCGTGATGATAACTATGAAAAGGGTTACTAAGAAGTCATTAGCAAATAATAAGGAGGAAATCATAGTAAACAATTTTCTAATTTTACTTTCTTTTGAGGATTTTGACCCATCCTCATCTAGTATTTTGAATAAATAATTTAATAGAAATATGGAATTAAAAAATAAATTCTATTATTTTAATATTTGAGAAATTCTATGAGGACCCCATGCTTCTCCTACAAAATAACATATCTTCATATCTTTTACATGAAAGATGAATACAAATTTGGTTTTCAAAATCTTTGAAAAAATACCATCCTATAATCCCTCATCTTTTTACATAAATATATTTTTTATGAAAAATAAAACTCTAATAGGGCTAATAGTGTTAATAAAAAATAACTATCCCAAGAAGACGTATAGTTTTAACTACATGGCATTGTTTTATTTCTTATTCCATCACCTAAAAATATTATTCAACTATAATTATATTATTACATTAGTATCCTTAATATTATGCGGGATCTTATTGTTATTTTCACAACCTATGTTCTTCTCCGCTTCCATCAAATGGGAAACAATACTATCATTTAGGGGTACGGTGGACGACCACCTCGTGAACCAATGAAATTCATTCTCTGTCACTTTCTTTCAAGAATTGTTATAGTGATTTATTTAATATATGTATATGATATCAATGACAAATTCATCATTTCTTAAAAATAATATATCTTTTAAATTCTTACCTTTTCATTTAAAAAAATGGATAACGTTTTTCATGCATACGTCGGGACTACTACCATAATGAAGTGATGTGATATGTTTTTCATCAACACAAAACATGAATTAATTATATAATTATATTGAGATAATTATTATGATATTATTTTTATTATTATAAATATATAAAATATTCCTTACATTCATTCCATAATTAAAATTAAAAAATGGGAATTTTAATTTTGTATATATGCGACTTATAGTCTCTATGATTGTAACATGGTAAATTTTTCATAACCATATTTATGGGTCCTTAAGAAAAATATAATTTATGAAAAAAATGAAAATTATTTAATTATTACTCTATATTATGGTATAATAAAATAATTGGATATTGTCTCCGAACCCATTTCCTTTCTGACATATGAATGAAATATCACCCAAACACACCATGTAAACATAATGGATTATTTAATTGTATATAAAATTGTATTAAATGATATAATAGAATAATGAAAATATAAATGGATAAAAATAAATAATAATATTTACATAATATTTTTTTGGAATATAATTGAAATACATGTTGTTTTATACTATATGTAAGGGACTCATTAAATTTAAACCTACTTCAATTGATATGATGATTTGATTATAGAAAATTTGTATTCCTTATGTGTGGTTTTAAAATTATTTTATGACTAAATTTATATAGACATAAAATTACTATAAATTACAATTTATGTAACATTATATCAATTTTTTTATTAATAAATATTTTTTTTGTAATGTTTTACTTTCATTACATAACCAAAAATCAAGGCTTTATTTTAACATATAAGAATACAATGAATATTCCAGCAGCTGCAACCGTTATTTGATCTTTTAATAACAATTTATTATTTAATGTATTATTTAAATGAAACACAACCATCTCATTGTATAGGTGAATTTGGTTTCAAATGGGTGTTTTCAAAAGAAAATTGTATTATGAATGATAAAAATGTTTTTCACCGAATTTAAAAAGAGTTTCTCAGGGTTTTATTCCTAATAAATTTATTGGACATTGTGTATGAAGGGTTTATCCAAATTAAAGATCAGAAGATAGAATGATATATATTATATGATTTTTAGACAATTTTTATCAGATGAACCCAATATATCATATATGATGGGGGCACCAAGATAGTTCTCTATTGTCTTAGGTAATTGTTAGGATTTCAAATGATTTATTTTGGATGTCGGACATCTGTTTATTTAAATAGTAAGTGTTTAGTAATGTTTTTAATATGATTATGGTTCACATAATCTAAACGAATTTTATATAATTACTAATGGGTTTTAATTAAATTATTTTAATGTTAAAAATCTATGATAATGATATTTTTAAACATGATGTTATTTTCAAATAAATATGTAGTTTTTGAAGAAATTTCTTTTCATGGTTCATCATATTTATCAATTGATTAATGTATTTTTTTCTATTAATTTTTCTTAATGAGATTAATCTTTCATCATATATATTAATTCTCTTTTATATGGTTTAACAAATGGTATTCAAAAACAAAAAGTTATCTTGGATGTTGTTATAATTTTCATAAAAAATTATGTTTTATTTAAAAATTAATGTATTATTATCAAAATGGATATTGATTAGTGTTTTATGATTTGAATAAAATATTTCTTATATGATATATGAGTTAACTATCTAAAATTGTAATCCAAAATGATATTTTGGAATGAAAAATTGAATTTTCGTTTTCAGTCAATAGAATATGACATGTACAAGAATTGGTCCTCAGATATTAAACCCTTTAACATAATTTATTTATTTTGCTGATGAATATAAATCCTATATATAAATAATAATTTTATTAATTAAATATTTATGAACAGTACATATATCTATAATATTTTCGAACAGTCATTTAAAATTTTTCTCTACATTTATATTATATAGTTCTTAACTATTTTTAATATTTGTTGTGATTAATAATTATAATTTTGTACTAGTTTAGTAATAGAGTGGTTTTTCACCATTATTCTCCAAAGATAAATTATTATAGAATAATAAAATGTGATATAATTAATTATTTATAATTATTTATCACGTTGAAATTTCATTATATGGGGTTTTTTCTTAAAACAATTAAAATGAAATCGATGATGATCATGCATCAATGATTTTTTAAAAACAATCAACTTTGTATTAATTATAGAGATTTCTGTTAATGATAAGACTATAGAAAAACATATTTTATTATTTATATCACCTATTATCATATAATAGTTTCATATATTCATTAAAAATGTTATTTTCTATCATATGTCATGTAGGTTTTTATACTACACCAAACATGAATGTACCATAATTTATAGTCTAGTACGGTTATGGCAGTTGTATCTTTTTAAATAATATCATTATTCCTAAAGAATGATTATATTATTTTTATATATTAATCATTTTAAATAATATTTTAGTATATTTTAGTTAAAATGAAATTGATTCTATATGAAGACAAAATATATTACTTTATGGAGGTGGTAGTCCGAACACCCACGGAAATGAAATTTAAATTATTTCATAACAGAAGATGGCTCTGATAGTGGATAGTTATTAAAATAGAATAATAATATTAATTATACCTATAAAAATTATTACATTATATAGAAATAGTAATATTATAATAGGTATTGTGGAATTTAAATGAAAAGATGTTATGGAAAATAAGTACATATTTTGTGCACTTGAGTTATCCCTTAGAGGACTCTATAAAAATTGATGTCTGAGGATAAATTAAAATCAATAAAATAAGAAATATTTTAAGATTAATATAGGTAAATTAAAAATGTATTAGTTTCAATATGAAACTGCAATATTGGAGTGGACTTGAATGTGTTGTCATACACCCCTTTTATAAGTGGTGAAAATCGTATTTTTTATAAATATTACAACTACTATAAATTGAGTGAGTGATTCAAATGTCAAGAAGGATCCAAAAAATTAAATAATGAGTTATGGATTAAATTTGTTTCAATATACACATCCATTATGTTCCATTCATATTATATAATAATTACAGTCATTTACTATTAGAATATAATAATATATAAATTTTGGTTTTACCATGGTAATTAATTATTATATAAGTAATTTTATTATAATTCATAATTTTTCCATTATTGCATAATTTTATCCAACTAAAACCTAATAGTAAATCCATTTTATCAAGTAAAAGTTTTATTTTTAGGAAAAAATATATCATAACATTTGTTCGTGTGACAGGTTAAAACCCATGTTTTGAAAAAGAGTATTTTTATTCCTTGAATTTCTGTGGAGGAATTATTATCAAATTATTTTATTTTGTGGTAATAAATTGATATATTATTAGAAAAATAATACATATGTGGATTTCAATGAAATGAAAAATCGAAATTTTATTTTAATAATATTTAATTAATATTAATAACAAAAAATATTTCATTTATTGGAACATATTTCATATGTTTCTTAAAAAAGTTTTCCAAAATTCCAAATATAATTTATAAATGTATGGTTTAACCAGTTAATACATAATTTATCATGAAATTCTTTTATAAAATTAATCATATCCACATGTCAAAATATTTAACTATTTTTAAATATTTTAATATAACCCTTATTTTTTTCTATTCAATTAAAAATCATTTTTATTAAAAATATCAAAATAAACATTAGGATAGTAATTTAATTTGTAATTATTAAATGGTGTTAATTTTGAAATTTTTTTTTTCTAAAGTATATAAATTTATCTTCAAAATGAAAATTGAAAATATTAATTCAAGCAGCTTAAATTTAAAATAACATTTATAAACATTATGTCATCTGGATATTGTTTTTTACTATTTTAGAAATTATACAATGTCAAAAAACAATTCAATATATTTAATAATTATATATTTTCATAATAATCATCTAACTTGTTCTATTAAATTCATTAATACATTATTTTAGAATTGGAAATCCTTTATAATATTAAATTATACAATTTATATATCATCTAAATGATAGAAATTAAAAATGGATAAAATAATATTCTTAATAGTTGTTTATTATTCATAATTTTTTCTAATATTCATATAATATCTTGTGGATTGTTTAATTTTGGTTTTAATGTTTTAGTAAATTTTTGAATACATTAGATTGATTTGATAAAAAGAAATATAATAAAATCTTATGGTGTTACACCCAAATACTGAATATTCCATGACTCTTTGGTCTCCAGTTGAAGTATTAGATGATGTATATTCAATCAAACTTACTTATACCACATAATTGAGAATAAAATTTTTTATATTCTTCATTTCATTGTACAAACATTATTTAAAAATATAGAAGTTGATACCTTACTAATTTTCTCCATATTTCAATTATAATTCATCTTGATATTCTATTTCTTTTTATACTAGTGTACATGATTAGTATCCTTTATGAATAATTATATATGGATGTCTTAATCATTAAATAAATCCATTTTGGTGAAATGCCTCACCAATCACTGTTGAGTTCTCTTCAAGATAGTACATGTGCTTCCCACTACAAAAGATCTTTATTTCAAATCTGATTTTGGATATACTCAAACATCAGTTTTTTCTCCATGAGTGAATTAATAAAATACATAAAAAATTCATTATTAATGAATATGATGTTAAAATAGGAAAACCCATAAATACTTCCATTATGACTCCAAAATTTCCTCATATTCTGCTAAATTCATTCACATGATCTGACAATTATCATCATACAAAAAAATCAGTTAGAAATTTAACAATTTATGATTTTTTAAAGATTAATTGTTTTTTCATACATTCTTTCCAAAACCATCATAAAAATATCCATATATTTTAATCTTAAATACTAAAGGAATGATTCCATTGAAAATATATCATCACTATCACTAGTTCTATTCTATCCAACTGTTCCCAATACACATTCCCTAAATTACATAGAAGTTTAATTATTATAAGAAGGTATCGTCCATTATAAATAAAATATTCCTACAACTTTATTCTCTAGAGTTGAAAATATTATCCATACAATTTATTCAATGAAGTATACCCTTTTTCAAATTCTATAAATAGACTAAAAGTAATCTCACTAAAAATATAAATTCAAGGAATGGAAGATAAAATAAGGAAAAGTTTCCCCCATTTTGTTGAGAAATAATCCATAAGTTATGAAACTTATTATTTGTATAGAGACCCTATTACCTCTTTTAGTACTAATAAAATCCCGAGGTTAACATTCTTGTGTCCACAAATAGTTTCCAACGAATAGTTCAATAAGAAAACATCTATAACTACGACCTTCTTCACTAAGTGTAAAAGAAGTATTCTTTTAGTGTATACTGTTAAAAAATTCAACAATTCATTAAAACAATAAAAACTCATTGATTTTTTAAATGTAACATAAAAAAATAACTAACAAACAAGGAAATAAACATAATTTCATAAATGGATTTACATTAATTATTATACATGTACAGAAAATAGAGTGTTGCCTTCTTAATATTCAATAGATGTAAAAATTTATACTGAAACTTACAAAGAAATTTGTAGTCATATTTCATTACAATGTATTAACTATCTGTATATACTATTTATAAATAATATGAACTATTTGTATCGGTGAACTATGTAGATCATCACTCAAATCCATTTATAATAAACCCTATAATGTTATTTGGATCACACAACCTTCCTACATTGATGGGAAATCATTAATTTTTAATTTTATTAATTATTTATAGTAAATTCATTTGACATTTCCATTTATAATAGTAATCTTTTATATAATCAACATTCTAGAGTATTTTATGAATATTCTAGAGCATTGATACGCCACAAGAAGATCTGAACTCTTGTTGGTTCTACATCTTCTTAATGATATTGAATAATCATATCCCATAGACCAGGTCCAGAAAACATCCATAAAATATTTTATTGAACCATGAAAACTAGATTCAAATCACTATATTATGTTCTCCCTAGGTTTGTAAATTTCTCTATGTAGTTTCTATTCCATAAATTGTTATGAAAACCATACATTTTTTAATAATTTATTTACACTTTGTTCATGGATCACCAAAATAGTGATCCATTATTCTATCATAGAATCTATGATTGAATACATTTTCCTTAAATCATCTTCCACTCTATTGTGATTATACATCAATTCCTCGATTACATTTAATGATTGATTATTTCATGATGGACTGAACCTCATTCTGTTACTCCACAATGGGAGGGGATTTTCGCCAGCCCATTCCATTTTTAGCAACGAATTTATTAACACGTTAATGAAAAATGTCATATTTTATCTCCTAAATTTCAATTTACTAGAACCTGTTAAATTATAAAAATATCATGAAAATTAATCAGTTATTATTTGATTAATTTCTATAACTATCCGGATCTGGGTACCAGCCAAATGTGCCCGGAACTAGGTTAGTCACATAACCTCAAGAATAGTACCCCAAATTCCTGAGGTTATTGACTAGGAGAAAGGGATAACGTACGAAATTAGGGAAACAATTCCCTCATTCAAAGAGTACACAACAGAATCTAAATATAAAACCAATGAAAAAATAGTAATAACATAAAAAGTAAACAACAGAATACTGAATGAAAATACAACAGAATCCAATATATATATATATATGATTCATAGAATTTTCACCTCTGAAGAAAGCCATAAAAGTATCAATACCATAAGTAAATAAAGAAATCGAAGTATAAAAAACAAGTAAAATTTTAATAGAATCACAAGCCTGATCATGGTCCCATGCTCTCCAACTCCAACTACAATCAAGTACCTAATGAATAACGGTGATTTTCCTTATCAATACCTTCAATCATATAATCAGTTTGGGTCCAAAAAAATACGCAAACAGGGTGTGATATGAATCCCATTAGGAAACCACTAAAATATATGTTCCTAACTATTAGTGAATATATACATCAGGTAATATGAATAAAATGAATCAATAAACTAGGAAGTAATCTAAAGTAAAAAATTATATATTTTGCAATTGCATTCATTTACATATATCAATTATTCATTCAACTGAATTATGTAACCCTTGGATCTAACCAAATATCTATATCATCCGTGTAATGTAAAAAAAATGTCTCAGAAGACCATCTAACTAATCAAGTACGTCCGAATCCAACCTAGGGGTATATCATAGGAGACACATCAAATTAATTAAATTATTCATAAAAAACCTATAGGAAATCTATCACAGTCTATCCCGTTTGGTCCAACATTACATTAATCAATTAGAAATGAACACATGGGAAAGATACCATAGTTTAAACCCCAGGGTAAAACATTCTACAACAAGTCTCTCACAGTACTTTACAAATAAACGTGGATACCCCCATAGTTTTCCTAGACAATGTATCTCGTGGTCCTTTTTAAATAAACATATAAACCCCCGTATACATCCTAGAAAAAGTATCTCAGAGTCCATTGTAAGTAAACATGGAAACCATGATTGTTTTTTTGTCCAAAGGCTTTTATGGTCCATTGGAAATACATGTAATTTTATATAGTCAATAAAAATTTATCCTAACAAATTCACTACCTAGAATACAAGATGAATACCTAAAATGAGTATCCAAGTTCTTACAAATATCCAATCTTAATGAATTTCGTCCCTAAATTTACCTTCAAAGGGTGGTGAAGAAGAATATGTGAACAATTACGGCCACTGTGATTGTACAACAACCTTCCTCTCCAAAGTCTCATCCTACACTCCCTTGTGCTTCCATATCACCCGTAACAGAGGAACAAACAATCCATTGAGTACCTTTATGCGGTAATCCATAAAAAAAATTGGGTGCTCCTCAAAGGACGAATCCACCTCCAACTCAACCTTTTTAGGTTAAAAAACATGAGACTGGTCTAAAAATCAATGAATTAGTTGAGAATCGTGAATGGTGTCGTGCATAGCTCGGTTCCTCTGAGGCAACAAAAACTGATAGGCAACCCTCCTGAATCTCTCCATAACCTCAAATAGCGTGACATATCTGAGTAAAATCATCCTCAGTGTTCTGATACTCCAATGTCCCAACCTCGTTGTGACACATAAAAAAAACTTAATCTCTGGCCTAGAACACCAGAGGTCTTCTCCATCGATCAAAATAATATTTCTAGAGTGACTGCATAGTAGCCATCCTCTTCCGAATCAACACCCCCAACTTAGTGGTCTCCTAGACAATATGTGGCCCCAACATAGCCACATATTCTGCCTCCATCCAAAATAGGGGTGATCGGCATGACCAACCGTACAAAGCATCATAATGTATAATCAGAATTTCCACATGAAAACTATTATTATAGGAATATTCTGCCAGGGATATGTGTCTCTCCTAATATTTCTTGAAATCTAGGACATATGCACAAAGCATGTCCTCCAAAACTCGAATCTTGCATTCGGAAATTCCATCTGTCTGTGCAGGGTAATTTGTACTACGAAGTACTTATGTAGAAAATTCCAAATCTAGTCCCTTCCAGACACGAGATCTTAACCGGAAATCCATGTATGAAATGATATATTGTAGAACCCCATGAAAACAAGCTATCTATCATATGTACAACATTCCAATCTCATCATCACTGAAGTTTTCCTTGACCGAATGGAAATGTGAATCCTTCATCAGTATTTCAAATAAAACCCATAAAAATAATTTTTAGGTGACCTAGGTAAACAACTCATGAAATCCATTATGACATCATTACACTTCCACTCATGAATAGGTAGCTCTTGTAATATCCATGTCGATCACAGATTCTCTTCCTTCACCTAATGAAAGGTGGAGTATCATATAACAAAATTAGATTCATCCCTTTTCATGTCTGGCCACCAATAATGACGTTGTATATCTCGATACATCTAGGTGTCACAAGGATGAACTTACCATACTAAGGAATGAAAATCTCTCAATAGCTCCTCGCTTATGTCCAGTCACACATATGTGTGCCCATGAAAATTCAAAACCTCATCATCACTTTCGGTCCCCAATGAATAGGGTCCTCACCTAACAGACTCTTTAAAAGGACAAGGCCCTCAGGTTCGGATAACTACCACATTATCACTTGATCATGTACATAAAGATAACAACTATAATAGAATTAATCATCTACCACTGCTTTTCATTCCCCACTAAATGCATCTCAGAGAAGAGATCCATAATCTACCATTCACAGCTGGCCTCTCGAACTGCATGTATCTGAGTCCTACTACTCAACACATCATCCACTCTTTTTCCTTTCCCTGGCATTTAGGCATGTTCAATATAAAAATACTAAATGTACATAACTCACCTTCACTATCTCAAATTAAGATCCCACTGAGAAACTATTTACTTGAGGCTTTTTTGGTACATATACACCACTGAATTCTCTCCCAAAAAATAATATCTCTAACAACGTAAAGCATGAAAAACTATAGGTAACTCATGATCAAGCATTGGTTATTTCCTATCATCTGACCTCACCTGCCGAGACATGTACTCAATGACACCTTCACCATATATAAGAATTGTTCCTAGCTCGATACCTGATGTGTCATAGTGAACAGTGTAGTTCTTGTCCTACCCCATAAAAAATAAAATCGATGCTAAAGTATATCTCCCCTATATCTCCTAAAAGTTTGAATGGTAGGATTCAATACACAAGTACATCACACCCTTATTAGTCTTTCCCATCAATGGAACTACTATGTTTGAAAATTCCTGAATAAAGCATCTGTAGCAACCAGCCATCTCCCGAAAACACTATACATCAAAGATGCTCTTTATTTCCTCCCAGGAAACAAATTCTCCCACCTTCTCTAAGTCTATTGATACTTTTGTATTTTAGATTACATTACCCATGAAATGAATCTGGTCAATCCAAATGTGGCACTTTTAGAGCACAGAAGATAACTGATTCTCTCTCAGTGTACTCAATAAGATCTCAAGATGGATGGCCTGGTTGTGTTGAGTGTGAGGGTAAAGAAAGCTATCATCCATGGAGACTTCCACAACATAATCCAAGTAAGGATGGGACACTTGGTTATTCAGTTCCATGAAAACTATTGGCGTGTCTGTGAGATTGAAAAACATGAACAAATACTTGTATATATCATAACTTTTCCAAAAGGCTATAAGAGGTATATCTAATGGTTTAATGCACAACTGATGAAAACTGGATCTCATTTAAATCTTCGAGAACACCCAGGCTTCTAGAAGCTGTTCAAACAAATAATTAATTCTCAAAAAGGGATATTGTTTCTTGACCATCAACTAGTTCAACCTCCATTAATCCAAACAAAGTATGAGGGTACCATCCTCCTTTACAAAAGGACATGTGACCCCAAAAGAGAGTAAAATTCATTATTAACCCCTCTACCTATAACTCTTATAACTAATTTTTTAGGTCCTATAATTCTGTTGTAGTAAACCAATAAGGTGGAATGGACACTGGTGCCACTCCTGGAACAAGCTCAATAGAGAAATCATCCAATTGTTAGGAAGGTAAACCTAAAAAGTCTTCTAGGAAGACACCTATTAAATTATCTAACACTAGATGAAAGTACATCTGTGAAGTCCCCTGGTAATCCAAATATAGACTAGCAATTTGGGTTGTGATTCATCCCAAACCTTGATGCTCGGGTCCAACTCTACTAGCATAGGCATCCCTTTCACCCTAGTTGTAGAAAATAAATGCCCTCTGGGAATTTGAAACTCACCCTATGGTGATAGAAGTCAACAATGATATAAAAGGAGACCAACCAGTCCATTCTTCGAATGAAATCGAATCATGTCATTTCTATGACATAGTGGTCCCCTAAGAAGTGACACCCACCAATCTCAAGAGAGAACTCGTTTCACTATCATACACTAGTCATACTAATCAACAATGATGATTCAAGTGTCATGAAATAATCACAAGTAATGATACATATCCCAAAGCACTCCACAATGGAAAAATATATAAAACTATGGGAAACCCCTTTATAAAAAATGAAGATGTTAAAACCGAGGAAACATGAATCATACCTCTAACCATAGAGTGTCTGGGATCCTTATACTGCTGGTTCTACTCCATCTCCAAATTCTGACCAGTACCACAACCTTGTGACCCTACATGGCTAACCTTAGCGGATCCACCATGTTATCATTGAAAACATGTTTTATGGCTACCACGACATCGACCATATCCTTGGCCTGAAGACCCCAACGAACCACATCCCCAATTCTTATGAAGATTTAGTGCCCCCACTCTTCTATGTGGAATCGTAACCGATCATATCCCACATGATTCTAGTGAGAACATCATGTGATAACACTAATGATGGTCCATCTATCCACAATATCGGCACTAAAATGTGTTTCTATGGAATTGTGGTCTCATGTTACCACTTTTACCATAATGGTAGCACATCACCTAGCTACATAAAGATACATCCCTACTACTGGAATCACCGTACAATGTCTCATTATGGTGGCTCTGGATATCAGGCATTGGAGCACCATCCCTGAATGCAAAAACACCCTAGATCACAACTCTAAACGACCTTAGATTGCGCTCAGAAATCATGGTTTATTTTATTATAGAAGTCACCAATTTCAACCAGAAAGCATTCAACTTCGACCAGATGTCGTACCTTAGACCATCTTGAAATTTCATAGCCAGTGAGAACATTTCACCCCTAGAATATGTGTGAAGCACTGATTCTATGTAAAGCGAGAGGATTAATCCATCACTAAATGAACACCCGGTTCCAAATTCATGAACTCCAGGTATTGGTCTTTACTCAAAGTCTTGGGGTAGATTTATTTATAGAAAGTCCTATAAAACACTTCCCAAGACATATCCCAATGACATCCATCCTACGAAACAATATGCTGCCATCTCATGTGGGAATCACGAAACATGTATGTTGTGAGCTTCACCCTCTTATTAGGAGGAGTTTTATAATTCTTGAATATAGAAAGCATTGCCTCCAACCATGACTATGTATCATGTGGTCCTCTATCTCAAAAAAGTTAGAGGTTGCAGCTACTGGAACACCTACATCAACTCTTCCATAGTCGGGGTAGGATGTGCTGCAGCCTGAAAAGTATTCATTAAACTCATAAAGCCTCCACAGAACTATTCATCAACACATTTTTCCACTAAAACAGCTATTTCCCAAACAGACATGATTGGAGGATCTGTTGGTGGTCCCTCCTCTACTATTGTTTGTGCCGGATCATCACTTTATACCAGGCATAAAACTAGAGGATGTCATGGTGACATGAATCGGTAATGTCAACGATCAACCTCAGCTTGATAATAATGAAAAATCCAACATTGAAGTGCAGGAATGGAATATGTGAAGAAAAGACTGCAAATATTTCAAAAGGGGGTTACACGTCGGGTAGAACAACTAAACACAGTGTTCCCTTAATACATAACATGGTTTTGTACCCCTAGAAACCTAGTATGTCTACACCCCATACACATGGAATGTTCCTCATGATACATGCCATGTTTTTGAATATTCCCTCCGAACTAGGTACTTCTACTTGGCTAGAGCTGGACGATTCTACTAGTGTAACACTACATGTCATGACCACTCTAGAGATGGCGTGTATAATAAAAATTCCATCCACCCCTGTCATTAGTTATACGACCGAATACGTGGTTGACTATAGAACAATGTGTACTAACAATACATAACATGTTCTACCAAATGTTTACAAACCCCGTTTCTCTTCTCAGACAATTAGTTACATGGTCAAAAGATACACGACATTTAAATATGGTACACAATGTGTACTTTAAGAAAAGGAATTTCTTCCATTACAGAAGAATACATGGAATATTTTCATAACATCACACTCTGTCATTACTGGGTTTTCCAGATAGTAATCTTCTGAAACTTATTTTGAATCCCAAAATCATAAAATTAATCCAAGGAATGTACGTTCTAATCCATCGGAGCCCATACTCCCCATGAATCAATGCTTGACATCCACATACATATCCTAACAGAATTCAATTAATGTTCAATCATGTTCCACCAAATTCCGATCCAAGAGGTTCCATAACACCATAGGGACCAAATCATGTCATACATCGTAATGAAAAATTACATATACAAATAACATATAAAAATAGAATGTATATCTATCATGGAATCTATCACAAAAACATACATACCAAGCACAAAATCTATCACAATATCATGAAATCAATAATTCGATGTAAATGGCATGGAAAAAATTCATGGAATGTGATTTCTAACAAGTTCCTATATAATGCATGTGATGGAATACCCTCATCTCATCGAGTTTCAACTAATTAAGACCACAAATAATAATAATGTTAACAGCAAAATACATGGGTATAATGGTGAAATAAAATCAAATGTACCAATTTCAAAACCAAAAAAATTGAAATATTCAAGGTAGCTTGGATTTTCTCATTACAAAGGGTAGATACTCCAATGAAAATATAATTACCAAGATACATTTACATCCTATCACATTCTAATCTTTCCAAACAGTAACACAAATAGGAATTAAAGTCACCCTGATACAACTTTGTAACATCCTGGATCCAGGTTCCACCCAAAAGTGACTCGAACTAGGTTGGTCACATAACCTCAAGAGCATTTAAAAAATTTCCAGAGGCTATTAACTAGAAGCGAGGGATAAGGAAAGTCATTGTTGAAACTATTCCCTCATTGTCATATTACACAATTGAATCTAAATATAAAACAAAAGTGAAATCAGTTATACCATAAAAAGTAAACAGTATATCATTGAAAGAAAATAACACAAAATACAATATATATATATATACATGTTATTCAAGGAATATGTATCTATGAATGAATCCAAACAAGTCGCAATGCTAGAATGAAATACAATAACGAATGATCAAAAAAATAAGTAAAACACCAACTACATCAGTAGCCTCAGCTTTGTCCTATGCTCTCTAGCTCCAACAGTAATCACGTACCTGATGAATAATGGTACATTCCCTTATCTATACCTGTAATAATATAATCATTTTGACGTCCAAAATAATAACCCAAATAGGGTGTGATATGAATCCCAGTAGGTAACCACCAAAATATCTATTTCCCACTATTAGTGAATATGTATAGTAGGTAATATGAAAAAAATGAAGCACTAAATGTATAAGTACTAAAATGTAAAATTTATAGTGTTTTAAATTACATTCATCTACATTTATCAATTATTCATTTGATAGAATAAATTCACCCTAGGATCTAGCGTAAACTATATATCCCCCATGTAAAGTAACAAAATAGATGTATTAGAAGACCATCAAAATAAACAAGTAAGACTGAATCCCAGATGGAGTATTAGTTTGGGAGATGCATCACAATCATTAAATTATTCAAAAAGACCCCCTAGGAAGTATATCAAAACCTTAAAACATTGGTCTAACATTCCATCAATCAATTATAATTTTCATTCTGGGAAATATCTCCGAGTCTAAACCCATGGGTGAAACATTATACACAAAGGCTCTCCCTACCCTTGATAAATAAACATGGAATTCGCCATAGGTTTCATGGCCAAAGGTTCTCACATTGTTTTGTAAATAAACATGAAAACCCCCATATTTTTCCTATCTAAAGGATCTGATAGTCCTTATTAATTAAACTTGGATACCCCCACAGTTTTCTTCCCCAATGTCTCTCTCGATCCTTTATAAATAAACATGGAAATCACAAATGTCATCCTGAAAAAAGGCTCTTATGGTCCTTTGAAAATACATGGAGTTTAAAATAATCAATGAATCTCCATCATAAGAAATTCATGGAATTGAAAACAATATATTCCTCAAAGGAAACCTGGGCGAAACTGCAATGAATAATCAAACAAGAGAAACACACCCATGGGGTGTCCCATAAACAAGTTATCAAACCTTACTCATAAGGAACAACCATTTATCAATAAATAAAACCATAAAAGGTAATTATTAGTGTTAAATTACTAATCACACAATACCCAAAACATGGGTTTGGGACTCTTTTAACCTATATAATTAAATACAAACAACGAAAGGCACTAGATCACCAACCTCTGTGTTTTATGATCGATAAAAATGAACTTGATCCCTTTAATTCTCATAGAACAATGTAGATATAAAAAATTGATCAAAAACACACAAACCATGATAACTCAATCAAGATAATGAATCAGGAAGAAAGGGTTTAGCGGTTTCACGAAATCACTTATTGGATTCCAATGCACCCGATGATGTCTCAATCGAAGAAAGGACGGAGAATCGGGTGGGGTTTTAGTTTTTCAATAGTTCCAAAGTGTTCATGTATGGAATGCGTCCAGAATAGGATGATTATAGATAAGAGACACAACCCCATTCTTATATATCATATAAAAGAAAAACTACATAGTCTGTTCTTTAAAACAACAAACTCTGTAGTATCCTTAACCAGTCCCCAACTTATGTGTGTGTACTAGTTCACCACAAGACCATGTATTTTGTCATTACATAGTCAAACACTGATGTACACAGACTTCTAGGTACATTTTCCATCAATAGAAGTGCATGATGTGTAATTCTTAAATTATATTTTATTTTTTTCTCAAAACAACCCAAAGACAAGATCAATATATGAAATTTAGATCCAGGTTATTACAATATCAATATGTGTCAATATATAATTTGTAAAAAATATCAATAGTTGAGTTCAAAATATATATCTATAATCTTATTGTGATTTTAATTTTCAGTTTTTGTTTTTATCAAATTTCTATTATAATTTTTCTATTTTCCCCTAAAATAATATTAATAAAATTACAACTACGAACAACTATCTTTTCTATGTTCAATTAAATAGAGGAAAAATATATATTTTATGTTAATATATAACAAAATAATATTTGGTTTTCTAGATACTTGATTCGAGGGGTTCAGTGAATAATAGTAATTTAATAGTTGAAGTTATATGTTTCAATGAAAGTGTATATTTGAAATGGAATTTATATAATTTTAGGGTAAAATACAACACGATTCATATTTACTAGATTGGAAATAACTTGATAGGGGATATATTACCCATCCTAAGTCACATATTCCTACTTTTTTATCATAGATCATTTATAAGAAAATTGTGTAAAAAAACATTGACATTTTTCTAATTTAATATGTGTGACTCTATAATTAATATTAACATCCATATATGGTTTTATAACATCCCGAAAAAATGGATATAAAATTTCCAATCATTGAATTTTTTACTACATTCTCTCACATTTTTTCTCTCTATTGTTTTTCTAAACCATACAAGTATATTTACAAATCACATATATGTTGGTGTCCCTACATACACTACCCTCATTGAAAATATAAGTGTTCATCCTAAAATGATGAGTATGTGTTTAACTATCATATTCATATCATAAATCTATAAAAAATAAAAATAAGTAGTTTAATACAGGAAAAAGTGATTGCGTGAGATTCCAAATTCATTACATCACTAGTATTCATAAGGTTATCATAATTGATCTATTTATATAATCATTTCCCAATTAGTAAAAATAAAGTAATAAAAAATCATAGTAAATTAAAAATGTATATTTATTAAAAACATCAATATATACATTATAAAAAAACTAAGACACTGTTAGTCAGATATTGAAATAAAACAAATAAGAGAATATACGTCAATACTCTAGTACAAACTTAAGATATCTTCATATATTAATGATTTTGTCCTCCATCCTAGATAAATTTTATATATTGTTTATGACATAAATTATATCACCCACAAGAAAATATACACTTCTATCTTTTTATAATAAGATCATTTAATGAATATTCTTTCTTATTTATAATTACCTTTCCCAAATTTTGTGTTGTTTATTTAATTTCTTCTGCTAAAAAATATGTCACTTGTACATGGTATAAAATATGTGATAGATGTTTCTACCCAGATAATGGGAAGGAACCTCGTATCATTTTAGTTCTTGGATATTTAATTTCATGGTCATTCACATGTCTAGGAACTATAAATACATAAATTTTTTGGGGAGAATTTTATAAATTTGGTTAGCTATTTTGAATATAAATTTATTTTTATCCACACAAAATATACTTTCTAGCCATGTATTAATTTATTTTCATCATCTTTTAGGAAGAATATTCCACTTCTTATGAAAATATATATGATTATTTCTCCCTAATAGAATGTTATAAATTTATTCAAAGCTGCCTACAAGTTACTATGGATGGTGATCGAATTTCTTAATGAACTATGAATATACTGGATATACAATGTAATATAATATCTTAATGTTATGTTATGATAGATAAATATCATGCATTTAACCACATCGTTTCATTGGAACCATCTCTAGGAACAACCATATGCTATTTTAAATTCTCCAAAAAAGAGCCTCACAACAATGGGGGTATAGGATGAGTAATAGGGTGTGTGTTGGGTTTCAATGAAATGTCATCTATGGTATATATATTTTCTACAAAACTAGATTGGAGGTCAAAAATCATTGATTCTTTTCCATATGTAATTTTTGGCATCTCGGTGATATGTGGAATTTATTCAAGTCTATCTTACCCACATGATAAATTATCAATCATTTCCATGCAATATAATTCTCAAAACGATTGAATATTTAGTTTAACATTAATAATTTATTTAAGTATCATTTTTTTTATATTTTTATACTATATGGATTCTAAAGTATATTCTTAGCACTAAAAATTAAAAATTTCAAATTTTTATACAAAAACTAACTAAAAATATTTTATTTTATGAATCAATTAAATTAATTAATGAATTTAACAATATTTCATATATTACAATTTAATAACCACTAATCAAATTTATTCATTTATGACAATTCTATGATAAATAAAGTGGTTAATGTTTTCATAAAGGACCTAATATATGTATTGTATTGTGTGATTAAAATTTTCAAATACGTGGAACCGAAAATTCTGGGAAACTAAATATACACATTGGTATATAGGAATATTTCTACTTAAATTGTTTCCCTAACTATGGAAAAAATCAAAATAAATATGTGAATTCAATTTATCTGGGTTTATGTATTCATCATAGAAGTATATTTTACTAATATTTATTTTTTCAATGAGTTTTTATTTTTAATGTATTAGTAAAAATGGTTGGTTGAACAAGAAAAATGAAATAGATGGTTTGATATAATCATAGAAAAAATTTGATAATTTAATGTGATAGAATAAATCAAGGAAAATAGATTCTAAAAAATTTATGATAGAAACAATTTTTATAAATAAATAGATAAAATAAATTGTGTAATTCATAGTTAAGATCATAAGGCAGAACTAGATATTGGAGATTCATTGTGAAAATGAAAGAATAGTAAAAAATTGGGGAAATTGAAAGGTAAAACTAGATTTTTGAGATTGATATTTGAAACTGGAATTGAAATTTAAGTATGGTCTATAATTGGAAATTATAAATATCCTGAAAGAATAAAATCAAAAAATTTATTGTTATAAATGAATGTATAAAAATGAATGTTTGGTCTATGAGTTTGAACATAAAAGTGGCGACTCATTGTAAAAATTATTTCATGTTCAAAATATTATTAATGTGAACATGAATACTATTAATTATATTGGTTATTAAAAATTAAATAAAACAAGATATCATAGAATTTTTTAATAGTTACATAACATGGAAATATAGTCTATTAATTTATTTTATTACATTAAAAATCTCATATTATATTTAGTTTAATATATTTAATATAGTTTATTTTATTTTTCTCCAAATAAAATAATTATAGCATCAGTGTTGTGAAAGAATTTATTGTAAATAATTATTAATTATAAATTAAAAATAAATTTTCTTATTGAAGAACAATAAATTATATTAGATAATAATATTTATTTTATAACATATCATTATGATATAAAAATATTAAAAATATTACACATATAAAAAACTATAGTGTGACATTATAGAATTTTCAATAAATAAAAAATTATAGATGTAATAATATAATAAAAGTGGAAATAGTGGTCATATAACCAACTGAGGAATGACTGTGAAGGATTATAAATAATCCCATAAAATTGGGGTGTGTTTTAGCATCATTTTATATCCCAAATCATTTTATTTTTTCCCTTAATTACATGATTTACCCTTTACCATGGGAAGTAATATTAATATTGTTACTATACATGTTGTGAAAATATAAAAGTGACCAATTTAAAAAAGTTGGCTCTAATGATTCCATATATGTAATCCATTTTTTAAAATTGAAAAAACAGATGTTTCAGAATATAATTTAAAATTTAATCGTGGAAAAATAATGAAAATTAGAATTTTTTAGAATTTTTTTTAAAACATAACATAATTTCCTAATAAATTTATAGTAAAAATTTATTTTAATGAAAACATAATTATAGTATATAAAATAAATTCAAAATATTTAAAATTTTATATTAATAAAAAATATAATTTCAATTAGTATATACTTCAATAGAAAATAAATTTTTCAATAAAAATTGTATTTTTCAAAATTCTTTAAAATTTTGAAATTCTACAAATGTTATCAAAAATTTATTCTAATATAATTTTGACATGTTGAAATTAAATATGTAATTTTATTTTTTTTAAATTTTAATTATATAACATGAAATTTAATCTTCATAATAAAAGCATATAGTAATATAACTATATAAGTCATGAATTCTAATAAATATGAAAATGAAGTGTTTTATCTTTACGTTTCATGATACATTCTCCCCATTCTATGAATTGTGTCACCATAATTTTATTATTTTATTATACATGATAGGAAACCATTTCCTTATATGACTTTTATATTTCTATATTTCGGCATTAACGGTGTGGTTTGAAAATAAAAATTTGACTTCATGAAATAACTTATTCCGAAATTAATGATATGTACGATCAAGAATATAAATTGGGTTTTCCACATGATAAGGGCTGTCTTAATACGAAAAAATAAGGCTCAAATAAGAGATGAATCTAGAACATACTTAGTTAACATCAAAACATGAAAAATATTATTTCTCTGGGAAAATTTTTTATTCCAATCTACTTAATAGGAAACAAATCCAACATTATCATGGATTTCATATGGTTCAGTAATATATGGACTTAGTTTTACATTATTATCGAAATGAATAAAACTTCTCTAATGAAATATATTTTGAAACAATATATCTGGTACCATAAATGAATTATCTTTCCTGCAATTATCTAGAGAACTTTTATGCCTACTCTGAAATTTTTTCATAATTTTTTATCATCTTAAACAACTCATTCATTTCTCATACTAACTATAGTTCATTAATAATCCATTTTCCGATAAAATCCCAATAATATGGTGCTTGATACCACTTTAAATATAATTTACCAAAAATTTTCATAAGTATATTCAAATGAAAAATATTATTATAAGAAAATTTACCTATGGAATGACAATGATTCCATCTTCACTAGTATTCTATCAAAGAAGATCAAATAATATCCTCCACTGATTGAATTGCATTCTGAGAATGTCTCCCATGATAAGGATAAAAATTAGTTCTGAAATTTAATTCAATACCCCAATATTTAATTAGTAGTTTCTATTAATTTCAAGAGAATATAGGGAAACAATTCAATAGGATAGAGATATGGATTCCATGTCATATAATTATCTCTTTTCTAAATTTTTTTATAAGATGATCAAATATAATAGTATCGCATATATAAAGGATATATATATATACTCATTCGATCAATAATAACACAAATATTATTTTAACCTTGATAAGTATTTGGAAATTCTACTGTAAAATATATGGATATATTTTCCATTTCCACTCATGCAAAAGAAAATGATGAAGCTTCACCGTCGATAATTTCTATTATACTCCAACCTACTAATTTGCCAAGCCTTTCATGGTAATGTCTGAAATATCCCTTTTTATTTTGTCATGCCAGTAATAGTCTTAATAGTCTATATACAGATTAGCATTTCTATGATGAATGGAGAACAAGGGACTAAGAGAATCATTTAACAAAACCCTCTTTAACAGTGAATCAAAAGTCATTTATAATATCTTTTGAAAACTGAAAACACATTATTTATCACATTTAAATTCAGGAATGTGACCATTATTAAAAGGATATACCATTTATAATAACTATTGATCTTCCATATGTCCTTTCTTAATTCTATATGGCATAGCCGATTAAACAGACACCTGAAACCAAATCAATGATGTTCGTACAACCACAAAATCTAGGCCAAAATCATGAAAATCAATAAAGAGCGGGTCATATTATAAATGTAACATGGTTAATTTTTAAAAAATATTCAATCAAATCATAATACAATTTATTACCCATTCATGAATGTTAATGAATCATGTAATCATAATCATTTATCAGTTCAATCCATCTTCTTTATCTCGTGTTTAACTCTTTATGAGTAATATTTTACATAAAACTATAATGAGGAGTTTATTTTTCATAAATGGATTAATATAAATTCAGCCTCAAATTTTTATAATAAAAAAACAATGATATATAATTCATAATCATGTGTAAGATAACATAAATAATGAGGTTTCAATTTTTGTGAAGCACAAGAAATTACCTAATCATTCTGCATAAAATGAAGTCAGGTCTTTTCAATGAAGAATCACATTAGATAAAAAAACCAAAATTACTTAAGGGTATAGAAAAAGATAATAGAATTCCCAAAACTTCTTTTAAATTTCTTAAAAAATAATTACAATATTTTATCCAGATAAAATGAAATTTTTTTCATGATAAATAATTTTTGTGTCTAGATAAGTTTGAAATATTTTCAACGAACTGACAGTGTGATCCTTATTCAGGAATAATATAAATATGAGTAAAATTTTTACATTTTAGAAATTTATTAACCACATTGTTTATAAAGGTATAAACTGTTATGACATAATTATTTTCAATATAATCTAGTAATGAAATCGGTTGTGACCAAAAATCTTATTTTCTAAATTTTTCATTTCACTCCTTTTCTTTTAGGGATTTCTGAAAAAACCTTAGATGTTTCTCATGATCCTAATTACTTTATTAATAAATAAAATAATAATCAAAAACGAGAACTTATCCAAATATTCATATAAGACTGTATTCGTAAGATTCATAAATTCATTAGATAATTATATCAAACAAAACGGAAAACCATCATACTCAACATGCCCGTATGTAGTAAAAATTTGTTTTTTGAAATTTCATCCTCTTTCAACATCATTTTATTGTACCTGAATGCCAAGTCAACATTCAAAAAATGATGAGCTCCATGTATTTGATCAATCAAGTCACTGATATGGGTAAATAGATGAATTTTCTTAATAGTGATATTATTCGATGCTCTATAATCAATAAAAATCCCCATCGAACCATATTAATTTTAAAAAATTAAAATGAGGTCACCCTATAGTGATGTTCTATGATGGATAAAACCAATATCTAAACAATCCTATAATTTCGTTTTCAGATCCAATAAAAATAACATGACATATTTGATGGGGGGTTTGAATTTGGATTTTCGTTTGGAACTATTTAGTATTATATTCAACTTCTTGGTTAGGTATATCCCAAAGAAACATATATAGAATAACATACATGTACCCATTTACCACTAACACGTCATTAATCTAATCAATTCTCGTGGTTTCATGAATATGTGAATGATAACATTCCATTCAATAATTCAATAGCTTATCAGCTTCATAATATATTATCAACGGTATGCATTAAATATTCTACGAGAACATAAAATAATTTTAAAAAGATTATTATTTACCTCTATAATTTATCTTATAACAATTTATATTAATCTAGTCCATTCCTTATATATCATCAAACAATACTAGTGGAAATACAGTATGGATTGGTGGTATTTCCTTCCCAAATACAACAATTGAAATATTCTAATAATTTATTTCTACTTTAATATTTCTCCCCTTGTATTTTTAGAATAATATTTTGATTCATTTATTATGGTAGATTTCCCGATTTTTGGAAATATATCTCAGAAATGAATGAATTCATAGACCCTAAATCAAACAACTGATTTGCATAATATGAAAAAACATACAATATTCTCGATACCACTTCGTCAGAAGGCCCACCATATTTTGAAGTAGTTCTAAAGTACATTACTACACCCTTTTCCATAATGTATGGATAATTACTGTTATTCAAGCCATTACTCAATAGGGAA
The DNA here is from genome assembly GCA_963277665.1 of Viscum album. Lineage (NCBI taxonomy): Eukaryota > Viridiplantae > Streptophyta > Magnoliopsida > Santalales > Viscaceae > Viscum > Viscum album. Next base: position 1,911,042,003 of record OY728133.1, read on the forward strand.
TGTTCATAATCCTTCCATTAAACTACATTTAGAACACTTTAATATTTGGTTATCAAAATTTAACATACCACTAATAATATCTATTTCATTATAATCACAAGTTGTATGTGTATACTTAGAACATCAAAATTACTTCTTAGATTTTATAAGACTTTCTCAATGGGGATTCTTACCACACATTCCACAAAATGAGAACATTTCTTTCTTTCATTAATATATAATAAATTGATTATTAACCCTTTCCTAATATTAAGGATTTTTATTCCACCTTTTTCAAAGTACACGTGATCAATGGAAAACATTAATTTCTACCCTATCATCAAATCAAAGAGTTTTATCATAAATTTCCCATTCAGATGAATTTAATTCCCTTTGATAACTTCTATTTAATTTTGAGTAAAAATAACTACTTAAAAAATAAATTTACAATATAAAATTGGGAGAGTACCTTCCCAATCATGTGAAATTTTCTTTGTATATGGATATTAAATATTTCACATTTTTCTTCATTTCTAGTCATTGATTTTCGATCCTCGTTCAAATAGAAATAGGAATATATTTCCCAAGGAAACTATTATTTAATTCATCCCCTTACATTTCATAAATCTCTTCCATATCCCTAATATTCTTAACCATTGATCATAACAGGTTGCATTCACCAAAAAAAAAAAATTGTATGAATAACCTTTTATTGATCTGAATAACACATGACCTATCTCTTTTGCAACCACTAGGTTATAAGATCCACTAAACAAAGGAGGTAAATTTCTAATATAATGCCAAATGAGCGTCATATTCCTCTATGGTAGATATGGATGATATCATACTTTTTTTCCACCACCGATTATACCATATTTCAACTCATCCATTACTTCTACAAAATTATCAGTTCCAATTCCAACCATTTATGGTAGTTTATAAAGAAGGATATTGTCCACTTGGGGCCTTAAAATATTATCTTTTCTATTTCCCCCATTTAATACCATTTTAGTATATATATTTCTGATGGAGAAACATATAAATCATAAAATTATATATAATTTCAATGTGAACAAAAAGTAAAATAGTTTAATAGTATTATGTCAACATTATCCTAACCTATAATTTTTCTAAACTCTTCTCTAATACTATCTGTAAGAACACTCCATCAAGTATTACATATTTTACTGAATTTATTTAATAACTCATTATCTTAAATCCAAAATATTTCTTATGAATAAATATTTATATAATTAAGTAAAATCATATATCGTAAACCCAAATAGTACAAGTGGAAATTTCTATACAGTATAATTTTTTTCAATAAAACAAAAGTCTTGAAAATAAAACATGATTTTTCTTCATGATAAATTTATTAAATTTTATTCATGAAAACATCCATATTATTACACTCCCTTAAACCCTGTAGAAAAATTTAAAATTTGGGATGATAAAAAAGACTTAGTAAGGGACATAAAAAGATTGAAATAAATCATCAAACTGTAAATAACTATTAAAATTTAGCATTTCAAAAATAGTCATGGGACACAAAATAAAAATTTCTTCAAACATTTAATCACCTTTTATACCCAAATCCTTCAATATAAATTTCCTAATAAATATTAAATTAAAAATAAAATCAATATTGTTTTCCTGGAAAAAAAGATAAAGTCGTAGAAACATTTTCTCATGGCTATGAAGAGATTTGATTTCCATTGAAGATATGATCAATAACATTCCTATTGAAACCTTAAGAATATAATAGGCATAATAAAACATATTAATAATTTGGTGTAATATTTTATTTTCACACATACTAATGATATAACCCTCATAGAAACCATGTGATATAACTGTCACTACTTTCAAAAAATTACCTTTATAGTAATAATTGAATGTAACCATCATAGCTACACTTTTACTAACCATTACCTCCAACTTATGTCATAAATATAACTAATTAATTAAATGTCTATCACAGAACCACATGTCATTGGTCTATATTAAAACAAGACTACATTATAAAAAATCATTATAGCCTCAGTTTAATCATTTTTCATGAATTGTTATAACAAAAAATAATTCCTTGAGGAAAAAAACTTATTTTTTAAAAATATAGTGTACATACAAAATAAAAAAATATATATATGAAAATAACTCTTTAGTTATATATAGGATGATTAAAATAATTACCTCATTAATAAATTGGTAAAATCGACTCATATAATATTAGTAAAAAACATTCTTTTTTACTTTTCTAAAAATAATAATTAAAATACTATATTTTTTTTAAAAAAAAGAATGTCATTTAGCATTAGTCTAACTCCTCACATACAAAATTTATATTAGTGGAAAATAAAATTAGGTTAATTTAAAATTCCTTAAAAATATTAGATTTTTTATTAATTTAATATAACTTATTAAAAAATTATATACATTTTTTTAGTCATTTTTTTCTCAATGGATGTGTTGTAAATATTTTGATCCTAATTTAAAAATGTCTTCCGTCGGTTGACTATGGTAAAAGAGTTTATTATTTCTTAATATCTTAACTAATATTCATGAAATGAATATTATTTAATTCTTTAATGATACATTTAAATAAAATTATTAAATATATTTTTGAAAAATGATTTATGTTACAATGACAAGGACAGTATGACATACATACGCATAAGTAATGTTTCCATTTCTCAACGGTCATTATAGAACAAAGGTGATTATATTTACATAATACAATAATTATAATAAAATATTAATTATCATATTTATATTTTATTTATACATATATATTCTATAATTTTAATAGGGGGATTAAAAAAGAGTCATATCGCTTCGTGGAGGTAATATTTCACAAGTATGGACGAATCATGTTTTTATTTTCCATTATATGGAATGGAATGAATTTAAATGATATGTTAAATTTTCCTAATTAACATAATTTCATGAATATAGTGTATAAATATTAACACAATTTTTGTAAGAAAACTTCATTGCTGGTGATGGAAAATGAAGCACACCGGTTCAGGAGGTCGTTGTCTGTTATACACACGAATGAAGAACTCTTTTCCTATTTGATAAATGGGAAAATGAATATAGGTAAGACAAAAAATTTAATGAAATATATTTATATATTTTATAATGGAGTTATTTATGATTTTTTAATAATATTAAAATATAAATGAAGAATAAATAAAATAGAATCACTTGATTAAAAATTATACATCTTCATCAGAACATCTCCTATGATTTACACTTTACGCCATATCAAGTGTATGTTATTCCTAAACTAATACCACTAGAATTATATTATTGATTATTATAAGGTATTTTTTCATATATTGGATGAACTAAATTCAATTTAATGTTTTTTAAAATGAGAATATGATGTTCCATTTTATAGGTGATCTGATGGCCACTCTGTGAATTAACATAAATATAAAATTAATATAAATTACATTTTACATAAAATTAGACCCAAAGTGTTTTATTACATAGTAAAGATGATTATTACTCGAAATAATATCTTCTAGTAATTTATATGGAATATTATTTCACTTTATTATCCTTATCATTCTAGGTTAACTGTTATTTAACCCCATTGCCTCTTATGGTGAAAACATTTATTTTTTCACTAGGAGGGCTAATGTTGTTACAAATAATTATGAAAGACCCATAAAAACATCATGATAGAATTTTAAACAATTTGATAATAATTTTGATTAATTTAATACTATTATGTATTCTATATTATTTAATAAATTACTATTTATTTTAAGAAATAAATAATGTCAATTTTAAAAAAATTCATTAAATTATATTTTATGAATATAAGTACAAAAAGATATTATTGAAAATAATATTTTAATACATATATAACATGTCAGAAAAGTCTATAATAATTTTTTATTTAATTATACCATATTATATTTATTTTAAAATATTTAATTTCATTTCTCATATTTATCAGTTAAGTAAACAATTATCAAAGTAGTGTTTTCAAATAATTTAATGTAAATATTTTATCACTATAAATTAAAAACATACCAAAATGTTGTTGATAAATATATTATATTAAAAAATAAAATTTTTTCTCAAACATTTATTATGGATGACACCATATTTAGTACATAATACATATTGAAAAAACTATTGTTAAATGTTTGAATTTTTTTTGAATATTACTTATTCTCTTTTATTTACATCTGTTGTACTACGTGTGCCCACTACGTCATTACCAAAACATATGTCTCTTGAAACTCACATTTGTATAACAAATAAATAGTATGATCTCAATACTTAAAATTAAAAAAATTTAATCCTTGAAATTTATCATTTTTAATTCATCATAATTAAAATATTTAAGCCAAAACATAAATATAATTTAATTCGAACTCTTAGAAACATAAGTTCTAGTACTTTCAAAAACATTCAATTGGAATGGAATCTATAAATATCTATAACTGAATTATGTCCTAATGAAAAAACGTATCATCTCTATTCTTCACTAAACTAGTGTTTCTACAACACTAAGACCATATTTATTTATCATTTTATGCATGATAAAAAAATGAAAAGATTCCATAATGAAGCTCGACATTCTTCCCCTTAATTCTAAAAAACCATCAAACCATAATTAAAGTTATTTTTTTGTATGCAGTGACCAATATTTTATGCATGCATGAAATATAGGAAAAACCCATTAAAATATACTATAAATATTTTCATTATGTATTTTTATTGATTTATTTTTTCCTGGTTTTGAAACCATATGATGAAGGTGAATTCAATTTCTTTTCTTTATTTGAAATCAGATGTCTAAAATATATTATTCTCCTCTTTATTATATCATCAGTGCGTCAAAATCGGTGAGATATGCCTCACTTCATTTAGTTTCTTACATAATTGAATATTTCTTTTGAAAGAATGGTAGTATAATATATTATGATATTTAATCCCTAAAAGAACATGTTTATTTCTATTATTATACTCAATTATTGATTTCTCTAAAAAATCATACAACTGGTAGATTCTTTATTTTCATCTCCTCATTTCATACCATGGTTATCACCCCTAGAGTAGCACATGATTGTAGGACCATGAAGATAGTACCATATAATTATAAACCTAATAGTAGAATCATAGCTATATAAACTAAAGGTATCAATTGGTTGTAGTAACCTGGTGGTATCATTATGTAGAACAACCTGGTTGTAGGAACTGTCGGTAACAACTGGTTGTAAAAACTGGGGGTATAAAATGGATGCAGAAAGTTAGATTTCGGAACTATATGTAGAAACCGAGTAGCATGACACCCAATGGTAGCAAACCCAATGGTTGCATATTATACTATTACTCCCTAATGATAGAACTAATTAATATTTAATATATTTTGAAAATAAAATACAAAAACATAAATTACACTTTTTTATTCTTACATGCTTCTACATCTCAACAAATAATCTTCAACCTCTTGATCTCAATAACCCTAGCATACTACAACCATCCTCTAAAATACCCCTTTCTTGGATATCATTCGGTGACCTCAATTTCTAAGAAACTTTTATATGGGCTCCTATCTTTATGTGAAATGTTTTTCTCATACATTTGGCCACCCATGGATTTTATTAACTATGATCCAAGCCCTTAAGAATTATAAGTTCAATGTCTCAAAGGTATTCCCCAAAATACAATTTAGGTTATTTATTTTATCACAAATACCATTTATTGTGAATTTCCATGAAAACGGTAAGCACCAAGATAACGCCCCAACTCATGATTTTGAATCCCCTTGATAATGATAGATCCTATGTGGAAGAAAAAATATCTATATCTCCTATTAAGAAATTCACTTCTTCTTCCATCCGCAAAAAGTGAGTGGATTTGGGTATCTGTCTAGGAGTAATACCCTATCATTTATTATATATTTTTATATCCTTTATTCAATCCCAATCTCATCTCTCATCCATGAGTCAATGATGAAATAAGTTCATCATTACAGAACTTTTTGCCCTAAAGTCTGAGTTGAAAACCATATATGATGTGTTGGATCATCCAATAGATCATTTTTCTAACATTGAACATTACTCACATCAGAATAGAGACTTATGAAGAACATGATACTACCATCATCAAAATGAATCTTAATGGAACTCCAACTAGGAGTAATTCCCAGAATAAATTATAAGATAAAATTAATGAATAATCTTTGCAATATCCCTTATTTATGCTCATTTCATGATATTAGAATACATACCACATGATGTTAAACATCATGGTTTTATTTAGAAACATGACATTGAACAATATAATTATTCTATATATGATCTTATTTGTGTATCTAACAATATATGTAAGATATCTTTTCTAGGATCAAACCCAATATCCCCTTATATATATAGTCTTTTCTATTTCCCCCTACTGGGAAATATTCCCTTCGCATTCATGTCTCTATATTAGGCTGTATCACTTATGTCCTCAAGACCCCATCTGGAGAGACATACCCCATCCATGAGTAATCTTATTTCCTTGAAAAATGGAATATATATAATGATATCATACTTATCCTCGGAATTTCATATCCCAACCATTGTACCCCATCCTTCTCTGTTAGTCCATATTTGTAGTTGTGGAAATCCTAAAGATATACACATGTGTATATCCCACACCAATTATTGATAGGTACCTCCAACCGTGTAGTTTACTCCTCAGAACCATTAACATCAAGTAGTCAGTCCCCAAAACATAAAATTTAATGGTACATTGTTTACCATTGTGTGGTACTAAACTACATGATCTCAAATTCCCTTAAAAGTCGTACATCAGAAATATATTTAATAGCACAATCCCAACATTAACTACCAAAATTATTTTTGTATAACACTAAATTATAGAATTCCCAAAAAGGATTTAAATTAATGTATCATTCTGAAATTTATCGAATATCATTCATTATGTATTGCTGTAGAAAATTGTAATTTGTAATTAATATAAGTTCTATTAACTAGTTTTTTCATTACCGAAACCATGAATTCAATTCACATGAACCAAAGAAATTGAATATCTATAATAATAATCTACCAAAACACAATAAATTGAATATGATCAATAAAAAACATTCATCACACTATTTCTCTACTCGATCCAACTAAAAACAAGTGAATGGTTTTCATGCATTTCTATAAAAACAGATTTAGAAACACATGATGAATATTAATGTAGCAAGGAATAAATTGTAACTGGTTCTCAATAAAACATGTAAATTCAGATATATCATGTGGAACATTATATAATAAATTGAACTTTCATACTAAGACATCAATGGTCTAATATATGAACCAATAAATGAAATATATAGTTTTTGATGGTTAATCCCAAAGGCCATTAAATATGATAAATATAACAATATTTTATATTTTGATTCATATTCCTCAACATCATCATAAAATAAATAATTTTCATTGTCTCGTATACCATATTATTTAAATCATTCGATTTTACACTTGTTTCATCCCAATACAATGTCCTGGAGATATTTATAAATGATGTAATTATAATTTTTCTATGAATGATATTATTATTTAATAAAAAACTATTTTAAGATGACATTATCCTGAGACACAAATTAAATTTCACATGATCTTATAATATACATAGATATTTGTATATTTTACTTGGACTATCAATCTTAATATGGTTTGTAAGTAGTTCCATAACATTACAATCTAACTATCACATTCTAAAAATGATTTGGAATCATAAATGTTAAAATTAGATTCCTTTAAAAAAAATTAACATGAGATTATTTTTCAAAACAAATAGTACATATAGTTTTTCAAATTCATCTATAGGATCCATTTCATAAATTTATTTATAGTGATCTAGTTTTGTAATTATATCATTCTAGATATCAGAGAACCAAAAGAACTATTTAAATTTATTTTATATTTTTTTATACCAATGATACACTATCAAATTATAAAAATTGAACACACTTAACACATACTCCATTATTGAGGTTGAATAAATAAAATGTTCTCTAAAATTCAATATTATCTTTTATTCTTTTGTGTATTTATTTCAGGATTCATCAAAAATTAACTGATACCTCAAAGATATGTATTTAGAATAAGATGATATATAATTACTTAAATGTTCTACCTGGATTAGCATATAAATAATACATCGTTACACAAATAGATAACTATATATTGCAATATCTTACATTATGATAAAAAAACTAGTCACATAAGATTCCATTTACCCTTGGAATCCATCTATAAAATCTCATTTTTTTTCAAAACCCAATTCATTTGATCTGATAGATTCTATAAATAATTATTTTCTATATCATTACGTAAATCTTATAAAGTCTTCATACATCATCAATACATAAAATTAAAATTATCTTATATCAAGATATACTTTATCCATTAATATTCAATGAAAACTGTAAAATTTACATCGAATAGTTATTGAGAAAAACTTTCAATGTTTGTGAGATCACTATAATATCATAATTCTCCATTTACTAATTCATTTAATGTATTTTAAAAATTTATTGATCCAAATTAAACAAGTGTTAACCCTTTATCAATGAACATCCATATATAATTCACGAGGCATTAAAGTTTTCAATATAACCATCACAAGGATATGAAATGAAGAAAATGGGTGGTTATGAACTCATATTTTCAAAACATTGATCGATCATTAACATTTCAGAGGCAAAAATTTTAAAATATTTATAATAACTAGATATTTAATGATATATTTATCTTTAAATAAGATTTCATTCATTTATTTTTTTCTATACAATGATCATGAGGTTTAAATGAACCACAATATACTATTTAAATAATATTAGTTTATACGATAGTCATATTCTAGACATTGAATTATATGTAAGAATATGATTGAAGAAAAATGTAAATATATATGTAATTTTATACAGAAATTTAAATTTATTTATTAATGGAAATAAATATTCACTAAATTTTAATAAAGTCGTTTCTAAAATAAAATAACCATCTCTTTAAAGAAATATATTTTTCTACGTGTTAAATATATTTATATACAAAAAGAAATTTATAAATGTAAAAAACTTATTTTGGTGAATTTTATCAATAATTATATAAATAATAATTCATAAACTAGTTATAAAATGGTTAGTAATAATGTTCAGACAATTTCATGGTAAAAAGAGTTTATAATAAAAACTTTTTTAAGTGCAATACAATTTTAAATTATTAAATTTTAAAAAAAATTTGATTAATGATGTTAATGAATTGATTAAATTTATATATTAACCAATATACTTTCTCATTCATATAAATGTTTTTTCATGTTATGGATTTATGTCAAGTATGTTTTATGCTTCAAAATTTCATTTTCTAAACATGGTTTTTGTTTAGTTGTGAATTGTTTTTTTAAAATTAAAAATTTTCCACTTATAATAATTTATTCAGGTAAAAGAAATTTTTTTTCATTAATATTAATAAATAAAATTAAATAAGGTTATTATTATATCTGGAAATAAACAATAGTTTGTTTCCGTGATAGGGGTTAAAATGTGTTTTTAAAGTGATAAACTATAATACAGGGCTAAAAATTATGCATAAACATGCATAAATATAATTTATTTAATTTATATACAACATTTCATATCATACATTTGAGTTATATTCCATTTGGATAAACTTTTAAAAGAAGGGTTCTATATATTATTTTAATCTTTGTAATTCCATGTCTATCCCTCCACTAATTTTAAACAATTGATCTTCTACTTCTCCCAAATTTAATCAATTTAATACTATTTTCAGGTCTAATATTTTCCCAAAAAATCCATCCTACATTTTATTTATTCAATATTTAACTTTTGGATTTAGAGTAAGACCTTATTATGAAGGAATAAGTTGCAATCCAAAAGTGATCTCTCAATGAAAAGTTAACAATCTTACCCAACACTTTGAATTTCATTTCATCTTCAACTTACTATAAATTTAGCGTACCCATTAAAAATTAATATATTATTATAAATATACCATGATATTGTTATTATTATGTGAAATAAATTTTATGTCACCTTTCCACCCATTTGAAAATTATAATTTCGCTCAAGCATATGCCTTGACTATCATCTACACAGAGCAATGTGATTCGTTTTACATTAAATTTTTACGTGAATTGTTGTAATGATATATTTAATAAATTTATAAGATAATTAAGTTATTATTACAATTATTTTATGTTAATTTATTATTTTACATTAGTTCTTTCTAACTATCAATGTGTGAAAACACTAACCTAATGTTTGTACAAACTCTCATCTCCAAGAGGTGATAAAAATTATTTTTCACTAATTATTTATAAGAATTGTCATAAATCAAACCCAATGATTACATATGACTAAAATTTCATGATTAAGAATATAGATATTATGAAAAAATTACCAAATTTAATTTTACAATACCATTTTACCAAAATATTCCTATAAATCTTATCAGTTTTCATCCAAATATTCATTTTAATAATGAAATTGTTAATAAATGGATAATTGGGAATTACAAATTAATGATAAATTGTTTTCTATGTATTAATATCATTTTTTTATATTTATATAATAAATAAATATTTATTATACTTGATGATTAAATTCGTATGAAAAATGTTTGGACTTGTGGTAATGGATTTTATTATAATCTTATTTCATTTTAAAAATATGTATCATTTTTTACATCAAATTAAATTATATTGAAATTAACATTTAACCACAATTTATTTTAATATCCCTGATTTATTTCATTAATTAGAAATTTATATTTGATTATTCTTTTATTTATAATATAAAATTATAGGGAAATGTTATTAATGAAAATTCAAATGTATTTCCTCTTTAGTGGATTAATTATTTATTCAATTTTATGCCCTTTCAAATAGATTTATTGGTGTTATTACCTATAACATAAATGTTTTAAAAAGGTAAACTTCACATAATTTTACTGTATATAAAAAACATTAATCGGAATACTTTGGAAAACAATACACGTAATTTTTTTACTTTTATAAAAGTATTAAAAAATGTTCTCTTTTAAACAACATGGTTTGAAAAACATTACAACCATTAAGACCATTAAATTATTTCAATCATTATTTAACATTTTTTTATTATTTTATAAAAATAAATTTATATATTTAATGGTAAATTAATGTTAAGAACTTATTAAAATAACAGAATATATTTCTCATGTTTTGACTAAATAGTGTTAATGATATGTTAAATGTATTTTTTATCCATTCCCACATCATTGATGGATTGATATATTTTACAGGGGAAATACACTTATGATGTCAAAAATAATTCTATATTACTTATAATGATGGTGTTATTTTGATTATTATATGAAATTTTTTTCTTTCCATGGGTTAAAAAATCTATAATGATGTAATGAATTATCAAATGATATCCTACCCATCCATTATAAGGATAAATGATGTTTATATGGTGATAAATTTTTTATAAAACCCATTTATTTTACTTGGGTTATGCTTTGAATATTTCAAAAAAATTATGATCATATGGAACATATATGTATAGTTTTAATTATGAGTCGACTTAGGCTAGGATATAATATCCCATTAATTCATTAGAATAATATTGATATACCCTGAGATAATAAGGGGTGGAATAGAAATGAAACTTATTTTATTATAACATATTTTTAAAAATAATACTCTCATTAATGATCCATGAATGAATTAATGATTAAATGTTTAACATGCCTTTTATTCATACTCTATATTGTCACCAGACTAGACATATAGTAGCCCTTAACCCACACTTCTGGATTAGGTGTTGAAAAAGTAATCATTTAATTTTCTACTTTGATAACGATTAAGGTGACCCAATTTTCCCCATAAAAACATACAATATTAAAAGGAGAAATTGGATCACATACATTCCCGATGATCTTTTAGGTTTGTACATTAATAGAATTGGAAAAAAACTATTTCAAAAAAATATTAATAATTCAATAAATTATCTTTCCTACTGTACCCAAAATTTTCATATTCCATATTAGGTCATCAGTATCGTACATATGAAACCCTTCCTGACATAATTATTTCACCATCATACTTGATAAAAGTTTTCCAATGAAATATAATAATAGTGAGATAAAATTCTCAGAATGGCTAAACATAATCATTAACAATTAGATTTTTGTTGTGAGTATAATAAGGGAATATGGTTATGATGAAAAAAACAACGTGCATGATCATAACATAGTAATATTCATACCCATAAATTTATGGATCATTAGACAAGAATATAAGAAATACATTTATAATAATGTCAACAGTCAACAAGATCTATAATCTTGAACCATGTGATTTCAATCTTGACCAAAGGAAACATTATAGACCCATACTATGTAAAATTGAATCATAATTTTATCATGGGAACATTATATTTATAACACAAAAATAAATGTAATAGACAATATAGTGAACTTACATCTTCAGAATACCCATTGAATTTGATGATTATAATGGACACATCAAACCTTATATTATCATGGAACCACACACCCTTATTAATTACATAACCATATATCCTTGGTTTAAAATGGAACTAATCTTATTTGGTTTATAATGAACCCACCCAACATCATATGTACTTTAAAATAACTGTTTCGTGAAAAACATACCTAGGGAATTCATTCCATCCAAAAATCTGGGAAATAATAAGTATTCAATTTGTAAAATTATTTACCCATTGATGTGAAATAGGATCCATGAAAATATCAATGAAATGTGATTAACATATGGAAAACAAAATAGTTTTATAACAATCATTTTGAAAAATGAGAATATTATGTAAAAAAATAGTTTCATTATAAATAATTTAGAATCGTTGTTATCCAAGTGAAAATAAAAAATTCCCACAAAAATAACATTGAAACATGATTACCTCATATAAAAAAATTGGGTTTCAGAAAAATATTCTTAAACCATGATTAACACATTAAAAATTAGGTTCGATAACAATATCTTTGAGATAATAATAATACATACAAAGAGAGAATGAGGATGTATCATTTTAGATTTCCCTATTATATAATTGGTAATAAAAATGGCTATCGATGTTCTCTTATGGAAATACCATTAAAATATTGGTAATTTTTTTGAAAATAACTTATTAACATTGAAAATAACAGTTAGGAAATAAAAATTTACAATATATTATAAGAATTATTCTCTTTAAAAAAACCTCAGAAAAAATAATGTGAACATCAAGAATAATAGAGGAAATGGCATTGTGAAAATATATTCATGACCTAAATGTTAAAAATAAACATTCCTTTAAAAATATTTATCTAAGGGTAGTGGAAATTGAAGAATTTTGGAAATATATAGAAATATACATTTAAAATAATTTAAAATAAGGAAAAATATCATATCAAATGTATTTTGTAAATAATTTATGTTTTGAAAATAATATATTTAAAAATATTTAGAAATTATATTATAAAAAATCGATATATAAATGTATGACAGAAGATCTAATATATCATAAAAGATAGATATTATTTACAATTGACTTTTTTCATGTTCACATTATGAATAATAGTGGAAAGGTATATTAAACATCTGAACCACATTCATAACCATGGGTGAATAAATGATAGGTTTTTTAAGAAACTATTATAACATTATTTCCACTAAAATAAACTTAAAAACAATCCCAAAAGAAAATGTATTGTAACATAAATCCTTTTATGCCTTTGTAACTCTTCAATCATAATCCCCGTAAAATAGTAACCTCACATAATACATTAAAAAACCTAAAAGTAGGATTTTACTTATATAAAATTTAAAATTTATGTATATACACCTCAAAAAGGAATATAGGTACATATAATAATTGTATGTATCAATGAAAGATAATTTGAGACGAATTACCCTCACAAAAGCATACCATTGAATTTAATAATTAATCAATGAATAAAATATTTGTATCAAATTAATATCGACATAAATTATTTAAATATAAGATAATAGAATCAATATTAATTACACAAATAATTATATAATATAAAATAAAATAAATAAGTAATTTTATACATTGAATGTAATTTGAGTGATGAAATTCATTAAAACGTGGTAATATTCAAGTAAACCCATATTCGATGAAATAATTTAATATGAAACAAAAAATACATTGATTTATTAATGATTAATTATTATATATGTAAAGGTTCATTATAAAATAACAACTTGTGAATAGGCGGGGAATCGACCATATGTTTTACAAAAGAAATAGTGATATGAGATAAACTCTTACCTCGAGTCTAGGCTTTCCTTCTATGCAGTTTAACTACAATATAAGAAAATTAAATAAATTATTTGATATATTAATAAAAATTTTCAGTTTTTATACCTTATACATAAACCCTTTTTTTCTCTTTATATGAATATATTTCAATACAAAATCATTTAATTCCACCTCAAGTGTTTTGGGGATACATAGTTCATTGTTTCAGAATAGATTTAGTTTGTTGATAGTGTTCATAAGTTGGATTTATATCTAAATGTCCATAAAAAATCCTAAAAAATATGAAATTAATACATAAATTATTAATTTAAAACAAGTCATAAATGTTGATTAAGAAAAAAGTATTATTATATAATCATGTAGATGGAAACTTAGACATACACCTGAGTGACATTTCTATTTTTTCAATAATAATTATTAATGGAAGGTAAATATTATCATCTCATTACAGAATTGTTATTATATCATATACAATATATTATATCTTTAAAGATACTTATATATATCATCCATGTGTTGTGATGATGAAACAAGAGATGGATTACTTTTTGAAGATAGTATTCCACACATAGAACTAACAATTTTATCATTTTTGGAGTGAATTAATAAGAATGAAAATAATATATTATCTTTTAATAATGATAAATATTTCATTTAAATCATATTTATTCCATATATCACACATATTCATTTACTATATATTTATTAAATTATATGTAAATCATTAGTGAAAAAATAATCACATCGCATCGTGAGGGGGTAGTCTACCATAAACACATACTATATAAACATATCCCCAGTAGAATGGAAATTAAAAAAATGTATAATATATAATGAGTATATAGGTATATTGATGTTTTAAATATCATATATTAAATTTTTTTCCATCACTATACACACTTGTGAGAGGTGTTAGTCCCCTATACACACGATTGATGTTATCATTTCACATTTGAGGGATGAGGATACTGATATAGGTAATGAACCTAAAAACATCATATATCAGTATGGAAGATATTTTGGTTATTATATTTATATTGTTTTTTAATAATTAAAAGACGTGGAAGAATAAATATAATGGAAATGGTAGTTGAAGAACGTTTCCTCTTCTTCAAGTTACTTATTTTAGTTTGCAATAAATAGAATCATATGCAAGATTAGTGTTAAAGATATAGATTATATGAGGAGGTCATGTAATTTTTGATCTTTTTTCGATTGTGACTCTAATTATCCAAGAAGGGTTTAAGCTAAGAGGAATCGATAAGAGGGTTTCCTTTTATAAGTGAGGTGAGTGTCATAGTTTTCATTTTTGAAACGAAAAATGTGTAACAAATCTGTTCACCTAACAAAAAAAATAGAAAATTCAATATTATGGACAATTATACCTGGAAATATCGATATAATTTATGGAAATATATTTTAGAAATGTTTCTAATTAATTTTTAAGGATATATATTTAATTTAAACCCTTGGTAAACCCAATATTAAATTGACTGTGAAAAATAATATTTACAATTTTCACTATTTATTATGTTAAAATATTAAGTCAACAAATTTATAAAATATAATTTATTCTTATTCCTATTATAGAATATATTTTTAAAAAATTAGTTTATATAATTCCGAAATTATATTTAAAACAAAACCTTTAGACAGAATAGAAAAGAAGGTTTTCAAGAAATGTAATTTTTAAGTAAAAGATGATTTAATATTATGTTAAGGAATAATAATAATATTTTCATGAATATAGATTAATAATAATTGATATATAATATAAATATATCTTTTAACATATTCATCAGGAGGTATTATTATAGATATTTATAATGGAGGCACATTATGAACGTTTAAAAAAATTATGAAAAATTATGTTTTTATACCCAAAGAAAACCTTAGAGAAAAATAAAATATGATGTTGTTTAAAGATAAATTAGGTTGAATAAAATAACTGAATAATACATATGTTAGTTTCATAATTATTTATAATTTAATGTTACTTTTATACTTCTCAATTTATTGAAAAATGGTATTTATCGAAAAAGACAATATTTTTTATTATTATCCGAGATATCTATATTTTTTTTGATAAATCCAAATATTTAACCACAAATATATGTTTATATTTTGAGGACACAAATTAAATTAATTTTATCTAATAAATTTTATATGTGTAATAAATATTAATTCTAATATTTTTTCAAGAAAATAAATAATAACATTTATGAAGAAAACATATTTTTAATGAATTAAAATACATTATTAAAAATTGATTGAATATTTTTCAAAAAAAATTATCAATAATTTACATTTAGGAATAAAAAATTTATATTTTTCATAATTCCTATAATAAAATTCATACTCACCAATTCAATGGAATGGTTATAATGGTTTTATATTTATTTTGTTGTTTAAGCCCATTATTTCATATGAAATATAAAATAGAATAATTTTTCCTTCACTAAAATCTCTAGGTGGGATATCCCCCTAATAAATTTCACCCCTTTAACTTGAACATTTTATTGGTAATTTAGGATGCATATTTGAAAATAATTTTTTAAAAACCTCATCATAATATGGGTAAATAAACCATCTTATTTATAAAAGAGAAAGTGATGTAAAAAGGTTATTTATAATAACATATAATAGGTTACAAAATTATTGAACATATGTATGAACTGATGATTTAGCATGGATGAAAAGATAGAATCCCAAATAATGAAATAGCCTTAAAAAGATCATTCATAAAAGTAGAATAAATGATCAAGAGAAATTTAACAACAAAAAAACCATAAAATAAAGAGGGGTGGATATTTTCATTTATGTCATCAGAAATGATGGTCACAAGACAAAATTATTTTCCATGGTAATTTTTAAATATTAAAAGAATTATATTCCATTTATTAAATTATATTAATTCAATATAAAAACCTGATGTGTAGAATTTCTTAATTTATTCAGCTTACATTACAATTGTTTCTTTTTATTCAATCAATGAGTATTTAAAAGGATTTTTTCACTCATAATGAAGTAAAATAATCATTTAATGTCAACATAAACATGAAAGGGATAAATATATATTCATTTTGACATTAAAAATTAACCAAAATTGAAATATTTATAACATGGTATTAGAATTACAATAATGAATAAGACGTTAAATGATACCTCAATCATCACAATTCAACTGTAATACACAAAGAAGTAACTAAATAATTCCAAGAATGAAGCACCCTATATCCAAAATAATCTCAATAAAATCAATATTAAATAGTTTTTTAACCTCAAATAGTATCTCATAAAATACAACATATGATAAAAAACATATATTGATGTCTTTTTGAAATAAAATTAATCACTTAGTCCCTAGATCACTTTTCAAACCATGATTATCTATATGATAAAACTGTGATTCCAATAATTACCTCAGTATACAAGATTTTATAAACCCTAAAGGTTTTTTGTACTTTATAATTTTCTACTTAAAATTAATATAATAAATCCTATTATATTGAAACATTCCATATACATAAACCCAAAATGAAGTCGCTCAAATTATAATTAATCACTATAATATTTCATCATCCAAAAACCTCAATGAGATTTATTTGACATTTATGATGTATTCACCAATTAATATAATGTCACATGAATACAACTTTTTATCCCAAGTTATCAAACCTTCAATATGATACCAAATTAAATTTACCCAAACCTACACTCTTTGATATAGTGATGCATACAAAATATTTCCCTTCTTGCATTGATATCAATGTATTTGACCCAATTTAAACCTTCAAAATTATACAATTTCAAAAGGAAATATTGGATCACATGTATTACCGAAGACCATTTAGGATTATAGTTTTATAGATTTAGGAAAATATATTACATTAAAAATTCCCTAAAATTCAAAATTCTGTCTTTATAACTATAACAATATTTTAATATTATATATTAGGTCATCAAAATCATCAATATGATATCCTTCTATGTATAATTCCTTCAACACAATTATTGATAACAATGGGAAATGAAAACATGAGAAGTGTGAGATGAAATTATTTTTATGGGTAAACAAAAGCATTAACAATTAAATGTCATCCATTATTATATAAAGAGTATAAGGGAAGGATTATAGAAACAAATAGCACAATCAAAACAGCTAAATATCCATACCTATCAATACATAGATAGTCAAACATGAATAAATGGAATAAGGAATTAGAAAACTCGGGTGTCATCAGAATAAATAATGAGGATTCATTTTAAATCAATATTTTAATTGTAAACATTATAAACCCATAACAATCATAAATGAAATATATTTGAATCTTTATAACATTATCACAATATAACACTAATATATGGAATAGATAATAAGGATTCCATTTATCTCTAGTGTACCCAATGCATTAGTGGTTTATAATATATCAACTCATTCTTTATTTATCATTAATCAACACATCCAGAGTAATTTGCATAACCACCCATCCATAGTTAATAATGAAACCACCATCGTTGGTTTATAAAGGTTCTACAAATCAACGTAATTGTTTCAATGAATGGTATCATAAATAAAGTACATAGATAATTTATTTAATAACATAATAATAGAAAAAATCATTATTCCATGGAAAACATGATTAAAAAATGTACAAAAAATGGGTTCCCTGACAATATCATTGATTTATGATTAAATCCTGAAAAATAAATGAGTTCAGTAGCGATTTATTTTAAACATGATTAAACTCTATAAAAGGAACAAGTTCAATAACAATATCGTTTGAAATTGATTAAAATATTTAAGGTAATTATGTTTCATTAAACTCTCATTAAAAAATGAATAACATGTATAAATGGAACATGTTTTATTAAAATATATTTGAAATATGATTAACCCATTTAAAAGAAATAGGTTCCCTAGAAATCGCATTGAGATACTCATAATCCATCCTATGAAATAATTATTATGGTTTGATTAAAAAAAATTAGTCATTATATCATAATTAAAAAAAATTTACGATGTTCATGAATGGTAATACTATTAACAATCAATAAAATATTTTATAGGAAAATAAAAATTTTCATTTTAATTATAAATTTTAAAAAACAAAAAATTCACTAAATATTTTGAAATCCTTTGGTTTGAAAATATTCTTTGAAACATGTAATGTAGAATTCAAGGAGAATAAATAACATGATTAAGGAAAATTCCAATCGTGTCATAAATTTTAAAAATAAAAGTTGTGTTCTTAACATTTTGATAAAGGGTGTTAAAAGTTATTAATTTCTAAAATGTTTGTAAATTTACATTTAAAACCTTCTAAAATGAGTTAGAAGGTAATATAAAATTGGCATAGCGAAACATTTTTTTTAATAAAAAATAATTTTTTATAATATTTCAGAATTGTTTTAGAAAAACATGGATATTGGAGCAAAATATAACCAAACTAAAATAAAATACAACATCAATATCATTTATAAACATATTTATGTTGTTTACTAAATCAATAAGGGTGGAAATTGGATATATAAATGTGAAACTCCTTAATGGATATATGATAATATATTTTATGTGGTTCCTGAAAATGACACTATATGGTTTTCTCAAAATGAACCATCCACACAAAAAACTCTAATTAAAGAAGTATGTAATATAAAGACTTTTTTACATTAGTAACTATTGAATCATAATCCCAGTGAGATAATAACATCAAATAATACAATAAATATCATGTAAATAAGTAGTTTCATGATATATCATTTCAAAGAGATGTATATACACTTCACAAATGAATATAGGTGCATATCATTAGTGTGTGGATTAACAAAAGTGAATTCAACAAGAATAAACCTAATCAAAAAAATTTCAGAATTAATAAATTATGTGAATATAATTTAAATCCATAAAAAAGGTTAAATAAACACAATAATAATTTAAATTCATTAAAAAATAATCATAGAATATCTAATACAACAATGAAGTTATTTAACCAAAATAAAATTAGTTATGAAATTTTTTACCACTTAGTAACATTCAATTTAAACCCCCATAGATGAAATATTTCAAATTTAAACATAAAATAACATGATTTAAAATTTATTCATTATATTATATCTATATAGATATGTATATAAACCGAAATATATAAATAGTTGGTTAAGAGAGAATATGTTTAATAAAAATTTAATGTGATATGTCAAAAACCATTAACATGAGTCCAGACATTCATTTTATATCCCTTACCTTGTACATAATAATCTGAAGTTGTTTTTTATATTTCTTATAATAATACTATAAGTTTAATACTATATTATTAAAACTTATATTTTAGTTATTTTTAATGACATATTTGAATACTGAATAATTTAAGTTCACATTGGGTGTTTTTATGAAGTTTGGTTAACTTTTTCAAAGAGGCTTCAATGTTTGGACCATGGTTAAAGGGGTAATTATTTCAATATCTCTAGAGTCATAATCCTAAAATATTTATCCATTCAATAAATCTATAATAATTTTAATAGAAATTATGAATTATGGATATGAAAATTATAGAACAATAAAATTAGAGAGATTATCTGACATGCAAATGCATGATAGATGTATCTATTTTTTCAATGATCATTATGAAAAGAAGGTAAATATAATCATATCTATATATAATTTAAATTATATCATATATAACTAATTAATTATTTTAAAATACATTTATCTATTTTCTATGTGATATTATAATGAAACTAGGGTCACATTACTCCATGAAGACGATTGTCTACACATAACGTGAATGTCTTTATCATCTTTTTAGTGAGTGGGAAGTTAAGAAATAAATTAACAAATTTACATTCTTTTAGGATAAATATGAAATTTATAGAATAATTATGTCATATATATCACATATATTCATTAAAATTATACTTATTACCTTACATGAAACGATTAGTGAAAAATGAATAACATCGCTTTGTGAGGCATTAGTATAATGGACCATACATTAAAAATATATGTTACTTCAAAAATGAATAATATTTATTACATAACAAAAGAAATACCATTCCAGGAATGTATAGGTTTAATGTCTTTAGATACTAGGAAATATAAACAACTGGCTTATAAAACATCTACATTGTCTCCCTCTAATTTCAATAAAACTAGACTCATGTAAACATATAATACATAATACACTTATTCATGAATTGGGAAAAACATATGAATGGGTGAGCTCAAATCCTAATTAAGGGTAAACCAAGAAAATATCAATCATATCAAAATCATAAGAACATAACATTTAAATATAATATCCTGTATATAAAACATCATAATATCATGTCATGGAATAAATCATAAAAGTGAAATATAATCCAAATTTTCATAACATAAGACATGAAATTTCGTGGAATAAGCACATAATCATATAAAGTCATTTCATATTAGTCAAGGCTCATTTCTAGTACCAGAATAGTGGGCAATTTCCATTACATAAATCGAGTTCACCCCTCATTTTAGCCTTGTATTACTGAACAAGATTTACATACCATTCTATTTATGTCTATATCAGGAGATATAAATCATTATCCAATGCATTGGATGGAGATATATGTCCCACACTACTCAAAATGAATCTATTCTTACGTGTTCCACAAAAACAAAAAAACATTCAGTATAGCATAACCCATAAAATAAAATGGGTATCTTAAACATCATTATATAATAGTCCATATAAAACCAATTTATTTCCTAAATAACATTCCATAATAAAAAAATAAAACCCTTTTATTTATAGGGATTTTAATATAATTATATTTAAATAGTGTCATCTTAGAAGGAAAATAATTTTGAGAAAACACTTGAAATTAATTCATGAAAAAAATATCTTTTCTTATTCAAATTTGAGTCACATCCTCAAAATGCCAATACAAAATTAGGAGAAATAAATTTATATAAAAGTAAACCTATAATATTGTTGGGGATTCTTCATAGAAATAAGGCATTATGAAAGCATAAATAATCCTTCATGCCATTTATGTTAAAATAACATTTTATTTGTACTTTTTTCGGAAAAGTAAAAAGTAACTAATATGGAAAATGAAAGAAATATTCCTTCAATACTGTTTAATAAAAATTCACCAATATGTAAACTTTAATTTAGAAAATTTTATATTAATAGAAATAATATTATATATTTATGAAACATTGATGTGGATGATAAATATACCCCTGTAAATAATTACATATAAACTATCTCAGAAAACAATGAGATCGACAAATTATCACTTACATTAGGTACAATATGATTTGAATGTATCAAAACCTCATGTATAATGATTTAAATAGTGTTACAGATTTATTATTGAATAATAATCATTTTTATGATAACATTTATGATTATATTTTATACTATTTGTTAGTAACATTTAATTGTTACTCGTTATTCCAGAATTAACTGCTTTATGTTCTTATGAATGTTCTATTGGATAAGTTCATATTACTCAATTTAGGTTATAGTAATATCCTTTATATCATGGTATGAGTATAATATATATCATATTTATTCATTAAATTAATTTATAGAATCATGTTTTCATAACGATTATGTAGAATGAATGAAATCACACAGTGGAGACGGAAAGTCGTACGTACACACGAGCAACGATATCATTCCTATAATTGATTATTGGTTTTGAATTGAATGGTTTATAATATCTCTGAATGAATATAAATTTCATATTAATCATATATATATTTAACAATTCTATCATTATACCCATCCTTGTACGGTGGTTGTGAAAAAAATCATTACACCACGACATGGAGACGGTAAGTCGTATGTACGCACGTCTGGTGATTTCATTTTCTATAAGATGGGTAGAAGGTTTAATATGGTTGTTTATAAAAAAATAACCTATTATTATATAATTAATGCAATATTTAATACATTATAATGAAACCACTCATGATTTGTGATTAGAAAGAGAAAGAAGTTTGAATGAATCGGTAAATGATATTTCCTCTTCTTCACCATGCCTCCCCTAAATCTCCTCTAGGACACTATAGAAGGTCTTTGAAGAAGAAAAATACCACATGAATGTTTAAAGGGATTTTTATAATGGAAATGGGTGGGTTATGGTCGAGCATTAAGGCATAAAGTTATGGTATGGGCTGAGGGACTATGTTCCCTTTTATAATTGAGGTGAGTGGCACTTTTAGAAACCTCATAAATATTAATTTATAATAAAATAAAACCCTTCATAAAAACCTAAAAAATGACACAATTTAAAATATTGGATGATATAGGGTTGTAATAGCACCAAAAAAATAAATTTTAGACAGGTTTTATGTCATTTTAAGCATTATCCTTTCAATTAACACATAGTAATTCTATTCAACTGTTAACTAGGGTAACAAATATTTCAATGATAAAAGGGTGAAATATTTACATATTTTACGTCCATTACACCATATAAGAATAATTTATAATAATTTATACCATTTAATACCAATTTTATATAATTAAAATTGTTTTATTATTTTTAAATAATTTAGGAAAACTATATTTTGACAAAATATCAATAGTATCAATTTGGACACTATTTATTTCATGGATTTTATAAAATATAAAAATAAGAATTGAACCATGATCCCAATATTTTATTATATCCCTATATGGTAAGGGTAATCTATAAGATTAATTTTTTTAATAATTAACACATATTATTTTTATTAAAATATTTTTAATAACATTTATTTGATCTCTTCATTAATAAATTAATTACAAACTCAATGTTGTGTAATTATTTAATATACTTATTTGTTGAATAAAAATTCAAAATAAAACAATATTATTAAGATAAATCCATTATATTTTTTAATAATAGTATTATAGAATTCATATTTCCAAAACAACAACATTAAAAATTATATAATCTTATAAAACATGAATGTGACAAATTTATCTTTACTTTAAATAAAATAATATATGTGTCATAATCTCTCCTATAAGCCTCCAAAAGGTCAATAAGTATACTATTGGAAGATGATGGCAGAAATATAATCTACGAATAAGTATTGATTAAGTTTATTGTAACACATCATGCTTCCACGGTACGATTATTTTTGAATAATACAATAGCGTGTGTTGTACGCAACTTCAAGTTCTAACACACCACAACCAATCAAACTAGCCGTTATGTATTTTATTATGATATTTTTGAAATTTTATAAATTTTATCCTTCATAATGGTCTTCGTTTTAGGATTCAGAATATCAAAATTATCTTTGGGTGAATTTTTTGTATTTTTGTGAAAACTTTCAATTTTTGATGAATAGTGAAAACACTAAGTTATGGTTTAAAACTGAATTTTTTTAAATAAATATATATTTTAGTTAAATTTATTTTAGGTTAAAATAGATACATAATACTTATATATGTTCAATTTAATTCATTGGAGTGAGTTTATAATAATTTTATATATATAAAAATTTTATGGAACTTTTTACTGTTTTTTACCCACCTTCTAAGAAAATTTACAAATTCACATAAAACATAATTTTACCACTTCTATTAGTGGAATTTAATAAATCCAAGAGACACGGTTGATATCAGTATGAAAAATTTGGTTCAATTAGATGAAAATAATTTTTGGTGAATATGAACTTTTTACTTTTATTTAACACGGATAAAAGTAAATAGGGTAACTAAGGGTAAAAATGATATTATTAATACCCTAAAACATGTTCAAACTCTATGGGATAAGTGTAATTTGACCAAAAATAACCTTAGGAATAAAATATGGACTTTTTTGGTTCACTTGGATTAGATTAAGACATTTATTATTATTTAATTCAGTGAGAAGTTAAAAGTGTTAAATTCAATGTATAATATCTAAACCATTTTTAATATATGGTCACACATAAGATAAATTCGACTATAAATATTCATTATAAATATAATAATATTTCTTACATAATGGTATTTTATTTATAAATTTTTAGACATTAAATAATTTATTTATTTTATGTCACAATGATGATGGAGTAATATCCCAATTAATGAAATATTAAAATAATTGATATTATAAATATCCAATTAAATGTAATTTAGACTTTTTATGAATTACACTGATTTTATAGGTTAATATTACATGTTAGGGTTGGTTAGATGAATTTTTTCGATGTATTAATGCTGCAATTAATTTAGCATAAACAAAATACCAAATAGTGTCAAAATTGACGTAAAAGAGTTTTTAAAACAAATATGATATTATTAATTGATATTATATTCCTACCAAATCCAAGGTTCATCCAAAGGACTTATATAATGATAGTGTTATAATTAATGATCCACTATGGGTTCGCTTGTATGTATATAGTAAGATTATTAACCATATAATATAAAAAACAAAGAGACATGGTAAATGTCAAACTATTTTACTAACAGTGAAATCTAAAAGATAAAGTTAATATATTGACCAAAACCTATCAAAAACATATTGGTTGAGTGGTTTTATACCCTTCCAAATTTTATACTTTAAATAATTTATTTTGGGGGCATTAGAAACCGAAAAAAAAAATTAATTATAAAATAATATTTCAAGCTTTTCCTAAGGTGCCCCTCACCGCTCTAATAAAAGTGCACTCCCCCTTCAATCTAATTCATACCTTAAATGCCATATGGCTTGGCCAAACCCTACACAAATACCCTCTCAATTGTCTAACCTTCATCCTAATGGCATTCCTTTAGTTAGAAATCCTACCTACAGATCCCTTTTGATAAAATCAAAAGGAAGAACCCAAAGAAGAGGTAAATATCTAACCACATTATTCAAGTTCCTTTCTTCTTCCACTTCCTATTTCATTGTTGTTTCCATTATTAAATAATAACACTAGTATATTCTATATACTATGATGTAATTATAAATATGGTACATCCATATTCATTATTCTATTCATTCTTTTAATGACATGTCACCATACATGCATACGTACGACTTACCGTCTCCACGTCATGGTGTAATTATTATTGAATACATTATTATTTTTATGGGTATAATAATGATGTGTAATTGATGTAAATAATAAATATAAAAGGATAATGGTTCTGTATATATGATATACCATCCAATTATATATTATTTTAATATCAAAAAAATGATATTGGCGCTCGTGTGTATGTATAGATTACCGTCTCCACGAATGCGATGAGATTCATTCCCCATCGTATCCATTCCAAACTAAATTTCATTAGATGATTAAAAATAATTTTTAAAGACTTAATAAAATTATGTATATTCAATAGATAAATCATAACCATAGATAACATTACTTACGTAGCAAAGCATATAAAGGAAACTGAATCAGTTGATACACAAAACGATGGGAATACTAAGATATTATTAACAAAGAAATGTTAAAAGATCATATATTACTTCATATTAATGTATATGATTCTTGTATAATTTAATAAAATTTATTTCACCATTATACAGGAGGTTAACCTACCCACGAAAATGGAAAAAAACAAGGTAAAGGATAATTTCACAATCACTTTATTATCCGAGGTTGTTTATACGTAATTATCTACTAGGACCTCATTATCATCCACATCCATGTTTCATAAAAATATATTTCAAAAAAAATTATTATTTACTATACAATGTTTTAAAGTCATTTATACCCTTATTTAACCTTTAATGTTCTGAAAGGAATCTTTCCATCATTTTCCAAAAAAGGTACATTATGACTTTTTCGAAAAAATTAAGGTAAGAATGTTTTTTAACTTACATAGTGGGTGCGACTATATTATTCCGTTATAACATCATCGAAGATTACCTTACAAGATTAGATGAATATTTTCAAAATAAATGTTTTCTTTATAATTATTTGAAACTTAAATGATTTCAAAATAGAAAAAAATATTTCTATAAAAAAAGGTTTTGAATTCATCTATTTCAACATCCTTTGTTGGATTTGAAGCTTATTCGATGTTGATTTATTATGATACAAAAAATCCATATTGTATTGAAGGTATTATGATATGTTTCACTATGGATGTGTTATTTCATACCATTCATGGATTATGGATAAAGTTTTGTCATTTCGTATTCTAGTTTCAATTAGAATGTTTAGGTTATGTTTAATCTTTTTCATATGAGGAAGGAATTGTACTTCGTACATGATAGGTGGAGCCCTCTATAGCTCCTCGATGCATCAGTAGGTCTCTTGAGACAAACTAGTGTCTTGGCGTAAGGCCTTGACAAAATCTTATTTTTAGTCTTGGAAAAAGGCCATGACTATGTGTTTATAATGTCTGAAATATGCATTCTGTCATAATGAAAGTGGATATTGATATTTCATGTGATTACTCGACCAATAGAATATATATGTGAATAAGTAAATCGAATTATTTGATTTTATATTTTACATATAATTATGAAGTTCATGTTTAAAAGGCTTTTGTTTTAGTCTTATACATTTCCTTAAATATTTATGATTATTTATGAAAGTTACCACTTTATTGTGATCTTTACTGAGCATCTAAGCTCACCCCATTCTATGTATTATTTTTCCAAGGATGAAAAAGGTATATTCTGACAGACCAGCAGAGATTTTATATGGGATCTCATTAATGTCTATGGAAAAAACGTT
Organism: Viscum album; assembly: GCA_963277665.1. Lineage (NCBI taxonomy): Eukaryota > Viridiplantae > Streptophyta > Magnoliopsida > Santalales > Viscaceae > Viscum > Viscum album. Next base: position 1,911,069,962 of record OY728133.1, read on the forward strand.
GTCGTAGTTTTCTATTTTATTATTTAATGTAAACCTTATAAATATATCTAGTATTTCCATGTCTACTAAACTTATCGGTATTTTGAGACTTGATCTTTTGTGATTATGCCAATGTTATGTAATAATTCACCGACTCTGGATAATTAGGTCGGTGCGTTAGAGTTGGTATCAGAGAAAGTTTAGTACAAACCTTGGAAACAAGATTTAGATAAATTCTAATTTGAGTGCATTGACCTAAAATAGAATTTGATGATTAGTATAGAAGAAATTCTTAGAATTTTGGTACTGTAGAGATTTTTTGAGTTTTCCAAGCAATACATCGATGTCTGAATAAGAGAAGGTAGAGGCGGCTATGGAATAGATTGACCTAGGGGTAAAACCCAAAAACACCGCATTGAGCTAGACTCTAACAAGAACCGGTGTATGACAACGGCCCTTGTGGGACTCTTGGTTACGACACTCTCGGGGGATATGCTTAGGTTATTTCTCATTTTCTTTACAAATCATTATTAAGGGTTTATGAGTATATACTTTCCCAAATAATTTTTTATGATTATGGATTATATCCATAAACTGTTCAATTTATGTTTTGTTTTCTACAGGTTTAGATTTATGTATTGAGATTCATATACTAATCTAGTTTATTCCATTGTTCATAAATGGCTCCTAGTGGAAGGAAATGAAAGCATATAAAATCACGCACTCCATTTAGGGATTGACCTCCTACAAAAAATAATTACAGTGGATCAAGTGATGCAACTAGTGTTGATCAGCTAATCACTATACCGGGACAACTCACTCAGGTTATGAATAATAATCATACACGTATGGAGCACCCTGATCCGCACCGTGGAGGATCATTGTTATATTTCTCCATGAGGCAACAACCACCACCATTAAATGGGGGTAAACATCCACTAGTATCCGAGCAATGGATAAATTCCCTAGAGAAAATATACCACGCCTTGGGGAGTAGTGAAAGGGAAAATGTTCTCATGGCAGTTTACCGCCTCACTGGATATTCTGATCAATGGTGGTCATTGATTAAAAACACAAAGGAATATGATGAAGTATCAAATATAGGATAGAGGGAGTTTGAAAAATATTTCTTATAAAAATACTTTCCTCATTACCATCGAGCAGATATGGAAAGACAATTTCTGAGTCGGAGGCAAAAAAAGGATGAGAATGTTGCAAAGTATGAAGCTAACTTTACAAGGATAGAAAGGTATGTTGCAGATTATATATGTAACCCATGAAGTAAGATTGATCATTTATTTGATGGGTTAAAACCATTTCTCCATTGAGCATTATTATCACAATTCTTCTCGTCGTACAAAGATATTGTCTCATGTGCTATCAAGATAGAAAAAGAATTCACTATGTCTTATGACTTTCAAGAAAAGTAAGAGAAGAAGAGATATGTTGAACACTATAGAAATGCAAATAAGGGGAATAATGGAAAAGTTGAATATCCATCCTTCAGTAAATTTGGTAAGAAGCACCCAGGTACTTTCATGAAGGGAATGGGAGTCTGTTACAAGTGTGGTAAAAAATGCCACCAAGCTCATGATTGCAAGGGAATGAAATAGGTTATTGATGTTGAATGATACATTTGTAGAGAAAGGGTGCATTATGCAAATTAATTTCCTAAGAATCATGGGAACATACATTAGAAAATGCCAAGGGATCAAGGCCAAGATTATGTTATCACTACTACTGAGGTTGATGCTCCAAAAGACATGGTGGAAGGTAATTTAATGGTTTCTTCATGTTCAGAAAATGGTTTATTTGATTCTGGATCATCACATTGATTCATATAATCAGAGTTTTCTATGAAAATTTGATACTTCCAATTTCATTTATCAAGGGATTAGTTAGTCAAAACTTTTAAGTGCAGTATCGTTGCGATAAAGTTTTGTGAATCACTACCCGTTTGGGAATATAAATGTTCTTTATCTGCTGATATCATCATCATACCCATGATTGAATTTGATATAATTATCGGTATGGATTGTCTTTCGGACCATGATACAAATATTTATTGAAATAAGAATGAGGTTACAGTTTTTGATGATGATAAAGAGTACCTTATATTTAGAGTAGAAACGTCACCACCTAATTCTTATCTATATCCACGCCCAGTAGCTCAACTAAATACAATTATTTGGGAGGAAGAGAATGAAATAACAATGGTTGATGAATGTAATGTTCAAATAGAGGATGAAAATATTGTTCAATAATATGTTGATGTATTTCCAGAGTATTTACTTGGACATCTTCCAGAATGAGAAATTGAGTTTCTCACTGATTTAATTCCTGGTTCAAGGCCCATATCAAAGAACCCTTATTGAATGGACACTATAGAAATAGAGGAACTAAATAAAAAAATAGAAGAATTAAGTAATAAGGGATTTATTCACCCTATTGTTTCTCCATGGGGAGCCCCTGTCCTTTTTGTTAAGTAGAAAGATTGATCTATGTGGTTGTGCATTGACTACAGGGAGATCAATGCTATAACAATAAAGTACAAGTATCCCCTACCTCTCCTTGATGATTTCTTCGACCAACTTCATTGAGCTCAATAAATATCAAGGATTGACCTTTGATATGGATATCATCAATTGTGTGTGGAGAAGGAAGATATTATTAAAACATCATTTCAAACCAGTTGTGGGCATTACGAGTTTACAGTAATGCCTTTTGGATTAACTAATGCACCCTCTTTCTTCATGGATCTAATGAATTGAGTTTTCAAGTAATATCTTAATAACATTGTAGTGTTATTTATTGATGATATCATGGTATACTATAAAGGATATGAATATCACAAAAATCACTTACTTATTATCTTGAAGACACTTAGTAGACATGAATTATATGGTATGTTTAGCATGTGTGAATTTTTACTTCAGTAGATTTCTTTTCTTAGCCATAATTTCTCTAAGGATATAATATTCATTGATCTTTTAAAAACTAAGGCAATCAACGAAAGTCGAGCACCGATGAGTATAACTAAGGTACGCAGTTTTATTGGTTTAGCACGTTATTATCGACATTTCATCCAGAATTTTTCCCAGTTGGCTAACCCACTAACAAAGCTCACACTAAAAGGGGTTAAATTTGTTTGTACAAAAGAGTGTGAAGAATTTTTTGATGAACTGAAGAGAAGATTAGTCAATGCTTATATATTTACTCTACCATCGGCGAATGATGGGTTTGTTATTTATAGTGATTCTTAAAAGAAATACATGGTTGTGTCCTTATGCAGAATGATAGAATTATTACCTATGTATCAGGATATCTAAAAATTCATGGTAAAAACAATCCTACTGATGATCTTGAGTTAGTAGTTGTAATCTTTTCGTTGATTATTTTGAGACACTATCTCTATGGTGAAAAATATGTGATATATACCGATCACAAGAGTTCGAAGTATATTTTCTCATAGAAATAACTCATCATGAGGCAAATGAGATTGCTTTAACTATAAAAGGATTACGATTTCACTATACACTACCACCCGGGGAAGGAAAATATGGTGGCATATGCTTTGAGTAGAAATGATCATGGAGTTTTGAAAAAGATGAGAGTTTAAAAGGATACTATGTATATGGATCTAGTAAATATGGATATAAGAATCACCATGGATGGTGAAACATAAATAATTTTTCAAATGGCTGCCAAAACATATTTACTAGAAAGGATAAGGAGTTATCAGACCAATGATGAAGAGTTTCAAAAGAGGATTAAAGCTGTGAATGATGGGAGATTGAGTGAATTTGTATATAAAGATGTAATTTTGATATTTGGGAAGAGAATTTGTGTTCCTGATATACCTAATATAAAAAGGGAATTTTTAGATGATGCTCATAGTTCCAATTTCTATATACACCCTGGTAGCACAAAGATATATAGAGATTCGAAGGAATATTTTTTGTTGGACAACATGATGAGAGAGATTTCTGATTTTGTGTCAAGATGTATTGTTTGTCAAAAAGTGAAAGATGGAAGCCAGTAGCCTCGACGAGTCATGCAACCTCTTACCTTACCAAATTAGAAATGGGATAACATTACGATGGACTTTATCATAAAAACTACCAGACTCATAGAAGAAATGATGAAATATGGGTCATTGTTGATCGTCTTACCAAGTCAGCACATTTTCTTTCTAAAAGGGAAGATTTACCACTAGAACGTTTAAAAATATTGTATATTAATGATGTAGTAAGACTTCATGGAGTACCCCTATCGATTGTTTCTGATCATGATCCACATTTTACATCAAGATTCAGGAAAAGTCTTCAGAAATCCGTAGATACTGAACATCGTTTGACCACTGCCTACCACCCCCAAACTGATGGGAAATCTGAACGGACTATTCAAACCTTAGAAGACATGTTGATATCATGATCACTTGACTTTAAAGGTATATGGGATCAATATTTACCTTTGGTAGAATTTTCCAATAACAATTTCATCCATTAAAGTATTCATATAGAACCATATAAAGCATTATACAGAAAGATATGTTGCACACCAACCTGTTGGGATGATGTTGGTGAAAGAAAACTCATAGGCCCATAACTTGTGGAGGAAATGATGGAAAATGTGATGGTAATGCCAAACCACATCAAGACAGCTCAATGTAGAAAGAAGAGCTATGCTGATACCCTAAAGAAGGATTTTGAATTTTTAGTAGGATATCATGTTTTCTGGAATGTATCCCTATAGATGGGTGTTATATGTTTTGGTAAAAAGGGTAAATTAACTCACATGTACATCGGGCCTTTCGAAATTCTAGAACGAATTATGGAAGTAGATTACCGTTTGGCAATGCCGCCAAGTCTCTCCAAAGATCACTATGAGTTCCATGTATCACTATTGAGAAAATAAATGCCCGACACAATGCATGTACTCACCTATAAGGAATTAGAACTGGAACCCGGTCTGTCTTATTGCAAATAGCCTATTAAGATTCTTGATACAAGTGAACAAGTTCTGAGAAACCGGACGACTCATCTGTAAAAATTTACATGTAGAAACCATAATATGGAAGAGGTAATGTGGGAACTCAAGAAACTTATGATGAAGAACCACCTAAGTCTTTTTATTCAATAATATTCTAGAAATTTCAAGGACAAAATTATTTGAAGGAGGGGAGAATGTAACACCCCAAGCTTCCACGGTACGCTTCTCTTTGAATAATACAATAGCGTGTGTTGTATGAAACATCGAGTTCTAACACACCACAACCAATCCAAGTAGCCATTATGAATTTTAATACCCACTTGTGGAAATTTTATAAATCTTACCTTTCATGATGGACTTTGTTTTTGGATTCAGAATATCAAAATTAGCTTAGGGTGAATTATTGTTATTTTTCTAAAAACATTCAATTTTTGACGAATAGTGAAACACACTGAGGTATAGTTTATAACCGAATTTTTATTTAAATAAATATTTATTTTATTTAAATTTATTTTAGGTAAAAATAGATACATAATAACTATATAATTTCAATGTAATTCATTTGAGTTTGTTTATAATAATTTTAGATGTATAAAATATTTATTGAATTTGTTTTCGTCTTTTACGCACCTCTTAGGAGAATTTAAAAATTCACATAAAACTTAATTTTACCACTTCTGTGAGTAGAATTTCAAAAATCCAAGAGAAACAGTTGATATTAGTAAGAAAAATGTGGTTCAATAAGATGAAAATAATTTTTGATGAACAATAACTTTTTACTTTTATTTACCACGGTTAAAAGTAAATAGAGTAAATAAGGGAAAATGATATTATTATTACCCTAACACATGTCCTAATTCAATTAGATATGTTTAATTCAGAAAAAACACCTTAAAAATAAAATATTAACCTCTTTTGACCACTTGGATTAGATTAGGACTTTTATTATTATTTAATTCAAAGAAAAGTTAAAAGTGTTAAATTTAAAGTTTAATAACTTAACCATTTTTAATATGGGGTTAAAAATAAGATAAATTCAACTATAAATATAAATTAGAAAGTTAAAAATATTTCCTAAATAAGTTTATTTTATTTATAATTTTTAGACATTAAATAATTTAATTTATTTATGACATAATGATAATGCAATAATTACCTAATTAATGAAATATTAATATAATTGATATTATAAATATCCAAATAAATTTAATTTGAAACATTTTATGAATTAGAAAAATTTTATGGGTTAATATTACGTGTCAGTGTTGGTTAGATGAGTTTTTTACTATTAATTCAGTTATGAATATAGAAATAAAAAAATACCAAATAGTGTAAAAATTGATATACAAGAGTTTTAAAACAAATATTATATTATTAATTGATATTCTATTCCTAAAAATATATGGTTCGTCCAAAGGAATTATATAATGATAGGTGTATAGTTAATGAACCAATTTTTGTTTTCTTGGAAGTATATAGTATGATTATTAACAATATAAAATAAAAATTCAAAGAGACATGGTAAATGTCAAACAATTTAACTAAGAGTAAAATCCAAATGATAAAGTTAATATATTGAAAAAACCCTATCTAAAACCTATTGGTTGAGTTTTTTTCGACCCATCCCCATTTATAACTTTAAATAATTCAATTTTTATCCATTATAAAAAGAAAATTATTTTATTATAAAATAATATTTCTAACATTTCCTAAGATGCCCCTCACCCCTCTTATAAAAGGGCACTCCCACTTCTATCTAATTAACACCATCAAATCCATTTGTCTCGACCAACCACTACCAAAATACCCTCTTATCTATCCTTACTTCATCCTAGTGGCCTTCCATTAATCATAAATCCAACTTATGGAGCCCTTTTAATCAAATAAAATGGAAGAACTCAAAGAAGAGGTAAATATATCACCACCTCTTTAAAGTACCTTTGTTCTTCCACTTCCTCTTTCTTTGTTGTTTCCATTATAAAATTATAACTCCAATATATTCTATATAATTTTATATTATTATAAATAATGTACAACCATATTCATTATTTTATCCATCCTTTGAATGACATGTCACCATATGTGCGTACGTACGGCTTACCGTCACCACTTCGTGGTGTAATTGTTATTCAATGCATTATTATTTGGATGGGTATAATAATGATGTGTAATTGATGTAAATAATAAATATAAAATGTAATGATTTTTTAAATATGATATACTATCCAATTATATTTTATTTTAATATCAATATAATGATATTTTCACTCGTGCGTATCTACGGATTACCGTCTCCACGAACGCGATGAAATTCCTTCCCCATCGTATCCATTCAAGACTAATTTTAATAATATGATTAAAAATAATTTTTAAAGACTTAATATCATTATGAATAATATAAGATACATATTATCAATACCAAAAATTACTTACGTAACAAATCCTATAAAGGAAAACGAATCAGTTAACACCTGAAATGACAATAATACTAAGATATTATTAACAAAGCAATGTAAAAATATCATATATGATATCAGATTAATTTATATGATTCTTATATAATTTAATGACAATTATTTCACCATTATATATGAGTTTAACCTATCCTTGACCAAGGAAAATTAAAAGGTATGGGTTAATTTCACAATCTATTTATCATCCGAAGTTGTTTATACGTAATTATCTACTGGGACCTCTCTATCATCCAAATCCATGATTCTTAAATATCTATTTCAAAATATTTTTACTATTTACTAGAAAATGGGTTAAAGTCATTTATAACCTTATTTGACCTTATATGTTATGAAAGGAATCTTTCCGTCATTTTCCAAGCAAGGTAATTTATGACCTTTTCGGCAAAATTTAGGTAAGATTGTTTTTTTATCTTATACGGTGGGTGTGACTATATTACATCGTTATAACATCATCGAAGCTTCCCGTACAAGCTTATTAGAATATTTTCAAAATAAATGTTTTCCTTATAAGTATGTGACTTTTAAATGATTTCAAAAAATAAAGATATGTTTCTCTAAAAAAAGGTTTTGAATTCATCTATGTCAACATCTGTTGATGGATTTTAAGGTTATTCGAATTTGATTTATTATGATACAAAACAACGATATTTTATTGATTGTTTTGTGATATGTTTGTATATGGATGTGTTATTTCATACCATTTATGGTCTATGGATAAAGTGTTGACATTTCTTATGCTTGTTTCAATAAAAATGTTTATGTTATGTTAAAACTTGTTCATATGAGGAATCCATTGGACTTATTAAGTGATGGGTGGAGCCCGCTATAGCTCCTCGATGTATCGGTAGGTCAAATAAGATAAACTAGTGTCTTGGAATAAAGAAATGAGAAAATTTTATTAGATTTCTTGGCATAAGGCCTTGACTATGTGGTTATGAAGTCTGGCATTATGCGTTCCATCATTATGAAAGTGGATATTGATATCCATGTGATTATTCATCTAGTAGAATATCAATGTGAATAAGTAAATGGAATTATTTCATTTTATATTTGCTAGATTATTATGATGTTAAATTTTAAAAGGATTTTTTAGTCTTATACATTTCTGTAAATGATTATGATTATTTATGAAAGTTTCTGCTTTATTGTTATCCTTACTAAGAATCTGAGATCACCCCTTTCTATGTTTTATTTTTCCCAGGATGTGAAAAAGTATATTATGACTGACCTGTAGGGACAGTATATGGGATCTCATTATTGTGTATGGAAACAATTTGGTTGTAGTTTTCCTTTGTATGATGTAATGTAATCCTTATGAATGTATCTAGTATTTCCAAGGCTACTAAAATAATCAGTATTTCAAGACCTGATCTTTTGTGATCATGCTAATGTTATGTAATAATTCAAAGACTCTGGGTAACTGGGGTCGGTGCATTACATTTTTGGGCATTTTATGGTTATTATTATTTTATTAAAAATGGTTTTATTGATTTCTCATCAATTAATTAATTTTTATATCATCCAAGTATTATAATTTAAGGTAATTATTTACTTCATAATAATTGCAAAAAAATTGAAATTAGAAATAAAATCATGTTTTATTTAAAATTTTAATTTATAATTTAATTTATATTATGTGTAAACATATATTAAAAATAATTTAATTATTAAACTTTGAGTGAGATATATTTCACTTTTATTTAAATAAAATAAATTAAATGTCCAAATATCATCCATGTTGGTTCCAATGGATACCATTTCGAACCAAATATGATTTAGAGGGAAATATAATCATCTAATTATATTATGAAAAGTGTTATGGTGTTTTTATAATATTATTATTACCCATAATAACCCGATTTTCCAATTTACATAGTTAATAAAATTTTCCAATGTTACAAATCATATTGGCCAAAAATAAAAAAATTCTATTTACTTTATTTAGAAATACTTATTGGAAATAAAGAATCAATTTTAAAAAATTCAGAACATATAATATTTAGTAATTAACTTAGAAATGATCCCATTGTTGAAATGATAATATGGGTATTAAATGTATAAATATTGCAAAAGATTGAAATGGTTTTACATCTGAATTCAATGTAAGATAAATTCCAATGACCTAAATTATATTAAATTTAATGAAAATATTCTATTCAAACATTCAAAATATTCATTAACATAACCCAACCATATAAATTATTTAAATGAAAAATGTTTTTTAAATTAAAATTTATTATATTTTTTACTATTAATCAAAACAAGAAGGTTACCCGAAAAATATCAAAATTTATCCAAAGTAAATATTTATATCATGATTCTAAAGAAAACATTTAATTTTTCATATTAAAATAATTAACGTGTCAAAATCTTAAATTAAAATGGGTTCTTTACTAATAAAAGTAAAATCATCCTCTAAAAATATATTGTTATTTATACAACAAATATGGTTTATTCATATCCTATGACATAAATATATATTGGATGAATATCAAAATATTTTATTAAGTATAAATATATATTCCATTTAATTCATTCACTAATATTAATTCACTCAATTTATTAATACAACATATAAATGATTTATATTTTTCTAAAATAATATTCATCCAAAGAATTCATCATATATTTATAAAGGATAGTTATATTTATTCTCGCTAACATAACAGCTAGGTTATAATTGTAATTTTATACTAATAGCATCTTGTGGATTGTTTAAACTCATAATAGAATGCATTTCATGCTACCCAAGAATAAAATTTATTTAAATACAATATTTCATAATAACTTCTCGGTGTTACATTTTACTACCCCTTAAACTGAATATCACCCTCAAAACTCATCACTTAGAAATAAATTGATAAGGATACCACTCAATCATTATAACCTCAATTCCATGTAACTTCCTCATTTTCATGGTTCCTCCATAAAACATTAACAAAGAGAGTGATCTTTTTTTGTATAAATTTTTTTCTATGATCCAGAATCTATATCATTTGTTCATCATAAGAAAGATCATGCTCCAGCGGTATGACTTCAGAGATTAGTACATGTTAAGGATCAGGTTTGTACTTTCTAATTAGAGATACATGGAAAATATCATGAAGCTGAGAGAGATTTTATGGAAGTTAAAATCTGTAAGTGACATTTTAAACACAATCCAAAATTTCAACAGAACTGGTATACATAGCGCTCAACTTTCCTTTTTTCCAAATATCATTAGTCTCTTCCAAGATGATATTCATAGAAACAACTTTCACCCACTTCAAACTCTATATATTTTATTCTATTCTCCTCATAAATTTTTTGTTGACACTAAGCTTCTCTTATGTGTTTTTGAATAGATCTAACCTTTTATGTCATTTCATCAACAAGATCAGGTTCTGATAGCTTTCTCTCCCCAACTTCATCCTATAATGTTGGAGTTCTGCACTTCATTCTAATGGGGGTTTCATATGGGGAGCTCAGAATACTAGAGTGAATGATATTATTGTAATAAAATTCCACCAAATGTAGGTGCTGATCCCCACCACCTTTGAAATAAAAATAGAAAACTATCATCATGTCATCAAGATTTTTAATTGTCTTCTTAGACTGGCCCTCTATCTGAGGATGAAAAGAAGTGCTGAAAGATAACTTTTTAGACAGAGAATAATGAAGTCTTCTCTAGAACATGTTGGTAATCCTCGGATCCTAATCATATTTAAATGAAAGTGGTACTCCATGCAATCTTACCACTTTCATTACTTATATCCTGTAATGATTTTCAAGAGAGAAACCCTCAAAAATATAAATCAAGTGTGTCGAAATCGTAAGGCGATCAACTATAACCCATATAAAATTATTGACTTTATTTTTTTGGGGATGTCTGACTATAAAGTCTATAGTGATGTTTTCCCATTTCCATTCTGGTATGTGCAATGGTTGTGACATACCCTTATTGTTTTATCTATAACCCTTAACTTTATCACAAACCAAGCATCAATAGACATAATCAGCGAAATAACTTTTCATGTCATCCCACAAGAAATACTCTTTCAGGTCGTCGTACATCTTCGTGCTTCAAGGGTGAATTGAGAAAGAAGAACTCTGAGCCTCATCCCATAGATCTATCACTAATTCTAGTATCATAGAAAGACAAACAAGTTTCATTAATGTTATTATTCCATCACAATACATGTTCAATTCCGGATCATTTCTCACCTTCTTTTGTAGCTCTACATCTTTCCTCTCCACCTCCTTAATATTCACTGGTATAGATGGTTAGAATTTCATTTGAGAAAGATAATATTTCTACCCCTCTATTAAAATTTCAATATACATCCTTTGAAAATATTTATATAATGGATCATTTGTGATCTCTTCCAGGATATGCTAGCTTGGTTCATTGGACTCAAAGCATCTGCCACCTAGTTTGTCTTCCCATTGTGGTAATTTATTGAGTAGTCATATTCATTAATCAACTCAATCCATCTTATCTAGTGCATATTTTGTTTATTCGGTGTGAATATATTCATTAAACAATTATAATCCACATAAATATCACTCCTTTCACCGCATTGATAATGTCTCTATATCATTAATTCAATGATTACTATAGGTGACTAGAAATCATGAGTTGGGTAATTTTTCTCCTTGATTTTTAATTGAAGTGAGACATAATCTATCACCATATCATTTTGCATATGAACACATCCCATCCCCTTCATGGATGAATTACTATAGATCACAACACTTTCCCCACAACAACGTAGTGTGAGCATTGGTTCAATGGATAAACTGCTTTTTAGATCTTTGAATCTCTCTTAACATTCCTCCATCCACATGATCATAACTCATTTCTAAGTCACCATGGATATTGGATTATATAACCGTGAAAAATCATTTACAAAATACTGATAATATCTTGGAAAACAAAGAAAACATTGGATCTCATTTACCGTTGTTGGTGCCAACCATCATTCAATAACCTAATTTTTTCCGGATCCATATATATCGCCTATCATAATATAATGTGACCCAAAAATGAATCTTCATGATGCCAAAATTCACACTTGGAAAATTTTACATACAACTTCTACTTTCATAGAGTCTTCTGTACAATTCTCAATTGATTTTCATTTTCATCCATTCCCATTTAATAAAAAATAATATCTCCTATAAAAACTACTAAAAAATCAATATTGTATCTGAAGACTCTATTCTATAATTCCTTGAAGATATCAGGGGGAATTAGTAAGACCAAAATGCATCATTATAAATTCATAGTGCCTATATGTAGTATAGAATAATATCATTGGTATTTCCACCATCATTAACATTAAATAATGATATCCTAAATGGAGAAAAAAATGGAAAATTATAGATCTATATATAGTTTGTTGAATAATTCATCAATGAGGGGAAGATGATATTTTTTTTGACAATGATCTTGTTATGTTCTTGACAATCAATATAGAGTCTCATTGATATATATTCCTTTTTAACAAATACAAAAGGTTCTCCCCATGGTGACGCACAATGGAATATGAATCCCTTGGAAAGATTCTCATGGAGTTAGTTCTTCAATTCCCACAACTCAATTGCGGCCCTTCAATAAGGTGTCTTTGAAATAGGCACAGCACCCAGTATGGCTTTTATTCAGAAATCAACAACATGAATAGGTGGATGACCTTAAAATTCTTCTACAACATCATCCTTAAATAAAAATAAAATGGGTGTATTTTTAACTGGGTTTTTCACCTCTACCATTTGATATAAATAACATTCATTTATATGAATATTGACCCATAAGATAGAAGAAATTTCAACTTGAAGGTTATATCCATCCTTGAATCTATTGATGATAATATATTGATTTAGAAAATGAAATGTGACTTCACTTTCATGGAAATTATTTTGACCTCCATATAGAGAATGACAATTCATGTCAAGAATCACATCAAATTATACTACTGGAAGGACCATAAGATTTGTAGGAAGAAGATTCCCAAAAAATTCAATTAGAGAAGAATTATAAAATTTTGATGCAAAGTTATTCCATTAAGAGTTTTCTTAGATAACTCCAAAGATAACTTTTGAGGTAATACGAATATACTCATAAAAAATTATTCATAAATAAAAATGAGGGTTGATCCAGAATCAAATAAATCATTTTCTAAAATATAATGAATGGTATGTGTACATTTCACTAATTCATTATCACACACCACGTCACTAATAGTGATTGCAGGTGAATTTCATTTGAGTTCGGCCTTAATAGATTGTTGACGTCAATCATCATCAATAACACTTATATTAGGGAATTGATTTTCATAATTACCCATTTCCTTTCACTTGTAGCATTGAAGTGTTCTAGGTTCATTCTTAATTACCCTTTCACTGTTCGCATCATTAGACATCTTTTTTCCACCACATCGTTATTCAATTTCCCTAAGAACATCATTTCCACACATAAATCATTTACTAGTAACTTTACTACAATTCACTCTATGTTTCATTCCACACAATGAGAATACGGTAAAACTAATCTAATTTTCAGTGCGGTGTTTAGAATTTCCTTTGAATTCCATTTTTATCTTCTTATCAAACCCATATGATTAATGGGTACCTCTAATATCAATCTCTACCATTAGAGAACATCTAACTATTTTCTTGTAGCATTTTATGTCTCTTATGGATAATGCTCTTCAAAGACATAGTTATAAGCCACTAAAGAAATGATCAATTTTATTCTATGGTTGAATAATAATTCTAAGAGTGTAGCTCAAAAGTCTTGTAAATTATTTTGCATAGGTACCAATAGATCCATCATCCATTTTCTTAAGATAAAGGAACATTATCTCCATCACTATTTGAATAATATGAGGAAATTACATATTGAAAAATATGTTACTGAACTCATACCATTACATGGACTGAATTTAATCTATCGGCCTCATATCCTTGATAATACTCTAGTATTGATCAGTTTCACCTTGAAAACGATATACTACAAAGATGAATTTATCATGTTCAGAACATTTTAGAACTAAAAATATCTTTTCAGTGGTGATAATCCATTATTCACCCACTAATGGATTAAAAGACCAACTAAATAAAGGTAGTCTCTACCTCTTGAAGGATTCAAAAGAATTTTTCTCCCTCCTTTTCTCGTTTGGATGTCCGGAATGATTCATAGCTTACTAATATTGTGTGAGAATTGGTAAAATGTTTTTTATTCCAGCTCCCATAATATTTGGTTTCACTGGGGAAAATCATTGCATTTCCAATTTCATTATTCATTAATTAGGTTCCATCAGGTTTCAGACATTAACTAAAACCTAGATGCAGAGTTTGAGAAACACTAATCATAATGGGAAAACCACATAATTCAAGAATAAAATTTCAATTTAGGACTCTACAGGTTCTTTCAAAAGATATTCATGAAAATATCTAAAACATTAGGATATGATTTTAACCTATATTTAGAAATATCCTAAGTGTTCTTAATAAGGTTCTCTCATCCTAGTTTCTAAAGGTTAACTGTAACATTTCTATGATACCAACTATAATGGACTATAATTTACATATAGATTTTACAACAACATTAATGAATATTTATTATATAACCTAACAAAAACCACACTCGAACCATAATTGTTTAGAGTCTTTAGAATCTGGGAAATATAAACAACTAGTTCATAAACCACTTATTTGGTCTCCAACTGTCATGACCCCCTCCCACCAAAGATGCCCCTCCTGAGCTGGCAATGGTGACAGGGAGATAATGAACCCCGAGTCCCGCCTCCAGTAGGCCCCGGGGTGGCGACTAGCACCAAGGGTATGAGTATTCACAAATATCGGAGGCATTACCGTTTTTTTAAACATCGGGAAATAGGACAAGTCAACCACCAAAAAGGAAAAAGAACAAGTGTATAGAAATAAACCCAAACCAAGCCCACATTCATGTTTAAACAATTTTATAACAAGGTACAAGTACAAGAAAGCTCAACGTACAATACCAAATGAAAACAATGGTACAACAACAACAACAACTCCAACAATCTGACTAGTAGGGTCCCACACGGCCTTGGTAGTCCTCCTGGAAACCAGAAAGTAAACATAGGGTGAGCATACAAGTATACTCAGGAGGGAAACCTAATGCTCTCATGCACAAGTGGGGAGACATCCTAATGTCCCGTGAGAACAACAAAAGAAACCTAGCATGGAATTCTATCCACCCAACCTCACCATCCACACTCACCAAAACACAATCACAACAGGTAGTTGTAGTATAAGAACAAGAGTATTGGGTAACCCGCACCATTTCCCTTTAGTTAGCTGCTCTTCCTAACGACGAACGTCCTCAAGCTGCCACACTCTCCCCGCCCGCACACACCTGGGCCTCACAACCACGTATCCAGCCCGAACACACCTGGGCCTCACAACCACGTATCTCACCCACACACACCTGGGCCTCACAAACTTGTATCCCGCCCGCACAGACCTGGGCCTCCCAACCACGTATCCCGCCCGCACACACCTGGCCCTCATCCCAAAGATTCTTGGGAACCATTAGAACATGCCTGAAGATTCTTGGGCTAAAACCACCTCAATCAAAACCTACCCGAAGAGACTTACGTGTAAGGTCACGTCAAGCCATCACAGCCTAGGGGAGAAGGAGAAGGAAGGATCTAGTAACTAAGGGAAAAACACCCTCTCCCATAAAATGGGAGTGTTCGGCACTAAGTGCTCAACATGGTTGGGGTGTGATAAAACACAAAAGTTACAGATATATATACATACCAACCACACAGCCCTATGGATTCTAAAAATAGAAACTAAGTATGTGACTCAGCACTGCTACTACGAAGCATGAATACAAAAAACAACCCCCACCCCATTTAGGTTTTCACTTTTCAGCAGAATTAGTTTATTTGTTTCTTAACTACTGAGAAACTATCCACAACCAAGCCACATCGATCGTTCGTAAAACATATCCCTACCATCCACAAATCAAGTTAGGAAAAACACGAGCAACACAACAAATCCCTTCAACCAACCCCATTGATTATTATTTTCGTTACCACGCCCCACCACTCATTAACTCTTCCACATTTTATTTATTAGTCACAACCCATTATATGTTCACTTTTAAACCCATCCCGGTATCCCCACTTCTAACCACCATAACCACAATCATATCGTACATAATTATCCCATTAATACCATTTATCGCAGCACCGCTGCCCATCACCATCACAACATTCACACCAACCCACAACCAAGTCAACCGCAGCCCCGCTGCTCACACTATCCACATCAACCCACAAAACACCCCCATCACATGCCACATAACCAGGAAAACACCCACATGTTCATTATTCCATTTTGTTTAACCGGGGTGATCACACAAGGGTTCCATATTTTAACAGCTAACTTTACGTGATTAACCAATTTCCACATTCCACAAAGTTTCATTCACAAAAACGGTCTAAAAGATAGGGAAAAATTTAATTGCGCAAGCAAATTCCCCCAACGACCGTGATTCTCAGTAGGAATAAGCCTATTCAATTCACAATATAATATCACATGATATAAAAAGTAAGGTAACAGTAATCACAAACTTCTAATCCCCGTTATATAAGCTAGTTATTATCTTCATTAAAATGGTTAAAAAGTGTTTCATGTAAACAAGAGAACTCCCACCCCGCATGATGCACAAATTAGAGAGACGAAGGTAAAATACCTACTTCAACAGGTTTCGATCGCAACACTCTCCTGGTTCAACCTTAGAAGATGTCCGTCAGTGTCCGTCACTTCTTTCGGGTCCCGGAAAAACCTCCTGGGGTGGAAGTTGGAAAGAAAAGGTTGAGGAAAAGTCAACAGATCCAAGCCCGGAAGCTCCTCCTCGTCATTACGATCCCGTGGCCACTGACGGATCGTAAATCGAAGCTCGGACGAAGAAGTTATTGAAGAAAGAGCCTTCCAGTCTCTTGGGAGAGCTCTGCTCAGAGGTGAGGGGAGGAGAGGTGTGAGATGAAAGGAGGATGGGACCCCTCATTTTATAGGCCTGAAAAGAAAAAGTACATGGCGTGTACTTTATGTTACACGACGTGTACTCGGTTCTTTCACATGGCCTCCACGCGGCTTCCAATATGGCTCTGCGGCCATTGACTGGTCAACACACGGTTTGAGGGTAACACATACACGGGGAAGGACTACATGATGTGTAGTTTAGACACACGGTGTGTACTCATTTATTGCACACGGCAAGGACACGGCTCCAACAGGGTACACAGCCATTGACTGGTAATGCTTACATGGGGAAGGACTACACGTCATGTAGAACTGGACACATGGAGTGCACCCATTATTCCACAGAGCAAAGACACGGTCTGCAACAAGGGGTATACTAGGGAAGGGGGTGCATGGCGTGTATTGAAACTACACGGCGGGTAGTTTCAAAATTCCAAAAATTGTGGGAAAAGTCCATTTTACCCTCCAGAACACTTCATGGCCTTCTTTTTGACAAAGGAATGGGCCAGAGAGGTCCGAGCCATTACATCAGATACCTCTTAAAACATTCTCATCCCCGAGAATTCAAAAACCAACCCATAGGAACCCGAAAAGATACCTATTACGGTTCTCGTTATAACAAGAAACAACTGAAAACCCTAATTATATGAGTTAGGAATTCCCTCTCCTATGTCGAGATATTATCCACTTTAGGCGGCACTGACTCGCCTGCACGGGTTTAATCACATCCACATTAATGCATCTCGATTAAGGACTGGGCCTTCCCACTTCTATATATTAGGATTTTCCAACTTACACTACCCCCAACACCGTACAACCCACACACTACCCGGACACATGGCTTGGGGAATTCCTTCTCCCATGTCGAGATATTATCCGCTTTAGGCGGCACTGAATCTCTTGCATGGGTTTAATCGCATCCACATTAATGTGTCTCGATTAGGGATTAGGTCTTCCCACTTCCATATATTATTATTTTCCAACATACACTTCCCCCAACACCGTACAACCCAGACCCTACCCGGACACATAGCTTGGGGAATTCCTTCTCCCATGTCGAGATATTATCCGCTTTAGGCGGCACTAACTCGCCTGAACGGGTTTAATCGCATCCACATTAATGCGTCTCGATTAGGGATTAGGTCTTCCCCTCCCCACATGGTAGGGCTCTTCACGTACATTTAAAGAAAAGAGGGAAACAACATAGCATTAAAAACTAAGAAAATCAAGGTCCAGGCCCAAGGAATGAGCAAAAGAGTTCCAAAAATGGAGTGTAATGCTCCCAACAAAACATAAAGGAGATCATTCAAGAAAACCCAAACACATCACTATCGATCCCTAGTCCTTCTAGAGATGCTGCCTCTGATGCATGAAACTGTCCATGCCCAGCTCCTCTGCATCTCTATTGACGTCCGCCTCCTCGACCACGTCCCGATTGGGATCCTTGAGGAACTCCTTGTGGGTGGACACCACCTGCTCCATCTCCCCTCAGAGGGACTAGAGCATGTTGTTGCTGGAAGGGTCTTACCAGTGACTGGTGCTGCTGAGGCGGGCGCTGAACCTGTCCATCTCCACCGCACTGAGCTTGGGTCGGGCACCGACTCTGAATGTTCCTAAAACCTCCACAAGAAAAACACTTCGGTATTGGGCTCATGAAATGGGGATGAGGACCTGAAGATCTGAACTGGAACTGATGGGGCCTGCTCCCTACTGGCCTGAAACTGGAAGGTCCTGTCGCAGGAGACCTGCTGCTGACTGCCTTCCCCTTCGATGAACTTGGTTGGATCCCCTCACGTGGTGCACCTCCCTATGAGTGCATCCTTTATACAACCTCTGCCTTCTTCTGTTCTGCCAAGTACGTCAGAAGGGTGAAGGGGGTGACGACATACTAGTGTGAAAGATGAAGCGCCTCCTCCAAACATCTCGCCCGAGAATCCTCATCTAGAAAGAGATCCGGAGAAAAGCGCAGGAGATCCTTGAACATGATCCCTAGCTCTCGTACTGACATACTCCCCGGCTGAAGATAGTAACTCCTGCTGCTTCTCATCCTTGATCATGGAAGGAAGGAATTCCTCTCGGAATTCCTTCTCAAAGTCAACCCATGGAACCTCTACCTCTATCCTCTCTCTCCGAGGTAGAGCGTCCACCACTGTTGCGCTGCACCTCTCAGCTGACTGACTGCTAGGGGAACCCAGTACTCCCTCGGAGCACAGAACAAGGTAAAAGTGATCCCTAGCTCTTCAAGCCACCCCTTCGTCTCCATATCTGAAGCACTACCCTCGTACTTCTTGAGGGTCTGCCGCTGAAAAGAACGAAGAGTCTACTGCCACTGGCTATCTTCCTCATCTCGGTCAATCCTCAACTGATCAACTGCCTGAAACTGCTGGGCCTCGGCAGTCTGAGACACCCGGGGATGACGTCTCGGTGCCAGAGCTGTACAGTAAACAAGGATCGCCTAAGCCCAAATAACAAGGAATTTCTCATGTTTTCATTTTATCATTTTATTCAATTTCTTTCCCAGAACACCCGAATCAAGTAAAACACAATCATGATGATGCATGTACCTTCCCTAGGGTCTCTACCCTAAAATAAATGTACTCTCTCTTGGTCATTCGGTAGGCTCAGAGACCTTGCATCGGATCACGGGGGGCCCTAAAATCTCATGTCCTAGCCAGTCTTCCCTGGCCTATGTCACACACCAAGATTAACTAACATTGTTTTCGTACCATCCCATGAAATCCTCACTGTGCCTAACTCCAAAATCCATCCTATCTCTCAACCATACCTCTGATACCATTCTATCATGACCCCCTCCCACCAAAGATTCCCCTCCTGAGATGGCAATGGTGAAATGGAGATAATGACCCCCCGAGTCCCGCCTCCAGTAGGCCACGTGGTGGTGACTCGCACAAAGGGTATGAGTTTTCACAAATATGGGCGGCATTACCCTTTTTTTATTTATAATGATTGGGAAATAGGAAAAGTCAACCACCAAAAAGGATAAAGAACAAGTTTATTGTAATAAACCCAAACCAATCCCAAATGCATGTTTAAACAATTTTATAACAAGGTATAAGTACAAGAAAACTCAAAGTACAATACCAAAAGAAAAAAAGTACAAAAACAGCAACAACTCCAACTGTCTGACTAGTAGGGTCCCGCACGGCCTTGGTACTCCTCCTGGAAACCTGAATGTAAACGTAGGGTGAGCATACAAGTATACTCAGTAGGGAAACCTAAAGCTCTCGTGCACAAGTGGGGAGACATCCTAATGTCCCGTGAGAACAACAGAAGAAACCTAGAAAGGAATTATATCCACCCAACCTCACCAGCCACACTCACCAAAACACAATCACAACAGGTAGTAGTAGTATAAGAACAAGAGTATTGGGTACCCCACACCATTTCCCTTTAGTTAGCTGCTCTTCCTAACAATGAACGTCCTGACGCTGCCACACTCTCCCCACCCGCACACACCTGGGCCTCACAACCACGTATCCCGCCCGCACACACCTGGGCCTCACAACCACGTATCCCGCCCGCACACACCTGGGCCTCACAACCAGGTATCCTGCCCGCACACACCTGGGCCTCATCCCGAAGATTCTTGGGAAATAGTAGAACCTGCCCGAAGAGTCTTTGTCTAAAACCACCCCAATCAAAACCTACCTGAAGAGTCTTAGGTGTAAGGTCGCCTCAAGCCATCACAACCTATGGTAGAAGGAGCAGGAAGGAGCTAGTAACTAAAGGAAAAGCACCCTCTCCCATAAAATGGGAGTGTTCGGCACTAAGTGCTCAACATGGGTGGGGTGCAATAATACACAAAAATTACATATATATATATATATCAGCCACACAGCCCAGCCTATGGCTTCTAAAAAGAGAAACTATGAACGTGCCTCGACACTGCTACTACGAAGCATGCATACAACAAACAACCTCCACCCCATTTAGGTTTTCACGTTTCAGCAGAATTAGTTTATTTGTTCCTTAACTACTGGGAAACTATCCACAACCAAGCCACATCGATCGTTCATAAAACATATCCCTTCCATCCACAAATCAAGTTAGGAAAAACACGAGCAACACAAAAAATCCCTTCAACCAACCCCATTGATTATTATTTCTATTACCACGCCCCACCACTCATTAACTCTTCCACATTTTATTTATTAGTCACAACCCACTGTCTGTTCAATTTTAAACCCATCCCTGTAGCCCCGCTGCCAACCACCATAACCACAACTGTACCGTACATCATTATCCCGTTAATACCATTTATCGTAGCACCGCTGCCCATCACCATCACAACATTCACACCAACCCACAACCAAGTCAACCACACCCCGCTGTTGACACTATCGAAAACAACCCACAAAACACCCCCATCACATGACACGTAACCAAGCCAGCACCCACATGTTCATTATTCCATTTTTTATCCGGGGTGATCACACAAGGGTTCCAGATTTTAATAGCCAACATTACGTTATTAACCAATTTACACATTAAACAAAGTTCCATTCACAAAAAAGGTCTAGAAGATAGGACAACATTTAATTGTGCAAGAAAAGTCCCCCAATGACCGTGATTTTTAGTATGCATAAGCCTATTCAATTCACAATATAATATCAATGGATATAAAAAGTAGGGTAACAGTAATCACAGTCTTCTAATCCCCGTTATATAAGAAAGTTATTATCTTCATTAAACTGGTTCAAAAGTGTTTCACATAAACAAGAGAACACCCACCCTGCATGATGCACAAATGAGAGAGACAAAGGTAAAATCCCTACTTCAACAAGTTCCGATCGCAACTCTCCCCGGGATCAACCTTAGAAGACGTCTGTCGGCGTCCGTCAATTCTGTCGGGTCCCAGAAAAACCTCATCGGGTGGAAGTCGGAAAGAAAAGTCCAAAGTAAATTCAACGGATCCAAGCTCGAAAGCTCTGCCTCGTCTTTACGATCCCGCGGACGCTGACAGATCGTAAATCGGAGCTCAGACGAAGAAGTTATGGAAGAAAGAGCCTTCAAGTCTCTTGGGAGAGCTCTGCTCAGAGGAGAGGGGAGGAGAGGTGTGAGATGAAAGGAGGAGGGGACCCCTCCTTTTATAGGCATTAAAAGAAAAGGTACACAGTGTGTACTTTATGGTACATGGCGTGTATGCGGTTCTTTCACACAGTCTCCACGCAGTTTCCAACACGGCTCTGCGGCCGTTGACTGCTCAACACACAGTTTGAGGGTAATGCATATGCGGGGAAGGACTACACAATGTGTAGTTTAGACACACGGTGTGTACTCATTTGTTTCACACTGTAAGGACACGGCTCCAACATGGTACACGACCATTGATTGGAAAAACGTACACGGGTAAGGACTACACATTGTGTAGAACTGGACACATGGCATGCACCCATTATTCCACACAGCAAGGACACGGTCTGCAACACGCGGTATACCTGGGAAGGGGATACACGGCGTGTACTCAAACTACACAGTGTGTAGTTTCAAAATTCTGGAAAGTGTGGGAAAAGTCCATTTTACCCTCCAGAACACTTCGTGACCTTCTTTTTGACAAAGGAATGGGCCGGAGAGGTCCTGGCCATTACACCAACCTATTTATTCATATCTAGATTCATTTTTTTGATATCATACTTAATAATGTTATTCATGACATGGGGAAACGAAACATATGAATGGGTGATCAAAAATTCTTAGTTAGGGTAATCAATGGTAATATTAATCATATCATAATCATAAGAACATTAACATTGAAAATCATATCCAACATATAAAAGTTCATAATATCTTGTCATGGGATAAATAAAAAAAGTGAAATGTAATCCCAATAGTCATAAAATTAGACATTAAATTTCATTTCATACAAACATAATCAAATAAAATCATTTCATATTATTCACGGTTCCTTTCTTAGACAATCATTGCTGAAAAATAAAACTATATAACCATGTTTACTCATCATTCCATCCCTTTATTGCTGAACCTAATCAACTTGTCGTTCAATTCATGTCAATCTCATGAGATATAAATATTCACCAAATTAATTAGAGGTGGATATAGGTCCCACCCTTCTCATAATGAAACTATTCAAACTTGTTCCACAAAAACAAAAAAATGTTCACCGTATCATAACCCATGAAATAATTTTGATAAAACACTTGATATCAATTCTTGAGGAAAGTATCCTTTCTTCTTCAAAAATGCTTTCCTTCCTATAAATGAGACACAATTTTTTATAAATAGTTTTTGGTGAAAAAACATGTAATATTTAAATGGAATCTTCAAGGAAATAAGGCATTAACAATGTGTAAAAGTACATTCATTTCATATAAGTAAAAAAACATTATCTTTGTACTTTTATCAGAAAAGACAAAAAGTACGTCGTATGGAAAACAAAATAATGATTCCTTATATACTATAAAATTTAAATTAACCAATAGGTAAAACTGACTTTAAAAATAGTATAAAAATAGAAATAATAGTATATATTTAGTAAACATTGACGGGGATGATAAATATACCCTTGTAAATACTTATGTATAAATAATCTCAGAAAATAATGAGATTGAAAAATTATCTATTACCTTAGGTCTGATATGATTCGTATATGTCATAAAATCATGTATAATGATTTCGATGATTTTAATAATTTATTATAGAATCATAATATTTTTTATGATAACATGTATGATCATATTTTGATATGTTTGTTAGTAATATATCATTGTCACTCGTTATTCAGGTATCAACTGCTTAATGTTCTAATGCATGTTTTCTCAGATAGGTTCTTATTCCACTTTTGAGGTTAAAGTTATATCATTTAACAAATTTTAATAGTAAAATATATATCATATTTATCCCTTAAATTCATTTATATAATCATATTATAATGAAGATTATATTGAACGAGTCACTTCACACCGTAGAGACGGTAAGCCGAACGTGTCTATGAGCGGTGATATTGTTCCCATAACTATTGAATAGTATTGAAAAGAATGGTGTATAGTAT
The DNA here is from genome assembly GCA_963277665.1 of Viscum album. Lineage (NCBI taxonomy): Eukaryota > Viridiplantae > Streptophyta > Magnoliopsida > Santalales > Viscaceae > Viscum > Viscum album. Next base: position 1,911,094,457 of record OY728133.1, read on the forward strand.
CTCATAATCCATATTATTTTATAATTTTCATATATATATATATATTAATTCCATCATTGTACCCATCCATGTAAGGTGGTGGTAATAATGGATTACGACACGACGTGGAGACGATGAACAGTACTTACACATGCCTGGTGATTTTATTTTTCATAGGATTGGTAGAAAGTGTATTATGGTTGTTTCGTAATAATAATATACTCTCAATATATAATTAATACATATATGTTACATTATAATTAAACAACTTATCAGTTTGATGTAGAAGATTAAAGATGTTTGAATAAACTGGAAAATGATATTACCTCTTCTTCAACGAGCCTCCTCTTAATCTATTCTTAGAGTACTACAGTTAGTATTTGTAGAAGAATAGGACCTCTATAATGTTTATAGAAAATATTATAAGGCATGGTATGGTTGAAATTGAAGTACAAAAATGAGTTTAAGAGTAGGGTGAGGATGTTCCCTTTTATAATTGGGGTGACGGGCACTTTTTCAAACCACATTAATATTAATTTATAACAAAATCAAACACCTCTTAAAAAACAAATACATGTCCCAATTGTTTAAATTTAGTTATTATAGGGTAGTAATATCATCAAACAATAAATTTTAGATGAGTTTTTATGTAAATTTAATCATTATAATTTTAATTAATACTTACTTAGTCTATTTAATTTTTAACTAGGGTGACCTATTTTTCACTATAAAAAATGTGAAATATTTACGTATATGATTTTAATTAGACCATATGTGAATACATTAAAACATTTTGAACCATATCATACTTATTATATATTTTTTAAATTGATGTATTAATTTTTAAAAATTAACGAAAACCTAATTTTGAAAAAATATTAATAGATTCCATTTTTACCATATTTATTTCATTGATATTGTAAAATATCAAAAAATGAATTGAACCTAGATCCAAATATTCCAGTATTTCCCAAAGAGGTCAATTTAATCTATAAAATTCATTTTACAATATAATTATATGAAATTATATTTATTAAAATATTTTACTAACATTTATTTGATCTCTTCATCAATAAAATAATTACTACCTCATTTTAGTGTAATTATTTTTTATACTTATATATTGAATAAAAAATTAAACCAAAATTATATTATAAATATAAATTAATTAAATTTAATAAATATACTTGTAGTTGAATTTATGTTCTGAAAAATGAAATGTCAAAAATTCTATACTCTTTTTAAACATAAATGTAACAAATTTATCTTTAAGTTAAATAAAATAATATAAGTGCCATAATCTCTTCAATAAGAATGAAAATGGTCAATAAATAGGTCTTTGGATTATTTTGGTGGATATATACTCAACCAATAAGCATTGATCCCATTTTGGGCCATTTGATGATTATTAATATTTTAATAATTTTTTTGTTGATTCCTTAATAATTAATTAATATTTACATTATCTAAGTATAAGCCACTGAGGTAATTTTTTTTTCTTAAAAAATAAAAATACATTTAAATGATAAATATAACTAATTTAGATTTTCAAATATTATTTTTAATAATATTAATCTTCTCTATAACATTGTATTAAAAATAATATAATTATTAACGTTTCAGTGAGACATATGTCACTTTTCATTAAATAAAATAAATTAAATGTCATTATATAATCCAAGTGAGTTAAAATGGTAAAAATTTCTAACCATGTATGATTTAGGGAGAAATAGAATCATCCAGTTACTTTAATACAAGTTTTACTGTAATATTATAATATTATATTTATCCTTAATTACCTAATTTACCCTTTTACCGTGTTAATAATAATTATTATTCTTACTATTTATATTGCCCAAATATATAATAAAGAAATTCCCATAATTTTTTCAATATTATTATAAATATGGAATCCATTTTTTATAATAATAAAAAATTATTTGTAGTAATTAATTTAAAATTAATCGTGCCATTGAAATGATAAATCGAGTTTTTAAAGTAAAAATATTGCAAAAGATTGAAATGTTTTCATATATGAATTCATTGTAAAATTAATTCCAATAAATTAAATTCTATTAAATGGTAATAATATAATCTATATAAACATTGTAAAAATTCACGAACATAATTCAACCATATAAATTATTTAAATGAAATATGTTATTTACAATAAAAAATTAGCATGTTTTTACTATTTATAAAAATTGATGGTTATTAGAAAAATATAAAAACTTATATAAAGTAAATTATTATATTTCAAATCTAAAGAACATGTTTACTTTTTAATATAAAAATTATTAATGTTTCAAAATATTAAATTAGAAGGGGTTCTTCATTAAAAAGAAGAAATTTATCTATAAAAAATATATCGGTTTTCATACAACAAATATGATTTATTCAGATCCTATAAAAAATATCAATTGAATCAATATCAAAATATTTTATCAAGAATATTTATATATATATATATTCCATTAATTTAATTCAATAATTTTAATTCATACAATTTATTAATACGACATATAATTTATTTACATTTTTCTTAAATAATTGGCACTCTAGAAATTCACCATATATTAATAAAATTTGATTTTATTTATTACCACTTACATAACAGTTAGGTTATAATGGTAATTTTAATACAAAGTTTTTCTCATGGTTTGTATAAACTCCAAATGGCATGAAAATCATGCTACTAAAGAATACCATTTAATTAATGGATATATTTAAAAATAAATAGGTGTTACATTTAGTTTTTTTGTACAGACGAGAGACATTATTGAATTCATTATTAAATAAATTAAAGAATTAATATTTTATATAATGACTCAAATGACATAATTATGTTTTAAATATCATATATATTCTTTAGATGAATCATCAAACCCATTTGTGATAGGTATTCATAGAAACTATATCACATATGTTTGTGAGGCGATAATCTACCATACACCCGAGTGACATTGTCATTACCAATTGAGGAATATGATATATAAATTGGTAATAACCTTCTGATAAAAAATATCTTAATAATGAATATATTGATGTTACATTATTATTATGGTTTCATAAGAATTGAAGGAAGTGAAAAAAGGGATAGATATTGATGCTTGTTTAAGAATGTTATTATTTTGGTAATTACTTTCATTTTCTACAAAAAGCCTCTTAGGTTGGTTTTTTTACGAAAATAGGGATTCTAGGATTTTATTAGTGATGTCTGCATGTTATTATAATACATTATTTCTGAATCAAAATTTTTTTATGGATTGAATAATAGAGTAGAGAGGGGGTCCTTTTATAAGTTATATGATTGGGACACATGTTGTTTTTTAAATGAAATATGTGAACACAGATTTTTTACATTATGAAAGGGTAAAAAATATCATATTTTTGTTAGTAACATATTATATTGTCAATATATTTCTATTAAATGTATTTTAATCTTATTTATTTCCTTTTAACAATTATCATTTTAGTTTAACATCCCCTGTAAACATACATTCATCTTGGTTGTGGTAAACATGATTGAATGTTTTCACTTTTCATTAGGGTAAATAGTTAATTTCACCATTTTGTAAAAAATGATTCTAAATCCTAATATACAATCCACTTATCTAAATTAAATCATAATATGTGTAAATATATATTTAAATCAAACCCACATATTTTATTAAAATGATGGGGTTCAAGATGATTAATTTTCAACGAAAAGTTTATTTTATATTAATTCTATGACTAATAATAACCATTTTATTAATATAAATTAATATTTATTTTTATATAATAAAAAAAATTCATTTAAATCATTCACCTATAGATATTATTTTATCTAATTAAATTGAAGAGGCATTATGATCTTTAAAATAGTATTGAGGAAAATCTTTTTTTAATCCCATATAAAACATTAAAGTAAGATTAGATATCAAGATAATTCAAATAAAATTATGTTTATTAATAATAAATAAATAATTATTAATTTACTTTAAAGATTATTCAAAATTTTAATGTAGTTTTATATTCATTAATTTATTTTAATTAATGATTTTTCAGAATAAATGCCATTTTTCTCTATTCCTTGAAAAAATCAATATTTTTCAAAAAATCGCTAAAAGTCAATGAAATACAATTTAGATATTAAAATTTGAAAATTTTATTTTATTTTATAACATTAATATTCATAAGTTTTGACAAATTAGTTATAATATTTTTTCATGTAAATTAATTAAAATCAGTTTTTATGAAATCATATTTTTGAAGATTAAAATAAATTTACTAAAATTTGATCAGTTATTTACTGAAATTTTAATTTTAATCTACATTTTATTTGTAATTTTTATATATAAATATTTTTATATATGTTTCATAAATTAGTTCATCATATTTGTACTCTCCAATTTAACAGCTTGGTTATAATGGTTATATATTTCATGGGGCGTTTAAGCTCAATGTTGTGTGTCAAATATGATATCGAACATATATTTCCATTATTAAATATCAAGATATTAAATATTCCCCCATTAAAAAATTTAGTCCATTAAATTCTAATTTTATATTTTTTATCAAAGTTTATATATTTGAAAATATTTTATTTCTAATCCTATAACGTTAAGAGTGTTAACAAAAATCAGCTTAATAAAGGGAAATGTAAGTTAAATAGTTTTAATAATAACACATACGAGGTTTCCAAATATGAGAATAGATTTCAGGAGTGATGATTTGGATTGGGAAGAAATGATAAATGCACAATTAATGATACAATGTAATAATGACCATTTATAATAAGAAAGAGAAAAATCTAGAGATTACTAACACTCAAAAAACCATAAACGAAATATGTACGAAAAAGGCTATTTAAATCATTAGAAATTATGGTAATAGTAATAAAAAAATAATATTTTTTTACTGGATTTGAGTTATTCTTTTCCAAATAGACTAAGAGAATAATGAGATATACATACAATAAAAGTATAATTTCATCATTTTATCAATTCCAACAACAATGTCATCTTTTTCTCTAAAAAATAATACCGAAAAATAATTTTTCATACATGAAGAACTGAAATAAGATTTTGAAAAGATCATAACCATTTATCGGATAAAAAAAATTCATCCTATATTTATACATTAAAAAAACTCACATTGTAGGGTAATTCCCAAAATGAATAAATATTCTTTTGGTAAATAAATCCTTAAAATTAAATAGTATTACACAATTTTAAAACTATAGATTCCATGAATGAATAAATTTATTTCCAAAATAACCTCAAAATTAGAGATTTTTTTAACCACCATGGTTATCTCATACAATTAATCTTACATGAACAAAAAATAATTGGATATCTTTAGGAAATGAAATTAATTACTTCATATCTAAATCACTTTTCAATCTCATGGTTATCTATAACATAAATCATGGTTTCCCCAAATTACATAAACATCCTTGACCATATAAACACTAAATTTTACCATTACCATACAACTAATGTATAAAAGATGAAAAATAATATGTCGAATTAAACTAAAGAATTTCATATACTTAATCCCCATAAAGAATCTCTAAAAGTTTTATTAATAACTTTAGAATATCATCACCAAAAACCTCAAAGTGATTTCTTAGAATATTTTTAACACCTTGAATTTTCATTAAATTTTTTATAAATAAATCGATTTTATGTGATGGATTTTATTACATGCAATAGAAATTAATGCATTCGCTACATAAAATAGTGGGTTTTAACAAAACTATGAAATATTAATAAAACAGCTATTAAAAACTATGCATTAATATTAGTTTTATAATTAAAATTTAATTATTTCATTTTCATATAAATAAAAAAAATATTGATAATAAAATAAATAATTTTCTGTAATGTTTATATATGTTTTGAAAAAAATATTTGTAAAAACTTTGTTAATGTATTTAGTGAAAAATATTTTTATTAATTCTGAAAGTATTATAAAAATTATTTTATAAAATGAAATTCATTTTTTAGTGGGAAATATTTTATTTTTATTTCAATGAATTATTTTTATTTTATGAAAAAAGTAACATTTTTTATGAATACTGAGTAACATTGAATTTAATCAAAAACTCTATTTTTTTATTATTTTTTATAATGCTAAATTATATTTTAAAATTATTTTATGGTATAATTAGTTAAATTTTAAATATATTTACCCAATTTGGGTCATTGGAATCATTTTTCATATTGAATTTACATATATATAATTTTTAAACATATGAACAATTTCATTTTAAACCCCCCTTTCTCATCACATCTACAGAATTATTTATAAATTAATATTTTCTACACATGTCAGTTCTGTGTTTCAATAATTTATTCTATAATTGTAATCAAACTAATTTAAAATATCTAATATGTATAACTTAATTTTTTTTCCAATTTGAATAGTCACTGCATTAAAAATATATTATAATGATTAAAATAAAATTGTGTTTACTAGGGGTTAAACTAGAATAATGTGAGTGAAAATGAACCTAAACCATATCATATAATTATTTAATGAACTATTTTCAATCATGGACATCAATATCTCTAAAATATGGATAAAATTCTACTTTCCTTTTAATATGACCTATATAATAAGCATAGTTAAGAAAAAGACTAAAACAATATTTTTCTAAATTTTAATTTCTATAAAGATTTCAGATTGGGAAAAATATATATGTTAGTTTATAATGATAATAGAAATATTAATTCTTTGTTAATATAATTATAATTTATTATAATTTTTTAGTGATAAATTAATTAATTTTAATGCTTAATATATGTGGATAGAATAAGTATATAGTAACCAATTAACTAAAATGAGTGATTCTAAAAAAATTAAAAGTTAAGTATATTGAATGAATAGTTATCTTCAATTAAATTTTAGATGAATATATAATGATACACAGGTTTTAGAATAATATATTATATTTTCATAATTATATTGATATTTATTATAATTCAAAATTTAAATAATAATGTCAAAATTGACTTTAATATTAATTTATAATAGATAATATTTTTTAAATGACTTAAAATTAATAAAAAGCTTTAGTTAAAAATGTTATTTTTAACTCTATTAATATATCCAATAGGTTTCATTCATGGACTAATTTTTATATTATAATTAATATTTTTTCCATCATATATTATAAACTCAGTTAGTGCGGTTACTGTTAAAGCGGTGTTTTTGCAGGTTATATGCGCTAATGTTAAAATTAATAACCAAAAAACATAGGATTTATATTTATAAAATTATATTGAATATTTAGAATAAATGAGTCAAAATTATCTGTTAATATGCATTCGGTTTGGGCATTAATGAATAAATTATCAAGGATTGAAAAGAAGATACCATAGTTGAAAAACAAAAACAAAACAAATTGGGATACAAAGAAGTTATGAAATAAAATATTTGAATCGGGTTTTGGATTATGTGGTAGAATATTTTATTGACCATATAATCCCTCAAAACATTTAATTAACATATTTTTATCCACTATGAGAAAAATTGACCTCCCAATATAGAATACTTTTTTGTATTTACAAGAATATTAATCCTCTAACAATATAAATGGCACAGACTCACCCAAAATATTACAACATATAAATAAATTTTAATCAACATATATATAGAAAAACCCAAACCAAATTTTCTACCATAATCCTATAGTACTTATTTTAGACAAAACTCCAGCCATGGAAGGCATTGGTGAAAACCTAACATGGATACCAAAAGAAGAAGTAACGTTCACCAATGATCATCTTCATTTAATTTGTTCCCTCTTCCCCTATAATTATTATTATAAAATGGTTATATATCAACATAAGTATATTACATATAATTTTAGGATGTTATTTTTTGTCTATTTACTATGACCACACAGTCTTTTATCAAATGGGCTCTGAAATCATCGTTCATGTGTATAGCGGAATACCGCCTCATGAACCGATAACATTCATTTTCCATTAAAACATTTAAATGTTAAAAAGGATGATTGAATTACTATTAATATATGATATTTATGATTTAATTAAACATAATAATATTATAACACCCATAAATTCATTATTTCCATTTTGTAGAAATATGATAATGTTGTTTGTGTGTACATAAGACTATTGCCTCACGAAGCCAAGTGATTTGTTCATTCTTATCATGTAATGTAATAATGACTGGTGTTAGAAATATATATGATATATATGACATATTAATTATACTATAATGATAATATATGTATATCATTTAAAATTATTTCTTTCAATATGATAAGAAAATGGATTCAACATTCATGCATACATACAGCCCAACTCTTCCAAGAATGATGTATTTCATTTCATATCACTAAATATTATAGATTACACATTATACATACTTAGTGAGAATAAATAATTTTTATATCGGTTTTTTCAGTTTTTATATGAATAAACACTGAAAAAGTTAGAGTAATAGAATGCGAGGTAAATAATATATTCAACCTAATTTTTTTTTATTTTACAAAACAAATCATTAACATGGTATTGTTAATGAAGAGGTATTAAAAGGTCATAAAAATAATATATATGTAATGATTTATATTAACATCTAAATGTAATCAAATTATAATAAATATATTTTTATAAATAAGAGTTTTGAATGTGTTAGAACCAGTTTAATACTTATGATGTTGAATTTTTATCTCACTTTTACTTACTATGAGGAACATTTCATATTCACAAACAATTTCATTAATTTGGGCTCTATGTTGCCTTAGAATATATACTATGAGTCTTCTATTGAAAACTATTTCAGTTTCAATATCCATTAAATGATATTAATTTCATAGTTTTTATGGTTCAAATGTGACCAAATCGGTACAATATTTTTGCCTCAATTTTCCTTATTTGAGACATATTGTAGGTCATCCTCTTATATTATTTCACTATGTGTATATACAACCCCTCTAAAATTAGAATATCAGGAATTTATTTATACTCATGATATTTTATATTCAATTATATATATATATATATTTTGGGGTATAAGATTCAATAAAACAAATGTGGAAATGATTTTATGTTGGGATGTTATCATTATTTGGGATTATTTATGATTTAGTATCCAATGTCGAAATCTCATGATCTATCTCTCAAAAATTAAAATGTATTTTATTAAACAGTAGTTATTTATTATATCTTCATGCGATATTAACATTTTTATAATCTTCGGTATATAAAAAAACTATGAAATTGATTTTATAGAAAACATTCATTTATTTATACTTTAGTGGAAAATCAGTTTTCCTCCAAACTATGTTTTCAAACAATTATTTTCGAAATATTTTTGAAGTTATATTTTCATATAAAATTTGATTAACTGTATATTTAATATATTTTAATTTTTAAATAAGTTTTTAATGATTTTTCATTGCGTCAATTATAATTTTTCAAGGATATTACCAATTAAAAGGTTTTTTTAAAAGGTTTTGTGTTTTAGAAAGAATTTATTGAAGTAGAAAGTATAATTTACATAAGAAATGTTTTAAATTCCCCTTTAAAAATTATTTTCTATATAAATTGGAATATTCTTGAATTTTATATTTGTACGAAGGGATACAATCTAAGAAGAAAATTCATATTTTTTCTCCGAATGGTATATAATTAAATGACAAGATGTTTGTGAAACAGGTTTCCCTTCCATGGGTTATACTATGTGGAAATGATTATGGAATATTATTCATTTAAATGTATAACTTATAATGAAATGATTACTAATCCTATCAGTTCTATATAGGTTTTGATATGATGAAATTATTATGAAACCCATTTCATTTCACTGGTTATTATATAATAAATTTTAAAGACATTTTGGCCCATGTGTGAATAATTTTTGTTACGTGATAGGTAGGACCTCTATCTCCCTCTAATGTATTGGGAAACTTTTTACCACATTAGATTAAAATAAAAAAAAATCCACATTCTTTATCTAATGTGGGAAATTGGTTTTTCCCATACCATTATGGGAAACACTAGTGTCATCATCAAAAAAGTGAAACAAGTGCGTTATAGTCCTTAATATGGATTCTTTTTATAATTAACATTGAAACATGAAATTTCATTCTATTTTTATAATTGAACCATACATTAGGACATTAGCATATGGTTTATGATTTATTTTTTATGATTTATCACTCTTATCTCTTATTTTTTTAAATGATCATGATTTACGGAATGACCCATTTTTTTAATCCTATAAAGGTTATGTGTGAGAATTTTAATTTATTTTTTTGATCACATACCCAAATTATTATCTTATGGTTTTATATTATCATAGATTTATATATCTTATGTTTACGCTTACTAATAATCTAATATCACCCATTTATTATGATTATTCCTCTTGGTTATGAATAATGGTTTAGTTATAGTGTGTTGAAAGGGAATTATTGTGTGTGAATATCTTTAAGGGGGATGTTTAATTCATTTCACTAGTTAATAATATTATATTCCAATATTCTAGGTCACTAAACTATTATGGTCCTTAGTCTTGTACATTTTTAATGTATCTTTTATTAAACAAATAATATTCAATATTTAATTATGTCAAGCCTTTGAATTTATATTTGATATTAGAGGAATTGTTTATTTAACCTTTAGAAACTAGGATGAAAAAAATTAGTGATATCCCTTAAGATATTTATAATAATATATCAAGGGATGTATATAGGGATATGTTTAATGATTATTCAACGATTATGAAAATGTGAATCATTTTTTGGAAATTATAGAAGAAGTGGTTTCCAAGAAATACAACAATGTATGCATACTAAAATTTATTGGGGATCTATCACAGAAGTTCCTTGGGGTAACTTCCAAAAGACAACATAGTGAGCTATAATAAATTTGGAACTGGAGAATGAAAATGGAACTTGCGGAACACCTACATTGACATTCTTGGGGGATATAATTTGGAAATTAAAAAAATAATATCAACCATCATGGCATATTAACATATAAAGTTACTATGAAGGGCCTAGAATAAAATTATGGAATTATATATTAAAAAGATTTGGTCTTTGTTTACATGACATAAAATTAAATTTATATAATAATGAGGTTTTCCACTATGATTATTGTTTCTCACACTATAGTTTTTGGTTTTATTCAATGATATGAATGGGAATGAATCATGTTAACATATAGTTTCATGGAAAGTTTGGTTATTATGAGAAGCCAAATGGGATTATAAATAGAGTGAATGATATTGTGATAATTCCTATGTGTCTATTAGGATATATGATTATAAACATTTATATTAGTGAGATTTATAACTAAACAAATAATAGGAAGGTATAATTTTAGGAAAGATCATGTTGAGATGAAAATAATGGAAAGAAGAATTTTCATTATATATATTGAGATGGTGGGAAGAAGAACATATAGGAATATCCCAATGGTGGGTAAGATGTTAGCATTGTTGAAAACAAGTTCATAAAGTGAGAAATTATCAAGGTGTTTAATTTATTTTGTATGGGGAGAAAGGTAATTACACAACATAATTAACAGAGCTAATAATTAACATCTCCACCAAGGAATTACTTATCACATACCAATAATTAAAGGGGGTGATTTAATTAATTATTTATTTGTATTCAGGAGTAATAGTAAATGAATTTCAAAACAAATAATGATTTTTTAGAATTAGCTTTTCATTATGGATTTTAAATAATATTTTGAATAATCAAGATGATATTGAAAATTTATTTAATATCAATGAGATATTAATAAAAATTAATATTAATGTAATTATATACCTTAACATATTCTTGATGATGATATAATTTTATTGGTAAAAAGAAATTATTCATTTGGGAAATATAAGTTAGATAATACTAATTACCTTGGAACTGATTAATGATTTTTTGACATAGTGGTTTATGTTATCTTGGATAGAGTTAACTAATTCTATTGGATTTAATTAATACATACAATTTTACCTATTATATTTATGGATAAAGGAATACTACTTTTTTAATATCTTTTTATGGTAACTTCAGGGTAATTACATGTTTTAATAGAATAAATGATGATGGTATTCACATGGTTGGTAATTGATAATCAGGAACCAATTTATCATATATAGGGATCATTAATATGTATGTTTTATAAATTCATTGACATTATATCTAATATTTTGGATTTAAAAATTATCAAAGGTTCATAAGTTTAGCTATTTTTTTGAATGTTTTAAGCTAAACTTTGGATGGACCTCAAGATATTAATTTATCTCTTCACAATATGAGGATATATCCATATTATATAACATATGACAACCATTTTTTATAATAAATATATATATAAATAATATATTATAATTCTATTTAGGTATCATATGATTCATTAGTGCTTTAGGCACAATAAATTCACCTTCATTTCCTTGATTAATATATTATGTTTAAACTAATCAATGATCAACCCAATGGTATGTGTATTCTTATGAAATGGAAAGAAATAATGTAAATATATCTTATCATTAAAATTATACAAATTTATGAAAAGGATCATAAAACAAAAAAAATATCCTAGTAACTTCTTTATAAATGAAATATATAGTCAAATAAATCATCATAGATTTATGATATTGTGGTCTTTTAACCTTTTTTGGAACTCCAATTTACATAATAGCAATGTTTTCTGTCAATATCCATCAATATTTTGTTGTTATTTTTCTCTATAATGTTATGGTTTTCAATTACCACATATGTTATCATATTGGGAAATCTAATTTGTTTTATTCCATGTAACTTTCACAAATCCCTTTCAATTTTTCGTTAGTTATTTTATTAACCCTTATAATGATGTTGGTTTCTATAAAAGAAGCATTAAAATATTATAACATTAATAATTGGGAAAAATTCCATGAAAAAATTCAATTTAATGGGGGTATAATTTTAGACAAAGGGATTTCGTTGCTTTGTTCATAACAAATTTAATTTATTTTATGGATTTCATTACATGCAACATCAAGTTATACATTAAATAGAAGTAACACTATGTTTACTCAAATGATATATTATTAATATGAACATTATAAAATATCCATTAGAATGTTATATCAATAATAATAATAGATTTTTTAATTATTAAGTATAGTTGTTTTATATAAAGTAATCATATTTATAATAAAATACATAATTTTATGTAATGTCATTAAATGTTTCAAAAATACTATTTCATCAACAAAATATTTTTCATTACTTTTATAAATAATAAAGAAAATTATTTTAGACACATATAGAAAAGGAAATTTATAATGTAAAATTAATTATTGAATTCATAATGTCAATAATATCATCTTGTAAACATTGGGGGGTTTTAGTAAAAACTTCAGTTTTTTGAGCCTCGAAAAATATTAAATTTTAAATTCAAAACGGAATTTTATTTTAATTTAATAAAAATGTTAAATTGTATTTTAATTTATTTTTATATTATCAGAAGTAAAAATATAATTTTATTAATTCTTTTTAGGTGATTGGTAGAATATTTATATTGAATTTATAAATAATTCCATTCTAATATTTTGTAAATATTCATATTAAAAACCTGCTTTCTCATCATGCATGTAGGATTAATTATAAATTAATTTTTCCCAATTTATGAATTGAATTTGAAAAGGTTGATTTCATAACCATAATCATCACGATTAATAATTTCTAATGAATTCAAAATGACTTTAAATGAATATAGAATGTAATAAAAATTAATTCTCACCATTAATGTAAAAATATGTTTATCAGGGGGTTAAACAGGAATTATAATAAAAAAATGATGTAATTTTATATATTAGTTTATTAAAATGAATTTATTTCTATCATGCACATAATTTTTTAAAAAATATTTAAATTTTATGCCACTTTAAATTTAATATGAACCATATAATATGTAATGTAATGAAAATTATAACATCTATTTTTTCGTAAATTTATTTTCTAAAAATAATGTGTTATAGATAAAAAATATAGGTTTTATAAAGAAATATTATTTTTTAATTTTTTTTAATATGATAATTAATATTAATTTTTTAGATCAAGATTAGATTTATTAAATTCTTACGAAACACCCACAAATCAATTATTTAGATAATAATTTACTAAAATAAATGGTAACAAAATTTTATAAGTGAAGTAAATGGAATGAATTATTGTATTACATTAAATTTTTAGATGAATATATCATTATTCATAGGATTTCTCAATATTTATTCTTATTCTGTCAGTATCATAATATTTATGAAATTTAAAATTTAATGAATAATGTCACAGTTGATATTAATGTTATTTTTAATAAATGATATTTTATTCAATTATTTAAAATTTATAAAAAAATATATTTTAATTTTTATTAAATATTAATAAATATCAAATAAGTCTAATTAATGGACCAAATTGTATTTTATAATGAATATAGTGATGGTTAAATAAAAAAACTCAGTTACAACGGTTATGGCCAAAGAAGGGTTTTTAGATGTTGTATACACTTATGTTAAAATTAATTCCCAATACACACAAAATTTGTTTTATATAAATTATATAACATATTTAATATTATTTGGTTGAACATATTTAATAATAATTACTCTAATTTAGTGTTATAGGATAAATTATCAAAGATAGAAAACTAATTACCCTATTGAAAAAACAAATACTCTTAAAATAGAGATACATAGAAAGTAAGGAATGAAAATTTTAAAATAATTATTTAATTCGGTAGTGGAGGTGTTCATCGACTAGACAATCCCATATACCTCAGGTAAAATTTACCTCCAAATATTGAATAGTTGTAATTATTTACAAGAATGACACTCCTCCTCAATTATAGAAGAGTACTGACTCTGAACACTATGTCACAAATCTAATGCCATTTGGATCAACCAATATAAACCCAAATCACATACCATCTTCCCTAGCCTCATTTTATAATCCTTATTTTGTACCTAAATCCAACAAATAATGTATTTTTTGCAAATGTCGCAGGGATACTTGAAGAGGAGGTAATGTTCATCAATAACCATTACCATTTTATTTGTTTCCACACATCCATCAATTATTATTAAAAAAGAATAATATATTATCCTAAATATCATAAATATGATAATTTTCTTTTGATGTAATGGGTATGACCTACAACATCACACAATTATTTCAAATAGGTTATGGAGTCACCATTATTATGTATTGTGGATATTCTCCTGACGAACGGATGTCATTCGCTTTTCTATCCCCACATTTAGCTATTATTCATGAAAATGGATTAATAGTTTGTATATTATATTTATTATGTTAATGATTTTATTATTTATCTATAAATAATATCTAACAAAAAAATTCATGAAATTCTATTTTTTGGATACGATAACATTTTTCATGCGCACAGAAGACTACATCCTCATTAAGTGATGTGGTTCAATCAAACCATACATAAAACATATTTTGGAGGAGTTTAATAATAATATGAGGTATGTTTGACATTAAATTTCTACTCAAATGATAATATATATATATATAAATTTAATTCTCTTTATTTCAATATTATATAAAACTAAAAATATCATTCATGTGTACATACCACCTACCCTCTCTTTCGATACTGAATATATTTTCCTATCCCTAAATTTTATGGATTAATATAAAAAAATATATACTGATAAAATATTATATTTATATCAAGGATTCAATTCTAGAGATGAGTAAAACATGACTTATGTATGGGGAAAAATAATAATATGTCAAAACAGATACTAAAAAACAAACCACTTATTACCTGATACATAATTTTAACATGGAATAATTAATAAATGTGTAAAAAACCTAATATGAAAATATTATATGGTGTGACATAAATTATTATGGGGAAATAATAAAACTATAATACAATTATATTTATTATACAAGAGTATATAATGTGTATGAATAATTCCATGACTTAAGGTAATTGATTTTCATCTCACATTTACTTTCTGTAAGATACATGTCACATTCACCACATATTCCTTTTATGTGGTTTATATAGATACCATAAATGTATATTATGTTGAAAATAACTAAAAATATTATGTATTACATCCATATTTTTTTATTTCACTTTCAAGGATTTCATTGTCTAAAAGATACCAAAGGAAATGGTACTTTTTTTATATCAATTTTCCTTCTTTGAGACATAAATTATGTGATACACCTATATTATTACTCAAGGTGTATATATAGACCCTTTTACATTTATTATAATAAATATATTTGAATTCATGGTATTTTAGGTTTCATTTTATGTTATTATAGCATGGTTATTATGATTCAATGTTACCAAACACGTAATGATTTTATGTTACAATCTCTTCATTTATAGGGATTGATTATGATTGAGTCTCCAATATTGAAATCCCATGATCTTCCAGTAAAAAATTATAATCATTTTTCATCTTCTACGGTTATTCATGATATATAAATGGGGTGGTACCATTTTTAAAATTAATGTTACATTAAATAATTATTATAAGGTTTTTAGAAATCTCGACCACAATTATCTCTTTATTTAGAAATATCTTTCCTTCCAAAACCATGTTTTGTTGAAATGTTTTTAAATTAATTCTTATAAATAATATGTCAAGATATTTCTCACTAGAATGTATTTCTAAAATGTTTCATGTTTTAGAAATTTATTTAAATAATTTTCATACATTCCATTATAAGTTTTAATTTTAATTTTAAAAGAAAAATTTTTTCTAATGTTTTATGTATGAAAAAAAATTATTTAATGATGAAATTAAATTTTCATCAATGAATGTTTTAAATTAACCATTACAAATTATCTTCAATATACTATGTCATAATTTTTTGATATTAATTCATTAGTAAGGATATGAACTAAGGATTCCAATCATATAATTTCTCTGAATATCTTACGTATAGATTGAATGATGGTTAGGAATTATTTTTCTGTTACATGATATATGAGAAGAAAAAATTCTTAAGAAATAATCGTAATTTCATTGGTTACTCTATTATGAAATGATTATGAATCCTATATATAAACCATTGTTTATAATAAGAAAATATTTTTTAGTACCCATTTCATTTAATAGGTTATGATATGATCCATTTTTATGACCATTTGGAACACATAGATTTTAATTTAATTATGTGAAGAATTGGACCAAAATATTCAATCAATAAATTGGGTATATATGATAATCCCATGAGATAAAATTGGGAACTAGTTGATAGCCTTAATCCAATATTTGAATTAGGTTTTCCTAGATCCCTAATGGGAAAAACAGTTTCTTGATAAATAATGGTAAATATGTTCATCTTGATCCACCATTAAATGATCTTTGTTGTTAACCATAACACATGATGTTTATATCTATATTATTTAAACATTCACACAATTTGACATGAGATTATTTTACATTTTTTTTATTATTATGTATAACTTTTATGGATCATGATTTCATAAATTAAATTGAATTATGCCATGAATCATGTTTATGAACCATTACAGATTGGGTATTAAAATTATAAGTTCTGTTCATGATAACATAACCTCATTCTAATTTTATTCTTTCACATGATTCTTGATTGAAATGTCTTATTTTTGGGCTCATCTTGTTCTAATGCTCACAAATCATGTTTAACTGTAGTAAATCATTTTTAATATTCTATAAAATGATTTATTATTCTCATTTTTAATATTAATGCATTTAGTGAGTCTTACATCTTAAGATAGATTACAAATATTTTGTAATGTATGAGTCACCATTAAGGTAGACTAAAAGCCACCATTGTTGTGAAAAAAACTGTTTGACCATTAATATAATAATTAGTAAAGTATGATTCACCGTTATAGTGACACCATTTTGTTAGGCTAATCTTTCCAAAACATGAAAAGTACTAGACAATGTTTTATCAAGTCACTGGTTCAAAATTTTTACAATCGACCACACACCATTTCAATGTCACTATTTCCAGTGACACTATTTCACTCAATGGACCATACAAAGATTCAATGGAACTATTTCCAGTGAATTCATTTCTCAAAAAGGACCTGTCATTGTTTCACTAACCCTATTGGATCACCTAAATGATTAAAAAATTTTAAAAAGTATGTGACATGGTATAGAGGAACCACATAGCTGAAAAGGACATGTTTTCATATACTATATCACCTCTTCTAATTTACTGTTCCTATGAAACCATTTCTATGTCACCACTGAATGTGGAAACGCTCCAAATTTATCCATTAATTCCACAGTTTAATTAAATTCAACATTATTTGTAATGGTCATATTTGATCTATTTAATTATACAAATATTATTAATGATTCTCGCATACATGTAAGTTGATAGTATATGGTACTAGGTGTGGAGATCATGCTTCATGTCGGATAAAACAAAAACACATGAGAATTAATACATTATAGTGTGTGATCTGAAGATAAATAAGAGAGAGAGACACAAAAAATGAAATCCATAAGAAACATGATAATTTGTCTTTCTTGTTTTGAGATATAGAAGAACTCACTATGAACCACCCCACAAAGATTCTTGCTGCAAAACCAACTCAAATAAGAAGAAGATCTTTTAAGAAAATCCCATTGAAAAATAAACAAAAACACAGAACTCATGACACTCTATTTTCATGGCTTTTTCTAGAAGAGGACCCTGTCTTAAAATATTATACATTCAAAAAGTCTAGAACTACACAGAAATACACATAGATAATTTCTAATCCCTTCTTATTATATTCTGATATGTTGTGTACTATTTTATTATTCCATTGAGTAGTGTGTGTATCTAAATAAAAAACACATATTCTATCCAATGATAGACTAGAGGATACACGATATCCTCTTACAAATACTATATTATAGAATTTTACTCCCATTTATAAATATGAATGTGGTGACAGTGTGACCGGGTTAAATTTTCTTCTCCTGTACAATTGTCGTAAAGGTATGTTTGACCTAGAAAATATGTACGTTTTGGTAATCCATGATCTAGGGTGTGGATAAATTTTTTTTATATAATTTTCATGTTGGAAGGTGAACAACAAGTGGAGATGAACACGTATCGACTTCAGGTTGATCCTCTTGTTTTTATCAATTGTTTCCAGGTTTCATTATCCAATTTTTCTTTTTTATTCAAACCAGAAAACAATAAATTAGTTTGATATTTAAACATATATATTGTTTGTTCTTGAATATATTTTCATAGACTGGTTTGAAAATTTCAAGTAGCTTCATAAATTGATTTAAATGAGAATTAATCAATCTTTGAGTAATCATTCAAACTCTCAAATCTTTTACAAGTATGATACTTAAATTAACTGGCCTATTTGATTTTAAATTTGGCTACTCTAAACTAAATATTTTTTAATAAATTTTTATGTGAAATCAATTTACCCCCCCCCCCCTCTTGAGTGTTCTACTCCGACCAACATTTTGTATCAGAGGATATTTTTGAACTTTTATTTTTAAATCTTTTTAACCTTGATTTTAGATGTGTTTAAAAAATCATTAAATTTATATTCATTCTAAATTTTTATATCTTTAAAATCTTTTCTTTTTTATTTATTATGTATAATAGACAAGAAGGTGCTTCTACCAATAGACCTACCTAATTTAATAAAACAAGTTAACCGAAATATAAAATAAGGATGAAAATTCACTTAAAAGGATTGGTGTTTGATATTTGGATGATAGTAGAATCAAAAAATGACATACCATACACTCCATAAACTACATGGAGTGAAGCCACAAAAAATTCATACAATAATAATTGAAAATCTTCCAATGACTTATTTGGTTCTTTAGGGGATGAAGAATTTAATAAAATTTCATCATGTAAATCAGCCTAGTAAATTTGGGATACCGTAGATCTTTCGCACGTAGGAACCACTAATGTTAGAAATGAGAATTAATAACCATACAATCAAATATTAAAACATTAATATGAATCTTGATAAACCCATTCATAATATGTATCACAGGTTCAATGATGTAGTCAATAAAATGATCCCTCTTGGGAAGCTTGTGGATGCCAAAGAAAAAAGTATGTTTATACATATATGTCTACTATAAAGGTGGAGAGGAACATCATAATCAATTAGAGAATCATGTGATATTAGTATGTTTCAATTCATAGAGATAATATTAAAGCTGATGTTGTATGAGGAATAATTAAATTTCATCAAAGAAGAATTGGATGAACCAAAAGCAAATTTAGTGGCTTTAAAAACCATTACTTCAAAAAATAATGAAAAATAAAAGGATCAAAATCATTCATACAGTTCAAGTTAAGAATATTCACTATCAGACAATGATGAGTAAATATCTCAATTATCCATAATTATTAAACCATTTTATATAAAAAAATGTTTTTTATGAATCCCAGCTACAATTGAAAATATGACAACAAGGACTATTGGAAAAAGGACTGGAATAAAAATTACAGAAAAAATGAGATGGTCTTCTATGAATGTAAATGAAGAGGACAAGTAAATGATGATTTTCCTGTGTTAGGATATAATAATTCATATGAGGACAAGTATACTAGGTAAAAGAAAGCATTTAAAGCCACCCAGAGTACTTCGAAGAATAGATCAAGTGAGTCTTAATCCTCACATGATGAAATGTCCAATAAAGATGATATGTGTGTTACGACAAACACATTTGAGGTAATAGTATATGCTCATGCACATTATTCTTACTATTCAAGAGGCGAATCTGATTATGAGAAAAGATCCAAGTAAGAGTTTTTTGAATTCAGTAACATGACTGAAGATAGATTCCGTGAGAAAAAAGTTAAATATATGTTTTGAAAAATAAAACATGATCCTACCAATACTGTTAAATCATAACTTACTATGGAAAAAGAGAAAAATTTTCATTTTCTTAAAGGTAATAATGAGCTTAAACTGTCATATGATACATTTAAACGGGACTTAGAATAGTTTAACTATGGATTTAATAATCATTCAGAAATTCTTGGTAAGAATGTAGCTCCTCCTTAAACTACTCGTATATGATACCAACATAGATAGAGGATTAGAGCTAAAAATCATTTTGTAACCAAATATATAAAATAGGTTTTTATATTTAGAACAGATAATTTATCTACTACTTTTAATACATGACAACCTTCTACAATCAATAATTGTTCTGGGCCAAATAGTGTTTATTTTTTCAATACATTAGAAACTATTTATAGGAAACCCATGAAACAAATGTGGGTTCCCAAAGCATTAATTACTAATATTACTGGTCCCAAGCAAGTCTTGGTGCCAAAATATTTTCTTTATTGAATTTTATTTGTAGGTATGTTGCTTGAAGAGTTCTTATAAGAGCCTATGGTACCAGTATAGTGGATGTTTGATTCCCATGATAGGTGACTACTCATGTTTCAAAAATCATGTCAATAAGGATAGTAGTCATGTCACCTTTTATTAAAATACAAAAGGGAAAATAATTGGCCCTAGCCAAATCGGTAACACCACTTTAGTTTTAATTTCCAATGTTCTTTTTATTGGTGGATGAAAATATAATCTTCTTAGTATCTCTTAGTTCAGTGATGATGGATTTCATTTTAAATTTGATAATGATGATTGAAATATTTTTAATTCCAAAAAAGAGTTATTTTTTTTACTGTTATAAATAAAAATGTTTATGATGTTATTTTAGATTCATGAATTTATCAAAAAAATGATTCATGTTTTAGTGCTTTTCACAAAGAGTCTTTTCTAAGGAATAAGAGATTTCAAAATTTAAATATTAACTCACATTGGAATCATATAGGGTAAGGGTTATCCAAGGATCTACCAAAATAATAATTTCCAAATGAAAGAGTCTGTAATCCTTATAAAAAAAGTTAAACACAAAATATCATTTGATCCAAAAAAAGAATTTTCAAAATATCTACCACTTGATTTAGTTAACGTGGATTTTTTGTGACCTTCAAATGATTAAAGTCTTACTGGGAAGCAATATTTTTATGTTCTAGTAGATGAACACTCTATATTTATTTGGACCTTATTTCTTTCTAACAAAAGTGAATCTTGTTCTCATTTCATCAAATATTCTTGAAAAGTAGAGAACCTAAGTAGTATTAGTTTTAAAACCTTAAGGAGTGACCATGTTAGTGTGTTTAAAAATCAATATTTTGAATCTTGTTTATCAAAAAATGGCTATGGTCATAACTTCTTTACTTGTAAGACACCCCTAGAAGAATTGAGTTGTAGAATTAAGAAATAGAATAGTAAATTAAATAGCATAGATTATTATTAATTAATATGATTTACCTATATAATTATAGGTTGAATAGTTCAATATAGCAGGTTACATAATTAATAGAGTCTTGATTAGACCTATTCTAATGAAAACACCACATGTGTTGTGGTTCAATGGAAACCCAAAGTTAATTACTTTAATGTTTTTTGTTGAAAATTCCATATTCTAAATACTAAGGATAATATTGATAAATTGGCATCAAAAAATGATGAAGGAATCATTCTAGGTTATCCATTCTTTAGAAATGAATATAGAGTCTTTAACAAAAGAACCAAAAGTGTGGAAGATTCTGTACATGTCATATTTTATCAAGCAGATTCACATGATCCCAAAGCCTCCTTATAAAACCTTGAGGATTATATGTGCAATATGGGTATAATTACCAAATCTTCTGGACATACTTTTAACCAGCCGAATAAATCATCTATTTCTGGAAATTTTCCATGCTCTTGCCACAATGATCCCGAGCATGTTGAAGAAGCTAAAATTACCATCCCTTCTTTTTCTAGACCAATAAGAACCCTTAAGAACCATCCTGTATATTTTTTAGATAGAGACATAGATAAAGGAACTAATACAAGAAATTATCCTAGAAACTAGGTTGAACATCAAGACATTTTGTCACTACATGAACCTAAAAACATCAATGATTCTATCAATGATGAATTTTGCGTAAAGGATGTACAAGGAGAACTAAATAAGTTTGAAAGAAACAATGTTGGAAACTAGTAGATAGACATAAAGACACCATGACTATAGGCACTATGTGGGCATTTAGAAATAATATATAGGAATATTGTAATAATGTATGAATTAAATCAAGATTGGTTGACCAATGATATAGTCATGAAGAAAGCATGGACTATGAATAAACGTTTTCACCAGTTTCTAGACATGAAGCCATTAGAATCATACTATCATATAAAACACATCAGATATTTATGAAATATACAATGGATGTCAAGTGTTCATTCTTAAATGGGTATATAGTTGAGGATATTTTTGTTGAAAACCCCTATGGTTTTACAATCCCTCTCTTTCTAAATCACCATTTTATGTTAACACAAGATTTATATTTCTTAAAAAATGCTCCAAGAGATTGATATGATAGACTAAGAACTATTCATATTTCTAAAGATTTTACAAATGGTTTTGTTGATCGTACACATTTGATAAAAAATATTTCTAAATACTTTTTGGTAGTATAAATCTATGTTGAAGATATTATTTTTATGTATTCAAAAATTTACTTAAGTGTTGATTTTTTCAGAAATGATGCAAAATGAGTTTCAAATGACTTTTATTGGTTAGCTAAAATTATTTCATGGATTTAAAATCCACAAAAATAAGGATGGTGTTATTTTAAAATAAAGTAATTATACTAAATATATTCTAAAATGTTTTGTTTTTGATATCATTAAAAGTATTGATACTCTTATGTGAACCACCAAAAAATTGGATCTTGATGAAAATGGGAAAATTGTTGATCAAACCAACTATTGAGGTATGATTGGAATTCCTCTCAACTTGAATGTTATACAACTTGATATTATGTTTAGTCTGAGTATATTTTCTTGTTTTCAAGATAATCCAAAATAATCTCATTTAACTGCAGTTTAAATAATTTTCTAAAACCTGAATCATACTACCTTCTAAGGACTGTTTTATTCCATAAGACCATCATTTGACTTGTTCAGTTATTCTGATGGTGATTTTGGTGGTTATTAGTTAGATAGAAAAATAACCTATAGAACATGTCACTTTTGGGAAAGTCACTAGTATCATGGCGTAGTACAAAGAAAATTTTTGTTGAATTATCAATTTTTTAAGCTGAAAACATAGATTATGTCAATTATTATTCTTATATTGTGCAGATGAAACATACTTTTCTAAATTATGGATATCAATTTAGTCATGTCTATATAAACTGTGGTAACACAAGTGCTATTAACATCTATTAGAATATATTTTCTCATTCAAGAAAAAATCTATTGATGTGAGACATCACTTATTTAGAGATAATTATTAAAAAGGTTATATTAATTTAGAATTCAATTGCACAAAACTTCACCTTTATGATATTTTTACTAAGACATTAATTTGTTAAAAAATGAGTTATATCCTACATGAATTGGGAATGATCAACCTTGAGTAACCATTTACAATTTTAGAGTTTACTATATCATAGTTTACTATCTCACCATTTATTATCTCGTAGTTTATTATCTCACAGTTTGTTATCTCAACAATTCTTGTCTCAAAACTTTTTGTCTCACATATCAAAGTCAAACTGTTGTGATGCCACTATGGTGGAATATTCTAGTCTCACCATTATGACTTAGCATTAATTTTTTTTTAATATTTTCCAATATCACTATTTTAATTATTTTATTTCACAATTTTTTTAAAAAATTGTGACTTTTTAACCCATAAATTATAAAAACCCATCCATTAACTTCTCTCATAACTCATTCCCACTAATCCAGAAACCAAAAACCTTCTGTATTGAACTCCATAATCTCTATCAATCCCTCTTTTCATGTTAGAAATTACAAGGGGAATTTTCCATTATTCTCATCTCTAGAGAAGTTCATGTTACTAATGAATGTGAAAAAGGTCTTGATCAAAATACCATAAAAATAACTAATCCCTAGTCTTTCATATCATGTAGTCATGATATAAAGTATGTGTGAATAAAATGGATTATCACGAGTAAGTCCCATGTTCACAAAGTTTTGGTAGAACATGGATGTTTATAATGGTTTACAAAAGATAATAGACCGATATACCAAACACTAGTTTTTCAGTTCTATCAGTATGTTGAGATTCCGTTCAATTCTAAGGATTACTATCTGGTAAAAAGTTAGATAAATTGAAAAAAATGTAATTTTTCTTCAGCTTTATTGGATACATGTTTATGAGTGCCTCTTTAAGGTATATTCATGGACTACCAATGTGTCCCTCCACATCCAAGTAACAGTTTTATTCTATAAGATGCTTTGGGTGACTTGACTGGAGATATATACAAGAGAATTCCTATTTTTCATGAATTATTTGGAGAGACCTAATTATTGTTAAAATCCTTTCAACACCTGATATGTCTATGGAATGGTGAGTTTTCTAATTTGAAATATCAAGATATATTATTCTTTTTATCTCTTTAAGAATTTTAACAATAATTTTTTTGAAAGTACCATGTTCCTCACATGCGTGATATGATGAAGGAAAATTCAAATTCAGCCTCATTATTCTATTCAAGATTAATTTTCCTATTATTCATGCCAAGGGTTTGGTAGTGATGGATGAGGAATTTTTTGTTGATTATGAGTTTTTTCTATCTAAGGATATTTTTAGGTGAAAAAAAATTAGTTTGAATCTATAGAAGAGGTTATGGGTTGATGACAATGAAAGGATGTGTTATGATTTAAATCCTATCGAGAACCCTGAAGACCAAATGATATTGTTGATCCTATTTTGGAACTGGATGATTTTGTGGAATATTTAGAAGAGGGATTGGAATTTTATGTTCCAAGAGCTGAAGCACGAGTTTTTTATGAAATCAGTGATCCAGATATTTCCAAAAGGAATAAAAAGACTCCTCATGCATCTACTGAACCATCTCAAGATGTTCCCTCTAGAGATTATCTTTTCTCTAAATGTGGTGAAGTATAATGTGAAGAAAATACAGTCAAGGATAATGATGCTGATAATGGTGAAGAAACTGTGGAAGCACAAATTGATGGTAAATAACAAAATGAATAAGAATATGTAGAAATAAATGTCATTTTACCTACTGAAGTATGGATGGAAAAATATTTCCAGGTATTAATAAAGGTGGCTGAGACAGGGAGTTACCAATACATTATAGAAGATTTGGAAATAGTTTACATGATGGAGTCACATAATTATCCATGGGAAGAATACGTTGAGGTGGATTAAAAAACTATTTGTAAAGGGATGATGTTCCAAATCCTACTGAATAATTTTCATTGGATGCCTCATATATTTTTCCTAGATACATCATTGTTGATTATTCTAGGAAGTCCTTCGTTAAGAATATGGACCTGTCAACCGAGTATAAACTAAACCAATAATAGAGAATTTAGTGATATCTTCTAAAGAAAAAGAACATGTCTCTATTCATGAACCTTCTAAATAAACCCACAGTTATGTAGGCCTTGATGGTCAGAATGTTTTTGGATAAAATATATTATTTAAATTTGAAAATATTATAAAATGACAACCTTCTCTTCTACCTAATATCATTAAATTAGATAATAGAATTTTTCTACAAAAGATTATATGGAAAACTCAACCATTGATTCTTCATGAGATTCGATATGAAATGATTGAAAATAAATGGCTGAATTATGATTTATGTCCATTCAATATTTTTTTGAGATTATGAGGAAGGATTTTTAAAAATATCCAGCTCTGGTTTCTAGTTTCAGTGTGGGTGGTGTGGATATACTCTCAAGGAATGTTGTATATTAGATACAACCTAATTTTATTTTAGTTGTCGAAGAAGTTTTCATGATAAATATTATTGTAGAAAATGAAATGTCTGGAATTTTTGCTATAATCAATCGACTGACATATAAGTATTAACGATCTTTGGAAACAATTCATAAAATAATTAATGCTCTCACCTCTGCTACATTAGTTCCAACTATTTCTTTCCAAACCTCTCAACCTTTGGAATGTGATTTGATTAGATCTGTGTTTAGAGAGTAGATTTAGACCTTGGATGGAGGTCCAAGTCAGGAAATTCTGTAACGCCCCGACCCCAACTACCCAGAGTCGGTGCATTACTTCGTAACATTGGCATGATCACAAAAGATCAAGTCTCGAATGACCGATTAGTTTAGTAGCCTTGGAAACACTAGATACATTTATAAATGTTACATTACATCATAAAGTGAAAAACTAATAACAAAGCCTTCATAGTCCACACTCATATCCTATTTTGACTATCCCTGCAGGTCATTCATAAAATAATTCTTCACATCCTGGAAAATAATAAAACATTGAAAGGGGTGAGCTCAGATGCTCAGTAAGGATAACAATAATGCGGATGCTTTCATAAATAAACATTAACATTTAAGGCAATGTATAACTAAAAAAAAGCCTTTTAAACATGAACATCAACACAATATGGAAAAAATAAAATGAGATAATGCCATTTACTTACTCGCATGGATATTCTACTAGTTGAATAATCACATGCAATATCAATATCCACTTTCATAATGAGGGAATGTATAATGTCGGACATTCTGAAACATTTTGTCAAGGCCTCGGCCAAGACGTCTAAAATGATTAAGGCCTCGGCCAAAACCATAAATCAAATTGGGAAAGGGCCTCGGCCAATTCCACGTCTAGTTGTCTCATGAGACCTACCGATGCATCGAGGAGCTATAGCGGGCTCCACCCGTCACTTATTAAGTCCAATACATTCCTCATATGAATAGGTTTAAAAATATCATAAACCATAACATAATCGTATCACATAAAACATGCATAAAGGAAAAATAAAATTTCCACATTTCAATCACAAGATATCAATACAACACATTGATATAATAAAAACGCTTTCAAAACCATTTTCAATACCAAAATAAAAGAAAGTTAAAACTTTGTATTTATTTTTCATTAAAAAAATGATGGCTTGTAGAGGAAGCCGAAACTCAAATAATGGTCACGGCAGCGGAGAAGTCGTTGTCGCCGCAGAAGTACGGAAATAAAAACATTCCCTTTTGTCGTTTAGCAAAACGCTTCGTATAAAAAAGATTCCTTTTGAATAAACGTAAAATTCAAATGGGTTTATACACCGTATAGAAGAAAGTTGTGTATAAAACCAAATATGCCTCAATGAAAGGAGATTGAGGAGAAGTCCTTAAAAAGATCATTTTTAAAATAAAATAGTTCTATTATGTGCATTCACTATAGGTACAAATAATTAACGTAAAAAAATACAAAATATGACATAATAATATCATGACATAATTTGAAAGTAGGAGATTAACCCAAAGAATGGAAGTTGGGTTAAGAAGTTCCCTTACCTCATGTCTGACTTGACTCAACCATTCTTTAACCTCCTGAATAATAAACTAGAGTTAATATATACCTTTTTAAGAACCATTTTCAATTTCATTATCCTTTTTATATCACTTATTACAATGATATGAACATTATGTAATTATTTAAGTTAATAACGGTCGTTTTGTCGATCTTTGGTACATGAGTCAACAATAATCTTCTTATAATTACAAGTGGTTTATGTGGTAGAATATCCATTATCTCCAGAATTATATTCATGATTTATATGTCATATATATCTTATATATCCATTATATACATTCATTTATAATATTACGTAACATTTAGAGGTAAGAAATGAAATGCACCGTTCATGGAGACGGTAAGCCGTACGTACGCATGAACGCTACTTTCATTTAAATTTCATATTTAATGGAACGATATCATAATGATATAAATGTATAATACACTTTCCGTATAATATAGTGTATAATACCATTTACTCCATCCTTTATACAACCCACATATGGCATTAACGATTCAAATCACTTTGAGGGGGCGGTAGTCCGCACTTCCTAAAATGAAATTATCGCGTTTTACCCATAATGGAAATCATAAAGAATGCCATAAATGAAAAATACAGAAGCATAAGTAAAACATAAACATATTATATATCAAATATAAAAATAGTTACATCTTAATGGCCACCTTTGAAGGTGTTATATGAGTGTTGAACAATCATCGTTTCGTGAGGCAGAAATTCGCCATTCACAGAAACCGTATGTTCTTTAACCATTAGATGTAGGTGTGTGTAAGTGTAGATCGAATCCATATTATAACAACATCCTAGAATATTTAGGATACTGGTGTTGTTACAAAAGAAATGAATAAAAAGAGTTTAGGGGGGTGGAGAAGAAAAATAAAACAAAACAACATTAGAGAAGACATTACCTCAAAATCGGGTAACTCTTTTTGATTTGAGCCAAAGGATTCCTTGGGAAGGGTTCTGCCCAATGTGAGGCTTCTAGGAGTAATAGGGGGAAGTTGGGAGAGTATTTGGGCAGAGGTTGGACGAGCCAAATGGCATGAAGGTGTGAATAAGGTGGGAGAGTTGGGGGCCTTTTATAAGAGGAGAGGAGGGGCTCTTTTGGAAAGATTGAAATGTTACATTATTACACAATGATTTTCGAATTCTAAATGTCCCACACTTATATAATTCGTGGATAAGGTGATAAGGGTTCTAAATATACCCATCCAATAGTCTTTGGACATGTGTATGCCTTGTATTTTACATTATCTTTTCATTTTATTAAAATCGTTAAATAATGAGGTCATCGCTGCATCATAATGATGTCATAAATAATTTACTTTATATAATGTATAAAAATTATAAAAAAAAATACTATGATGTAGGAAATCTTTTTATCTTTCTAATGAATATTTATAGTCAAAATTTGGACTTGTGTAACCCCACTTAAATTCTATTTTTGTAAAAAACTAATGATTGTGTCAATTTAATTTTAACATTAAATAAATATATATTAATGTCATTTTCCAACCAATGTGGCTCCATGGGGTCCCCAAGTTGACCCATGGGTTGTATTGGTCGGCCATGACTCATACAATAGGAGTAGGCCAAGTGTCAAGCTCATCTCATATTATTAAAACATTATTTTTACCTTAAACTACACTAATTACCTCTAATCGCGATTAAGAACTTAAAAGTTACTATTCACCAAAAAATTATTTTAATCAAATTGAACCACATTTTTCTTCTTAATGACAACCATGTATGTCGGATTTTTGAAAATCAAATCACAGAAGTGGTAATATTTCATTTTAACGAAAAATCAGTTTTTAACAACCACTTAGTGGTTTCACTATTCATCAAAAATTGAAGTTTTTCAGAATAAGGCCAAAATTTCACCCTAATATATAATTGATATTCCGAATTCAAAAATTATGTCTATTTTAAAAAATTCCAAACATATAAGTTGCAGTAATTAATTTTATAATCAATTCCCGTTGTCACAACAAATAGCGTGTTTTTAAGAAATAATTTATATCAAAATATTGGCAATTGTTTATGTCCAATTTCAATGTTAAATTAATTCTAATGACCACCATTGGAAAAATGGTAAAAATATATTCTAATTATACTATAAAACCACTAAATAGTATAATTTATCACTATAAATTATTTTGTTTCAAAAAGTTTTTTTTAAGTATTTTTCACTATTCATAAAAAATTGGAACTTCTCAGAAAATTACAAAAAATTCAAATTTGGATAATTTCGATATTACGAATACAAAAATGAAGTCCATTTTGAAATAAAAAATTTTCTATAATTTTAAAAGGTGGTTATTACTATTCATAACGGCTACTTTGATTAGTCGCGGTGTTTTAGAGCTCGAAGTTGCGTACAATGCAAGCTATTGCATTATTGAATGAGAAGCGTATCGTGGAAGTTCGGGGTGTTACATTATCCCCTCCTTCAATAAATTGCGTCCTCGCAATTTGATATTTTTCTTTGAAAATAAAATGTTGAAAATAGAAAATACCTTTGTGGAAAACCCACATCGGAAATAAGATTAATAAAATTTAGCCTTAATAAGAGGGAAAGGGAAATAAGAAAGTCACCAAAAAACTATGATCTCGATAAGGAGAACATTAGTGGAAATTAGAGACATATAATTGGAGGAAAAATGTAAATATTTGTAGGGAGTGATTGAGGTCATCAATTACAATCAACTGTCAAATTGAGGGGCTCAAAGCCTTCAATCTATGTTGATTTAAAATATCATCAGTTCAACAAGACATAAGGTATTAGGATAACACATTTTTTTTGTTTTAATATCCCTTTACTAAAGTTTAAGAATTAATTTATTATTTGAATAAGAGATAGGTATATATATATTTATGCTTGAAATTTAGAGTTTCAACCTTCAACTCATCTTTCACTCAAAAAGATAATAGAACTCAAAAATATTATACTTATCCTAATTGTATAAGGTTACAAATGTTAACACATAACATTTAGATTAGTAAAATTATTTTGTAATAACCAAGGACTTCTTGTAGGCTAGTGGTAGGAAATAAAGGCTTGTTGCACTATGGTTGTGGGTTCGATTCCTGCAGCTTTGTCCGACGCGACGGGTTATTCCCCACCCTGCAGGTTGTCCTTTTCCTAAAACTATAGTATTATAATATTCCAAAAATAATCTTCGTAAAATTTTTAACCTTAAACAATACTATCCAAAGATCAACTTAATCCACTCCAACCTTTATAGTTATCCAAAATACCTCTCTCCAGACTTTCTCTAAAAGGTCTCTTAATTCCAAAATCAATTTATCAGATTCCCCAAACAAATTAAAGTTTCTCTTTTTGTCACATACTAAAAATATGATTACCTTCATCATATTAAAACCTTGTTGAAATCAACAAGTACTGCAGTAAAATACTTATATATATATATCACATTATTCTAATAACCAGAATATAATCCATGAGTCCAAAAGAACCAATACATTAATTATTCTGATTCAACTGTAGTAACAACATAAGATTTTCCTTGATCCCTTGTCCTTTTATGAGGTAAGTTTCCTTGACGCTTAGGACATTCATTTGCATAATGCCCCATTTCCCTACAATTGTAGCATTCAACATTGATAGCCTCTTTCTTTCCCTTGCAATCACGCGCCTGGTGACCTTTTTCTCCACATTTATAACAAACTCCCATTCCTTTTAGACAAGAACCAGGGTGATTCTTCCCACAATTATCACATAATGGAAAATCCTTCTTTCCCTTTTTCCTTTATCTGTCTCCTGTTCCACCGTTCTCTTCTTCTCTTTCTTTACTTTGTTGTCATAAGACTTAGAGAATTCCTTTTCTGTCTTGATAGCACACGAGACAATATCTTCGTATGATGAGAAGGATTATGATACTAGAGCTAGACGGAGAAATGGTTTTAACCCATCAAAGAAACGACCAATATTACTCCTTGGGTTACGTATATAATCGGAAACATGCCTCACTAACCTTGTAAAGTTAGCCTCATACTTTGCGACATTCTCATCCTCCTTCTGCCTTAGACTCAGAAATTGCCTTTCCATATCTACTCGATGGTCAAGAGGAGAGTATTTTTCTAAGAAAAGCTCTTTGAACTCCCTCCATTCCATATTCGATACGTCATCATCTTCCTTTGTGTTTTGAATCAGCAACCACCACTGATCGGAATC
Source organism: Viscum album (assembly GCA_963277665.1). Taxonomy (NCBI): domain Eukaryota; kingdom Viridiplantae; phylum Streptophyta; class Magnoliopsida; order Santalales; family Viscaceae; genus Viscum; species Viscum album. The sequence goes on from OY728133.1 coordinate 1,911,127,045, forward strand.
TCCAGTGAGGCGGTAAACTGCCATGACAACCTTCTCCCTTTCACTACTCCCTAAGGCATGGAATATTTTCTCTAAGGAATTTATCCATTGCTCAGCTACAATAGGATTCGTACTCCCATTAAAGGTTGGTGGTTGTTGTCTCATGAAACGGTCTAGCATTGATCCTCCACGCTGTGGATCAGGGTGCTCCATACGGGTAAGGTTATTATTCATAACCTGAGTAAGTTGTCCCAGTATGGTGATTAGCTGATCAGCACCAGTTGCATCACCAGCTCCACAATAATTATCTTGAGCAGGAGGGCAATCCCTACATGGAGTGCGTGCATTGATACAGTTTCCATTCCTTCCACTAGGCGCCATTTCTAAATAATGTCATAAACTAGATTAGTTCATGAATCAAAATACATAATTCCATACTTGTAAAACACTTAACATAAATTGAACTAATTATAGATATAATCCATAATTATAAAAATGTTTTCTTTGAGGAAGTATATACTCGTAAACCTTCATAGTGGTTTGTAAAGAAAATGGGAATTATCCAAAGCATTTCCCTCGGGAGTGTCGTAACCAAGAGTGCAGCAAGGCCCGTTGTCGTGCACCAGTTCCCGTTCGAGTCTAGCTCAAAGCGGTGTTTTCAAGTTTTACCCCTAGGTACATCTGTGCCAGAGCCGCCTCTACCTGCTCGTATCCAGACAGGGATGTATTGCTCGGAAAACTCACAACATCTCTACAATACCAAAATTCTAGGAAGTTCTTCTATACTAATCCTCAAAGTCTATCTTTGGGATATGTGCTCTAATCAGAGTTTATCTAAATCTAGATTCAAGGGTTAGTACTAAACTGCCTCTGATACCAACTGTAACGCCCCGACCCCAACTACCCAAAGTCGGTGCAATACTTCGTAACATTGGCATGATCACAAAAGATCAAGTCTCGAAAGACTGATTAGTTTAGTAGCCTTGGAAACACTAGATACATTCATAAATGTTACATTACATCATAAAGTGAAAAACTAATAACAAAGTCTTCATAGTCCACACTCATATCCTCTTTTGACTATCCCTGCAGGTCATTCATAAAATAATTCTTCATATCCTGGAAAATATTAAAACATTGAAAGGGGTGATCTCAGATGCTCAGTAAGGATAACAATAACATGGAAGCTTCATTAATAAACATTAACAGTTAAGGCAATGTATAACTAAAACCAAAGCCTTTTAAACAAGAACTTCAACATAATATGGAAAAAATAAAATGAGATAATGTCATTTACTTACTCGCATGGATATTCTACTTGTCGAATAATCACATGCAATATCAATAACCACTTTCATAATGAGGGAATGTATAATGCCGGACATTCTGAAACATTTTGTCAAGGCCTCAGCCAAGACGTCTAAAATGATTAAGGCCTCGGCCAAAACCATAAATCAAATTGGGAAAGGGCCTCGACCAATTCCATGGCTAGTTGTCTCATGAGACCTACCGATGCATCGAGGATCTATAGCGGTCTCCACCCGTCACTTATTAAGTCCAATACATTCCTCATATGAATAGGTTTAAACATATCATAAACCATAACATAATCGTATCACATAAAACATGCATAAAGGAAACATAAAATTTCCACATTTCAATCACAAGTTATCAATACAACACATTGATATAATAAAAACACTTTCAAAACCATTTTCAATACCAAAATAAAAGAAAGTTAAAACTTTGTATTTATTTTTCATTAAAAAAAATGATGGCTTGTAGAGGAAGCATAAACTCAAATAATGGTCACGACGGCGGAGAAGTCATTGTCGCCACATAAGTAAAGAAAGAAAAACATTCCCTTTTGTCTTTTAGCAAAACACTTTGTATAAAAAAGATTCCTTTTGAATAAACGTAAAATTCAAAGGGGTTTATACACCGTATAAAAGAAAGTTGTGTATAAAACCAAATATGCCTCAATGAAAGGAGATTGAGACGAAGTCCTTAAAAAGATCATTTTTAAAATAAAATAGATCTATTATGTGCATTCAATATAGGTACACATAATGAACGTAAAAAAATACAAAATATGACATAATAATATCATGACATAATTTGAAAGTAGGAGATTAACCCAAAGAATGGAAGTTGGGTTAAGAAGTTCCCTTACCTCGTGTCTGACTTGACTCAACCGTTCTTTAACCTCCTGAATAATAAACTAGAGTTAATATATACCTTATTAAGAACCATTTTCAATTTCATTATGCTTTTTATATCACTTATTACAATGATATGAACATTATGTAATTATTTAAGTTAATAACGGTCGTTTTGTCGATCTTTGGTACTTGAGTCAACAATAAGCTTCTTATAATTACAAGTTGTTTATGTGGTAGAATATCCATTATCTCCAGAATTATATTCATGATTTAGATGTCATATATATCTTATATATCCAGTATATACATTCATTTATAATATTACGTAACATTTAGAGGTAAGAAATGAAATGCACCGTTCATGGAGACGGCAAGCCGTACGTACGCATGAACGCTACTTTCATTTCAATTTCATATTTAATGGAACGAAATAATAATGATATAAATGTATAATATAATTCCAGTATAATATAGTGTATAATACCATTTACTCCATCCTTTATACAACCCACATATGGCATTAACGATTCAAATCACTTTGAGGGGGCGGTAGTCCGCACTTCCTAAAATGAAATTATCGCGTTTTACCCATAATGGAAATCATAAAGTATGCAATAAATGAGAAATACAGAAGCATAAGTAAAACATAAACATATTATATGTCATATATAAAAATAGTTACATCTTAATGGCCACCTTTGAAGGTGTTATATGAGTGTTGAACAATCATCGTTTCGTGAGGCAGGAATTCGCCATTCACAGAAACCGTATGTTCTTTAACCATTAGATGTAGGTGTGTGTAAGTTTAGATAAAATCCATCTTATAACAACATCCTAGTATATTTACTATACTCTTTTTGTTACAAAATAAATGAATAAAAAGAGTTTAGGGGGGTGGAGAAGAAAAATAAAACAAAACAACATTAGAGAGGACATTACCTCAAAATCGGGTAAATCTTTTTGATTTGAGCCAAAGGCTTCCTTGGGAAGAGTTCTGACCAACGTGAGGCTTCTAGGAGTAAGAGGGGGAAGTTGGGAGAGTATTTGGGCAGAGGTTGGCCGATCCAAATGGCTTGAAGGTGTGAATAAGGTGGGAGAGGTGGGGGCCTTTTATAAGAGGAGAGGAGGGGCTCTTTTGGAAAGATTGAAATGTTACATTATTACACAATGATTTTCAGATTCTAAAGGTCCCACACTTATATAATTAGTGGATAAGGTGATAAGGGTTCTAAAGCTACCCATACAGTAGTCTTTGGACAAGTGTAAGCCTTGGATTTTACATTATCTTTTCATTTTATTAAAACGGTTAAATAATGAGGTCATCGCTGCATCATAATGATGTCATAAATAATTTACTTTATTTAAGGTATAAAAATTATAAAAAAAATACTTTGATATAGGAAATCTTTTTAGCTTTCTAATGAATATTTATAGTCAAAATCTGGACTTGTGTAACCCCACTTAAAGTCTGTTTTAGGAAAACAACTCATGTTTGTGTCAATTTAATTTTAACATTAAATAAATATATATTAATGTCATTTTCCAAACAAAGTGGCTCCATGGGGTCCCCAAGTTGACCCATGGGTTGTCTTGGTCGGCCATGACTCATCCAATAGGAGTAGGACAAGTGTCAAGCTCATCTCATATTATTAATACATTATTTTTACCTTAAACTACACTAATTACCTCTAATCGCGATTAAGAACTTAAAAGTTACTATTCACCAAAAAATTATTTTAATCTCATTGAACCACATTTTGATTCTTAATGAAAACCATGTATGTAAGATTTTTGAAAATCAAATCACAGACGTGGTAATATTTCTTTTTAACGAAAAATCAGTTTTTAACAACCACTTAGTGGTTTCACTATTCATCAAAAATTGAAGTTTTTCAGAATAAGGCCAAAATTTCACCCTAAGCTATAATTGATATTCCAAATTCAAAAATTATGTCTATTTTAAAAAATTCCAAACATATAAGTTGCATTAATTAATTTTATAATTAATTCCCGCTGTCACAACAAATAGCGTGTTTTTAAGAAACAATTTATATCAAAAGATTGGCAATTGTTTATGTCCAATTTCAATGCTAAATTAATTCTAATGACCACCATTGGACAAAATGGTAAAAATATATTCTAATTATACTTTAAAACCACTAAATAGTATAATTTATCACTATAAATTATTTTGTTTAAAAAAGTTGTTTTTAAGTATTTTTCACTATTCATAAAAAATTGGAAGTTCTCAGAAAATTACAAAAAATTCAAATTTGGATAATTTCGATATTACGAATAAAAAAATGAAGTCCATTTTGAAATATAAAATTTATATAGTTTTAAAAAGTGGTTATTACTATTCATAACGGCTACTTTGATTAGTCGCGGTGTTTTAGAGCTCGAAGTTGCGTACAATGCAAGCTATTGCATTATTGAATGAGAAGCGTATCGTGGAAGCTCGGGGTGATACAAATTCTGAGTATGATTGAAAAGTACAATGATCATGGGAATGATATGGACAGACTTTAATCCCACACTTCCAAATATTATCAAGAAGATGTTTCAATGATGGTGGATTCATATTTTATAATGATTTATACCTACCAATATATGGCCATATTTTCAAATATCTGGTAGAAAATTTGATGCTTCCTCTAGGGACTAAAGATTTCAACAAGAAAGTTAAGAAATTGATGGATTTTCTCCTACTCTTGAGATGATAATTGAAAATGGGATGACTTTGGGAATGATATGAATAATGGTGGTGAGATCACCAAGGATTTCATGAATATATGGAATCCTTATGAATATCATCACAGAACACCCATAGTTTCTCATGTAGCTACTCTTCTCATAATGGGCATGATTTCCTCTACCACTCCTTCTTTATTTAGGTCTTTTGCACATGTTTCCAAAGAATCTACCATGTCTCTGAGCCAGATCAGACCTATCATCACTGAACAACCCTTACTTCCTTATTATTCTAGACCATCTTGCCTCATCTATTATTGAAGGAGTGACTCTATATTATAGCTCTACACCAACCACATTTACAACTTCAGAACATGATAGTAAACCTCCTAATTTCATTAACAAGGATAATAGGATGGTAGTAAAATCTGAAGAGAAGTAAAGGATGATTTTTATTGGTTTATGATTTATTTTCGTTATGTGATTGTACTATACTCTATTATTATTTTAAATGAAATGTGATATCCTTTATTTAATTTTTTCAATTTTATTTATTCCATGTTATTCTTTTTTACATTCATTTATATAATCCCAAAAGGTTGAGAATAACTAAAAGTTATACTATTTTTACATATATTCTCTAATACATTAATTGACATCCTTTATTTTATGTCTTAATACCATATGATCAATTTGATATGTTAAGAAAACTATTTATTCTTTTATGAAGTTTATGGCTTCTAAATTCCATGATTTGTGATCTTAAAAAGGGGGGAGGTTGTTGGACTCCTCTTATTTTAATGATAACAAATCATGATTAACTCTTGTTAGTCGTGTTTAATCTTGTTCTATAATGTTTCATTATGATCATCTTTTATCTGAATTCATTCTATGAGTATTAATCCATAAGATAGATTTTAGATATTTGGTAATGTATGAGTCACTATTAATGTAAACTCAATGTAACATCCCATGTAAATAAAGATATTATACATTTTAATATTTATAAATATTTGTAAATTAAATATTAATTTTACCTTAAAGGGGTTTCTATGTTCGATGGTGTACATGATACCCAACAATGGGGTTCATTGAAATCTTATGTTGCAAAATAATAATATAATATTATTATTTTAAATGAAAGTTAATTCCTAGTTGTTTTATTGGTGGGAATTAACATAACAAACTACAATATGATTATACATGTTTTTAAAATGTTTTAACATTTATCCAAAACAATTTAGAGGCTTAAAATGTTAATGAATCTAATTTTAAGCACAATTTACTTTAAAGGGTTTATTTTCAAACTTTTATTGGTGAAACCTCTTTAAATATATTTTGGTCAATTTTATATATTCTATTTTACCAAATAAAATTCTTCTCTAGAATCGAGACATCAAAATTTACTTTGGGTAAATTTTTAGTATTTTTATGATAAAATTAATTTTTTTATGAAATGTGAAAATGTTATATTTTAAATAAAAAATTTCAATTTAATATAATTTTAATCGAATGTTGGTTATTGGAATTATTTTCACTTTGAAATTGGACATAAACAAGTTTCAGTCTTTTGATAGTTATTATTTACTAAAAACATCCCTTTTATTTTGACAGCAGGAATTAATTAATAATTAATTTCTGCCACTTCTGTGTTTCGAATTTGGTAAAATTAATTCCATATTTGGAATCAGGAGGTCCAAATAGTTTAAATATGTTACTTTAATTTTAGACATTATGAATATTTACTTCAGTAAATATTGTACTGAACAAGGTTAATGGGTAAATGTGGTAAATAAGGGAAAACAAATATTATTATAATAATATAAAATAACCCTAAAAGGTTTCTTAATCATATTTATTGAAACACATCCGACCCTGATCATCCTTGGATCGATTTGGGGATCCCATGGGGCCACATGGGAGTGATAATGACACTTTAGTTTAATTAACTTAAAGTGAAGGCAGAAACGACATAACAAAATATCTTTTACGTCATTAATAAATGATTAAATTAAATAAGATTATAAATATTAAAACAATATCCAAACACTATCAAATTATTATTGGAAGATTTTATTTCAACCATTTCTCTTCTTAGATTTGACCATAATAGGTTTTGGTCCTTTAGAAACCATATTTCATTATATAATAAAATAATATTTTCACAGTTTCCTAAAGAGCCCCTCCTCCCCCTTATAAAAATCCCTTACTTCTAACTCATTCCTTACTCCTCTAAATCCCCATGGATAATCCAAACCATGCCCAAATGATCTGTCAATATCCCTATATTCCACCTTGATTCCATACCTTGTGCAGAAGTCTCTTTAAGAAGTCCTTTTGGTTCAAACCAAAGATAGTTACCAAAATTAAGGGTAATAGTTTCTCGTAACTTATTTTCTTTTATTTTACTTCTCCAAATCCTAAACTATTTTTATTCCATTCATTTATAACAACAACAGTATCATAAATATATTAGGATGTTTTTATGAGGTGGATTCGAACTACACTTACACACACGTCCATCAAATGGGTGAAAAACATTCTATTTTTGTTGATGGCAAACTAACGCGTCACGAAATGATGATTGTTCAATTATCTCCTACCACCTCCCATGGTGGCCCTCAAGATGGAACTATATTTATATATGAAATATATTGTGTTTATTTTTTCTTTATTCTTATGTTTTATACATTTATATCCTACATTTATGGTTTCTATAATGGGTAAATTCCATAATTTCATTTGAGGAAGTGAGGACTACCGCCCCTCCAAGTGATATTACTCGTTAATGCCATATGTGGGATGTATAATGGATGGAGTTAATGATATTATAAATGATATTATATGGGAATTAAAATATACCTATGCATCATTGTGTTTTAATTCCATTATAATATTAAATATAAATGAAAGTACCGTTCTTTCGTACGTACATCCTACCGTCTCCATGAACCGTGCATTTTATTTCTTATCTCTAATTGATATGTACTATTAGAAATACATATATATACTGGATATATAGGATATATATGATATCTAAATAATGAATATCATCCAGGAGATAATTGACTATAGACCACATGGGCAACATGTAAATATAAGGTGTTCATTTTTGACTCAAGTACCAAATATCGAAAAAATGACCATTATAAACTTAAATGATTTCATAATGTTTATAACATGGTAATAAGTGATATAAGAGGAATAATAAACTTGAAAAAAGTTCTTATGTAAGTAGAAATTAACTTTAGTTTTGTATTCAATAGATTAAAGGGAAAACATGTTAAGTCGTACACGAGGTAAGGGACTTCATCTCAATCACCTTTAATTGAGGCATGTTCTGTTTTATACATTAGTTTCTTTAATATGGTCTATAAACACCTTTTAATTTTCATTTCATTCAAGTGGAAACTTTTTCTATGAGTTGTTTTACTAAATGATTAAAAATAATGTTTCTTTTTAACAAAAGCAGTGAGAAAGTCCTTTTCACCGTCATGAGTATTATTTTACCTTTACCTTCAATAACAAGCCATAAGGTTTTTAAAAGGAAATTAAATACCAAATACTCCTTTACAAATTTTGGAATTCAAAATGGTTTCGGTAATGGATTTGATATGTCAATATATTTAAATGATATATTGTGATTGAAATGTGGAAATGTTATCTTTCCTTTTTGTTTGTTTCATATTTTATGAATATTTTTCTGGTTCATGGGAATTGTTTAAATATACGGCAGGTTCCATGATAAACCTAGGGTGGGTGAGCCCGAGTTAGCTCTCCAATGCATTTGGTGACATGACGGAGGTAAACATGAATGTTTATCTTAAGAGATTTAGGGAATATATTGTGATGGGTATACCAAATATGAATCCCTACATGGAAATGAAAGCTACAACGTAAATATGTTATGGATGAAACAAGTTACCTTTATGATTTTTGATTACTATTTTTTATTCATAATTCATATGTTTTCATGATTTATGTAAAAGTGTTTATGTTTTTTATGTATTGATGTACTAATGATTTCATTTTCTATTTTATAACCCTTACTGATCTTTTAATAATCCCCCCAAGTATTGAATTTTTTTCACAGGACTTAAAGGTGAATAGGGTTAGAGACATGATCAAGGAAATGGCATGCTATCTAAAATGTGAAACTAGACATGGCACATTTTTCTCCATTGATTTTTTATTTTTTGAAAAATTGGAAACTAAGTAGAAGTGTCTACATTGTATTTTTGAGATGTAATGTAATATTTGTGGCCTAATTCTCTAAAACTCCAATCCTGAAAAGATCCTCGATGTGAATTATTCATTTAATTCAATATTATGTAATGTTTAAGGTCAGGTCCTTATAGTTGGAATCATAGGTCAGTTTAGAAAACTTTAGGAGATAGAATATAGATAAATTAATAGCCATAAATTATTTTGAGTTTAAGTTATTATTAAAATGAAATAGAATTTATAGATTACCATGTTGCTTCCCATACGATATTTCTGTGTTCATAATGGTTTTCCATAGAGGAAACAAGGTAGCTATGTTGGGACGACATCAGGAGGAAGACAACCTTCCAAATCATCAACCTGAAATGATCAGAATTGGAACTGAATAGTTTTTTTCATTGATGGAACATTTGAATAAGGATATAAATGGTGGGGTTATAAATGAATGAGATCATCCATATCAACCATAGAGGAACGTGTCTGTCAGGGAGCATTTTATGAGGCAAGATCCCCCATAATTCAAACGATCATCTGACCCTGTGTTGGCATATGGGTGGATTAAATCACTGGAGAAAATTTTGGAGCTCATGGGTTGTTCAGAACATCAAAAAATTAGTCTTGCGGTTTATCATTTTGAAGATGAAGCTGATCAGTGGTGCTCGATGGTGAAAAATATTAGGGATTGTGAAGAGACTGATGCTCTTGTTTGGGATGAATTCAATGGTATATTTCTTGATAAATATTTTTCTAAGGTTGTTCATCTAAGGATGAAAAACGTTTTTTGTAGAATTGAGGTAGGATGATGACTTAGTGGCTACTTAGGAAGAAAAATTCACTTTATTGGTTAGGTATGATCCAAATTTCATACAAGATATTGATAGTAAAATATACCATTTTTACATTGGATGAAATCCAAAGTATATATGGGATTTATCTTCTCATGAGTTTAAAAGTTTTGAAAAACTTTTTAGTTGTGTGGAGAAGGTGGAAATGGAGTTTTCTGATTATCAGTTGTTCATTGACAAATGACAGAATAATAGGTCGAGGTGGCAGGAAAAAGGGAAGAACTCTTTAAAAAATTCAGATTGTAAGAAACCTATGTTTTTAGTTTATGAAAATTATGGTAAAAATCATGCTGGTTCATGTCTTTTTAATTCTGCTATGTGCTACCGGTGTGGTAAAATGGGACATAAGTCTCGTAATTACACTAAAATGATTGGGGTAATGGAAAGAAAAAATATGATTTATAGTCTGTAAACTATTTTAAGTGAAATGAAATGGGTCATGATGCAAATTAGTTTTGAATAAAGAACCCAACTAAGGGAAATACTCCAGACTAAAAGCAGTAAGAGGTGGTGATATCCTCTCCAATTACTTCAGTAGATGTTGGGCCATCAAATGAAGTAGTATCATGTACACTATTTGTTTGTTCAGATTATTCCAATGTGTTGTATGCTTTATGGTCTACACACTCATTCATTTCTATGAATATTTCTAGTAAATTGGGAATACCATGTGAAGATATGAATATTGAACTTATGGTAAAAACACCTAGAGTAAATGTTGAGATAAAAAGAAAACATAATAACCTTCTTGTCCTTTGCGCGGGAAGAATTTACATGAAAAACTTATTGTTTCGCTTCTAGTAGAGCTTGATGTTATTTTGGGTATAGATTGCTTTCTATTTATCATGATAAGATTGAATGTTGATCTAAAAAAGTTTCTTTTCTGAATGATTTTTATTTTGTGTACAAGAATGAACCCTTTCTTTTGATAACATATCAAGAATCTGAGAAACTAGTAAAAGACAAAAATTATTGTTAACTTGCACATATTGTTGAAAATAACGGAACTATTGAAATTAATGATATTCCAGTGGTAAATGAGTACCTTGATGTTTTTGCTGATGAGTTTCCTAGTATTACACCTGATCAGGAAGTTGAAATTACTTTTGACATAGATCTTGATACATATCCAATTTCAAAACCCCCTTATCGAATGGCTCAATTTTAACTTTTAGATGTAATGATATAATTATAGGAGTTATTAGATAAAGGTCTCATTCCACCTAGCACATCACCATGGTGTTATCATGTCTTATTTTTTAACAAGAAAGATGGTTCAATGAGACTTCACATTTATTATAGGGAATTTAATGACATCATTGTTAAGAACAAGTTTTATTTGCTTCATATTGATGATTTGTTTGATCAGCTCCAGGGAGCTCAGTATTTTTCAAAGAATAACTTGAGGTCGGGGTACCATCAGTTGAAAGTAAAGGAAGTAGATATTTTGAATACTACATTTCATACTTGATATGGAAATTATGAGTTTGTAGTTATTCCTTTTTGGATAACCAATGCACCTACTGTATTCATGGATCTTATGAATAGAATTTTCTATGACTTCTTTGATAAGTTTTTTGTTATGTTCATTGATGATATTTAATTTTTTCTAAAATTAAAGAGTAGCAATAAGGTTATTTAAGGGTTTACTTGAAAACCTTAAAAGAAAATAAACTGTATGGGAAATTCAGTAAGTGTGAGTTTTAGTTATAAAAAATATCTTTCCGTGGCCACATTGTATTAAAAAATGGCATAAATGTTGATCGTACTAAAACACAAGTTGTGGAGGAATGTCTAAGACCCAAAAATAATACTGATATCTGTATTTTTATTGGTTTGGTAGGATATTACCAGAGGTTTTCTAAAAATGTTTCATAGTTATCTATCCCATAAACTATATTGACTTGAAAAGGTGTGAAGATCATTTGGAGAAGAGAATTTGACGATTGTTTTCAGGAATTGAAAAGATGATTGGTGAATGCTCCAGTTTTCGCACTGACTTCAATAAATGGTGAGTTTGTTGTCAACAATAATGCTTCATTAAAAGGACTTCGTTGTGTCCTTATGCAGAATGATCAGGTAATTTCTTATGCATCACATTAGTTGAAACCTCCAGATTTAAATTACCAAACAGATGATTTGGAATTTTCTACTATTCTTTTTTATTTAAAAATTTTTAGACTTCATTTGTATGGAGTAAAATGTGAAATATATATAGAGAAATTTTTTTAAGTATATATTAACTAAGAATAAATTGAACAATAGACATAGGAGATTGCTGGAATTAATCATGGATTATGATTGCATGATCCTTTACCATCTAGGAAAAGAAAATAAAGTTGCTAATGCTTTGAATTGGAAACGTAATGCTACATTAACCATGATACGTTTGGAATGAGATCCTTTGGTTTTTGATTTAATAAACATTGGAAAATAAGTTGTTGGTGTAAGAAATTCTTCTGTTTTTTTCTAGTGCAGTGAAATCATCTTTATGAGATAGAATTAAGCAAACACAGATGGAAGACAATGAGTTATAGAAAAAGGTATAGCTGGTTCGGAAGGGTAAGTTGCCTAATTTAAATATTGATAATGATTGTGTTTTGACTTTTGTGAAAATATTATATGTGCCTTGTGATTCACAGTTCAAGAATGAGTTGTTTTGTGAATCTCATAGTTCCCCGTTTTCAGTTCATCCTTGCAGTACAAATATGTATAAAGATCATCGGGAGAATATCTGGTGGGATTGAATGAAAAGTGATATTTATGATTTTACTATGTAGTGTTCGACTTGTATGTTGGTTAAAGCAGAGCGACAGTTACCAAAAGGGATGCTTCCGCCTTTACCGGTTCCAGAGTGTAAATGGGAAAATATATCCATGGACCTCATTGTGGTATTACTGAAGACATCCCAATGTAATAATGAAGTATGGGGTATTATTGATTGATTGACTAAATATTCTCATTTCCTTCCTATTCAAGATACATTTTCTCTAGATAAAATTTCATGGATATATCTTAAAGAGATAGTCAGGTTTCATGGAGTCCCCCTTTACATTTTGGCTTATCATGATCCCATGTTTACATCTAACTTTTGGAAAGACCTTCCGAAGTTTTTGGGTGCTGAATTAAATTTTAGTACTCCTTTTCATCCTCAATATGATGGGAAGTCAGAACAAACAATTAAAACCATGAAGGATATGCTATGTTCTTGTACACTATATTACAAGGGAAGTTTGTACCAATATAATTATTTGGTTTAATTTTCATATAATAATTGTTTTCATTCCAGTATACAGATGGCTCCATTTTAGGCAATATATGGAAAGCATTGGTGAACTCCAGCTTTTTGGGATGAAGTAGGTGAAAGTAAGCTGATGGGACCAGAATTTGTAGAATAGATGGCAAAAAAGGTTCAGTTGATTCAAAAGAACATAAGAACAGCTCAGAGTAGGAAGATAAGTTGTGCGGAAAATTGAAGGAAGTATCTCCTTTTTGAGGTAGGTGATCATATTTGTCTTAGTGTTTCTCCATGGAAAAGTGGGATGTGTTTTGGTAAGAAGGGAACGTCGAGTTTGAGGTTCATTGAAACTTATGAAATCATAGAGAAAATTGGATCAGTTGTGTAGAAAGTTTCTTTACCACCATGTTTATCCAAGGTACACAATGTTTTTCAAGTTTCGATGTCGAGAATGTATATGCCAAGTCCATCTCATGTTTTGAGCCTAGAGGTAGTTCAGTTGGAAGAGAATCTCTCTTATGAGGAACAACTGGTCTAGATTCTTGACCGTAGAGACAAAGTGTTGAGGAAGAAGGTAATTCCTCAGGTATGGTTTTTTTGAATAAACCATATGGTTTAATAGGCAATGTGGGAATCTAAAAATGCAATGGGGGATAAATAGCCCCATTTATTTGACAGGTGAATAAAATTGTGAGGACAAATTTTCTAAAAGGGGGAAGGATGTAACATCCCAAGTAAATAAAGAAATTATAAATTTTCATTTTTATTAATATTTATAAATTAAATACTAATTTTACTTTAAATGGGTTTCTATGTTCGTTGGCGTACCCAATACACAACAACAGGTTTCTTTGAAATCTTACATTCCACAATAATAATATAATATTATTATTTTAAATGGTAGTTAACGCCTAGCCATTGTATTGGCTAGAATGAACTGAACGTACTACAATATGATTATACATGCTTGTTAAATGTTTTTACATTTATTCAATAATATTTAGAGGCCTAAAATATTAATGAATCTAGTTTTAAGCATAATTTATATTAAAATGTTGACATTCCTCCTTTTAATGGTAAAACCTATTTAAATATAGTTCTAGACACTTTTATATATTCAATATGACCAAATAGAATTCTTATTTAGAATATATACATCAAAATTTATTTTGGGTAATTTTTTAGTATTTTTATTATATAATTCAATTTTTAAGGGAAAGTGAAAAATGTTGTATTATAATTCAAAACTGCCTTTTAATATAATATATTTATATGGATAAATTATATTTATATTTGGTTTCCATTTAATAGAATTTTGTTTATTGTAATATATTCCACATCGAAATTGGACATAAAAAAGTTCCAATCGTATGATAGTTATTATTTCTTAAAAACATGACTATTATTTTCACTACAGGAATAAATTTTATATTAATTTATACCACATTGTTGATTTGAATTTGAAAAAATGTATTCCACATTTCGAATCAGGAGGTCCAATTTTTTTAAATATGTAACCTTAATTTTCATACATTATGAAAATTTACTTTACTAAATATTTTAATTACCATGGTTACAAGGGAAATATGCTAAATAAGGGTAAACAAATATTACAATAATAACATAAAATTACCGTAACAGATGTCCTAATAATATTGGGTGATATAAATCTGACCATGAGAATCCTTGGGTCGATTTGGGGACCCTATGTGGCAATATGGGAGTGATAATGAGATGTTATTCTATTTAACTTTAAGCAGAGGCAAAAACGACTTTAAAAAATCATTTTGTAAATTAATTTTAACATGTTGTTATATAAGACATCAATTGGAATATAAATACTCATTGGAAATCTAAAAATACTTCCTACATCATGGTATTTTGTTTATAAATTTTAGACATCATATAAATTAAATTATTTATGACATAATAACAATGCAGTATTTACCTCATTAATAAATGACTAAATAAATATGATTATAAATATTAAAAAAATATCCAGAACCTGTCAAATTCTTATTGGATTATTTTATTTATACTATTAGTCATCTTATAGTCTACTTAAACTAGTTATGGACCATTATAATCCAAATATCATTATATAATAAAATAATATTTTCACACTTTCCTGAAAAGCCCTCCCCCCTTATAAAAATCAATCACTTCTGACTCATTCCTCACACCTCTCAAGCACCTTGGATCATCCAACCCCTGACCAAATAATCTCTTAAGATTAATCTATTCCACCTAGAAAGCCTTACCTTAGGTATAAGTCACTTCAATAAGTCCTTTTGATTCAACCCAAAGGGAGTTACCAAAATTAAAGATAATGGTTTCTCTTAACTTCTTTTCATTTATTTTACTTCTACAACCTCGAAACTCTTTTAAATACTTTATTTAATAACAATACAAGTATCCTAAATATACAAGGAATTTTTTATGAGATATATTCAAACAAAACTTACACACACCTCCATCTTATGGGTGAAAAACATTCTATTTCTGTGTATGGAAAAATAACGCCTCATGAAATGATGATTGTTCGATTATATCCCACCGCCTCTCATGGTGGCCATTAAGATGGAACTATATTTATATATTAGATATATTATGTTTATTTTTTCATTATTCTAATGTGTTTTACATTTTTTCCTACTTTTATGGTTTCCATAATGGGTAAATGCGATAATTTCATTTGAGGAAGTGTGGACTACCGCCCCCTCAATGTGATATGACTCGTTAATGCCATATTTGGGAAATATATAGGAGGGAGTTTTTGATATTATATATGAAATTATAATGGAATTATAATATACATATGTACCATTAAATTTTCATTCCATTGAAATACAAAATAGATATGAAAGTAACATTCATGAGTACGTACGGCATACCGCCTCCATGAACGGTGCATTTCATTTCATATCTACAAATGATATATACAATTATAAATAAATATATATACTGTATATATATGATATATATGATATCTAAATAATGGATATAATTTTGGATATAATGGAATATTAACCACATTGACAACTTGTATATATAAGGTGTTCATTTTTTACTCAAGTTCCAAATATCGACAAAATGACCATTATTAACTTAATTGATTATATATTGATTATAACATTGTAATAAGTGATATAAAAGGAGTAATAAAATTGAAAATGGTTTATAAGAACGTTGAAATTAACTTTGTTTATTATTCATGTGTTTAAAGTACAAACATGTCAAGTCGGACATGAGGTAAGGGACTTCATCTCATTATCCTTTCATTGAGGAATATTTTTTTTTATACATGACATTATTTTATATGGTTCATAAAACCCATTGAATTTTCATTTCATTCAAATGGAATATTTTTCAATGAGGAGTTTTACTAAATGAAAAAAAAATATTTTTAACGTAAGCGGTGAAAATGAACTTTCTGCCGCCGAAAGTATTATTTGATACTTAGTTTCCTTAACAAGTCGTAATGTTTTTAAAAGGAGAATAAATACCATATACTCTTTTATGAATTTTGGTATTGAAAATTGTTTTGATAATGGATTTGTTATGTTAATATATTTAAATTATATATTTTGATTGAAATGTGGAAATGTTATCTTTCCTTTATATTTGTTTCGTATGTTATGAAAAATGTTATGGTTCTTGGTAATTGTTTATGTATAGGGGTGGTTCTATGATAAACCTAGGGCGGGTGATCCTGAGATAGCTCTCGAATGCATTGGTTAATGTGACAGAGGTAAACATGAATGTTTCTCCTAAGAGATTAAAGGAATATAATATGATGGGTTTTCCAAATGTGACTACCTACGTAGCTATGAATTCTATAACATCATAATCTTATGGATTCCACATGTTACCTTTATGATTTGTTATTACTATGTGTTATTCATTAATCTTATGTTTTCATGAGATATGTAAAAGGGTTTGTGTTTTGTATGTATTAATGGACTAATAATTTTTTCATTTTTTTTATAACCCTTACTTGGATTTTTATGCTCATCCCATGTTTTGAAAGGTTTTTCACAGGATATGAAGATGAATAGGGTTAAGTACGTGGTCAATGAAAAGTGATGCTATCTAAAACGTAGAACAAGACATTACACATTTTTTCAAAGAGTTTTTATTTTTTTTTTAAATGGAAACTAGTAGAAGTGTATACATTGTATTTTTGAGATGAGATGAAAATGTTGTGGCCTAATTACCTAAAAATCTAACCTGAAAATATCCTCAATGTGAATTATTCATTTAATTAAATATTATGAAATGTTTAAGGTCGGGTCTTTATACTCACATTCATTGTTTCTCTGGACAAATGGTCTCACTTTTTAGTATGGAAATCAATAATGTATGAGTAACAGTTATAGTGAAATCGTTGTATTATGATACCTATTCCAAAACTCGAAAAGTACCAGACACCATTGTATCAAGTCACCGGTTTCAAATTTTCACAATGGACCAGACATCATTTCAATGAAACCATTTCTAGTGACATCATTTCTTGTACAGGACCAGACACTATTTTAATGACACTATTTCTAGTGACACCATTTCTAACAAATGACCTAACACCATTACCGCAACATCATTTAATCATCTAACTGATTCAGATATCTTTCAAAGTATGAGACAACGATCTAAAGGTACCGCAAAAAAGAAAAGAATGAGTTACTGATGACAAATGGAACAACTCCAAACTCGTCTTTCCTATGACACCATTCCAATGACACTGATAAATCTGAAGCCACTCTATAATTAACCATTTCCTCATTATATAAATCAAATTCAACATTATTTCAAATAGTAATATTTGAGATATTTAATGATACTAATATATTTAATGATTATTTAATACATTTCAGCAGATAGTATGAAGTATGAGGTTTGGAGATCATTCTCCTTGTCTACTAAAACATAAATACCTGAGGAATAATATATTATCTTGCATGAGATGAATAAGAAGACACACACACACACATCCTAGAACATGAAGAATATACATGATAATCCATCTTTCTTACTGTGAGCTAAAGAAGAACTTGTTTTTCATTATCCTGTGAACATCCTTCTATTAACATCAACTCAAAGAAGAAGTAGAGCTATGAAGAGCATATCATTAAATTAGAAACCAGAACATAGAACTCACAACACTATGTTTCTGAGCCTATTTCTAGAAGTGTACATGAGCTTCAAATATTTTATAGTCAACAGGTCCAAAACTACATTGAACAACAATCCGAGCATCTCTAATCTATTATTATTATATTCTTAACTATTGCATAATGTTTTATTAAACCATTTAGCTGTCTGTGTATCTATATTAAAAATAAAAATTATATCATGTGCAAAAGTGGGGGATACAAAATATCCTCTCACTAATATTCTCTTTAACCATTTTACTCCATCATATAACTTTGGAAGAGTCTCTTTGTGACCTAGTTATATTTTCATTTCCATATTAAACTGTGTAAAGCTCTGTTTGGCATGGAAACCTTGTATGATAGTTAAAACCCCAATCCTAGGTGTGGTTCAATAATTTTTTTATATTTTACTTGGTAGAAGGTGTTCACTATGTAGATAGAAATAAATCTATGTTGAAGACTAAACCACTTGTTTTTATCTAGTGTGTTCAACTTTGGTTTCCCTATCTTTCCTTGTTTTTTCAAACCAGAAAACAATACATTCCATTAATAGTTATTTTGAAAATGTTTTTTCTATAATTTGTTTTATTAGACTAATTTTAATATTTGATGTATAATTATATATTGATTTAACTAAGAATTAATCAATCAATGTGGTATCATTCAATCTCTCAAATCATTTACATGTCTGCTACATTGGTTAAATGGCTTGTTCAATTTTAAATTGGGTGACTTTTAAATAAATAATTTTTAGTAGAAAATTTTATATGAAATTAATTCACCCCTCCCCCCTCTTCAGTTTCCTACTCTGACCAACACATATGATTACCCTTACTAAAAAAGTGAGGTACCACCATTATTAGGTTTCCTTCCATAGGTTATGATGAATTGTTTTGGTTGGGTATTCTATATTGGAGTACATTGTGATAAGATCATTATTGGAGATTTTGATGATTTTTCCCCAGTTAAAATGAATTTTAAAATATTTAAATGAAACTAAACTATTATGGTTCATGGTATTTTAAATTTCTAATTCACTGAATATTTATCTAAAAAAAATCAATATTTCTTTATGGAAATATTGTGTTATTATAATTTTAACTTATAATCATACTTCATCATGTATACTAATGATAATATACATAAATATTAAGATAACCTCACATGAAGACATCATAATATATAATGTTTTCTAAATCTTTCTAACTATACTAACTATAATATCATCACAGAAGTGCACTCGGATCTTGTACTAAAAACATTAAAATTTAATTTTCAACTATGGTATAGATGAAGGTGACCCAATTCTCTCAATGAAAAGTGTATATATTAGAATTGAAATATTGGACCTCATTCATTCTAAATGACTTTTTATGTCTATAATTTAGATAATTCATAAGAAATCTTAACAAAAAATAACTATTAATTAAAGATATTATCTTTACCATTATACCCATCTTTTTATATTTCATATTAGGTAATAAACATATTGTATTTGATATTCTTCTTGAAATAATTGATACTACAGTATAATTGAAAAACTATGGGAGGGGAAATATAATAATGGTCATCTTATATTATCTATAAGGGTAAGCATAAGAATTAATAATAAAATTTCATTAGTTATTATAAATAGGGGTATAAGGATGTGATGATATAATTAATTTAAATAAGAATAACATAAGATTATCAATACACATCAATATCAGGGTAATAAAATAAGAAAACATTGAATAAAGCTTCATCCAATTTAAGATTCATCATAATTAGTAATCATTTAACATGTGATATCAACCTGGACCCAAGGAAACATTATAAAACCATTTAAATCACATATGAAATTTATTGTTATCATTATAAAGTTATCATTACATCAATCATAAAAATGGAATAGACAATATGGCTGACATCACTTTCTAGAGTACCAGATAAATTAGAGTGGTATAATTTTCTCACCTATCCTTGGTTTATAATGTAATCACACATCCTAGGTTTATAATGAAAACACTAGTCCTTATTTTATAGTGGAAGCACCTGTCATCCTAAAGAAATTTTATTTTGAACCGAATCATGGAAAAATAACATTGAAAATTCATTTCATCATAACTCATTTAAATAATAATTATTTCTATCATAACCTGATTAAAACATGATTAAGTTTAAGGTTCCATGAATATGTCGTTAAAACATTATTAAACCATAAAAAAGTAATGGGTTCTATAACAATCTATTTAAAACATGATTGACCAATGTGAAGGAAATGGGTTCCATAAATATTTTAAATCATGATTAACACATTGAAGAGAAACATCTCCAATAATAATGAAATGTAATAATCATTAACCCCTGCAAAATAAACTATTAACATACCAATCTATTTGAAACATGATTTACCCATTGAAATGAAATATGTTCCATAATAATTTTTTGAGATAATAAAAATATATACAGATAAATAATTAGAATGGTATAATTAAAAAATATAACAATTGGATAAAAAGTAACAAAAATGGTTCTTGATGTTGATAATTGGAGAACCCATTATCATATTATTGAAGATATTTTTTATTAAAGAATGCTTTTTCAATTTGAAAATAATTGTTTTAAAAAAATATAAAATATTGTTAAAATAAATAACTTTGAAACCATATTTGGAAACACATAAAGGAACTATCAAGGAATATAAATTAAATGGTTATAAAAATGTAATTTCATTTCATAAATTTCAAAATTAAACATTTCATTCAAAAAAATTGAGATAGGTAGTCAAGATTGACCAATTTTGAAAACATATTAAATTTCATTTAAAACATTTTAAAACAAAGATACGAACATGTAAAACGGGCATAAAAAATTATTTTATTCTTATAATATTATTATTTTCTAAAAATTTCCCATAATATTTTAAAGAACGCGTACATGTAAGATAAAGGTACATGTTCAGAAATTAAATTCAAGATTGGTATCAAATAAAAATGAAATTCTCGATGTCACTTCAATAAATATGCGATGAAATTGAAAATACAAATGTGAACCACATTAATAACCATAATATAATATTATTAATTTGGTTCAAGAAAAAAATATCACATTCATTCATTCAAAATAACCTTGAACATAAACAATCCCAAATGAAAAAAGATTTCTACATAAATCCTTTTATAAAATGGTAACTCTTCATTCATAATCCCAATGAATGAATAACATAAAATTATACATTAAATGTCATTATCATATGGATTTTCAGTATATAACATGTAAATTGGAATTATATATAACTCAAATGTGAATAGAGGATCATATCATAAGTGTATGTGTCAATGATAGAAACTTTTAGATGAATAACCCATAAAAAACCATAAAATTTAAATTTTAAGTTGATCAATGAATAAATTATATTTATCAAATGTAACACCACATAAAATAAATGTAAACACATCATAATATAATTATAATATATTACATAAATAATCATTTAATATCAAATACAATGAATAAATAATATTACAAAATGAAAAGATATTGAGTCATAAAATAATTTTCCACTTTATAGAATGCAAGTCAGATCCCCTTGAATGAAATTATTAGAATTAAAACAAAAAATATAATTATGTTTTAATAATTCATAATAATTCATGTAAGTGGGGTAGAATATACACCAATAATATAAATATGCAGTGAATATAGAATATGTCTCATGTAAATAAATTGTTAGATGAGAAAACCCCTCACTTCATGTCTAGACGTTCTTTATATATCCATTAAATTCTGTTTAATAGGAATAAATCAATATTTTTATTCATTTAAACACATTTAAAAGTTTAATAACATGTACTTTTTTCATTTCTCATTTGTTATATTACATTATAATGAAATATTTTAAGACGTGATTAGTTACACCCACATCGGGTGTATTGATGATATTTGCTTCATTATTTCAAAATATATTTTGTGTGTTGAATGTGGTGAATGAATACATTATTTAATCATGTCCATAATAATAATTAAAACATTATTATAAGTTTAATATGTAAATTTTAATTTTAAAACTAATCATGAAATATGATTTTGAAAAAGTTACCACAGTACAATCATAGAGATGGTAGGCCATACGTAAAAATGAGTAATGATTCCATTTTTAAATGATCGTTGTGGATAAAAGGTAAATATTATCAAATATATATATAATTATAATAATATAATAAATAATAAATTATTTTCATAAAAATTATTATATATATAGTCAATGTGTTTTGATGATGAATAGAGAGTAACATGTCTTTGTAATGGAGGTAGTTCGCACGTAACATAAACTAGGTTATCATTTTTAAGTGAGTGAAATTGTTAGGAAAAAATAATATATTATATTTTAATAATGAATCCATTTCCACTAATGTAATAATTATTATATATATATTACATATATTATTTATAATCATCCATATTACTTTCCATTTAATGAGTTAGTGAAAAATGAATCACATCGCTTTGTGAGGTCATAGTTCACCATAAAAGCAAGTGATGATATCGTATCCCCTAATAAATGGAATTAAAAAAATCTATAAATGAAATAATATATCCATATGTATAATTATGTTTTAAATATCCTATATATACTTTAGATCCATCACCATATACAATCGAGAGTGGTGTTGATGGAAAACGAGTAACATCTATTCATGAGGCGGTAGTCCACCATACAAATGAATAACTTTATAATTTTTAATTTTATGCACGAATAGTTGGATATGGAAAATTGCCATAATAATATATATATATATATATATATATTTATGTTTTAGACACTTAAGTTACTATTTAATCATGTTTTAGTAATAATTTAATGATATGTATGATGTAATAAAATAAAGACACTCATTGAAGAATGTTACTATTTCCTCGAGAAATGTTTATTATTAGAAGCAAGAGGTTTCATATAGAGGATTATTAACAAAAAAATGTATTTTAGGATCAGATGTGGGTTGTTTGGAAGTAATTTTTGTATGTATTGGTCTATCTGAAATCATTTGAAGGTGTGAAAATAGAGGATATGGGGAGGCCTTCTATTAGAGAGGTCGGTGGAACACATGAAATTTCTGGAATGAAAAAGGTGGACCCACATTCAACACATTAAAATAGAGTAAAACATTATTTTTGGGATAAATACGGATTATAAGATATAACCATGTCTATAAAATATTTTTTAATGAATTTTTCGTATCATTATAAACCATATCCGTTTAGTTTCACCCCTTGGTATACCCATTGTTACCTTCGACGCGGACAATTAATATTACTATTTTCCATATTTATTATAGGAATTTTTTAGATAATAATATTATAAAATATAAATTATTTTCATTATATATATTTAATCCAGTCTACCAAATTCAATTCACATAAGTATAAAAAGATAATTTAAAAAAATAAACCCGTAGAAACGATGAAAAAACAAGTTTTCACGAGGTTTATTTTTAATGGAAATATTATTTTATATAAACTATTTTATTAATAATAATAATTGAATTAATATAAATTAATATTTTTTGAGATAAAATATAAACATATAATTTAATACATTTTTATTTCTTGATTATTATAAAAACAAAAAATTTTAAAATGACTGCATTTTATTCCATAGCATATATGACACACACCACCATGCGTTGAAGAAACAAAAACACCAGGACACATTATGATATATTTATTTTGAAAAATAGTAAATCTCTTATATATATTTAATTAACCGAAATTCCCACAACCCGTTCCCCGGGGCCCGTGACATGACTAACCCAAGCTCGCCATCCATAGGTCAGGGGCTGGCAACTAGCACCAAAATGCATAGACCCTAAAACTGGAAAGGCATTGCCTTTATAACCTATACACTCAAATAACCAAATACAAAAAAAAGATACAAATACCAGTGAACTGTATAACCAAAAAAAGTGATGAAGGTAAAAGGGGCGGGAATACAAGCCCAACTATAAAGGTACAAGTACTACTGAAATACAATACAACTAGAGAAAGATAATGACAACTATTGTATCATCCTATGAGGTTCCTCCATGAAGGGTACATATAGATCGCCTCCTTAGAACATCACGTCTTCTCGTCTCCTCTGCGTATCAACACGCCATATAGTCCACCTCTGGGTACCTTCTAGTCCTGGTACCCTCGTCGTCAGTCAGCGATGTCCGTCTTCTAATTCCAACCCAATAAGGTGTGGGCATAGCTTGTGCAGGGGTGAGTATAATGATACACAGTAGTGACCCCAAGGCCCTTAAGATCTCACAAAATCCACCAAGGATAAACCACAAAGAATAAAATCAATAGATAACACTACATAGGTTTATGGCTATACATATACCGAATATATTATGTAATCCATCTCAATCATGAGGAAATAGAGAGGTACTGACTTAGCTCACACCATGTATTTATTAGGTACAGTAGTATAGGCGATTAGTTATAACTACTGATTCATATTACTCAATTTAAGAGGCTCTACTGCTAACCTGCACAGAATCGCTAGGAGCTTTCCCACTCATGATTTCCAGAGGTGACCCAGACGATATCACTAGGAGCTAACCCACACAAGATCGCTAGGATCTGACCCACACGAGATCTCTAGAGCTAAAACATACAAGATATCTAGGTGCTGACCCCCTTAGGATCTCTAGGAGATGACCCACATAGGATCGATGGGAGCTGACCCACACAGGATCACATAGAGCTGACCCAAACAGGATCACTGGGAGCTGACCCACACAAGATCGCTCAGAGCTGACCCACACAAGATTACTGGAGCTGAAAGAGATAGGATCGATGGGAACTTCCCCGCACTAGATCACTAGGATCTGACCTACACAGGTTCACTTGGTGCAACCTTCTCATCACATCCTGCTACTGGGTTTACACACTAGCTGTGATCATCTACAAGAGAGTCATATCCTCAAGATACTAGATGATTCTCCAACTTACACGATGTCCCACGAAGATGTATCTCAAAGATTCATTGCCTCATAGGGGTCTCAATGCAATAGACAGTGCGTCAATCAAATGCTCGGTCTATAATTTATTAGTCTTTTTGTCCCGAGGGCCCGGTTGGATTTGTGATCGATCCAACATGATCATACCCCATTAAAATCCAAAAATCTAGTGGGGTATACTCAATGGGACAGTCTCTTTACTAGTTTTCTGGCGCCATAGATAGTTCGTCAAACGGACGGCCTGTGCCAATGTTATGTCCAAAATAATTTAAAGTGGTCGAAGTGGTCCAGGGTCCGGTCCGACTGGGTCGGACCGACCCGGACCGACCCGGACTGACCCGCTGGGGGGTCCGGCCCACTTTGTCCTGCCCCGCAAGCCGTGGTTGGTCGCAAGCCTGTGGAGGGTTCCACCAGGACACAAGGCTGCCGAGCAGCTCGGCCGAGGCGGTTCGGCCAGGAGGGCGGTGGCGGCTCGGGAACAGGATCGTCCCGGAAGGTGGAAGTGGCCAGGATGTTGGTGTTGGATCGGCCCAACAGCGGCGACATGGCCCGTATGGCGGCGGCGGTGGCCCAGACACTGGTGGCTCAACCCGGGGGTGGCGGCTTTGTCCAGACGGTGGCGGCGACTCAGCCTGGCGGCGGCGGCGCAGATGGCGTTGGTGGCACGACCTGGTGGTTGTGGCAGCTCACCTCGACGGCTCGTCACAGACAACGGCGGCTCGGGCGGCGACTTGGGTTGGCTCGGCCACAGGCGATGGAGCACCGCAGAGCACAACGGCCGTGGGCAGTGGATCTTTGTGGCCTTCATCACCCTCGTCTCCTTCGTCCATTGCGAAGAACACACCAAGAACCATGATTTAGGGAGAGGAAGGTCCTTGTTTGTTTGGAACTCACTCTCTATGTTAGGGTGGTAGCAAGGAGCTATAATTTCATCCTTATTTCTTGGAGAATTTTCAGGAGCAGAAAAGAATGAAATTCAATCACCCACCCTATAATTCCTCTATAATAATTATTCCCTACCCACAAAATAAAACATATACGGATCAACATGGTAATGATTTGACCCACGTTCTATATTTTATAAGGGAAGAACATGGGAATATAATCATTCTCAATTTGAACCCCTACCTTGGATTGTTTGTTGATGTTTTCATGAGAAGAAGTTGAATTTTTCAACGTTCGTCTCGTCCGCCACACACATCCAATCTCGGGCTCATGCATCGGTTCGTCATAGACAATGAAATTCCTCATTAGAGGGAATCTTGAGGTAGAATTCAAAGTCGGTGTTCTTCGTTGGAGGACGTACCGAGGTAGAAGTCAAAGTCAGCGTTCATCATTGAAGGAGCGTTCTTCATAGAAGAATGTGCCCTTCATTGGAAAAGTGTACTCCTCCAAGGGTTCTCCTCTCACAATCCCACTAAAAAATTTATCAATGCCAATATAATTAACATAAAGGATTAATTATTTTGGCACAACCATGTTGACATAAATAATGTGCTTCATTGGCATAATTAATTAGCCCAATTAACTGACCCAATTTAATGGCTCAAATAAATGGGTGGGGTGGAAAATTGGAGGGTTGGGAGGTTTCTCCACATTAAGAGGGGTTGTGTGGTCCCTTCCTCTGAAATTCAAACATGGGATTTTGGCTCTGGTGGTACCCACCACCATAACCTTACAAGGGAGGTTTAGTTTCACTGGACCCCACCTATTAACTTTCAAATGGTGGTTTATTTTAGGTTGTCCCTACCTCCAAAAATCTACATGGGTGTTTCTAATAAAAATAAATTTTTGCTAAAATTTATTTTTATATTATTCTTACACAGAAAACCCAAAAAATAACTTCCACTCTTGACCAAATATCGTCAATGTGATGGTCTCTATAAGATAATACTTGAACTGTGAGTTCAATGATGTCCTCAAATTTTCATTCTTATCACATCTTCAAAAGTTAGAAAAACCTGCTCGCACATTTACTAAATCATCCCGAAAAAAAATTCAGAAATTCATTCCGTGCACTCCGGGCCTTGGAATCACGTGCTGTCAACATTCACAGGCTCGTAAAATTCCCATTTAATAAAAAAATATTTATATGGAAATTTTGGGACTTTATATTCTTCCCAACTTAGGTATTTACATCCCCATAAGCCACACGTCAATATAAGCGATCAAGTGGGGTTACTGAGCACGCATCAGAGCCTCCTGCTCCCATGTTCTCTCCTAGAGGTTCCTGTGCTGCCAACGTACACGCACAAGAGGTTCCAATCGCCCATGAAGGACCAACTCCTGTTTATCCTCAATCTCCACTAGAAGCTCCATAAAATTCTCCTCATTATCGATATCCAGCATTCCTTGGTCGATGATGTGAGAAAGGTTGTGCATGTATCTCTTCAGCTGGGGTACATGGTAGACGTCATGAACCCAGTGCGACTGAGGTGGAAGTGCTAAGTGATATTCCACCATGCCAACTCTACCGAGGACATGAAAAGGTAAGATGAACCATGTATAAAACATATCGCCTCAGCCAAATCTCCATAAACCTCGTCGAGGTGACACCCGTAAGAAGACATGGTCACCATCCTCGAACTTTGTAGGTCTCCATCTCCAGTCGGAATATTAATTTTGCATGATCTTTGTAGTCTTCATCTACTCTTGGATGATTTGAACCTTCTTTGTGGTGGCACATTCCATCTCTAGTCCCACTAGTGTGGACTCCCCTGGGTCAGTCTAGCATAAAGGTGACCTGTAAGGTCGCCCATACAACACCTCAAAAGGTTCAATCATAATGGTTGAGTGATAGCTGTTGTTGTATGAAAACTCCTCCAAAGGAAAGTGATCCTCTATGTTGCGACCAAAGTCGAGGATGCAAGCACGCAACAAGTCCTCAGGATTTTGAATGGTTCTATCAGTCTGACCATCCATATGAGGATGGAAAGCGGTGCTCAAATAAAGTTGCATCCCGAAATCCCTTTGAAAATCATTCTATAGCCAGGATGTAAAACGTGAATCATGATTAGAGACAATCGTTGAGGTTAATCTATGTAGCCACACAATCTACTTCTCATAGAGGCTTCCCAAGCACTCTACTGAACCATACTCTCAGATCTATACGAAGTGGGCCGACTTGGTGAGTCAGTTGAAGATCACCCAAATAGAGTCATGACCCCTTGATGTATGTGGGTGTTCTGTCACGAAGTCCATGGATATCCCATCCCACTTCCACTCTGGGACCTCAAAAGGCTGAACCAAGCATGCAAGTACCTGATTATATGCCTTCACTTGCTGACAAGTGATGCACCGAGAGAAAACTTTACTACTTCTTTCTTCATTCTCAGCCACCAGTGTTGCCGTCAGAGAACCTGGTACATCATTACCACTTTAGAATGTACCTCTAGAGGGGATCCATGTAACTCCATCATCACTTCCTCTCGAAAAAACATTGGTACCATGGTAAATCCTCTAAAGATAATGATATGCTCCCAACCTTTAGAAAATCTATCAGGTGCCTACCTTTTGGATATCTGAGCATCTGGAGTCTCGGAGTCAACATCCCCAAGCTGCGCCTCTGTGACTCGCTCAAGATGTGGGGGGTTGACTATAAAAAATTGTAGAAAAACTGCTCCATATCTATCTACATAGGATATCTGCAAAGTGTCCAGGTGCTCCGTCTTCTCACCTAGCTGATGTATACCAGATCTCCGGCTGAGTGCATCTGATAAAACTTTCCCCATCCTAAGAGTATAGACTATCTTGAAGTCATAGTTCTAGAGGAACTCAAACCAACATCATTGTATCATGTTCAGGTCCTTCTGAGAGAAGATATACATGATACTCCTGTGATTACAGTATACTATAAAATTCTCCCCCATCAAGTAATGTTGCCACATATTTAAGGAGAAGACCACTACTGCTAACTCCAATTCATGGGTTGCGTAGTTTTTCACATTTTGTCCCCACAGTCATGAACCATATGAAATCACTACTCACTCCTGCATTAGGGCACATTCGAGTCCAGTCCCTGATGTGTCGTAGTAGACTACATACCCTACGCCCTCTTCTGGAAGCCTCAAGATGGTGCACTAGTCAGCCTCTGCCTCAGCTCTTGAAAACTCTTCTAGCATATCTCCGACCATACGAAGGGTTTCCCCTTCTTCATTAATGCTGATAGTGGTTCTGTAACTCTGGAGAAATATGGAACAAATCTATGGTAGTATCCAGCCAATCCCAGGAAACTTTGTACCTCTATCACACTCCTGGGTGGCTCTCAAGAAAGTATCACCTCAATCTTCGCTAGATCCACTACAACTCCAGCCTCCGATATGACATGTCCCAAAAAGTGAACCTCTCGGATCTATAACTGGCACTTTGAGAGCTTACCATAAAGTTTGTGATCTTGGAGTGTGTCCAGCACTACCCGCATATGGTAGGCATGCTCCTCCTAAGTAGCCGAGTTTATCCATATGTCGTTGATGAATACTACTACAAAGTGATCAAAGTATGGTTGAGATATCCTGTTCATGAGTCCCATAAACACTTCTAGAGCATTGGTTACACCAAATGGTATAACCAAGAACTCGTAATGACCGTACCGACATCTGAAATCCATATTCTGCACATTCATGTCACATACTCTGAGCTGGTCATATCCTGATATGAGGCCTATCCTTGAGAACCATCGTGCTTCCTTCAGCTGATCAAAAAGGTCATCAACCCTCAGGATTGGGTACTTATTCTTCACGGTCACCTGGTTCAGGCGCCGATAATCAACAGAAATCCTCAAGATCCCATCCTCTTTATTGGCGAACAGATTTAGGGATTCCCCAAGAGAAACACTATGCTGAATAACCCTTTCCCCTGGAATTCCTGTAGCTATACCCACAGCTCATGAGGATCCGAGGGAGCCGTCCGATATGATTGTGTAGATATCGGCGCCCTCCTGGGGTATATTTCAATGTAAAATTACAACTATCTACAACGAGGTAGACCCAAAACATCATTCGGGAAAACATCCGCGTACTGGTCCACCACTAATGGATAATTCAGACTCCCCACATCAACCACTCCGAGGGTATGTCTATCCCACTAATGTGTTATTGGCTTCACCATCCTCTGGGTAAGTTCATCCTGGGCTACATAGGCTTCTTTCTCGTCGATGAAGGTAAACCTGGTCCCATCTGTGAAGACACACCACACATTGCACCGAATAAAGTATATTTGAACATTGACTACAGATAAGCAGTCAATACCCAAGATGACGTCGTAAGGCCTCGACGCCCCTACAAATAGATCCCAGCCAAAGCTCTCACCACCTAGAGTAAACTCGCAATGTCGACACGAGTGCGTAATTGTAAAATCCTCTAGCATAGGATTCTCTAGCTGTAATGATCGATCCAAGGGCTCTGTCGGAATCTCTGAACTCTGAATAATGGAATTGGTAATAAAACAATGACTATAACTTGTGCCAATAAGAACTGCAGCTAAGGTGGAGTGGGCAAAGATCATACCTCGTATCATCTCCGAAGTGCCATCATTGTAGGCATCAACAGCCTGGAGCTGTGCTCCCACTATCCACCTTCTCCCAACATTTGGGGTGGACCTTCGGGTGGCAGTGTTGGTAACATCTTGAATCATCACCCACCGCCAGCTACATGGCCATCTCCTCTACCACGTATTCCTACTCCCTATAGACATCTATAGTCGAACATCTGTCTCTACTTGGGAGGTCCTTCGACCATCAGCTAATCATCTGTACGACATGTCGGACAGTTACGAGCCATGTGACCCTGCCCGCCGCATGTGTGACACTACCCGTTACTAGCATGTTTATCTCTTCCTTGAGTTCCCCACACAAACAACTCTGAATCCTATAGTCGTCTTCATGTATGTCTGGTCCTCTTGGACCTCTGTGACATTTGTATGCAGCCAGCGGCAGAAGACTCCTCTACGAGATGTCCAGTGGTGGGTCTCACTACTACTGACAGCTTAGAAAAGAAACTCGCTACCAATAGTTCTCTCTCTAACTCCCCTGCCTACGTTGAGATGCCGAGTGAGATCATCAAAGCCCAACTCTCTCGCTTGAGGCCATGCTCAAATGTTTAGGCCCTAAACAATGGGTCTCGCAGCTTATCATTGGAGTAGCATTGGAGGTCGTTGAACCTCAATGAGTACAGAGCTACAATAATTTTCCCCTGCTAAAGATGAATCACCTCTTGTATGGGCATTGGATGAAGAGTCGCTGGGATAAAATCCTCCCGAAATAGGCTCTCAATGTCTTCCCAGAGAAGCGTCACCTCATCGTGAACCTTAAGCATCAAGCTCCACCGTCTACCCACTACTTCCTGTAGAAGGATGACAGCAAGGATCTCAATGAGATCAGATAGTGTCCTAATCTGTCGAAAGACTCTCACCATGGCCTACATCCAATCCTTGGCCACCTATGGCTCCATCTCTCCCATGAACCTTGGTGGCCTCTGGCAGTGGAACTCGTACAATGTTCTCAAGCGGCATGCACCATCTACTTCTGGGGCTGGTGGCATCTATGGCCCAATGGGGAATAGTACCACTAGTGCCTCCACTGGTGCCACTACAGGTAAAGGGCCCTGCATTAAGGCCTCATCGCTCGGTGGGTTATTAGTGCATACAACTCTCGAAACCCTAGATGACTGTCTGCATGGAGGTATCAAGAAATGTAACACGTGTGCAACTATCAATGAGTTAAACCTAGTGAGATGACTCAAAATATCACAAAGTAAACTTTTGAAATCACACACGCAATCAGTGTTTTCATGCACTGAGTCGGAAATTAGATGTTAGGGTCCTGGTGTATGGATACGCCAGTTACCGCACCAACACTGGATTCCCTAAAAGTATAACCATACTCACTACACTTAACACTATTGATGTTAAAAAAAAGAAATATTGGATTCATATGTTCTATAGTATAACCGACTCCTCCGATGCCAATTTGTCACAACCCATCCCCTGGGGCTAGTTTCGTGACTACCCAAAGCCCGTCATCCATAGGCTTGGGGCTGGCAACTAGCACCGAAAGGAGTATTCCCTAAAACATGGAAGGAATTGATTTTGTAACCTATAAACTCACGTAACCAAGAACACAAAAATATACAAACACCAGCAAACTGTATAACCAAAAGAGTGTTGAATGTAAAAGGGGATATAATATAGGCCCAATAGTAAAGGTATAAGTACAAATAATATACAATACAACTGGAGAAAGATAAAGACATCTACTGGATCATCCTCCGAGGTTCCTACCTGAAGGGTAGGAATAGATCACCCCCTCAACACTCCACGTTTTCTCGTCTCCTCTACGTACCGACATGATGTATGGTCCACCTCCAGGTACTATCCAGTCTGGGTACCCTCTTCTTCAATCAGTTTTGTTCATCATCTACATTCATCCTAACAAGTTGTGGGAATAATCAACATAGGGGTGTGTATAACGATACTTATTTGTGACCCTAAGACCCTGAAGGACCCAAAAAAACCAAAATGGATAAACTAAAAAGTATGAAATCAATAGATAACCTTACGTAGGTATATTCCCTTACATATACCTAAACTATCATGTAATCCATCTCAAAACACGAGGAAACACAGAGGTACTGGCTCCGCTCACAACATGTATATCATAGATATGGTTGTAGTGATGATTAGTTATAACTACTCATTCATCTTTCTCTATTTAAGAGGCTCTGCTACTGACCTGCACAGAATCGCTAGGGGCTGACCCGCACAGGATCGCTGGACCAGACCCATATAGGATCACTAATAGTTGACCCCCACAGGATCGCTAGGAGTTGACCCACACATGATAACTAAAGCTGACCCACATAGAATCTCTAGGAGCTTACCCACACATGATCTCCAGGAGCTTACCCACAAAGGATCGCTGGAGCTGACCCAATCATGATCGTTTGGAGCTGACCCACACAGGATCACTGGAAGCTTACACACAGAGAATCACTAGGAGCTGACCCACACAAGATCACTAGGATCTTACCCACACATGATTATTGGAGCTGTCCCACATAGGATTTCTAGGAACATTCCCGCACAATATCACAAGGATATAACTCACACAGGTTCTCTTGGAGAACTATTCACGTCACATCTAGCTACTGGGATTCCGCACTATGTTTGCTCATCTCCGGGAGAGTATTATTCCCATGTCACTGGCTGATTCTCCTACTACCACGATGTCCCTCGAAGAATTATCTCAATGGTATGCCACGTCATAGGAGTCTCAATACAACAGACGGTGCGTCAATCAGATGCTCAATCTGTGAGTTATTAGTCTTTTAGTCCAGGGGGCCAGATTGGATTCCTGCTCAATCCAACCTGACCATACCCCATCATAATACAAAACTCCAGTGTGGAATACTCCAAGGGACCATCTCTCTTTGAGGTTTCCAGTTCCGTTGACGGTTCTTCAAACATACGACCAGTGCAAAAAATTATGGCCAAAATAATGTAAAGGGGTCAAAGTGGGCCCGGGTATGGTCGGACCTGGTCGGACCAACATTGCTCGACCCAGTTCGGGTCGACCCGGTCTGACCCGCTCGGTCCGGCCTATCCCACTAGGCGACCCGGCCCGTTGGGTTCTGCCCATCCCATTGGGCGACCCGACAGTCCATGAAGGGCCACAAAGGGTCGCGGGGGGCCGCGAGGCCGCGGAGGGTGCCACGAGGGGGCGTGGCCATAGAGTGGCTCATCTAAGGCAATTCGTTCAGAAGGGAGACAGAAGATTGGGAAGCGGTGGCTGGCGTAGAGGCTCGTTTAGGAAGGCGGTGGCAGCCCGGCCCGGTGGAGGCGACTCGGCCCAGACGGTGGTGGCAGCTCGGTGCGGCTGCGGCGGCTCAGATGGCGGCGGATCGGCCCGACGACGACGACTCATCCATGACGGTGGTGGTGGCTACAAATGGTGGCGACGACTCGGATAACAGCGGTGGCGTGGCCCGGCGGTAGAGCACCGTTGCCTTCATCCATTGTGAATAACACACCATGAATGAAGATTTGCAGAGAGGACGAGCCTTGTTTGTTTGGCCTGCACTCTCCACGTTAGGACGACAACATGTGGCTATAATTTATTCCATATTTCATGAGAATTTTCATGAATGGAAATGAATGAAATTAAATCAATTGGACGCCCAGTCTGTGATTTATTAGTCTTTTTGTCCCAGGTGCCTGGTTGGATTCGTGCTCAATCCAACCTGACCGTACCTCATCATAATAAAAATCATTAGAGAGGTATACTCAAACGGACCGTCTCGCTCAAAGGATTCCAGCACTGGTGATGGTTCGTCAAATGGACGAATAGTGCCAAAGTAATGGCTAAAAAATGTAAAGGGTTCTATTTGGGCCTTGGTCCGATCCGACTCTAATAGACAGACCCGAACCGACCCAGCCTGGCCCGTTAGTTTCGGCTCGGCACACTGTGATTGGCCCGGCAGGCCGCGAAGGGACGCGGGTGGCCACGAGGCCGCGGGGGGTTCCGCGAGGGCGCCATGCCGCTGAACGTCTCAGACAGGGCAGTTCGTCCAGATGGGCGACAGCGACTTGGGCAGCGTCTCGGCCCGAAAGGTCACGGCGGCAGCTCTGCCCGTCGGCTCGGCTCGGACGGTAGCACCACGAGCGGTGGATCGAGTAGGCTCGACCATAGAGAATGCCGAGCAGCGTAGGCCGCGTGTTCCGCGAAGAAACATGGTGTGGCTACGGGCAGTAGAGCACCGCAGAGCGCGGATGTCGCGGAAGGCGAAGCACCGTTTCCTTCATCGCCTTCATATACTTCATCAATTGCGAAAAACACACCAAGAACCAAGATTTGCGAAGAGGATGTGCCTGGTTTGTTTTTCCCACACTCTCTCTATTAGGGTTTTAGCATGAGGCTATAATTTCATCCTTGTTTCATGGAAAATTGTCATGAAAAAATAGATTGAAATTCAAGCATCCACCCTACAATTCCCCTATAGTAATTATTCCCAACCTTCAAAAGAAAACAAATGCAGATCAATATGATAATTAGTTGATCTAAATTCTTTGTTTTAGAATATAAGAACATGGTAAAAAAATCATACTCAATTTAAACCCCTACCTTGGATTGTTCATTGATGTTGTCGTGAGAAGAAGTTGAAGTTGTCGACGTTCGTCTCGTCCTCCATACACGTAAAATACCGGGCTTTTGCGTCAGTTCATTGTAGTTGAAGACATTCCTTGTTTGAGGGTTTCCCGAGGTAGAAGTCGAATTCGACGTTCTTTGTTGGAGGTTGTCCCGAGGTAGAATTCCAAGTCGGCGTTCTTCGTTGGAGGAGCATTCTTCATGGAAGAACATGTTCTTCATTTGAGAAGTGTAATACTCCATGGGTTCTCCTCTCACAATCCAACCCAAAAATGAAAGAGTATCCAATGAAATTAACTTAAAGGATTAATTATGTTTGCACAACCATGTTGACGTGATTAATGTTTCACGTTGCACAAATAGTTAGCTGAATTAATTAGACCAATTTAATGGCTCAATTTAATGGGTGGGGTGGAAAATTGGGGAGTTAGGAGGATTCTCCCTATTGAGAGTGGTTGAGTGGTCCCTGCCTCTGAAATTAAAACTGGTGGTTTAGGCTCGGGTAGTCCCCACCACAATAACCTCACAAGGGAGGTTTAGTTCCGGTGGACCCCACCTCTTAACATTCAAAGGGTGGTTTAGTTCTGGTGGTCCCTTTCTCCCAAAATCATCATGTGTGTTTCAAATAAAAATAAATTGTTCTAGAAATTTATTTTTATTTTATTATTACTCAAAAAACCCAAAAACTAACTTCCACCCTCAACCAATTGTCATCGAACTGAAGGTCTCTTTATGAAAATAATGGCATTGTGGGTTCAACGGTGTCCTTAGATTTCAATTCTGAGCACCGATTAAAAAGTTATAAAATCTCACTCCAACGTTGACTAAATGTACCCAATCAAATGTTCAGATATTCATTCAGGTCACTCCAGGCCATGGAATCATGTTCCATCAATTTTCACAGACTTCTAAAATTACCATTTCTTAAAAAAAATAAACATGGAAATTCTTGGTCTTTATAGAAATAATAATTTTATCGTTTTCTACATGTAACAAAAAAAATCTTGGAAACCATCTATTGTACGTAAGGTCATTTTTTATAGAACCACAATATTTTATTAATATTATTAACAATATGATATTTGTCACCTAACCGTTGGAATAATGTGTATTAAATAATTAAATAAACTATTAAAATATATATTTTCACAAATTTTATTCTTAATATATGGATTATAAAAAAATAAAAAACATTTAAAAGAAGAATAAATGATTTCTGGAAAACTAAATTTCTTCTGAATGATGGTTTAGTTGCACTTTGAGCACATAATTTAATTCTTTTTACCAATTATATAAAATTTATTTTTAATAATTAATATCATTTTTGAAATAATAATATCTATATTTTATTAGGATAAATTTGATGGATTGTTCTTAAAATTTCCATTTTTTAATAATAATGAAAAATACAGACTTTTAATTGAAATGTTTCCTTTTCGGTTAAAAAAAGTACAATGAAAAGATATATTTTTAGTTGGTTTAAATGAAAAATTAGTAAAAATTAATGTCAATAATTCCAATTCAATCAATTTTAATTATTTTTATAATGATTTTTTATATTAAATTTTATTTAATAATTTAACATTATCCCTTTTGAAAACCCATATTCTCATAATGTTTGCATGAATAATTTTAAATTACATTTTTCGACTTATGTGAATAGAATTTTTAAACATGGATTATATATTTTTATATGAATAAAATATAATTTATTAAATTTTCTCATTTATTTTTTTTCTATATTAATAGTCAAAAAATTAGAAATTAATTACAACAATAATGGTAAAAATACATTTATAGAGGGTTAAAGTAAGAAGGAAAAAATAACTAATAGAAGTAAAACTTGTTCAAATCCAATTTATTGTACATATATCATGAATATATCTTATAGGATCTATAATGAAAATTTTTGGCGGCTATTTACATGCTAAAAACTAGGGTCTAATCAAATCTTTTAAAAAAAATTATATGTGTACCCCTCACCTCACATATAAAAGGACTCCCAATGTACTCCCATATTCACACATTCATACCAAATTGGTTCATCCAATAATTTCCTGAATAACTATCCAAAATAATTTCTCTCATTCTATAAGACTTATTGTGTGTATAAATACATCCTTGTAATGAGTATGTGAAATTTGAAAGAGGATTCCCTAATAACATGATACATTCTCAATGAGCATTTTTTTATTTCATCATCCCCTTCCTAAAATATTGTTAGACCATGATTACATAATAAAAAAATATTTTTTATATACTAATATGTTTTTATAATATTTTCATCATCTAAAACCATCACCATATCAATTATATGGGTTAAGAAATCAATATTCATCTGTGTGGTAGGCTACAAACTCACTACCCTATGTCATTCGACATTCCATTACCATATATTATGGTTAGGTACGATGATATAAATAATATATATATATATATATGATATTTATAACATACTTATAAAAATATTTTAATAATATCCTATATTCCTTTTTAATTTCCATTTTGTTGGGGATATGAAAATATCACTCATCGGCACATCTGACTACCGCCTCATGATGTGATGTGATTAAATTTTTTAATGTCACTTACCTCCCCAGTCTGTTAATTTTTTATGTTCTAGTTTTTTTGGTTTTTGGGGAGGTCACAGGGTCTTATTTCAATATTTTTCCAAAAATCCAATTTTACAATGGTAGCTCGTCTGACGGCGAGTCATCCACCCATAGGTGGAAATGATTAGTCGAAATAATGGGTTAGGACCAGGGAGTTAGAAGGGTGACTCACACCAGTGACTCACTCTAGTGACTCGAAACAATGTGTCACTAATGGTAGGTTGCGATAGTAGGTCCTCAGTAGTGATTCATCCAATGGTGAATCGTCCAATGGTGAGTCACCCAACAATGACTCCTCCACCAGTGACTCGTTCAACATTGACTAACCCAACAGTGACTCATCTATTTGTGACATGTCTCATCCAATAGTGTGTCACTCAATGGTAAATCATCCATTGGTAGTTCACACTGGTGACTCATGCTAGTATCTTGATAGCAGTATCTCACCACTGGAACCTTGCAACAGTGAATCACTAAACAGTGAATCTTTTTCTACTATATTTCATGATTCCAAATTTCTCCAGTTTATAGGTTTTCTTCAATTTTTCCCCTTTAATGATTTATTTTACATAAAATGAGTAATAAAACATATTAACAATTTATTGGGTCATTTCAAATCATTTCTATATTATCAACAATCGATTCTTCCTTCATCTCCCAAAATGCATGGTCTTAGTTATGATCCAATTTTAATGGGTTATAAAGACTGTTTCTCCCATTGAAATAGGATCTTTAATTTATAAAGATGAGATCATTTATCCCTTGTGAATTTTCCTTTGTAGTTGATACTATATGTTCCAGACCCATTCTCCATCTAGTAGTCTTGGGTTTTTTTGAGGTCGTTGGATCACATTTCCATGGAGGATTCTTCCGGCTGCATGTGCACCCCCTATTTTGGAACAATAAAGTGGTGTTGATCGACTCTCATTAAATATATTGATTCCATCATCTCAATTTTAATTGTGTATCATGTGGTGTGGGGGTATAAATTCCTCTCTTTGGAATATATCAGAATACCAAATAAATAAAGATAATTAAATTGGTTTAAAGATCAATATGTGGGGCTAAGAACAAG
Source organism: Viscum album (assembly GCA_963277665.1). Classification (NCBI taxonomy): domain Eukaryota; kingdom Viridiplantae; phylum Streptophyta; class Magnoliopsida; order Santalales; family Viscaceae; genus Viscum; species Viscum album. The sequence goes on from OY728133.1 coordinate 1,911,166,151, forward strand.
TGACTTATGATATACATTATTATCCGCTGAAATTGTGAATTATATGGGATATATTCCTACTAGAAATAATTTTCATTGTTGGTATTTTTTGTTGAACTGTAATTTCATTTCAATTATTATTTTTTCCGATATTTAATTACCATATATATATATTTATATTTGAAATTTATTAACTTGGTATATTTAGATAATTAAATTGATTCCCTGAGATATTATAGCTTTTATCACCATGCCTTCAATTTTAAGAAGTGAAATTGAACAATATGGCCTTGTGCAAGATAATAATGCTATGTTGATGGGTGTGATGGGGTGATGTAGTGGTGATGTTTTGATTGGTTATGATGAATTGTTTTGAAGTGTCTGTCTATGATTTAGAGGTTTTTATTTTTGATTGAATTGATTTTTTGGAATGAAATTCGTGAATTTTTTTGGTTGTGGTTGGTATGGGTACCTAACTAGGATCTTCTCCATGAGTAGCATGCAAAAGGATTCACCCTATGTATCAATATTAGTATGTTGTATAGTGAATGAGAGATAAATAGATCAGAAATATGAAATGTGTTAAACTAGCAGGCCCATCTCCTTCTTAGATGACTATGATAGTGTTTATTGTTTTCATGTGTTACTTGTTACCTATTGCTCTCAATAGTATCTTATTGTGATGGGATGAATAAATGAATAGTTAATAATGAATTCTAATTAGTTAGTTTATTTTGATAGGGATATGAATTTACATTGTCAGTTGTTATGAATCAAAATTCATTTATCAACATCAAAGGTGACTATTATTGATGTTGACAAATGCATTTTTAGGTTGTAGAAATTATGGTATTTTGAGTTGGTTTTTAGTTGAAAACAAATAGGATGTCCTTGAGATCATAATACTATATATATACATACACAGTATGTTCTATTGATTTATATACAGACCTCACACTAGTTGGGGACTATGTTTCTAACACCCCCATTTTAATGGGTGAGGGTGTCTTTCCTAGAAAACACTATAAGAGGACGAATGGTTTTCCACCATCTATTCTAGTCTCCCTCTTCTAGGTGGTGATAGACCAAGATTATTCAAGAAGGGTATAGTTTGTGGGGACCATGAATGTGTGGGAGAGTTTTGTTTTCCCAATATTCTTCAAGATGAGATGAGTTGTGGTTTCTCAAGTGTGGTTGGGGTTAGATCTGGTGTTCTTTACTATATTTTTTTGGGATTTGATTTGATATGTGTAATGGGTGTCTATAGGAAAGGCATGGCTATGAGGCCCAGGTGTTTTTGGGTGGGATGTGATGAGATTAATTTTCATTGGTTTCAGTACAAGATCTGAGGCCATAGTGTGTGTGGGTGGGTAGTTACGAACTTTTGGAATAGTTGGGACCTCCAAGACATTTCCCATTAGGGTGTGAGAGTATCTAATTAGTGGTAAAGTGGTCAGGGGTTCCCTATCATCAATTTTCTCTGTATTACCTTACCTGACTTCTGTTATTTTGTGATTATGAATTCGGTGTGGTTGGGGTTGCCAGTATACCATTTTAGGTGATGTTGGTTTCTGTTGTTTTCTCATAGGAGCGTTAGTAAGATTCTCTCACTTGCGTGTGAGAGACAATGGTTTTTCCTAATCAGTATACTTGTATACTCACAATACATATATAAAATTAAATTCATGTTTCTAGGTGTATTTCATGGACCGTTCTAGGCATTACTATCTCAAACATTGCGACAATTGTTTTGTTTATACAAAGATTTTCTATTGATATTTACTTTAGAGTTTTTTGTATATGTAACAGTTTTATTTAAAACATGAATATGAGATGGATTTTTGATTTATTTTATACATCTATTAGATTTATTTATAAGATAATATATATTATATCCTGATATCATTTTCTTATAAATGGTAATTCCTCCCATACGGTGATATATTTGAACCCTTGGAGCTAGTCGCCACCCTGGGGCCTACTGGAGGTGAGACTCATGGGTGATATCTCTCTTCAATAATTTCCTACTCAAGAGGGTCTTCTTTGGGGAGATGAGGTCATGATAGAATGGTATTAGAGGTTATTTTTCATATATGTTATATAGTTTAGAGTTAGAAATAATGAGGATTTATTGTCTTGTAGGGAAACAATGTTAGCTAATCTTGGAGAGTAAAAAAGGTCATGGAAGATTGGATAGGATGCAAGATTATAGGGTCGCACGTGATCTATTGAAAGGATTCTGATCCTACAGAACAACCAAGTGAAGCTACCACATTTTTAGGGTAGAGACACTAGGAATGGTATGTGCATCATTATTACATGTGTTATTTTTTGAATTGTTTTGTTTTTGGGAAATTTTAAATTCAAAAATCAATGAGATAAAATGAGTATTAAATAAAATTCCATAGTACTCATTCTTAGTAATTGATTGTTTATTTTTTAAGTTGTGGGGCTCGGTTATAATCTGAGTGTGGCTTGGGAATTTGAGTCTTTGTAGGACGATCTGTATGATTTGTGGAGGGTTTCTCTAGTGGGGGTGGTGGGTACATCCACTGGAAGATAATGTTACATGCTTTCCAAGGGAATCCTTTAGGAATATACGAGGGAAGTGTTTCAGACATGGTGACTGACTATTGGATTGACGAGCTTGACATAGCCTTCAATTTGATGTAGGATTCAATAGAGTACAGTGTTCCATTGGAAGTGAGTCAGATTCCGGGAGCTATGAGTTAGTCGTGGATGTTATACCTGGGGTAAAAGAAGGAGGTTGATGTACTGTAGGATTATTTCGAGATGGAGTTCTGCGAATAATTTCATTCATCGAAAATGAAGGATAAGAACATACATGAGTTAATTTCCCTCTAGTAGTGAAGTATGTCAATGTGGGAACATGGAATCAGGTTCATGGATCTCCATCACTTTTTCCTTGATCTCATTCCAAATGAGGAGTGTCATGGAAGACACCTAGGGGAGGTACTTCGTCCTTCGATACAGTATGCGGTTACCCCATTTACATTTCTAACATTCATGGATGTCTAGAAGAAGGTGGAAGTGATTGAGAGGATGCAATCATGAAGAGGTATACCTCAACAGGGAATCCACTAGGGCTTTATGAGAGGTAGGGTTACTATCAGTTGGTCCCACCTAGTATGGGATTTTAGGTTTTGATCAGGTGGGAGTCATACCAGTTGTTTTTGTTTCAAAATTTTGGTCCTAAGGCCATTCCAATTGGATTTTGGGTGATGTGTTTATTCTCAGGAGTTCATGGGAATACTCAGAAGCAGTGCCCAATGAATATTCTGGCTCAATACCGTGGTGGTGGATTGGTTCCAAACGATCCTTTGTAGCAGCTTCCTGCTAGGGCATTTCAAGAGTATGGACAGTAGGATCTTACTCTACATAGGGGATATAGAGTAGGTAGATGACATATTCATGGTGTTCCTCAGGGACCTCGTCCTGGGATTGGTTGTTCAGCTTCTCATCAGTAGAGGAGAATAGTAGTTGGGCATGGTCAATTACATATATCAGAGGAAGTTTCGTCGGTATGGCTTGAGATCATTATAGGAATGATCTACTTTTTTATTACCCTTGATTTTGATGTTTTTCATATTGGATATTCTCAGTCCATTATGGATCCCATTCAAGACCATGCTCATGGAATAGATGTAGAGAGGCTTCTCTAACCCCGGATGTTGAGTATGCTAGTCAGATGTCAGGCCATCTTGTCTGATAAGTGCCGGAGATGTAGACTGATTATGGGACAACATCAGTCCCATGAGGTCAATTGATACTATATATGCATTCATACAATGATATTATTAGAATGGAATCATTTTGTTCTGTGCATGATTTTATCGACTACTTAAAAAGAACTGTTGTATATTGTAACATGGATTGTTGGTGTGTGGATTTAAATTGAGAGAAGAGTTTCGAAGTGGGAATTTGGAAAGTTGAACAAATACTTTATTGTTTGCCTAAGATATTTGTGGAATCAGTTGATGATAAGATGGTATAGGTTCCCAATGTATTTGAGGAATTCATGGATGTTTTTCCTAAGTAGGTTGTGACTCTATTACCTCAATGTGATATTGAGTTCGGGATAGACATACATCCCAGTGATTCTCTGATTATGATGGATCTTTATCATATGAAACATTTTGATTTTCATCGGTCGAGGACCCTGATAGATGATAGGATGAATAAGGCCTTTATCTAGAATAGTGTGTCTCCACGGGGTGCTCCAGTGATGTTTTCAAAGAAAGAGGATGGTAGTAGATGGTTATGGATAGACTACACAAGACTGAATCAGGTAACGATCATGAACTGTTACCCTATCCCAAGGATTGATGACCCTTAAACTAGCTAATAAGAGCATGTTTTTTCCAAGATCGATCTACGTTCTATATACCACTAGTTGAGGTTAAAGGAGAGAAATATTTTGAAGACTTCAATAAAATGTTGGTATGGTCACTATGAGTTGATAATCATGTTGTTTGATGTTAAAAACACAACATCTATGTTCATGGGACTTATAAACTCCATATTTCATGAGTTATTTGACCAATTCATTATTTTATTCATTGATGAAATCATGATATAATCGAAGTCAGATGTGGAGAATATTGAGCATCTCATGTCAATCTTAAAGGTCCTTCAACGCCGCCACCTTTATAGAATGTAATCCAAGTGTATGTTATGGACATGAGAGGTGAATTTTATTAGACATGTGATGTAACAAAATGGTTTAGTAGTGGACCCATCGAAATGATAAAGTCAATTTTTCTTAGGAAAAAACAAAGAATGTTGTGGAGGTTCATAATTTTATCTTTCTGGATAGCTATTATTAGATATTTGTACCCAATTCCACTCAAGTTGCAACTCCATTGACATCACTAACCAGAAGGAAACAAGGTTTGTGTGGAGTGAGTGGTGACAAGAAGCATTGGTCTATCTAAAGGTGATGTTGGTAAGTGCTCTAGTGCATAGGTTTTCAGAGGAATGGGTGATGTTCGAGATGTTTTGTGACGCTTCCCATCATGGATTAGGATGTGTGCTGATGCAATTGTTGTGGGCGATCTCTTATGGGTTTAGTTCCTGGAATCTCCAGAAATTTAATGATGCTACACAGTATCTGGAGATAGATGTGTTCATGTTTCTGTTGATGTTGTTGAGACTTTACCTCATTGAGGAGCGATTATTCTTCTTCACATATCACAAATGTTTGAGGTATTTATTTTACTAGTGAGATCGGATCTTTTAACCACAATGGTGGATGGATATTCTTCACGAATATGATTTTGAGATCACCTTTACCTCAGAAAGGGAAAGAGAGTGGATGATTCATTGAGAATAAAGTTACAGAAGGAGGCTATTTTGGAATCTTCGGATGTTTGGAAGGAGATGTATTAGTTGGTAACCTTGACCATGGATGCAGGGGTGGATAATAGTAAAGAATATTGGTTTCAAATTATGGGGAATCTTCTCTAATGTAGCAGGTCTAGGAGTCTCATTGGGGAGACTCATTGGTAGAGTTGATTCATGATTTCATTGATAATGATTTTACTTTCATGGGTTTCATAAATCACCTTTAGTGGTACACATTATAACTTCTATGATGTACCATTGCATGGGGTGATTTTTTTTTCTCGAGATAAAACTGGTAGTGGAAGAGTTTGTGGAAAAATGATTAGTGTTATAGACTGCGAATGATGAGAAATGTGTACTTTGTTGTTTCTTAGAGCCCATGGATGTCCCTGAGAGAATTTGGGCTGACATATCAATGGATTTAATCGTAGAGATACCCAAGTCTTAGGGTGACTATAATTCTATCATGGTAGTAATGGATCATGTGATGAAAAAATCTCACTTATTAGTGATTAAGGAGTGTGGTATAATGGCTTCCTTGAAGGAGAAACGTGGATGAGATGGTTCAGCTACATGGAGTTTCCAGATCCATTGTCTCAAATTTGGAAAAAATATTTACCTCATGTGTCTAGAGGTAATTGTAACATGCTTTGGGCATGCAGTTACATCTCAGAACTACCTTCCACCCTCAGACATATGGGAATATAGAACAGACTATCTAGACATTGGAGGATATAGTGTGAGCATGTGTCTTGGACTTCGGTGGATCTTGGGTGTGACACATACCCTTGGTTGAGTTTTCCTCCAATAATAGCTATCAGTTTTCTGTTGGCATGCCTCCGTTTGAGGACTTGTATGAATGATTGTGTCATTCACCCTTGTGCTTGACAGAGGTTGCATAGATAGCCATTATTGGTTCCAAGGTTATGTAGAACATGAAAGAGAAGTTTCACCTTCACATGTTTTGTCGGTAGTGGTGTTTCAAGTGAAGTGATATCCTTGAGATGTATCTCATGGGGTGGTTGTTCAGACACCTCTTTTCCTCTTAGGTTTAGTTTTAAATTATCAAGGGAGAGAATAGTTTGAGAGGTATCTGATGTAATTTTCTGAACATCTCCAGTCCAATTCTTCGTAAAAGTCTAGTGATCGAGCTATTCGGTGAGGTAACAGTGACTTAATTCAAGAGTTCGACAAAAATCTAGTCTTCCAATGGTATCTCATATGATGGTGAGTCTTCCAATTGTATGTGGTGATGGTAAGTCACAATGGTGGGTGAGGACTATTGACTCAAAATAGTGACTCACACCAATGACTAGCATTGGTGACTCATAATGGTCAGTTACTGACAGTAGGTCACGACAGTAGGTCTCCAGTGGTGAGTCATCCAATGGTGACTCATCCAACGTTGAGTCACCCAATGGTAACTCATCCACCGATGACTCATCCAATGGTGGGTCACCCATTGGTGATCCATCCATTTGTGACTCATCCACCAATATCTCAAATTGGTGACTCACATCGGTAGCTTCCCAGTGGTAGCTTTCCACCAGAGACTCATGATGATGACTCACCCAATGGGGGGTCTTTTTCAACAATATTTTAAAATTTTAAATTTTTCCAATTATCCAGTTTTCTATAGATTCATCGCTTTCAAATTTACTTCGATATAAAATTAGTATAATAACATATTTAATTGTCTTTTAGGCTATACCAAATCATATATATCTTCAAAAAAACCCCACACGTCATTTAACTAAAAAATTGTGTGTTGTTGGTCAATATCGAGCTTTAATGGGTCTTAAATATTGTTTTTCACATTGATATAGGATCGGGAATTTCTAAAGATTAGGTCCCTTTTCCCTTGTGTGTTTTAATTTTCTCTTGATAATGAGAATCAACAAATACATTCTTCCTCAAGTAGTCATGAATTTGTGATAAATCCTTTGGATCACATTTCCCTGGAGGCTTCTTTTGGCTACATGTGGGCCCCCTGTTTTGTTGAATTAATGAGGTGATGGAAGTCTATTATTCGATGTAGGGATTCCATCATCTCTCTTTTAATTTTATATCATACGGTCTGGGTGTATGAATATCCCCTATACAAAGATAGTAGAATACCAAATAAAAAAATTTAAATTTATCAGACTAAATATCTTCATCTGGGGATGAGAATTACTAACATGTGTTTTGATTTTTTCGGTTGATTTTTGGAATTTTATGTTCTATATACCTACTGAAAATCCTGGATGTTGGTCATCTTTTTTTTGTGGACCTTGAATATCATTTTAATTTACATTTTCGGTCCTATTTTGATTGAATATATATATATATATAATAGATTAACCAAATTTATTTGGTTAATTAAATTGATTCCCCAGGATCTTATGGATTCTATGATCACACGCTAAATCTTAAGAAGTGAAATTAAACAATATCCACTTATGAAAAATAATTATCATTTCTTTAACAGTTTGATGGTGTTTTGAATCGGGGCTTTAGGGTTTCATTTTGATGAGTTGATTTGGTGATTTTGGTTATGAGTTGGTGTTCTCTTTGTTGAGAGTACAGTTTGAGTGGAATGACTTTGAAGAATGATTTCCGATGTGGTTGGTATGGGTAATTCACCCAGAGTTTCTCCATGAGTAGCATGTAGAAAGCCTCACCCCATGTCTTCATAACAGTATGTTGTATTATAAATGGGTTTCAAACAATAACAAATATTATGTGTGTTAAACTAGAAAGATCTTATACTTCTAAGATGACTACGGTAGTGAAAACTATTGTCATGTGTTTCTACTACCAATTTTATAGGGTAGTTGCTCGAGTAGTGACAGAAAATAATGACTAGATAGTTTATAGTTAACTATAATTTTTTATTTTAATTGTATAGTGGTATGAATTATTTTTGTTAATTTTTATGAAGTGGAATTCATTTATCAATTTCATAGGTGACAATCATTAAGGTTGATAAATGCTTTTAGAGGTAGAAACAAATGAGGTATTATGAGTTGGTTTTCAGAAGAAATCCAATATGATGGTCTTGAGTGATTGATACTATATATATTAATACATACATTGTATGTTCATGTGATTTTTATATGAATACCGCCCCATCTGATCAATTCGTTCCAAACACCCCCATTGTTATAGGGTAGGGTGTCTTTCCCAAACATCTCGATGGGAGGATGGCTGGCCAGACAGCCACTATTTTTTACTCCCACTTCCAGAAAGTGATAGCCTAAGAATCTGTATAAATGTTATGATTTGTGGTTTCTATGTGTGTGCGTGTGTGTTTTGTTTTTCTAGGTGTCTTTGTGTTGTGACGATTTGGGGATTCCTAGGTGTCTTGGGGATGAGATATCATGTGCTTTACTATGTTTTTTAGGATGTAATGTGGTATGTGGAACAAATGTCTCTAGGAGTGGTGTGATTATGAGAACCATGTGGGTGTATGCAGTATGTGATGAGATACATTTTTGAGGTTGCAATATTAGTTGTGAGGCCCATGTGTGTGAATTTTGGTTTTGACATGATACATTTAGATGAGGTGGGAGTGATAGGACATTTGTAGTTAGGGTGTGAGATCATTTAATCAATTGGATTTTGGTGTGGCGTACACTATCATTGATGTACTCTATATTACTAGACTTGCATTATTTAGTGAGAATTCCTTTTGCGATGTTGGGGTCTCTACAATTTTCTTGATAGGTGTTTATATTTTCTACTATTTTCTCACAGGATAATTAGTATGATTCTCTCACTTATTCATAAGAGACATTGGTTTTTCCTATTTATTATTATTGTATGTTCACCCAACATATATAAAATTGCTTTGGTGTTTCCAAGAGGACTATGTGGACCATTTTGGGTATTACTAGGTTGGTCTTTGGGAATGTTTTTTGTCACAACATAGCTTCTATATTGGTATATACATTGTATTATTTTTATTCTATAATAGTTTTATTTTAAATGAACTTGTGGAATGGATTGTGGAATTATTTTATATATGTATTGGAGTTTTTTTGGGGTTTATACATCTTATCTCCTAATCTCATTTTCTTATAAAGGGTACTTCCTCCCATATTGTGAGCTTTTTGAACCATTAGTGATAGTCGACACCCCAGGTCCAATTAGAGGTACGACATGGGGATCATTATGTGTTATCCTTAATTTCCAGCTCAAGATGGGAATCTTTGGGGGGAGGGTATTGTGACATTTTTCACAAACTATTAACATTGTAGACAAAAAGGATAATGTTTATTAAAATATTTTAATATACATGAATTTATTGTTAGATTATTTAATTTTTTTCATTCTATAATGATAATATATATCATATTCTTTATTAACGGTTTACTAACATAAATATGTTAACATCGTTTGTGTGCGTGTGGACAACTACCTTTACAAAGTCATGTGGATCTCTAATCCACTCCGCACTACATGAATGATATATATATATATATATATGTTTTTGTGTGTGTTTATATTTTCAAAGAAATAATATGGTGTTATTATATTATAATCCTCATTCATTGGTGAAATATTAGAAACCTACATCCCATAATGATCATTAGAAATGAAAATGTAGCTCATGTGTGTGTATGGCCTACCATCTCTATGATCATAACATAATTCATTTCACAAAACAATATTCCATGATTGGTATTAAAAGAATAAATTATTTATATGTATATATTTATTAATTATATAAATAATATTATTCATAATATAATGGAAATATATTATATGTGCAAGAACACATTCATTAAAGAGAAAACATGCTTAGAACAAAAATGAAATTAACACTCGAAACAATGAAAATACTGAATTATTATTAATGAAAGGGTAGTAATATAATATAAAAGGATAATATAAGATATTATTAATATTAATATTGTCATGTTATAAATTAATAATTTTTTTATAACCACTATAAATAATCCTAAATAATGTTCAATAAAAAGAACCATGATTTAATGGATTTCATCTCAATTTCATTTCGTTAAGAAATATTGTAGTTGTATGCACCTATATTGTTTTATATTTTGTATATAATGCTTCTTAAAAATATAATGTCATGAATAATTAATTATTATCTGTATTTTTTGTTTAATTTTGAAATATTTCTCCTAAGTGAATTTTCCATCAATGTTATGATCTGGTAAATTATTTATCATCTCAAATTCTTTTTTTATGTTTAGTAAATATTTCATTCTTTCAATTTTATATGATTATGTTGATATTGTGTTTTTTCCATATATTTTTTTATTTGAATATTTTTTATTTGGATTTATAGTTGATAAAAACAATTGATTTATTGATTAATATTCACATCATCTTTATAAAAATTTTAAGAGTTTTCATCAAAATCTCATTCTCATTGAGATAGTTTATTCTTGAATTTTAGTTGAAGGAAATTATTTGATCATTTTCTTATAAACCAATAACATTTCTCCTCCTATGATTATTAATTTTATTTTAAGGTAACAGTACCATTTCATCACTATTTTCTAAATAATATTATGGAGAGAATTATTTTAATAATATTTGATATTATTTATCTCTTGAGTTAGAAATCCTATTTCTTAAAAACACATGTTTAACCAAGTTGATTTAAAAAATGATTTTAATATTCCAAAAATAGTATATTCAATGGAATTAATGTTCATTTATTTATCATTCAATATTTTTTATGCATAGTGATTCATGACAACTTCTTTGTTACATAACCCTAGTAGAGAATTTGATATCATCCTTTTTTCAGTTTTACTAGGAATCCATGAAGATTACTACTGTTTATATTGAAGGACAATAAAGATGGAATAATGTTTTCCTTAAAAACATTTTTTTAGATTCTGATTACAAAAATATCATTGTAATCTTGTATTTATCTATTTTACCAATACTACTATATTAATAGGTCCATTATGATGTGAATAATTCTATCTTAATCCATCATATTAAATTAGTAAACAACTCCGGGGTGCTGGAGTCAGTGTATGTATAGATAGTATCAGAGGATTTTTAGTATAATGATTGAGAATTAGATTTAGAAAAAAAATATTAGGGAACATATCCTTATGACATATAAAGATGATAAATATATAGTAACATCCTAATGTTGTCATAACAAATATATTATTTGGTTTTTCTATAAATAAATCCTTTTATTGACACTTCATGTGGAATTGGTGGTATAAAAGATGTACTTGTGGGTAATAACACCAATGGGGGTTTATTGGACGTTTTCTAATCATCACTTGGTGCATCATAATGGGCCTTACTACGCACCTTGTTTGACACTCTAGAGTATATTATTAGGGTCATTCACATTTACATTAAAAGACATTATGTTGGATTTGAATATATTTTTCCAATGAATTATATATTTTAAACCTAAGGTATCATATTTTTAGAAGAATTGTTCTCAAAGGAATGGTAATATTTTTTATGTGTAAAAAATAAGTTCATAATGTAATTAGTATTGTGGTAAATAAATGGTATGATTAAATTAAATAAATATCTTCCTAGGGATTAATTTATAGTTTAGTAATTAAATGTGGAAAAAATGGGAATTATCTCATTCAATTCAAACTTATAAATTTACAACACTAGAACAATGGAGAACTTATATACAAATTAGGCATATGCTGTATTTATTTATTATTATTCAAGATTAATTTTTTAAAATTATATTACCAATGATATTTTTTATAGAAGAACCATGAAACATATAAGGATACTTTTAAATTTTAGAAATGTATGATTATTAATTGACTTGAGATTTATGGATACCATTATGGGATAATGAGTTTATGATTGACCAAACATTGAAATTTCTAGGCTCCACATTTCTGGTTTTATGTGATGTGATTATACTATGATTAAAGATATTATGGTATAAATTTAATGCTAGTAAATAGTATAGTGTAATAGTTTTTTTGGGAAATAATTAAATTAAATTTTATAAGAATATGATCAAAGGTGATCATAAATTGTAAGGTAAATTTATTATTAATGGGCATTAAATAAGATTCAATAAATATTATTATACATTGCAAAAAAATATAATTTTTATTCACAACCATAGTAAAGTATTATTGTATTATTTATTTTACTTAAATGTTGAACATGTTTTTCTAAAAATGTTATATAAAATATATTTATATAAGTTATTAAAAGAATATGTTGAATATTGTGTGAAATCATGTCATGTCTAGAGAGGCCACAAGCCTTAAACACATGATTTAATGATGATAAAAGTATTTCTCCAACCACTAAATAATGAGATGTAGTGGATAATATGTCATTAGTTAAACGATTAGGGAAAAAAATTATACGTGATGAACAAGTGGAGTTTCATATGATTTTTATAGATTAATTTGTTATATTGGACAACATGTTCTATCTATATTTGTTTTTTAAAATAGTTATATATAGAAAAAAATACATTTCATGCATTTATGGAGCATATGATCCATTTAGGTTGCTTCTTAGTCCTTCAGGCATAATAATTCATTTTTTTAAATATTCATTTCATGGTGTAAGAGATTAATTGGATATTGATCAAAGCATAGCCAAATGTATTTGTTATACTTATGAAATGAAATTGTATCACATATTTATATTTCATTATATTCTTTTATAGTAAAATTATTCCTCAAAATTAGTATAAAAATATTAAAAATATATAATTTATCCTACTATGTTCATATCTAATGAATCATGTGGTATTTTATATCATCTCTGATTTTTTTGGTCTAAACCCATTTAAATTCCATTAATCATTCAATTAATTTTGTTAAATCTCCTCAATAAATGTTCATAATTATTTCCTGCTTTATTGAATGTCCACATCGTCAAATTCCGTGATTGTACTACTATATAAAAACCTAGTTTTTTTGTACATATGAGCTTTGTAGTTACCATTATCTCTTATTAAGAGAAACTTTTATTAACACTTTTAATATATGGGGTTTCAAAGAAATTATTTCTTAATGTCAAAGTCATGATTATCAAGATCATTTTTAAATTGATATTATGAAATATATTTAATGTGGGGAGAATGTAATGCCCCAAAATTATAAATTAAAAACATTGAATTCAATAATGTATATGGCACACTACAAAAAGATTAAAAGAAAAATTAGCACCTTGAGAATTTATGGTATATTTAGTTTTAAATAAATTAAATCAATACAATAACATTAATTACATGAAACACTAATTTTACCAGGTTTTAATTCTAACAAAAAGTTTATCTGATAGCTTTCATTACATGCATGATAGAGTTTTACCAAAGAACAATACACTATTAATAATTATATTTAATATCAATGTTATTACCTACCCATTAGAATGGTGTATATGAAATAAATTTAATAAACTAATATAATTTATATTTTAAAAACCTATATTAGTTATCAATTGATTACAAATATAATAAGTGTCATTTAAAAAAATAAATAATTTTTTTAAACATGTTTTTCTAAAATAGAGTCTAGTCGCGCTTTTATCAACAAATATAAAATTAATATTTTCCACTTCTATAATATTTATTTGAATAAAAAATTATTTTTTGAAATAAAAATAAAAAAATTATCGTCTGGTGATTTTTGTGGTTTTTTGTAAAATTTCATTTTTTAATGATTATGGAAATGTAAAATTTTTAATTGAAAAACACCATCTGGTTTATATAATTTATAATTTAAAACTACATTTTGAGAGGGGTTTAAAGTAAAATATGTTCTATTTTATTTAAATTATTCCATTTTAGTTAATTTAATTCAATCTCATGTTGAATTATGATATAAAAATATTACAGACATTTGAATATTTTCTATTTAAAAACATGCATTCTCACAGTGTCTATATGATTACTATTTAATAAAATTTTCAACTTTTATGAATTGAATTTCGAAAAATTTATTCAATACAATGAATAAGAATTATTTTTATTTATAATAATCTCATAATCAGTTTTTACTAAAATGACTGTTGAAAAGAGTAAAAATTAAATTTTATGGTTCAGGTAAAAATAGATTTACTTGGGGTTAAACTTAGGAGATTTGGGATACAAATTTCCTAGAAAAATTTACATTATACAACATCTGGACATATTTATACTTTATATCTCTATATTATATAAATTCACATTTTATTGGGTGCTTTCCTGAAAACACATGTCTATTATTGAATCTTTTAAAAAATATATACAACTGTGTGACGCACCTCACTTGTAAAAGGAAACCTCTTATCCTCCATTCTCTGGCCCTTGAAACTAATTTTGTTTAGACAATACATACCCAAATCACATCTAATTTAATCTATTATAATCCTAGGATTCCTATTTTGGGAAAAAAATAATCATACAATGTCTTGGGTGCTATCATAAATATTATAACCCATGAATAGGTAACATTCTTCAATGAGCTTTTTTATTTTTTTTTGTCCACCCCCACACTAAATTCATATTAAACCATGATGATATAACATCATAATTTTATTAAATATAATTAAATTATTTCATAAATAGGTCAGGACCTACAACTATCCCGACATCCATCAAAATATGTTTTGAAAAAATCACTCTTGTGTATGGAGGATTGCCGCATCCTGAACCGATGATATTCGTTTCTCATTACAATGTCACACAATTGGATATGATGACAGATATAAATTATATATAATATATTTATAAAATATTAACACATATAGTCATTTTGTTATATATATACCATTTTACTTTTCATTCCATATTAGATACAATTATGTCACTCGTGTGTACGGTGGACTACAGCCTTAGAGGGTGATGTGATTGATTTTTCACTAATGCTTTAAATGGAATGTGATAAGTATAAATTTATTAAATATATGGTATATACATTATGTAATCATTATATTCATTAAATATGTATCCCTATATCAAGATAGTATATATCCTTTTATTTCATTTCTTTTCAGTCACTAAAAGATGACAACATCATTCATATACATGTGGACTACCACTTTCACGAAGCGACGTGACTCTCATTTCATCCACACACATCATGAGTGATATATATATATATTTAAAGAATTTAATTTTTATTTATTATATTATCCGAATTTTTTTAGGATAAAAATTACATATATCTTTTCCAGGTGGGTCATTGAAAAATGAAAATGTTACTCATGCGTACATATGATATTCCCTCTCCATGATGGTAATGTATTTAATTTCTGAAAACTATCATTCATAAATGGTATTTGAAATTTTATTTATATTAAAATATAATAATTATTACATGATAATTATTATTATGATTATGAATCTATATAATATGTGGAAAACATATCTTTCATTATGAAACATGAAAGAGAAAACAAGGAAATTAACACAAAAAACAATGAAATTAAGGAATAATTATGAACAAAAGGGTGATAAGATGTTATAAAAGGTTAATATATTATAATTTATATATTATTTTTTTTATTATAAAAGTTCTGAAAAAGTTTAAAATCATAGTATATGATTCTAATTAATGATCAATAAAAAAGAATGTGCGGGTTATGGAATTTCATCTCAATTTGACTTCCATGAGGCATACTGTAATGTTACACACATTGTTCCATTTATATGCTGTATATACATCCAATTTGATATAAAATATCATGACTTATTCATAAATCATGTATTTTGAGTTTCCATTTAACTACATATATATATATTTGACCTGAAACATTCCACGTGGAATAGAATTTTATAACTCAAATTTCTTTTGGTTATATTACTTCTTAATTTTCATTCATATTATAATATTGTGGGGGTACTGAATACATAAAATATGTTTTTATCTTCCATGTGTATTAAGTTGATTTATAGTTGATGAACATTATTTATTAATTGATCAATACTCACATAAATTTTATTATTGTAGTATGTATTTACTCCACAATCTCATTCTCATCACAAATTTTTATACATGAATTTTAGTTTAAAGGATATTTATTTATCACTTTTCAATAAACCCGAATAATATTCCACTTAATCGTTTATTATATATATTATTAATTAATGTTACCATTTTACCACTCTTTGGTAAATTAAATGATTAATTAAATGTTTTTAAGAATATCCAACTTTATTTCAATCTTTAGTCCTAAATCCATTTACATAAAAACCCTTGTTTTCTAAAAATATCAACAATGTTTTTAATAATCCAAAAATTCTTTTGAAAATGAATTTTTTCCAATATTTGGATTTTACAAAAAAAAAAAGTTTAAATAATATTTCTTATCTTATTCTAAACCAGTCAGTTTAAAAACCTTTTTATAGAGGTAATGAAATGTTTATTAACTTATTTTACATGTATAGAATTACCCTTCATCGTGGAAAAAAATAATTACAGATTTCATTTCATGTTTCAATGTTTTCTTTAAAGAATTATTTACTATTAACAATCCTTAAATGCTTCTATTTTTTAAATTATTTATGATGACTTGGATTATAAAATATGTAAATAAATTAAAGTTTGATTTTCAAAATAAACAGATATTTTCCACAATAATGTTTCCAAATATATTTATAATGTATTTAAATTCACCAATGAAAAAACCATTTATTATTACTCTTAATGGTGCATATTTTATTTATACCATCCAAATTATTTTCATGCATTATTTTATGGTATATGATCCTTCTTGATAAGGAATGTATTGACATTCCCTTCTATAATTAATTTTTGTAGTCATTAAAATCCAAAGATTTATTCACTTACCCATGTTAACTGGGAATTAAATTTCAATACATATACAAAATATTTTTAATGCATATATTTATTTCTTAAAATATATATCATATCTACATATGGTGTTCTATATTGAACTTTTTTTGTTTTTCTTGTGAAATGTTGATAGATCTACATTATTTAGTCAATACAGATATCCTTTAATAAGGCTTATGGTTTCATTAAGAAAAATATTTTATTTTATATATGTGGTATTATTTTTACTTTCTTGAAATGGGCGGTGCCATTTTAGATATCCCCTCATTTCATTAAAAGGCCTCATGAGAAAATTAAGTTTTCCAAAACCAATGGGTTTTTAATCAGTAGTTTTAATCTTTCCTAAGAAATGTCATAATAGTAGATGTAGAGTTGGAAAAAGAGAATTAGTTCCTACGAATAGTTTTAAAAAATATTTATGATATATATTGAGGGTAAAAGTGTCATGTTCCTAGGAAACATGATTACCAATAATTATGCATTTCTTACTTTTAGAATTCAGTTATTATTATCCCTGATATTTTTGCAATGATATTATCTGTAGATGTATTTCACTATCAGTTGTTACTTAAATAAAAAAAAATTAGTTATTTACCTTTCTATATTGATTATTTATTATATATTTATGAATAAAAGTTAATTAAATGTAATTTTTGTTCATTTATTTACCTTTTCATGTTGTTTATGTTTACTGACTTGTGATATCATTAGTTGTAATTAACCATTCTAGATAATTTAAATTCACCTTAATTTTTTATTTTCCCATGTTCCAAAAGTGTTTTTCATGGTTGTTCTCAATGATATTCTATAAGGTACAATTTTTTATCAAATAATAAATTTTTTTATTTGTGTTTTGAAATTTAATATGGGAAATATTTATATAACTAGTTTACTAAGACTAAATAACTATTCAATCCTTCAGTATGTGACTCCATATATATTATTCCATTTATTAAAAAAGAAAACATATATGGGATATTGGCATGAGGGTATATACAATTATTTTAATTATTTATTATGGATAATTATTATTCAATTTAAAATTGTTTATAAAAACATATTATCATAAACCGAAAAACAACATTAATCTAAAATCCATTATGATTGTGATAGAAAAAAATTAATTAAAGAAAATACAATAGAATAAAAAAAATTACTTGAAGCAATATTAAAAAATATTGGGTCTTCTTAACTTTATTAATTTATTTAAATGAAATGACATTTTTAGAAAAATTATTATTATTCATTATTCATTAAAAGATCTACATTTTCCAAATATTATGAAAATTTCAGCCAATTGTTTTTTTATATTACAATTTAAGAAATTATGTTTATTTTAAAAAATTATTTTTTCCATGGCTACCTAAAATTGATATTAGTATTTTATTAATGAATATAATATATATAAATTTTTAAGGATACATATTTTTTAATAATAAAATTAATTTACAAAAAAACTCACTGATTATTGATAAAAAATAATCAAAACATTATATTGAATTAGTCATTAATATATATATATATATACTGGTTAATATTATTCATATCCTACAATTTAACTACTAGGTTTTGAAGGTTATATAATTAATGTGTTATATAATCTCATTGTAACATGCCAAAAAAATATGCAACATAGTTTTATTTTCAAAAATCTCAATGTGTTTTATGACAGCCACATGACTTTAAGCATACCTCCCAGCACACCAAAGAAAACTGAAATGTAACATGGGTCAAATGAAAAACTGTTTGGAGACAACATCCCATATATAAATGAATGAAATATTATCCAAATAGCCAAACACTATCCACGTTAGTAAACAATCATGGTTCCCTAAATATTAAAATGTTTTAAAAATCGTTAATGAGATGCATACATACTGGAATAAAGTACTAGTCTCCCAATTTGGTGGTTAAGTATAAAAGTAATAGAGAAAAAATATATAATATATAGACATTCTACTAATATTGGCTCTCATCCCAACATGTTTCAACAAGTTTAGAGCTTCTCAGGTATGCATTCCAGATACCCACCCGAGCATGGTGTGTGAATAAAACATTGTAGGGAATATCATATGTAGTCTTGTGTATAACTGTAAATATTATTTTTTGAGTATATTACATGATCATAATAGACAAAGAACCACTGAAAAAATAATAATCTATAATACCCAAAATAATTGCTTCCGACCCATGTTAAAATTTCTCTAGGAACATTTTATAGGCTATGACAATCCATATAACAAACTCCATATTATTATTTTTAATCTATTACACTGTTCTACCATAACTAATTTTTCCAGGCATTACATGTCTATGAGAATATCATGGTGATCACACCTCCCAATATTATGTATCCAAGATGCTATGGAATACAAATAATTAACACCAACCTCCCATATAGATATGATTCCAGTCATATCAGGATCACCTTGGTACTAGAATAATCATACATGTTTTTTTGGATTAATTATATTATTCAAAAATTATTATTAAATTCAATCCATATCAACAATGACAATTTTTCACAAAATATTTACCCAAGGAAAGTAAAAACCTATCTAGTGAATATTTTTTTGATAAATTTATAATTAATTTAATTCTGATCAAAATTCATGATACATAGTCCTATGATATTTCATATAAGGTGTTGTTGATCATTTAAAAACCCATTTTCATATTACCATTATTCCACTGATATGAACTATGTATTTAATTCATCTAGGATGGAACCATAGAAAATCATTTTATCTTCAAACATCACCAAATGAATATTCGGTTATATCGCAATGGATCTCTTATCGTGACTGTTTTATAATGACACGTTCACTTTCATCATGATTTATGAAATCCCTAGTCATTAATACTCATTAAATAATTATTTATTACATAAGATTACACATAATATAACCCAATTTATTGATATGTATAGGGTATTCAAAAATTAGGTTAATTACAGAACATCTTAAAATATGGAATACATCAAATTTATTTAAAACATCCTTACCATGATCACATTATTCTTTCATATTAAAAAAATCATGTGATAAACATTGGACATACATAATAAAGCAGTAAGAAATAAATCCTATTAATGGAATTAAAATTCAATAACTTGAATAATGTTACAGAAATTATACAATAGGAAAATAAATGGGTCATAAAAGTGGTGATAATCATTAAAATTTACAATGAGGTAAGATGTTGCATGATAATCAAGATGAAAACATGGGAAATGTGGAAACAACTTATAAAATTTCCTCACAAACATAGGTCAAGGATAGTAATCAATAAATCATGGTGGGAAACATCCCATGATGGAATAGGTTAACTTCGTAATCCCTTGCATAATGTCTTGTGGGGCTAACATGTTACCCAATTCATTGGACCACTATATTATTCAGGGTTCACCTGTCACATTCATTTCATTCTCATGCCTAAGAATCAAAAATTAATCATAAAACATTGAATCTTTTTTAATATAATTTTATTAAAGTATTTAGTAGTGTGTAATATATATATGTAACTCCCATATAATGTAATTATAAATTTATAATGGTTAACAACCTTGATAGGATATGTGTACAAGTATTCATTAAACTATCGATCGGCATGGAAAATCATAATGAAATTTATACTACATAATGAGGGGTTATGAGTGTTTATTGGAGGGATTAATGAGAGTTAAATGAAACTACAATAATATATCGATATAATTGAATGTATGGCTATATCGAAGAACATATCCCAATATTAGGAAATGATGATTAAACACACAAGATGATGAAGATAATTGAATAAAGAGGAGAATGAGGGGGTCACTTATAATGAGAGTGTGATTACAAATTTTCAAGATGGGAATGATAAAAGAGTAATAGAACCTTTGAAGGACTATAGATAAAGGAGGAAATATTATGGATGTTTATAAAGAATTATAATAGTGTATAAATGGGAAATTCGGTTGGTGTATATAAGAAAAGAGAGGGGAATTATTTATTTTTTCTAAAATTGAGGTTTTGGCCAATATACAACATAATAACCAAAATCACAAACCATCCCAAGGTTTTTTTCCTGATTTCATGCAAACAAATGGTGGTTTTAATTATTTCATATGGATAAGGTATCAATGTAATGCCTTTTATGAATTTTATGTGGTCAATTTCATTAATAGAGTGATTTTAAAAATATAAAATAATTAATTTGTTTTATAAGATTCATAGTAGTTTGATAAAAACAATAAAATAACATAATAATAACATTACATATTAGTTAACTCATAAATTTTTGTGTGGATTAATTTTATAGAATTTATTATATTGTTTTTTGACATTATGATTTCTTAATACAACATATATTTATTTGATTTTTAATTTTTTCTTGATAATTTGATTATCTAAAAAAATCATGAAACATTCACCGTTAGATAATTGAAGTATTATAATTAAAAAATATATTACTTATGATAATCAAATAGTTTTCTATATATGTTAATTTTCCCTTTTAAAATATAATCCACGCATGTTTATGTATGATTTGTCTTTTACAGTAACAGTTTTAAACCCCTTATTAAAAAGACATTTGACATCACAAAAATTAAAGGATAATTTTTTTAATAATTATTTTTAACAATAATATTTTAATAAAGTATTACATATCTCCAAATTCAACTAATTCATTAAAATAAAATATTTTATTAAATTTAAATATTATGTAAAAATAATTTAGTTGTTTAATTGTATTAAAATAAAAATTATTTTTGATGTGACAATTATAATATGAATATTTATTCACTATTATATTGAATATACATAGTCATATTATTTGGTTCTTGATACATATCCCATTTTGTACATCATAAGACACTATAAGTGTAATCTATCTGACATTGAGACATTCATGGGGTGGTTCATTAAACATTGGTTGCTTCATAATCTCGAAGAACTTTAAATCATCCTGTAAATGGTTTTGGTCATGCATAATTTGATGGATCTCATAATTGGACTGGTCAAGGAAAAGTCTTAGTGACGTTATCTCTCTCAAGTGTTCTGATAAACTGGCATCATAGGGTATGAAGCTACTGGTTTAGGATGTCACATCCTTTATCGGTGTCAATTGGATTTATTAATAAAATTTATTTATGCTATTCATATGATCACTATCCAATGGCTATATTACCAATGGTAATGATTCAAAGAATCCACTTAAATCCAGTGGGATATAATAAAGCCAATGAAGTTAATTTTTTTCTATAGCCATAATACATAATAAGGCATTAAATTCATCCAAAATGAGAGTTTATTGATAATATTTTTGGTGATTACAATATTCCCCCTTTTATAAATTTCATCAAAAAAATTTCCATTACACACACTAAAACAAATGTGGGGAAATTTTATTTGGACACTTCCTCTAGTTCCCATGTAACTTGTTCAAAATTGTGGTTACTCAACCTCACTTTTACCATGGAAAATACATTATTTCATAAAACTTTTCATCTATTATCAGAGATATTCATTAATTTTTCTTCAAATTAAATGTCATTATTCTAAGGTAACACCTTTTTATTGATTATATGCTTCGGGTTTAGTATGTACATACCCAAGAGTGATACATGCAAGAAATCATTTACTTAAGATTGGACATGTGGGAGTTCTAGTTTATAGGTCACTGCTCCAATACGATCAAGGATCTCAAATGGACTGATGCATAATAGAGTAAACATTACCTTCTTCCCAAGTCTTAATAATTTCTTCCAAAAAGATATGAAGAGTCACCCATTCTTTCTAACATCAAACTAAAGGTCTTTTTGATGATTGTGATCATAACTCAGTCGTTGAAGTTTAGGATCCTTGATATGCTAGGAAATGGCCTTGACCGTTTCCACCATTTACTTTACCATTTCAAGACCTTGTAGTTTGTGTTCCTTATCATTACCCTAAATTGTGATTTTTTGTGCACCTCTTCACCTAAATGGAATCATAATGAGCAATTTGGATGATCGAGTGGAAACTATTATTGTGTGAGAATATTACCAAAATAATATTTTGATCCCATCCTCATTTTATGTTAATTTAGAATGATCTCACCACGTCCTCAAGTGTCTTGATAGTCTACTCAGATTATACATCAATTTGTGGGTGAAATATAGTGCGAGATTTCGACTAAATATATAGGAAATTTTGGAGACTCATCCACCATATTTAGATAAATCAAGGGTCTCAATCGTATACAATCTATAGTGTTTCTCTAGGAACACATTCCCCTTATCTAATGTATATCCTTAAATGTTAATATTTTGAGAAATGCTTTTGAATTATAATGAACTAAAAATTGTTTGTAAGACCATCCACCATAACACATATATGATTTTTTCCTCTGGATTTCATTAAATGGATAGTAAAAAATCTGTTGTGGTTTTCTCCCATTGCAATGTAGTTATGTTTAATGGTTGCATCAAACCCTTTAATTTTATTCATTTTACCTTCACTTGATGACATACAATAAATCTTGAGGTATATTATATGATGTACTTATTCATATTGACCCACACATAGTTATCCTGAATATGTTGATACATCGAGGTGCTTGATGGTTGTATGGAGGAAGTCTAACTATGTTAATCATCCAATAGATCATTCTTTAACACAAGATTCTATGGTACACATATTCCAGACCGAAATCTCGCAACTCTTTCTACATTAAAATTTAACTCCATTTATTTCACTTTTCATATAGATTTCACCTTCTTATGAATTCAGAAAAAATCTCATTGAGCATCATTTATCATCACTCTAAGGGTTGATTGATAAATAAATTATGATAGGATTCATAATGTTTCCTACTTTATGATTCCCATGTTCAACGTTTTTAAATCTAAGAATATCACATCCTTCTCAATTCTTATCTATGATAAAACGATTATATCCTATCAAAAAATAGTGTCTTGCACTTTATTTTATTTTTTATGATGGCATTGGATTGATCAATCATAGTTATTGATCATATATAATCATATTTGTTGGTTCAAATTCATCTCTTTAAGTGTGAATAAAGACATGAGGATTTTGTTATCCTTATATATTTATCACTTATTCCCCATTTGAAAATGTTGTATGATTTTCAATGTGAATATCATTAGAGTCAACACTCGTTCAGGTGTTTGGTTGTTCTGTTCATGAAATTTCTATTTCCTTGAGTCATAGGCTATCATTTTTTAATTTTCATTAACACACTACCCAATACCTTATTTAAAGCATTAATGAATACAATAAAAATTCAAAACATGTAATTATTTTGAGTACATGTTTCTTGAAAAATCAATTTTAAAATCCGTTAATATCTCTTCACATCCATAAATCTATGAAATCATGACTCCCTTATGAGTTATATTTTCTATAAGGTTTGATAATCACAATAAATTTTCCACAAATTGATGATAGTACCTAACTAACCCCTGCAAACCATGGATTGTTGTCATGAATGATGTCCCATACATCCTTCCATTTCATCAATATTTTAAGGGTTCATATATATCTCATTCATTGTGATAAATTTGAAAAAAATAATGTTACTTCTTTCAACCATAACAAAATTTTGTTGTACTTTTCTTAAAACTTTTCCTCCAATAAGGTTTTCAGCATAGTCCCCATATCCTCCTCATTATCTTCCTTTTTTTTGAGTATTTTATAACACCATCAATAAATAAATTGAAAAAAATATTAATGTAATATATAATGACTATATTACTCATGTCCATGATGATTGGTAAAATATTATTGATTCTGAATGGTATTACTATGAATTCATAGTATATTTTCCTTGTTCTGAATGTTGTATTCAGGATGTCTCCCTTCTTCACCCATACATGATAATATCCAGACAAAATATCCTCCTTGGATAATTGATTTTCTCTATTTAGCTGATAGAAAAATTCCTCAAACCATGAAATATGATATTTTTTCTCTCTAAATTTCTTGTTGAGCTCACGATTATCAATGAAAAGTCACAATGACCCATCCTTCTTCATGAAAAAAAGGATTGGTATACACCTTGGGGAATATCATAGGCATATGAACCCTTTATCCATATTCTTATATAGATATTTCCTCATCTCAATAAGTTAAAAATAAATTATATATGGATTATTTGCTTATGGAAATTCTCTAGGTATAAACTCGATTGAAAATTAAACCTCATGACTAGGAAAAGGACTATGCAATTCTTTTTGAAACACATCATCATATTCCATTAAAATGGTAATGTATTCAATGATGTTATTTTTTTGGACTCAATAATTTTAGAAAGATATTCTTTATTAATGGGAAATAATATTCCTTCTTGAGATGTTGGTGTTAAGAAGATTCATCCCCTCCTTCCACTTGTATAGAATTGGGTATTGATTCGTGATATTAAGAGTGATTTCATTCTCATGGTAGTTTATATTGGATCTATATATGGAATTCCAATCCATTCCAATAAATTTAATAAATTCTACAAAATGGAGAGTGAATAGATTTTCTAGTAATTTCATCACAGAAATGTTTATAGGGGAGGAGTTATATAGTCATGTTGAAATAATTTCCCCATATTTTCACTAATACCTCTACTTCCATTATTTTTTTGTGTTTGAATATTAATTCTAAAAAAGTATGATATGAAGGAAGGAATAGAACAATAATGAAAAGGCATCTTCTCCATTTATAGTTAATAAATAGTGTACATGTCACCACTTCATTGTAAAGATCCACCTTAGTGGTTGTGATAGAAAAAAATAACCCTTACTTCCGTATAGGTTACTAGATGTCTCTAAACAAACCATGTATTAGTGAATTTTTTTTTAAAAAAATTTATTTACTTATATTTGAAACAATGAACAATGCATTAAGGATTAAAAATATCATTCCATTCCTCCATCACTCACTCAAATTTAATTTTTTTCATTTCCCAACACTTTCAAGGA
The DNA here is from genome assembly GCA_963277665.1 of Viscum album. Classification (NCBI taxonomy): domain Eukaryota; kingdom Viridiplantae; phylum Streptophyta; class Magnoliopsida; order Santalales; family Viscaceae; genus Viscum; species Viscum album. Next base: position 1,911,192,218 of record OY728133.1, read on the forward strand.
AAAATTCAGAAACCAAATATCACACTCAAAAGGAGATAACCAAGCCATTTAAATGAAATTTCAGCCTACAAATATCCCTAAAATGTTTCCACGGGAGAGAGCTTACCAGAGTGTCACGATCCGCCATCAGAAGATCATCAAACCACGACACCAACTTGTCCCATGATTAAATGTACTACTCAATGATTATTTTCTGTTTGTTTAACCCCCTTATTAAGAGGATATCATGATATTCAATCCATGTTCCATGTTACTCATTTGGAGTCACCCTTAGGGACCTTTCCATCATTCTTTCAGCTTCGTCATCAGGAACATTAATTGTCAGAATTATTTCATCGATTACCTCTTCTGAACTCAATAGAAGTTCCAAAAACGTTGCAGTTATCAGATTAGACACTGACTCCTTCTTCTGAAATTCAACATTGGAGATTGATTGATAATCATTGACTGATTTATTTTTCTTAATCTTCTTTGTTGATCGGGTCTCCATTGGAAGAGGTAGGTGAGAATAGTCCTTCCTCTATTTCCGGCTTCCCCTTTTGCTCTTGCTCCTCCTTAGACTAGGGAGCTAGTAATTAGGTACCTCCACCTATGAGTAACTTATAGAAAATCATTCATTATTGGGTTCGTTTCAAGGATCCATTATCCCATTAATGACTGCACTAGCCGATCTAACCTGTAGCTTCTCATACAAAATTTGTAAAAAACGGTTTCGGAGCGCAATAGTGTCAATATCCTTCCTGGGACATACCCTGAGCACAACCTCACTAGCTAAACTGTTGCTCAAAGATTGACTACCTATATTTGTATCCTTTGGTGTCCAAAGTTTTTCTTCTTTTTCTTTGTTACCACTCCATGAACACAACACTTCAGTATAAGATGCACCCTTTTTGTATCCTCCCTCCACAATCCCACTTCCTCCCTAGGTGCGCTTAGTATTTATAGGTTCAAGAACTCTTTATAGTTTCCTTTTCTCCCAGGGGACCTCCACATCTAAGCCAAGATCCTTCCTCAACCAGTGGAAAAATCCATCCAGTAGAGGATTCTCCTATGATTCACTGTGAGGATTCTCTATTGCGGAATATTCCTTTGACTTACACTCTGAACTCTCTTGCCACTCCCCACCATGTCCGTCTGTTGGATAAGGCATATAATTGTTACTAGTACCAACATACTTGATCTTGACAACATTTTTAGATCCACATCTACAGTTTTCCAACTCATGGCCCAACCTATTACAATCTAGATAGAAATCAAAACATGATTCATAAGTCACTTGCTACTTACAGCGATTTTCCTCTCCAACTATGATCCAAATGAAATTAGATGGATGTCTCGAATCATCGACTTCCACACACACACACCTAGATTCACCGGGTAACAAACGGATTTGGTTCTATTTTCGTAACACAAATATCATCCAAACATGTTCCCCATCATACAAATTATTGAGGTATTTTGAAAAGGAATTTGATGATTAAAAAATCTCACCCAGATGGCCACTGAGGGAGAGTATGACTTCATATGGACATCGCAAGACCATCTATACAGATAAAAATGGGAACCATTGTAGTTCTGGGGTGCAGCTGACCAAGAATGAATCAAATATTTTTCCAATGCGAACAGGATCATTATATTTCTATTATCCAGAACCCACTGTAGCCCTTTCCTATAAATCCAAAAATATGAAAACAAACATGTCGAAGGTGTCGACCGATGGTCTACTTTGCGAAAATCGAGCAATCAGTGTTCAATTCAAAAGTTATGAATCTTCATTGAACATTCCATTCGAAAGGGGAAGTTTAGGGCATCCTTCATAAATATCGGACACCTTTAGAGAAAGCGAACACTGCGGGAGTGGAGGGAGAAGAGCGGGGTTAGAGAAGGGTGAGAAGATAGAATCCACCACCGCATCATGAAGAGGACAACTCCTATGAAGGTCCCTCCCCCACCGGTGGGGGAGGGAATCGACCTATCCATCCTTCCCACACCTAAATCATTTCCCCGTACTCTTTAGGATATATTAGTGATCTTATTTCCTAATATTTCACAAGTGGGTTGATGGAATTTTAAATCACTATTAGATTATTACATCATATTTCCATAATTAAAATATGATTTCTTCATCTTCTTCTCATGATACCATTAATATTATGTAATCATAATTTCATCTTTCGGGGAACGTCAACAAATTTCATCATTTCTATTAAAATATCATATTGTAATGAATTTTAAAAGACTATAATTTATCCCACTAAATAATTTGTGAAAATTTAATACAGGGGTAAAAAAAAGTTATAGGTGTGTCATGAATTTCTTTTTATGTTATCCTACTATGACCAGGTAGATTTGAAATTTTTTGAATTTAGGTAAAGGAATTCCCATTCTATTTTAAGTAAGAGAGTTTGAGGTAAATACATATCGAAAAATATTTTTTGGAATTCCTTCTAAAACATCACTTTGTTCTCTTCCCAAAGGTTCATATTATTGATCAATTTCCACCATTGATCATATTCTCCCACCATATGAATAATATATATTATTACATTCTCTTGGTCAGAACAATGAATGGAGGGGAAGATCTTATAGATGAAGTGGATCCATTATTCCAAAATTAATGGATTAGATGATTCATTGGAATTCATAGGACATAGTACAATGATGATATCCATTACATCTTTTTATTTATAAAATGGATTTGGGTAATCCCTTTTATCAAGGATTCTATTTAGATCCTCAATCTACCGAGGGAGTATCATCATAATGTTTGTTGTTCATGTTCCCATCGGGTATGGCATCTCATTTGGAAAATCATCAAATTTCCCTTTAGATTGGTTATTTACCTAATTCATCCTATTTTTTCACATATCATATAATAATGGTAAAATTATGGATGAGTAATTTTAAACTATAATAAAAATTAAATAGAAATTCAATTAATATAAAGGGATAACTTCTAAATGAAATTTATTTCATAACTTATGAGTATCTAGGATTTAATATACATTTTCCATGATATTATTCCAAATATATAAAGTTATGGGATATTTGTTCCAATAATAATTTTCCGTATTTAGATTTTGAATTTACCAAATCATATCCCTTTGAAGTATCAAACTAGGTGTTCCTTAATGCTCATTTTTGTGCACCAATTCGTTTTTTAGTCTAGATCAATGTGATTTTTTAGATATTACCATAATGTAAAAATGTTCTAATTTCCCATCAACAATTAGTATCCATAATGCGATGAATTTTATTTATAAACCACGTACTCTATACACTAAATAAATTTAGGGATATTCTCTTAAATTTATTTTTTTCCTTAATGATTTCACTAGAGTTTTTTAATCCTAATCCCAAAAATAACTAAACATTTCCCATATAGAAAATTATGAAAACCGTTATCTTTGATAAAAATTAATTAAAAATTTATTACATAAGATTATACATAATAAAACTCAAAATATTGATAAGTATGTTTTCTTTTTTAATTAGATACAATAAATAAAAACCTAAAAAATGGAATATATAATCTTTATTAAAATCATCCATAACATAATCATATTTTCCCTTCATACATAAAACTATAAGGGGTAACCAAGGGATATACATAAGAAAGGGTTGATCTATAAATTCCCACACGAGAATAAAAATTACATAATATAAAGACATTAATACATTTTTGACAATATAAAAATCATTGACGAATAAAATGTGTGGGAATAATAAATAAGAAAAACGAGGCATGATATAACATGATATTCATAAAGGAAACCCGGAAAATGTGGAAACAACTTAAAAAAATATCATATAATACATTCATGGGTAAATTCCAATAAATTATGATTGAAGAATTCACATGATGGATTAAGATCACTCCCTAATATGTTGCATGATATCTCATTAGACTAAAACATTACCCAATGCATTATAGTGATATATTATTCTAGGTGCCCCCATAACTTTCATTACATTCTCATGCTTAAGTGTTTCACATAGATAATACACAATGGAATCATTTACCATCACATTTTATAACACGATCATGGAGTTTTTAATGTATTCATTTAAATACTGAATAAAAAAACTATATGTCAAAAAAGGTGAACATCCTTGATCGGATGTTTTCATGGGTATTTACTGAATAATTGTATTTAATGGAAAATCATGGTAAAATTTTGGCAAAAAAATGGGGGCATATGAATGTTCATTGGAGGAATCTATGAGAGAAAATGGGTATCTAATCATTTAGAAATAAAATGGATATTATGGTGGACATGCATAAAATATTATAACATTAGTTAATGAAGATAAAAGACATAAGATAAAGAAGGTAATTGAATAATGTGGATAAGGATAGGATCCCTCACCATGTGAGGGTGATTCAAAATGCTTGGGAGATGCTTATTAACTTCAGGGGGAAAGAAGATTGTACTCAAGAGAGGGTATGAAAGAGTAAGGATGTGGTCGAATGATTTTGAGTAAAGGGAAACATGATCGTGGGTGTGTTAATATAGGAAAATAGAGGGGAATTATTTATTATTTCTAAAATATATTTATTGGAATATATTCAATAAAATTATCGAACTATAAATGTTCTTGTAGTTTTCTAATTTTTCCCATAGTAAAGGTGATGTTTTATTACATTTATGTATATGGGATGATGATGATACCCATTTTTAAGTATGACTATGTTATGTCATTAATGAAATGATTTCAAAACCAAAAAATAAATTTTACGTATTAGAGGATTACCAAAAGATTTATAAAATTAATTAAATAACCAAAAAATCATGTTATTTTATAATAAAAATGCAAATTTAGTCCTGTATACGTTCCATTCAATTTATTGAATAAATAATTTTTCATTATGATGTCATTTTACACACTGTATATTTATACCTTATTTAATTTTAACCTAAAAATATTACTATATAGGAAAATAATGAAAAATTCACAAATGAAAAATTTATAAATTCTGATTCAAAAAAAAATATTTATTTAAAATAAATTATTTTTAAAAAATTTGGATTGTCACTTTTAATATATAATGTAAATTTATTGTGAAATGATGTGTTTTTACAATAATAGTATTTCAACTCTAATAAAAATTACTTTTGGATTCATATAAATTATTTTATCATTTACATTTAATATAAATTACATAATAATATATTATTATTAAAATACTATTTTTTTAAAAAAAATAATTAAAAAAATAAATTTTTCAATTTATTTTGAATATTAAAAAAACTTATATTTCTGATTTATTATACAATAATCAAAATCACTTATAATGTAATAATAATAAGTGAATATATTCATTATTATATAAAATAAAAATATTAATATCACTAGGATCTTCAAACATATCACATTAATATACCATAAAATTCACTAAGAGAACGGTGGGTATTTTTGATACTATTAGGGTGTGCTTCAGCTTTTATGGTTCAGTACATGATCTTGACGAGATTGAGCTTCTCTCGTAAATGGTTTCACTCATTCCTATATTATGGGATATCAGTTTTTCCTTGGACAAGGAAAATTCAATGGGAAGTTTTATCCCTCACAATTTATAAAAATGGGCCTCCTAGTGTATGATCCTACTGGATTAGGCCATCACTTCTTTTATCTATGGAAATTGGATTTTCTATAACCCTATATTTATACTAGACAACAGATCACTATTTAATGTCTATATTATCAATGGTAATGATAGGTAAGAGTATTTTAAATTTGATAGGATATAATAAAAAAAATAAGTGAATGTGTTTTCAATAACCATAACCCATATTAATATATTCAATTCAATCCCAATGTGGATTTTATTTATAATAGTTTGGTTCATTACATGATTTTTGGAATATCACTAGTTATTCTTGTTTTTAATGTAATACCCCATCCTCTCTCTATGGTATAGCTCATATTTTTGGATAGAATATTGTTTCCAATTTTTATGTGTTCATAATACCCTAGGTATAGCTTAAGTACTGTCTAGGGCTTGTTTAGAGCATGTAGTTCTGAAAATGCAGGTAACAATAAGGGACACATGATCAGTACATAGATAGTATTAACAACGTGTCTTAGGTATGAGTGTGACTTTTTGTATTAGGAATACACAATTTGTTTTCTAAAATTGTGTAATCCAAGGAGCACACCCATATGAATCTTTTAGAAATCATGATAGATCTAAATCAAAGGATTTGTGCATGGCTTGTCAAACCATGCACATAACCCTTGTGGGGTCACACTATTAATGGTGAGGTGCACATTGTTGGTGAACGACATAGATAATGATTTGTCTAAACAGTACAACATATTTTGGAAGTTTCAATTTCCCATAGAATCCTTATCAAACATAAAATATATAACTCTCTTTTCCACCTCTCATTTCCAGTAAACCCCATGTTTCTTCTCTTCTGGGTTCTACCTCCTCCAAATTAAGGGATCATGAGTTCTCCGCTATCTAGATTCTTAATAGATCATTTCTGTAATCATTAAAATTCTAGTGGTAATCTCTAGAATCCGTTTTCTTCTATTCACTGTTTGTCTTCCCATTCCAGTTCTATTTTGGTGTGGGTTCATTCATCCTATTATGAGGTATTTATCCTATTCATCATTTTCAATTAGATCTATGTGAAATCCTATGTCGATATTGGGGGAGGAGTCATCAATGACCCAATGGTAGGTGGTATAGAATTTATTCTAAAACATTTTAGTTTTTTCATTATTTTAACCATTTTATGTAATTAAATACATATCCTTACATCAACATAAAATTTTTTCTTCCATTAAAAAAAATTGTTCCTATATTTATGATCTTGATGTTCCCTTTTATGTGGTAAGAGGATGCTGAACACAATTATTTATACCGATTTGGAAATACCTAATGGATTTTTCCCCTATTATATAATTGTTCAAGGGACTAGAACACCATCTACTTATTTAAATTAGTCATTAATTGAATATACATTCTTAATTAATTGAATGGATTCATTATGTTAAATTTTAAGGATTTTTCAGGCAATGATTAATAATTTACACACCTTGATTGGTTAATGGGATTATATCAATGAAAATTAAATGGGTGGAAAGGCTATTCCAAGTGATGCATGCTTTGGTATGTGGCTTATATGAACTTTTATACCCATTGATATATTGGGGATTGATGATTATAATGGTAAAGAGGTGATCCATCATATTATTAATATTATTATTCTATTAATATTGGTTGTCGAACAATGGTTAAGGTACTTATTGAAAAATACTAGAGTCAACATGTAATTAAAAAATGAATTTAAACAATAATAATAATTTGTTTTAAAAAATATTTTATAACACTATGTTACTACATTTAATCCAAATGAAATTTTTGTTATTTTGATTTATACCATTCTTTTAATATATAATGGAATAGTAAATTAAAATAATGTTTTAAAATCATATTAAATAAATTATTTTTAACATAATACTAATAAAAGAAAAATTTTATTATAGTTTTCAAAATTAAAAACAACAAAAATATGTACTTGTTTAGAAACTTAGTATAAATAAAAACATGTATTTATTAATAAAATAGTTTTTTAGATTGTTTCGATAAGTGGTGTATATAAACTAATATATAATAACATGATATTTTATAATACGTTTAGTCATTGTTAAAATAATATATTATAAATTTAGAATATAATTTTTAATTTAAGCTAATAAGATTATTAAGAAAATTTATTTTTATCAATGTAACAAATATATATATATATATACATGGGTATAAATTTACTTTATAAAGGTAATAGTTTTAACTAAAATATAAATTTATTTTTAATAATTATAATAAATTTACTAATTTAAATATTAGTTTTGAATAACTTTTATAAAAAAATTATAAAGCATCGATTTATATTAAGATAATTTTAATTAGTTTTTAATTATATATATCAAAATAAAATATGAAAAAAATGAGATAATAGATTTAGGGTTCCTGAGTTTTGGGGTAGTCGAACATGTATCATTTCAAGGAATAAGGTGATCGATCATGATTTTCTTCTCTAGAGACCATGAACGGGCTATCGCTGTGAGAGAGGCAGAGAACACAATAGAGTGAAGCTGAGGCTTGAAGACCACTATGGTCGCACTGTGTGTGGTTCCACCTGAGTATCACAGTTCAATTGATGGTTTTCTGTCTATAGGTAAGGTTTTTGACTTAGGTGAACTATGTTTCTATGAGGAGTCTAAGCAGATCGGTCAATGGTGGGTCTGGTTTGAGCTATCTGAAGGGTTCTATTGCAGTTACGGTTTGATCTATGCAGGTGAAATTTTCATTTTTTTATTCTACCTATCCATATAGGTGTTTTCCTTCCAAGACGTAGGTGCCCGAATCTCTTCCTTTATACTCATTTTTTCTTGTTTTCACTATTTAATCTACCTTTGTTTATAATCTGGTTTGTTTGTTTCATTTTTTTCTACCACCACTACTTCAGGTGTCTTTTTCCTGGTTAATTTGATTCATTATTTTGAATCATTTTTCTTTTATGTCACTATTTTGATCATATTAAAATTGTGTCTATCAATATTTCTATAATTTGGATGAATCCAATTTCGGTATTGCTAGATTAAAAATTTTATTTATTTTTTTAGTGTGATGTCTATTCAAGAAAATGGTTAAATTTTTCTAAATTTCTTTTTTATCCTAATCATCCTCTTGATTTCTTGGCATGATCGTTTCTATGTAGTAGTTTGTTTTGGATATAAAAGTCTTCTATGTGCTACTAAAATTGGGGGAAACCAATTTTCAGTCATGTGTGTGTGTTCAAGGTAGAAAACAATTTTACAATTTCATTACCTACAATAATGAAAATAATGTATGGTGTGATTTTATATCATTAATTTCTTTTTTAAAAACTAAATAAATTAGGTATTTAAAATTTGGTTTAATGGAGATTATATATTTTGTCTTCAGATTCTAAGGGTAAGGGAAAATTAATTAATTTCAATCATTTAATCATCTAAAATATTATTTATTTAAGGTTATAATTAATTTTTTTCCAATTTTGATTTTTGATTTTTTTAAATAATTAATGGTGTTTTATATCGTACATATTTATTCTTGTTGTAATAAGTTTACTTATTTATCAAGTTATATGATTTATGTTTTATTTTACTGGGTGTACATTCTTATACATGTATATTTTTATATATCCAATTATGTTTAATTATTTTTTAGAACTAAAAATATAATAGAGTATATATATTTTGTTCAATTTTTAATGTATAATGGTTTGTTTTATTAAAAGAAATATTATTCACATAGATTATTAATCTTAATTATGCTCTGAAAAACATTATTCCACTTATATATATTTATATAACCCAGTTATGTTATAATTAATATACAAATTAATTATTCCAACAGATATTCTCAATTTTCAACATTTTTTTCAAACATGAATTTATTCCCCAATAATGGGTGTAACAAATTCGATGTAAATATATATAATTATTGATGCAACAGTTATAGTCATATTTATAATTCTATTGTCATTTTGAAAAAAATTCAAAAAATTTCATCATTTAATTTTAAAATTAATATTGTTTCATCAGCATATGTTCATGGCCACATGTCATGCATAACATTGACATCTGATGTATTCATAACAAAATAATGATTTCAATTAAAATTTTGTGGTTTAATTATAAAATTAATATTTCCATCGATTTCATTGAATTTGTTTTTATTTCAAATATTTCATTAATAATTTCATGTATGGAATATAATTAATTGTTATGGTTCTTTAATAATATCATTTATTTATAAAAATAGAAAATGTATTCCATGAATGAAATATTAAATACAGATACATGTCATGTAATGTCTTATGGTAGGAGTTTTGGTTGTAACAAAACTCCAACGTGAAACACAGTGAATGATTATATTTTTATGTACATGCATATATATATATGTAAGAGCTAATATATATTTTAATACATTGACATGTTTTAAAAATTATAAAGTCCATGAAATGTATATATAAGTTATGAAAATTAAAAATATTTTTAGAAAATATATAATACGAGTGTAGTAAGCATGTATGGTCATTGGGGAGTGAACACATCTTTCACCAAGTGGGTAGTCCCACGACAACCTTCAATGATTCAAGTGACATCAGTATAGTGTTTTTCTATATGATTGTGTATTGTTTTCAGATAAACACTGGATTATTTTTAATCAAATTTAAAATGTATGTATTTTCTATAATGATATAATATCTTGAAACCGTAATAAAATAAAAATATTCTTTTATAATGGGTATTTATAAATTTATTTACAAAAAAAATTTCAAAATAATATTTTATAAGGATTTTATATGGTATTTAAACCCCTTACGAGGAAATTTAATACTCATCCATTATTTTAAATTATCTTCCCAGTTCACCTTGGAGTCCAAAGTTGGACGTTATCATTTTTTCATGCATAGAAGAGAAGTTGTTTTTTTAATTTTAATAAGACATTGTTAACTTTTAATCTCATGTCTAACTCTACAAAACCTAGACCAGTAAAATTTTCTCTATTGTGTAATGATTAAGGTAGGGTCATTACACTTTTGAGCATGAAGTTTCACTCTTCCTAATATCTAGTGTTGAGAATTACATCACACATGATTATACTTCTATTTGGGTGATGGTAATTATGTTACATGTTACTTTATATCGGGTGTCAGGAATGATGTCTCACCCCACCTATCTCAAGTGAGCTTGACCTCTAAAATTCATTATGATATTCAAGGAATGAACCCTTTTCAAGAGAAAATAGGCTTGTTAGACTATTCATGGACACATAACTTATGCCCTAGGACTATCTAGAACCTTGTATTCATGTATATAACTACCTATGATAGAATGTAATAACATAATTTAAGGTTATATATTATATAAACTATATATAAATATATGTACATTTACTAGAAATATGGTAACTGGTTAAACTCTAATATCAGCCTAAGCTATAGAGGTAGATCTATTTAGTTTTCCAGAGGGAACTAGAGATGGTTGAATTTATTATTCAACATTAGTTTTTAATCATAATACATGTTGAATACTTACCTATTAACCTTGGAAGGATTATATCTAAACACTGTTTGTCGTGTCCTATTGAGTTTATCTCACACCATACCCTAGATTTCTTCGACACCCAAGTAGATTACATGTCTATAGGTATGAATATGTGACGGTTTCCTGCTATAGATGTTAGATTTATTTATTATATAACATTATAAATGGGACTAGGGGACCAAGAAAATGATCAGAAGGACAATAGAGTAGTCTTTTGAATTTTTATTTTATTTTTCGATATCATGCTGTATATTCTATTCCCCAATTTCTATTTTATTATATATGAACATGAAATTAAATCATTGTATATGACTTGGACATTGGGGTTTTTAATATAAGTATAGTTTATTTTCTGTTTACACATTCATATTATATTATTGTAGATGTAACTAAAATTTCATCTATTTATTTATGCATCCTCAACTGTTTATTTATATAGTGTACCATCATGCCATAAAGATATAATGGTATAGCCATCCCATTTTAGCACCTCAGACCCTCATTTCTAGTCGGAATCCTCTAACAAATCGGGAGGACTTTTTAAGGCAGTGTGACCCACTATCTTGTGACACTGTTTCAATGGATCATGGATCAGGAAGATACAATTTTTTATCAAAAAATATTTTTCCATTTATCATATTATTTGGGTATTACATTGGATACTAGTAGGTAATTGAATTTGTTAATGAGCTTGTGTCTGGATGGAGCTGACCCACGTATAGGGAAAGCCCAAATTACCTCGAATGGGATGTTTAAGTAATTAATTATGCCTGATTCAATTCATATGAATTCACTATTGGGTGAAACATGCGTATTATAATGTTATTATTATTAGCCTTATTGAAATAATATTTCATTTACCTATACCCAAAAGATTTAAGGTGTGTCATTTCATTAATCATTGTAAGAATAATATGACTAATATGAAATGAATTCATCCTTACCAATACTACCTTCTATATGTAATTTTTTTTATTTCATATAGCAATTTCCTAATTCTTATTTTTTAAAATGTGATAAAGTTTCATGAAGGGAGAATATAATTAGACTAATTAAACTACCCACATCAATATAAAGCAATTACCACAAGGTGTATCTCTTTTACAACCAATTAAACATTTATATTTTCATATATGGATTTATTTTTTGTTACTTCTATTGGTTTCAATGATATATTTAGTTATTTTTTGAGGTTATGATTTAGAAACATTATTCATAATCATTAGTAAAATCCAAATTATAGGAAAATATATTATATTTTGGTAAGAAATTGAGTGTGGTTTCCCCTAAAAGAAATCTATATATCAAAACATCAATGTTCAATTTATTGTGACAATGATACAGGGTAATAACCCTAGAAGGGGGGATTCCATATTAACTCAATCACCATTGGTCCATAATGAGTGGGAATTATACTATACAGATGGTAAGATAGTCTTGTGGAATATTCATGGGTTAATTAATATTTTACTTATTTTTCATTATATAGGATTTTAGTAGACAATGAAAATGAATGTCCAAGGTAGAACCTATATTGTCATATATTGAAAATATGGTTTCATTATTTCGATTGAAATAAATAATTTTAATGAACATCTTTTTGCCCTTCAAGTTATTGTTTCTCATATTATTAATTATTATTTTAGTCAATGGATTATTCTATGAGTAATCATGTTATCACTAAATTTTATGAACAATCGAATTAATATAATTTTTATTAATGAATAAACTCATACAAGGAATATGAAACCTTGTATTTATTCATAACTAGTTATATCGATATATAATTAACAACATCAACATGGTTGAATTTCATGACACAGATAATATGATAGAAATATAGGTTCATGGGAATTTATTTTATAAAGACTATAGAGGATATATGATTTATCTTCTTATATTTTGATAATTTGGGAAGAATAACCAAATAAAAATGTATCAATGGAATTATAATGTATTTAATGTGTTGAAAATGATTGAATATTGAATATAGTTTACAATTAAATATAAGTAGTTTGATTGATGGAAATAAATAATTACTAATGTAACATTTATATTTAAATTTATTATTAAATGGGGACAAGGTCAATATCTGATTCCATTTACTAATAAAAAGGATAACTCATATAATGTGTAATGGTCATTGTTATTTCAAAATTTTATGTGGGTAATTTTTTTGGATACCCTTATCTTGCCCTACATGGATCGGTTTTTCATAATAATTTTTAAATTAATGTTGTATTTGAATATTCTAGAATTAATCCTTTTGTACAATTTGATTTGGTTATGATAAATTATTTTCTATATTTTCATAAATCCATTATAAATTTCTACAATTAATAAATCACATTTCATATTGAAATTAAACCTATGATAATGTGTCTACTAGAGGATGAATATGTGTTTTCAAAGAATGTTACTTCGATTTTAAATTATGTTATTGATTTTTATATGTGGTATTTATTTTAGATTATTTAAGAGAAAATCAACAAGGATATATGTCTATATTACAACAAAACAATTATTTTTTATAGATATTCTTAATATTCACATATATTATGATGTTTATTTTTCAATAGATCTCAAATAATAAGTGACACATTTTTAAAATAATTTATATAGAATATAATCAATTGAGTTATTGGAATTTATGTTGAAACTATCAGTGAATCATGACAAGGAATTCATTCACCCTACTAAATAACCACGGGGAGAAACAATGCTTCTTTTATAAATAAATATTGTTTAATAAATATTTTTAATTGATTATAAAGAACTTTAAAATGTCTCTTTTGAGAAGAAGTATCATTTACTTCACATTATAGACTTTTTTAACTATATGGACCTCAATACTTTTCCATGATTTTCCATCATTCTAGATATTATCAACAGTGGCTCAAGAAGAAGGATATACACAATATTTCCTTTTGAATGGTGTATTTTCATTACAAAATAATAGTGATTCCATTAAAAGATACAAATCCCCCCTCTGTCATCATTGATCTAATGAATAAATAATTTATAGATATTATTCATTAGTTTATGGTAAACATTATATATTATATTCTTATATATTGAAATATCAAGGAAAATCATGATTATTTATTCGATATTTCCTTTAAGACTCTTAGGAAGAGTTATTATTATTCCAAATATGGTAATTCTGAGTTCTATTAATAAAAATATTCATTATTGGGATTAATAATCTAATTTGAGTTTATATTGAAAGATATATTTGTCATGGATGTTATTGAAAAATAGCCCATATCAATATTGGTGGTCAATACCCCTAGTTTTAATATGTTATTTTAATACTATTGAGGTTTTGTAGGATATTTCACATGTAAATATGATCAAATTATTAATTTCTCATGGATGGTTGATAAGTTCATATGGGAGGATGATTTTGTGTAAATATTCAAGGAGAATAACAGATGTTTAGTTAGTGCACTTTTACATACACTATAATATTGTGTGGAAGTGTCTGTTATTAATAGTGAGGTATTGAATATGGTACTATGATTCATCCTCATGAATAATTATATAGTGATAGATTATGCCTCATACAAATTGGAAATTCATTAAATAATTACCTAGATAAAGAATTGGAGTTTTCATTGGATATTCTTTCAATGAAAATATAGAGGCATTGACATTCTGTTGAATTGTGTGATATATAAATGTATAATAAAATATTATTGTATATATTGAAAAAACTATTTGGATACACACCAAAATAGAATTTTATAAATGAATAAATATTATGACTACTCAATAGATATCAACCATATGAATGCAGGTGAAGTGGTTAATGCACTAAATTAGAAGGAACATTCTAGTTTTTCCATTATATTGATTAAAGGTGATAAAAAATTTATATATTTTTTGGAGATATATCTATAAATTACGATTACTAGGAATAAATCATATCTATCTTATATTAATGTTAAACCATCAATCCTTCTATTGATTAAATATGTTTAAAAGGAATATGTTAGAATATATAGGAAGTTAACATTGGACTTTAGTATGAAAAAGACAATGATGGAATGGTAAGGGTCATGAATCATGTATATCTCCCATTAATACTAGAAATGTAGATGGTGTTATTGTTTGGTGTTCACAGTTGACTGTTTTTTATTCACCATGTAAGTATGAATGTATAAGGTGATATGAAGGTTTATTTTTATTTGGAAAATTTGAAAAATGATATTTGAATATTATAAATGTTTATTCCTAGTGTTTCATTGTGTTAAATATAAGAGAAATAAATTTAATGGTACATTATACATTACCCATACTAGAATGTAACATGGGAAAGATTACCATGGATTTCATCATTGGACACCCCAAAGAATCTAATGGTAAAAATTATAGTTAAATTATAGTAGATTACCATCTGAATTAATCACATTTCATTACAATTAGATAACCTTTAAAAATTTATTAGATTTTTAGAATATACAACAAGGAATTATTAAGGTTTTTTGGAGTACCACATTCTACTTAATCTGATCGAGATCTGGTTTTTACTTAGATTTTCAGGAGAATTTGTTTGTAATATAATAATATGGGTATAAAATTTTGAATAAAATAGAATCATCAAAAAGTTTTTCTGAATGGTTGGATAATTAAAATACAGTAAGATATGTTGATAGAATGTTTTATGTATTATAAGGGAGGTAATGATCAGCCCCTTTTTCTGGTAATGTTTTGTTACAAAAACAGTTTTTTTCAAGAATTTGAATGTTACATAATGAATTCATATATGGGTAGATGTGTGTAAATTAATAGTTTTGGGATGATGTTGGAAACATAATTCTATTAGTACTTGATAATTTAGGTTAAATGGTGGAGAATGCTAAATATAATTAACAATATATTTGGGAATCTCTACATTAATTAAACCATCCTACTAAAAAACATTGGAGGGATCCTAAATTGAATGTTGGTGATAAGGTGTTTATATAAATATATCCATGGAAAAAATTTATGATATTTAGACATAATGTTATTTTTTAAATAGATATAAATTTCCATTTTTGATTTTTATATTGGATCAATATGGTTTCTCATTTCATAGAACATCCAAAAAATCTCTCTAAAGATCATTATTAGTTCCATGTATTTATTTGGATAAAGTCATACCACATCCTTCACATATCTTAAAAACATATTTTATAGCTCTAGAGAAAGATCAATATTTTTTGGAACAAAAAGTGGATATGATGGATCACATACCCTATGTGATGTGTAATAAGACAACCCGCCTAGTAATAGTTTTTTTATATAAAAAATGTGAGGAATCTAAATTTGATCTAAAGGGTTTGATGAGTGAAAAGAATCCTTGCTGGTTTTTATTTAATTTATGTAATATCAAGGGATAATTTATTATATGAGTTTATAATATTACACCCCATGACATTATTATATACTTCTATTTAAATATATTTTATATCTCTCATAGTATTCTTTTCCACAACACTGAGTTTAAAAAATCTATAATACCCTATTGAAATATAAATAACTAATATTAAAATTTTTACCTAGACATTGAATAAAACATATATAATATATTTAAATTTTTTTAATTAGTAAGGTTTATTTAATAATTCCTAATAAATAATCACTACATTTTATTAAAATCATTTCATGATTAGAAGTCATATATTTATGAAGAAATGTATTTTTCGAAGAGTTATTTATTTTTGAAAAAAAAATTCAGATCAATGTTAAAAATTTATTTTAATGAAATTTATTGATAATTTAGGAATAATAACTCATACGTATGTAATCTATTAGTCATGAATGATGATAAAATTGTTAATTAGATAAAGAGAGTTATTTTTCAAAAATCTGTTTTTATGTTCGCAAAGTCTGTTTAAATTAATAAATAAAATAAATCATTTCCAATTAATTATTTTAATTAAAATTATGGATTGGATAATCAATAAAATATTTTATTATTTTTATAATTCCTTTTTACATGGCATATAATGTATGTAACCTTAGTTTATGCCCAAAAATACAATGGTCTAAAAACAGTTTTTATTACATTTAATGCACTTATTTTAAAATGAATTCCAAATAATAATTGAAATTTATTATTTTAAAATAGATAAAATATTTTATTCATGTTGATTAATATAATTTATTTTTACAACCTATTTTTATGTCTTAATTAATATTAATAAATTTAAAATTCGGTTACATTGAAAAGTGTTAAAATGGGTTTTATACGTCGTTAGACTAAGAGATAATTATAAATATTCCACATAAACTTGAATAAACTATATTTTTGGAATATATTCTTATCATATATAATAAATAATAATAATAATTTGTCATTTTTTATACATTTAAAAGACACTTACTTTATAATAATTTAATCTTTTAATAAATTCTATGTGTCTCCATCCCCACTCTTATAAAAGGTTACCTCTTATACTCCCCAATTCAAAAAACATATCCTTTAAGATTAGAAAATAAATTACAAAAATAATTCCTAGAGTCATTATCTTGGTTCAAGATCCCTTAATATTACCCTAATACCATCCTACAAATGCTTAAGTTTTAATCCAAAGGCTATCTCTCGAAGGGAAGGTAATTGTTTTACCCAAATCGTTCAAACATTATTTCTTATTATAATAACTCTAAATATATTGTATTCATATTTACATAATTAATTTTTTTCATTGATATACTAAAATAAATTTATCATTATGGTAAATCGTTTTTCTATATTCATCTAATTCATTAGAAAATGAAAATTTCACTCATGAATATATGCACTTTACAACCTCTATGAAGTGACGTGATTCTTTTTTCATAACCTATTTACATGGTAGGTCATAAGGATATATTTAAGGAATATATATTATACTTCAGAAATAATTTTTACTTCTTAATTAAGAATTAAGAATTTTATTTATTTATTTTAATCCATCGAATGTAAAAACATCACATATGCATGCTTAAGGACTACAATATCTATTATGTAATGTAATTCAAATTTTATCCGAAAGTTATATGAACGGTTATAATAGTATAGAATTATTACATTATTATGATTAATGATATAATGAAACCATAACCTATGATCATATTGTAGATCCATCAAACCAAGACATGTGTGGAGATCAAACTTGTTTCCACTCAAATGTTCTTTTTAGTGAAGTAATTATTAAAAAAAATTTGAATGTATAACTAAATGATCCAAATTATGTTATTTATGAATATGGTTTTGGAATATATGAATAATAATTCAATATTTAATATGTGGTATTTCTTAATGTGTTTTATGAAATATAGTACTTTAGTTAAGGTTTTATGTTATGTTTCAAATATTTTCGTTAATTTATATGCTAAATATTTTATGTGGATTAATATATATTACATTTAATTTAAACTATATTTATATAATTATACATTTTTTTTCAAAATAATTTTCATGTAACTACAAATTATCATCTCATTTATATTTAAAATGACTAAATTTTTTTTAAACCAATGAAAACCATAACTTCTCTATTATTTTTTAACATTTTCTTTCATGTCCATGCTCTTAAAAATTATTTTACAGTTTTTTTACCTAAACATTTAATTATTTCAAAAATATAATTTTCACAAAATTTTACCTTCAAATTTGATAAATAAAAATAAAATTTAAAAATACATTACAAAAAAAATCATTCATTGAATTTTATAAATGTGTGAATAATATGTTCCATTTTAGTTGATACTATATTAATGGATTTTCTCAATATCATAAATTTTCTTCTCTTTGATGATTATTTCTCATCTCTACATGCTAATTTTAAAATTATTATTTTTTTATTATATTCTAGGAATTTTTAGTTATATGTTTTTAGACATAAAAGGATATTTTTATTACGTTTTGAAAAATGGTTCGATTAGCCTTTTAAACATTATTTGCAACTATTCCCACACTATTTATGGATTGTTTTTTTATTTTGTAATATTACTAAATGATGAAATAAAATTTTCTAAAATAATACTTATAATTATGATCATATGATTATTTCGTGAAACTAGTTTCTTTCCCATGGGGTCATTAGTTTATGATGAGATAATAAATTCTCTTATGATACAATAACTTCTTTTCTCAAAATGGATTATTTTTTTATGTTATGGGTGATCCAAGAATTATATGTCCCTCAAATGTATTCTGTACAGAATAATATCTTCTGAGATAATAAAGACTATAATAGGAAGTGAACCCAATTCAGTATGGGTCTCTATCAACTATGATATTATATAGAGTTAACATCAACTATAAAAATGATGGAATTCTAAGTGAACCCAATCCTTAATGATAGTGTTGTTAGTGATAATTGATTAAGGAAATAATATTATATTCTTATGGTGTGGCTCAAATTTATGTCTTCTTCTGAAAATATGTTCTCATGTACCATGATTTATTATTGTTGATTATACAGTCTTATGACTTCTTATATTTTTTATAGAAATACATTTTTTGATGATTCATGACTGTGGATCATTAAATAATTTTCTATGAATTTCATAAGTTAATAACAAGTTCCCATATATTTTTAAATGTTATAATTTATGGTCATTGATTGATATCTTTCATGTTTACTCAAACTGCACATCAAATCTCTCTCATCATTATTTCTACATTTCCCCTTTGTTTCGATGACTATTATTATTTAATAAATTTTTAATAAGTACACTATGAGACAATAACAATGTATGAGATATTGAAAATATTCTATTAGATAATTCAATTAAGATTCTATTATCTAAATACAATAATAATTTATGACATATACTATATAATTTTGTGAAATATATTGAATATAAATCTATAGATTTTCAATATTTTAGTTCATAATGTTGAGGTTTCACTAAAATCCATATAGTTCAAATTCTTCATTAGTGATTTCAATCATAAAAAATGTAAAATGAAAAATTGATAATACCTAACTTTTTATAACAAAAGTTATTCCTCATAAACATTTTTTGTTCATTTAGTGATATTGATGGTTTAATATTCTCTTAATCAGTTGATATTCAATTTATTAGAAATCACACATCCATGAAATTTTCCTTCTGAAACCCAATATATATTTTTAGCTAATTCTTTATGAGTGTTATACACAATTAATTTGATAAGAAACACACTTCTGTGAAATTTTTCTTTTAAAACAGAAAATATATTGTCAGATAATTCTTTTTGGCTGTGAAGCCCAATTAATTTGATAAACAGAATCTCAAAAAATCATTCATGGTCATACCATGATCATGACTATATATGTATATCATAAAAAAATAAAATTAATACTGTAATAAAATAATAAATTAAATAATTTGTTTTATAATTATATGAAAATAAATTTAGTTTTAGCATGATCAAATGGAATACAACAATACGTTTAGTGGTCATTCAACATCCCAAAAAAATTAATGTACCCCATTTATTCATCCTCAACAAATTATATATTATGCTATAGGTAATATGATAAAACCATATATAACCTTTTAAATGAATAAAACAATTATGAAATTTATTATGTAGTTATTTTTATTAATATTTATAAAATTAAACTTCTAATAATTTTTTCGTATTGGAAATATAACATTTCATTCAAAAAATATAGAGAACTAGGGAATCCAATGGTATGGTTTTAAGACTAATGATAAATTATTTCACTAAATCATTGAATAAAACAGTCATCTCCCATATCACATTATGAATGATCATATATAAGGGGAAATATATATAGATCATATCTGAAGAAAATTAATGGACAACTCTAATCCATTTGGTAGAGTTGGTATCAAAAAATATTTTATAGTGATATCTAGATAGTGGTTAACTATATCAAAATAAAAAAACACCCAAAAAAAATTATCCCCTATCACTGTATGAATCAAATATGATGATATACTTTTAACTCTAATCATAAAAGATATATATCAACCATTATTAGCATCCCACATCCCATTTGAAGTATTCATATTCCTCTCAACAGTGTATAATGTCTGTTTCCAACCATAAATTTATATTTGAGTGTTATGAAAAATGAAAAAAATATTATAAATATACATATATATACGCTGATTACAAACAAGAACTTATTTAAACAGGATATATACCTTGATAATTTCACATAGTATTTCAGATTTGATAATAATGAACATTGGAAAACATTATTATCTTATTCTCCTAGAGTTCATTCTATATAAAAATCATGAATCATAATTTTTAATGATATTTGAAAACATATATATAACTTATGAAACAAAAAAATGGTATTCCTAAATATTAAATAATTTTTAAATAATGTAAATAACTTGAATCAAGGTGCCTTTAACTATCAACATTTTATCCTTTTATTTTATTAGGATCTACATTTGAACAAAAAACGTACTCTATGTCAGGTCATAATTAGATTATCCCATTATTAATATATTACTATTTATAACCCCTATGTAGTCCGTGTTAAATTCTACACAATGGACAATTTCTATAACAAATGAGTTTCTCAAGGTGTTTCTAACTCATCCTATAATACATAAGTCTGACATGAAACACTCAATAATTATGTACATAGGGAATTTGATTTATAAATTTTCTAGTATCACATATTTCATTGTAAAAGAAACTAAAATAATTCCATAATATTATTTTTTATATGCTCAAATAATAAATAATATATATTTTCCCCATTCATCTCAAATTATCCCATATAAAAACACATTAAATTTCCTCCTCATATGATGATCATATGCTTGGAGAAGGATAATTCATCATTCCCCTAATCTATCCACCCTGGTTAGTAAAACCTGCAGTTTAGGTGAAACAATTTCCATAAATGATAAAATATAATAGAATTTTCAACAATTGTTCCTTATTTCCCAATAATATACAATATTTAATTCGAAACATCAGAAGTTGTGAACCTATATACTATCAAAATACCCACTAAAACCTTTAATATTTATGAACACCGTAGGTATCTACCTGTAACAAAAACAAAACGATTATCGTATTAGTGGATTTTAATACATTTAATTTTTGATGGTGAAAAACCAATTGAAAACAATTATTTTGAATTCTCAAAATTCTTCATCTAGGGTTTAAGAAACTAACCCAAGTCACTATATCCTCCCACATTATTCAGAAACCTGTATGTCTAGTAGGTTTTCCTAATCATGCTAGGTAGTAATAATTTTATATTAGTATCAATATTAATCATTGGGAATGGTATTGTCCAACATGACTAAAAAATGGATTCCAACACATATCATATCTTGATCATCACTTAAATTTGTGATGTTAATTATATATAAAAAACAGTTTTAGAAATTGTAAGAATCCATTTTGGGATTAATGATAATAATAAAAGGATTGAGAAATAATCTAATATATAAACCTTCAATGTATAAAAAATTAATATATGGTCCAATAATAATGGAAATGTAAATTGGGAAGAAAATGATGTTGGTACATTTGTAAATAGAAAATACGTAACTAATGGAACATAAAAAAAACTACCCATATTTAAATAGAAAAAGGTATCCCAAGGTCTTCCTCCCCCCCAATCCATCCATGAATCATGTATAATAATCATCTATTATCTCAATGTAGAGAAATTATTTTACCAAAATCAAAGGATAAGAATCCAATATAGGAAATAATTAGGTATTTTAGATGTGAGTTAACATTCCCAACATGATTTCAGCACAAATCTACGTGTTACCATTATAAAAAACAAGACATACAAGTATAAAATTTATAAAAATAAAATTTTATACTTTTATTAAAATAATGTTACATCGATATATCACATTTGAAAACTATGATTTACATTAAGATGAATCATGTTACTAATGTTTATTGGAAAGTTTATATTTTCACCAGAAATGTAGTGTGTTATGACACACAAGAATAAAAAATAGTTGTATAAATCATAATTTATCTAACCATCATGAAATAAATCATCATGAACTAGTTTTATGAAATATTGTCCCCTTATACTAATATCATTCCATTGTATCTATCTAAATCAATTTAGAACTATTTTAATGAATATATATAAAGATTAATCCAAAACTACTAGTAATTATATTGAATTATATCCCATAAACATATTATTACATAATATTTTCCATAAATATTAATCTAATACCTAAATAAATGATGATTTCTTGAATCATTGGGAAATTATTTACATCTTAGAACAAATAATTTTATTTTTAACATTATAATTTTCACTTAGTGATCAATAAACATTTATTACTGGATGGGATAACATGGGGACATACATAAATGTATTCATTATCCATACATCCTTGTTGGAGTGTAAATAGAAAAAATGGGTGTGATAACATTAGATTGAAGAAAAATAGAATATAAAAATATGGAAATGATCATAAACTATCAAATAGAAACATAGAATAAAATCCTAATTTCTCAATAACATAAAAATAGAATAATCCTTAAATGTTGAAAACAAATATGGAATGTAATCATAAAAGTAATTCATGTACCATGATATATTAAATAGCATTATAGATCAATATAACTACATAATGAATATTGAAAATATTTAGAATAAAAAAACAACATTCCCATGTACGGTATTATTACTAAAGCTAACCACTACATGACCACAAATAATGATATCATGAGATATAATACATTC
The DNA here is from genome assembly GCA_963277665.1 of Viscum album. NCBI lineage: Eukaryota > Viridiplantae > Streptophyta > Magnoliopsida > Santalales > Viscaceae > Viscum > Viscum album. Next base: position 1,911,216,022 of record OY728133.1, read on the forward strand.
TCTAAATTATTAGGATGATATGAAACTACAGGGACACCCATTATCACAATATATCATGTATATATGATACATATATAAAAACTTTAATTAAACATAAAAAATAAATAAACCCTGGTTAATATATAAGTTTCAAAAAATTCGATAAATCATTAACTATTAATGTATAATGAAGGATCAAAATAAAAGTATTCATTGAGGAATCTTGTAAATTCAATTTCAAAAAATGACCTTTTTTCTGAATAAAATCTCTTAATGATATAAATATCAATAAAATATGAAAAGGATGTCATGAAATAAAAATATTTTTTTAATAATTTTTTAAAATCGGAAATATTTCCTATGAAATGGATATGAAAATTCAATTTCAATAAAATCATAAAAAACCCAAATATTTTTCATTAAAACATAGAGGGTTTTACTTGGGATTAACAATGTGAAAATACTTTTTATATAATATTAAAAACTATAGAATAATTTGGGGAAGATAGATATAATTGGGTAACTATGCCATTATAGTATTCATATAGCATAACTTAAGGGGGACAAGGGAAAAATAATGAAATGAATATCCTAGTAAAAAATGATTAATCCGAACAAATAGAGGTAAAAATGTATTAATATTAGAAATTATGATATTAGAATAGTATATATTTACATATTTAGAGATATGTAGAGTGTCAAAGAATATATATTTGAAACCACAATGTGTGAGAAATAAACCATGTCCTTTTGTGATAGCTTTCATTGGAAAATGATATATACAATGAAATTATCATGATAAATTAATTCATCAAATTATTATAATCCTTTTAGAAATTTATCTCGTCTCTTATAATCTATTCTTTCAAGTTTTATTAAATTTCAAATTTATATTGTTTCTATCAACAATTATTTATTTTGTTTGATTTATTGTTCAAAAAAATAAGTGATATATATATAGTGATTGAATTATTTTTTGAAATTCTTCCTTATGTTTTATAAGGTTCATGGTATATGCTCCATTTCAAAATGAAAATTATGAAATTAAATTTACATATATATCTTTATAATTCATGGAATCTTCCTCAGTAATCTTTTTTATGTAATATAAATTTACTAATACAATTTAAACATAATGCAGAATTTATCGCTATTTTTTTAATATATGATAATTATATAATGAAATAAATTTATTATGATCTTATATTCCATCATAAAATCAACATTCAAGTATAGAAAAAAATAGAATACCTCAAAAACTATATATCATTATTCATGTAGGTTGTATAGAAACTATAATGGGTGAAATAATGCTATTAAGATAGTTTAAAAATAATATATATCCTTGATGATATTAGTGTTTTCCAAGAACAATAAATAATAATAAAAAATTATGTTTCTTTAATTTATCACATTAGTTTATAAAATGTGTAAGATAAGTATTGTGATTAACAACCATTTTATAATATCATATTACAATGGATTAATGGATAACCAAAATGGAATAAGTATAATATAATGTGTAATTTATCTAAACTTATTGATCAAAATTATTCTAATGACAAGGTAAATGAATAATTTGATAAAAATTACAGACATTGTAAAGAGGGGATAATGGTCACACTAGGGAGTTATCGAAAATGAATGGTTAGTGTCATGAAGGCTTGGTGTCTATATTTATAAAATGAATGAATTAATGATGTGATGGGAAAAGGGTGGAGTAGGGATATTTATATGGACTCAGGAGGAATGTTTGAATGAATTATAGATGATTTTTTCAATTACAACAATAAATATGAATAATTTTTATTCCAAATATAGTTATTTTTCTTTAGTAAGAAAATTTGGTTTCATTAATAATAAATTCAATATAAAACTAAATATAATATCAGAAAATTTTCACTAAATTTAATGAAAATGAAATTGTTTTATTATAGAATTAAATATAAAATTGGTTTTAAAATTTGAAATATTATTTTCTAAAATCAAATTATTTTTTATAAATTCAATATTTTAACATGTATATAAATCTTATTCCAAAAAAAAATTCCTTATATTTTAATATATATTTACAGCCTCATGATGGTATTAATGTATTGGTACTCAATGATGCTATATTATTTAATTTAAACAAATTACAAAAATAAAAAAACTCATACTAAGAAAATTTTGACATGAATAATCCATAGAATAATACAACATTATCAAAAAATTAATATTTTTATAATTTTTATTTAAATAAAACCATATAATACATGAAATGTATTTTCATTTTGAATATATATTATTTCTTTTAATAAGATCAATATTATTATTATTAATTCTGAACCATAATTATTGTATTATTGATTTTCATTTAATTATATTTCTTTTATAAAAATAGGTTTTTAAATTCTATAATTATATTTTAAAATAAGAATATATATTTGTGAAAAAATAATTATTTTTTATGTTATATTATTTTTGAAATATTTAAATTGAAATATTTTATTTTCATTCAAGTATTTATATATATTAGTAATTTTATGCATTTCACTATTCTTAATCATTATATTAATTGATATGTTATTATCCATGTAACGTCCCATACCATCTAGACCATTAATTTCTAGAAAATATTGTTGGAGAGGTATTTACGGGTTGTCTAGCGGTGTTTTGAGGCATTATAGATAAACAAACTACACCATTTCCAAGTCTGACAGGTTTTAGGTGTGGATATGGATGTTGTGATAAAAAGAGGGTCACTATGGTGTAGTTGAAATGTTACAGTATAAGGGATTATGTGAGATTTTGTGATGGTGTTACAAATTTGAGGGTAGATAAACTGTGGATCACTAGTTGATGTGTATCCCCTTTTTAGTAGGTGTTTGCTATGGAATGGTGACCCTGGATATGGTGTAGAGTCTATTGGGTTTATTTTTATAGAAATTTCATTTTAGGCATTGGTGTGCCATTAAGAAGAGTCTATGACACAACATATCGTTGGTTTCCCAGGACATGCAGCATAGCAGAACTAGTTGGGACATGGTAACCTCCTCAGTTTAACAGTATTTTTTGATTGGATACACATTTGGATCTACTGTTTCTCCATATCCATCAATGTTGTGGGGTGGTCCTCTCATATCCACTTTTGGCATCTACATTTTTAGAAATTTTGTTGACTGGTCCTCATGGTTTCCCACTGGTTATATGTTTTCCAGGATAAGAATTTGTTTTCGAGAACCTAAAACTAAGAAATTCCTCAATTGTTCCACTATTGTCATCGGTGACCCAAGTTCTATTCAAATGTCCATTTAAACCCTATTTCTCCATTTTTTAACCTCAATAATGTATGATCAATATTTGTTGAATAATTTTAATCCCTTCATTATTCATCTAATATTTTTCTCCACCTTCCATTGTTTCCTCATTTGTAGAAGGGTGTTGTTGATTGAAACATTTTTTTAATGTTTCAATGAATATATAATGTTGTGGGGTTTTTATTAGGTTTATCATGGTCTTCTCCATAATATTTGTGTTCTATTTTGTCATCCTTTTGATCCAAAATTTTACAAAGGTTTTCAATCCTTCATTTAAGGTAATGGATCTCTAATTTCACATCATCTATATCATCTGGGAGTAGTTGAACTCTTATTTATCTATGATATGATGGTTCTAATCTTCCAAATTAATGATAAATATATGGTAATTGAAATTTAAAATGAAAATGGGGAATTGGTGCTATAATTCTATTTCATTAATTTCATTATCGATGTTGTAAATTGTACTATTAAATTCCCCATTGAAAATCAATATTTTTCAGGCTCTATTCATGCGTTGTAGTTGTAATTGTTGTCGAATCCGTGTAGTATTATTTTAATTTGAGTTTTCCCTATATTTAATTTAATATCGACTTATTTTCTGCTAACTAATCCATTACACATTGATCCATGTATTATGTGATAATGGCACTTCAATGAAAAGTTGATAGAATGAATATCCCGATTGGCAAATCTAGGAAAATAATTAACAGTATTTGAAAGTGTTGTGAATGTTTGAATAGTATTTTTTGTGGGGATTATTTGATGTTTTGGTTGTACTGTGAGGTGGAGATGTGTAGTTGTGAAATTTGGTGGTTGAGTGATTAAAATGATAGGTCATGGGGAATAGTTGTGATGTGAAAGTGGTTATAATATTTGGTCTTAATTTCATGGAATTTTATGGATTGTTTTATTATTTTTGTGATATGATTGTTTCCATATTAGTATTGGGATTAAATGTTATTGTGGAAATTAAAATGGAATGGGAACGCTTTGATAATGTAGTGTAAATAGATAGATGTTGAAATTATAAATAATGGTATGTGTGTTTTTACCATGATGAATGTTAATCATGAACATAGTGGGAATAAGAATGTGTTGGTATACAATGTTTGAGTAAAAATTAAAAATTTTTAAAATAGTCTGAACTAAAATGAATGATCAAATTTGAAATATTCATTGTGAATTTTGTGGTTGTGTGGTGTTATTAATTTAGAGGTTGTACCAAAAGTGGTTATTTTTTGAAGTGGTTGGTGCTATTGTTGTAAATACTTATCTAGTGTTTTTGTGTTATGATATTATATATACAAAGAATATGTCCTTTCATTCCAATATTCACTCCACCCACATCTAGAACCATGTGTTGAGACCAAATTGTTTTGGGGGGTTTTTTAACATCTCAGTGGGAATATGGATTGTTGGAAGCCCAGTCTTCCTAGATCCCACTTCTGGGCGATGATGATTTGCATGGCCTATGAAGTCCAAAGGACCAAAGTTTACAATCGATGTATCTAAAATGATGGACTATAAGTCCTCATTATTTATTTGATTAAATATCCCATGTGTGTGAGGATGGTATGAGATGTGATGTTATTTGATGGTTGTTGTGTCTTCGAGCGAGAAATCATGTGACGGTAAATGCGATTGTTTGTGTGATGAGATGTTAGGTGATAGGATTGGCCAGGTGTCGGCTAATGGGATAATACATGATTTTATTTAATGTTATGTTAGGTAGTTTGTAGTTCTCAGAAATTTCCTTCTTGGGGTGTGTGTGTAGAAAATTATACTGAATATTGTGCTTGTTACCTTTCATCAATATACGTCATACTATGTTATTATACATGGATTGATTATTTGTAGTGTGGAAATTATTGAGGTAAGGTTTGGATAGATGTCAAGTTTGGATGTTATTGGATACATTGTTTTCACATAGGTTCATTAGTACACTATTTCCACTTGTTAATGAGGTACATTGTTTTCTTTATTTGTATACTTTTATTCTCACCCCATGTATATTTAACAATTTCTATGTATTCAGTACAACTACAAAAACTATGATGGAAATTTTAATCTTAGGAATTGGTGATTTCATTCGATCATTTCCCAATAGTTTCTCTTGTAATATACTTTTGGTCCCTTTATTCATATATTTTTATTAAATACATGAAATGTAGGATGATTTTGGGAATGCTTACTTTTATGTTATTTTAATGAATTGTCTTAGTTTTATTTGACGTGTCTAATATACTACATTATTGAGGGTAATTAGTCATGTATATATAATTTTATACCCTTGTTGCGAGTTTTCATCATAAGGCCTATTAGGGGAAAGTCTTAGTGTTCATTATCACCCATTTTTCATTGTCATCCCATCAGTGAAACATGCCAAATTCTAATGTAAGAACATTCTATTTGGAAGCTTGTATGACACATGACACCATGTACATATGGGAATATAATATCTATATAATTTATAATTTCTTTAATATTAAAAATATATTGTATATATTTCAACACATGAAACACAATGTTTTCATGCATTACATGCAAGAACGACCTTCTTCAACGACTTGTGTTACACACAAGATCAGGTTTTCCCGAACAATAATATACTATTAAAATATTATTTATTAATATAATATAAAATTTAAATTATGTTATTAATAATGAATAAAATTAAAAAATTTATGAAAATTTATGTTTTATATAAATATAAAATTATCACATTGGTTACCAAATAATGAGAAAAGAAAATAAGAACCAATTGGATAAAAAAAATATTATTATATTTATGATTTCAATGGATTTTGGTCTTAGTAAAACTAATTAGTACCAATTAGATAATGATTTAAATGAAATATATGTTATATATTAAATCTAATATATTATATATTTATCAGTAATTATTGATATACATAAGATAAGAACAAACTCTATTTTTCATATAAAACCCTGTTTTTTGTAAAGGTAATTTTAAAGCCTTTTAATGGAGAAGCCATATTAAATACAATTATTGTCCCTATTATAAATTTTTTATGTCAAAATATTATTCCAATTTGAAATTGAATCATAATAATTCAGATGGGTTTATTTTTTTAATATTTTTTTGACTAATTTTTTCTTTTAATGAATAGTGATCAATACAGAATATTATTTGACAATTATTTTTCATCTAATTTACTTATAGGGTTAAATTATAATTTTAATTATTTTTAAAGTTAAATTAGATAATATTTTTATCATTTAATTCATTTTACTTAATTTTAAACATTTTTCACTTTGAAATTGAATTATAAAACATAGAAAACATTAAGATGTTTTAACTTTAAAAACATGCATATTCGTCCTGCCTATTAGAATAAATTTGAATAAATTTATACACATTCTATGACTGTAATTTGGAAAAATTTATTCCACTTATGTAATAATAATTATTTAAAAATTATAATAATATCAACTTGGTTTTTGAATCAAAATTTTAGTGAAATTATTTAAAATTAATTACAATGATTTAGGTAAAATTATTAATAATAAAGGACTAAACCTTTATCATAGGGACCCAGATGACCTAGAATATTTTCTAACACCTTTTTTTGTACATAAATCTTCCATGAACTGTTATTTATAGATTTTGGTTAGTTTTTTTAGACTTTTTCAGGTAAAAACAGGTACACATAAATTTTTTTCAAAATACTATACCATTCATTTTCCTCCATTATAAAATCCCACCAACTCTTCACATTCCTCAAACATCTCAAAACACTTATTTTAGGACAATATATAATCATATATATTTTCAAAACCCATCCCATTAAACTTTATTTATCTATTTATTCTTAAATCTTCCAAGGAATCTATTTGGTAAAAACCAAAAGTATTTATCCTATTAAATGCTATTGTCTTCTCTCAGGATTTTTAGTATTATTTTCATCTTAAAACCCTCATACATTATTTATTCTATAATTTTAAAACAAAAAAAGTTTTCTCAATATACTAGTATGTTTTCATTATATGTTTTAGAGATAAACATACACACACCCCTTTCTTGTGGTTAATATGTTGTTTCATTGTACGGAAAACTACTTCTATATGAAACTATGATTGTTTATTAATCTATTAATTCCTCTCATGGATGATGTTATGATGAAAACACGGTTTATATATGATATATAATATTTTTTTTATTTTTTTAAACTTCATTAATCTATTTATAACACTATCTTTAGTACTTTCCATTTTACATTGATATGATAACATCATTTGAAAAAATGTGCCCTACCTCCCTTCAATGCGATGTGATTCATTCACACTATTCATGGATCATATAGGGGATGGATTTAATTAAAAATATGATACATAAAGAAAATATTTATGATATTCATGAAATAATTATTTTTATGTTTATATACTATAGGTATATATATATCATTTTCATTATTAACCATTCACACACTTAAAGATTCATAACGTCCTTCATGGACATGTGGACTATAGCCTCTTCAACACAATGTGATTCCTTTTAAATAACAATAATTAAATATATAAGTATATATTATTAGATAAAATTATTTTTATGATATAATCATCATTCCAAAAAGTAATTTCTTTACTTACAACCTTTTCAAAATGTTCATTGAAAATGGGAACGTTTCTCATTGTATGTACGGCCTACCATCTACATGATCATAACATTGATTCATTTTTCATAACCATATTTAATTATTTGTTTTAAAATATAACTTATATGTTAATATGATTATTATGCCATTATTATTATTCGAGGGATATTATATAATGACCTCTTTGGCCATATTTGACCAACCTAAGTACTTTTGACACATAATCCAAATTAACTCAAAAAAACATACATAATCATAATTCCTTATGATGTTGTATATGAAATTATAACTAATTAAATAAAATTAATTGTAAACTTGAAAATTTTTCTCCTTAAATTATAAATTAACATATTTTTATTACAGAGGATGTTAAATAATGTTAACTTTAATAGAAACTCGTGTTAATGGATTTTTGTTACACGTTTATTTCAATTATGCCTACTTTATTATTATGCACCTAATTTTATATATGAAGTGTACATACATAAAAATTGACCTGCAATATCATGAATTATATTATCTTAATGGTATATAAATGTTTCATTTTATAAAAACTAATTGTTTGTTTTCCAATTCATATGTTACACATTTGTAAGCATTTCAAATCTTAGTTTTTAAATCTGTGAGATAAATGTCATGTTCAACACTTAAATATTTTTGGTGGTGTATATACTACCCCTTTTTGTTATAAAATATCATTAATAGTTTAATATTAATGGTATTTTAAACATTCATTTAATGTCATTCCTTTATGATGATTGTCATTTAAAATTTTTGAAAGTGGTATAACACACGTTGGAATGTTTAGATATCATTTTTGTTAATAACAAAAATTAAATTATTTCAATTATATATCGATTAAAGAACATTATGTCACCATATTTGAATAAAACGTTTAATTTTTCCCTCCTCTAGTTATTCTTGACCATTTTCTTGTATTAGTACCATTTTACAGTTTTGTTACTCAAAATGTTTTAGAAAATGTTTTCCAGAAAACCGGACATTGTTTCTCTCTTCAGTCAGAGAAATTGTTTTCGTATAAATTTTTTTTTTCATTTAATTAAAAATTAATAATTCTTTTAAAATAATTTTTTATAAAATGTTTTTCACATTTTTACATATTTTTTCAAAAGAATCTTTTGGTTTCTTTCCCAAAAAATAATTTTTCAATCCAATTTACCTTGAAAAGTTAATTTTGTTTAACCATGTAAAGAACATTCTTGTTTTCTCAACATCAAATCTTTGAACCTTCATTTTCTGGTCTAAAAGGCTATTTTTTAATGAATTTTTTTTTCAAAAGTGAAATTCAAATAAAAGGTTTTTCAAATGGGTTTTCTAAATAAATATATATTTTCCCCAAAAATGTTCTTGAGAGATTGTTTTTTATTATTTTTATTCATTATTGACAACAACACCTTATTTTAATCAACATTGGGTATGTTGAATTGATTCCATCTTAAATATTCATATATATGGTTTGTGATTTATTTGGGAAAGGATAGTATTCACATTCACTTACTTGATTCCATTTATTTCCCTTGGAATATTTGATTTCCTATTATCATTGAATATCAAATTTTCCCTAACTATCCATATCATTTTCATGGATATGTTCCATGGATAAACAAAATACCATTTTCCCACGGTTTTTAGATTGAAATTATTTTTATTTTTTGGGGAAATAATGATTGATTTTTATACTTTATTCATTAATATTATTTTATAAGGAATATTAGTTATTCAATATAGGTAATTATTTAGACTTATATGATGTTGTCTAGGGATTATTTAAGGCAGGCCCTAAAATTTTTGGATGGTTAATTAAAGCCCCTCAATGTATCTGTAGTCTCATGAGATGAAACAGTTGGATAGTCCCCATAGATGAGTTTTTACCGAATATCTATACCCTCTTTTTAATGTTCTTAATGGTACTAGTTACATGTACCTAAAAAACATAGAGTCAAATAATAAATATCTACTCTCATTATTTTTATATACTATTCATCAATGAGATTTTTCATGAAAATATCTATGGTTACATTTTATTTTCAGTTCATTGATTAAATTGTATGAGTTTTAGATTATTATCTTTCCGTATTTATTTTTCCTTATTTAGTTATTTGAATTTAATTTGATTCCTCTTATTACCTTTCCATATTGATTTTTCTCATTGATTCATTATTTCTTCTAAAAAAATTTATCCATATTGAGAATTTAAGCTCACCCTTTTATATTTCATACCCTAGGAATCCAAGAAGTATACCATGAAAGTTATGTAGGGATTTTAAATATTGAATAATGTTTCTATTGATGTTATTTATTTAGATAGAATAAAAAATTATTCTGTTGTAATTGTGTTTTTCTTTTTTAATAATATACTCATGTATGTATATGGTTTACCAAGACTATTAAACTCTTGTTTCTTTATGATTTTATTCCTTATAATCATTCCAATGAATTTAAGAGAAAACACTAAATCAGATATTTCAAGGGTTAGGTATCTACATTGAGAAGTACTATTGGAGGAATGTGTTATGAAAGATAGGTATTATTGTATTTTCATTGAGAGGTTGGATGAACTGTGGGTTAGAAATAATGAGGATTTCATTGGCCAGTAGGGAAATGATGTCACATGAATGTTGTGTGTGGAATATTATATGGAAGATCATCTAGGGGAAAAAATTATATAGCCCCTTGTTATCTAATGTAAGGACATTAAGCCTTCTAAATTTCCACGGTGGGTTATACAAAATTTAGGGAGGAGACATATGATATTAATATTCCTCGTGATTTAGTTTGATTATTATTCATGTTGTACAATCATGGGGATTTTAAAATGAATTAAAATTAATTAAATTAATCTTAGTGAAAATTACACACTATCAATCATACAACTTCCATGCAAACCCATTTAATATATGGCCCCTAGTTATCATAAACCAGATGATAACGAATTATAGGTTCAATTGGAAGATTCAGTTGGGTATTGGATGCTTTATCTGATAGTGGAGGAGGATCAGTTGTAGGTGAAGTTACATGATTTTTAGTGGAAATCATTGAGGAAGTACCGGAGTATTTTTTTTCTAATATTTAGATAGAGAGATTGTTGGAGAATCTTGATATCACCTTACAGAATATCTATTCTATGATTTATTGATGATTCTCTTTGGATGTTAGTTAGTTGTGAGGTGTTTCATGTCAATTTTGGGGATTGAATTTGGGTGATTTTTAGTATTAATATGTCATGTGAGTTCAATTTCTAAACAAATTCTAAGAAATTTTTATTTCCTCAACCATGATCGTCGAAAATAGAATGGAGATAGTCCCTATAATGAAATGGAGTATTTAATTTCAAGTGTTGTGGATAAATTTCAATGTCCAAATACATTTTTATTTAGATGTTTTCTTGATGAGGAGCCTCATGGGAGAATTATTGAGAAACAACTCCTTCCTTCGATCAAGTATATATTTACACCTCTTTTATCTAAAAAGTAATAAAAACATAATAATAAAGAGGATGTGATCGATTACATGAACTCTAGAGGATCATTACCATGATAGGGTTTCTAGTCAGGTTTTTGGAAAATAAAATTTGTAAGCGGTAGGTTTTAGGTTCCTGGAATTTCATTATTTTAGCCAGTTTGGAGTTTACCATAGCAGCATCCCCTATATCCTTCTATGCCAAGTGGTTTTTTGGATTTTAATAGTTTCTTGAAGATGGTGTTTATTGTATCTGGTGGTCATGTACATCATCATTATTAATGCCTAGTGGTTCCTCAAGATCATATTATCATATGAATTTGGGTTTAGTCTTGGCCTCTATAATAATTTCTAGTCTGATCATTTCAGTAGTAGGGAAAATAAGATTATGCTCCTCTTAGAGAATATATAGAATGTAGGGGCCGAACACAAGATTTCCTTTTCAAGACCATCATCCAATATATGGCTATACAAGAGGTCATCAGTAGAGATGAATCAAATTTGATCTTGGTCAGTTCAATACAATGGAGGTGGAAGTACCAAAGGGGAGAGAGATCAATAGAGGTATTATTAAATTTTTTACCTATTATTGTTTATTTTTTTATTCATGGTCATTACACTCATCTTTTCTACAATATCTAGTCAATGATAAAGTTATATACATAGAGATAAATCATTTTTCAGTAGAGTTGAATATTCTAGTGTGAGTCCAAAAATGTTTTTTTTATGGTTTGTGGTGTGTATACTGATTATGGTACAACATGAATTACATGGGGAACTATTCATTCTTTATATGTAGATGTATTATTTTAATATTGTTATTAAATAGTTATACTATGTGTGTTCCATTGTCACTTGCTTCTATAAAATGGTAATATTTTCATCTCTCAATGTCCAACATTTAGTTATCGTCGGCGAGTCGAGTTGTTTTTAGGGAGAAATTTATTTGGAGCCCATTTATTCATTGATGGTTTTTTTCTTGTATAACTACATGATGGGATGGTAGAAGATTCCAGATTTTTCAAGGATATTTATTAGTGTTTTTTCCATGGAATTTTTTATGTTACCCCCTCGATGTGATATTATGTTTAGGATAGATCAATAGTTTTATTCTTCTCATTTTTTTATTTCCCCTTGTAAAATTATGTGTTTTGAGTGTGGGAGATGAGGATTCTAATATACTATCTAATACAGAAGGGTTTTATCAAGAAAAATGTTTATCTATGGGTAAATACAATGTTATTATCTAAGAAAGATGATGTTAGTATGATGTTATGTATATACTATAGAAGGTAGTATTAGATGGTATTCAAGAATCATTACCTTTGTTTGGTGACAGGTGATCTTATCAAATAGTTAAGAGGATCTAGTTCTACTTGAATGATAAAACTGTTGTCTTCAATTCACCAGTTGAGGTTGGTGAGATTGATATCCCAATTTCATTATTCTAATCATGGTATAGGACATCTATATCTGTATTCATGTCATTCGGTGTCACAAATGTGGTAGATATGTTCATGGGGATCGTGAACCTTGTGTTCCTAGAATATCTTGACTAGTTCATATTCATGTTCACTATGAACATATTGATATAATTGAATAAAAATGGATAGAATGTCGATTATTTCAAGACTATCTTATATATCATCAATTCATCTTTCTCTATAGAAATGTTTCCACATATATATCTTTTATAGGAGATGTGAATTTTCATGGGAATTTTTGGTCTCAAATTAGTGATTACATGTAGGGAGAAGGTCACAAAGAGTGGTATGATAGTATTTTTTTAATATATAGGATATAGTTTGGGTTTAAAAATAGAAAGTATTTTATTGGTTAGTATATAAACAGTATCAATTGAACCTTATGTGTGACATGGGATGGGAAGGTATGATAGGGTGTGGGATTTAAAACACATTGTTATCTGATGCATGGAATCTAAGCCTAAAAAATAACCACATGAGCTGGAGCCATATAAATGGTTGAAACCTCAGAGAGGAATATAAAACATGATTTTCTCGTGATCGTATTTACGATTTACTTCTTGGGGAGGTTATAATGGAATTAACTGTGTTAAATTGATATTTATAAAAATTACACACTATGAGGGTTAGATAATCATCGATTCCCATTTTTAACCATGGATCCTAGGAATTATAAAAATAATTATCATTTAAAAGAGTTTAATCATGCTAATCTGGTTAATTGTTGGGGGTTTAAATGATTAAGTAGGATGATCAGTGTTAGAATAATTTACACATGTTTCGGAAGAAATCATTCAAGAAGAATGAGGGTAGTTTTTCTAATACATATATGAAGAGATGGTTTGAGGATCTTGAGATCACCTTTAGCAAGAATGTTTCCACCACTGTGTTATGGGTAACATTGGTAGTCAGTTATATGTGTGGTTTACTGTATCAATATTGAGTAATTTGGTTTTTTTATTGAAGGATGCAAATATATTTTGGGTTTAATTTGTTATATAATTATGTGAAAATTTTAATTCATTAACCATCATTATAGTAATTAGGATGGGGAATGTTTCCCTACAATAAGGGAGCATGTCTATGAAGGATATGGGGTTCTTGATCAGGGACATTCTATGTTTTATAGAGGTATTTTTTCTGATGAGGAGTCTAATGTGAGATGTATTAAGGAAAAACTCCATCCTTCTAACTTATATACAGTAACCCAATTTTACGATGAAAATGTATTAAATGGTTCTTGTGATTATTAAGGTGATAATGCTACTGAATTTGTGAGTAGAATTACTATGAGATGGATTCCATTAGGATTCCTAATGGATTGGAGCTCTTACTGGTAGGTTTAAGGTGTCAGGTCCTTTATGGTTTCAACTAGTATGGTATTGACAATAGTATATTCCCTTCAATACTTTTATCAATCGATTTTTGTTAATTTTATCGGCACAGGGGGCTGGTTTTTTTGTCCCTCTATGTCATGGACATCTTTAATATCTATTCCCATTGGTTCCTCATACTCATCATTTTACTGGTATTTGTTTTATTGAATGCCTTGGAAGCAGTTTCTAGGGAGGTCATTTTATAAATTTGGGAACTAGATTATGCTCCCCTAAGAGAATATAGAGCAAGTATTGTATAAATTCAATATTATCCTTGTGTTCAGGGAACTCAGCCTATGTATTATCATATAGGTGGCCATCAACAAATAGGTACTGGATCTAAACATAGTCAGTTGCATGTAGTGGAGTCAAAAATACCTACTGTATAATAGATCATTAAAGGTATGTTTATTTAGTCTCCTGTCATTTCAACCATTTCATAGTTATTATGCTAGGAAATACTATTCCAGAGCCACGTCAAATTATAGTTATCCATAAAGGGATTTTTTTTCTTTAATTCCACATACGCTATAAATTTCCAAAATTATGGGATACTTTTTTTATTACACTTATCCCCAAGGATTTTAATATGTTTTTATAATCCTAATCACCAAATATAACTAATTTTTTATCTAGTACTAACTATGAATAATCATATAAGTTTAAAACCATATTTCATAACTTATTAGAAAATGGTTAACATAATAGATTCCCAGAAGATTGAAAGGCCATGTATCTTCGGGTAATGAGATACATAACACTATAATATGAAATTGTATTATGACAAAATTATTAAAAAAACAATAAATTTCTCTTAATTATTAGTGCTCAAAACTATATCGGATATCTGGGAGACATACACAATAAATGGGTGATCTATAAATCCTGGTTAGAGAATAATAAAAGAAAAACATGATGAACATAATACATTTGATTCAAGTATTATGTCAAGGTGACATTAAAGAGGGGGGAAATAATAGACCTGGACATTGAATCTAGATAAATATTGATAACATGAAGGAAACATGATAATGTGGAAATATCATAAAACATGACATCATAAGGAAAGGTCAGTGAATATCATCGAGATAACATGACATGATATGATTATGATGACCTTATCTGCACTGGGAATGGATAAATGTAAGATAAAATAATTTCACAATTCATTGGATATCTATATAATTCTAGTACACCCCCATTACATTTATATCATATATATGAATTATTTCCATACATAGATCATAAAACACAATAATTCCATTCATCACATTTATTAACTTTATTATAGAGTTTATGTTATATAAATGGAGGTTGCTAATAAATTAATGATAGATATGTCCGGGACATTTCCATTAATTATAAATGTTGATGGGTAATCACATCACAATTGATCAACATGAAAAATTATATGATAATTTCAGTAACATTGCTGGTGTATGTAATGATTCATTGTAGGGTTTAGTGATAATTAAATGTGGTCTCCCATTATAGGGACATCAAATATAATATAAAGGGTTGATCAAAAACATGTTCCAAGATCAAAAATTGAATATAAAAATGGAATAATGAAAATAATGTTCATGAATAAAGGGGAGGAGGTCGTACCTTGAGAGGTCACTTGAAATATCATGGGTGGAGATTCTCATTAGATTGTTAACTCCATGGTATGGATCTACATATTTATAAGCAGATGAAATTAAATCTCAATTGGTATTTAGTGGTAATTTGTGGGAGAATGTGTGAATATTTATATACAAATAGTGATATAATTATTATTAATCCAAAAACATATCTCTGGACTGTATATAAAAAAATAATGATTACCAAAAACCTTCCCAAGGTTTTTCCCATTATTTTTTCCCAAAGGTAATTGTTCTTCATTTTTTTACAAGGATATTAGAAAAACATATTAAAATAATTCCATTTATAGTATGGATTTGATTCATGTTTTTAATGAATTTATTTTAAATCCATAAAATAAAATATAGGTACTAGATTATTCATTTTGGTTTTAAAAAATTAGTCAAATCATATTTAAAAAATAATATTGTAGAGGGGAAGTATATATTTTGTTATGGATTCAATTAATGGAATTTATTAAATAAAATTTTGAATCATATGATCTATGTCAAAAGGATCAAGAAATCTTATCAATGATGGGGATAAAAATAATCAGAAATTTATGGATTTGAAAAACAATTTAATTGAAAATCAATAAATATTAGGAGAAATCATATCTTTATCAATTTAGTGGTCAACCGTTTATAAAATTTACAATTTAATAAGATCAATATGAAGATTTAGAACAGAGGAATAATTTGATAAATGATTTTCAGTTCTTTAGTGATTAAGATGGAATCATATAGTTCAGAAATTGTGTATGTGTTCCACCCATTTCATATCAGAAGATAGAGTTATTGGAAAAATTACATAGGTCGTCATTAAATATTTATACTTTTAGTATGGACATCTAATGATATATAAAGGTTAATTTATGGTGGTAGAACATGAAAATATATTTTATAGAGTATGTATTTCAGTTCTTTGTATGTCATCACGTTAAGGATAAGAGGGTAAAGTTTAAAGGGATGTAAGAACTACTATCCATTCAAGAATAATGTTAAGAATGAATCACCATGTATTTATTTATGGTTTTCCATAATTTATAAAAATGTATTAATGATATTTGGGTTGTTTTCGATAACCATACAAATTCAACATGCTTCATTTCTATAAGATAATAATTAACTTGAAGAAATTAAAATAAAAGAAGTGTTGAGGTTTCGTTGATTACCACATTTTGATGTTATTGATCTTCCTCAATTATTTACTTTGATGTTTTTTTGGAGACATAAAAAATAACTGGATTCATTTTTTTTCATATTCTTCTATTCATCCTAATATAGATGTCTACATTGAGGAAAACCATTCCAACAGTAGAACATATTCGATGATTTATCTCTATGGATCTCAGGGGTGTATGGGATCTACAACATAGTTTAGTTTATTTTTATTATAATAATTGCACTCATTTAAGAATTCATATGACTCCATATTTAGCAATATTTGGAATAATGTGTATAACTACAACGAGTTCAGATAAGTTGGTGAAATAAAAAAATTTAGACATCACATAACTAAGGAAATGAGATTGAAATTTATATCCATTAAATTATATATTAATGGATATCTTAGTAAATATTAATTTTATATTAACAATATTATATAAAATTTTTAATTAGAAAATAGTGGGAAATTTTTTCTTGGAATCGATGCATGGGTTATGGATTTTTATTGGGAAAGAATACAAAGTCATGAACTTGGTTTATTGCCCCCATTGAAATTCATGATCATGTAGGAATGGTATATTATATCATGGAACATCATCAAAACCCCTCTTTAGTTCATAATATCTTCAATGTATCTCTCAAGATAAATTACAAACCAAATCCTTCGCATGAACTAAACTCAAAGATTGTACCGCCTGAGCACAACCATTCCCATGAAGAAAAACATGTTGAAATATTATATCATATATACAATGAAACATGGAATAGGACTACTGGCCTTTTAAATTTTCTATGAAGGAATCATAAATTTGATGAAGCTACTTCAGAACACCATGATGATATGAAACATAAGTATCATCAAATTTTTGTGTATGAGAAAACAAATTTTAAAGGTAAATGTTATTTTAATGGGGTTATGAAGTTGAAACGTTATATTTTAATATGTTTATATTTATTGAAGCATGAATTCTTGGTTTTATTTCTCTACATGTGACACTGAGTTTAAACAAACTATGATATATTATTGAAATCATAAAATTTAATGTCAATTTTATCTCATAGTCAGTTCATTGGTGGATATAAATAGGAATAATCCAATTATAAAATATATACATTTCACTCATGTTTTAAATGAATAAACTTTTTATCAATTGATTATAAATGAATTTAAACATCATTTACAAGTAAATGAAATTATTTTGTTAAATAAATATTTTTTGCACGTAATGTGTTTTAACGTAAAGGTTAAATTAATAATTATTATTAAACAATTTTAATTAATATAAATATTTAATATTCAATCATATGATTTAATATTCATGTAAAATTTTTCATAGAAAGGTAAAATATTACTACATGTTATCTTTCCATTAAAAATGAATTTTTCTTTAAAATGTATTTCACGGGGTTTTGCACACAAATTTAAATATTTTTTTATTCCATTAATAGAAATTTAATCATTAAAATTAATATTCCATCTCTAGAATCAATAGGATCAAATTCGTAAAATACAAATATTTTATTTTTTATTTGTATGGGTAGTAACATTGGTAAATATTTTTTTCCTCAGTACTGGTAAAATGAAAAAAAAACAATTAAAAAATAAGGATATATCAATAAAATTATACTAAATATTTCCTTAATTCTACTTGATGATATTTTTACAACGAATGTCTTATATGTATAAAAAAATATGACATCTTTGTGTCATTTATCTTTGATTATTTTGTTTATAATATTATATGAAAATAATTAATACAAATTGTCACACTCTGAACACTAATATCAATAAAAAAATTATTTATGGATATGTTATTTTTTTGTAATAAATTAATATTTAAAAAAAATTAATTTACAATTAAATTTTATTTCAATTTTTTTTGTGATTGGTGAATTACCTTAAACTCTTATGCAACACAGACATTATATTTATTCAGTTGATATAAAAATAAAATAAAGAATTGGAAAAAATATCAATAGAAGAATAATAT
Source organism: Viscum album (assembly GCA_963277665.1). Lineage (NCBI taxonomy): Eukaryota > Viridiplantae > Streptophyta > Magnoliopsida > Santalales > Viscaceae > Viscum > Viscum album. Next base: position 1,911,235,042 of record OY728133.1, read on the forward strand.
GGGTGGATTATTATTTTAAATGAAATATATATAAATATATAAATAAATATATCATATAATATTATGGATGTTTAAATGGTTTAAATTTCAATTACATTTATTTCATGTTTCCTTCAATGTCCATGGGAATGAATACCTAAAAAATTAATTTATAATATTTTATAATAAACATTATTTTTTAAATGATTTAAATATCATAAATATGATATCTTGGAGAAAATTAATGGGATATGTTTTAACATGTAAATCATTATCTATATATGAGTCACATATCTTTTTATAGAAATATTCAGGACCCATGAATTGTATAAAAAATTTTGTCACGGAAATTGTCAAAAAGTAATAACGCAGGTCAAAACTAAAATATGGGTATGATGTAAAGACCCAGATCCCTTTATCCTAAATTTTAGGACATATATTATTACATTTGAATAGTTACATGATTAAAATCCCATGGATTGAATATTTTAGAAATTTTGGAAACCAGATTACGTACATGAATCCTATTTTACATTGGGAAAAGAAAATAAAACAAAATAAAAAACAAAATCTAATAACCTGAATCCATTAAAACAAATTCAAAAATATCTTCTTCGTATCCTAGGGAAAGGGAAAAAATATGGATGAGCTAAAATGCTCAGTAATAGATAAGTATAGTAAAAGAAATAATTAATCAATTAGTATAATAAACAAATAATGAAAAATAACTTAAATCAATGTAATATTATCAATAAAATGAGAATGAAAAATAACTATGGATACTCTGACTAATTTAATAATCACATATAATATAAATAACATAATTCATAATTATGTAATGCATAACGATTGAAATCTGAAACATAACATCGATGCTCGTTCCATGAATTTATTTCTATCAAGGATGCACGAAAATAATCTATCATTATCAATACATCATTCAATGAATCAGACAAATGGATAAGGCCTCACCCAAAACAACATTTATTTTTTTCATTAAAAATACATATTCATTTATCATATAAGATATTCCCTACACATCACATATGGAATTCATTACATTCTTCATATATCAAAATGACTAAATTACTTCATGAATCAAAATTCCTTATCAATAAATATCTGTATTGGATAAAATATAAAAATTTAAGATAAATTAACTATTTATTTGAATAACATTACAAGTAAAAACCATATTGAAAATTTAAAATTTTTTAGGCAATAATCAAATTGAATAGATATTTAACCCAATTAATTATGATTTTGTTAAGAAATCTTTTACCATTGGTAATCAGTCGAATCATAATCTCCATTAATTTAATAATTATCAAATTGAACAATAAATAACATGATGATATTTAGTTGAATGATATTATATATTTGTGTTAATTATATACCCCACACGTAAGATATTAGTGGTGAATAAGGAAAGTATCTCTCGTAAGTAAGAGTGTGATTGGAAATATGTACCTTGTGATTTCCATTAGTTGAGTATAATTTAATCTATTATATAATTGTTGTAAACATTTTCATAACTCCAAAAAATTATATTGAACTTTATAATATCATATATTATCCTCTTATATTATATTTTCACACATTTTTAAATAATATTTCGTTATTATAATTATTTCGGGTGTTAACTACTTCATTTTCATGTTCATGTTTTGTTGTGTATATCTCTGTTATTATGAATAAGATATTTTTTGATAATATTCAGAATAATATTAAGGTAATCGGTATCATATTTATTAATTATATATACCATTCATGAATGGTAAAAATGCAAAATGAATCTTATTACGTTGTAAAGATGGTAGGTCACACGTACGCACGAGTAGAGATATCATTCCTTCAAATAGAAAAATAGTAAGGTCGAGGGTGATATATTAATTATAAAGATTATATATCATGTAATAAATAAAAAATATATCAATTATATTCATCAGTGTACCCCTTCAAGTAATTTAGTGTTCAAAATTAAATTACATAATGATGCAGAGACGGTAAGTCGTATGCATGCACACATGGTGCCTTCATTTTTTGTAGGATGGATAAATAGTGTAATATGGTCATCCCATAATCCTAATAACTTATAAGAGTATATATAAAACTTTACATTTTTATTTATCATTGAAACATTAAATTAAGAGTATTAATAAGATGAAATGATCTTGAACGAGTTAGTAAATATGATTATATCTTCTTCTACGGACTTCCACAGACTTATTTTAGACTTCTTCTTAAGGGATATAATGTTGATATTTTAAGTAAAATATGACCTCCATTACATGGATAAGGAATTGTATATGATAATTTCGTATACAATGGTCAACCAATAAGTTTCATGATTGTTAAATGAAGTGAATTACAGAGTTTTCGTTAAAAAGTTATGTGAGTGGCACTTTTAGAGCTCCATAAAATTTAAAATTTTAATTAAAGATATTCTAGAGGAAATGAAATCAAAAAGGCCTATATATCATAGGGCATAAAATTATAGACCAAATATTATATCATTTGGGCTTCTTCAAGACTATTATAACTTTTAATTAATTTAATAAAATATTATTTACATGAAATATATTTATTGTCAAAATTAACACTAATCATTACTATGACTTTGAAAACATAAAATTTTATTAAAATTAAAAAAAATATTTTATTGTATATAAAACACATCACATTTAACTAGATAATTCATGTGTCACATTAATTATATCATATGATAAATTTTGTAAAATTTTTAATATCAATTATTTTTTTCATAAACTTAATAATTATTCCTTCATCATTGTACAAGAATGTAAGGAATTCATTTCATCTGTAAAATTTACAAATAAATTTCTATAATAATGGTAAAAAAATTTATTTATAAATAGTATTTAAGGTTTAATAACACTTTAGAATACTCAAAAATTAAACTTTTATACTAATTAAAAACTATAGTTTGAACATCTTGACATTATTTTATATAAAATATTTTTTGGGGTTTAAAGGAATAAATGTTTATCCAAAAGCTCCAAAATTAGATTCATGGATTGTTAAGGATTATAATTATTCATCACAAAATTTAATCTAGATTATTGGGTAATTTAAGGGTTCTTATAATTTTAATGGAAATTTTTTTGTTGATTTTTATTCTTATTGCACAAAACTGCATCATCATTACATCAGAATTAAAGTTAAGTATTATATATATATATATTAAAAATATACAACTAAAATGAGAATAAATTAATTTTTATCATGTTTATCCTTTATATTCAATTATTATTTATATTTACTGATATCCATGTTAGTAAAACATATTTAATTTTTTGATTTTACTTTTCTTGCATTGTGCAATAATTGCAAAAACATTTTGATAAGATTCACGTATTGTAACTCTATAATTATAAAAATCATGTTAAAATAATTATTTGAATAAAATAAATAATAAAATCATGAAAATAATTTTTATTAATCAATTATTATCTATGAGGTTCGTAATTTGACTCTGTTAATACAACACATGCACTTTGTCCACACTAATAAAATTTAACTATTTATCATGGAATGGTTTATAATATATATTATATAAATTATTTTTTAAAAATATATTTATTATATTTTGATAGAGGAATATTTAAATAAATATAATAATTCTTTATATCATTTTTTATGTTTTGATGATAACACAAATGATGTCGTATTTCTTACAAAATATTTTTCTTTACCACCATAGGTTGTAACCCTAGACCCCATTACAAACAACCAGCTCTACCCATGATTTTTCATCACCCTGCCTCCCACCATCACCCACCAAAATATCCCTCTTCAACAGATCAAGAACTGCATCAACCATCTGGTTGAAGGAAACATTCACATCCTAGTCCTCTACTGATGATCCATGATTCACCAAACCATCATCCTTACCAGGATAAACAGAATGCACAAGACTTTATCCCTCACCTGGCCTCATCATCAGATCATCCGTGTCCACATCTAGTGAAACACGATTCACCAATCCAACATCTTTACTAGGTTCACCTGCACACTCCCACCTTTGGCCTGCATCAAGCATCCCCATCGAAACACATGCCCTCATAAATACATCTTCACTATAAAAAACAGACGCCAAATGCCCCATGTGATGACACGTCAAACAATAGTTAACCCAGGACACAAAAACAACTAGTTTCTTCCATCTGAACTCCAAACCAACAACAATCCAAAAACAATCCACCGGAGGTTTCAACACATACTGCTCAACACATATATGAAAAATAATTGGGTGACTCACCACCATGACGGCTAAGTAAGGATCGCTCCTTTTTCCCAAAGCTGATGTATATGAGTACATCGGTCTAAAAGAAATGCATGAAATCGCCCCAACAAGTCTATTTCTTTGGAACATCTAAATCTTAGGTAGAACTATGCGAAATTCCAAAATCATTATGAATGCTTGGAATGGGAATCATCTATTGTGGAGGAAGCACTCTACAATGGATGTAGTGACTGGTATGGTTCTTTTGAATTCTATATGTTGATTTTCTTTTTTGGACTTGTGTGCTTGTTAGTGAATGTTTCTTTTATTTTAATAAATGGTCACAGGCTATCCTCTAACTGAATTTCTGGGTATATTTTATTACTATTCATGATAAAATTAAACTTCGACGAAAAATAATGAAAATTCACCCTAATATAATTTTAACACTACTTATTTTATTATTTATTTTATTTTTTCAATTAAATATCATAAATGTCTCAGGATTTATTTTTTAAAAATGTGTCCCATAAAAAGGTGGTAAAATTGAATTTTAGAGAAAATAAATATTTTTCTTCATAAAATTAAATTTATAATTACCATAATATTATAAAAAATATTATATGATTTGAAATACATTTGAGTGAATATATAACCTATAAATTTTATTAATATAGTTCATAATAACGATTAATTAATTTATTAAAATAAAATTCTTTTTAGGGGAGAAAATTCTTTATTATAAAAACCACATTTGTATCCAACAGGATTTTATTTTTATTTTTAAATAATTAGTAATCTACAAATACATTTTATAAACATATGTACACTTTATTTTCATAATTATTTTAATGTCATTCATTCCATCTATTTCAATGGCTTGGTGATAACGATCTCAATTAAATAATAATATTTAATCATTTGTTTATGATCGGGTTATTGTATAACATAATCCATTAAAAATGTTAAATTTATAAAGATACATATCATAATATATTGTGGTGTTACATTCTACCCTCCTTCAGTAAATTTCATCCTATCAATTTAAACATTTGACTTGAAATCATGGTGTTATCATTTTAAAATACACTTTTCAAAATCCCACATCGTAAAAGGTTTAACAGAAATATGAAAAAATTAGTGGGAATTGGAAATATAGACATTAAAGATATATATTACTATCTATTTCTAATGGATAGTGATAGATAACAAGGTCAAATAAAGGTTAACCAGAAACAAACCATAAATTTGGGATGTGTTAGAAGAAAATTAATTTCTCAATAAGAGAAATAAATAGATAAAATTTTTATTACAAATTATTTTTTTCCTGATTTGATTGATTCTCTAATTGTATATATATTTACTTTATAAAATAAAATTACATTATTTCTTTCCATTTCATAAGAATAATCTAATCCTTTTCTTGGGTATTGATCTATTTACACATCATTTTTTATTCCAGGAAATTGATATTCAAGAAAATTATTCATAAGTCATTCCATCATTATTTAAATATTTTATGAAATTAAAAAATATTATAACATTGTATCTTGTATAATAAATCATACTTTAACATTAAAAAATAACACACTATGTTCTACCTAATATATTCCATATGTATTTTACCTTAATAATCTTTATAATAGGACAATAAAAATAAATATAAAACCAATTATAAAGAATATAAATAAATTTCCAAAATCATCATAACATTACATTACCCAAAAACAAAATTTCACTGCTAATCTCACATGCCAAATATATGAATACATTGGTGACCATAAAATCATAATGAAAAGATGCATGAATCAAAAAATAAAATATCAATTTGTCAAAAATATTCCCTAAATGCCAATATGTAGTAAATAATAAATTGATAACATAAACCATAAAATTAATATCCAATTTCATGGTGGCCAATATTTTCCCATAAACATCTATTTAACATTATTATATCAACATTGAGCACATATTCAGGGTCCACTTCCCCAAAAAAAAATTTCTAGAAAGAATCACTTCTATTGGTTAGTGTTAATACATCTTTATAAATCCTTTAAAGGGAATTATTATATTATATTCCATATATATATCGTTATTTTTATATCCAAATAAAATATGTTTTCCAAGAAATTCATTAATCCAAATAATTATTCCACTTTATTTTGTAACCATTAATGATGATTAATAGCTACTTCCTTTCTTTTTTCATGTCTAGGCTCATCATCGTCAACAGTATAACCTTACCTTGTATAACCATGCTAATTATATTCATGTGTTTTACCCCTATGAAATAAGATTGCATAATTACAATATTTTCATTATTTAAAACATTTAACTGTAAATAATACCTTAGGTAGACCATAATTACAAACATTTAATTTTTCCTTTTAAACTTCTTACTTTATATCCTTCTTTTTTGTACCCAAAACATCTTCCTATTCCTATAATACATTCACTTTTCTGTTTCATCCCATATTCAAAATATATAAGAAACGTGATCTTCTTTTTTCAACATCCTTTACCACCTAATCTCTTAGATAAATTTATTATATTCTTCTCTGGTGAGTTCGAGAGTTGTTTGAGGGGTAAATTATTAGTCATATAATGTTACAATTGATTAGGATTAATAATACTATCCGTAAAACTAATAATTATTTATTTTGTTTTCTGATAAACACATTATCTATGACAATCTATGTTAACTCAGTTCCCTATGATTCTCACCATTGAATACAATTCAAATCATAGTGTGAGCAATACCGATCTTAGAGATATAGTCATGAAGAATCATTTATAGGATGTACAAATCATATCATCATCATCTAAAATAATGAGTCTATAAGTTTAACCTTGTTTATCCAATTTCATTACTAAATCAATATCCTGATACCATATACTTTTACTTTTGTAAAAGTGAATCATTGGGTCATATTCCCTAATATCGGTTTTCCCTAAATATAGTTCCCATGGTTTCTAATAAACATTATCTAAAACTAACTTTATTAGACCCATACCGAGTAGTTTGGAGCTGGTTCTATACATCATTCCATTCAAACACATAAAAGATTGAAATATAAAAGGACAGAATATTATTGTAGAATTGTAAAATAAATTAAATACTTTAATCCCATTTTACATTTGGAAAAAAAATAAATCATAATAGAAAACCCAATATAATAAACATTATCCTTGAAAACTCATTCAAATATCATCTCTTCATGACCTGGGTAAATGGAAAAAATTATTTTTTGTGGTCAAATCATCAATAAACGATGTGTTTAGCATTAGCAATAATGATTAATATAGAATAATCAAAATATATAGTTAAATAACTGAAGTAGATTTCATATAATCAATAACATGGGAATGAAACTAAACCATGTAAGTTCTAACTAATCGAATAATCACATGAAATATCAATAAATGAATACATAAGGACAGAATACATATCGATGTATATAAAAACATATAATCAAGTATTTATTCAAATAATATATTACTATCAAGACAGTGTACTTAGAATCTAAAAAATGGGTAACGCCTTAGCCTAAACCATATGTAGTTTGTCTCATGAAACCCATGGATGTATCAAGGGGACATTGTGGGCCCTCCCATCACATATGAAATTCATTACCCACAATCCTTTTTTTTATTTTTAAAATTTTCACTTCTTGGTTAAGTGGGAACCATACAAAATGAGCCATATGTTCACACATATCACACATCAAATTAAACCCCTACACACCACATTCAAGATTCAAAAGTTCAACATTCATATTTAGAAAATAAAAATTAAAAAATACATCCATTATCCACCTTTGTCCAAGAGATTACCCACATTAACACACAAACAATCATCCTTCATTAGGATACCTCAAACCAAGAGAGACGGTCATGTCGTTGTCGTCCACCATCATCATTGCAATCCTCATCATCGTCCTCACTGTCATAGAAGATAAATGGAATCTTCCAATGATTTCCAATTCATCTAAATACACCACCACAACCACAAAACCTATAAAACAAAAATTCATCCCTATCGATGATTGTATTGAAATCCTGATCTCATCCTAAAGAAGGAAATTTTTAGTCATCATAACCCAGAATGAAAAAAACAAAAAACTAGAGACGAACAACAAATTGCTAATAAAATAAAGAAATAAAAACTAAACAAACTCCCTAGAATAAGATATAATACTTATTTTCATATCAATTTCAACCATTTGTAAACACCATATGTAATAATGATATATGGTTTATTCAATAATAAATATATATATAATTCTAGATGAATGAATTAAAATTGAGTTTAGAAATACCTTATGAGATGTAATTAGTCCAATCATACACCCCCATTAAAATTAATGATAATTAAATTAATCATTCAATACGAAGAAGACAAATAAATTAATGATATTATATATCAAAGGTAATTATATACACCACACACAATAAAGAATTGGTGAATAATGAATGTATCTCATGGAAGTAATAGTGTGTCTACAAATCCTTATCTTGTATTTTTCTTCTGTTAAATTTATTTTAATCTCTTGTATAGTGGTTTAAAACGTGTTTTTGACTAATAAAAAATATATTCACCAATATGATATCATATATGATTATATTATATCATATTTTTTCTATTTTTTTAGTAATATTTCATTATTACTATAGATTCTTACGTTAACTTCTTCATATTCATATGGATGTTTTTGTTGGAACCACTTTGTGTATAAGTTTGTATTTGTTGTCAATAGTTTTCAATGAAGATCAAAATGAATAAGATCAAGACGTACTCCAATGAAATGGAGGAATGGAAGATCAAAATGAAGGAGATCATGAAGTACTCTAATGAAGTAGAGGAATAGTGATTCAGACGATTGTTGTAATGATCGTAAGTTCAAAGAACATGTGTCAAATGTGATACATTGTTTACAACAATGAAGAATGTGAGGTGCAATCAATCTAAGGATCCATCTGAGGATGATTAAAGAAAAATGTGGTTTTTGGATGAAGTCCATGCAATTCCTCTTTAATTGCATGAGGACCATGGGCTTTGATGAAGACCATGCAATTCCTCATTATTGCATGAGAACAATGGGTTTTGATGAAGACCATGTAATTACTCATGATTGTATGAGAACCATGCAATAGACTACTTGAAGAATTGAATCACATGGTTTGCATGAAGTAGATCATGATGGTTGATAAAGAAGACAATGTGCCAATGATTGGAATTCTAAGATGGTCGTGCAATGATTGGAATTATGAGATAGCCATGAACATCACATTGTCATAGAAGATGATGATACAAAAGTTATTCCTTCAAAGAATACATATCACAATAGTGGAGTTTGTGATAAAAGTAGAAGAGTTGTTGAAGGATACAGATCACCAAGATGAAGTGTTGTTGAGGTGATCGTGCATGTTGACAAAGCAAACAAACGACATAAAAATTTGTTGACAAAGTAGATTCCATGGTGGCATGTCGAGTTCAGGAACAGTGGATAATGATCCATGTTTTATTCGAGGAACATCGACAAAAGAATTGATGATATGGAGGCAGACAAAAAGAGCAGATACGAGGTGTTGCCGAGGTCTTGGAGGATAAGAAACTTGCATGCCATATGTTTTTGAAGATCTGATCATCAAAATATAGAAAAGGGATAAGGGTCGCGCATGTTTTGGTGAGGTCGCGTAGGTGAATTGTGTTTCATGAAGAGACATGCATGCTGATTCCTTGGAAGCTTGATAACTTGTGCGCCTATGGTTTTTCGAGATTAGAAGATCAAAATTTGGCAAAGGAATGTGGTTCGTGCAAGTTTGGAAGTCGGTCACGCAAGTGACTAGCAGGGGAGAGTGTTGTGCGCCGAGACTTGCGCGCCGATGGTTGACTTGCGCACCATCGCGCAGGGTGGTCAGATTGCCTATAAATACTGGACCACCCCTCTTCATTCTTCACCGGAGTTCAACACTTTTATAAATCAGAGCACTCGTCGCGCAGGTGTCGTGGTCGCGCAAGTGGTGTGAGTGGGTCGCGCGAGTGAAGTTGCGCGCCAGTGTGAGAGGTTGCGCGCCGGTTGTTGGATACACGCCCAAGGTGGTTTGGGAGAGAAAGGAAGTGGGCCGCACAAGTTTGTAGTTGGGGAACGAAGCATCGCGCAGGTTCTTTGGTGACACTTGCGCGCCAGTTTGGACTTGCGTGCCATTTTCATACTTGCGCGCTAGGCTTGAAAAGGAGAGCCAGATATTGTGGAAGAACGCCCGTCTTTCTGGAGTTTCATGAGAGCTGAAAGATTTCCTGATACTTTAGTTGCAAAGTGAGATTAAAGAGGAAATATAAATGATAAATGCATGATCTCATGCATACATGGTGAAATGATTCTGACGATGACAAGTAAGCTGAGTATCATTTATTGAGAAATCACATAAGTGATTGTGATTCCGGAAAACGTAGGCAAGGGGATCTAGTGCATTCAGTCATTGCACTAAAGAAGAAGGATTGAAATAAAAAGAGCATCAACTCTGAACCCTGATTCAAGAAAAGTCTCATGCTGAACAGGAGACACAGAACTTCATGTCTATCTATTGAAGATACCATCACGCCTATAAACTGAGTGTGACTTCACCAACGGCAGTGATCCAGGGGGAGTCAACGGGAGTGACCCAAGGGACTCAGTGAGATATCCCTAAACTTTTGTATAGGCAGTGAGCATGGGACAGAGTGACTATACCCGAACATTTGTAATCTACAGCTAGTGAAGCATAGTGGATTTTGGTACGACCGACAACCTTTTGGCGTATTCTCCTTGGACGTAGCCCTTAGTGTTGAACCAAGTAAAAATACTTCTTTCATCTCTCTTCATGTGAATGTTTAATTGCTAATCATATCCATCATACAGGTTTAAGTAGTTCCTACCAACGTGGGAACAAGATCCACCACTTTAAAAAGAAAAAGTTGCCACCCTGATTCACCCCTCCCCTCTTAGGGTGTCCCGTGGTCCAACAAGTGGTATCAGAGCGACAGGTTAACGTATGTTAGATACTATATAGTAATTCTAGTTATAAGAGGATTTGTGGTTCTTTCATAAAGTCAACAATGAAGAGCAGTCTTGATAATGATGCAGTCATTTCTGAGAAGAAATCTACATCTAGCAAGGCCATGACAAACAGGAAAAAGAAAGAGAAGAAGCAGATGAATAAGTCCTTCACATCCAAAGAAGATGTAGTGTCTTGTTATCCATTCCATTCCAATAATGAAGAATCATCAGGCTTGGAATGTATCGAGAAGGTGGATCAGAATTATTCCAGAGGAAAGGATGACACCCCTAATTCAAGCATTCAGGAAAAACTCAAAACATATCTGCATGATATTCTTGAAGAAAGGGTTGCTATTATTTGTAGCCTATTCCAATCTGTGCAGGTTGAGATCACTCGACTAGAAAGAGAAGCTGAAAATATGGAAAAGTGGTTGGAAACAAAAGTTATGGAAAGTATGAAGCTCACCAAATAGGTTAAAGTCTTTGAAGAAAACGAGGCAGTCAATAAGACTCTAAAAGAAAAGATCCATGCACTTAAAGCTAATCTGAAGAAGATAAATTAAGTCAAGAAATTTTTTTTGGAATAAAGTTCCATGAAATTCATTGAACATGACTATTTATTACAAAACAATCTTAAGATGCATGAAGATGAGGTTGAAAGATTGAAGAAGACTTGTGATGAAAAGATGATCATGATTGAAGATGAGAAGATCATCCTCAATATTGAGGGTCAAAAATTGGAAGCCCAGTTGACCAAGATTGAGAATTCAAATATTGAGACTTCACAAAAGAATGAAATGAGTGATGCTTGTACTCAATGTTCGTTGGAGGAATCTAAAGCTGAAATACCTCCAACATGTGACCAGAAGATTATGACAACTCTTGATTATCCACATCAAGAATCAGTTTCTATTGGTACTCAATATTCAATGGATGATTCTATTGTCAAAATACCTCAAACATGTGATATGAATATCATGACTTCACTAATTGATCCATCACAAGAAACTAAGTATGTGAAGGTACCATCCAAACCATCTTGCACTCATGTTTCTAAATACATTCCCACAATCAGTGCAGGCTGGAAGAAAAGTTCTAAACAAGTATGGGTGAGGAAAGGCGAGAGGAAGAAACCTACCACCATGACTAGGGTGGATGGGAAGAAAAAGGAGGATGTTGTTTCCTCAAATAGATCAAAAAAGATTAATAAGAAGTCCCAACTACCTCATATAGAAGATAAAAAGAAGGCAAGGTTTTTGGGTCAATGTTGGTGCTGCAACAAATTTGGGCACTGTGCACTAGATTGTTTTTATAATCCCTTACATGGAAAAGCACAGGGAAAGCCTATATCAAAGCGAAAGAATCCAGAAAATAATGATCAACATCCGCAGTTCCAGAAGCATCTGTTTATCGCAAACAGATTTGGAATTCGTGATAACATCTGTGATATATGCAACGGCAGTGGTCACAAAGAAGGCACATGTCCATATCAACTTGCTTTCACTATTGATAAGAAAAGAAGACCTCCAATTCCGTCCAAGTATGAAGAAAGTTCATTGGGAAGAAATCAGAAGAATATGGTGAACACACAATTCCCCAAGAAGATCTCAAGTACAGAAGCTGAGAAGACCCAGGATTTTAGATCCATGAAATTGAAGGGTCATTCAACCAAAAGAAAAACTAAGTGTGTTGAAACTTAGATGAACCCATGTGGAAGACCCAAACCAGCTGCAACAGTTCCAAACGACATATTGGTGATCTGTCCAAAAGAATTGAGAAGAATACGGAAACATGGAGATGAAGATGCCAAGGCTGGTGACAAAGGAAAATGAAAACTTTCACATGATGAAGACATAGTGCATAAGAGATTTCAAAAAAAGAGAAACACACGTTTCAAAGAGGTTTTGTGTGAGAGATGCAAGAAATCTGGTCACATTGAAAAAGGATGCCTAACCATAATACCAGATCAAGAAGCAGTCCTTAAGAGGAGTAATAATGTGTCATTCATGATGGTTGTTAAGAAGAACAATTCCTCGCACAAAGTAGAAGAGAATGTGAAGAAATCCATGTCACAACAACAGATGTCAGAACATATGATCAAATGTGCAGGCATGAAGACTGGATTGAACAGAGGAACTTGGTTGAGAAAAGAACCTCAACCATGCATCTCTTGTTTTTGAAGCAAGGAGGAACCACCTTATTCCTGTAATCATTTGCGTATTGTATTTGTGCTAATAATGCAGGGAATTGAAGGTGAAGCATGCTCTCAGGGGGAGAACCTGAAAAGTAGTGAATGTTGCCAACTCTTGATTGCCAAGCTAAAGAAGTTTCCATCCATAGTAGATTATTCAATTGATATTCAATGATTATGATGATGAAGGATCACTCTTGATGAAGATGATGAGGACTGTTTCCCTTGAGGGGGTGAAAAATGAAGAAGCTTCCATAATCAGTGTTTCAATCAATATCAACTCCAGCTAGACTCAAAAGCAGTTACTCTGTGAATTTCATGAAGAACATGTCAATGGAGAAGGTATGCCATTTCTCAATCTCTATCCCTTGGTTACTCAGATCAAAGATCATTCTACAATGTGGGAGTAACTGAATTGATCAGTGACATAAAAAAATGGATGTGCTCCAAGGTCACTTATCCTGCCAATTGCACTTGAATATGTTTGATCTGTTTGATGATGTCAGTGCAGGAGTTTCAAGTTGATTATTCAATATCACAGTTGATTTTCCTCTACCAGAAATAAAAGTGGTAAACCCTTGAAGACAAAATACATGAGTTCCCATCTAATGTTGGTATCAGGATCTGTGAATAATGGACAACCTTGTTGACTTAATCAAATCCTCTTGTTTTCTACATCGAGCATTACTCAAGTCAACATAGAGTGAAATGATTTATGAATCATTGCTTAAGTTTGGATTGATACCCTCCCTACCATGCGCTTTGTATTTCTTTTCGATAAGGGGGAGAGAAATTGAAATGACAGTTTGAAAAGAAGAGTTGATTGAAGAGAATATTATCATTTTCACATTGACAAATTCATTTCAGAAGATGTATAAGGTATTGACAACAAAATAAAAAGGGAGGGATTGTTGGAACCACTTTGTGTATAAGTTTGTATTTGTTGTCAATAGTTATCAATGAAGATCTAAATGAAGAGAATCAAGAAGTACTTCAATGAAATGGAGGAATGGAAGATCAAAATGAAAGAGATCATGAAGTACTCCGATGAAGTAGAGGAATAGTGATTCGGACGATTGTTGTACTAATCGTAATTTCAAAAAACATGTGTCAAAGGTGATACATTGTTTATAACAATGAATAATGTGTTGTGTAATCAATCTGAGGATCCATCTGAGTATGATTAAAGAAGAATGGAGTTTTTGGATGAAGTCCATGTAATTCCTCCTTAATTGCATGAGAATGATGGGCTTTGATGAAGACCATGCAATTCCTCATTATTGCATGAGAACAATGGGTTTTGATGAAGACCATGAAATTACTCATGATTGTATGAGAACCATGCAATAGACTAATTGATGAATTGAATCACATGGTTTGCATGAAGTAGATCATGAGGGTTGATGAAGAAGACAATGTGCCAATGATTGGAATTCTAAGATGGTCGTGCAAGGATTGGAATTCTGAGATAGCCATGCACATCACATTGTCATAGAAGATGATGATACTAAAGCTATGCCTTCAAAGAATACATATCACAATAGTGGAGTTTGTGATAAAATAAGAAGAGTTGCTGAAGGATACAGATCACCAAAAAGAAGTGTTTTTGAGGTGATTGTGCTTGTTGACAAAGCAAACAAACGACATACAAATTTGATGACAAAGGAGTTTCCATGGTGTCATGTCATGTTCAAGAATAGTGGATAATGATCCATGTTTTATTCAAGGAACATTGACAAAGGAATGGATGATATGGAGGGGGGGAAAAGATCAGATACAAGGCGTTGCCATTTCCCAATGTTTGCCAAATTTTTGGGCCTGAAAATCGGGCAATAAAGAAAAGTGTTTTTTGGAAAAGGGACTTGCCCACCGAGGTCTTGGAGGATAGGAAACTTGTGCGCCATATGTTTTTGAAAATCAGATCATCAAAATATGGCAAAGGGATAAGGGTTGTGCATGTTTTGGTGAGGTCGCGCAGGTGACTTGTGTGCCGTGAAGAGACTTGCACGTCGATGCCTTGGAAGCTTGATAACTTGCGCGCCTATGGTTTTTCGAGATCAGAAGATCAAAATTTGGAAAAGGAAAGAGTTTCGCGCAAGATTGGAAGTTGGTCGTGCAAGTGACTAGTAGGGGAGAGAGCTGCGCGCTGAGACTTGCGCGTCGTTGGTTGACTTGCGCGCCGTCGCACAGGGTGGTCAGATTGCCTATAAATACTGGACCACCCCTCTTCATTTTTCACTGGAGTTCAACACTTTGAGAAATCAGAGCTCCCGTCGCGCAGGTGTGGTGGTCGCGCAAGTGGTGTGAGTGGGTCGCGCGAGTGAAGTTGTGCGCCCGTGTGAGAGGTTACACACCGGTTATTGGCTGCATGCCCAAGGCGGTTTGGCAGAGCAAGGAAGTGGGCCATGCAAGTTTGTAGTTTGGGAAGGAAGCATCGCATAGGTGCTTTGGTGAAACTTGCACGCCATTTTGGACTTGCGCGCCGTATTGATTCTTGCGCCCAAGATTAAAAAGGAGAGCCAGATATTGTTGAAGCACGCCCGTCTTTCTGGAGATGCACGAGAGCTGAAAGATTGCCTGATACTTTCATTGCAAAGTGATATTAAAGAGGAAATCTAAATGATAAATGCATGATCTCATGCATACATGTTGAACTGATTCAGACGATGACAAGTAAGCTGAGCATCATTAATTGAGCAATCACATAAATGATTGTGATTCTGGAAAACGTAGACAAGGGGATCTAGTGCATTCAGTCATTGCACTAAAGAAGAAGGATTGAACTAAAAAGAGAATCAACTCTGAACCCTGATGCAAGAAAAGTCTCATGCTGGACAGGAGACAAAGAACTTTATGTCTATCTATTAAAAAGACCTTCACATCTATAAACTGAGTGTGACTTCACCAACGGAAGTGAGCCAGGGGGAGTCAACGGGAGTGAACCGAGGGACGCAGTGAGCTATCCATAAAATTTTGTAAAGGAAGTGAGCCTAGGACATAGTGACTGTACCCGAACATTTTTAATCTACAGCTATTGAAGCATAGTGGATTTTGGGACGACCGACAACCTGTCGGCGTATGCTCCTTGGACGTAGCCCTTAGTGGTGAACGAAGTAAAAATAGTTGTGTCATCTATCTACATGTGAATGTTTAATTGCTAATCTTATCCATCATACAGTATTAAGTAGTTCCTACCAACGTGGGAACAAGATCCACACCTTTAAAAAGAAAAAGTTGCCACCCTGATTCACCCCTCCCATCTCAGGGTGTCCCGGGGTCCTACAGTTTTTTTGTGTGAATCCTCGTTCTTCTTCTTAGGATATAGTTTATTCATCTCCAAAATGATATTTATGTCACAGATACAGAATTTTTTCATTATATATATAATTTTTTAATTATGAACATGTAAAATGTATCTCATCACATCGTAGAGACAGTAGGTCATATGTACGCACGAGCAATGATATCAATCTATTAATAGGTACAATATTAAGGAAGTGGGTTATATATTAATTATATAAAATCAATATCATTTAATATTTACCATATATATCCATTACATACATCATTAAAACAATACATGAATAGTGGTGACAAAAAAATTATGCTGCAGCATAGAGATGGTAAGCATTTTTTACCCACATATGGTGATTTCATTTTTCATCGGAAGTATAAATGGTGTAATTTGGTCATCACATAATCATAATATCATATAAACATAATGATATTATTATATTAATTATATGATATTGTAAAAATACATGAATATTATGAATAAGAATAAATTAACTTGAATTAGTCGGTAAACATGATCACATCTTTTTCAGTGGAACTTTTTTAGACTTCTTCTTAAGGGATATAAGGATGGTCTGTTTGGAATGCCTAGACCTCTAGAACATGGATAAGGAATTTTAGAAGATAATTTGGTAGAGTACGGTTGAACTAGAAGGCTCAATGTGGTTAATTTAAGGGAATTATGGAGTTCCCTTTTATATTTGATAAATGGTGCACTTTAAGTGTTCCTTGAAATGTTAAAATTTCATTAATGAAATTATAGGGTAAAATTGTTCAAATTTCAGTTATAGAATAATGGAAACTGTTGATAAAATATTTTGATATTGGTTTAATTTAATAAATTATTATATTTAGGAAATGTTATTTTTTTCAAAATTAACACTATTCGTTAATATGATGTCAAAATATAAAAACAATGATTAAAATTCAATCCAAATATTTTATTATATTTTATTCAGGTAATAATTATCTTATTCATTCATGTATAATATTAATTATCTCGATTTATATTTTTAACTATTTATAATATCATTTATATGACATCCCTTATATTTAACAATTACTGCATCTCGTTGTGCAAGCATTTAAGGCATTTATTTATTCACTAAATGTTAAAAAAGTTCAATGAATAATTTAAATATTTTATTTTCCAACATATTATTTTCAGCCAAAAATATATTTTGAGTAACCATATATTAGATAGATATAATATTTAAAAACTACAGTGTGAAATGATTAACATTCTTTTTTATAAAAATATTATAAGTTGTTTAATCTCATCCATATGGGTCCAAAAGGTCCCAAATTTGAACCAATAATGATTATGGATGAAACTTATTAATATAATAATATTTAACCAAATTTTTGGGTAATTTATGGGATCTTATTATTTTCATTAATCTTTTATTCATTTCTCTTATGCTT
Organism: Viscum album; assembly: GCA_963277665.1. NCBI lineage: Eukaryota > Viridiplantae > Streptophyta > Magnoliopsida > Santalales > Viscaceae > Viscum > Viscum album. Next base: position 1,911,253,217 of record OY728133.1, read on the forward strand.
GCACAAGCATAGAACCTACATTACATAAGAATTAATATAAATTATTTTATATTTATATATATTTAAAAAATTACTATCAATAAAATAAATTCATTGGTGTGGATATATTTCTATTAATTTTTTTATCATATATATTAACTCATATTCATTTCATGAAAACCAATTTATATTTTCAATTTGACTTTTCATGCCATGTGCAAGCATTGCACACTCATTTGGATAATATTCTTGTTATAGAACTCCATAAGTAGAAAATATTAGTTAAAATTATCATTAATATGTAATAATTAATAAAAAATTCATGGAAATGATTTTTAACAATCATTTTTTATCTATATTGAACCAATTTTACTTTTTCCAATGTTGCAAGGCATTGTGTATGCACTGAAAATGTTATTTTTATTATCTCGAAATAATTTATAATTTGTATGTTCTAAAGTATTTTTGTATGATATTTCAATTATATTTTCATATATTATTATTTAAATAATATTAATAAATTTTTATATAAATTATATGGTTTTATTATATAACAAAATATATTATATTTTATAAAAACTCTATTTTTTCCTATTCATCAAAAAATAAAACATATATGAAATAACCAAAATATTACACCAAGAATATTCAGTAATTACAATTTCAAAAATGATGTTTATTTTTGTATATTTAAATTATAAAAATTATAAAAACAACTTTTCTCGAAATTTGACCAATAAAAGGTTTTAAAATTGCTTTTTAGAGAACTTATAGCTTTTGTGCGTAAAATTGAATTTGTTTTCTTCATTAATACAATCAAAATTATTGGATGAATTGAAAGAGAAAGGAATTAATATATAATATAAAAAATAATTAATATCCTTCACTAATAGTGATTAATTATATTTACTAAGATAAAATTTCTGTTTTGGTATAAAATAGTTTTTTTATTAATACACATCGTTTATGTTCAATTGGTTTTTATTTTAACTTCTAAATAATTAGTAACTAATTAGTCAAATTTTTTAAAAAATTATACTATAATAATATAATATTGTTTTTCTCACTAATTCGAACCAATTCATTGGATATGTGATAAATATCATAATTAAATAATTATATTTAATTATATTTTAAGCTCAAAGTTCTGTGTAACGTATGCTGTCTAAAAAGTTAAATTTAAAAAGATACATACAATAAAATTGTGAGATTATATAGGTGAACACATAACTATAACTTTTCCAAATATTATTATATGATTATATTAGCACTAATAATCATATTATATTATAACTATATAAATTTATATCAATTTCCCATTAATGATAATTTAAATTAAATAAATACTGTAAGTTATTACAAGACATCCATGCTCCTCATTTATAAAATAACATAATTTCATTCATTTATTGGTAATGTTTATGAATTTTATATCTTTCAATACCTTACATTATACCTTCCTATATTCCTTACCACACTTCCTATAGCTTATTTTGTTTTCAAAATATCATCTTTTCCAGGAATATGGTGTAATTCCAAAAAGGGATCTCAATGAAGAGGTATAACTCTTAGTCGAGCATTTACAATTTCATTTCTTATTATACCTCCTCAAAATAAATAGTATCCATTGAAAATAATTAAAATATATATCTTTAATATACATAAAAATTTTTATGTTTATGACTTAATCATTATCCACATCCATCTAATTTTTTGAAAAACAATGATGATGCTCACACATATGAGTGGACTACAATATCCTCTAAGTGTTATGATTCATTTTCATCTCTAATTTACATTGATAGTAAAAATGTTATATTTAACTAATATATAATAAATATACAATATAATAAATATTTTATAATGTTGAATTATTATTTATCTTTCCTTCTTTCCATCGATCACCAAATGGAAACAATGTTCAAGTGTATGTAAGAACTTCCATCCCAGAGAATGGTGTAATTCATTCATCTATCTCTAAATTTTATTGATAAATATAAATATATATACATATAAAGAATATATATATATATTACTTGTGTGATGTTTGCACTTTTTATTATGATGAAACCATGACCAATTTACAAGTATCAAAATTATATAAATAAAACATCCCTGAAAAATGAAATAGTCAACAGCTGGAAACATTGTTTTTAAAGAATAATTGTTAATAAATGGATATTAAAATGTTATTAGTGTGTGATATATAATACTATAAGTATATATATTATTCAATTATATAATTATGAATAATGTATTTTATTATAATGTATGATAAACTGGTTTCAAATAATGTCTTCCTTGAGGTGTGAGTTTGGCATTACAATATCATTATTTACTGAAATTGCTCATGATAATATTTTCGATAATGAAAAAGCATGATATACTTTTGAATAATCCAATTAATATTATTATAATTTATATGTTTCAAAATATTAATTAGTCTCCAATTAATTTTCCTATCAAAAAGTTTCCAGGTGATGAAAAAATTATTTTTACAGAAATCTGACATTATTTCTGTCTTCAGTCGAAATTAATTTTTCATCTCGGTGAATGATTTAAAAAAAATTAAAGAACTATTTCAGTATTTTCCGTTGACTTTTTTATAAAAAAATAAAATATTAAAAAAAGAAAAAATTTATTAAAAGTAAAATTCCTATTGTTTTGACGAATGATGTAATTTTACCTTTTTACTAATAATGTGAAAGGAATATTTTTTTACATAAACAAAATGATTAAAATTTCTTAGTAACATAATAAATTATTTAATTTAATCTTACATTATAATTTTATGATTTTATTCACAATGAAATTATTTTCTTTAAAATTTGGAATAATTATATATTTTAAATAAGTGATATCAAAGTGAAATAGCTGTGTTTCTCAACAAATATATATATAGTCATTGATGTCTTTGTTTATCTATTATAAAATTTTTTGATGCAACATATAAACAACTATGGTATGACCGAATTATTATATCCAAATTTCATTATTGATGGACTATAATGATCACATTTCCCGATGATTCAATAAACCATGTCACTTTCTATTGCTAATTGAATTATGGATACACTATTACGAAACAGTTTTCAATTCAACAGGTTATACTCTGATGAAATGATGAAATGCTTAGGAAAATGGATTCCTTACCCAAAGTTATCGTATAAGTAATATATATTATGATTACATGAAGAAAAGGTTTATAATATTCATTATGTGTTTGGTGGACCCATAATTATGTATCCTTCTAAAACATTAGGCAAATATGGATATATAATAAGGCAATAAGGACAATAATATATAATGTACAACTTTGAAAAGGGAATCTCTTCACTATGACAGTTTTTAGATTGATCCATGACTCATGATATGATGGAATGTCGAGTGAACCTAATCCACTACGATAGTATTCTTAGTGAGCTTACATAAAGAAAATTATGTTCCCTGAAAATGTGTCTACCAAAAAATTATGCCATGATCCAATTTTATTCTCTCATTGCTCATGTAATATTAATTTTCTAGAATTGATATCGTATGAACTTAAATTACTTGTTCCATGAATCGCGATTATGATCTTTTATATAAATGTAATGGTATTCAAATTCTAAGCTCATATTCTTAAACCCTTATGATGATTGTATGTTTATGTGATAATTGATATCTCTCATGCTTAACATTATTGATATTTAGAGCCCTCCCTATCTTATGTATCCTTTCCACTGGTTATGAATAATTTTTTTATTTATGATATGTCTAATAAGTGTTATATGTATGTGGAACTTAGTGGTAGATATAATAGATCACTTATGAACCATCTGTTTATGTATAAAAGTTTCCAATGAAGGTAAATATATATGTGTCACCCATAGATCGAAATTTTATGTATTGAATACTCATATAATAATAAGTAATATTCGTGTATGAAAAGTACTAGCTTTAATACGTACTTCTCAAATCTTTGAAACTGAAACTCTCAAGGAACATTCCTCCATGTGTCATATTCAAAAACATTAATACAGTAGAGATTTACTAAACTATCTTGAAGAACATAATCAACTTTTACCAGAATAGAGACATCATCCATGATCCATAACCGCAAAATAAAAATTTTCAGGACTCTTAAACCAATAAAATATAACATTTAATGTTAAATAATTAAATATAAACATATTTCCAATTTTCGATGCAATTTAATCATTTTCACACACACTAATATTGCATCGTCCTCACATATGATTATTCCCTCTAAGAATCATTACATTGGTTACTATGTTAAGTAAATATTGGTTTCTTACATCAGATTAAATGGGGAACTAATATTTTATTTTAAATCTGTTATCCATTTATCTCATCATCCTCTTTGTATTGCTGATTATATTTCTCTACCAACCCATGTAATCCTCAGAAGTTCATATATATTAGCATCATCATATCTCTAAATCATAATCTCTAATACCACATCATCATATCACACCCTACTTCTCTTTTTCTCCATTTCCATATGTGATGAATGGAATAGCCCACAAATCCTTCCACTAATAGGAATTTATCTTCAATAATCACCGAAGGTATAAAATTCAGATAAAAATGATGTATTGCGCTCATTATATAAATTTTATTAATAAGTGATTATGTTCATCAAAAAATACCTCCAAATAAATATTAGCTAATTTATCCCAACAAATGAATTTAATTTCCTAAATGAAGAAACTTATGGGAAAACATGAAAAACCTAGGATGTCATCACGAAGTCCAACAACACTTGAACAACTCATAAAAATATAACATATATGCTTGACCACTATCAAGGTACTCTGGAAATTCAAACAACTACTTATATATATAGTGTTAATATATAGGTGTACACAATAAGATACTTTATGAATATTATAATGGAAATTTAATGGAACCATATTAAATCTCTCTAAAATAATAAGAGTATCCAACTCATTACCCGTGTAGGTAAAACATTATTCAATACTCACAAATGACCTCTCACCATGCATAACAGCTATGTAATCCATTCAATATAAAAACCTTAAAAATAAGATGGTTATTCCACTCCCACAACCCTAGAACCATATCACTCTCATTAAACACCACCAAATGCATTATACATGAATCTATTGAATAAGTAATACTACATGCGTAGACATGTACCCTATTGAATAAGTCAACACATCCCATATATATTAACACACCAGGATTGGTAATAATGGTTAGTGGGAGGATGAATTAATAAACTATTGATTTTCTCACCAACCAATATGTTGGGGAGAAACCCATAACAAAATACATTTGAGAGTAGTCTACCAGCTTGAATCAGTTTTTCGGGTATATGATATTAAAAAACATGATGAATTGTATATCAAAAAACAATACTAGTGGAAATCATATACTGATACACTATAGAATTAATTAATTTCACACCTGATAACCTGATATCCACTAATAATAGAAAATAAGATATATCTCATACCAACACATATAAATCAGAGTCCATAATTAATCAAATTTTATTAGAAGTTTTATAAATAAAATTTTAATTTTCTACAATATCATTACTAGTTTTATCATATCATGTCATCTATTATATTGGATTTTATAATTCTTCATTTATATAATATATTTTCATCAAATTCTCACAGCCCATAAAATAATCATCTCGTTCATTTTATTTAACATTTCATTTCAACTATCATCAAAAACCATCAAATTAATTCATTTATAATCCATTTTACTTCTATATTGATGGAATTTTAGAAGATGAACTCATGTACCAAAAAGAAGTTTTTCTCCCAATGTATTATAAACTGCAACATGTGGTTGGAAATCACAACAATATACCATTAGGAAAACCAGTCACCAACAATAAATCTATAAGAAAAAATGGAAATACCATCACTACACCATTATCCATCAAATAATCCATATCCCTACCTGAAAATTTTGAAATTAGAAAATCTCACTCTAAATATTTTCCACAATCGAAGTATAAGTGTAACACCCTAAGATTTTATAGAATATTTTCTACATTTTTTTAATTTCTTGATAGTTTATGATAATAAACACCAATTTATTATTTAATTATATGAAACAAAGGAATTATATTTTATTAAACACAACATTTCTCTTAACTTGTGTTATATACTGCACTCAATATTTAATGTTCTATACATATAAGAAATTTATCATGGGAAAATTGTTTTCTCATTATGTATGCATGTTTAATTTAAAATTTTATTCATCCAATTAATTTTATTGATCATGGAAACATGTCTAACCTATTTTGAATCAGAATATTTTTTATTTTGTAATAATTTCAACATAATTTTTTTAATTTGTAATAATAAAATATATAAAAACTAATTACCACATTTAAGGTGAAAATTGGTTTTCCTGTGGATAAACTAAAATATTAGGGGTAAAATGACCTAAAAACATGTAAAATTAAAATTTTCAAGACATGTTTTATCCTTATCACTTATAAGGTCATTTGATGGCCTATTTTGGAGACTTCCCACATTTGAAAAATGTGGATACACATAATTCATTCCAATAATTCCATGATTCTCCCCTCTTCCACTTATTAAAGTCCAAACTCTCTCATCTCTTATTAAAAACTTCAAAACCCATTGTTTTTGTAAAAACATACTGAAATATGATCATTAATTCCATACCCTCATCCTGTCACGAACCGAATCTGGTCACTGCCAAAACCGGCACCCGACCCGAACCGTGGCAAGTCCCGGAAGACGTTCTTGATCCCCATGTGCTGGCACAAATTTCCGGGTATCAAAAACTAAAAATTGGGAACATTTACCAGAGTTTTTATACTTAAAACAACAAATGAATCCAAGAAATCAAATCTGGATTTTTTTTAAACCAAAACATGTTTTACTAAAATTCAGAACTGAATTACAAAATTTTAAAAAAAAATTGAAGACCATTACAAAGGTACAGACCCATGAAATGATAGCCCAATAACCTCCACATGGAAAGAGGCACCTCCCTCAAGCCTTCTCCATGACACTGCATCACGATGGACCGCTAAAACCCCGAACAAAAGGCATAAAACATGTACCCAAACCTGTGATATACCCAAAATTGTAATTTGGGTGTGAGATAAAGCCCAGTAAGATACCACCACTATGATATTCCATGTTATAAACATTTCATGACAAAAATCAGTGCATTATTTTGTAAATAAGAAATGCTTGTTACAATTTTTCTAAAGGATGCAATAATAAATGAAAGCAGTTTTCGTGTGGGAAAATTTTAAAGGACCAAAAATTATAAAATAAATACCAAACCTACTGAATTTTCCAGCCAGAAATATCATATACCGACGGTAAGTACAACGGATCTAATGAGCACAAACAATGGGAAATAACACATGGGCAGCAGCTCGTTGTGGGTCCTAGGTACCTCGTATCTCGGTGAAAGTAACCGCCAAAAAAATCTGTTCTCGTGCACGAGCCACTAGTAGAGAACATCCCCATAACCTTGTGGTCCCCAATAATCATGATCGTCATATTTTATTTATAGTTGTAAGTGTCAATCTTGTTATGTGAAACTTAGTCCAAACCCCAGGGGATCACTAGCATAGTAGTACACGTCCACCCACCTAGATACCCAGGTTTCCCTCTTGTGCCCAAACAAGTTCGACAAGGCATGAAATATAATTTTCACATGAATATATCTTTTACACATCAAACATTAATTAAACTTCCCACACATACATCACAATAGTCACAAAATCTACTTTTTCGTTTTAATGCGTTTTGAAATCAAACTCGCACCAAAGTTTCCCACAACACTTTTCACCTTTCTTTAACACTTCCACATATCCTTTAAACAATTATATAAAACTATTACAAGATATAAATCTCACATAACATCCCACACACATGTTACATAATACCCTTCTCGCCTTACAAATTCATTTTATCAATAAACAAACATGAAACATCCCACATCCGTGTTTCGCACACAAAACCCAATTTAGTATAACATTTCAGCAATTTATAAAACATTAAAATAATTTTTTGACATATAAATTCACCACTTTACCAATAAAAACCACATTAGGTGAACATACTCCACCCATCAGTACATATACACCATTTTCCAACTTTGTTTAACCAAATAAAACATTTGCAATTTTTATAAAACAAACCCAAGAGGTATAACCATTGTTTCAACACTAAACCAATTTCAAAACCCTCATCCAAGAACAAAATCATACCAATACCAATCCAAAACATAATTTTCATCCCTAAAACAATTATTAAACCTCCCCCAAGTGATATAAAAATACATCGAATAATACCACAAAGATACACATGAAAAACACACGTTTTTACAAATCACCTTCACGAAGTACAACACGGTTTTACACCTTAGACTCATTCAAAAACCACCTTTAATGGGCCACACGACAACAAGTAGTTAACAACCCATAATTTTCATCCCCTTTCAAGACTAATAATTCACTTTCATATGTTATAAACTAAACCCAAACATTACCCCAAGAGTCACACATGAAAAGTACCCAATTTCAAGGTAAAATGCAACTAAAAATTAAATGTTTATCCAAATCTTTCAAAAAAAATTTCACATCACACAAAACAGATTATGAACATTATAAATTAATAATCCAAGCAAGATAACTTGTCATAAAATGGCTACACATGGAATCACCTACCTTTTGAGTCGAAACCCTCAAAACATGGTGTGAAACCTTAAGCACACCACTACCGCACCACAAGGAATATAAATACAAGCCTACACCACCAAAAATTGTTCCAAAAGATACCAAATCAGACCTTAGGATCTAAATCCAACTTTTGGACATGATTAACTTCAAGAAAGAGGAAATAAAACTAAAAGAGGATGGAAGGAACTAAGAATGAATTCCATTACATGAAATATCTTGAACAAAATCGGCTCCAATCCACCAATATTTGAATCATGAAGTACCCTAAAATGGTATGTTGGATTTAAGGATTTATATTAGGTCATTTGGGGACTGAATTTGGGGAAAAATATATAAAATTTATGTTGTTATGAAAGAATCATTTTACCTCATCAAATTTGGTTGATTTGAGAAATATTGCGAAAGATCTCCCTAATTCGTAGGGTATATGAGCTACAAAGAGGAAAAATCACTAATGGGAGTTCTTCTGAGGTGTTTGGCTTCATCTGTCTGTTCCAATCACTGATTAACAGTAACCAATGAATGCAATATTGATAATTTTAATAAAATATTTAATGCAGGAAATGGGCCTACGGGCAGGCCCATTACCTTAATCAAAAACCCAAATCCATCGTGATTTTTGATTTCTATGTGGTCCAAAGGTGTATGGTGATTTTAATATATCCTGGTATTCCAATTGGGAAGTTTAATGGGTATAAAATAGTAAAAATTGAATGAGTTATAGAATAAACGAAATTTGTTTTTAAATCTGGAATTGGGCTCACGGTTTGGCCCAAATTTTTAAAACCCACAATTTTCACCAAAATGAGTGGTAAACCCCCAAAACCTAATCAGGAATGGAAATTAAATGAAAAATAATTAAAAAAATCACGGGTGTGACAATTCTACCAACCGTAAAACTTTCCTCCCTCGGAAGGCCACGTCAATGACAAAGCAAAAAACCAAGCTCAATAGAAAGGCAGAAATGGACTCCTTTGCTAAACATCGCCCCCAAAGGCCAAAACACCTCAACTGATCAATTAAGGAAGGAATAATTCACAGCCAAAACATACACCTCTTTACTAAAATTATCTATAAAATAATGATTTATCTTAAAATAAAACTCCATTAACACTATCTGAACAAGGCTCAAGAAATTTACCCAAACAGACAAGAACATCAAACAAGGTTACACTTACCTTGATATAACTAAACCATTGGACACTCTCTAATCCCAACGTTTACCCAAGGAAGTTGTATATGTTTATATATCCCGGAATGAGACTACCCACTTCCAAGATAAGACCATGTATAAAAGTGAGTTATTGGTATAAGGATACACAAGTGGGCTCCCCAACCATAAGAGACAACTTAAATTGTTTTCCAATACAGAATCAAGACACTAACAAAGGAGCCCTGATAAAACTCCCCAGTATAAGGGGTAGAATCCCATTATGAATTTTCAAAATAATATACATGAGACTCATAGTGGGTCTCCCCACCATAAGAACAAACCATCTTAACTGACCAATATGGGTCGGCACAGAAAACCCCAAAACATAAATACTTGGGATAGTCGCACAGTTAGCTTGCACATGTTGGGAAACTGTGCACTAACCATGTGGGTCCTTATACCTACATGGTTTTCTGGGGAATGGTTACTTCTAAATGTTCACTCAACATTTCATGAAAAATCTAAAACCTTTCCCTCGAACCCAATGGAAACCAAGGAGGAAAAAAGTCATTGGGAGATAACATGGGAATGAGGCCCTCCACCATTTTCCACCCAAAGATAACAAAAGAAGAAAGATGACAACACCAAATGTTTAAAATATTCCCCTCTCTCAAACTGAGAATAGTTCTTTGTACAAGTTTATGAACGACACTAGTATTTCCTCTGACTAAGTACCAGCTTCTCTCTGGGACCTATGGCTGGAGATAAAATGATTAAAGCATCTTCGGCCTCGTAGTTAGGATTTGGAAACCCCTAAATAGAATTTCTTCTTTAGATGCTACAAACAACTACATGAAATCCCAGATTCCTTCACCAAGGAAAAACACACTCCAGAACTCACTTTACCCTAACATGGAATTTCACTAAAATAAGTGTTTAGAGGATGCACTCACATCACACCTTATTTTTTCAAGTGAGAAACAACAGAAATAAAGGACACATATTAACACTTTCCTATAAAACGGAGGATGTCGAGATCTCCCAAAAAGAGAAACACTTCTGAAAATATAGACTCAAAAAATATTGTACAATTTCACCTTTAAAATCAAATGAGCACGCGACATCATAACGCGTCACTGAACATGACCAAAGCGACTCATAGAAATAATACAAGAAGGGGGCCTTATACAACATCTCCAAATATAACAGCATTTTAGAAAGTATCCATAACAGCCTCTCGTGGCCAGATTTCCCACACTGGTGTTCTAACATAAACCCCTTCTTCGAAGTGATTACGAAGGACTCAGAGGCCTTCTTAGACACTATCCATACTGAAAACCCCAGAAAACTTCCACCTTTGGCGAATCTGGTATCTTAAGAAACTAAGGTCTCTTTTAACTATCCACGAGCACTCTTCCGCAAAAAGAGGATCTGAAAAAAAAACAAGAATGTAAATAGTGTAGACTCATTCTATAAATCTCCAGAAAAGATTCCTTACATTGATCAACTGGAGGATTTTCCAATGGATAAAAAATCCGGGTTGCACTTCAGTTGTGCACTAACCCTTAATGGGGGCGTACCCTATCCAACAGGAGAACTCAAGGACCAAACCAAGATGCTCCATTGGTAAAACAATTCCACAAAACAGATCCAAACACATTAATGGAACCACCGTAAAGGGTTACTGAAACATATCTCATAGGAGGCTAATAACCAGTCCTTCTACACAACTTACGGACCAAACAAAAACCCAAAACACAGTTTGAACAGGAGGGGTTCTTGGACACAAAACATCCGACGACATCATCATTTTCAAAAAACACACAACATACACCATCCCAAAAAATTCATCAAGACATCATTTTTTTTAAACATTTCTTTGAAAACCAACAGTTCAGCGGTTAGCGTATCCACCAATGGTACCCCATGGGCCTCACAAATGCATGTTTTTGTGCCACACCGGGCACCCTTTTTATATTCGTCCTGGCACTCATCCAGTCATCGCATCAACCATCCATAATCTCATATAACCCCATGAATGTGGTCTATCATTGAAATACCAAAGGATTAAACTAAAATTCATTCCACTTTTCAAACACAAAACGGTCAACCAACCCATCCTTTTTATCAAAACTCTTAACAATGAGATCCAAATCCCAATTCACATCTTACAAAACTTTTCATAAGGAAACTAACATTTAGAAAAGAACTCACTATAAAGTTATTTACATCAATTTGAAAACATATCATCCCATTAAAACACCCTTTAATTTTTTAGAAAACTATATTGGAATCACTTTTGAAAACCAACATCAATATGGTTCCTGATTTCAAAAGATGTGTAAGAACATTATTTTCCATTTCAAAACAATTCTGAAAATTCAGTTCCACCATTTCATAAATCAAACCATTCCCTATTTATTTGAAAATAATTTCACAAAAACATTATGCTTCGTAAAACCAAGTCACATTAAAACCAAAGTTCCATTATTTCAAAACTAAAGCACAATACAATGCGAGAGGAAACTAGTTGTAGTTGGTGACTTGGACATATTGTTGGCAGCCATATTCTAATCACATAACCATCACAGAGAGTGTTCTAGGGAATATCCCCAGCTCCACATTTCTTCCCAGGCCCTGTGAGCTCACTCAGACCATTAACCCAACCCTCTTTTCATTTCCCCTAATCATCATCAGACCAATAAAACCAAAAGACATAGATAATTCTCGACGTCCCCTGGTTACTTGATTCCCAACATGAGGTGTGGTGATCAAGCACACTTCCCATTATCGGAATTTCATGTCTCGAAAATCTTAACTTCGGACTATCCTGACTATTTCCCAAATAACATGACTCAAATAGAGCAAACCTGCCTCTGATACCATTTTTTCAAGAAGTGAATCTGGTCACCGCCCAAACCGGCACCCAACCCAACTCGGGGAAAGTCTCTAAAGGCTTTCTTGATCCTCATGGGCTGTTACAAGTGCTCGGGTATCAAAAAATGAAAATTGGGAACCATTGAACTGATTTTTTATACTTAAAACAACAAATGAATCCAAAAAAATAAATCTGGATTTTTTTAAAGAAAAACATCTTTTACAAAAAATCATAACTGAATTACAAAATTTTGAACAATGTTTGAAGACCATTATAAAAATAAAAACCCATGAAATGATATCCCAATAACATCTACATGGAATGAGGCACCTCCCTCAAGCCATCTCCACGACACTGCATCACGATAGACCACTAAACCCCCGAACCAAAGGCATAAAACTTGTACACTAACCTGTGATATAAAATAAGCAAGTATAATTACACCTAAAGGTGTAAGTAGGGTGTGAGTGAATTCCTTGTAGGATAACACCACTAATATATTCAATGTGATAAAAATTTCATGACAAAAGGCATTGCAAGTTTTTTAAATAAGAAAAGATTGTGAAATTTTTTCTAAAGGATGCAATAATAAATGAAAACAGTTTTCATGTGGGAAAATTTAAAATGACAAAAAATTATAAAATAAATACAAAATATAATGAATTTTCCAGGAAAAATAATGTATACCGATGATAAGTATGAAGGATCTAATGAGAACAAGAAATGGGAAATAACCCCTAGGTACTAGCTCGTTGTGGGTCCCAGGTACCTTGTATCTCGGTGAAAGTAACCATCACAACTATCTGTTCTCGTGCATGTGCCACTAGTAGGGAACATAACCATAACCTAGTGGTCCCCAATAATCATCATCATCATAGTTTATTGAGAGTTGTAAGCATCAATCTTTCTAAGTGAAACTGAGGCCAAACCCCACAGGATCACTAGCATACTGGTACACGTCCACCCACCTAGATACCCAGGTTTCCCTCTTGTTTTCAAACAAGTTTGACAAGGAAAGAAATAAAATTTTGACATGAAAATATTACTTCCACATCACAAATTCATTAAACATCCTACATGTATGTCACACATGTCATAAAATCCACTTTTTCATTCAAATGCGTTTTGAAATCATACTCACACCAAAGTTTCCCACAACACATTTCAACTTTCATTAACACTTCCACATATCCATTAAACAATTTTATAAAACTATTAAAAGATATAAACCTCACATAACAGCCCACACACATGTCTCATAATACCCTTATCACCTTCAAAAGTAATTTTATAAATAAAATAACACGAAACATCCCACACCCGTGTTTCGTACACAAAACCCAATTTAGTAAAAAATTTCACCAATTTATAAATCATTCAAATAAATGTTTGAGATCTCAAATCACCACATTACCATTAAATAACCCACATTAGGTGAACAAACTCACCCAAACTGTACATATACCCCTTTTTATAACCTCGTTTAACCAAATAAAACATTTGTAATTTTTATAAAACAAATCCACGAGGTATAACCATTGTTTCCACACTAAACGCACTCCAAACCATCATTCAAGACAAAAATCATACCAACACCAATCCAAAACAGAAGCTTCATCCCTAAAACAATTATTGAACCACCCCCAATTGTTATAAAAATACATCGAATAATACCACAAAGATACACATGAAAAACACACGTTTTCGCAAATCACCTTCAAGAAGTACAACACGGTTTTACACCATAATCTCATTCAAAAACCGCCTTTAAAGGCCCACATGACAATAAGTACTTAAAAAACCAGAATTTTAATTCCCTTTCAAGACTAATAAATCACTTTCATATGTTATAAACTAAACCCAAACATTACCCCAAGAGTCACACATGAAAAGTACCCAACTTCAAGCTAAAATGCAATTAAAAATTAAATGTTTAACCAAATCCATAAAAAACATTTTTCATAGCACACAAAACATATTATGAACATTCTAAATTAACAAAACAAGCAATAAAAATCGTCATAGAATGGATACACATGGAATCACCTACCTTTTGAGTCGAAACCCTCAAAACATGGTGTGAAACCATAAGTGCACCATTACCGCAACACAAGGAATATAAATGCAGACCTAGACCACCAAAAAATGGTCCAAAGGATACCAAATCAGAATGTAGGATCTAACCACAACTTATGGAAATGAGGATCTTCATGAAAGAGGAAATAAAACTAAAAGAGTATGGAAGGAACCAAGAAGGAATTCCCTTACATGAAATATCTTGAAGAAATCTGCCACAATCAACCAATATTTGAATCTTGAAGTACCAAAAAATGGTATGTAGGACTTTAGGATTTAAATTCGGTCATGTGGGGAACGAATTTGGGGGAAATATATAAAATTTAGGGAGTTATGAAATAATCATTTTACCTCGTCAAATCTAGTCAATTTGAGAAAGATTGCGAATGATCTCCCTACTCTGTGGGGTATATGAGCTCCAAAAAGGCAAACTCGCTAATTGGGGTGCTCCTGAGGGGTTTGGCTTTAAGTGGGATGTGGAATTTCTGAGAAACAGTAAAAAATGAATGATATATTTAAAATTTAAAACAAATATTTAAAGCAGGAAATGGGCCTATGGGAAAGCCCATTACCTTAATCAAAAACCCAAATCCGTCATGATTTTGGATTTCTATGTGGTCCAAAGGTATATGGTGATTTAAATATATCAGGGTATCCCTATTGGGAAGTGTAATGGGTTTAAAATAGTAAAAATTTAATGAGTTATAGAAGAAACGAAATTTGTTTTTAAATATGGAATTGGGCTAGCGGTTTGGCCCAAATTTTCAAAACTCACTATTTTCACCAAAATGAGTGGTAAACCCCCAAAAGAAAACCAGGAATGGAAATAAAATGAAAAAAGAATAAAAATAATGGGTTTGACACATCCTATGGAAATATTTTTTGTCATGAATCTCTCTAATAAAGGATTTACGTGTAAACCAAATGAGGATCTCCCAAGAAGAGGTAAAATTCTTAAACATGTATTTTGTTTTATTTCATCATCCACATAATTAAATTTTTTCCAAATATGATAAAATAATAAAAAATGTGTCAAAAATATTCTAAAATATTACTATTATAAATTCATTACGTACCGCATCTTTACTTCCAAAAAATGTTATATTTATTTACATTACTGTTTGTGGTGGATTATTACCTTACGAAGTGATGTTATTTGTTTTCCATCAACACCTATAATATAAGGATATAATAATTCATTTAATGATTATATATATGATATTTATGATTTTATCATAGCTCTAAAATTAATATTCCAAATATAATTTCATACATACCAACCAGTTGAAAAATAATAAAGTCTCATATGGGTATGGTAGACTACCACCTCGCGAGTCATTGTAATCTTTTTATTATTTTTATTTTAATTAGATGTTAACAAGGATATATTAAATGAATAAATATGATATTTTTAACATATTTGTAATTGATTATTATTTTATTATATAGACCTTCTGACCTTCCATTCTATGGGAGTAAGATAATTTTGCACATGTGTACTGGGGACTACTGCCACGTGAAGTGAGGTGATTCGTTTTTCACACACGGTAAAAATTGAAGGTTATTAAAATATGAATAAATAAAAATATTGGATAAAAATATTAGATAAAATAATTTATAAAATGATGATATATTAATCAACATTCATTATTCCAATCCGCAATGAAAATTGAAACTCTGTTTGTGTTTTCATACGGTCTACTATCTCTTTAAACAGGGTATTTCATTTTCTATCTATAACATATATAGATTAAAATAAATAAATTTATAGTATATATATTTTATATTTATATCTTGGTAATAATTATATAATTTATGAAACTATAATAAAAGTATGTTGAAAAAAATGGAAGATAAAAACCTACATGAAAAACAATGTGGTTGTTAACCGAAATGTGATTTTACTAACGAAATTATAATAAACAAGTTAAAAGGTCTTAAGTAAATAATATATTATATTAGTTATGTATAAATGTTTATTTATTATTCTATAATAGATTTATAGTATTCTTTTATTTATTATAAATGATGTTTTTATGTGTAAAAAAATTTCAGACTTATGGTCAAGGATTTTCCTATCATTTTTTACTTTTGTGATACAGATTCCATGTTCACCGAAAAAATTTATTTAGTGGGTTATATACATAAAATGATTTTATTTTATGATTATTATTTTGATAATTATGGGTATTGAAATATCCATTTTAGGATATATCTTGCATGGGGTTTATGGATCAATAGGTATCAAAGTGGTAAGGGATTTTTTTCTTCAATTTTTCTTATTTTATACATATCATGTGTAATGTACCAATAATACTAATAAGGTATATATACTACCGCTTTAAAATATAATTTCCATAAAATAGTTATATAAATAATACTTAATATTGTATTTTATTTTATTGTTTATTGATTTTAATGATTCAAATGATACAAAACTATCAAGGGTTTGATTTTAAAATCTCGTTATTTATTAATATTGATTATTATTACACATTAAATACTAAAATCCTCTTACCTTTTTAAAAATAAATCCATCATCATTGTTATCATATGTTTATTTATTTATAATACATTTTCCAGTCATTTTATCTTATTTATACATTCAACATTCGAAAATATGTTTTTGAAATAAAAGAGACATTAATTCTCACTTTAGCCAAAAATTCTTTTTTCTTCCATATCCATGTTTTCTAAAAAAAATCTTAAAATTTAAATAATTTTATACTATTTTTTAAATTGATTATTACATATTATTTTTATTTTTAAATATAATATAATGTAATATTCATTTCATTTTTAAAATATGGTTATTTTTTCCTTTAATGAAATTTGAATGGAATCATTATTTTAAATGTGTTTCATTTACCTTTTCCAGGACCATTTAATGTTTTAATGTTTCTACTATACATTGAAATGTATTTTTTTTATAGAAAACTATTTCCAAAATGTTTTAAGAATCTCTTGTTTTAAAATTTCGATTTCAATGGAAATTTTATTTTCCCCGAGAAAATTTTTAGATGATTTTAAACATAAATTTATATGTTTACAAGGATATTTTAAAATAAATATATTTTATAAATATTTTATTTATTTAAAATAATTATTCAATGTGATATTATTATTTCCCTAAAGATCTATTTTATACAATATAGAAATATTCTTTTATATTATTCAATTTATATTTTTAATTTAAATTATTTTAAAATCTTTTATGTTTTACAAAGTTTTCCACAAAGTGGAAATTATTTTTCCCTCGATAGAAATTTTAATTTATATTAATTTAATATTTATACTATATTTTAGATAACATCCTTCGATGATACTTATTTGTTAGATTGGGTGTGATCTCAGGAAGACACTATTATTCATTCCCAGAATGGTTTATGTTTATGATAATATGTTTTTTAGAACCATATACTTTTTTCATGGGTTATATTATGATGAAATAATGATATTATTAGAAAACTAATTTTTTTCATGGGTAATGTTTTGATGGAATGTTTTATAAAACCTATTTCTATTCATTGGTTCTAACATGATGACAGTTTTTATGATCTTATGGAACATGTAAGTTTGATTATAATTATGCGATGGGTTTGACCAATATCTCTCACTAATTAAGCTGGTAAGGCATTTTATCTCCTGGAATAATAATCGGAAAAAGTCTAAGGTCTCCATCCCTAATTGTTAATGGGTGTCTCATACTCCACTATAGAAACACATGAATCCCCATACCTAATGTGAAATACTAGATTAGTCATGATCCACTATGTAATTGTTCTTTATTGTTAACATTGAAAAATTAAATATATTTCAATACTTATGATGGTTCCACACTTTTTATTATATGATCAACTGGTTCATGATTGATTTATGATTATTTATAAAACTTATCACACATATTTTCTAAAAGGATATGGTTTTATTCCATGGTTGATGATTATGATCTATTATAGTTTTGGTGTGTTCATTGTAAGTTATATTCATGATCAGATACCCAAATTAATATATTATGAATTTATATGATCGTAGATTACTATATTCTATATATATCATTACTAACCATTTGATCTTAAATTTTATTTCGTTTCCTTCTCTATTTTATGAAGAATTGTTTTGATAGGGTATGCAAACTGAATTACAATGTGAGAATATATTTATAGGATTGGTTGAATATTTTCTATAGAATATGAATATTGTGATTGTAGTCCCCAAATACCCTAAATTATTATAGTCCTCATGCTTGTTTTTATCGAATTTCTAGAATATTCATATAAAATGATGTGATATTAATGTATTAAGAGACTAGGACCTTATAATTATACTATTATAATTGAATATGTATCAATAAATCACATATCTCATATTATGTGTTCGAAACATGCCTAATATTTTTACCACAGTAGGTTTCTCAAAAGAAAAAAATAAGGAATTATGAAATCAAAAGCACAATCAAAGAATAAATTTTATTTTTATCAAGGAAAACTCAAAGGGAAACCAATGAAATAATAACCATTCATATATGCATATACAAAACATGGACTAGATAATGTAATCGATAATATTTAATTCAATAAAAAAATTATGTTAATATCATTTAAAAAAGGAACATTTTGATTAGGTTTTAGCAATAATAATATGAAAAACAATATCAAAAAATTTCCATTAATGAATAGTATAAATGATCCAACATCACTTCCATAATCAGATATTTTTATGGATGAATTGAAATTAAATTCATATGAGTCATTTATAATTAATTTTTTATTACCAAACTTATCATTTTTTAATCAATTTCAAGATTTTATATCATGAAATGAAACAACATGAATTTTAGTAATCATTTACACTATCTAGTAGTTATTAAAAGGAATCCAATATAGCATAAACCAAATGTAATAAATTTATCACATTAAATATTTTTTATCCATTAATTAATATATTATTATGATAATTTTTATGAATCCACTACTAGAAAAGGCCATTATAGAATGTTAATCTAATAGTTTTATTTAAATTAATGAGTATTCAGGAATCTCGAACCCAAAACAATGATTTCAATGTTCTTTTTTATTGAATAGAACAAATTGTTCATATATTCAAATCAATCCTACAATGTAGAACCATATTCAAAATGGAAATCCATTATGTATCCTCAATGAATATTAAATAGAAACACTGTGAATATCAAAGGATAAAAATGAATCCTAATTATATAAATAGAGAATATTAGATGGAATATAAATAGAGAAGAATAAATCTAAACATGGATCACTCATGGTTCATTATCTGGAGGATGGGGGATAAAGCTAATAAAATGTGAATAATGGTATCTAAAAGGGATCTTATAATGCTATATGTTTCAAAGAATGATGGGGTAAATTTGCTACTTTTTATTAGACTTTCTATTTAAAATAAGTTTTTAATTTAATATCCCCATAGTTCTATATATCTGATGACACCATAGACCCTATTATTCTCAATAAAATTATTATGTAATTGGGAGGAACAGAACACAATGTTATTTAATCATACCACAATTTTTAATCTGTGACCCAAATCCCCTCATAACTCCACATGATCTTATAAACCCAGTGTCGGGATATTATGCAAAATTTTCACCATTATAAAACATTCTCACAGATAGAAGTTCCTAGAATCCCAAACTCCATGATCCATTAAACAATGTTTAACACCACTTTGATATGACCGTCATTGATGTAGAGAAAACATTATGAACTCTAACACTAAATAGTGTAACCTGTGTCGAACACAATAGAAACCCTCACAAAAGAAGATACAAGAACCAAGACCCTAGAGCTCTACTTAGAATGGGAAAAATCTACAGAACAAGAAGTCATCTCCAAACCCACACTATTTGGTAGTCTAAAAAAACATATTAGAGTAAATTTACACTTACTAAAGGTTCATTTGAAAGCTAACTTCTTCTACCTCATTCAATTCGTGACACCTAAAATCACTAAGAAACAAATGTATAGGCATGGGAATGAAGGGGCCCTTATATGATATTCCAACCAAAAATATATTATCCTAAATTATTTAATCCAATACACATTATGGAACAATAGTTTAATGGATCAATCACCGCATGAGATACATCTTAGTGGTATCTATTTAATGGTAACATAGTCAACATATCAGATTAAAATTTAATATAAACAATCAACATCATTTGTCACCTCATAAAATAACTATGACCACATAAAAAATATCAACATCAATAAACATGATGTTTGAGATGGAATATTAAGATACCACACCAAATAACTCTACCAAAATACACAATAACTAAAATATATATTAACAAATGCAATATTACCCCCATGTGGTACCATATTTGAAAGATTGAGGATCTCAACAGTTTATTCCTTTATACACAAATCATCTTAAATAACTAAGTCATCTCAATAATAGACATAGGGATCATCATATAGGTACCAGAGAATATATATTTTATGAAGTATTCAATAAAATAGATAATCAATGGGGGTAGTGTTATCTGATATAAAAGTTCCCAAATATATGATAAATCCTAGAAATATAAGAGAAATTACGGAGAAAGATTACAAACATTATTGACCCTCTATTTACCATGAAAATGGGATATCATGAACACATTATCTTCAATGTATAAATCCATAAGCCTCTTCATCTCATATTGATTGCAATTTTGGTGATCATTTTATTCCTTCATCATTGTATAGATCACCACCAAAATAATTTTCTTACTCTTTACAATTTTTTGTCTGAGAATAGTTAACTCACTAATGACCAATAAGTTCTAAGATATAGTTCTTTATATAGACCCATACAAATGGAAAGTGATAAATTTTATTGTAAAATAAGACAACTGAGGGAAAGTGTTTTACTAAAATCAAAAAGAATCATGAATTGATGCATGAAATATGTCCTTTAATTTAAAAATATTTTTTTTATCTCACCTTCCATAAACTATTGAAAAATGGTTTTACAAAATATTAGGCAATAAAAATATATTTTCATTATATCTAAACCCTAGAGAGAAAATATTAATCAGGATAAATGATAAACATCTTTAGAATCCCATCATTCGTCACCACCTCCCCCAAAAAATTACCTGATAAAAAATCAATTTAGTATAAATCCATACTAATTGTGAAGTTATTTTACTTCTTCAAGAATTCCATGATCACAAATATTGTACTATATCGTCTATAATCACAACTAAATCATGTGGTGAATACATCTAAAATATCATTCATCATCTGTTAGGGATATTTGAGATGTTGAAGCATCCAACTAGGAACATTGTGCTCATCCATCACCCTATGAATGAAAAGCACCAGGATATGAACTCAAAAACTTATATCTTAATGTGACACCATAAAAAATAATCTCATGAATAATGATACACATTATTGAAAATAGGAACTCAAAAATATCCATATAAATAATTATTAAAAGAATGTAGAGCATTAACTAAAATTACATTGGATTCTCATCGTCCACGGATAGTCCCTCGGGATAATTTTCACAATCAACATAATCTCTCAAATCCCCCACCATGGAATCACCTAACTAGGTATCCTCTACCACTTCTAATATATCTAGGTGCATTATATTCTTTAATCATTTCCAATTCAAAAATACAAAAAATCACTCACTAATATAATAATTCATCCAAAAAATCAAAGAAATCACATTCCATAAATTTCTATGAATGTTTACAGTTTTCTACCATTGGGTGAATCAGATATGAATAATTTTTTTAGTATTCATTCATTAAAACATTTACACACTTGGGTACCTTAATAGTTTCTCAAACATTTCCACCTATTAGGATAAATAGTGGGTCCGTTTGTATTACACTGGAACATAAACCACATACCATATAAAAATTAAATAAAATAGAGTGCATAGTATTAAAATTTAGAAAACTAATTTGATATGAAATTATCAGAAAGGATAACTCACCAAGTAGTGCATATAATTAAATTATTATATTTCAAAATCATATATAAAAGAAAAGTATCGCATATAAATTTTCCCACTAGTTTGTCTATCTAATACACACACACCAAATGTTATGTGCATCAATAACATATATTAATAATCACAAAAATGATAAAAATTTCCCTATTAATTAAGAAATCATAATAAGATCATTTAAAATATCTGGATTTATCTAAAGTTATATTGGTAAATAAAGAGTAGTTATACATTCATTTCTATAATAACTTGGATGTTTTGGAAAACTCTTGTAAGCCCAAACATTTGGTCATTTACTACCCTCCTCACTTGATATTTGGATCATATAAAATCATAAAATATAATGTGTACTACGTAACACAACCATACAAGAGGAAACTATATAGACAAAGACATTAGATTTAGTGAAAATCTTACATAAAAACCTGGTTATCCCCTCTAATACCTAGGGAGATAGATATTATAAAATCATATAAGAATAAAATAATATCCTATAAAACAAACATATTAATATAGAAAATTATAAATTATTTATTTAATCCTATAATTATTTCTTATTTAATAATATAATATCCTCAAAACAAAATCCTTTTTTTGTTCATCATTTGAATTTGAAATTTACATATCAAGATCATATAGTATCAACCAAGAATACTGTGGTTATTATATAATATATTATTAGAATTTTTATCAATAAAAATTCCCTTAGTTTATTTAAAATATATTTACCATTCAATAATATATTTATTCTTGGGCTCGTCATCAAATACCATAAAGAAGCTTCCCTCACAATTGAAAGGATAACTATACCGTAATGGTGGAAGTCACCAAAATCCATCATCAATAAAAAAAATAATAAAAAATAATTTTAATGGGAAACACCATCTCTTAAACCACAATCATCAATATATAGATATAAAAAAAATCCATAAATATAATATTTCATCTTTCAACATATACAATTTATCTCAACATCAAAAACTTCTTAAAATATATATAATGAGTAGTCTCATCTCCGAAATTATTCCATCCATACCATTACTAATATCCCAGACATACATAGTTTCCCAAATAATATTTTATGTACTCAAACAAGGTAAATCACATGCATTTAAATAGTAAAATTTTTTACATGGAAAACATAAGGTGTAAATAAGGTTGTAGAACTCAGTCATATAAGATAATAGAAAAGTTGGTTGATCCCATAAAATATGAAACATTAAATTCAAATGAAAACAATTTTTCATTTTAGTATTATAATAATAGGTTTGTTGTGTGAATTTCTTATCAAAAAAAGTTGAAAATATTTTTGATAATTATATCCATAAATAAAAAACATAATTTCACTAAAAATTAAAATTATATTAATAAATTTTCAAGGGAGAAGAGAAATTAAATTTAATTTCAACTTTTTTCATTCACATTTTATTTAAATATTTAAAATATATAACTAATTTCAATAATATAATTCATCACATTAAATAACATTAATAACAAAAATCAATTTCAGGCTATTTAAAAATTATTAAGAAGTGTCCAATGGTTCCTAAACCACTCTTGATCACAATATCGAATTATATATTTCTTTCCTCATTAATTTTTTATTATTATCATTGTTATGATGTCCCACCACTTCGCAAATAATTTAAAGTATATTAATATCATATTTTAGTAAAAAATAATTAGTTATTACATAATACTCTTCCATTTCACAAATTATTCCACATTTACCCAGAAATGAAGAAATAATAAACACATGTCTCCAAATAAATCTTCTCACATTGACTCATGCCCCTAAATAAGTACCACTTTATATCCTATATAAATAATAAATATTAACCCCATAAATAATAAAAGAAAACTAAACTTATATTGCACGGTAACCGATAATCAATGATATCCAAACCATTATAGAAAACTAAACCTCACCTCGTATCACTGATGGGATAATCAACAACACACATGTCCAATGTTAAGAAAAAGGGACATAAAAGTATATTAAATAACACATATTATTCATTACAATTAAATGTTAGAGGAATAGTATAAGATAATTATGATGTGACTTTAAAATTAACATATAAGGTCTTCTTAATAGAAACATGATGCAAAACCCCTAACCCTGATGTATCCACTTTGGTTCCAACTGAAACTATAGTTTGATAGGAATGTAATTGAGAAATTGTTTGTGGTTTATACCATCCACTATAATTCATGATGGTAATCACCCCATATCTCCACCTGATTTGTAAACCCATGGTAGAGTTGTAGAAAAATCTATGTTCTATGTTTTAAAGGTCCACACAATGGTATTATCTAGAAACACAACACCCAGTATATGAATGAAAAAATTTAAAACATGGCTATCACATCCTATTATTTTAATATTCATTACATATCATAAATATCCATGCTAGAAATTTCTTCATCCAGATCCAATAAAATCATGTATATATAATCATTTATTTCTTCATGAGTAGAACACCTATGGTAAAAATAATAAATAATACCTTTCTTCATATCCTAAATAGAGGAAATAAAATAAAGGGTGAGTGCATATTCTTGGTCATGCTAAACTATGGGGACATAAAAACTAATCCTAATAGTATGATAATATGATGATAACATTTTAATATCTTACCCTACGTATCATAGAGAATAAACTCCAATAATGAAACAATGATTTTTTGTTCATAAATCATAAATTTTTAATGATTCAATAAAAATAAGATGTGGGAGAATAGAAATGGATTAAGAAATAGATTTTTGGAATACATAAAATCATAGAAAATAATTTCCATTTTAGTCAAGTAAAATTTACAAGTCCATTATAGTGTAATGGGTTCACTAAAAAAATCATAGAAAATTGTTTTCACTCCCAATACTATTTTTATGAGTATTTTTCTTTATTAAACATGGATCACTCAATATAATTTTAGTCCCACCCATCACATAATTAATATCATGCATATGTCTGACAGAAGATCGAAAAACATTTATCAGTCTCTACCCCATAGAGTGGTATTTTTTTCGGAAACATTTTATTATAGCATAGCCCATAGAAAATAATCCGGTTATAAATAAATGATTTGTTGAAAAAAAAATTCATTAAAATTAAACACTTCATTATAACCATAAACCATAGAGAGAAAGAATAGATATGGTATCATTGCATCATATCCCCAACTGATCATAATTAGAATAAAATTTTATTATCATTTTTGAATATAAATTCCATTAAAATATCCTTTAAAATATTTTTAATGAATATAAATTTTCCACCATAAACATAATTTTTTGAAATATAAAAAATATAAAAAATATCAATGAAATTTTATATTTTCAATTATCTAAGGAATTTTTTATTCGAATCATTGAATCATTGAGAGGTCATGATTTTGGGGAATACTGTTCATGATATATATATATATTAAAAAATACTTCTTTCACAATTATAAATATTCAAAATTGGAACATTTTGAAAATTGAAAAAAGTTCCCATTTCCAAATTTTTGTAAAAAACTAAAAAAAAAGTTAACAAAATTTATAATCAGTAATTGAAAAATATTAAAAATAATCATTAAATTTATTTAGAAAACATGAACATGGAAGAGGAAAGATTTTCAACTCATTATAGATAATGTTGGTTCTCTTAAAAACACTCTATAAGTGTATTGATTATATACGGGGATGAAAATGAATAGAATAATTTATTTTATTGAAATAGACATAGAAGAAAAATTAGTATGTTTGTAATTTCATGGAAATTCTGTATAATTTTTTTAATTAGATGAAATTATTTCAGGACCGTAAAATCTGCCGACACGCAATTCAGAGGCCCATATTTCCCGGAATGATCAATTGATGTTTTTTACGTTTTAATTAGCATGCGTAAGAAGTTTTCCTAAAAATTGAGAATAAATATTAAACGGTTACTCAGGTCATAAATCGGAGGGCACCGTTGCACTTAGGATGACAGTTTTACCCTATTCCCGACATATGTTTAGTCGGTGTGGGCCTCCTATGAGAAAACCAGAAAATGGCATAACCGTAAATAAAATAATTAAATAAAGCTATTTTATTTTTTATGTTCTTATAACTCACAAAGAGTAACTCAGACTAAAAATCAGAGACCACTACGAAATTCATTAGGGTATGCTTTATTTAAGAAGATACTAACATTTGACAGCTTAGCCCACCAGTGAAAGTTAGTTTTTGGCTGTAAAGAAATAAACTAAGTGAAAATTATTACATTATAAATTCCATAACATTTAAACGATAACTCAGATTGAATATTATTGGGTAACATTAGGTTCTTTGGGGAATTTTTCACATAGAAAGATCCTAACCTCGACTGTCGCATGTCGAGAGTGACTGTTAATAATTTTCCACACATTTTTCTAGTACTTTCAGTAAATGCGTGAGACAAGTTTTATGGCTTTTGGACCTGTGCTCGGAATTGAATTCCAAGGAAACCGTTGAACTTGTAGTGCCAATATTCTCTTAAGGAATCCTTCAACTTGAATACAGTACGATGAGGGTGAAAGTTAGTTTTTGGACTTTTCGTGGGTGGGTAAATAGAATAATAATAAAATAAAACATCTTTTATTTTATTTTCCCTTATGAAGCCTCCCATTTGAATTCAGTGGTGAGGACCACCTGAGAATGAAGTCTCCCATTATGAAATTAATGGTGGGTACCACCTAACACTTGAACTCCATCTTTAATGTGGGGGAGACTCTTGGTTTCTCCCCCGAATTAATTGTGCCATCATAAACATAATTGTTGTGCCCACTCAATTAGTTTCATTTATATGTTGGCTCTTCAGCTTTCTCTAGGATGGGGGAATTGTTTGAAAGGAGAGCACTCGAAGGGTGGGATTTGTAGAACACATTCTCCAATAAAGGAGATTCTCTAAGTAAGAACAAGGACGACGCTTGACCCCAGATCGGAAGCATCTTGTGGAAGCGATGAATGCCGACAACGCCTCCATCGACTATGTCTTCTTCTTCAAGTCATCTCAATGAAAAATGGTAGGGGTTTAAAACTATGTGACTATTTTTTCCCATGTACATATCTTCTAAACGAAGAATGAGGATCAACACTAACTAATTGAACTATGGATGATTTCTTATTTCCGATTGGAAATATTTATTAGAGGTTGATGCATGGGTGGGTTTTTAATATGATAGAATTTTATTGATTCTTCATATCCTAAATTCACGACGATTATGGAAAAAGAATATGGCCATTGTCCCGCACATAAACCTTTCTCCTATTTATTTTTATTCTTCACACGTTCTTCGTGCATTCTTAAACGTTGAAAATTTATTAACACAGGAAACACGGGGATTCGCTGAGTGCGATATATGGACATGGAGTGCTCGACGCAAGGATAGAAAATAAGCAATCGTTTAATTATTTGGTCTTGGAACAAAGCCGCATCGGCTCCAAGAAGAAGGTGGTATCCTGCACCCGGCCAACCATGAGGGAGGAAGGGTGGCATGCATCTGTGCCGCCGGTTCTGAAGGAGGCCACGACCCGTCGACCGCGGCGAAGTAAGGTGGTGAATGACATCTTGTCGGCTGCATGGCGGAGTGGTGGCGTGGGTCCGTGCCACCGTAGGAGTAGGAGGTTGTGGCCACTTGAACTCAGTGGAGGCCGAAGGGTGGTCGGCGCCCCGCCATCCCCAAGTGGACAGCGGCGCCGTCACTTCATTGGAAGGAGAACCGGCCAGCCATTCTGGCCTATCAAGGTGCATCGAGCAGGACCACTGAGCTATCCGGCGCGCCAGTAGAGCGACTGAATAGAAATTGGGACATTTTTATTTTGGGGGGGGGGGGGGTTGTAGGCCACCCCTCTTATTGGAGCTAGGAAAGAACGCCTGCCCAATGCGGGCCGCCTAGCTGGCCGCACCGTAGCCCGCCTGGCGGGCCGTGCCAGCCGGTCGTGCCAATGGGTTGTTCCCTTCATGGGTCGTGCCAGGACACACCCTTCTCGGTCCGTGTCGGGTTCACCATGTCCCTAGATATCCAGGCCGGACCTGGATCAGGCCTGGTCGACCCAAACTAGTTCAGGTCGACCCAGGCCAGGTCGGTACGACCGGGTTGGACCAGACTCAGGCCCATCATGACCTTATTACACCTTCATGGCCATAACATGTGAATCAGGCATCTGTTTGATGAACCGTCTATGGAACCAAAATCCTTGGATCAAGACGGTCCTTCTGGTCTACTCCACTTGCGTTTTGAATAAGGTTAGAGTTCAATTGAGCTAGATCGGACCCTGAATCCAACCGGGCCCTGGGAGCATAAACGCTAATGACTTACAGATCGGGCATCTAATTGACGCACCGTCTATTGAGTTGTAACCCTTAAGACATGAAAGAACTTTTGAATAATTCTTCTTAGAGCTTCGGGACAGTTGATGCATGCATGATTTATTGGAGAGTGGTTCTCCCAAGCGCGCTGCGTGCAGATCCCAACAACTGGCTGAGAACTCATGACTGTTGAACATTACGACTCGGTGTGACTCAGCAGGCCCAGTGTGGAGCGCCTCTATTGGACGCGGTAGAACAATGGTGGGGAGAACCTCTGTGTGATGTGGCAGACCAACAGTACTCGACGGGAGGAGTACCTCAGCAGGCCACGAGGGGGAGTGCCTCTATGTGACTTGGCAAACCAATGGTGGGGAGTGCCTCTGTGTGACATGGTGGACCCATGGTATTCAACATAAGATGTTCCTTAGCAGTCCAATATTAGTGGAAAGCAGATATGTGTGATGAGCCAGGGCCACTGTAATTGATAGAGGAGGTTTTTTCTAGCAGCCGAGGTGTTCGACGATGTGAATGGGGGTGTTACTTGTTACTACCCCTAGAATAAATCCAAGAGTGAGCGTTCTTTACTTTGTGCTTGTGATTGAGGTTATGTTATCTGATACTTCACCTTTGTGGTGTTAACTTCGTGGTATTATTTCCACATGTATGAGATGAGTATAGCTTTATAACATAGGTAAATGTGTGGGAATATACCTAAGAAGAGTTCAGCTCTTTCTTTGTGGTCCTTACTTTGTAGAACTTTAGGAGAAGTACGAGGTATCGTGGTCCCTACTGAATATCATTATACTCACCCATGCACGGGCTATGGATGCACCATTTTGTGTTTGGTGCAGACGATGAACAACACTGACTGAGGATGAGGGTACCAGGAATGAAGGTAGCAGAATGGTTGACTTTAGACGAGGCATACCACAGAGACGACAGTTAGAGAGCTACACCTACCCATCAAGTAGGATCCTTGCCAGGTGTTCAGAAGAGTTGTTTTCAATTTTACATGTACATTATAGTTTTAATATACATTTCTGTTGGTATTTCATTCTGGACCCTTTTACTTCTTGAGCACACCCTGTTTACTATATAGTTTGACATTGAGCTTGTATCCTGCTTTGTGCTTGGTTGTCTGAGTTTAAATGTTTTAAAAAAAATTCCTTCCCATTTATAGGAAATCCTCTTTTTTGTGGTAGTCGCCAACCCCTGTCCTATGGAATTCAGGCTTGGGGTAGTCACAGAATGGGCCCCGAGGGACGGGTCATGGCAATGTGGTATTAGAGGAGTTCGGTTCTATCGATGAACTAGAACTCTGGTCTTTTCTATGAAGAAATAGTGTTATGTTTTATCAGTGTGGTTTTCAGTTCGAGGAGGCCAGTGTTGGTGCGGCAGCTGACATATCCATACACTAGGACTGTGCATTCTAATTTCTGACTCAGTACACAAAAACACTGATTGCGTGTGTTTTTTAAAAAAAATTCTTTGTATTACCATGGAGTCAACTCACCATGTATAACATAATGACTGTGGCACACCTATTCATTATCAATATTCCACAGTGTAGATAGCCAGCTAGGATTCTCTAGAGAGTACACGATGACAGCCCACCAAGCAATGAGTCCTCAGTGCGGGGCCCTCTTATGACATTATCACTTTGGGGGGGGGGGTGTACGAGCAGCACCACATCGTGTTGGACGAGCGTTTCCACCAGATCCACCAGTATATGATGCATTCCGACTGAGCACATTACATGATTTCTAGAAAAAGAGGCCATCTATGTATCGAGAAAAGTTATATTCTAGGGCATCTGAGGGCAGGCTGGAGGCAGTGGCAAGAGTTTTTCACCTAGTTAAGATAACAATAGAGCATATCGTGATTGAAGCTACTGGTCTTTTCTAGTACGAGAATATGAGGATGCTATGTAGGATAATGAGGCATTGGTACATGGAATGTTTTTTGAGATGGTACCTTTGGGTAGTGTTCTAGCTATATCACTACCCATTGGTCAACTTTTTCAACTGGTAGTACCGGTAGGGGACACTATAGGCTAAGTTCCTTACATGTGTTTCAGCATTAGATACCCCTCAGGTTCCGAGGTGATCAAAGGCTTTAAGAGGTGGCAGAGAGTTCCCTAGAGCTTCTACATCTTTGGTAGGATGAAATATCCGTAGCTGAGTAATCATCAAGGCATACTGACC
The DNA here is from genome assembly GCA_963277665.1 of Viscum album. Taxonomy (NCBI): domain Eukaryota; kingdom Viridiplantae; phylum Streptophyta; class Magnoliopsida; order Santalales; family Viscaceae; genus Viscum; species Viscum album. Next base: position 1,911,284,540 of record OY728133.1, read on the forward strand.
ATCTCAGGTACTCGATGAATAGAGTGCAGTCAATGCCTCAGGGCTCAGACCTCTGAGCGAGGTGTGTTTAGGAACATCTGATCCATCACCTTTCTTCTATGAATTCCTACTTATGTTAGGGTTCTAGAGAAAACCTTTATGGTTGAATGTTATTTGGTTGAGCGGAAGTAGCCAGTGAATGTTAGTAGAATGAAAGTAGGAAATTTATGCTAGTCTCAAAAACATAGGTGGGTAAACTGTTTTGGGAAGACGAAGTGTTGGGGGAAGAGGAATCAGCAGATAAGAATACGTAGAAGCAAAGCTAGTAGAGTAGCATGAGGTGGTGTACATTTCTACATGTTACAACCACACCCTTTTGGTCCACACCAGGCTTAGGGAGATGGAGAAATAGGGGAAGAAATTAGCTGCATATGGTCAGGGAGTGTGACCCAAGGGATCTAGGAATTATTCGATGAACGGTCTGTGTCTACTAGTAGATGTCGTATTAATAGACATAGGTACCAATCATTCCTTCCTTCCACAGATCTTGTTCAAGACGTAGAGTTTCCAGTTAAGCCGTTGACTCGACTCTCAAGTCTGTAGATTCCATTTGGAGGAGACTCGATAATCACACTTACGCCGACAATGTGATATGACCCTTGAGGTGAGAGTTTCGGTTGGAACCTCTTGGTGGCAGCGTCGGGGGCTTACGACATTTGTTTGGGTATGGACAGGATATCAACAGTTCATACACATATTTACTGTATTAGGAAAAATGGTTGTAGTTTACCTAAAAAATTATAATGACATTTTCATTGATCAGAGAAAAAAATGGAAACCCAGGCAGCACATGATAAACTCTTGCATAATAGGGTGCATCCGATCACTCTCGAGTTGGCCAGGCTTACCCTAATCATAGTAGATGTTTTTAGTTTTTAGTTCCAAAGAGGAGTGGTAGAGCATGGGGACATCTTTTCAAAAGATGTTTCCAGGATTACCTATCCAAAGGGAGAGGGACGTATACTTTGGCTATGTACTACCAGAGATTGGTACCCGACTTCTCAAGGGTAGCGGCACCCTTGTCATCTTTGAAAAAAAATAGGGAGCCCTTCCTGTGGGTGGATAAGTGTCAACAGAGCTTTTAGAAGCTAAGACAGAGAATGAAAAGTAGAACTACGCTATCCATTACCTAGAGAATGCAGTAGTGGTATTTGCGCTAAATATTTGGTGGCACTACTTTGTGGGAGAACGTTTTACAGTCTGCCTTCATCACAAGAGTCTCAATTATATCTTCTCTTAGAAGGATGTGAACATGATATAGTGGTTATGGCTAGAGTTCCTCCAGGACTATGACTTTGAGATAGTCTAACTCCTAGGATGGGGAATGTGGTAGCAGATGCACTCAGTTGGAGGTCTGGTCTGCAGTTGCTGAGTGAAGCGACATAGCAGCTAGCCGTGTTGCAGATATCCTTCATAGATAAAGATGGATCTCCATACCTTAAGTCATTGACACTCACACCCCCATTCCTTTAGCGAGTAATTGAGGCATAGCTTGGGGACACTAACTGTGAGGCTCGACGTGCTCAGATATCCTCAGGGCATGCACCTAAGGAATTTTCTGATGGTGGGGATCATGTCATCCTCTTCAGAGAAAGTACCATGGTACCTGTGACACTTCGGAAGGAGGTATTGAAGGAGATCCATACATCCCTTTTAACGGTACATATTCTAGTGGTGAAGATGTACCAGGATCTCTGGAACCAGTACCGATGGACCGAGATGAAGGAAGTAGTGGCATAGTTTGTATCACGATGCCTTCTTGTTAGAAAGTGAAAACTTCCATAGCTGGTAGAAGTATTATGCTGATAAGGTGAGGGAGACCATCCCTTACTATGGGTATCACCTCGTTGAGGTATGCAGAGATTTGGCCTCGGCATCATGTAAACAATGTGGTTCATCGGACCATTCTAGATTCTCAACAGAGTGGGAGAGGTGGTGTACTGTCAATCTCTTTCCCCACAAATGCACTGGATGCATAATATTTTCCATGTGTCAGAGGTGAGGAGATGTGTGTGGGGTCCATCACACATTATCAACCATGGAGTGATGGACTTAGACAATAGGGTTACATTTACGAAGGTTCCGCTAGATATTGAGAAAAGGTAAGAGTAGGTCCTCCATGGGTGGTCAATACCTCTAGTGCACGTACGCTGGAAGCATGAGTACCTCCAGGAGAGCACATGGGAGAAAGAGGTTCAGATTTGTGCTCAGTACCCTCATTTGGTTTTTTTTGTCTTTTTTGTGGCTTTCGGGGACATAAAGCCCTAACATGGGGAGAATTTAATGTCCCGGAAATTCTGTATAATTTTTTTAATTATATAGAATTATTTCAAGACTGAGACATCTGACGGCACACAATTCCAAGGCCCTGAGTGCCCGAAATGATCCTCCAAAGTTTTGATAAGTTTTAGATGGCGTGCGTAAGTAGTTTTCCTAAATAATTGGAATAATTCATAAATTATTACTCAGATCAGAAATATGTGGGCACCGTATTGCTCAGGATGGCGGGTTTACCTTAGGAGAGACTTATGTTTAGTCATTGTGGGCCTCCATTGATAAAACCCTAAAATGGAATAACACTAAATAGAATATATAAATAAATTTATTTTATTTTTAAAATACATAGAACTCTCAAATGGTAAGTCATATTAAAAATCTAAGACCACCACTGATCTCCTGAGGGTATTATTTCATTTGGAAGATACTAACATGGCCAGTACAGTCCACCAGTGAAATTTATTTTTTGGGCGTAAATAAAATATTTAATTGAAAATTATTTTTTAGTAAAATCCATAACATTAAATGGTAACTCAGATTTAAAATCATAGAGTATTGTTGGGTTCGTTGGGGCGTGTTTCACTTTGGCATATCGAATCCTCTACCGACATGGGTCTACAGTGACTGTTAATAATTTTCCAAACATTTTTTAGAATACATTTAGTAAACACGCGAGCGGTGTTATGTAAAATTTGAACTGGTGCTCGGAATAGAAATATGAGGACACCGTTGAACTCGCATCATTGATATTTGCTTAAGGAGACCTTCACGTCAATCGATGTAAGTCGAGGGTGAATATTAGTTTTCAGACATTTCTTGGGTGTGTTAAAAGAATTAAAATAAAATAAAACCTCTTTTATTTTATTTTTCATTGTGAAACCGCTCATTTAAATTTGTTGGTGGGGACCACCCGAGCTTGAATCCTCCCATTAATAAATTAATGGTTGGACAAACCGACACACGAACTCCATCTTTAATTTGGGGGGTGACTCTTGGTTTCTCCACCAAATTAATGGTGTCAACAGAAACTTAATTGTTGTGTCAACTCAATTAGTTTAATTTATATGTTGTATCCTCACCTATCCCTGGGTTGGGGGAATTGTTTGAAAGGAGATCACTTGGAGGGAGAGATTTGGACAACACATTCTCCAACAAAGGAAATTCTGCAATGAAGAATGAGGACAACTCTTGATCCCGGATTGGATGTGCCTTGCAGAAGCGACGAACGCCGACGTCCCCTCCAGCGACTTCTTCTTCTTCTTTATGCCGACTCCAAGAATCATGGTAAGGGTTTAAAACTCTGTGATTATTATTTCCAATGATCTTCTCTTCTAAATAAAGAACCTAGATCAACTCTATCTAATTGATCCGTATATGATTTCTTCTCGCGGATTGGGAATATTTATTGTAGTTTGATGTATGGGTTTTTATTAATATGATTTAATTCTATTGAATCTTCATATCCAAAATTCACGAAGACAATTGACAAATGAAAATTTACATCATCCCGCACATAAAACTTGATCTTTATTCTTTTTATTCTTCTCACATTCTTTGTGTGTGCTTCACTGCCAAATATTTATTGATGTTGGAAATAGGGAGTTTTGTTGAGCACGATATATGGACATGGAGCCCTTGACACAAGGATCACGAATATGCGATCATTTAATTTTTCGGGCTTTGAACGAAGCCTCAACAACTTGCGGAAGAATAAGGCAATGGACACACGGCCGACTGTGAGGGTGGAAGTGTAGAGACCCGAAGCATGACGTACATAGATATTACATTACTTTTGCGGAATACATAATACATAACAAAAACAGACACACAAGGACCGTAATAGTTTATTGTCTTTGGAAACTTGGAATGTAATCTTCTAATCATGGTGAAAGATCTTCAACATACCCCATAAAGATCTTCCACTTTTTTTCCTTACCTAAAACCTTTCTTTAATTCCTGGGGGAAAATAAAACATAAGAAGGGTGGGTTCAAATTCTCAGTAAGGGTAAGCATGGATTAAATAAAGCATACCATATACATTTGAACTTTAAAACATGAACATAATGATTAAACATCAAAATCTTGAGCAACGACATAAAACATGGAAGTACATAAGGAATAGATCACAATGGTACATAAATCATGATAAAATAGCATGGGAATAAAACATGTAATTTTGGAACCCAATAAGCACATGTAATGATTTCCATAGTTGCGAAGGCATTACTTCAAATACCATCTTAGTGGACAAAGTCCCTTTCTGAATCGAGTTCACTCCTCGTTCCTGTCCTGTAATACTGAACCAGATTAACTTACTGTTCCAACCATGTCTATCTCATGAGATATAAATCATTACCCAATGCATTGGAGGGAGATATAGGTCCCACTAATCTCATAATGAAATCATTCTTACTTTTTCCACAAAATAAACATACATTATTCATAAAACCCAATAAATAAAATGGGTTTCATAAACATCATTCCATCATCACATAATCCATATAAAAGAAATGGATATTATTTCATAATAATAGTGAAACAATGTAAATCATAGAGACATTATACTTGAAACATATACATATGAAATAATGTCATCTTAGATGAAAAATGGTTTTGATAAAACAATTGAAATGAATTCTTGAGGAAAATAAGATTTTTTCTTCAAAATCATTTTCTTTTCACAAAATGTCAGGAAATTTTAAAATATAAGGATTTTGTTGAAAATGGTCATGAAATATTTTGGAGGAATCTTCATGAAAACAAGGATTTATAAAACTGTAAAAATCATTTCATGCTGTATACGTTAAAAAACATTCTTCTCGTACATTTGTTGAAAAAGTAAAAAAGTACCTTGTAGGGTAAATAAAAGAAATATTCCTTCCATACCATTAGGTAAAAGTCATAATGGGTAAAAATGACTTTAAACACACATGAAACCGTTTTTATGAAACATGGACATGGATGATAACAATATCCCCAGTAAATACTTACGAATAGGCAATCTCGGATAAAAATGAGATTTGCAAAATTATCCCTTACCTTAGGTCTGATATGCTTCGTACGTATATGAACCTCCTGTATAATGATTTAAATAATTTCATTGACTTATTACAGAATCATATTCATTGTTATGATATCATATATGGTTCACTTATGACTTTATATTACCCGTTCTTTTGTAAATTCCATGTTAAAGAGCGTTTTGGGTAAAATCGTTTCATTTGTCATCCATTTTTTGACTTGTAATTATTCATATGATTACTTAGATCATGATTAAATAATTCCAGAATATAAAACATGATTTATATATAATATATATTCAGAATATAAATATATATAAAAAATCAATAAATGGAATGAAATACACTGTTTATGGAGACGGTAGGCCGTATGTACGCATGAAAGTTGTTTTTGTTTCCTCATTGAATTGAATGGAATTAATTGGATGACATAAATATATATATACATAAATCCAGTATCATTATTATGTCATATATTTCATGATTAATTATTATATATACTTTATAATCACTTATGAATGGTTAATCATTGAGAATGAATCTCATCGCGTCGTGGAGACGGTATTCCGTACGTACGCACGAGCGATGATATCATACCATGATCGTGTAATTTTATTGGAGTGTATGTATACTATAACAGAATCAATATCAATTTACAATAATCCAATATAGTTATTATTTACACCATTATACCCATCGAAGTAAGGTGGTGGTGGAAAATATATTACACCACGGCGTGGAGAGGGTATTCCGTACGTACGCACGCGCGGTGATTTCGTTTTCCGTTGGATGGATAGATGGTGAAATAGGATTTTTTTCATAAATATAATAACATATCAGTATATGAGTGATACTTATGTTATTACTTCATAATGGAAAAACCTAAGAGGAAGTAGTGGAAGAACAAATAAAGTTGAATGAATCGGTAACGGACATTACCTCTTCTTTGAAGTGCCTCATTGCGACCTCCTCTTAGGGCACTAAAATTGGTCTTTGAAGAAGACCAGGACCTCTAGGATGTTTCTAGGGAAGTGGAGAAGATAATTTGGCAGTGTTTGGCCGAGATTCAAGGCTCAAAATGATGCGAGGAAGAGAGGGAGGAGGTGCCCTTTTATAAGGGAGGAGAGGGGCACCTTAGGATAAACTAAAAATATTATATTATTATAAAGTCATATTCAGTTTTTAATAGCTCCAAATTAAGTTATTTCGAAGATAAGGTGGGAATGGGTCGAAATACTATAATCCAATAGAATTTATACAGTTTTAGGTTTCTATTTTAACCTTATTATTTAGATTTAACATTAAGTAAAATAATTTTTCATTTACCGTGTCTTCTTGTTTTCTTACACTATAAGGTTAATAAACATACTATAACAAGCCAAACGTACCCCAAGTTGTCTATTATTAATATATATAACCTTATATAAGTCATTTGGCCGAACATTAGATTTTTAGGAATAAAATAAGAATTAATAATATAATAATTGTTTTAAAAACTATTTGATGTCAATTTTGACACTATTTGGTAATTGATTTTTCTGAAAGTCATAACAGAATGATTAGTTCTAATAAAGTTAACTAAATCAATACTAACATGTCACGTTAACCAATAAAATTATTTTAATTCATAAAAAGTCTCAAATTACATTCATTTGGGTATTTATAACATCAATTATGTCAATATTTTATTAATAATATAATTACTGCATCATCATTGTGTCATAAATAAGTTAACTTATATTAAGTCTAAAAATTAAAAGTAAAATACCATTATGTATGAATTCGTTTTAGATTTCTAATGAATATTTATAGTCTAATTTATCTCATGTATAAACCTATATTAAAAATGATTTAGTTATTAAACTTTGAATTTAACTATTTTAACCCTTCCATAAATAAATTAATAATAAATGTCCTAATCTAATCCATGTTGGCCTAAATGGTCATATTTTATTTCTAAGGTTGTTTTTGGCCGAATTAAACTTATCCAATAGAATTAGGACATGTGTTAAGGTAATAATAATATCATTTTCCCCGTAATTACCCTATTTACTTTTAAACGTGGTAAAAAAAAGAAAAAAGTTACTATTCACCAAAAATTATTTTCATCTCATTGAACCACATTTTAGTCCGTGATATTAAACGTGTCTCTCGGATTTTCGAAATTTCACTCACAGAATCGGTAAAATTATGTTTTATGAAAAATTCAGTTTTTTAACTACCACATAGTGGTTTCACTATTCATCAAAAAATGAATGTTTCCATAAAAATACCAAAAATTAGGCCTAAGCTATATTTGATATTATGAATTCAAAAATGATGTCTATTTTACCAAATTAAAAACATATCAGTTACATTAATTAATTTAAAAATTAATTCTCGTCATCAAAACAAATAGCATGTTCCTAAGAGATAATAACTATCAAAAGATTGACACTTGTTTATGTCTGGATTAAATGTGAAATTACATCCAATGAAAAACATTGTATTAAATTGTAAAAATATATTCTAAATATAATTTAAAACCACTCAAATTAATAATTTATCACTATTAATTATTTCGATTAAAAAAGTTGTTTTTAATTAAAATTTAGTAATTTTCACTATTCATTAGCATATTAAAGTGATCCAAAAAGTACCAAAATTTCACCCTAAGCTAATTTCAATATTCCGAATCCAAAAATGAAGTCCATTTTGAAAGATAAAATTTATAAAATTTCAAAAAGTGGGTATTACTATTCATAACTGCTAGTTCATAATATAATTATAATAATATCTCATTTACTGAAACTCTGTATTGTGTACTACACACGTTATCGAGGAAGGTCGCGATTGAGTGTAATGAAAGGCAAGTCAGGGATGCATGTTGTGAAAGCTCTTTTTGGTGTAGAGTACAACACAAGACATTAATTAAAAAGAATATTTTTCATAAAATCTCAGGGTGTTACATTCTACCCCCCTTAAAATGAATTTCGCCCCCCATATTTTTTGGGGTTATAAATGGTTTACTACTCAAAAGTTTCTTTAATAGAAACCACATCGTAAGAAGGAATACCAAAACTTGTCTTTAAATATTAATGTATGAAACGTAATGGTTACCTGAATTAACTAATCACTGGGTTTTCACGTAGAAGAACATAGGTGAAAATATGGATATGGAAGAAAAATCTAACCATCAAGTTCTGATGGAGAGTGGTAGAGAACATGGCTATGAAAAATCCAACAATCATAAAGCCATAAATTTGTGATGATCTAGGGTACCATCTGATTCATCAGATATAAGGGCACTATAACAACATTTTTGGTTTTCAAGATCACTTCCCTAAAGTTGAACAATTTGAATTAGAATAAATACTTACTTTATTTTGGTACAATCTCACTGTTGTTCGTGCCTTGAACAATTTCTACATCAACTCTTAACGAAATGAAGTTGAATTTTTTATTCGTGAAGTGTTAGCAGATCATGTGATAGAATGACAGGTTATTCCATCTGTCTCAAACAAAAGGTTAGCAAAAGTTATTTAATATACATAAGTCGATCTATAGTGAGATTAATCATATATGGTTCCTAAAATGGACTTATACTTCATATATCATACTTCTTAATATAATAAAACTAGTTTCTACTAAACAAGGACTTTCTGTAGGCCTGCGGTAGGCGATAAAGGCCAGTCGCACTTCGGTTGTGGGTTCAATTCCCACTGCCTTGTCCGACGTGATGGTTTGTCGCTCATCCTGCAGGCTGTCCTTTTTCTAAAACTACATTACTATAGCATCCCATAAATAATATCGAAAAAAGTTCTATCCTTAAACAATACTAACTTATGTCCAACATAATCCTTTCCAATCTTTAGGATTATCCAAAATACTGCTGTCCAATCACATATTATAGTGAAAACTATTACCAAAGAGTTTATATAACAAGCATGTTAATACCATCGTTGATCCCCATATATCATGAGATATATCTTGTTGGTCACATTCCAAACATTTTAAGGCCTTAATCATGTATTCTCTCTAAAAATGAATACCCATTGAATCATAGTGAAAACATGAGTTCTGTCAAAAGTTAACTTTTTTTCACATACCAAAACATAAAACCATGATATAACTATTTCCTTATATCAGTAATGAGCTCGTGAATACTGTTAAACATTACATTTTACCCTTATCCCTTCATTATGCGCATATCACCTTTTTTCCAAAAATATCTCAAACACTTTCCATGGTTACCATTACCATAAAATTATTGAAAAATACAATACACCAATAAATAAATATTCCAATATTCCACAATACTATATACAACATTATTTTGGAATCCCATTACATATACACTTAATCATTCCACCACATCTTTTTCATATTCAACATCACCAATAGTGATCACAATTGAATTCCCTTTTCCTTTTCCTTAAGTGGTTGCTCATGTCGATCATCAGTAACCCTTGGATTAGGGCATTTATTAGCATAATGCCACATTTCCATGCAATTGAAGCATTTAAGTGTTGGTTGTACGTTGTCTATAGTCGTTTATTTATTCACTTAATTAGAAATCCTTTTTTCATTACCTTGACACTCAACTACTCGATGACCTTATTTTCCACACTTAAAACATTTTCTAGTCCCTTTAAGACAATATCCACCATGCTTCTTTCCACACTTTGAGTATAAGGAAATATTCATCTTATTTTCACCTTTATTCTAATATTTCTCCTTGAACTCCATCTTTTGTTTCTTGTCAAAACTATGAGATGGATAAGTATCACCAACTTCCATTTCTACCTTGATAACACAACACACAATTTCTTCATAGCTACTGAAGTCTCTTATAGCTAATGCCCTTCGAATATTTGGTTTTAAGCCACTGAAAAATCGATCAACTTTACTTTCAGGTTGGATGATAAAACATGATGCATACCTTGCAAGACTTGTAAAATTCGCTTCGTATACACCAACATATTCATCATCCTTTTTCTTTAGTTCAAGAAACTCCTTCTCCATCTTTGTTCGAAGAATACGAGTGAAGTACTTATTGAAAAATATGTTCTTGAACTCATCCCATTCCATGGACTCAATTTCATCTCTTGGCCTCGTATTCTTGATAATATTCCACCATTGATCAGCTTCACCTTCCAAACGATGTACTGCTAAGATGACTTTATCATGTTCAGAACATTGATGAACTGAAAATATCTTTTCAGTGGTACTGATCCATTGGTCAGCAACAAGTGCATCAGAAGACCCACTGAATGAAGGTGGACATTTCCTCATGAAGGACTCAATAGAATATTGTTCCCTTCTCAGCTCATTTGGAAGTCCAGAATGATTCATAGCTTATGTAAGTATAGAAATATGATTTTGACCTCCATCCCCCATAACATTTGATTGTTCATGATGACAATCATTGCATTGTCCATTACATTGATCAACACAGTTCCTTCGGGTTCCGGCCATCATCTAAAACCCAAAAAGAATAGTGTGAGAGGCAAAAATCATGCTAGGGAAAACAATATAATAAAGGGGGAGTACCTTCAATATCTAACATCTTAGGTTTATTTCTAATATCATTACCGTAATTCTAGGACTATAATCTATACGTATACATAACCTTAGGGGCATCCCTAGACATACAATAGAAATATATCTACGGATCTCACTAAAGTTCTCGCATCCTAGTTTCCAAAGGTTGAATAAACCTCCCTCTGATACCAACTGTATAGACCCAAAGCCTGACATACATAGATATTACGTTACTTTTGCAGAATACATAATACATAACAAAAATAAATACACAAGGATCATAATATTTTAGTGTCTTTGGAAACATGGAACGTAATCTTCTAATCGTGGTGAATGATCTTCAACATCTCCCATAAAGATCTTCCACTTTTTGTTTCCTTACCTAACACCTTTCTTTTAATCCTAGGGAAAAATAAAACATAAAAAGGGTGATCTCAAATTCTCAGTAAGGGTAAGCATGGATAAAATAAAACATACCATATAAATTTGAACTTAAAAACATGAACATAATGTTTAAACATCAAAATCTTGAGCAACGACATAAAACATGGAAGTACAAAAGGCATCGATCATAATGGTACATAGATCATGATAAAATAGAATGGGAATAAAACATGTAATTTTGACACCCATTAATCACATGTAATGATTTCCATAGTAGCCAAGGCATTGCTGCCATGACCATCTTAGTGGACAAAGTCTCTTTCTGAATCGAGTTCACTCCTCGTTCCAGTCCTGTAATACTGAACCGGATTAACATAATGTTCCAACCATGTCTATCTCATGAGATATAAATCCTTACCCAATGCATTGGAGGGAGATATAGGTCCCACCCATCTCATAATGAAATAATTCTTACTTTTGCCACAAAATAAACATACATCATTCATAAAAACATAATAAATAAATTGGGATTCATAAACATCATCCTATCATCACATAATACATATAAAAGAAATGGAATCATTTCATAATAAGTGAAGTGAAACAACGTAAATCATAGAGACATTATACTTGAAACATACACATATTAAATAATGTCATCTTAGATGAAAAATGGTTTTGATAAAACACTTGAAATGAATTCTTGAGGAAAATATCCTTTTTCTTCAAAATCATTTTCTTTTCACAAAATATCATGCAATTTTAAAAGAAAAGTATTTTGTTGAAAATATTCATGAAAACATTTGGAGGAAGCTTCATGAAAACAAGGCTTTATAAACCCGTAAAAATCTTTTCATGCCGTATACGTTAAAAAGACACCCTTCTCGTACTTTTGTCGAAAAAGTCAAAAAGTACCTTGTAGGGTAAATAAAAGAAGGATTCCATCCATACCATTGGGTAAAATTCAAAATGGGTAAAAAGGACTTTAAATAGACATCAAACCAGTTTTAGGAAACATGGCCATGTATGATAACAATAACCCCAGTAAATACTTACGAATAAGCAATCTCGGATAAAAATGAGATTTTCAAAATTATTTGTTACCTTATGTCTGATATGCTTCATACATATCTGAATCTCCTGTATAATGATTTAAATATTGTAATTTACTTATTACATAATCATATTCATTGTTATGATGTCATATATGGTTCACTTATGACTTTATATTACCCGTTCTTTTGTACATTCCATGTTAAAGAGCGTTTTGGGTAAAATCATTTCATTTGTCATCCGTGTTTTGACTTGTAATTTTCATATGATTACTTAGATCATGATACTTAATTCTAGAATATAAAACATGATTTATATATAATATATATTCCTAATATACATATATATAATAAATCGATAAATGGAAAGAAATACACCGTTCATGGAGATAGTAGGTCGTACGTACGCATGAACGTTGTTTTCGTTTCCTTATTGAATTGAATGGAATTAATTGGATGACATACATATATATATACATAAATCGAGTATCATTATTATTTCATATATTTCATGATTACTTATTATATATACTTTATAATCATTTATGAATGGTTAATTATTGATAATGAATCTCATCGCGTCGTGGAGACGGTATTCCGTACGTACGCACGAGCGATGATATCGTTCTCATGGTCGTGGAATTTTATTAGAGTGTATGTATACTATAAAATAATCAATATCACTTTACAATAATCATGTATAGTTATTATTTACACCATTATACCCATCCAAGTAAGGTGGTGGTGGAAAATATATTACACCACGGCGTGGAGACGGTATTCCGTACGTACGCACGCGCGGTGATTTCATTTTCCATAGGATGAATAGATGGTGAAAAGGGTTGTTTCATACTTATAATAACATATCAGTATATGATTGATACTGATGTTACTACTTAATAATGAAACAACCTAATAAGAAGAAGTGGGAGAAGAAATAAATGTGAAAGAATCGATAACGGACATTACCTCTTCTTTGAAGCGCCTCTTTGAGACCTCCTCTTAGGGCACTATAATTGTTCTTTGAAAAAGACCAGAACCTCTAGAATGTTTTTAGGGAAGTGGAGAAGAGAATTTGGAAGGTTTTGGCCGAGGTTCAAGGCTAAAAATGGTGTGAGGAAGAGTGGAAGGAGGTGCCCTTTTATAAGGGAGGAGAGGGGCACCTTAGGAAAAACTAAAAATATTATTTTTATTATAAAGTCAAATACTGGTTTTAATAGCTCCAAATTGAGTTATTTCGAATCTATGGTGGGTATGGGTTGAAATCCTATCATCCAATTGAATTTATACAAGTTTAGGTTTCTATTTTAACCTTATTATTTAGATTTAACTTTAAGTTAAATAATTTTTCATTTACCGTGTCTTCTTGTTTTCTTACACTATAAGGTTAATAAACTTACTATAACAAGAAAAACGAACCCCAAGTTGTTTATTATTAATATATATAACCTTATATAAGTCATTTGGAAGAACCTTAGATTTTTATAAATAAAATAACAATTAATAATATAATATTTGTTTTAAAAACTATTTGATATCAATTTTGACACTATTTGGTAATTGATTTTTTTAACTCATAACAGAATGATTAGTTTGAAAAAAGTATACTAAATCAATACTAAAATGTAATATTAACCTATAAAATTAGTTTAATTTATAAAAATTCTCAAATTACATTTATTTGGGTATTTATAACATCAATTATGTCAATATTTCATTAATAAGATAATTACCGCATCATCATTGTGTCGTAAATAAATTAAATTATTTTAAGTCTAAAAATTACAAATAAAATACCATTATGTATGATATCTTTTTAGATTTCTAATGAATATGTATAGTCGAAATTATCTTATGTATAACCCTATATTGAAAATGATTTAGTTATTAAACATTGATTTTAACTATTTTATCCCTTATTTAAATAAATTAATAATAAATGTCATAATCTAATCCAAGTGGGCCTAAATGGTCATATTTTATTCCTAAGGTTGTTTTTGGCAGAATTAAATTTATCCAATAGAATTAGGACATGTGTTAAGATAATAATAATATCATTTTTACACATAATTACCCTATTTACTTTTAACCGTGGTAAATAAAAAGTAAAAAATTTACTATTCACCAAAAATTATTTTCATCTCATTGAACCAAATTTTAGTCCTTGATATTAACTGTGTCTCTCGGATTTTCGAAATTCCACTCACAGAAGCGGTAAAATTATGTTTCATGAAAAATTCAGTTTTTTAACTACCACTTAGTGGTTTCACTATTCATCAAAAAAAGAAAGTTTCCAGAAAAATACCAAAAATTAGGCCTAAGATATATTTAATATTATGATTTCAAAAATGATGCATATTTTACCAAATTAAAAACATATCAGTTACATTAATTAATTTAAAAATTAATTCTCGTGGTCAAAACAAATAGCGTGTTCTTAAGATATAATAACTATCAAAAGATTGACACTTGTTTATGTCTGGTTTAAACGTGAAAATTACATCCAATGGCCAACATTTTATTAAATTGTAAAAATATATTCTAAATATAATTTAAAACCACTCAAATTAATAATTGATCACTATTAATTATTTCGATTAAAAAAGTTGTTTTTAATTAAAATTTTGTAATTTTTACTATTCATCAGAATATGAAAGTTATCCAAAAAGTACCAACATTTCACCCTATGCTAATTTCGTTATTCCAAATCCAGAAATGAAGTCCATTTTGAAAGTTAAAATTTATAAAATTCCAAAAAGTGGGTATTACTATTCATAACGGCTAGTTCATAACAATATTATAATAATATCTCGTTTAATGAAGCTCGGTATTGCGTACTACACACGCTATCGAGGAAGGTCGTGATTGCATGTAATGCAAGGCAAGTCCTGGATGCGTGTTGTGCAAGATAATTTAGGTTTAGCGTACAACACAAGACATTAATTAAAAAGAATATTTTTCATAAAATCTCGGGGTGTTACAGGAAGGGCGGCGCACGTCCGCACCGCAGGTTGTGAAGGAGGCTGGGGCCCATCGACCGCGGCAGAGCAGGGCAGTGGTCGGCATCTTGCTGGACACCAGGCAGTGCGGTGGCACGCGACCATGCCGTGGGTAAATCAGGAGGACGCGGCCGCTGGGCCGCGGTAGAGGACGGAGGGCGGTTGGCACCCTACCTGCTGCAGGTGGACGACGGCGTCGTCATGTCGCTTGAAGGAGAACTAGTCGGCCATTCCGGCAAGCTGAGGCACACCGTACGATACCGTTGAGAGGTCCAGCATGCCAAAATTGTGACCGAACAACCATCGGGCCATTCAAAATACTTGGGGAGCCCACCCCCTGTTGCGACTAGGGAAAGTCGCATGCCCACTGAGGGTCGCACCGCAGGCCACCTGGTAGGCCGCGCCAATGGGTCGCGCCCTCCGTTTTTCGGGCCGGGTGGGGCCTCCATCATCGCTGGACAGGTCGGCCCGCCACCATCGTAGACTGGGACGGACCACGGCTCATAGGGATGGGACCTCCGAGACCCAGGCCATCCGTGATAGACCCGAATCGGTCCGGGTCGGACAAGACCCGGAC
The DNA here is from genome assembly GCA_963277665.1 of Viscum album. Taxonomy (NCBI): domain Eukaryota; kingdom Viridiplantae; phylum Streptophyta; class Magnoliopsida; order Santalales; family Viscaceae; genus Viscum; species Viscum album. The sequence goes on from OY728133.1 coordinate 1,911,300,411, forward strand.
CCATCTGGACCCAGTTACGCTTTTGTGGCCATAACATCTATAACATGCGTCCATTTGGTGAACCGTCTCTGGAAGAAGATTCCTTGGATCAATATGGTCCTTTTAGAATACTTCACTTGAGTTTTGTAAATGGTTGGAGTATGTAATGGTTGGATCAGACCCCAAATCCAACCGGCCCCTCGGAGCAGAAACGAAAATAACATAGAGACTGGTCGTCCGATTGACTCGTCGTCTGTTGCGTTGGAACCCTTAAGACATGATGAAACTTTGGGATAATTATCTGTGGAACTTCATGGTAGTTTATGTATGACGTATGTCTTGTTGAGTGGTTCCCCCAAGCATGCTACATGTGGAACCCCGCGACTGGCTAAGATCTGATGCATGTTGACCATTACAACTCAGAGTGATTCGACAGGCCCAGTGGGGAGTGTCGATGTGTGATTCCGCAAACCCATGGTGGCGAGAGCCTCTGTGTGACACTGCATACCTACGGTACTCGACAGGAGGAGAACCTTAGCAGGCCACGAGGGGGAGCGCCTTTATGTGACACGGGTGACCCATGGTGGGTAGCGCCTCTGTGTGAGGCGGTAGACCCACAGTACTCGATAGGAAGAGTACCTCAGTAGTCCATGATTAGTAGGAAGCGACAATGTGTGACATAGCAAGACCACTGTACTCAAAAGAGGATGACTTCTCCAGCAACCGAGGTGTTTGACGATGTGGCTGGGGATGTTACATGTTACTACCCCTAGAATAAATCCTGGTGTGATATATCTTTACTTTGTGATTGTGATTGATGTTATGTTATGTGATACTTCACCATCGTGGTGTAACCTTCATGGTATTATTTCCACATGTATGAGATGAGTATAGAAAGATAACTTAGGTATATGTTCGGTAATATACCTAAGTAGAGTTGGGTTATTGATTTCTAGTCTTTTGTTTGTGGAACTCTAGGAGACCTACGTGGTCTCGGGGTCCCTATAGAGTATCGTTATACTTAGTCGTGCACGGGCTACGCCTGCACCTTGTTGTGCTTGGTGCAGAGGATGGAAAACACTGACTGAGGATGAGGGTACCAAGACTGGAGGTAGCAGGAAGGTAGAATTTAGACGAGGCGTACAGCAGAGACGACCGTTTGAGAGTTTCACCTACCCTTCATGTAGGATCCTTGGCATGTGTTCATAGGAGCTGTTTTCAGTTTTACTTGTACTTTACAATTTAATCGAACATTATAGTTGGGCTTGTATTTTTTCCCCTTTTACTTTCTATACACACTTTATTTTCTATATTGTTTTACTTTGAGTTTGTATCCTACTTTGTTATTAGTTGTGTGAGTTTACAGGCTATAAAGTCAATGCCTTCCCGTTTTTATGGAATACGCCTTTCAGTGCTAGTCACCAAACTCCGGCCTAAGGATGGCGGGCTAGGGGTAGACCCAGAACGGGCCCCGAGGGATGGTTCATGATAGTGTTTCTTGATACTTATATTAAATTATTCTATCCTTAAAAAGATAATAAAAAACCCCCATAAACAATGAGATTGTATCATAAAACACTAACCACGTTGGTATCTTTTGAATAAAAAGTCCAATAAAATAAAGAAATAAATATTGATAATTATAACCCTATACATTCAAGAGAAGATTCATAAAAAAAATTCATGTTTAGTATATATACCAGACAAATGGAGCAAGTGGTTTATGAGGCTTCCACCCCTAGAAATAAAATTGAGAATAAAATCAATTACCTCAGGTCTTGAATTTATTTGTACACCTTCACATCTCATGTATTATAAATATAATATTATTTTAAATATATTAATTAAATATAATAATATATATATCATACCATGGATTATTACTTATGAACTCTTTATCATCCATTTATAAATATTTTTTTATTAAAAATGTAGTTTCGGGCGATAACAGGTATATTTTTCTTATATCTTTTGGTTTGATAGCTCTTCGTCATTGTAATTTGATCATGGTTATATAATATAAAAATTTTAAATAATTCCATACATATAATATATATTAAATTTATAAATATTTAAGTTTATTCATAAAATTTTGTGACATAAAAAATAATTACAATGTTCATTGAGACGATAAGTCGTACGTACATATCAATAATTATTTCATTTTGTGGAAAATGGAATGAAATAAATTTAAATAATATGTAAAAATTCCAAAATAATTATTATAATATATATATATATATTATTTGTTATAAAAATACATCCTTATTACTATCCATGTAAAAATAATATTAAAAAAGTCAAATTGCTTTGTGGATGTGGTATCCCACAATATGCACGAGTGTTGTTATATTCTTGAAACAAATTTGAAGGTAAACATGTTGATTTTATATTATTATTATATAAGTATAATTATTTCATAAATATTATATACATACGTATATATTGTTTAAATTAATCATCATATTCATATTTGAGAGGTCGTGGTGGAAATAAATTACATTAGTTCGTGAGGTTGTTGACTGTTGAACGCAAGATCGACCGTTTCATTTTCCATTGTTTGAGGAGATGGATATAGGTTGTAACATTAACATAATAAAACATTATTATATAGAAGATAATTTTTTTCTTATTTAATAATATTTTGTGAATATTTATACGAGGTGTACGAAGAAATAAAATTAAAATGAATGGTTAAAATTAATAAATCTTCATCAAAGAACCTATTTTGGTTTATACTTGAATCCTTCCTAGGGTGTTCTTCTATTGAAATTGGGGACTCTGGTTCAGAGGTGGGATGTAAGGGACATTTATATAAACATTTTTCTATAAAAAAACTTCATTAATTTTGGATATTAAAAGAGATGATGTTACATTTTATAAGTGGGTGAGAGAACCCAAAAGAAAACCACAAGAAAATTTATTAAAAGATGAAAAACCAATAAATCCAATTAAAATAAAATTCATAAAACCCCATATATTAGCATTTATATTTTTATTATGATTAAATTTTTCTATAAATTTTTATTTTTAAAAGTTTAATTAACAAAAATACACTTATTTATGAATTTCCCCCCTGTAAACTCGTTTGAACCCTAACCGTGATAAATAATTTTTAATATTTTTTATAATAATTATGACCATGAATTATGCAATAATTATTAACGAAAATTAATTATTTTGATGAAAAATATAAAATATATTTTACCAAATTCAATTCCCAAAATATGTAGTCTTTAATAAATATTTATGCTCACATAGACAAATAAACTAGGGGTTTTCCCAAGAAAACGTTTTCATAAGTATAAAACATTTTTAATTCAATATTAGACATAAAATTGATTGAAATAAAAAAATTATTAATAATAAAAAATAAACAAAATTCCCATTTAAAACCACCTTACAACTAAATTTACATTTTTAAATTCTTTAATCAAAATTGCAGTTTTCATAATAAATCAACATTTTTACTATTCACTGAGAAATTAATATTTTTTAAAAATTATCGAAATTTAAGTCTAAGAAAATTTTCATATGATATTTTAAAAAAATAATTTTCTATTTTATAATTAATTTTCTAAAATTTAAATAAATTAATTTTTAAATAGAAGTGAAAAAAGAAACAGAACGCCTTTTTAGAAAAATATAGTTTTTAGGAAAAAGTTGGATGTGATCGTATATCATACCTAGAAAAAATATTAGATGAATAATAACTCATTTAATTTAATATAATATCTAATTTTTTATAACAATTAAAATATACTGAGTAATATAATTTTTTATATAAAAAAATATATTGCCCACAAAACAGTCTTTCAGAAAAAAAAATTATTAACTATCAAATTATTTTTATTTTCATTTCTAGTTATTTAAAAAAAAAATTAATTTTTTACATATATTTAAACCATATTATTTTCATAATTTAGGTACAACTATTAATTCCCAACAATTTATTGTAATGTCTGTGACAATATAAAATATCATGGTTTATTAAAAATTTGTTTTGCATCTAATACATACTAATAAGAACCCGAATCTTATTTTCAGGTATGTTTTTCGATTTTCTGGAGTTTTTGAGAAAAGATGAGTTTCTGTAAATTATTGAAGTACATGTTGTGTACCTTATGAGTACACTCCGTGCACTTCATTGCCGTAGGATGATGTTTTTTGGCCATGTTATGGCCACACACATGGTCGTGTGGGGTGATGTGGAGGCCGCTTAAAGTGGAGTATGAAAAAGGCGAGTACACGCATTGTACTTTAAAAGTACAAGTCATGTACTTTCTTTTTTTCACTAAACGCACCGGGGTCGCGTCAATTTTCCAGAACGAACTTCTTTTAGGTCCCATTATTCCGAGAGTGCCGAGCATCCATGGATCTTCTATGATCCCCTGATCCTCCATCCGTTCTTCTGATTTGAACACCGTTGATTGCTTTGGAATCCCAATGGTGAACTCTCTCTTCTATTCGAATCTCATTTCATGATTCATATTCTTTAACAAGTTATCGTTGGTTGTACATTTTAGATATGTTTTTATATCTACAGTGTTCTAAGGAGATTCAAGCTTCAAGCATCAAGTATATCGATCTCCTAACCCTGAGTTAGGTGGTTTGTGCCTTTTTGTAGAAAGTCTTTGGGTTTTATGTGGAATTTTTCCCAATACTCAAGAACGAGGTATTGCGCATTTACCGTTTTAGCCCTACTGTTTTCCTCATTTGCTTGTATGCCTGAGTTGAGGTTATTTATTTGGAATAGGGGAATATTACTGTGTTTTGGATGTATTTCCCATGCATGATTTTCTTGTATTGACCTTTGGTTCTAGTTTTCTTGTAGGCTATTGTTATCATTCCCATTCCTCGTATTGTAGGATGGTGTGACTATTGCTATGATATGTTTTTATGCTATAGAATGATAGCCATGCATTTCTTGAGGTATACTTTGGTCGTTATGCGATGTTGTACTAGCTGACATACACAGGGCTGTGAGAACCTAGTTTAATAGACTATATAGAGAATGGATGTAAGGGATTCTCCAAAGTATCTTTTAATTTACAATGCAAGACCACATGGGGAATTGACATTGAGTTTTCCTCTAGAATTTATGTATTTCCACGATGTGGGCAATAATGGGAATGTGACATAAGTGGTTCCCTAGAGCACCTATAGTACCGATACGAGACTATAGGGGGATTGATGGTGAGTGCTTCCTCAGAGAGTCTATACTTAAGCTGAACCATAGATATGAGACTGTGTGTGCTTCCCAGAGGGTTTATAGTACCTTTTAGGTAGGACCATAGGGGAGCGGCTGTGTATACTTCCCAGAGGGTTACCAGTTTGTGTTTATCTACTTTAATTTGATATTTCATGATATTTGGACTGTGGATTATTTACTACTGAGTACATTCTTATTTACTTCTTTTTGTACTTTACCTTCCATATATTCACTAACTGTTAGGCATAGATCTTGTGGTTGGTGCCTAATAGGATTCATCTCACACCATGTTTGGGGCATGATTTTGGGCCCAAACAGATTATATTGTTCCAGGTATAGACAAGGGAAAGCACCCTTCTACATCAGGTACTTGATATGCTGTGGAGCTAGAGAGCATGGGACCAAGCTATGGGCTTGTGATTCTAAGGAGTTTATCTACTTTATTTTGTACTTTGGGTCTGTATTTTATTCTTCATTGTGACTTCTTTGGATACATTCCTAACCATATATGGATCATACATCATTTATATATATGTATTCTCCAGTTGCTTTTTTATCTCAGTCTTCCACACATTACTATTGTTGGAAGTTTACTGCTTCTGCTATTGTATATTTGTTTCTCTTCTACAATTTTACTCTACCAATGAAGGAATAGTTTCCCAATTATCACACCAATGGCCCTCACTGTTAGTCAGCATCCTTTGGCATTCGGGGAAATGCGCTTGAGGCCATTTGACCAACCTGGTATGGGGCGCCTCTGGGTGGCTTCCAGAACTGGGACATTACAATGTGGTATTAGAGGAATTATTTTCTCTAGATTTACTGTTTGGAGCCTTTATCTGGTGATAGGAAGGAATAGGTACCTAGTAATAAGATGTGCCCGGGAGTAGCTAGCCCATGTAAAGGGAAAAGATAATCTGCCTCGTTAATTGAAATTTCTTCTGGTTTTTCATGTTTACAATTTATCTAATTTTCACTGATGGGTGACTCAAATGTTTTGTTTAATTACTGGTGACATTATTGAGGCTCTATTTTTGTCGCAACCCGATGATATGAGAGTATTCCATCTCATTCATCACATAGGCACTTGTTATAAATCACATCCCAGGAATTCTTATCATGCCATCTAGGATGAATTAGCGACTGCATGTTGTACTGATATTTGTTATGTAGAATATTAACTCTATTGTGATAGATTCCCTAATAGTAATACCTGCTATTTGATAGTTTATTGTGTGTCAGTTATTGTTTGTATTAATACCAAACGTTGGTTCTTGAGGTGTTATGGGCCCCCATGGACTGGAATTTCGTGGATCATTGCACTTTTTTCTTATTTGTAACTTTTATATGATACTAGAATTTAATTTGTGGCGCATATGAGCCCCCCTAGATCGTAATTTGTCACTTTCAGAGTTAGTTTCAGTGTTTTTGTGGATCCGGATTAGTTTTTGAGGCATACTATCTGGAAAAACCTAGATTACACATCGTGTAGTTTTGACCACACACCGTGTGTTCTTCTGTTTGCGAAGAAACATTTTTTCATAAGTACCCACTGTTTACATTATGTACATGTCGTGTAGTGTCTGACTGTGTCATAGGCCATGTGGGCATTGATACGAGATAGGGAAAATCTTCTGGGAACACGCCCTGTACTAGTTGTGCACGCTATGTGGTGTTGACCATGCGTCCGCCGTATAACTAACAACAGGGATGGATAATACTTAAGCTATACAGGGTGTGTCAGCTTTGAACACACCGTGTAGTGTAATCCTAGGAACCCGACCGTGTAGCTAACAACATGGGTTGGTGGAGTCTCTTCTTATAAACGATGTTTCCACCTTGAATACGCTGTGTAGTCTGACCCAAGTACCCGGCCATGTCACAAAAAACACAAGCCAGTGTTATCCCTCCACGTACATTCCATGTTCGTTCAGAACATGCCGTGTAGTTTGATCCACGTGTCTAATCGTGTCACTAACAACACGAGACAGGTGAATCTTGTCTAGTACATGCAGTGCCTATCTTGAAAATTCCTTGTAGTCTTATCTTGGGAGAGCCGTGTGACATAACCGTGTAGAAGGAAACAGGAAGGAGAAGAGGATTCAAGTACATGCCATGTTTTTGGAGAACATGTCGTGTGATTGGGATTCTACACAAGATGCTTTGGAAAAAGTACATGCCCATGTGAATGACTTCTTGGAACATGTTGTGTAGGAATTATACACACTGTGTAATGTTGTTTTGTAAAACATGAGTGATTTCTTCCTCTGGTTCTTTTCTTACACGTGTTGTTTTCAGTCTTTGAAAATTATGATCTATGGTGGTCGCTTGACCTAGTAGACTCATGCCACTAAGATATCCTCCAGTTGTATTCTAGTTTCAAGGCGGTGATGATGAACATGACATGGCTGATCAGGGACTCCCTGTAGATCATCATGTTGTGCCAATCTTGGGCCAAGAAGTTATACCTATTGTCGCTGTTGACACACAGTTCAAGGATTGCTTCATGAGGATGATGAAAACCTTACAAGAAGCACCTCCTCCTGCCTCGTCAATGGCAGACTTTACACAGGTTTTCCAATAGTAGCATCATCCCACATTCTTAGGGGAAGATGGACCTCAAGCTGCAGAGTCATGTCTAGAAGCCAAGTTGTCGAGCATTGAGCATCTAGAGACGCCCCCAGAGAGTAGGGTGAATCTTTCCACTTATATGCTTTGGGAATCCACTAAGAGGTGGTGGGATGTGATCTCATAGGAAGGTCATCAGTAGGTTATGGCTTGGGAGGCGTTCCAATGAATCTTCTATTACTATTATTATCTGGAGACCTTGAGGGCAGATCGATCCCAGGTGTTCATGAGTCTGGACCAAGGTAATCTTTCTATTATGGATTATTCCTCTCAATTCACTGAGATTCAGTTCTTTAAACCCTTCCTAGGGGGAGATGGGTTATTCCTGCCAAGGAAGTTCGAGGATGGCCTCAGACATGACATCCTTTCCCAGGTAAATATCTTCATGTTGATTTCCATCACTTCCATCGTCAGCCATCCAGTGATCATGAAGTGGAATAAGAGGGATTAAAGAGTTGTGACCCAGGGAAGCTCGGTATATGGTGTTACAATCCATCCTACTAATAGTAGGAAGAGTCACAAGGAGTCTTCGTGTGGTGATCCGAAGAGTCGAGAGACATATTATGGTAGTCAGGTGGTGTTCTACTAATGATGAAGGAGCAGGCACACAAAGACGCAATGCTAGAGAGACCCAGTGGAGTGCTGATATTGTAGCAATATGGGTATCCTTCATCACTTCTGTCAGTTCTTCTCAGAAGCATATGGTGACAAGGGTTCTTCTATGACTCCTCGTATAGGATAAGATCCACCAGTTTGTCACCAGTCTGGGAACTGGAGTTATTCCGGCCGTTCAGGCCGATGTGGAGGTCGCAGTAGTGGCTTTTAGTCACCAGGCTACCAGCGACAGTAGGGTGGATCATCTCAGAGTAGTCATGTAGGGTCATAGGGCCACAGAGTAGGCCAGACATTTGTAGGGGAGCAGACCTAGTAGGGGAAGGATCTTATACCTTCTACAATTGGATGTACGATCCATGTTGCCTCAGTTTTATCTTCCAAACCATTAGATACAGGGGCTTTCCGTAGATTTATATTTGTTCTGTTGTGGAGATCCTTAGGATCTACATCTTTTCTTCTGTTGATATTTTGAAACAAGACACACCGTTGGGAACTAGAACGACTGTTGTACGTCAGTGAAAGGAGTTCCCTCTAGAGGTTAGTGGGTGTCACTTTTTATGGGATCAATATTTCATGGACATGACAGGCTATGATGTAATTGTCTTTATAGATTCGCTTGCTCCCTTTCAGGTAGTTATCGACTATTATCGCCGTAGGGTGAGTTTCATATCACCCTAGGGGTGATCTTTTCTTCATAAGGGTGAGTGGGATGTCCAGACGAGCAGAGCGGGTCTAGAGCATGATGGGTTCAGAGTAGATACGACCTAGATTTGTAGTCTTCATCTAGATGACAAGGTGACTTCACAATTATACTTTCATCTAGTGGTGGATCGTTTTAGAGATGACTTTCTAGAGTACTTTTTAGGTTTTCCTTTGAAGCGTGAGGTATAATTTTCTATTGATCTTGTGCCAGGGGAAGCACCGTTGTCCATTCCTCCTTATAGGATGGATACACCTAAATTGAAGGAGCTCAAGAAGCTGTTGAAGGAGTTGCAGGAAAAGGGTTTTATATGACCCAGTACTTCTCCTTGGGGTCCACATGTCCTGTTAGCGAAGAAGGAGGATGGAACACACAGACTTTTTGTGGACTATCAAAAGTTGAACTAGTTAACGGTCAAGAACCGATATCCCTTACATAGGATTGAAAATCTCTTGAATCGGCTTAGAGGAGCCGAGGTGTTCTCGAAGATTGACTTGAGGTCCAGTTATCATTGGTTTTGTGTTAGACCATCTGATATACCTCTCAAAACCTTCCAGAGTAGGTATGGTCTATACGAGTACTTGGTTATACCATTCGGTCTCAAGAAAGTGCTTGCAGTTTTCATGGCCCTGATAAACCGAGTATTCTATCTGTACTTGGACTCTATCATGGTGGTATTCATGGATGATATCTTGGTGTACTCTCACACTTGACATGACCATTCTACCCATCTTGAGATCGTTTTGAATACACTAAGAGAGCATCAGTTATATGCTAAGCCCTCAAAATGGCTCTTTTGGATGAACCATATTCACTTCATGGGTCATGTAATCTCAGAGATAGGAGTATCATTAGGCACAAAGAACATGAGAGCTATAGTTTCATGGGAGTATCCGAAGAACTTCTTTGAGGTGAAGAGTTTTATAGGGATGGCTAGATACTACAGATGTTTCATTCAGGACTTTTCATGATTAGCGTCACCATTGACGGGTCTGACTAAGAAGGGTGTCAGGTTCCTGTGGTCAGATTCTTGTGAGTGATCCTTTCAGGATCTGAAAGGGAGGATGACATCAGCACCGATATGATTCTTCCTAGATCTAGGAAATAGCTATACTGTTTATTGTTATTCTTAAGGTATCAGTATGGGAGATATGCTTATGCAGATAGATGGGGTCGTTGCGTACAGGTCTCGACAGTTGAGGCCACACGAGAGGAATTACCCAACGAACGATCTGGAGTTGGCAGCTTTTGTCCATTACTTACGTTGTTCGAGACATTATCTTTTGGGATAGAATTTTTTGGTTTTCAAATACCATAAGAGTTTGAAGTACATCTTCACTCATCGTGATCTAAATTAGAGACAGTGAAGGTGTGTTGAGTACGTACAATCCTTTGACTTTGAGCTTGCCTATATGCCTGGGAAAGGCAACATAGTGGCTGATGCATTGTGAAAGAGGACTCAGATATAGGAAATTCGTGAGGCTAGTAGTGAGTGGCAGCTTATGGATCTATTCTTGGAGATGCATCTGGTGGTGCACGATAGATAGTGGCAGACATTGAAATCTTCTATAACTATCACATGTATGCTTCTTGATTGATTACAAATGAGGCATATATCAGATTCTGAAGTCCTAGTACTAAGAGAAAGCATGTTAGGATAGGACCCTATTCCTAGATGGACTGTAGGCGAGGATGAGATCATGTGTTTCTAGGGACGTGTATGGGTTCCATTAGATATACTAGAGGAGCTGATGATATATTTTCATTCATCGGTTTGGGAATTTCATCTTAGTGTCGCCAAGATGTATCATGATCTACAACATTGGTATTTGTGTCCAGGTATGAAGAGGTATATTTCTGGTTTCGTCATGAGGTGTTTCACTTGTCTGCAGGTGAAGGTAGATCATCAGCGACCAGCATGGATTATACATCAGTTACCCATTCCTGAGTGGAAGTGGAATGACATCGTGATGGACTTCTTGACCGGTTTGCCAAGGTCTCCTCGAGGAAATGACCTAGTTTGGTTTGTCATTGAAAGGATCACAAAGTTTTCTCACTTCTTTACAATCAAGGAGTCCTTTAGTGTTGATGAGCTATGGCGGTTGTACATATGATAGATTGTATGTATACCTGAAGTTCCACACTCCATTGATTCAGATAGGGATGCTCGTTTTACTTATCGGGTTTGGTAGGGTATTCAGAAGGATTTGGGTACACAGGTACATTTCAGTACGTCTTACCATCCCTAGATAGATGGCTAGTCCGAGCGTATGATTTAGGTGCTTGAGGAAATTCTTCGAGCACGCATTATGGATTTTGGAAGTTCATGGGGGAATCACATACCTCATGTGGATTTTTACGACAGCAATAGTTTTCATGAAACAATTCAGATGGAACCTTATGAGGCTTTGTACGGTAGGCCATGCCGATAACCTTTATGTTTTCTGGAGGTAGGGGAGGCACCTCTGGTTGGACCTAATCTTGTTCAGGAGACCACATAGCATATAGAGTTGATTCGGAAGAGGATGGATACAGAACAGTCTCATCAGAAGTCTTATGCTGATCAGCGAAGACTACCTCTGGAGTTTGATGTCGGGGATCTGGTTTTCATACATGTCACACCGAGGTTGGACACAAGAGGATTTGGAGGTCGGAAAAGCTTTCAGAAAGGTATGTCAGGCCATTTGATTTGTTGGAGAGATTTGGGAAAGTGGCCTATCAGTTGTAGTTACATTAGATGTATTGGGCTATGCACGATGTTTTCCACGTTTCTCAGCTCTGAAGATACTTTTCAGACTCGTCTCATGCTTTCCAACCCAAGGAAGCCAGGATGGAGGTGGATGCATCTTTTGAGTAGCATCCTATCTAGATTGTCGATTGCAGTACGAAGGTTCTCCGTGGTCGGTATGTTCCTCTGGTACTGGTGTTATGGTAGCACGGGCGAGTATAGGATGAGACATGGTAGAGGGAAGCCGACATACAAGAGTAGTGGCCAGAGTTATTTAGGGTTTCTTCATCTACGCCTCACTAGGGAAATTCAGGGATGAATTTCATTAAGGGAGGATGTTTGTAAGAATCCGGATTTCCCATTTAAGTATGTTTTTCCCATTTCTGGAGTTTTTGAGAAAATTGTATTTTCTGTAAATTATTGAAGTACACATCGTGTACTTTATGAGTACATGTTTTGTACTTTTTTATCGCATGAGGTCGTGTGCGGGCTATGTGATGGCCACACACACAATCGTGTGGGGTGACATGGAGGCCGCTTAAAGAAGATTACAGAAAAGGTGAGTACACATCATGTACTTCAAAAGTACACTCTTTGTACTTTCATTTTTTATTAAATGAATCGGGGTCACGTATAAACACAAGAATGAACTTCTTTTAGGTCTCGTTCGTCCGAGAGCGCTGAGAATCCACAGATTGTTAACAATCCCAAGAGCCTCCATCCATCCTCCAATTCGATCACCATTGATTGTGTTGGAATCGCCTCAGTGATCTCTCTCTTCTGCTGTAATCTCATTTAATGATTCCCTTTCTTTACCATGTTATAGTGGGTTGAAAATTTTAGATTTTTTCATATATCTACGACGTTCTATGGAGATTCAAGCTTCGAGGTTCAAGTATATAGATCTCCAAACCCCGAGGTAGGTGGTTTGTGCCTTTTTGTAGAAATTATTTGAGTCTTATGTGAAATTTTTCACAATACCCATGAACGGGGTATTGCGCATTTACCGTTTTAGCCTTACTATATTCCTTCTTTGCTTGTATGCTTGAGTAGAGGTTATTGATTGTGAATAGGGTAATTTTACTGTGTTTTGGATATATTCCTCCTGCATGATTTTCCTGTATTGACCTTTTTGTCTAGTTTTTCATGTAGGCTGTTGTTTACTTTCCCATTCCTAGTATAGTAGGATGGTGTGACTATTTCTCTGATATACTGTTATGTTGTAGAATTCTATCCAAGTAGTTCATGGGGTATACATTGGCCATTATGTGATGCTATACTTGCTGATTTACACAGGGTCTTGAGAACCTAGTGTAATAGACCATAAGGAGAATTGACCTAAGGGCTTCTCGAGATTGTCTAATAATTTACGATGCGAGACCACATGTGGAATTGGTGTTGAGTGCTTCCACAGAGAGTCTATAGTTCCTCGACATGGACCACATAGGGAATTTGATGTAAGTGCTTCCCTAGAGATCCACTAGTACCAATATGAGACTATAGAGGGAATTGATGGTGACTGCTTCCTCAGAGAGTCTATACATAAGCTGAACCAGTGGGGTGAGACTATGTGTGCTTCCCAGAGGGTTTCTTGAACCTGTAAGGTAGGACCATAAAGGATAGGCTGTGTATACTTCCCAAAGGGTTACCAGTGTGTGTTTATCTACATTAATTTGTTGTTACCTGATATTTGGACTTTATATTGTTTATGTTGAGTACATTCTTGTTTACTACATTCTGTGATTTTCCATCCATATATGCACTGACTGTTAGGCACAGATCTTATGGTGGTTTCCTAAAGAGATTAGTCTCACACCCTATTTGGGCCTTGCTTTTGTGCCTAAAAATATTATATTTTTGCAGGTGTAGACAAGGGAAAGCGCCCTTGTACTTCAGGTACTTGATATGATGCAGAGCTGGAGAGCATGAGACCATGCTATGGCTTGCGATACGGAGGAGTTTATCTGCATTCTTTCATACTTTGGATAAGTATTGTATTCAGCATTGTGACTTGTTTGGCATCCTTCCTAGATATATGTATCATAAATCATTTAAATATATGTATCCTCTAGTTGTTTCTTTATCTTAGTCTTCCGCTATTTACTCTTGTTGGATGGTTAATACTTCCGCTGTTGTAAATTTTTTTCTCTTCCACTGTGTTACTATGCCAATTAGGGCATAGATTCCCAATTATCACATCTAAGGCCCTCACTTCTAGTCATCAGCCTCTGGCGTTTGGGGAAATGCTCTTGAGGCCGTGTGACCAACCAGGTACGGGGAGCCTCTGGGTGGCTTCCAGAACCGGGACGTTACAATACAATTGAATAAATTAAATTTATCTACAAAATATACATTTTACAAAATATTGGCATGTAACATTAATTCCCAGTAAAAAATAATTTTTACCTCATAATTTATCTAATTTTATAAAAAAAACTACTGGTAGTTATACATACTCATATCCTCAACGTCTCATATTGTGTTATCAAATTTGTCCATTTTCCATAAAACATTGGCCATGTGAGTGGTATTATTTAATAGAATATTCTAACTTTGATTTAACATATTCACTAGTTTTATATCATATGATACATCATTATAAATTTGAATGAGCACTTTGTTTAGTACATGTTATGAGTTTGGTATACACTTCTTTAAGAGTGATACACACAATAGATCATGGACATGAAAGACGTTTAGTGGAAACTTCATATGATAAGAAACAATCATGTAATATCGTAGGTAAATAAATAATAATAAATTTACTAATTTACTAATATTTGTGAATTATATATTAATTTTACTTCAAAAAGGATTCTATGTTTGATGGCTTACCTGATATGTGAAAATGGGTTTCATTCAAATCTTACATTGCACACTAATATTATAATAATATTATTTTAAATAGTAGTTAATGCCTAGACATTATATTAGTGGGAATGAACAGAACTAACTAAAATTTGATTACACATGTTTGTTAAATGACTTTACTTTTATCCAATAAATTTTAGAGGCCTAAAATAAGGGTGATTCCTATTTTTAGTATGTAATACAATAATATTCTTTAAAATGTTGTTTTACCACCTTTTGATGGAGATCCCTCTTTAAATATAGTTTTGATAGCTTTTATATGTTCTATTTGAAAAAATAAAATTCTATTATAGAATATGGACATCAAAATTTACTTTGGGTAAAATTTTGGTATTTTTCTGATAAAGTTCATTTTTTTTAATAGTAAAAATATTATATTTTAATTTCAAACTGCATTTTTATCTAATTTATTTATATGGATAGATTATCTTTATAAATGGTTTTAAAATTTAATTAGATTATAATTTTACCATTTAACCCTATGTTGGTCATTGTACATTGTTAGGTCCACAAGGCTGAATACACTGAGAGGGGGGGTGAATCAGGGTATGACTAATTTAAAATTAATGCCTGTTATGATCTTGTTTCGCTGTTGAGAAAAACTCTCTTCTCTTTTTTTCCTGTTGCACAATGTAAATATAAAGTGAAGTATGCACAGGACACATCAATTTTACTTGGTTCACCGCAAAGGGCTATGTCCAAGGAGCATACACCGACAAGTTGTCAGTCATACCAAATTCCACTAATCTTCAGTAGCTGTGGATTACAAGGTTCGGGCTAGATCACTTCTAAGCCCAGGCTCACTTCCTTTACAAGTTTAGGGTTATCTCACTGCTTTTCCAAGGGTCACTCCCTGTTTCTCTCTCTCTCTGGCTCACTGCCGGTGGAGAGGATCACCTTCTTCCTCTTCCTAAGCTCACTGCTCTTGGAAGGAATCCACTCACAGTTTATAGACCTTCATGAATGAATGCATCTTTCTCTCTGTGTAGATGCTCCGTTGAAGTAAAACTTTCAGCCGAAGATGAATTTCTCTTTGCACCGAAGGTATCGGGCAATCTTTCAGATTCCATGCAGTCTGAAAAACACTGCTGGAACAAACCTTACTTGGCGCGCAAGTTTACCTCGACGCGCCAGTATTGGCGCACAAGTCACAACGGGCGCGCAAGTCCTCCTATGACACTTGCGCGACACAAGCTTCCTCAACTCCAAACTTGCACGACTCACTTCCTTTTACGCCCAAACCAATAATGGCGCGCAACTCCACACTGGCGCGCATGTTCTAACACCAGTACACAACTTCTACTACTGGCGCGCAACTCCACCTGCGCGACCACCACACCTGCGCGACGGGAGCTCTGATTTCTCAAAGTGTTGAACTCTCACCAAAAAATGATGAGGGGTGGTCCAGTATTTATAGGCAATCTGACCACCCTGCGCGACGGCGCGCAAGTCACCTACGCGACCCAGTTTCGGCACGCAAGTCTTCTGTCCTTTTGGACACTTGCGCGACCAACTCCCAAACTTGCGCAAACCTACTTCCTTAGCCATATTTTGATCTTCTGATCTTGAAAAACATATGGCGCGCATGTTTCCTATACTCCAAGTCCTCGGCGCGCAAGTCCCGTTGCCAAAAACACTTTTCTTCATTTGCCAATTTTCAGGCCCTAAAATTTGGTAAGCACTGGAAAACGGTGCCACCTTATATATTTTCTTTTGTACCGCCTCCAGATCATCCATTCCTTTTATCGACGTTCTTGAATCAAACATGGATCGTTGACCTAATCTCTTGAACTCGACATTCCACCATGAAATCCTCTTTGTCAACAAATTTGTATGTCATTGTTTTTCTTTGTCAATAATCACAACTCAGATGTCCACTTTGTCAACAAACACAATCACCTCAAAAATGCTTCAATGATACCTTGAGGGATTTTTTCCCAACAATCTCCCCCTTTGGGTTTGTTGACAACTCTTCCAAAACAAAGATACGTCGTTGATATTTCAGCCTTCATTCGCCTCATTGCGATTTTGATAGCGATCAAGGATTTACTCAACACATACTATAAGCCCACATGAGCAGTGCTCGGCATGAGAAACAAGATTAAATGAAAAGTTCATCAATGAATAACTTTATCTCTGACATCCACTATTGACAACAAACTGATACCAATTTGTACTAAACTGATACCAATTGTTGATGGATTTGTTGGAAGACAAATGTTTGGTTTGGAAATAGTCTTACCACTTTCCAACACCACTCTTCTGCTTTCATCACGATCCTCAGCTGTCATGATATCTATTCTTTGATCGACCACTTCTAGCATCATCAGATTTAATACACTCCCCCTTTCTCATTGCTCCCACTTTCTGGCTGCTCCACCTGTCAGCTTCTCCCCGTATCTGTCAAGATTTCTCAAATAGCCACACTGTCTCCCAATCACTATTTTCTCCCCCTTTAACAATAACCATTTTCTCTCCCTTTGCCAACGAACCCAAAGATCACTCCTTTGTAGTCTGTAATAGAGTAGAGAACACAAATCAGCAAATTAGGGAAAAAGACATCATACCTCGGGGAGAGGGGGGTCCCAAATCCACACTATTTCAAGTGCGGGGAATCGACTGAACTCCCAGAGACAGTCGATGCCTCTCAAAAGCTTCCTTATGTAAGTCCTTTTTCAGAATGCCTACAACCTGTAGCTCTGTAGGCACATACTCCAACTTCACGATGCCCTGCTAAACCTTCTCCTTGATGAAATGATACTTTATCTCAAGGTGCTTTGTCCTAGAATGATGGACAGGATTTTTGCTAAGATTTATAGCACTTGAGTTATCACAGTGGATTCTGATCGGAGACTTCACTTCAACTCCCATATCTTCAAGCTGCTGCTTCATCCACAATAACTGTGTGCATGCTAGAGTGGGTGCAATATACTCAGCTTCTGCGGTTCTTAATGAAATGCAATCCTGCTTCTTGTTCAACCAAACAATACATAGTCCGCCAAGATAAAATGCACATCCAGATGTTGATTTCCTGTCATCTGCTGAACTGGCCCAGTCTGCATCAGTATATCCCAATAATTCTGTCTGAGACTTGTCGTCATATGTCAGAACGAAGTCCATTGTGCCCTTGGTATACCGAAGTATTCTTTTCACTGCAAGCATGTGACTTTCCTTGGGATTACTTTGATATCTCGCACCCTGGCATGTGGAGAAAAAAATATCAGGCCTTGTTGCAGTCAAGTACAACAAGCTTTCGATAATTTGCCTATATTCTGTGATATTAACTGCCTTGCCATCCTCATCTTTTGATAATCTCATCCAGGTAGCAACCAGAGTCTTCATCTCCATGTAATTATCCATTCCAAACCTTTTTAGAACCTCCTTGGCATATTTGGATTGAGAAATAAAAGTGCCATTACTTCCTTATGTCACTTGTAAACCAAGGAAAAATGTTAGCTCTCCAATCATTGACATTTCAAACTCATTTTTCATGAATTCAGAGAACTGTCTGCATTGAGCTTCATCGGATCCGCCAAATATTATGTCATCGACATAAACCAACACCATCATCCTTTGATTACTATCATTACTGAAATAGAGATTCTAATCAACTCCTCCATGCTGAAAACCAAGATTCTTTAAGTACTGATCAATCCTTGAGTACCATGCCCTTGGTGCTTGTTTCAGCCCATACAATTCCTTCTTCAGCCTGCAAATATTGTTCTCATCCTCATGAATGAGAAAACCATCTGGCAGCTCAATATACACCTCTTCTTCTAGAACCCCATTCAAGAACACAGATTTGACATCCATCTGGAACACTTTAAACTTTCTTTGCACTGCTATGGCCAAGAATAATCTGATTGTCTCCAGCCTTGCAACTGGTGCAAATGTCTCATCAACATCTATTCCTTCGATCTGGGAGTGCCCCTTTCACACTAGTCATGCTTTGTTTCGAATCACAGTTCCATATTCATTCATCTTGTTGCGATAGACCCATTTAGTCCCAATGACATTCTTGTCTGCTGGTTTCGAAACAATCTCCCATGTCTGGTTCTTCTCAATCTGATCAAGCTCTTCATTCATAGCTTGAACCCAGTTTTCATCTTCAGCTGCATCCGAAAAACAATTGGGCTCCACCTGAGATAAAAACTATGTCTACTGTAATGACTTCATTCTTCGAGTCCGAACTGGTGATGTCTGGTCACCAATGATATTATGCCTATCAATTTTAGCTCGACTCTTTGGATTCCTTGTAGATATAGACTTGACACTTTCTTGTTCATCATCAGTATCTTCTTTTGAGTCAGCCTCTGCAACTTCTTCCCCCCTGTGTTGCTTTCCTCATCATCACTTTCATCCATGAACTGTTCACTGGATCGTTGATTATTATGTTCATTTTCAACTATAGTGACATCATTGCTCTCAACGATTTTTTCCAGCCTCTTGTTGAAGCATTTATATGCTTTACTTTTCCCTGAGTAGCCAAGGAATATCCCTTCATCTCCTCGTGCCTCAAACTTCCTATGATTTTCATTGTTTAGAATGAAACACTTACATCCAAAGATTTGAATGTATTTCAACGTTGGCTTCTTTCCGTACCATAGTTCATACGGAGTCTTCCCTTGCTTCAGAAACAACAGAGATATGTTTGAAACATATACCGATGTTAAAACGGCTTCCTTCCAAAATTTCTCTGGTAGGTCCTTATCAATAAGCATTGTTCTGGCCATGTTGTTGATGATCCGATCTCTTCTTTCAACCACTCCATTATGTTGGGGAGTTCTTACTGATGATACTTGATGCCTTATCCCATGTTTCTCGAGATAGTTTTCAACCTAGCTGTTTGTAAATTCTGTACCGTTATCAGTACGAAATTTCAGGCTTTTCTGCCCAAGCATCTTTTCTGATTCCCTCCTATACTACTTTATTCAACTGAACACCTCTGTCTTATGGGTAATGATGAATACCCATGCTATTCTGCTATAATCATCAATGAAAAGAACATAGTACCTTTGCCCATTTATATCTCGTGGTGAAATAGGTCCACATACATCAACATGAACCAATTCGAGCACTCTAGTTGATTTCTGTTCCTTTGGCCTGTATGTCTTTCTGATGATCTTCCCTTGTTGGCAAGCATCACACGTATGAGTGCGATCACATGATAGTTTGGGAAGGTCTCTAGAAGCATCACATTTTACGAGATCCTCCATAGATTGTTGGCATAGATGACCAAGTCGCTTATGCCACAGCTGGTTTTCTTCCTCTCTGGATAAAAGACAAGTACCTTCTTCCCCACCTACAAGGTAGAGATTTCCCTTTGACCTTTTTCCCTGCAGAACAGCTGCTCCATATTTTCCTTTCACAACACACATCTTCTTGGTAAATTGGATAGAGTTCCCAGAGTCACATAGTTGACTCACACTGAGTAAGTTATGACTAAGACCCTCTACTACCAAGACATCAGCATGTCTCATCTCTTTACCCCCAAACTTGGCTTTCCCTGAGCCAACAATCTTCAGGACTTCATCATTTCCAAATTTGACAACTCCTTCTTTGTCATAATTGATTCCTGTAACAAGATCCTTATTACCCGTCATGTGGGATGTGGAACCACTATCAAGGATCCAAACACCAGATCGATCTAATGCTTTAAGGGCAATCTCTGCCACCACAACCTTCACATTTTTCTTCTTCTTGGTCCATACTTTTTCTTTCACACTCGGCATGGATTGAGACTTCTGTTCTTTCTCAGAGTATGATGGACCACCCTCATCTTGCAGAGCTGCAAATCTGTTCTGAACTTTTAACTCACTTGTTGGTTTATTGATCTGCTGCTTGCGAACATTTTGATTCTGCTTTGACACATTTCTCTGAATGGTTGAAGTGCAATACCTAGCCATGTGTCCAAATCCTCCACACCAAAAACAGTTTCCTTCAAAATGTGTTCTGGAAAAACGTTCTTTGTTTGGTTGCAATCTCTGTTCATGTTCCCTTCTGTATCTCTTGGCTATGGAACACACATACTGTGACTGTCCCATTTTCCCACAGCAATAACACCTGATATAGGATGGATTCCCTCGTGATATTTCAGCACTACGATTTTCCCTTTGAGATCTCTGAATATTATGATTCTGTTTTGTGCCCAAATCAACCTTCACTTTTTGGATGAGTGCTTGCGGTCTGACTGTAATTGTCACAAATTTTTGTTCTTGACTAGGCCCAGAAACGACCTTAACATCTGATCTTAATTGTTGCTTCTTCCCTACTGAACTGCTAGGCTCCACTTTAATCTTATCTATCTTCTGAATGGCCTGCTTTTCAGATATCACATTGGGGGTCAAGAGTTTATCTTGATCCTTAAGTTTTTGTCGTAGACTGACCACTTCTTCTTCATGATCTTTGATACGTCTAACCGGATCTTTTCCTGTGTTGGTCAAACAATCAATTTCCTTCTTTTGTTCCTCAACTTTAAGCTTATACTCAACAATATTTTCTAAGTTCTCCGGTGTTGAGGATTTTAGTCTTTCAATTTCTTCTAATAGATCAGAGTTTTCTTCATCCTGTTGTTGCATATAGAGTTTGGCATCACGAACCACTTTATTGGCTTTCTTCATTTTGGATCTCCAAACGTCTATCTCCTCAAGAGATGCTTCCAATTCGGCTTCCATATCAACTCTCCCTTCAATTTCTTCTTCTTCTTTAGCATCAGCTTCTTCTCCCTTTTGAGAACTACCAACAATTGACACCAAGGCATTTACCCCACGATCTCTGCAATTTTCAATTTCATCAACCTCTTCATCCTCAGACTCATCTGAACTTTCAAGTTCTTATGAGAGAAGATTCTTTTTCTTGAAGAAATTTCTCTTGAATTGCTTCTTCCCTTTCACAAAAGCTGAAGTTTTCTTCTTGGTAATTTCAACTTAATCATCATCATAATAATCATCTTGAAACTTCTTTGGGCATCTTGCCGCAAGATGACCAACCTTTCCACATCGAAAACATGCTAGTGCATGTTTACCTTTAAATTTTCCTCTTCCACTTTGTATATTTGAAGAAAGAAATGACATCACCTCATCTGTCTCTTCTTCTTCATTAGAATCTTCAATGGTGAGCTTCTTCATGGCCTTAAATGACACCTCTTTAGAATTCCCCTTTTCCACAGCCTCATTATCATCGTTCCTCATTTCATATGCAACCAAGGTACTGTGAAAATTGTCCAATGTCAGCTCCTTTGGATCTTTATCTTCTAGTACTGAAACATTCGGATTGAACCGAGGTGGAAGTTTCCTCAAGATGCGCTTTACAATCTTTATGTCTTCAATGACTTCTCCATGACCTCGCATATCTTCCACAACAATGTTCACCCTGTCAAAGTATGCTTCAACAGACTCATTCGGGTTCATTTTCAGATCTTCATATTTGTTCCACAACACCTACAGCTTTGCCTCTCTGACTTTTGTGTCCCCTTCATATATATTTAAAAGGTTTTCCCACATCGCATGTGATGTTTTGCATGACATCACCTTCGTGTAGATGGGATTAGAAAGGGCTCCCCCTAAGGAATTGATTGCTTTGGAATCAGCATCCAACTCTCTGTGCTCAGCTTCTGATAAAGAACCACTATTAATATCAGCTGTGATACCATGCATAGCTGCTGAAAACACATCCATTCCCAAGGATCGGAAATAGTGTTGCATCTGATTCTTCCATATCTGAAAATTATATCCATCAAAGATCAGAATCCCTTTATGATTGGTGACCTCCATTGAGAGAAGAACAATTTTCAACCTTTCCATATGATACCAATTGTTAGGTCCACAAGGCTGAATACCCTAAGAGGGGTGGTGAATCAGGGTATGACTAATTTAAAATTAATGCATGTTATGATCTTGTTTCACTGTTGAGAAAAACTCTCTTCTCTCTTTTTCCTGTTGCACAAAGTAAATAGAAAGCGAGGTATGCACAAGACACATCAATTTTACTTGGTTCACCGCAAAGGGCTACATCCAAGGAGCATACGCAGACAAGTTGTCGGTCGTACCAAATTCCACTAATCTTCACTAGCTGTGGATTACAAGGTTCAGCCTAGATCACTTCTAAGCCCAGGCTCAGTGCCTTTACATGTTTAGGGTTATCTCACTGCTTTCCCAAGGGTCACTCCCTGTTTCTCTCTCTCTGGCTCACTGCCGGTGGAGAGGATCAGCTTCTTCCTCTTCCTAAGCTCACTGATCTTGGAAGGAATCCACTCACAGTTTATAGACCTGTAGGTCTCTTCATTTGCATGAATGAATGCATATTTCTCTCTGTGTAGATGCTCTGTTGAAGTACAACTTTCACCCGAAGATGAATATCTCTTTGCACCGAAGGTATCGGGCAAACTTCCAGATTCCACGCAGTCCGAAAAACACTGCTGGAACAAACCTTACTTGGCGCGCAAGTCTACCTCGACGTGAAAGTATCAGTACGCAAGTCACAACGGCCGCACAAGTCCTCCTTTGACACTTGCGCGACACAAGCTTCCTCAACTCCAAACGTGCGCGACTCACTTCCTTTTACGCCCAAACCAATAATGGCGCGCAACTCCACACTGGCGCGCATGTTCTAAAACCGGCGCACAACTTCTACTACTGGCGCGCAACTCCACCTGTGTGACCCACACTCACCACTTGCGCGACCACCACACCTGCGTGACGGGAGCTCTGATTTCTCAAAGAGTTTAACTATCACCAAAAAATGAAGAGGGGTGGTCCAGTATTTATAGGCAATCTGACCACCCTACGCGACGGCGCGCAAGCCACCTGCGCGACCCAGTTTCGGCGCGCAAGTCTTATCTCCTTTTGGACACTTGTGCGACCAACTCCCAAACTTGCGCGAACGTACTTCCTTAGCCATATTTTGATCTTTTGATCTTGAAAAACATATGGCGCGCAAGTTTCCTATAATCCAAGTCCTCTGCGCACAAGTCTCGTTACCAAAAACACTTTTCTTCATTTGCCGATTTTCAGGCCCTAAAATTTGGTAAACACTGGAAAACGGCGCCACCTTGTATCTGTTCTTTTTTACCTCCTCCATATCATCCATTCCTTTTATCGACGTTCTTGAATCAAACATAGTTCTTTGACCTCAGCTCTTGAACTCAGCATTCCACCATGAAATCCTCTTTGTCAACAAATTTGTATGTCATTGTTTTGCTTTGTCAACAATCACAACTCAGATGTCCATTTTGTCAACTAACACAATCACCTCAAAAATGATTCAATGATACCATGAGGGATTTTTTCCCAACATACATAATTACACATTGAAATTAGACATAAACTTGTGTTAATCTTTTGATAGTTATTATTTCTTAAAAAGATACTTTTTATTTTGACAGCGGGAATTAACATTAAATTAATTTCTTCTACTTCTATGTTTCAAATTTGGAAAAATGGATTCCTTAGTTTGAATCATGAGTTACAAATTGTGTAAATAGGTTACTTTTATTTATGGACAATATTAATATTTATTTCAATAAAAAATTTATTTTCCATGGTTAAAGGGTAGGTCGGGTAAATAAGGGTAACAAAATATTATTATAGTAATATAAAATAACCCTAACATGTGTCCTAATCCTATTGGTTAATAAATTTCCATCCAGGGGAATCATTGGGTCGATTTTTTTACAAAATGAAGCAACATAAAAGTGACAATGACACTTTATATTAATTAATATAATGTAATGACAAATATGATATAAACAAATATCTTTTACTAAACCAATTTTCACATGGCGTTATATATGTTATATCTTCGACTATAAATATTAATTTGAAAGATAAAAATATTTCCAACATCATGGTATTTTTTTATAATTTTATGACATCAATTAAATAAAATTATCTATGAAATAATAATAATGTTGTGTTTACCTCATTAATGAATGATTTATAAAGATAAGATTGTAATTACTATAAAAATATAACAAACCTATAAAATTATTATCGGATGATTTTATTTCAAACATGAGTCATATTATCTTCTAATTTAATTATTTTTTGACCTTTTGAAACAGAAGAAAAGTTTATAATAAAATAATTGTTTCAAACTTTCCTTAAGAGCCCCTCCTCCCCCTTATAAAAATCCCTCACTTCTAGCCCATTCCTCACACCTCTCGAATCCCATGGCTCGAAGAAAATCTGACCAATTGATTTACCTATATCTCTATCCTCATCTTATAAGCCTTTACCTAGGCATAAATCAATTCCATTAAACCTTTAGGTTCAAACCAAAGATAGAAACCTGATTTAAAGGTAACGTCTTCTCTTAAGTTCTTTTGAATTATTTTTCTTATCCAACCCCATAAACTCTTCTTATTCTAATTTTATAAAACAAATAGTATCCTAAAAATATTAGGTTGTTGTTATGAGAAGTATTATAACTACACTTACACACACATTCATCTAATGTGTAATGAACAAACTGTTTCTGTGGACGACGAACTATTGTCTCACGAAATGATGATTGTTCAATCTTCTCCTATCATATATTATGGTTTCCATTATGATCTAAGTGTATTCATATATGATATATATCATGTTTATGTTTTCTATATTCTTATTTGATTTTTTATTTTACAAACATACTTTTATTCTTTCCAATACGTGTAAACACGATAATTTAATTTGAGGATGTGCGGACTATCGCCCCCTCGAGGTGATATAATTCGTTCATGACCTACATAGAACACATAAACGATGTCATTAATGAAATTATATAACATATATATCATATTATATTATACTAGAATAATAATATACCTTTGTATCATTATTTTTTCTTTCCATTAAATATGAAATAGAAATGAAAGTCGCGTCAATGTGTACGTACTGCTTACTGTCTCCATGAACTATGCATTTCATTTCATATCTCCAAATGTTATGTAATATTAATAATAAATAAATATAGTGGATATATATGAAATATATTATATTATTATAATTAATATAATTCCGGATATAATGTACTTTTGACCACATGATCAACTTGTAATTATAAGAACATCATTTTGGACTCATGTTCCGAAGAATAACAAAATGTCCAATATGAACTCAAATAATTCACTAATTGTTATTGAAAGGTAATAAGTGATATAAAATGAATAATTAAAATGAAAAATTTTATTAAAAAATTATAAATTAACTTATGTTTATCATTAATGAAGAACAAGTAACAAATGAGTCAAGTTGGACACGAGGTAAGGGGTTTCTTATATCACTTTTAATTCCCTGAGATTTCCATTGTATGCCACATATTTATTGAATGTGGTGTATTTTGTACTTTTTTTTGATAAATATTTTTGTGGTTCAATTTATATTCATGGAATTATGTGGTTCATTTTGGGGTTATTAACTTTGGGTCATATGACTAAATTGTTTATAACGAGATAATGGGTTTGAACTCACTTTTTATTCTCACGAGATTCATGATATACATTCTACTATTTCCTTTTTTTGGTGTATGTACTGCCCATGATTGTATTATTTGTGTAATATAATTTAATTTATGGGTTTTTAAATCTTCATTGTATGATCCTTATTTCATGGAGTGTATCTTTCGTAAGTTACCAAATTGGTAAGGGAAACATTCAGCCTCCTCTTTTTGTTATGTCTTTTAATTTACATCTTATTATGTTGGGATATATTATTCTATAACCTTATTGTATTAAATATTATTTATAAGTGATTATATAACCTTTTCACTCTCATCAACTAATTTTTTAAATTTTAATGTGACGTCGTTAGGCTGTCAAATTTCTGTAAGGGAACTTCATCACCCAATTTCATTTCTTTGGGTTAAATGTGTACTTCTTGAGTATGTCATGCTATTAATATGTGTGAATAACCTCTGATTGTTTTAAACTTAATATCTAATAATATTTGGGGTATTTATTTTTTTCACAAATAATTATGTCATTTATTTATCCTTAATTGAAGGATACATTTTTTATAAAGAATTTCATCTCAATATAGATTCCATTGAGACTTCATTGTTGATATGAACAAATTCACTCTTATATGGTGTTTATAATTTAATTTGGAATATTTAATAATTAATCCTTTTATTCTCATGATATAATAATTTTATGATTAAATGTTATTCTTCAATTATGTGTATTCAAGTGTCTCTCATTTGGTGAAAAATGTTTTTTGTAAAATAACCTTTAAAATGATTTAAAGATATATTCTTCTAAATATTTCTCATTAATGTCTATGTTTTCAAAATGGTTTTTAAGATTTATTTATATGGATACTAATGCTTTCAAATGATAATTCATTTAAAATATTTAATGCGTTATGGGACACTTTGATTCAAAAATATCTGTATTAAATTTTTTAAATTGTTTTTGAAAATGGTTTGATAATGCATTGACTATTTAAATATCATAAAATGATTAATTTTTATTGAAAATGAAATGTTATTAGTGAAATATTTATATATTTTTTGTTTTATGATTTCATAATTGTACTTTGACATTTGACGGGTGGTTACGTGATATACCAAATGGAGGTTGGTGTCATGATAATCTAGGACGGCTGGTTACACTATAACCTCCAATACATTGGGTATGGAAGTCAGTCGTATTGATATTTGATTTAGTGATATGTATGGAAGTCAACCGTATGGAAACTCTATTTAGTGATATGTGTGGAAGTCGACCATATGGTCCTTCCATGTATATATGTTTATGTCCCATGTTACCTTTATATGTTATCTTTTCTTTCTATGGATTTTATGGTAATCTTTTTGTCAAAAAATTGTTAACTATGATATTTTATTCAGTGAAGAGTATTTAATACTTCATAAAGGAATGAATTATTACTGATGGTAATGTATCTATGGTTTACTTTTTGTTTTGAAAAACGAATAGTTTTCCTTCTTTGTGTATCGCTTGCTGAGCTTTTTATTCTCATCCCATGTGTTTGAAATACTTTTCACATGACATAAAGTTGAATAATATCAAGGATGTGATCTAGGAAAATTCATGCTATCTAAAACATAGAACTAGACATGTATCTTTTTAACAGTTTTTATTTTATAAAAAAATGGATACTGAGTATTAGTGTCTACATGTCATATTCAAGTTGATATGTAATAGTTAAGGCCAAATTCTCTAAAACTCTAAACCTAAAAATATCCTCAATGTTAATTATTCATTTAATTCAAGATTATGTGATCTTCTAAGGGCATGTTCTTATAGTTGGTATCAGAGGTCATTTTAGATAACTTTAGATATTTGGAGTTATTTAAGCATAAGAGACATAACCATAATGCTTAACATATTTGAAAGAGTCATATTTATTTTGGAGGTGATAAATGGTTTTTACATTTTGGGGTCCAAAATGATAGGTATTAAATAACCATTGAGGATACAATATGTTATTGTTAATTTGTATTTTTTTTGGAATGTTATGAAATTGTATAGTTTTTTAAAAATGAAAACGCATAGACCGTGTGACAACCCGTCGTGTCGAACAAATATTCAGTAATCGAACCCACAACCAAAATACGGCAGGGATTTATTGACGACCACTATCCTACATGAAGTCCCTGGTTAGCATGAATTATTATTTTATGTTAAATGTTTTATGGATCAAGAATAAGGTGATTTTGGGAACTTATTTTTTATCAAACAAATATCCTTCATATTTGAAAATGATTTGGGGATTAAGTGATAATGTTTATTTTGGAAGATGTTTTCTCTTTAGGAACAATATATGCTTAAGGGAAATAGAATACTATGAGATCTCTTTGTGGAGTAATGGTTGAAATATTATTTTTCAAAAATATATATTTTTATTGCTGACATATGGTTATTTGGGTTATTTTTGGAAATGATTATCCTATAATAGAGAATATGTGATTAGGTTAGTTACACGTCAGTATGAGACATTAAGAGTAGTCGATGTTATTTGGAGATAAATGTTAAGATTTATCAATATAAACTATGTGATTTAATCCTTCAGAATTTTGGGTTTGAAACATAGTTGGGAATATTTGGAATAATTTTAATGAAAATTGTGTATTGAAGGGACTTTATTGAAACTTGTTATTGTTTGATGAATTTTGGATATTAATATTATTTTTTATATTTATAAAGGATTTTCCTTTTTTGGGGATTATCTGATCTCATACAAACTATTTTTGGTTTTTTTTGATTTCTAAAGACAAGGGAAATATATATTTCATCTTTTTTGGATTATGTGATACTCTAGAAGTTAATTCTTGTGCTTTTAATGTGACCAAGTTAGTTTGAATACATATCGTTTGGATAAAAGATGATTTTGTGGTAGAAAATTAGTAATGAATGAAATTCTTCATGACATGTAAGTATGTTTCCTTGTGTTTTTAGTTATAATCATACGTAAATTCCTAAACTCTAAGAAAAATAACATAAAACAAAAACGCTATCTGTTGATTTTTCCTATTGGGGAATCAAAAATCGTTTAACCCATCACACATTTTTGGTTTTCTAGTGGTTAACTTTATCAAAATCATGTTTTCAATCACTCTCCATAAGAACATGAGGGTTTTTTCTACACCATATCCATGTTTTCAATGAAACCTAGTATTTTTTGTCTCTAGTGAAATTTTTCATCTCTTCCTTTATTTTAATGTGATAGTTTTATTTTCTAGTTTTCCAATGTGGGACATTCAATGAAGATTCTTAGCCCAATTTTAAAATTATGAGGACACAATTCCCAAAAGGTGTGAAGGATGTAACATCCCAGGTAAATAATGAATAAATTTTTTTATATTTATTAGTATTTTTTAATTAAATAATAATTTTACTTTAAATAGGATGCTATGTTTTATGTCATACCTGATACGCAACAACGAGTTTCTTTGAAATAGTAATTTGCACACTAATAATATAGAAATAATATTTTAAATGGTAGTTACAGCATAGCTCTTGTATTGGTGGGAATGAACAGAACTAGCTAATATATTTTTATACATATCTGTCAAATGTCTTTACATTTATCCAATATATTTTAGAGGCTTAAAATAAGGATGAATCATATTTTATGCCTGAAATACACAAATTTTCTTTAAAAGGTCGTTTTACCACCATTTTTTGGAGAACCCAATTTAAATATAGTTTTTTTCACTTTTAGATGTTGTATATGACAAAATAAAACTCTTCTTTAAAATAAGGACATCAAAATTTACTTTGGGTAAAATTTAGGTATTTTTCCGATAATTGTTTTTATGAATAGTGAAAAATAATGTATTTTAATTAAAAATTTAATTTTAATCTAATATATTTATGTGGTTATATTTTCATTATAAATGGTTTTAATATTTAATTAGATTATATTTTTACCATTAAAGACTATTATGTTAATTGGATTCAATTTCACTTTGAAATTGAACTTAAACAACTGTCAATATTTTGATAGTTATTATTTCTTAAAAATAGGCTTTTTGTTTTTGACAGCGGGAATTAAATTTTAATTAATTTCCTCCACTTCACTATTTTAAATTTGGGAAAATTGATTCCATATTTGGAATCCATATGTACAAATTTTTTAAATGGTTACTTTTATTTTTAGACAATATGAATATTTAATTCAGTGAAAATTTTATTTACCATGGTTAAAGGGTAAATCTGGTAAATGAGGGTAACAAAATATTATAATAATAATATTAAATTACCCTAACATGTGACCTAATCCTATTGTTTAATACAATTTGGACCATGGGAATATTTGGGTAGATTTTGGTACCCCATAGAGACACTTAAGAGTGATAAGGACACATTATATTAATTAATTTAACGTGAAAAAAATGACATAAACTTATATATTTTAGTAATTCAATTTTTACAATGTGTTATTTAGGTTATCTGTTAGACAATAAATATTCATAAAAAACTTAAAAACATTTCCTACATCATGGTATTTGTTTTATAATTTTTAGACATCAAATAAATAAAATTATTTAAGACACAATAATGATGCAGTGTTTAACTCATTAATGAATGATTTAAATAAATAATAATATAAATACTAAAAAAATATCCAAAACCTGTCCAATTCATATTTGATGATTTTATTTCTAACATGAGTCTTCATATATTTTACATTAATTATTTTTGGACCTTTTGGAATAGAATATATGTTTATAATAAAATAATTGTTTCAAAATTTCCTAAAGATCCCCTCCACCCACTTATAAAATACCCTCATTTCTAACCCATTACTCACACCTTTAAATCCCCTTAGATCATCCATAATCTACCCAATTCATCTCACTACATAACTATACTACTATTATTAGCCTTCCTTTAGGAATAAATCAATTCAATTAAACCTTTTGGTTCAAACCAAAGGGAGATACCTGATTTAAAGGTAACATCTTCTCTTAAGTTCATTTGTTTTATATTACTTTTAAAACCCCCTAAACCCTTTTTATTACATTTTTATAAAAACAACAGTATCATAAATATAATATGTTTTTGTTATGATAATTATTCTAACTACACTTACACACACATCCATCTAATGGTTAATGAACATTCTATTTCTTTAGATGGCGAAATATTGCCACATGAAACGGTGATTGTTCAATCTTCTCCTACAACCTATTACTGTGGCCATTATGACTGAACTATATTTATATATGATATATATTATGTTTATTTATTATATATTCTTACATGATTTTTTATTTTACAAACATACCTTTATTTTTTTTAATACGTGTAAACACAATAATTTCATTTGAGGAAGTGCAGACTACCGCCCCCTTAAGGTGATATGAATTGTTCATGACATACAAGGAACGTATAAATGATGGAGTTAATGAGATTATGTAACATATATATCTTATTATATTTTACTGGAATTATAATATACCTATTTATCATTAAGTTTTCATTCCATTAAGTACGATATAGAAATGAATGTAACGTTTATGCGTACGTAAAACCTACCGTCTCCATGAATGGTGCATGTCATTTCTAATCTCCAAATGTTATGTAATATTATAAATACATAAATATAATGGATATATATATGATATATATGATATCTAAATAACCAATATAATTCCAGAGATAATGGTCTTTTGACCACATGAACAACTTGTAATTATAAAAAGTTCATTTTTGACTCAAGTTCCGGACATCAAAAAAATGTCCAATATGAAATAAAATAATTAACTAATTGTTATAGTAGTGTAATAAGTGATATAAAATGAATAATTAAATTGAAAATGTTATTAATATATTATAAATTAACTTAATTTTATTATTCTAGATGAACATGGAACAAACGAGTTTAGTCGGACGCGAGGTAAGGGGTTCCTTATCTCACTTTTAATTCATTGAGATTTCCATTGTTCGCCACATATTTTTTGAATGTTGTGTATTTTTTAATTCAATTTGATACATATTATAATTATTATTATTATATTCATTGTATTATCTGATTAATTTTTTGGTTATTAACTTTGGGTCATACGACTCGATTGATTATAATGAGGTAATGGGTTTTCATCCGACTTTTTATTCTCATGAGATTAATGCTATACCTTCCACTATTTATTATTGTGTGGTTTATATACTGGCCATGATTCTATTCATTATGTAATACACCTTAATTTATGGGTATTTACATCTTTATTTTATTATCATTCTTTCATGGGGTGTATATTTCCTAAGATACCAAATCGGTAAGGGAACATTTCATCCACCTATTTTTAAAATACTTATTTTTGTTTTTTCTTTAAATTTACATATTCTTATGTTGGGATATGTTCTTCTATATCCTTATTACTATAAATATTATGTCAAAGTGACGAGATAAACCTTTCTCTCTCATCAACATGTTTTCTAAATTTTAATGTGACGTTGTTAGGCAGTCAAATTTCTATAAGGGAACTTCTTCACCCTATTTCAATTCGTTGGGTTAAACATGTACATCTAGATTATGTCATGCTATGAATATTTTTGAAGAAACTGTTATTGTTTTAATCTTAATATCCTATTATATTGGGTGTATTTATATTAGTCACACATAATTATGTCATTGATTTATCCTTAATCTAAGGATACAGTTTTTAATAAGGGATTTCATCTGAATTTCCATTCTATTGAGACATCATTATTGTAATTCTTTAATTCACTCCTATATGGTGTATATAATGTCCTTTGGAATATTATATAGTTAATCCTTTTATTCTCATGATATAATAATGTTTTAATTAAATTTTATTCAAAAATTATTTGTATTCATGTGTCTCTCATTTTGTTTAATACTCTTTAACTAAAATATCGTTTTAAATGTTTTAAAGTTATATTATTATAAATATTTCTCATTTATGTCTATGTTTTCAAAATGGGTTTTAGGATTTATTTTTATATACATTAACATTTTCAATTGGTAATTAATTTAAATGTTTCCATGCGTAATGGGATACTTTGAATCAAAAATCTCTTTATTAAACTTGTAAAATGGTTTTTGAAAACGGTTTGATAAAGCATTGACTATTTCAATATCTTTAAAAAAAATTTGTTTTCAAATGAAATGTTATTAGTGAAATATTTATATATTTTATGTGTTTGGATTTTATAATGGTACTTGGAAATTTTGATGTTTGGTTACGTGATAAACCAAATGATGGGTGGTTTTGTGATAAACCAAGACGGTTTGTTAGGTTATAACCTCCAATGTATTGGGTTTGGAAGTTGGCCGCATGACTATTCCATTTAGTGAAATGTATGGAAGTTGACCATATGGTTATTCCATTTAGTATATGTGTGGAAGTCGACCGTATGGTTATTCCATTTATGTATGTTTATGTCCCAAGTTACCTTTATATGTTATGTGTTCTTTTTTATGGGTTTTAGGGTAATATTTTGGTTAAAAAATGGTATGTAATGATATTTTATTTAGTGAATAGTATTTACTACTTCGTAATGGTGAAATATTTTTACTTATGAATGGGTATTCAGGGTTTACTAGTTGTTTTGAAAAGCTAACAATTTTCCTTCTTTGTGTATCCCATACCTAGATTTTTTTGCCTATCACATGTTTTTAATGTTTTTCAAAGGACATAATGTGGAATAGGATCATGAATGGGATCAAGGAAAATTCATGCTATCTAAATCACAGAACTAGATATGTTTCTTTTTAAGAGTGTTTTTTTATAAAAAAATCCATGATGAGTAGTAGTCACTGCATATAATATTCAAGTTGATATATAATATTTATGGCCTATTTCTCTAAAACTCAAAACCTGAAAAGATGATCAATGTGAATCATTAATTTAATTCAAGATTATGTAATGTTTAATGGTCGGGTCCTTATACATCCCCACTAGATAATAAATATAATGATGGATTGTATACCTAGGTGTTATATTTCTATTATTTCTATATTTAATAACATTATTCAGTTGATTAATCATTATAAAAACCTTATCAGTAACATCATATTCTATATCACACTGATTATCTTCAATATAACATTCTAATCAACTCCGATATGCTTTTATTTGTTGTTGAGTGGTTATTACTTTATCTACCATTTCTTTAACTACCTAAACTCACCTTGGATTTCATCATGCCACTTCATCCCATCGCATTGGAGTTCCACAAATCATTCCATTGAGGTATTCATAAGTAGTTATATCAATTATTTATAGCAAT
This sequence comes from Viscum album, assembly GCA_963277665.1. NCBI lineage: Eukaryota > Viridiplantae > Streptophyta > Magnoliopsida > Santalales > Viscaceae > Viscum > Viscum album. Next base: position 1,911,334,846 of record OY728133.1, read on the forward strand.
ATATTTTTATAATAAGACTAACCTTGAGGAATTTGTGGATCCCAAAAACCTTTTAAATCCATAGAAAAATATATATCAACATATCTTCAAGGGTTTTGTTTGTTCTCGTAGTTTTTTCATCTATCCGAGGATAATTATTTGTGCAAAAATTATACTTTGTATCAAGTTATTTTTTAAGACTTTAAAAAAACATTATGGTTAAACTCATAACCTTATTATATACAATATAAAGTGATAATAATTATAACATTACAACTTACAAAATATATATCCTGGAATGTGGATCCAGATAAATTTATTCTCTGATTGAAATAAAGTGTTATAGATTAGTAAACCAATCGACTACTATCCATATTGACTAATAGAGTTTAATTTCTTTTGGAAATTGATGGAAAAAATTCCATGGTGGAGTTTTCGCATTTCCATTATCATATGGTTAATGGATATAATATCCCCTTTATCATTTGGTTCTCATCTTTAAATTTCAGACATACCAAGAACCAAGATACATGCCTTTAATTATCTCTCTTAATTCCATCACACAAAAAATAATATTTCAATTCACTATGCATATTTTTAATTCTAGGATGTATAGATAATAAAAAACTATGAACTTCCTCTACCATCGCCTTCTTCATATCTGTTAGGAATGGAACACATACACTATTCATGAAACAAAAAATTACTCCATATTTAATGCTAAACTCAGGATCTTTTCTCACCATCTTCAAAAGATATACATCTTCCTTTGATTCCTATTAAATATTGACATAGGCATATGGTTGATCACTTATTTTGAGAATAAAATATTTCTCCCATTCAGTCATGAATTTGAGACACATTCTATAAAAAATGTGAAATATTTTATCATTTTCATAGTAATCATGAATATTCTAGGATGATAATTTATTTACATAGAGAATTATCCACCATGTTTACATTACTAGGATGTTAATGTATTATGAAATCCTAATATATAATCCAATGTAACTACTGTCTCTAGCACAAATATTCAACTCTTTTTGTGTGAATAGATACCTTAAACATTAATTTTCATTTGATTTATCTCATCTATAACTAAAAAGATAATACCTCCATGTATTTAATATAAAATGTTCCACAATTAACTCCAAATCATGTGTGGAATAAGTTACATCATCAATATTTAGTTAATAAGAGGTGTAAGATGAACCCGCATAATCATTCATTAGAACACATCCCAATCCCTTGTCATATGTGTCACCATAGATTAAAAACCATTCCCCACTATAGTGTAATGAAACTATATCTATTCGAACTAAGAATAAATTTTGATCCTTGAAATTGTATTCACATTCATCAATAAAAATGCACTTTAATCCATTATGAGATGAAATATTGACTTAATTAGATAGTCAGCATAAATTATAGTAAATAATTAATAATATCATTCCAAACCAAGAAAGCATTTTATCATAGTCAATATTGAATTTTTGGGATAATGTTAAATCTCTTTCATATCTAATGAATCAACAATTATATCCTTTCTTGAGATTATATAGTCTAGAAATGAAACCTTTGTATTAAAATTTATCACTTTTAAAAATTTTCATAAATTTTATCCTTTTGTGGGATATTAAGGAAAATTCTCATATGTACTTTTATTCTACTACATGATATTTGAATATATAAGAATATTGATGTAACGACACAGAGCCTCCGGGTACATTACTCTGCCAATTTCTGGTGTTTGGGATACCCCAGATTCATCAGTAATTCCATATCCGAAGGGCGACGTATTGGTGGAAGGATGTCATCGTGGTGTCACCAATCGGTGAGTCACTGATAAGTGTGACACCGGTCAGTGTGTCACCGATCAGTTCCATAGGGGCGTTTCAGGGTTTCCTTCCCCATTTTCTTTCGCATAACGCCACTTTTGACTCTTTTATACTTTTTGAAGTCGTTTAATGTCCTTTTTAGCCCCATAAACAATGTTTTGAATACCATTAGAGTTGGGTGACACTCAATAGACGCGTTTTTTACTCTTTAATTGAAATACCTTAATGCACGACTGTTATAACCGCCCCTCCAATGTGAACTATAAAATAAAAATTTATTCTATCATGTTTAATCGTCAAACCACATGGTGAAACCACGAACCATCTTTAATGTCATTCAAGATTTTCATATGTCGTAACTCCAGGACCTCACCTTTTTATCACATTATAATTTTGTCATTCTTAATTCTTCTTTGATGGTTTCCTTCTTTCCTTGGTGAGTTTGGAGTTCCATTTCCCAATGCTAGTGGTGCCACCATGCCAGATACTTTACTGATCATTCTTTGAGTCCTCCATGTTCCTCCCCTACAAGTTGTCCATCACCAGTTGTTGGTTCAAGAAAAAAAAACGTCGATCACAGATCATCCAATTATGGTTTTTCCTTGGTGTTTCTTTACTAAGCATCATAAGGGGTGTGTATTATGATGTTTCCTATGGGTACAGATGAAACCAAACCTTAATGAAGATAATAACTGGATTTGAAGAATGAAGGTGTTGTTTGATGATGTTATTGTCCTCTTTTATTTCTTCCAATATGTTGTGAATTGAATGGGATTATGTCCACTGGTATTGTGGTCGTTGGTGGTCCTTTCATGTGCACTAATGGACCTTAATTTTCTGGATATTCATGTTATTGAATGGTTCTATCATTGAAAATAGTTAATCACATAAACTAGGTTGATTAAATGGATGCCCAGTGATAAATAATCCATGTGTAGTCATCCCGATTAACCAGATGGAAATGATGAACTAAATTAATGGCATATTTAATTTTGAAAACTCCCTTACTCGGTTCTGGTTATGTTTACGATTGATGCTTTTGAGGTGATGTGGATCGGGATGGGATCCCCTAGTGTGTAGTTGTTTGTTTGTGGACCTATGTCCTTGTGGGGCTGTATGTTGGGGTTTAAATTGGTTCCAGTACTTTGAGGTATCTCACAGATCCCTTGGGTCATAGCGACTTTTCAAGAGACATGGGTGTGAATGCTTAAATTCTTGCTTTGCTATTTTTTCTTCTTTGGCATGTGGCTATACCGTTTAGTTGCTCATTAGTGAAGAATTATCTAATTTGAAGCACTTGAATTGGAAAACAAGAATGTGTTCAATGGAGAATTGTTTTTCGGGAATGAGTTGTGACATGGTTGTGGCTTTGGTGCTTCTTATGAATGAATATTAATGAGGTTGTCTGTATGTGGGATGGTTTTGGAACCCCTAGGCGATGATTAGTTCTTGTTACCTATATATATTTTAGTTTTTATGTTTCTTATTCGCGCCCCATCCAAGATGAGCACATCATGTCAAACAAACCCATTTCATGGGGGAGGGGGGTTTTTCCAACACTCATGTGAGTGGATTATTATTATCTTCTTTTCTGCTCTCGTTACCGAGTATCCCAACGTTAATCGGGTAGGTTGTGATGGCCTAATGTCCATTAAATCCCATGATTCTTCAGGCGGGGTATGCTGTGGTGGTTGTCCAAGGTGTGTGAGGGCTGGTGGTTTCCCAAGTTCCTTCGGGATGAGGCTCAGGTTTCATTGAGTTTGGTGGTAGTTTTTCTGGCCTAGGTGTCTGCAGGTGTGGTTACATGTGGTTTTTGTGGCCTAGGTGTTTGCAGACAGGATGTGTGGTTGTTGTAGCCCAGGTGTGTGTGGGTGGGGAATGGCAGTGAGACTGTGGTGAGAATGGCGGTAGAGGTTTGACACATAGGATATCTTCAATAACAAGAGGGTAAGTGGCGTGGGGTTCCAAAACATAGATGTGTTTTACTATTACTTTAATTGTCTTTCGTTATTTGGGGATTTTGCCTTATTGAGTTTTGGGTGGATAGCTTCCTTTATAGGTGATTTGACATCTATTTTCTTTACATGGAATTGGAATTCCTCCACACTTGTGCACAAGAGCTTTTTGTGTTCCCTACTGAGTATACATGTATACTCACCCTAAGAATATAAAATTGCTTTCATGTTCTTAGGAGGACATCGGTGATCAAGAAGGACCATACTAGTTTAGGCATTGGGATAGTTTTTGTGGTTGTTTTTAATTTCTTGGGTATTTACCTTTGGATTTTTCTTAAATTGTAGCACTTATTATTTAAACATACATGTGGTAATGGATTTTTTGTTATTTACTTTTACATCTAGTTTTGGTGTTGTTTGGTACATACCATCTTATCTTCTGATTCTAGTAAATAAAAATGTTAATGCCTTCCATTTTACATGTGATTTTATACCCATGGTGCTAGTCTCCACTCTGAGACCTAATGAAGGTGGGTCTCGTGGGTCATTATATCACCTTCAACTTGATGAATGAAGGGTCTGGCAATATTTTTTTCCCTTCCCTCATCTTTTGAAGGTGGGTCATGATAGAATGGTATGATATGGAGGTTGGTTGAGAGATATTATGGATCTATTGGTTAGGCACATTGAGATTTTCCTAGGATAGTAGGGGAAAAATGTTAGGTCGTCTTTGTGCATGAAGTAGGATGGGGAAGATGAGATGGGACACGGGATTTTAGGGCCCCCATGATCTAATACAAGGACTCATAACCTACCAAAAGTCCAAGTGAGACTACAATGATTATAGGGTAGAGACCCTAGGAAAGCTACATGCAGCATAATGACTTGTGTTCTTATGTGTTTTGGGTTTTCTGGGAAAATAAATAAATAAATAATATGTTTAAGAAAAAATTTAAGGAAATATTCTACACTACATGGGCTTAGTCCTTCCTTGTTTACCATTAAACTATGGCACTCAGACCTGTGACCATGAGTAGTGCGGGTGATCGGGGCCTAGGAGGTTGATTTTGCTGATCAAAATAGGGTTGATCGAGAGGAGTAGGATGACCAGTGGTAGAGGACGCTTCGTGCCTTTTAGCAACAGACCCTCAGGAAGTACGAGGGAATCATCTCAAACATGGAGACAGAGAGCTAGATCGAGGAGCTGGTGATATATTTCACCTTGATCCGGGATCTGATAGAGTAGTGGGTTCCTCTGGCTATAATCTAGATGTGGGGAGTACTGCGTCAATGGTGAACACTCTATCTTGGGGAGAATATGGAGACTGGTGTTTTGTGGACTGACTTCCAAAGAGAATTCAGAGAATAATTCCTCTCTTCCATGTTGAAGGAATAAAAGAGGTAGGTGCTACTCTTCCTTCAGCGTGGGAGAATGTTAGTGAGGGAGATGGGAATCATGTTCAAGGATCTCCTTACTTTTTATCTGGACATTTTTTTTGATGAGGAGTCTCAAGCAAGAAATTTTGAAGCGGCACTCCAACCATCTATTTAGTATGATGTTACTCCCTTCATTGTACCAACGTACTTAGAGGTCCAAAAGAAGGCTAATGTGGTGTAGAGGATGAAAAATCTAGGAGGTGTTCCGCGAGAGAGGATCCAGTTGGGATCTTCAAAGGGAAAGGTTGTCTGTAGCAGACCTCCAGCATCACGACCTTCATGGTTTTATTAAGTGGGAAGTAGGCCCCGACAGATCTAGTTTCAATCTCTCGGTCAACAGCCTTTCATTGATGGCATGAAACCGGGGTTCTTCATCTTTTGTAGCTATGGGAACCTTTAGTATCCATCCCCAGAACGAGTGCAGTACAGTGGGGGTTGGCAGGTTCATCGCCAACCTCAGAAGCATCAGTTTATAGCTCGACCCTTTCAACAGCAGTAGTAGGGATAATGAGCTCCTCCTTCTCCGAGAGAAGATGTGGTAGGAGGAGGCCGGCCCCAGGGTTCACTTCAAGGACCTTGAATAGGTCTTTGTCAGGGAGGCAGCTGACAACCGGGCGGTAGAGGAGCTGGGCGTGGGCAGTTGCACACCGTAGAGGTAGCAGTTCCAGCAGGGCTGGAAGTTGTTTGAGGTATGATCGGCTTGATTAGAACTATTTCTCATGGATTGTTTCATTCAGTAGCTTCACAATCCTTTTTTACACCCAGTATAGCCCATGTATTGGGACTAGACATAGAGAGACTCTCTATGCCCCTTGTGCTGAGTAATCCAGTTTGAGGTCATACCAGCCTGTTTGATTTTTGTCGAGGATGAAGACTAATGTTGGAACCACATCAGTCTAGCAGGGATCTGCTACTATAGTAAATGCATCCATATGATGTCATCCTAGGCACTGAATGGTTGTTTTCTATGCTAGATGTTATTTACTACTTCTGAATAAGATTCATGTTCTCCGATGAGGATGGCCAGCGTGTGGCTTTTGTGGGCGAATGGAGTTGTTAGGTGGGGAGACATCATGGGGAAGCTCTGTTTTCTATGTTGGCCGAGCATTCAACTGAATCAATTTATTTGGAGATGATGAATGTTCTAGAAGTTCCCAAAGAGTTCCTAGATGTTATTCTTAATGAGGATTTGACTCTAACCCCAAGACGTGACATTGTGTTCAAGATAGACTTACAACACGGTGTCCGTGTAATTTCAATGGCTCCTTATCGGATGTGGACTTCTAAGATGTGGGAGTTGCATATTCAGATTAAAGATTTGATGAAGATTTGTTTTTTCTGACAAAGCATGTCTCCATGGTGTGCTATAGTCTTGATCGTGAAGAAGGAAGATGGTGGTATCAGGCTATGCCTAGACTATCTGAGCCTGAATCTGGTATCAATCAAGAACGGTTACCCTCTCCCGATGATAGACACCTCTTTGACCAGCTGAGGGGAGTAGGTTGGTTCTCTAAGAGCAATCTGTGGTCTGGGTATCTCCAGTTATTGGTGAAGGATGATGATATTTTGAAGACTGCTTTTAGGTGCAGGTATGGGCACTTTGAGTTCGTAGTCATGTCGTTCGGTGTTACGAATACACTTATTGTGTACATGGGGCTCATGAACTCTATTTTCCATGAGTTTCTGGAACGGTTCATCATTGTGTTCATCAATGAAATTTTGATCTACTCAATTTTAGAGGAGGAACATACTAAGCACCTCAGGATGGTCTTTGAGGACCTTTGACTTCACCAGCTCTATGGGTTATTGTTCAAGTGAATGTTCTTGACATGAGGAGTGCATTTTCAAGGAAACGTGGAGTCTCAACATGGGTTAGAAGTTGATATATCCAAGTTTAAAGTAGTTGTTTTATGGGAAGCACCATAGAATGTGACGGAGATTCATATTTTTCTAGGTCTGGTCGGATATTATCAGAGGTTCATACCCTAATTCTCTCGAGTTGCAGCTCCTTTGATAGCTTTGACCTGAAAGGACAAGGCCTTCGTATGAAGTGAGTAGAGTCGAGCAGCGTTCAGCTATATGAAGGAATGGTTGGTCAGCACTCCAATTCTCAATTTTCCCGAGGATGGGGCGTTGTATGAGGTATTTTGTGATGCTTTTGGACTTGTCCTAGGGTGTGTGATGATGTAGCAGTGGAGAGTGATATCTTATGGGTCTATGAAGATACTTCCTCATGAGCATAATTATTCCACCCAAGACATAATACTTTTTTCAGTAGCGTTCACATTGAATTTGTGGCGACATTACCTCATCGGGGAGCACTTTGTGGTATTCACCGATCACAGTAGATTGAAGCATATATTTACCCAGTGAGACCTATACTTTTGAAAACGAATTTGGGTGGATTTTATTAAGGACTATAACATCTAGATCTCTTACACTTATGGTAATGGGAACGTTATTGCTGATTCCTTGAGTATGATGTCATCGACGGAAGCTGTTCAGGAATCTTTGGATGCTTGTAAGGTAATGGAGAAGTTGAATGCCCTACACCTGGATTCAAGGTTGGACGGTGGTAGAGTTTGTCGGTTTCAGATGATAGTGTAGTCCTCTCTGTTGCGGAAGGTGGAAGAGTCTCAGTGGGGAGACATAGAGAGTGAAGTGATGCATGGTCGGGTTAACCAAGGAAATGCTCTAGAGGGATGGTAAGAAGATGGGTAGAATCAAATGATGTTACATGGGAAGTTGTTCATCCCGATAAAAATGCACAAGTGAGTTATCCATTTGTTCCATAACTCGCTTGTAGTGGTACACCCTGGAGTTTCCAATATGTACCAAGGCCGGAGGGGACAGTTTTGGTGGCCTGGGGTGAAACAGGCAGATGCAGAGTTTGTGGCAAGGTGGATGCTATGTTAGTAGGTGGAAGATGAACACAACATCCCAGGAGGTTTTTTGTAGCCATTAGATGTCCCCAAGTGGATGTGGGATGACATCTGGAAGGATTTCTCCACAGGACTACCTAGGGTAAAAGGAGGCTATGATGCTATCTTGGTAGTGGTAGAATGACTGACAAAATCATCTCACTTTCTAGAAATCAAGGCATCATGTGTGGTGGATTATGTAGCATAGAGATATGTGGATGAGGTGGTTCCGTTTCATGGAGTTATGCAGTAAATATTCTTGGATTGGGTTTCATGGTTTACTTCATGAGTATGGAGGGGATTTCAACATGCTTTTGGCACCCAGCTATGTATTAACCCCTTTTTCCACCCTCAGATAGATGGGAAGACAGAGCGAACCATTCATAAAATGGATGATATTCTATGGTCATGTGTTTTGGTCTTTGGGGGATCATGGGAATGACATTTTACCTTAGTAGAGGTTTCCTACAGTAATAGCTACCACTCTACTATTAGCATGGCACCGTTGGAAGCCTTGTATGGGAGGTCGTGTTATTCGCCCGTGTGCTGGACCTAGGTTTGGGAGGTAGGTGTTCTAGGCCCAGAGGTAGTGCAAATGACAATGCAGAAGGTTCTCCACATGCGTGAGGGGATGAATGCAGACCAAGACCAGTTTAAGTCGTATGTCGATCATAGGAGGAGGCCCTTGGATTTCAGGGATGGAGACCATGTGTTCCTGAATATTTCCCATCGACGTGGGCAACAATGATTCTCTAAGTGGAGAAATCTCTCTCCTATGTTCATTAGGCCTTTCAAAGTGTTGGGGTGATTTGGTGAGGTGGCATATCAGCTGGAATTGACACCTCAGTTGTAAAGGATCCATAACATTTTCCACGTCACCCATCATCGTTAATATCTACATGATGACTACCATGTCATTGACTGGGGAGAGTTGGATATAAAGGATGACACTACATTCGTGGAGAGACCAGTGTTGGTCTAGGATCAAAATGGTAAATTGCTTCATGGATTAACCTTCACTTTGTTTTGTGTGTTGTGGAGGCAAGGTTGTCTCGAGGCGAGTTCCTGTCAACGAGAGGCATAGATGCGCGCCCAATACCAAGAGCAGTTTTTAGTTTTGTTCTCTCTTGTTCATAAATGTTTGTGATGTAGTGGTTGAAATTGTTAAATATAAAATGTGTTTTTTTCCATTTTTCTATGAATAAGTGTGAAGAGTCCTGACTGTAGTTAGGGGAGGACATGATTCCTAATCAAGACGCATTAAGGTGGATGCGATTAAACCCGTGAGGGTGAGTTAGTGCTATCCAAAGAAGATAATATCTTAACATGGAGGAAGGGACTCCCTTAACCATATGATTGGACGATATTACATTAACATGTTTGTGTGGTTTCTTGAAAGAGAGGTGTTCCTAGAATCCTAGAGTGGTTGGTCATGAGAGGTATCTTTAGTGGTTTTTTGGGCTCCTGTCTTTCCATCTGGTTTAGTTCAATTATCGAGGACAAGAATAGTTTTAGAGGTATCTAATTTAATGGCCCAGACCCTCCTGGTCCATTACTCTACCAATTTTTAGTGTTTCTAATGCCCTGGAACCATACGTATGTCCAGATCTAATGGACGGCATATCAGTGGCAGGATGTCAACATGGTGTCACCCATCAGTGACATAGATCGGTGCCACCGGGAGTTTTTGAGGTTTCCTTCCCCAGTTTTATTAACACAACGTCACTTTTGACTCTTTTAAAAATTTTGAAGTGGTTTGAAGATGTTTTAATCCCATAAATGATGTTTTGAATCCCCTAAGAGTTGGGCGATCCTCAACGATCCCATTTTCCATCTTTAAAAAATCTCTTAATCCATGGCTATTATGGCCACCCCTCCAATGTGAACTATTAAAAAATAATTACTTCCATCATGTTTGAAAATCTAAAACTATGGTGAAACCATGATCCACCTATAGCACCGTTCATGATTATCATATGCCGTAAATCTAGGACTTCACCTTTTTATCGCACTGAAATTATTTCGTTATTTCTTTTTCTTAGCTGCTTTCTTTCATTCCATGGTGAGTTTGGAGTCCCCTTTCCTGAGGCGAGTAGTGCACCTGTGTTGGATCCATTCATGCTCGTTCTTTCAATCCTCCATGTTCGTCCCTTGCAATTCGCAGATCCCTAGTTGTTGGAGCCAAGAGAAAAACATCGATTCTTGATCATCCAAGTATAGGTTTTCATTCATCTCTCTTTACTATGCTTCATGCGGGGTGGGTATGATAATTTTTCATATGGGGATGAATGAAACCAAAAATTAACAAAGATAATAAATGAGTTTAAGGAATGAAGGGGTGTGTTTGATGATATTTTTGTACCCTTTCATCTCTTCTTATATGTTGTGAATTTAATGGGCTTATGTCCACTAAAAATTGTTGCTGTTGGTGGTCCTTTCTTGCACAGTAATGAACCACTGTTTTCTGGGTATATATGTTATTGAATTGATGTAACATGGACTCAGGTTATTCACAATATCTTGATTGATTAAAAGGATTCCCAATGAATAATAATCCTTGTGTGGACACCCTAATCACAAGATGGAAAGACTGAACTAAATGAATGGCATATTTAAATATGAAAACACCCTTGCTCAGTTATGTTGATGTTTACGATTGATTCTTGTGGGGTGACGTGGATGGGGATGGGATCCACTACTGCGCAGTAGTTGGTTTGTGGACCTCATGTCATGTGGGACTATATGTTGGGGCTTGGTTTGGTTCTAGTACTTTGAGGGATCTCACAAATAACTTTGGTCATTGTGACTTTACAATATAACTAGGTGTGAATGCTTAAATTTGATTCTTGGCTATTTTTCATTCCCTTTCTTGTGGAAATGTCTTTTAGTTGCTCGATAGTGAATAATTATCTAATTTGAATCATTTTAATAGAAAAACAAGAATTGGTTCAAAGGAGAATTGTTTTCCAGGAATGAGTTGTGACAAGGTTGTGGCTGTGGTGCTTATTATGAATGAATATCAATGAGGGTGTTTGTATATGGGCTGGTTTTGGAACCCCTAGGATGGGATTAGTTCTTGTTACATATATGTATAATTTATTTTTTTATTTTCATTATTCATTCCCCATCCAAGTTGAGCACTTCGTGCTGAACACCGCCATTTCATGGGGGGTGTTTTCCCAACAATATTGTGAGTGGCTGGTTATTAGCTTCATTTCTGCTCCCTTTCCCGAGTTGCCCAAGATTTTATGGGTAGGTTGTGATGGTCTTAATTCCATTATACACCAAAATTCAATAGGAAGGGTATACTGTGGGGGTTGTCCAAGGTGTGTGCAGACAAGAGGTTTCCCAAGTGCCTTCAGGATGAGGCCATGGTGTCTTCGGTCATGATGGTAGTTGTTCTGGCCCAGTTGTCTGTGGGCATGTTTATGTGTGGTTGTTGTGGCCCAAGTGTTTGCGAGCAGGATGTGGGTTTGTGATAGCACAAGTGTGTGTGGGTGAGAATGGTAGAGGTACTGTGGTGATAATGGAGGGACATGTTTGAAACATATGATGTCTTCAATAACCATAGGTAAATTGGAATGGGGTATGCAAACATCGATGTATTTTACTATTACATTAATTGACTTTTGTTATTAGAGGAGTGTGCCTTGGTGTGTTTTGGGTGGATAGTTTCTTTTCTATGTTCTTTGACATCTCCTTTTTTCACAGGGAATTAGAATGCCCCCCACTTGTGCATGAGAGCTTTTGGTTTTCCCTACATAGTATACTTGTATACTCACCCAACATATATATAGCTTAATCAAGGATTCAAGAGGACTTCAGGGATAATTTATGACTGTATTGGTTTTGGATTTGGGACAGTTGTTGTTTCTATTTTTCTTTTCTTTGGTTTTTACCTTTGGAGTATTCTTTGTATTGTAGAACATATTATTTAAACATGTATATGCGAATGGATTGTTTAGGATTTACTTTTACATACATTTTTGGTTTTTTTGGGACTTTCCATCTTATCTCTAAATATTACTAAATAAATATGGTATTTCCTTCCATTTTTCATGTGATTTTTTACCCTTGGTGTTAGTCGCCCCTCCGGGACCTATTGAAGGTGGGTATCGAGGGTCATTATCTCCCCTTCAACATGATGAAGGAATGGTCTGTCAATATGATGTCACTTCCCACATCGTGTGAAGGCGGGTCATGACAATTGACCATAATGAGTACTATAAACTATTTTAGGTAATCTGTAAACATAGTATTCATTAAATTCTTTAATATAGTGGGATAATTATTTGGACCAAATTTCATTTCTATATATTCATAATGTATAAAACTTTTATAGAATGATTTTGTGTGTATATCCTCCTTCTATATGATCAATTATTAATATATTGGATGAATTTCAATATACATAATGTATTGGGATCCATGTATTTCATGAAATGTGTTAACATCATGGGGTAGATGATACTAGTTCTTGACTGTGATCTTGTTGAGTTAAAAATAATCAATTTAGAGTTACATCAATCCAAAATTCATCTTAAAAAATAACATGTTCACCCCATGGTGATACACTTGATTAAAAAAATAACTATTCAAAATTATCATGTATTTTCATCTTCAATTTCTAAAGCACAATCATAAATATTTTATTGGAATTCATAGAATTTTTCGTAGCACTAATTTTGAGTTCTATTGAAATCATAACATCGCAATTTAGTGGAATACTATAAATATCTACTAGAAAGAAATATAGAAACATCTATAAAATATCCATATTAGTAATTTTGAGTTTCTTATAACCATTAGAAATAAAAACTCATTTTTAATATAAATAAATACCCTTGTGATTGACATGATTTACATTGGAAGTTCATATTTATGCTTGTAATCACTGATGATTGTAGGTTGTTTTGGAAAACCAAAATTTACATAACTTCCAGGAAAATTGATATTGGATTTATATATAGATATGCAGTAAATGTCAAATATAACATTAAATTCAACCATAGGGAAAATATCAATATTTTAATGATGTATATTACTAGAGAAATAATCATAGAATAATTATATACTTGATATTTTATTATTGTACCATTATGTGTTTTCATATAAAATTCAACATCAAATCATTTATTATTTTTATTTTATTCCTTAACACTTTTCCTATAATAAAATAGAGTACATCATAATTTTAAATATTCTATTACAACCTCAACTTCATCATTCTTTCTTCAATGCCATAATAAAAATTTTATTATCATTACCATTATCTGTAATTGATCAGAGAGATAAATCAAGAAAAATCATTCCCATGATGTCTAAATGCTGAAAATATAATTTCAATCTATGTAACTTTAGTTTTAACATAGGTTATTCATGGTCATAATCTATTCAAATCCTTTATAATTCTTCATAAGGAAAATGTTAGTTAACCAAATCCTTTCCCCTATAAGTATAAAAAAATATGGTACAAAAACACTTCTTTTATGTTCAGTAGTTGATAATTGACACAATTCACAATGTGAATTTTTTGGGATTATTACTCCTAGGTACAACTATGAGAGTGTCCCATACACTAGCAGTATCTAGAGACCGATGTTTTCCAAGGAAAACAACACTATTTTCCTGCTAATATCACAGAATTTTCAAATTTACTTATGATTATAATAATGGTTCTAATTAAATTTTCCTCAACCTAGTGACCAAAGGTAATTTAATCCTTTCTATGATACTAAATGCTGTGAACTATACATTTTATTAACTTATATTAAAGCATAGAAGAATAAATTTGTGTTCATAACATAATAATCCATGCCAAAATCATATAGGTATAGTGCCTTCAAAAACATGGATACGTAAAGAAATAGTACATTATACCTAGCGCCCTAATTTGATATATCATACATAAGATCATTCTTCAAATCATGGTGACTGGAATCATAATAAATGGAGATCTCAGATGCTTGATAATGTTAAATAAGGGAGATATTAAACAACCTGAGAATAAGGATATGGGAACATGATAATAACAATTTAAAACTATACATTTCATATCATAGATCAGAGTATTGATTCATTTAAATAATCTTAATAGTTCATAAGACAAGAATTAAAAAGGTATCAATGAACATAAGATATATGATAATAATAGTGGAATAAGACAATGACCATTAGAATAAAAATACACATAGAATATAATTTATTTAGCTGTGGAGGATGATTTCTAGTACCATCATATTATAATGGGTTTGTTTTCATTTCATCATAGTATTAATGGTTCAATCACAAATCTATCATAGTAGACAAAATCTCTTACATAACATGGTTTAATCCCCATTCTTATCTTGTTTAGCTCATTATATATCTATCATTAACCAATTTATTAGAGGATTATATAATTCGAGACCTTTCCATAACATAATGAGATTCATACATATGTTTGAACAACATAATAAAACTTTCATCATATAAAAAACCATATAAAAGAAATATATTTTATATAAATTTCATCATAGTTTAACACATTGAAATAAAACAGTTTTCATAATCATAACCAATGGAAAAGAAACAAGACTCATAATCATCATTTTATCATAATAATAATCCATATGAATTAATAAAAGGGATGGTATCATTGGATCATACCCCATATAGATCAAAATTATAAATAATGTTTTTCGATATTGATAAATATAAATGTTGTTAAAAAGATCTCTAGAAACATTTTTCAAAAAAATACACTTTCCACATTGGAAATTCAAATTTTGAAATCTAAAATGTTCCCATGATATTATGGAATAAATAATTTTTTAAAAAATCCTTTGAAAATTGTAATGTATGTGTCTGATCATTTAGTAATCTTAGAAGTGGGAAATACCATTCTTTACACACAATTTAAAATATTTTTTTCTTTATTGTTTTTGGAAAATTTTAAAAATTACCTCATATCGAAAATGGAAAAATGATTACATTTAATAATATGAATAAATTAAAAATAGAGTAAAAATATTTTTAAACAATTATTGGGGTATAGAAAAAAATTTCAAAATATTTTTAGAAAATAATATCACGAAAGGGAAAATATTTTCAACTAAAGATAGATAATATCTATTTCCATAAAGAATATTACTTGGTTATCCTGAGTATATAAAGAGTGTAGAATAAACGGAAAACATATAACTAAAATAAATAAATAAATTATAACAAATTTAATTAATTTTTTAGATATATAAGCTAATTTTTCATCATCAAAAGATTAATCATAAACTTCCTCGATATACATAGACATTCTAACAGAAAACCCTGAAAATAATTTTTTATTTTGAATGAATTAGGCTTATATGAATAGGTAAATACCATTATTTTCATTATAATAATCATAAAATACATTCTTTGGTAATACATACACAACACAAATTAAATAAATATTTTTTATGGAATGTGTCCCAAAGAAATATAAGTGAAATGATAATCCCTTACCTCAAGTCTTGAATTTATAAACACACGTTCAAATTTATTATATAGTAACTATATGTTTATTATACCTATGTTTTTTAACAATATTTGTATATATCATACCCTATATTTCTACTTATAAAACATTTATCTCCCCTTTTTAATATTTATTTATTAAAAAATTGGGTTTGGTGATAACTCTATCATTTTTCATTTATGTTTTTATTTTGTATTTTTTAGTAGTTGTACATTCGTCATTGTTCCATTATATAAAATATTATAATAACGGTATAAATATAAATTCTAATTTATTATTAAAATATCTAAATTCATTGATAAATGTTTTTTTGGAAAGATTAGTTACATCCTTTATGGAGAGGGTAGGTCATTCATTTGCATGAATGTTTTTTCAGTTTATATATATATATATATTGAATGAAACATAAATAACATTTCACTCCAAAATAATATATATTATTTCATTTAAATCTTTTTTATTCATCAAATTCATTGTTATAAACATATATTTAAAAATAAAAATAAAAACTAGTTACATCACTTTGTGGACGTGGTAGTCTACATGTATGCACGACTGAGGTTCTCATTTTCCCATAGATTGGAGTGTAAAAATGTGATATGTGTAATAATAATTAAATAAGTATAATTATTTCCGAAATAATATATATATATATATATTCCATAATTATGTCCATCAATTACTGGATGTGATAGGAGGAAAATTACATTGGATCATGAGGATTTAGTCCACCATAAACATGATTGATGGTTTTGTTTACCATTTTGTGAAGGAGGATATGTAAATAGATTATGAAATTAATATAATAAAATACAATAATATGAAGATAAATTTTATAATATTTCATAATATTTTTAATGTAATTCATTTACATGGAAGAATATATAAAATGAACACCCATATATAAGAGTTATACCTTTTCTTTGAAGAACTTCTTTATATTTATAACTAAAGTCTTCCAAGGATTGTTTTCTGAAGAAACCTAGGAATCTAGGTAATGAGGGGGATATAATAATGGGTTATCTTAATTAATTTTCCAAACCCAAACAATATTTATATGTGTATTGGATAGGAAATGTGATTTCCTTTTATTTTTGTTGGAGAGGTCCTACATTGAAACCACATGAAATGTCCTAAATTAATACGAAATGGTAAATTCATTCCCTATGAAAATGATTCTAAATGAACATAAAATTTAATTTTTAGTGGTATAAACTCAATATATATCCATGAAATATTATTTTGAAAATTTTAATTGAAAAAAATACCCTTAAATGATAGTTTAGACTCCCAATTCCGTCTCACCACCACCACCACCCCCTCTAACAGTAGACCTATTTTAACCTTAACCACTATAAATAATTTTTTTAATTTTTTATGTTCATTATGCCTAAATATTAATTATGAATTATTATCTAATAATAATTATTATGATTAAAAATATTCAATCAATTTTATAAAACTCAATTTACAATGTGATAGAATTTTATTTAAAATTAAACCTCTATATGTGATAAAAAGTGGTTTTCCCAAAGAAAATTATTTCATAATTACAAACATTTTTATATCCAAATTTTTAATAACATTGGTTATAATGAGATAAATTCTATTACTAAAAATAAAATATAAAATATTTTACTTTTAAGTCCATCTTATAAAAAATCAAAAGAAAAATTAAATTATTTATATGAAAATGATGTTTTTAATTAAAATCATTATTTTTCACTATTAATCAATAAATTTATCTCTTTATAAAATTATTAGAATATCACTCTGAGATAATTTTTACAAGTTCATTTAAAAAAATTATGGTATTTTGGTAAAGTTAATTTTCTAAATTGTTAAAAATATTAATGTTAATATTGGATTGACAAATAATATAAAAACAATATATTAAAAAAAATATTTTTAACAATAAAACATTATTCATTCTTATCACATTCTTAAAAATAATATTAGATGAATGATAATTATTTTTTTAATATAATATATAAATTATATAAAAATATTCAAAAGTATTGACTTATATTATTTATCAATAAAAAAACACATTGCGTGTATGAAGACCCAGGTTTTCCAAATATAGAGACTACATATTTTCATAAGAATATTAATCACATAACAAAAAACATGCACAGTAATTGTAATGGTAGAGTGTATTAGGTTACTAGAAAGAAATTTATTTTATTTCTTTAAAAATATTCAACATATTCCATAAAAACGTTCCCACGTAGTACACTTATAAGACATTTTATACGTAAAAACCTTTTTTTTCTGGGGGAAATAAAACACTTGAATGGGTAATCTCTTATTCCTATTAAGGGTTAACAAGGAAGAAACATAAGAATAACATGATCTTAATTATATAATAACAATAGCATGAGATTTGAAAACCACACTCTTCATATCAATTATTATAATCTCCAGTATTATCATACAGATTGGCAGTTCATAAGACATTAATCGTATGGAAATAAAAGAACATTATTCATGATAGAATACAATTAAAATAATACGATGAATTTTGGAATATAAATAAGAATAGAAAAGCATTTCCATAATAGTCAAGGATCACTGCCTAGTTTATCATTGTGGAATGGGTTCACTCCCCATACCATCATAGTAGTCATAGTTCATTCCCAAAACTACCATAGTAGATAGTGTTCTCTATAGAATCTTGTTCACTCCACATTCCAATCCTTTATATCTCATGAGATATAAATTTTTACCCTATTAAGTTTTTTCATATATTCATCACACCCACAACATAGTGAAAATAATTTGTATAAGTTCCATAAGATTATAAAACATTAATCTTTTCATAACCAATGAAATGAAATTTGTTTCATAAAAATTTCATCATAGAAAAAATTGAGGAAAATATACTTGTATCATAATCATTTCATCAATATATTATAGCACAACGCATGAAAATAATTGGTTTTAAAAATTCTTTCATCATGGTTTACCTCTAAGAAGAGAAACATGTTTCATAAAAATAAAGATATAATATGAAAAAATAATTCCTAAAAATTAATAAGAACGATATCAATGGATCATATCCTCCTTAATTCATAGGTAACATAAAAGGATTTTATCAGAGATGGAAAAAGTTTGAGAATAACATTTAAATAATTTCATGAGTAAAATAACTCTTACTTTAAAATTAATTTTTAACACCAATGAATAACAAATTTTTTCGTTATTTCATTTCCTTTAAAATAATATTTGGAAGCGATAAATAAATATAAATAAATCATTCAACTGATTTCATGAATAAATTTTCCTTTAATATAAAATAATATTTGAAAACTAAAAATTCATTCCACATTTTTGAAATCCTTTTATTTTAAATTAATCATTGAAACTTAAAATTGATTATTTTAATATCATTTAAAACATTTCATTTGGAAAATAACATTTACGGTTTTAATTTTTTAAAATAATACTTGTTTTTAAAATCCTTTAATTTTAAAATAAACATGAATACCAAATAAGTAAGGATCGTAAATGATAATTTTCATGATTGTGGGAAATTTTGTTCAAATTGTATAAATTAAAATAAATATTCCATTCACATTTTTTGTAAAATACATAGAATTTTTTTGGAAAATGACTTTCACATTAAATTAAAAAACACTATTAAAAGTAAAATATGGGTAAAAATATTTTTTATTTTTCTTTTGAATACTGTGAAATACTTTTTTTAAATTAATCCTAGAAAGAATTATTTTTTATGGAAATGGGGTTTATTCGAAGGGATAATTAAAAATGTTTTTTCTTAAAAAATATTTTGCATTCGTTGGTAAATACGATGAGTAAAACGAATGTAGAACATGAATTCTCATGAAATGGACATAGGATAATATAATACATGAATTTAATAAGATATTTAACATAATATTTAATCATTTGGGAGAATATATTCATGATAAATCTAAATAAATGATGTGACTGGAACATAAAATGGTTACCACGTTGTTAACATTGATTTATAATCCCCCTGAGATAATAAATATAAATAAAAAAATAATATAATGAAGTTAAATAAATTATTAAAATTACATGTAAATATTTCTTTATAATCACCCCACACATGAATATATGTGTTCAACATAACATATGTCTAAAAATGGAAAATTGAGACAAAATATCATTCTGCATTGATATCTTTGAAACTGCAAATGTAACACCCGAGATTTTTATGAGAAATATTTTGTTTTTATATAAATCATCAAATGAATCTTTCACTACACACAACACTAGCTTGGATGTCTTTACATGCAATCACGACCTTCCTCGATAGCTTGCGTTGTACATAATGCCGAGTTTCAATAAACAATGATATGCTATTAAAACATTATTAAAACTAGCCGTTATGAATTGAAATACCCAATTTTTGAAATCTTATAAATTTTATCTTTCAAAATGTAATTCAGTTTTGGATTTGGAATATCGAAATTATCCTAGGGTGAAATTTTGGTATTTTTCTAAAAACTTTCAATTTTTGATGAATAGTGAAAACACTGGGTTACTATTTAAAACCCGACTTTTTATTTAAATAATTGATTATTTTTTTTTAATTTATTTTAGGTCATAATTGATACATAATACCTATATAAGTTCAATGAAATTCAATGGAGTCATTTTATAATAATTTTAGATATATAAATATTTTATTGAACTTTTCACTATCTTTTACCCACCTCCTAGGAGAATTTGGAAATTAATATAAAACATAATTTTACCGCTTCTATGAGGGGAATTTCAAAAATTCTAGAGACATGGTTAATATCAAGGACTAAAACTTGTTTCAATGAGTTGAAAATAATTTTTGGTGAATAGTAACTTTTTTACTTTTATTTACCACGATTAAAAGTAAATAGGGTAATTAAGGGTAAAAATTATATTATTATTACCCTAATACATGTCCTAATTCTATTTGATAAGTTTAATTCGACCAAAAAAACCTTATAAATAAAATATGACCATTTAGGTCCACTTGGATTAGATTAGGACATTTATTATTAATTTATTCAAAGAAGGGTTAAAATAGTTAAAATCAATGTTTTATAACTAAATTATTTTTCATATAGGGTTATACATAAGATAAATTTGACTATAAATATTAATTAGAAATCTAAAAAAATTTCCTACATAATGGTTTTTTATTTATAATTTTTATACAATAAATAATTTAATTTATTTATGACACAATGATGATGCAGTAATTATCTTATTAATAAAATATTAACATAATTGATGTTATAAATACCCAAATAAATGTAATTTGAGACATTTTATGAATTAAAATAATTTTCTAGGTTATATGACATGATAGTATTGATCTAATTAACTTTTTTTGAACTAATAATTATGTTATGATTTCCACAAAAATCAATTACCAAATAGTGTCAAAATTGACATAAAATAGTATTTAAAACAAATATTATATTATTAATTGTTATTTTATTCCTAAAAATATGAGGTTCCGAAAAATGACTTATATAAGGTTATAAATATTAATAATAAACAACTTGGTGTTCGTTTGGCTTGTTATTGTATGTTTATTAACAATATAGTGTAAGAAAACAGGAAGACACAATAAAAGTAAATTTATCTAAATTAGAGTTAAATCTAAATGATATGGTTAAAATAGTAACCTAAACTTGTCTAAAATCTATCGTATGAGAGGATTTCGACTCATAATCACCTTATATTCGAAATAAATCAATTTGGTGCTATTAAAAACCGAATATGACTTTATAATAAAATAATATTTTAAGTTTTTCCTAAGGTTCCCCTCTCCTCCCTTAAAAAAGGGAAACTCCTCCATCTCATCATCACACCACATTGAGACTTCAAGCTTGAAAAACCCCTGAATGTTTCTCCTCTACACTTCCATAGTAATATCCTAGAGGTCCTGGTCTTCTTCAAAGACCAATTTTAGTGCCCTATGTGGGAGGTTAAGAAGAGTCACTTTAAAGAAGATGTAATGTCTGTTACTGATTCTTTCAAATTTATTTCTTCTTCTACTTATTATTATTTAGTTTTTACATTATGAAGTGATATTATAAGTATGAATAATATACTAATATGTTATTATAAATATGAAACAACCCTATTTAACCTTCTATCCATCCTACGGAAAACGAAATCACAGCTCATGCGTACGTACAAAATACTATCTCCACGCCGTGGTGTAATCTGTTTTACACCACCACCATACTAGGATGGGTATAATGGTGTAAAGAATAACTATATATAATTACTTTAAAGTGATATTGATTCTGAAATATTATACATACACTTAAATACAATTCCATGATCATGGGAATGATATCATCGCTCGTGCGTACGTACGGCCTACCGTCTCCACGATGTGATGCGACTCATTCTAGATGATCGTCATTGCATAATAATTATATAAATGAATTGAATGAATAAATATGATATATATTACGCTAATACCATTCTGGAAATGTGGTATCTATAACCTAAAAGGAGAATAGAAATTTATTCAACAAAACACGCATAAGAACAAAAAAAGCAATGAACAGCTGAATAACAAGTAAAATTGAAATATTACTACTAATAAGCTAAGAATATGACCTTATATGATATCATAACAATGAGGATGATTCTGGAATAAGTCAAAAACATTATTTAAATCATTATACAGGAGGTTTAGACATGTACGAAGAAAATCAGAACTAAGGTAAGGGAAAATCTCGCAATCTCATTTTTATCCAAGATTGTTTATACTTCAGAATTTACTGGGGAATATTTATCATCCAAATCCATGTTTCCTCAATATTTAATATTATTTCTATCCTACTAAAATTTTTTAAATCTAATTTTACCCTTCGGTGAGTTTTTATTAAACGATATGAAAAAAATCTTTTGTCGTTTTTCGTACGAGGTACTTTTTGACAGTTCCGGCCAAAGTACGAGAAGAAGGTTTTTTTAACTTATACGGCCTGAATGGATTTTTAGAAAATTATTTCCATGATGCTTCAGTTAAAATTTTTCAAGTTTATTTTTAATCAAATTATTTTAGTTTAAAATTTTATGACATGTTAAGAAAGGAAAAAAGTTTTTGAAGTGAAACGATATTTTCCTCAAGAATGGAGTTCAAGTGTTTTATCAAAATTATTTTACATCTAAGATAATATAGGGTTCTGTTTCTATCCCTATTTTACATTTTTTTGATTATTTTATGATGGAATTATTTCTATGATGTCCTTTTATCTTATATGGATTATCCTATGATGGCATGATGATTAAGAATCCCTTTTAATTAAATGTGTTATGCTATGATGTATGATTTATGATCTTGTGGAACACCTAAGAATGGTATCATTATGAGATGGGTGGGACCTATATCTCCCTCCAATGCATTGGTTAAATATTTATATCTCATGGGATAGTCATGGTTGGAATGGCAGGTTAATCCGGTTCAGTGAAACAGGACTGAAACGAGGAGTGAACTCAGTTCCGAAATGGACTTTTTCCGCTAAGATAGTCTTGCCTATGAGTCTTGACTAATAAGAAATGATTCTATATGATTATGTGTGTATGCCAGAATATTTCATGGTTTATGTTATGATTATTGGTATTACACTTCACTACTATTATTTCTCCCATGTTATGAAATTATGAACTCTTTTGCAGGTTATGATTTCCAAAGTGATGTGTTCTTATGAATATGATGCGATTTTTATTTCTTTTGTTTAACCATACTGATCATTTGAGCTCACCCTTTTGTATGTTTTCTTTTCCCTAGGTCACTCACTTGCCAAATCATTGGAATAATTTCTTATATTGGATGCTCTTAATGTCAGATTTTGCATCCCATCTTGTTCATCAAATGGATTGGTCAACTTCCAATATATCATGGAGGCTGCCACACCACCTTTACACGCAACTAATGATCAGAGGCATCATGATTAGCAATACAATCTTGAGGGAACTGGACATGAATGATCATGTGGTGCCACAGTTTCTCAGGAACCACAATTTACCCTACATGATATAAGGCTATTGCATGATGTCCAAGACATAGCAAGAGGATAAGAGAAGGTGAAAGTCTCGTAGACTAACAAAATCAACAATGAACATCCACCAATATTTCACTATATACATAAAAATCATATCTTTAAGAAATTCCATGTGAATTTCTATCTTACTTCCATTGAAGATGATGCATGTTGGTAAACTTGTTTTGGAAATTGTTTATCTTCATCTGTGCCTTGTACTTGCACACATGAATTTGAAGGTGAGTATGCATACACGATAGATGTCCTTATTAGAGAAGAGTTTCTGGAAGAGTATAAGAGACATAAAGGAATGAAGATCGTTAGAGTGTTGGAGCAAATGTGGTTGCTACAAACAATGTGGCGATTGGATTGTGCAATGTGGCCTAAGTTATAACTTGCAGGTATTGTACTTTATTTTTTTCTGGAGGGTTTCAGTGTAAATACATTTTGGAGTGATCATTGCTATTCATTGTCTTTTACGTTTTTTTTGACAGCCGAGGGGAATGGGTGGGGTCTGCAGACATTGGAAGATATGTTGAAGGGTGATTTTGTGTGTGAATATGTCGGAGAAATTTTAACTCACGCAGAACTGCGAGAGAGAAAGATAACTAAGAGTAGTGAAAATAATGCATATACAGTAATCTTAGATGGTGATCAGGGTTCTATTAGATGGTGATCGGGGTTCTCTTAGATGGTGATCGGGGTTCATAACTGTATATGAACGCTATTCACTACTCTTAGTTAGCTTTCTCTCTCTCGCAGTTCTGTGTGAGTTAACATTTCTCCAACATATTAACACAAAATCACCCTTCAACATATCCTCTAATGTCTTTAGACCCCACCCTTTCCCCTCAGTTGTCAAAAAAACCTAAATGAAAATGAATAGCAATGATCATTCCAAAATGCATTTACACTAAAACCCTCCAAAAAAAATAATGTACAATACCTGCAAGTTGTAACTTAGGCCGCATTACACAAGATGATTTACTCATTGTTTGTAGGAACCACATTTGCTTCAACACTCTAATTATCTTCATTGTTTCATGCCTCTCATACTCTTCCATAAACTCTTATCTAAGAATGTCAACTATCGTGTACGCATACTCACCTTCAAATTAATGGGTGCAAGTACAAGGCACTGATGAAGATAAAAAATTTACAAAACAAGTTAACCAATGTAAGTATTTAATGGTACCTTTATGTTTTTCATAATGAATAATTAGATATTCATGTTTTTGATTGCTTTTTGGAACTAGGAACTGACTCGCTTGATGAAACAGAGGGAAGATCATTAAATGTAGCATCAATTGCCGAATCATTGGGACCATTTCTTGCATTGGATGTTTTAAATACCAGATTTAGCATCCCATCTTGTTCATCAAATGGATTGGTGAAATTACAATGTATCATGGAAGCTGTCGCATACATGAAACTAACGATTAGAGATTTTACTGGTTCATGCATGATATGAAGGTATTTTGGATATTTTACTAGTTTTTTGTCCAAAGCCCAATGAAATGTGGTTCATCATTCTTGCATGTTGCTGGTGCATTTCATCTGTTAAAATGAAAAAATGACCCATTAGAGAAATAATGTTTCATTTAATAATAATTACAATTTTTCTACAAACATTTACATACAAGAATGTTTCATCTTTTTATCTCCATGAACCCCTCTCAAAAATTTCCTCCAATTATACACGTCTGCAAATATTGCAATAAAAGTCAGATCTTCATGCTATTTCTTGACAATCTTGCATCAGGTATGCAGCCCACTCGTTTTTGAACATATCTACATCATCTTTGAATATGACATTTTTTGGAATTCATAATAGTACTGAAAAATTTATAAATAAAGAATTAATAAAAAATTTAAATGAAATAGTACTTGTTTTTGAAAGGGTTGGGTCATGATGGTGGAGTTCCTTGAGTGACAATGTTGGGTTTTAATGTGATGGGACATGTGGACGATGGACCCTATCCTGAGTTATGAGGCAGTGGGTTAGGATTTGAACCTAGGACATTACCTTGTACCTTCTAATAGTGGGTTGAGTTCTTGGATGATGCTTTCCCCGAGCCTTTGGGTATGGGTTGGAACATGGGTACCAATATGATGGCATGTGGCGATGATGGTATTTTTTATGGTACCAAATATGGAATGATCATGTGTTATGGTGTCGTAGTTAGCACATAATGACCTAACATTCCCTGAGTCAGGGTGCCCTAGTTAGTACATGACATCCAACATTCTTAGGTGATGTTTTTATTTTCCTCATCCATGCATGGATATGATGATATTTACTAGGGGAACACGGTGTTACCTTACAGAGATGTATTTCTCACACCATGCATAGGCACTTTGGAGCATGTTCAGACCATATATCTATTTTTTTATGTTTGAGAATAGGTTTTACATGGGATCAATCTGAAGCATCTTGAATGGCATTAAGTGATTACGATATCATTATGGCCCAAGGATGGTAGTAGGGTTGGTGTGTATTGTTCAAGGGCTAAATCATGAGGGAAAAACAATATTTAAAAGATGCACTATATAAAATGTAATCTAAACATTTACCACAAACAATATAATCGAATTCCAAACACATATGCATACAAAATGATTTGAAAACACAATTAGGATCACAAAATTAATTTATAGAACAAAAATAAATGCACAAAAACTCATACAAAAAACATCTAGATATTTTAGGAAATCCACTGACCTTGGGTGAAGAAATTGATGAAGTCCAAGGAAAATACCAAAGGGTGAGGGATCCTTCTTCACTACCTCGGGAGGGGATGACGCGACCGCCAGAGTGGGGGGGTGCACGGGAGGAGCCACTAACCGTTGAGTACGGTCTACATGGGAAGAGGAGGAGTTGGGTTCGGAGGGAGGAAGTTCCGCCGGAGTAGGGTTCACATGGAGTACGGTCCAGAGGGGAAGAGGAAGAGTAGGGTTCGGAGGGAGGAAGATCCACAAAAGTGGTTCGAGGGGAAGGAGAAAGAGTATGGAGGAGGTCTGGTAAAGGGAAGATTGGGGGGAGGGAAGCTATCACAAGGGGTACAGTACCATGAGAGCTTGGGGCCCGATAAAAAAGATGAGATTGTGTGCCTGCTTTTAGTAAAATCGGAGAAAAGTTTTATCAGTTCTTTTCAAACGCTAATAAAGCGGAATCTTTATCATCCCTACAAAAGTGCTGATAAATCTACCCTTTATCAGCGCTTTTTGATTAGCGCTGATAAAGGGTGGTGCTTACCTTGACAATTTTTGTAGTAGTTAATAACTATATATGATTATTTTAAATTGATATTGATTCTGAAATAGTATACATACACTTCAATACAATTCCACGATCATGGGAACGATATCATCGCCCGTGCGTACGTACGGCCTACCATCTCCACGATGTGATGTGACTCGTTCTACATGATCATCATTTCATAATGATTATATAAATCAATTTAATGAATAAATATGATATATATAACACTAATACCATTCTGGAAATGAGTTATCTATAACATAATAGAAGAATAAGAATTTATTCGACAAAATAGGCATAAGAATCAAAAAAGCAATAAACACCCGAAAAACAAGTAACAATGAAATATTACTAATAAGAAGCTAAGAATATGACCATATATGATATCATAAAAATGAGTATGATTTTGGAATAAGTCAATAACATTATTTAAATCATTATATAGGATGTCCGGACACGTACGAAGCAAATCAGACCTAAGGTAAGGGAAAATATCGCAATCTCATTTTTATTAGAGATTATTTACACTTCAGAATTTACTGGGGAATATTTATCATCCACATCCATGTTTCCTCAATATGTAATACTATTTCTATCCTACTAAAATTTTTTAAATCAAATTTTACCCTTCGGTGAGTTTTTAGTAAAATATATGAATTGAATCTTTTGTCGTTTTTCGTACGAGGTACTTTTTGACTTTTCCTTCCAAAGCATGAGAAGAATGTTTTTTTAACTTATACGGCCTGAATGGATTTTTAGAACATTATTTCCCTGAGGATTACTTTACAAGTTTTCAAGTTTATTTTTAATCAACTTCTTTTAGTTTAAAATTGTATGACATGTTAAGAAAGGAAAAATGTTTTTGAAGTAGAAAGGATATTTTCCTCAAGAATGGAGTTCAAGTGTTTTATCAAAATTATTTTCCATCTAAGATAATATAGGGTTCTGTTTCTATCCATATTTTTACATTGTTTTGATTATGTTATGATGGAATTTTTTTTATGATGTCTTTTTATCTTATATGGATTATGTTATGATGGCATGATGATTAGGAATCCCATTTTTATTACCTGGGTTATGCTATGATGTACAATTTATGATCTTGTGGAACACATTAGAATGGTATCATAATGAGATGGGTGGGGCATATATCTCCCTCTAATTCATTGGGTAAAGATTTATATCTCACGAGATAGACATGGCTGGAACGAAAGGTTAATCCGGTTTACTGAAACAGGACTGAAACGATGAGTGAACTCGGTTTAGAAATGGACTTTTCCCGCTAAGATAGAGTTGGCTATGAGTCTTGAATACTAAGAAATGATTCTCTATGATTATGTGTGTATTCCACAAAGTTTCATGTTTTATGTTATGATTATTGGGATTACATTTCACTACTATGATTTGTCCCATGTTTTGAAATTATGATCTCTTTTGCAGGTTATGGTTTCCAAAGTGATATGTTCTTATGAATATGATGTGATTTATATTTCTTTTGTTTACCCTTACTGAGCATTTGAGCTCACCCTTTTGTAGGTTTTATAATCCCCAGGTCAAGAATAAGGATATTAATTAATATATGCCAAAAGGGCTCTAGATATGATAAAATAAAAGGGAGACAGTGTAGATGATTTATGAACTAGTTGATTATGTGTCCTAGTTTCTAAAGACACTCTACCTATACAGTCCTTTCATGGTTTTGTTATATGTTGTAATAAGTGTACTTCAATTTTGAAGTAGTGACAATTGATGTAAAGTATGGGCTGTTATAGAAAACCCCATGAAGATAGATAATTTCAATTGGATTTTTAAATATAAAAAAATTTATGATAGGCATCACAGAATTTGTTCCATTTTCATTAGATACACCTCATAAATGATATTGGTGGTGAATATGTATTGTGTCTCAAGGAAGTAAAATGTGAGGCAAAAATATATTACCTTAATCCTTGAAATTCATCATTAATGTATGAACCAACTGTATAGTTAATATAAGTTTATATATATATATATATATATATATATATATATACCGAACCATACACATATGTATTAAACCATATATTTATTACTTATATCACGACCCAACCCTAATAAGTGGTTAATCTGCAACTACCCCAAGTCTTCCTCCTTAGGCTTGTGGTGGAAACATGTTCCAAAAGGCATATCCTAAATGGGGAGACTTTTAATATGTACTTTTTATCACACAACAAACCACATCATTGAAGAATTTCATTGGAATAAAAATAAAAACCATCACATATAAAATATAGCCCAAACATGAAAACACTATAATATAAAATTGTAAAATAGATCAAATTGAAATTTAATGGTAAAAAATATACACCCAACCATAAATAATTCCCACCATGAAAAAATTGAAAGTAAAATTTTGTGAGATCCCAACTACTAATCTCTATTATTTGACCACTTTATGGGGTCAAAAATAAAAGTTACACTAATATCCTCTATATTAACTGTTGATTTTTCTATCATATCCATATGACATGATACATGTGGAAAAATCCAGTACATGGTAGAGTATAAACATTCCTAGTGGGTTTCCCTGAAAGCTGAAAGGGGATAAGTTATATATACAATTGGAATTGAAAGAAAGAAGTTATTATATAGTGAACAGGTTGAACCTCAACCCAATTATTGATAAAAAAACGTCATCTAAACACACGGGGCTAAAAATTTGTCTGGATAGACTACAAGTCTACTCTTTACCACCCATTGAAAGAGAGTAATCTCATCCAACCATGAGAAGTTAAACATGTAGATTATGTGGACAACCCCACACATCTTCACAACCACTTTAAGGATAATATCTTAATCCAAATGTATGGGTAGATATATGTATATGATTAGTAAAAAGAAGCTCGGCCAAGAGAGAAATTGGATCCCTATCTCATAGCCCAACCCATGAAAAGATTCATTAACAGTTCCCAAAGTCCAACAATGATACCTGTCATCTCATTTTTCTACCCAGCATAAAACATCCAAGTCAAGACATGCCTTGTCACTCTACTACATAGTTTAGGGGAAAAAATACTTAGTTATTGGACTTATTCCATGGTACAATCATAGGGTTCCACTTAGAAGAATGATAGAGGTCATGTTACCTATTCCAACAGGATGGTTTAACTCTAATATTCGATAGTGGACTCATGTCCTACCTATAAAGAGGTATATAATCTAATAGTAGAGGATAAATTCCATAACACTATAGTATTATTCAACTCTCATATTAGATAGGGGACCCTTTCCGACCCTAGAAGTAGAGTTCACCTCTAATGGCTGAGGACCCATGCCCTAACTTTGTATAAAGGATCCACTCTGATTGTTGACAGAGGACACATGCCCAGCCCAGTTGGAGGGTTCCACTCTAAAATATAGAGGACCCACATTTTTTCCTAGAATAAGGGTTCCCTTATAATGGGTAGTTAGAGGACCTATTCCCTGATCCATTAGGAGGGTTTCACTATCCAATGTTGGAGAACCCATTCTCTAACTTCCTAAGGGTGTTCCACTTTAAAAGCCTTTGGTAACCCTATGTGGTCACTACTGTTAGAGAGAATCTCTTAAATAATTCACATTCTTGGAACTTCACTTATTTTATGAGGAAATAAACAATATAAGGAACCATTATATTATACAAGGAAAACATAAGGAATTATATTTTTTAGGCCCAAATATGAGTCTCAACAAAGAGATATTATAGTTTGAAGTATCCTAAAATAGAAACAAGAGGAATATAGTGTTTCATGGGATCCACATAGTGTCTTGTCCTGGTCCACTTCATGGATATGTCCTATTAGGTACACATCTCAATTTCCATGTAGGTATCCATAACTTATTGGAAAACAACATTGTGTGTTTGAGCCACGTGTCCCAGACCATGCTCTCTAGTTATGTCCATGTATCTATCTTATGTTTGTGTATTTTATTTTATGTTGTGTCTCTTCACATGAATTACCCCCCATGTCTCTAGAAGAACCTATGTACTTCAGAACATGTCGATGTTCTTATCCATGTCTATCCACATAGGGTCATGCCCGTGTGCACTTCCACATGACTCGACCACCCAAGAAAGGGGTACATGGTGTTTAGGATGTAAACATGATGTTATGATCTTTTAATTTTACAAAATCCTAGCATTCTCCACATAGGAGATACCCGTCATATGTTTATCAAACTACAGAACATGTAGTCAACTTTTTCATAAAATTCTAAATATGCACTATGGGCTCCAGTTCTGACTTCACTACTTCGAATCCATCATCATATCCACCATAAGTAGAGGGGTCTTTAATTGTGTGTATATTATTTCACTCTAGGTGATGGAATGATGTTCTTGATATGTCCTACAAGTAACCCACTCAACTCGCACAATTTTGGTTCTTCCTCTATTCATGATTTTAATTTTGATTATAAAAATGATCATTAAAAACCCAC
Source organism: Viscum album (assembly GCA_963277665.1). Taxonomy (NCBI): domain Eukaryota; kingdom Viridiplantae; phylum Streptophyta; class Magnoliopsida; order Santalales; family Viscaceae; genus Viscum; species Viscum album. The sequence goes on from OY728133.1 coordinate 1,911,366,230, forward strand.
ATTCCATCGGAAATCATCCATGATTTATTGATCCATCTCTCCCATGTAAATCTATAGTGAATTCGAGGTTCCGATTGGGCTCAGTCTCACACATAAGAGTCAAGAATATACCACATAGGCTGATTGGTGGAGAAAACAAAGACTTTATTGGAGAATGGAATAATTAAAAATGTATTATCAATTCATGTCCATGTAATCGTGTCCAACAAACAAAATCGAGAAATTTTGGAATGAAAAAAATTAAAAACATAAATTTAAATTCATTGGTCCTTGAAAAAGCCACAATTTGATAAAATGAATGGTAGAAATGTTATATTACTCAATAATATTCCAAAATGAAGATAAAACCATAAATATAGAGTCCAAACTAGAATTGGATTGTTTGTCATTGAAAAATACACTCTCTGACAAATGCATGATGTTATTTTATTCACTTCATCTTGATATTCCCCAAAAAAATATATTCATTTTCATCGAATGTAATTCTCCAGTGGAAGAAGTTATAATGCTTGGGAATCCTCTCAGGTTTTGGGTATCTAACCCTGGGAAATCATCATAGAATCATACTTATAGATTTAGTTGGTTTTTTAATTTAAATAATTGATTAAATTAATAAATTAATCAAACCACTAAATGTACTCCCAATGACTGGATTATCACAGTGCACCATTACAACCTATTTGAGTGTGCGCCTATGGTAAGAATCACGATGCAGAATCAACCATGGTCACAGACTTCTCATTTTGAGACTATGTCTAAGTGTTATATCAATTTCATTAACAAGTTGTATGTACATAATATAAAATATATTTAATATTTTTATAATAATATTATTGGGCTAACTTGGCCATGGAATCACATCTTGTCTCAATGCCTAGTTCCAAAAATATATATAGAAATATTTCAATGGCTAACAAAAAATAACACAAGGTCTCTACACCATTCCCTCTAATAATATTTTCATCTCAGAAATGAAAATCTAAATAAAAAACTCAGGATTTAATACCCACATACAGATCTCATTCTCATAGGACCTCTCTTTCATGCTCATATGCTGCCACAACACATGAACTAAGGGGATGATAAATCCATTTTGATACCTCTCATATTGATCCAAGATCACCAATGGGGTTCAAAAACAGTTTCTCCATATTTGATTACCATATTTCCCTTATCCATAAAGTGCATTGGGTCAGGCATATATCTCCTCAGCTACAACACATAGATAACCTCAAGCACATGATCCAACTGTTGGGGTAGGGAGAGGACGTACAAAACCATATCAACCCTATTCATGATCAAGAATGGCCCGAAGAATATCTGGGATAGATTTCCACCCCAGTCATACCACTCCAATCGTTGTCAGGTTGATACTCTCACTATTGGAAATATGGTTTTTAACGTCGTCGTAATAATGTCGGTTTTTTAAAAACCGATGCGAATAGTATGTGTGGGAAATTTTTGGTGTCGGTTTTACAAAAAACGACGCCCAAAACAATGCTCCGATGATATTTCACGTCAGTTTTCACAAAACTGATGCCGAAATTTTTTAAAACAATGTTTTGGCGTCAGTTTTAAAGAAAACCAATGCCGATAATAATAATAAACCAATTTATTGCATCTATTTTGAGGAAATCCAATGGAGAAAATAATTAAAAACAATTTCGTCATCGATTTTGAGTAAAACCGACGCGGAAAATAATTTTACAAAAACATTTCTTCGTCGGTTTTCAGGAAAACCGACGCCGAAAATAAAAAAATAAACAATTTGCTTCGGTTTTTCGACATCGGTTTTGAGTAAAACCGACGCGGAAAATAATTATAAAAAACATTTCGGCGTTGGTTTTTAGGAAAACCGACGCCGAAAATCCATTCCCCTCAAGTTTCACCGATTTTCGGCGTCAGTTTTCTATAAAGCAGACGCCGAAAAAAAAAAATTACGTCGGTTTTTTTGGAAAACTGACGCCATAAGTTTTATTTTCGGTGTCAGTTTTTTTAAAAACCGACGCCGAAATGTTTTTTTTTAATGTTTCGGCATCGGTTTTCTATAAAACCCACGCGAAAAGTCCTTTAAAATTATTCACGAACCAAAACCCTCATTTTGTTCGATCGTCGAAATTGAGTTCCGTTGCGGCGCTTTGGACTCCCGACGACCTTCGAACATGATTTGTGATCTTGGACGGCCCTTGTTAAAGGTTTTGTGCCGTCTGCACGATTTCGGGTATGCGTTCTTCCTCTTTATCTCTTGTTTAATCTCCCATTGATTATTTCTTCTTTAAGAACCCTATTTTGTGTTATTTTTATTATTGGTTCGATTTTAGTTGTAGTATATCATTTTTTTTGTATTATCATTGTTGGTATAGATTTGTTTGTATTATCATTGTTTGTTTTTATTATCATTTTTTGTATTATCATTGCTTTGTATTATCATTTTTGTGTGATTTTCATTATTTTTTGTATTATCATTGTTGGTATAGATTTCATATTGTATCTTCAAACACTATAGTGTTTGTTTGTATTATCATTGTTGGTTTGTATTATCATTGTTGGTATAGATTTCATCTCCCTATTTTTGAGTGATTTTCATTATTAGTGTTTGTTTGTATTATCATTGTTGGTATAGATTTTATAGTTGTAGTTTATCATTTTATAGTGTTTGTTTGTATTATCATTGTTGGTATAGATTTTATTACTTTATTTTTTGTTTGTATTATCACTCTATCTAGAACTGCTACTATATTCACCATCATATTAATCTCGATACATTTATTTGTTAGTACATAGGTATAGATCATACCACAAAATTGTCAATAATTTATACATAATTCCATGTACTCCCACATTTCACTTATTGCATCCTTTAAATTAATTTAATCTTCAATATTTTTGACACATGCAATATCAAAATATTGAAACTATGTAAAATGAACTAATAAATTTTAAAATAATAATATTGTAATTAAATTATAATATTAATATTACACACATGTATATAATATGAAAATAAACTATTTACTCTATTTGTAAACGTGTTTCATATATGATGTCTTTATCTGATTATCAATAGTTTTTATTAAATATGTTTTTCTTTACAATTTATCTGATAGATATTTAAATTTTTATATGTTTTAATATATTCAACAATTATATTTTGATATCAGGTATTAGTGGATCGTAATTGGATTTATTTATGATGAACCACTGGTGAATATGAAAAAGGAGTTGATAATTATTTTGAATTTGCTAAATGAAATCTTCAAAATATTGATTTGATTTTATGTCCATGTGTGAAGTGTGTAAATATGAGAAAGTTAAACTCCAGAGAAATCAAGGATCATCTCATTTGTTATGGTTTTAGACTTAATTATACACGTTGGATCTTGCATGGTGAAAGAACTGAAAATTCAACATCCAATTTTGATGACGATATTCATAATGAGGCAGACGATGGTATTGAATAATTAATTCATGATTTAGGTGTTGAAACCATCGAAAAAACACCAACTATTGAACGATTGTATGGAGATTCTGAGAAACCATTATTCCCAGGTTGCAGTAAATATACAATGTTATCAGCAGTTTTGAGATTAGTTAACTTAAAATAAAAAAATGAGTGGAGTGATAAAAGTATCTCCAGTTTACTTAAGCTTTTAAAAGAGCTACTTCCAGAAGGCAATGGGCTTCCATATTCCAATTATGACGTGAAGAAAATATTATGCCCAATGGGATTGGGGTATAAAAAGATACATGCTTGCCCCAATGATTGTGTACTGTATAGGAAAGAAAATGAACATTTATCAAGTTGTCCTACATGTTGGACATCACGCTATAAGATGGATGATAAAGCCAACTCAGATTCAATCTCAGGTGATGTCATGTAACATTATGAAAAATCAATTTTTTACATTCCAATGACAACATCCAATATTTTTTGCATACAATTCTGATAATTCAATTCTGATTTATTTTTAGGTACCAGAATCAAAACTCTGGCTAAAGCAATTTGGTACCATCCAATAATTCTTTGTTTGAATCGTCTATTTGCAAATTAAATTGATGTAAAAAGGTTAAGATGGCATTCAGATGAGCGCATCTCTGATGGTAACTTACGTCACCCTGCCGATTCACCACAGTGGAAGAAGTTTTATAAAAAAATTCATGATTTTAGAAGTGAAGTTTGAAATCTCATAACGGGATTATGTACTGATGGAATGAATCCATATCGGAGCCTCAGTATCCAACATAGTTCATGGCCGGTTTTTCTGGTACATTACATCTTTTCCCCACATCTATGTATAAAGAAAACATATGTTATGATGAGCTTGATGATTTGTGGACCAAAACAACCAGGAAATGATATTGATGTGTATCTTACACCATTGATTGACGATTTGAAACTGCTATTGGAGGAAGGTGTTAACGTTTTCGATGCATACAAGAAATAGTATTTTCTTCTGTGTGCTATGATAATGTTCACTATAAATGACTTTCCTGCATATGGAATCTTATCTGGATATAGTGTTAAGGGACATAAAGCATGTCCAATTTGTGAAGAACAAACTTCATATTATCATTTGTAGAATGGAAGAAAGACAGTGTACAAGGGACATCGAAGATTTTTCAGAATTGATCATCCTTATTGTAGATTGAAGAAATCATTTAACGGTTTACAAGAATACACCCCCCTCCCCCCCCACCATTGTCAGCTGAAGAATATTATGAGAGAGTGAAGGAAATTGATTCGACATTTGGAAAGAGAAAAAGTTCTGGTTTGCAAAAACATATCTGAAAGAAGCAGTCTATTTTTTTCAAACTACCTTACTGGAGATTTTTAGAGATAAAACATAACATTGATGTTATGCATGTTGAGAAAAAAATATGTGATAGTATGATTGGAACTTTGTTAGACATAAAAGGAATGAAAAAATATGGATTACATGCTAGATTGGACTTGATATTAATGAGAATACGTTTGGAGTTAGCTCCTGCTGTGAAAGGAAACAGAACATATTTACCTCCATCTTGTCACACATTAAGAAAGATTGAAAAGATGAATTTTTTGAGTGTCTTCATGTTATTGAAGTATCCATCGGTTTTTCTTAAAATGTGAATAATTTTGTGTCATTGAAGGATTGTAAATTAATAGGTATGAAATCACATGATTTCCATGTGTTGATGCAACAAATTCTACCAGTAGCAGTGCATGGTATATTATCGAACACTATCAGAAAGACAATCATCAGGTTATGTAATTTCTTTAAATCCATTTGTAGCAAAGTCATTGATCCAAATATGATATATGTTTTGGAGAATGAAGCAACTCTTATTCTTTGTCAACTCAAAATGTATTTCCCACCCACATTTTTTGATATAATGGTTCATCTATTTATTCATTTGGTGTGTGAGATAAGAATATGTGGGCATGTTTATTTAAGATGGATGTATCCTTTTGAAACATATATGAAAATTTTGAAAGGATATGTTAAAAATCCTTATCGACCAGAGGCCTCTATTGATCAAAAATATGTATCAGAAGAGGTGATTGAGTTCTGTACTGATTATTTGAATGAGGTGGAGCATATTGGTCTCCCTCTATCTCGACATATGACAGTTGATAGAGAATGTAGAGGGGTTCTAAGATTAACGGTAAAGTTCATTCCAAATGATGAAGTGATGCAAGCACATTTATACATTTTGAACAACCCAGATGAGGTTCAACCATATATTTCCTCACATATTGCTGAATTAAAGTTATGATATCAAAAAAGAAATGAAAAGTGGTTGATGATTGAGCATAATAAGACATTTGTTTCATGGTTTAAAGAGAAAGTCACCCCAGATATATCTGTATCAGAAACATTGAAGTGGTTAGCAGGGGGACCATCTCTTAAAGTGATCACTTGGTCTGGTTTTGATATCAATGGCTACACATTTTACACAAAAAACTTGGATGACAAGAGTACCATTCATAATAGTGGTGTTGTGGTATTCGCTGAAGCATTGCATTTTTTGAGTGCCAAAGATAAAAACCAAATTTCTGCATCAACTTCATATTATGGAGTTATTGAATACATATGGGAAATTGATTATATTAAATTTTGAGTAACTGTTTTTAAGTGTAATTGGGTTGATAGTAATAGTGGCGTGAAACATGAAGAATATGCGTTTAAAATTGTTTATTTGAAAACATTTAATCACAATGAAGAACCATTTATCATGGCGACACATGAAAAAAAATTATTTTATGTCATTGATCCGTTGGATGATCAGTGGTCAGTTGTTTTGCAAGGTAAAAGATATCATTTGGGTGATGAGGATGATTTTGATGATGCCAGTGATTTACATGATCCTTATTCATCTATTACGCAATTTCTCGATGATTAGAATGAATATAAGACAGACATAGTGCATGCAGTACGTACCGATCATGATGAAGGCATGTAGAAAAACTATAAATTAGTATCCTAATTTTTCTGGTAAATATTTATATGTTGTGTCTATTTTTAAAACTTAAAAATGCATGCCTCTATTTTTACATATTTATTTTTGTCTTCCGCGTTTCTAATTATTCAGTTTTCTAATGATATGTAGGTACACAAAATTTCTTTACACTTTCTAGTGGCAATGTCAGATACAGATATAGAGGACGAATTACAGAGGTATATATATTTTGAAATATTATTAAATATTCAGTAATATACTTATTTAATGAAATAAAAATATTAATTTACAAAAAAAAATTCAGGACTACTGATGCGTCCTCGGCGGAGGAGACTTCTCCAGTTACTACTCAAAAATCAAGTTCTCAAGTTGTTAAATGTGGTATTACATGTTTACCAAAACTATCACTTTCTCGTGATGATAACAAAGTACAAATCTGTTTTAATGATAATAATAATTCAGTTGGTCCAAATGCAGTTCAGTTTGACAGTTATATAGAGATGTAGAGCCATTGCAGGATTAGTATTTTATATCCTGATTGGAAGTCAGTGGACAGGACGTCGAAGCAAAAGCTTTGGGAGGCCGTGATGGTAAAATATCTTTATTTATTTATTTTATCTCATTTTTTTAATATTATATAGTTTATATGACATATTTAATTTATTCAATTACATATGACATTCAGTTTTGAGGAAACCAAAGAAATTAGGAAAATACATCTCTCTTTAGCAGCAGTTCGATGGAGAGATTTTAAAACAAAACTGACAAAAGAATATGTTTTTGGAAAGAGAGGGTTTGAAAGCCCATGTCTTAAGTATCCATATATTGATGAAGAAACATGGAAGCGATTTGTTGATAGTCTTCAGGAAGAGAAATTTCAGGTATTGTAATTGTTTTATATTTTAAAATTTATGTTATATTTTCTTTATTACTTAGTAATTTATTTTTATGTAACAGGCCTCCAGGAGATCTCATCAGGAGATCCAGTTTAAAAACGTATACCCTCATAATTTATCACGTGGAGGGTACTCATATTTGGAGTAGAAAATGATTGAAGAAAAATTTGAAGCATTAAGAGCTCAATCATGTAGTGGTTCAGAAGAGGTCCAGTATGGTCCTCTATCTCCTCCCACTCGCCATGAAAAATGGAAACGAGCAAGAAGAAAAAAATAAACAATATCTTACAGAGGAAGCTCATCAAGTGGCTGATAGAATTGTAAGTATATATTATTTATTTGTTATCAATTTTTCTATTTTATAATTTATAAACACCAATATAACTTTTTTATTTTTCATTTCAGGATGAGCTTCAGGAGAAAGAGACACATGGCTCTTTTATCCCCGAGGGTAGGATGGATATCCTAGCCGCTTCTTTGGGAAAGGCAGAACTCCCCGGCCGTGTTAGAGGATATCAGGCGGGTGTTAGTATTCGGATGGTTTTTGGTAAGAGTAAGCAATCAAGAGACCCAGAAATCGAATCCTTAACAGAAGAGCTGCATGATATTAAACGGTCTATATGTGATCAAATTCAAGCAGTAGTACATAAGGCTTTATTAGAACACTTAGCAAGACAATCACAGTCTGCACAACCTTCCGAGGTATATTATTTACTTGTCATCAATTTTTCTTTTTTATAAATTATAAACACTGATATAACTTTTTCATTTTTCAACATTCTCAGCCCACTCACCCGGACTACCCTGCCTCATCTGCTTACCCAGCCCCGTTTGGGCAATCTTCCGAGGTATATTATTTAGTTGTCATCAATTTTTCTATTTTATAAATTATAAACACTAATATAACTTTTTCATTTTTCAACATTCTCTACCGACTCACCTGGACTACCCAGCCCCATCTACTTACCCAGCCCCGTCTGTGCAACCTTTTGAGGTATATTATTTTATTTTATTTTTAATCAATTTTTCTATGTTATAAATTTTAAACACTAATATACCCTTTTCATTTTTCTGCATTCTTAGTCTGCTAAACCGGACTACCCTTCCCCACCTGCTAACTTTGAGCCTCCACCTCCTCCCTCGGATCAAGCCTTATATTGTGAGTTGTTTGCGGGAGATCCTCATGTACATATTGTTGCTTTAGGACAGGTGTATTTTTTTTTGGGGACTCGGTATATCATCAACCTATGCAGATACGTCAGGTTAGAGTATCAGTACTTGTTATTATAGATCCTACTACTCTACTACCATTTCCTACTATGGAGATCACCAGTGTTGGGGAATGTATGGGACATTTTTTACTTTGGCCAACTGCCCTACTTCGTTATATTTCACATGATGTATGCATTTTTTTAAATATTAATTACAAATGATTCCAAATTACTTTTAATGTTTTCTGACATTTAACTTATATAAAAATATCTGAAAGCAAAAGAAACTATACAAATGTAACAAAATGTTCAGGAACAGTTGGTTGTAGATACTTCTGATATTTCTTATGGGTTGAAAAGATTATCTGAGTCCTCCTCTTCCTTGAATTTTATCTATGAGTTTCGGATGACGCCTGATATATGTGAAAGAAATTATCAATTGATAATACTGAATGAAGATATCATGAATTTAGTTAATTTTGAAGAGATCGGGCGGAATATGGTGCAATTGTTTTCCATGTATGTAAATTGACATTTGAATTGCTATTTGTTTAATAAAAGATTGTTATGTCATTGACTAACTATATTTTCTTTTAAATTAGGTATCTACACAGGATTCTTTTACAAAATGAAACTACAAGAATTTACATCTTTATAGATCCAGAGTACATTTCCTTGGAAGTCAAACATGTGAAGAATGATGAAAGAGTTCAATATATATCCAAGAGATTATCACAAATAGATATTCAGTGCTGGTTTTTTCCATTTCTTGATAAGTAAGAACATCAACATAATTTTTAACTAATGATCATTATAATGTCATTAATTGTGATCGTTTTGTATTGTAGGAGGCTTTGGATGTTATGCGTATTTTTTCCAAATGAATGCACCTTATATTGGTTTTTCTCTTTATTAGGAAAAGTGCGTAAACCATTTTCCAACTTATTAAATAGGTAAGTTTTTTTTATTTTTATAAGTTTTCTATGTTTAATTTTAATTGTTTACAGAATTTTTATTAGTTCTTTTATAAAATAATGCAGTTCATGGAGACATTTTACAAAGGAAAACAAGTTAGAAAAGAAACCAACGAAAATAAAATATGTGGACGTACATGTAATTAGTTTTTATATTTTTGTTATATATTGTTTTTTATTAGTAATTAAATGTTTTATAACTGCAGTGTCATCGTCAAAATGGACATGTTGAATGTGGTTATTATATTCTACGATTCATGTACGAGATAATCACAACTGGGGAAACTACTGATATTCATAAGGTTAGTTGTATTAATTTTTTTTATATATTTTCTGCCACTTTTCTCTATTTATTAATTTCATATCATTCAATATTATTTTAGGTATTCAATGATTCACAGTCTTATTCCCAATCTGATATGATCCATATTCAATCTACTTTTTCAAACATTTTGTTATGTCGGATTACGATTTGAGGTATGTATATTGATTAATATTTGAGGTATGTATATTCTAATATTTCAGGTATGTGTATTTTAATTCTACTTTACTTTGAGTTCTCTCAAGTGCCTCTGCAAAAATATTGTTTGATTTTTTTTGTATACTGTGTTTTTTTTCAGGGGTTTCGATTTTTTTGGAAGTGAAATTGTAATTATTCTATATTTTTTTTATTTATGGCATCGGTTATTTTCAAAACCAACGACGAAAGTTTTTTTGAAAAAAAAATGACTTATGGCATCAGTTTTATCTAAAACCAACGCTGAAGAACTGATTTTCGGCATCGGTTTTTTATAAAACTGACGTCGAAAATTCAGTCGATCCCAGTTTCGGTGTCGGTTTTCTAAAAACCCGACGCCGAAAAGCATGTCTAAATGAAGTTTCAGCGTCGGTGTTATAGAAAACTGACGCCGAAACTCATAATCAAATTATTTTTGGTGTCGGTTTTGAAAAACCGACGCAAAATCTCTTTTTTTAACGTCTCCTTTATAGACGTCGGTTTATAATCGACGTCGAAAATCAATAAAAACCGACGTTAATAAGTGTTTTTTCACTAGGGTCTCATGAAATTTTGTCCTCCCTACTTGATCTTCAAAGGAAAAAACATCAATCTAAGTAATATTTCTATATGGTCTAGGATATCCTCATCCACTCATGGATGACATGGACATTCTCCATCATGAACTGAACCAACTCTTTACCCTCAAGAAATAAATCACCAATATCTCTCCAGCATAAAGGTCACCATTGGGTACTCCTGTATAGAACCTTAAAAGAATCCATGATTATGTTATAGTGTTTTATTTTGATACACATATGCTCTACCCGGGTTAAGTGTTCCTCCTATATCAGAATGAATTACAACACATAGTCCCCAAGCATATCCTCTAACACTAGGATTGTGGGATCATTCTATCTATATTTCATGGGGATAATGGTTTTATTCATCATAATATAAGGCCTGAATTACAAATATATCCATATTCATAATCGTGATTTCAACCACACGTCAAAAATTGGAGAAATTAGTCTAGCTCACACCATGAAGGATAACAATCTCCCATTCATACATCTTCCCAAAACATTTCATTGAACACTACTCTCGGATATCAAATAAGTGTGTTGAAATTCGGAGTTGTTCATCTATCACCAGTAATTATTCATGCCCCTTCACTATCAGTAGAATCCCAACCACTGATCCTAGGGACATGTCATCCCACATGCACTCTGTGATCACATGGGGCTACAAAAAAAACATTGCTTAACATGGTGATCAACGTTCTCTCTTACACAATTTAGGAACCATGGGATGAACTTAGTCCTGATACATCTCATTTTGTACCACCATAACTACCACTTAAGGCCTCTATAAACACCCATATTGGGATTTACAAATAGGGTATATGTGTGTAAATATTGCATCACCTCCCCCAAAATCATGACCAGAACCATCATCCATCCCTAGAAAAAGATGTTTGGATTCCCCCTTTAATAATACCCATCAGTTGAATCACATATGGATAAATAGTCAATCAATACCTAATAATTTAGGTATCCAAACTGGGCCCTCTCTCACATGAACGAGAAGTAAAACATTCAGCACCATCAACTAAATAAAATTTCGACCCTCCTACTCCAACATGGTTAGCTTTTAGGATGAAAAATTCTCATAAGCCTCATGTACCCAGAAAGCCTAGGACATTATTATAAGGACATCTCATAACATGTTTCACTTCCCCAGAGTATAGAATATCAAGAATTCATAGACCTTTAGGAACACCTACTAGTTATAATGTGTCAGGTTCAACTATCTCTACGTGATGACATACCAGAGACACTGATGGTCTGACAACACCACAATGCACTCTCCCATAAGATAATGCCTCAAAATGATTAGGTGAAAACTACCAATCAATGATATAAGTTAGTAGTCACATAGTTACACTCATGGGGTATCAAATGCATCAACCCATATACAGAAACATTCCACAACGACATCAAATCAGAACTGATTCCACCTCATACGACATCACAATACACTATATACTCTTCTCCCTCTACCAGTAGACATATATCACACAGCAGCCTGATCCTAAAATCATCAAATTCCCTATAATAATTATCATTCCAAGTAAAATGTAGTCATTTCAAATTAGGAAAGTCAAAAGTTATTCACTTCTAGTGAATTCTACCACAATCCTCTAGTAGAACCCTACTATGTGATGAAATCTTCACAACTATGTCACACTCTTGGATGACTCGCAAAAAATAACTAAACAAACCTTCTTCGGTTTCATAGAGAAGCCACGCTAGGAAATGACATTCCTAAATAAGTCAACCTAGTGAATCCAAAACAAGTTCATTGATATTTTTCCATAATGTTCTTTCTACTGATAAAAATATAAGAATATTTTCAAGTTATATTCAAGCTCTTTGTCTAAAGAGGAAAAGATGAGTATAGCATCAATAATGAGAACCAAAACTGGTCAATGTACAACTGGGTGATCGGGTTCATTAAATCCATAAACAATTGGGTGAATTAGTCACTCCAAAGGGAATTACATGGAACACATAGTGTATGCACTGTCCGTAAAATGATAGAAGTGGAATATCATCTTCATGAACTCTCAATTTGTTGTAGATCGACCTGAGATCAATTTTCTTGAATAATCATGAACGTCATTGTATGGAAAAAAAAATTATTCAATTTTATCAATTGGGATATTTTTATTTATTGTGGCCTAGTTCGTGTTATGATATTAAACTAAAAGACACAATCTATTATTAGACTTTTTCATGAACAACACCAGAGAAACATAGTGGGTCACACTATACCAGATGAAGTCCTTATATCAAAGGGACACCAACTACATTTGATGATCCTAAATCATGGTAGGGTTTATCTGATAAGTCGTATAAGATATCAGAGATGTATTAGGATATAAGTTGATTACAAAATCCAACTCGTTTCTCAGAGGTTTTCATTGAATGAAATCAAGGAAGATGTCTTTGATATCATCCATGACTGAAGGAATATATATTATTAAATAACCTTCTATACTAAGGGATATATTCACCAACTAAGGGGTGATGTGTAACAGGCTCTTACTTGAAGAAATATGGACTCCCATTCTAAGATCTCTCTATCCCACAATGGAGAATTGTGTCCCATCAGTGCGAAAGGATCTGAAAATTCTTTGGTGATAGTCATCAGTTCTCAGAACATAGATAACGAATCCATATCCAATATAACATTATAGGGTTCTATAATGATGATAAAAATTCACCACGTGAACCTCTCTCAACCAATAGATAGATTGCATTGCTGAAAGATAAAATATAATAAAGAAACATTCCATATAGGAACATCAATGAGAAGATATTGGGTTGAACCACAATAGCCATATGTAACTCTCACCCCCAGAGTATATATATGAAGGAATGACTATCACAAGTGTATTGAAATAATTATTAACTGTTCATATAAACAAATATCAAACCTTTATTCGTCTCTTGTGTTGTTTTTTTGTAATCCTCCAATGTTTGCAGCTATTTGTGCCCCTAACTATCATCTCCCTGATCATGTCATGGGCTACATAGTGATGGAGGTGGTGGAATGATCCCATAGCATAATCCACTACCGATATCTCCCCATTTTCGTTTTAATAGATCTATTGACTTGGGGGTGGGGCTCCCAACCTTCTCTTGGGAGATCCATGATCAGGGTGATGTCTCTACCATGGTTGTATGTCACCTACTAGCATGTGTTCCTTAGTACATCCGTTCAGAAAGTCAAATACTATGTGGATTAACCCATAAAAATAATACCACTAGCCCTCTCTGGACTTTCAAAGTCATATGTGATGTCTAAATACCACAAGACCTTTCATCTGAGTTTGATAATGATATGGTATCATACATTGAGATCTTGTCAACGGTGAGTCCTAGCTACATTAGATGAATCAAATCTATGATGCATATTTCTAACTTTAGCTACCTAGCGTCCCTAGACATGGAACTCCCTATCACCATTTCCCAATCCATCACCTCGACATCGGTGGGAATACACCAGGGAACCAAAATGGTATAGATCTCTTAGTAGAGTCCCTTCTTGAAATATCATGCTCAAAAGTATCCATCTCAGATCATGTTAAGGAAGTAACACATAAGGTCATTGAACCTCACAGTGTACTCACCCAATATTATTCTATCTTTGGTAGAACCATAAGATAATGAATCTGAAATGGGCACAAGTAGGAGGGTAGTACTTATGATGGATCACCTATTGGTAGTCAGGCCACGATACTGATGACTCATCATGCATCTAGGTAACACGACTCCCCCAGCACAAAGGTTCTCTATGGAAGAGGAAAGATTCCAATGAAATCACCTCATCTGTTAGTTTCCAGATGATCTAAAAAACATGTACCGCCAAATATATCCAATCCTATGTTTCATTGGGACATGGCTCACCATGAAATATCAAAGGCCCCTTTTCTAGAACTTGTGAAGTGCGCTAAGCCTTTTTTAATCCTCAAACTGCTCGAATGGTATAATTTTCTTCTTGATAGGTGTTGGTGAAGAAACCTGTGCACCTAGGGGAAAGATATTGTTTAATGGACCATGAACATAGGCCTCATCACTATTTGAAACAATGTCATGATCCTAAAATAATATACGAGTAGGCTTTCGTCATAGTGGCATCCTAAAATTTTAAATCAAGATGTCACAGAGTCATATGAGTGTATATATATATATAAATGGGGGATCTGAATCAATAATGGAGATCAAAGACTCAATCATATGTGATGCATGCACCAATGATCCTTGAAACTAGTTTCGTGGTTTTTTAATTCAACAAGAAGGTATTCAAGGTCCTAGTGAATTGATACATCAGATGCCCCTATGATCACAAAATTCTCTTTCCTAAGAGACTAACTTGAGTCACATTTCCACCGTTACCCTAAATCCGAAAAAAACCTCATAAGTGGAATACAGCAAAAATTATCCTAAAGATCTAACATCCGCAGATATCAATCCTCACATCTCGACCCTAATCAGGGATCAGGTCATAGTTACCTCAAGACACCTCAATAGGCTATGGGTGGATACATGAATTCAATGGCATATAATAAACGAGAGGCCATTGTCTATGTTCTTGTAATCTCACACCCAACCATATTGATTTTGATGTTACAAGAAATAATAATATATATAAAAAAAATCTAGGTTGTAAAAAAATCATTAAAACCACATGGGTGTACAATAATATGACTGTGAAAATAAGAATTTGAAGGGTCAAAATACAAATCCATGTAGAATGTTTTCCCAACATAACAAAATGGGAAATCAGATTGATGAAAGATCCCAACTTCTAATCTCTATCTTGTGACCACCATATGTGGTCCAAAACCCCATGTATCCATATGCACATATATAATGACCAAGGATCATTCCATCGTCTACATAATATAAGACACGAGCGTGCAAAGCCCATGCATGGGTGAGTACATACATATCCTGTTGGAGACCCTCAAATCTATAGGGGGAGAAATAATTTCTATAATAGTAAATCAAATACATATTTTAGTATATAGTGAAAATTATGGATCTCAATCCAAAGGAAGTTAAATTAATCTCCTCCTAACACAATTGGATCAACACAGTTTGTAGATAGACTAAACGTCAGGTATTTTCCTCCCATAGAAGAAGAGTAACGTTATGAAACAAAGAGACTATACACAGAAAAATAAGGTGGGATACCCCACCAATATTCACAACCCATGAATTTTGATTAACACAACCCCAATGTAGGGATACAAATATGTATACATTCATAGTAAAAATAATCCCAAACAAGAGAGAAATGGGATATCTATCTCACAACCCATCCTAGTAAAAGTGTCTCCAACATTTTCAAAAGTCCAAAAATGATGCATAAAATCTCATTTGTCTACCTAGTATAATGTATTCAAATAAATAGACTCCAAATATTCTTTTAATGAATTATAGTGTCCAAAATATCTTGGTATAGGACCCATACCCTTCTAAAACTGGAGGGTTTCACTCAGTGGATAGACACAAGACCGATACAAAATTCTAATAGGAGGGTTATAATATACGAGTCGATAGAAGACCCACATCATTAACAATAATAGAGTTTCGGTACAATAAAAATTGATATATGCCCAAACATCACAGGAGGGTTCCCAAATAATAGCATATAGAGGACCGTTTCCCTACACAGTAGGTTGGTTCCAATCTAGTGGTTGAGGACCCATTCTCTGGGCCCATATAAGGGTTCAACTCTGATGGTTGGTAGAGGACCCATACCAAACCATACTTGAGGATTCTATTCTGAAATATTCAGGACCCATGCCCTGTAATAGTGTGAGGGACCCACTCTAAAAACCCCTGGTGAGCCTTTAGGTCACTATATTCATTGAGTGTAACCTAAATAAGGGAAATGCTCAAAATATTTTGCATCCTTTACTAAAAGCCACAATAGGGGAACAATTTCATTTTACAAGGACAAAAACTGTAGATAGAAGTCTCATGTGCCAAAATCCAGGTACAAATGAAGGATATAGGAGAGTTTTAAGTTTCCTAAAAAGATACAATGGGGTAAATTACATATGAGGGGACACATGTAGTGTGTGGTCCTTCTCCACTGCCTAGTCGTGTCCTAGTAGGATCATGGATCACTAACCATGTAGGTGTACATGTTGTGTCATAACCACCTAGAAATCTTTCACATACTCCACATTAATGTCAATGTATACAACCCATGTTAGTGTACTTTGGTATATGAAGTGCCTCTTCACATAGGGTGTTTCCCATGCCTATTGTAAAACCTGTGTACATTGATACACTATCATGTTCTTATCTATGTATTTACAAGTATGGTCTTATTAGTTTTCTCAACCACAAGGATCAACCTCCTGAAAAAGTGGAACATGGAGTGTAAGGGGTCAATACATCGTTGAATCCTTATAATTTTCCAATACCCTAGCTGCCGCATCATAGAGGATACACAGTGGGTGTTCATAGAACTATATGGAATGTTTCTGAATTTCTTGTAGATACCTATATCATCCTTCCATAATAAAAATATAACTTCTCCACATAGAATAATTCCAATTTTCCCCTGGAAAATGAATAATAAAGATTTGGCTAGAAATTTCTTCCCTCTGGTGTCTAGAAATCGGTTCTTGAATCATCCAACAAATAACCCATGCACCTCATGCATATTTGGTTCTTACAACATTGATGTTTTGAATGTAGATTATCAAATTGATTGTCCGAATCCCACAATTCATATGAAATCACATTGTATTTTTTAATAAATATCTTACATGTGAATCAATAGTGAATCTAAGGATTTGGTCAGGCTTATTCCCTCTCCAAAAAGTCTAATCATTACCCCATAGGATAATCGGTGAATAAAATGAATAATTTGATAGAAAATTTCACAATAAAAAATGGTTTATCAATTCTTTTCTATAAGTTGTTGTCCAATTAACACAATTGGGTGATCCATGATAGAAAACATTAATATCCAACATAAATTTTAATTTACTGTTTCATAAAAAAACTGCAAAATGGTGTAGATAATAGATAAGAAGATGATCTAACTCATTAACTAGATAAAATGAGACCAATATAGATAATTGTGAGACCTTCCTGGAGAGTGGATAGTTCGCCTTTGGAGAGCATGATTTCCAACAAATAGATGAAGTCATTGTGTTTACTACATCACAATATTACCCGATCTAGGTATTCATCGTCCTCAAATTTGATTCGCCTATAGAAGGAGGAAATATTCTTGGGAATACTCCCAGGTTATTGGTTTCTAACCTCGGTCAAATTACATTATAAGTGTACATAATAACATAAACGATTGGGTTTATTAAATAAATTAATAAAATTAACAATTTAACTAATCCAAAAATTGTACTTCCAAGGGAAGGATTATCAGTACACCCTAGAACAGACTATTTTAAGCTACACACATGTTAAAAATATTGTTCTAGACTCTTCCATTATGTCATATTTCTCGTATGTTCTTCATTTTATATATCATCCAATTTCCATTAAGAAAATGTCCTTGAGTAATTTAAAATATCTTTAATATTATTATAAAATTATTTTTCGAAACACCGGGCCTCAAATTCACACCATAAATTAGTTCCTGGCTCTGAATATATATATATATATATCTCTCAAACACATATAATTAAAAAATCTATATTTTCCCATTAGGACCTCTTTTTCCCATTTAACATCAATTCCTTGTTAAAATCATATTTCGTTAAGAACTGCTTTGTTTTTCATATAAGTTTTGATTTATTATTTTTTGTATGCCTATTTTTTCATGGATTCATAATAATCATAACATTCACAATTATTTAAATATTATATATATTAATTATTTATTTTTTAAGATTAACATATAAGATCTAATTATCAAAAAGGAAATACACTGTTCAGAGATATGGGAAGTCGTACATATGTATGAACGTTGATCCCATTTTTCGATTGATTAAATGCATGAAGCATTAATTTTTTTTAATTTCATATTCATTTATATGACATATATATCACATATTTTCACTAAGCATGTCCTTATTACTTTCCATGTATACCGTGAATGAATCACATTGCTTCGGGAGGCGGTAGTCCTCTACCCATATGATTGACATTATAATATTCCCATGGAATGAAATGTATAATGGTATATGATATATAATAATTAAAATTTTATAATAATATCGACAATTTAATATAAAAAATTTAATAAATCATTATATCAATCTGTATAAAGAAGTGATGGAAAAAAATAACATTGGTTTATGGGGTGGTAGTCTTCCGTACACACTAATGAAGATTTTGTATCACATTTTATGGAAGAGGATATGGTTTTAGGATATTACAGTAACATAAAAACAAATATTTATATTTAGTTTACTGATTTTATGATATTATTATTGTTTATTAAGATTATAAAGAGGGGTTTAAAGAAATAAAATTAAACCCTTGGTTGCGGACATTAGATCTTCTTCAGAATAATTTTTTTGGTTTGAAATAAAAGGCTTCATAGGATAGATTTGTGACCCAAATAGGGATTATATGATGGTATTATTTAATTTATTTATTTATTTGGGTTTTTATTTTCTGAGATAATGGGTTTTAATTATGTGAAGATGAGAGTAGAAGTTTTGACCTTTTAAACGTAAGAAGAGTGGCATAATTCTAATTGTTTGGAAAAGAAAAATGTGTACCCTCATTTTAAACATAATGAAAGTCTATAAAATGTTTCATTATCAATATTAGAAGAGATAAGGTATAAATATATCCATAATATTAGAGTCAGACATGTTTCATAGTATTTTAACCCATTCTATTTTACTTTAACCTCTAGTAAACCTAATGATTCCTTAACCATGGTTTATAATATTTATTGTTTCTAATATTCATTATAGTAAAAAAAAATTGAAATTATTAAAAATTATAAACTAATATTATCATAAATATGGGATTAAGTTTTAAAAAAAAATTATTAATATAAGTGGAAAATATTAATTTAATATTAAACTAGCTTATTAGATTAGAACAAATTTTTTCTGAGACAATGTTTAAAATTTTAAAAAGTTTTGATATGAAAACTCAACATGATATTCATTCCAACGATATAAATTTTATTAATAGATATCTAATCAATGTAATATAACTTTTTAATAGTATTAATATAATTTTTTTTTTCAAATAATTTAAGATATTTGAAAATTCATAATAGAAACCCGTATTTTTTTATTCATTGAAATATATATCTTCCTAGAAAAATATAAAAATCCATTCCAATATAACTCTAACATGAAGATATAGAAAAATATTTTATCAAATAAATTTTATAAAATTAAAAAAAATATTAGAATGAGTTCAAAAAATAGAACATTTATTTTTTATAATACTTTAATTATTTTTTAAAAAAACTAGAATTATTCTTATCTCATGTATAAAAACACATAAAATTAATTATAAAACAATATATTGAACATATAATATATTAATTTAATTAAAAAATTCCACAAAAGTTATATATTAGTTTTATTTAAATAAAATAATCTTCTGTACAAAATAATAGATTTCAGGAAAAATATTTCTTTTGTATTCGAATGGTTTTAATTTTCATTCTGAAATATTTAGTCACCAAAGTATTCATTATATATTTCAAGAATTTAGTAAATCCATTTCATATAAAAAAAATTACAAACACATTGTGATAACTATCATATAAAATAAAATTATTTTAATAATATACCTTTTTCTAAAAAAACGTAATCTTGTTTGTAACACATGTTATACTTAGTGTTTCATATAACACAAACTAATCTATGGGTTTCTTGTGTCACACCATGTCATGAACCAACAGAGATCAACCATGAACCGATCACCCAATATGATTTGTGATATGTGCATGAGGCATTCCCCATCCTCTTGGGGTGGAAAATAGTTCCTAGGGATCAATAAGGAAAACCATGGGAACGATTTCACCCAATAAAATTAAATTAAACAACTCAAACAAATAGAGAATCCAAAAGTAAATAAATATTTCAAATTGAAAATAATATTTCAAAAACTAAAAATAAAAAATATATACCTAAAACCCATTATGAATCCTGAGGATGGAAGCATCTTTATGTGACCCGAAGGTCACTCTCCATTACCAAAGCCAGCCATATCCAATGGGGATCCAAACCAAGTCAGAACCAATATAAAAATCTAAAAACAATAATGAACTACATGAATGAGTATTAACACTCAATTACCATGACCAAATAAATATATTATGAATTCACACCCTTTAAAAAATATTATTTTAAGTAACGTATAAAAAACTTTTATTTTTACACACATTTTCCACGTTAAAATAAAACAAGTTACATTGCCTTTTTTATCATAAAATCTAGGCAACATCCCATGAAACAAACATTAAAAATATTTCAGGAGAAATATACTATTTTAGTTTAAAAAGGGGATATGGTAAGTGTAAAACATTTCCACATAATTCCATTAAAGACCAACATCTTCATTTAAATAACTTGTACAATACTAGCGAGCACTAACAATAATCATATAAAAAGGGAAATATAAAATAAGCATACAAGAGTAGAAAACCAAAATGAATCTCAATAATCCAATATAGAAAAGTAAAAAAAAATTATATGGGATTAATTGAGAGCTTAGTATAATAATAAAAATATAATATATATTCACTAACCCCAATGGCATGCTTCACCAAAAAACATGACATTTATCCCACACTCTACATCTCACCCTACAAGGTCTAACCATGTGGAATTATCCCAAAGAAACAGTAAAAAATATTCTATACTATGTTAAATTATCTATACTGAGATCCTAATCTAGTGTAGAAACCATTCACTGAATATCCTCTAGCTATGCTAGGTCCTCATGTCAAGATTAATGTGGGGGTGAGCTGAAAAAAATCAACAATGAATCCAATAACATGAAAATATTTTATATACAAGTAACTCTCACAACAAGTCACCTTCGAGCCGCCCCAAAGAACAACCCCTTACCTTTCAATCAATCGATAAAAAAGTATCTTCTCGTTATGGGCCTCCAACAACAATCATATTAACTAAGTAAAGAGAATTATCCATGGTGAGTTTTCAGGATTTCCACATTTAATAAAAAAATTAATTTTCCATAAAAACCCTTCAAGAACACACCATTTTTCAAGGAACAATATTCACCATTCCAAAAGGACTAAACACACTATATGTAATTTCACAAGCATTTAGAAAAATCCATTTATGCACTCACAACACATTTTTCAAACCAACTCCACGTTAATCAAAATTCCAAACGGGCTACGCCTAATCACAAAATCACCCGTTTCTAAACAGAAACCAACATGATTTTTTCACATGTCAATACATTTTCATAATACAAACATGTACCTATTTTAAATATATAACCACCTTGGAAACGCATTCAAGAATCCCAACCCATTATCTTAATTTCTATAATTAAATTGATGAACGCAACCCATTCTTTAAAAATCACAAATCACTCACAAAAGCAAATTTGAAAGTTTATCAAACACGTGGTGTGTAACACATAAAGAAAATAATGGTTTATACTTTAATAAAATTATGAAACCACATCATTTAATATTAATAAATTATTTAAATTATATCACATTACTATTTAATATATAAGGATGGTTTTAAAATCAACAAACCAAAAATCCTTATATTTTACCAGAAAGTGAAAAGGGAAACCTACCTCAGATCACATGTGCTTTAATAAAACCAACCTGGAATAGTTCCAAAAAGGATCCAAGGATCATGAACAGCCATAATAACACATATGAATACAAATCCCCCCAAAATTATTAAAGTAAACATGAACCCTATATCCATAAGATTGAGTGAAAAGAACTCAAGATAAAATGGAAGAGTAATGAAGATGAAGAAGGTTGGATGTGAATACCTTGATAATCTAGAATTAAAAATGAATGAAATAACCATATAATCATCATGGGAGGAGGTTGGTGGCGAAAGGATTAAGGTGATATCATCTTATTTCCCTTCAAACTTAATAATGTTGCAATAAGTTAATTTGAGGTCAAATCACGAAGTGGGTAGAAGAAGGAGTTCACCCTTTTCATGACCTAGATAGGTCACATGGTTTTCTCACACAGTCTTCCATACTAATTAATTACCAAGGTACCCTCATTGTCCCAGAGGAATATGCTACATAATTACTAACATGGTCTACCATACTATGCGACAACCAAGCCGATACTGCTGCCCAAAAATGAACTGGGTGGCATGATTTCCTAGGCGAGGGCGTGTGGTTTCCCCTAACCATGTTTCAACCATGCACCACCTAATTTCATGCCAAAAATCTATATTTTCACTAGAAAAATGTGAGGAAACTAAATAATTACAATGGGACCAAAAATAAATAAATGAAGAGCTGAAAAAAGTCACAGAACACCTGAAAATCTAGTGGAAAACCCATGAATGAAAGATGATCTGAAAAAAAATAAAAATAAAAATTCAACTATGAAAATTCTCCCCACCATAATGTTCTCCACCCTCAGAAAGCCAAAAAACGTTCTAGTTGGTCAATCAATGACAAGGTATTCCCATAACTGCATGATCCAAACTCATAAGATAAGAACGTCTCAACCACCTCCAAAAAGATCATTCACCTCTAACTTAAAACGATCGAACGAACCATAACCACTTCTTAATAAGTGACATAAAACTCAAACTAAAACCTGAAGAAGCCATACATAGACAAAAACTATTGGTTTTCATACAAAAATGTCAAATTTTTACCCAATAAGAGAGGAACTCTAAATTTGATAACCCCAAACAATACCACCCATTACCATGATACCCCATTAACTAAATCTTATTTTCAACATGGGAGACCAAAAAAATACCCCATATATGAAACAAACTAGAACAAAATAAAATTTGGAGATGATACATTGAGACTGATAGTTGTTCTCCCCACCATTATGAATCGACCATCATAACACCACTAATACCGATCTACATGGGAAAACCAACATGGACTAACATGGGAACTTCTCACACATACTAGAACATCCTTACATTTACTAATCCTTCCCCCAAAAAAAGTTTCCAATTGAATGTGATCCCAACCATCACCAAAAGAGCACAATTCAAACCAAATATTACTCATGAAGCCTAACTGCATAAGTAAAACCAATCAGAGGTCTACATATAATAAGGCTCCACTACTAGAATTTCACAAAAATTAATCCACCATGCCTCCTTACATCTAGATAGTATCTTACAATACACATGGAATATAATGAGTAAACAATGCCTCCACACCTTTTCCAACAAAACAAGACTATCTAAGATGAAGAATCTACAATAGAGAAAGTTAGAATATCCCCATTCCAACACAACAGACCAAATCCAGACCATGGACCTCCACACCACCAATATTCATAAATATAAATTATCTTTACTTATAGGGATGTGGATGGATCCATGATGACTTGAATCATGTACTACCTTGTAGCAACAAGATGAAAATAACCTTTAAAACTCTTTCTTTCCCCCGAAACATGGGTTCAAAAGATTCACTCTCATTGTACTGTTTTACTTCTCAACAAAAAGGGAACAAAAAAATCCACCATTACCATAGGTAAATGAAAATGATACAAATATTAACCACTAAAATGAAAGGAACACACAAATAAAAGGTTCCATCAAACTAAACCCATTCTATCACTTCTCTTCTAGAAACATGAATTGGTTTTTATTGAAGGGGTGGTTTGGGATCCATAAACATCCTTGTAACAACCCAATAAAACTTTTATAAGTGACCTTGGTGTCCGTAGGCATGGAAGGTATTCAGACCATTCAGACATAATGGATTCTTATGGTATATATTATCACTCTGATGACACACCATGATCATACACTGAGAGGATGTTGGAGAAAGATCTAGTGGATGTTTCATTCCATGACTAGCACCAACAGCATGGTACCAATTCTCCATATCCATAATAAAATTCCATTCATTGATTCCAGATACTAGAGGGCGGGTGAGTTCATCAAGAAATTCTGTTAACATAGCTTCAAGACAAACAACTTGTTTCACCACATCGGCAAATGATGTTAGACTAAAATACAATAAATTTAACTATAGATTAGAAAAAACCCCACTCTCAAAACACCAATATTACTAAGAATAATCCACAAAACACATCATAAGTCAAGTAATTAGATCCACAAAAAGATGAATGTACTCTAGGAATAATCCATCTACTTTCAAAAGACCAAATCCCCCCCCCCCCCGTACTCAGCTTCACCACCTCATATAAATATTGACGGATGAGGGAAGCCTTACATAAATCCTTGGTAATATCTTCCTGAGGTTTTGATAGAGAGGATTACATACAAGACATTAATATCTATCCTTTACAGATAATGTTTGAAAACATAACCATTAATGGCTCAAGAAACTCATGGAAACAAATGATCCTTTTTATTATCAGTGTCCAATCTTCCACTTAAAGAGGATACACTTGACCATAAAATATAGGTGGATTCAAATTTTGAAAATCAAGAAGGAAATCTATGGGTTGATCAATTGTAGGGTCTGTTAATGGTAAACCATTCGTAGCTACACCATGAATATCAAATGAAAATTTGGTGGGGGTGTAAACAAACCAATTAATAAAACCATGATCTCAATAAAAACTAATTCATTAACAGGAATTATCAATCTCAAAAAAACTCAAAAATATCATTCTATAATCACAAATAAATAAGCCACATAGGCACTATATTTCATTACATAAAAATTTCCTTTTTGAAAATACATTTGAATGAAACTAAACACGGTGGGTTACACAATCACCAATGGATTCCATAGAGCCTCACTCACATAAACATTCCTATTCCACCATATGAACTCATCAACTCATCCTAATATGGTCATTGATCCATCCATTTCATCATTCATCAACATTCCTAAACATATCAATTCATGTGATCACTCATGGGAATAGCAAATGGCAAAATAAAACTTTCTCTCATTCCAAAAGAAATCATTCGGCCCATTTTTTACATTCTCAATCCACTTTAAATTTCAAAATTTATAAAACATATTCAAAAGATCATTATCCACCAAGTCAAATCCCATTTTTAAAATCCCTGAATCAATTAATTTTATTCAATTCAAATATAAAAATATTTATAACAACACTCCAACATATTCATTCCAAAATCAAACTCATCCCATTGAAATAATTTTATTTTGATCAAAAAATCCAATTCCATCGAAATAAATTTTATTAAAAACTCAATTCTCATCATAAAAAAAATTTCTAAAAAAACGTCCACTTACATACAATTTATTTTGATAATCCCATAATTTGATTTTAAGTATTTAATCTCATTAAACTCATCACCGTTTTACCCATAAATCATCATATAAAAACATTTCTAAATATTCTTTCAAATTAATTTGGAATATTAATTTTCATCCTTTAAAAACAATACCATTTCCGCGTAAAACCAATTTTTAACAATTAGAAACCTAGGGATTTCAATATAACATTCAGAATAAATTAAGTTCCAAAAAATTTCACAAGGGGAAACTAGTGTTGATGAGAGACTTTTCCATTGTTTGGAGGCCATATTCCAAAACATGTTACCTTCACCATGATTCTTTTAGGACCATTACCCAAGATATAAATATATTTCTTAGACCTAAATTATAACTATTAACATTGGAAAAACACTCTTCTCCTTTTTCCTAAAAAAACCACAAAAACATAATAAACCATATAAAACCTCACATCCCATGGTAACTTGTGGTTCGACATCGAATGTATTGGTCATACACTTTTCTACACATTCACCCTATGTTTTATCCATCTAACTCCATCTACTTTGACGTCCTAAATAATGATAGGGAACTTCTAAATAACGTTCCATTAAAGAACTCTCCTCTTCTAATACAATTTGGCCATGAAGAAACCCATGAAGACCCCAAATGGGTCAGTAAAGATGATATGTTACATGGATCGAGATGTCTTCCAGATCCTCCTAGGATGTCAACTAATATCAGGGCATCAATAAAGAAATCCAAGAGAATAATTTCACCATATATAAATTAATAAAATAGAAGAAACATATAGAGAATCCCTAAATAAGTAAATATTCCAAATTAAACATCATTTTTAAAAAAATGATATTACAATGAAACAATACATCAAAACCCAAGATGATCATAATGACCAAAACTTATCCATGTTACGTCAAGGGTCGCTCTCAAGTTATGAAAGAAACTATTTCCCATGGAGATAAAAAAACTAGACATAAAATATAACAAAAACTAAATACAATAAAGAACTATATTAGTGAGTGTGTAAACTCAGTAGCTGTGCCTCAAAAAATATACTCCCAATGAACAACTTTTAGATAAAATAAAAAACAACATAAAGTTTGGAATACAATATAAGAAACTATGATTTTCACACACATTTTTAACTTCAAAAAAATACAATCCACTTCCTTTTTACATTCAAATCCAGTTTTCATACCATGAAACATACATTATCAATTTTTAGGGAGAAAGATAATGTTGACATTTCGAAAGGGGAGTGGGGAAATATAAGGAATTTCCAAAATTATTTCCAATAATTATTTGAAAACCAACATCACAATTCAGATAGAGAGAACCATAAATTAGATAAATGAAAATGAACTCATAATAAGGGTTATGAAATAAAAGGACATAAGATTGACCCACTAATAAGCATCTCAATAATCCACCATAGAAAAATATGTTCCAAAATACATGGGAAAACCTTGGACCATAGTGGAATAACCTAGAACATACTATACATCATAACTCATTCAAAAGTAATGCCTCACTCGAGGACATCAAATTTCACCCACATGCTCAATCGCACCCAACATTTTTTGATCGAGGGGAACTATCCCGTTGAAAGGTAAACAATACATATCCCCATGAATGGGTCACTAATGAGAGAGAAATACTATTCTAGTGAAACAACCATTCACCAAAAATATAATATCCATTCTAGGCTACCATGACAATATAAATGTGTGGTTGTGCTAACAATTCCCACCAACCATCCAATCACTTGCACATGTATCATATACCAGCAACACATATATAAAGTCACCCATTATCCATTCCAAGGTACAATGTCTTTACTTTCCACCAATCAATCTCAAGGGAGCCTCACATCATGGGCTTCCCACAAAAATCAACATAAATATTTAATGCAAATTATCCAATGATAATTTTTATGATTTCAACATTTTATAAAAAATGTCAAACGAGCCTCAAAGACCCATTGAGAAATCCCCATTTCTCAAGGAACCAAATCCGCCATTCTGAAAATATGAAAAAAAATATTTTTCCATTCAAAACAAATTATTATATTTTATTTCGGAACTAAAACCAACTTTTCAAGACAAATAAACCATCATCCAAATTCGAAATGGGATATGAATAATCAAGAATAATCCCATTTCCACAAGGAAACATACACACTTACTTCACATGTCAAACCATTTTTATAATCCAAACACACACGTCATTTAAGCACAAAATCACAATAAAACACATTCAAGAAACTCATACCATCATTTCAAATTCCAAAAATTCATTTGGTAAGAAAAAACATTCTTTCAAAATAAAAAATCACTCTTAGAAGAAAATCTAGCATTTTATCAAGCACTTGGTGTGAAACGCTTAACTAAATAATGTAATATTCCTCAAAAAGTTTTATGAACACCACCTATTTCATGTAATACAATTATTCTGAGAACTCAATTCATTATTTAACAAATAAAATACGTGGAATAAAATAAACCAATGATTCTTAAATTTCTGGGGAATATGCAAAGGGAAACCTAACTCAAATCAATTTCACTTCACCAACACCAACCCTAAACAAACTCGAAATGGTTCAAATAGGCATGAACATCCTAAGGAAGTCCTAATAATAAAAAACCCCAAACATAAAACAAATAATACATGATCCCTAGAACCAAAATATCAAATGATAAGAAGAACATAATAGAAAAATGGATGAATAATGAAGAGTAAACTGGAAGGAGTATAATACCTTTAATTTGTATCCTTAAATAATAAATAAATCAACATATGTTTACCATGAAAAGAGGTGTGAGCCATGAAAAATAATTGTAGACCCTACATGGGTAATAAGAAACGAATGAGGGTGGATTAGGGTGATTTGGTGGTAAATCATGAAGAGGGTAAAAGAGGGAATTCATACATTTATTAACCTGGATATGTCACACAGTTATCCAAATCCTGTATCAATAGTGTTTTACTAATTGACCAAGATTATCATGATGCATAGTAATCCCACATAGCCTTCCATACCATGTGACAATGGTGTAGTCACCCCTATCCAAAAAATGAAATTGGTCACATGGTTTCTTTGGCATGGGCACATGGTTTCCCCTAACCAGAGGCCAACCATGAACAAACTACATTCAATCCCAAAGTATCCATTTTTCAACAAAAACTCATTGGAAAACTATAGAAAAAATGGGGAAAAAATAAGCAATTTAACACATCAAAAATCATGAATCATCTAGAATGTGAGAGGAAAACCATGGTTCATAGATGATCCAGATCAAAGGAAGAAATTAAAAATCCATGTCTGATCGATGTAGAGTGGTATAATTTTTTGGAGATTTTGGATAATGTTTTCATTCCTGTATAATTGTTATGGAGTTATATGATAGCCTTGGATGTCACTCCAGGTCCATTATCATGGGATAACTCCAATGATTGATTTTGTTGATCTTTAAATGTAAACAACATTTCAAATGTAGATTCCATAATGTATATTTAATAATTTAAGAATATTGGAAGAGAATATAAATTATGTCTGCATTTTACATTAGTAATGGTTAAATAAAAATAATTATTGATATTGCCTTGATGATTATTTTAACTTAGTTATTTCTATGTATATTTGAGGCCATACCAAAAAAATGGAGACAACCCAATAACCTGCCAAGGATAGCATGTCCAAGGATTCTTGTGGCACTAAATTCTACCAAAACAAGGGTAACCTTCATGGACTAGCACGCAAGATTCTAGTGAATGAGAGTGTGGTTGGGTATAATCCAACCATAGTTAAAACAAAGATACACCCATGGGGCCATATATAATTCCCAGAAGTGGTTAGCTGTATAGGTGGTCCAAAGCCCATGTGGTTTTGTGTGATGTTTAATGAGTGATAACCCCATATCTATAACTCATGCTATTGCGACACCAATTGATTGATAAACCATAGGCCATACGTTAGATTAAATTTATGTGGTACACCAATACATATAAACAATTCACATGTGATTTCAAATTTGGTTATACAAAGGCTATATGACATAATTGATCTTCACCATCTAATCACTTTTCTCCAATATCATCATCCTCAAACTTCATCTAAGAGATCCAATACAAGAGATTGTTTGATGTAGCGACTTATTTCATCAAATCATGATCCTTCTATGATCGATCTAAGGATTCGAAGGAGAAACCATTATTCTGAGAATCACCATGAATACATTATACACATTTCTTGCATGTGAAAACTCAAATAATATAGTTCAGCAAAAATAAAATGATAGTTTAGGTGGCCATTCATGTAAGGTATTCATTCAATCTTCAAGATACTATGGAACTTGCATGCATGCAATGCATGTGATGTGAAAACATTTACTTGTATAAAAAGAGGTGAATTAAAATTGTTTGTATGTTTATTTTATTAACACTATTATTATAATGAATTTGAATAATTTATTATTATGGTATAAATATTGGAGGATTGATATGTCACTTTTCTTCGACATAAAGTGGGTAACTCTGCCTAATAATATGGATGACTCACAACTGATAGGATGTGCTACCATTTATAATTTGTGAGATCACATTATACATAGTCACTTATCATGCTTATATTATTCCAATGGAAGTGGATCTGAGAAGTTTTTATCTTTTATGAATGAATTTGTTGTGAGTGTTGAACATGTGAAAATCATAGTTGAAAATATTCATAAAAAATGGAGTTCGATGAATCCATTCAAGAAGCGTCATAATATCATGTGTATCTATCAGAGAATAAATGATCTCATAGATCATCATACCATTTTGTGGTGTGGTTGATGACTTTTAGGAATACTATGTGTTTTTCTACACTCTTTTGTAATGGACATGAGGATTCATATTTACAATTGCATGTATGTAGGTACACATATGAGGAAGAAGAGAAGTGTTCACCAATTAGGTTGTGCACAAGTGAGACAATACATACTCACATGCCCGACACATATTCAAATATTAATAAAGAAGAAATAAAAAAGGTCATCTACATCTATACTACTATGAAAATGAATTTTAGAATAGTGTAATATCCTAACCATATTTGAAAAGGATAAGTGAATATTGTAGATAGATGTGAATAGTATATTGTTAATGCTTTCATGACCATGTGATTTCACAAACATTTTAGAATACAATAAAGGCCTAATAGATATATGTGATAAGTTATATAAAATAATTATCTTATATAAAATATATACTATGGTTTCTTTTTTGAGAATATCTATGAAATCCAGGCCTGAAGAGGAATTTATTTGTGTTTGATCAAGTATTAGTCTTGCAAAAAATTTCACAGAAACAAATTTATGCATCTATTCATCAGATATAAGTTAATATGGGTCCTTAGTAGATTGTAGAATCATCATGAGCATAGGTTTACCGATGAAACAATTCATTACTGGTGATCAAAATTATTTTATGATGATCAGAAAAAATTAGAGGATGATGAAGATATTTGAAGTGTAAATGATAGGGTCATATCCAACATGATCATAGATAAAGATATAATATCATCCTATAGTTCATAAATCATTCAAAAAAGGTGAATTTTTTTTGGATTTTAGGGAGAAGGTGATGTCTTCAAATTCGATCCAGTATTACATGAAGTCTCTCAGTTGGAGTTAAGAAATTGTACACCAATTTTTTATATTGTACAATCATTAAAAATGGTATAAATAAATGCATCAAGGATTAATATTTCTATTTATCTATGTAAATATTGTGTGATTATCATTATCTATTATTAATACTATACATGATGTGATATTGAGACAAAATATTGAGTGTATCAAGAACCTTAACATGTTTGAGATGATGAAAGTGAATGAAAATTAATTTGTAAAAATGAACCAATGATTCAATCCTACCCTCTCACTTAAAAATACCAAATGGGATAGTAAAAATGGTATCTGAGAGAAGGTTCAATGTAAATATCCTTGAGTATATTTAGGAAGGGGTGATTTCCAAAAATTCCTAAAAGACCTCAAATGGATAAAAAGGTAGATACTCTTGTGGATACTCATCTAAAAATTTCTTCTAGGAATAAAAATAATAAAATGAAGATTACTGAATGAATTTAGAAAAATAATAATACAACATTGTCAAATACAATTTGTAATCCAAGAGGTGCATGTGAAAAAAAATACATTTATTTGTGATTCTTTTATTAAATCCTACTCTAGATGTGATGTTGAATGATAATTTCCTGATATTCAATCTATATTCATTCAATATATGGAAAACATACACAGATAAGGGGTAAAAAAAATTTAAGGTTTCAAGGGTATGTTGGATGAAAAATAAAAGCTATAATAAGACATTAATGTTATGGTAGAGTAATTGGAAAAAATGGTTGAA
Source organism: Viscum album (assembly GCA_963277665.1). Lineage (NCBI taxonomy): Eukaryota > Viridiplantae > Streptophyta > Magnoliopsida > Santalales > Viscaceae > Viscum > Viscum album. The sequence continues at coordinate 1,911,398,594 of OY728133.1, forward strand.
ATGTCTAACACTCACACGAAACAAGTGAAATTAATTGAAGAATAAATTTATATTTGAAATTAATGATATGATGAAGTCATTGAAGAATTATATGTAATTATCTGTGATAAATAATTCATTAATATTATCTTTATTGATTCATACATTGAATTTGGCAATTTTTACTTCTCTAATGTTGTCAAAACAACTCAACTAGGTTATAAGTATATCAGGTTAAAGGTCATTAAAAATTCATTACATGAATCAATGAATATGAATTTGGATAAAAAAACTAAGATAAATGTGGACTAGGAAGATACGTTTAGATCAAATGAAGAATATAAGAACTCCCTCGATAGGATTTCTTTAGAGCTGGAGGTTTGATTTAAAGCACAAGAATCACCACAAGTAGAAACTTCACACATTGATAGAAAAAAGATATGTCTCCACACAATTTTTATTGGAAGATCATGTTTTCAATATTAAAATAAAAAAAATCTCTAATCCCACATTAATGGTTTGATGGTGTTTTCACCTTCCTTGCCACATCTTTTTTTCTATATTTTTATTTGGTTTTTTAATACCAAAATGTTGTTTTTTATTAAATAATTGATCATTGTTGTGATTTTGTACCATTCTATGTAAAATAAAAAAAAATTAATTATGTGTTTAAATGTGCTTTTTTGTAATTTTATATAATTCTTAAATTAATTCATTTCTTATAAATTTTACTTTTATTTTTTATTATTTTATTTTTATAATTATTCATTATAGTTAGTTCATTAATTAATTAATTAAAGTAATTCATTATTTTTACTTTTTAAATAAATAACTCACTATACAGTTTAGTCTTCAAATAATTGATTTTGTTTTAACAATTTAATTTTATTCAATTAATGTTTTTTATTCTTTAATTTATTTAATTATTTGAATAATTAAATGGTTGGTTAACATAAGTAATTGAATTTAAATATTTGGATTTTGTTTTAATTTAATTTGTTTATAATTTTTAATGGCACTAAATTCATTCTTTTAAATAATGTATCATAAATTTTAGTATTTAAATTTGTTTTATTTATTTAGTACTTAATTATTTCTGTTAATTTAATTGATTGATTTATTAATTTATTTTTAGTTCTTGAAAATTATTGATTTCATTAAATTAATTTATTGTTTTGTTTGTTTTGAAGGTGTTGTGGTCGTACTATGTCCACCACATGATTGTGCCACTGTTTCCTCTAAAAGGTGGCACCATTTTACTTTTTTCTTCTCCCACACTCTGTTACATTGAGTATACATCGTGAACATCACCCACCCTCACAGTTCCACACTTTTTATTCCACCATTTTACGGTGACACCATATTCATCCAATGGTGTCACCCCAACCCTCCACCATGGTTCTAGTGCCACCATCTTTATCACTTTTACTGGAACTATTCCTTTTCTATCTCACTGTTCCAGCACATCACGATGGCATCGTTTGAATCAACCAGTGCCATCGTCCATCCTGCCACCATTTTTGCTCGTTGCGGTGTCACTGTCCATCACCAAATGGAACCACCATTTCTACATCTCCCACCACAGCATCTCCCCAACTTATGTTCCCCCATCCACCATTTACCCCCATTACCTTTCCCAACCGCAACAGTAAAAACACAATCAACTCACACCAATGCAAAACCTCTATACATCACCACAAGTCAAACCCATAGCAATGAAAATCGAATGAAGAGATGATTAAACAACAAAAATTACATCTAGTAAACCCTAAAAATGGAAACCAAAACACCCAATTTCAAATTAGATATGAAAAATTACACCCCACACCAGTGCGCAGCAGCTCTGACCACAAACCGTTGCGACCTTCCCCTGTAGTTGTGACCCCTTGCCTCACTGTTGTCCTTCCTCTAGATCTTCATCAATTGATGTCACCAAACCCCATCATACCATCACTAAAACATCTCAAAATACACTACCATCAAGCCCATCTTCGAGATCCCTCATTCCTTGGAGCTCCGCTCTAACCCCAGAAGTACATCGCAACCCCCACCTCGACACACCTTCCCTTGGTGGCACAACCACCCTGCGAAGTCACTGCCACTTCCCTTATTCTCTATTCAACCTCGACACCGTATGCGTCCCCCACTTTTTCCCTTGGTCTGGCCTCCCCTCTCTGGCTGAACCCGAACATAGCCCCCCCACACATCATTTTTTTCTTTTTTTTAGTTTTCATTTTATTTTATTATAGAATATGATATATACATTTATTATGTAATATATATCATACACTATAATAATAAAAGGTATATTAATAATAGTATATTATCATATATATAAAATTAATATATCTTAATAATATATGAATTAATTAAATATAATAGTTAATAAAAAATATATTAGTAATAATAGTGTTAAATAATATAAATAGATATAGTTATAAGTATTTTCATTAATTTTATGTAGTGATATAATATATAGTATACATATATAATTGTTTTATTTTTCTTATGACTCACATGCGTTATTGATTTCTAATTTTCGCAGGGAGATCGTCCATTAGGGGGGAATCATTTTCGATTACAGTGGCAAGGGGAATTCATCGAGTGAGTTTGAGGGGGGATTCTAGAAGAATCAAAGGAATTCAGGTCATTAGATCACCCCACTTCATTCCCGGGTCGATCATCCATTCAAGAAGACCGGGGGATCCTTCCATCAATCCAACAATTCATCATGGTCATCCATCATCAGATCCATCTCATCACTGAATAGAAGAACATAAACATCGAGCTGGAGATCTTCATTGGAGTAGAAGCTGGAGAGAGGATCAATCTTGCGAGAGATGCTTCTTCATTTATTTTATATTTCTATCTATTTTTATATTTCAATGTGTAGTTATATATATTATGGTAATTAGTTGCAGTTAACTAATAATCCATCTATCCATCATGTTTAGAAAATTTAACTGTTCAGCTCAATTTCATTTCTCGGTTTTCTCTTCGGTTCATTCTGAGTAACAATTTACATTATCTACTGACCGGCGGGTGTGATAGTGAATCTTTTCATAGTTGATCATTAACCGAAGTACCAATAATTGAAAAATCGTAATGCATATCTTCTCTAATTTAAGCAAATAAATTCGATGGTTAAGATCAAAAGATCAAGGCTAATGGAATTTTATCGATATGTGTTGATCCATTGAATTGGAATCTTAGGGGAATAGAACCGTTTTTATAACTGAGTAATTTACATAAACCAAGAATAATTGGAGAATATTTTTTAAAATCATTTCAATGTATCCCAAGGACCCTAAATTCATCATTAATGTCTGCTCTTGGTTCTAATCAAGCCCTCCACCATATCACCTTTACACTCACACCCACTATTTTACATCACTTCGATGTTTTCCTTTAGTTATATTTTTTGTTTTTGTAGTTTTGGTATTTATTTTTTCTAGCATAACATATGTCATTTTCTATGTTTCATCACCCTTCATACCATAGTACTGGTAGTTTGAAGGGTTTATAAATTTTAATTTTTGCACGTACTCAACAATTGCATAGCCAAATTTTGGTGCTATTTCTGGGGATGTCATGTGAAACCATGTTTAAAAAACACAAAAAATAAAATAGAACAAAAAATTTTTAAAAAAGATAAAACCAAAAAAAACGTTCAAAAAAATCTCAGGAAAAGCTTGTTATTGACACTCTATGCTCACTAGAGAATCTAAATCAGAACATGAAGCAATAATTCAAGATATCAGCAAGCATTCTTCTACACATAGAGTAAAAAAGAAAATTGTAGTGGAAATTTTGGATAATATATCTAAAAATAAAAATGTCAATGGACTACAGCCCTTAGTTCCTTCCCCTGAGAGAACTAATCTTAGGGAGTTTCAAATCCCTAGTTCTAGGTGCTATGAGATCAAATAGTATCATCTTTATCTATTTCCATCATTTCTGGGTTTTATAGCAAATGACTCCTTAGCGTTTCTCAATGATTTTTATGTTGAACTCCATTAGTTGCCTCAGTGAGATCATAGTGAAGAGGAGTTTAGGTTGAGGTTGTTTCCATTATATCTAATGTGGAGGACTAGGATTTGGGTCAAAAATTTAGATGACGAAATCTTTGAAATGTAGGAAGGGGTGTGAAATGTGTTTGTATCTAAATTATATCCAGGGAAAACCACCATTGAGGTTACTAATAAGATCACTGGCTTTGTCCTGGATGAGGGAGAACTCTTCCACAACGCATGGGATAGGATCAAAGGACATCATAGACAAATCCCTAACCATCAATTATCTCCCCATATACTCATTGAGACATTCTATAATTCCATCACCCCCTACAATCTGAAATTAGTTGATCAATCTAGTGGGGAAGATTTCTCTAATTACATTATTGAGGGTATGAAAAAATTATTGGGTAACTAGGCTAAAAAATCTCAGAAAAAGTTCACATGGAAGAGAGTTATACATAGGGATGATACAAATCATCAATCTACTGTTGATGGTTATAGAGCCCTTCCGGAGTGGTGATGTCTCTGTGGAATTTTTGGTCACACTCTGAGATGTTGTCCAAACATTGATCTCCCTGTTTCATGTGATGAGAGGGCCTAGTTTGTCGATTACAGGGCTTGGAATCAAGGTGTCCATGCTCAAATCTCAAATCCATACTACTCTAAATATGAAGGTCATACCAATCTATCATAGAGTGATAAAGGGGTCACAAATCAGTCCATTGCCCCAAAAAAGCTTCCCAATGCCCCAACATTTCACTCATAGCCAAAGAAAACCATCCAAAATCAATATCGGGATGAATCTTCTAATTCTTCATGAGTGTTAAAGGGGATGCTTCAACTAGTGTTGAGTGAGATCAGATCATTTAAGAATGAAAAACATTCTAAGATTCATAATTTAGAACTTCAAATGAGTCACATGGCTATAAATCAATCTTGTAAGGAAAAGGGGAAGTTTCCTAGCACTTCAACTCCCAATCTAGAAGAAAATGTGTTGGATGTAACAACTAGGATATGGATTTAACATAAGTATCAAGTTATAGAACCAACTAATATAGAGGAAAATAATTTCCAAGAAGATATTGCAAATGAAAATATGGAAAATATGAATTCTGTAAATTTGGATAGTTTTCCCCGAAATGAAGAGATTTTTCAACCCAAAACTGAGAATGCAATGGAACCAATGAAAATTAATTGGGAATTTATTAAGGAAGAACATAAGAAAGTTGTGTTTGAGGAGAAGGTGAATAACATACATGTTCTCATACAATATTCCCCTCCCATTCCCTTCCCTAAAAGAGTGACACAAAGTGATGAACCTGGTTACCTGAGATTTTACAAGCTAATTCAAAGCTTCACCATCAAAATTCCTTTCATAGAAGCCTCGGGTAAGATCTCTTCATATGTTTCATTCACAAAAATTTTCAAGAGAAATATATTATTGGAATAAGTTGGATAAAATTATTCTCAATGCGGAGTCTAGTGCTAATGTCCAAAAAACATTCCTCCAAACTTAAAGGACACTAGTAAATTTATCATTTAGTTCCTAATAGAAATATTTTGGTAAATTATTTGTCTATGTATCTTAGGAGTGAGTATTAATATTATTCCTTTCTACATGATTTGAAATATGGGTCTTCAGGATATCCAACCAACTTCGGTTTTTTTTTCATCTTGCGGATAGGTTACTCACACACCCTTAGGGGAGAGAGGATAACATTTTATTATGTGTAGGAAAACACACATTGGAAACTGATTTCTTGATCCATGATATGGACTATGATGAAAAGGTCCCAATAATATTAGGAAGACACTTCCCTGATACTTTTTCTTCCATCATTGATGTATCCATAGGTAAAATCATCCTCTAAGCCATACATTTTTTTGATAAAATGTTGATGTTTTAAAGACCCAACATGAGGTTAGTTACGATGTGATAGATGTTGCTACAAATCAATTTTACAAAATTGAGGTTAGAGATAGGTATGATTATTTCCCAATTGAAGTCACATAGATAATAATTCCTCAACCCATTGAAATGTTTTCCTTATCTTGTGCTCTTTCCCCACACCCTTATGTTGATGAGAAAATGCATTCTTTAGAACCCATTCTGGAGAGTGAGTCACAATATTGTCATGAACCTTCTAAACCTATCTATGAAAGTTTCTCATTTGAAGATGACTTTCAATGAGATCCTAAATCTATAGAATTTGTTGGGTTGAGTCTATCAGAAAAAAAATGATGATTCCCATTATTAACAAGTTCATTTCTTTAATATCTTATTACCTTCCCAGTTTGATGTAGTGAGTGATGATTTCCAAGATGAAAAATAATGATTTACATCATTTTATCCCTCTATGGAAATTGATAAAAATCCATTGAAAGATTAATTTTATAACAAATTCTGGGATATTTCTGAGTTTTCAGAGTTGGGAGCTGTTTTAGGACTTGCTGAGGCTTTTGTTTATGTGTCACATTTTGTTTATTGGGTTGAGAAAAACTCTAAGTGTGTTGGAATCTATTGAATTATTAGTGACCAAATAAATGATTTTCATGGTCTCTTTTTGACTTTTTAAGAGATAACGAACTTATTTTTAGAGACCCAGTTGATTTGGACAACATTAATCCTTTAAGTAAACTTGATGAATTATAGAGAATTCTGATTGGTGTTAAAGATGACAATGTCTCGAGTAGTCCTTATCTTGAGTCCTTAGAAAATTGTGAAGTCTATACCATTGAAAACTATTTCCCCTTGAATGATAATGGTTAGAAATATATAAGAGAATAAGGTCTTTCCAGGGACTTTAAACCTAGTATAGTATGGTAGGTAACCCATGCTTTACATTGTTTTTTTTTCTATAATTTTTTGTTGAAATAAATTCTCTTTTATCAGTTTTTTTCTCTTTGTTGGGTTGAAAATTATGCTTGTATTTATTAGTCATATGGTGCATGTTTTTTGGTGGTCCTAGATGGCTAAGAGAATTATGATTCATTGGCATCCTCATTTGGAATATTTAGGGTTGAAGGATGCAGTTGTTAGAGAACACTGGATAACACTCCAAAACACATGCTCTAGGTTTCATTTTACTTGAGTTTTATTTTCTTGAAAACTAATGAAAATTATTTACTTATGTACAAACTTGAATGGAGAAACCAAAGAACTCATATAAAGTAGCAAAGGGAGGCACACAGGAAATGGATGAGAGGATTTCACATACAGGGAAGTAATTTTTTTATTTTTAATACTTTTACTTTGTATATGAAATCAAATTAATGATTACATGACTTAAGTGTGGGGGAATTCCCACTGATATTTGAAAATTATGAATGTTTTTTTGATTGGGTGTTAGCATAATAAAATGTAGTGTGTTGAAAATTATATTGGCCTATATTTTAAATCCTATTAAACTCATTGTTTAGGAATCTAGTGCCCAATATTGCATATCATTATACTATTTGAACTGAATGGTTAAATAATTTTTTTACTTATAACTGTTCAAAACATGCAAATTTTATGAATATAACTAAAAATGATGTTGGTGATGGGTGGCGGGGTTATATTCATCTATTTTTTTAGTTTGTGTTTCTCTTTTCTTTTTCTTTTTCCGTTGAAAAAAGTTTTTCAAACTCATTACTGCCCCTCATCGTTATTTTTAAGATTAATTTTCAAATATATTTTGAACTTTACATTTTCCCACCTTAAAATTCATCATTGGGGATAATGTTGGGTTTTAAGAGTGGGAAATACGGGTCCTTTTCTAATGTCACTTCAAATTCCCCTTACTGGAACCATTGTTTTGTGTTTGATTCAAAAAAAAGGTCAACTTTTTTTAAAAAAAACTTCAATGTCATTCCAAATTTTTAAATACATTCATTACATGATAGACATTATAGTTTCAATGGTATTTCAATTCTACCTTGTTAGTGGACAACCTCTTGTTGGATATTTAGAGTGGCACTTAGTAAAAAACTATTATGTTTGACTACTTGCTGAGTGGAACTGTTCACTATACCTATGGATCTACCTATTTAATAATTGAGGATGGGAGTGAGACCTGATAGGTTTTTTGGAATAAGGATCATGACTTATGGTAAATAAAAGTTGTCACTAGAACACGGGGGACTCACACTTTTTAAAAAATATAATATTTAATAACTTCAGGAAGTCATCTCAAATGATTATTAGTTAAGTCCTTTGTAACTATTTTAAAATAGGAAAATGGGATCCCATAGTGATTAAGTGAGACAAGGTGAATTGGTTGAGTTTTTGTGAATAAATACATCCAATTTTAATATTAATAAGGACTATGCAAAGTGCAATAAACATTGAATATGGAGGGGAAAAATTAAAATAATGTTCTCTTATCAAAAATGAACACATTAAGGTGGGGAGAATTTTTAACCAAGATGAAGAAGTTATAAATTGAAATAGTTAAAATTCATTTGATTTGATTTAGTAAAGTGATGAAATTAATGAAAATTAATTTTTGGACCATGGTAGAAGGTGATAATGGAAGGTTCCCTTGGTCATGTTTTGAGTTCCAATTCATCTAACCTATCGTCACTCCTTGAATCAGAACATGTATTGGAAATTGAAGTAGGGAAACTAATGAAGAGACATAGGAGGCATGCCATACTTTTCGGTGTAGGAATGCATGAGGCTTTTGACATCTAATGAGATCTAATTATAGGAAGGACATCATATTTTAACACCTTTTAAAATAATGACCAACTATCTGGTCTTCCTCTAAGTATTAAAGTTATTTCATGCACTTTTTGAATAGAATATCACAAATCTTGTGTCTTTTTTAAATTCCACGGAATAAGTTTTTTTGAGGACAAACAATGTTTTATTTATGGAAGAGTTTGATGTGGTGGGGTGTTTACATTTGTTTCCAAATCATATTTTGTATTTTTTTGGATTTTATTAACACCAAAAAGTTTTTTTATTAAATAATTAACACCTGTTGGTATTTGGTGAATTTTTTTGTAAAATAAGCTGTTGTAGTTAAATTATGTGTTTTAATGTTCTTTATTTTAATTTATAATAATTTTTAAATTAAATCATTTCATGTAAATTTGAATTTTTTTTATTTGATTTTTTCATGTTTTCATACTAGTTAGTTCATTAATTCATCAATATACTTAATTATTTATTTTTTATTCGTAAATAACAAACTCACTTTACTTTTTAGCCTTTATATAATTGAATTATTTTTAAAATTTTAATTTTATTCAATTAATGTTTTTTATTCTATAATTAACTTCATTCATTGATTAATTAATTAGTTGATTAATTTAGCAAGCGACAATAAATATATGTATTTTTTTAAAATTAATTTGTTTATAATTTTTAATGTAAATAAATTCGTTTTTTTAAATAATTCATAATGTATTTAACTATTTAACATTGATTTGAATATTTAGTACATAAATATATTTGTTAATTCAATTGAATAATTTATTAATTTATTTATAGTTTTATTAAATTATTGATTTATTTAGATTTATTTATTGATTTCTAGGTTTTGTAGGTGTTGTGGTCGCACCATGTCCACCACCTAACTGTGCAATCATTTCCTCTAAAGGGATTCACCATTTCATTTTTTTCTTCTCCCGCACACTACTACCGTGAGCAGACACTATGTACAGCACCCACCTAAACGGTGCATCAGTTGTTGTTCCACCATCTTACGGTGCCACCGTTTTCATAAAATGGATTCTTTTCCACCGTCCATCATGGTGCCTATTCCACCATCTTCATCTATCACGGTGGAACCGTTCCATTTATTTCCCACAGTACGATCACCTCACAGTGGCACCGTTTCAATCAATAGGTTCCACCATCCATATTACCACCATCTTCAACCATTGTGGGGTAACCGTATATCACCAAATGGAAGCACGGTTTCATCCAACTCCCACCATAACTTTTCCTTAACATCTATTCTTTCATCCACCATTCACCCTTGTCACCCTTCCAAACCGCAACAGCAGAAACACAATAAACTCACAGAAATAAAAAACCTCTAAATATCACAACAAGTTGAACCCACAACACGGCAAATTGAATGAATAAATCATTAAAAAGAAACAAAGTAGATCAAATAATCCCTAAAACTGTAAACTAGAACACCCCATTTCAAACAAGATTTGAATAAGTCAAACCCACATCGGTGCGCAACAACTCCAAACCCAAACTGCAACAACTTTCCATGTAGCCTCGACAACATTCCTCACCTCTATCCTTTATTCAAATCCATATCATCCGAAGTCACCAAACACCACTTCCCATCATCTCACCATCTTGTAATTCACTTCTATCACGTTGGCCATAGATCGTCCTCCTTCATCGGAGCTCTTCCCTAACCCCCGAATAAACACAGTGACCCCACCTTGACCCACCTACCCTGGGTACCAAGACCACCCTATGAAGTTTCTGTAATCTCCCTTCCTCCTATGTGCTGCCTCGATGCCGAACCCCTCCCCTCCCCTCTCCCTCGGCCTGGCCTCACCTCTCCGGCAGAACCTGAACACATCCCCAAACCCCCCTTTGTTTTATTTTCTGTTTTTTAGTTTGTATTTTATTTTATTATAACATAAAATATAATAAATCTATTATGTAATATATATCATAAACTATAATAATAATAGGTAAATCAGTAATAGTATATTAGATTACATATAATATTAATATAAAATCATAATGTACTTATTAATTAAATCTATTAATTAAAGAACATATATTAATAATATATTATTAAATATTATAAATAAATATGTATAAGTATTTTGATTAATTTTCTGTAGTGATATAATATATATAATAAAAATATAATTGTTTCATTTTTTCTGACTCACATGCATTTTTGTTTTCTATTTTCCACAGGGAGATCATCTATCAGGGAGGAATCATTTTCGGTAACAAGGGTGTGGTGCATTCATCCAGTGAGTGCAAGGGGGGATTCCATTAGAATCTTAAGATTAAATGTCATTCGTTCATCCCACTTCATTCTGGGGGAGAGAATCTTTTCAAGAAACTCGGTGGATCCATCCATCCATCCATCGATTCCTTATGGTCAACCAACATTAGATCCATCTCATCACCGAAAATATGTTGATAAAGATAGAGTAGGATATCAAAATCGTAACAGAAGATGGAGAGGATCAATCTCGTGGGAGATGATTCTTTATTCATTTTCTATTTCTACCCATTTTACTGTTTCAATGTGTTGTTAAATAGATTTGGGGAATCGGGCTGTACAAAACTGATCATCAAGCTATCTTTCATGTTTTGTTTATTTTACTATTTAGTGCAATTTCGTTCATTAGTTTTCTCTTCTATTCATTTTGAGTACCAATTTACATTATCAAACGACCAATAGGTGTGGTAGTGGATCATTTCACCATGGATCATTGACCAAAGTACCGAGAATAGGAAAAGGTCAATGTGTCTCTTCTGTAATATAATCAGATTAATCTGAGGGTCATGATTGAAATATTGAAACACAAAGATGTTAATTAACCTGTGTTGATCCACAAAATTGGAAACTCGGTGGAATAACACCATTTTTAACACTGAGTAATTGATTTAAACCAACAAGAAGTAGAGAATATATTTTTTAATCAGTCAAAGCATCCATAAGAACCTAAATTCATCATCATTGTATTCTCTTTGATTGAATCAATCCTTTCACCATTTAACATCCATTATCACACCTAATGATTTCTATCACATCACTATTTTTATTTAGTTTTATTATTGTTTTGTAGTTTTTTATTGTTTTTGTTTTAATTTTGGCTACCATAACATAAGTCCTTTTATGTGGTTCGACACCATTCTTACCACAATACATGTAGTTTGAAGAGTTAATAAATTTTAAATTTATTCATTCTCAATGACTGCATGGTCAATTAACATCTGATATGAATAATGTATTTGATAATTGAGAAATTATCTTATGTACTAATGTTGTTTCAATTGGTGATATTGGTTCTAATCTAATCTATGGGAATGTATGGATGGTAATAAATTATGAGACCCCCCCACACACACAGACATAAAGTGTATATATGAACATAATCAAGAAGATACATTCCCATTGAATTATCCCAATGACAGAGGATTCCTATTAGAACAATCAAGGGTCAAAATCATTGAGTTTTAAATAGACTACACCTCAAATGAAAAGAAGAAGACTCATTAGATATTTTCAATGATATAAAACTTTTTGAACGAAGAATTTCAATGCTATAATAACATATCAATTCAAGATAATGATATAATTTATGCATTTAGTTGTAGAAAAAATAATTAAAAATAAGACCTCTTCTAGAGAATCGATATTCATTGGATAAAAAAATTGGCATGTCAGCTTTGGTGTGTATAAAACCTAAGATAACTATTAAAAAATTTATTACCAAAGATGATCAATGAGATATCATATCATGTATAAAATGGAGAAATAAATATTTCAATTAATTCACTGAAACATAGGAAAAATAAGGCTTATTTTAAGTAAATTTAGTAATTAAATGTGTCAGGATAAAATAAAAATCAAGGTTGGAGATCTATGTTTAATGGTTTTTGTTGGTGTTTTGAAACATATTGACGCGATGCCTACTCTAGATGGTATAACAAGTTAATTCAAATTAATTCATGATTTAAGGGAATTGTAGGACGAATATGTGAGAAAATTTCCAAATAGATTGATGATTGTAGCAAAAAGTCCATCCAAGATTCCAATCCAATGCATGTATGAAATCATAGATGATAATTGTCAAAGATGTAAGTAGGAACATTACAATGGTGAGAAATGCATTAAAATATTTCTTAAAGATAATCTATTTTCTATAAAATGGATTATTCTTTAAAAAAAGAATAGTGGAAATTCATGTTATGATTATGAAAAGCTATGGAAGGTAAAGAATGAATGTTGGGGTTTTTAACTGAAAAAAAATTAAACTGGTTATGAAATTAGTGGAAGATGAAGACCATTATAATGATAAAAGTAAAGAAATGTATAGCAAAAACTAAGGTGGAAATGTTATTTTACAAAAATATAATGAAAATTCAACTAATATTATTCCAAAATAATTTATTTAAATGAGAGGTAGTTATTATACAATATTTTACTCCTAATGAACAATAAATTCACTCCTTATATTCAATTATTTATTTTGTTTTGAAATAAAAATATAGGGGATTGGAGGAGATTATTTGGGATATCACTTTTGGACTACATGATGATATTGTACATCATTGATTCTACTACATTTGTTAAAATATAATAAATGTGTTCCACTCTTAAGGTGGAGAAACATAGAGAATTAATATGAAGACATTGGTAAATATCCCAAATTAATGGTCAATATATGAAAATCCCAATTCCATCCATTATTGTTAATTATATTATCATATCAATTAATGGGGTGTTCTTGGTTGATGAAAAAACAATACAAAGGGTGGATTTATCTTTTATAGTGGAACATTTAGATATGTGTGTAAATGTACATGTGCAATTTATCCTTTCAATTAAAAATATTATTATTTACAACAACATTAATTTTAATTAATACATTCATATGTACATGTGCAATTTATCCTTTCTTCATGATGACGTAGATTTGATTAACTATAATGTATTTACTAAGATAAACATGTGTTATCATTCCTATCCTATAAGTGATCATGGAATATTTTGATAATGTATGTGATCTTGTCATTAAAGGAAAAAATAATTGAGAAAAAATCCCCACTTACCCTTCAAATTTTACTATCACAGAGGGGAATTACATTGGCACACATTGAATTTTAAAAAAGAGAAAAATATAGTCAAAAAAATAAAAAGTTGGTGGTTGTAGTTCTAATGTTTCAATTGTTAAAAATTATGATTTAATATGTCATTAAGAAGCCTAGATAAACTAAATATTTCTGTAGAGTTGTTAGGGATTCATAAAATGGCATTGGATGTCATTCTTGGAAAATTTTACTTGGATTACTCGGATGATTTTGGGCTATAGATCAAACGTAAAAGAACAGTTCTATGGAATTTTCACTATTTTTACAACAACATTGAGGAATATTATAAGGCCATGTAAAATATGTTTTCATTTTACATAAGGACTGGTAAAAGTGAGGTTGAATTTTATAGTGGATTTAAGAAATTATATACTTATTTATTTATACATATAACAATGGCCTTACCAAAAATTGGGTAACACACTAACCAACCACGGTATGGTCAACCAGTGGGTCTTGTGGGACAAAGGTCTACCATTCACAATAGAACCAGTGTTAGATATTAAGTTTTTGTCTAGTTAGTGGGAGGTGATTCATATATAATCCCATCATAGAATTCCAAAAAGCAAGCACATGGGCCTATGTTTAAGGTTTAGAGGTGGAATGATTTTTTTTGTTGTCCAAAATCCATTTAGTGGTGAGTGAAATTGAATGTGTGTTGATCCCCCTTATTTAGATCGATGTGTTGTGACACCACATGACCAATAAACCATGAATTTGATTTAATGAAAATTTGAGTTTTGATTTGGAGATAATGTAGTAGTAAATGTTCCATTTAAAAGTCTGATATAACACTTGAAGCATGTTGCATATTATGTTGACCATCTCATCTCTTGGGGTTTTAATCTTTAACCACATACTTCATCCATGAAATAAAATATTTTTAAGTATTCAATAAAGTACCTTCAATTGTCAAACCAATGTTTTTCTTGAACAATCTATGGTTGTGATAGAGAAAATATTACTGAAAGAATCACATGGAATTCATTATATAGTTCTAATTCATTTAATAACTCAACAAAAACACTTCTTTTGATAGAAAATTATAGTTTCATGAGAACATTTTGATATGAAAAACATTCAATATTTATGATAGAAAAGAATGATCATTCAAGGCATGTATTTGATGAGAAAATATAAACTCATATATAGGAGTTGACTAAAATATTTTTTAAGTTTATATGACTAATTCTAAGATTATCATGAATTTGAAGAAGTCCATAATATAGAATAAATAGTGTTCTCATGACACAAAACTTTTCTTGGACCTATGGTTTTGAAACCTGACTAGAATAAAAAATACTATAGTCTTAGACGATGTTCTAAAATTAATCATTTGTGAGAAATAATGAAATAGAGTCTCTATGAATACCTACACTATATGAAGTGATAATATCCATGATGAATTTATATTTCCTTAAAAAGGATACCATGAGCATTAAACATTTGAAAATAACACTAGAATAGCATTTTGAAGCACAGAGTTTTGTAAATCCATTCAGGAGGAATAATAATCTCTCACATATCCCTCATGGTTTTGAAAAACATGCATATCAATGTACTTATCATGATGTGTTCCATGATATTGGTAAATATATGATTCTAGGCTACAATATTTAATGAACTAATTTTGTATTCATATTCACAATTGTGAAAAATTATGTACTAACAAGGGGAATAAGAGTAGTGTACACCCATTCGATTGTGCACAAAGGAGGAAATTCATATTCAAATGCATGAAATGTATTCATAGAACCAAAATAAAAGAACTATGGCGTTTTTTTCCACTTATAAATTATTATTTGAAAGAGTCTAAGAATAGTGTGGCACCAAATAAATTTATAAAACGGATAATTTTGAAAGACATGGAGATGAGAATTGTGGAAAATCGATGTTTTCATATACACGTGATTGAATGAAAATTTAAGAATATAACTAGTGATGAATCAACATAAATGAGATATAACATAAAATAATTAGTCTATATATAATATGTTCTATGTTCTTAGGTTTAATAATATCTATGAAATCCATGAATAAAGTGGAATTGATTTTAGTTTATGAATGTTTTAATTTTGTATAAAATATCATTGAAATTATGAGTTCTTATATTATATAAATATATATGAGGCTACGTCCTATGACAAATGAAGAGTCATCCATAGAATAGTTTCACTGAGGAAACTGGTCATTATTGGTGATCAATAAGATTTGAGCATGTCTGAATGACTTGTCACATGCTATAGAAGATACATGAAGATTATATAAACTAGTTAGAAACTATAATATCATGGATTTAGATTAGATATCATCATATAATAGATCAATATTTCATCAAATTTCAATTTTTCATATTTATTTTGGGATTATATGATGCCTTCTAGTTGGGGATCAGAGAAATGGGAGTCAGTCATTTGGATTCAGATCAATTTTATTCATTTTTATTATAGTGAAGAATCTATAAGGATGAGTATCACTTTTTGTAGTAAGGAGTATGAGTTTTACGAACATAATAAATATTGTGTTCCATTATCTCTATTATTACTATAGAACAAAATATGGTAATGAGATATAATATTGAATGGAACGAGAATCATAACATATACTAGAGGTTTAATTTGAATGGAATGAAATTCATAAGAACAAAAAAAATGATTCTCCCCTCCCCTCATAGGGGTCAATATATCAATGGGATATGCAGTTTCTAAGAATCAATATTAATAGAATAACTTTTTTCAAAAAATAATATTTCACAAAATCTCAGTGTGTAATATTCACCACCCCTTGAATAAATTTCTTGTTTGCAATATGAAATTATTCTCATTAAACAAGGGTTTATGATTTGAAAATAACTTTATGGGAAGCACACATTAAACAATGGGTTAATAAAAATTCCACGTAAAAATGCTAAAATTGGTGCTACAAGGTCACTTAAAATAATAGATAACTTGGTTTCCATATAAAATAATATTATAAGTAAAATTATAGACCTATAAGACGAAATGAACACCCAAATAATAATGGAGAGTGACATAGAACATGGTCAACATAAATTTAAGGACCAAAAATTCATAAGTATATGATAGGTGAAATACAATATAATGATCACAATTGAATGTAATTGTATCACAATTTATTTCATGATCATTTCATTAAGTTGGATAATTCTCAAAAGAATATATACTTACTTAAATTATTTCCATTGAATAAGCACAATTTCAGTCATTGGTTGTTCTTTGAGCAGTTTATACTTTATCTCTTACTCAAGGAGATGAATTTTTTCCTTTCTAATGCTCTCAATGATAATAAGATCCATAAAACTATGATAAGTAATTCTTTGTATATCTATTTATTATAAAAAAATTGTTATCAATGGTTTTACAACATGTATAAATCATCATATTGTGAAATAATGTATTATTCTCCCAGACCTATTCCAATGTTTGACTTAAACTATTCCATTAATGGTTATACTTAAAACCTATATAATATTCAATATTTTTGATGAATGTCAACTTAAATTTCATCCCATAAATATTCTAAATTTTCTCTTCAATAAAATATACCAAATATCTGAATACCAAAGTCACTTATTTTCTTCAATCATGCAAATAACATGAAATAATATAAACCTATAATAACAAAAACAAATACATCCTCATTAAATGATTAAAACTATAGATTAATGAAAATATTACATAAATCCAATAATTTTTTAAACATAATCAATGATAACATAAACAATATATTCAAAAAATATTAAATTACTTCCAAGGTGAAAAAATAAATAAAATTTAATTTATTTATAATATTCATATTTCAATATCATTCCCCAAACATTAGGAACTTATTAAGGGGTTTTATCCTATAATCATGTGATTTCCATAATACATCACATTTTCACTAAATAACTTTTCTTGGTCATTAGTACCATTAAAGATTTTCTTATAAATCCTTAACAGAATACATATATTGAAAAATCCTTATATATTTAAAAATTATTTAATTCCAAAACACAATCACTTTAATCATTCTACTTCATTCATAACATATAAGTTGTGATTAATATTCTTATTCTATAATAACTTTTTCCTAAAATATGAAATATGAATCATTTATTAACAGTAATAAACATCAATTTCATCATTCTTATCACATTTAGTATAAAAATACTATTCTAAAAGATCATATTGTTCATATTTCATTCATAATCACTTCATCCTCTAAAAAATAACCATGACACATACAACCTTATTGGCCCTTTTCATGATATTTCACTGTAGGAAAATAATTTTCATAATTAACATTATTTAAAAATTTGAAACATTCATCCATTTATGATATCTTAGGGAGTCCATTATTCATACCCATTATGTTAATAAATAATTTCATGTTTCAATAAAATTATTATTTTTTGTAATTATCCATAAAAAATCATTTTTTAATTCCTCTCATACATTAAAATGCGAAATTATTAAAATATTTTCATATTATAGGAAACATAATCTTCTTTCTCTCATTATATCCACCATTCATATAATAAATGTAATCGATCCTTCTATTCTTTGGTGAGTTTAAGAGTGTTCTAAGGTTAATGTTTATATTCATATATCATGATACCTAATTAGGCATAATCACAATATCCTTTATCCTAATTATAATACAATATGGTTGTTTAACACTATGATTTATATAATATTCAATGTTAACCCAGTTTTTCTAGTTCCTTACATCGACTAAAACAAAAAACTATAGTGTAAAAAATAATAATCATCGTGAGAACCACGTAATCTTAAAAAATTTAATTATAGGATGTCTAAATCAACCAAACTTATTTTTAATCTATGACTACTTGTCTTTCTCATTTTTTATTCATAGGAAATATTAAATTCCTCTATGATGGTTCATAATGAGTTTTTGAATTTCGAAATTATATCCACAGGGAGTGTTAAACCATGTATACAACAAGCCTTTTTTTAATGCATCAGGTGATGATCAATTCCATCACAATGAGTCCATTGTGAATTTATTACCCCTAGGTACCACTATGCTAGAGTTACACACACATTTAGTATACAGATAGATATTTAATTTCATAGAAACCACTCAATCTATCCTTTCACATTATTCTAGGACATTTTATAGTACATTGACTCATCCTTAGAGTTATATTTAGACATATCCCTTGAAAAATATATACCATTTACCTAAGGATTTTACTAAATGCTTTTCATCCTAGTCTCCAAATGATAGCTAGACCTATCCTCGTATGCCAACTATAGAAACCCATGATTTTACAATATAGCTATTGCATATTTTAGATCAATATTCATTACATTACAAAACATGCACATGGGGATTGTAAAGTAAATGTTCATTTGGAGACTAAGCAAAAAATAATTTTATTTCCTTAAAAATCTTCAATATCTCCCATATAGATCATATCATATATTAAACATATTAGAAATTCCCTATATATAACCTTTTTCACATTCTATAAAATTAAAACATAATAATAGGTGACTTAAGTGCCCAGTAAGGGTATTCATGTGGCAGACAAAAGCATAAAATGACCAGAAGGTTATAATAATACGAACATAAAATTTGAAATGCATACCCAAATTATTAATGATTGTAATATTGAGTAATTTAATAAATATTAGGTATAAATAAGACATGAATAATAGGTCAATAAACTAACATGAGCCATGAGATCATAGAATTAACATAATACATGTAATTGATTTATAAATATTATCATATAAAATATTTCCCTATAATATTCATTGATCACATACAAGTAAATCATAGTTGAATGGGTTCAGTCCATAAACCATCAATGAAGTCAAGGTTCACTACCATTACCATTAGAGTGAATATAGCCTTTACTAAACTAGGTTTACTCCCAATTAAAGTCTTATAAAACTCATGAGGCATAAATCATTACCCAATGTATTGGAGGGAAATATTGGTCCCACCCTTCACATATTGAAAATAAAATGTAGTTTTTCCAATAGATTAGAAAACATTCATCATATCATAACCCATGAAGTAAAATGGGTTTAAAAAACATTTTTAATATCAAATACTATTGGAATGATACTTGTAACATCCCAGGTAAATGAAGAATAAGATATTCTCATATTTATTAATATTTTTGAATTAAATATTAGTTTTACTTTAAAAGGGTTTCTATTTTCGATAGTGTACCTGATACACAACAACATGTTTCTTTTAAATATTACCTTGTACACTAATAATAAAATATTATTATTTTAAATGGTAGTTAACTCCTAACCGTTTTATTGGTGGTAATGAACAAAACTAACTACAATATGATTATACATGATTGTTAAATGTATATACATTTATCCAATATAAGTTAGAGGCCTAAAATGTTAATGAATCAAATTTTAAGCATAATTTACATTAAAGGTAAACTTATCGCCTTTTAATGGTGAACCCTCTTTAAATATGGTTTTGGTCACTTTAATAAATTCTAATTGACCAAATAAAATCCTTATTTAGTATAGAGACATCAAATTTTACTTTGGGTAATTTTCTGGTATTTTTCTGATAAAGTTCATTTTTAAAGAATTGTGAAAAATATTGTATTTTAATTCAAAAGTTCGTTTTAATATAATTTATTTATATGGTTATATTATCATTTTAGTTGGTTTTAAAGGTAAATTAAAATATATTTTTACCATTTAATTCAATTTTAGTCATTAGAATTAATTTCACTTAGAAATTGGACATAAACAAGTATCAATCATTCGATAGTTATTGTTTCTTAAAAACACGCTATTTGTTTTGATAACGAGAATTTATTTTAAAATTAATTAATTCCAATTATATGTTTTGAATTTGGAAAAATAGACATCATTTTTGTTTTTCGAATATCAAATATAGATTAGGCCGATTTTTTGGTATTTTTCTGAAAAACTTAAATTTGTTATGAATAGTGAAACCACTTACAGGTAGTTAAAAAACAGACTTTTTCAGTAAAATAAAATTCTACCACTTCTGTGAATTGAATTTCAAAAATCCTACATACATAATTGTTATCAAGATGTAAAATTTGGTTCATTAAGATGAAAATATTATTTGGTGAATAGTAACTTTTGACTTTTATTTACCGCAGTTAAAGGTAAATAAGGTAATTCTCGGTAAAAAGAATATTATAATAATTCAAAATTACCTTAACACTTGTCCAAAACTTATTGGTTGAGTCATTTACGACCATGGGATCCTTTCGGTCGATTTTGGGAACCCATTGATTCCCTTGGGAGTGATAATGACAACTTAGATTAATTAACAAAAAGGGAAAAAATGACAAAAGAAAATATCTTTTAGTAAATTAATTTTTATATGGTGTTATATAAGTCATATTTTAGACTATAAAAATTCTGTAGAAATATAAAAATATTTCCTACATTATAGTATTTTTTTTATAATATTTAGACATCAAAAAATTTAAATTATTTATGAAAAAATAATGATGCAGTGTTTACCTCATTAATAAATAATTTAAATAAATAAGATTATAATGATTCAAATATTATCCAAAACCTATACAAATACTATTGGATGATTTTATTTCTACCATGAGTCATCTTATCTTCGATTATAATGAAATTTCTACCATTAGAAACCGAATATCATTATATAATAAAATAATGTTTTCACACTTTCTTAAAGAGCCCCTCCTCCCCTTTATAAAGGAGACCATTTATATATAATTCCTCACACATATCAAACCATTTGGCTCGTACAAACTCTTCCCAATTAATCTCCATACATTCCTCTCCACCTCCTAGAAACCTTACCTTAGGCAGAAGGCATTCAAGAAGTCCTTTGGTTCAAACCAATGGGTGTTACCCAAATTAAAGCTAATAGTTTCTCTAAAATTGTTTTCTTTTATATTACTTCTCAAACCCCTGAACTATTTTTATTGATTTCATTTGTAACAACACCAGTATCCTAAATATACTAGGATTTTTTTATGATAAGGATTCAAACTACACTTACACACACCTCTATCTAATGGATGAATAACATAATGTTTCTATGGATGGAAAACTAACGCCACATGAAACAATGATTGTTCGATTATCTCCTACCACATATCATGGTGGCCATTATGATGGAACTGTATTTATATATGATATGTATTATTTTTATTTTTTCTTTATTATTCTATAATTTCCTTTTATAGCATTCCTTTATGGTTTCCATTATGGGTAAACGTGATTATCTCATTAGAGGAAGTGCGGACTACCGCCCAATCAAAGTGATATGACTCGTTCATAAAATATGTGGTACATATAAAGGATAGATTTAATGATATTATATATGATACCATACTTGAATTATAATACTATTATGTATCATTATGTTTTGATTCCATTAAATATGAAATTGAAATGGAAGTAGCGTTAATGCGTAAGTACGGCTTATCGTCTCCATGAATGGTGCAATTCATTTCTTACCTCTAAATGTTATGTAATATTATAAATACATGTATATACTGGATATTATATATATATATATGACATCTAAATAATTAATTTCATTCTGCATATAATAAACTATTGACCACATGAACAACATGTAATTATAAGAAGTCCAATTTTGACTCAAGTACCAAATATCGACAAAATGAACATTATTAACTTAATGGATTGCCTATTGTTTACAACATGGTAATAAATGATATAAAAGGTAAAATTAACATGAAAAGGTTCTTAAGTAATTATAAATTAACTTTATTTTATTATTTAGGAGATTAATAAATGATCAAGTCAAGTTGGACATGAGGTTAGGGATTTCGTCTCAATCTACTTTCATTGAGGCATATTTTTTTTAATACATGATTTTATTATATGCTGTATAAATACCTTTGACTTTCCATTTCATTCAAAGGGAATCATTTTATTCGAATCATTTTACTAAATGAAAAAAAGGAATGTTTTTTTACGTAAGTGGGGACAACAACCTTTCCACCGCCGTGAGTATTATTTGATCTCTGGATTCCTTAACAAGACAGAATGTTTTTAAAAGGAAAAAATAAATACCATATACTCTTTTTACATATTTTGGTATTGAAAATGATTCTGAGAATGGATTTATTATTTCAATATCTTGAATTGATATTTTTCTATTTCAATGTGGGAATGTTATCGTTTCATTATGCTTATGTTATGTGTTATGATCGTGTTATGGTTCTTTGGAATTATTTATGTATATGGGTGGTTACATGATAAACCTAGGGTGGGTGACCCTAAGATATCTCTCCAACACATTGGGTAACGTGAAGGAGGTAAACGTGAATGTTTCTCCTATGAGATTAAGGGAATATATTGTGATGGGTATTCATAGTAACTCCCTATATAGCTGTGATATCTACAATGTAATATGATATGGATGCCACAAGTTAACATTATTTTTTATTATTTGTATGTATCATTCATAAATCTTGTGATTTCATGAGGTAAGTAAAAGATTTCATGTTTTGTATGTATTTATGGACAAATGATTTCATTATTTGTTTTATAACCCTTACTGAGCTTTTTATGCTCATACCATGTTTTGAAATGTTTTCACAGGACTTAAAGATGAATAGGGTCAAGGATGGGATCAAGGAAAAGTCATTCTCTCTAAAACATAAAACAAGAAATGACTCTTTTTTTTAATAGTTTTTATTTTATGGAGAAAATGGAAATTGTGTAGAAGTTCCTACCTTGTAATATTTTGAGATGTAATAGTTATGTCCTAATTATCTAAAACTCTAAACCTCAAAAGATCCACAAAGTGAATTATTCATTTAATTCAATATTATATAATGATTAAGGCTGGGTCCTTATAGTAGGTATCAATGGCAGTTTTAGATAACTTTAGGGGCTAGGGTATTGTTAAATTAATATCCATAATGTAATATATGATAATATTCAAATCATATAGCATTTACAGATTACCATGTTGCTTCGCCTAATATATTTCTGTGTCCAAAATGGTTTTTCATAGTGGAAATAGGGCAGTTGTGATGGGAAGTATTACATAGGGAAATGACCTACCAAATCAGCATCCAGAGATGGTCAGAATCAGAATTGACCAGTTTACTACAGTGATGGATTAGTTGATTTAGGTTATAAATGGTTGTTGTGTTTATTGGTGATATTTTGGGTTATTCATAAAAGTAATGAGGAACATGGATGTCATTTAATGGTTTTCTTTCAAACCTTAAAAAAATAAACATTGTGGGAAATTCAGAAAGTGTGATTTATGGTTATATAAAAACTTCTCTCCTTGGTCACATTGTTTCAAAATTGGCATAACTATTGATCCTGATAAAACCAAAGTTATTGAAGAAGGGAAAAGACCCACAAATATAACAGAGATCTGTAGTTTTCTTGGATATTACCAGAGGTTTGTTTAAAAATTTTCACGGCTATCTAGTCCAGTGACTAAGATAACTCGAAAAGCTGTTAAGTTCATCTGGACAAAATAATGTGATGACTGTTTTCAAGAATTGAAAAGAATACTGGCGAATGCTCTGGTTTTGGCACTTCCTTCCATCGTCATAGAAATAGATTTTTATTCCAAAGGACCAAGGGACAAGGGAAACAGGAAGACCCAACTCACACCTAGGGGGGTCGAAAGTAGTGAAGACCAAAGGCATCCCCTCGTATCAGATTAACCCCCTCTAGTTTGAAGCTAGAGAATGTATTAAGACAGGAGAAATTGGAGCATTGGGCGGCCAGAGAAGCAAGATGGTCAGCGACCTTGTTTCCCTCCCTCAAAGTGTGGTAAACACATGTATTGTTGTTGATGAGGGTTATACCCCTCCTGATCATGTATGATATCACCCATGGAGTGTGACCTTTCCCCTGGATGGCTTCATGGATTATATTGGAGTCCGTTTCAACATGAGATAAAACCATTTTCCGTATCTTATAAATATTTATTCTTGTGAGTACAGCCTTGGCCTCCGCTTGCATAGAATCTCCTTGGACATAGTGGGATGTGTAGGCCAGTATAACACTGCCTCGGGAGTCATGGATGACCCCACATCCTCACATCTCCCCCACACAATAAGAACTGTCAGTGTTGAGTTTGAGGACATTGTCTGGGGGTTTCTACCGCACCCATTTTCCCTGCCTGATGAGGGGTTGGGCCACAGGAGAGATCAGTTGGAGCATCCTCAGGGCAGGGTCATCCTTCCATACACTGGAGAGATTCACCAGGTCAGTCAGAAGACATCTTGCTCGGATAGTGATGGTCCTTCCTATTGACGATGAACCCTCATAGCGTGCCTAATTACGAGCGATCCATAGGCTCCAGCAGCCCACGTTGAAGATGATTGTGTGAGCCCTCCTTTCCTGGCTTTTTCCATTTGATCCCTGGAACCAGCGGTGCAAGAATGGGCCGTCTTGAGGGTCCGGAGAGAAACTAGCAATGAACCCACCAAAGTATCTCCAGACCTCCTGATCCCAGCCTCCTTCGAAGAAGATGTGGTTGATTCATTATTCATTCTTGTTCCTGCAACCACTGGCAACAAGATTCCAGAGGAATACCCAGTTTTTTGATGTTGTCATCCATAGGGAGGGCTTGGTTCCTCATTATCCAGCAAAGGTAGCTATATTTTGTAGGTATATTTCCGCACCACAGAGTCTCATTCCATTCATCATGAAGATCATGATAGGTGAAGGTCCCCTGAAAGTCCCTCGTCGTGAACTTCCCCGTAGTAGAAGGGGAGAATACACATTTGTCAGGCTCAGTGTTCAAAGAGATTAACTCATAAGTTTCAATCTGGTTCACATTCAGAACAACCTTGATGAACTGCGGGTACTGGTTTACCTCCATGAATTAAATACCATGGGATGGACATCAAGGATAGCCAATCACTTCTCCTACCCATTTGCAGTGCCAAAAACAGATGTTCCCCTATCCAATAACCCTTTGAGATTACATCTGGAGGCTCGGAATAAGGGGTAGGATCTCGACACAGAGCAGAGACCCATGGGTACTCAGCATGTCCACACTACTCCTTTACATCTGTGACATTACATTCTCCCAAAGCGACCATTCTTTATTGACCACCCACGCGAGTTTAGCATGCAGGCTGAGGATCGTGTTGCCTAAGCTTCTAACATTTATCTCACCATCACCTATGGATCTGGCCATCTTGTCCCATGAAATCCAATGCTTATTCCCTTCTAATAGTGCATCCAAAATAAAGCTGTAAAGCACCTTCTCAATGGCCTTGATGACTCCCTTCGGCACATAGGTTGATTCCCTTTCATGCACTGGGATAGCAGACAAGACGTTGTTCACTAGAGCTATCCGGCCCCCAAAAGAGAGGTAGTGATTTTTCCAGTTAAATACTCGACTTATAATCCTGTTTACAACCTGATCAAATTCATAGATTCTAAATCTTCCTGAGGCGATTGGGGAGCCAAGGAACTCCATTAGAAAGGATCCACACAGCATGTCGAGCCTATTGCAGAGATGAGTTTCCCTTCTGTAAGTGCATTTTTTGGAAATATAAAGGCTGCTTTTGGATTTGTTGATCCCTTGGACACTCCAAGAGTAGTACTCTTATAAAATCCTGTTTAGACAATGAACAGATCATTTACTATATTTTTATAAGATTATCGTATGATCAACGAACTTCAATTGGGATAATGAGTGGAGGTTCTGTTTTATGCGGAATGGGAGGATGTCCCCACTAGAAATTTCTTTGTTCATGAGTCAACTAAGAGAGTCCTTCATGAGGATGAAAATACTTGGAGATAGGGGGTATCTTTTTCGAAGTCCTCACATTGACTTGAAAAAGTCGTGGGTTCTCCCCATGAAAGAGACCGCCATCTAAGAAGAACTAAAACATTTGAACAAGATATTAGTAGCCCAGGTGGAAAAACCAATTCTTTTGAGTACTCTATTAATATATCCCCAACGAATCCTATCATAAGCCTTACTCATGTCCAGCTTGACAACCATTTTGGATCCATGATTTTTCATGTTTCTATCTGTCAACATTTCCTATTCCAAATTGATGGAACCATGGATGGATCGGTCCATCACAAATCCATGTTGTTCCATTGAAACCCAGCGGGGCGGGTATGTGGACAGTCTCAGATTGATTGTGCAGGACAGAATTTTTTAAGGAAAGTTACACATTCTAATTGGCATGTAGTCGAACAAGGAAGAGGGGTCCTTGATCATTGGTATCATCACCAGAGTTGTAGCTCTAGCCACCCTCAGAAGAGTTCCCCCTCAGAAGAAGTCTTGTACTACATCCACTATGTCTCTTTTAACCAGCTCCCACGATGCTCAGAAAAATGAACATGGAAAACTATCTGGCCCCAGTGCACTATCGTGGTTAAGGTACAACCTCGCCTCTATGATTTCCCCTTCATCCGGTAAAGCCTCCATCGAGTCGTTTTCCTGAGTGGATACTTGGAAAGGGATTACGTCTCAAAGTCCAACACTGTCGCTGGGATATCCACTCATCATCCCTCCATTCGGGCCATCCAGGAGTTCCTTGAATGTCGTGTGTTCCATCACCCCGACCACCTCCCTCTCGTTGGTGTAGGACACATTCTCTAGTAGGATGTTAGGATTAGTAATATTTTTTTCTCCCTAATGCATTCATGGAAATATGTAGAGTTATTGTCCCCTTCTTGAATCCATTTCACCCCTGAGTTATCCCTAGCCTTGCGTTCTTCCAAAAGGATCATCTCTGCCAGGCTGACATTTTTCTCCAATAGAGTAGCAAAGATATCCTCATTCCAGTTCTCCTCCAAGATGACTTCATGTCGCTCGATATCCAGTTTTATCTCCTAGATATTTTGATCCACATTGGGTAGAACTTTCTCCCACGCCTACAAGCTAAACATTATCTTCCTTATATTGTTATGTAACGCCACCCAAGATTGTCCCTGGGATGGGCCTCCCCATGTCTCGATCACAAATTTATGATAGCCTAGAATGCGATTCTAGTGTTCCTAGAACCTAAACCTACTATTTTTGTCCTTCCTTGGAGAAAGAGGAACATGTAAGGGAGAGTGATTAGATATTCCACGTACCAGCAGACTAACTGTGGCATTACGAAAGCTTGTGATGGCATTAAAATTATTCAGGCAACGGTCCAACCGGCACCATCATCACCTGCTCCCTTTTTTTTTGTTGCACCAATTGTAGCGGTCACCGGATTACCCCATGTCTGCCAGACCATTATCCCCCATGAACTGGTGAAGTCTATACTCGCTTTTTAAGGGAAAGCTCTTCTTCCCTTCTTTTCGGCAGGGTCTGTGATGGTGTTGAAATCTCCGCCAATGATCCAGGGGAGATCGCCTAGGTCAAAAATGCTAAGTTCATTCCATAGTTACTCCCTTCATTTCATGTCACAGCTCACGTACACAAATAACACTATGGAAAGGGTTGTACCATGACTCACCTTCACTGTAATGAATTGGTCTCCCACCTGTACCAAGTCCACCATTGTTCCTTTATTCCAGAAGATCCATGTGAATTGTGAAATATATACTGATCAAAAAATTTTGAACTATATATTCATTCAGAAATAATTGAACATGAGACAGAGGAGATGGTTGAAATTAATCAACGATTATGATTGCAAAATCCTTTATCATCTGAGAAAAGAAAATAAAGTGGTTTATGCCTTGAGTCGAAAAAGTAATACTTCATTAACCATGTTACGTTTGGAATGACATCCTTTGATTTTTCATTTTATGAATTATGGCATAGAAGTTGTTGGTGAAGGAAATTAATATTTTTTGTATCAGGTGTCAGGGATATCAACTCTATCAGATAGAATAAAGAAAGCACAGAAATAAGACAGTGAGTTGTAGAAAAAGGTAGAATTGGTTCGGAGGGTTATGTTTCATGATTTTAACACTGATAATTATTGTGTTTTGAGGTTTAGGAATATATTATTTGTGCCTTTTGATTCACAGTTGAAGAATAGGTAGTTATTTGAAGCTCATAGTTCCTTGTTTTCAGATCATCATGGTAGTACTAAGATGTACAGAGATTATCATGAGTATTACTGGTGGTATGGAATGAAAAGATATATTGCTGATTTTATTGTGAAGTGTTTGAATTGTCAGCAGGTTAAAGTAGAGTGACTGTTACCAAAAGGAATGCTTCAGCCTTTACCGGTTCTATAGTGGAAATAGGAAAATATATCCATGGACATCGTTGTGGGATTACCAAATACATCTCAAGGTAATAATGAAATCTCAGTTATAGTTGTTCTATTGACTAGATCTTCCCATTTCCTTTCTATTAGATATACTTGGTATTTTTATCAACTTCCTTTGTTGAATGCTAAAGAGATAGTCAGGTTTCATGGAGTTCCCCTCTCCATTGTATCTGATTATGATCCCAGGATTACTTCTAACTTTTGGAAAGACCTTCAGAAGTCGTTGGGTACTGAATTAAATTTTAGTACATCTTTTCACCCTCAATGAGATGTACAATCAGAACGAACAATCCAAACATTGGAGGATATAATATGTTCTTGTTCGATGGATTATCATGGAAGTTGGGACCAACAAATTTATTTGGTTGAATTTTCATATAATAATAGTTTTCATTCCAGTATACAGATGGATCCATTTAATGAAATATATGGAAAGAGTTTCCGAACTACAGATTTTTGGGATGAGGTAGGTGAAAGGAAGCTGATGGGACCATAATTGGTAAGAGAGATGGCAGAGAAAGTTCGGTTGATTCAGAAGAAAATGATAACAACTCAGAGAAGACAGAAAAGTTATGCAGATAACGAGAGGAAGGATCTTTCTTTTGAGGTTGGTGATCATGTATTTCTCATAGTTTCTCTGTGGAAAGTTGTGATGAATTTTTGTATGAAGGGAATGTTGAGTCCGAGGTTCATTGGACCATAGGAAATTCTGGAGAAAGTTGGATCAGTTGCGTATAGAGTGGCTTTACCTTCATGTTTATCCCAGGTACAAAATGTTTTTTACGTTTCGAGGATGAGAAAGTATATGCCAGATCCATCTCATGTTTTGAACCCATAGGTTGTTCAGTTGGAAGAGAATCTATCTTATAAAGAACAACCAGTCCATATTCTTGACCATAGAGAGAAAGTGTTGTGGAATAAGATGAATAAATAGGTAAATGTTTTTTCGAAAAACCATATGGTTAAAGAGGCAACCGGGGAATCTGAAAATGTTATGAGAGATAAATAACCCCACTTATATTGATAAGTGAATAATAATTGCGAGGACGGAATTTCCAAAAGGGGGGAAGGATGTAACATCCAAGGTAAATATAGAATAAAAGATTTTCATATTTATTAATATTTGTGAATTAAATATTAATTTTACTTTAAAAAGGTTTCTATGTTCAATAGCGTACCCGATACGCAACAACGAGTTTCTTTGAAATCTCACGTTGCAACTAATAATATAATATTATTATTTTAAATAGTATTTAACTCCTAGCCGTTATATTGGAGTGAATGAATAAAACAAACTACAATATGATTATAAATGATTGTTAAATGTATTTACATTTATCAAATAAAAGTTAGAGGTTTAAAATGTGAATTAATCTAATTTTAAGCATAATTTACATTAAAAGGTCGATTTACCGCCTTTTAATGGAGAACCCTATTTAAATATAGTTTTTATCACTTGAATATATTCTAATTTCCCAAATAAAATCCTTCTTTAGAATGGGGACATAATATTTTACTTTGTTTATTTTTTGGGTATTTTTCTGATAAAGTTCATTTTTTAATGAATAGTGAAAAATATTTTATTTTAATTCAACAGTGCCTTTTAATAAAATATATTTTTATGGTTAGATTATCTTTTTATTTGGTTTTAAAATGAAATGAAAAGTATAATTTTACCATTTAATCCAATGTTAGTCATTGGAATTAACTTCACTTTGAAATTGGACATAAACAAGTATCAATCTTTTGATAGTTATTGTTTCTTAAAAACACGCAATTTGTTTTGATAATGGGAATTAGTTTTAAAATTATTTATTTCCACTTATATGTTTTGAATTTGCAAAAATAGAAATCATTTTTTAATTTGGAATATCAAATATAGCTTAGGTTTATTTTTGGGTATTTTTCTGAAAAACATAAATTTTTGATGAATAGTGAAACCACTTAGTGGTAGTTTAAAAACTCACCTTTTCATTTAAATGAAATTTTACCACTTCTGTGAATTGAATTTCAAAATTCCAACATACATGGTTGTTATCAAGAAGTAAAATTTGGATCATTAAGATGAAAATAGTTTTTGTTGAATAGTAACTTTTGACTTTTATTTACAGTTGTTAAAGGTTAATATGGCAATTCAAGGTAAAAAGAATATTATAATAATTCAAAATTACTTTAACACTTGTCCAAAATTTATTGGTTGAGTCCTTTATGACCATATGCATCTTTGGGTCGATTTTGGGACCCCATTGAGCCACTTGGAAGTGATAATGACAATTTAGATTAATTAACTTAAAGTAAGGGAAAAAATGAAAAAAGAAAAATTCTTTTAGTAAATTAATATTTATATGGTGTTATATAAGTCATAGTATCGACTATAAATATTCATTAGAAAGGTTAAAAAAATTCTACATGATAGTATATTTTTTATAATTTTTATACATCAAATAATTTAAATTATTCATGACACAATAATGACGTAGTGTTTACCTCATTAATAAATCATTTAAATAAATAAGATTATAATGATTAAAATATTATCCAAAACCTGTCCAATTCCTATTTGATGATTTTATTTCGACCATGAGTCATATTATCTTCGTAGATAATTATTTTTGGACCATTAGAAACCGAATATCATTATATAATAAAATAATGTTTTCACACATTCCTAAAGCGCCCCTCATTCCCCTTATAAAAGGAAACCATTTCTATCCAATTCCTCTCACATTTCATGCCATTTGGATCATCCCAACTCTACCCAATTAATCTCCCTAAATCCCTCTCCCCCTCCTAGAAGCCTTAACAAAGGAAGAAGGCACTTGAAGAAGCCCTTTGGTTCAAACCAAAAGGCGTTACCCAAATTAAAGGTAATAGTTTATCTTAAATTGTTTTTTTTATTTTACTTCTCCAACCCACAATATCTTTTTATTCCATTCTTTTGTAACAACACCAGTATCCTCAATATATTATAATTTTTTTATTATAAATATTTTAACTACAATTACACACACCTCCATCTAATGGATGAAAAACATAATGTTTTTGTGGATGGAAAACTAACGCCTCACGAAACGATGATTGTTCGATTATCTCCTACCGCCTCTCATGGTGGCCATTATGATGGTACTATATTTATATATGATATATATTATGTTTATGTTTTCTTTATTCTTTGGTAATTTCCTTTTATATAATGCCTTTATGATTTGCATTATGGGTAAATGCGATAATCTCATTAGAGAAAAAGAAGACTACTGCCCCCTCAAAGTGATATGACTCGTTCATACCATATGTGGTATGTATAAAGGAAAGATTTAATGAAATTATATATGATAAAATACTGAAATTATAATTCTACTATGTATCATTATGTTTTAATTCCATTAAATATGAAATAGAAATGGAAGTAGTGTTCATGTGTACGTATGACTTACTGTCTCCAGGAACGGTGCATTTCATTTCAAACCTATAAATGTTTTGTACTATTATGAATACATGTATATACTGGATATATATGATATATATATGATTTCTAAATATTGAATGTCATTGTGGATATAATGAACTACTTTCCTCATGTAAAAAATGTAATTATAAGAAGTCCATTTTTGACTCAAGAACCAAATATCGACAAAACGAACATTATAAACTTAAAGGATTGCATAACGTTTATAACATGGTAATAAGTGGAATAAAAGGAATAATAAACTTGATAAAGGATCTTAAGAAAGTAGAAATTAACTTTATTTTATTATTCAAGAGATTAAAGAATGATCGAGTCATGTGAGACACGAGGTAAGGGACTTCGTCTCAATCTCCTTTCATTGAGGCATGTTTTGTTTAAATACATGATTTTTTAATAAGCTGTATAAACACCTCTGAATTTTCATTTCTTTCAATCTGAATATTTTTATACGAATCTTTTCACTAAACGACAAAAAGGAATGTTTTTTTACGTAAGCGGTGACAACGACCTTTCTGCCGCCGCGAGTATTATTTGATCTTTGGCATCATTAACTAGTAGGAAAGTTTTTAAAAGGAAAAAAATACCATATACACTTTTTACGTATTTTAGTATTGAAAATGATTTTTAGAATGGATTTATTATTTCAATATCTTGAAATAATATTTTTCTACTACAATGTGGGAATGTTATCTTTTCATTGTGCATATATTATGTGTTATGGTCATGTTATGGATCATGGGAATTATTTACCTATATGGGTGGTTCCGTGATAAACTTAGTGCGGGTGAGCCTGAGATAGCTCGCCAATGAATTGGGTAACATGATAGAGGTAAACGTGAATGTTTCTCCTAAGAGATTTAGGGAATATATTGTGACGGTTAATCCAAAGTAACTCATAATATAGCTCTGATAGCTACAATGCAAGTATGATATGGATGCCACAAGTTGCCTTTATGTTTTTGAATTTCTATGTGTCTTTCATAAATCTTATGATTTGATGATGTAGGTGAAAGATTTCATGTTTTGTATGTATTTATGAAAAAATGTTTTCATTCATTGTTTTATAACCCTTATTGAGCTTTTTATGCTCATCCCATGTTTTGAAATGTTTTCACTGAACATAAAGATGAATAGGGTAAAGGATGGGATCAAGGAAAAGTCATACTGTCTAAATCATAGAACTAGACATGACTCTTTTTTTCAAGACTTTTTCTTTTTTGAAAAAATGGAAACTCTGTAGATGTTCTTACCTTGTAATATTTTGAGATGTAATAATTATGTCCTAATTCTCTAAAACTCTAAACCTGAAAGGATCCTCAATGTGAATTATTCATTTAATTCAATATTATATTATGTTTAAGGCTGAGACCTTATAATATTGGTTTCATAATAATATCATCATTTAATCATAGAGATAACCATGATAATAAGTTAGTTTTATAAGTATTTTTTCATAGTTTAAACAATGGAAGAGAAAATGGTTTCATTAACCTAATTTCATCATAAACAAAACCCATTCAGAGAAATAATAACAATTGAAACCGTATAAAATATTCATAGTATAGCATAGGTGTCATTAACATATGTCATCATAGATGGAAAATTATTTTGAATGTTTATTTAAAACATTTTTCATGGAGAATATATTTTCTTGGATAATAAATTTTTAAAAATAAAAAATCATAGAACATTTTAAAAATTAATTTCATTGATAATAATCCTTGAATCTTATAAAGGAATCATTATGAATCATTAAAATATTTCTTGAATAATATAAATGTTCATTGAAAATCAATTTCTAAAACTAAAAATTTATGAAATAGTTTCAAAATAATTTTATTTGAAAATAAATATCGAAAACAGAAAGGATAACATAAAAACCACTTAAAATTTTTCCTGAGGAAAATTTATTTTTATATTTGAAAAACAATTTATTAATGGAAAAATATTTTTAAAATCATTTTTTTGAAAATATACTTTAAATATTATAATGAATTCTTCAAAAAAAATGGTCACGATGGAGTGAAATTCAGCTCATGTCATACATGCAAAAAAAACAATATTCCTATGGAATTTTTGTTAATATTAAAATGGGAATTTTTGGAAAAAATCACGAATATTACATTCAAAGAATATATAAAAAATAAAACATGGGAGTAAAATTTATTTAATAAATCCATTGAATAATGTTAAAATATTTTTTGCAATAATTTATAGAAAACATAGGATATGATTAAAATGGGATTTCATTTCAAGGGAGAAATAACTATGATTTCTTCCATAGAAAATTATTTTGATATATTTGGTAAATATAAAGAGCATAAAAAGGAGTAAATAATCATATTCTCATGAAATAACTATTGGATATAAAATTTAATGTGTTTCATGAGAGATTTACAATAAGATTTTATCTTTGGGAGCATAATAATTAGCAATCCCAATATAAAATGATATTGTGACTTAAAAACCATCTCAAATTGGTAACATTGAATTATAAAACACTTTAAATAATAATTCATAATGAAATATATAATATCATGATGATAAATAAATTCATTATATTACATGGAAAATGGTCTATATATAGTCCTCATAAACATAGATTGGATCATTATATAACAAATCTCTTAAGGAGATAAAGTTGAGACAAAAATCATGTACTGAATTGAAATCCATAAAGATGTAATCCATTTTATTTTTAGGATACTATTCACATAATATGTTGATGGTTTTAAATAGACCACAAAATGTAAATATGTCGTGAATATGGCATGTTTCTTGTAGAAGTTAAAAGTGTGGCGGAACTCCATTACCTTTAGTCTTCACATCCGTCGTACACATTCAAAATAATGTATAAAAAATATAAGTTATTTATACATATTTTTTAGAAACATATTCATATTTAATATACCATTTATGAATTAATTATAACCAGTTATTACCTTTTTAACAAACAATACTTGTTAAAAACACGTTTTGGATAATTACTTTTTTGTTTTTTGACTATGTTTTAATTTGTTATATTTTTTCCTTTTAACTTGATCATTATTACATCATATAAAGAATTTTATACAAGATTTAAATATTAAATATATTCAGAAAATTTATTTTTATAGTAATCCATATGATATAGAGTTTGAAAATAAAATACACTTCATGGAGATGATAGGTCATACGTACGCATGAATTTGTTTTCCATTTTATGTGAATTTTGAATGAAATAAGGGGAAATAATTTTTCATTATATAATTATTTTATTTTCATATATTACATCGTTTTATTAAACCCATCCTTCTGAAATTTATGTACTGCAAGATGGTAGTCCACCACACATACGATGGATGTTATCAAATTCAACCCAATTGAAATGTGTAAACGTACATGTTATATATAAATAATTAAGTATAATAATATAATAATATTCATAAAAAACAGTAAATCCATAATTATATATATCCTTGAGAGGGTTTCATTAGAAATGAATAACATAAGTTTAGGAGTTAGTAGTTGATCTTACACATGAATAATGATTTCATATCACATTTGATGGAATAGGGGATAGTTGTAAGAAAACCACATAAAATAAAAAAGAGTAAGTATAATGATGATACTAAGGTTATTATATAATCATATATTTATATCAATTGATGTAGGTGGAGGTATGAATAAAACAAAAGGATATGATAAGCATGTTAACTCTTTGTTGAACATGTAGTTAAGGATTACAAAAAATGTTTCACAGGTTGGATTTCAGAAAAAATTAGATATATAGATTTGTATAATAAAAATAAATAAATTATTTGGGTAGGTCTTGGTGGAACTAAATAGTTTTAAAATTGTAAAGAGGGGATGATAAGGGGTGGTCATTTATATGAATTGAGTGGCACACTAGTTTTGTTTTTTAAAAGAAAATGGTGTACCCATGTTTTAACAAAAGAAAATGTTCCAAATTGGACCTTTATTGAACCAAGATGTTATATGGTTGAAATATTTCCATCCAATCGGTTTTGTACATATTTTTTTTAATTTTTACTCCAATTATCATTAGTGTAAATCTGGTGTAAATTGTTTTTAACATAACTGCGACAAATTTTATTTACTATTTTTTAACTTTAATTATTGTCAAAAATTAATATTAACATATTATAAAATACATATTATTTCTATTCTAAATATGGAAACAATTTTTCTGAATTCCCTTTATAGAATTATAAATATTAAATTTAATATTATACCCATTAACGTGATGAAAAAGTAGATTTTGGAAGGGAAAATGTTCAAAAGTATTAAATATTTTTAAATGAATATAATCATGAAATTGATTATAATTAAAAAAATTGGATTAATAGATATGTAATTTACCTATTTTTAGTTTTTATAACGATATTAAATTATTTTTTTTGTTTTTTAATTGTTTAAAATAACCAACAATTATAAATAAAAAACCATCATATTTCACTATTCATCGAAAAGGATATCTTATAAAAATTTATAAAAAATCACCATAATAAAATTTTTAAATGAAGATTTCAAAATATAATTTTTCAATTTCAAATAAATTTTATAATATGATTTAAAAAAATTTCTCAAAATACAATAAAACTGCTTTTTATTCAAAAATAATTTTCTACTAAAAAGTATTTATTCGTATATCTGGTCTAAAAAACATAGTATGATTTTTAAAACATTATATTGAATACATAATAAAAAAACCCATTAAAATAATTTTCCATACTGATTAATTTAATTTATTGACATAAATTTTTTTGGGTCATAAATGTATATTTTAAAATAAAATGATATCCATTATTTTCCAATAGTTTTATTTCTGTTTTTTGTTATTTTTTAAGAATTATTTCGTAATAAATTTTATAAATTTATAAAATCCAACTCATACCAACAATTCTAATGTATAGATGAAAACGATCATATTAATTAATAATAATGTAATAGTATGTCATGTTTTATTTGAACTTTGTGTTTTTTGAAACTCAAGTTAAACATAGTTTTTCATGTAACACATGCTAAAATAATTGTTTCACATATCATAAAGTATCAAAAACTTAATTTTATTTTAAAAAAGTATATTTCAAAAAAAAGGGTATTACAACACATATAACAAATATTTTGATGAAAAAAAAATTAATTTACCATCAAATGATTTTTATATTCAATACTAATAAATTTATAAAAATAGTTTTTTTACATTTGTCTAAACCAAATAATTTTTATAATTTAGTTAATCTTATTAATTCTGTCTAATAAAATGACATAGTTATAATGCAATATTATAATATGGTTCCTCAAAAATATCTATTATGTGTAACTCATGCTATCAAAGAACTAATTTTAAATTTGAAAAATATATTTCATTAAATCTTGCTGTTTTACACATGATCACCATGGTGTAGAATTAGACACCACACCATAGTGATCCTCTCATAGGTAATTTCAGGTACGGTAAGGACCCGGGTTTTTCCAGACTGAGTTTTTTGCATAAATTTGAAATTTTCCTATTAGATAATATTAAGAGTTAAAATTGTAATTTCTCCCTTGAAGATGATCTTAGATATTTTTCTGGACCACTCCATTGGTCATAGAATAGTGTTTTTACAATAAGATATATGTTTAGTGGACTTCCAAGCCATTTGAATTTTAGAGGAATAATTATTATTTAATACTTAATAAATTAAATAATAATTTATTCTTTTAGTTTTAGTCGACTATATATTTAAAATAGATCACCACATTGGGATTTTTTTCACTATTGAGTCCAGAATGGGGAGGTTTACCTCGGTATATCATAAACTTGAGCTGGGCATTAGGGCCGGGTCAGAGCCGTTTTTCATTTCAATTTCTTTTTATTCAGTTTTTATTTCTCATACTTTTATAATTTCATTATTCCGTATAATTATTGTCTAATACCCTCTATGGGATCCTTTTACATGCGAACGAGAGATGATATGGAGTAGGAGATATAGAAAAGGATGGGGAAGATGGGGGTACCATCTCAGAGATCTCGATGCTTCGGATTGACGTGCGGCAACCGTGGACAACATATTTTAGTGAAGCCTCAGTGTTTTACACCCAAAGGTAGTACATATAATTTCTACCAAATATCCCCCATATATTAATTAATTTGATGTTTTGAACATCAATTATGCATGTTTCTGTCCCCTGAGGAACAATATGTCTATTTGGGTGCGAAAACTAGGGTTTCATGCATTTTAGAGGATTCCGGTTAGAGAAAAAAATTCTACACAACATGCCTTTTAGTGAGACACAACATATATTCATTAAAATTGGGTATAATCATGGTTTATAAGTATATTTCATGTACTAGGTTTTACAAATTGTGCATTCGGTTTTACCTATACAACTGAGTACCATGTCAGTTATCCCTTGTAGGGGTACTCAGTCATGTAAAGTGTATAGTCAGACCTCATGTGAGTCGAACACCATGTAAATGTACATGGTCTATCCATGTATATGGAAAATATGCTAGAGGTTGATGGTACAGTACCCCTGGTAGTTTACATTTCATGTTCCCTCCTTACTCACTTTGTACTAAATAATTTACACCTTGAGTCCTGCCAAAGAGCATGCCTTGGTGGGGATTTGAGGGTACATGTCATGTATATAGGTAAAACACTATGTACTCCAACATTGATACCCTTTTATGGGATTTCATATCTTTTAACCCATTAGTCATAATTGGAATCATGATTAGTTTATTCGAAGTATCTTCTTGCGAAGATCGCTATGATATGACCAATGTGGTTTTTTGAGGACTCCTAAATGGTATTTCATGAATTTCATGAATAGAGAGGTTCCTCCTCCTGTAATTAAATTTCATAGTCTACTGAGAATGAGACAAGTATCAATATGATCTACAATCTATCTCACTTGACCAATGTTTCTATAGATTTTCTTTTAAGGACATCTTCCTTTCGACAAGTTCTCTATTGGCCTATGAGTCTGTGAGATTAGTTGTTACTGGTGATCCCTTGATGGATTCATCTCCTTACATTTCAATCTAGATGATCCCTTACAAGATACCTCTATCTTAGTTAATAACATGGATCCAATGAGGGATGCATTTTCTTATATACTGACATAGTTAGTCCCTAGTAGGATCCCTTTACCTGAGTACAATTATGAGGGTTCCTTGTAGGATGCTGATGTTTACTTTTCATTCTAGGATCCCATGTAGGATTCTCCAATTTCCATTTTGATAGTGATCCCATGTATTTTTACTTTACTATTGTTTATACCTCAAGGATAACATTTAATATTCCACTTGGTGTTTGAGTTGACGGAAGCAGTAGGTGCCCCATTCTATGACCAACTTGGAGTTAGTACGTCATGTTTTGGTGGAGATGGTATCAACTTCCACCATAAAACCCATGAAAAACATGTAAACTGATGGGGTTATTGTATTAGTGTTGGGTTTAGTAATTTTTCCACCCTCACTGATATGTTCATCCTTTCACATGTTTATTTTTTTTTTCAATGATTTGAACCATAGGTGATTTCTAGTTTGTGGATGTTGATCCTGACATGAGGTGTCTTTCTTTCTTCTAGGATTCATTGATGTTCTTCTTGGGATATTTCATTCGTATTGGGATGCCCAACCATTCATTACTTGGATCAATATTTTGAGACATGTTATTTCTCATGTATATTGATATACCAAGAGGTACTCTCTGAGATCTTTTTGTTGAGCTCATAAATTTGATTATTATAATTTCTGAGATGTTCAGGGGTGTTTCCCAGTATTCGGCTATTGATCCTTCTACTTTGTTATACATGTATGAAAACCCATGTAATTATACTCATGGATGATTCCACTATCATGATTGATGAAGATGATTATTCTCTCCTATATTGATATATGATGAAGTTGATTATTCTCCCCAATTTAATTATACTCAAAGATGACTACGCTTTCTTACAGAATAGGGAAGATTACACCCTCCCTAATTGGTTACATGACCACTATTAAGGTTAGGGTATCTCGCATCATTGGAAACCTAGAATGATTACACTCTTAAAAATGATAGGGATTATTATTATCAAACTTATTAGATAATAAATGGGTGATCATAAAATTTTCTCCCTAGTGATTTCCCTTTACAGATCACCTGCACGTCAGACTCTTACAGATTATATGAGTTCCGAATGTCCTGAATGCCTACAAACCTGGACCTTGGGATCATACATTAGACTATTTTTTCATATCCATTGAATAATAGTGTCTATATTAGTGAAAATTTATATAATTTTCAATCATACATCCCCAGAATCCCTTGTTTTAGTGATTGGAGACAAGTACATGTGAACCTATGTATAAGACGGGTCTCACACTATGTTGATTTAGCTTGCTCAGAGACTTTTTCAGAATTCACCAAGGCTGGATCAAGTAAATAGGTATTATGAACCCATTGATAAATTTAATGATACATGGTTTGAGTGGAAGGGCATCTTACTCAATTCACTTGCAGAGGATGTCCATGAAATAGGGATTACATATCCAAGGATCGACTACTGATTTGGTATTATGTTATATCATTCACTTACTCAATAATATTAATTTTTTTGATTATACGTATCTGTATGAGAATATAAATATATAAACATATATATATATATATTGTGTAAATTTCTTAGTTGGTTACGATTATGGACCCAGGTTCAACTATGGTTTCATGAATTTCTTTACTTCTCTATTATGTCTTGTCTTAGCTAAGCTGACCAGTTTCATTTTTATATAAATCTAGTAGAATATTTTGTATGTTCCTTATTTAGGTGGCCTTATTGGATTTTTTATCACCCATTAATAAGAACCTTAGTGTAAACATAGACATTATGTCTACTTTTTTAGGTTGAGCATAGTTTCATGATGGGTAGGGTGGAGGTTGAGTGTTTTTATGTCTAAGTGTATATTCTTGTGTGGATCTTCTCATTAGGCTAGTGCAGTTTGAATGTGTCTAGATACTGAGTATGTGGTAAGGCTCGGTGATAGTAATAGCTCCCTAT
The DNA here is from genome assembly GCA_963277665.1 of Viscum album. NCBI lineage: Eukaryota > Viridiplantae > Streptophyta > Magnoliopsida > Santalales > Viscaceae > Viscum > Viscum album. The sequence continues at coordinate 1,911,440,125 of OY728133.1, forward strand.
AATTTTATTTGTGTTTCTATTGTACCTTTGTATATATATATGGTTACCCCAATGGGTGAAAAGTGTCTTATGAATGACATAACTGTTTGCGATATTATAGTTTTTTATTTATCATTATAATATTTTCTATTTCCCTTAATTTACAGCTTCCTCACTCTTTTAAATTTACTATATGTATGATAATAACTTATTTTCATTCTTTTACAACTCTGATATAAACATATAATCTATCCATTATCATAACCTAGGACATTATTATTATTTGGGATACTCTGGCATATGGGGAGGGGCTCCGGATTGTTCGTAAACAACAAGTTCATAGCACTATTTTAGTGGAATCCGGGTTGGGACATTAAATGTACACACCTCCAAGACACATCACCAAAATCAACACCATATGTTAAATTATTTCCCATGTAGTTGTATAAAATAACTCTAACCACAAGCTTCAAGTCATAAGGACCACGAAAACACAACTAGCTATCCGGTGAAGAAACACATTATGTTATATCCATGAATAGTGAAACACAATCCTCCTCCACCAAGTTTTATAATTTATAAAATGCCACATTTACTCCACCATACCTTCCACAATACCACCAATCACTAAAAAATAATGGCTCATGAAAACTAGTCCGATATAAGAAATAAAAAAATGAATAAATTAAATTTAATTGGAAGATACAAAATAAATGATTGTTAAATAAAATACATTTTCTAATGTTTTAATAAATATTAAAGAAATTCAATTTTGATGAAAGAGTTAAAATATTATAACAACAATTATAAAGGAAAATAATAATAATTCACACTATAATATATATTTTTATTTCAAAAATAAAAATAAAATATTTTTATAAAAATGAATATAGAGATCTCATTTTTTGGTATCATGGTGATATATGATCAATTTCACATTTTTGGATGTCATGGTGATGGTCTTTAAAGGGAAGTTATAATTTTTTTTTGTAAAACATGATTCAATATAATATAATCTTAAATTAATCATTATTACATCATATTTATAGTATTTAATATTGAATAATCATTCATTATATAATCATTATCATGTTGTTCATCTAGGTGGTAGAGAAGACCCACAAACTAATGAATTATAAGGAATTAATTAATGAATATGAACATGTTATTTTAAAGAAATAATACATCAATAAAAAATAATAATATATATTATTTTTATAAAGAGATAAACCATATTGATGAATTTCATCATGAACAAGGTAAGGACGAAATTTTTAGGGAGTAAGTGTCACTTATATTGATGACTTGAATGTTCTCTTAATGAGTCTATTTGAAATGAAGTATTTGGTACTACATCAAGTTAGAGAGGATTACAAATATGAGAGAGGACAAATAGTGAGATAATATTGTTTTGTATTCAATAGGGGTCCAAAGGAATTGTATGATTATATATTACTATAGTATGGTCCCTTTCATCAAAGACCATGAATGGAATATTTTTAAAAAATCGTCCCTTAATTTATAAAGAATGTAATATCTCATGGTATATGAATATTAAGATGAAATTTATTGTAGATAATATGAGTTAATGTTGATAAGTTTCTCATACACTATCTTCGATATAATTTTTATGATACTTTTTGTGATTTTTCCTCTTAATATAACCATTTTAACTCAATTTACAATTTATAATGGTAACTAATGTTTATATTTGTATGTTATTTTAAGTCCTAAAAATGAGATTTAAATTATTAAGTAATTTTCATATTTTTATTCCAAATATAAACTGAAAGTTATTATATTCATTTTCATAAAGTGATAAAAATTATTTTACCATAAAAATCCATAATGTGGGGAAAACAATTTTTAGGAAAAATTTAATTATAATCATCAAATTACTTTGTTCTAGTTTAATCCCCTGTAAATATAATTAAATGATTATTATATTATATATATAATATAAATGCAAATCATTATAATAATTCTTTGTTAGTTATTAATTTAATTATGACAAAAAGATATATGTTGCATAAAATAACACTTCTTTATATAATGTCCCTTTTATCATTAACTAAATTTATCTCAAATTATATCAATTTAGTAAAAAATAATTTTATTTTATTCATTTATATTAATATATAAAGTACGACCCTAACCCTATGTTGTGGTATTTCATTGTTTGAATTCGGTGTAAACTTCTTTTTTGGATACTAAAGAGGTTAATGGGTGTATGTGATGTTTTGGTGATGATTAGGGGTGAGGGACCTGAAAGTATAATAAATTTTGAAAAAAGTGTGAAAAATAAAGTAGGTCCATGGTTAGTACAAACTGTGCACCTTGTTAGGGAAACCGTGATGCCATACCTCCTTTTAGATAGAGTATGGTTCATGGTCCATGTACAGTTTCCCAAACCATGTGGCTGCTTCTTGGAGGTTGTGCAGTTTGTACCCTATTTGAAAATGGGATCTATATGGTTGGTGCATGTTTTGGCCAACCATTCGGAAAAGGACATGGACCTTAAAATGTATGAAATTCTTATTTTTTACTATTGGTCTTATTTATTTAATCTCCAAAATTATTCACCACTAGAATTTTATTCTATACCAACGGTTGTCCAAACCGTTGGGTGTTTAGTCATTGGGATAGACATATACCAATGGTTTTTTAATATCTATTGGTATATAGCCTTGAAAATCCAATTATACAAATGGTTTCTTGTAGCCGTTGATATAATGTTTTTCCAACGAATTAAAACCGTTGTGAAAGTTAAAATATCATGTATACTCCAACGGTTTTCAAACTGTTTGAATATACTTTTACGAATGGTTTTTGTAAATCATTGGTACAGATTGATTTCATAGTTCTATACAAATGGTTTACATGAAACCACTGGTATAGATTAGGTTTTTCACACATATACCAACGGTTGTAAACCGTTGGTCAAGCCTTCTTACAATTCCAAGCCGCATCCTACTCCCCTTATGCAATTATTGTAAGTATACACATACAAAATTCAGCAATTACCTGAAATTATATCAAAGAATTGAATTTATAATTCAAATAAAGTATAACACATAATTTTTAAGGTAACAAAATACATATAGAATTTAATTCTGAATTCAATTCTGAATTAAAAAGTCAATTACCCTTGGAAATATTGAATTCGGAATTGAATTATGAATTGAATACTTATAGAATTGTATTTTGAATTATCAATAAAATACATACAAAATTTAATACAAAATTATGTATGTGTTTTACAGAATTATGAATATGTACAAAATTATAAATTATGTATAGTCTATTTAATTCAGAATTTAATACACACTGAATTGAATTTAGAATTTAGAAGGTAATTACCTTGTTCTATTACAATACACTATACATAATTCAGTGGTGCATGACAGTCTTACTCATTAACACTATGATAAATGGGTGTATTTGATCAATTTCACGTGGTTTTCCAAGAACAATATATGGAATTGTGAATTAGTAATATTCATTGTAATAGGACTAGTTTTCATGAATCTTAGTATCCCAATAACCTGGATTTGTCTTATTGAAATTCATTGGAATGAACTTATATATCATATTCAATCATAGTGGGATTGTAGGAACTGTGTAAAATTTTGAATTAGGGAAGGCCTTACCCTCATGCGAGGAATATGAAATCAAGGTAATTAGAATAAATCTTATGGTATATAGTGGTTCTATAGTGGGAAGTTGTATAGGGACTTTGAGAAGAACTTTTGATACTATGGGGTTGAATAGTATTGGGATATAATGATGTTCAGACCCAATTATATAGTTTGGGAAGAATATATGGGAATGAAATTAAAATATTCAATGGGTGAAAATTATAGGGTGATGTTAGACATATATACTTGTTGGTTCTCATGGATATTTGGTGAGTAATCATTGGTGATTCATGTCAGGTTATTAAATTTACAATCATACAAGATGCAAATTCTAGAAATTTGATACGGATTGTGAACCATACCAATGGGGAATGTGATTTGGATGATCATAGATTGATCTATGTTAGTAAATGACCAATTTTGTTTTATACCTCATACTAAGGTTCATTGGACAGTTATCAAAGGACACTTTAGGCTAGTATATGGAATGATGATCTTAATGGGATATCAGATACTTGAGTATGACCCAAATTTCAAATAAGTGGTAATGAATATGTAGATTGACATGTATATCTAACCCAACTATTGAGTGTTTGGAGTTTTGATGTTAGGGATGGATGTGGAAAGGATGGTTCATATCTAATTCATTGAGAATAATAAATTTTATTATTCATCTATGGAAATTGGATATGATTTGTGTTCTTGGGTGACTAGTGAGGTCTATATTTTAATTAACGGATCAAGTACGTATCAATATTTAGATATACATGTTCCACAAAAAATAATATAAAAATATGTTCATAAATACAATTATTATGTAGATGCTAAAATGAATCAGCACAATCCCAATATAATGAAATCATGTTTCTAGTTTTGAATGTGGAATTGTTGTTCATTGGGATGGGTGATTTTATAATAATTCAGTGTTATTAACTATTGACTAATAATTTTCACAAGTAATTATATACAAAAACCGATAATGAGTTCAAAATTTTCATTTTCAAAAAATGGTGGATTCACAATCAAGATTGAATCATTACTTTTCATTGAAAAATTAGTTTAATGGGATTGATTTGCCCGATAAACCAATTATCCCTCATTTAAAATAATGAGAAAATGATGATATTGTATTTTAGTAGATGGGATAAAAATTAAGATATTATTACACATTCATCTCATGGATTATATGTTGCATTGTTAATATTTGGTTACTACTCACCCCCCCCACCTGCACACCCCCTCCCCACTTGCACACCCCCACTCCCCACCTACATCCTCTAGAATCGTCCCCCTATAGAACCCTTCTTCCCAACCTGCATCCCCCCACCTGCACAACCCCCTCCACACTGGAATGTCCCACCCCGGACAGAGCAACCCCCTACCCACTGGAACAACCCCTCCCCATCTCACCCCCACCAGCCTCACCCTACAACCCCTCCCCCCTCTCATGTATATCCCCCCTGCACCAGCACATCCCCACCTGCATACCCCCACCTGCACACCCCTCCCAACCTACAGATCCCCTCCCTACCTGCACCACCCCCACCTACACACCCACATGCACCCCCCCCCCCCCCCCAACCTGCACATCCCCCACTCCCCACGTCGCCACATTGTCCTCACCTTGCACAACCCCCTCCAACTCCACCCCCACCTACACCCCCCAACCAACCTTCCTACACACCCCCTCCCCAGATGCACCCACCCCCTCCCGACCTACACATCCCCAACTCTACAACTCACACCCAACAGTCTACCTTGTACAACCCCCTCCTCCACCAATGCCCGTTGTATATACCCCTCCACTTGCACACCCCTCCCCCACCTACACCCCCCCCCCCCCCACCCAGCTACACACACCCCTCTCAAACTTCACCCCCCTTCCTAGCAACACTGCCCACCCCCTCCCCACCTGCCAAAAAAATTTGGGAAAACACAACCACATTAACATTTCTATAAAACCATGATTTTTTATTTAGTAAAAATATCCATGTTATTAACATTTTATATGCTGAATCATTATTTTAATTTAAAAATTCGTTTTGAAATATAAATATCATAGAAGAGTCGTTAAATTAAAAACATGTCTACCAAACATCTTTATAAACCATTTTATAATGGAACCAAACCAAACATACATGTATTAACCACAACAAAGATGGGACCACTATGTCATAAATTATTAAACATATACACAATATATAGGTGATCTGGAAATAAATAAATGGGGACCACAAGGAAGTACATTTGGACATCTCCTCATATCCATAAATATCTATCAAATCCTCAACGATTAATAGTGATTTTATTTTTGTGTGTATGGAATTTTAGGTAAGATTCTTTCTCACCTCCCAAAATTTCACTCTCCCCCAACATCTCTGGTATTTGGTCGTTTGGTATTTAGGAACAGTAAAAACATGCCACCAAAACGTAGTGCAATCAATAAGGGAGGGTGGGGAAATTTTTAGAGATTGATTGTGTAGGAATGAAGATGATGAATAATCATGGTTTATTAATTATTTAGATATATTAAATACCTCATGTTACATATAGTGGGTTTCTAGTGATTATATCATTACCCGATGGTTATATTAAATGGATTTTATAAGGTAAATTATAATCCAATGGATCTATTTTCATGTGAATGTATTATGGACTAAAAGAATAGTGGTGAGTAAGGATCCAGGTGAGATCTTATAGAGCTTGGGAATATTTTACCATGAAGTAAGATATTACATTATCTTGGTGGATTGGATTTCTTGATTCCAATGTAAAACATTGATTTTAGAAAACCTATGGGTTGTATAATCTTACATAAATTTGTTTGAATGATTTTGTGGTGAAATTATATATATTGTAATCTATTGATACAATCATGGTTGAGGTATTTTGGTGATGTGACCTACATGAAGGTGAAATATAAAACATATAATTTGTGAATAAGGTCTGAGGAGGACAATATTGATTCATGTGGGATGGTTTTCCTTGGGGGAAATGTGATAGTCAATGGGTTTACAATTTATGATTGATAAATCAGTGGTGGGGTTTTGTAAAGATTCCCAAAGTGGTGTGTTGAGTGATGGTGTTATGATTTAAATGGAAACTATTATGGAAGAAAAGACTATATCTAGTTGCATGATATATTTGGTGACATTATCTTACAACGTGATTTAAATTATTACATGCATCCTGAAATTTATAGATTTCACTCAAATTTACTCATTTTTTCTCCAGATTACTTCCAACCGAGCTCAAAAAGAACGTCTAGGATAATGAAACATTATACCATGATGTATTCATAGAATCATGATCAATAAGATTCATAATTTATCAGCAAATCAAAATATTTTTTGTCACAAATAAAACAACACAATGCATCAAGTACAACATGATGTGTGAATGATATTAGATAAAAAATGATGCCTCATAATGTAATTATTTAAACGAAAATAAATCAGAGAATGATGACTACGAAGTGGAATAATGAAAACAAATAAGCACCAGTTCATTATCCAAGTGTTTGAGGGTATGTAAAAAGAGAATTGTGAAATATCATTGTTACCATTTAAAAATAGAATTCATAGAATCAATACCACCATTTCAAGTCAAGTTGTATTATTTATAGATAAATAAATAAAGACAATGTGACTGACCAAATCACTTATATATTCAGTCACAAGAAATCATTAAACAATAAATGTAAGTAATATCAGTAAAGAATGCAACAGATCACTCTATCACTCATCACCATCACTATCACCACCATTGTCATCAGCCTCATCCTCATCGTCATCATTATCACCATCATCGTCCCTACCCACATCCTCACCCTAATACCCATCCTCATCCTTGGCCTCCTCCTCACCCCCATCCCCCGCCTCGGTCTCCTCCTCACCCTCGTCCTTGACATCATCCGCGTACTCTACCTCTTCCTCTCCATCATCATCGTCGGGATCTACATCGCCTCGACCATAACTAGAACTTCAAAATAGTGCATTATATATTGAACACATCAATCACATATATTTATCACATGTTGTGATGACCTATGGTGGATGTGCTGGACATAAAACATTCAACAGTATCATACACTATGTGTTTTCCCTATAAAACCATTCTTCACATGTGGGGCCCTTTTTTAGCCTCTTCTTCTTATTAGTTAACATGTTCCAATGTGGTTTCACTACAAAGGTTACCTTATGAGTTCAAATACCTCGTTGGGACTATAATCTTTTCATGTCATTAGCGTACTATGCCATGGTGCTCATCTCCCAACATATGATTAATGTGATCATTTGGACCAAAATTTTCAGGTTCTTGGGCATCAAGGGCCTCTAAAGAATCCTGTTAAAAATATAAATAGATTATTTTGTTAAAAAATAGATATTAAAATTTTAAATCAATAATGTAAAACATATAATAAATTGTTGTGTAGGTTTGTTAACCACAGTTCCATATTTTTTCCTTCTACTCGAGTAAAATAGTTTTTCTCGAGGAACACATCCGATAATATTAAATGGTTTCCTCTATAATGACATTAAATCTAGGAAAAAATAATTTAAAATAGGTTACCAATATTGATTTTCATAGAAAAAAATATATTAAAACATTATAAATCTAATAAATTGTTGAGGAAATAATAGAAATTGTCTATTTTAAATAAAACATATAATCCACTTTCTAACTTGCATCCTCTCATGATCTGGAATCATAGTATATCCCAATGTGTAGAGGTATTTTATATATATTTTTTATTTCTTTATGATTATTCCGAAAAAATTTCAATAATACAAAATATAGTATTAATTTAAATCATTAAAATTTTATTTTGAATAACTCAAGGTGACTAATACCTTAAAATTTATAGTCATCTAATGAGTAATCATTTACGGATATTATTCTATGAGATAATCATCTAATCAGGTATAACCTGTCACTATATGCCAACTCTAGCACACCATACGATATAAAATTCATGTCCATAGTCTCTCTAAATCTCACATAAATCCTTTAGACATGTGTTCGTGCACCCTCAGCATCAGAGAAATTAAATCGAAGCTAACAACAAAATATAATTTCATGTAAATTCAAAAATAATATATTACATTAAATAAAGAAGATTACTTTACCAATATTTGTGCCCAAGAATTATCCTTAAATTTGTCTGGAAACTATTTCCATAAGAGCGGGTTGACGACATTGATGTCGGAGTACATTGAAAGCATTGGAAAAACATTTCGACATTATTGCCCTATTATTCAATCATATGATTATCTTCGTAGTCTTCAACCATTGTCTACTTGAGGTCGATCCACAACACACGCATTCATGTACACCCCCTCCCCCACCTCCTATCAGTAGATGTTTCTGTTAAGAAATAAAAAAATATTATTTCAATACTTGTAATATTGAAAATAAATAATGGTATAAAAAATTGTTATGGTGCTACAAATATACCTAGAGTAGTCAGATAAATGGTCGCCGCTGGATCTGTTGAAACTATAGAAACACCCTATACAGGTGGAGTGGGTCCCTTTTCATTCTTCGCGTGTGTAGAATTTGGCTGAGTAGGAGTTGAAGAAGTTGCATTATAGTAGTTCATAGAAAATGAAGAAAAAGTAAAAGAATATGGAATGGATGGATCTCCATGTTCATGATATGGATGTGGAGGGGAAATCATCATCAGATATGGTCTAAATGAGTGAGGAGGCTCAGATTAAAAGGGTGGTGAAAACATGGGAGTCCTAAATATTTTGTGCGACCCTAATGAAACAGCAAGATCAGAATGTGGGATAGCTGGTACGTTAGTGGGAGGGGTAGGGTCTAATCGGGCATGCCGACTAGATATCCAATCTCTCATACCACCCTCCCTCATACCACTGGCATGAGTACTAGGACCACTACTAGGATTCTCATCAAATAACTATCACCTTATTGGTGGATACTGTATTAATGTTTAAAAAAAATTACTCACATGACATTATATATAAAGAATTAGCCTTAAACATAACATAATATTGAATTAAATTTATAATTTAAATTGAAGATATTTTCATGTTTGGAGATTTAATGAAATTTTTATAACTTATACATAACAACTTGAATATTATATGTAGACTCTTCTACTCAGTATCCATTTTTTTCAAAAAATAAATCTCTAAAAAACAATGAAACATGTTTATTTCCATTTTTTAAACGACTTGACTTTTCCATGATCCCATCCTTGACACTATTCCACTTTATGTCCCATGAAATAAATTTCAAAAACATTATATGAGCATAAAAATCTTAGTAAGGGATACATAAAGAAGGAAAAATGTTATTTTTCAAAACAACATGTAAACCATGAATACTTTATCATAAGTTATACATTTCACTTTTATAAAGTAATAAATACTCTTCAATGAATAAAATCTCATTGAATAGCATTTTGTAACAAAAAAATTACCATAAAACCCATAAGAAGCACACATAACATATAAAAGGAAAACATTGGACACCATCATACAAAAATTGAGTAACCATACAGTCAACTTCCACAAATCATTCTTACAAATGTAATAGCTCTACGTCTGACTTTCATACCCATTGAATTAGAGATTATAACGTAACCACTTGTCCTTGGTTTATCACATAACCACCTATCATTTGGTTTATCACATTACCACCCAACAAATGTCCAAGAACCATTATATAATCATCACACATAAAAGATTACTAATTTCAACATTTCAATCATAAATTTTCATTTGCAATCACAAGAAAAAATTTCAAGATATAGAAATAGTCAATAAACATTCAAAAACATTTTTAATAAATAAATAATTAAAAAGGGTTTGTGGTATTTATTTTCCATATTAAAAACATCACAGCTTGTTAAAGAAGCAATATATCAGATAATGCTCATCGCGCCAGAAAGGTCATTCTCACCGTTTATGTAAAAAAGCATTCCCTTCATCATTTAAAAAAGTCTACATATAAAAAAGATTCCATTTGAAAGAAACTCAATGTCAAGGTGGTTTATTATACACCATGTAAAAGTAGTAGGTTCATATTATCAAAACATGCCTCAACGAAAGGAGATTGAGACAAAGTCCCTTACCTCATGTCTGAATTGACTCGGCCGTTCATTAATTTCCTGAATAATAAAATTAAGTTAATTTCTAATTTATTCAGAACATTTTTCAATTTTATTATTCTATTTATTTCACATATCACCACGTTATAAAAATTATATAATTATTTAAGTTAATATCGTTTGTTTTGTCATTATTGGGCAGTTGAGTGGAAAATGATCTTATTATAATTATATTTTTTCCATGTTGTAAAAATTCTATTATCTCCAATATATTATTCATATATATATATCATATACATATGCTGTATATATGTATTTATAATATTCCATAAAATTTGGAGATAATAAATGAAATGCACCATTCATGGAGACTGTAAGTTGTATGTATGCATGAACAATACTTTAATTTTTATTTCATATGTAATGGAAATAAAACATAATGATACATATGTGAATTATAAATATACTATACTATAATATTTTATATATGTTTCATATGATCATTAACTCCATCCTTTATATGTTCCATGTATAGCATGAACGAGTGATATCACTTTGACGGGGTCTGTAGTCTGCGCTTCCTCAAATGAAATTATCATATTTATACAACAAGAAATGAATAAGGTTTTGTTATAAATGAGAATTACATAAGGATGGAGATAAAATAAATCTCATAAATAACATATATGATTATAGTTCCATTATAATGGCCACCAAAAGGGGTGGTAGGAGAAGATTGAAAAATCATCGTATCGTGAGGGAGTACTTCGTTTTCCACAGAAACAATATGTTCTATACCCATTAGACGGAGGTTTGTGTAATTGTAGTCTAGATCCTTCTCATAAAAAAGCCTATTATATTTAGGATACTGGTTTTTTATATAAACAATGTATAAGAAAAGCATATGGAGTGGAATAAGAAATGTAATGGAAAGAAACATTAGAGAAGACGTTACCTCAAATTGGGTAATTCTTTGGATTTATGCCATTGGGCTCTCTTGAATTGCCTTATGACTAGGTTGAGGCTTTAAGGATAAATTTAGGGATGTTGGGAGATTAGTTGGATATAATTGGGACAATCCCAGGGGATTTAGAGGAGTCGGTAAGGGTTAGTGGAAATGCTCTTTTATAAGACAGAGCAACGACTCTTTATGAATGTTTGAAAGTATTATTTTATTTATAAAATTATTTTTGGGTTTCCAAAGATCCAAAACTCATTAAATTATAATACAAGATGAATATACGTCTAAATAAAATCATCCAATAATAATTATACTATTTTTGGATATTTTTAATCCCTATCTTTTTTATTTATCCCTTTTCCACTCTTACTATTTTATCAATTATTTAACACTTTGAGAATAAATATAGTTACCAAATCATGAAATATATCCAATTAAAGAGTCAATAATAAAATTTTAAACTTATGATAACTATTTATTACAAATATTAGATTTGTTTTGTAATTGGATAATATTTATTTACATATTTTATATTTTAAAATACGAATTATGTCTACTTTGACATTATTCGTATCATGATTTTTTAAAAATATCCATTTCTACTTGATTAATTTTAAAAACCACCATTAGTACAAATATACCCTAAAAATAGCATTTATAAAATACGTGGCTTTAATCAAAATAACCAGATTAAAATTATTTTAGCATTTATAATATCATTTATTTGAATCCTTTATTAACGAACCAATCACTACATAATCATTGTGTCATAATTAAATTTATTTATTTAATATATAATTTTTTTAAATAAAATACCATAATGTAGTAATTTGTTTTATATTTCCAATAAATATTTAAAATCGAAGATGTCACTTATATAACCTCATATAAAAATTGGTTTAGTAAAAGATATATTTTTAGGTAATATTTTCTTCAAAATTAAATTAAAAGTAATTAAAGTTAATTTTCACACACAAGTGGATACATGGGGTCCTAAAATCATCCATTGGATGACCATGGTCATAAATATTTTATCCAATAGGGTTAAGACACAGTGTAGGGTAATTATAATATTATTTATTACCCTTATTTACAAGATTTACCCGTTAACCATTGTAAATAATTTTTTTACTAAAGTTAATATTCATAAGGTTTAAAAATAAATGTTACCTATTTACACAATTTTTACCTCATGATTCCAAATATGAAATCCATTTTTACATGTTCAAAACATAGAAGCTACATTAATAAATTTATAATTAATTACTATTGTCAAAACTAAAAAGCGTGTTTTTAAGAAATATAAACTATCAAAATAATGATATGTGTTTATCTCTAATTAAATATTTAACTTACTTACAATGACCAAAATTAAATTAAATAGTAAAAGAATAATCTAATTATACTTTAAAATAAATTTAAATTTCAATCTAATCATAGAAATAAACTCGATAAAAAGACTATTTGACTTAAAATGTAGTATTTTCACTATTCATTAAAAATGAACGTTATCATAAAAATGAAAAAACTTTTTCCAAAGTAAATTTTTATGTCTTACTTCTAAAGAGGAAATTAATTTTTTCAAATCAAACATATAAAAGTAAAAAAAAAACTATATTTAAAAGTGGATCACCATCAAAAGGTAGTAAAAATATCTTTTTAAAGTATTAGAGTAATTGGGCATAAAATTGGATTTATTCCCGTTTTAAGCCTCTAAATTTTATTGGATAAATGAAAAAATTAACAAACATGTTTATTCATAATATGGTTAGTTCTGTTCATTCCTACCAACAAACATATATGTGTTAACTACAATTTAAAATAATAGTATATTATTATTTATCTCTATGACTCAGCCTTTTGTGCAACATGAGAATTCAGAGAAACTCCTTATGGTGTGTCATGTATGCCATCGAAAATATCACTTGTTTTAATGTAAAATTAATATTTAATTCAAAAATATTAAAAAATTTGAAAATATCATATAATTTATTTACCTATGATGTTACATCCTTCCCCATTTTGGAAATTATGTCCTCAAAATTTTATTCACTAATCAAATAAGTGTGAGTATTTATCTCTCATAGAATTTTTAGATTCTCATGTTGCCTCTTTAATCATATGTTTTTTCCACAAAAAATTTCCTAATGGATTACCTTATTCCACAACACTTTCTTTCTATAGTCAATAATATGGACTCATTGTTCCTAAAAAGAAAGATTCTCTTCTAACTGAACTACCTCTGGACTCAAAATATGAGATAGATGAAGCATATACTTTCTCAACATTGAAACATGAAAATATTTAGTACCTAGGATAACCATGGATGTAAATCCACTTTTTAGTTTACTGATCCAACATTCATCATAATTTCATAAGGTCTAATTAACTGTGGACTCAACTTCTTCTTCTAACCAAAACACATCACACTTTTCTATAGAGAAACCTTGAAAAAGACATGATCAGAAACCTCGAATGAATGATCATTCCTTCGGTTATCTTCATCACTTTTCTACCTACTCGGAGATGTTCTCTTGTGATTCTGAATCAACTAATCTTTTCCTACCATCTCTTCTACCAATTCTAGTCCAATAAACTTTATTTAACATATATCATCCCAAAAATCATTTGTTGGACACCACGTTATATATAATTCCACAAATGGTGCCATCTGTATAATGGAATGAAAATTGTTATTATAATAAAAATAAACCAAATAAAGAAGTTGGTCCCAACTTCCCCAATAATCCATCGAAAAAGCACACAGCATATCTTCCACTGTTTTAATTGTTCGTTCTGACTTCTAATATGATTGATAATTAAAAGTGGTACTAAAATTTAATTCAGTACCTAATGACTTCTGAAGGCCCCTCCAAAAGTTAAAAGTGAAACTGAGATCACGATCAGATATAATGGATAGGGTAACTCTATGTAAATTGAATTTCTATATAATTTATATTCGATAAATTTGAGCTCGAGATAGAGAATTTTGAAGAGGATGGTAATGAAAAGATTTATTAAATCGATCAACAATAACCATGATTATATTATTACATTAAGATTTATTCAGTAATCCAAAAACAAAGTCCGTGGATATATTTTCCCATTTCCACTTAGGCACTAGTAATGGTTGATGCTTCCATTTCAATAACACCCTCTTTGCATCAACCTATTGAAAAGTCAAACACTTCACAGTAATGTCTGAAATATAACTATTCATTCCATCACCCCAGTATTACTCGTGAAGATTTATGTACTTTTTAGTACTTTAAGGATGAACTGAAAACAGAGAACCTTGAGATTTACATTACAACACATTCTTTAATTGTGAATCACAAGGCACAGATAATATCTTTAAAAAACTCAAAACAAAAATTTATCAATGTTAAATTCAGGTTAATTACCCTTTAGAACCATCACTACCGTTAATTTGAAACTCCCTATCTTCTTTCTGCACTTGCTTTATTATGTCTACTAGAGATGATTTCACTACCACCTGAAACCAAACAAAGGAATTTCATGAACCAACAAATTCTATTCCAAATTTCATCAAATCATTAATAAAAGTTTATTGTTCCAGACATTGCATGGTTAATGTAGTATTACCATTTCTGCTCAAATTGTTAGCCACATTATTTTCCTTTATTGGATGGTAATGTATCGTGCAATCAAAATCATTGATTAATTCTAACCATCTCCTCTGTCTCATGTTTAATTCCTTCTAAGTGAATATATAATTCAAAATTTTGTAAACAATATATAATTCACACTTTATGGAACACAAATGATGCCATGGAATTTTCTATGCAAAAACAACAATAGCTAACGCTAATTCATGAGTAGGGTAATTTAACTCTAGATATTTAATCTGATGTGAAGAATAAGAAATTACCTGATCATTATGCATTAGGACACAACTAATTCCATTAGATGATGCATCACTATAAATAACAAACTCACCATCTTCCCAAGGTAATCCCAATACTAGAGCTTTCACCAATCATAATTCCAATTCCTAAAAACAATCATCACATTATTTGGTCCATATAAACATAACACCTTTTCAAGTTTACATAGTCTGTGGGTATGATAGCTGTGAAAATTTCTCAAAATACCATATCTAATAGCCTACCAAACCAGGAAAACTATGAATCTTAGTTATATTTGTTGGTCTTTTCCATTCTACAAAAACATTTATTTTATCAATATCAATAGTTATGCCATTTTTTTAAATAATGTGTCCAAGGAATGAATATTTTTGTAACAAAAACTTAAACATCCTGAATTTCCCATAAAATTTATTTTCTATTAAGGTGTTTATGGAAACCCTTAAATGAAATTAGTTTTCCCTTTTACTATTGGAATATACTAAAATATAATTAATTAACACAACCACAAACTTATCCATGGACTCAAGTAAAATTATATTCATAAGATCTATGAATATAGTGGGTGCATTTCTTAGCCCAAAAGGAATAACTAAAAATGCATAATGGCCATATCTAGTACGGAACACGGTGTTCAAAACATGTTCTTCCTATACTTTAAGCTGATGGTACATTGACCTCAAGTGAAACTTCAAATAATACTATTCTCCCAAGACCTGATCAAACAAATCATCGATATGTGGAAAAGAATACATGTTATTAAATGTGATATTATTCAATGCTCTATAATCAATTCAATGTCTCATTGAACCGTCATTCTTTATAACGAACAAGACTAGAGAACCCAATGGTGATGTTCTATATCGAATTAAATATTTATCTAACAACTCCTACAATGGTTTCTTTGACTCTAAAATTTAAATTTGATCCATTCGATAGGTGTATTTTAAAATTGTCTTATAATAAAGAACTGGTTCAACATTAATATCAACTTATCTATTAGGTAAAATACCAAAAAAACCCATCAGGAAAAACACCAAGATACTCATTTACTACTGGAACATCCTTTATCTGAATAGTTCCTTTGTTTTCATCAATATGTAAAAGGTAATTTTCATTTCCATATTTCACTAGTTTCTAAGCTTCCTGATATGTTATCAGAGATAAGGGTTCATTCATGTACACACACTAAAATTCATTTTGAAAGTAAACCTATTAATCTCTATAGTCAATCTCATCATGGTAATCAAAAATCCAATCCATTCCCAAAATAACATCAAAATCTTCTAGAAGGAAAAAAGTTTTGCAGGTAAATTATTTCAAAAAACAAGGATATAAAGATTCTTAAATTTTCATTTTCCCTAAAAATTTTCCCCAAGTGTTTTATTCACAATTTCATGATTCATATCTTGAGATAGACTTCCCAATTTACTATGAAATTCTCAAAAAATGAATGAATGTGTAGATACTGAATCAAACAACACATTGTTATAATATGAAAAAACAAATTACCTGATACCATTTCATTTGAAGGTCCCACATTAGATGTAGTGGCAGAAAATTAGTTTTCCCCGCCCTTCTGTAATTGATATGTCTTGCTTCCACCGGGGGTAATCATCTTTGAACACACATTGGCATAATGTACAAACTCATTGAAACTAAAAAATCATACCGTTGGATTTTCATTGCTTGCTTGATCATATTCATTATAGTTACAATAAATATAACAAGTATTACTATGCTGGAAGCAATTTCTAGATTTTGAGAGACATTCTCCAGGATTATTTTTTCCAAACTTCTCATAAGATGAAAAGTTTATTTTCATACATACACGATTCTTTGATTAATTCTTTCCCTTTCATATTAACCATACCTCGTCTTTTTCATCCTCTCTAGGAAGACATTATCACCATGAAACTTCATTTCTACCTTCTTGGAACATCTAAAAAATTTATCATAGAATTTGAATTTATGAGAGGTTAATTCTCTTTGAAATCATAGATTCAGTCCTGAGTAAAATTGATTTATCTTAATATCCAGATTTCAGATGAAATTTAGAGCATAACTTCCCAGTCGAGTGAACTTTTCATCGTAAGGATCCACTAAATCATACTCCTAACTCAATTATTTGAATTGTGTTTCCATCCTCTGTTGAACAGCCATAGGAAAATATATCTCAAGAAACATACCTTTGAATTCATCCCAAAAAACATCATCAATCTCTTCACTGTCCCTGATATTTTTATCAAATAACCACCACTGGTCTACTCATCCTTCAAAATGATATACAAAAATAATAACCTTTTGATTGTTTTTACAACCCATTTAATAATTGATATTTTCCCTGGCATTGATCCACAATTTATCTTGAACAGGGTTAGATGAACCTCTGAATGATTGGGGATGTTGCCTCATGAAATAATATACTATTGATATGTTTCTCTATGGTTGATCTGGATGATTGATTAGTCACTAAAAATGTCTAATATTAATTGTTAATATCTTTATATTAATTGTTCCAAAGTCCATAAACATTGTTTTTAGTGCATTACATAAATAGAACTTCATTTCTCATAAAAAATGCAATTCATGTTTAAAATGAAAATTTGTGCCCAATCATTCATTAAATTGTGTACAACATTATATTAATTTTCTGAATTTTCAATTTTGGGATATTATTTATCACATTTTTTGGAACATTTTATCTTTTAGGTCCAATGGATGAATCCCAAAGGATGATGGAGAATTTTGCGCCTGAAGGCAGAAACTTGCTGGAAAAAAGCATAATGGGCCTAAGGCCCATCAAACAAATGTGGGTCCCACTACCTAAGCCCAATGAATCTAAAATTTATAAAGTAGAAAGATAAAAATATGAGACTCATTTTATTCAACTGTGGCCAGAGCTAATTCTGATTTTATCATGATGATAAAGGGATCTGAAGTTGAGATTTAAATGGTGGACCCGACATTAATGCACAACAAGCCGTCCCACAATTTCGACTATAACATCCAAAAGGCTGAGATAAAGTTCTTTAAATTTTTAAAGATCATAGAGGACATATGAATGAAGATATTTCTCTTCTACAGACCCTATTTATTCGGCCTTTTTAAATTTCTAATTCACACGTCAATGTGGTGGACGAATCTGGACAGTTTTCCGGGTCAAATTAGAAACATCAATTTCCTTTTGATTATTCACCCTCCATTTGACTCTATTAATTGTTGGGGGTGAATTAATTGTTGGGGGATGTACCTAAGGCTCCTAATATGCCTATATAAGGAGATAGTGGTGAAGGGAATACGTGTGGATATTTTTCATATCATCTTTTGTTGCTTGTTTCATTGTAAGGTTATGCTTCCAAATTTCCTTTGTAATGTTTTCCATTTCCATGTAAGTTTCATTTTTGTATCTTTATGTTCTTAATCAACATAATTCAATTCAATATTTTCCATTTATTTTATTAAAACTTTATAATCACAAAGCACACTTATATCTCTGTGTTGTTGTGAGTTAGTTCACACATAGGTGTGAATTTCATTCACACACACGGAGGAGTGCTCGTTGTTTTCGCGGTTTTAATATCTTCAATCCAATTCTTGTTAGCCATATTCCGCCCACCATTGAGAGTATACCATCAATGGAGGGATAAACCCTTAATGGGATTATATTAGGAGGATTCAAAGGCTGTATTTAATGTTATTTTATGAATGAATTGTTGTTAATTGGATAATTAATTTAAGACATCTGTTCTTCAATTATTTCTACTCTTCATCTTTACTGTGTTTGAGCGAACTAAATTCAATTACTATATGACTATATACCTCGAGGAGATCATGAATTTGGTTTTCTAAGTGTATACGGGATAAGTAATTGTGTTTAGTAAGCACCAAACCAGAAAATGATGAAGGTAGTGTTATTTTTGAAGAATGGATTCATCAAGAATTAATAAAACCATAATTGTTTAAAGAAGTATAATTCATTCAACCCACCCTAAGAATAATCCTAAGATCAACCCATTTAATTTGAATTGAATTCACTTAGGTTTATTAGTGTTCTTTATACCCATCCAAAATCAAAACCAAAGTTGGCTACTTCATAGCCCATCCTTCACCAAATCATAGCGCCTCAAGGTTACTTCTTCGGTCCCTGTAGACTCGACCCCTACATGTACTACATCGATCGATTTAACCAGTAGGGTAAATTTGGGCGCAACCAAATTTTGGCACCGTTTCTGGGGACCATGTAAGTTCCTTAGACCAAAAACCTTCTTTTCTTACCCCCATTCTTCTATTCTCATCCCAATTCTCTTATCTTTTCCCTTTCTCGCTTTTTTTTCTTTTGGCGCATGTCCGCCTACACCCGCGATAACTCAAACAGATTAGTTAGGGTGGATACTGCTAGGGATGGGGAGTCAAGCACTAAAAGAGCTCTATTTCCTTTATATCCAAATCTTACTAATACTCCATATTCAGACGTTGAGTTCGATACAATGGAGAATCTCCCACAAAACCAAATCATAAACCGTGGAGGGAACCAAAATAATGGGAAAGACCATAACATGGGAATTGTTGCAGACCCGACCATGAATGACTATCTCACACCAACCTGGACCAATGCACCCTCATGCATTAGGCATGATAACATAGGATATGCCCAATATGTTTTCAAACCCCATGTCCTGAACCACATTCCAACCTTTCATGGGATGGAGTCTGAGATGCCTTACCTTCATGTTAAAGAATTTAATGACATTGTCAAAACCATGTTCCCACCAAATCAAATTGAATCTGCTAAAATGAGACTTTTCCCTTTTTCCTTTAAGGACCAAGCAAAGAATTGGTTAAAGAATTTGAGATCAACATCCATTCACTCTTGGGACCAACTTTAATGAGAATTTTATAAAAAATACTTCCCCCATCACAAAACAATTGCACTTAAAAAGAGCATATGAAAATTTTTTGAAAGAGAGGGAGAAACATTCTATGAAACATGGGAAAGGTTCAAGGACACATTGAACATGTTACCGCACCATGGTTTCTTAATCCCAGAACAAGTGAGAATTTTCTATGAATGGTTGGGGCCCGGAAACAAACAATTAATTCATATGATGTGTAATGGAACCTTCGAAAACAAATCCCCAAATGATGCTTACGAGTATCTAGAAAATCTTGCTGAACAAAACCAAACATGGGGAACATAACCATACTATGAGAAGCCACCCAAATCTGGAGGAATGTACAATCTTGGAGAAGAAGAAAACCTTAGAGAAAAACTTGATGCACTCACGAGGAAAGTTGAGGAGATTGATCTTAAGAAGGTCCACAAAACCCAAACTGTTGAGCTTGTTTGTACAATTTGTGACAAGAATGACCACAAGACTGATAATTGCCCAACCATTACTTCCATCAAGGATGTTCTTTTAGGAGTACCACCAGAAGAAGTTAATGCAATGAACTTTCAAAAGACACAATTCACGAACACCTTCAATCCAAGGTATAATGACCATCCGAGCTTTCGTTGGAAGGACAATCAACAACCAACACAAAAACAATGTATCATCCCATACCCTCAACAAAACTTTCAACCTCATAATCAGTTCCAACCACAACCGGTCCAATTCCAACATCCTCATGTCCAATATCAACAACCGATCCAACAACCAAAGTATCCTCCTGGGATAAACCCACAAGCTTAATCACCAACCCAAAATGTTCCATAAAGCCTACTAGAACAACTGTGCAAACAAATGGACAAAATGAACTCAGAATTCACATCCATTAAACAAGAACTTCAAACAATAAAAACTGGAAAGGCACCCATGCCCACACAGGCCATTCCACAACAAATATCAAGGGTAGAGACAAGTTTCACTCAAACAACTCACGAACAACTAAAGGCTGTGACAGTTTTAAGAAGTGGGAAATCAATTGAAAAACCTGAACAGTTAAGTCAGAAACCATGTGAAGCATCAAACTCTAATGAAAATTCAAATGAACTACAACATCAAACTGAAGAAACTGATAATAATGTGAATGAAACAACACTTCAACAAACAACTCTACAATCACTATTGGAAAGGGGGTCTATCCCCACACATCTATCCCCACGGTTTGATAAACTGTGGGTATAGGCCTTGTTTGTTTATCAATACCCAAGGTTTTTTAAAACCGTGGGTATTCAATCCCCAATTTCATCGGTTCTTCTCACTCCGTCTCACGCCTGTTCTCCTCCTCACTCTCATGCTCCCCCGCTCGAACCCCAGGTTCCAGACCTCCGCCTTCGGCCCTCTCCCCCCCTCCCCGACCACTGCCTCTCGACTATCCGACCTCCGCCTCCCAGCCCTCTACTCCCCTCTCCGACCTCCGCCTCCTGGCCATTCGACCTCCGGTACCCGGCCATCTCATCCCCACTCCGGACTCTACAACCGCTCCCGACCTCGACCTCCCGGCCTGCATTTCCACATAAACATCTCGGCCTCCGCCTCCCTTCCTCCAGCTCCAGCGACGTGCCCCTTCCCCCTGTAGGATCCCTCTCCTCCAGCAACGTCCCGGACGATTCATTGCATTTAGGTTTGTAATTTTTTCTCCTTGATTTTTTTTCTCTTAGAATTTTTGGATCTATTTTTTGACTTAATTATAACAAACTTCAATATTTTAATTACACTTTCTTTGGGATCAATTGTAAATTCTTCAAAATCTTCAGCATCATCTTTTAATAAACTCATATTATCTCTTCATATTTACATGAAGTTATTCCTTCACTGATATAGTGGTAGAACATCCAATGAATGAAATCTATTGTGAAACTTCAATTCATCATATTTTTATATCACTTTTTAAGTGTTTCATAATTTTATTTATTAGAGATTTAGTTCTGCACACAAAAGACAACTATAATAATACTTCAATTTAAATCAATATTATTAAAAAGTGTATTTGTGTATCCACTATGGGTGGTGAATCAAGTTGACCTGTTTTATTGAATTATTTTGTACTTAAACTCTTAAAATTTTTAATTCCCCTCTCAATAATTCAACCCCTTCTACTGTTTAGGATATTTACATATCTGTTTCATTTTTTCCCAGCACAAAATAGCACATGAAATATAGAATATAAATTAAATATTAGTATAAGTTATTTTCACAAGGTTCTACCCTTAGTGTGGGTTATGACATCTTTACTGAGTTCATGAAAAGTCTGATACACTTATTTCCACTAATATATGAAGTGGTATAATGGGGTGGGTATTATCATAGAATTAAGTGTAGGTATATTTAATTTTCCTAAAGGATATCTCTTAAAAATACTTTTACAACCTCCCATTGTGTTTTATTTCTGGATCTTTCTAGTTTATAATATTTTATTAAGCTACTAAACAAAATCACAAAAATAATACAACATTTCATTACCTTAAGTGATCTGATATTGTTCCACAACCAGAGTATTTGGTAGGCTTAAAATAATCCCCTAATCTATATGAAAACTCATTTCTGAAAATAACGTAGTAACATAATTTTACACAAAATCTAGAACACTGGTCTTCCTCAACTATTAATCCAACTATGATATTAAAAATCTAGTAGATCCTCAATATCTAAGAGTCTCTCAATAGATGAATGATAACAGAAGTAAAATTTTATCCAATTAGTAGATCCTCAAGCCTTGAAGGTCCCCAAAATTCTGCTCAATTACACTCCTCCAGTGAGTTGAGAGCCTTAATATATATCTCATAAATCTACTATCAACTTTGTTAGAAATGGATAATTTGATCAATGATAGAATCTACTAACAATAGTGATTTATTTTATCCTTTTATCAGTAAAAATATGTTTAACCATGAATGTCACAAATCATTAAGAAATATACAATTTTAAGATCCAAATCCTAATTTTCTACATACATGCATATATGATCATGTGTTTTCCTCAATAAGAACTCCCCATCACACAAAAACCTCACAATGTTTCATGATTCATGGTCACTCACTCTTCAACCCTGAAACCTATACTTTCATTTATTATACATGATTACACAATAACTACAAAAAAAATTCATCCCTATGCATTCACCTTTCATACACTTCTTACAACTTGGTGCATTATATACCATTCATGCGATACTAAAAATATAGCCTTTCTTATCGTGATAGAAGCATAATCTTCATACTAAAACCCCATGATGAACATCTTTCTTCAATGTCCACTTGGGAATGACTTTTTTTACTTTTTTATTTAGTTTACATCTCAAGGTAGAACATTTTTCCATTTTTCCTACTTAGTCAATAATGGACTCCTCTTGCCATTAAATATGTTTTTCTAGCTACTAATATGCTTTGATTAATTTAATAATGAAATTGATTGTAATGAATTTTTTAAATATGATTTACATTGTTGACTGAAAGATATTTTTTTCTTAATATAGAATGGATAGAAGCTGGATGTATCGTGCCGATCGGATTTCAACCGAGTTTCAAAATAATTTGGAGAATTTTTTAGATTTTTCATTTAACAATGCGTCAAATGGAGGTTGTATACAATGTCCCTGTTATAATTGTGTTGGAAGACCATGGTTAAGATGAGAAGAAGTTAGTTACCATTTAACGAAATTTGGATTTCAAGCAAACTATAATGTTTGGTTTCACCATGGAGAGATGAGCCAGTCTTCGACTGTTCATAAACGAAATGAAAGAAGTGGCATGGAGAATTTGATATTTGATCGGTTTCCATATGTGCATCATTTCGAGAGAGACTGTATGCCGGTGCAAGAAGACAATGATATTAGTAGACATGAGGAAAATACTGAAGGCGATGATGTTGAGAGAGTGAAAAATTTATTGGATGATGTAAGAACTCCAGTATATCAAGAATGTACTAAAATGACTAAGCTGGAATTTTTAATGCGGTTATATCATGGGAAAACCATGTATGGGATTTCTAATACCTCCATTGATTATATTCTTACATTTTTGAAGGATTTTCTTCCTGATGGTGTAGATATTCCCTCAAATCATTACATAGCATGGAAGTTAATTAAGCAGCTTGGATTTGCTACTAATAAAGTCCATGCTTGTCCGAAAGATTGCAGTTTATTTTTGGAGGAAACAGCTGACCGTAATGACTATAAAGTATGTGGTACATTATGATGGAAGACAAATGCAGATGGAACACCATCTCGTGTGCCACATAAAGTCATGTGGCACTTTCCATTGATTTCCAGACTTCAAAATCTATTCATGTCTCCAGAAATCTTAGCCAATATGCGATGGCACGATGTTGAGAGAATTAAAGGTAATGATGAGCTAGTCCATCCTGCAGATGGATTAGCATGGTGGACATTTGATTCACAACATCCTGATTTTGCAGTTGAGGTGCGTAATGTCATATTGGGCCTATCATGTGATGGTTTTAATCCGTTTGGTCAGATGCTTACTGCTTATAGCACGTGGCCGGTTTTTATTCATGTTTATAATCTTCCTACGTGGATGTGTATGAAAAAACCATTCACTTTCTTGAGTATACTGATTTCTGGACCTTCATATCCTGGTAATGATATAGATGTCTACTTGCAGCCTTTAATAAGAGAATTGAAACAACTTTGGGAATTAGGCGTGAAAACATTTGATGCTTCTTCAAAGAATACGTTTCATATGCCTGCTTCCCTTCTATGGACCATAAATGATTTCCATGCCTATGCAATGATGTCTGGGTGGAGCACGAAGTGAAAATTATCATGTCCCATTTGTATGAAGAATACACGATCAAAAGGCTTAAATATTGTCGTAGTTTCAGTTTCATGGGGCTTCGTCGATTCTTTCCAATGGATCATCAATACAGGAAGAATCGTCGGAGGTTTTATAATAGTGTTGACACTGAAGAACCACCTAAACGTATGTATGGAAGTGATGTGCTTAATGAATTGAAAGATTTCAGCTTTTCATTAGGGAAAGGTCAGTTGAAATCTCAAAAGAGGAAGACTGCTGATACTCAAGTAACTTACAATTGGAAAAAGAGAAGTATTTTTTTTGTGTTTCCATATTGGTCTACTAATTTGTTACGTCATTGTTTAGATGTAATGCATATTTAGAAAAAATATATGTGAAATGTTGCTTGCAATTCTTTTGAATATTAAGGGGAAGACCAAAGATGACTTCCGATCTCGTCGGGATTTATTGGACTGGGGTATTCGACCAGAACTACACCCTGTTTGTATCGGTGAAAACAAATGGAAAGTTCCCTGTGCTTCTTATGTGATGACACCGACAGAGAAAGATCAGTTTCTGGCAATATTGGAGAATATCATGGTTCTGGATGGTTAGTCCAGCAACATATCTAAACGAGTCAACAGAAGACATTTGAAATTGAAATCCCTAAAAACTCATGATTATTACATCATTCTTCATGAATTGAATCCAATAGCAATTTGGAATTTGCTACCCAAAAATGTAAGAGTGACGGTGATTCGCTTGTGTCATTTTTTAGAGACCGTTGTGCTAAAAGGTTATCCAAAGCATTATTGATAAAAATGCAGCAAGAGGCACCATTAATTCTGTGTGAGTTGGAAAAAAAATTTCCTCCATCCTTTTTCACTTGCATGATGCATTTAACAGTTCATCTTCCAACTGAGACACTTCTTGGGGGACTAGTCGCTTTTCGGTGGATGTATCCCACTGAAAGAAATATGTGCACAATGAAATCATATATCTGAAATAAGAATTATCATGAAGGTTCCATTGTGAGGAGTTATCTGGCCCAAGAATGTATGGATTTTCTTCAATGTATTTGTCCGATGTGACCACAAGACATAATCGACCAATGAGAAATGAAGATGAGAAGTATGAGGAAATTCAACCCTCGTTTCCATCTCTTCCTCAAACAGGTGGAATTGTCGGGTTATATACATTGGTTATATTGAGCTTTGAAGAGAAGAATATGGAACATCGTACAATCTTGTTTAATTGTGGTTTGTTCGATTCTTATATCAAGTAAGTAATTTGAATATCTATATGTCATCTCATACGATATCATATCACATATACCTTATACTATTATTATCATTTTATGTAGGGAACATAAACAAATTATAGGTAGAGTTCATCGATATTTTCCATTGAGAAGGAGAGAGGCTATACATAGCCAAGAGTTCCCAGCTTGGTTGAAATCAAAGGTATGACCATTACTTTAAATACCTTAAAATATATATATGTTTAATTATATTAGTCATATGTATTCTAGGTATTGATTTTACCTACTGAGTTCATTTCTCAAGAATTAAGAGCGTTGGCTTTTGGTCCCAATTCTTTTGTTCGTGACTGAAAATCTTTAATAATCAATGGATATAAATTTGTTACAACCGATAGAGCAATGAAAATGAGAACACAACATGATGGCATTATGTTAACCGCTGGAACGGATTGTTATGTCAGTGCATCAGATAGTCGACCTCGATATGAAGATGTGTATTATTATGGACTGGTTGAGAAAATATTGTTATTGGATTACTACTCTCAAGGTCGAGTCACTATGATGAAATGTAAATGGTTTGATTCAATGACGCAAAATGGTACATTTATTTATGATTGTGGATTTAGAGTTATTGACATGAGTCGATTCTTGCGTACTGATGAACCATACATTTTGGCATTAATGGAAAAACAAGTGTTTTATGTGAAAGATCATTTGAAACCTGATTACGGTATCATTAATGAAGTAATCCCAAGACATATTTTTCATGATGCTGGAGATGAAATTTTCACTATTGATGCCCCCATCGGTGTTAGCCAAAATACTATATTTGATGATTCAAATTGTCCCATTGTGAGAGATGATGTTGAACCTGAGGTGGTGGAGGGTAGTATATAACAGCAACCATATATATTCAGAGTTCATTCAGTTTAACTTGATGTGAGTCTCTCAGGTTGGTACTAATGAAAATACATTGATTTAGTTTTAGTTTTGAATGATATGTCTGTTTTACTATTGTTTGGTTTCATTTCATTTAATTATATTTATTTCAATTCAGAAAACTCGGTTTAAATGTGGTTTTAAAAATTGTATAACTTGGTTCTAAATTATCATTACTGAAAAATGTTATGACATTATTTGTCTTGTTTGACTTCTAAGTTGTATGTATGATTTGTAAAAATTGTTGCTAAAAAATATTTATTTCATTTTTATGCAGATTATGAAGAAAACTACAAAAGCTTGCAAGAAGAGATTATTTGATGTTGATCCTGTTAGACGCGACCCTGAGTTGTCTTCAGTGAGTATAATAATTCTAATATTTATCTTCTGCATTTCATATAATGTAATCTTCATATTTTTGATCAATTTTTTTAGGGATATATAACTCCAGAGTGCCCACTTTCCACTATGGGACCGAGCAGGGATTCTCCTAGGCCTAGGCGGAGCTCCCGTCTTACCACTCCCCCCACTGACCCATCATTGGACATCCCATCTACCACACATGTACACCCTCCGCTTGAGACCCTTGGGATGTTACCATACATGCCGCCATCATCATCCCATTTACCCTCTTTTTCCCATTCCATGTCCATGCCGACTCGACCGATGTTCTCACCTACACAATTTCCATATCCATTCATGTATCCCCAGACTTACTACGCATATCCTGACATGTCTGCACCACCTCCTTTTCCTAACATCCTTCCTACACATATTGAGTCTGTTCCTTCAGTTTCTACACCTATTCATGAAGATCAGCCGGAGCATGCTTCGGAACAGATATTTCCTTCGGAGGATGCTGATCCAGCACAGTCTACAGATGCCTCACAGTCTATTCAGGAGCCTGCATCAGGTGTTTTTATAAATCTTTCAAAATATAGCATTTCACTTATGTCCTATTGTATTGTCACTTAACTCTTCTCTTTTCACCTCTTATCTTATTTAGTGGGATCTTCTAGTAGGCGACGTGGACGCACTCGAATGCGGGATGCCTGGAATCGTGAAACTCAGATTATAGTGGATTATAATCCTCAAAATCAAATGGTAGGTAAAAATGCTAAGGAGTGTAGAAGTTTCATGGCTACTTTAGCCAAATATCATGATATCGTTCCAGTGGAACCGGTCTCATGGAGACATATCAGTGCTGACATCAAGGATAGGGCATGGGCACAGATATGGTTATGGAAATTTTATAAATTTATATTTATATTAGTAATGTATTTATGTGACTTAACATGTTCGTTGCAGAGTCGATTTAACTTTCCTTACGGTGAAGATGCCAAAGCTGCTTGGTTGAGTGATCATGGAGAGTATTGGCGGTTATAAAAACATGAGTTATATATTGGTTGGAGGAGTAGAGTGGGTACTGAGTTAGAGGGTGTACCCACAAACCCCGACTGTCCAAAAAGTCAATATCAAAAAATGACCGCACATTAGAAGACTGAACGGTTTAAGGTACTACCAATTTTTAATGATTTTTATATAAAAATTTAATTATTATTACTTGTATTGTTTTTTTGTTTCTTAGGTAGTGTCAGAGAGAAACAAAAAAAACAAAAATAAAATGACATATTTACACACATTAGGGCGCACTACAATTCCCGAGCATGAGAAACAACGGGTACATTCATCTGAATTAAAACAATGTCCTTATTTATAACATGTCATCATAATTTATTCATGCATTCCCTTGGTTAGTCTATTTATCCTAGAAATCACATCTTATACTAGGAGAAGACTTGTCTATTTTTTCTAAACAAGTAGTATATTTCCTTGAAACCCATTTCAGAAAACCATTTCAGAAAACCACCAATTGGTTATGACTGCCATTTACCTCAATGTTTGTAGGTATTTGTTGCAACTCACTTCAATCCAATTTTTTTCATTTCTCATATATGGTTGTAATCCAAATTTGTGCATTTCTCATATGTAGCAAGCTGTATTGGGGATTGAAGGTCCTGTACCTCATGCCAAATTATTCTACTCCAGTAGAAAAAAAAGATGGAACTACAGTTAATTCACAAACACAAGACAAAATTGTATGTTTTTTTATTTATATTTCAAACATTTATATGAAATTCATAATTTAATTTTTTTATAATTTCAACAGTCTGCCTTGGAGGTCATGGATGAAAAGGAAGCTGGAAACTTAGGGCCAAATGATCATTTGAGTCAGGTGTTAGGTGTGGAGCATCCAGGAAGAGTCTGTTGTAGACCAAGAAAAAACATTGTCTGCTCTAGGTATTGGTCATCATCGGAATCCTCTAAGGCCTCTGAGTTGGAAAGCTCTGCTGAATTAGTTGCAACAAAGAAAATGGTATTAGAGGAGCGTGAAAAAATTAAGCTAATGAATGAACATTTCATGAATGCAATGTCATTTTTGATTCAGTTACTACCATCAGAGGCTGTTTCCACTTTTCATTCATGTATGGCATCAATGCACTCATTAAATTATGCCTCAAGTGTTTCCCATGAGGGTCCTAGTGGCGGTCAGGGTGGTGGTGATGGAGTTGGTGAGGATGTTGGAGCTGGTGAGGATGTTGCTGACGCTGTTGTTGGTGATGAGATTGCTGATGATGATGCTAATGGTGTGGTTGGTGATTATGTTGTTGATGATGATGATGATGTTGGACATGGGGATGATGATGATGGTGATGGGGGGGATATAAATCCCCTCCATTTTTGACTTAGCATAGAGACTTCTGTTGGAGTTTTTTTTTGTATTGGTGGACTGCTGTATGTGAATTTCTTGGAAAGAAGCCTCCATGTGAATTTCTTGTATGTGCATTCCCTTTGTTTTCCATGCCTCCAAGATTATTTCCCTACACCTAGGCACAACCAACCAAGCGTTATCAAACTTAAAGGATAATGGTTTCGACCTCATTATACTAAAACAGAGGTCAACCAATATTGGGTTATGATTCAAATGAATTCTTAGAAGAATCATTCTAGAAACATCCATCATATCGCTTCTGTCATCCATCTGCACATGGCACCTATCTAATTTACTTTTCTACCTCCTACTTAGATTGTATCTTCTCCAAGTAAAATCCACACCAGAAATGGGAACTTCCTTCAACCTACAATGATAAATGCAGGAAGAAAAGTCTTTAGTTAAGCTCTACAAAAATAACTCCCAGTTTTCTCATCTAGCCACAAAATGGTATTAAAGTCGCAAAGAAGAATCCATCTAGTATACATGTTGTTAGAAATGGTGAGTATGGGGTTCCATAATAACCTCCTTCTGATGTACTAATTAAAATAATACACCAAATTCACACAGAGAAAGTTGTACTGAAAACATGAAAATAACGTTACTGACTGCTGATCATTTTGAAAAGAATCAATGATAACACTGTTGTGTTTTAGCACCCGTAGAGATTCATTATCATTCTCCTGCATATTGGTTTCCAAAATGGAGTATCCCAGGACACTATAATTAAAGGCCATCCATCTTTCAAATTTCATTCAGAGATCATCAATACCCAATAACATGGGTTTATTGGTCATGATGAAATGATTTTGTGTTCTGACTGTGGGAGAATTCCCAAGACCCTGGATGTTCTAGAAAATTATCTTCATTGATTCGAGGTCATCTGTCTAGTGCACTGGGGCAGCATAGCTAGGAGCTATGAATTCTTCAAGATCTAACTTATTCTCATCTAGTACTTCATTGTGTGTACCTACATTCAAGTGAGGTTTATCTTCATCATCAGAAAGTGAGATAAACCAGTTTTCTGAATTGGTTGGTATTTTTAAAGTTGTAGGAAACATTCTTCTTGCAACCTTAGATGAAGGTATTTGTGAGAATTATCCCCCTCGAACCTCATTGGGCAGTACCAACTTACTTCCTCCCAAGGGGGGGTCCTGTATAACTGATTCATTTGTGATTTGAGCACCAATGTCCTCATTTATGGGAAAATTAGAATTCTCATGCCATGTTAAGCTCCCCTCAATGGGTTTGTTAGCAACAACATAATGAATTGTTGGCCCCTGACCAGCAGGAAAATCATCCTCAGTGTTCAACTGAATGTCCTATTTTTTACTCCCTTCATTAACAATGTCAACACCATCCACCTTAACTTGTTGGACACTTTGGTAGGATCCTACAATGGGTTCTCTACGCTATAATTTCCATCCTCAGCAATAGGGACAATATCGCAATTGGCTTTCCAGGGTACACGCTGAGCATCCACTTTGTCAATCACTGCATATCCATTGTTGACATTTATATTATGTTTTTGAGGGGCTCTAACTAGTTGTCTTACTTCAACAATTCCTAGAATCATGCCCTCTAATATTATAGCAGGATAAAATTATATTCCTATTACATTCAGAAAGTACATTCCCAAATATTTGGCAATGAAAGCAAAATTTTGTCTTCCTTTCATATCCTATTTCATGGTTGATGTTATCATCCCCAGTGGTGAAGACCACATCCTCCACTAAAATAGTTGACATGTCTACATCCAATAGAATTATAGCATAATGATCGATGCTAGGGAAGTCTATTTTCTTATCAAGCCTTATCGGATTCCCAACAGGGAAAGCAATATCCCACAAGATTTTTGGGTGCAAATAAAGCCAACTTAATTTATGAATACGTATCCATACCTGGGAAAAGGTGTTCTTGACCTTGATGGGATCAAAATTCCAATCTCACTCATGAATTATAAGGAAGCCAAGATATAGAGGAACATATCCCAAACTCCTTGTATGCCTTTTTCATTCATCAGAGGGAAACATCACATGATAGAACCCCCGCCCCATGGTCATCATCTTGCAGTCGCTAAAGTCCAAAATCTCTACCAATATGATTGTTAGGACATGAAATTTCCAAGGCTATAACCCTTTTGGAATCACAAACCGAGCAATAATTGAAAATTTTCTAAATTTTACCCTTTCCTCAACAGCATCATGATTCACCGATTCATGCGCAATCCATCCTTCCGTATGATTCTTCCTGAACTAACTATTTCACAATCACTGAGAGGGAATCCTCCAACCAGTTTGGCCACATCTTTAATGCTCTTCCCATGACTAGAGGCAGCCTTGAGAACCGATTTCTCAGATCTATGCATCGCACAGAGGCTGAATAGATCAGATTAACCAATACGGTCTTCATCACCCAGATTGACTACCTCATTCCCCTGGTCCGCACGCTCATATTAAACCTGACAATGGCCTGGTAAGTTCTCTGAAACCCCAGCATGTGAATGACTCACTTATTTTAGCTGGATCAACATCTCTCATTTCTTGTTCTCCTGAATTTAACACTGTGGTTCCATCTCATGCTAGCAGTTCCAAGATTGCTCAAACAGGTACCCCTAATCACCCTCTCCCTGCACTGCTTAGCACTAATTGCACAGTCACTGAGAGGTCTTTGCTAACTGATGCTGATAAATATGTTTCTTTTGAAATGGGAAAAACTAGCATGGTCCCTTTATATAATACTGGTTTTGTCCATACTCATTCTCCTGCTATTATTTTGCATTCTACTATAGAAAATTCTGCTACTCCTACAGCTGGACATCCTGTTCTCAACACTCAAGTTATATCCTAACTGAACTCATATTTACTGTGGAGATAAAGTGACTATTGTGATGTGAATTATGGTTTTCAGAGCATTGAAGGTTCGCAAAATAGAAATATATTCACCAAAATCTTGTCTAGTGTCAGGTTGAAAGGATTGATGTGTAGTCAATGATAACATTACTAATATATGAAACACCAAAAAAAAGTTTATAAATATAAATATATTCTTAGTGGTTTAGAATACTGGTGAACTCTCTTGAAGAAAATTTCTCAAACAAAGACTCTGGAATTCAATCGAAGTAAATAGTTGAGGAAAAAAGTGTTATGAGAAATCAATAAAGAAAATTTTAAACAGATGATAATTATTAAGGTGGGATATTGGTGTTACCATTATAACCAGTTGGAGTTTCATATAATCTACTACTAATTATATATTATTATTATGAAAAATCACATTTATGGAAAAGTGGTAAACCATTTGAGATTACACACAGACATCACCAAAACAAATATGAAATAGTCGAATCACTGAACTGTAATTTAATCCTATTAGAGGATTTAACTCTTAGGAGACTCCATTTTAGAGGTGAATCCTTCTCAAACCTATCTTCATTAAGATAGATTTCAATGTTGTATGGTACGTTGTCCAAAGTTTGGATGAGATCTTCCACAAAAATAATCTTCCCATTGAAACCATTTTCTAGTATGCCAAGATGATTGTGGATCTAGACACCTTTCTCCTCATAGTGGCTAGCCTGAAGATGCCTCCCCAGTAACTGGTCATATTCCTCTTATGTAGTAATTACCTGAAGGATCTTGTCACAAAAAGCTTCCTTACAGTTGATGATGT
This sequence comes from Viscum album, assembly GCA_963277665.1. NCBI lineage: Eukaryota > Viridiplantae > Streptophyta > Magnoliopsida > Santalales > Viscaceae > Viscum > Viscum album. Next base: position 1,911,474,013 of record OY728133.1, read on the forward strand.
TTCCAACTAGCCATATTCTATCAATTCCTTAACACACTAAGGGATATCAAATTCAGTAACCTCCTTGACAGCATGCACCCGGTCAGATATAGATTAATCCTATGCTGAAGAGTCAATCCCCTTAGATGAGTTTACCTCTTCTGGATTGGAAACCTTTATAGGTATATTTTCTTTGCTTGAAGATTGAGTAACAGGAGGGATATGTAATAAATAGTAATATTTCTTTCTACACAGCCTTTGAGAGTGCTAGATAAACCCTTCTGGATCGATAAGAGTGTTTCCCCCTTCCTTTAAGTGGTTATAATTTATTCCCCATCCATGTCCACTTCCTTAGACACCATGAGGGCATCTGAATTAGAATACCTTTCTATATTGGGAGCCTCTAAACTCTTATAGAGGTTCACATCTTGGGAATACACCAAATCATTCCTTTCCTCAAGTGTATGTCCTTCTACTCTCAACACTGAAAACCGATTTTTAGAAAGTATGACCTTTCCTTCTGACTTAACCATATCATTATAGGATGGTCTTGAATGCAAGACTTGTACTAGAATGTCTAGACCTGTGGGCTTCTCATATCCACATTATATAAATTGAGGTTACTCGTTAGTGTCTTCCCAGTCACAACAATGAGGTCCACCAGGACCTTAGTCATCATAGACTTTTATGTTCACTACCACTTCATTGATAGAGTGGACTGAAACCAGATATCCCACCATATCCACATCCAAGGATTCCTCCCTTTCCATTCTATCCACCTACACTGAATCCCCTAGCTTTCCAAGCATCAATGGGTTGATACCCAAATAATGGATCAAGTAGGAGGAGAAATCCATGACCCATGAACATGAATCCTTAGGCTTATCACCCAACACTACTATTGGATTCACCATAGAATGGTAATGCAGGTGTTGATCCACTCCTACAGTACTTGGACCCTCCCAGGAGCTGACTTCCAGAACCTTTGTAATGGAAGGAGAAACCTGATAATGAATAAGATGATCCTATTCAATAATTGGTCCTTATTGATGGTTTCCACCCATGTAACACTTCATTATATCAAAAAATTTCAGAGACCATGGCATCATTAGAAACCTTATCATTTGGTGGATGGAAAATCATTTATGAGGCCTTTCCACCCAGATTTTCAATAGCTAGAGAATTGGGAGATGTATACCCATTCTATGGAACTTCATTCATTTACCATGGGTGAATTGAGAGACCACGCCAATAAACATTGGATAAGTACCCCAAATGGTGTCATGAAGAGAAGAAGTCAGTCCAAATTTGGGCATCCTCAATAGATATCAGCAACATTGTTAATGTTCAAATTTCTGGGGGTATTTATACATGGAATAAGCATACACTCAATGGTAGAATGTCTTGTAAACTTGATAGGTGCTTTGTGTTGGTTAATGATGGAACTGATTCTTGTTTTATATATGGTTTTACTCTATTCTGAATACATTTAGGTCATAATTCATTGATTATTGATGTTTTTACAATCTAGAAGGGTTGAGACTGTTCTGTTGTGATCCGGTTGGCTGCTCTCACTTTAGCACACTTTCTTGAAGTTTTCATTAGTAATGAAAGTTCAGTTTTTTTGTTTTGATATTCTATTCTGGTTTGGAAATCTCTTCTAATGATTTAATAGGTAGAAAAAATGCATTGAGATTCCATTTTTTTTGCATTTTGGTTTTCATTTTGGCTTTTGCATTCTGCTTTCCAGGATCAAGGTGGGATTCCTTTTTCTGCTTCTGTTTTTGGGCATTTTGGCTTTTGCATTCTGGTTTGAAGGATCAAGGTGAGATTCTTTTGAGATTCCTTTTGTCTGCTTCTGTTTTTGGGTTCTAGATTTTTGTTTTTGGGTTCTGTATTCCTGTTTTTGGGTTCTGGATTTCTGTTTTTGGGTACTGTATTCCTGTTTTTGGGTTCTGGATTTCTGTTTTTGGGTTCTGTATTTCTGTTTTTGGGTTCTGGGTGAACTGTGTGAGCTGATTCTTTTTTGCAGGTAAACCATATATACCCACAGTTATATAAACCGTAGGTATATATGCAGTTGTGAAACAATCTATACCCACGGTTCTTAACCGTGGGTATATATGTGGTGCTTTTAAAATGTATACCCAGGGTTCTGTAAACCGTGGGAACAGATTTATACATATTAGTGGGCTATACCCACGGTTATGTAAACTGTGGGTATAGATGTATACCCACGGTTTATCAGAACCGTGGGTAAGATGAAATATTAGTGGGCTATACCCACAGTTTTTAGAAAACCGTGGGTATAGACCTATTGCGACGGCACTGCAGCGCACGGTTTTTGAAACCGTGGGTATACCCTATACCCACGGTTTTAAGGGCTATACCCACGGTTTAAAACTGTGGGTATAGGTGATATTTCCAGTAGTGAATCTGGACCATTTCCTCAACACATGAGGGGGAAAACCAAGCCTGAATTGAGTGAAACATTGAAGGAAATATTCTCACAAGTCAAGTTGAACATTCCCCTTCTCGATTCCATCCAAACCATACCTTCCTACTCAAAATACCTTAAGGACTTGTGCACTTTTAAAAGAAAATTTTCACATAAAAACCAAGTCCTTTTGGCTGCTAATGTGAGTACCACCATACAAGGGACCATTCCTCCTAAGATGAAAAACCCAGGATTCCCTTACATAAATGTTGAACTAGGAGATAACAAAGTTGTCAAAGCCTTGTGTGATCTAGGTTCTAGTGTGAACCTCATTCCTTATGCCATGTACTGTCAGTTAGGGATTGAAGAACTCCAACCCACATCTGTCAATCTTCAAATTGTTGATCGTAGTGTTCGAGTTCCAAAGGGGATATTAAAATATGTTTTGGTGAATGTTTAAAATTTCATTTAACCAGCTGACTTCATTGTTCTGGACAATCACCCAAGATTAGGTCCTAGGAAGCAAACCCCAATCATACTTGTTCGTCCCTTCCTTGCAACAATCAACTCTGTAATCCGAGTCCGAAATGGGAACATGACCATCACCTTTGGGAACATGAGTCTAGACTTGAACATCTACAATTCAAACTCTCAAATTGGGGATGATGAAGAGATCTATGTGGTTAATTGGATTGGTAGTGTTGATAATGAACTCAATGAACATCAAGGAGTTACCGAAGGATGGTTAAGTCAAGAAGAGATTGATTTTCTTTATTCACATGAGGGAAATTTTCCTCCTTGGATTGAATCTCTTTCAGACAGGTCTATTGATGAATTTCTAGAATCAGAAATCAATGATACCATGGTTGAAATAAATAACATTGAGTCCATAGCCATTCATGACACTACTCTGGAAAATTTAGTGGATGAAAATTCTGTTCACAAGGAACCAATTTTGTCAAGAAATCTGAACAAAGAAACTAAGTTCAATACAAAGTCCCATCCATTCATGGAAAGTCATGACGAATATGATCTTGAATTTAAAGTCTTACCTTCATCACTAAAGTATGATTTCTTAGGGGATAATCAATCTTTTCATGTTGTCATTTATTCCTCCCTTGAAGCAAATCATGAGAGGATGCTTCTAGATGTTCTTAGGAGACACAAGAAAGCCATTGGATGGACCCTATCTGATATCACTGGGATTATCCCACTTATCGAGACTCATAGAATTATTCTTGAATCTGAGTCAAATCCACGTCATCAACCTCATAGGCGACTCAATCCTAATCTCATGGAAGTAGTGAGAAAAGAACTTTTGAAATTGTTAAAAGCTGGAATCATCTATCCTATAGCTGAGAGTGAGTGGGTTAGCCCAATCCATGTGGTTCCAAAGAAGGATGGAATCACAGTAATAACCAACAAGGAAGGAGAGATGCTTCCAACAAGGTTCAGTAGTGGATGGAGAGTTTGTATTGACTATAGGAAGCTCAACTCTTGTACCAATAAAGACCATTTCCCCTTACCCTTTATTGATCAAGTCCTCGAGAGAGTGGCGGGTCATCAAATCTATTGCTTCCTAGATGGATTCTCAGGGTATAATCAAATTGAAGTCTCCTTAGAGGATCAAGGAAAAACAACCTTCACTTGTCCATTTGGCACTTTTGCCTTCAAGCGCATGCCCTTTGGGTTATGTAATGCCCCTGGTACCATCCAGCGGTGCATGATGGGAATATTCTCGGATATGGTGGGGGATTTTTTAGAGGTCTTCATGGATGACTTATCCATATTTGGGGATACTTTTGAGGGATGCCTTATAAATGTTGAAAAGGTTTTGTCAAGGTGCGAGGATAAGAATCTCATACTAAATTGGGAAAAATGTCATTTCATTGCAAGGGGAGGAATTGTTCTAGGTCATCTGGTATCTGGTAGAGGGATTGAAGTTGATAAAGCTAAGGTTGACATCATTCTTCACCTTCCCTCTCCTAAAACTGTTAAGTGAGGTCCTTCTTAGGACATGCTGGTTTTTATAGAAGGTTCATTTGGAATTTCAGCTCTATTTCTCGACCACTTTGTGCTCTATTGGTAAAAGATGCTCTATTTTTATGGACAGAAAGCTGTGAGGAATCATTCTCTACACTCAAGTCAACTCTTATATCTCCACCTATCATGCAATATCCAAATTGGAAACTTCCTTTTGATATCATGTGTGATGCAAGTGATTTCGCTGTAGGAGCAGTCTTAGGACAACGGTGTGAGAAAATTCCACATGTCATTTCTTATGCAAGAAAATCTTTAAATAATTCACAAATAAACTACACCACCACTAAGAAAGAGTTTCTTGCTATTGTCTTTGCCTTAGAGAACATCAGGTCTTATCTCTTAGGATCACCCATCATTTTCTTCACTGATCATTCAGCCCTAAAATTCCTTTTCCAAAAACAAGATGCCAAGGCTAGATTGATTAGGTGGGTCCTTCTTCTTCAAGAGTTCGATTTAAACATTAAGGATAAAAAGGGTGTTGAAAATATTGTAGTTGATCACCTCTCTAGGATGGAATTCAAAGACAACTCACACCACCTCTCTGTGTCTGATTCATTTCCCGAGGAGCACCTCTATTTAGTGAGTGAATGCCCTTGGTATGCTGACATAGCAAACCATTTGTCGACGGGTGACATTCCAAAATTCATGGGGACCCATGCTAAGAGGAAATTCCTTTCTGATGTAAAACACTATGTGTTTGATGATCCTTACCTCTTCAAGTTCTGTCCTGATCAAATCTTCAGGAGATGTATTCCCGAGTCTGAGCAAGAGTCCATTCTAAAATTTTGTCATGGATAGGCATGTGGAGGCCACTTTTCTACAACGAAACCACTGAAAAGGTCCTCCAAAGTTGTTTCTACTGGCCTAACCTCACTAAGGATTCCTTCCAATTCTGCAAAAGTTGTCCTCAGGGTTAGAAATTAGGATCCATTAACAAAAGGAATCAAATGCCCCTCACTCCCATTCTGGTCGTTGAAATCATTGATTGTTGGGGAATTGATTTCATGGGACCCTTTCCAAACTCTAAGGGATACCTCTACATTCTCTTAGCTATTGATTATGTCTCAAAATGGGTTGAATCCATTCCCACCAAGTCCAATGAACACCATGTTGTTATCCAATTTCTGAAAGAGCATATATTTTCTCGATTTGGAATTCCTAGGGATATAATCAGTGATCGTGGAACCCATTTCTGCAACCGCCCATTCTCTTCACTCATGTCTAAGTATGGTATTACTCATAAAGTTCCACTGCATACCATCCTCAAACCAACGGTCAAGCTGAGTTGGAAAATAAATAAATTAAGCAAATTCTTGAAAAAACTGTTAATCCCTCTAGGAATGATTGGTCCGAGAAACTCTTAGATTCCCTTTGGGCATATCGAACTGCTTTAAAAACTATCCCTGGCATGTCACCGTATAGATTGTTTTATGGAAAAGCATGTCATTTACCTGTTGAAATTGATCATATGGCCTTTTGGGCAATAAAAAAAATGAACTTTAACATTTCTATGGCAGAAACAAAAAGGAAATTAGATCTTAATGAACTCGAGGAATTTAGGATGGAGGCTTATGAAAATTCAAGGATCAATCAATCTAAAGTTCAAGCCTACCAATCTTGGAATCTCAAAGTCAAACACTTTGAACTGGGAAAATTTGTGCTCTTGTATAGCTCAAAACTTCATCTACACCCAGGAAAGCTATGGTCCAGATGGTCTGGTCCATACCTGGTGCATCATGTGTACACTCATGGGGAAATAGAGATTCAGGATCCCACAAGTGGTCATGTCTTCAAAGTCAATGGTCATAGGTTAAAACCATTCATTGAATAACTCAATAAACATGAAACCAAGGAGGAGTTAACTGAGCCAACATATGAAACAGAGAAAAATTGATAGATTTAGTGTTCAAGTCGGGCTAACGACATTAAACAAAAGAGCTTCACGGGAGGCAACCCGTGGTTTTCATGTTTACAATATTTTTGGAATCATATTTATTTTTCAAATATGATTAATAAATCATTTTGATATTTTAAATATAAAAATAAAAAATAGACTGTTGACCTGTTCTTCCTTTATGAGTAAGGATGGGTATGAAAGGGGAGCAGCGTATTCATCCGTGTCACACGGTGTGATCCCTGAGTAATACCTTACCCAGAAAATATAAAGAAGACAATGTATCATTAGTTTATTTTATTTTATTTATGTTTTTTAGTTTAAAAAAATTAGACTCTTGACATGTTCTTCTTTTATGAGTATGGATGGGTATGAAAGGGGAGCACCGTATTCATCTGTGTCACATGGTGTGATTCCTGAGTAATACCTTACCTAGAAATTTAAAATAAGTCAATGTATCATTAGTTTGATTTAAAAAAACCATAAAAATGATGGTAATTAGAATTAAATAAATCATTGTGTTGTTTTTTTTGTCTGCTTTGTCCTTCTTTTTGTGGTTCAGGAACTATTTTGGGTGATACATTTTCAATCAAGGAGGTTCCTACATCCCCAATGTGATCAAAGGAGTAATCTGAAGCATCATGAACTTCAACATTAAAAACCAGGTGAATTTGTTCCATGTTTATCATTCTCAATTTCATCTTTGAACTCCTCTCCTACCCCCTTCTAACTTTTCTTTTCTTTAAACACTGGGGGTAGTGTTATTATAAGTTGGGGGGAGATAAAAAATGATTTTTAGTGTGAATAAAAACATGCATGAAAATAAAAATTCCATTAACCATAAACATGATAAACACTAATTGCAAACTCTAAAATTGGATATCAAATAAATTTTGCATGCCTTGATTCTAATTTTAATGCATGTTTAAGTTCATGAGAATAGTTTTTGGAAAGTGCGGTTGTCCTATGTGATTTTTAAATGTTTGAAATTTCATCCTCTTAATAAAAATGTCACAATGCACGTCTACTGGATCGTGGGTGTAAATTTGAGTTCTTGGGTCCCTTTTATTATAGCATAGGGTTGTGGGGTCACTTTTAGTTTAATTTGAGTATCCATAAAAACAAAAAAAACAAAAAAAACAAAAAAAATTAACCACATAGAGCAATGTTTTGTCCAAATGCGTGGCGTCCGGCACTTGGGGATCGTGACTCCATAGTCATCTTGCCCAGAGTTAGGCTTTATATCTCTATTGTAGAGCATGAAATTGACAATATGTGTGGCTTCCGGCACTTGGGGATCGTGACTCCATAGTTGTCTTGTCCAGAGTTAGTCTTTTCATATCTATTGTGGATATAAAAATCATCAAAAAAAAATCAAAAAAATGGATACTCATATTAAGGTTTAATGTGATTCCCACCTAGCGCTTCCATTTTTTCCCCTTGAACAATAAAATGGGCCCCATATCTTTTTTGATGCACAACACTTTATCATACTTAATTGAAATTGGATGAAATGTGGCGATGAATTTGAACAAAGGAATGGGATTGGGCTTGGGATATGCTTATGGACCTAGCTTGGTTTAAATGATTTTGATGGGTTCCATAATTTTTTTGGTATGAGGTCTTTTGGGTGAGCAATGTGTATTTAAATGTTTTTGGAAAAGGGGATTTGAATTTCATATTTGTAATATATTTTGCTCGGGACTAGCAAAACTCAAGTTGGGGGTGTGATTAGTCACTAAAAATGTCTAATATTAATTGTTAATATCTTTATATTAATTTTTCCAAAGTCCATAAACATTGTTTTTAGTTCATTACATAAATAGAACTTTATTTCTCATCAAAAATGCAATTCATGTTTAAAATGAAAATTTGGGCCCAATCATTCATTTATTTGTGGATAACATTATATTAATTTTCTGAATGTTCAATTATGGGATATGACTTATCACTTTGTTTGGAACATTTTATCTTTTAGGTCCGATGGATGAATCCCAAAGGAAGATGGAGAATTTTGCGCCTGAAGGCAGAAACTTGCTGGAAAAATGCATAATGGGCCTATAGCCCATCAGACAAATGTGGGGCCCACAAAATAATCCCAATGAAGCTCAAATTTGTACAGTAGAAAGATAAAAATATGAGAATCATTTTATTGAACTGTGGGCAGAGCTAATTCTGATTTTATCCTGATGATAAAGGGATCTAATGTTGAGATTTTAATGGTGGACCTGACATTAATGCACAACAATCCGTCCCACCATTTCGACTATAACTTCCAAACGGCTGAGATAAATTTCCTGACCTTTTTACAGCTCATAGAGGACATATGGATGAAGATATGTCTCTTCTACCGACCCTACGGATTCGGCCTTTTTCAATTTCTAATTCACACGTCAATGTGGTGGACGAATCTGGACAGTTTTCCGGGTCAAATTCGAAACATCAATTTCCTTTTGATTATTCACCATCCATTTGACTATATTAATTATTGGGGGTGAATTAATTGTTGGGGGATGTACCTAAGGCTCCTAATATTCCTATATAAGGAGCTATTGGTGAAGGTAATAGGTGTGGATATTTTTCATATCATCTTTTGTTGCTTGTTTCATTGTAAGGTTATGCTTCCAAATTTCCTTTGCAATGTTTTCCATTTCCATGTAAGTTTCATTTTTGTATCTTTTTGTTTTTAATCAACACCATTCACTTCTATATTTTCCATTTCATTTATTAAAACTTTATTATCACAAAGAACAGTGATATCTCTGTGTTGTTGTGAATTAGTTCACACACAGGTGTGAATTTCATTCACACACATGGAGGAGTGCTCGTTATTTCCGCGGTTTTAATTTCTTCAATCCAATTCTTGTTAGCCATCATCCACCCACCATTGAGAGTATACCATAAATGGAGGGATAAACCCTTAATGGGATGATATTAGGAGGATTCAAAGGCTGTATTGAATGTTATTTTATGAACTAATTGTTGTTAATTGGATAATTAATTTAAGACATCCGTTCTTCAATTATTTATACTCTTCATCTTTACTGTGTTTGAGAAAACTAAATTCAATTACTAAATGACCATATACGTCGGGGAGATCATGAATTTGGTTCTCTAAGTGTATACGGGATTAGTAATTGTGTTTAGTAAGCACCAAACCAGAAAATGATGAAGGTAGTGTTATTTTTGAAAAATGGATTCATCAAGAATTAATAAAACCAAAATTGTCTAAAGAAGTAAAATTCATTCAACCCACCCTGAGCATAATCCTAAGATCAAATAATTTTATTTGAATTGAATTCACTTAGGTTTCTTAGTGTTCTTTAAAACCATCCAAAATCAAAACCAAAGTTGGCTACTTCATAGCCCATCCTTCACCAAATCATAGTGTCTCAATGTTACTTCTCTGGTCTCTGTGGACTCGACCCCTACATGTACTACATCGATCGCTTTTACCAGTAGGGTAAATTTGGGCACAAACAATGATCTACAGTATGGATACCACAATGATTTATAGCCTATGTCAACTATTCCATCATTGCAAAAAAAATGTCAAGTTCTGATTTTGATCATCTCAAGTTGCTGATTTGGAAGGTTGTTTTCCTCTTTCTATCGTTCCATCATAGCTTACATGTTTCCTCTATGGAAAACCATTATGAAGATTGAAATATTATAGGCAAAGAAACATGGTAACAGTCAAATTCTATATGATTTCTATTTTACACTAATGTAAAAAACATTTAAGGATACTCTCTTAGTATACTTCAAACTCCTAAAGTTATCTAAATTGACTTTTAATACCAACTATAAGGACCTGACCCTAAACATTACATAATATTGAATTATGTTAATAATTAGCATTTAAGATATTTTTAGGTTTATAGATTTGGAAAATTAGGTCATAATATATACAAAACCACATTAATATTACATGTATCCACTTCTACTAAGTATCTATTTTTCATAAAATTAAAAATCTAAAAAACAATAAAACATGTGTAGTTCGATGTTTTAAATGTCATGACTTTTATTGATACAAACGATGACCCTATTACACTTTATTTCATGTGAAAAAACAATTCAAAAACTTGGGATGATCATAAAAATCTTAGTAATGGATAGATAAAGTAGGAAAACTATTAGTTTTCAAAACTACTTATAAACAATGAATACATTATAATAAGTAATAATTTTCACCTTTATGAATTAATAAATACTCTTCAATGAATAAAAGCTCATTTATTACCCTTCTTTAACAAAAATATTTCCATAAAGCCCATAGAAATCACACATAACATATAAATGGTAAACTTGGGATATAATCATACTTAAATGAAATAACCATATGGTCCACATCCCCAAATCATTATTATAAATGGAATAGCCATACAAACTACTTCCATACCGAATGAATTGGAGGTTATAATGTAAACACCCATCCATGTATTATCACAAAACCATGGTTCCTTTTTTTATCAGGTAACCACCCTTCAAATGTCTAAGAACCATTTTATAATCATCACACATAAAAGAATGAAAATATAATCTTTTCAATCCTAAAAAATAATTTGAAATCACCTAAAATAATTTCAAGATATGGAAATAGTAATTCCACATTAAAAACCATTTTCAATACCAAAATACGTAAAAAGGTTATATTTTATTTTTTCTATATTAAAAACTTCACGACATGTTATGGAAGCCAAATATCCAATAATGCTCATAGTGACGGAAATGTCATTTTCACCATGTATATTAAAAGAAAACATTCCCTTTGTAATATAGAAAAATGATACAAAGAAAAAAGATTACATTTGAATGAAATTAAAAGCAAAATGATTTTATTATACACCATGTAAATGAAAGAGGTGTATATTATCAAAACATGCCTTAATGAATGGAGATTGAAACAAAGTCCCTTACATCATGTCCAATATGACTCATTTGTTCTTTAATTTCTTGAATAATAAACTTATGTTATTTTTTACTTGATTCAGAACCTTTTTCATGTTTATGATTCCTTTTATAGAAATTATTACCACGTTATAAAAATTACATAATTATTTAAGTTAATATTGGTCGTTTTGTCGACATTGGGTACTTGAGTCGAGAATGATCTTGTTATAATTATTATTTTCCCATGTGGTCTAAAGTCGATTATCTCCAAAATATTTTTCATATATATATATATATCACATATATATAGTATATATTAATATATAATATTTCATTACATTTGGAGATATGAGATTAAATTCACCGTTTATGGAGAATGTAAGCCGTACGTACACATGAATGCTACTTTCATTTATATGTCATATTTAATTGAATAAAAAAATAATTATACATAGGAATATTATAATTAAATTATGATTTAATAGGATATATATTTTTCATATGTACATTAAATCCATCCTTTATACATTCCATGTATGGAATGAATGAGCCATATGACATTGGGGGGTGGTAGTTTGTGCTTCCTTAAATGAAATTATCGAATTTATACAACATGAAAAGCATAATGGTATATTATAAATTATAATTAACGAATCACAGAGATAAAATAAAAAACATACATATCATATATAATTATAGTTCCATCATAATATCCACCATAAGTGGTGGTGGGAGAAGATTTAATAGTCATCATTTTGTGAGGCAGTAGTTCATTGTCCACAGATATAGTATGTTCTGTTCCAATTAGATGGAGGTGTGTGTAAGTGTTGTTTGAATACATATCATAACAAAAACCTAATATATTTAGGATACATTATTTGTTTTATAAACAATGAATAATAACATCATAGGGAGTGGAGAAAGAAAAATAATGGGGAAAAACATGAGAGAAGATGTTACCTCAAATCGGGTAACTTCATTTGATTTGAGGCAAAGGGCTCTCATGAATTGTCTTCTTCCTAGGGGAAGGAATATAAAATTAATATAAAGAAGTTTGGAGCTTATTTTTGTAGAGATGGTATCATCTATGGGACTGGATATGTTTGAGTAAGGGTTTGAAGTAATGCCCTTTTATAAGAGGGAGGAGGGGCTCTTTAGCGATGATTGAAAGTATTATTTTATTATGAAATGATTTTTGATTTTAAAAAGAACTAAATCTAATTAAATTATAATATAAGATGAGTATAATTCTATATAAAATCATCCAATATTTATTGGATAGGTTTTGTATATTTTTTTAATACTTATCTTGTTTATTTAACCCCTTTTTACTCTTACCATTTTTCAAACATTTAACACATTGAGAATAACAATTGTTACTAAAACATGAAAAATATCCAATTAAAGAGTCAATAAAAAAAATTAGACTTATTATATATATATTTTTTAATAATACATTTTTTTGGAGTTTTATAATATTTTAAAAATTATTTTATATTTTAAAATAGGATTTAAGTCAATTTTGATACTATTCATATCATGAATTTTTTAAAAATCCATAAAATCATGATTGATTCACTAAAACATCATTAATAAAAATATAACATGTAACTATCCTCCATATAATTCGTGGATGACATCAAAATAACCTAATTACAATTATTTTAACATTTATAGTATCACTTATTTGAATCCTTTAATAATGAAGCATTCACTGCATCGCCATTGTGTCATAATTAAATTTATTTATTTCATGTCTAAAAATGAAAATAAAATACATGATGTAGGAAATATTTTTATTCTTCTTATTACTATATATATATATATATGAAGTTATCACTTATATAACCCCATATAAATTTTTTTTTTGTAAAAGATATATGTTTAGGTTTTATTTTCCATAACATTAAATTAAAAGTAATTAAATGTCATTTTCACACCCAAGTGGCTCCATGGGGTCCTAAAATAGACCATTTAATTCCCATGTTTGGAAAGTTTCCATCCAATTGGTTTAGGCCACGTGTTAGGGAAATTATAATATTACATTTAACCCCAATTACCGGATTTACCCTTTAACCATGGTAAATAAAATATTTAATGAAGTTACTATTCATAATGTAAAAAAATCAAAGTTACATATTTACAAAAATTTTAACTCCTGATTCCAAATATAGAATCCATTTTTCTAAATTCAAAACATCAAAGTTACAGAAATTAATTAAAAATTTATTCTTTTTGTCAAAACCAAAAATCGTGTTTTAAAGACATAATAACTATCAAAATACTGACATTTGTTTATATATAATTAAAAAGTTAAATTACTTATAATGACCACATTGTATTTCATGGTAAAACCTAATCTAACTAAACATTAAAACCAACTAAAATGACAATCTAATCATTTAAATAAACTAAATGGAAAGATAGTTTCGATATAAAATGCAGTATTTATTAATATTCATTAAAAAATAAACATCATTAAAAATACCAAAAAACACACAATGTAAATTATAATGTCCTTTTTCTAAATAATAAGGTTAGTTTTTTAAATTTAACATATAAAATTGAAAAAACTAGATTTAAAAGGGGTTCTCCATAAAAATTAGGTAAAACTACCTTTTAACTTATTAGAGTATTTATGCTTAAAATTGGATTAATTCTCATTTTAAGCCTCTAAATTTTATTGGGTAAATGTCAAAACATTTAAGAAACATGTTTAATAATAAAATGGTTATTTCTGTTAATTCCTTCCAATAAAACATGTATCCATTAACTACAATTTAAAATAATAATAATATATTATTTTTTATTATGACTCAACCTTGTGTGTGACATGAGCTTTCGTAGAAACCCATTGTTGTGTGTCAAGTACTTCATCGAACATAGAATCCCGTTTAAAGTAAAATTAATATTTAATACAAAAAATATTAATAAATATGAAAATATCTTATTCCTTATTTACCTGGGATGTTACATTACATGTTATATATATATATATATATATATATATAAAAGAAAATACTCACAAAAATAAACATTACAGGAACTCATTTCTCAACCATGTGATGAATGTTTTATGCCATACTTTCTCACCACATATTTTCAATAGGTTTTATTTCCTATATTTGAAAGAAATGGATGTAATTAGAAATGTATAACTAAGGTATATCCCAAAAAACTAAATATATGAGAGGGGATAGGGGTATTCATGGGTTCTGGGGTCAAGCATCCATGGTAAATAATGTATTGAAATTTTAAAAGGGGTCATATAGTTGTAATAATTTTATAAATGGTTAATAAATCATTGAAATTTTTACCATGTTATAAATATTGGTTTTGTAGGTTTGAATATAGTTCATGTTGGATACCACACATTAGTAATCAATGTTAAATCAATTTTACTAGCACTATCCTTAACAACTGAAGTCGAGCTAAACCAAAAACATTATGAACTTGGATAGATGATTTTATATATTTCCTACACAAAATTTGGGTTCACAATCGACTATTAAAATTGACCTATTAGAGTCATCATAACTAATAAATGGATTGCTTCCAATGGCAGTGGGGATGGATTCAATTCCATCATCACCATCAGAAAAACATTTCTTGGAATTACATTACAAATGACACCACATTTTTTTCAAAGATGATCTTATATATAATAAAATTATTTTTTCATTGACGCCGATACATATGATTCCTAGGTAGTAATAGTTTGAGTCATGTCAAAAAGTCTAAATCCATATTCATTAATAATGGTTTCATACCTATTAATGACATTAAACCACTAGAATTTCATCATCGTGACTCAATAATGAGAGTAAAAATCCAATATTATTATTTTATCAATTACCCCGTAATAAGATACACTTTCAAAATGAGGTCTAATATCTGATTCCCTGGAATAATAGTCTATTGTGGAAATTATCATAACACCATCATATTGGGTTCTCAAGTTCTTTTCTTGTTAATTTATAATAAATTTTTACCCATTGATCACAATTGATTTACATTCACGAACCATGGTATTAGGACCAAAAGCCTAAGCACTCATTTCCTTAGAAACATAGTTTTTAAGAAAACTCAATACCTAAAATATAAACCTATATTAAATTTAATTTAATATTGATTTTATATATTTATTAAAAAAATATTTCTACCATCAATTTCAACCATGTTAAGAAATATTTTCTATGAAAAGTATCTCTCTTTCAAAATGGTAATGAATGATTCATTCTACTTATCATTTCATTATGTTCCCTGTAGATAATAATAAAAATATTTTAAAATATTTTTAAAATTAAAAAGAGAAGCTAAGATATACATTATCAATCTACTTACTTGATGTACTCATCGAAAAAATAATAGTTGGACAACAATATGTGATTTTCCATCCCCTACTCTTCAAGTTTTATTATCATCAATGTATATGATCTGAGAATTCCTCCTATTTTAGGAAGTGATGAAAAACATGAATCAATTTTCTCATACTATTCTTCTTCATTCCTCATGGTTCTGTTCATACTAATTGTAAGACCAGAAAATTTTATTGATAACAAATCCATACATTATATATCCATGTAACCATTCATGATTGAACCATTAGGATGATTCCTATTCTGGACATATGATTTCAATGTGTCAATATTTATTTTAGTCAGATACATCCAATGGAAAAAAACATGTCCTCCAAGAAGTATTTTGATTGGAATTTTCATAGTCATGTACAACATTCATGTGAAAAATGATAGAGGAAATATTTTATGAAACTCACACAAAATTAATGGTCTCTCTACCAGTTGTTTTTTCAAGAAAGACTTGGAATACTTCTTCAAACAAAGATCTTTAAATGAATGACACAACCAAGTAAATGACACCCTTACAATATTATTAAAAATATGAAAGATTTCTATTAGAATCAACTCATGCAGAAGGATGTGATAATAATGAGTCTTCAAATATTTTATCTTCATCTCTCTTATGTTGTCCCATTTCGATATTTTTCTTGAATAGCCATCAGGAACGTTAATAGTCTCTAGTACTCGAGAAACTGATTTTTTATGCACGTGTAATCACATATGAAGAACATTTACCTTACAATTTAATTTCATTGATACCAAAAAGATGCAATTATACTCTAATTTTCCACTCCACCATGTCACAACAAGATCATAAATAATCTTTTTCATTCCCTTGACATTTAGAATAATCAAATGAAACATTTTACATTTAATATTTTCAATGTATATTATGTCTAATCAATGAAGTAACAAATGTTGATCAATACAAAAACTCAATGAAGATACTCTTCTTCATCCAATTGTTTCAAGTATTGTTGGAATCATTCTTCCTCTTTTTAGATTTCACATGTCCCTTCATGGATAATAATACTGAAATATTTCAATTTATTAAGCACATCAGTTCTTTACATATATTGAGGTTGATCATCGGTCTTCATGGTGTCATCAAATCTTTAATTGTTTTTTTATATGGATGGTTAATTGTATTGAATCGTCAGTGTCCTAGAAATCTAAAAAAACAACAATATAAATATATACAAAAACAATGTCCGTGGATAATCAGAAATCATTGCATAATGAGAAAAATTCTTTCATTTCTGACGATTCATCTATAGCATTTCCTTTCGTTCTCTATCTAGAAATCATTTCATAATCAGAAAAATCCTTGATCATCCACATAAGAACAACATGCATTATAAATATGTCTTTCATACATTCATCGTATGTGCGCACACACAGATCCCAATGATGTTTCAACAATTTTTTAAAGGTCACATGTATACATCTATATCATTTACGAGATCATAAGGGCCAAATATAAGTATACTCATGTAAGTGAATGGTTTATTCATAAAAAACTATGGGGTAAGGTTATAAATATATATATAAATGACCATGTGTGATATAATGTATGTACTATCCCCAGCGGAAAAATATTGTCACATGAAAGTCCCAACCTCACATTTCACACCTCAGATTCAAAATTAGGATATAGAGAATCAAATCTCTTCCATGAAAATCCTTCTGTAGTGTGAACCAACTCTTCATTATTCTAATTTCACATAATATAATGCCATCCAATTTTTATTGATATTTCATCAGTTATAAAAAGTCCCAGTAGTCTATGTTTTAATGTACAATGTCACATTACTTTCTAGTGGTGTGACGGAACACTTGCATCATCTTGAAGTTATCGATTTAAAAATGTAATAATAAAATCGATGGATGTATTATAAAATCCATGCATGGGTTTCCTATGAAATGATTGAAATAAAATTTTACCTTTTTCATTTTACCACATTGCTGATATACTATACTCATTGCAGCATCATTCATTTTTTTCACTCTAAAAACATCACCATTTTCTATGGAAGCATCATGTGTGCCTGTGTCGAAGTATTCATTGGTTGACAGCCTTTCCATCTCCTGATGATGAATAAATGGAGACCGGTCATATATTAAATTCTATATTCCTATCCACTCATTTGGATCCTCAGTATTTTGAGATTCCATTTTCTCCCCATAGTGATAACACACATAATATTTTGTTTGACAACCATATTTGGTTATATGGTAGCTAAATTCTTCACAGCTCAACCGATGAATTCCAATGCAATGATAACATTGATAGTGTGTGTGACCACTATCTGAAGCATTTTCAAATGATAAATCTAAAAATATATCCAAATTGTTTTCAAAATTTCATAAGATCTAATAACTTTCATACATCCAACTTTTATAAATTATTTAAAAAATATAATCAGTCCTTTATTGAATAAAATTCAATATGATTGAAGTTAAATAAAAAATATTTTTATGTAAATGAGAGTTTTTCACTTTATATAAAACCCCAACCAACCAAATATGTTGTAACATGAGAATCATATAATTGGAAATTATAGTATTATATCAACATCGATTTGAGACTATTTAAGAGAAAACAAAAAATACTTCGTAAAATTAAAAATCTAGTAGGTTTAGTTTTTGTATAGAACATAGTTCTATCTACTTGATAGTAACACACTTCTAAGAACATTTATTTTAGAAAATAAAATGAACCATAACATGGATCATGTTTTACATGAAATAAAACACACTATGAAGTCCAACAAACAACCAGCCTCTATTGTCATCATTCATGCGAAAAAATATGTAAAAATAAAGAATAAAGAGTATCAGAGTAAACCATTTTAAAGAATAAAATATGTGATATCTAAATATACATTAAACACTAGCACAACACAAATTCACATCATAACATAGAGGGTGAATACTGTATTATGTTTTTGATGAAACTCGATATTAGATACACTTTGGATGACTAACAATCAATAAATATTGACCTCATATAAGATTAAATGATCCAATGAATCTTTCTCTTAGGTGCGGTAATAAATATTAGAGAAAATGTGTTCTGTGAAGAAGTAAGTAACATAGTACACTCATATCTTCCATACATCCATTTCATTTCAGGTTTTATCAAATTTATACTAATCTACTAAAACATTATCCACTAAATTATAATCATAATTAATTAATCAAATTGATAATCTTTCGTGAAAATATTAAATGGTAATATATTCATTAAATGTTATGATATTCAATATTCACATTGAAAATCTTTTGGTGTATCATGAAATTCATGAAACCCATAGATTTTAATTTATTCAATAATAATAATACATGAAAAATCAAGGTGTCAAACCCCCAATGAGTGTACACTCCCATATAACCTTATCACACTTCCAGGATTGTTCTAAAATGACACACTTGCCTTATAACCTAGGATCATTCAACTAAAAAGTGACCATGATTGTAATCCATGTCATGTTTATCTTGAAAACACAACCCATGGTGCTTCCCTCTCAACAATAGTATGGAATCAAACTCAATCCATGGATTACTAAATGATCAATAGTCACTAAGACATTAATAACGAATCACAAAATACATACACATGCTCTATCCATCCTAGATCCAACCATATAATATAATAATCAATTGTCTCATAAAAACCACACCTAAAAACAATAGGTCTAGGTATCTATTAAATCATTTTGTCATCATATAATCAAGATTCCTAAATTACTTCAAGTAATTTAAATTAAAAGAAAAAAAATAATTCTACAATTTTTTTACTTTTACCATCATTAGGGTATCAAAATAATCAATGAGAATAATTCCAATCATGATAAAATATTTTTATTATTAAATTTAATACTTTTAACAATTACACATCCATAAAATTATTAAATAAACCCCCATGTGTTAAAATACATTCATTGGACCAATGGAATTTAATTTCATCAATGTAGAATATCAAAAAATAAGATCCACATGTTCTTTACTCAAAAAACACTATGATTTGGGTGCATATAAATCCTCTAACATGTTATATAAGAAACATATATAAAACTAATTGTGGAAACTTTATACAACTAAACCCTATGTCATTAGAATATTCCCTCACACATAAGAATAAAAGTTTCATGTGAATCCTACATTACCCATATGATGAATGTACACAATCCTCTTTCCTGAATGGCCCAAGTGTCAAAACCACTAATTACAATATCAAATTTTCACATCATACTTGAGTAAATTTATCAACTTTAATATTGTTAATCAAGAAGTGAAATTTCATAACAGTATTAACCTATAATTACCACTAGTGATGGGATCATGAGTAACCTGTTTTTGGACTATCAGAATTCCAACACATTCTTATCACAATATAATTATTCAAAAATAGTAAGAAAAAGAAAACACTCTAATATTTATTTTGATTTCCAAAAATAATATAAAAACAATAGAATCAAATAATGTACCCAAAATCACCTCAGGTGGACCTCCACATACTACAAATAATATCAACTAGTAGTGAATAATTATGTGCACCTGACCATGCTATTTGGTTTTGTGGGATATATATAAAATAGTAAAAAATGTATAGGAATGAATAGCCTTGGTGTGTTCTATGATGGTTCTAATACTTAATTATGTGTGGCTTCCTATCACATAAAATCATAGAAGTATCTTAATAGTGCTGTATAACTACCTATGAAAATTAGGGCATGAATTCCTTGCACTCATTTTGAATTTCAAAAAATACAACCTTATAAGTGTATGACTGAACTTCTTGATAGAGTAGGACTATAGGATCATGAAATTGAGTAAATTTGGGTTCTATCACCATTCATACATGAAAATGACCCCAGACCCACTCTTTTGGTTCAGGTGTAAGAATCACATAATTTAGTGGCTTATAGTGATGGTATCATCATCTTAACTTTAGAGTGTGATATTTAAAAGACATCATTTTGTGGTACATTCATAATGCATTAGTATCTTATCATTGCTCTGAGGTTAAATAATTATATAACTATATTTATTTCAAATCAACGAAGTCATGTCATTAATCCATAAATTTAAAATAATCCAAGGATAAAATAACTCAGGATTATATTGACCTCATCAATATATATCAAAATTATTCTATAAAGTTAGATAAAAAAATCACAACCTAAAATGATATATGGATTGTGTTCATAAGGGCTCATAATACATAGAACATTATAGCAAAAAACGAATGAAAAAATCTGAAGTAAATAAAGGCAGACGTACCGATTTAAAGTGTAAGAACAAAAATCACTTATATCACAGAGAGATGGTAATCTAGAACATATAGTTAGCACCCTCGAGATCTATTTGGGATGCATGGTAAGCTTCAAGAACACGTTTGGGGAGAAGTATTTGAGATGGGATGGGCCCTGGAGGCCTGTTTTCCATGCTGTATTTGGGGATTTTCAATCCCAACAGCATTCAAAAATTGTTGGGATAGTAATTATATACCAATAGTTTTCAACAATCGTTTTAAAAGTGAATCTATGCCAACGGATTCATCAAACAGTTTGAAAAACCCTCATCATACTATTTTATCCCAATGGCTTGACAAAACCATTGGGAAAACCAATCATTGAAAGACTTATTCCAATGGTTATAAAGAACTGTGGGTATAGTATCCTTTTTCCAAAATATTTTTTTAAACTGATGGGAGAAATGCATTGGTATAGGTGGGATTTCCACCAATGGTTCCCCATTCGACCCCAAACAAATAGTTTGAAAAACCTGTTGCCCCTCCTACTCCATGTGTGATTCTCTTTCAATTAATTTTTATTATATGAGTTTTGATTAGTGAGAATCAAAACTCCTTTTACATTTTGACGTAGTTTGCTTAATTTTTTGTATAGTGCTTGATTTTTAGGATTCCTTTCTTCTGAATCCCAAAAAACTTGTTTTTCATGGGTTTTAGTTTCCCAATTGATTGTGGCCAACCTAGTTTTGATCAAGGATGGGTTTGGGATAGTAATCACCTTTGAGAATGCAGTGTGTGGTATTTATCATTATTCCCATATTCTTATTATTTTATAAGAGTATTAGGTTATTTCAATGTACTAACTCATTTTTTTTAATTTCACTCACTAATAAAATTGATTTGGTCATTATATTTATGTAAGAGACACCTCACATACTTTTTGGGATTCGTTGAGGACGTGAGACCAAACCTGGGGATACTATTGGGGTATTCCAAACTAATGAAATTAGTAAAATGACTGGGAAAATGTTATGATATTTTGATTATGGGAATGAATATGGTGTGTATTGTATTTGGATATGTCTGTTTAGATTAGGATAACTAATAACCTTTCCTTTTTCTTTTTGAAAGTGCCTTCAGGGTTCTGGAATAGTTTGAATGTTGTGTTTTGGTTCTTAACTCGACCATGGTTTTCAATGTAGGAATTGATGTTTTGAAAGTGATTAATGATTTCAAATTAGTTGTTGTACTCAAAATTATTTTAAAAGGCGTTATTATTAATGGATTTCAAATGATCAATATAAATTGGGGTATGTTCCCTTTATTGTGAAAACATTCTAATGATTGTTAGGTAATGGGAGTGAAATCAAGTTGGACTGTTTTATTTTTTATTTAAACATGAAGAACTATATATTAAATCATGGATTTAAGATGATTTCAAATGAGTAAATTGATTTTTGTGTCAGCATTTAATTTTGAAATCAAGTTTATGTTAGAGGTTTTCTAGTGGATAATATAGCATAATGGGTTTTTTGGAATAATTGTATATGTGTTAATGGGTTATGCCTTGTAATTGGAAAATGTATTATGAGTTATGGTTGTAAATAATAAATTTATTAAATTATTATGTTATTTTTTGTAATTGTTTTAGGGTTAAATAAATATGTGCACATAGCTTGGTGGTATTTGGTGTACTAACATGGTGTTATGCACCCACGGTTCGGGTTGGACTAGGGATCAAAACCCAACAATTATAATGTACTGTTTCCGAATTCAAACTAAGAATATATACCACAAATGATTTCCTTTTTTGAGACTACTTTCATTAAGATTCCAAGTTATTTGTTATGTAATGTGACATTAAGTTGTTGCTTTAATGGTCTATGATTCCCATAACATGGACATGGTGTGGTTTGGGATGTCAAAATGAGACTATATACTTCCAAAACACTTGGGCATGGATTTATTACCATGAAGAGACTCTGGTTCAGGATAATAAGTTTTGTTTAGTGATTTTTATGTGATTAAAATTATTTTACCACCCGTCTAGGTTATATATTAGGCTAATGGCATGACTTGAGTATGTTTATGTTGATTAGCTCTAATTATGGAACTTAATGGATAAAAAGATTAGTAAAGACCACTTAAATGGGAAACATCTCTACATATTTCTTAATTTATTTAATGAATTTTGTTTTCTTACAAAAACTATTATATAGACTAGTTAATGATTTAGAAACATTTTTTTTGGTCTACTATGTTTTTCTCACACCCTACATTGGTCGTCCTGACAATTGGGTACCCAAGAAGAAGCTACATGTTTTTTTGTATAGATTTCAGACATGAACCTTCTGTTTGGTTTATATAAGGTATGATGGGTTGGACCATGGGAGTTCAATACTGGATTAGGCCTAAGGTCTATGTTTGGGATATCTTGGAAGTTTTTTTGAAAATTTCTTATATCAATGCCTACCATGTAGTTTTTATCAATCATTTTTATATCACGAATTCCGCTATTATAGTTTTAATTTGTCACATGATATCCATTTATTTGTTTATGCTTGTTGTTTTATCAATTTATATTACTCATACTATGTAATTACTCTAATAAATATATATGGTATCCCCAATTCTACTCCAATAACTCACACTTCTAGATGTAAGACCCTTGTGTACAAGTAGGAACCCCTAAGGTCATGCGACTACCTTGCTCGGGGCAATGGATATAGAGTCCACTAGGATATGGATGTAACATTATGGAATTAGAGATATTTATTTTTTCATACTATTTTGGGCATAGAATACATGACAATAGGATCTTGTTATTACATGGTAATGGGCCCATGTTTTGGTGTCAATATCCCCACGTATGAGGGAATACCCGAGTCACTAAGTTTAATAAGTGACGTTTTGTTTTGTGCCTTTCTAGTTGGCTAAAACTTCCACCTTGAGTAGTGCACTCATATGCGATTTTATCGATTTACGAGATGTACATTTTGAACCAATATGAAAAGATAGGGTGTGTGAATTCAACCTTCATGATAGACACATTGGATGGATAGTTTATTTGTATATTTTATGTAGTTGTTAGTTCATTCCACCTCCCATGTCAGTAGTACTATTTATTCTTTTTATTTTAGCATGATGATGTATTCTTGAAATGGTTTTTAATGAAATATGTATTGAGAAAAAAATTATTTAGAATAAATCATGGATTTTTTGAAATTTCGGTTTAATTAAATATTTTGGAAGTGTAAATTATAGGGTTTTGGAATGGAATTATTTGAAATTTGAATCCTTTGGTTTTAAATTGTAAAATTCAATTAAGAATGGAAATCGGAAAATGTTGGATCTTTTAAGGACATTGGTGGTTGATATCTCCTCTGCAGGTTATTGGCCATATGTATATGTGTTTTGGGCAGTCAGAGTGTCATAGTTTTGATACCATGGGTTATATCATGTGAGACCGTGATGGGTTTGGAAGTTCTAGTTAACGAAGCATTTCTTCCTCTATAATTGGTTATGTTATGATATTTAAGTTGTCAAATGATGTCTTTTAGTGTGGATGTGAGGAATATTGTGGTTTGAGAGATTGATATATCTGTTTTGGACCCTAGAGTGGGTGTTTGGATCATGATTTTGATGTATGTTTGTGAGTATCATTTGTGTGAAACCTATATAAAATGGTTTCCCACTGTGTTAGATACAAAGTGTTTGGTATATGGGCCAGATTGTCACATGTGAGTAGAACATTGTTTGAATTTTGATGTGTATGGATTAGAGGAGGAGCCAATGGTTGGTGTTAGGCATGTCTAATATTTAGTGATTTGTTATCATCTGACTTTCATAGTGATTTGGAAGAGGCGTTGGTAGGGTTTCTGGTTTTTTGGGTGGATATGAAATAGAAGGATGTTTTCGACTCTGGAAGTGGAAAACTGAGACTATTTTCTGGTGTGGTTTTGGCATGGAGGGATATGTTGAAAGGTTGATTGTTTCTTTGAGGAAATCAGGTTATCATTACGAGTTGACTGCGTTATGTAATTGAGGGTAGCCTCGAGGGAGGTTGGCCCCCTATTGCAAAGTCTGTTGAATGTGAATCACCAATGGTTCATTTAGTGGTGGAATCTATACATGGTTAGCATCATAAAAATTGGTAAAAGTTCAAAGTTTTTCATTGGTCTACCATCATGGAAACATATTATTGCATACATTTTTTTGGAAAACATGGTTGTGAAGGTAAGGATCATTCAAAGACCTGACCCTATAGTTTTGATGGTTTTAGTGTGGAAATAGATGTTGATTTTGGGTAGATGAGGTAATATTGAAAAATCATGGATGGATGCTTTTTTTTAATGAAGGACACCTGGTTTGAGGGTGGTCGTGTGTTTGGGATTGTCATATTATATATTTGGTTTTTGGTTGAGATGTTGAGAAAGCATTGAGTCTGATGAAGCAAGAAGATCAGACGAATGGTTAGTTCTGTGAGCGGGTCTTTGGTGCTAGCTCTTGTGATATAGGTCCCATGTGACTTGTCATCAGGTTTAGTGTGTGGTTTCAAGAATTTATGTGGCTTATATAAACATGATGATGTTTATATGTGGTCCATTCTGGGAATTCACAATTTCATTAGGGATGGGTGAACATGAAGATTGTGATATGTAAGTGTCATTTTTTTGTGGTCCCAGTGGGAAGTGCAGGTTATGTGTTAGACAATTAGGTTATGGATAGGTGTGTTCATTGTTATGTTTTAGAATAAATTGTTCAGTTCATGAAGGAAGAACTAGAGTGGGTGAGATTATAATAGTTCCATAGGTAATGTTATGTGACAACACCAATGCAATGGATCGTGAGGTGGTGTTGAGTTTTGGTTTGAAATCTCATTCGAGTATTGACGATTGAGGGTTGATGAGGCATTTTTAGAACGGGAATCCTGATATATTCAGCAAGTTATGGAATTACACTAGTTGTAGGTGATGGTGATGATCAAACGTTTTTGGGGAGTTCTTCAATGGATTACAAGCATACTTATAGCTAGTGACCATCATTCACAATATCTTCACACTGTCCATGGTATATTGAGAGAGTTCTATTCAAAATGTGTTTAGTTTCAAAAAGGATTCCCTTGGTCGAAACTCTCAGGGAGTGGTGTTTGTGTGGGATCCATATTGTGGGGGATTACACCATCAACCAGTAAATAGAGAGGTCTTGAGGATAGACCATATGTCAATAAATTTCATGGGTTCCATTCTCCGAAGCTGGGAACAAGTAGTATGTTGTGTTTTTTTTATTGGATGCTAGAAGATAATGTCTAACATCTGAGGATAATCTTATGATTTAAGTGTGATCTACAGTGGCCAAAACCTCTTGAGGTTAGCTGGTACAAAAACACTCATATTTTTTGGAGAATTATTTTTTTCATGGTTAAAAAAGAAAACATTTTAGATGATATAATGGCATCAATTTTTTTAAGATAAACATCTAAGGGACATGTTTAGTTCGTTAAGGATGTCAAGGTAGGCCTTTGATCTGGTGGTTGATTGATCCTATCATTGGATTTAGAATGAGGATGGATCTGAGATAAATCTTAGATTCATGTGTTAGAGTCATTTATGGGTGAGATAATCCATGAAAATTTATGATGTCAATGAAATTTGAGTATTAGAACCAAATCAGAAGTTAAACATGAAATCAGATAGGTGAATTTGGGTGACTATAAAATTCTATTAAGTGTAAATAAATTTTGTGACATGTGGATTATTGGTGTGCCAATAGTGAAGATAAGTATGTCTAGAAAATTAAAATAGGTTTCAAGGAATGGACAAGTTGTCTTTGGATGATGTATGGACATCAGAGTTTTTTGGGTTGGGAATATTAATGAGTTCCATGGAGAACGATGATGGAATAGAAAGCAGTGGATATTGTGATAGTAAAATTTCATTAGATATCAGGTAATGACACTGGTATATGTGTTAGATGATAGTTGTTTGTCATGAGTCAAAAAAATAGTATGTGTTGGCCATGTCCTGTTTAATGTTATGGTCGAAAGTTTGACTCATAGAGGATGATGGACATGGGAGAGGTTGATATGTTCTTATTCTAGAAATGGACATAGTGTGCATGTATTTTCTAGGTGTTTTCTATAGAATGTCTATAATGTAGTGTTTCTTGGACTTCATGTGGATTTTTGGTCATGGTAATTTTGGAAATACATCTAGTACATTGTGAATGTTGAATTAATGTATTCGGTAGACTTTTCATATGTGGATTTTCTAGCCATCAGAATAGAGTGGTGGTTAACTATGTTATATTTTGGGGAGAACCATAATGGGTGAATGGATTCTTGATTTAATGATAGGTTCTTTGTATTTTATGGGATCATTTTGGATCAATCATGTTGCAATGGTGTTGGTGGGGGGAATTTTCTCAGGTTTTGACTAATTGAATACTTTCAACTGATTTTTTTAAGGGTTGTACAACAAGTGATTGAAAATGGAGTTAGACCATTGGGCCTCAATTTAGGGTATTTTATTTGAAAAGAAATATGGTTAAAATATTTATCACCCATTGGTGACATCATGATTGGGTCACTGTAAGAAATTATTAAAATATGTGAGATAGCATTAAGCGATTTGGCCCATGAGTTGTGGAGAGGATCAGACCAAAGGTGTTCTTATTTTCATTCATAGGTCACTATAGTGCTTTATCGGTATCCTCTTCAGTGGTATCTTAGTGAAATTACCAAAAAATTTTCCTTATGTTGATGTTGGTAAGTGTGAGTTTAGGTGTAAATGTTTTTAAGGAGCACTAAGTTTTGACGGTGGATCATGATTATGGGAAATGCATTTGTGGTAGGACTATTTCCTTCATATGTGTTGGGGTATGGAATGAATATATTCAAGGACATACGTGGAAGATTTAAATTTATAGGTGGGCCTATATACATACCTTTTTTCATGGTGGCATAGTGATTCATGGAAGTGTATCTTGGGGACGATCCTATATAATTGTGGGATCTTGTAAGATCTTGACCTTGTGTGGGGGTACATCCATACAATATTTTTTCATTAAGATTCTTCATTCACAACAAATAATGTGGTTAGTGGGTGTATAGGATGTTTTTGGGGACTTCTTGTGGTGTTTTGTGGTGTGGGACGTGAAATAAGGTGAAAAGTGGACAAACAGTCTACATTGCATGTTTGGAGTATGGTTAGTACAAACGATTCGCCAAGTGAGGGAACCGTACAGGCAGACCTCATTATAGAGAGATGCTAGATCATAATCATTGAATGTTTTTAAAAACTATTTGGGTTAATATAGGATATTTTACAGGTTTCACCTATTAGATAGAGGGATCCACATGGTTGTCTCACTGTTTTTCCAGCAGTGCGCCCATACCCTATGGGCCTTATAATGTAGGAAATTCCCATGTTTCCCTCATGATATTATTTATATACACTTAGAATTATGAATCCATTCAACCCTCTACAACTAGGGGATGAACCATAAGACTCATCCTCATCCTTTTCTATGGGTAATTCTCCTCTGATTCTCGGGCTTTTGATGTGTTGTTTAGTGTGAATCAAAGATTCATGTAAGACATAAAATTCTTTTCCATCAATTTTCTAGAAGAGGTTAAGTGTATGGGTTTTTCTCATTCCAAAAGCAGAATCTCATTTTTTTAGGGTTTTCATCATTCTAGTGATTTTTAGTCATGTGATGTGTATCGAATAGTAATAGATTTCATACAAGTGGTAGGTTATCATTAATATTTTTCTCATAGTCTTTATGTTTTATTAGTGTCTATGGTTGTGCTAATGTACTTACTTGTTTACATTTTATATCCCTAACTATGGTGTGTGATTTGGTCCATATAATGTGTTGAGAGAAACTTCATGGACTTTATTGTGTTTGTTGACGAGGATAGACTAAACCTAGGGCTAACCTTAGGGTGTTCCAAACCCTTGAAAATGGTGAAATAAGTCCGTAAATGTTGAGATAGGGTGATTTGGGTATTGAATGTGATGTGAATTTTATTTGGTTATTTTTTTATTGGTAAAGGATAAATAGGATTATTTCATTTTTATTTTTCATGACACCATGGAATATTTGGAATGGTTTAAATGATATCCTTTCGGTCTTGACCTGGCCACATATTTCGTAGAAGGAATTGAATTTTTGAAAGTGTGAAATGTTTTGAAACGAAGATTCTAACTATAATTAAACTGAAAAATGGGTTCTTCTTAAATAATTTCAATGACGACTTTAAATGGATGTGGGGTCACTTGACTTTGAAAAATTTTAGATGATTGATTGATAACTGTAAGGAAATCCCTAGGGGATGATATCGTTTTTATTTAATGTGGATGACCTATATTTTAAAGGGTAGATACAAGATTATTTTAGTGAGTAATTTGATTTGTGTGATGTCATTGAATTGTGAAAAGATGTTGATTTTTCTTTTTGTATACTGAATAATATAACATTAGCAGTGTTATCTGTAATGGTATATCAGTTAATGGTTTATTCCTTAAAGTGGGGTATGTAAGAAACGTTACCGCTATAAATGATAAATGTGTCAAATGGGTATGGTTTTTTATTTTATAAATGTGTTTTGGTTAATGAAAAATTTCCATGTGGCATAGTTGTATGTGGGGTATTGACATGAGGTATTGGGCACGTGGTTTAGGATGGACTGAGGCTCTAAAAAAGATCCTTATAATTCATGGGATTGGGAGTCGGGTTGAGGCTCTATTACCCAAATAGTTGAGTTTGATGAGACTAAATATAACGATTCTCCAAGTTATGTGTTATGTAATTTATGGTTGGGTTGTCAAAATGAGGCTTTGTTATTCCCAGCTCATGAACATGGTGTAGTATGGGATGAAAACCGAGACTATATTCATCCCAAACTCAAGGAAATGTAAGGGTTACCATCATAAAACATCAAGGTATGTAAATGAGTTATTTTTATTGAATTTCACTGTGATAAATCATGTTTGATCCCCCTTAAAGTTATTTATTAGTCCTTGGTATAACTATACTTTTTTTATTATTATCTAATGTTATGTAACATAAAGGATAAAAATGGTATTGGCGATTGATTAAATTTGAAAATTATTTCCTAGATGCCTTGTTTACTTATTACATTTTATTATCTTACACACACTATTTTATAGACCAATTAACACATTATATACCTTTAGTGGTCACCTAGTGAGTTGTTATGACACCCTTCTCAAGCCACTGTGACACTTGGTTACCTGAGAAAAAGCTTCTTTTTTCTATTATAGGTTCATGATAAGAACAAATTATTTGTTTTTTCTGTGGGTTGATGGGTTTGTTAAGATGGTATATGAGTATTACATACTCTATAATACCAAATGTAGGATAAAAATAAAAGAGATACTATATGGAGTATATAATGATACTTAAAATACAAGAGGGGGGGTGAATTTAATACTTTAAAAATTATTTGGGAACTTTTAAAGCTGGTTATGTTTAACAAGGTTAAAAAGGTAATTCACAAGACCTCTAGTTCTAAACAGTTGCTCAATTCAGGAAATATGATTCTGAGAATTCAATTCTGGATAAGATGGTTCTAGAAATGAAATGTAATGAATGATTACTACAACAATGATTCTTCTTTAAAGCATATATAATCTTACTAAATCAGAGTACAAGTATAAGGATGTATAAGATTGTTATACTTTCCTCAACAATACAAATGCAGCTGAAAAACTTGTAACAAAACAACTAAAAAGCAGTAAATCTTTTAACCCAAAGAGAATGGTTTCCTACAACCTTGGATAAAGGTCCCTTGATTTATACTTTCAAGAAAGTCTATCTTACCCACACCAGGGAAATCCCCCGATATAAAGATCCAAGTCTGTCTTGCTATCCACGAAATCCCTCAACTACAAAGTAGTTGGAGCCTCAGTATTCATCATCAAGGAAGCTCTCAAATTCAAGGTAGTCGGAACCTCTGTCTTCCTATCCCCGAAAGCCCTTGATTGTACACAACAACAATGGGATTCGCACAAAGAAAATTTGAACAAGAAGATCAGTACGCAAAATGCAATGAGAGTCTCTCTCTAGAAATCACTTCAATAACAAGTAATCTCTAGAGTCGTAGAACAATGTTGAGCTCTTTCAAATGAGCTCATATTTATAGGCATGACTTCATCGGTCGGATCCCTCCCCTAACGGTCATATTTTTCCTTGTATTTCGGAGGGACCTGTACACATGTCCCTCAAACAACGGTTAGTGAGTAACTGAAAGCATGTCATCATTTTATAACAAAACAAGTGTTATCAATATTATGGTTACATAACTAAATTCTAATATTCAGAATTTAAGAAAAATAAATTTCAAAGTCTAACCAAAATTGAATTCAGAGCCTATAATACAAGGATATTAGGATTCTATTTTCTAGGAATTCGGAACCAGAATTCTATAGAATTCTGAAGTCTGAATTTCAAGGGAATTTAGAATCTGGATTCAGAAGAATTCAGAACCAGAACATACAAAGTTCATAGTCAAAGTTCATAATAATTCGAAGTTAGAACTCATAAGAGTTCAGAGTTTGTATTCAGAGAACTCAGAGTCAGAACTCAAAAAAAATTAACCAGAATTTGTAATCAAAATTCAGTGTCAGAACTCAGATATTTCATAACCAGAATTCATATTCAGAATTTGTATTCAGAACTCAGAATTTTCGTAACTAGATTTCGTATTCAGAATTCAGAGTCAGAACTTCATAGGAGTTCGAATCCAGAATTTTGAATCATAATTAGGAGTCAGAACACAAAAGAGTTCATATCCCGAATTCGTAATTAGAATTCATATCCTAAAATAGAATGCTTCATATCTAGGTAAATATAGGATTCTGAGTTTTTTTGTTTCTAATCGAATTTTACACTTAAAAAAATTATGATATAAACAATGAAAATAGAATAGGGATAAATTTCCTTGGGGATGGAATTTTTCCGTATAGAAGTAAAACAAGGGGTAAAATGGGATTTTCCTTGAGATAAGGTTTTTGTGATTTTCAAAACAAGAAGTAATTGTAATGTCATAAGGAAACATTAATTACTTGACTATCTATCCCAAGTATGAAAAAATAGAAAAGTCATAAGGAAAACATTATTGACTCAACAATCTCCCCCTCTTTGGAAAGCACAAACATCCTTATGAAAAATAATATAAGGACTCCACAAAAATTTCTATACTTTGAAATAAAACATATCTCTCTTTATACATGGACAATGGTGAATACGACTAACTCCCCCTTAGGCATTGAAACACTAAAGATCGTATTCAAGATTTCCGGAATGAGATTTTTCATTTGAATATGGAAATATTCATAATGAGAAATCCCCCTTTGATAAACTCCCCCTTAATTAGGGATATTTCTTCATTTAATTAGAATTCGTTTTCCATCTCCCCCTTTGGGATTTTTAAAAAAGAGTTTGAGGGAATGGAAAAAAATATGGTACCTGAAATATTATTACAAACATCTAGACAAAAACAAGAAACCAAAATTTCATTATGATTGGAATAATTGGTATAAGGAAAAATAGATACAAAAAAAGTTTAATTTTGATCTATTTTCCTTCTTTTTCATTTGGTATCAACTTCTTCATGATGGTTTTCATCTTCATTAGCTCTTTTTGATCTTCCTATGCTTGCTTCTCTAAGGCTTTGATCCATTCACCTTGAGCCTTCAGAGCCTCTACACGAGCCTTTAGAAAGTCATCTTGCTTCACTATCTTTTCTTCAATCATGATCCTGAGATCCCTTTCCCTCTCCCATCTTTGGAAAACAGAGTTCAACTTCCTATTAAAATTCTTGACCTTCAGAATTTCTGTATTGTTCTCTTGATTTAGCTTTTACTCAATGATATTTGTGAGATCCATGATTTTTCTATCTTGAGTATCAAACGTTTCCTTAACATAATCATGAAACTCATCAAGATCTCTCATGTATTCAAATATATTCTTTGACCAGGTCACCGTTTTCTTGGATGATTTTCTATGGGCATTATATTAGATAAGGAAATTCTTATGTTCAACCTCAATCATTACAGACCTATCCATCACCATGGATACAGATTTTGTTTTCTGATTCATGCTATACCTGAGCATCTGACATCTGGAGTAAATTATTGGAAAATCATAATGGTTTCAACTAGCTTCTTCAGATATTGAATGAAAAAAATCTTGTCCTAGAGATGAGGACTCCGAATCTGACACTTTTCATGGTTGTGGTTCTTCCTCTAGCTTGATAATCTTCTGTTTAGGTGATCCACCATCATGTTTCTTCCTTAAAGAAACTTTGGTTGTTGTGTCAACAACCACCTGTTTTCCCTTGTCAGTTTTCAGAATATCTTCTTCATATGGAGACTCATGCTCGCTTTTAGACAACTGAACAAAAACATCTTCATCAATTTTTTCATTCTCAGCTCTTGCCTCAATATCCTCAGGGTGAATGAAGTGATTATTAAAACTCTCTTCCTCAGATAATTTTTTCACTTACTCTTCATCCTTCTCATCAACTCCAGGGGTAGCAAGTTTTGTGGATCCATCTTGAGACGTCTAGATTGAAATTTTTTCAGAATCACTTTCCTTCTTATGAAAGTCTTAAACATTCTTTATGATATCAACTGTATCGTCACTACTTTCATCTTCTTGTACTTTTCCATAGTTTCCAATTC
Source organism: Viscum album (assembly GCA_963277665.1). Classification (NCBI taxonomy): domain Eukaryota; kingdom Viridiplantae; phylum Streptophyta; class Magnoliopsida; order Santalales; family Viscaceae; genus Viscum; species Viscum album. The sequence continues at coordinate 1,911,507,593 of OY728133.1, forward strand.
TTCAACAAACTTCTCGAGTAATTTTTCCAGAGTCATGAATTTTTTCCTCAGTGTCTCAGGTAATGGTTCAACTAAGAAAGATTTCGGAATAGGAATGTTCTCAGATGCTACTTTAGTAGCCTTCAAAAGAGATTCCACAATCTCTGCCTCCGACATATATTTCTTAAGCTTATTATCTTTGGATTTCTTCTCAGGCTTATCATCTGGTTTCTCGTTTGAAGTCATGTCCTCAACACGAACTAGACCAAACTTTGGTTCTTCTTCCTTTTAGTTCTTATTATCCTCTCTCCATTTAGCTACTACTTCATCTGGATAAGCTATCTACTTCTTGGGTTTTGGAGGTGCGGATTGGGCTCATAATAATTTTGCAATCATGATAATGGGAGACAAAACTGGTTAAAAATGACTTGTTATCAATATAATATTCCAAAATGTAGATTAAAATTTATAGATCATCAAATGGGAATATTTGACCATAAAATGATCATCCTAGATGCATAACACATTGAATATAACATAGAAATTGAATATATAATCATGAACCATGAAAAAAAATATTAATGTTGGAACAAAAATAAAAATAGTAATCATAAAATAAGTCATGGATTAAAACCAAGACCCTAATAACGGTGGGACAGGTGTCAGTACCCATGTCCCAGATTGGATTGAGCATCACAACTAACATCCAATAATTATCCGATGGGATTTAAAATATTACCCAATTTGTTTGAATAATATATTTGAAAAAATTATCACATAATGGAAATCATAAAAATTTATGACCCATGAAATCATTCATACATGTTATGATCAAAACCCCATAAAATGAATATGGTTTATATAACATTTTTAATGGTATCATATAAAATGAAATCAATAATTTTTTTGGTTTTTATAGAAATTTCAGAAACCCAAAACTAGTATATCATAAGAGAATTATGGTTATAATTAATTAAACATAATATCATATAAGATAGATATATTGAATATAAAGATTAAAATGAAAGTGAAATCATAAAAAAAGTTTCCCTAAAACATATTTACTATTTTTATAAAATGATAATGTTATAAGTAACATTTAAAAATCACCTATAAGAGGGTGACTAAAATAGATTTTAAAATATTTGTTACAAAAATCCCAAATAATGATATCTATATATGAAATCAGTTTTAAGTACAAAAATAATAAGTAAAATATATAATATATATGAAAGGGAAAGTAAAATAATTTAAATATTTTTTTAATTATTTTAGAGAAAGATAACATAAATAAAAGATTTATATAATTTCATGTTTAAAGGATATAAGTATAAATTTGAAGTGTATGTAACATAATACATGCATTTATATCAAAATATGGAATGAAAATATGTGTGGAATGAATTAATTTCGACAATTAATAAAATGATCTAATAGAGATGATTAGAATTACACATAACAATATCATATTTTTATGAGCATAAAATTACAACAAATAATATTTGTTGAGAAAAATGATTATTGAAACAGACAATAAAAATTTTAAATTTAATATATATAAACTATCTAATAGATAATTATTATAATAATATAATCTATCAAATAATATAATCTTCCATTTAACTAAAAAATAAGTCAATAAAAACACTTACCATTGATTCATTCTCTATCAAACACACTATAACATCCTGTATAATTATTTTTTGGTTAATATTTTCATATATAAAAACCATGTTTGTATTTATATTCTTATACCACCCATTTCTAATTTCTTACTACATTTTATTAACAATTTTTTAATTAGCATGCGGGTATTAATTTTCCAATTTTATTTATATTTCATTTCCATGGATTTTCATATCATTGATTATTGATAATGTGTTAATCAAAAAAATAATTTTCATATAATTCATCAAGGTATTATTTATATCGTTTTTATTTCAAATGTTTATTTTTTGAAAGCCATAGCGATGGGATGTAAAAATATTATAAAATCAATTTCTTGTATGTTTTCATTTGATAAAAATAATTTATATTATTAATGAATTTTATAATATATATTACCATTCTAATTTTATGAAAAATATTTTTTTAGTTCATAATTATTACATAATATTATAGGTAGTTAAATATTCATTATCATTTTTGAAATACACATTTAAATATCATTCTTTTGGGTAGTTGAACCCATTCCAACTAGAACGTGTTATTTCATGTCAGTGGATAAGAAAAGGTTATTTTATAGATATAATATCCCATTTGTAATGGATAGACCTAAATCACCCAGTTTGGGTTGGAGAGACACATAACCTATTGTATTCCTCCCTGTATACAAGATATTGCAAACTAGTGGTGTGGTTGTAAGTAACATGGGGAAGGTATTCCCTTCGTAATCATATCCATCATAGGATAATAAAACATAAATATTATCCCACCAAACATATATGTTATAATCATGAAAATATTCTATAATTTAAGGAATGTTTTTCATTAATAAAATAAATCAAAGGACCAATGATGTGTAAGGTCTACCATCCTAAAATCAATAATAGGGAAAATGATTGCCGCAACCATCTCGAATATGTCCCAATATATCCTCTTTCATTATGTATCTTCTTATCATCATGATTCTTCTAGGAGATTTCTCTTCCCTGGATCCATTATTATGATATCAACATTTTCATCAAGGTTCTCATGCACAGTGTAAGTAATAAAACCTAGTATGTTACCTCTAACACATCCCTAACATAGGTGAACATGTATATAGAAATGTATGACATGATAAAGAAGATAATGACAAAAAAATTCTATCATGCTTGTATCAAGTGATCGTGAATAAACAAAGATGCCAAAATACCCGACCTTACGTGCATATGTTCCATACTAATGAACATCATATATAGTCAATTGAATGAATTATACCATGTTGAATTATTCTATCAACATTTAATTAAATGTACATTCCACCTTTAAGAAACAACATTACACCTTCCATTAAGACAAAATACTCTCCATGTCTTATATCTACTTTCTCACATGTGATGGTATGCATGCTTGGAACACCCATAAAATGGAAACTCTCTTATACACAATTATATTTTGCATTGGTATATCACTCCAACATAACTGGACACTATTGAAATGGTTATATGGTGTTACCCATGCATTCCAAGCTAAGTCACTAACCATCTAACAAAGTCCACCCCGGATTAGTCATGCCATACATTCTATCCCACTAGGAATTCTGCTAATTCGTTTGGGGCCACATCTCAACATGAGCACTAGAATAAGGATTCTTCCAACAATGAACGAACCACATAAAAGGAATAAAATAAAAAACAACTAAATATATCTCAATTATTATTCAAATAGTTATGTAATATTAATCAATTAATAAATAAAATTGAATGGGTATATTGAGAACAATAAGAAAGACTATAAGTGGAAATTTACACACATATGTTATCGAAATAAAACATGGTCCCATGGGATATAAAAACATACACACATGATCAGAAGTAAAAAAATTTCACATGAAGATAATAAAAAAATGACATATATGCTAATGATCATAGACATAGACTTTACATTGTAAGGAACATCCTAGATAAATCTTATTGATATAAAAATCAATGTATATTGAGGTCAATATCCTCAAAATCAAGTTTGCATAAGAACCAAAACAAGTTTTCACACCAATAATTCCTAAAACAAATTCCAAATATTAATATGAAATGGTTATAAAATATGGATTCAATAAATAATAAATCCATTGGGTGGATAATTCGCACACCCTATGTCAATCACTAAAAACGGTGGTCTAAATGACCGGTAGATGAAGGATGAAATTCATCACACAGATACAATGAAAAGATATGATATTTGAGGGCCTTATGAATCTATTTCCATAAATTCATTCCCTAAATTTCATGGAATTATTTATATAAAGTTCATGTAAGGATATTCATCGAGTATAAATTTTCCAATGCCATAGATTCTATAATGATATTCCACAAATTCATTACTCTAAAACGCCTATATGTTGACTGGAAATATTCTAGATATAGGGAAATATGACAGAGAGTACAATGGGTTAATTAATAAAAATGATGGTTGAAAAAAAGTAACATTCAAGAACACTCATTTCATAACCAGTTGTTTCCCTAATTAAAATGGTCAATATCGAAGATTATATGTATTGGTTTTTGTAGTTTTATAGCCATTGTTCATTTTACCATGTCTCCACCATGGCTACTACCATTTTATTTGTGTCTTAGAATATACCATTCCCACAATATTTTCCCTATAGTATTGTTTAAATATGTAGTCGTTTCCACATCACTCCCATCATCACCATCTTTAAGAACATGGATATTCGTTTCAGGTATGTGTTTCCTTTTCTGGTTGATTTTTGAGGAAAAGAGGAAAATCTGGAAATCTTCTAAGTACATGTCATGAACTTTGATCCCGCATGAGGCCATGTGCTGGCCGTGTCCAGGCCACACACATGGTGTGTAGGGGTGATGTAGATGTCGCTTAATGCAGTGTATAGAAAAGTTGAGTACACGTCGTGTACTCAATAAGTGCACACCGTGTAATTTTTTTTATTTCATTAAACGGACCGGGGTCATGTATAATCCCTATTTCCATCTTCTTCTTTTCCTAGTTATGTCCAAATAATGCGAGGAGGCTGAATCTCCTCCGAGCCGCTGATCTTTCACCATTTATCAGAATCCAACGTAGTCTGTTTCAATTGAATCGCAGCGGTGAGTTCTTGGTTCTTCCATGGCCATGTTTTTTTATTCTTTCTCTTATGAGAGTTATCAAAGGTTGAACATTTTAGACATTTTTTAAAATCTTCTCCATTTTAGGATGATTCAAAGTTCTAGGTTCATGTATATCTATCTTCTAGGATGGAGTTAGGTGGCTTGTTTCCCTACGTTGAATGTCTTTTAGTTTTTGGGAAAATGGTTTTGGATTCCCATGTATCGGGTATCTCGGGTCAGGGTTTTGAACCTATATTATTGTCTGCCTTAGATTTCTGGTATGATTAAGGTTATTATATGATTAATGATTTCTTGTTAGCATGTTTGAGGATCACCCCATGGGTGTTTCCCTTGTTTTGGAAGTTTACCACCGTTTGTCTTAGGTTGCCTATGAGGCATACCTTGTTGCATTGATTTCCTACCTTGAGATAAATGATTGCATGTATTTCCTGATTTTTATATTCTTTTGATGCATTGTGGCTTTTATCCAAGTATTTTTTGAACTTACTTAGGGATGCTAACAGTCCATTATGCCCGACTAGACTACATAGGGTTGTGTGAACCTGGTGCGGCAGACTAAAGAGGGAATTGATGATTAAGGGCTTCCCTAGAGAGTCTGTTATAAACTAGTATTGTTTGTAGGACCAATATAAATTGGTCATTGTGCTTCCTCAAAGTGTCCTTAGTTACGTATCGAGACTATAGGGGAAATTAGACGTAAGTTCTTCCTCAGAGAGTCTATACCTATCATAGAAAGACCACAGGGAAATTAGCGGTGAGTGCTTCCCATAGTGTTTGTGCCTTTATATGATTACATTACTATAGGGGTCTGCCAGTATTATCCACCCATAGGGTCAGTGTGAATATTGTTTGGTTGGTTGTGACGATTCCACCAAGACAATGAACAAGTTTGTGTTATTTATTTCTTGTAGTTCAGGTAGTCTGCTGATATACCTGTTCTGTTACTTTCTATGTTTTGGGAGTATAGAGCTGTTTCTAGATTCCTTGGGTGATAATTAAATGACTAAATTGAATTACTAGATAAATGTAATTTGAGATTTGTAGGATTTTTTACTTGGTGTCCTCTTGTTTCTCTTCTGCATTTATTTAATTTACTTCATCCAAATTGCTCACAAAAAGTAGGGAAGATATCTTGTGGTAATTGCCTACTAGGATTAGGCTCACACCCTATTTGGGTCCTACTTTTTGGCCCAAACAGATTATATGGTTTTACGTGTGGATAGGGATTGTGGCCCTTCTACTTGAGGTACATGATTTCCAGTTACAGCTGGATAGCATAGGACTGAGCCTAGGCTTGCGATGCTGTTGGAGTTGATTTTTACTTTTAGTACTTTGTTATCAATTGTATTTTAGAAAGTTGTTGTGTTTGCTACTTTCCAAATATACTTGTACCTGGTTTATCATTTTCATCATTATTATATTATACAATTCTTCCACTGTTTAGTTTCAGCTATTGTATGTTGTTAACTGCTTTCGCTATTGACTGTTATTTCCTTTTCATTGTATACCTTATCAAATGAGGTCATAGTTTCCCCAATGACACACCAAGGCCCTCGCTGCTAGTTGGAAGCCTCTACTATTTGGGGAAACACGCTTGAGTTCATGTGCCAAACCAGGTATGGGGCCCCAGTTGAGTGGCCACAGATTCGGGTGGTTACAAAGTGGTATCAGATGATTTCTTTCTTTTTCTATTGTCATACTATTTAGAGACATTAGACATGGATTGGACAGAATAGGTAAATGGTAAATAGCTATGTCCTGGAGTTATAGAACCCGTGTATAGGGAAAAATCCAGATTACCTTGAATTTTTCAATTTTTGAGTTTTGAAAATGTTACAGTTTACTTGATTTCACGGTTGGGTGGTGAACTTGTTTTGTGCTATTACTGTTTATATGATTATGGTTCTATTTTGTTGAATCTAGATGAGATGAGGGTATTCCATCTCAAGCATCATATAGGCACTTGTTAGAAAATCAAATGTCATGCGTTTTTCCATGCCATCTAGGTTGCATTAGAATTTCCATACGGTTGTGATAGAATTTTTGATAGAAGATGCATGCTGTTGTGATGGCTGCTGTGATATAATACCTACCATGTTAATAGGGTATAATTTATTTAGATCTTCTTTATCATGGATGCCAAAATTTGGTGTTAGAGGTGTTATAGGCCCTTGAGGATCATAATTTGGTGGGTTGGGAGTTTGTTATACTTTTTTAATTGTTATATTCATCTTTGTGATGCCATGATTTGATTCGAGCGGAGTATGGGCCCCCCACAGATCCGAATTTTGCACCTTAACACCTGTTTACGGTTTTTTCTAGGCTCCAGTGCATTTCTGAGGATACTATCTGGAAAAACCTAGAACACATGGCGTGTACATCTTGAATACACGCTGTGTAGTTTTTAGCTGTGTCATTGACTATGTGGACATGGGCATGAGGTTGTGAAATTTCTTGTAGGAAAACGCCATTTACTAGTTTACAAGCTGTGTAGTATGACATGGTTATACGGCCGTATCATGAACAACACGGGCTGGGTATGGCATGTCCAGTACACGCCCTATCGTCTTTGAACACGCGGTGTAGTTTTGTCATAGGAGTGCCATGTGACCATGCCATGTAGCTTAATACATGGGCTGGTAAAATACGATGGGAAACATGCCATGTACCATATTGACATGTCGTGTAGTATTGGTCTGTGTACTAGTCCGTTTGACTAACGACTAAGATATGGAAAAAATCTTAATGACATGCCGTGTAGTGGACAAACACGCCGTGCCGTTTCCTGCTGGGACAGACCATTTTCCTAGCCATGTAGGAGTGATCGGGCAGAGAGAAAAAGGGTTAGTACACACCGTGTAGTTTGATAATACATCGTGTGGCCAGGTGGTTTACACAGCCATGTATGGCCAAGGTACACGCCCATGGTAAAATTTCCAGAAAACACGCCATGTAGTGTTAATAACACGCCGTGTAAGTCGTTTTTTCTCCATAATTTTACTGTTTTTCCCTCCTGTTTTGTTTTATGCTCTTATGTTGCAACTGTGTTCGTCATTAAAGAAGGGTTTCTTTTGACTTTTCAGATCTATGGAACCAAGACATCCTTCTGTTTCACGTCCGGAACTAGGCAGTGACCGTACACTTGATACGGCAGACCAGGGACTGCCAGTAGTTCTACCTATCGTTCTAGACATTGCACCTGTAGTGATTCAGATACTAGTGTTGATGCTCAGTTCAGAGTGGGTTTCTTGATATTCATGCAGACCTTCCAGGGAGATCAGCATCCTGCCCTGTCTATGGAAGAGCTTACATTGGTTTTTCAGCAGCATCATCCTTCCTCGTTCAAAGGGGAGGGAGGACCGTAGGCTGTAGGGTCATGGCTAGAAGCCATGCTATCCATATTTGAGCACCTAGAGACACCATCGGAGAGGAGAGTGAATCTCATGACTTATATGATGTGGGATTCCACCAAGAGATGGTGGTATGTGGTTTTTCATGCAGGGCGCCAATAGGCTATGGCTTGAGACGAGTTCCAGCGTACATTTTACGACTACTTCTACCTGGCGATGTTGAGGGCTGATAGATCCAGAGAGTACATGAACCTGCAGCAGGGTACTCTCACAGTTATGGAGTATTCCTTTTGTTTACTAGAGTTACGGAGTTTCACTCCAATTCTGTGGAATGACAAGCTGTTTTTAGCGAGGAAGTTTGAGGAAGGACTCAGACCGGACATCAGATCGCAGGTGAACGTCTTCCAGTTAACTTCTATTACTCTGATAGCCAACCAGGCGCTTATCACGAGGAGAAAACTGAGAATGACTGGAGCTGTGGATCATGGCAGTTTAACTTCTAGGGCTGGATCTTTTCAGGTAGACGACAAGAAGCGCCACTGAGAGTTTACACGAGGGACTCGAGGAAGTGAGGCATTCCTTCTAGAAGATGAGAACTTCCTTCTGGAAACCAATTGGTGTGATATCAGTGTGAAAAAATGGTCATAAGAAACCTCACTGCCTAAGAGACCCGGTGGAGTGCCTATCATGCGGCAAGATGGACAATCTACAGCGTTTCTGCAAGGTTCTTCTTCCAGCGGCGAGTGAAGGAGGATCAGTTTTGACTCCGTGTACATGAGAAGGATTACCAGTTTCGTAGAAGACTGGGGGCTGGAGTTTTTACGGTCATTCAGGCTAGGGTAGAGGCCATGGATGTAGTGGTCAAGCTTAGGGAGGGTCAGCTCAGGGATTTCAGGCTGCTATACAGGGCTGCGGTGTAGGCCAGACTTTTGTGGTAGAGCAGATTTATCAGGAGTAGGATCCTAGGCCTTCCATAGTTTGAGGTATGGTTTTAGTAGCCTCAGTTTTATCCTCTACAATTCTCGATACAAGATCTTCTCATAGCTTTTTTCTGTGCATTCCATGTAAATCCTTATACTTACTGTCTATATTTCTGATGATATGTTGACGATAGACACTCCCTTGGGAATTAGAAATGCTAGCGTGCGTCAGTGCTTACACTTCCCCCTTGAGGTTGGTGAGTGTAATTTTTCATGGAGTCTCTATGTTTTGGAAATGACAGGCTATGATGTCATTCTCGGGATAGACTTGTTAGTTCCCTTTCATGTATTTGTTGATTTCTATCGCCGTAGGGTGAGTTTTATATCACCAGAGGGTGGATATTTTCTTCACAATGGAGAATGGGATGTCCAAGTGAGTAGAAAGGGACCCGAGAATCATGTGTTGGGCGGTGTTATGGCCTATATTTCTAGCTTATATCTGTATGAACATGGGACTTCTCAGATATATTTTCCTCCAGTGGTTAATCACTTTCCAGATGTCTTTCCAGAAGAATTTTCATGTTTTCCTCTAGAGCGAGGTGTAGACTTTTCTTTAGAGGTAATGCTAGGAGTGGAACCGGTGTCCATTCCACTTTATATGATGGATACACCTGAGTTGTAGGAGATCAAGAAGCAGTTGGAGGATTTTTAGGAAAGGGGTTTCATCTAACCCAGTACTTCTCCTTGGGGTTCGCTTGTCCTGTTTGTGAAGAAGGCAAACGCCACCCTTAGGATTTTTGTGGATTATCAGAATATGAACCATTTGATGGTTAAGAACCAATATCCAAATCCATAGATAAATGAACTCTTTGATCAGCTTCGAGGAGCCAGAGTGTTCTCGAAGATCGAATTGAGATCCGGCTATCATCAGTTGCCTGTCAGGCCATCTGATATACCGCTTATAGCCTTCTGAAGCAGGTATGGTCTGTATAAGTTTTTGGTTATGCCGTTTGGTCTCACGAATGCACCAACAGTTTTCATGTCCATGATGAACTGAGAGTCCCACCCTTACTTAGATTATTTTGTGGTTGTTTTCGTGGATGATATCTTTGTGTACTCTCACACTTGACATGACCATGCTACCCATCTTGAGATCATTTTGAGTACACTGAGGGAGCATCAGTTATATGCTATGATCCCAAAGTTCCACTTTTGGATGGATGAGATTCACTTCTTGGGGCATGTCATCTTAGAGACTGAAGTATCAGTAGACCCAGAGAATGTGAGAGCAGTAATTATCCAGGAGTAGCCGAAGAATGTCTTCGAGGTACGAAGTTTTTTAGGGATGGCTGGTTACTATAGGTGGTTTATATAGGACTTCTCACACATAGAAGCACTGCTGACGAGCTTGAATAAGAAGGGGGTGAAGTATGTTTGGTCAGAACCCTGCGATTCATCCTTTCAAGAGTTGAAGGGGAGATTGAATACAGCACGGATTCTAGTTTTTCCAGAGTCAGGGAAGAGTTATACAGTTTTCTGTGATGCATCTGGCATCGGGCTTGGAGTAGTTCTTATGCAGTAGGATCGTGTTGTTGCATATGGATCTCAGTAGTTGAGTCCACATGAGTGGGACTATCCAATGCACCACCTGGAGGTGGCTGCAGCTGTTCATGCATTGCGTTGTTGGAGACATTATCTTATTAGAGCGAATTTTGTGGTACATACTAACCAAAAGAGCCTCAAGTATATCTTCACGCAGTGTGACTTGAATCTGAGAAAGTGGAGGTGGGTTGAGTACCTACAGTAATTCGATTTAGAGATTGCTTATATGCCCGGGAAACACAACGTTGTGGTAGACGCGCTGAGTAGGAGGACACATATACAAGCATTTCAGGAGGCCAACAGCGAGTGGAAGCTTATGGCTCTATTCTCTAAAATGCATTAGGAGGTGCACGATAGACAAGGTCAGACTTTTATTTATTTTTTGGTAGTTACCTCTACCATTCTTGACCGAGTTTGAATGAGGGAACTATCAAATTATAAAGGCCTAGTTTTACGGGAAGGCATGTCAGGAGAGGACCCTCTTCCCGGATGGACCATAGGCGAGGGTGAGATCTTGTGTTTCTAGGGAAACGTATGGGTTCTAGCAGATATACGTGAGGAGATGATGTGTGACTTCTATTCCTCGATTTGGGTAGTTTATCCTGGAGTCACCAAGATGTATCATGATCTGTACCACCAGTATTGGTGGCCAGGTATGAAGAGAGATGTTTCTGGTTTTTTCATGAGATATTCCACCTGTCAGCAGGTGAAGGAAGAGCACTAGAGACCAACATGGCTTTTACAGTAGCTACCCATTCTCAAGTAGAAGTGGAATGATGTCACGATGGACTTCGTGACAGGGTTACTGTGATCTCCTTGAGGGAATGACGCGATATGTGTTCTCATTGATAGGCTCATGAAGGTTTCTCACTTCTTCCTGATCAATGAGACCTTCGATGTCGATGAGCTTGGACGGTTGTACATCCATGATATTGTATGATTGGATGGGGTTTTGAGTAATATCATTTCAGATAGGGATGCCCACTTTACGTCACATTTTTGGAAAGGGCTATAGAGGTATATGGGTACACAGGTACTTCTGAGTACAACTTACCATCCTCAAACAGATGTCCATTCAGAGTGCACGATATAGGTGCTGGAGGACATGCTACGAGCATGTTTCCTTGATTTTGGAGGTTCTTGGGAGAAACATATACCTCTCGTAGAGTTTTCCTACAATAATAGTTTTAGAAAAACTATTCATATGGCACTTTACGAAGCTTTGTATGGGAGGCCATGCCGATCACCCTTGTGTTGGATGGAGGCAGGAGAGGCAGCTATGTTGGGACCTCGTCTTGTTCAGGAGACCAGAGAATATGTGGAGTTGATTTGAAAAAGGATGGATACTGCACAGTCTCAACAAGAATATAATGTTGATCAGCGAAGATGACCGTTGGAGTTCAAGGTCAGAGATCATGTTTTCTTGCGTGTTACCCTGAGGTTGGGACACAAGAGGATCAAGAGATAGGGTAAGATTTCACCAAGATACGCCAGCCCCTTTTTGATTCTTGAGAGAGTCGGGCTGGTTACATATAGGTTGCAGTTACCTCAATGGTACCAGGCTATGCACAACATCTTCCATGTTTCTCAGCTTCGATGTTATTTCTCAGACTCGTCTCATGTCTTTCGTCCTGAGGAGGATGAGATGGAGTAGGATGCACCGATCGAAGAGCATCCTATCTGGATTGTTGATCGTAGTGCAATGGTACTATGTGGCCGATCTGTTCCTCTAGTACGAGTGTTATGGGAACATGGTCGTGTGCTGAACAAGACTTGGGAGAGGGAGTCCGATATGTGATCACAGTGGCCAGAGTTGTTCGATGTTTCTTCATCGCCACCTTGTTAGGGAAATTCATGGATGGATTTATTTAAGGGGGAAAGTTTTTAAGAGCTCAGATCTTCGTTTCAGGTATGTTTTTCCTTTTATGGTTGTTTTTGAGGAAAAGAGGAAAATCTAGAAATTTTATAAGAAAATGCCAATGTCTTTATAAGTACACACTGTGTACATTAATCCCCAACGAGGCCATGTGCTGGCCATGTCTGGGCCACACAAACGGTGTGTAGGCGTGATGTGGAGGCCGCTTAAGGTGGTGTACGGAAAATCCTAGTACACGCCGTGTAATAAAGAAGTACACGCTGTGTACTTTTCTTTTTTACTTCATTAAACGGATCCGAGTCGCATATAATCCCTATTTCCGTCTTCATCTTTGCCTAATTACATCCCGAGTATCCGAGGAGGCCAAATCTTCTCTGAGCGGTTGATCCATCACCAGTTATCTGAATCAAAGGACGTCCGTTGAAATAGAATCACAGCGGTGAGTTCTTGGTTCCTCCTTGGCCACGTTTCCTAATTATTTCTCTTATGAGAGTTATCTAAGTTTGAAAATTTTATACGTTTTTGTAGATCTTCCCCATTCTAGGACTATTCACAGGATAAATTTCATGTATATTGATCTCCTAGGATCGAGGTAGGTGGTTTTTTTCCCTATGTTGAGTGTCTTTGAATTTTTGTGCAAAAATTCCTGGATTCCCATGTATCAGGTATCTCGGATTAGGGTTTTGAACCTGAATTATTGTCTGCCTTATATTGATTGTATGCTTGAATTTATTAGATGTTTAATTATTTCTTGTAAGAATGTTTTAGGATCACCCCATGGGTGTTTCTCTTGTCTTGACTATTTACCACCCTTTGGCTTAGGTTGCATGTGAGTCATACCTTGTTGCATTGATTTTCTTCCTTTAGATAATTGTTTTCATGTATTGCATGCTATTTATATGCTTTTTATGTGTTGTATCTTTTATCCAAGTAGTTTTTGAACTTACTTAGGGTTTCTGACAACCGATTATGCATGACTAGACTGCTCAGAGTTGTGTGAACCTAGTGCGATAGAATAAAGTGGGAATTGATGATTAAAGGGTTCCCTAGAGAGTCTATTATAAATTTGTATCATTTGCAGGACCTTTAATAATTGGACATTGTGCTTCCTCAGAGTGTCCTTTGTTACATATCGAGACTATAAAGGTAATATACATTAGTTCTTCCTCAGAGAGTCTATACCTATCATTGCAAGACCACATGGGAATTGACGGTGATTGCTTCCTAGAGTGTCTGTGCCTTTGTATGATTACTTGACTACAGGGGTCTTCCAGCATGATCCACCCAGAGATTCAGTGTGAATATTGTTTGGATGGTTGTGATGTGTGGCATCCTGCCTAATTAAAACATAACTTTCATTACATTACACAAAACTGAGGATATTTAAGGTTTAGTGTCTTTGAAACAAGGAACATAATAACTGAAAACAACATAAAACATTATTCTTAAACACTTTAAATGATTATCCTTATGTTCATACTAGGATCATTATTGCATCTCATAACCTGGGGACATACATCACAAGAAAGGGTGATCAGAAGGCCCAGTAAGGGAAACAAGAGAAACATATTACATGTGAAATTGAGATACTTCAACAAGGTCATGAAAAGAACATTAAGGCAGGAGAAAGAAATCATGAGGCATATCATAATAAAATAAAGTTTTTTATAACATTAAGATGTGGCTACAACATTTTACAAAGACAATAATTTCTGTTTCACCACGGTTTATCCCCAAGGTGTCAATAAAAATTACCAAGGTTATTCACCAAGGTATCAGTCTAAATGGTCATCTCTAGAGATTAAGTCTTTACCCAATGCATTAGGGTGCTATCAGGGCACACCCTTAAATTTGTATTTATCATCATGTGAGCCACATATATCATCATCAATAATTTCATAAACAACCCATATAGCATAAAATAAATGGGTTTCATTTCATAATCATAACGTTTTAAAAACTGCTTTAAGGACATGATCTTTGTGTCACTTTAAAACCCACAGAAAAGGAAGGTGGGTCTCATGTATGTAAATCCCAGATTTTGAAATAGAAAAACTTGGTATATATGTGAATACCCCTATAGAAGAGAGAGATGTGAGTATTCACTTAATAAAATAAAAGAACTTTAGAAAAAGAGAGAGACGTTTTGAGATGGAAATTCTGCAGCATAATGGCTATGTTACGAGGTTTTAGAAAACATTGAAAAGAGAGGGGACTTGGGTCACCCACTCATAAATGATCCATAAACAGTAGGGGAACAGAATATAATGGATTTAAGAACATGGTAATGAAATTTTAAGGACATACCATTTGAGAAGAAAAACATGGAAGGAAGACAAAATTTTGATTTCTCTTATGAAAATTCGGCAGCCTAATGGTGTCACTTAAACTTCAACAAAAATGAATTGATGAAATAAAATAGGATATCTCATCATATGAAAATAAAATTTAAGTATGATAGATATATATATCATACCCCAACATAATAGAAAGTAACTGGAAATACTTGACACGAAAGTAGAACTTTGAAAAATGAGAAGGGTGAAAGAATCCCTTAAAAATTCGGCAGCCTAACGACGCCACTTAAACATTCTTAAAACGAATTGATGAGAGAAATAGGGGGTATATCATCATATGAACATGAAAAGTGAAGTAATATGAATATATAATAACATCCTATACCATAAGATCATGGAGCATAAAAGAAATGGCATAAAAGAGAATACTTGAAATGAAAGTGATAGGTCGGATCCCTTACCTTAAAACGAAAAAATTAAAACTCAAAGGTTTGGACCTTGAGGGCATGGGGGCACCATGGGATGACTCCTTGGGAGGTAATGAAACTATATCTTCGTTGGGGGATAGTTGGGAGTGAAAACCAAATGAGGAAAGGGTGGGTATTTATAGGGAAGGTGAGGTGATAATTTAATAATTTCAAGGGACACCTCACAAGTGGTTTTCTCAAAACCATGGGATCTCCCATGGTATTTTCCATGGAGTTAGGCCACATGGGGCCCCAAATACAATAATTAATCACCTTTGGTCGGACAACCCTAAAAATATCTCATGAAATCATCATGACACATTCATGATTTCATTAAACATACCGAAACCCTAAAACTGCATTTTTACTATTCATTGAAAATTCATCTTTCTCAGAAGAAACCCAAAATTTCACATTAACCAAATATCGATGCTCTGATTAAAAATATGTACATTATTTTATAAAAAAAAATTTAAATATATTTTTAATTTAATTTTTAAATAAAAACACTATTCACCGAGAAATCATTTTTTTCATAAAAACCCGCAAAAATTACCGTAACATAATATCGATGCTCTGAGTTCAAAAATAAAGCCCATTTTATAAAAATAATTTTCTAATTATTTTAAATTTAATTTTTAATTAAAAACACTATTCACCCAAAAAACAAATACTTGACTAATAATTTATGAAACCGTTATTTACGCATTTTACTGAATCACATTACTTAATCAAGGTGTCTATATTATATTAATACATTCTTTAGGTGAGATTACTAATCTTTTTGGTCACATTACTAATCCTAAGCGTAATATCACTATTCATAATTTACTATTCATCAAAAATTATGTTGATCTTATTAGACTCCAAATTCTTTACTGAACGCTTTTGCAGATTACCATTTTTTTGAAAATCATTAAACATCATTAATTATTTATGGTTTACATAAATATTTTAAAATATCCTTTTTTTCAAAATTCATCAATAAAATATATCCTAAAATTATCCGGACATTTGAAATTTCACAAAAATCACTAAATGAAGAAATATCAATTTGTTCATCCCAAAGGATTACACAAAGAAGCTACTGTCTTGTCACATAGCCCCTTTTAACACCAGCATATGACCTAAGTGTATGTTGTGCTATGGTGAGAGAATCTTAGGGAGGCTCAGATAACATTGCCCTTGTAGTAATCTCTACTAACATGAACTTCTCCCACAGGCGTTTCTGTTCAAGCTTGACACACTGGAGTTCTGCTTGGGCTTGGTCCAAAGAGAAGCCCAAAGATGCCACCTCCTTCTCAAGCTCTGATAAGTGGGCTTCATAAGGTTCGAGTCTAATGGATGAAGCCATCGACTCTTCTTTCTGCATTAACCATTAACATATCTATTAAATCGTTAAGAGTAAGTTAATATACTATTCAAAAAGTTTGGGTCGTTACATTCTTCCCCCCTTAAGAAACTTCGTCCCGGAAATTTTATACTTCAGGCATAGTCGAAAAGGTGAGGGTACTTTTGCTTCATTGTTTTCTCAGGCTCCCAAGTCGCTTCTTCATACTTATGATTCCTCCACAACACTTTCACAAGGTGGGAACTCTTGTTTCGTAGAACCTTGTCTCTACGGTCTAAGATCTCTACTGCCTACCTCTCATAAGAGAGGTCATGTTCCAGTTGTACCACCTCTTGGTTTAGTACATGCGAAGGGTTGGGTATGTACTTCCTCAAGATAGATACATGGAATAAATCGTGAACGTGAGCTTGGTTCGGTGGAAGTGCTAGACGATAGGCCACTGCTCCTATGCGATCAAGGATTTCATAGGGGCCAATGTACCTAGGGCTGAGCTTCCCTTTCTTTCCAAACTGCATGAATATCTTCCATGGATAAATTCGAAGGAAGACTTTGTCGCCAACACCAAACTCCAAGTCCCTTCGACGGTTGTCAGTATAGCTCTTCTACTCGAATGGAAGATGTTTTTATAGGAGAACTCAACTAATGGGGGGTGTTGATCCCATCAACCTTTAAATTCCATTGAGCATAATCTCATCATGTCTTCGAATGTCTGAATAGTTCTTTCAGATTGGCCATCAGTTTGAGGATGATAGGTCATACTAAAATTCAATTCAGTATTTAGAGAATGTTGAATACTTCTCTAGAATTTTGATGTGAATCTTGGATCACGATCAGACACGATGGATAGTGGTACCCCATGCAGCCTTACAACTTCCTTTACGTATATCTTGTCAAGTTGATCCAAAGAGAAATCTTCCCGAATAGAGATAAAATGGTCCGTCTTGGTGAGATGGTCCACAATAACCCATATCGCATTATTTCCATTGGATGTTTTCGGGAGACCAGTTACAAAGTCCATAGTGATATTATCCCACTTCCATACTGGTATGGGTAGCGGTTGTAATACCCCTTTAGGAAGTTATCGTTCTGCCTTTACTTGTTGACACACAAGGCACCTTTTAGTGTAATCAGCAATATCCCTCTTCATGTTATCCCACTAATAATGATCACGAAGGTCTCTATACATTTTAGTGCTTCCCGGATGTATAGAGAAAGTAGAATTATGAGCTTCAACCATCAGTTCTTTCTTTATCTCCGGAATAGATGGAACACATAGTCTTGTACAAAATTTCAATACACCTTCTTGATAAATATTGAAATCAGGGAACTTCCCATCCTTTACAGCCTAAAAGTTCTCCTATAGCAAAGGATCTTATTTTTGAGCCTTCTTGATCTTCTCTAGTAATAAAGGTTGAGAAATAATTTGGGATAAGGTTGATGATGTCCCTTCCCATACAATTCCTATGTCCAGTTTTACTAGATCTTTAATCAATGGATCTCCTAGGATCCTCATTGTTGCTAGAACAACACGATCTTTCCTACTTAACACATATGTGACTTTGTTTTCTCATCTAGGGTGATAATGAATTGAACAATCATAGTCTTTAATAAGCTCCAACCATATCCTTTGTCTCATGTTCAATTCTTTCTGCGTGAAAATATACTTTAAACATTGTTGGTCGGTGTATATATCACATTTCTCCCCATAAAGATAGTGCCTCTATATCTTTAGAGTAAAAATAACTGACGCTAGCTCTAGATCATGCGTAGGATAATTTTTCTCATGAATCTTCAAATGTCGAGATGCATAAGCAATTACCTTGTCATTTTTCATGAGGACGCACCCAAGACCTTTTAGAGATGCATCACTAAAAATAACGAATCCTTCTCCGATAGAGGCTAGTGTTAACATAGGTGCAGTAACCAATCTCTTCTTCATCTCTTGGAAAGTTTCTTCACATTCCTTTTTCCAGATGAACTTAACCCCTTTTCGAGTCAACTTGGTTAGCGGAATAGAAAGCCGTGAAAAGTTTTTCACCAACCTCATACAATATCCTGCTAAACCAAGGAAACTACGAATATAAGTTATTGTTGTGGGTTGAGGCCACTCCTCCACAACCATTGTCTTCGCCGGGTCAACTGAGATTCCCTCATTGGTTACGATGTTCCCCAAGAAAGCCACTTGTTGTAACCAAAAGTCACACTTTATGAACTTTCCAAAGAGCCTCTCCTTCCACAGAGTTCTCAAAATAACCCTAAGATGATCTTCATGCTCCTCATGACTTTTTGAATATATCAAAATATCATCAATAAAAACTACCACAATGTTATTAAGGTAGTCCTTAAAGAATCTATTCCTCACATCCATGAAAATAGCAAGAGCATTAGTCAATCCGAAGGGCATAATAGTAAACTCATAATGACCATATCTTGATCAGTAGGAAGTCTTTGGAATATTTTCCTTCTTCACCCTCAGTTGATGATAACCATATCGAAGGTCAATCTGGGAGATGAATTGAGCCCCATGATGTTGGTCAAATAAATAATCAATTCTTGGAAGAGGGTATCTATTCTTCACTGTGATCCCGTTCAGTTCTCTATAATCAATGCATAGCCGCATTGATCCATTCTTCTTCTTCACAAAGAGAACTAGTGCTCCCCAAGGAGACACACTCGGTTGGATAAACCCCTTCTACAACAAGTCTTGGAGTTGTTTCTTTAACTCTTCTAGCTCCACATTTTCCATTCTATATAGGGTCTTTGATATCGGTTGAGATCCAGGTACGAGTTCAATGGATAACTCTACCTATCTTTCTGGGGGAGGTCCAGGTAACTCCTCAGGAAATACATCCATGTATTCCTAAACAGTCAGAATATCTTCTATGTGTGTAACACCCCAAGATTTCATAGTGTGTTATTTCTTCAAAATAATTCAATAACTTGCACTACACACAACACCGAGTTCAATCACACCATGACTTACCAAAAAAAAAATCCATTCAAAAGAGGTTATGAATAGTATTAACTAAATTTTAAAATTTATATAATCCTTATAATTTTAGAATCCATATTATGAGTTTCTTATACATAATGCATGAACAGATTCATTTTCAGTATTGCACATTTATCAACTTTTAATAGTGAAACCTTTTTAAATACAATATTTTAAACGTTTTGACTAAATGGGGACATCAAAAAATCTAAAATGAAACATCCCAAGCTTCCACGGTACGCTTTCCTTTGAATAATACAGTAGCGTGTGTTGTACGCAACTTCGAGTTCTAACACACACCACAACCAATCAAACTAGCTGTTATGAATAGTAATACCTGATTTTTGAAATTATATATATTTTATATTTCAAAATGGACTTCATTTTTGGATTCGGAATATCGAATTTAGCCTAAAGTGAAATTTTGGTACTTTTCGGATAACTTTCATATTTTGATGAATAGTGAAAATTACTAAATTTTAATTAAAAACAACTTTTTTAATAAAAATAGTTAATAGTGATAAATTATGAATTTGAGTGGTTTTAAAGTATATTTAGAATATATTTTTACCATTTAAAATAATTTTGGTCATTGGACATAATTTTACAATTAAACCGAACATAAACAAGTGTCAATCTTTTGATAGTTATTATCTCTTAAAAACACGCTTTTTGTTTTGACAGCGGGAATTAATTAATTTCTGCCACTTCTGTGTTTTGAATTTAGAAAAATGGATTCCATATTTGGAATCAGGATGTCCAAATTTTGTAAATAGGTAACTTTTATTTTTAGACATTTTTAGTAATTACTGTGATAAATATTTTATTTACCATGGTTAAGGGTAAATCTGGTAAATAAGGGTTAAAAAATAATATTATAATAATACTCTATTACCCTAAAACGTTACCTGGACTTATTGGTTGGTACATGTTCGACCATAGGTATCTTTGGGTCGATTTGGGGACCACATGGTGCCACTTGTAGGTGATAGGGACACTTTATTTTAATTAAGTTAAAATGAATACAAAAATGACACAAGCATATATCTTTTAGAAAAACAATTATTACATATGGTTATATATGTTGGATTTAAGATTATAAATATTAATTAGAAAGTTAAAAAAATTTCCTACATAGTGATATTTTATTTATAATTTTTTTACCTTAAATAAGTTATTTTATTTATGACACAATGATGATGCATTAATTACTAAAATAGTGAACAATTAAATTAATTGATATTATAAATACCCAAATAAATACAATATGAAACTTTTAATGAATTAAACTAATTTTATAGGATAATATGATATATTAGGATTGGTTTAATTTACTTTTTTCGAAGTAATCAATCTGTTATGAGTTTCAAAAAAATCAACTATTGAATAGTGTCAAAATTGACATAAAAGAGTTCTTAAAACAAATATTATATTATTAATTGATATTAAATTCCTAAAAATCTATGGTTCGGCCAAGAGACTTATATAATGATAGGTTCATCATTAATGGACTACTTGGGGGTCTTTTGGAAGTATATAGTAAGTTTATTAACCATATTATATAAAAATACAAAGAGACATTGTAAAAGTGAAACTAATTAACTTGAAGTTAATACTTAAAGATAAGGTTAATATAAGTACCCAAACCAGTCTAAATTCTATTGGTTGAGTTGTTTTCAACCCATCCCAACCTTAAAATTTAAATAATAAAATTTCTAACCATTAGAAACCGAATATGAATTTATTATAAATTAATATTTCTAGCTTTTTCAAAGGTGCCCCTCACCCCTCTTATAAAAAGGCACTCCTCCTTCTCATTTATTTACACCTTCAAAGCCTTTTGGTTCGGCCAAACTCTGCCCAAATACTCTCCCAACATACCTCAATACAACCTAGATGCCTTAGTTTGATCAGAAAGCCAACCTATGGAGCCCTTTTGATCAAATCAAAAGGAAGAACCCGAAGAAGAGGAAATGATTTCACCACCCTTTTTCCAAGTTCATTTATTCTTCCACTTCTTCTTCCTTTGTTATTACCATTCTAAAATAATAACTCCAGTATCATATATATACTGTTATGTTATTATAAATATGGTACAACCATATTCAGTATTCTATCCACCCTTTGAATAACATGTCACCATACGCGCGTACGTACGACTTACCGTCTCCACGTCGTGTTGTAATTGTTATTCAATATATTATTATTTGGATGGGTATAATAATGATATGTAACTCATGTAAATAATAAATATAACATGTTAATGATTCTTTATATATGATATAACAACCATTTATATATTATTTCAAAAGAATGATATTGTCGCTCGTGCGTACGTACGGACTACCGTCTCCACGAACGCGATGAGATTCATTCTCCATCGTATCCATTCAAGTATAATTATCATTTGATGATTTTAAAAATGATGTTTAAGGACTTGATATCATTCTGGATATGAATAATATACAACCTATCCTTTACAAACATGTCTTACGTAACAAAACATATAAAAGAAAACAAGTAAGTTAACACCCGAAACAATGATAATACTAAGATATTATTATCAAATCAATATTAAAAGATCATATATGATATCATATTAATGTATATGATTATTATATAATTTAATAACAATTATTTCACCATTATACAGGAGGTTAACCTACCCCAACCAAGGAAATGTACAAGGTAAGGGGTTTTCATCACACTCCTTATTCCCGTGAGATTCATGCCATATTGCCACCATTACCTTTTGTGTGGTGTATGTA
This sequence comes from Viscum album, assembly GCA_963277665.1. Taxonomy (NCBI): domain Eukaryota; kingdom Viridiplantae; phylum Streptophyta; class Magnoliopsida; order Santalales; family Viscaceae; genus Viscum; species Viscum album. Next base: position 1,911,529,982 of record OY728133.1, read on the forward strand.
CTTCCCATAATTATATTCTTTGTGTAATACACTTTAATTAATGTGTATTTACATATTCATTGTATGATTCCTCTTTCATGGGTTGTATGTTTCATATGTTACCAAATTGGTAAGGGTTATTTCACAATCTCATCATTATCCGAGGTTGTTTATACATAATAATCTTCTGGTATCTCATTATCATCCACATCCATGTTTCTTCAAAATGTATTTCAAAACATTTTTACACGAATATGGGTTAAAGTCATTTATAACCTTGTTTTACTTTTCATAAGAGGAATCTTTCTGTCATTTTCAAAACAAGGTCCTTTTTAACCTTTTCGACAGAATTAATGTAAGAATGTTTTTTTTAACTTATACGGTGGGTGTGGTTATTTTCCGCCGTTATAAAATATTCAAAGCATTCCTTACAAGCTTATAAGAATATTTTCAAGAAAATGTTTTATTTTATATGTCTCTTAAATGATTTCAAAAATACAAAGAGATATTTCTCTAAAAAGTGTTTTGATTTCATCTATGTCAACATCCTTTGATGGATTTTACGCTTATTTGAAGTTGATTTATTATGATAAAAAACTTCTATATTGTATTGAAGGTTTTGTGGTATGTTTGACTGTGGATGTGCTATTTTTATACCATTCATAGTTTATAACATTTCGTATGCTAGTTTTAATACGAATGTTTATGTTATATTTAAACCTTTTCATATGGGAATGCATTGGACTTAATATGTGACGGGTGGAGCCCGCTATAGCTCCTCGATGCATCGGTAGGTCTCATGAGACAAACTAGTTTCTTGTCACAAGGCCTTGACAAAATCTTATTTGTAGTCTTGGCACGAGGCCTTGGCTATGTTGTTATGATAGTCTGGCATTATGCATTCCAACATTATGAAAGTGGTTAGTGATTTTTCATGTGATTATTGGATTAGTAGAATATCCATGTGAATGAGTAAATGGAATTATTTCATTTTATCTATGCCATACAATGTTGAAAGTTCAAGTTTGAAAGGCTGTTGTTTTTGTTATACATTGCCTTAAATGTTTATTCTCATTTATGAATGTTTCCGCTATATTGTTATCTTTACTGGCCATTTGAGCTCACCCCTTTTCTATGTTTTATTTTTCCCAGGAAGTGAAGAAGTAAATTATAAATTACCTACAGGGATATTATGTGGGGATATGTGTGTGGATTATGGAGACATTATGTTGTTGTAGTAGTTTTTCATTTTATGATGTAATGTAAAACTTATGAATATATCTAGTGTTTCCAAGGCTACTAAACCAATCGGTCTTTCGAGATTTGATCTTTCTTGTGATCATGCCAATGTTATGTAATAATGCACCGACTCTGGGTAACTAGGGTCGGGGCGTTACAGTTGGTATCAGAGGAAGTTTAGTACAAACCTTGGAAGCTAGATTTAGATAAACTCTGATTAGAGCACGTAGACCTAAGATGAACTTTGGGGATTAGTATAGAAGAACTTCCTAGAATTTTGGTATTGTAGAGATTTTGTGAGTTTTCTGAGCAATACATCTCTGTCTGGATACGAGCAGGTAGAGGCGGCTCTGGAACAGATGTACCTAGGGGTAAAACCCGAAAACACCGCTTTGAGCTAGACTCAAACGGGAACTGGTGCACGACAACGGGCCTTGCTGCACTCTTGGTTACGACACTCCCAGGGGATATGCTTAGTATAAATCTCATTTTCTTTACAAATCATTATGAAGGGTTTATGAGCATATACTTTTTCAAAGAAAACATTTTTATGATTATGGATTATATCCATAAATAGTTCAATTTATGTTAAGTGTTTTATAAGTATGGGATTATGTATTTTGATTCATAAACTGATCTAGTGTATTCCATTGTTTAGAAATGGCGCCCAGTAGAAGGAATGAGAACTCCAGAAATGCACATGATCCAAAGAGAAGGAGGGATCATATCTTTCATGGTCTTAAGCTAGAATTTATAAGATAAATAGTCTCCCATGTATTATCATCATATGAAGAAATAATATCATGTGTTGATAAGATAAGTAAAGAGTTTACTGAGTCCTATGGCTTTGAAGGGAAGCAAGATAAGAAAAGGATGGAAGAGAGAAAGATGGATAAAGGGAAGAGGGAAAAGAAGAATATTCCCATACATGGTAACTGTGGAAAGAAACACCCTGGAACTTTCTTGAAAGGAATGAGAGGTTGTTATAAGTGTGGAGAAAAGGGGCACAAAGTACGTGACTGCAAGGGTAAAAAAATGGTTTCAAATGTAAAATGCTTCATTTGCAAGGAGTTTGGACACTACGCGAACCTATGTCCCATTAATCAGACTATGCCGCAAATGATGCTATTGGATAATAATCAAGATATGATACTACCACAGATGAAGAGGAATGATTAGAGTTCTTATGTTGATTATGTCAATTGAGTGTTGTATCAACAATGTACTTGTTATAATAATTATAGAGTATATAAGGATTGTACTGTAGTACTATTTCATTAAGGACTTGAGATTGTGTGGAACAAAGAAAAGTGACTCAATAGCAGGATAAATTTTTGGAAAATATATGGTTGAGAGAATGATAAACCATAATATTGTTCTGATACCGAGGTAGTGATTTTAGAATAAAACATGATTGTTTTGGATAAATTATATTGGATATTCTTGACTACCTTGGAACTGATTAATGATTTGTATATTCCATCATTGTTGGGGTTTAAATTTTTTTTGGATTGATGAAGAATATCTAGCATTCTATATGGAATAAGGGAGTATGAATGTAATCAATAAAGAATATGATAATTCAGGTTGTTTCAGTGTATTAAAAGAATACATGATGAAAGTATTCATATGCTATTACGGGGTAAAAAGGATCTACATTATGTTTACCTTCCTTATAAATTTTGGACTATGAGTTTGGAAAGAAGTATTTTGGATAGTTCTAGTTTGGATTATTTTGGATTGCCATAAAAGGACAACCCAGAGGTCGGGCGGCAACCCGTCGCGTCCGGCAAGGCTGCGAGACTTGAACCCGCAACCGAAGGGCGACAAGGGTGTATCACCTACCACTGGCCCACGAGATGTCCTAGATTAAATAATGTAGTTTTTTTTAAAATATATGGTAGATGAATTATAAACTCATTTATTTTGGAACCCTGTACGAATAGTATAAATAGAATTTTTTTTACGTTCTATTATCTTTTAGAGTGAAAGATGAGTTTGTGGTAGAAATTTATTAATGGATAAAACTATAATTATAAAGTAAGTATATCTACTTATAATATTAGACAATCTCATAAATAAATTCCTCAATATTAAGAAAAGGAACTTAGAACATAAATTTTGTCCTAGAGGGTACCTTAAATCATCACTAATTTATGGCTTTGGGATTGTTGGCCTTTTCATAGCCATGTTCCCTACCACTCTCTATCATATAATTGATGGTTAGATTTTTCTTCCATATCCATATTTTCCTACATGGAACCCTAGTATGTTTTATTTTTGGTAATCTTCATACTTTCCACTCTTTATTTTAAATATAGGCCTCATTAATTCATTTTTCGATGTGGGATTTCAACTAATATATTTTGAAACGTCAAAAATGTGTTATCCTAATACCCTATGTTTTGTTGAACCAATGGTATTTCAAATCATCATAGATTGATGAGTTTAAGGACCTCAATTTTATACTTGTTTGTGATTTATGACCTCAATCACTACCTATAAATATTTATGTTTTTCTTCTAATTATATATCTCTAATTGCCACCAATGTTCTCCTAATCGAGATCATAATTTTGTGGTGACCCTTTCATTTCTCTTTTCCTTATATTAAGACTAAATTTTAGTAACCCAATTTCCGATGTCAGTTTTCCCACAAATATATTTTCTATTTTCATCCTTTTATTTTCTAAGAACAATTTCAAATTGTGAGGACGCAATTTATTGAAGGAGGGGAGAATGTAACACCCCAAGATTTCATAATGTGTTATTTCTTCAAAATAATTCAATAACTTGCACTACACACAACACCGAGTTCAATCACGCCATGACTTACCAAAAATAAATTCATTCAAAAGAGGTTATGAATAGTATAAACTAAATTTTAAATTTTATATAATCCTTATAATTTTAGAATCCATATTATGAGTTTCTTAGACATAATGCAAGAATAGATTCATTTTTAGTATTGCACTTTTATCAACTTTTAATAGTGAAACCTTTTTAAATACAATATTTTAAACTTTTTGACTAAATGGGGACATCAAAAAAATCTAAAATCAAACATCCCTAGCTTCCACAGTATGCTTTCCTTTGAATAATACGGTAGCGTGTGTTGTACGCAACTTCGAGTTCTAACACACACCACAACCAATCAAACTAGCTGTTATGAATAGTAATACATACTTTTTAAAATTATATATATTTTATATTTCAAAATAGACTACATTTTTGGATTCGGAATATCGAATTTAGCCTAAAGTGAAATTTTGGTACTTTTCGGATAACTTTCATATTTTGATGAATAGTGAAAATTACAAAATTTTAATTAAAAACAACTTTTTTAATCAAAATAATTAATAGTGATAAATTATGAATTTGAGTGTTTTTAAAGTATATTTAGAATATATTTTTACCATTTAATATAATTTTGGTCATTGGGCATAATTTTACAATTAAACCGAACATAAACAAGTGTCAATCTTTTGATAATTATTATCTCTTAAAAACACGCTTTATGTTTTGACAGCGGGAATTAATTAATTTCTGCCACTTCTGTGTTTTGAATTTAGAAAAATGTATTCCATATTTGGAATCAGGATGTCCAAATTTTTTAAATAGGTAACTTTTATTTTTAGACATTTTGAATAATTACTGTGGTAAATATTTTATTTACCATGGTTAAGGGTAAATCTGGTAAATAAGGGTTAAAAAATAATATTATAATAATACTAAATTACCCTAAAACGTGTCCTAGCCTTATTGGTTGGTACATGTTCGACCATAGTAATCTTTGGGTCGATTGATGGACCCCATGGTGCCACTTGTAGGTGATAGGGACACTTTATTTTAATTAAGTTAAAATGAATACAAAAATGACATAAGCATATATATTTTAGAAACACAATTATTACATAGGGTTATATATGTTGGATTTTAGATTATAAATATTTATTAGAAATATAAAAACATTTCCAACATAATTATATTTTATTTATAATTTTTTGACATTAAATAATTTATTTTATTTATGACACAATGATGATGCAGTAATTACTAAAATAGTGAAAAATTAAATTAATTGATATTATAAATACCCAAATAAATATAATATGAATCTTTTAATGAATTAAACTAATTTTCTAGGATAATATGATATATTAGGATTGATTTAATTTACGTTTTTGAAAGTAATCAATCTGTTATGAGTTTCAAAAAAATCAACTATTGAATAGTGTCAAAATTGACATAAAAGAGTTCTTAAAACATATATTATATTATTAATTGATATTAAATTCCTAAAAATCTATGGTTCGGCCAAAAGACTTATATCATGATAGGTTCATCATTAAAGGACCACTTGGGGGTCTCTTGGATGTATATAGTATGTTTATAACCATATTATATAAAAATACAAAGAGACATTGTAAAAGTGAAACTAATTAACTTGGAGTTAATACTTAAAGATAAGTTTAATATATGTACCCAAACCTGTCTAAATTAAATTGGTTGAGTTGTTTTCGACCCATTCCCACCTTAAAATTTAAATAATCAAGTTTGGAACCATTAGAAACCGAATATGAATTTATTATAAATTAATATTTCTAACTTTTCCAAAGGTGCCCCTCACCCCTCTTATAAAAAGGCACTCCTCCTTCTCATTTCTTCACACCTTCAAAGCCTTTTGGTTCGGCCAAAATCTTCCCAAATACTCTCCCAACTTCCCTCACTACAACCTAGAGGCCTTAGTTTGATCAGAAAGCCATCCTAAGGAGCCCTTTTGATCAAATCAAAAGGAAGAACCCGAAGAAGAGGTAATGATTTCACCACCTTTTTTCCAAGTTCATTTCTTCTTCCACTTCTTCTTCCTTTGTTATTACCATTCTAAAATAATAAATCCAGTATAATATATATACTGTGATGTTATGATAAATATGGTACAACCATATTCAGTATTCTATCCACCCTTTGAATAACATGTCACCATACGCTCGTACGTATGGCTTACCGTCTCCACGTCGTGGTGTAATTGTTATTCAATATATTATTATTTGGATGGATATAATAATGATATGTAACTAATGTAAATAATAAATATAACATGTTAATGATTCTTTATATATTATATGACAACCATTTATATATTATTTCAAAAGAATGATATTGTCGCTCGTGCATACGTACAGACTACCATCTCCACGAACGCGATGAGATTCATTCTCCATCGTATCCATTCAAGTATAATTATCATTTGATGATTTAAAAAATGATTTTTAAGGACTTGATATCATTCTGGATATGAATAATATACAACCTATCCTTTACAAACATGTCTTTCATAACAAAAAATATAAAATAAAACAAGTAAGTTAACACCCGAAACAATGATAATACTAAGATATTATTATCAAATCAATATTAAAAGATCATATATGATATCATATTAATGTATATGATTCATGTATAATTTAATAACAATTTATTCACCATTATACAGGATGTTAACCTACCCCAACCAAGGAGAAGTACAAGGTAAGGGGTTTTCATCTCACTCCTTATTCCCATGAGATTCATGCCATATTGCCACCATTACCTTTTGTGTGGTGTATGTACTGCCCATAATTATATTCTTTGTGTAATACACTTTAATTTATGTGAATTTACATATTAATTGTATGATACCGCTTTCATGGGTTGTATGTTTCATAAGTTACCAAATTGGTAAGGGTTATTTCATAATCTCTTCATTATCCGAGGTTGTTTATACGTAATAATCTACTAGGATCTCGTTATCATCCACATCCATGTTTCTTCAAAATGTATTTCAAAACATTTTTACAAGAATATGGGTTAAAGTCATTTATACCCCTGTTTTACTTTTTATAAGAGGAATCTTTCTGTCGTTTTCAAAAAAAGGTCCTTTTTAACCTTTTCGACAGAATTAAGGTAAGAATGTTTTTTTTAACTTATACGGCGGGTGCAGTTATTTTCCTCCGTTATAAAATATTCAAAGATTTCCTTACAAGCTTATAAAAATATTTTCAAGAAAATGTTTTATTGTATATGTCTCTTAAATGATTTCAAAAATAAAAAGAGATATTTCTCTAAAAAGTGTTTTGATTTCATCTATGTCAACATCCTTTGATGGATTTTACGCTTATTTGAAGTTGATTTATTATGATACAAAACTTCTATATTGTATTGAAGGTTTTGTGATATGTTTGACTGTGGATGTGCTATTTTTATACCATTCATAGTTTATAACATTTCGTATGCTAGTTTTAATACGAATGTTTATGTTATGTTTAAACCTTTTCATATGGGAATGCATTGGACTTAATATGTGACGGGTGGAGCCCGCTATAGCTCCTCGATGCATCGGTAGGTCTCATGAGACAAACTAGTGTCTTGGCACAAGGCCTTGACAAAATCTTATTTGTAGTCTTGGAACGAGGCCTTGGCTATGTGGTTATGATAGTCTGGCATTATGCATTCCAACATTATGAAAGTGGTTAGTGATTTTTCATGTAATTATTCGATTAGTAGAATATCCATGTGAATGAGTAAATGGCATTATTTCATTTTATCTATGCCATACAATGTTGAAAGTTCATGTTTGAAAGGCTGTTGTTTTAGTTATACATTGCCTTAAATATTTATTCTCATTTATGAAAGTTTCCGCTATATTGTTATCCTTACTGAGCATTTGAGCTCACCCCTTTTCTATGTTTTATTTTTCCCAGGAAGTGAAGAAGTAAATTATGAATGACCTGCAGGGATATTATGTGGGGATATGAGTGTGGATTATGGAGACATTATGTTGTTGTAGTAGTTTTTCATTTTATGATGTAATGTAAAACTTATGAATATATCTAGTGTTTCCAAGGCTACTAAACCAATTGGTCTTTCGAGATTTGATCTTTCTTGTGATCATGCCAATGTTATGTAATAATGCACCGACTCTGGGTAACTAGGGTCGGGGCGTTACAATGTGTATACTCTATTTTCCTTCTTCATCATCACCGATTAACTCCATAAAGAAAGCAACAATAGGTTCCTCTAGATAGGGATCGGTTCGGGATATCTCTCCTTGGAAGATAATTGTAGGTCGTTCATTCAAGAGTACTGAGATTTCCTTACTTCTGCATTTGATCTTAGAATTATTCATTGAGAGCCAGTCCATCCCTAATATAATGTAGAATTCCAACATTAGAATGACTACTAGATTTGCGATAAGATTGAGCTCACTGAAGTAAACACTAGAGTCTCTAAACACTGTTGATGCATGGTTAATCCCACTTGGAGTCTTGACTGACAATTCTACCTCAATCATTTCAGGGATTGATTCTATATTCTTTGCAAACTTGGAGGAAATAAAGGAATCCATAGAACCATAATCAAACGAAGTACTTTCTAGTTTAGAGAGGACAACAAGAGAACCTGCTACCACGTCATTCGGAACTTCAACTTCAGTTGTTTTGATATAAAAAGCACAACCTTTCTCCCTTGGCCTTTACTGAGGTTGATGGTGATTCCCCTCCACTTACCTCAGATTTGGACAGTGATTAACAAAGTTCCCAAGTTGTCCACACATGAAGAATTTGACTTCGGGTAGGGCCGAAACCATATTTCCTATGTTGTTAGTGTTGGGAAGTTGAGGCTTCACCTCACTATGACAATTCCGAGAAATATGTCCTTCTCCTCCCCACTTTTAGCACTTTCCACTTCCGAACAAGCAGTGCCTCGGCTGCTTCTTCCCACATTTAATTCATGTGGTAAGTTTCCGTTGCTTTCCACCTCTTCCCCGATCAAAAGTCTTCCCTAGAATGGGCTCCAACGATCTCTTATTATCATTTGATTTATGAGACCACTGTGTCTCTCCAAACTCTAGCTCGACTTTCATTGCACTCCGCACGATCTCCTCATAGCTATCGTAGTTCCGGTTGGCTAGATTATTCTGTAGATGAGGTCTCAGTCCACCGAAAAATCTATCAACCTTCCCACCTGGATCCATGACAAAGCTAGAGGTATATCGTGATCATTGGGTGTAGTTCATCTCATAGCTTCGACATATTTGTTCTCCTTCTGCTTCATCTCGAGAAACTCTTTCTCCATTATCGTTCTCAAGGAACAAGGGAAATACTTATTAAAGAATATTCCCCCGAACATCTCCCACTCCATAGCTTCCATCTCTCCTCATGGCATCATGTTTTTGATCAGTGACCACCACTGATCAGCTTCTCCCTCTAGGCGGTAAACAACAAGGGTGACTTTTTCTTGTTCTAAACAATGAAGTACAGAAATGATCTTTTCAATGGAGCTTATCCATTGTTCCACAACCAATGGGTCAGTAGATCCACAGAATGTTGGTGGTCATTGATGCATAAAGGACTCAACAGAATGTTGTTCCCTTTGTGGTGAGATCAGCCTCTCATCTTGATTCAAGTTATTACTCATAACTTGAGTCAGTTGGTTCATCATTCGCATGAATGATTCCATTTCGGCTTCCATCGAAGGGCCGTCAGCACATGGTGCATTGCAGTCACCATCTGCACGGTTCCTCCTATTTCCCACCATTTTCTAAAAGAATAAAACCTTAGTGAGAAACTTATTTCATTTATGAATCTTTTAACTAAGACTTCATGCTTAGACAATTACATTTCCTTATAATTACTTCATAATGAATCATAAAAATCTTGTGATTAACCAAACATATCCCCCAGGAGTTTCGTAACCAAGAGTGCAGCAAGGCCCGTTATCGTGCACCAGTTCTCATTTGAGTCTAGCTCAAAGTGGTGTTTTTATGTTTTACACCTATGTAAATCTGTGCCAGATCTACTTCTACCTGCTTGTATCGAGACAGGGATGTATTTGTTTGATAAACCACTTACTCAATAATTAACAAAATACCAGGATGTTTTCCTATATTTAAACATTTATATAGGGTCATTCCAAAAGTTTTTATATCCTATTTTCCACAAATAACTAAACCATCCTTTGATACCAACTGTGGAATCCCACCTTTTTATAACATAACTTTTATTACATTACACAAAACTGACGATATTTAAGGTTTAGTGTTTTGGAAAAAAGGAACATAATACATGAAAACAACATAAAACATTCTTCTTAAACACTTTAAAGGATTATCCTTAAGTTCATCCTAGTTTCATTACTACATCTCATTACCTGGGGACATACATCAAAAGAAAGGGTGAGCAGAAGGCCCAGTAAGGGAAACAAGAGAAACATTTTACATGTGAACTTGAGATACTTCAATAAGGTCATGTAAAGAACTTTAATGCATGACAAAGAAACCATGAGGCATATCATAATAAAAATTAAGTTTTTCATAACATTAAGATGTGGCTACAACATTTTACAAAGACAATCATTTCCGTTTCACCAAGGTCAATCCCCAGGGTGTCAATAAAAATTACCAAGGTTATTCACCAAGGTATCAGTCTAAATGGTCATCTCTAGAGATTAAGTCTTTACCTAATGAATTGGAGAGATATTAGGGTGCACCCTTAAATTTGACTTTATCATCATGTGAGACACATATATCATCATCAATAATTTCATAAACAACCCATATAGCATAAAAGAAATAGGTTTCATTTCATAATCAAAATTTTTTAAAAACTGCTTTAAAGAAATGATCTTTGTGTCACTTTAAAACCCACAGAAAAGGAAGGTGGTTCTCATGTATATAAATCCCATAATTTAAAATAGAAAAACTTGGTGTATATGTGAATACACCTATATAAGAGAGAGATTTCAGTATTCACTTAATAAAATAAAAGAACTTTAGAAAAAGAGAGATACATTTTGAGACGGAAATTTTGCAGCATAACGACTATGTTACAAGGTTTTAGAAAACATTGAAAAGAGAGGGGACATGGGTCACCCACTCATAAATGATCCATAAAAAAGTAGGGGAACAGAATATAAAGGATTTAAGAACATGTTAATGAAATTTTAAGGACATACCATTTGATATAAAAAACATGGAAGGTAGACAATATTTTGATTTCTCTAATGAAAATTAAGCAGCCTAACGGCGTCACTTAAACATCAACAAAAATGAATTGATGAGATAAAATAGGGTCTCTCATAATATGAACATAGAAGTTAAGTATTATAGATATAGATATCATACCCCAACATAATAAAAAATAACTTGAAATACTTTACATGAATGTATAACTTTGAAAAATGAGAAGGGTGAAAGAATCCCTTAAAAATTCGGCAGCCTAACGGCGCCACTTAAACATTCTTAAAAAGAATTGATGAGAGAAAGAAGGGGTCTCCAATCATATGAACATGAAAAGCTCAGTAAGATGAATATATAATAACATACTCCAACATAAGAACATGGAGAATAAAATAAATGACATAAAAGAGATTACTTGAAAAGAAAGGGAGAGGACGGATCACTTACCTTAAAATGAGACTCTTAAAACTCAATGGTTTGGACATTGAGGGCTTTGGGGCACCTTGGGATGACTCCTTGGGAGGTAATGAGACCCGATATTTGTTGTGGGATATTTGGGAGTGAAAAATAAAGAAGGAAAGGGTGGTTATTTATAGGGAAGGTGAGGTGATACTTTAATAATTTCAAGGGACACCTCACAAGTGGTTTTCTCAAAACCATGGGCTCTCCCATGGTATTTTACATGGAGTTAGGCCACATGGGGCCCCAAATACAATAATCTATCACCTTTGGTCTTAAAACCCTTAAACTATCTCATGACATCATCATGACACATTTATGTTGTCATTAAACATACCGAAACCCTAAAACTGCATTTTTACTATTCACTGAAAATTCATCTTTCTCAGAAAAATCCGAAAATGTCACCTTAACCAAATATTTATGCTCTGATTACAAATATGAACTCCATTTCATAAAAATAATTTTCTAAATATTTTTAATTTAATTTTTAAATAATAACACTATTCACCGAGAAATCATTTTTTCAGAAAAAACCCCAAAAATTACCATAACATAATATCGATGCTCTGAGTTCAAAAATAAAGTCGATTTTATAAAGATAATTTTCTAATTATTTTTAATTTAATTTTTAATTAAAAAACACTATTCACCCAAAAATCTAATACTTGACTAATAATTTATGAAACCGTTATTTATCCATTTTGTTGAATCACATTACATAATCAAGGTGTCTAAATTATATTAAAACTTTCATTAAGTGAGATTACTAATCCATTTGGTCACATTAATAATCCTAAGAGTAAAATAACCATTCATAATTTACTATTCATCAAAAATGAAGTTGATCTTATTAGACTATAAATTCCTTACTGAACACTTTTGCAGAAGACCATTTTTTTTAAATCATTACACAACATTAATTATTTATGGATTACATAAATATTTTAAAATATCCATTTTTTTAGAATTCATCAATAAAATACATCCTAAAATTATCCGAACATTTGAAATTTCAGAAACATCACTAAAGGAATAAATCTAAATTTATTTATCCGAAAGGATTACACAAAGAAGCTACGGTCTCGTCACATAGCCTCTTATACCACCAGCATATGATATAAGTGTAAGGTGTGCTATGGTGAGAGAATCATAGGGAGGCTCAGATAACATTTCCCTAGTAGTAATCTCTAATAACTTGAACTTCTCCCGCAGGCGTTTCCGTTCAATCTTGACACACTAGAGTTCATCTTGGGCTTGGCCCAAAGCGAAGCCCAAAGATTCCACCTCCATCCCAATCTCTGATAATTGGGCTTCATAATGTTCAAGTCTACTGGATGAATCCATCGACTCCTCTTTTTTCATTAACTATTAACATCTCTATTAAATCGTTAAGAGTAAGTTAATATACTATTCAAAAAGTTTGGGTCGTTACATGATGAGTCCACCAAGCCAAAGAACAAGCTTGTGTTTTGTACTGCTTGTAGTTTAGGTAGTCTACTAAGATACCTGTTGTGTTACTTGCTATGATTTGGGAATATATAGTTGTTGGTTGATTCCTTGGGTGATAATTAAATGACAGAATTAAATTACTAAATAAATGTGAATGGATATGTGTAGTATTGTTTACTTAGTGTACTCATGTTTCTATGCTACATTTATTTCATTTACTTTTTCCAAATTGTTCACTGACAGTAGGGCACAGATCTTGTGGTGATTGCCTACTAGGATTAGTCTCACACCCTGTTTGGGTCCGGTTTTTCGGTCCAAATATGTTATATGGTTGCAGTTGTGGATAGGGATTGTGGCCCTTCTACTTCATGTACATGATTGCTGGTTGGAGTTGGAGAGCATAGGACTGAGACTAGGCTTGTGATGCTGCTGCAGTTGTTGTTTACTTTTAGAACTTTGTTCTCATTTGTATTTCAGTACATTGTTGGCATTGCTTCTTTCCTTAGATACTTGTACCTTATGTATATTTTTCATCATTATTATATTATACATTGCTTCCACTATTTAGTTTCAGTTATTGTATGTTGTTTAGTGCTTCCACTATTGACTGTTATTTCCTTTTTATTGTATACCTTACCAAATGAGGGCATAGTTTCCCCAATGACCCACCAAGGCCCTCCTTGCTAGTAGGAGGCCTCTGGTGTTTGGGGAAACGCGCTTGAGGTCATGTGGTGAACCAGGTATGGGGCACCAGTTGAGTGGCTCCAGATTCAGGTTGTTACACCATCATGCTGAGGAAACCAAATTCATGGAAGACAGGATCACTCCCTGAATACCATGCTAATAGCCATGCCTAGGATAGCTATTTCCCCCCTTTCCCATTTAAAACATGAATACTCTATGTACCACGAAAACATGAGTCTTGAACATTGTATATTCTATTTTAGAACAAACCCCCCCCCCCAACACATTTTTTAACTTTAAAAAACCTTCAAAACATTTTTATCCTGGTTTTAATCATCACAAGGCTCAAGAAGCTCACCTAAGACATTCTGAAACATACATTTAAATTCTCACTAAAATAAGTATGTTGAAAATATCACTCATTAAAGATTTATTGTCCCCACGAAGAGTACATGGTGGTCCCTATGAAGCAATGATAACCAAGAAGCACAAAAATCAAACTCACTCTACCATATTTCCTCTAAGATCCGTCCTTGATTCCATAATACTCAAAAAAGTGGTTCCCCAAAAAAATTCAATTTTCCCTATAATATCTACCAATAACTTTATAAGAGATTCATCTTGTTCAAAATAAACATATTTATAGTCTATCACATGCATAATATTATCCACGATACTCTGAATAAATGATATGTAGATCAAATTATGCGGTACTCAATTACATGGAGGATGTTCAAGTCAATAACCCACCAATTTGATATGTTCTTCGATCAAAAATGGTTCCACAAACAATAGCACTCGCATTCCCTACAATCGATAATGATAATACCCTACCCATGGTGATACTGAAAAATAAAACCCATTCACCAAAAGAAATATCCCAACGTAATCTCTTCCTTTAATTATATGATTCATTTGTATTCTAAGAAATAACCAATAGATTCCTAATTAACTAAACACTCTCTATGGTCTCATGATTCATACTCTGCACAATAATAATGCAACACATTCCTCATGTCAGCATAGTGGTGAGTGGAATGATATCATCTAGGGGGACCTAAAAGGATGCATCCATAATAAGACCAACTATTTATATTGTAAGATAACTCTATCATGGCCATGGTCTAATCCCCTCTCCACTAATCTAAAATATGAATACCAAGATAATATCCTCATTGATCTATATAGTCCTCTCTAATTGACTATTTGTTAGTGGAGGAATTTTTATACTCAACATCAACTAAGTCCCCAAAGACCTATACAATCCTTTATGAAACTGTTACAAGAATCATCTGTATCTATCAAATAAGATACTCAATGGAACTATATGCCCAAATAAGACCTGACATATATAACTCATTTACATCTCATACACTAAAAGAGTATCTTGACTTGACAATATACAAGCCATTTTCATCAGACGATGGACTACCACACATATAGAATCATGAGTCATATGAACCCTGTGAAATCGTGTAACAAAGTCCATCATCAAGGAATCCCACAACCACATTATCATAAAATTGTATAATGAAAACCACTATGATTTTGATAGTCATTAATTATCCTATTTTAGGTATAGAATTATTAAAAAATCCATTGATTTCACTATTTAATAATTTCCCTAAGAATAAATTTTTTATTCAATGGTATATCATCATTAACCCAGATAAACCACCCTTTAAGAATAATAATGTAATCTCATTAGATCCTCCCTTATGAAAGATGGAGTAAAAACTCTCTCGTGGGAGTTAATAATGAATTCATCATCTAATGGCCACCATAGAATAAAATATCCCTCTTTCAAGAATTCTGACATCACCACTCACTCTGAGTCTTAATCCTGGATCAATTTCACATGGTTGACTAATGAAAAGGTTATTAATGATGGAACATGACTCATAATATTAAAATACCATGACCTATCCATGTGAAATTAAGAAATAAATCACATAATATTCCATTCCTCCTATGATGTCTACTCACCAAGGACCTATGTCACTAGTATCCTCCTCTTAAGAGTGTCTGTAATAAATTTACCATTCTTTTTAGCATATTAAATCTAACAGGTGGATTCCTATAAATAAATTACCGAATTACAAACTATTAATTTGAGATCCAATATATAAAATATATATCTCAATAAATGTTTATCCTTGAGGATAAAACTATCTATCATTAAATATATATTTCAACAAATAATTCAAATTTTATACTACATCTACTAAACCAATGAGATTTTTTTTGTTTCTAATTTCATATATTTTGATTTCACGTGACCCATAATAAATTAAAATTTCCCTCCACATTACCACAATTCCCAAAAAATATTGACTCATGATAAACTATATTTACATTAATAGGTTTAGGAAATATTAGTATTAGGGATCTATTGAATGTTCACTTGTGGTCAAGTAAGACCTATTTACACTGGTCAAACAACCAAAACATCTCCCCCTATTTTCAGATAATACATTGATGCTTAAAAATGGGAAAAGTTATAAATGAGGCTTTGATATTTTCCTACAAAACTATGTAATATTTTTATTTTGATCAAAATCCAGGTAAAATCTCTTCATATCACTTTCTTGACTATCATCAATTATATGAGATTCCATGTCTTGGAAAATTCATGACCATGTAACCGCACCTCCTAAATCCATAAGTTAACCTTTCAAATGTTGGGACAAAACCGGTGTACTCAAAGTGAACTATATAACCTTTGGGCTCCAAGAATATCTGTCAAATTTCATATAATATATTAGGATATAAACAAAACATACCTCAAGGAGTGTGTTTAGATATAGATGAAAATCATGTTCATGATAACTATGTACCCCATTGGGTATTCTTTATCCCAAAAGGTATTATAAGATACACATAATACCTATACCTTCTAAAAACCATGGTCTTGGGAATAACCTCTTCTATTTCCAATAAATTATGGTACCTTGAATGATGATAGATGTTACAGAACCTTCAGGTTCCTCATAATTAATAAATGATATCATCAATCTTGGGATAATTATACATATTCTTCTACATTACAATATTTTTATTCTAATAGTCAAAAAAATTTCATAGACTACCATATTTATTCTTCAAAATAGAATAAGGAACCCCTGGAAATATCCATGATCTAATAAATCTCATCTCTTCAACATATATTATCTTTACATTTAACTATCACAACATAATTGGTTCTATATGATAATAATTAATCGATATCAATTGTTCCATTGCTATAATATCTGTCTCAAAAGAAATCCCTTTATCAATAAGAATATCTGATTTATTGTCTAGTAAAACATCACGATTGTGTTCCACCATTAGAGGAAATATTGATGGGGGTTCTGATGATTCTAATTCATGATCCGTTCCCACTACATGCTCTAGTATTACTTAAATATATGTCTTATCTACCCCATTTAACCTTATCTATGATACCACAAACTATTCAGTATAAATGATTCTTTTTTGGGGTAGTATAAGTAACATCTCTCCAATTACAATCAATATGAGACTAATAACTTTTTAACCAATACATTCCAAATAACACATTGAAACTAATCATCTCTATGATCATGGATCCTAACATATATCTATATCTAGGAAAAACAATATTACACTAAATAAATCAAAATATATGGTTCACTTTGTTTCCCAAGTATGTTCCACGAGATATAAAACAAGAAGAAAATATATTTTGTAAATCTATGATGAAAACAACTTTAGTATTTAATTAAGAGTAGGAATCTCATATACTAAATAAAGTATTAGATATAGAATAGTTAATCAATACATTGACATTAGTTTTAGAAGGTTTATGTCCATTACTGGATAGAACCTCATCTATCACAGAATTCCTTCATATTCCCAAGGCATGACTCACATGAGTCACGAATATCTTTCATGTGTAGTCCTGCTGATGAGGGCCCCTACTGGTGCCCTAACTAGGGATCCATGAATATTGACATGTAGTCTTAGAAATAAATTAATAAATATGTCATTTCTCATACCATCAACCATATTTCTTATGATTCCTTGAGAACTATGTAGAAATGTTTCAAATTTATCCATAGTGGAAGAACATGGTCGAACCACATGCAGAGAGGGATTATAAAAATTCCAACACTTCCCCACTTGTATATCTCCTTGATTTCCATCCTAAAAATTATTTATCCTGCAACTGTAAGGGGAATAATCAATAATTTTTGAAAGTATAGTCATCAGTTCACTAATATATGGATGAAAACCTGAATGCTTGTCATGTTCAAGCTTATTCTCAATTGTCAGAGCATTGTGATACACTAGTTTATATTTAATGAGGTAAGATCCCTTAAAAAATAATCTTAAATCTATAACTGAGTCCTATCTTGACTATCCTATCCTTATACACCCCATTCCTATAAAATAGTGTATAAATGAATAGAAACTCCGTAAAATAAGGTTAGTTAAAATAATCTATCATCCTCCCATTATGAAGCTCCATAAAATCATTAACACGATCCATTTTATGTTTTTTTGGAAATAATTATTCAATGAATATCTCTATGATGGCCTCCCATATAAGACCCTCACAAATTATTACATGTCCTATGACGCCCCTTCACCATTTGAAAGGTCCCAAAATTAATAAAGATAAAAAAATCATCACCATATTTTCTAATGAGTCTCTACTAGGAAAAATATAACCTCTCTGATATCAATAAAATCATAAAAATATTGAGGGTCGTGAGTTCCTTAGAATGGGGGATGATGCTATAGTTGAATGACTCAAGTAGAGTAGACCATCGTCCTCTATAAGACTCCAAGAAAGGGTGTGTTTACCACTTAAACCACAGATACAGGTTTTGTGGAACACACAATTTCATCCTCATACATTACAAGCAGTGGAATGATTGGTTAATGACATGACAAATAAATTAGGCTCCTTTGAGATTTCATTTTTCTGAAATTCCAAATTTACATTTACGATACCTAAAACTACTTTCTCACATGATCTTAATCATTTTATAGGTAGAAAATGCGAATTTTAACTAGAATAATGATCATATGAGATACCCACAAAAAATGTATAACCCTCTAAGTTATACCTAAGTCTCAATACTAATCCTTTATAAATCCATATTAGTCATAATAATTTACCAACAAACAAATAACATGCTTAATTTCTAATAACTAATTCCACATAAAAAAATTACATATGATAGAACATAAATATAGCACGCCACATAGAATATCAGAATATTCTAAATAGATAGCATAAGAAATGAAATAAATTAAATAAAAAATTTTCTTCTTTAAATATGAATATATATGATATGTTATTATATATTCCATCTCAAGATACATGAATCCACCCAACACACGTATAGCTATAATATAAATTCCATCACCAATAACATAGTTGTCCATTACACATGAGATGTCTTGGACATGAAAACACCTCTACCCATGTTCAAAAGATTCTATCTTCTTTCTATCATACCTCCCCTGGAAGTGATATAAATTAACATCCATCCTTTTGATACGATATTTTAATTAATAAAAATTTATCTCCAATTTTGTCCTAGAAAGACACATAACCTCATTTGTGCCTTCTTGTGTGCATTAGGCTACCATCTGTTGGCGAGGGTATGAGATAACATGGAGAGACAATATCCTTGGTAGTCATATCCATCATAGAATTATATAATGTAAATATAATCCAACAAAACATATTACATAAAAAATTATTAGATATTATAACTTATGGCATTCCCATCATACATAATATAAAACATAGATCCCAGATGTGGTAATTCAACCGACACATAAGATAAAATATATAAAATAAATATTGAATCTATGAAACTTTTATCTGAGCATAGCCTAATTCACCCTGAAGCATCCTCGAAACATGAATCCCTTTATCTAATTCCCTTCCATGTATCCCTAATCATGAATTATATAAGCACATTGTGATTCATATGAAACGTTTAGGAAATATAACCTATTAGGAGACTGTAACACCCCAAGCTTCCACGGTACGTTTCCCTTTGAATAATGCAATAGCGTGTGTTGTACGCAGCCTCGAGTTCTAACACACACCACAACCAATCAAACTAGCCGTTATGAATATTAATACCCACATTTGAAATTTTATATATTTTTTCATTAAAAATGGACATCATTTTTGGATTCTGAATATCGAAATTAGCTTAAGGTGAATTTTTTGTTTTTTTTTGAAAACTTTCAATTTTTGATGAATAGTGAAAAACACTGAGTTATAGTTTAAAACCAAATTTTTATTTAATAAATTATATATTTTATTTAAATTTAATTAAGGTAAAAATAGATACATAATACCTATATAAGTTCAATGTAATTCATTGGAGTTAGTTTAGAATAATTTTAGATATATAAAAATTTTATTGAACTTTTCACCGTCTTTTACCCACCTCCTAGGAGAATTTGGAAATTCAAATAAAACCTAATTTTACCACTTTTGTGAGTGTAATTTCGAAAATCAGAGAGACACGGTTAATATAAAGGAGTAAAATGTGGTTCAATGAGATGAATATAATTTTTGGTGAATAGTAATGTTTTACTTTTATTTACCACAGTTAAAAGTAAATAGAGTAATTAAGGGTAAAAATGATATTAATATTACCCTAACACAAGTCCTAATTCTATTGGAAAAGTTTATCTCGACCAAATACATATTTATCAATAAAATATTATAACTTACATCCATTTGGATTAGACTAGGACATTTATTATTATTTAATTCAAATAAGAGTTTAAAGAGATAAAATCAATGTTTAATAACTAAAACATATTTAATATAGGGTTATGCATTGGATAAATTCGATTATAAATATTAATTATAAAGATAATAATATTTCATACATAATGTTATTTTATTTATAATTTTTAATCATTATATAATTTAATTTATTTATGACACAATAGTGATGCAGTAATTACCTAATTAATGAAATGATAAAATATTTGATATTATAACTATCAAAATAAATGTAATTTGAGACATTTTATGAATTCCACTAATTTTCTAGGTTTACATGACATATTAGTATTGGTTATATAAATTTATTTCGATGTAATAATGCTGTTATGAAATTATCAAAAAAAATACCCAATAGTGTTAAAATTGACATAAAAGAGTGTTTTGAACAAATATTATATTATTAATTGATATTCTATTCCTAAAAATCTAAAGATTGGCCAAAGGACTTATATAATGATATTTCTATCACTAATGGACCACTTTGGGGTCATTAGGAGGTATATAGTATGTTTATAAACTATATAATATAGAAATTTAAAGAGACATGGTAAATGTCAAACTATTTAACTAAGAGTTAAATATAAATGATAAGGTTAATGTAGTGACCCAAACCTATCTAAAATCTATTGGTTGAATGGATTTATACCCATACCCACCTTAAACTTTAAATAATATACTTTGGAGCCATTATAAACCTAATATGAATTTATTATAAAATAATATTTCATGTTTTTTCTAAGGTGCCCCTCACCCCTCTTATAAAAGGGAACTCGACCTTCTCTCAAATTCATACCTTCAAAGACTTTTGGTTCCGCCAACCCCTACCCAAATATCCTCTCAACTTCCCTAAATTTGTCCTAACAGGCATCCTTTGGTCATAAATCCATCTTAATGATTCCTTTTGATCGAATCAAAAGGAAGAACCCGAAGAAGAGGTAATGATTTCACCACCATCTTTCAAGTTCCTTTCTTCTTCCACTTCTTCTTTCATTGTGATTTAAATTATAAAATAATAACTACAGTATCTTCTATATACTGTGATGTTATTATAAATATGGTACAACCATATTCAGTATTTTATCCATCCTTTGAATGAAATGTCACCATATGTGTGTACGTACGGCCTACCGTCTCCACGTCGTGGTGTAATTTTTATTCAATGTATTATTATTTAGATGGGTATAATGATGATGTATAATTCATGTAAATAATAATTATAACATGATAATGATTCTGTATATATGATACAACAACCAATTATTTATGATTTTAATATCAAAATAATGATTTTATCGGGCATTCATACGTACGGACTACCGTCTCCACGAACGCGATTAGATTCTTTCCCCATCATATCCATACAAGTATAATTATCATTTTATGATTAAAAATAATATTTAAGGACTTAATATAATTATGTATATGAATAAGATACAGCCTATCCCTAATAAACATGACTTATGTAACAAAACTTATAAAAGAAAACGAGTAAGTTAACACCCGAAACGACGATAATACTAAGATATTATTAACAAAGAAATGTTAAAAGATGATATATGATAACATATTAATGTATATGATTATTGTATAATTCAATAACAATTATTTCAACATTATACAGTAGGATAACCTACCCTCAACCAAGGAAAATTTACAAATTAAGGGGTTTCTTATCTCACTTTTAATTTCGTGAGATTTCCAATGTTCACCACTTATTTATTGCCTGTGGTGTTTGTACGGCCCATGACTGTATTCATTGTGTAATATATATTAATTTATGGATATTAACGTCATCATTTTATTATCCTTATTTCATGGGTGTATGTTTCGTAAGTTACCAAATCGATAAGGTAATTTGAAATTTCAATTTCCACTCATTCGGCTTTAAGAATACTTCATTGATTAATTTACTCCAAGATTATGTGTGGAATCACTATTAATTTTATTATGTCATAATTTCCACTCCCCTTTCTATGGATATAATTTTTATACACATAATCACTCCATTAATAAATTCTCAAGTCATCGATATGAACTTGATAAGAGTGATTTTAAGTCAATCTCCATTTATTTAGTTAAACGTCCAATTCATTGGTGTTGTTTTTAAAAGAATATGTGTGAGTGTCCTCTGATTTAATTACACTGAATATCCAATCATATTGAGTGTATTTATATTTTTCACACATAATTATCTCATTTATTTATCCTTAACCTAAGGATACATTCTTTATAAGAGACTTAATCTCAATTTACATCCCATTGAGACTTCTTTGTTGTTATAAACCAAATCACTTTTATATGGTGTATATAATGTACTTTGACATAGTATATCATGAATCCCATTATTCTCATGATATTATAAATTTTTGATTACCTCAATTATTTGTATCCAAGTGTCTCTATTTTGGTGAGGTACTCTAACAAAAATATCATTTTAAATGTTTTAATGATTAATTATTCTAAATCATTCTCATTAATGTCGATGTTTTCAAAATGTTCGTATGGATTTATATATATGGACATTAATGTTTTAAAATTAAAATTCCTTTTAAAATTTTCAAAGTGTTAAGGGACACTTCGATTCGAAAATCTATTTTTAAATGGCTTCTTTGACAAATAGTGTTACTTTTAAATGTTTTCAAGAAAAAGGGGGTTATTTCTCTCTAATAGATTTGAGGATTATTTTCATATATCCTTCATTATTCTCTATTGAGGTTAATCTGATATAATAAAATCATCCATATTTTATCTAATGAGTTATGTTTGACCGTGGATGTGCTATTTTTATACTATTCAAGGTTTTTGGATAATGTATTAACATTTCGTATGCCAGTTTTATTACGAATGTTTATATTATGTTTAAACCTATTCATATAAAGAATGAATTGGACTTAGTAAGTGACGGGTGGAGCCTGCTATAGCTCCTCGATGCATCGGTAGGTATCAAGAGACAAACTTGTGTCTTGGTAAGAGGCCTTGACAAAATGTTATTTGTTGTCTTGGCACGAGGCATTGGCTATCTGGTTATGACAGTCTCGCATTATGCATTCCATCCTTATGAAAGTGGTTATTGATATTTCATGTGATTATTCTATTAGTAGAATATTCATGTTAATAAGTAAATGGCATTATTTCATTTTATTTTGGAAAAATTATGCTGAAGTTAAAGTATACAAGGCTTTTGTTTTAGTTATACAATGACTTAAATGTTTATTCTTGTCTATGAAAGTTTCCTTTATATTGTTACCCTTACTGAGCATCTGAGATCACCCCTTTAAATGTATTATTTTCCAAAGGATGTGAAGAAGTAATTTATGATTGACCTGAAGGGATAGTATGAGGGGATATGAAGACAAGATGTTGTTGTAGTTTTTCTACTTTATTATGGAATGTAAGACTTGTTAATATATATAGTGTTTCCAAGAATACTAAACTAATCGGTCTTTCGAGACATGATCTTTTTTCATCATGCCAATGTTATGTAATAATGCACCGACTATGGGTAATGGGGGTCAGGGCGTTACAGTTGGTATCAGATAATGATTAGAACAAACCTTTGAAGCTAGATTTAGATAAACTCTTATTTGAGACCATAGCCCTAAGAAAGACCATTAGGATTAGTATAGAAGAACTTCCTAGAATTTTGGTATTGTATAGATTTTTTGAGTTTTCCAAAAAAAAATATCCCTATCTGGATACAAGCAGGTAGAGGTGGCTCTATCACAGATGTACCTAGGGGTAAAAACCGAAAACACCGCTTTGAGCTAGACTCGAATGGGAACTAGTGCACGACAACAGGCCTTGCTGCACTCTTGGTTATGACACTCCAGGGGGATATGGTTAGGATAATTTACATTTTCATTACAAGACGATTTGATGTATTATGATAGTAAATGAACTTGGTTAATCAAAATGTGTTTCAAATTGAGAATATGGTGACATTATATACTCTGAATTATTTTATGACTACTATTACTCACACATTGCTTTTGGGTTTTAGTCAATGGCTATACACCAAAGAAGTCATAGTGACATTGAGAATGATGTACAAGGTGGGAACGATGGTGGAAATGTGAAAAAAATGGAATTTTGATAGGCATAAAAGATATCGTCTTCATGCCAAATCAATTTTCCAAAAATATGATCAACAATATATATATATTAACCAATTACTAGACTCAACAAAGAAGGGAAAGGTGGTGAATGATAAGAGCACCAGTAGTGGAGGCCATAGAGAAAAGACTCCTCGATTTCCATCATGCCATAAATGTGGAAGGAGACACCCAGGAAAGTGTCTCAACGGAACAAAGAAATGCATTACATGTGGGAAGAAAGGACTTAAAGTGATGAATTGCTGAGGAAAAATGAAGAGTACTATGAAATAAAATAAAAATGGTCCCATGATTCAAATTATGGACATTTATCGTAAATGTAAGGGACCTAGGAATCACCAAAGTCAATGACCTATTCTATAGGATAACCTCATGGTCAAGGAAGAACCTATGTGGAAATAAATGGATGGAAAGATATTTAAAGGTATTAGTGCACCTTGTTGTTGAGATTACTTTGGGTGAATTTTCACTTACATGTGTAACCATGAAATTTATCACATGAGAATGATATTTGAGGAAGACTTTTCCTTTATCTTGTGGATATAGTTATAAATAACAATTTGGTTTTATATGATCATTGAGATTGAGGCAATTACAAGTTATTATATTTTATGATGAAAATTCAAAGTATGAGATAAAATTTGTGGTTGAATTATGTTATGGTTATTTTGAGGAATTTATCTAATTTTTTTAATGTTATAAAATATAGTTTTTGAAAAAGGACAACGCACAGACCGTGTGACAACCCGTCACGTCAGACAAAGCTGTGAGAATCGAACCCACAACTAAAATGTGATAGTGATTTGTCGCCTACCACTAGACTACGTGTAGTCCCTAGTTAGTGTGACTAATTATTTTTAGTTAAATGATTTTATTGATCAATAATAAGTTGATTTGGGATCTTATGTCTTATAAAGTAAATAACCTTATTATTGGAAAGTGATTTGGTGATTAAGTGATAAATGTTATTTTCGAAGATGTTCGCTTTGTTGGGAACAATATATGACCAAGGAAAATAGAATACTATGGGATTTCATTTGAGGAGTAATGATGGATTTTATATATGTTTTTATTGTGGATTTATAGTAATTTGGGTTATTTATGGAAATGATTAACCTATAATAGATAATATATGATTAGGTTAATTACTTTTAATTATGTGACTTTAAAAGTAGTTAATGTCATTTGGAGATACAATTTAACGTGGAAGACTACATAACCAAATTTTTCTATGTTTTGGGTTTCAATATTAGTTTGGATTATATTGAAGGATTTTATAGAAAATTGTTTATTGAATGGTATTTATTTATCTTTGGGGTATATTTTGTTAAATTTTAGAAATTAAGATTAGTGTTTCGTTCTCTAATGGAATAACCTTTTGGGGGATCATCAGATCTTATACTAACAATTTTGGTTTTTATTAATCTCTAAAGATGAGGTAAATATATAGTTTATCCTTCATTGATCATGTGATTCTATAAGAAGTTTATTCTATCTCTTCTAGTGTGACCAAGTCTTCTTGAATACTCATCGTTTAAAAATCAGTTTGTAGTAGGAAATTATTAAAAAATCAAACCTGACCTAAAAAGTATGTATATCTCTTTATGTTCTTAGTCAATCATAGAAATTAATTCCTCATCTTTATGTAATGTAACTTAAAACAAAAATATGTTGTCCGTTTACTTTTCCTAGTAGGAAACTAATGACCATTTGTCCCATCACAAGTTTGTGGTTTTCTTGTTGTTAACTTTCTCATGATCATGTTCTCTATCCCTCTCCATCAGAAATTGACACTTATTTTATCATCCATATCCATGTTTTTCAACATGGAATCCTAATATAGTTTATCTCGAGTTACCTTTTTACTTATCTTTCTTTATTTTAAAGTGATAGTTTTATTGAATTTTTTTTCTGATGTGGGACTTTCCATTATATTCTCAAGCCCAATTTTAAAAATTTTGAGGACACAATTTATTGAAGGAGGATAGAATGTAACACCCCAAGCTTCCACGGTACGTTTCCCTTTGAATAATGCAATAGCGTGTGTTGTACGAATCTTCAAGTTCTAACACACACTACAACCAATCAAACTAGCTGTTATGAATAGTAATACCCACTTTTTGAAATTTTATATATTTTATCATTCAAAATGGACTTCATTTTTGGATTCAGAATATTGAAATTAGCTTAGGGTGAATTTTTGGTATTTTTTTGAAAACTTTCAATTTTTTATGAATAGTGAAAAACAATGAGTTATAGTTTAAAAATGAATTTTTATTTAATAAACTATTTACTTTATTTAAATTTAATTAAGGTCAAAATATATAAATAATACCTATATATGTTCAATGTAATTCATTATAGATAGTTTAGAATAATTTTTGATATATAAAAGTTTTATTGAACTTTTCACCATCTTTTGCCCACATCCTATGAGAATTTGGAAATTCACATAAAAATTAATTTTACTGATTATGTGAGTAGAATTTCTAAAATCCAAGGGACACTGTTAATATCAAGCAGTAAAATTTGGTTCAATGATATGAAAATAATTTTTGGTGAATAGTAACTTTTTACTTTTATTTACCACGGTTCAAAGTAAATAGGGTAATTAGGGGTAAATTTGATATTAATATTACCCTAACAAATGTACTAATTTTATTAGACAATTTTATATCGACCAATTAAACCTTAGGAATAAAATATTATCATTTAGGTCCATTTGGATTAGATTTGGACATCTATTATTTTTTAAATCAAAGAAGAGTTAAAAGAGACAAAATCAATGTTTAATAACTAAGTCATTTTTATTGTAGGGTTATACATAAGATAAATTAGATTATAAATATTCATTAGAAAGATAAAAATATTTACTACATAATGGTATTTTATCTATAATTTTTAGACATTTAATAATATAATTTATTTATGACACAATGGTGATGCAGTAATTAACTAATTAATGAAATATTAAAATAATTGATATTATAAATATGGAAATAAATTTAATTTGAGACTTTTTATGAATTATACTAAATTTATAGTCTAATATGACATATTATTATTGGTTATATAATTATATTTTAATGTAATAATGCTGTTATGAAATTTTCAAAAACAAAATACCCAAAAGTGTTAAAATTGACATAAAATAGTTTTTAAAACAAATATTATATTATTAATTGATATTATATTCCTAAAAATATAAGGTTCGGAAAAAGTACTTATATAATGATATATTTATCATTAATAGGCCACTTTGGGGTCTCATTGACGTATATAGTATGTTTATTAACTATATAATATATAAATACAAAGAGACATGGTAAATGTCAAACTATTTAACTAATAGTTTAATATAAATATTAAGGTTAATATAGTGACCCAAACCTGTATAAAATGTATTTGTTTAAATGATCTAAACACATAACCACCTTAACCATTAAATAATATACTTTGGAGCCACTATAAACCGAATATGAAATTATTATAAAATAATATTTTTAGTTTTTCCTAAGGTGCCCCTCACTCCTCTTATAAAAGTGCACTCCCCCTTCTCTAAAATTCGTACCTTCAAAGCCTTTTGGTTCGGACAAACCCTTCCCAACTATCATCTCAACATTCCTTAATTCATCATAGAGGCCCTCCTTTGGTCAGAAAGCTAAATTTAGGTGCCATTTGGATCAAATCAAAAGGAAGAACCTGAAGAAGAGGTTATGATTTCACCACCCTCTTTCAAGTTCCATTCTTCTTCCAATTCTTCTTTAATTGTTATTTAGATTCTAAAATAATAACTACAGTATCTTATATATATTTTGATGTTATTATAAATATGGTACAACCATATTCAGTATTTTATCCATCCTTTTAATGACATGTCACCATACGTGCGTACGTACGACCTACCGTCTCCACGTCGTGGTGTAATTGTTATTCAATGTATTATTATTTGAATGGTTATAATAATGATGTGTAATTCATGTAAATAATAATTATAACATGATAATTATTCTGTATATATGATATACCAGTCAATTATATACGATTTTAATATCAAAATAATGATATTATCGCTCGTACGTACGGACGGACTACCGTCTCCATGAACGCGATGTGATTCATTCCCCATCATATCCATACAAGTATAATTATAATTTTATGACTAAAAATAATGTTTAGGTACTTAATATAATTCTTTATATAAATAATATACAACCTATCCATAACAAACATGACTTATGTAACAAAACATATAAAAGAGAATGAGTATGTTAACACCCGAAACAACGATAATAATAAGATATTATTAACAAAGTAATGTCAAAAGATCATATATGATATCATATTAAAGTATATGATTATTTTATAATTAAATAACAATTATTTCAACATTATAAAAGAGGCTAAACTACCATCGAGCAAGGAAAAATTAAAAAATAAGGGGTTTCTTATCTCACTCTTAATTTCATGAGATTTCCATTGTTCACCAATTATTTATTGCACGTGGTGTGTGTACTGCCCATGATTGTATTCATTGTATAATATAAATTAATTTATGGATATTTAAATCATCATTTTATTATCCTTATTTCATGGGTATATGTTTCGTATGTTACCAAATCGATAAGGAAATTTGAAATTTCAATTTCCACTCATTCGGCTTTACGAATACTTCATTGATTATTTTACTCCATGATTATGTGTGGAATCACTATTCATTGTCTTATATCATAATTTCCACTCACCATTCTGTGGATATAATTTTGATACACATAATCACTCCATTGATAAATTCTCAAGTCGTCGATATGAACTTGATAAGAGTAATTTTATCTCAATATCCATTTATTGAGTTTAACATCCAATTCATTGGTGTTGTTTTTACAAGAATATGTGTTAATGTCCTCTGATTGATTTAAAATGAATATCCAATCATATTGAGTGTATTTATATTTCTCACACTTAATTATTTTTTTGATTTATCCTTAACCTAAGTATACGGTATTTATAAGATACTTAATCTCAATTTATATCCCATTGAGACATCTTTGTTGTTATACACCAAATCACTTTTATATGGTGTATATAATGTAATTTGACATTGTATATCATGAATCCCATTATTCTCATGATATTATAAAGTTTTCATTACCTCAATTATTTTTATTCAAGTGTCTCTATTTTGGTTAGGAACTCTAACTAAAATAACATTTTAAATGTTTTAAAGATTTATTATTCTAAATCTTTCTCATTAATGTCAATGTTTTCAAAATGTCTTTAAGGATTTATATATATGGACATTAATGTTTTAAAATTAAAATTCGTTTTAAAATTTTCAATGTGGTATGGGACACTTGGATTCAAAAATCTATTTTTAAATGACTTCTTGACAAATAGTGTGACTTTTAAATGTTTTCAAGAAAAAGGGGGATATTTCTCTCTAATAGTTTTGAGGATTATTTTCATCTATCCTTCATTATTCTCGATTGAGGTTAATATGATACAATAAAATCTCCCATATTGTATCGAATGAGTTATGTTTGACTGTGGATGTGCTATTTTTATACCACTCATGGTTTGTGGATAATGTATTGACATTTCGTATGCTAGTTTTAATACGAATGTTTATGTTATGTTTAAACCTGTTCATATGAGGAATGTATTGGACTTATAATGTGATGGGTGGAGCCCGATATAGCTCCCCGATGCATCGGTAGGTCTCATGAGACAAACTAGTGTCTTGGCATGGGGCCTTGACAAAATCTTATTTATAGTCATGGCATGAGGCCTTGGATACATGGTTATGATAGCCTCTCATTATGCATTCCATCATTATGAAAGTTTTTATTGATATTGCGTGTGATTATTCGATTAGTAGAATATCCATGTGAATAAGTAAATGGAATTATTTCATTTTATTTCTGCCATATTATGCTGAAGTTAAATTTTAAAAGGCTTTTGTTTCAGTTTTACATTACCTTAAATGTTTATGCTTATCTATGAATGTTTTCGCTATATTGTTACCCTTACTGAGCATCTGAGCTCACCCATTTCAATATTTTATATTTCCCATGATATGAAGAAGTAATTTATGAATGACCTGCAGGGATAGTATGAGGGGATATGAAGACAAGATGTTGTTGTATTTTTTTATACTTTATGATGTAATGTAGGACTTATTAATATATCTAGTGTTTCCAAGACTACTAAACTAATCGGTACTTCGAGACTTGATATTTTTTGATCATGCCAATGTTATGTAATAATGCACCGACTCTGGATAACTCGGGTCGGGTTATTACAGTTGGTATCAAAGGAAGTTTAGTACAAACCTTGGAAGCTATATTTAGATAAATCGATTTGAAGTATTATGATAGTAAATGAACTTGGTTAATCCTTATGTGTTTCAAATTTAGAATATGGTGACATGGTATTCTCTAAATGATTTTATGACTACCGTTACTCACACAATGCTTTCTGGTTTTAGTCAATGGATGGATACCAAGGAAGTCATAGTGACATTGAGAATGATGTACAAGGTGGAAACGATGGTGGAAATGAGAAAAAAAATAGAATTTTGATAGGCGTAAAAGATATCGTCTTCATGCCAAATCAATTTTCCAAAAATATTATCAACAATATATATATTAACCAATTCCCGGAATCAAAAGAGAAAAAAAAAGAAAATTAATGATAAGAGATCCTATAGTGGAGACCATGGAGAAATGAATCCTCAATTTCCATCCTGCAGGAAATGTGGAAAGAGACACCTAGGAAAGAGTTTCAATGGAACAAATAAATTCTTTATATTTCGGAAGGAAAGACATAAAGTGAAGAATTACCGAGGAAAAATGAAGTGTACTATGGATGAAAATAAAAATTGGCCCAAGATTCCAATTACGGTCATTTTTCATAAATGTAAGGGACCTTGGCATCACCCAAGTCAATGCTATATTCTATAGGATAACCTCTTCTTCAAGGTAGAACTTATGTGGAAATAAATGGATGGAAAAATATTTAAAGGTATTAGTGCTCGTTGTTGTTGAGATTACATTGGGTGAATTTTCTCTTTTATGTGTAACCCTGCAATTTATCATGTGAGAATGATATTTGAGAAAGAATTGTCCTTTATCTCTTGGATATAGTTATAAATAACCATTTGGTTTTATATGATCATTGGGATTGAGGAAATTACAAGTTATTATATTTTGTGATGAAAATTCAAGGTATGAGATACCATTTGTGGTTAAATTAGATAATGTTTATTTTGCAAAATTTATCTGATTTTGGTAATGTTATAAAATATATTTTTTGATAAAGGAAAACACACATACCATATGAAAACCCATCACGTCAGACAAAGCTATGAGAATCAAACCCACAACCAAAGTGCGATAGGGAATTATCGCCTACCACTGGACTACGTGATGTCCCTAGTTAGTGTGACTAATTATTTTTAGTTAAATGATTTTATTGATAAATAATAAGTTGATTTGGTATCTTAGGCCTTATCAAATTAATACCATTAGTATAGGAAAATGATTTTGTGATTAAGTTATAAATGTTATTTTGGAAGACATTTTCTTTGTTGGGAACACTCTATGCCCAAGGAAAATAGAATACTATGGGATTTCATTTTAGGAGTAATGGTGGATTTTATATATGTTTTTATTGTGGATTTATTGTAATTTAGGTTATTTATGGAAATGATTAACCTATAATATAGAATATGTGATTAGGTTAATTGCTTTTAAGTATGTGACTTTAAGAGTAGTTGATGTCATTTGGAGATACAATTTACCGTGGAAGACTACATAACCAAATATTTCTAAGATTTGGGTTTCAGTATTAGTTTCGATTATGTTGAGGTATTTTAAGGACAATTGATTATTGAATGGTATTTATTTATCTTTGGGGTATTGTTTGTCTAATTTTAGAAATTAATATTAGTGTTTCTTTCTCAAATGGAATATCCTTTTGGGGGATCATCAGATCTTATACTAACCATTTTGGTTTTGATTAATCTCTAAATATAAGGTAAATATATAGTTTATCCTTCGTGGATCATGTGATTCTATGAGAAGTTAATTCCATCGTTTCCAGTGTGACCAAGTATTCTTGAATACTCATCATTTAAAAATGAGTTAGCAGTAATAATTTATTAAAGAATGAATCTTTACTTAAAAAGTATGTATGTATCTTTATGTTCTTAGTCAATAGCAGAAATGAATTCCTCATCTTATGTAATTTATCTTAAAACAAAAAAATATTGTACATTTACTTTTCCTACTGGGAAACTAATGACCATTTTCCCCATCACATGTTTGTGGTTTTCGTGTTGTTAACTTTTTTCTGATCATGTTCTCTATCCCTCTCCATCAGAACTTTACACTTAGTTTATCATGAATATCCACGTTTTTCAACATGGAATCCTACTATAGGTTTTCTCGGGTGACCTTTTTACTTCTATTTCTTTCTTTTAAAGTGATAGTATTATTGACTCTTTTTCCGATTTGAGAATTTCCATTATATTCCCAAGCACAATATTGTAAATTGCAAGGACACAATTTATTGAAGGAGGGTATAATGTAACACCCCAATCATCCACGGTATGTTTCCCTTTGAATAATGCAATAGCATGTGTTGTACCCAACTTCAAGTTCTAACACACACCAAAACTAATCAAACTAGCTGTTATGAATAGTAATTCCGACTATTTGAAATTTTATATATTTTATCTTTCAAAATGGACTTCATTTTTGGATTCGGAATATCGAAATTAGCTTATGGTGAATTTTTGTTATTTTTCTAAAAACATTCATTTTTTGACGAATAGTGAAAAACACTGAGTTATAGTTTAAAACATAATTTTTATTTAATAAATTATTTATTTTATTTAAATTTAATTAAGGTAAAAATAGATACATAATAACTATATAAGTTCAATGTAATTAATTGAAGTTAGTTTAGAATAATTTTAGATATAAAAAAATTTTATTGAACTTTTCACCGTCTTTTACCGACCTCCTAGGAGAATTTGGAAATTCACATAAAACATAATTTTACCACTTCGGTGAGTGTAATTTCGAAAATCTAAGTGACACGTTTAATATCAAGGAGTAAAATGCTGTTCAATGTGATGAATATAATTTTTCGTGAATAGTAAATTTTTTCTTTTATTTACGACGGTAAAAAGTAAATAGGGTAATTAAGGGTAAAAATAATATTAATATTACCCTAAAACATGTCATAATTCTATTGGACATGTATCTAGACCAAAAACAACCTTAGGAATAAATTATTATCATTTAAATCCATTTGTATTAGATTATGACATTTATTATTATTTAATTCAAGGAAGAGTAAAAAGAGATTAAATCAATGTTTTATAAATAAATCATTTATAATATAGTGTTATACATAAGATAAATTAGATTATAAATATTAATTAGAAATATAAAATTATTTCCCACATAATGATATTTTATTTATAATTTTTAGACACAAAATAATTTAATTTATTTATGACACAATGGTGATGGAGTAATTACCCAATTAATGAAATATTAAAATAATTGATATTATAAATATCAAAATAAATGTAATTTGAGACTTTTTATGAAATCACAAAATTTAATAGGTTAATATGACATATTATTATTGGTTATATAAATTTATTTCAAAGTAATAATGTTGTTATGAAATTATATAAAACAAAATACCCAAATGTGTTAAAATTGACATAAAAGAGTTTTGAAAAGAAATATTATATTATTAATTGATATTCTATTCCTAAAAATATAAGGTTCAGAAAAATGACTTATATAATAATAGATTTATCATTAATGGACCACTTGGGGGTCTCTTGGAGGTATATTGTATGTTTATTAACTATATAATATAAAAATATAATGAGACATGGTTAATGTCAAACTATTTTATTAAGAGTTAAATATAAATAATAAGGTTAATATAGTGACCCAAACCAGTATAAAATATATTGGATGAATAGAATTAGACCCATCCCCACCTTAACCTTTAAATAATCTACTTTGGAGCCATTATAAACCGAATATTAATTTATTATAAAATAATAATTTATATTTTTCTTAAGGTGCCCCTCACCCCTCTTATAAAAGGGCACCCCCCCTACTCTCAAATTCATACCTTCAAAGCCTTTTGGTTCGGCCAACCCCTCCACAAATATCCTCTCAACTTCCCTAAATTCATCCTAAATGCCCTCCTTTGGTCATAAAGCCATATTAAGGAGCCCTTTTGATCAAATCAAAAGGAAGAACCCGAAGAAGAGGTAATGATTTCACCACCATCTTTCAAGTTCCTTCCTTCTTCCATTTCTTCTTTCTTTGTTATTTCCATTATAAAATAATAACATCAGTATCTTATATAAATTGTGATGTTATTATAAATATGGTACAACCATATTAAGTATTTTATCCATCTTTTGAATGACATGTCACCAAACGTACGTACGTACGGCCTACCGTCTCCACGTCATGGTGTAATTGTTATTCAATGTATTATTATATGGATGGATATAATAATGATGTTTAATTCATGTAAATAATAAGTATAACATGATAATGATTCTGTATATATGATATTCCAGCCAATTATATATGATTTTAATATCAAAATATTGATATTATCGCTCGTGCGTACATACGGACTACCGTCTCCACGAACGCGATGAGATTCATTCCCCATCATATCCATACAAGTCTAATTCTCATTTCATGATTTAAAAAAATTTTAAGGACTTAATATAATTCTGTATATGAATAAGATACAACCTATCCATAACAAAAATTACTTATGTAACAATACATATAAAAGAAAACAAGTAAGTTAACACCCGAAACGATGATAATACTAAGATGTTATTAAATAATCAATGTTAAAAGATCATATATGATATCATATTATTGTATATGATTCTTGTATAATTCAATAACAATTACTTAAACATTATACAATAGGCTAAACTACCCTCTACCAAGGAAAAACTACAAATTAAGGGGTTTCTTATCTCACTTTTACTTTCGTGAGATTTCCATTGTTCACCACTTATTTATTGCATGTGGTGTGTGTACTGCCCAAGATTGTATTCATTGTGCAATATACATTAATTAATGGATATTTACATCATCATTTTATTTTCCTTATTTCATGGGTTTATGATTCTTATGTTACCAAATTGATAAGGGAATTTGAAATTTCAATTTCCACTCATTCGGCTTTACGAATATTTCATTGATTATTTTACTCCAAGATTATGTGTGGAATCACTATCCATTTTCTTATGTCATAATTTCCACTCCCCTTTATGTTGATAAAATTTTGATACACATAATCACTCCATTGACATAATTATCAAGTCATTGATATGAACTTGATAAGATTAATTTAAACTCAATCTCCATTTATTGAGTTGAACATCCAATTCATTGGTGTGGTTTTCACAAGAATATGTGTGAATGTCCTATGATTGATTTACACTAAATATCCAATAATATTGAGTGTATTTATATTTTTCACACATAATTATGTCATGGATTTATCCTTAACCTAAGGATACAGTCTTTATAAGAGACTTAATCTCAATTTACATCCCATTGAGACATCTTTGTTGTTATACACCAAATCACTTTTATATGGTGTATATTATGTACTTTGACATAGTATATCATGAATAAAATTATTCTCATGATATTATAATGTTTTTATTACCTCAATTATTTGTATTCAAGTGTCTCTATTTTGGTTAGGAACTCAAACTAAAATATCATTTTCAATGTTTAAAAGATTTATTATTCTAAATCATTCTCATTAATGTCCATATTTTCAAAATGTTTTTAAGGATTTATATATAAGGACATTAATGTTTTAAAATTAAAATTCCTTTAAAAGTTTTAAAGTGGTATGGGAAATTTGATTCAAAATCCTATTTTTAAATGACTTATTGACAAATAGTGTGACTTTTAAATGTTTTCTAGAAAAAGAGGGATAATTATCTCTAATAGTTTTGAGGATTATTTTCATCTATCCTTCATTTCTATCGATTGAGGTTAATCTGATACAATGAAATATTCCATATTGTATCGAATGAGTTATGTTTGACTGTGGATGTTCTATTTTTATACCATTCATGGTTTTTGGATATAGTATTCACATTTCGTATGCTAGATTTAATACGAATGTTTATGTTATGTTTAAACCTGTTCATATGAGTAATGAATTGGACTTAGTAAGTGACAGGTGGAGATCGCTATAGCTCCACGATGCATCAGTAGGTCTCATAAGACAAACTAGTGTCTTGGCACAGGGCCTTGACAAAATCTTATTTGTAGTCTTGGCACGAGGCCTTGGCTACGTGGTTTTGATAGTCTGGTATTATGCATTCCATCATTATGAAAGTGGTTATTGATATTTAATGTGATTATTCGATTAGTAGAATATCAATGTGAATAAGTAAATGGAATTATTTCGTTTTATATATTCCATATTATGTTGAAGTTAAAGTTTAAAAGACTTTTGTTTTAGTTATACATTGTCTTAAATGTTTATGCTTATCAATGAATGTTTCCGCTATATTGTTACCCTTACTGTGCATCTGATCTCACCCCTTTCAATGTTTTATTTTTCCTATGATGTGAAAAAGTAATTTCTGAATGACCTGTAGGGATAGTATGAGGGGATATGAAGACAATATGTTGTTGTAGTTTTTTATACTTTATGATGTAATGTAAGACTTATTAATATATATAGTGTTTCCAAGACTACTAAAGTAATCGGTATTTCAAGACATGATCTTTTGTGATCATGCCAATGTATTGTAACAATGCACCGACTCTGGGTAACTGGGGTCGGGGCTATACAGTTGGTATCGGACAATGTTTAGTACAAACCTTGGAAGCTAGATTTTGATAAACTCTGATTAGAGCACGTAGCCCTAAGAATGACTTTGAGGATTAGTATAGAAGAACTTTCTAGAATTTTGGTATTGTATAGATTTTGTGAGTTTTCAATGAAATACATCCCTGTCTTGATACGAGCAGGTAGATGCAGCTCTGGCAGAGACGTACCTAGGGGTAAAACCTGAAAACACCGCTTTGATCTAGACTCAAATGGGAACATGTGCACGACAATGAGCCTTGCTGCACTCTTGGTTACGACACTCCCGGGGGATATTCTTAAGATAATTTAAATTTTCTTTACAAACCTATTTGATGTATTAGGTTAGTAAATGAACATGGTTAATCATAATGTGTTTCAAATTGAGAATATGGTGACATTATATTCTATAAATGATTTTATGACTATTGTTACTCACAAAATGCTTTCTGGTTTTAGTCAATGGTTGGATACCAAGGAAGTCATAGTGACATTGAGAATGATGTACCAGGTGGGAATGGTGGTGGCAATGAGCAACAAAATGGAAGTTTGATAGGCATAAAAGGTATCATCTTCATGCCAAATAAATCTTCCAGTAATATGATCAACAATATATATATTAACCAATTACCGGACTCAACAATGAAGTGAATGGTGATGAATGATACGAGATCATATAGTGGAGACCACAGAGAAAAGAATCATAAATTTCCATCATGCCAGAAATGTGGAAATAGACACCCAGGAAAGTTTCTCAATGAAACAAATAAATGAATTACATGTGGAAAGGAAGGATATAAAGTGAAGAATTGCCGAGGAAAAATGAAGTGTACTATGGAAGAAAATAAAAATGGTCCCAAGATTCCAATTACGGTCATTTGTCGTAAATGTAAGGGACCTTGGAATCACCCAAGTCAATTCACTATTCTATAGGATAACCTCTTGGTCAAGGACAAACCTACGTGGAAATAAATGAATGGAAAAATATTTAAAGGTATTAGTTATCCTTGTTGTTGAGATTACTTTGGGTAAATTTTCTCTTATATGTGTAACCCTGCAATTTATCATGTGAGAATGGTATTTGAGGAAAAATTTTCCTTTATCTTGTTTATTTAGTTAGAAATAACCATTTGGTTTTATATGATCCTTGGGATTTAGGCAATTACAAGTTATTATATTTTGTGATGAAAATTCAAGTTATGAGATAAAATTTTTGGTTAAATTATGTTATGGTTATTTTGAAGAATTTATCTCATTTTGGTAATGTGATAAAATATAGTTTTTGAAAAAGGACAACACGCAGACCCTGTGACAACCCATTGCGTCAGACAAAGCTGTGAGAATCGAACCCACAACCAAAATGTGATAGGGATTTATCGCCTACCACTAGACTACATGAAGTCCCTAGATAGTGTGACTAATTATTTTCAGTTAAATGATTTTATTGATCAATAATAAGTTGACTTGGGATCTAATGTCTTATCAAGTGAATACCCTTAGTATTGAAAAATGATTTGGTGATTAAGTGATAAATGTTATTATGGAAGACATTTGCTTTGTTGGGAACACTATATGCCCAAGGAAAATAGAATACTATGGGATTTCATTTGCAGAGTAATGGTGGATTTTAACTATGTCTTTATTGTGGATTTATAGTAATTTGTGTTATTTATGGAAATGATTAACCTATAATAGAGAATATGTGATTAGTTTAATTACATATAAGTATGAACTTTAAGAGTAGTTGATGTAATTTGGAGATACAATTTAATGTGGAAGACTACATAACCATATTTTTCTACGTTTTGGGTTTAAATATTAGTTTGGATTATATTGAAGGATTTTAAGGAAAATTTTTTATTCAATGGTATTTATTTATCTTTGGGGTATTGTTTGTTTAATTTTAGAAATTATGATTAGTGTTTCTTTCTCTAATGGAATATCCTTTTGGGGGATCATCAGATCTTATCCTAACCATTTTGTTTTTTATTAATCTCTAAAGATTAGGTAAATATATAGTTTATCCTTCGTGGATCATGTGATTCTATTAGAAGATTATTATATCTCTTCCCATATGACCAAGTCTTCTTGAATACTCATCGTTTAAAAATGATTTAGTAGTATAAATTTATTAAAGAATGAAACTTTACTTAAAAAGTATGTATATCTATTTATGTTCTTAGTCAATCTCAGAAATGAATTCCTCATCTTTATGTAATGTAACTTAAAACCAAAAAATGTTGTCTGTTTACTTTTCCTACTTGGAAACTAATGACCATTTGTCCCATCACAAGTTTGTGGTTTTCTTATTGTTAACTTTCTCCTGATCATGTTCTCTATCCCTCTCCATCAGAACATGACACTTAGTTTATCATCCATATCTAGGCTTTTCAACATGGAATCCTAGTATAGGTTATCTCGGGTGACCTTTTTACTTCTCTTTCTTTCTTTTAAAGTGACAGTTTTATTGACTCTTTTTATGATGTGGGACATTCCATTATATTCCCAAGAAAAATATTAAAAATTGCGAGGACACAATTTATTGAAGGAGGGTAGAATGTAACACCCCAAGCCTCCACAGTACGTTTCCCTTTGAATAATGTAATAGCGTGTGTTGTACGCAACTTCGAGTTCTAGAACATACCGCAACCAATAAATCTAGCCGTTATGAATAGTAATAACATATTTCTCAAATTTTATATATTTTATCTTTCAAAATGGACTTCTTTTTTGGATTTGGAATATCGAAATTAGCTTTGGGTGAATTTTAGGTATTTTTCTGAAAACATTCAATTTTTGATGAATAGTGAAAAACACTGAGTTATAGTTTAAAACCAAATTTTCATTTAATAAATTATTTATTTTATTTAAATTTAATTTAGGTCAAAATAGATACATAATAATGATATATGTTCAATGTAATTCATTGGAGTTAGTTTAGAATAAATTTAGATATATAAAAATTTTATTGAACTTTCCATCCTCTTTTACCCACCTCCTAGGAGAATTTGGAAATTCACATAAAACTTAATTTTACTGCTTATGTGAGTGGAATTTCAGAAATCAGAGAGACACTTCTAATATCAAGGAGTAAAATGTGGTTCAATGAGATGAAAATAATTTTTGGTGAATTGTAACTTTTTACTTTTATTTACAACGGTTCAAAGTAAATAGGGTAATTAAGGGTAAAAATGATATTAATAATACCCTAACACATTTATTAATTCTATTGGAAAAGTGTATATCGACCAAAAAAAACATTAGGAATAAAAAATTATCATTTCTGTCAATTTGGATTAG
This sequence comes from Viscum album, assembly GCA_963277665.1. NCBI lineage: Eukaryota > Viridiplantae > Streptophyta > Magnoliopsida > Santalales > Viscaceae > Viscum > Viscum album. The sequence goes on from OY728133.1 coordinate 1,911,570,908, forward strand.
ATTAGGACATTTATTATTTTTTAATTCAAAGAAGAGTTAAAAGAGATAAAATCAAAGTTTAATAACTAACGCTTTTTTAATATAGGGGTATACATAAGATAAATTAGATTATAAATATTAATAATAATTCTAAATAGATTTCCTATATAATGGTATTTTATTTATAATTTTTATACATTAAATAACATAATTTATTTATGACACAATGGTGATTCAGTAATTACCTAATTAATAAAATATTAAAATAAATGATATTATAAATACCAAAATAAATTTAATTTGCGACTTTTTATGAATTACACTAATTTTATAGGTTAATATGACATATTATTACTGGTTATATAAATTTATTTTTATGTAATAATACTGTTATGAAATTATCAAAAACAAAATACACAATAGTGTTAAAATTGACATAAAAGAGTTTAAAACAATATTATATTATTAATTGGTATTCTATTCCTAAAAATCTAAGGTTCGGCCAATGGAATTATATAATGATATATATATCATTATTGGACCTCTTGGGGGTCTCTTTGAGGTATATAGTATGTTTATTAACTATATAATATAAAAATACAAAGAGACATGGTAAATGTCAAACTATTTAACTAAGAGTTAAATATAAATAATAAGGTAAATATAGTGACCCAAACCTGTCTAAAATATATTGGTTGAATGGATTTTGACCCATAAACACCTTAAACTTTAAATAATCCACTTTTTAGCCATTAGAAATCGAATATGAATTTATTATAAAATAATATTTTACGTTTTTTGTAAGGTACCTCTCACCCCTCTTATAAAAGGGCTCTCCCCCTTCTCTCAAATTCATACCCTCAAAGCCTTTTGGTTCGGCCAAAACCTACCCAAATATCATATCAAATTCCCTCACTTCATCCTAAAGGCCCTCATTTGGTCATAAATCTAACTTAAAGATACCTTTTGATCAAATCAAAAGGAAGAACCCAAAGAAGAGGTAATGATTTCACCACCCTCTTTCAAGTTCCTTTCTTCTTCAACTTCATCTTTGTTATTTCCATTCTAAAATAACAACTACAGTATATTTTATATACTGTGATGTTATTATAAATATGTTACAAGCATATTCAGTATTTTATCCATCCTTTGAATGATATTTCACCATATGTGCGTACGTACGACCAACCGTCTCCACGTCATGGTGTAATTGATATTCAATGTATTATTATTTGGATGGGTATAACATTGATGTGTAATTCATGTAAATAATAAGAATAATATGATAATGATTCATTATATATGATATACCATCCAATCATATATGATTTTAATATCAAAAGAATGATATTATCGCTCGTGCGTATGTATGGACTACAATCTCCACGAACGCGATGAGATTCATTCCCCATCATATCCATGCAAGTCTAATTCTCATTTTATGATTAAAAATATTTTTTAAGGACTTAATATAATTCTGTATATGAATAAGATACAACCTATCCATAACCAACATGACTTATGTAACAAAAAATATAAAAGAAAACGAGTAAGTTAACTCCCGAAATGACAATAACACTAAGATATTATTAACAAAGCAATGTTAAAAGATCATATATGATATCATATTAATGTATATTATTATTGTTTAATTAAATAAAAATTATTTCAACTTCATACAAGAGGATATCCTACCCTCAACAAAGGGAAAATTAGAAAGTAAGGGGTTTCTTATCTCACTTTTAAATTCATGAGATTTCTATTGTTCACCCCTTATTTATTGCATGTGGTGTGTGTACTGCCCATGATTGTATTCATTGTGTAATATACATTAATTTATTTATATTTATAACATCATTGTATTATCCTTATTTCATGGGTGTATGTTTCATATGTTACCAAATCGATAAGGGAATTTGAAATTTCAATTTCCACTCATTCGGCTTTACGCATACTTCATTGATTATTGTACTCCAAGATTATGTGTGGAATCACTATTAATTTTCTTATGTCATAATTTACACTCCCATTTCTGTGGATATAATTTTGATACACATAATCACTCCATTGATAAATTATCAAGTCGTCGATATGAACTTGATAAGAGTAATTTTAACTCAATCTCCATTTATTGAGTTAAACATTCAATTAATTGGTGTGGTTTTTACAAGAATATGTGTGAATGTCCTCTGATTGATTTAAACTAAATATCTAATCATATTGAGTGTATTTATTTTTGTCACACACAATTATTTCGTTGATTTATCCTTAACCTAAGGATACTGTCTTTATAAGAGACTTAATCTCAATTTACATCCCATTGATACTTCTTTGTTGTTATACACAAAATCACTTTTATAGGGTGTATATAATGTACTTTGAAATGGTATATCATGAATCCATTTATTCTCATGATATAATGATGTTTATATTACCCCAATTATTTTTATTCAAGTGTCTCTATTTTTGTTAGGAACTCTAACTAAAATATCATTTTAAATGTTTTAATGATTTATTATTCTAAATCATTCTCATTAATGTCCATGTTTTCAAAATGTTTTTAAGGATTTATATATATGGAAATTAATGTTTTAAAATTAAAATTCTTTTTAAAAGTTTCAAAGTGGTATGGTACACTTTGATTCAAAAATCTATTTTTAAATAGATTCTTGACAAAATGTGTGACTTTTAAATGTTTTTTAAAAAAGGGGGATATTTATCTCTAATAATTTTGAGGATTATTTTTATCTATCCTTCATTATTCTCGATGAGTGTAATCTGATACAATAAAAAATTCCATATTGTATCGAATAAGTTATGTGTTACAGTGTATGTGCTATTTTTATAGCATTCATGGTTTGTAGATAAAGTATTGACATTTCTTATGCTAGTTTTAATACGAATGTTTATGTTATGTTTAAACCTGTTCATATGAGGAATGCATTGGACTTAGTAAGTGATGGGTGGATCCAAATATAGATCCTCGATGCATCGGTAGGTCTCATGAGACAAACTAGTGTCTTGGCATGAGGCCTTGACAAATTCTTATTTGTAGTCTTGGCACGATGCCTTGGCTACGTGGTTATGATAGTCTGGCATTGTGCATTCCATCATTATGAAAGTGGTTATTGAAATTACATGTGATTATTCGATTATTATCATATCCATATGAATAAGTAAATGGCATTATTTCGTTTTATTTCTGCCATATTATCCTGAAGTTAATCTTTAAAAGGATTTTGTTTTAGTTATACATTGCCTTAAATGTTTATGGTTATCTATGAATGTTTCTGCTATATTGTTACCCTTACTGAGAATCTGAGCTCACCCCTTTCAATGTCTTATTTTTTCCAGGATTTGAAGAAGTAATTTATGAATGACCTGAAGGGATAGTATGAGAGGATATGAAGACAAGGTGTTGTTGTAGTTTGTTTTTACTTTATGATGTAATGTAAGACTTATTAATATAAATAGTGTTTCCAAGACTACTAAACTAATGTATCTTTTGAAACTTGATCCTTTGTGATCATTCCAATGTTATGTAATGATCCACTGACTCTGGGTAACTGGAGTCGGGGCGTTACAAAGATGACAGATTCATCCTTAACATAAGAGAAAATGTGTATAGATGTGTATGAAATAACGGAAATGTGAATTTACACCAATGATTCCAATTAACCAAGTACCATGGTAGAATACAAAAACATATCCTCCAAAAACATTGATAATACATTCTTGAGTGTCATAATTAATGAATATAATAAATTGTTATTTACATGACATAGATCATATAGTGTGATTTGATAATCATTTATGGACAACGAACGCCAAAATTTAATTAAAAAACACTATTACATCCATTGTGAAAAAATACTACCCATTACTCACTGATACATGCCCCCTGCGATGGTATAAACAAATAGAACACCTATATGATATACATTGTCTCATATAAAAAGGTGTTCACATTTAGTAGATCCCACTAGAATAAAGGACCATATTCCAAATGAGATATGGTGTCCCCCTATGAATTCTAATTTTTAAGTCACTAACCATCATTATCAAGATATCACTTATGTCACAACATTTACACTCCCCCTTTTAGATGTTTGTTATGTTTGTGAATCCATTATATAAATTTTACAATAAAAGAAAGATACAAATAGTTATAAACCAACCACATATAATGTATAACATAGAAAATAAAAAAATATATCAAAACATGCATGCCAAAGTATATGAAATAACAATCATGTAATAAATTAAATAATAAATAAAAATTTAGCATAACGAACTTGTGTTTTTGTATCAATATACACACAAATGTGGTCAACATCAAATATAGTATCATGATCTACATATGCATAAACAACTGATAAAATTTCTCACATGCTCTCAATAATATAATGAAAAACCACAATATATTTTTAACAATAAAATAAATAACATATACATGGTGAGGAATATGCAACAAAAATCTTCTTCACATCAATGTAAAGGATTTTCATGGGAATCATCCCTAGAATCGTGCTTTCGCACCAACTAGAAGAATTTTTTACTACATGATTTCATAAAAACAATTTAAATCAAACATGAATTGTTTTAGAACTAGAAAAAATTGATAAATAAATCCATTGGGTTGAAAAATAATATACCCAATGCCTAGAACCAAAGATGGTAGTCTTCATGTGTGCTTGAGGAAGGAAGACTTTTTTCCTCTATCAAACTATGATATGAGAGGGGAAGAGATGATCTCACAGATCAATTCAAAAAGAACGATCTTCATATTCTAAGGTAATATTTCTAGCATGGTCAATCAGGGAGAGTGAAGGAGAATGATTTTTCTGAGGCTATATCTTATGAAATTAATTTAATTTAAATACATTCTTAAAACATCTGTAATTCATATAAAATCTTCTAGATCATATAAATCATCAAGGAGAGAAGAAAGGATAGAATAATAGATTGGAAAGAGAATTAAAATTAAATTAAAAACTAATATTTTAATATCTATATATTTTTTATTTCAGAATGGTCATGATTTTAAATGTTTAGTGGTAGTTTCAACCTATTCAAATATTTTGTTTAAACTTCTATGGCCAAAACCATGGTCTCCACCATGGATATGGAGGATTTAAGAATAATATCCTAACACAACCATAACCATTGAAGTTTCCCAAATTTTTGGAAATTTTCCCTCACCAATTCATTCCCTACTGCACGGTTGGGACATAAAAGCTATGACACACAACATCCATTTTCAAGTACATATTCCATGTACATATTGAGGCCATCCATTTCTTCCCTCTAGCATTTATAATGTAAGAAATCATGGACCACCCTAGCTATTGTGTAGTCCATAATGATCCCAAAAAATCCAAACCCCATATTTAAGCTTCATTGAACCTCTAAATCATTAAAAATATATCATAAACTATAACAGGGATAAAAAATCACATATGGAATATCATAACAAGAATTAATATAACAACTAAAAGAAGTTTGTTAAAAACTTTTACATATAATATTTCTTTCACATCTTCTTATTAAACTGATATTTAATATTAAAGAAGTGTCGGAAGGAAAAATTAAACAATAAATTAATAGATAAATGTTAATACATAAATTGAAGACCTAACTCATCTACTAGAGAGACTCTAAAAAATGAAAGATTATTACCCAATTCATATGACCATATGTTCAAAAAATTTATATTGGGTTTTGGAAGAGAATATTGCCAAAAATACAAGATTTAAGGGAAAGAAATGTGCACTTTGAGGTGGGTAGAGGATGGACTTTTTTTATGTGAACTTAAGTTGTATTTTCTTTTGAAAATATACATTCCTTAATGAATTTGAAATTAATTTCTAATGAAATGTGGTTTTATAGTAGAAAAAAATTGATATAAGGTGAGGGTAGTTTGATCATTCCCTCATCCTTTCATTTAAAAAACATAATGTAAATTTTTTTGGACTATTCCAATAAATTTTACCAGTTTTCTTCATTTACAATTTATCATGGTAGCTCAAATTTTAAAGAAGTATCTTATTTTAATGGCTAAATTGAGATTTAACATATTGAATATTTTTTATAAAATGATATAAAAATGAAAAAACTTTTATTCGATTCAATTTCTATGATTTAAAAATATTAATTTTAATAACCAATCACAAACTATGTAATAAAAAAATTAATAAAGAATCTATTTTTAGGCATATAATGAATTTATAATTATTTTTTGACTAGTAATAACCATTATATGATTTTTAATATATATATATATACACACACACACAGACACATATATATATATTATAACATCGGTTAATTTCATTTAAATAATTTGTTAATAGTGAATAATTATATAAGTTTTTAGAAACATTTACATAAAAAATTGTTCATTGAAAAATATATCTTTTTAATATTATGGGATTTCCTCATTACTTATAACTAATTAACAATCCTTTCATTATTTTATATTCATTTATATACATATACAAACAATAAATTTCATTAAATTTCATATTCTAAAAAATTGGTATTTAACATTCAAATAAAAAGATAATATATAAAATGAAAATATTTTTTTTTCAATGAAGAATTTTTGGTTAGCCATACATAATTGAACCTGTATTCAATATAAGTACATAATTATTTCATAAATGTTATAAATTTAATTTAAAAAATATTAATTTAAATTCATCAATAAATTTTATTGGTTTTATCATTTAAAATAAATATGTTTAATTAATATAAGTCATTCTTATTAACAACTTCTTTATCATCAATGGTATTTTTTATAGAGATTTAGTATATTTCCATTAAATTAAGAATAATTTATTTTATTTAAAGTAAATTATTAATTATAAATTTAAAATATAATAGTACTTTTTTTAGTTATATATATAATAGTAATTTATAATAGGTAATATTTTTACTAGTATTTTAAAAAACATCTATATCCCCTATTATAATAGTCAAATGGAGGTAATATTACCACTAGAAAGTTTAAATGTTCATTATATTAAGAATTTATACATTAAATTTATTATTCCATAAATATTCCTTTGGGGTTTTACAAATTTACTTATATTTTCAAGATTTTTTACCATTGTAGGTTTGGCCGCACTGAGAGTGACTCTCCCTATGTAATATGATCAATGAGATTTATAAGTTGTAAAGATGTATTTTTTTCATTTTTTCATCTCATATTAATTAAAAATCATATAAGGTATTTAATAATCCATGGTACTAAATAATACATGGTATGTAAATAAGTACTAAATTTAGTTTCATTTTAATATTCAACTATGATGGAATAAATCATTCTTAATTTTATTTATTTATAAAATGATATATTTCGTACATTTGTTTTGATTCATTATTAATAATAATAAAATATATAATATGTGACTAAAATGTATAATTAAATATTTTATGATTCATTTTTCTTAGTTATTTAATCTCTTGTGATCCATTTTTACAATGTTTTATTCAAAAATTAATTTAATATTGGTTTCTTAAACTGTTTTGGTGTAGTCTGGTTTATTATTCAAAACACGCTTCTAAGTAGAGTTAATGAACTAAGGTAACGATAAAATCATTTCATATGTTCTATAAGTTTCAATTTACTTGTTTTATATGACCTTATATATTTTTGAGTTCAATATACTATTATAAGATTATAAATCTTGGAATTTTCCTTCAAACTCTAGTTTTGGAACCATAAAATTTAATATTATTCTTACACTAAATTTCATAATTATATTAAATTTTTATTCATTTTTAAATTAAATAAACTATATATATTTATTAATAAAATATTTTTAGTCATTAAATTATTTTTCAAGGGAATCCATAAAATGAATTTGTGGAATTTAAAATTTCATCATTATCATAGGTATAATAAACAGTACCATGATTGAAATAATGACTATAAGGGAGTTTTAAAAATAATAGTTAATTTAGTAGATATTAACGTTTGATAAAAAAATTAAGAAATAATTAAAACCCTTTTTAAAAAATTACCCTTACTGATAACTTTATTTTATAAAATGTAACCGAGTATGTCGAAAAAATATATGTTCTAAAATAAGAATATTAAAAAAGTAATGAATTGTTAAAAAAAATTGTTAGAGTTACTGAGGGGTTTATCATCCATGATTGATCAATAATATAATATTTCTATTTGAATGAAATCATCATAGTAAAAATAAGAATTTTTTAATATAAGTTCTTAATAAAAGGAATTATAAATAAGAAAGGGAAATAGGTCTAGAAACCCTAAATTATTATTTGATTCTCCTCCTTTGTACTAAGCAAAAATCATTTGTAGGTGGTGATTTTTGTCACAATAAGGGATTACAGGAATGGGATTTAGATTTTTGAAAAGTATTTTTGTAAATATTTAGAAATGGTAAGAGTTATTTATTTGGGGATAAAGGGGTGGAGGAGGGGTGTTTATAAAGTCAAGGGAATTGGTATTTTAAAAATAATAAATTACTATTTTATAAGTTTGGAAAATTACTATAAATTTTTTTTATGTACATGTATCTTATTACTTTTTGATTAAATAAAATAGTTTTTTAATATTCAACACAAGATAAAACCGAATTTCATCATTGATATAAAACTGAATTACATATTAGAGATAATTATTTGAATATAAATATTCAAATGTGATATTTTATTAGAATAAAATATTATATAAGATTAATGAATTTGAATATATGTTTATAAATTCCTATTATTGTATATAGATGCATTATTTTACTCCTCAAATACACCATATTTAAATAATAAGGCTTTATAATTTTTTATTTTTTATTTTTATCATTATGATGAATCAAAAATCATGTCATTTTTGAAAACTATATAATTTACTCTTTGTCAAATAATTCACATTTTCTTAGAAATACCAAAGAATAAAACTACCCTAATATCAAATTGTTTAATAAATAAATTAGGACAATTTTTTCAATTTAAAAATCAAAATATTATATATTTAACATTAAATTAAATTAATATAATATATTAAGATACAATATTAATATGTAAAAATATATTTTTCATTTATTATGAGTTATAATTTATTTATTTTTTAATTGTTAATTATAAATAATTTATTAATATTTAATTTTTTGTAACCTTTATAAGAAATTATGATTAAAATTTATATAATTTCATGTAAACATAATACTAAAAATTAATAAAATTTATTCTAATTTTAAATACTATGTTATATTATTTAAGATAAAATTAAATTTAACTATTATATATATATTGGTTCATTTTTTAAATAGAAAAATTATGAATTTTAGAATTATTTTTTAATCTAGTTAAAGGTTTGATATTATCCCTAATAAAAATGTGTCAATCAAACTGTCATTATACTTCATATAAAATCCAATCATATACTTCATTTTTATTCAGTGATTTTTTATCATGCTTATTTATATGGAATTTTAGATTTCAAATTTTATTTATACCAGTTTGTTTAAAATTTTCATATATTTAAAATACCTGATAGTTTTATTGGACCATGACTTTCCATTATATTTACTATTCAATAATTATATAATTATATTAATATAATAATGCAACAATTCCATAAAGTATAAACTTGTTCAGGGAGTTCTAAAATAGTGAAGACCAAGGGCCTCAGCTCAGTTGCAACCATTGCATTCAAGGGGAATTGATACCATGATATAAAAAACATATTAGGATTATCATGGGATCCCTATAAACCTAGAAAATCATCCAATTTATTCTCTTCCCATAATCCATGATAAAATATGGATTCATTAGTAATGTTACTCTTGCGCCGTCATATGTGATATATAATCAAAATTGGAGTGATATATTTACCATGAGTGTAATTTTAAATCACTAAAATATCAGTTTAAATATTGGTAAGAATAATTCTATAGGCTAGGAACACATCCAGACTGATAATAAGGGTACTGGAATCGATGATGATAGAATTACCATGACCGTAGAAGTTACTGAAGGCCACCACAATCGATCATTTTTTTCTCAAAAACAACAACTAACACTATCATAATATTGAGACTAAAATATCCATTAATGTCATGTATTAGTATACTACATGGGGATTCTAAAATCTCATATACCGTAATTTAGAAACCTAAGGTCTTTGGGAAAACCTCTACTTCCAACCATAGACATATTACTTGTTAAAATATTCTCATACTATTACATAAGAGAACCTTTATCCAATGAAAAAATATCTAGAAAGGCCTATATGGGTTACATAAAACCGGGGATTCATTCAAGAATGTATTTTTCTATAATTCTATATAAGAAATCATTTAGGATCCAAAATGATAGAGCTCACCTTCTAATCTGGGTTATTGTTTCCCATGTTGTGGAATCGGTTTTGAGGAAACTCAACACTTGAGAGAGCCTGTGTATTTGGGTCCATGATAGTCACAACGAAACTCCACACCACTATATCCCATTCACCATCAATGAACATATGATCAGATGAATCTTCCTTATTATTCTAGTGGAACTTGTTGTAAGATGAAAGTTTGTTCCCCTTTCACCTGATCTCCACCTCCATCAGGATAGTGTGGTAACATATCCTCCAGATGAGGAAATTATATTTCATTGGAATGTATTTTAACCAAATAAAACATCCCAATTGGCCTGATTAGTATTTTCTTAGAATACATACCTATATGTTTTGGACGATAAAACCACCATAAGGGATTCTGTGAAAATGAACCTCTCTTGGTCTGTTGAAATTATAATATCATCAAAGATCATTCACTGTTATTTATTTATGAAAATTATAATAAATAATGGGTGGTCCCTTGCCTATGAAAATGAAAATCATGGAGTTGGGCGTCAGGGGAATCCGAAAGGAGTTCCCTCCCCATTGTGGAACAAAATATTTAATCTTCCCACATTGAATTATCAACAAATAATGCATAGGAGGAATAGGAATGTGGCCATGGGGTGTCTTCCAGAGACATGAGACCATCACCATTGTAGCTCCTTTATACATCTCTTAATTCTTCACGATGATCTTACTATAATGCAAGTGACCTTGTAAGATCCAACATGAAAGTATTACTTTAATACAATGTATTCAACATTCCATGTAATGAATATTGATTCCTCTTGTGTCCAATGGTATCCATTATTTTTTAAGAAGCAGAGTGACATATTCCATCTAAATGGGAGTCCCAAATGAAGGATTTCAAGATCCTATCAATATTCCAAAAAATCAATTTCGAAACCTTGATAATTGAAATATCATGCATCATAATAGATTTGATAATGTAGTTGAAAATATTTATCATGTCACCACAAAAGAGGAAGAAATTATTCCAGTTGTTAATATGGATGTAAATTCTTTTGATGAACACCTCATAGTGGTGGATGCATAATCATTCTATAAAGAACTTATCTCCTAGGTACTCCATGGGGAACTGCGATTTCTAAAATCCTATTATCTCTGGAAATAAGAACCCAGCTACCAAATATAAATTTTTAAATGCATATGATACTTTTCTATGACAAATGGTGTCTTAACTCCTCTTACTATACTCCACCATTGTTTTCTTGAGGCTGTTGATGGATATTATACTCCAATTTTGACGAAAATTGTATCATCTGATAATGATTATTCATGAGACATGGTCTCTTTTAATGTTATAAAGAATAATTTATATTTATAAATAATAAATATTAATATGATGTAGAAATAGAAAAAAATGATTTAATTGGAACAAATATGACAAAAATCATGATTTTTATTATATATATTATTATTTATATTAAGTTAGAAATTCTATTTATGAAAAAAAATTATTTAGATATTATTTTTAGTAATTATTTTCTTCCTCTTAATTTCATTAGGCATCACTTTTGGGAATATCAATTAATTTTGATGGCCCCTGGTTGAAAACCGTTAGTTAATCATCTTTTTCTTGGATATCTTTTCATCAAAATCATGTTCTTATTTTTTATGCAATGAAAACTTTTATCAAATTTTTTTGGGAATTAAAAAAATTAATAATAATAATAATGTTAATATGCATATAATATTGGAAGACAATATATGGAATTTATTATGTTTCAAATTATGTTCCACATTATCATTCATAAATGTTTCTTAAAGAATGTGAAAATAAACACAAAATGAATTTTATCTAATGCATACTCAATAAAATATTTAATTTGACCCCTAGAAACCTGTATCACTCCTTGTATGGTATAAGAGAGAGTGATTATAAAGAGTATAAATTGTAATTTCATGTTTTTATTACATTAAATAAATAAATAAATAAATGTAATTTGCATATAGTAAATTAATTTAATTTAATAATTCTAATGAAATTTAAATGTATATTGTAGTAGAACATTACCAATCCATAGATTATATAGTGTGGATTCAATGATTAAAGAAATATGTTCATCAGGAAAAATTATTTAACATTAGTGGTTTTGATGACCAAAATGTATATTTGAAAAATCAATGAGAAAGAAATTACATCATTATTACAAATTGTTATCTTAATTCTACTGCAAAATCTAATATGTTTGGAATATCAATGTTATTTGTAGTTGAAAAAATAGTAATCATGACATCATTTTTTAATATTTTTTTAAAATAAATTATATTTGTATTTGGAAACATTGAAAAAGGAATATAATTATACAACATTAATAAAATCTAAATTAATTATGTAATATATATAAATTAACATCAATGTACCTCTACAAAATAAATAAACTGGGATTTCATAGTATATTGATAAATAGATTTTTTTTAAACTTGTCAACATTACCAAATAAATGAATGCAATTATATAAAATTAAAAATTTGAATTATTTATATAATTATAAGCTTTTCAAAATTTTCATATTGAATATTCAAATACATTTTTAATCTCAGTGCTCTCTATAATTTCAAACATATAAAAATTCCTTATTTCCTTATAGTCCAAACTGAAAATTACTAAAAATAGTTTGAAATGTAATTGAATATTTTAATTATATAGTGTATATAAATTCAATTTCATAAACTAAATGACTGTAATGCCTTTAATTTAAGAGAATATAAATGTAGATGATAATGGAACATAGTGACTATGTAAAATATCAAATTTGGTTAAATATGGAAAATAAAAATGTCTAACCATAAGGATTATTGTCATTTTTTATTATTCATGAATTCCAAAATGTAATATTATTATATAATCTATGAATTAATGTAATTAAATAATATGATAATATAAATTTTTTTGTGACCATAGAATATTTATAGAAATAATTCATCTATAACATTAGGTATTATACTTTAAATAGTCCTCTATATGTATAATTCCACTAATTTATGATTAAGCATACTCATATAAAAATATGAATATATGTTTGTGAATAGTAGATGAAGTTAAAGATATATTTTCATAATAAAAATTTTTTATACGTATTTTTAATGAATTGAATTTTATTGAATTTTTTATGTAAAAAACACGACCTTCAAAATAAACATACCACCAGTCACATACAACCAAAAAGCATAAAAATCATTGACTATGGAATAAAAAGATATATTTTATGATTATATAAATCATATAAGAATTATTTCTAGATAACTTTCATCTTAGGTTCCAATCATCATTGCAACTAACTTCAAATGATATTTAATGGTTCATTATATGTCATAAATTACCTAGAAAATGTATATTTATTCATTCATTATTAATTAATAATACTGTCATATATAATCCTATAATGACATAAAATTGTCATGGGGAACAAATAATAAACATTCTGTACATTATATTTTATTCTCGATTATATTATATCACTGCACACCAGTTGAATGATATATAGTATATAGACTACTGTTTATATATTTTGTGCCTTATACTCATGAAATGTGTGTATTATATTATAAAACATTTCAACAGTATAATGAGTTTAATATAAGACACATGTAATACAACAAATAATTCTATTTAATTATAGACAATGTATATACTTCTAAAATGGATGAGAATAGGTTTGTTCCCAAACCCACACCCAAAAAAATATTAAATAAAATAAATGTTGCACACTATAATAATTAAGGGAAATTAATATAAAAGTTATAGAAAGACAAAAAAATCTTATAAAAAATATTTTTATAAAAACCCCATTTCATAAAATCAAATGGAGGTAGAAAATTTTTATTCATTACCCAGTTGTTACAGAATGTCCCATCACATCATTATTAGTTCCTGAGACCACTGAATTTTCCTAAATAAACCCAAATAAATATAATCCTAAGTAAAAAATGAATAAAAACCCCAATCTCATAGTATATTGAAGAGTGAAAAAATTTTCTACCACACAAAACATCTCTTGCCTCTCATGTTTTATGATATAAAAAAATGATCGTCCTCTAATTAAAAATTCAGAAACCCCACAACAATTTGGTTAGTTCTAAACCAAATTTCCCCACCAGTCCTTTTATTAGATTCCCATGGTCATTATTACATAATAAAGTATCCAAACAATTCCAAATGTACACACCTAAGTATAATATAATTATCAATATATACAATAAATATTTTATTCATTAATTTGGGTTATAATATGACACAGAAAATGTAAAAGTGGAATCACTTCCCACATAAATGTTCAATGTAAAATAATGTTTCATTTTTTTCTTAATATAAATGGAATGCTGTAATAAAATATGATTAATTAATGACTTTTTTTTACATGTGTTATTAATGTATTGGTTTATAATATGAGGAAAATATTACATATAATTGGTAAAAAAATTTGATGATTATTATTTAAAAATTTTAAATTTCTAGGAATTTATATTTGATTAAATACCGTATATGGATATAAATTTAAAATAATTTTTATATAATTATTTATTATATTTCATTGACTATTATATTTATTAAATTATTATGACATTATGAAATAATTTATGGAATACTTCATGAATATATAATGTTTTTAAATTGAGTTTTTTTAGATAATTTTTAAAATCTCTAATCTCTTTGGAATTTTTTAAAATGAATACAGAAATAAATGTTTTTTATTCACCTTAAGATTTTTCATTTTTAGTATTATATTATAAATTTTAATTTCTGATAAATATATTTTATACATGAAGATATTCATTTCAATTGGAAAGAAAAAGTGATCATTTTATTTTAATGTAATCATTTAATATAGTAATACATTTGCAGTATTAAAAAAATAGTGAAATATTAGTTACATACTAGAATTAGAATATAATTTACTTTGAGGTTGTTTTGTAATTTTATTTTCTACACCTATTTTCTAAAAGTAAAAATTGATAGAGATACCCTATTATCTCTTAATAATACTGAAAAATTGTATTAGAAAATATAAATTAAGTTAGTGCATGTATAAATGCTTAATTTTGGTAATATGATATATTTTAATGTTACCTATGTATTGTAAAATAATGATTGTAGGATTTTTTATGTAAAGGCTCTGAAAATTCCTAATTTTCATAAAAAATCATAACTTTATTGATTATATTAATAATGGATTGTTATAGTTGAAAATAATTTTGTAATTATAAATTTTTATCATTAAAAAATGTTACTACATTATAAATCAATATATAGTTCATTATTACATATTATTATTAATGTTTTGGAATACGTATGCATATTATTATATAGTACCATATAAAAATTTATTGTGGTGTTATATTAAATTTTATAGTAAATATTTTCATTGATGTATTCTACCTTCTTCTTCATGGCCATGCATGATTCAAATAAAAACCAAATGTAGTTCCCCATGAGTTTTTCAACAGTTTCCACTGTGATATTCCTTGTAAAAAATAATATAAAAATATTTTATATGATGGTATGTTATAAATAAAAGTAATTTATAATTTTAAAAAGTAGTGAAAATTTTAGGACATAATTAGAGTGATTACTTTCCTCTACACAACAGCAATTTTATTACACATTTTTTATCATGAAAATAATTCTACATTGTTCCAGATGTGATGTTTGATATTGAATATAAAATATTAATGTTATTAATTTATTCACTACCAGTTGACATCATACTGATTTTTAACGAATATGATTGATAATGGTAGAACGGTATAGATAATATCAAAAATTCATTATAGAGGCAATATAAAATAATAGGTTAAAAATTCTCAATTTTTTTGTTGTTTTTTAAATATGTTGTTCATCTATTCCTTGATGGAAATACTTTATCAGGAAAGTATTAACACAAAAATAGAACATATATAATTGAAATGAATAATTTTGAGATAGTTAAGAAGTTAAGTAATTAGATTCTAAGGCCATTCTCTATAAGAATATCACGATTCAGTAATAGCGTTGTGGAATTAAAATATGGGCTTACAATAACAATTTCTAACTCAAAGTAATACTTATTATAAAAATATTATATATTATTGATATATTATTAAAATAAACTTGTCTATAAATTTTTGAATATAACTAACTATTAAGAAAATATTCATTGATGGGTTGGAAGAGAAAAAATTTTCTTGGCTAGTTTTCATCTACATGTACCATAGTATGTTATTCTATACACATATCAGAGAATTTGTAAATAATAGATACTCCTCTCTAATAGTTGTTTGATTAATATCATTCATTAATCAATAGTATATTCAACACCAAATTTGTTGAAAATTGTCTTTCTAAATTATATCTCATCATTCATTAAAATATTTATTTTCTTATTAATTGTTTCAAATGATTTCCTTGGTTGATGGTGATGATGTTATCTAAGGACATATAATATAACATTAAAAATATGAAAATTTAAATAGAATCAAAATTTTTTATGATCTTTTAAAAAATATTTTTATAAATATAATATTTATTTTATGTTTTGATACATGTAATATCGATATTGATTATGTATTATTATGTAAGAGATGTATTCTATTTAAAAGAATCTACAAAGATTGTTATTTATTTTTATTAAAATAAAGAGAAAATAATTTGACAGAATGGGAATATATGTCAATGTTTATTGGAATGAAAAGACATAGGTAACAATATATATAACAAAAAATTTATAATATTGGGTGAATGGGATGGAAATTTACATATAAGGTATCCCTTAGGAACCATATATTGTTTGATTTCATAAAATGGTATAAATAAAGTCCGAAATATTAGAAAATGGGTTTCATAAGGCCAGATATGAAGGATCGAATTAAAAATTAATTTTCACATATTCTATCTTTCTAAATACTTCCAATTAATTTCAATTATTTGAATGTTTTTCATTACATATAAGAGTCCATAAAGAAGAATATATTAGTATAATGATATTAGTTAGTGCCCTATAAATTTTTTATGATTTTTACACAAAGAAGTATTAGTGAATGGATGTTAGATAACCATTATAATTTAGACAGATATATATTATTATCACATGATATGTTTTTTAAAAGAATTTTTAACATCAAATACATTCTATAATAGGATATTGTAAAATATTGATCCAACGGTAAAATTTGGGAAGAATTGTTTTCTTATTAATAGTTTTAATATTTAAAAATAATTTGGTTATTTTAATATTTTAATTTATTAAGTGAAAATAAAAAATAAATAATAGTTATATAGTATAAAACAATGCTACATTATGTAGTATAACATTATTGATAAATGTTTATTTCTCGGAATTATTTGTGTAATGCGGTTGGATTGTGTTTTTAGTAAACATGGTTCTACATAACTATAACTAGATAAGTAATACACGAGCATTATTAATGTTAATATATGTAACTGTTCATAGTGGAATATTGAAATTATTTAATAGAAACTGTTCATAGAAAAAATGAATTTAACATTCACAATTAATTTTAAATACTATGTAATAATATTTCACTAATAAAAAACTAATTTTAATCAAAATAATAATACATTTTAATCTATAAGTATTAAGTCAATAATAACTACATAATTTTCAGGTTTTGATTATTTTCTACCATACTCATATGATACATACTTGAATCTAAAAAAATTTCATCATTAAATGTAATATTAAATAGTTTTGTAATAGAACAATCTATTTGATGAAAATTGAAAAATAATAAATAGGGATATGTGCTTGATGAAAATAAATATAAATTTGACATATTTTAGAATTTAGAATACAAATATAGATAAACTAGTAATGATGCATCATTTGAAAATATTTTAATACATTTATTCCTAGTAATTGTTTTTGGAAATTTATTTATCAACATTGATTATTTTTCACATCAACTCATGGTTTTTATTATCATGTGTCAATAGTTTTAAAAATAAAATTGTAATTATATATTATCAGATATATGTATAAATATGATAAAAAACATGTTATAGAGCTTATATGCCAACAAAAGAATTATATTATACCTGAATGTTGTCAATAATAATTGCATATTAAATTGTTAAAGCATTATTTATTCTTTAATGCTTGAATAGACACATAGAAAATGAGTGTGTCATGTTGATCTATTGATTGAAATAATTTTTCCCCAATGAGTTCCAAATATAAAATTTTTCATTAATCAAATTATATCTCAATTTTCTGAAAATTTAATCAGTTCCAATATAAAGTATAAAATATTGTTAAAAATTCATTACCGTTATTACTTTAAGCCCTTATTGTATTATTATATTATGATAAGTAAAACACGATATATTATTACCATTTCAAATATTTACTATTTATATATGTTTTCTAGAAATAATTATGCTTCCCTTGACGTTTTCGTCTAGAACATATGACCTTGGTAGTGATGGATGGTATATTGGTTCCTTCCCCACTAGAGGGGGAGGGACTCCATACATCTTTCATGAGGCCTAGACCTTACACCATTATTCATTTCTCAAACCATCATTTCCTTTTTTTATTTAACTATATTTCACTCATCCTTAAAATTATAAATATTTTTGATAGTTACTCCAATCATCTTCTCTCAAACTCAATGCAAAATGAAACCTTGACCGTCTTGAATTTGAGAATGGTGGCTGACATCAGATAGTACTGACCTTCGGTTGACTTGTAAAACCAAGGATTATGGATCATGTGGACCATTGGAACATTCAATAGTTTTCATTCTCTGTAATATTCACAATATGATTATCTTTTAATTGGAGGGTGACATAGTTTTTACCTACTCTATAACCCCTATATACAAGGGATCACATTTCTACAATTTTAGATGGAATTTAAATTTTTACTTTAAATATGATACTTAGACCATGGGGTTGTTGATAATTTTCACTGAATTGCCTCTTCCATTTATAAATCCTTTGATCAACCAAATTTTATGAAATATATTAGGCTGATAGTTGTGTTTAGAAAGTAGAAAAGAATATGTTTTCCAGGATATTTTTCAATAGATATGTGTTGAATTTTCTCTCTCTAACCCACCATTGGAATATATTTGCATTACGATTTTAGGAGAATTTTCTACATGAAAATGATGGTCTTAGAAGAATGGGTTTACATCATACCCTATTCTATATGTATAGTCCATTCAGTTTTAGGGTGTTGGTGCAGTCACAAGCATTAATTAAAGGATTTATATTATCTCTCTACATTCTAGATGACTGATATTTTTATGTGTGTAAGAGGAATCAACATAAAAAAGTATTGGATCCCTCTTCTAAAGTATCCTTAAATGAATTGGGTGAGTTATGTAACACCCCAGTTCTAGAAGCCACCAGAGGAACTCCATACCCAGTTGGTCACATGGCCTCAAGCACATTTCCCCAAATGCCAGAGGCTGCCGACTAGCATCATGGGCCTTGGGTGTGATTGGGTGGAAACTCTACCCTCATTGGCAGAGTACACAGTTGAAGAGAAGACAATAACAATAACGGATGTATTAAAAAATCCATACACAAGTGAACTTCGTAAGACTAAATATGATAAACTGGAGGAGCACACACATATTTATATAAATGATGCATGATACATAGATGTATAGGAAAGAAGCCAAATAATTCACAATGCTGAAAACTATACTAAACCAAAGTAAAAAAGAAAAAAAAGCAACTCATCATCATCGCAAGCCTTGACCTGGTCTCGTGCTCCCCAGCTCCAATTCAATCAAGTACCTGAAGTAGAAGGGTGCTTTCCCTTGACTATACCTGCAACAATATAATTAGTTTGGGCCCAAAAGCATGTCCCAAATAGGTTGTGAGAGAAAATACCAGTAGGCAACCACCTGAATATTTGTGCCTAATAGCCAGTGAGTATATGGCGGGTAATAGTACATTAAGCAGTAAACAGTAGGCAGTAACAGGATAACACACAGCAGAAAACAATCCACAGATCAACAAGCAGCAGTGTAGCAAATAGGTAACTACAAACAAGAATCCCCTCTAGAATGTACTCACATCCATCCCCTCTGGCCCTATTCAAGAAGTACAAAAAACCCTCTGCATAGTACACTCAGCCTAACCCCTCTGTTTTGGTCATACGAAAATTATAAGACTCTCTGAGGAAGCACACTTAGTCAATTCCCATTATAGTCTATGGTTGTCATGGACTCCCTGAGGAAGATCACGCCGTCAATTCCCCTTATAGCCCCATGGTCTAGAGACTCTCTGAGGAAGATCACTCAGTAAATTCCTCCTATAGCCTTAGGTTGATCATAGACTCTCTAAGGAAGATCACTCGGTCAATTCCTCCTATATCCTGGAGTGGTTTATGGAAATTCAAACAAAACAAAGACTCTCTAAGGAAGCTCATTCATTCTATCCCCTTATAGTATATAAAGCTCAAGAATATATGAGGAAGATCACTTGGTCAATCATTATGTAGTCTATAATATCCAAGACTCTCTGGGAATCTCACTCGGTCTATCCCCTATCATCTATAATGTTCATGAATCTCTGAGGAAGCTCACTCGGTCTATCCCCTTATATTCTATAGCACCAGGTTCTCACGGTCTCATGCCATTTAGTGATAATAATGTTATATGGCCAAAGTGAAACTAAAGATCCATTTGGCTAACTTGTCTACAGAATCTCAAGCATGTCAGGGAAAAACAATCCATCATACGGTCACAAGGCATGAAAAAACAGGTATAACAGCCAATAGGCAGAATAGGACCAAAAGGTCATAAACCGAACAAGGCATGGAAAAAACACCTAAGCATAGAAATTATCGTTATACATAGCCAAAATACCTCTACACAAGCATACATGCATGAAAGGAAAACAACAGTGGAAAAACAATAAACACGCAATACCCCATTCAAGGGTATTGGTGGAATTTGCACATAAAACTCAATGACTTTGAATGGAAAGGTAAAAACCACATACTATGATGCTAGGAAATTGATATACTTGAACCCAGAGGCTTTTATATTCGTTGAACTTCGTAGATCTATGTAAACACATGAAACATTCAACCAACAATATCGTTCAAAATAAGAGGAATAGGAAAAAAGATGCTCTAGAAGAAGGAAGAGCATACTGCTGCGGTTCCAATGCAATCGACGACAGTTGATTCGGAGAAAAGACGGAGTCTTGGGGGCTTGGAAGAGATTCAAGGCCGTATGGGATGCTCTCGGTTGAAGAAGTTGGAGAAGAAGTGTGTTCTGGTGATTAGACGCATCCTCGGTACGTTTAATGAAAAAAAAGTACAAGACATGTACTTTTGGAGTACATGGCGTGTACTAGGCTTTTCCGTACTCCACTTTAAGCAGCCTCCACATCACACACGGCACTGTGTGTTGCCTGAACACGGCTAGCACACGGCCTCACGAGGCATCGAAGTACAGGTAATGTACTCATAAAGTACAAGGCATGTACTTCAAAAATTTCCAAAAACTCATTTTTCTAAAAAACTCCAAAAAAAGGAAAAACATACCTGAAAAAAACTTCTAGGTTCTCAAAAACATTCCCCCTTAAAGAAATTTGTCCCTGAATTTCCCTAGTCAGACGTAGAAGAAGAAACCCTGAACAGCTCCGGCCACTGTGATCATACATCAACCTCCCTCTCCAAAGTGTCATCCTGTACTTGCCAGTGCTGCCATAGCACCCATACCAGAGGAATAGACCGACCATGGAGAACCTTTGTACTGCGATCAAAAATATGAATAGGATGCTCCTCAAACAAAGAATCTTCTTTGAACTCAACTTCCTCAGTTCGAAAGACATGAGACGTGTCTCAAAATTAACGTCGGAGCTGAGAAACGTGGAAGACATTGTGAATATCATGGTACCACTGAGGTAACTAAAACCGATAAGAAACCATCCCAACTCACTCCAACACCTCAAACGGCACGACGTACCGCAACAAAATCTTGCCCTGTTTCCACATCCTCTTGTGTCCCAACCTCGGTGCGACACACAAGAAAAACTGATCCCCAACCTCAAAATCCAGAGGTCGTCTCTATAACACCCCAGGTAAATAAAGAATATGACAATTTCATATTTATCCATATTTGTGAATAAAATATTAATATTACTTTAAAGGGGATGCTATGCTCGATGACGTACCCAACACGCAACAACGAGTTTCTTGGGAATCTTACGTTGCACTCTAATAATAAAGTAATATTATTTTAAATGGTAGTTAACGTCTAGCTGTTGTGATGACAGGAATGAATAGAACTAACTACAAAATGATTATATATGTTTGTCAAATATTTTTACTTTTTACAATAAATGTTAGAGGATTAAAAATGTAAATGAATCCAATTTTAAGCGTAAAGATTTTAATATTCTTTAAAAGGTCGATTACCCGCTTTTTGATGGAGAACCTCTTTTAAATAAACATTTTGACAATTTTATGTGTTATATTTGACAAAATAAAATTCTTCTTTACAATCGAGACATCAAAATTTACTTTGTGTAAATTTTTGGTATTTTTCCGAAAAAGTTCAATTTTTAATGAATAGTGAAAAATGTTGTATTTTAATTCAAAACCTCTTTTTAGTATAATTTATTTATATGATTAGATTATCTTTTGAATTGGTTTTGAAGTTAAATTATAATATATTTTTACCATCTAATCCAATTGTGGTCTTTGGAAATAATTTCACTTTGAAAGCAGACTTGAACTAGTGTCAATCTTTTGATACATTTTGTTTCATAAATACACGCTATATGTTTTGACAGCGGAAATTTATTATTAAATTAATTAATGAAACATATTTGTTTTGAATTTTTTAAAATAGACATCATTTTTGAATTCATAATATCCAATATATCTTAGGGTGAATTTTTGGTAATTTTCTGAAAAACCTCAATTTTTGATGAATAGTGAAACCACTAGGTGGTATTATAAAAACTGATTTTTCCGTTTAAATGAAATTTTGCCATCATTGTGTTTTCAATTTCAAAAATCCGACTTAAATGGTTGTCATTAAGAATTAAAATG
Organism: Viscum album; assembly: GCA_963277665.1. Lineage (NCBI taxonomy): Eukaryota > Viridiplantae > Streptophyta > Magnoliopsida > Santalales > Viscaceae > Viscum > Viscum album. Next base: position 1,911,594,296 of record OY728133.1, read on the forward strand.
TGGTTCAATGGGATAAAAATAATTTTCTGGTGAATAGTAACTTATTAAGTTTTTAATCGCGATTAGAGGTAATTAGTGTAGTTTAAGGTAAGAATAATGTTTTAATAAAATGAAATGACCAAGAAACATGTCCTACCCTGATTGGATGTTTCATGGAAGACCAAGAAAATCCATGGGTCAACTTGGGGACCCCATGGATCCACTTTGGTTGGAAAATGACATAAATACCTTTTTATTTAATGTTAAAGTAAAAATGACACAAACATGAGATGTTTTACAAAAACAATTTTTACATGGGTTTATACAAGTCCGATATTTGACTATAAATAGTCATTGGAAAGCTAAAAATATTTCATAAATCATAGTATTTTTTTATAATTTTTATAAATTAAATAAATTAAATTATTTATGACATCATGATGATGCAGCGATGACCTCATTATTTAACGATTTAAATAAAATGGAAAGATAATGTAATATTTAAGACCTACACATGTCCAAAACCTATTGGATGAGTGGTTTTAGAAGCCTTATCACCTTATCCTCGAAATAAATCAATGTTGTACCTTTAAAATCCGAAACTCTTTTGAAAATAAAGTAACATTTTGTAACTTCACAAGAGTGCCCCTCCTCTCCTCTTATAAAAGGCCCCCACCTCTACCACTTTACCCACACTTCCAAAGCCTTTGGGTCGGCCAACCCTGCCCATTTTGTCTCCAAACTTCCCTATATTACTCCTTGAAGCCTCACTTTGGGCATAAGTCTTCCCAAGGAAGCCTTTGAGCTCAAACCAAAGGGAGTTACCCGATTTTAAGGTAATGTCTTCACTTGAGTCCTTTTGTTTTATTTTGCTTCTCCAACCCCCTAAACTCTTTTTATTCATTTATTTTGTAACAACTCCAGTATCTTAAATATACTAGGATGATTTTACAAGATGTATTCGAGATACACTTACACACACCTACATCTAATGGTTAAAGAACATACTGTTTCCGTGGATGGCGAATTTATGCCTCACGAAACGATGGTTGTTCAACACTCATATAACACCTTCAAAGGTGGAAATTAAGATGTCACTATATTTATATATGATATATAATATGTTTATGTTTTACTTAAGCTTCTGTATTTTTCTTTTGTGGCATACCTTTATGGTCTCCATTGTGGGAAAACACGATAATTTCATTTTAGGAAATGCGGACTACCGCCCCCTCAAAGTGATGTGATTCGTTAATGCCATATGTGGGATGTATAAAGGATGGATTTAAAGTTATTATATATGATGTTATAATGGAATTATAATATACCTCTATATAATTATTATTTCTTTCCATAAAATTATGAGATAGAAATGAAAGTAGCGTTCATGCGTACGTACGGCTTACCGTCTCCATGAACAGTGCATTTCATTTCTTATCCCCAAATGTAATGTACTATTATAAGTACATATTTATAATGGATACATATAATGTATGTTACATATAAATGATGAATATAATTCTTGAATTAAAATATACATAACTCTCAGTTAGTTTTAATTCCATTAATATGACAAATAAATGAAAGTAGCGTTCATGCGTACGTACGGCTTACCGTCTCCATGAACGGTGCATTTCATTTCATACCTCTAAATGATTATGTAATATTATAAATACATGTATATGCTGGATATATATGATATATATGATATCAAAATCATGAATATCATTCTGGATATAATGAACCACTGACCACACGAACAACTTGTAATTGTAAGAAGTTCACTTTCGACTTAAGAACCAAATATCGACAAACCAATCATTATTTACTTAAATGATTACATAATGTTTATAAAATGTTAATAAGTTATATAAAAGGAATAATGAACTTGAAAATGTTATTAAGAAAATAGAAATTAACTCATGTTTATTATTCAGGATGTTAAAGAACGATCGAGTCAAGTCGGACCCGAGGTAAGGGATCTTACTCCTCTCTTTATTTTTAAGTACACTCTTTTATGTCATTCCTTCTAAAGCTCATCTTTTTTGTTATTGGGTTGTTATTTTATATTCCTCTTTCTGTAAACATTATGTTAATATTATGAGAGACCCTATTTGATCTCATCAATCCATTTTTGTGGGGCCGTTAGGCTGCCGAGTTTTCGTAATGGATTTTTCATCTCTCTTATTCCCGTGAGATTTATGCTACATTTCCCACAATTTCTTTTGAGTGGTGTATTTAATTCCCATTATTCTAATATTTGTGTAAAATACTTTCTTTTATGAGTATTTACATCAATGATGTATTGACCTTCTTTCATGGGGTGTATGTTTCGAAAGATACCCAAGTCGGTAAGGGAACCTTTCACCCTCCTCTTTTTAAAAGACTTCTTTTGTTGGGTCTTTTAATTCACATATTGTTATGTTGGGATATGTTCTCATATATCCTTATTGATTAAAATTTTATGTGATGAGATACCTTTTTTTATCTCTAATCAACTGTTTTTCTGAATTTTGAAGTGACGCTGTTAGGCTGTCAAATTTTTTCAAGGGAACTTTTTAACCCAAATTTGATTCTTTGGGATAAACTTGTACTCCTTGAATATGTCATTCTATGAATATGTGTGAATAACCTCTGATTGTTTTACACTTAATATCCACTTATATTTGTTGCATTAGTTTGTCACACATAATTATGCAACTGATTTATCCTTAAACCAAGGATACCGTCTTTGTAAGGGTCTTCTTCTCAATCTCCATTCATTGAGGCATATTTTGTTTTATACACAACGTTCTTTTATACGGTGTATAAACCCCTTTTACTTTTTTTTATTCAAAAGGAATCATTTTTCTACGAAGTGTTTTACTAAATGACACAAAGGAATGTTTCTTTTACGTACGCGGTGACAACGACCTTTTCCGTTGCCGCGAGTATTATTTGATCTTTGGATTCCTCAACAAGCCGTAAGGTTTTTAAATAAAATAAATACCATATACTTTTTTTTGTATTTTGGTATTGAAAATGGTTTTGATAAAGGATTATATTATGTTAATATATTTAAATGATATATTGTGATTGAAATTTGGAAATGTTATCATTCCTTTATGTTGGTTTTATGTGTTATAATTTTATAATGGTACTTGGACATTTTACGGGTGGTTACGTGATAAACCATATGACGGGTGGTGCCATGAATACCAGGACGGGTGGTTACATTATAACCTCCAATGCATTGGGTATGGAAGTCAGCCGTATGTCTATTCCATTAAGTATGTATGGAAGTCGGCCGAATGGCTATTCCATTAAGTGATATGTGTGGAAGTCGACCTTATGGTTATTCCACTTAAGTATGTTTATGTCCCAAGTTACCTTTATATGTTATGTGATCTTTATATGGGTTTTATGGTAATCTTTTTGTTACAGAAGGGTAAGTAATGAACTTTTATTCAGTGAATAGTTTTTACTACTTAGAAAAGGTGAAAAGTATTACTTTGACAAATTATACATGGTTTACTTGTTGTTTTGAAAAACTAACAGTTTTCATTCTTTTTTTATCCCTTACTGAGCTTTTTATGCTCATCCCATGTTTTTGAAATGTTTTTCAAATGACTTAGCATGGAATAGGGTCAAGGATGGGTTCAAGGGAAAGTCATGCTACCTAAAACATGGAACTAGACATGTTTCTTTTTAATAGTTTTTATTATATGGAAATTTAGTAAAAGGGACTACTTTGTAATATTTTGAGATGTAATAGTTATGTCCTAATTCTATAAAACTCTAAACCTGAAAAGATCTTCAATGTGAATTACTCACGTAATTCAATATTAAGTAAGGTTTAAGGCTGGGGCCTTATAGTTGGTATCAAAGGTCAGTTTAGATAACTTTAGAGGTTAGGGTATTCTTTAAGAATAAGTGACATTACCATAATGGTTAGGATTTCTGAAAGAGTCGTAGTTTTTAGATAAAGTGAATGAGTAAGTATATCTTCCTCATTATTACATGATGGTTTTGTTGATACACTCACACTGACCCTTTTTGGTTTTGGTAAATGGCTGGATCTAGCAAGCTCCAAAGTAACAGTGGATGTGAAGGAAACTGTAAAAGTTTTCTGAGTGAGCAGCTGAATGATATGGGAGCTGCAATGATAACTCTTGTATTAATCCTCAACCAACTATATAGAGTCATTATTGACCACCTAAACCTTGGTGATTTCTATAAGGTATCATATATGCGAGAAAGAAATCCCTACAGAACTACAGGTAATAATCATAAAGGTAAGTGTGTACAAAAACCTATGTGTCAAAGATGTGGAAAGAAACACCTATGAAAATGTTTCGAAGGGACAGAAATATGCTATAGATGTGGAAATGAAGGTCATAAAGCAAGAACCTACCATGGAAAATGGAAGCATATAGTTGACTCGAGGAAAGGGAAAGAAGTTATTTCTGAGGGATCAATTGAATGTTTTAAATGCGGTGTGCATGGTCATTATGCAAACACATGTCCTATGAAGAAGTTTCGGGAATAGGATCACCAAGATCGTACAAATATTCATTTACCAATACCTAATTCCATTCCGATTGAGGATGAAGAAACATACAATGATCAATCAAAGGAATGTATTATTTCATGACTATTGTTTTCCTATTTTGGAATCTTAGGATATGATTCATGATTTTGTTTGTAGCAAAGAGGTATTTCAGAATAAGTTGGAAATGAATGGTTAATGGATCGTGAAGAATGTTGAATGAGTAAGATGTCAACATATAAGGGCTTCAAGAGTTATGGTGAAATTCATAAGAGTATTAAGTCTCTTTTGATGATGGGGTTACATTAGATGACTTTTTATATTATGTGTAACCCTGATGTTTAATATATGCAAATTTTATTCAAGGAATAGTTATCTTTTATTCTATGGACATAGTTATAAAGAACCATTTGGGTTTATATGATCCTTACTTTTGAGGTAATTATGGGTTACTATATGTTATGATTCAAGTGAAAGGCATGAGATAAAATTGAGGTTAAATTATGTTATGGTAATTTTTTATGATTTTTTTTGGGAGAATGATTTGAGAATTATATAGTTTTGGAAAAAGGACAACACGTAGACTGTGTGACTACCCGTCGCGTCGGACAAAGCTGCAGGAATCGAACCACAACCAAAGTGCGACTTGTATTCATCGCCTACCACTGGACTATGTGAAGTCCCTGGTTAGTTTGACTGATTCTTTTTAGTTATATGATTTTATGAATTAAGAGTAAGTTGATTTTGGGTTATTTATTAAAATGATTAACCTATCATAGAGGATATGTGATTAGGTTAATTACTTTTCAATACGAGACTTTAGGAGCAAGTGATGTTGTTTGGAGATAAATGTTACGATTTAACTTGGAAGACTATGTGACTAAATCCTTCAAATATTTTGTTTTCAATCTTAGATTGGTTTACATTGAAGAATGTTATGGAAAAATTGTTTATCAGATGGTCCTCATTGAACTTTGGGTTTTGTTGGACAAATTTTGGAGATTAAGCATAGATTTTCTTTTTAACGGGTTATCCTTTTCTGTATTATCTGATGTTGTACTATCCTTTTTGGTTTTGGTTTTGGTTAAAGCCTAAATACATGGGAAGTATATAGTTCTCTTTGGTGGATTAGGTGATTCTCTAGAAGTTTATTGTAGTACTCTTAATGTGAACAAGTCTTCCTAAGTACTCGTATTTTGGAGAAAATATGAGTTTGTGTAAGGAATATAATAAAAGTTGAAAGTCAACATGATAAGTGATTATGTTTCCTTATGAATAAATTCCCCAATAAAAAGTAACTTAAAACGAAATTTAGTCTATTAACTTTCCTACTGCGGAATCAAATACCGTTTGACCCAACACAAGTTTGTGATTTTCTTATGGTTAACATTCTCCTAGACATGTTTACTATCACTCTCTCTCAAGAACATGAACCTTTGATTTTTCTTCCATGTCCATGTTTTCTTACATGGAATCCTACTATGGGTTAAGTTGGGTGACCTCTGTACTTATATTTCTTTATTTTATAGTGATTGTTTTACCAACTCTTGTTCCGATGTGGGACATTCAAGGACGTTTCCAAGCTCAATTTTAAAATTGCGAGGACGCAATTCCCAAAAGGGGGGAAGGATGTAACACCCCAGGTAAATAAAGAATATGAAAATTTCATATTTATCCATATTTGTGAATAAAATATTAATATGTCTTTAAAGGGGATGCTATGCTCGAAGGCATACCCAACATGCAACAACGTGTTTCTTGGGAATCTTACGTTGCACTCTAATAATAAAGTAATATTATATTAAATGGTAGTTAACGCCTACCTGTTGTGATGGAGGGAATGAATAGAACTAACTAAAAGATGATTATATAAGTTTTTCAAATATTTTTACTTTTTACAATAAATGTTAGAGAATTAAAAATGCGAATGAATCAAATTTTAAGCGTAAACATTCTAATATTATTTAAAAGGTCGATTAACCGCTTTTTGATGGAGAACCTCTTTTAAATAAACATTTTGACAATTTTATGTGTTATATTTGACAAAATAAAATTCTTATTTAGAATCGGGACATCAAAATTTACTTTGTGTAAATTTTTGGTATTTTTCCGAAAATGTTCAATTTTTAATGAATAGTGAAAAATTTTGTATTTTAATTCAAAACCTCTTTTTAGTATAATTTATTTATATGATTAGATTATATTTTGAATTGGTTTTAAAGTTAAATTAGAATATATTTTTACCATCTAATCTAATTGTGGTCTTTGAAATTAATTTCACTTTGAAATCAGACTTAAACTAATGTCAATCTTTTGATACATTTTGTTTCATAAAAACACGCAATTTGTTTTGACAGCGGGAATTATTTATTAAATTAATTAATGAAACTTATGTGTTTTGAATTTTGTAAAATAGACATCATTTTTGAATTCGGAATATCAAATATAGCTTAGGGTGAATTTTTGAAAATTTTCTAAAAGACCTCAATTTTTGATGAATAGTGAAACCACTAACTGGTACTTATAAAAACTGATTTTTCCATTTAAATGAAATTTTTCCATCTTTGTGTTTTGAATTTCAAAAATCTGACATACATGGTTGTCATTAAGAAGTAAAATGTGGTTCAATGGGATAAAAATAATTTCATTGTGAATAGTAACTTATTAAGTTTTTAATTGCGATTAGAGGTAATTAGTGTAGTTTAAGGTAAGAATAATGTTTTAATAAAATTAAATGACCTAGAAACATGTCCTACCTTCATTGGATGTGTCATTTCCGACCAAGAAAATCCATGGGTCAACTTGGGGACCCCATGTATCCACTTTGGTTGGAAAATGACATAAATTCCTTTTTATTTAATGTTAAAGTAAAAATGACACAAACATGAGATGTTTTACAAAACGAATTTTTACATGGGGTTATACAAGTCAGATTTCTGACTATAAATATTCATTGGAAATTAAAATGGATTTCCTACATCATAGTATTTTTTTTTATAATTTTTATAAATTAAATAAATTAAATTATTTATGACATCATGATGATGCAGCGATGACCTCATTATTTAACGATTTTAATGAAATGGAAAGATAATGTAATATATAAGACCTAAACATGTCCAAAACCTATTGGATGAGTGGATTTAGAACCCTTATCACCTTATCCTCGAAATAAATCAATTTGGGGCCTTTAAAATCCGAAACTCTTTTGAAAATAAAGTAACATTTTGTAACTTTACAAGAGTGCCCCTCCTCTCCTCTTATAAAAGGCCCCCACCTCTACCTATTTACCCACACTTCCAAAGCCTTTGGCTCGGCTAACCCCTGCCCACTTTTTCTCTCAACTTCCCTCTCTTACTCCTTGAATACTCACTTTGGCCAGAAGTCTTCCCAAGGAATCATTTGAGCTCAAACCAAAGGGAGTTACCCGATTTTATGGTAATGTCTTCACTTGAGTTCTTTTGTTTTATTTTGCTTCTCCAACCCCCTAAACTCTTTTTATTCATTACTTTTGTAACAACTCAAGTATCTGAAATATACGAGGATGTTGTTAAAAGATGTATTCGAGCTAAACTTACACACACCTACATCTAATGGTTAAAGAACATACTGTTTCCGTGGATGGAAAATTTCAGCCTCACGAAATGATGATTGTTCAACGCTCATATAACACCTTCAAAGGTGGCCATTAAGATTTCACTATATTTATATATAATATATTATATGTTTATGTTTTACCTAAGATTCTGTATTTTTCTTTTGTGGCATACCTTTATGGTCTCCATTGTGGGAAAACACGATAATTTCATTTTAGGAAGTGCGGACTACCGCCCCCTCAAAGTGATGTGATTCGTTAATGCCATATGTGGGACGTATAAAGGATGGATTTAAAGTTATTATATATGATGTTATACTGGAATTATAATATACCTCTATATCATTATTATTTATTTCCATTAAAGTATGAGATAGAAATGAAAGTAGCGTTCATGCGTACGTACGGCTTACCGTCTCCATGAACGGTGCATTTCATTTCTTATCCCCAAATGTAAGGTACTATTATTATAAGTAAATATTTATAATAGATACATATAATGTATTTTACATATAAATGATGAATATAATTCTGGAATTAAAATATACATACCTCTAATTTATTTTTAATTCCATTAATATGACGAAGAAATGAAACTAGCGTTCATGCGTACGTACGGCTTACCGTCACCATGAACGGTGCATTTCATTTCATACCTATAAATAATTATGTAATATTATAAATACATGTATATTATGGATATATATGATATATATGATATCCAAATCATGAATATCATTCTGGATATAATGAACCATTGACCACACGAACAACTTGTAATTGTAAGAAGTTCACTTTCGACTTAAGAACCAAATATCGACAAAACAAACATTATTTACATAAATGATTACATAATGTTTATAAAATGTATTTAAGTTATATAAAAGGAATAATGAACTTGAAAAGGTTCTTATGAAAATAGAAATTATCTCAAGTTTATTATTCAGGATGTTAAAGAACGATCGAGTCAAGTCGGACCCGAGGTAAGGGATCTTACTCATCTCTTTTTTTTAAGTACATTATTTTATGTCATTCTTTCTAAAGCTCATATTTCATGTTATTGGGATATTATTTTATATTCTTATTTATGTAAACTTTATGTTAATATGACGAGAGACCCTATTTGATCTCATCAATCCATTTTTTTGGCGTCGTTAGGCTGCCGAGTTTTCGTAAGGGATTTTTCATCTCACTCTTATTCTCGTGAGATTTATGCTACATTTCCCACAATTTCCTTTGACTGGTGTATTTACTTCCCATTATTCTAATCTTTGTGTAATATACTTTCTTTTATGAGTATTTATATCAATGATGTATTGACCTTCTTTCATGGGGTGTATGTTTCGAAAGATACCCAAGTCGGTAAGGGAACCTTTCACCCTCCTCTTTTTATAAGACTTCTTTTGTTGGGTCTTTTAATTAACATATTGTTATGTTGGGATATGTCCTAATATATCCTTATTGATGTAAATTTTAAGTGATGAGATACGTTTTTTTATCTCTCATCAACTCTTTTTCTGAATTTTGAATTGACGTTGTTAGGCTGTCAAATTTTTGCAAGGGAACTTTTTAAGCCAAATTTGATTCTTTGGGATAAACTTGTACTCCTTGAATATGTCGTTCTATGAATATGTGTGAAAAACCTCTGATTTTTTTAAACATAATATCCACATATATTTGGTATATTCATTTGTCACACATAATTATCCAATTGATTTATCCTTAAAATAAGGATATCGTCTTTATAAGGGTCTTCGTCTCAATCTCTATTCATTGAGGAATATTTTGTTTTATACACAACCTTCTTTTATATGGTGTATAAACCCCTTTGAATTTTACGTTTATTCAAAAGGAATCTTTTTTCTATGAAGCGTTTTACTAAACGACACAATGGAATGTTTCTTTTACGTACGCGGTGACAAAGACCTTTTCCACCACCGCGAGTATTATTTTATCTTTGGATTCCTCAACAAGTCGTAATGTTTTTAAAAAAATAAATACCATATACTTTTTTTTGTATTTTGGTATTGAAAATGGTTTTGATAAAGGATTCTATTATGTCAATATATTTAAATGATATATTGTGATTGAAATGTGGAAATGTTATCATTCCTTTATGTTGGTTTTATGTGTTATAATTTTATAATGGTACTTGGAAATTTTACGAGTGGTTACGTGATAAACCATATGACGGGTGGTGCCGTGAATACCAGGACGGGTGGTTATGTTATAACCTCCAATTCATTGGTTATGGAAGTCGGTCGTATGGCTATTCCATTAAGTATGTATGGAAGTTGGCCGAATGGCTATTCCATTAAGTGATATGTGTGGAAGTCGACCTTATGGTTATTCCACTTATGTATGTTTATGTCCCAAGTTACCTTTATATGTTATGTGATCTTTATATGGGTATTATGGTAATCTTTTGGTTACAGAAGGGTAAGTAATGAACTTTTATTCATTGAAGGGTTTTTACTACTTCGAAAAGGTGAAAAGTATTACTTTGATAAAGTATACATGGTTTACTTGTTGTTTTGAAAAACTAACAGTTTTCATTCTTTTTGTATCCCTTACTGTGCTTTTTATGCTCATCCCAAGTTTTTGAAATGTTTTTCACAGGACTTAGCGTGGAATAGGGTCAAGGATGGGTTCAAGGGAAAGTCATGCTACCTAAAACATGGAACTAGACATGTTTTTTTAAGAGTTTTTATTATATAGAAATTTAGTAGAAGCGACTACTTTGTAATCTTTTGAGATGTAATAGTTATGTCCTAATTCTCTAATACACTAAAACCTGAAAAGATACTCAATGTGAATTACTCATTTAATTCAATATTAAGTAAGGTTTAAGGCTGGGGCCTTATAGTCTCCACTTATCAACATAAGACTTCTGTTGAGACTGTGCAATAATCACCTCTTCCGAATCAACTCTATCTTCTCTGAGGTCTCCTGAACTAGATGAGGTCCCAGAAAAGTTGTCTCTCCTGCCTCCAGCCAGCATAAAGGTGATCGGCATGGCCTACAGTACAAATCCTTGTAAGATGCAATCTGAATAGTCGCGTGAAAATTGATGTTGTAGTTGAAATCCACAAGAGGTATATGATTCTCCCAAGAACCTATAAAGTCTAGAATACAGGCTCAGAGCATATTCTCAATCACCTGAATTGTACGCTTGGACTTTCCATCTGTCTGGGGATGGTATGATGCACTCAAAAGTACCTCTATACCCAAATCCTTCTAAATCCCCTGCCAGAACAGAGATGTAATACATGCAACCCAATATGAAACAATGGAGTGTGGAACTCCATGCATACGTACAATCTCTTGGATGTACAACAGTCCTAGATCATCAAGATTTTTGGTCTCCTTGATCGGAAAGAAGTGGGAAACCATCGTGAGTCTGTCGATGACAACCCACACTGTGTCTTTCTCTCGAAAAGACCTCGGCAAAACGGTCACGAAGTCCATCACAACATCAGTCCACTTCCACTCCGGAATGGGTAACTGGTGTAGAATTCCTACTGGTCACTGATGCTCCACTTTCACCAGCTGTCAAGTGGAACACCTCGTGAAAAATCTAGAAAAATCTATCTTCACACCTGGCCACCAATACTGGCACTTTAGATCAAGATACATCTTGGTGAATCCAGGATGAACTGCCTAAACTGAGGAATGAAAATCCCACATCAGCTCCTCTCGTTTGTCTACTGGCACCCATAAATTTCCCTGGAAATTCAAGATCTCATCCTTGTATACTATCCATCCAGGAAGGGGTCCTCTCCTAACACACTCTCCCATAGGACTAGCACTTCTGAGTCCGATAACTACCTCATCCAAACCTGATCAAGAAGACTAGAGGTAACAACCATAGAAGAAAGAAACATCTTCTCATGATTATCGTACACCTACAAAGGAAACTCATAGAACAGAACCATAAGCTGCCACTCACTAATGGCCTCCTGAACTACCTGAATCTAAGTTATCTTACTCAACACGTCATCCACTATGTTGCCTTTCCCAGGTGTATTGGAAAGCTCAAAGGCAAAGGACTAAAGATACTCGACCCACCTGCACTGTCTCAGATTCAGATCACACTAAGTGAAGATATACATGAGACTCTTGTGGTTGGTAAACAACACAAAGTGCTCTCCTGGAAGATAATGTCTCCAAAAATTTAAGGCATGAACAATAGGTGCCAACTTTCAATCATGTGTCCGGTAATTCCTCTCGGGTGGCCACAACTTCCAAGACCCGTATGCGATGACTTTAACTCCTTTCATAAGCACGACTCCTAGCCCGATACCGGAAGCATCACAGTAGACAGTATAGCCTTTGCCCAGCTCTGGAAAGACTAGTATCAGTGCTAAAGTCTACCTCCCTTTCAACTCCTGAAAGGCTGAATCATAATAATCTGACCATAAGAACATCTCCACATTCATGGTGAGGCCTTTCAGTGGTGCTGCTAGGTAAGAAAAGTCCATATGAAGTGTCTATAGTATCCAGCCAGCCCTATGAAACTCCTACATCAAAGACGTTCTTTGGCTGCTCCCAGGAAACTATTGCCCTCAATTTCTCTGGGTGTACTGATACTCCTGTCTCTGAGAAAACATGACCCAAGAAGTGAATCTGATCCATCCAAAAGTGGCATTTCACGAGATAAGTATATAACTGATTCTCTCTCAGTTTACTCAAAATGGTCTCAATATGGGTTGCATGGTTGTGTCGAGTGTGAGAGGACACCAAGATGTCATCCATGAAAACCACCATGAAGGAATCCATGTATGGATGGAAAACACGGTTCATCAGTGCAATGAAAACTGCAAGCGTGTTTCTGAGGCCAAATGGCATAACCATATACTCATATAGACCATACCGACTCCTGAAAGCTGAAAGATGTATATCAGATGGTCCAAAGTGCAACTGATGATAACTGGATCTAAAATCAATCTTTTAGAACACTTGGGCTCCTCAAAGTTGATGGAAGAGATCATCGATCCTCGGCAAAGGATATCGGTTCTTGACCATCAACTGGTTCAACTTACGATATTCCACACAAAGCCTAAGGGTACAATATGCCTTATTCTCTAACAGAATAGAAGAAATCTAAGGAGAAGCACTGGGTTGGATGAAACCATTTGCCTACAACTCTTATAACTACTTCATGAGCTCCTACAACTCAGCTGTATCCATCCTATAAGGAGTACTGGACACTGGTACCACTCCTGGAACATTCCCAATCAAAGATACTACCTCACTCTTCGGAGGAAACCTGAAAATTCCTCTGTAAAGACATCTCTGAAATGATCCACCACTGGAATAAAGTCTAACTATGATGTCCCCTGGTCATCCAGATATAGACTGGAAATCTGGGCCGTAACTCCTCCAATCCCAAGACGCTCTGGGCCCGCTCTGCTCGCATGGACATCCCATTCTCCTCTATAAACAACGGATCCACCCTCAGGTGATTCTAAACTCACCCTACGCTGATAGAAATCGACGAATTCATGGAAGGGGACTAACCAGTCCATTCCAAGAATGACATCAAAGCTCATCATCTCTAGGACATAGATGTCCCATAAAAAGTGACACCCTGCAACCTCAAGAGGGCACTCTCTACACTGACGTACACTAACCGCTCTAGTTCTTAACGGTGTTTCTAGCATCAAAGTATTGGCAGTGGAAAAGATGCAGAGCCCAAGGCTCTCTAAAACAACAACATAGATAAATATATGTGTAGCACCAGTATCAAAAAGAGATGAAGATAAAACTGAGGATACTAAGATCATACCTTGACTGTAAAAGGGTCGGGATCCTACTCCTAATGGGTCTTCTCCACTGAATAAGTATGTCCTGTACTGCAGCCCTGTGACTCTACCTGACCACCTTGAGCTGATCCACTATGCTGTCGCTGGTAGCCTGGTGATTGACCCCCACAGTAGTGACCTCCACCTCAGCCAAAATGGCCAGAAGAACTCCAGTTCTCAGACTGTTGAGAAACTGGTGTTGCATATCCTGTACACGGGGTCATAGAAGAACCCCTACCACCAGTTGTAGGTGAGAAGACCAGAAAAAAAAGATGAAGATGGCCCATCTTGCCGCAATATCGGCACTCCATCGGGTCTCTCTAGCACTGAGGCCTAGTATGCCCACTCCTCCCACACTGGTAGCATACTACCTGGCTACCCGATGATACATTCCACCTACTTTGATCTCCTCGAGCAGACTACCTGCGGCGCTTCAATCTATCAATAGGAGGAACACTGACTCTGGATGTCAAACCTCCCTGGCTCACTACACCAATATCCCTCAGATTGCGCTCAGTGATCAACACCTTGTTAACGATAGAGGATATTGAAGTCAAACTAAAGATGTTCACCCGGGAATAGATCTCCTTCCTGAGACCGTCCTCAAACTTCTTATCCAGGAACAACTCATCACCTGTTGGAATCGGCGTGAAACGCTGAAGCTCGGTAAAGCGAGATGAGTACTCCATAACAGAGAGAGAACCATGCTCCAAACTCATAAACTCCTGGGATCGATCATCCCTCAAGGTCTCTAGGAATAAGTAATCGTAGAAGATGCACAAAAACTCATCTAATGTCATACTCTGCTGGCGTCATGACTGTGAGATCACCTCCCACCTCCTCTTGGTGGAGTCTGAGAGCATATAGGTAGTGAGCATCACCCTCTTCTCTAGAGGTATCTAAAGATGCTCGAAAATTTTCAGTGTGGCCTCTATCCATGACTCTACAGCCTAAGGTCCTCCTTCCACTGATAAGTTGGGAGGATGATACTATTCGAAAACTTGGGTCAACGCATCCATCGATGGAGAAGGAGGTGGTGATCCCTATAAGGTCTACATCATCCTTAGAAAATCTTCCCTAAACTGTGCATTGGTGCATGTAACTGGTATAACTACTGAAGCCAAGGATGGCACAACCGGAGGATCTCCAAGAGGTCCATGATCGGCCATATCCATTGTCTGATCACCGTCTAGCAGCTGACGTACAACCGAAGGATGACTCAGTGGCATAATTCTGAAAGTTCAAAAGCACACCTTAGATCAGGATTAACAAAGACTAAGAACACAAGAGTACAAGATGGGAATAGGATAAAGTAACATTCATGTTTTTAAAAAAATGACTACATGGCATGTAAAAAAACGACAAGGTATGTTCTTTTAAGCCATTCACATGGGCAGGTACTTCTTCCACAACTGGTTGTGTAACTCCCCAAACACACATCATGTTGTCCCCACACACGACATGTACATGAACTCTATTCCCATGCCCGAGTCTCATTACACGGCTAACCCATGCATTCCTCTTAATCCTAGACTACACAGTGTTTATGAACACCACACGGTGTGTAATGGACTAGGATTCAACGACCCATGTTGTTAGTTACACGGTCGGCTACATGGGTCACTCTACACGGTGTACTCCCTGGGAACACGGCGTGTACATGGAGGTTTTCCCCAACCCATGTTGTTCGTGACATGGCTAGGTACTAAGGTTACATGGCACGACGTGTGGTAATAGAACATGATGTGTATAGTCGATGTTTCATCCATCAGTGTCGTTATCCCCAAGGTTATACACACGGTCACTACAACACGGTGTGTACTTACTGTACACGGCATGTTCCTGAATATTTTTCACAACCCTATGTTTCTTCCCACGCGGTCAGTGAGACGGTTTAAAAATTACACGACATGTATTAATAAAGTACACGTTGTGTATTCTGGTTTTTTCAAGGTAGTAGCTCAAGAAACTACTTTAAATCCTTGAAAACACAGAAAACAAGAGTTAAGGTTCCAAATTCCAATCCGCGACGAGACATAATCCTCAAGAATCCAAGCTTGACATCTCATAAAAATCTCATACAAGGGAAAAAAGCAATGATCCACCAAATTCTGGTCCGGGAGGGCTCATAACACCTAAAAACCAAAGTATAGTGTCCATCTAAGCAAATCACTATACAAACACATTCTCTATCAAACAATATAGATTCTACCAAAGAATCTATCACAACAGCATGCATAATTTACACAACGTCTATCACAACAACATGAAATCACTAATACAACCTAGATGGCATGACAAGAATGCATGGAATGTGATTCTAACAAGTTCCAATATATTGCATGAGATAGAACACCCTCATATCATCGGGTAGCAATAGAAATAGGACCATAATAAAAACAATGATAACAACACAAAGCATGTGAATCACCCAACGATGAAATCAAATCAACTGTAAAATTGCAAACCAGTGAAATTGAAATAAACGAGGTAGTATGGCTTTTCCCTATACACGTGTTAGCTACTCCAGGGAACAGCTAAATACTAAATACCTATTTCATCCTATCTCTAGAAATATGACCCAAATAGTATGTCACGAGAAAAGAAACCCTCTGATACCACTATGTAACACCCTAGTTCCAGAAGCCACCCAGAGGTGCTCTGTACCCGGTTGGTCACATGGCCTCAAGAACATTTCCCTGAAAGCCAGAAGCTGCCGACTAGTAGTGACGAACTTAAGTGTGATAGTGGGGAAATTATGCCCTCATTGGCAGAGTACACAGCTGAAAAGAAGACAACAACAATAGTGGAAGTAGTAAACAATCCATACACATCTGAACATCATAAGACTAAATATGATAAACAGTAGGAGCACACAAATATATATAAATGATTTGTGATACATATATGTCATGGAATGTGGCCGAACAAGTTATAATGGTTAAAACAGTACTAAACCATTGTAAATAAGATAACAGAAATGAAACTCCTCAGCATCACAAGGTTTGTCTTGGTCCCATGCTCTCCATCTCCAATGCAATCAAGTACCGGAAGTAGAATGGTGCTTTACCTTGTCTATAACTGCAACAATATAATCTGTTTGGTCCCAAAATCATTACCCAAACAGGGTGTGAGACTAAATCCCAGTAGGAAACCACCCGAAGATCTGTTCTTAATTTTTAGTGAGTATATGGTAGGTAATAGTACAGTAAGGAGTAAACAGTACGCAGTAAGAGGATAATACAAAGTAGTAAACAATCCACAGACCAACAATTAGTAGTGAAGAAAACAGTTGACGACAAACAAGAATCCCCTCTGGGAATTACTCACAGTCATCCCCTCTGGTTCTATCCAAGAAGTACCAACAACCCTATGGGTAGTACACTAAGCCTAACCCCTCAGTTTTGGTTATACAAAAATTATAAGACTCTCTGAGTAAGAAAACTCAGTCATTTTCACTTATAGTCTATGGTAGTCAGGGACTCTCTGAGGAAGAACACACAGTCAATTCCCTTTATTTCCCCAAGGTCTAGAGACTCTCTGTGGAAGCTCACTCATTCAATTCTTCCTATAGCCTCAGGACGATCACAGACTCTCTACGGAATCCCACTCAGTGAATTCCTCATATAGCCCGGAGTGGTTTAAGTAAATTCACACAAAACAAAGACTCTCTAAGGTAGCTCACTCGGTCTATCCCATTATAGTATATGAAGCTCAAGACTCTCTAAGGAAGCTCAATCAATCTATCCTTCAATAGTTTATAATATCCAAGACTCTTTGGGAAGCTCACTCGGTCTATTCCCATTAGTCTATAATGTCCAAGACACTCTAAAGAAGCTCACTCGGTCTATCCCCTTATACTCTATAGCACCAAGTTCTCGCGGTCTCGTGCCAATCAGTGCATAATAATTCTATATGGCCATTGTATACCTATAGAGCTACTTGGCTAACCATTATACAACATCTGAAGCATGTCAGAGAACAATAATCCATCCTACAGTCACAAGGCATAGAAAAATAGGTATAACAACTAATAGGATGAATAAGACCAAAAGGTCGTAAATAGAAAAAGGCATGGGAAAAACATAAAAGCATAGAAATTTATCTTCATACATAGCCCAAATTCCTCTACAAAATCATACAAGAAAGGCAGGAAAACAATAGGGGAAAATAGTAAACACACAATACCCCGTTTAAGGGTATTGGTAGAATTTTCACATAAAACTCAATGAATTTGAACGGAAAGGAACAAACCACCTACCATGATTCTAGGGGATTGATATACATGAGCCAAGAGGCTTGAATATCCTTAAAATTTCATAGATCTAAAAAAACACACAAGACATTCAACCCATGATAACTTGCAAAAGAGTAGGAACTGCAAAAACGATGCTCTAGAATAAGGAAGAGCTTACCGCTACGGTTCCAACACAATCGACGGAGGTAGATTTGGAGAACATATGGAGGCTTAGGGGATTGTAGGATATTCGGAGCCATACGAGATGTTGTCGGTCGAAGAAGCTAGAGAAGAAGCATGTTCTTGCGATTAGACACGACCTCGATCCATTTAATGAAAAAAAGTACACTGCATTTAATTTTGGAGTACATGACTTGTACTATTCTTTTCCATACTCCACTTTACACATCACCCCACACGACCATGTGTATGGCCTAGACTTGGCTATTACACGGCCTCGTGTGACATCGAATACACAACGTGTACTCATAAAGTACAAGGCGTGTACTTAAAAAATTTCCAAAAACTCCCCTTTTCTCAAAAACTCCAGAAAAAGGAAAAACATACCTAAAAGGAAGCTATGAGTTCTTACAAGTTATGTAATTATTCATGATGAGGGGGTTATGAGGGGGTGAGTCGGATCGTACCTTAAAACCAAAGTGATAATGACCCAACTCCATCATCTTATGTAGTAGTAGTAGAGAACAATGAATGTATCAATTTGTGATTTTCCCATTAAATATTACTCAAAAATACCCCCCCCCCCCCAAATATTTGATGGAGGTAATAGTTGATACTATAAACATGTTGAGTCCTAATAATACCTTTCCAAATCATAATCTATGTAATCACTTTTATGATATGGAAGGGAAAACATGATTTACACGCATGAGCAATGGCAAATGGTGACATAAAAATTAAAAGGAAAGGAATTTTAATAGAAAAACAACAAATGAAATAAAGATTATGATAACAATAATATTGTATAAGGATCCATTGCAGTTGAGTCGTGTGAAGAAATAAAAATTGAATCTTTAATTGAACATGACAATGGAATGAATGATACAAGACTTCACCACCCAAGGACATAGAAATGGATAATGAAACTAGTGTAACTAGATACTAATATTTTTCATTAATGGAATTTATCTGAAGGTCTCCAAGACTACAATCAGCTACCTAATCCCATATAGGCAACATCTATCAAGAAAGACAAGGCCAACAAGGTGTTAGATTCCAAAACCATTTCTACAAACAAGATAATAAGAAATTTATTCAATACAAAGTTTAAATAATGAATGATTTTGTGGAATCTATGGAATAGTGTTAGGTCAATGATAAAAATAATGACCCATACTTGATGAAGGATGTATCATTAGATATTGGGGTGCCTAAAAACATTTATAAGCTAGATTTTCTGAATATTAATGAGAAGCATGGAACAATGTCAAATGAACAGTAAAATATTGATGGTTTCATGAATATAGTAGGAATTAAGGAAGTGAATAGAGAAAATTTCAATGATATCCTTATTTAATCTATGAAATATATATTGGATGAGGTTATTATTATCAGTGATTCAAAAAAGGATGCTAAGAGAATGTTTAAGAGTGTTTTTTGAGTTATTCTCAATGAGGAGTAAGAATTTTTTATTAAACAAAACTAAACCATATTTTGAGATAATGATTTAACAAATGGAAAATAAATCTATAAGAATAAATTTAGACATGGAACACGATGGCATACCAAATCATGGTTCTTACAAGGATGGCCATGATAGGGAGGTATACACAATAAAGTTAATATTATATAGGTTGAATGATTCCAATAATATTTACCATATTCAGAATATTCTTTTGATATATTTTAATGTTGGATTCCCACTTCTCATCAATTTTATGTGGGATCCCTATTTTCCCAAAATTTTTCTCATTGAAATGATAAATGATAAATATTAATCATTAGAATTTTTTAGAGCGTTTTTATCATAAAAACCCCTACACCTTGAATCAGAACAAATATATATTCACGATAAATCAATTTTAATATTTAATTATTTAATTTTTACGTAGTTTATATGTTATCTAATAGCTCATGATATTATGTATTCATGAACATTGTATTTTATTATAAAAAATGGGAATTTCATTGGAAAAAATGCATCCAATGGGTTGTGAAATATAGCAATTGTGCGATATTGATAAATTCAAATATCTATATCACTACCTTATCGGTAACCATGTGTACTACTTCATATAATAATAATCCAATTTGATCATCCCTATAATTTCAATAACTTCAAGACTATATTAAATGAGTATTGTAAAATTATATTTGTCAAAGAAATAATAAGTAAATATATCCATGCATAAAATGATTTTTCACATTTAAATACTATTTTATTTCCATTTTCAGGATTAAATACATGATCAATAAGTTTGAAATCACCATCATATATTTCATTCCAAAAAAAGGAAAATCTGTAGCATTTTTAGTATGTTTGGACATTATATTATTCCCTGTCTAATCAGGAGAATTAATGAAATATCTAGGAACCATTTGTTCCTCATCCAGTAAAATTAGTTTTTGTCTCTATAAATTTCAATCCAAATCACATCTTTTATTAATATTACAGTAAGAGTTTTTAGTAATTTTAATTATAATTCAAAATGGATATTTTTTATTTATTCTTACAGGTAGGAGTAAGATTGTTATACCAAATTAAGAAATAAAATGTAAGATATAGAATTTAGGGAATAGTGTACGGGTTATATCACCCAATAAGAAATTTTTTATGATTCCTCCCTACCAATGAATGAATAAGACTCAGTTTATTATTATGGATGATAAATTAATAATTGTAGTTAATACATTTTCTTATCCAATGTTTTTTTCCTGATAAATGTTGAAAATTATTCTCGAACGTGATCCTTATAAAAGTTTTCGTTAACAGAAATCTATATTTTTTCGATGAATAAAATTGATTAATATGGAATATGAAATTTTTGATAACTTTTTAACCATTCTAAATTTCTGTGAAGTATGTTTTAAATATCCAAAAATGCATACTATTGCTGATGGGTGATTGTGACATTTGAATACTTTATTTTAATAGATATATATGTGTGTGTGTGTGAGTTGCAAATGTTTATTGTTTTTTATATACTATGAAAATGGAATATATATACACATTTTAAAATAGTTACTGAATGTGATTTTTTTTAATAAGAAATAATTTAAAAATATATTAGAAGAGAATTATGTGAGTAACAAAACATGTATGTATTGTGGAAAAATATGTATATTCTGGAAAATGATATATTTTATAAATTGTATAATCAGTTTATAAAATATAATCTATTACATAGGGATTTTATGTATGAATTATATGTATCAAAACAACATAATTTGTTTTTATTAAGTTTAATCAATAAATTATATAATGATTATCATGGAAAATAATGAAAATCAAAATTATTCTATATATCCTAACTAATAATGGTATTGAACTATATAGATTTTTTAAAATTTATAGATTGTAAAAATTGTGGAATCATAACATAATATCAGTTTATATGAATACAAAACTATATACATTAGTTTACATCAATACAAACTATTAAAATTATCCCGAATATCAATGTTAAAAAATTTATAAATATTATCCTGAGAAAAGAGGTAATAAAATATATAAATATTATCTAGAATAAGAATGTTAATATAATCGATGTGTATTATCTAGAATAATAATGTAAATAAAATATATAAAGAATCATAATGGATGAACCAATAAATTTATTAAGAATATATAGAAATAAGAAACATTATAATCATCTGCATTTTGTTTAATCTATAATAAATCCAATATTGTAAATTGTATACATTAGATATATGAAATTTTTATAGATCCAGGACTGAAATATATCTTAAACCTCATGAATTAAACATAATGAATAATAATTTTATGTAAGTGTGATTATTGAACAATATAAGGTATTTCAGAAAATAATTAAACGGTTATACTATAAAAAGACATATGAGGAGAATATAAAATTAGTAAATAATATTTACTGTATTTTGATAACAATATATTTGTTAAAAAAGTCATTATCTACATAATATAAAAGTATAAAATGGTTTCATGATATTATACTTTGAGAATGTAGAAGTGTTTTTATAAAAATAATTATTTTTAGTCCTACATATTGAAATTCAAAAATATGTTATATGAATATTCAGAGGGATATGAATTTTATGACATCAATTTTACTTTATATATAACTATTGTAAGTAAATAACAAGTATTATCACGTATACATGAGAATTTATTACTATATTATTTTCCCCTCAAATAGTTACTTTATTGAATTGTTAAATGTTTTGATATAATGAATTTTATATCAAAATAATAATAATTATGTTTAATCGTATTTGTACTAAAATTTAGTTAAAAAATAAAATAAAACAAAAATATAACATATTCCAATGAATATATATGATATCATCTAAATATAATTTCATTATATTTTAATATACATAGTCAGGACGGGAACTTGTGTTTGCAAAAATAAATTTTGTATTTAGTCATCATGAAGAGAACAAGTTCATGGTTGAAGAGTTAATGTTGTATTTTTTATTAGTATATTGAAAATTAGATATATGAGTAAGTCTTAAATGACAATTTTTTATTCATAAGACATAAAATTTCAATATTTATAGAGAATCCATGTAGGTCCATAGGTTGAATGAGGTATTTCCTTGATCTATTGAAATGGAATATGAGTAAAAAATATTGAATAATTTAACATAATTTTAAGAAATTGTGGTGACAATAATTACGATGATATTTGAATTTTTTATAAAGTATAATCACATTAACCAAATAATAATGTCGAGTGAATGTTTTTTATAACATTTATATAAATGATTATAATAAAAATATTTATTTAGATGAAAATTTGTTTTGTAGAAGGCCAAGAAATAATATTTTTTTCAGGACCCCTCCCCCCAAAGGTACCCCTTTTAGGCCAGCAATGGTATAAATGAGTTTGTAGAGACTTCTTTTTCAATTTAAGACATTTGAATATAAATAAATAATTTTTTAAAACCATGAACTTTGACAAAATGCTATTCTGATGACATGTGTCCCATAATTAAATTTATAATAATCATAAATATATTTTATCTCTCATGTTTATGGTTTCTTCAATAAAATGTGATAATTGTTAAATATATTCTATAATAAAAAATATGAGACCGTGGTTGTATCTAAAATTTGTATTTTACCCTAGGTGATACCTAAAATATGACTATGTGGGATGTTCGGTTAAAATGACTCTTCGATGTATGTTTAGTGGGTGAATTGAATAATTAGTTAATTATTATTTTAACTGACCTGAGAAGTAATCACCTATACGTTCGTCATTATGTGGGATTTCCATGGTTAGTAACATTACCCATGGACTATTGAGATGATATTCCTTCCGCCATCTCATGGGTTAATTGAGATCAGATGATAATGAACCGCTAGATCCAAACGAATAGAGGCACAATGATTGCAACAACTTCTCTTATACACATGAGAGTACAATATTGATTAAGGAGAGATCTAATATTTAGTTAAAATACATCAATTTTTGGATTCTAAACCAATTGATTAAAATAATGAGCATAGTCATATTATTACTTTGATCTTATTTACAATTAAGCCTTTACATGTTCCAATGACTCAGTTTATGTTTTCCTATTAAATATAAGAAATGTTTCTCAAATTAGGCATCACAATATGTATCTTTTGGTTAATAAAACACTTCCAATGATTTTTTCATGTTGGTTTATTGTACTTTTTTCAATTTGTTCTTTACACCAGTCATCATCTGACTATGGGGTCATGAATCGATGTTTTTATGTGGGGCCAGACATGAGTTGAACACTTGAATCATTGTAGAATTTTAGTAGATGAATGGATTGATTAATCTATAATGGATTGAGTGGATTTTCAAGATTTGGATGATTTCATTTTTGATCTAGGATCTTATGTGAATATATTTCGGCTTGGGAGATGAAAGAGGTATATACGAGGATTGGATGGTTGAATCATAAATCAATTTACCATCCCTCCAATGGAGAAAAAACAGAATGCGAAGACACATTTATTAATTTTTGGGTGTCCTTGTGGCATGATTTGAATTAGTATTCACATATCTGGAACACCAACCTAAAGATATAATTTTAAATAAAAAACCTGACTACACAATGCGTACTGGAATGAACACACGTAGTGTAGTTCCGCTATGGTTGTGGAGCTAAGGTTTTGAAAAACGTTAATGATCAAACACAATGAGACTAGGTCACATGCTATGTGAACCTCCCCCTATAGCCAGGCCATATGGATGATCACCATGGGAAGGTCTCATGTGGGATGACACATTGTGTACTGTAGTACATGGGCACCTGCATGTTTACACGGACATGACCTACAACCTAGACATGACCCCTACTACATGATGCAAGTTATGTGTTCAACTTAAGTGGAATATATGGGAAGATGGGTATGGATTCATGAACTTGTAGAGACATGAATAGTAAGAGTATTGAAGCCACATATTTTTTGGGGTCCCCATACACTTCATTTACTCCTACATCATTTTTTAGGATGTTTTTTTACCGTCATATCTCATTCATTTGAACTTGGATTTTGGTGTGCGGGTAACTTATCCTGAGTTTTTTGCACCTAGTTTGTGATTTTGGACATTATAGCTAATTTTGAGATATAAATAGATATGCTACGAGTGTAAAACTTCTTTAGCTGATTCTTATCGATGGTAGGGATCAAGCTAGATCACTAAAGACCATAAAGTGTCAACCTTAAGCCAGGTAGGGTATACGTCATCTACCAACTATTAGAGTGGGACCCTCATACTATGAAGCACATGGAACCTCGATATACTAACCAATTATAACCATCCTTTGGTATCAGGGTATGGGTACTCAACTACTATAGTGGGAACGTACTATAGAGTTAGGACATGGTTCCATGACCATCAAAGTGGAACCCCCCTATTCTAGTAGGGCATGGGTCCTCTATCAATTATTTAGTGGTACCTTCCTTTGGATTAAGGGCATGGGTCCTAGACCATTAGAGATTCACCCTCCATATGGGATAGTGCATGAGACCTCTATTATCTTTTCTCTGGAATAATCACGTGATGTTTGGGAATGGTTACTCTATCTACTGAGTGTCACCCTCCTATTGTACCAATGTGTGAGTCCTCTATCTAGAGATTGTGTACCCAAATTATGTGGTATAGCGAATATGTGTTCCTTGACATGGACCTTTTCTACATTATAGATGCATGAAATGATAAGAATCGATGATGTAACTTTGTAACTATTGAAAATCATTCTAGGTCATGGTCTGTGAGCTGGAGATCTCCTTTATATCTCATTCGGGATTCTATTTTTGATAATATGTATTTGAATTTATGTTGTTGGATTTTGTTTCTCTCTTATTATGGTTTGATTTGTCTATAATAATCTTGTCTCTTATTTCTCATGCTACATTGTTCTGGGCATCCTGGTTGGTATGTATATACTCACACCTAAATGGGTTCTTCCCACACATGTCATGTCTTATAAAGATGATGGAAATCTCAGTGGGGATTATAGTGGAGCATAGGGATAGTAGATACATTTTACAATAAATGGAGGTTAGAACAAGGATATTTGAAGACGGTTGATCTTATCAATTCGTTTTCTATTTTTTTTCTAATGGGGACATATTTATACTCTGTCATATATTTTTCCCTTTTTACTTTTTTGGTTTACAGTTTCATACTCTTATACTCCCTGGAGGTTTTACATGTATGGTTATACTCTATATGTTACATTTTTTTATTATTTTACCTATTCATTAGCCTGGGAGTTAGTTAGGTGTGTGCATATAGGTACATTATTCAAAGGCATCCCACACTAGTTTTTCCTTTCAGTGCTTTTCTCCACCCCTAACATAAAGAGGAATTCTTGGGGATGTTGCATCTCGATCCCTATTAGGTTGGGTCATGAACGAATGGTATTAAAAAAGTTCATTTTCTAGGATGGTGTTTAGAGTAGTCCACTTATGGGTATTTGGATTCGATTTTGGTCAAAAGTGTTATAATGTCTTGATATCGAATCTTTGGAAAGGTTACCTAATGTTGGTGTGACAGCTGACATATCAATTCACCAAGACATTGACTACCTATTTTTCAACATTCTATACCAACAAATTAGTGGTAGGGGTCAATGGTATATGCATCATATAGGATATAGTCTCTCGAATATCATTCTTAAGTCATATCCCCATATATATATATATATATTCACATATTATCATGGTATTCATTGATTAAATTTTATGGATTCCATCACGATGATAGATACCCAGGTAACCATGTCCATATCATGGTGATGATCCAATGAGTGATGAGGCCTCTGTTAAGGTGCAATCCCATGAGATCTTTACTCCATGTGGATAGGTATCATCAACCTCACCTGTCAAGATATTGATCATACTAGAAGAGTGGGGGTGAGGATGTCTTAAGGCTTAGCACACACTACGGGTCCAAGTGCTAGAGGCCACTAAGGTTTATCAGGGAACCTAATCCCTAGGTAGTACAGTACTAGAAATATTTGTTGGTATGGTTATTCATTTTTATCTAGAAAAACCATATTATTTGTTTTCTCTATTACTATGACTTCATATGGAGTATTTGGCTGTTAGTGGGGTCTAGTTATATATATGAAAGACTATTCAACACACTCGTGGACTTAATTCCATCAGCAATTTTGTGAAGAGTAATACCCCTTAATATTATGATTAGTTTAAATTTATGCTCTTCTAGATCAATAGTAGAGAAGGAATAGAGTGGTTGAGTATGTTGTGAATTTCAATGACATTAGGAAGTACTCCCTCAATATGATATGATATGGCTACTTGTGAGAACTGAAGTTTGAGTAGGGTCTCTGCAGAGTTATTCATGGTATTATAGTACCCTTTTTTATCCCCATCTATTTCATAGTGTTGTAAGTAGTACTAGTGAAATAAATATTCACATTAAATGGAAACCTAAAGGCTATAGATTTTAGTATAGTTATAGGGAAGAGTCATCTATAGTATCTAATAGTCACCAATCGATAGGATCTTAGTGTAAGAGATATTCCCATGATCAGACTCGTGTATGTGTTAAGGGGAAAAATAGGGTTGGGGAATTCAGGAGAGGGGAAGTGTTAACTATGTTATAGGTGAGGTCACATAGTTATTGATTTTCTAACCCTAAATGTTGAGGAATACATGAATATAGAAGAGTGATCTCCATAGAAGAGGTATCACATTGATCAGGGATGTCTCAGGAGTCAGCAACGAGGCCCCTAAGGTGGAAGAGCAGGCATAACAGTAGGTGGTGCTCTATAAGAATGATATGTGTGTTGTGGAATATTATGTGAGATCTTAAAACCACCACAACAAGGAGGCCCATGAGAGGCTCAGGGAATTGGCTGTCAGGGATGCGAATAGCTCCAGGCTAGAGATGCCTTCGACCTAGAAGCACACAAGATTATTAGAGGTATTATCTGTGTTTATTGTTCTCTAGAATCAATATTAGCAGAAATAAGTGAAATTCATTCGTTCATCTAATTAGTCATAGTAAGAGTGATGGGGCTCCCAGTTTAGGCTATGCCCTATCATTATTTCCCAAAGGAGTCTATAGGGAACACTTATTCATCATCTTTTATCTCTTGGTTGTGTGAGCTATCACTTGGGGAATTTTTTTTTTGTCGGACCTTTTGGTCATCATGATAAAACCATATGTTTTCTTCATCGATGTTAATTTGTTGTCCATAGTCAAACTGCAGATTTAATTTCATAGAAGAAGAGTCGGATGACTTTTCATTGATCAGATGAGTTACTCCTTTACATGTAAAAAGTATCTCATGGTAGGGGAAAGAGTATTTATGAGAAAGAGGCTACGACCAAATCCTCATCTGCTATAGGTTGTATTCTTGGGTAATGTATGCTCCTTAGGAATTTGGATTCCTTAATAAATTAACGATTTTATGGATATATTCCTTAAGAAAATTATAGTACTACATCTGAGGTGGGAGATGGAGCATTGCATCTACTTTCATTTAGGGACAACTCTAATATCCTCTATGGCATATTATATGGCCTCTAATAATCTCCAAGAGATCCAGATTTTGTTGGAAGAAATTAAATAGAACGGTTTTATCGTTCCCAGTGTGTCCCCCATGTAAAATATAGTGTGGTTTGTGAAAATCTAGGATTTTATCTTTCATCATTTTATAGATTATCATTTCCTAAACTATACTACTATAAATAACTAGTACACCTTTTCATCAATTGATGACATCTTTGATTAGTTTTGATGTGTGATTTTGTTCCTAAATATCGATCATAGTCCAGAATACCACCATTTTAGAGTTTGTGATGACGATATTTCAATGCTGGAAATCAAATGTCACTATAGACACTATGAGTTCTTGTTGATGACCTTCGTTGTGAAGAATACCCATGTAATGTTTATGGATTTGATTAATCGGATCATCCAGTGGTACTTGGACTATCTTCTATTGTTCTTATTGATGAAATACTTATATACTCAGTGTTAGAGGATGATAATGTTGATCACCTAAGTATGGTCCTAGATTTTCATCTGGATAACCATCTTTATTGTACACTCTCTATGAATTGGTTTGGGATCCATGTGGTTTCCATGTGGTTGAATTTCATTTTTCGATCATGGTTTACCTCTATAAATATTAAAGATAAACGTAGTGCATGCTTGGTATCAACACAAGAGAATGTCATTCGTGTGGATTTTCCAAATCTTTTTTGAGTAGCACATGATCTATGTGGAATAAATCCCCATGATTATAACCATATTGACCACCCTGTTGTATAAATGGCCTTGATTTACATATAAATAGCAGTGGCATGGGTCCCTCAAATATTTGAGGATGTGGTCAATGGGTTCTCTTGTTTTGGGACTAATAAAGGAGGGTGTGTATAACGTAGTGTATTATGATTCCTCAAGAGCTAGGAAATGATATGTGTGTATTCAGATATTGAAATTTATCACATATGTATAGAGGCAGTTGAGACACGATGAGTATAACTATGTGAATGATAACATAAATCTGAGAGTGATATTCGTTAATCATGTGATATGGTGGAATTATCCTCTTTAAGAGTTCTTTTTTTTACTCATACCATCAGAGCTATAGGAATGAATTCACACAGTGAGACCTAATCATTATATAGAGGAATTGGATTGAGATCCAGTTGGACTATGACTTCGAGAATGTCTATACTTCAAGGAAGCTAAATGTGGTAGTTGATTCCCTTTATATGAATTTCTAGGATCATTTGATGATGTTGGAGTCTAAGTAGTATAATTCCTTGTAGCTTCCCCTACATGATTTGGAGGGTTCATATTTTCATTAGTTAATGGTGTTGACTCTTCTAGCATGTGAGAGAGTACCAAATGGGAGACATTAACTATGTGGTTTTGTGTGACAATATATCTTTAGGAGATTCACCAGATGGATTTTTTGAAGGAGGGAATCACTTCATTATTTGTTAAGGATGGACGGTTTTCCCATTAATTATGTAGTAGCAGGTGATGAAAGAGTTACACACCTACCATTTGGTTATATTACCCTATATAATGAATACGTATAGAGACCTTTAATGAAAACGAATTTGGGATAGAATAAGATGGAGCAGGATTTATTTCATCTCTTGATGCCTCACCTGTCAATAATTAAAGGTAGATCACTATGTTCCAGAAGGTTATTTTCTATCCCTTGAAATCCTAGATTTATAATGGGATGGAATATCCATATTAATCAGGATAGGGAATCCAAAGATATTTAGAGGCCATGAAACCATCTGGGTGATAGTTGTCTGAATCAAAAAGTTACTGCACTTCATTATAATCAGGAAGTATAGTTCATTGATTATTTTGTGGTAGTTGTACATATGGGTGATTTTTCACCTTCATGGTGTTCCCTTGACTATATTCTTGTACCATTATGAATGTTTCACATTACAATTATAGGGAAACCTATTAGAATAATTAAAGAGCCACATGAGAATGATTACAACCTTCTACCACATGAATTATGGAAATACTGAGTTCACTATCTAAGTGATTGGTGATATCTCAAGGTCTTGGGTTCTAGAAATAATTTAGAGATAAAATATAATTTTCCATTAGTATATTTTTTGTGGATGTATATATACCACACTGATATCGACATGGAATATTTTTAATCCCTATATGAGAAACCCTGAAGGACACCCTTTATCTACAAATAGATATGTGATGTATCTATTACAGGGATATATATAGTGAATGAGATGATATAGATGGTCCATGTCATCCATAAGTGGATGAGGAAAACCTATAGTAGAAATATATATTATGAAGATCTAAGTGGTAGGACCATGGACATCAAGCAGGAAGACAATATTTTATTGAGAGTCTCCCCAAAATGAGGATTTAATATATTTGTTCAAGGAGGCAAGATATCCCCAACATTCATTGGTATATTCAACATATTTTAGATTATTTGATAGGTTTCTTACAACCTAACCCTAGTTCCACATTTGTATAAGGATCATTACACCATCCATGTGTCATATATGAGAGGATACATACATGACCCCACACACGTTATTAACCAGGGTAACTTGAAATCTAGTATGGAGACACATTTAGAGATTACCAAGGGGTGATAGAGGATCAGTATGATAGGTCCCTATGAAGAAAAAATACTTTTTCTTCTTGTGTCATGGTAGCATGGGTGCATGCAATAGAAATCCTCAGATATGGATATACAAATGTGGGATTAATATCCATAAATTTTTTAGTTTTTCTTTTTAGGGAAAAAATATTGTAGTAGGGAATAATGTATTCAAACTTTTTTTCTTAAAATACTTTGGAATATATCAATATATATTTTTAGATCCAAGCACTTAAATGATGTGAAATTATAAGGCTCGGTGCACCAAAATTAATTTTATGAAAATATTAAATATATTCTATATATTGTTCATGTGGTTTCATAATTTTTTTTGATAACTCTTAAATAGAGTCCCTAATCAAAAATATGAGACCCCGATTGAATCTAAAACATGATGTTTACCATATACTTGATCTTAAATATTTCAGAACAAGATTTTCATTAAAAGAGACCATTGGTGATACATTTTGTGGGATAATTAAAAATTTATTTAAATTAATCGATTAATAGTACATAACCTAAAACCAATACCAGTACATTCTTAGTGAAGAATTCCATCCTTAGCTACATAACACTAGGAATATTGAGAGGACATTATATCCATCCCCTCATTAGTTGATTGAGATCACATGTCAACAAACTACTGGATCCTGGAAAATTAAGACACAGTGAATGAAATGAATTCTCACATTCATTTAATAGTTCATTTTTTGATGATAAATGAACCAACATTGATGTAAGACACTTATATCTGTGTATTCTTCAAAAAATTATTGAAGTATTGAGAATTATTGAATGTTTTCTTTTATCTCTGTCCAATTTTGTCCTTTCCATGAGCACTATAATTGGTCAAAATTCGTATCTTCAATTTATGTCTTGTTTATCACCCCATGAATCCCAGTATTTATATTTTTTTCAATAATTTATTAAAGATGGTTTTTTCACATCTATAAATTGTGATTTCCTACATCTATTATTCACGTTAGTCTTTATTGAACAATAGAGTCGTGACTCAACATTTCCAGGTGGGACTGAGTGTGAAAGGACAAGAAATTTAATGGTGGATTTATGTGTAAAAAATGGATTGAAGAATCAATGATGTATTTATATTAATTTTAGGATATATATTATTGGTTCATTTTTCAAGGATCCTAAATTGATAAACTATAGCTTGGGATACATACAGTGAATGTAATCAAATTTGATGAGTGAATCAAAAATCAATTTTTTAACCACTTTATTTCTATAAATTAAGAACAGATACCCTATAATTATTTTAAAGGTTGATTGGTAGTGTGATTAAATTAATTGTTATGAATATAGAAATATTAGTCATGTATCTGTGTTTCTGAGAAAAACTCAACAAGACATTATGTTCTGGTCTAAACACACATCATGTAGTGCACCTATGGCTGTAGTGCTAGAGTTTTGGAAAAATCTTTGGATCACAGATTGTGGTACTGGGTAATATGATATGAAACCCTCCCTATTTAAATTTTCCATATGGCAGAACACACATGACACACCTTCTATGGTATTGCACACCATGTACCGAATTACATGGGCACAAGAAAGATTACATGGAGATGTCCAGGTGTATGGTTAGGACCCAGGGTGGCTAAGGCATGTCATGTAGTCTCTTTAAATGTTATTTATGAATACACAAGAAGTGATTTGTGTAATGGTAGGGACATGGAAAATAATTGGAGTGGGACCACTCACAATGTGGGTCCCCATATACATTTTCCTCCCCTAATTCCATTTTTAAGAATTATTATCTTCTAGTATCTACTTCAGTTGGACTCAGATCGTGGCCCACGATTAGGCTATCCTAAGTGTTCGTACACATATACTATGATGGTGTAATTATAAGTGGATTCTGAGATACAGTGTGATATTTTCCATTTCAGATGCTTCTTTAGGCATCACTCGATGATGTTAGTGATCATGTTTGGTCACTAGAGACCTTCGAGTGGAGCCCTTCTAATAGAAACAGAATTATTTCATAACCACTAGAGTGGCACAATAATAATATGTAGGGAATGGGTTGTCTATCTTCAACCCATGTGGAAACCTCCTACATTATATGGGTGTGTATCTCCAACTACTAGAGTGGAACCGTCGTAAAGAGTCAGGGAAAGTTTCCTCTTTCGACCATTATGTGCCACCCTCATTTGGAGTCATTAAATGGGTCATCATCCATCATTATGGAACCCTTATGCTAGTATTGACATGGGAACATTATTGAAAATTTAGTGGAACCCTCATACGATGTTAGTGCATGGGTCTTCAACCATTAGAGTAGCACCCCCTGATGGGACAATTCATGAGTCATGTATCCACTATATAGGGGAACCCTCCTATGGATCTAGGGTAGGGTCATATCTATACTGAGTGGAACCCTCCAATTGTACTAGTTCATGGGTCCTCTACCAATAGATTCATTCCCTAAACTATATTGTTCAACGGATGCATGTATCCTGACATAGTTTTTTCAAATAGAAATATGCCTTAGAAGTTATCCATCAATGATGGACCTTTATAACTATTGTAATTCATTACATGGAATGTTCTTTGAGTTTATGATTAACATTATCCCGCATTTTTTGTATTATTATATATATCAACATCAATGCTATTTTGTTTTTTCTGTCTCTTAGTATGTGTTGAGATGTCTATTTTTCTTGTCTCTTACTACTCCCCCTTCAGCTTTCAGGGCATCCTACTTTGTATATTAATACTCACACTTACACGATATTTTCCACATGTTTCATGTATTATGAAGATGATATATATTTTAGTGGAAATTTGATAAGAGCATAGGTATACTTAGTGTATTTTACCGCGTATGGTGTTCGGGGCTTGGAGATTCAGATCTAGGCTCAATCGACAAGTACTTTTCTAGTTTTTTCTTATTGTTACAAATTTTGGGTTGGGATTGTATTTTTAACAAATTATAATTTTCATTTTAGATGGTAATTCATATTTACTCCCTATTGGTTTTTAACATACAGAGTTATTAAAAATAAATAAATTTCTGATAGAAAACATGATACGCTACATCGAACATAAACGAAAAAATAAATATTTTTCATTAATTATTACTATTAAACTAGTACTTGGAATAGTGGGATAGAATATGATAAACTGATTTATAAAAAAAATGTACACAGGTATGTATAATTAATTCTTTGGTATCTAATTAATTATAAATGAAAATAAGACTCATTTTATGAAAATGTTTTTTTGAAAAATATTCAAATGGCTAAAAGTGTGTTTTTTTACAAAAAAAATAAAAAATAATTCTTATTAGATTATATTAAAGATATATATATATATATATATATAATATTTAATATATGGATTAAAATTCACGTTATGTGTTTTCTATATATGATATAATAAAAAATCAATTATATGCATAAAAGTGATATTTAAAAAAAAATGAATTTTTACCGCCTTTTGATGGAGAAACCATTTTAAATAATGCTTTTTCAGTTTCAAAACATATATTTTATAAAATAAACTTATTCTTTTGAATATTAGTATCGAAATTTAATTTAGTTTAATTTTTGGTATTTATCTATGAACGTTTATAATCTAATGTATAGTGAATAATTAAAATATTATTTCAAAACCTATTTTTCATAAAATATATTTAGAGTGCTATATTATGTTCATGGATATTTTTAATGTATACTTATATATTTTTTTGTCATGTATTCTAATTTTCATCATTTTAATCTATTTCACAATGAAATTAGATATAAAATCATGGTGAATTATAAAAGTTTTTACTTTCAAAACCCATTTTATTGATCTGTCAACATGACTAATTTTAAATTTATTTATTCAAATTATGTGTTCTGGATTTTGGAAAATTGATTATATTTTTGGAATAAGGAGGTCCAATTTTATTAAATAGTTATCTTTTATTTTTGGGAATTATGGATAGTAACTTTAGTAACTATTTTTATTACCATGGTTATGGGTAAATCGAGTGATTAATGGTAAAAATAATATTATAAATGTTATAAAGTTACCATAAAACCCTTCATAATTATATTGCATGAGTTATTTTAGACCGAAATATTATTTGGGATGATTTTATGTCCACTGAGATCCACTGGTATGAATTTATT
Source organism: Viscum album (assembly GCA_963277665.1). Lineage (NCBI taxonomy): Eukaryota > Viridiplantae > Streptophyta > Magnoliopsida > Santalales > Viscaceae > Viscum > Viscum album. The sequence continues at coordinate 1,911,629,385 of OY728133.1, forward strand.
CCCTTTATAGTATTTTATTTTTATGAAATGACAATGATGACATACTCATGTGTTAATAACTATAACATTTTTAATATATAGTTATTTAGAATATATCATTGAATAAAATTACTCACTAGATCTTTTTTACCTACATCATGTTTATTTATTTATAATATTTTGTAAATAAATAGTTAAATTAAATGGTAACCCAATGATGATGCAATTATTATTTAATTAATGGAAGAATCAAACAAATGATATTGAAAATATTAAAATAAATATAATTTAATTGAACTATGTTCTTCCAAAAAATTTATGAATGACTTATAGATGTTATTTGTTATTTAATTTTGGTTTTTATAACTTATATTTATATTATTATATTTATAACAAGTCATCTAATTAATTGATTCAGAATTTACATTATTTATTTTTTAAAATGAATAATATTTTATTAAATAATATAAGTGTCATAAAAATAATAATTGTATAAACTGATAGTTATAAATCATAAATTTACATAAAATGATCATTATTAGTCTTGTTTTAATTTTATAATAAAAATATTAACCCACAAAATTTAAATTACCAGATATCACGGTAAAAACAATTAAAATGGTGAAAAAGTTGTTAAAACCATAATATATTTTTTTTAAAGGGTCAGCCAGAAGAAAAGAATCTGACCAATTATTATTCAAAAGAAGAACATAAAACAGGCAAAAGGGGTCAAACAAAAAGAATTTCTCTCAATCAAAAGACAAATAATCATAATATGACATATAATCAAAATATGACATGTCATTTTTGTAATCCATGTCACCAAAGACTCCCACTCAGACTGAGACTTCTCCTAGTTGAACATCTTATGAATATTTTCATCCATCTGTTTTGACACCATTGAGGATGATCTAGTCGACTCGATCATCAAAAGATGTGAAAAAATCTTGCGAGGTCTCCTCTTTGGTGGAATAGAGGTAAAATCTTCACCATTAGTCATCCTTGCCTCACCACATAAGAGAACATACTTGAAGGATATAAGTCGAACGTTGCCCAGAGAAGGGGTTCTTTTGTTTCCCCTTTCATCATCATATAAATTCCCCCATTTCCCAAAAACATTATAAGACTGCAAGAGCTACTAAATTTCTTGTTGACAATCAGCATGCTAAGGTGTATCAATTTGATTAGAGACATCAACCATGAAAGGCGAAGTAATTATTTCTTCCGTTAAGGTAACCTCCTTATCCAAATCGCTTTGAAGATTAGAAGGGCCAATCTGATGAATTTTAGGGGGAGCATCAATCATCAACTCTTTTTCTTTCAAAAGAGAGAGTTGAGAATCAGGCTTCCCCAAAATAATCCCAACATCCACACTAGAATCTGGTTCTTTGGGAGGGTCACAAGACTTGTTATCAGGTTTTGACAAATTTGAGTCCTTCACATTTTCCTTTCTTCAACAAAGGGGGGTAGGGTGACCTTTCATCCCACACTTCTAATTAGATCCAATTTTTCGGCATAGCTCTATAGAGTGTCCAACAGCCATACATTTAGAGTAGAAGAGGGGATTACTCCACACATGAATCTTCAAGTCATCTGACGGAAAAATGCAGTGAAGAAACCCACGACCAAGAGGCACACATTTCCAATTGTAAAAAACCCACAAAATCAATGTTCCTTGGAATAAGTCATCTATTTTCCATGGTTGTTCACCTTTGGGAAAGACAATACGTGCAATAAATGAATTTTTTCCAATTTCTAATCTCTCAGCAAGGGCTGTAGGATTGGCCTCAACATGCGAAGAAGAACCTTTATGAAGAATTCTTCCTCGGTGTGAATCCTTGAGTAAAGACCCATACAAATTTGGCCCAGAAATTGTATCTTTCATCACATATACAAAGGATCCAACTCTAGTAAGAGGAGAAACATGTGATGTTCGTGCAACCAGCAAGGACTCCACAATCCTGAAATCAAGAGAGGACCTCTTCGCCACCACATCAAAACCAGCATGTCCAGAAGAGATCCGTGTGAAATCTGAATCCTTCAAAGAACAGTATATCCATGCACCGACTACATTGAGTTGTTGAATCCCGGATCCTATAATCAAATTTGTTGCAGAGGGAAATCTAGCCTTGATGTCCATGTTCACGGTGACCGAAGTACCACAGCGGTGAACAGAGCTTTGCGAATCATATGAGACCTTCTTCGCTGGAGTTACCTTAGTGTTGGGAGGCACCTTCGTGGTAGACTCTGATGCAACAATGCCAGAATGAGGGAGGAGATTAAACCCAAGAAAGTGGAATATTTCCATTACTAAGAAACCCTATAATTGGCCATCGTGGGAGAGAAAAGGCGTTGCCCGCTCCGCTATCTCAACAAGCAACCACCTAAATCCATAAGTTATGTTTTCAAAAATAATTATAGAAATTAGAATTTATATTTCATTAATTTATTTAGCTCCTTAATTATAAAATATTCTATATAAATCAATTTGGGTCAATTCTAATGACAAAATGTATTTATATTAATTTAATATTTTGAATAATTCCAACAATTTCCCTCCCCTCTCATAGAAAAGGTTCCTACTTTTTAACATTTCATCAAAAAAAAATTCAAATAATATCTACCAAGATACCTTCTTAGAATCCCATCCCACCATATAGGGGAATTAATTTATGCAAAACACTCTCCATAGAGGTGTTAAGGTTTCAATAAATAGTGATCGTTTGAAGAAGAGATATTATTTTTAATTAAGCATTTCTGGTTTATTTGTTCTTACACTCCCATAAAATCTTCTACAACAATGATGATATAATATATCTAGTATAATTTATATAATTATATGTTTTTATGTTAATATTATCACTTAAATCCATCTCTTATTTCATAAAATGTTAAATGAATTAATTGTTTCCATAACTGTGTGAACTATCACCTCGATGAATAGATATAATTTGTTTTCCATTTCCATCCTTAAAGATTGGTTATTGTGATGGAATTAATTTTTATATATTATATTAATAAAATATTTTTAAATATATGACAACAATATATCAATTATTTTCTTAAATTCCATGCACTAGAAAATGATAATTTCTTCTGTGCATGCGCGTGAATTATCACCTCCACGAAGCGATGTGATTCATTTTTCATCACCATGTTCCATGGATGATATACAGAATAATGTTTAAATTTTTAATATTATATAAATGATATTATGATTACTATAAAGGTTAAAATATTATATACCTTTTAAATATAATGTACTTCTTACAGTCTCGATGGTTGTAACGTAGTTCATTATTCATATCGAAATATAATGGATAGATTTAAAATTATGTTTTATTTTTATGAATAATTATTATATAAAAAATATTATTCTATAAATTATTGACTATTGGTCTCATTGATCATATTTGACTTGCCAATTTCATTTAGGACCAAAATAATGGATATCGTCAAAATGTCTGACCTGAACATTCATAATTAAGTAAATATTATAACATGATATTAAGTTATATCAATGGAATAATAAACATGATAAAAAATCACAGGAATGTAATTAATTAACATAATTCTATTAGGTTGTAATATAAAAACATACATGACAAATTGGACTCCTGGTAAGGGATTTCATCTCAATCTCCTTTCAATGTCGCAGTTCTTGGTCATATGCAAAATTATCATTTTATAAGGGTTATATACATCTAATTGGAAATTTGATATCAACATTTTATATATAACCAAGTTATTTAATGTTTTATTATTTTTATTATCTCATGGATATTATGATTTTTAATGTTGAATGTTGTATGAGACACTTTGAATGTTTATCGATTTAATTATAAAATATTTTTCCTCATATTAATATTCTTCAAAAATTTTAAATTATTATTTATATTGATATAAAAGTAATATAAAATAAAATTTATGTATATATTTAATTTTATTTAATTTTTTCTAAAAGTTATATTTTTACATCTTTTTATGTGGATGTTTTTTAAAAAATTACCAAAATATTGTTGTATTCTTAACGTATACGGTGACAATGAATTTTCTACCACTGTGCCCATTATTTTAATGTCATATTAATTTGAAAGATTTCATGTTTCTTTAATTGAAATAGTAATGATATATTTGTATGAATTATTATTCAATAAAAAAAAATTTTTGGTTTTGAAAATGGGATCTTGGATGAAAATGGAATTTTAATCCATAAGTTCTTTTATGTAAGATTTAATGAGGTTTTGAAATGGTTTTCTGATGAAATTGTTTTATTAATAATTTTTTAATTTATAATTATATTAAATTGGTGAGATTGATATGTCTTATATGAAGGTTTGATCCACATTCTATCTCATTAGTGAGCCCGATGTAGGTTATAAAAAAGGTAATCCCCATTATAGATCTCCAATTCACTAGGTAATAATAATATTGTATGTCGGTAGTATGGTTATTCCAGTAGAATGGTTTTCGAAACAGTTTTATGTATATGATATTCTATGTCACCAAAAAAAAATTAGTTACATATTAATTGCTTTTCATGATTTTATTTGAGAAAAATGTATGTGTGTTATTCATGTGAAATTCTATTGGTTCATTCAATCAATAAAAATAAAATTGGTTTCATATTTTTCATTGGACTAATAGTTTTATTTCTATTTAGGTCTCATACTATGCTTTTTGTGCTCATCCTATGTTTTCTAATGTTCTTCATAGGGTTAAAGGATAATTGGGGATAAGTATGGGGATATGATAATAATTGTGACATTCTAGAAAGAATCAATTTTTTATTTTAGAATATTTTCTTTTGTGAAAAAAGGATACTGAGTATACATTTCCACTTGTAATGTATGAGTTTACATTATAAGATTTTTTCATATTTCTAAATTTATCTAAACTGAAAATATCCTCAAATATGAAATCCATTTCAAAAACACTATAAGATGTAATGTTTAAAGTCGGGTCCTTATAGTTCGGAACCGAGTATGGTTTTGACAACATTTTATACTAGGATGTTTTCGTATGGTTTAGGGATATCATCTCAAGTTAATAATTTTTAGTTTGATCATAATAAATATGTATTAGAATGCCTTTTGATGATTTCAGTTATGAACTATTATAGTGACTAATAGTATTTTTGGAGACATTCATTTTTATGTAATTATAGGTTACTATATATTGGGATTTCAAATGAAAGTTATGAGATAAAATTTGTGGTTAAAATATGCTATGGTCATTTTTTATAATATTATCATATTTTCATAATTCTATTTGAATTAGATAGTTTTCCTCAATGGGATACCTCGTTTGATGGGTGAAAACCTATCACGTCTGACCAGGCTGTATGAATCGAACCCACAACCAAAGGGTGGTAATGGTGCATTTCCTACCACTTTATAATGTCATGTCCCATGTTAATATGAGTTTATATTTTTTTTAAAATTATTATTAAATATAAATTTTGGGATTCAATATAATTTTGGAATATTTTGAAGAATTTTATGTAATGTTTTTTGTTGAATGTTTTATGTTGAAAATTTGGTATTGATATTGAATTTTGGGGATTAAAAGATGTTTTTAATCATACAATGGTTTAGTATTTTTTTTGAATGGTTTTAATTTATCCTTGAAATGGTTTTAGTTAATGTATAAAGATAGGAGAAATATATAGTTAATCCTTTACATATTATTTGATTCTCTAGAAGTTTATTCTAGTTGTTTTGGCTGGAAAACATCATCGTAAATACTTAAAATTTGGAGAAAAAGATGTGTTTTCGGTGGAAATTGAATAAAACATGAAACTAAAATTTTGAATAATGAATTTTCATTATGTTCTAAATCAAAGATTAAAATAATTACTCAACTATATAAAATGGTTGTTGTGAAAAAAATGTTATCCATTTATTTTTATCAATGTTCTTTTGACCCATCACATATTTCTGGTTTTCTAATGGTGATCATTCCCATGATCATATTCTCTATCACTCTCAATTAGTATTTGAGATTTATCTTTATCAACAATATTAATGTTTTCTTATATGGAAAAAAATTATGTGTTATCCCAAGGGACCTTCTTACTTTCCTTTACATAGGATAAATTGGATGATTTATTAATCTTTTTTCTGATGTGGGATTTTAATAATGGTATACAGTAAAGTCAAACACATGGTCTCTAACCCTGTGTTCAACAATTTCAAGTAATAAATTTTAAATTGGGGGAATAATTTAACATACAATGTTTTTTAAAATAAATATTATGATCGATATAGTACTTGATATTCTACATCTTACTTAAACGAACAAATGAATATTATTATATAAAATTTAAAATTTAAATTTACATTAAAATGGGGAGAACGAAAAAGATTAACTAAATTCTTAAAATATGATTTACAAATGAATATATAATCATTTATTTTATGATAATGTAATTATAAATGTAAATAAAACCAATTTTAATGATATTTTTTCAGAAAAACTATTTAAATGTGCACAAGATTGTTTTATTACCAATAAATAATAAATTGAAACTTATTAGATTATATTAACGTAATATATATATATATATATATATCCATGAAATAAAATTTTTAAAATTAATCTTTTGTTTTTTAGAAATTATATAAGAAAAATTTCCATTTTTGGCATAAAAGGAGTATTTTTCAAAAAAGTCATTTTACCCCCTTTTTCTGGTGAACTCATTTAAAAACTAGTTTTTATCAACTTTTAAAATTCAATTTTTCAAAATAAACAACTTATTTTGAATCGGAGTATCAAAATGTACTCTCATTTAATTTTTTGTCTTTTCTTGAGAATATGCATATTTTGAGGTATAGTAAATAACACAAATATTAGTTCAATTCATCAATTTCATGAAATTTAATTATAGTATAAAATAATGTTATTGAATAATTTTAATGTTTAATTATATTTATTTTGTATAATTTTATATAATTTTGGACATTGTAATCAATTTTAGATTAATATTGGATATAAATACATGGGGAATTTTTGAGCATTTTTACATTAAAAACATGTTTCCTAGATATGCCACAAGTATTAATTTTATAATAATTTCTATGAAACATGTGTTTTTAATTTTGAAAAATAGATTCCATATTTAAAATTATTATTTCCATATTTATTAAATATTTCTCTTTTATTTTTCGGCATTATGATGAGTAAATTTAGTAATTATTTTTATTACCATGGTTAAGGGTAAATTATGTAATTGGATGTAAAAATAATATTGTAAATATTAAAAAAATTAACTTAAAACATATACTAATTTTCTTATGATTTATTTTTACCTGAAATATTCTTTTTTTTGGATTTTATTTCCACTTATATCAAGTTGAATTACTTTTATTCCCTTTAGAGTATATTATTTTAATAAAAAGACAACGATGACATACTCATGTATTAATAACAATGACATTTTTAATATCCAGTTTTTTATTTGATATGATCGATTTTAAATATAATTTAGATATCTCAAATTTTTACTTATATCATATTAATTTATTTACAATGCTTAGGAAAGAAATAATTAAATTAAATGGTGACACAATTGTAATGCGATTATTATTTAATTAATGGAAAAATAAAATAAATGATATTAAAAATAAAAATATAAATACATATTTTGTGAATTAATGTCATTCGTGAATTTTTCCAATTACTTTTACATGTTAGTGATTATTTAAAAGATTTTTTTTGTAGTTATCTCTCTTTTGTGATATTTTTATAATTCAACTAATGAATAGTGTCAAAATTATCACAATTAATATTTTAAAATAAATAATAATTTACTAATAGATATAAAATTCATAAAAATATAGAATTCAAAAAAAGGATTTTGATAAGTAATAAAATTTTACAAAAGACTGAATAATTGGCAGTTTTGACATTGTATAATAATAATATTAACCCATAAACTGTAAAATACACGATTTCACAGTAATAATTAAATGGGTAAAATAATCGTTAAAAATTATAATGGTTAAAAAATAAACAAAACCAAAATAAATTTTATTAGATGAAATTATTTAGACCAATAGTATTCCAATATTATAAAAAAACTAGTTTGGAAAATTTTTAATTGAAAATCATTTATATTATTTTAATATTTTGATGAATTCCAAGAGTGCCCCTCCCCTCTCTTATAAAAGCGTACTAATTCATAATATTTCATCACTCATAAAACCTATTTTTGTTTTTTAAATATCTTTAAAAATAAATTAATATAATATCTCCATACATTATATAGGTATTATTGTAGATAAAAAACTCTTCTTATTGGTTTTAATATGTTAATCAAATGTGATCGTGTGAAAAAGTGGCATCCTTTTTAGATTAAGTGTTTCAATTTTATTTTCTCTTTCACTTATTTAAAATATTATACAAAAACGATGTGATAATAAATCCAATATCCTCAATATAAGTATCCTTTATCATGTTAATATAATCACCTAAAATGATTTCTGATTCCATCAAATTGGGAAAATGAATTAATCATTTGTGCATACGTGTGAACTATAACCTCCAGGAACTGATATATTTTATTTTCCATTAAAGTCACTCAATAAATGTTTTGATGATTGAATTAATGTTTAAATATTTTATTAATTAAATATTTATCATTATAATAATATAATATATCAATTATTTTCTTACTTTACATGCACATGAAAATGATATCATCATTCATGTGTACCTGTGAACTATCACCTCCACGAAGCGATATGATTCATTTTCCAACACCACATCACACGGATGATATATATATGTATATATAAGTGATAAATATGATATTAATGATATTATTATAATTCTTTAAAAATAAAAAAATACTTACCTTATTCTAATAATGATCATTGGAAAATAAAAACGTTACCCATGTGTATGTATAACTTATCGTCTTTATGCTTGTAACATAGTTCATTTTTCCTATATATATTTAATTAAAGAATTAAAAATTATGATTTATTTATAATAATAATTATAATTTCATGAATAATAATTTTTTATATGATGGATTAATGGCCTCTTGGACAATATTTTACTTACCTATTTTATTTTGGACTCACATATGGAATATCATCCAAACGTCTGACATGAACTATAATAAATATGTTAATGTTATTACATGATATTATGTGATATAAAAGGAAAAAATTAAAATGAAAAATGTTCTCAATAAATTTTAAAATATCATATTTTTATTATTAGGGAAGATAATGAACATACATGACGAATTTGACTTAAGGTAACAGATTTTTTCTCAATCTCCTTTTATTAAGGCATTTTTGTCTTATATACACCATTATTATTTTATAATATGTATATATATCTTCTATGATATTTAATATCCATATTTTGGCAATAATCGTGTTATTAAATGTTATAATAAATTTATTCTTTCATGGATATTATTATTTAAACGTATAATGTTGTTTGGGACAAATTGATTCTTTATTGATTTAGTTATGAAATCTTAATCTCCTTGCCAATATTCTTGATGTTATTGTATATAATTATTTATATTGATATAAAAGTCATAGAAAATAAATCATATATATTTCTTTAATTTCATTCGATGGCTTTTAAAAAGAAATCTTTTTATGTGTTTTATACAGATCTTTTTGACAAGCAAATAAAAGAATGCTCTCTTCTTAATGTATAACTTAAAAAAAAGAATTTCCCATTATCATTGCCATTATTTTATTATCATATTAATTTGAGATATTTCATCTTTCCATAAATAAAAATCATATATATTTTCCTATTTATTTTGTTTCAATAAAAATGGTGTTTTGGTATTGAAAATGTGTTCTTTAAATATCCGGGATTTATTGTCCAAAAGTGTCATCATATATGATTAAAAGTGTTTTTAAAATAGTTTTATGATGAAAGTATATTATTAATTATGAGGAAATTGATATTTATATCAAATATGTGAGCATGATATTGGTTATATGAAAGTTTGATCCCCATTATAGGTCACGGGTTAGCCTGATATAGCTTATACGGATGGTTGCGCCCCACTATAGCTCATGGGTGAGACCGATATGGCCTATAAGAAGGGAGGATCCCCATTATAGCTCATAAGTGTGCCTGATATATCTTATACTAAGAGTTATTCCCATGAATGATCTCTGATTCACTCTGTAATAATAATATTAGATCTTGGTCATATGGTCATTCAAATTGATTTTTTGAAACGGTTTTATATATATGATTATCTATGTCATCAGAAGGAATTTAAATGTTTTTTATTAGTTAAACGATTTTAATTTAGAAATAAATATGTTTATTATTCATGAAAAAAAAATTCATTCATTTCAAAAATGATACCTAATTAGGATTTCAGGTTTTTCATAGGACTAATTGTTTTCTTTCTTTTTGTATCCCATACTGAGCTTCTTGTGATAATCCTATGTTTTAAAATGTTTTTCATAGGGTTAAATGATTATTTGGGACAAGATTGAGGAATATATAATAATTTTTAGGTTATATAAATATGCTATATTTTATTTTAGAATTTTTATCTTTGGTGAAAAAATGGATACGGAATATTAGTGTCAACTTGTAATGTATGGATTTACATTATAAGTGTTTTCGAAAGTTCTCTAGAACATTAAACTGAAAATATTCATGAATGTAATTTATTTTCCAAAAAACTATAATATATGATGTTTAATACATATTCCTTATTGGGTTGTTAAGAATAGTTATAGTCAAAATGTTTCATCTTTTATTATCATTACTCCTCATTTCTTGATGTAGATTTTTGAGTTTGTTTATATAGGTACATGAATAAAATCCCTAAAATAACAGTTATTCCTTTTGTTTCATTCCTCTACATCCTATCTTGTAGATTTTATATTGATTTATTTTTGGCTCACTCCCCGTTGGGTTGGTTTGTGACAAAGAAAATGATTCCAAAAGCCTTCCTCCAATTGTTTCAGGCATGGTGATAAGTATGGAGGGTATATCATACACATATATGTGATTCATTACACTCTAAGATAATAGAAATGAGATATAACATAAACTCATAAATAAACTACTCCTCCACATAATAAAATAATAATCAGTCCCAAAACAAGTTATGAATTTAGTGAAATACAAATCAAATAATAGGAAAAAAATAAAATGGATCCTCAGTTGTGACCATAAATCTATAACTCCTCTGGATCCAATCCTCAAACTAGAAATGTCAATCTAGATCACCAAATAACTTTTAATGACCTAAAATAGTTTATATATATGTGGGGTGAGTTAAACATGTACACTAAAAATGATCATCCCTTAAACCATTCATAAAAAATTTTCAAGATGCATTCTAAATCCCTATGAGTAAAAAATGAATCTAACACTTTACCTAGAGAAGTGTTCTTCTTAATTTCCAATAATAATCATGGATAACTCTCACCAAATATCACATATAATAAGTAACATAACAAAATAATGAAATTTGGTGACCCACTATGATGTCCCAACTAGTTTTCTACTCCTCCCCAATGTCACATGTCATGATCCATCTCTCTCCAAATTCCATCTGAAAGACACATTGGATAAATTAATTAAACCTGAAGACGCCAAGTCTAATATATCATGCACATTGTTTATCACATCATATAATTATTCCGAAAACAAATTCATATAGTAACCATGTATTTTATGGAATCCATCATAGCTTATACATCATGTATTATAACATAACCAACTATATTCCATTAAAACATTCAAATAATGATCATTAAGATACTATATTCATAGGTATATGTCTATAAAATAATCCATATCCTTTACTTCCCTAAATACTTATATTGGGGAAAGATAACTTCAATTCATACCATCATATATTATTTCCTAGAGAAGAGATTTGGGTAAGATGGGGTAGTTGGTAATTCATTCCTCACTGACATGGATGTTAGGGATAACACCCACCCGTAGTCCACTGGGTTTCAATATCCCAACCGTCATGGGTTGTGTAGAATACTAAATATTGAACAAGACATCATTTATATAAACCTTAAAACCACTCTCTGGTCAATTACCTATTATATGAATCACTTTCCACAAAATCTTACATGACTACAAAATTCCATTTCTATGATCTAGGTATCAAAATGTATACAAACATTTAGATTCAATTTAGTTATTTAATTATACATTAATTAATTATTACTATTTTCATTTCCAACATTAATATTTACATCATTTGATACAAGATTTGATTCAAATATTAGTTATTTACTAGTATTATCAAGTACGAAATCATCAGAAAATAAGATTCAATAAACAACCACATTTTTTATTTAAATCAAATATTGTATTCATTTTCATTCTGGTGCTCTAGGACTCAACCCAAGATACTAATTTAAAGATTCACTTATAACATGCATTGTCTTTATTTTTCACACATAAACATAATTTATTACATAAAATATTCACTTCATACAATATAGAATATATATAGGTATGGTGTATTTGGGGATTAGGAGGATTAAATAAGAACTTAAAACATTAAATACACATCGTTATAGAAAACATCATTTACAAAACCATACACATTCCTTTATTCTTAGCATTGCATGGGATAACCTGAGAGCAAGCATAAAAAAGGGTGAGCTAGAAATCCCAGTAAGGGAGTATTCAGGGAATAAAATGAAAAATATAGTACATTTTTTTGCAATAATATTATCAATGTAGTATATGAGAAACATGAACATAAAGGCATGATATTACTTGATTATCATAACATGGAAATGTAGAAACAACATTTCACATGATATTAACATGATCCAAGGAACATTGTACATGGATCATGAGTAAATATTAATTTCACATGAATTAGCATGAGTATTATCTAATTGCACTTGATGTATTATGATACTAGTCTTTACCCAATGCATTAGAGCACTATCAGGGTGCACCCTTCTAAATCATTTAATATCATACAGAACTGTTCCACATAGATCATATAACATGGGTTCATTAATCCTGATAATTTATTCCACGAGAAAGGAATATGTAATTCATAAATGAAACTCTATAATCAATATGTAAATGTGCATAATGTTGAATACCATTGATAAAGAAATGGGTGTTGTATTCACTATATAATTACTTTGTCTAGGAAAATTGCGGTGCAATTTCAGTAGCATAATGGCGTGACATAAGAATTCCTAAAAATGGTTAATGATTGTTAAAGGGGTGTATCATTATATTTACATAAAATGTACTATAAGGGGGTCCTATAGATACATGTCCAAACAAATTTAATTGATAATATATTCATAAAACAAAATAATTTCTTGAATGTAAATGAGGAGAGAGAAACCCCTTACGGGATTTCGGCATTGTAACAGGTGTACATTGGAAGAATTAATGAGAGATAAAGGAGAATATCATAATTAAAACATATATAGGGATGTATAGGGAAGATTTGAAATCATAACCCTATATTAGAAATTGGAAATACTAGGTTATAACAACATAAAAAACATGGACATCAGTATGAGAGGAAAAAATCCCTTACTTCGAAGTATGTTACCAAGGGCTTGGTTGGGGATTGAGATAGTCTTCATGTGAGCTTGGGGCACCTTGGGAGGATTTTAGAGAGATTAGGGAAGTGTATGGGTGTTTTTCATGGGATTTGAGTAAAGATAAGTGGGATATTGGGTGGGTATATATAGGAAAATTGAGAGAATTCTTTATTATTTAGGGTTTGCACACTACACATTAAACTAATCAAAACCAAAAACCAACCCATGGTATTTGACCATGGTTTCTGAAAATGGGGATTTTAAAACATTATTTTATATGAACAATGTCCGAACTTATTAAAATATTTTTCTTGATTATGTGAACATAAGTCGCACTCTCAAGGAAATCATTTTAAAAAATTAAAATGCTTTATAAGTATTGGAGGGTTTGCTAAGGCACCATTAAATTAAAAAAAAATTTAAAATCAAAATTTTTTAAAGGTAAAACATATATTGGTCGGAAAATCTTTTACAGTATATAATTATATCACTATTGAATAATTATTATGTCATAAAACAAAATATTCATTTAAATGATATTTAATTTTTACCCAAAAAATTCAACTATCTTGAATAATTATGAAATATTCACAGATGAATAATTTAGACTTCCTGATTCCAAAAATAATTTTCATTTCTTCTAAATAAGATTATAAATATGAGATTTTTTACTTAAAAAACAGACATTTATCGGAAATTCAAGGGTTTAAAAAAATAGATTTTAGTTCTTTATAAAAATTTCAATTGTATTCCAAAAACTTATATGATAATTTATATATAATAAAATTTAATTTAGTAATAAAGTTTTAATAAATTATTATTTAATTCAAAAATCCATTAATTCATTAAAATATATTGTATAATTTAATATTAACTAAAAAATATTATTTGTGCTTTAAATTTTTTTTACAGAGGAACAATAATAAAATGAATGTATATTCATTATTATATAAAAAATAATGCACATAATCATTTTTCTAGGGTCTTGTTACATAACCCCTTATAACACCTACATAATACATAAGGGTATGGTGTGCGATAGTGACCGACTCTTGGGGAGTCCGAGATAACATTTCTTGGCTGGTAATATCCATTAACATCCACTTATCTCGTAAGTAGTTCCGTTCAAGACTAACGTGTTGAATATTGTCATAGGCTTGGTCAACAACGAGGCCCAATGATGCCACCTCCATTCTGAGCTCTGACAAATGGGATTCATAGGGAGAAATTCTACTAGATGAGGCCATCATTTTCTTTGGGTTATTACAATCTTCCCCCTAAAAAATTTCACCCTAGAATTTTATTCATCCCACACTAAAATAGATGTGGGTAACTCCACCTCATTACATCCTCTGGTTCCCACGATGCTTCTTCAAACTTGTGTTTCTTCCACAACACTTACATTTTGGAAATTTTCATATTTCTTAGAACTATTTATATAAAATATAAGATCATTACCTTCTTCCCTTCATAGGATAGGTCACTCTCTAATGGTATAACATTTTGATTTAGTACATGTTGTGGGCTCGTTGTTTACTTCCCCGAGAGTGATACATGGAATACATCATGTACATAAGATAGGATCAGTGGGAGTACTAGCAAATAGGTCACTTATCAAATGTGATCAATGATCTCAAAAGGATAGATATACCTTGGAATATGCTTTAAATTCTTCCTAAACATCATAATTCTCTTCCATAGCGATATGAGGAGGAATACCATGTCCCTATAATCAAACTCTAGGTCTCATCGATTATTATCACCATAGCTCTTTTGTCGACTCTGAGCAGTTTTAATGTGTTGTCTGATGGTCCTATTATTCTCCTCTATTTCATAAACAATTTCTTGGCCTAGGAGTTTTCTCTCCCCAACTTTATCCCAACATGTGGGAGTTCTATACCTATTCCCATACAGGTCTTCATAAGAATCCATTTCGATGCTTGAGCATAAACTGTTATTGTAATAGAACTCAACCAGAGGAATATGTTGATCACATCATTCTTTGAAGTCTATTGAGAATGATATAAACGTTTCCTCAAGTGTTTGGGTAGTCCCTTTATATTGGCCATCAGTTTGGGGAGGATAAGTTGTACTAAATTTCATATCTCTATTCAGATCATACTGAAGACTCTTCCAGAATATAGAGATTAATCCTAGATCTCAATAAAATGAAATATATAGTGGTACTCCATATATCCTTACCACTTATCTAATATAAATATGTGCTAGTTGATCCGTTGAGAAATACACTAGAATTGAAATGAAGTGTTCATTATTTATAGGATTATTAATAGAAATCCATACATCATTGTTTCCTTTGAATTTCATTGGAAGTTCGGTGACAAATTACATAGTGATGTTAACCCATTTCCATTATGGTATGTGTAATGGTTTCAACATACCCTTAGATTTCGAACTCTCAGCCTTCACATGTAGACATATCTGGAACTTTGATGTATACTCAGCAATCTTCTTCTTCATGTTATCCCACTAATAATGCTCTTGGAGATATCGTTATATCATTGTGTTTCCTGGGTGAATGGATAAAGTTGCTCATTGTGCATCATCTAAAAGATCCTTCTTTAACTCTGGAATGGATGGAACACATAGTATTGAACAACATTTCACAATTCCTTCTTCATTAACATTGACCTCAGAGGATTTCCATTTTTCGATAGTTTCCACTTTCTTCTAAATTCCCTTCAAATTATTTTGAGCGTCATTTAACCTTTCAAAAAGAAACATTTGAGAAATAATTTTTTATACCATTGATTATGTTCCCTTATTTATGACTCCCTTTTCCATATTTATCAAATCTAAGTAGATTGTATCCTTTTTAATTCTAATCAATGATAAAAGTTTTGGGTCCATTCTACTTAGAGCATCTATCTCATTGTTTTCTTTCTCAAGGTGGTAATGTATTGAGATGTCATAGTTTTTTATCAGCTCTATCAATATTCTATGGTTAATATTCAACTCTTTATTTGGGAATATATATATGAGGTTTGTGTGATCAGTGTATATTTCACACTTCTCCCTAAAGATGTAATGTGGCCAAATTTTTATAGATTATATTAGTTAATCTAAATAGAAATCATCTGTTAGATAGTTTTCCTCTTGAACATCCAATTGAATTTAATAAAAGACAATGAATTTTTCATTTTTCATCAACCCATATCCCATTACCTTCTTTTAAGAATCACTAAATACAACAAAACGTTCTCCACTTGTGGGTAGTGTGAGTAGGGGCATAGTGATAAGCCTCATTTTCATCTACATGAATAACTCTACTCATTCATCACTCTACGAAAACGTTTTTACCATCCGAGTTAGCTTGGTAAGAGGGTTGGAAAATTGAGAATAATTCTTTACAAATCGGCGATAATATCCAGCTAACCACAAAATAATATGTATTTTCATTACCGAATTTGGACACACCCATCACTCAATTAAATCTATCTTTGAAGGATTCATTGATATATCATATCATATGATGATATTACCAAATAATGGGTCCTACATCGACTTTAAATCAAATATTTTGTACTTTTCATAGAGCTTCTCCTTTCACAAGGTCTCTACTACATTGATCAGAAGCTCCCCATGCTCCTCCTTGGTTTTGGAGTATATTAGAAAACTGTCTATAATGACTACCACAAATTTGTCGAGGTAATATCTAAAGAATATATTCATCATGTACATAAATATTGACGGATCATTAGCGAGTCTGAAAGACATTATTATGAATTCATAATGCATGTGTCTTGTATGAAAAGGAGTCTTGTGGATATCCTCCTACTTCAGACTTACTTGTTAATATCCCGACCGTAGATCCACCTTTGAGAAGTATTGTGCTCCATGTATCCAATCGAACAATTGTTCAATTCATGTCATAAGATACAAGTTCTTTATCTGTATTTTATTGAGATCATGATAATTAATGCAAATGCATATTGACCCATCCTTCTCCTTGACAAAGAGGAATGGTGAACCCCATGGTGAAGCACGTGGGTTTATAAACACATTATCCATATTCCCATGTAGTTGTTTCTTCAGCTCATCAAGCTCCAAAAAAAATCCGTTCTATATAGAGTATTTGTTATTGGAAATTCCCTAGGTATGAGATCAATTAATAATTAAACATCTCTTCATGGATGAAGACCAGGTAATTTCTCGGGAAACACTTCAGCGAATTCCCTCACCATAGGCATGTCTTAAAGGATGGCTTCTTCGTTAGACTCAATCATATGAGAAGGATATGCATGATTATATGGAATTAATATCCATTCTTGAGATGATGGTGCAAAAGAAGATTCATCCTCCTCCTTGCACTTGAACAAAATCGGAGGTCGATTCACCATATGGAGAGTGATTTACCTCTCATATCAAATTATTTTATCTCTATATAAGGAAATCCTATCCATGTCAAGAATCGCATAAAATTATACTTGAGAGAGTATGAAGAGTTTATTCGGGAAGTTAAATCAAAAAATTATGAAAGGGGATGAGTTATATTCATGTAATTCAATGATTACATCATTTTTTGTTCTCACCAACATCTTTACATCCATGATTTGTGGTGTTGTTGGGATCATTCTACTAACACTTTTGAGATAGAAAAGTATTCATAGAACCAGAATAAAAAATTATGTTCGCTATTCTTGAATTAATAACTAGTGTACCTATCACCACTTCATTTTTGGGCATCACATCAGAGGTTGTGATGGAAAAAGGTCGCTCTTGCATCCTTGGAGGTTGTTGTTAGCCACTGAAATCCCTTGTCTTAGGGCACTGTTTTGAAAATTTACAAGGGTTCATGTAGTTGAAGAGATGAAAAATGCATTGAGGGTCGAACAGAGCATTCCACTCCTATGTCGCAGCCGTGGGTTTTCCCTATGGGTAGTTAATGGATAAGTTCCCTTATCTTCCACACCTAAAGCATTTCCCCTTTTCCTTCTAGAAATTTTTAGGGTGGTTCTTTCCACACCATTGGATAGTGAGTACTAGATTTTCATAGCACCATAGGACTTAACCATCAGACGACCAAAATTAAAGTCCTCCATACCCTTCTTATCCCCATGATAACCCCAGATTCACTGATCTCCATTTTGACTTTGAGGTAACATCGGAGAATTTCATCATATCTCTCAAAGTCACGGATCGCTAGGTATTTTGTAGGCTCGGTTTTAGGCTCCCAAATAAGAGTTAAAACTTCCATTCGGGGGTAACGACATAGTCAGAGGAATATCATTCTATCCTTGTGATGTTTTCCTCATACGGTTTAATGGATTCGATGACATTTTTCTTGAGGGAATGGAATTCCATTTCGATCTTATGTCATAGGGTGCGAGGGAAATATTTATCTAAACACATTTTCAAGAAATATTTCAATTACAACGCCTCAATATATTGTTCAAGATTTGTATTTATGATAAATGTCCACCATTGATCAGTGTCTCCCTCCAGATGATAAGAACTTAGACGAAACATCTCTTGTTGATAACATTCAAGGATGTAGAAGACCTTTTCAATGGAGTTTATCCATTGTTCAACAATTGAGGGATCGGAAGATCCATTCAAATATGAGGCCTATGTCTCAGGAAGTTCACGATTGCGACCTGTTATTATTTAAGGGGGTTTAATGTTCATATTGACCCATGTTTCTATTAAAAATAGGAGTAACCTGAGAGATTATACTGACAATGTTTTTAATTCCTTCTCCCATCAGATTGGGAATCTAATTACAATAGTCATCACGTTGATCTTCACATAGGTGGTTAGCCCGATTCCACCTATTACTGTCCATTTTCTGGAATAAAAGGAAATTTAGGGTTAAAACATAAAGGGTAATCCAATGAAAAAAATGGATGACTTATAAATTAATTTCATTCCCTTATCTTGTGAATTTATGGCCATCAATCTATGTTATCCATGATCTACATCCCAATATATATTATTTGGGGAATTTTTTATTCACATAAAATTGTTCCTACTAAGCTTATGAATTTACCAAAGCATACCCCCTTGGAGTTTCGTAACCAAGAATGCAATAAGTCCTGTTATCATGCACCAGTACTCGTTCAAGTCTAGCTCAAAGTACTATTTTTGGGTTTTACCCAAAGATACATCTGAGCCATTGCCGCCTCTACCATCTCGTATCTAGATGAGAATGTATTTTACTGATAAAAAATTACTCAATACTCAAAAAATTAGGGATGTTTTTATTATACATTGTTTTATATATAATTCTTTCCCTAGGTATTTCTAATCATAATCTTGAAAATAACTAAACATACCCTATGATACCAACTATAACTACCCTTCTCTTTATTTCACACATAAACATAATTTATTACATAAAATCTTCACTGGATACAAAATAATAGGTCAACAGGTCTATTATATTTTGGGATTATAAAAATTACATAAAAACATAAAACATGAAATACACATATTTATTGAAAACCACTTTTACTTGACCACCGTCATTGCTTCATACTTAGCATTGCATGGGATAAGCTAAGAACATGCATAGAAAGGGTGATCTATAAAGCCCAATAAGGGAGTAAAAAAAGCATAGCATGAAGAATATAGTATATGTTAGAAAATACCCATATTAATGGATCATAATAGAGACATGAAATTAAATTCATGATATATCATGATTATCATAACATGGAAATGTGAAAACATCATTTAACATGATATTTTCATGAACCAATGCTCATTTCACATGGAGCCTATGTAAAACCTTATTGCACTTGAATTATGATAACTAATCCCTCATTGAACATCACATATCATGATACTATTCTTTACCCAATGCATTGAAGAACTATCAGGACGCACCCTTCTTAATCATTTCATTTCATTCATAGGTGTGCCACAAGGAACATTTAACATGGATTCATTAAAAATCATCATTTATTCCATGATAAAGGAATATGGGATTCATACATTAAACTCTATAATCAATAATAACATGCTCAGAATGGTGAATACCCTTGATAGGGAAATGGGCATGGTATTCACTACACAATGTCATTGGCATTGAAAATCACGGTGTTATTTCAGCAGCATCACAGCGTTACATAATAATTCATTAAAACTTTTGATGAGTGAGAAATGGGTGTATCGTAATATTTACATGAAATGGACATTAAGGGGGTCATATTGATACATGGACCAATATATTTAATCTAACTTATATTTAGAAAACAAAATAATTTTTTGAATGTAGATGTGGAGAGAGAAATCTATTACTAAATTTGGGAATGGTAACAGGGGTACATGGGAGGAATTAATGATAGAGAAAGAGGTCTATAATCATTCAAACATAAGGAGGTAAGTATTGGGGAAGTGAGAAATCATACCCCCTGATTTTTAATTGAAACGACAAGGGTATATCAACATAAAGAGTCTTGTACAAAAAAATGAGAGAGGATGAAATACCATACGTGGAAGTTTGATCCCAAACGCTTGGGAGGGGCTTGGGAGTGGATTTATGGGACATGGGACCACCTTGGGAGGATTTTATAGAGTGGGGGTAGGGTAGGGATATTCTCCAAGGATTTTTAGTGAAGAGAAGTGGTAGCTTGGGTGGATTTATTTTGGAAAAGAGATGGAATTCGTTTTTATTTAGGTTTGGGACAGTACACATTAAACTAATCAAAACCACAAACCAACCCATGGGGTTTTCCCATGGTTTTTGTCAATGGGGAGTGGAAAACATTACTTTTTTTAGTCCAATGGCCGAACTTATTAAAATATTAGGCTTTCTTATGTGTAGGTGATTCACACTCTCAAGGAAATCATTTTAAAATGTTAAACTGTTTTATAAGTCTTGGAGGGTCCACTAAAGAAGCATATAATTAATCAAACATATCTAAAATCTCATTTTTAAAGGTAAAACATAAATTTTAAGAAAATATATTTTATATTATTTTATTATATCACTTTTAGGAAATTATTATGTCATAAAACACATTATATATTTAAAAGTATAGAACATTTACCCAAAAATTATATTGTCTTGGAAAATTATGAAAATTTCACTATTGGATAATTTTGACATCCTGATTCCAAAAATAATATTAATTTTATCTAAATAATTTTTTAAATATTTTAATTTTTACTTTTAACATAAAACCTCACATTAATAAAAAATTCAAGGGGTTCGAAAAACATAGCTTTCAAACCTTAATAAAAATTACAATTGTATTCATAAATATTATATGATCATTTATATTTAATAAAATTTAATTTAGTAATAGTATTTTATTAAATTATTATTTAAATAAAAAATACTATAATTAATGAAAATATATTTATTAATTTAATATTAATTATAAAATAATATTTTTTACTTTAAAAACTATATACAAAGTAACAATAATAAAATGAATGTCTGTTCTTTATTATATGTTAAAATAATACTCATAATCATAGTGATATGGTCTTGTGACATAACCCCTTATAAAACTTACATAATACCTATGGGAATGGTGTGCGTTGGTGATAGACTATTGGGGTAGCTATGATTACATCACTCGGGTGGTAATCTATATTAACTTCCACTTCTCGTGTTGGAGGTTCTTTTTAAACATAATGTGTTGAAGCTCAGTTTTGGCTTGGTCAAGAGAGAAGAGAAATGATAACTACTCCTTTCCAAGATCTAAAAATTGGGATTTGTAAGGAGAAATTCTACTAGATGAGTTCATCACATCCTCTATCTAAGTAATTTGGATTTGGTAAAGCCCTATATTTATACAAATCATGTGATCACTTTTCAATTTCTATATGCGCAATGATAATAATTCTTAATGCTATTTTTAAATCCAAAAACATAAAACCAAGGAAGTTCATATTTTATATATCCATTTTACATAATAATACCTATAATTAGATCAAGAGAAATATTCATTAATAAATGTTTGGGTTGTTACAACACTCATTGTTTATTGTATCAATCTACTTCCATAAATTAGAAACTATTTATATAATACAAAGAAATCATTGAACATTACAAAAGAATACAAATTATTCAGTATAAGACCTTGAATTAAACACAATAACAACATTGAGAAACCATATCTTCAACCATTTCTGGTTGACTCAATGCCATCATAGATTAAAATTCACATAATAACACATCTGGTATCCCATTCCCTAATCAACATCCTCACACATGCACCCAATGTCAAAATCATAAACTTGGTAATCCCCTCCCATCATTGTTAATATAACAGGAACCATATTCCACCATCACCTCCTCAATCATCCCTACACAAACTCCAACTATACAAGGTTATCATTAAGACCCATAAAGGATCTAAATGAATATATCTTAAATACATATTATTTTAATTAGTTTAAACATAATTTAAAAAGAAATTATTGCCAATATAGGAAACACATTCAAGTATTTATCAAAAAAATGTTGGGCTCTCTTAGCCCTAACTCCATGATTTAAAAAATCATAAATTTTTTTTAGCAGTCTGTAAATAATTTTTTATTCGATCAATTTATATTAACAACTCTAGACTTATAAATTATCAAGGATATATATTATTAATATTATCTTGGGTTCTACCTTAAGCTTCGATTTTATTTATATTTTCATTCTAGATGATCATTATTTAAATATTTTTAATGTCATATAGAAAATTCATTTCTTGAATGAAGTTGTTTTCAATCATACATGAATATCATCAATGTTTAAAAACATAATAATGGATAAAAAGTTGTCTACTAAATCTAAAAGTAAAAAAATAAATTTCAAAAATAGATGATCACCTGTCTGAAATATTTTAAAAATGAATATAAATATTACAACATGTAATAATGTTTCAATTTCAATAATTTAGTATAATAACGTGATTATAGTCTCTAAGAATAATTAATGTTCTACAAATGAAATTTTATTTATTAATTAAATAATAAAAATAATAAAAAATATTATAATTTATATTTTAATATTCAAATTTACGAAATTATTGAATAATTCTCCTTAATAATATTTATTTATTTTAAATTAGGTTGTACCATTATTTATTTCTCCCTCTCTTGGATTATTTTATAGTAAATATCATTCCTCTAGTATATTCTAGTTCTTAATGTCTTGTTCTTATTTATCACCATTGTTTAAATTACTATATATATTATTTAATCTGTGGAATCATTTATAAATTTTAATAAAAAATTATTTATCATCGACATGAAATATTATTTCTAAATTAATTTAGGAATTTTTAGAAAAAAAATAAAACCATTACCTTTATGTAGTAAATTTGTTTTTGATTTGTTGAAATACTAATACCAAATTAAATTTAATGCAATAAATTCTAGTTTTGTAAGAATTACATAATCTACCTAATAAATTCTTCTTCCATTAAAAAAGTATATAATTAATATAATTTTATTATCATTTAAAAAATTACACAGTACATGTTTTATCCTCAGTAGAATATTCATTATTCATGTAATTATTTCCTATACTACTAAATCATTATGGTTAATCACATCCAATTAAGAAAATAAGATAAAACATGGTATATCACATTTTTCACATTAAATAAAGATAATTTATAGATCTTATACCTAGAAGAATTAATTTTCCATGCTGAAAAAAATATCTTGGAGAGGATGATGAATTCGGAATGGGAAATGGAAGAGAATCCAGAGATGAACTTGTAGTTTGATTGATGCTCCTAGAAGATGGGGTTTAGACCACCCAAACATTGAAGGAATTGAGATAGTCTCAAATTAAGGTTGTAAAATTATTTGTAATATTTAAAAATATCCCTCCATGGAAACATTATTATATCCATTGATGTTTCCATTTGATTTTTGTCTCACCCTTTTTAAATATCTCTTCATATTAATAATGTCAATAATTTCATTTGAAAGCCTACATTAATTTAAAACTACAATTTTACATAATAATTCCCAATAATTCATGTATAATGTACATTAATAAATGATATACGGGAAAAATATGGCCATATAAGATGTAAAACAGTACCCAAACAGAACTCTTATATGTTGTGTAAGGATAATAGGGTTTTACTGTTACACCATAACCTACTATGATGTAGGTAAGCTCTTAACCTTACATAGTCTTCCAAAAAAACCCTTATACACTTACATAGATGTGAAATCACTTTACCTAAGCCTAATAAATTCAACATTTCCCTTACATAAGTATTTTAAATCTCAGATTAACCATGTACAACTTAAGAGCTGAACGTTATGTGAGTCAATATACTTACATCTGTTCCTAGATTCCCTTATATAATATTCATTCTATAATTATGTTAAAAATAAGATATTGAGGTTACCCTTATGCAACCTGTGGAGGTATATTTATGAAACTCTTGGAATCAGGGTGTTACCTTTAGCATCTTCTAAATTTCAATGATAAACTTAAAAAATCCTATTTAAATCTAAGCTTAGATTTATGAATTGTTATGAAAACCAATGAATTAAATTGTACAAGAAGTATAAACCACCATTTACCTTCATTTAAGTCATTGAAAATAATAAGAACTCTTATGAACCCCATTACAAATATGTTACTCAAATTTACAAGATTGGATATTTTTTTGTCAAAAAATAACCTTAATATAATAATTTTTATAATTTAAAATTTTATAAATAACTAAGAGAAATATTTATTATCACTTATATAATTATAAAGATTATATATATATATATAATAGAAGTAATTTAAAAACAACCAAATTATTTTTTTAAAAAACTTTTAACACATTGAAATTATATCCATAAAATGAAAAACCATTTTTATAGATCATTAATAATTTATAGAATAATTTAAAAACAAAATCTATGTTTATGAAATTTCACTTGAACCATTGTACATCCCAAAATTAAAATGGAAGATCTCATTAATATCTATATACTTATATTAAATACCTCTCAATAAATTTTAACAGCTGATAATTTATGAAAAACTAGGAAGTAGAGGGAAGGGATGGTGAATAAATCATCCACCTCAAGAGATAACTCTCAATGTTTTCCCTATATTGGAACAAACAAAATCCAAGAGGAACAATGTGTATATCCACACAAAACATTAAAACAAACCCCCATGGGAGATACCTCTCAGACAAGAGAAAGTACATTAATTTTATATAACATCATGGGAGAAATAGTCACATATATCAAATGAGATCAATTACTTCAACCTAATAAAATCAATAATTAAACAACATTAAATAAAGATCATGAATTTTTGCCTCTTATTTCATAGTTTGGTCACATTAATGGAGGAAAAATTTAGTAAAATAACCTAGAAAACAAGGAATATCTGATCAACCCAACATAATAGATGGAAACACCTTCAAAAAAACACATCACATTAATTTAAATATATGTTGTAAACAATGTTTGGGAGAAAAAACCTACGTCCACATATTTTCAATAATTTTCTTTAGGTATTATTTCAAATCGATACCTGAAAATTATTTATTTTCATTAATCAATAAAGTATGCGTAATCTATAAAAATTTGGATCATTCATAATTTATAGATATACAAATATATTCTACATAAAAAAATTAATTACATCATCATTGTTAAGGATTAAAAAACATATACATGTTTTCAAAATAATCATTTCTTACTATATATGTACCCAAACAATTCACATTCAAACACATTAAATTTTAAACCAGGGTGATAAAAACATTTCACCAAGTATCTTGTGTTTATAGAATGGATGGTCAAGAAATATTCAAATGAAAAAATATAATCATTCTTTTTAACAAGGTTTTTATCAAAATCGCATTTGAATAAATAATTTCAATAAATTTGAAATCCTATGTCAAAAAAATAAATAATCAGGGAAGAATATAAATTATTTAATTAAGAAAACATATTATCACAAAAATATTATTCCAAGAAGGAATCACTGAATATCATTATTCAATATGAATAAAACCTAATGTTTTTCAATTATCTATATAAAATTTCCTTTTATTAAAAAATTTCACATTTAACATGAGTTCTGTGATAACTCATAAAATTTAAATGCTTTCAAAGAATTACTTTTATTGAACAAAATATCTCTAAATTACTCTTTACAAAATTAAAATTAAAATTAATTCACATAACTTCTAAATCATAATATGAAATATATCATAAGAATAACTTAATTTTGATTAATTCAATATTTTCTAGATTTAAAAAAATTAATTTTTTAAAAAATCGTTATTCACCATGCTCATCGACATAAAAATCCACAAAGGATATAATGCCTAAATTTATATTTCCCAATTACTGTGGGTGAATTCTATTATTCTATGTCATTTATATTAACATTACATAAAATTTATCAATTATGACTTATACAAATAATAATAGAGCCTCCACATAGATTCAATTCATAGGAAATCATCCATCAAACCCCGATATTATCTAATTTAGGTGGCAGTGACTCTCCTGCATGGTTTTAAAATGTTTAATAATTTAACACATCATCAAATGTGATTTTTCTACACTGTTCATATTCCCAATAAAATTTCATATGTTAATAGTTTGTTAAAAATCTATTATGGGGATTTAAGAACATAATGACAAACCAATGTCATAAATAATTCTACATACACGACCCACTTCATAGAAGAATTAAATTCACAATATAGATAGTAGTAAATAAAAAATAATATTGAAATAAATTAAAGTAAAAATTACTATATTCTTCTTTATCAAACTAGGGCCAATATCATTAGGAAAAAATGAAGAGTATATTGATTAAAATCATATAAGACATATAATAACACTTTCCACATACAGAATATCAACCAAATCGGGTTAGAAGAAGGAGTAAAGGATGGACATAATGATTACAGTCCAACCCCCATACCAAACATAGCCCTATGGAGAGAGTAAAATAATAAAATAAATATTGTTTGAGAAATTAATTTTCCCAAACCACATCTTCATAATAACAGTAGGCTACTTGACCGATTTATTCCTAATATATTTAAAAGAAAGTGGTATGGGGTTAGAATTGAAAGGGTTAAAGGGATAAAAAATATCATATATCAACGTTTTATTATGTTGGATTAAATTTAAAAACTATAAATTTTATCATATATTAATTATGAAGGTACAGAAAATAATCTATGATAATAATCCTTATTATTCACTTTAATATATAATAATCGAAGGGTTTTATTTTCAAAAGTAAAATTCAACAGCCACACCACAAAATAGTAGTATATCTCACGAATCTTATAATAGATGGAAAATAACATAGATTCGTAATAAACTTCTCTTGGGTTCTAATAATGAATCTAGGAATGAAATATGATCTCATACAACACCCCATAAAATATCCATAACCTTATAAACTCTGACAAAATGGAACCACCACTTTCATCCTTATAATGAACCAAAATTTTCATTCACATAAATAAAATCTTAATACATTAATATCAAGTACATAATATAATTATCCACACTAGAAAAATGTATTTATAGTTACTTTGAAAACATGGAAATATAAAAAACTGGATGACCAAAATAACAACATTGTCTTTAATTATGTTTATCATAAATAGAACCTTTAAAAGAAAATTCATATTTAGTAACTTTTTTCATAACTAAGGGAAAAGAAATATAATAAATGGAGTGATCATATGCACTTTAATGGTAAAAAGGTATGTTTTAATCTTCAATTGAGAATAACATGAATATAATTGTTTGAGAATATGGTCATTACATTTGAAAATCATACCCTATGCATCATTGATTATAATTCAGAGGCACTACATAATTTGTTGGAGTTCATAAGACATGAATAATATATCAATAAAATAACATGAGAAATGAGATCATAACAAAGGAATAAGACCTATGTTTTCAGCATACACATATGCATGTATTATAATTTCCTTGGAATTCAAGGATCAATTATGAGACTATCATAGGTTAATAGAATCAGTCCAAAATATAATCATAGTAATCAAAATTCTCACAAAAGATAATCATGGTGAAAATTTTCCATAACTAAACTGGGTGAACTCCCATTACATCCATGTTGTTCTCAATAAATATCAATATTTACCCAAAGCATTTAAGTGAGACAGAGGTCCCACCCATTTCTAGATATAACATTTCCTTAATATTTGGTAATAACCTAACCACCATCCTTAGTTATAACATATCCACTCTCATTAGAAAAAATATAACAACCATTCTGGGTTGTAACGTAAACACTGGGATTTTTTATAATGTAACATCCATCCTTATTTATAGAATAACAACTATCAAAATAATGGGAAAAAATTTATTCTCCAAAATATCATATAACATTAATTTTATTAACATTTTATTAACCCAGAAAATAAAATTAGTTTTAAAAACATATCATCAATACACTATAGTATAAACCATGAAAAATAAATGGGTTTCAAAAAAATATCATAAAAATAAAACTTAGCCCTCAAAAGAAAGTCTAATAATTTTATAATTGGATCGTATCCCCATTAAATCATAATCAAAATCAAATCATGTTATCACATTTGATAAATCCTTTCAAATATAAGTTATATATTTCATGTGGAGTAAACCCAATCCTTTTTGAAAATAAAATTTAAAATAGAAATATTAACCCAGTTTTATGGAAAAATAGAGTTTTGAAGAACCTTAAAGACATGTTAAGTAAACATTAAGACATATAGAGTTTATAATAGTCTGAAATTTTATTTATTCTGTATTGGTAAATAAAAAAATAGTTTCTTTTTTTTAGAAAAATAAAAAACTTAAATCATATGGAAAATTACGTGAAGATTTAGTTTGAACCATTTTTTTAAAATTGTACAACAATAATATTTTTTATAAAAAATATTTAATTTTATTAAAAAAAACATTCCTCAAAAATTATAATATTATAATTTGTAATTAAATGGTTTTCTGACTAAAAAGTGAAATAAATTCGATTTTCCTTAAAAACAATTTTGGATCTCATTAGTACTTAATATGAGAAATATGAATGGAAAATTTGTATTTTCAAGAAATTAACCAATTATAACCAAACACATAAGTTTCATGAGAGTTAGATCATAATATTTCATCATGTAATTCTTTATCATAAACAATTTTGATGATCAATAAGATTATGACATAAAAAAATACCACTTTGGTGTCATTTGAATAATATGTACAATGAAATAATGAACCCAAAATAGATAATAAAATCCATATAAAATTTATAAAAATAATAATAAAAAACATTGATGGTATTATATAAACCACATAAAATAAACATTTGGTGTATAGGGAATGTATCCAATAGAAATAAAAGTGAAACATAAATACATTACCTTGGGTCTCACATCTTTCATACGCATTGGAACCTTCTATATAATAAATATATATTTATTATACATCAATTAAATAATAATATTAATATATAAAATTACATATATTATTAATTTATTACCTTTTATCACCCATTTTGTAACACTTCATTATTAAAATTAATTTTCTAGGTAATATCAAAATGTTTCATCTGTTCTGGTTTGGTATTTTTGGTACTTTTATTTTTAGCATATTTCCATAATCAATATAATTTTTATAATGACATAAATATCATAAATATTAATTATATACATGTTAATATTCATTCCTAAATGTGGAGATATAAAAAAAACTACATTATTTATAAAGTGGTACTGCCAAATGTAAGCATGAATGTTGTTTTCTTATTATCAGAAGATAGAGAAAAAAAGAGGTAAATAATAAATCATCATTAAAAAATCATTGAAATATAATATATATTATATATATTCACTAAATTCATCTCTATTATCATCAATATAAAATATAATTGAAAAATTGAATCACAATGCTTTATGGAGGTAGTAGTTCAGGGATACACATGATCGACGGTATCATTTTTCAATGGTTAGGGAGGTAACAATGTATATATTATATTATAATTCCATAATTATAATAATTCATTAGTATTATATAGAATTTTTAAACCCATCATAATACCCAGCCATTACATAAGTTTAAGAAAAATGAATTGTATCGCTATGTGGAGACCATAAGTCGTACGTACGCATTAGAAAACAGTTCACATCCATTTGATGGAGAGAGAATGAATAATGGGATTTTCTTAATAATAATAATAATAATAATAATAATAATTTAGTATATTTAGTATAATAAAATTATTATTTTATGAATAATATGACATTATTTTATGTGGTACAATAATAAATAAAAATAATTTAATCATTTAAGGTGATTTCATATTATTCGATATAACTCCTTTAGATCTTCTATTAAGGGTTCTTGGTTTGGACTTTTGGGAAGATAATAACCTATATAATGTGTCCATGGGATTAGATAAGATACTTTTTATGATATTTCTTAATATGTAAGTCTCAATGTGGAGTGAAGAATAGAAAGGATTGCATCCCATTTATAACTAACGGAAGGGGCATCCTTGGAATACCACAAAAAAATTAAAATAGATTAAAGGAATTATCATGAATATTGGTTCCAAATAAACTATAAATGGGTATGTTTTGAAAAAGAATCACTATATTATCCCCATTATCGTATTTAAATTTTTCTTTATTTTTATGTAATTCAGTAAAATAGTATTTTTATAAAATATAAGTATATCCAATTTAGACACTATTAATATTATTTTATTTATAATAAATATTTAATTATTTTAAATTGAAATACGGGTTTTTTAAATAATTATAATATTTTATATTCATATAATTTTTTTCACACATCAAATCACTCAAATTCATGTATTTTTTAATAATTTTACAATCATTTGTTATATTTTTCATTAATAGAAGAAATACTGCATTTATGTTGCAAAAGAATTTAAGGTCATTATATAATTACTATAAATTTAAAAAAAAATTATATAATTAAAATAATCTGATTATTCTAAAAGTAGACACTTGTATACATTCATAACATTATTTTTACCCTTTTTGGACACATTATATATATTTAAAACTATGTCATTGAAATTTTCTAACATTATCTAATTTAAATATTATATAAGTCTTTTACATTGAAATGTGTTTTTTAAAATACTCAATATTGTGGATAATGGTATAAGGATAAAATTCCCTTCATTCATTGACATTTTTTATGAAAATTATGTCATGATCACTCATTTTTATCGTAAATTAACCTGATTTACCCTTTATCGATGTGATAAATTTTTCCATGGATAATTTTCACATTGATAATAAATAAAATAGACTTATTTTAAAAATGTTAACGTCATGATTCCAAGTATGGAATTAATTTTATCAAATTCAATAAATATTACTTCCATTAATTATTCTGAAAACAAACAAGACAAACCAATGAAACCTGGTTTCTAAAAAATGCATTTTATGCATAATACAAGGTTTATTCATATAATATATTTATTAAATTATTAAAAAATGTTACATTTTTTTTTTGAATATACCTTATATATATTTATCTCTGAAAAAATCACCATTAGCGAATAATTTATTTTAATCAGAAAAAATTACATTGTGTGAACAATTCAATTAAAAAAATTATTTTTATTTTAAATTATTATTTATTATCATTTATAATAAAATGATAAATATAAATTAATATTATAAATATGTTCCCATACATTATTTATAAGTTATTTATTTATATTCACAACCTCCAATCCAATGGCTTTTCTATAACATTCACTTTTAGTAGCAATATATTTAAATTATATTTCACTTTATTTAGACATTCTGTTTCATATAACAGAAGCCCTTAATAAATTGAAATAATTAAAAATATACAAAAAATTATTTTGGTTTTAACTTTGAACCACCATAAATTTAACGTTTCTATCAAAAAATTTCACTCTTATAAAAAAAGTGTATATCACTATTTCATTGCATCCCCAATTTCTCATGTATCTTCGTTGAATTTGGGATTTCTCTATAATACATTCACTAGGGGAATATCCTTTTCCAATAGAAAATTATTCCCACTCTAAAATATTTCAATTTTTTTTTATCATAATAAAAATCATGTTCTAGTTGTAAAACCTCTAAGTTTAGTACACATGATGGATCATGTTTTTACTTCCTTAGCATACATACATGGAATGTGTTGTTAACTAAACGGATGTTCAATAAAACTTCCAAGAGAAAACAAAACATCCATACTTGATCATGATTATTTAAAGGGATAGTAAACCTTGGCCTCGGTTTTAATTTTTTTCCAAATATCATAACATTTTTCCATGTATAATTTCTCAATAAAAACATTCCCACATATATCAAATTCCAGGTGACATTGATGACAGTCTGTATAACCTTTCTTTCAACTCTGGTCTCCCTTGATGTGTTTTTTAATGAATATGAAATTCTCTATCATTTCATATACTATCTAATGTTCTAATAGCTTTCATCCAATATCATCAATTTATGTTGGAGGTCTACACATAAAATCATAGAGGTATTCATAATGATCCATCTCGATTCTTTATTGAAATTGATAATTTTATAAAACTCAACATGGAGTTATTGTTTATCCCAAAAACAATTTAAATCCATAGAACAATATTATAACAAAACATATAGGTTTTGAGATGTTATCATATAATAGCCTTATATTATAGGATAATACACAATGAAAAAGCTCAAATATGTTCCCAGATCATGTTGAATAAATTGCCAGAATTTAGATGAAAAACAAATATCCTAATATGAAAGAATAGAACTCGGTGAATTGTTCTAACATTATAAGGTAATCAATAATAAGAAAAATGGTATTATTCCCTTTATATGTTTATGGGAAATTTATCATAAAATAAATGAGGGTATTTCCCATTTCCATTTTGGTATGGGTACTGGTTGTAACATTATCATAGACTTTTATCTATTATTATGTACATTTTTTAATACCAACATTTGAGATTCAACTTTTGAATATTTTTATTTCTATTTTCCCCTCAGATATACTCTCCTATATATCTATACATCTCTATACCTCCATGACTAATTTATTATTATGAACTGATATCATCATCTAGTAACCCCTTCTTCAAATAGGGTTTGGTAGAAATAGATACATGATTCTTGAAACCTATAATTCCATTACAAACAAGGTTAATTTTAGTAACATTTCTCACCTTATTATGTACTTCCATATATTATTTATGCACTTGTTTAATCATCACATAAATATATGGTTGACCACTCATTTGATAAAGATATTCTTTATCCCCTTCAATCATGATTTCATGACATTTACTTTAAAAATCCAAAAAATAGATATTTTGAGATCCTCATCATAGATAATCTAGCATGATTCTTTCGTATCTAAGCCTCAATAACCTTCTTCCCTTTACCAAGATGGGGATGTATTGAACTTTTTGAATCATTATTAATCTCCTATCATTTTCATTGGTTTTTAATAAACTCTTTCTATGTGAAAATAAAATTCAGTAATTAGTGATCAGTATATATATCACACCATTATCTATAAAGATAATGTCTCCATATCTTTAATGAAAAATTACCACAACTAACTCTATATCATGAGTTGGGTAACTTTTTTCATGAAGTTTAATTTATCATAAATCATAAACCATCACCACATAATTTTTCAACATAAAACATATTAATCCATGTTTATGTGAATCACTATATATGAGAAACACTTCTCCATTATATGGTTACATTAGAAAAGGTATATTGACTAACCATCTACTCAGTTACATGAAATTTTCATCACACTCATCTGAACAATAGAACCTTCATCCTATTTGATATAACATGGTTAGTAGATTATATATTCATGATAAATTCTAAATAATCAATTTATAATATTCTATCGAACCAATAAAACCATGCATCTCACTCACATTTGATTATTTGATTCCTTAACCAAATATCTTGATAGAAGAATTCACACTGGATAAATTTTTTTTAATGTTTCTCAATCATTAGGGTCTTCAGTACAACTCTCAAATGATATCAATATCATTAATTTATATTAGATTATATAAGAATAAAATTTATAAATAATACCAAAAAACTAATCAATGTAATCTCTAAGGACTCTATTTATTAAATCTATGAAGGTAGCAGAGGCACTAGTAAGACCAAATGGAATCAGTATGAATTCACACTGTATATACCGTCTATGGAATGCTATAATTTTTACATCATCATTATTGAACCTCAATTTAGGATATCCAAAATAAATAACTATCGTATAAAATTATTTATCTCCACATAGTTGATCAGAAAAATAATCAATACAGGGTATATGATACTAGTTCCTCATATTTATTTTTTAGGTTCTTGATAATAAATGAATTTTTCCATTGAATCCTCATTATTATTAACAAAAACATTTAGTTTACCCCAATGGTGAGACACTTGTATAAATGAACCATTAATAAATATTATATTGTTGCTTTTCTTCGGTTCCTACAACATAATTGGGGCCATTCTATATACAGTCTATGAAATAGGTGAAGAAACTAGTATGAGTTCTAACAAGATATAAATTTAGAAATTTTGGTTCAAGAGAATGAAATTATTCAAGAAATACATAAAAAATCAGGCACAAATAACAGATCATTGATGTTGAGTTTCTATTTAATAATTATAAATAAGAACCAATTTGGAATATGAATTATGATAACCCTTGTATTTAATACACATTAACTCCAGATTTATTACATTAACTAGCACATAATACATCCCAAAACATCGTTAATGACAATTTATATGGTTATTTGGTATATAGAATGAAAATTGAACATGGGATACAATAAAATTATATGAAAAAACCCCCAACAAGAACTTATATTCCATTTATTTTTTAAAGCTACATGGGATAACATGGGGATGTGTATATGAAATGTGTGGTATAAAAAGCCTAGTAAGGGAATAAATAAATAATTATATAAGATAAATCAGGACATGTGATCCAATAGATATAATTAGATATCATAATATGGTTGATAATAATAATAATCCATAACAATGAAGGATGAAATAACTTGATATCATAAAGGCATCATAGGAATGTGGTGATAATTTTAAACATGACCCCATAAACATAGGTCATGTGTAATGACCATGACATCATAAAATGGTGGAAACATATCGTATAATGGATTAGGCTTAATCCCTAAACCCATACATAATTTTTAGTGGGACTAAAATATTACCAATTGTATTATAGTTCTATCTCGGTGCACCAATCATTTTCATATCATGTAAAATTTTAAATATGAGACATGAATCATACAACATAAATATTTATTTCATAAATTTTAGTGCCAACATCAATGAATGTGGGTTATAAACATGTAACTATCAAATAATTGTAGGATAGGTAAATATATATATATAAATACTCTTTAGTATAAATAATGATTGGTATTCAAAACAAAATATGTTTGTTATGGAAAAATAACAAGATAATTCAACAATTATAATATAGGAACATAAAGTTTCATGGGATGGATTAATGATAGGTAATGGTGTACCTAAAAACTTTTAAATAATATCTTTAGTAATAGGGATGTGTGAGAACATATATCTATATAAAAACAAAAACAAGGAATAACAAAATGGAGGTCCTTGAATAAAGTGGACAATGAGATGATCCCTTACATTGAGATCGAACTTCTAAAAGATTGGGATGGGATTATTGAGAACATTGGGGAACCTTTGGAGGCATCTAGTGAGTAAAACACATAATAATGTGATGCTAAAATTGGTTTCTTGAATAT
This sequence comes from Viscum album, assembly GCA_963277665.1. Classification (NCBI taxonomy): domain Eukaryota; kingdom Viridiplantae; phylum Streptophyta; class Magnoliopsida; order Santalales; family Viscaceae; genus Viscum; species Viscum album. The sequence continues at coordinate 1,911,665,706 of OY728133.1, forward strand.
AATAGGGAGTTGGATCAAATTATATAGAAAAAACAGTGGATATATTTATTAATTTCAAAACTTATGGTTTAGACTCTATGTGATAATTTAATCAAAACCACAAATAATCAAATGGGTTTTTATGATGGTTTTTGAAAAAGTGGAGTGATTTTAATTATTCTAAATTTATTATAAATGATCACATTATAATAAAACCATTTTTATGTGTAATTGAGTCATGTTTATAAATAATTGAGTTTAAAACAATAAAATATTATATAGATTTTGTAGGGTTTATTAAAAATTTATAAAATTATCAAAATAACCTAAAACACAATTATTTAAGGGGTTACATTATTTTTTCCATAGATATCATTTTTAGTATTTATTACATCACTTTTCTACTTTAATGGTGTCATAATATATACAATATGATTATACGATATTTAATTTTTATCCGAAAATTTGAATATCTTTAAAAATAATGAAAAATTGACTATTGGATAATTTCAAAGTTTTAATTAGAAAAATTAATATTCATTTTAATAAAATATTTCTCTAAATATGTGAAATTATAATTTTTAATTATTATCCATGTTTATTTAAAAATATCAGTTTAATTACAAAAATAGAATTATGACTATTTTTATATTTGACATCAAATAATTATACGATCATTCATATTAAAAAAATTATTTAATAAAAATATTCTATTAAAATATCATTTAATTAAAAATTAAGTAATTCAAAAGAATATTTTTAGGATAGCAACTATATATCTATAACAAATACAACTATTATTTTTTCATATCAAAATCTAAATTTTTAAATAACTCAATTTTTAATAATTTAAAAAGAAACCCTAAAAAGTAGAAAATATAATACATTTATTATAAAATTAAAATAGTGAAAATCACACTATTAGAGGCTAGATATATGACCCTTCAACGCACTAGTGAATTACCTATTGATAATCTGTGTAATAGTGAGAGTTTCATGGGGAAATTTATTGTACATGATTTGGGTCATAATCATGATGATCATGAATTTATCTAAAAAATAATTTCATTCATCTTTAGTTTCTGAATTTTCTTATAATTAATGAAGGGGAATTTCCTGGGATAATTTCTCCATCATAATGTTTGAAAATGGGCTTCATATGGTATGATTCAATTTGTCGAGGCAATCAAATCTTACATCTATTTCAATTAGACATCATCAGAATCTATTATATGTATTCACATGAACGTACACTTTAAAATAGATATATTATTAATGGATATGATTCATAGTTATCTTTTAAAACATAAGAGGCTATAAGATTCAAATATAGTGCATCTGTTTTCTATATCTACATTACATAATAAAATATTTGTTCAAATAATTGTATTTCATTAATAATTTAATGTGTCATAACATTATTCATCCATTTTGAAATTTATCCTTCGAAATTTTAAATTGATACATGATAGTAGATGAGGTTAATTTAGTTTTATCACCTCTTCCTATTCCAATATCACTTTCAAAAAATGTTGTTATTCCACATCACTTTGACCAAGTATGTAGACTTTTTTCAGAAAACATTGCCTCTATGATCTTAGATTTTAACCGGTATCTCTTCATATGAAATATTATTATTCAAAATTCAAAGCTCATAATTTAGTACAAGTGAGGGGTCTAGTTTGAAATTATTCCATAGGGATACATGGAGTACGTCATGTACATGAGATAGGTTAGGTAAAAGAGCCAGTTGATATTCCATAACTTTTTTGTGATATAGGATCTCAAAGGGGGAGGTGTAACTTGCACAAAACATTCCACTCTAACCATACCTCATGATATTATTCGATGGTGATATATGAAAGAACTCTTTTTTCACTAAACTCAAACTGTAGATAATTTTGGTGATTATATATATAGAATTTAGTCCACTATGTGTGAATTTCATATGATGTTGAATGGTTTGATCCTTTTTATCAAATATTGGACAAGATCATGTATCATAATCTTCCTCTCTCCAATGTCATACCAGTATGTTAGAGTTCAAAACCACTTCCCATAGAGATCCATAGAATTTTCCATTTGAATTATTGAATGCAAACTATTGTTATATGAGAAATCTAATTAGGGAAGGTATTGATTTAAATATACTTAGAAACCCATTGAACAATGTACTAGCATATCCTAAATAGTTTTAATTGTGTTTTTAAACTTTACATCCATCTAATGATGGTAAGAAGCACTAAACCACATCATTGTATTCAATAATTACTAAATGCACCTCTAGAACCTCAAGGTAAACATCAGATATTGATTCGATAAAATATGTAGTGGCACTCAAAATAGTCTAACAACTTCACTTATACATAACATGGTGAGTTGGTACGTACATAAATATTCCTTGATTTAAATGAAATGTTAATTCTTTTAACGTTGATAGAATATGACCCATTTAGAATTTTTTTCCCTTTTGGAGCCCTTGGGAGACCAATGAAAAAATATATGGTTATTTATTCCTTTTTCTGTACTGGTATAAGAAATGATTTCATCTATGCCTTATATATTTTTCATTCACCCTTTACATGATGTCATACCAAGAATCAATATAAGAAATTTTCTATTCCTCTATTCATTTTGTAACACTATATGTTTTTAATCCAATATCTATACATCTTAGTGCTTCCAGGATAAATAGAGAAGGATGATCTATGTGCATCATCCAAAAGTTTACACTTTGGTTTTTGTTTTTTATGGGAGGCGTATAAAGGCTCGAAACCCTAAAACTAAATCTTCAACAATGTTGAACTCTGAAATACTCATTTCATTATTTTGAAGTACCTCATCATGTTTTTTGGGAATCCTTAATTCTTTAATGAATTTATGGTTGACATGTTTTTTTAGTAACGTAGGATGAAAATCCTTTTTTTTCATTTCCTTCCTTTTCATCTGCATGAATATTGGATCCATTTCAATCCTTTCCATAAATAGGGTTGATGGACCATCTTTAAGCCTAGAATATTCTATTTTTTCTTCCTTCCCATGATGGTATTGTACTGGATAATCATAATATGTGACCATCTCTAAACAATATTGTAGGATCATATTAAGCTCTCTTTTTTGAATATATACTTTAGACTTTTATAATCCATTTATATGTCACACTTCTCCCCATAGGGATAAATCTTAAAATATACAATGGGAAGATTACTACAACCAATTTAGGATCTTAGGGTTTATACTTCTTCTCATGGATGATTAGTTAAAGGGAGATAGAGATTATCACTTTCTCATCATTCATGAGTGTCTTAACCCCTTTTTAATGAATCATCATAGATGAAAAATCCTTCCACGCTAGGGGGTAATGTGGGAATAGGTGTAGGGATTAGCCTCTACTTTACATCCTTAAATTGATCTTAATATTCAACTCCACAGGAAAACTTTTATCCCTTCAATGTAATCCTGATTTTTTGGATTTAAAATCATGAGAATATTCTCCCAAACAGATGATGATCCCAGATAATCTAGGGAACCAGTGGATTACCATCTCATATTAATGTTTGGGACATCCCATGATTACTTATGAATTTTAAGAGTCAATCATTATCCATTTTTTGGTAATAATATCCCCCCTTGAATGACATGTTATTCTACCAGAGATCACATTTAAGGTACTTTTCACATATCATTTCACTCTGAAATGTCTTTATTTTATTTTTAAAGTTATTCTCATTTTCCTATATACTCATGGTGTATATATAAATATCGTATCTGTAAATACTACAATAAATTCGTCATCTTAGTCCCTAACGACACTATTCATTAAAAACATGATGATTAATGGAGAATTGTTGTATCTAAATGTGGTCATTATGAACTCATAGTGCATTTACATTGTACGAAAAGTCCATGGGTTGACCATCCTTCATTGACTTTACTTGATTGTATCCTAACCTATGATCCACATTAGCGAGATTCTAGGCTCCACATAACTGATAAAACAATCCATAAATTCTTGTATGTTAATACTAGTTCTTTATCATGATATTTTTGAGCTCGTGATATTAAATACATAAGCATAATGAACCATCCTTCTTCATGAAGAAGTGGACTCGTGAACCACATTATGAATCAGATGTATATATAATCCATTTCACTAAATTCCCTAGTAGTTTCTTCTTTAGATACTTAAGTTCAAAAGGATCCCTTATCTATGTGGTCTTTTATATTTTTGAATCTGTGGGGATCCGATTTTTTGAGAACTCAACCTCACAACTTAGAGGATGACCATGAAACTTTTAGGGATACATATCAACATATTACAACACAATAGATATATCATGAAGGATGATCTTTTATATAGTTTAAATAATTTCATCAAGATATATTTCTCATAGTGATGTATTATCCGTGATTGAGATGATGATACCAAATAAGATTCATCATCCTCCTTTCACTGGTATAGAATTATTGTGGGACTCATGATACAGATGGTGATTTACTTATCTCTGAAATTTAGGTTGTAATTGGACAAGTAAATATTACCAATACAAATAATAACATCAATATCCACTAATTAGTGTATTAAAATGTTTTTTTCTATGTTCGTCCAAAAAATTTTAATAGGGGATGAGTTATATACTCGGGATGTGATAATTTCCCCATTTTACATTTTCACTAATAACTCTATCCCATTTCTGATGGTGGTGTTTGAAAGGTTCTTCTAAAATTGTCATATGTGAAAGAATTTATTGATAAAGAATAAAAAATATGTAAACTATCCTTAACTAAATAACTAGAATACATATCACCAGCTCATTTTCGGGAACCACCTCAGTAGTTATGATGGAATTTTCTCAACATTTCTTTCCATGCCTTTGAGGTTTTTTTCATTATTTATCATTGAAAACCCTTACCTTAGGTAATATATTCTCAGGGTGTCTTTTTTCCTTGGTTTGGAAGAATTATAAAAAACAATGAGGGTTGAAACTATCATTATTTATTAAATATAATTAGTATATTTCTCCCATCGATAATTTATAGCTTGGTTCCCTTCCATTCGACAACTAAAGCATTTCCTTGTCCCCTTTAGGAAATTTTTGACAATCTTCTTACAAAAGTTTTGTTAGGTGGGAAATCAGATTTTTTTCCAGTCAATATATTTCTACATCATACCACTAGAATGAAATTCAATTTTCTACATTTTATCCCCATAATAACCATGATATTCATTATTCCTCATTTTGACATTGTGGGAACATCGAACAATTTCTTCATTTCTGTCAATGTTCTGAATTTCTTATTATATTTATATACTCATATTTGTCCCACCAAAGAAGATTTCAAATTTACTTCTATGGGAAATGAAAATGATGATGCCACATCATGAAATCTTTGAAAAGTTTTCATTATATGCCCTGATGGATTCTTCATTATTTTTCTATTGGATAAGGAAGTTCCTCAAATTTTATTGTTGATGTGTGTGAGAAATTATTTACTAAAAAACAATTATAATTTTTTTAACTTCATTACTTCGATCGCCTCCTTGTTATTTTCATTATTGACCAATGTACCCCATTTACCATATTCTCCTTCCATATGATAAATTTCCCACACTACATTTTCTTACTCAAATAATTGAATTATGAGGAAGATCATCTCAACAAAGTTAATACATTTTTCTATGATTAAGGGATTGAAATATTGATAGGAAGTTTGAGGCCTTTGACATATAATGGTCTCAATTGATGAATTATATATCTTAGGGATATTTCTTCATTCCTACAAATTTATGTTTCACTTAAAAACAAAATTTGATTTAGTAATTATCATCATGAATCTCACAATTCCTGCTCCCATCAGTTTGGGAATCTTAATTTTACAGTCATTTCACTATCCCTCACATTGGTGGTTGGTTAGGTTTCTTCTACATACATTTAATGACTATAATAAAAAGAAAATGAGGGATCGTTATTTCTAATCTATTAAAAAAGTAAGTGAAAAAACAATAACATTAAAGGGACAACTCCCAAAAAATATGTATTATTTTACTTATGAACTTCATGGTTTTCCATCTAGTTTATCCACGATCAATTTACTAACATAAAATTGTATAAAAAATTTGTGTTCTCTTAATAATGTTTTGTAAGGCTATTTTATGTTTACCAATTAAAATCCACTAGGTGGACCAAACTATGCACAAATAAAGGAATTTTTTTAGGAACTGTAAGATGGTTGAGTCCTACTCAGTGTTCCACTTTGAATATTTTTACCCCATGTACATCTATGTCAAGGAAACATCCACTTGTAGTATCCATATAGGGATATAATTTATTAAAACCCACTTATTCAATATTTACAAATATTTAACGATGATTTCATATTTTTAGACTTATCCTTAAGGATTTTACTATATTTTTATAATCCAAATCCCCTGAATAACTATATATTCCAATGATAAAAACTATTACTACTCTTTTCTTTAATACAAATTTGTTCATAATTTAGTAAACAAAATCGCTTTTAATACTACAAATAAACCATGAATCCAAGTATATTTGGGTGATTATAGTGGTAGCATAAAATTTCAACCAGGGATTCAACAATATTATATGAAAATCTCCACCGCATGTGATTGTATTCCATGGATCTTCTAAAATAAAAAAGGAAACCTGAGGGGCATACATATGAATAGGGTGAGCTATAAAACCAATTAAATGATTAAACAAATAATAATATAGGGAAAATAAGTAGATACGACAAAATTCAAATATCAAGGTAACATTATATGTTTAGAATAATTGTCCACTTCAATAAATAATGATCGACTTGATATCATAAAAGAAACCATGGAATTTAGAGACATAGTTAAAAATGTAATCATAAAATAGGCCAAGGATTACTATAATGAAAACATAACATGGTTAAAAAAGTAATATTATGTATTTTTTTTACTCCCTAATCACATACAAGATGTCCCATGAGACTACAACATTCCCCAATTCATTGTATTTCTATTTATGAATACTAATTTTTTAAATTTTTTTCATATGAATGTGTGTTCCACGTGAATCATAAAACATAAATATATTTTTCACAAATTTTAATAACAAGATCAAGGATTTTTAGTTAAATACACATAATTCCTATATAAATTAATAATAGATACATCTATTTTAATTATCTATAGTGGATGTTAGGATGAGTATTCACAACAAAAATGTTTTCTATCAAAAATCACTAGATTACTTCGGAAGTATAATGAGTGTTTGTAAATGATTATGGGAGGGATTAATTAGAGTTAAATGGATCTATAAACACTTTATAATCAGAAGGTAATTTAATTATTTGTGTGAGGAAATTACCCAACTTTAAAACATGATTAAAAATGCATAACATATAGGATATCCAGAAGAAAAATGAGAATGAGTGGATCCCTCACCTTGAGGGGCGCTTTTAAAAGCTAGGGAGTGGCTTCTTTAGAAGATGGTAGAAACATTAGAGGTATATAGAGAAAAAAATTTATAGTAATTTCATGCTCCAAGATATTTTTGTGAATTTAAATAGGAGGCTATGTGGGTTTATATAGAAAAATATATGAGACTTATTTGTTAATTTCTGACCACAGGTTTTGGAATCTATATGAAAAAGTAATAAAAAACAAACCATACCATGTTTTTAACCATTTTTTCTTCTTAAGTGGAGTTTTTTAATTATTTTTTTATTCATTTTTCTTTTTAAAATTAGACACTAGTAATATGTGAATGAGTGATGTTTATAAAGAATTCATTTTAAAATTATAATATATAATATATATTTTGGAGGATTCGTTATGGATTTATAAAAAAATTTAAATTACTTGCAAACAATTTTTTTCAAAACGGGAACCATAATTTATTTAATGGATTCCATTTTTAGTATTTGTTAAATAAATTTTGGGCATTTATGATCTCATAGTACTTAAATTATGATTATATGGAATTAAATTTTCACCCAAAACTTCCACAATCTCAAAAAATTGTGAAAAAATCAATGTATTATAGTTTCGACCTGATTATTCCAAAAATAATATTTATTTAATCTATTTAATTATTTGAATATGAGAAATTACACTTTTTGATCAAAATTCTCATTTATTAAAAAATAATTGGTTTTTAGAAATAATGTTTGTTGACCGTTATTATATATGGTGTCATAAAATTATATAATCATTATTATTTAATAAATATTATAAAATAATAAAATTTTATTAAAATATCAATTAATTGAAAAACATATTATATTCATAAATTATGTGTCATATTCAAAAATATATCTCTCACTAAAATAGAGTTTTTGTTTCATCACATCAAATTGAAAATTTTTAACAAACTCAATATTTGATAATTTAAAAAGTACCACTAAAAAAGGGGAAAAATAATAATTTTTTTATAAAAATAAAATATAAAGATTCATACTATTATGGTCTCGATATATATTTATTTATTACACTAATGATCTCCCTATGGATAATGTTCAAGATGGTGGAATATTTTTTGGGTGGATTGATGTAGATTCTTTGGGTAATGATATAGATGAGCTCAAACATATCTCATAAAATGGTTTAATTAGTGCATTATTGATGTAATATCATCTAATTCTTGGTCTAGGGCAAAACCTAGTGATGTTATAACCCTCAAAAGATCTAATAAGTGGGCTTCCTAAGGTATAATTCTACTGTTCGATCCATTGATTCTTTTTTCTATATAAATTAGACTTTATCATGGTCCATAATATAAATCCACCTTTACAGTCATTGTATGATTGTTATATTAACAATGTATATGATTTATAATGGTATTTTAAAAGTAGGTAGGATATAAGAATCTAATGTAGTGTAAGATTTTTCTATAACTACATTACTTAATTAGAAAATTTTTCAAAGAAGGTAATTGCATTTATAAAAGTTTTTATCATTAAAGGAAAAAATACCCATATAATGGATATAATTTCAATCATAAGTTCATATTTATCGTCATATTGATAGATGATAATATGTTGATTTATAATATCAAACATGAATTCTCATCCATGAGAATTGAAGTCGGATTTATGTAAATAATTTTAATACATTCCAATCATAACATAAAACTCATACAAAGGGAGAATAAAATGGTTTTTAGGAAGCACATTACAACAAAATTCAACTAGATAAGAATAATAAACATCATATGTGATCATCATACCATTAGAGATTGTTTCTCCTAATTCAATATCTAATCATTGAGTTGGGACTATGATACCTTTACGAAATTATTTTCATAAAAATGAGTGGGTATATTTAGATTAAAATATGAAAATTGAAGTTTCTATAGGGGATGATAAGTGTATCTTTCAACACATTGCTGTTGTACCTGTTTTTAGAAATAGATATCACATCAAATTTACCTCTATCTCACATCATCAGTGGTTTTTGAAATCAATCAGCATTATTAACCTATGTATTTGGGAATTTGTTATCATAATTCCCATACTCCATGAATATAGTACACTATAGTGTGGGTGGTGTATTCATGGTAGATTTCATTAATATACCAAAACCCCCAATACTTGATCTGGTGATAAATCCCTAAAAATTAAATTTTTGGATTTGATACCGAAGAAGGTGAAATAATTTTCACCCATAAAAAAATATAGCATCTAAAAGAGATTTTAGATCACTAACATACCCAAGGACTGTTTAGATTTAGCATTTAAGATAATTACATCTAACTCAAATCAACATTAATTAATAGGAATCTTTTTATTAAAGATTTTCATCATCTCTTATTATACTAAACTTGTCTTATTTCACATTAGTTTATAAAAAAATTCATATGTAATCACTTTTAGAACTAATTAATTCAACATAATTATTTATAAATTAGGTAAAAGGAAACATAATAAGTTTGACCTCAAATTCTCAATAAAGGGAGACATAAGTGTTACTAATTTAATGACATTAATGAGTTTTAGAGGAGCATAAGGTAATAAAGACATAATCAGAGTGAATTAGAAAATCAAAAAATATCTCATTCTCATTAATTCTTGTATAATAACACATAAAAAATAGAAAAGTAATGTGTCATAAGAATAAATAATCATGATCCATATATTATCAATATTGGTCAACAAATAATTATAAACCCATGACAAGAAATTGAAATTATTTTTTCGATACTTGTACAACCATTTTAAAAAACCTTTGAAATTCTATTTAATCGGAATGATAATATGTTTTACGCCCAATATAATCGTTACCCAATGAATGATAGTGTTATCTAGGTCAACACATAGTATATGCTATCACATATTAACCAAGCAGTATCTCAGCCACCCCATCGTATAAAGGGTAACAGGAAAACATAGAGCTCTCTAGGCCACCCTATCATATAAGTTACAATTGGATAACCCAATTATGTCTATTCCACCATATAATATAAGTAGTAATAGTATAAACTACTGTTATTTGGGCTTCCCCATTATATAATATGTCTAAGAACCACAATATAAATAATGAATATATAAATTTTACAATAAAAATCATAAGAAATTAGTATTTTCAAGATAATTATTAGACCATGAGGTGAAATGGGTTTCATATAATTATATTTGAGACATAACTATAGCATGAAAATGAAATGGTTTTCATAATAATCACTTTGAAACGTGATTAACAATTAGAAACGAATTTGTTTTACTAATAATCCCTTTGAAACAATCATAATTCATATAGAGGTAGAATGAGGATGGTATCATTAAAAAATATTACCAATGTAGAATATGTGAATGACAAGGGTTGTTGAAATTGATAAATGGTAATACCATTAAAATATCATTACAAATTTCTTGAGGAAAATATACTTTTCATTTCAAATATCACTTTTTAAAACATAAAAAAATTAAAATCATTTTCATTGAAAATAAATTTGAAAAAAAAGAAAGAGAACCACCAAAAAATATAAAATAGTACTTCATCAAAATGGCCATTATAAATTGAAAAATAATTATTACAGAAATTTAGAAAATATTTTTTTATGTGGTGATCTTGGATGTAAACAGATTTCTTGATCGAAGAGAGAAATGAAGTTGGATTTTAATAAAATATTTTATCAATTATTTTAAATACCTTTGAGTGGAAAATAGGTCTATTAAATGAAAATATATATAATAACAAAAGGATAGGAGAATTAATGAAAATTATTGTGAGTTATATCCAAATATATCAATATTGGAGACTTAATCATCAACAATCCCGATAATCGATGAGATTGAAATACAAAACTACCACCACTTTGTTATCTTTAGATCATAGTCTCCATAAAAGGATAAGATTAAAATGAAAATATGATATAAGAATTATTAATAAATTCAGGATATTACATTTCAATGTGTCTATGTCAACACCTCATAGAAGAGGATAGGTTTCTATCATTACATATATCTAAAAGAAAGAAAATTGAGACAAAAATCTCATACTAATTTGGTAACTCCAAAATCGTAAATCACATTAATGATATATATAAAAATGGATCTGTAAGTAAATAAAAATTTGTGGGTATGAAACATAAACTACATTCATGGGTATCATATAATCCACATAGTAAAAATAACTTTTTTGTATGGCATATATCCCATAGAAATATTAGTGGGACAAGAAATCACATACCTTAAGTCTGATTCACCACACTGGTTATTTATATTCCTAATTAATAAACTTATATTTATACTTAATTTGTTTATAATAATTTAAATATTTCTTATAATTTTTATTTTAAATATTATCATATTAAATAAAATTACCCAATCAATTAACATTATAATGAATGTATTGACTATATTCATCTTATGTGTCAAAAATAAAATTAAATGGTTTTCTAAAATCATAGATGTAATTATTTAAAAATATCCAAAAATATATCATGAACTAATTATCTTATTTATACATAAATTTTAAATTTTAAACCCCATATGAAATATATTTATGAAAAATGAATAGTCATTATGATCATCGAGATGGTAGACCATATGTATGCATGAGAAATGTTTCTATTTTTTGAATTATACTTATACAAATAAGGTTAAGTGATTTTTTTTAATTAAATAACGATATTTATTTCAAAAATAAAATATTATTAAAATCTATATACATATATATATACAAATATTTTCATACAGTTGCAAAAAAATAATCACACCACTTCAAGGAGTCGGTAATCGACACATCCAAAAACGATACTGTAACTTTTTTTGTGAGTGAAAAGATATGAAATAAAATGTTATATTATAATTAAAGAATGAAGAATATTTAATTAATATAAAAAATATTCCATTTATACACCATATTTTTATTTTCTTCAGCATTATTACCTTCCATGAAATACATTAGAGAAAACGAGTCACATCGCTTCGTGATGCGGTAGTTCATCTCACACATGAGCGATGTTAACATATCACATGAAAATGGTATATATGATATAATTAATAAATAAATATAATTTTATTTTTAATATTATATATAAACTTTTTATCCATCATTATACCAAACTGTGAGAGGGGATAATGAAAACAAAACGATATAATTTCGTGAGGCGGTAGTCTTTGTACACAAAAATGTTGATTCTATAAACAATTTGACTAAACATTTTATGATTTAATGTTTTAACCTTATAATAAATAAATATCAGTATATTAATGATAAATAGGACATTCTATCACCATTTTATATGATGAATTTATTGGATAGAGAATAAAATAAAACAAAATATTCCCAATGATGAATATTACCTCTTCTTTGGGTAACTTCATTTCGTTTTCACCAACAGAATTCCTTGGATAGATTAATACCCAAATAAGGATTCTAGGATGATATAGGTAAAATTTTATGATAATTATGATGATATGTTTCAATAAAAATGTATTTATGGGTGTGAAGAGAGGAGGAGAGGGGTGACCTTTTATAATTTAGGTGAATGGGTCTCTTGTAATTGTTTTAAAAGAGTGAATTCCAGCCAAATTTTCATTCATTTAACCCAACCATAACAATCAAAAAAACTTGAAAATAGAAGTTATAAGTTCAAAATATAGCCATAATATTCGTTTTTACATTTTTCTAGGTTATATGGCCTCTAATTTTTAATGTTTATCCACTATGTAACTTGTTTTAACCCTAATCATTGTAATTAATTTTAATTATGTACACTAATAATTATGATTTAATGTTAACATATAATTTTTATAAATTATAAAGTATCATGACTAAAAATAAATAATATATTTTTTGAAAATAAATTCATACAATTTGAATATTTTAATTTAATATTAATCTCATAGAAGAAGTAATACATCATGTTTTTATGAAGAGTGAAAATGATTATTCTAAATTAGATCTATGAAAAATAATAATTATTATATGAAACTAAATTAATAAGAAATCATATATAGTCAATATATTTATTATAAAAAATTCTACATTTGATATTATTTTATTTAATAAAAATAGAGAAACAATAAGCATTTAGAAATCATTTTAGAAACCCAATTTTTAAACCCAAAGAAAAACATATAAAAAATTAGTATAAAGTATAATAAATATAATTATGTGAATTAATTACAATATAGGTTCACTGAAAAGACATTAAAAAAATATATTTACTCATAAATTACGTAATTTATTAATTAAAATAGTTTTTTACTTAAATTTATATATTCACTATTCATAGAAAAATAAGAATTTTTTGAAAAATTCTAATATTTCAATAGAAGAAAATTTTAATATTCTAATTTCCAAAAAAAAATATTTTTTAATATAAATTATTATTTTTCAAAATTATAAATGATATAATTGGTCCATAAAAATGTAACAAAACATATTTTAAAAAATTATAAATATTTATTGTGTAAATTGGATTTATCATTATATCATTTTAAAAGACAAATTTGTTGAACATTAAAAATTGGATCAAATATATATTATATATATTTTATAATAAAATAAAAAAAATTGTGATTTTTTCAAATTTATTGGTATAAAACAAACTTATGTGCATTAATTTTTTTTTCAAAATTGGCATTATATTTTTTTCAAAACTGTATTATTTTCATTTCTAATAAGTTCGTCACCAAATACAATATTTAAACCATATTTCCATAATTAAGTTAGTCTTGTTCATACCATGAATTCCAATGTCCTGGTTATAATTTTAGTTTATATCATCAGTAGTTTATGTTCTTTGTTTGATGTTGAATATACTATCAAACAAAAAAATCATTGGGGTACATGTATTGTAACCTAAAATAAATATTACAATAAAATAAATCTAAACATAGTTTTGTGTGTCCCTTATTCTATAAAATGAATTTTTTATTTTTCGCATTCGTGGATTGTAAACCCCCCCCCCCCCCCATATGAAATTGGGTCCTTGCAATTTCAACATTATCTCAATAATCAGTGGATGGATATTTGAAAATACAATGTTTATAAACCCACATCGTAAAAAGGCTAAATAAAACATCCTCCTAAAAATAGGTAAAAGGATGTAAAAAAGTTCAAATTGAGTAGCACATAACAAGGTTAAAATATAAGATAAAATATTTTTCAATGGAATAAATACATAAATATTTTTAGGGAGTGATTGATGTCATTGATCACAAACAAGTTCATGATAAGTGGAATGTAAGTGAGTCAAATCCATACATCTGGGATGTTAAAAATGACTGTCAATTATCAGAAATAAAGGTAGAAAGATAAATATTTGGATTCTATATTTTTTTCTAATATTTGAGGAATTATCTTACTAATTATAATAGGAGAATATGATAATATACTGACATAATGAATAAAATTTCCTAATTTAGTCAATTTCCACCACAACCACATCTTATTTCTCCAAAAAATGAGTATCTATGAAATTTTTTTAATTATTGAAGAACTAAAAACATCATTTAAAGGATTCATAATCCCATTATCATATTATTATACTCCTCGTGTATTTAAATAATAACCAAAATTAAAATAGTTTTACATGTTATGATATCTACCAAAGTGAATAAAAATTCATGTGATACAATAGTTTTCATAATTTAAATTTAAACATTAAAGTTGAAAGTAAATCATTCCGAAACCATAAATCCAAGATAAGATCCAAACACTTAAAATAAAATAAGGTTTAAACAATTAAGGTCATCTAATACCATTAATATTTCAATACAAAAGATATAGTGATCTTATTTTTATTTAACATAAATCTTTTGGTTATAAAAATCACTTTTCAATCCTCTGGTTAACTATATGATAAAGCGTGTGTTGTCAATACCCAAGATCAAATTAACCAAAATAATGATCAATATCATAAATATCATTCCCCAAAATATTAAAAGGATACTTTATGTTGAACTATATCTTTACAAAAACATTTACCTACTAAAACGACATATATGATTTCAATAATCACTTTCAGATCTTGCCAAATTAAACCTCAAAATGGGTGTCTAAGACTATTATCATATGATCATCTATAATATTATACACCTATGATGGTATCAATTTATCTTATGACCACATCACATGAAAATATCATAATCTACAAGTTTATATAAATAATTTATCTAATACAAATTATAACATCCTAGAACCTGCACCCCTTAATCCAATGCTAAATTAATAAACTATAAATTTCTGAATTTGATACTAAAAAATGTAAGAGAATTTTCACTATTCAAAAGTACAAACATAAATAAATAAATTTGTTATCAATTACATAACCATCATCCTTTTAGTTTTAGAGTTTTAAAGAATTAGGACAAACTCATCTCAACATGGATTCATCAACAACTAGTTCATAATGAAGAACATGATCTCCCATTGTACTAATTTTTAGTATTTCAAATTAGGTTATATACATAATCCATATGAAATAACTTTTAAAAATAATTATTTCATAATTATTTATTATAACATGGGTAAAAGGTAACATAAGAAGGGGGATCTCAAAATCTCGTTAGAGTATACATAGGCATTAGTAATTTGTTATCATCACTGATTATAAGAAGTGTATAATGGTCTAAAAACAAAATCTAAATTAACGGGGAATCATAAATGAAAAAAATACATTTAAATACCCAGATAAAAAATATTAAAATATTGTGATTGAAATAGTAATTAGAATCCATAATAACGAGACATGTGATATCTATAATGATCATATACAAAATTATAAACCAACCACAATCAATTTAAAAAAATTACTAACTTAGATAATCATATTCATAGGGTCCTTATAACTCTATTTTAAATTAAATAACCATAAATATTACTTCCAATATAATAATTACCCAATGGATTGGATCACTATCTAGTCTCACCCATCATATCAGTTATAACAGGCTCACTTTGTGATATTTGGCCACCCCAATGTATAAGCTATTACAGTCTCACCCATCACTATCTAAGCCACACCGTAATCTAATATATCACGAAATCACCTATTGAAATCATGTATACCCCAACATATGATATGTAATAGGATCACCCAATGGTATCTGGGCTAACTAAACATATAAACATACTATAACCACATGTTGAATTAAAACATTGAAATTTCAACATAAATCTCATAGAAACAATAATTACTATTTTATAACCAAATTAACCCATTGGAATGAATTTTTTAAAATTTTAATATAATTAAAAAATGATTAATTTTTTGAAAATTAATTGGTTCCATAAAAATCTCTTTGAATCATGTATCACCCAAAGAGAAAAATGGGTTTTATAAAAATATATTTGAAACAGTATTAATTCATACATAGAAAAAACAAGGATATCATAATTTCTAATTCTCCCTAGTGGAACATAACTAAAATTAAGGGATTCAAGTTTATTAATGTAAATAAATTAAAATATCCTTAAAAACATTCTTAGGGAAAATATACACTTCATTCTGAAAATAACTTTTTAAAACATAAAGCCTTTTCACAATTTATTTCTCTAAAAAACACCATGGAAACAAAAAAAATGATGTTTAAATATTATTTAAAACATTTCATGACTAAAATATACTTTTTTATTTGAAATATACTTTTTAAACCTTATTATAAAACATCATTTTAGAAGAAAATAGATTTTCAACCACCAAGGAAAAGGAACTCGTATTTTCCTAAAAACATTCATAATTATTCTAAGTATAAATGAGTAAAAAATGGTTCTATTAAAATAATATTATTTAATAACATAATGATAAGTTAAAATCATGAGAATTATTCAATGTTATATCATAATATTACAACATTTGATACATAATCATAAAAAGTCCCAATAATCGATGCGATTTTAATATCAAACTCGTTCCACTTTGGTATCTTTGAATCATAATCCATGTGAAAGTATAATAGTAAACTATATATTAAATATCATAATAATAAATTAATTATTGATATTACATGTCAATGTTTCAATGCATACACCTCATAGAAGATAATAGGTTCATATCATAATGTACATCTCAAAGAAAGAAAATTGATCCATGAAATACCTTATTTGTTTGGTATATTTGAAACCAAAAAACACTTGAAAGATAGATCATGAAATAGATATTAAAATCCCTATAAATTAAATTATAATAAACATATTATAAATTCATGTTATTTATATACACCACAAAAAATTTTTAGTTGTTAATATGGAATATATCTCAGTAAAAAAAAGTGGGATAAGAAATCCCTTACCTTAAATGTGATTCGTCATGATTGTTACTTATCATCCTAAATAATAAACTGATGATAATTATTTAGTTACATAATGAAATTTTTATTTTTTATTATTACTTTTATTTGACTTATTATCATTTAATATACAATTACCTAATGAATTAGGTTTATGTCATTTCTGTTGACCATATTCAGCTTATGTGTCAAAAATGACATTTGTGTGTTTACTAAGTTCAAATAAATAATTATTTAAATATATAAATAATGATAATAATGAAATAATTATTATATTTAAACATAAATTATTCCACTTAATCTCATAATGAAATATGGTTATGAAAAATGAACTATCGTTGCGATCATGGAAACGGTAGGCCTTATGCACTCGTTAATAATGTTTCAATTTTCCAATAATCCTTATCAAAAAGAAGTTAAGTTATATTTTATAAATACAGAAACATAATTATATCATTAATACAATATTATTTAATCATATATACCTATATATATCATTCTTGTGATGTGGTGGTAAAAAAACTAATCATTTCGCTTCGAGGAGGTAGTATCCCACACATCTATGGATGATTTTTCACCTTTTCAGTGAGTGAAAGGTTAATAAAAAAATGATATATTATACATACATAAATATAAATAATTAATTAATATCATAAATGTTTCATGTCTATCACATATAGTAATTATCATTATTCTTACTACCTTCTATGTAACGATTTAGTGGAAAATGAATAACATCGTTTCACAGGGCGGTAGTCTATCGTACACACAAGCCACATTATCATATCCCTTGAAAAATAGAAAATATAAAGATTATATATGATATAATGATACCATATGTATAATATTAATATAAATACAGTATATAAATTGTAGATCCATCGTTATACCCTATCATGAGTGGTGTTAAAGGAAAAAAAACTACGTTATTTCGCGAGAAAGAAGTCCATCGTACACATGGATGATGATTTCATAACCCATTTTAAGGAAGTGTGTGTGAGTGTAGGTCATACCCTTATCATAAAAATATATTATTATATTGATTATAGTGAGGTTATTATATCATCATGTTTAAATAATTGCTAAATGGGTTTGTGGATGAAATAAAACAAAAAATTTCATTGATGAATGTTATCTATTCTTCAAGTAACTCATTTTGGTTTTCACAAAATTCCATAGATTTTTTTATTTTATATAAAAGAATTTATTATATGATTACATGAGTGAATTCGATAAATGTTTTTTTCGGGGACTATATTAGCCAAATTCTTTGAGTGGTGTGAAGAGTGGAGGATAGGGTGTGGTCTTTTATAAGTGAGGTGAGTAGCACTCCAGTAATGTTTTTAAAATAGTGAATTCCCCAACATTTTTCTCTTCTCATAGGATCCCAATAATTAAAAATAATATATTATAAGTTATATTTTCAATATATGTCCATAAAAATATTTTTTTAATAGGTTTCTAGGTCATTTTCCCACTTGTGTTTAATGTTTAACTTCTAAGTGAACTCATTTTACCTAAATAACTTAGGTTATATTTTAACAATATTCACTAATAATTATGATCAAAATTTCAGATTAAAATATTGAAAATTATAAATTTTTATTATTAAAAATATTCAATCCATTTTTCCATATTCATTTCACAAAGGTGGAAAATTTTAATTAAATATTAATTTCACAGATGTGGCGAGACAATAGGGTTTAAAGAGTAAAAATATGATTTTTTATTAACTCTATGAATAATTATAATCATTTTATGAACATAAATAATTCATTATTAATTTATATTGTATATATATCCTTTAAAATATCTCCATTAGGTTTTATTTTAAAAAACTAAAAATGAGAAACCTTGTGCATTGTAAAATAGTGTTTTGAAAACCCTCTTTTCAAACTCAACGAAATTATTATACTAAAAACAAATATATTTTTTATTAAAAGAAAATAAATATATTATATTGTTCTTATGTTACTTGAAAAAATATTCAAAATATATTTATACATTTGAATTACTTTATTAATTTAAAAGAAAAGTCTTTTTTACAAAAATCGGTATATATCTCCATTCACCATAAAATTAATATTTTCAAAAAAATATCAAATATTCATGATAATTAAATTTTGATGTTAAACATCCCAAAATTAATTTTATTGGTAAATTATATTTTTTTTAAAAAATTATGAATTATTCTTAAAAATGATTTATAAAAAGGTGACAAAAGATGTTTTTTTAAAAATAATTTGTTTTATACATAAAATTTTTGATTTATTATTAAATAATTTCTAGAATACAAATATAATAAACATTAACAATTAAATTGAATATTTAATATTTAAATTTACATAATTCTTTTCAAAAAATGTCATTTTTTAATTTCTTTTTATAAATCAGACATGTAAACATTAAAACAGTTTTTTAGAACAAGATTTCCTTTTATTTTTAAAAGTGTTTTATTTTGATTTATAATTCATTAGTCACCATTGAATATATATAAATCATATTTTTATAATTCTTTTAATCATTTTCTAACCCTTAATTCCTACTTCTAGTTTATAATATTAATATATATATTGGTTCATTTGAGTTTTATGTTTTATATTGAATATTCCATCGAACATAATATTTTTAGGGTTGTGTGTAATGAAAGATAAAGTGTGTGTTTCATGTAATGTAGCTGGATGGAGTTTTGTGTATCTTTTTAGATATCAATATAATTTTAATTATTTTATAATTCTATTTTGTTACAGTTTCTCCCTATTAACATCATCAGCAAAATTATTCCCATTGTTTCAATATTCAATTTCTCTATGACCTTTAATTCCACACTTGAAAAGTTTAAATGTTCCCTTTAGGAAAATTCCCACAATGATTCCTTCCACACATTGAGAAAAAATTAAATCACAAATTCATTTCTATAGGATTTTTAGAATTACCATAAATTTCCATATTTCAATTAATATTAAAACCATGAGATTTATGGATAACTCTAACATCCATCTATACATTAATGGAACATTGAATGATTTCTCCATAGATACTCAAGTACCTTATTAATAACACCCTTTGAAGAATATTTTTTATACCACTGAAAATTTGTGAAACATTAATTCAAGTTTGATGATAATTATAAAACAATACCTCATAGGTATTGTACGATTATCATCATAAGTACCAATGGATTCATCATACTTCTACTTTATATCAAGATATTATATCTCCATTTTCGTGTAAAGAATATATGAAATGTTATTATTGAAGAATAAACTCTTAAAATCATCCCACTATATGGTCTAAACATCATATTATTTTATATTTTTATTGATAATATTCCATAATTGATATAGTTCACCTTCCCGATGTTAAAAATGTATAAAAATATCTCATGTTTTGAGATTTGAATAATGTAAAATATATTTCCAGTGGTACTGATCCATTCCTTAGCAACTAGTGGATTAGTTCAATAACTAAAATAATGTATAATTCATATGATGAATGACTCTAAGTAATGTTGTTACATTCTTTTATCATTCATAATTTCAATATAATTATTGCCATTAAGATATTCTGTGAGTATTGCAATCATATTTTTCATTCCATCTCTAGTAAATTATATTGATTATGAGTTCAATCATTATATTATATTTTTCATTTAGCATTAAACATATTACTGTGGGATCTGTATAGTAAATAGAAAAATAAAATTTAGTATAACCTACAATAATAATAGTGTTAAAAACAAAATCATGTAAAATCATCTAGAGGATATCTAAATTTTGATACCTTCTTCGAAGACAAATTATGTATAACATAGGCCATTAATGATCATTACTGAAACATTAGTATTTTATCCAATACATAAAATTCTCCCAAGATATATCACAAAATATTTCTCTTCTAGTTTTATGAACTTTATCTAAAAATTTCCCAGATTCTAACGACAGTGACGCATACATTTTATACATATATATCACTTATTAATAGATTAAACTTCGTGATATGACATAACAATCCACAAAGAAAAAATAAGTGTAATTCCATTGGAAACATGGACCAATAAAAAAACATGTCCCTAAGTGATCTATATCATATCCTGTATAGTTCTTCATAACGAGAAACATTGTTAGACATATCATACTTAGTACCTTTATTCATAACCTAGGGGAGGAAACATAAGAAATGGTTATCTTAGATTCTAAATAAGGTTAATAAATGGATATATCGATGATCACATGTTCATAATATAAATATATGGGTAATTGCATACGATCATACTATTTTAAAATCATACCCAATATATCCTAGATAATAACCTTGAGTCATAAAAAATCATAGTCGTTAATAGGACATTAATCATAAAGGAATCAATAAACATGATCCATGATATCATAACATTGAAATAAGAAATGTGTTTTAGGGAAACACGTAATCATATACAATAATTTCCTTTGTAGTCAATTATCAATTCAAATACTATCATATTGTGATTAGCTCACTCCCCAAATCATTATAGTTGTCAAGGATCACTCTATCCTAGCATACAAATTCCCTTACTAATATGGGTTCACCTCCAATTCCAATACTAATTTAATCATGATATATCAATCATTCCCAATGTATTGGAGGGATATATGTGGAACACAAATCCTTGGTTATAATATGACCACCATCCTTGGTAATAATGAAACCACCATCCATGGTTATAACAGAATCACCATCCTTGGCTATAATTTAGCCATTTTCATGGATATAACATAACCAGTGTCAATGGTTATGGCATAACCATAGTTATTTTTTATAACATAATTACTATAAGATAATGATAACCATACATATGTTTTCTATAAGATCATAAAATAGTCATCATATCATCATATCAAAACCTATACAGAGAAAATGGGGTGCATAAACATTTTATCAGTTCACTATAACAAAACCCTTTTAAAATAAATGGGTTTCACAAATAACATATAAACATGATCATTAAACATCTATATAATGGATAATAATGGTTTCATTGGGACATATTTTCTATAAAATATAGTTAATGTTAATGGATATTATCAGTAATGAAAATTTATATAAAATATCACTAAAATATTTTTCAAGTAAAACTACATTTCCATTTTGAAAATCAATTATAAAGTAAAAATATTTCCAAAATATTATGGAAATATTTTTGTTTGAATAAGAACCACATAAAATTTCATGGTAATATGAAAAACCTTTTGAGTAAATGAAGATGGGAAATTCTATTCAACACGTATAATTTAATGGAAAATAATTTGTTCTTATTTAATAGAAAATGTTGAAAAGTATATTATTCCGAAAATGAAATGAATATTCATTTTGAAATATTTTGTAAAAAGTAAAAATGGATCAAATGAATTAAAAACTATAGGAAATTAGTAAATACCTTATTTTATTTTTTAGAAAACATGGATATGGATGTGTTAGGTTTTTTCACTGATGAGATAAATAATATCAAATTTCCATAAATAAATATTTTTGGCCTCTTATGTAAATAATGCGAGGAAAGTGAATTTAAATCGTTTATTTTCAAGAAATAATCAGTTTAAAACTAAATTAACGACTTTCACATATTCTAGATCATAATATTTCATCATCAGAATATGTATCACGAAAAATCTTAATAAATAATGAAGATTTAACAAAAAAACCATTAACGTTTTGGTATCATTTGAATTGTAAGTAACATGAAAGGAAAATGATATATTTATATTTAAATACATAAAAATTAAAAATAATCACCATAGAATACATTAATGGTTAGCAAAAACAGCCCACAAAAGAAATTGTTGGTGTATGAAACATGTATCCCGCATAGATAAAGGTAATATGAAAATCATATACCTTACGTCTGAATTCCTCCATACATATTTGAACTTCTTATAAAATAAATATAGATTTATTAAAAATATATTTCATAACCATAATAATATATATAATACCATATATTATTTAAAAATTAACATTTATCACCCATTTGTTAACACTTCTTTATAAATATCACTATTCCATGTGATATCGATATCATTTTCCATGTCTGTTCCAGTCCGTTAGTTTAGGCCAATGTATTTGGATCATGTTTACACAATATCATGAATTTTATTCATGATATAAATATAATTCATATTCCTTATATATGTTTTAGAGCCATTTATATATTTATATATAGAAAAATGAACTAAATTGTTCGCGGATATGGTAGGTCGTGGATACAAATAAACATTGTTTTAAATTTTTTCAATAGATTGAATGTTTGAAGGATAAATCATAAATAAATTTAAATAATAATTACTATATCATAAATATATTATATTTATTTATTATATATATCCCTATTACTAACAATGTAAAATAAAAATGAAAGACGAATCATATCACTTCAGGGAGGAGGTCATCCAAATATAAGCATGACTGACGTTATCATGTTTTAATGGTTTGTAAAGTATGAGGAAATATATGATATTATAATTAATGGTGTATAATTATATTTTAAGTTATATTTATATTCACTAAACCCATCATAATACCCATCCATAAAATATGGTGATGATAAATGAATTATATTTCAATATATAGATGGTAAGATGTACATACAAACAAGTGATATTTTCACTAAGAATTTGATGGAAATCGGGTGAAAATGGTAGTACAATAATATTAATAATAATAACATTTATGTATATTTATAATTATTAATATATTATTTTATGTACAACATAATATATTTTTAGGTCCTAAATAAATAATTTAAAACAAAGTGATCATTTAAGTAGATTATCTCTTCTTTGAAAAAACTCTTCCATATCTCCTATTAAGGGCTCTTGGGTTTGTATTTAGGGAACACTAGTGCCTATAAAAAGTTTATATGGGTTTTATAAATAAAATTATCAATTTTATGTTGAGTTAGAAGGCTAAAATTGGTGTGAATAAGGAAAAGGGAGCCTTAATAATTTAAGGGAGTGTAATCCATTGAATTTATTTTAATATTAAAATATAATAAAGTAATTATAAATGAAAATGGTTCAAAATTGCCTTTATATTTGTAAGAAATTGAAATATGAATACATATTATCCCCATTGTCTTATTTTATAATTTTTATCAATTTTAAGTAATTTAATAATAAATTATTTTCCTAAAATATCAATGTTTCAAATTTAGAAACTATTCATTTAATTTGAATCAAAAGGAAAAAATAAAAATAATTAATTATAATATGTGTATTTAAAATTACATTAATATTTCATTTTACTCTAAAAAGTTTATGAAATAACGTAACTCACTCAAATTATATTACTCGTAATTTTTTTATATAATATATAATTTTTTTAATTAGTGAAATACTGTATCAATGATGTATAAAATTTTAATGTCATTATTTAACTACTATAAATTAGATATAAATATATATCATGAAAAAAATTCTTTAATATCACAATAGAAACTTTTATTCATTAATAAAATTCTTTTTCATAATCTGTGCACATAGGATATATTTAAAACCATGATAAGGATATTTTAAAACTTTCTCTAATTTAAATACTATATAAGTCATTTTCATGGAAATGTAGCCATTAAAATCTCAATTTCAATACAACGGTGATATGGTTTTAATTAAAATCATTAAATTATAAATTGGATGAAAAATTAAGGCCTTATCATATAATTTTATCCTCGGTTAACTAGATTTACCCATTACCAACGAAATAAATGTTACCATGGTTAATATTCATGTTGAACAGAAACAATAGTTATATATTTTCCATATTTTAACATAATTATCTCAAATATGGAATAAACATTATCAAATTCAATACATATTGGTGAAATAGAGTAATTTAAAAATATACATGCAATAAACGACAAAACACGCTTTTTAGGAAAATAATATTTTCTACACACAACATGTTTATTATTATCCCATGGTTTTAATAATATTATATTAATGTTAAAAAATTTGACTAAATATGTAACATATATATTTAATTAAAATATTTCACCAATTGTGATTAATTTAATATATTATAATAAAAAATCATTTTGTGAACAGAATCATTTTTTCGAAAAAAATATCTCTTTTTATTTCATTTTTTTCTATATTAATTTATAATAAAATGATATCAAATAAAATAATTTTATAAATATTTCATAATAAATTACTCATAATTTTTAGACTTATTTATACCCTCCAAAAAGATTGCTAAAAAATAATTTTCACAATAAATTATAATATTTTAATAATATGTTGTAGTTTATTTAAACTATGTGCTTCATGTAACGCTAACTATTAAAGATTTTATATTTAATAAAATATCTCTTAAAATCATTCTATTTTATTCACATATACCACACTTCTTTTCCACAACTGAAAATCCCCAATTCTCTATGTGATCAGTATTCAAACAAAAAGATATCACCACCTCCCATAATCAAACCTATATCTCACAATCTCAATGAGAGCCCACATAATTCCATATACATTGGCACTAGAACAATCAATCTGTCACATGATATATTTTTTTGTAATAATTATCTATATATGGTGATTTTATGACTTGTATTGTTAAACATATTTGTTTAAATTTTAAGGGATCATTTAATTGTAGCCACTCCAAGAAAAGATAAAATATTAGTGACCCCAAACCTAGTACACGTATTATTTAAGTTTAATAACTTACAAAATTTTTATTTGTTTCCAATGGTCTTCCAATTTAAAAAATAAGAACATAAACTAATTATACATGATAAAATCTTTGGTCTCTACCCAATAATAAACACCACTTCTCTAACCATATCCAGTAAACATGATGGTATTTTCATCTAGTCATAGTGGCACCTAAAATCCTTTTTCTTGATGGTCTCCATAGTTTATAGATTGTATATAACCATACTAAAATAGATTCCCTACTAACCCATGAATCATCACCAATTTTTAACTTTATCATATCTCTGAAAAATAACAATTTATAACACTCTACCATGACCAATTATTCCTACTGTTACCTCTCTGAGGCCGAAAATGAGAGAATTGATATACTGACCCTCGATGCCAACCTTTAATAGGATATGGGTTGGTGGAAACACTGAGGGTATATCATAAAAACATATGAAAGATATTATCCTATATAATAGAAAATTTTGTGAGATAAGATAGAATAATACAAAAAATAACACTCTCTTAAAAAAAATTCCCAATATATGAAATGATTTTTTTGAAATAAAACTATAACAACTAAAATATAAAAAAAATAGTTCCTCAGAAGTAGCCATGAAGCTAGAAAATGTCTTGGACAACTCATGAAATTAGAAAAGTATAGCTTCCTCAGTAACAATATTTTTCTGACTCAAATAAATAGTTTATATATACTTAGGGGGAGCATAACATGTATACGCAGCTAGATCCTCCCCATAACCACTCATGAAAAATGTGAAGTAAGATTATTAAAGAGAAAATTGTAAATAAATGATGATAAATTGTCACATAAATAGGGTTTTCATGCCTTTAATTTCTTCCCCATGGCTACTTATCACTAAATATCACATAAAGGAATCATATAATATAATATATAAAAATATGGAACCCCCAGACCATTTCCTTACTGATTTGTTTCTCTACCCCAACATCACATATCTTAAGTCATCACTCTCCAAAATCCATCCTGAAGAGACCTAGTCTGAAGTAACCAATCCTAAAGACAACATGCATAATATATCATATTCCATGTTCATCACAACATCTCATCATCAAAACCACATATTCAAATAAAAACCATATGGTTTTGGGGATCCCTCACAACTTTTATGTCATGTATTACACCTCAATCTATCACATCCAATACATAACATACATATTGACACCATCAGTATTTTATATCCATATGTGTGTGAGAATAACCACATATGATTATATATTTAGACAAACATATCTAGGGAGTTATGATCACCATTTATACCAGTACATATTACTCCAAGGAGAAGAGAGAATAGTTATACGTGTTAGTTAACCATTGATTTCCCATAAGCCAATGTTTTAGGGATAAAACACTCCAATAGTCAATAGGGGATTGGTCTCTAAACCTACATGAATGGGGTGGATTAAAAAAATTAGGAAACGTACATGATATATATAAATACCAAGACCAATATATGTGAAACTACCCAGCCATAGATTAATCTGTCACTAACATCGAACATGACTCTCAATGGCCACTGTTGTCGTCTAGGTATCAAATAAAAATACAATAAATAATATTCAATTAATGAATTAATTATACATTAATTAATGATTACCATTATCATTTTCAAGGTTTAAATTATAATATTTTGATCCATGATCACATGAAAATATTAAATATTTTATTCTATTCTCAAATATGACAACACCAAAAAGTAAGCATCAAATATCAAATTAAATCTTCCATTAATTTATTTTTTAATTGATAATCTTCCATGTACTATATGATTCATCACAAGAAATCACATAATTATTTCACTCAATGTGTATGGAATCAGATAAATTCCCATAGTTTGATATTGATTCTATAACATCAACATTCCATCAGACATTAAACATTCATATTTAATATAACAAAAAAAACTAATCTATTAGAACATTAATAATAATGAAAAATCCCATTGTCTGCATGTTTAATCTGATATTGTTCCATATCAAACACTACTATATATAATAACACATAAATAATCCCAATAAAATAGTATCATCATAATTTGGGATACCCAATTCACCATCATAGCCTTAGTCATCCCCACCCATCATTTCCATCATGACCATCAACCATGCCACTATCAAAGCTTCAAACATCCCTTCCCATATTCTATCCATATAAATTTACCATTCAACCATGTGAAGTCTTTAAATCCATAACTCATGAATAAATATTAGATTTGTTATTCTACACATAATTTTAAATGAATCTATAGAAAAAAACAAGGAATTTCATCCTTTATCAAACAACATCAATGTAATATCCCGATATTTAAAAAACTGAATATCATATCTGAAAGCAAGTATAACCCCAAACATAAATTATAGAATGGAAAATTACATACCAATTTTTTATTGTGTATTTAATATTTTAAAAACTATATCTATGATATATCTTTAAATATACACTACATTGAGTTATCATGTGTTACACGCAACAATGGTATTCTTCGATAGCTTGCGTCACACGCAAGACCATGTTTTTTCTGAATACTATTAATATTATTTTTTTAAATAAAAATTAACACTTATTCATTAAACTAGAAGATATGTATTTTATTAAATAGGATATTAAAATATATTTTCTAAATTAAGATACAATTAATTCATTGGTTACTAATTAATTATAAATGAAAATAAAAAAAATGAATATAAAGGATATGTTTTTATAAAAATAATTTGTATTTGACCAAATGAGTTTTATATGAATAAACCAAATTAATTACTATTAAAGAATTATTTTAATAGAATATATACATTTTATATGCAATATAATTTTTTTACATTCATCGAATGTGTTTGGTTTTTGTAAGATAAAAAACTGAATAAATTTTACATATAAATTGGTATTCATTTAATAGAGGTTTTCCACCTTTTAATATAACACATATTTTAAATATAATTTTTCACACATTTATGAATTTTATTTGAAAAAGAAAAATTCATTTTTGAAATATTAATGCAAAAATTACCTTGGTTTTATATTTTTGGTTTTTTTCGGGGAATTTTCAATTTTTAAATGAATAGTGAAAATCTTGACTTTAAATGAAAACTGAATTTTATTTTAAATAATTTATAATTTTAAATTAAATTTTTAATTGGTTATAAGGTTAAAGTTCATCAATTATTCATCTATTAATTCGATTTAGGTTATTAGAATAATTTTTTATTTGTTTTATATAAGAAAACATATTGAACATTTGAACATTTTCACTTCAATACCGTACTTTTTCATCCCATCCACATGATTAATATTAAATTAATTTCATCTAATTCTGTGATTTGATTTTATAAAAATGAAATCAATCTTTTTAGTCATAATAATTCAAAATTTAGATATGGAAAACATAGTTTTTGACCAAAATATTTGTGAAGGTAATAAAAAACAATTAAAGTGATTAAGGTAAAACGAGTTTACAAAGTGGTTAAACATTAATCGTAATGTTCCAAATGACTTATAAACTTTTGAAAAATCCATTTCTTTGAAATATTTAAAACATGTCACCCTTTGATAAAAACTGTTCATTATTGGAGGCACGTGAGGTAAGGAAGACCTCTCAATAGTGTTTATTATTTGGTTTTTACATGAATACCCCTCCTCCTCAACTGTAAAAAGGAACGCACCCTCTCCCTCACTAATTGACACCTCTAATTATATTTTCCTTAACCATGCCAAGCCAAAAACTCCAAAAATCCCTCTAATATTCCGAGAATACTTTTTTGGGAATGAATGAATCCTTTCAATATTTTAGTTCATTTTTCACAACTATAATCCTGGACTGGATTTAAAAGTATAATCATTTTATAAATTTTAATTATTTTATGATTATTAATTTTTATATGTTTAAAAATTGAAACCTTTGACCGTAGTCCACCGAAAAAAGTCATTTTTGACAACTAAATATAATATGGTCATAACATCCAAATTAAAATTTAATGATTAGGTGATTTTATATATATTATTTATATGTGAAACGAAATTAATAATAAAATTGAAAAGGTTTCTAAAAAATGTAAATAGTTTACATAATTTTGTTATACGGGAAGATAGAGACACATGGGACAAGTCTGACTCAAAGCAAGGTATTTCCTCCCAATTTACTTCCATTGAGGATTCTTTGTTTTTAGGCACCAAATAATATTCATGTGGTGTATATAATTATCCATTGACATGTAAAATTGTGATTAAATTATAATTCATGGTATTTTATGTTTCTCATTGTATTATATCATATTAAAAGTTTTTTAGATTAATATTACAAAGAGGTAAATTTTATAACTCAATCTCAATTATTTTTTTGATTATTAACATTATATTGAACCAATAACTTTATTTTAATTTTTTTTTAAATTAAACTTTTTTTAGTATAATTTTTTTTTTGATAGATATGATTATTTCCTTAATTTTATATCATTTTTTATATTTATTTTACATTGAATGTTATATGATTTATTTGTAAAATATTGTTAAATATGTATCCTTTATTCGATATAAATCTTTGATAAGGGAAATTGTCTATGAATTAAATATATTGTTTCATATATGTCGAATTATTAGGATGTGTATGTCATGGTTTGAGTACTAGAAAATTCGAGCCCCTTGATGCATCAGCAGTCTCATGATACATGATCTATTTGTACAAACCCTATGAATTTGTAACGGGTATGTTTTATACATTTTAATAGAAGGTCTTGAAAATAAATATATGGTCATAAAAATCAAATTAGCTAATAAACATTATGTTTTAAAACGTTTTGAAAATGTTATTGATGGAAAATGTATCATATACCTTGAAAAATGGCTTCTAATAAATAATCATTTCCTTTTTTAGTATTAATATTTTATTATCCGTGATATTTCTCTTTAACATTATCTAGGTATTCATTTCATTGTCATTTATTTATGTAAATGTAATTTTTACCAGTTATTTACATTTCTATATTGGTAATTCGTTATCCTGATATTTATGCGTCATGTGTGTTCAATTATTTACCCTTCTATATTGACTATGATTGTTGATCCATTATTTCTTCCATTGTACTTTACCCATACTGCACATTTGAGCTCACCCTTATTTTGTTTCCATAGGTTATGATGAAGATATTTATGAATTAGTTTTCAAGGAATTATTATATTATATTTTTTGTGTATTATATTTTATTTTCTATTATTAATAAAAAATTGCTTCCATGTATGTATATGTTTTTCCAAAACTAATAATCAGATCAATTGTTTAGGATTTAATTCCTTACAGTCCTTCTATGTTAATAAAATAAGGAACTGGATCTGGTCTTCTAAATTTAGTATATTACATTTCATCTCTGAGTATGTTTAGTTTCAACCTTGGGCACTAGATTTATGAAAACTTAGATTGGAAAACAGAACTATATGATATACATTGAGGATAACTGTATATGAACACCCCAAAGAATCCATGTATATGATTATGAGATTATTTATGGATCAATTTTAAATTTTTCATAATTATTTATCTATTTATTGGATTAAAAAATATTTTACATAATGTAATGATTTTCGAAATAGAGCCTAAATGGAATAAGTGTTTTAGTACTCATGAAAAATGTAGATATATTCTTATGGAGAAATCCAGTATAAAAGCTATTAGAACTGAGAAGTTTATAAACATGTTAGGATAACATTATTAGGTTATGAAGAAGAACCATTCATATATGGAGAAACTTATTCCATAACTACCGAGGGAGAGAATGGGATATCAAAGTAGGACACCACAGAAGAGTAATTTTTACACCACAGAAGAGTAATTTATTGACACCACAGAAGAGTAATTTTTACATCTACCAAGGGAGAGAATTATGACCCTAGGAGATAATGGGATATCAAAGTGGGACATTCACTTCCATTTCATCATAAAATGGTGGATCTCACAGCCAACGTTTCTAGTATTTTTCTTGACGATGGGGGTGTAAGGAATAATATATTTTTACCCTTGGTGGATAACATATAAAATATGTCTCCCATGGACTTCTCAGTGGTACCACCTAAGAGAGACAGAGGGTTTAAGATTGATCTCATTGTGGGTGATGAGCTAGTATCTATTACACCTTACAAAATGGATCCAACATAGAATCAAGATCTCAAGAATAAGCTTGAAGAGTTTATGGATAAAAGATTTATCCTTCTAATAGTTTTTCCTTGGTGTTCTCAAATCATGTTTGAAAATAAGTATAACAGGACATTATTCTTGTGTGCTGATTACCTAAAGATGAACCATATGATTTTGAAGAACCAGTATCCTATTTAGAAAATTTACAATCTATTTGACGTGTTGAGAGGAGATTACATTTTCTCTATGATGGAACGTTGATCGAGGAATCGTCAGTTGAGAATCTAACCTTCTTATGTACCTTAGACTACATTTATGGGAAATTATGGGCATTATTAGTTCATCATGATGCCATTTTAGATGTTGAATTAACCTATAGTGTTTATAGCCTGGATAAGAAAACTATTCCACCCTTAAATAGATCAGTTTTTGGTATTTTTTGGATTAAATGTTTTTGTACTCCAATACATTGGATAATCATTCCCAATATATTTACATCGTCCAGAGTACACATAGAGAGAATCTATTGTATGCTATGTTCTCTTAGTGTTAGTATTGGATTAATTAGTCACATTTCATGGGTAATATCATCTAAATGGAAGGTGTTTCGGTGGACCCTAATATGGATTGGGTAGTTATTTCATGGGAATATCCATATAATGTTTTTGATAAATATGGTTTTATAGGTTTAGTACTGTATTATCAAATGTTCATCCATGAATTTTCCCTCTTAGAATAACCACATTGATGCTTGAACAATAAGGGGTATGTTTCAATGGTATAGATCATGAGAGAATTATTTCCAAGAGTTGATGAAGTGTTTGACAACCATAAAAATCATGATCCAACTAGATCCATGGGAGGAGTACACAATGTCTTAATGACGCGTCAAGGATCATATTTCAAGCAGTGTCGATACAGTGTGGTTGAGTGGACATTAATGGGTCATGAAATTTGAGTAAAATAAATGAAACCACCATACTATAACATAGAATAATCTACAGTGGTTTATTCATAGAAGTGTTGGTGGAATTATCTGTTGGGGAAAATTTTACTGTTAATATTAATCATTATGGATTAATTACCATTTTTCACAATGAGACATGAATATTTACTAGTAGAGATGGGTTTAGTATATATATTAATTTTATTTTAATTTAGTAAATAAGTCTAGGAATGAAATAATGTTTTTGACCCTCTATGCAGAAAAACAAAAACTGATGTAGTATATGAGTGTAGTTATATGTGGATGATGATGACTTTTTTAGATGAGATGCATGTTGTGGTTTATGAGACCCAATAATAGAGTATTATTTAATTGCTTTTCATGGATTTTATAATTTTATGATGGATTATGGAGATGTGATATGAGGGTCTAAAATTTTTTTCATTGAGGGAAAGACTTGAAGGTGGTGAGTCACCTTCCTTTTGGACAATAGATGATGATGAGATCATCTTTTTATAGGGCAATGTATTTGTACCTACTTATACATGAAAGGAGATCATGCATGAATTTATTGCTTTGAAGTGGGTAATAAATCCATGTTTGGAAAAAAATCATGACCTACATCTGAAAAATTTGTGGTCATGCATGAATTCGAAGATAACAGGGTTCATGACACAATGCTACACCTATCAATAGGTGATGGAAAAGCATCAACAAACATGTATTTTACTATAAATGTTTCCCATTATAGAACATATTGTTGGTCAATTTTTTCATTGAATTTATGGTGGGTATCTAGATGAAACCTCCAAGGAATGACCCTATTTATGTGGTAGTAGATTGATTGACAAAAGAAACACATTTCTTTCTTGTAAGGGAGACATTCTCTATGGACAAATTGGGAGATTTTACCATTTGGTATATTGTCTGTCTACATGGGATGCCACCGAGCATTGTCTTAGACCATTAATCAAGTGTTAATTCATTCTTCTGGTAGGGTTAGCTGAAGGTACATGGTACATCAGTTTTATAGATTATGGAATTCCATACCCAAACAGATGTCTAGTAGAATCATACTATACTAGTGCATGAGGATATGCTACAATCGTGTGTTCTATATTTGGATGTATTTTGGGAGAATCACCAAGAACATGTGGATTTCACCAAAAAAATTCTAAAAAATATTCATATTGAACCATTTGAGGTATTTTTGTTAGGCCAAGATTATTACTTCTATGTTGGCTTCCTCCAAGAAAGTTACAGTTATTGGGACCGAATCTCATGTAGAATATATCAGAGTTGGTTCAGTTGATTCAGAATATTATGGATACATAATAGAGAATACAGATATCTAATACCAATAGACATTTATAGTCCCTATATTTTAATGGGGGTGTTTATGTTTTCCTTTGGGTGTCTCCTAGATTGGATCACCATATGATTCAGAGACAAAGAAAGTTAGCTCCCATGTTTGATGGACTATATGAGGTTGTATAGAAAATTAGGTAGGTGGAATACCAATTGGGTCATACACGTAGGTAAAGTGTTAATCCTGACATTTTTAATGTGTCCCAACATCGGCAAAATCACCCTCACCCATATCATGTGATGGATGTGGATGATAATGAGAATAAGACTGATGTTTCCTTTAAGGATCATCTGATACATATATTGGATTATTGTGAGAAAGTGTTGTAGGTTAAGAACATGTTGATAGTTTAGGTATTTTAGGAAAATGGTTGTGTTTATGAGAAATCATGGGAGATATAATAGGATATTCTATCTTAGTGGATCAATGTTTTTTCCTTTGAATCATTGAGATACTTGGGATTATATCATGAGGAAGAGATGTTATATGGAGGAGAGATTTTATAATCCAAACCATTTATAGTAATATCTCAATATGGGTTATTAGTACTATTTACCCTCGTTTTAGTATACCCTAGTTGGATTTTACATTGGGTTTTTTGAAGATAAATTGGAGAATTTTGGAAGGGAGAAGGGAAGTGAACAGTTGGAGCATGTTTTTCCCAAACCATGTCCCAAGGCCAATAAACCATTCAAACCCAAACAGTGGGTATTTTCAAGATTTGTGCATGATTTTTTAATCCTAAAACTCTCATAATATTAATCATGAGATCCCATGGAGTTGGTTCATAGTTACGCACGTAGTTTGGGAAAACTATGTTCCCAATATAGAAAACCATACAAGAATAAATTTAAACCCCCCCCCCCGCTAATTAAAATAAAATATTGACCAACTATTATTAATTATAAATATCCCCCATATAGTCCTAAAATTATTACTAGGGATTTTAGAGTCTATTAAATGATTCCAAACCATGATATCCTCTGTTCTGGAGGAATTGAATAATAGATTGAAGAATATGCACCTCTCACGGTAAGAGATCTCATCTAGATTGGTTCCCCCCTCTCTCACATATTTCACTCATCTATTGAATGGATTGTTTTATCTATTAGTAATTGATTTAGATAATGTTTTTATAGATCAAATCTATTTTATATTGGGTCATGTTTTTGGTTATAGATCATCCTCTTCATAGTGATCTAGGTTGTTCTGCTTTAATTTGGGATTTATTTGGCTAGTGTCTTTCAATGATGTTGAGGTAGGTTGTCTAAATTTCAAATTCTATAGACCTGATTAGATTACATTTATAAAATTGTGCACTTTAAATTTACATTATAGTTAAAATGAATCTAGAATTTAATTATATTAAGTCAAATTTCTATTTGATAATTGAATGGGTTGAATTTTTTAGGAAATTCTAATTCAGTTGAATAGGATTGATTAAATGGGCAATTAAATAATAAAATGATGTGATTATGAAATTTATTTTATGTGGTGAATAAGAAATTTTCTAGGTGATGATATTTGTTTAAATTTTCAATTAATGTGTTTTTGAATTAGCTAATAATGTGAATTATGAGATGTTTGGATTAACCTTAATATGTAAATGAGATATATGATTTAAATATTTCAAAAAGGTCTAATGGTGCATAGTTCATATTTTTTCAGGTGATTAAAGTCTTGAACCATGATTTGTATGATAATTTAAACGATATCCAGGACATGTATAGATAAAATTCAGTAAATTATGATTAACATTTATTGATGTGATATATGTGATATAAATGTGTTTGATTGATATATTAGTGTTGTACATAGAATAATGCTTAAAATACCCATATGTGATTTGAAGATATATGAGTGTGGGATACAGACTTGTGATTCAAATATCTATATGTGATTTACTGATAAACTATATGTGAGATAGGGAATGATGCTCTAAATACTCAATTGGTAATTGACATGGAGTTCTAGGCCAAGATTTTTTGGAATTATACTATAGTTCCAATTATATTTGATATGAATTGAAATTGAATGGAAAATTAATGTTAATGTGACAATGAATTGAAAATAGCTATGTGATAGTTTTCAGACGCTAATATTGCCTGACGAAGTTATTGATGGTTCAGTTTCATCATGAACCCAAAAACATTATTTCATTATTTATGAAATATTTAAATATGATAACTATTTACATTATTCATTATAATTTACTCTTTATACAACTGCATACACTTTTATTGATTAGATACTATTTTAGATTCCACTGGTGGTGGAATACTAAGTTAAACACACACCCCAATCGGGCTACCTGATCGGTACCCGAATAGACTTCATGATTATAGGATAGGATAAAGGTAATGGCCATGTGTATCAT
The DNA here is from genome assembly GCA_963277665.1 of Viscum album. Lineage (NCBI taxonomy): Eukaryota > Viridiplantae > Streptophyta > Magnoliopsida > Santalales > Viscaceae > Viscum > Viscum album. Next base: position 1,911,702,952 of record OY728133.1, read on the forward strand.
ATAAAATAGTTGATGGAGTGCGTATGAGGGAACCTGACATGGTGTTAGGACCCACCATGGAGGCTTGGTAGTGTTTTTATTTTGGGATTTCATTTTGACACTTGACACATATTTGGCATGACATATCTACTGTTTAGTTATGGATATTATTTTTAGTTTTAGTTCATCATGTGCTACTCATTGATCTCTCTATTGTATAATTCTAATGGTTGGTTATTTTATATTGGTTATTTCATGGTTATTTACATTTTTTTCTTCATTGAAAAAAAACATCATCGTCTCCCTGTGTTATATATATAATTTAACATCACTTCTAGTTGGTAGCCTCTAGTGAATAGGGAGGAATGCTGGAGGCCACATAACTGACTGGCCTAGGGCACCAGCATGTTTCAACATGGCCGGGATGCTATAGGTTGATATTGATCTATGAACGAGGTGTAATATCTTTTTCAAATTGATATTTTTGATATTTTCTATGTATATTTTCAAGTTATAATGTATTTATTGATAGATCTATTTTGATGATCCCCAAAACATGAAACAGTGAGATATATATGTTTGATATTACATTACACATAATTTTTTGACAACATTGATCACCTGGGATATTAAATTCTAATTTCAACAATGAGTTTTCCCTTAAATACATAGAGTGGTCTAGTTTGAGGGTCTTTTCTAAAATCATGTGATATCATCCTTCTATTACAAACTACTATGTTTTAAAATATTAATTCATGTAATGTGTTGAGTGATGATGTGAGAAGATCCATATTATATATATTCATTTATTTTCAATAGGTTGGATAAGGAAATTGAATTAAAAAAGTAATTAAGTGTCAATAGTTAATTTAGAGGGGGTTAATGAAGAGAAAAAGTTCATGGTTAATTAATGTATGGTATCTTTGTTTTCATTATATTATAAATTAAACATTTGAGGATGAATTAAATAAAAATATGATGATCCTTGGGGTATTTGACATCCTGGTTTATGAATAATCCATGTAAGTACATAGGTTCATTATAGTGTGAAAATTATCTATGGAAAAGAAATTTGAGGATGGTATCCAAAAGAATTCAAAAAAAGATAAATAAATAGCAGAAACAATAATTTTTATATTTTTTCAATTATTCATTAACCCTAATGACATATTCTAATTTCACTATTATAGTACACATTTTTTACACCATTTATAAATGTGAATACTATGAAAATATTTATTTTCATGATGAATAATTTTGAAAAGGGCGATATAGTACTCAATTATTGAATGATGAGTTATCTTCAAATAATTCCAGGGAAAAAAATATTGATTTCTTCACATAATGAAAAATTTTAATATTTTAGATAATGAATAAGATATTTAGATTTTATATAAATATAATCAATGATTTAAAAATAAATGAGTTTATAGTTTTTTAGAATGTTGTCTATAAGCCTTTGTATTTGAGTTTGATATATGATAAAAATTGTTTCCAGTCCTTGATACAATAAGGATCCACCTAAACCAAACATGTGGGACCAAGTTTAACCATGTTAGAGGCTGGTTTTCATAGAAATACCATAGTGGATTAGAGGAGGCTTAGAACCTATATGAACTGGTATGGTTTTATCAGAGAACACACAAGAGTTGGAGGAGACATGAGGTGGGGAAGAACATTGGTGCAGGGGTTTTGGAATGAGTTAGTTGTAGATAAATCAAGGAGAGGAACTCATTACTCACAATAGAATAATAAAAAAATAGGATCAATTATAAATTTCTCATTTTTGATTGAGATGATTGATCTAGGAATCATAAAAAGTTAGCATTGTTCATGTGTTAAAATCATACACATGTTCACTCATTTGAGAATAATGTATTTTACACTTCTTCATCCTCCACGTTCCTTTCTTAAAACATTGAATTACAAATGGAATCATCAGTTTTCATTTCTTATTATAACAATTATCATGTTTTATATCAGGTTAGTAGTGACCATGATGAGTTAGAGTGAATATGTTTTCAGGATATTAAGTGACAAACATTCTTGAATCAAGTGGTGAAACACCATGAAAACATATAATCAATGAATAATTCACTAAAGAGAGAGTAAAGTGAACACAATACATATTAAAAAAAGGAAGGTTAATTCATCTAATTATATATCATGTGCACAATATAATTTTCTATAATATTAGAATCAGTTCAAGTGAACTTGAGATGAAGCATTTTTTAACATCAAGTGATATTGAAGAAGAAAAAAACAAGTTATAATTTTTTAAAATCTAAAAACATATATGATTCCTTAAAAACATCCCCAACATTGATTTTTTACAGTATTTCAAGTTGGTGATCCACCCAACAAAGCTAATGAACACCGCACCTATAGAAAATGAGGGACCAAGGAGGAAGAGACCTATTAGGATTTTATACTTCTATAATCACTATAATTTTATAACATTATTAGATAAAGGGATATATCTATCAGCCTATTGTATTATATGTATATTGAGATAATCCTTATTCCTTTACATGTTTGAAGAAATCATTTGTGATCCACCCTATGTTCAAGAAGAAATTCAGACCTCTCATTCTTGATAAGAAACAATAGGGCTATGGAATTTTTTTCTATTTCATTAAAAAAACTATGCTCAAATCATTATTATTCACTAACGAATAATTTTCACATAATCAATTATACAAAGTCACATGTTGTGAAAATTGATAAGGGTTCTTGTAATTTTATATCCTTTTGATTCATAACACTTGACATATCTTGTACAATAAATTAACATTCACTAAGATACTTAAACAATTTATAAGGACTGTGGAGTTTGAAATTCTAGTGATTCCAAGAAAAGATAGGTAACGGAAGAAAAGAATATAAAAAAATACGAATCAATGAGGTTTGATAGCATTTCGAAAATACATCTTAATTTGCATCATACATGGATAAATTTTATTTGAATAATAGAGATTGAGAAAATATAATTCTTGAATTATGAATTAAAAAACATGTTGTATTGAGTTTCTGGAATTGAAACATTACATAAAATAATATCAATATTTAATTAATTTTGGGAACATAAATAATATAATGAGAAATATCTACCTGATAATTTGACTATCTGAGGATTACCTGATCAATAACTAATGATTAGAAGTTGTTGTGTCTGAACAAAATTCCTAGCCAGTGGTTTTTGAGGTTCTTGAATAATTGTGCACATTTAATCTTGATCTTACATGATCAAGAAAGAATATCACTCTCAATAAGTAATAGGACTTTCTATTGTTGGATAAACAACATATTGAATAAGAAAAGGATTGTGCCTACACTGTCTAACTAAAAGTTGAATGGGGTTGAGATTTGAATATATAACCAATCAATGATATGAGATATTGGTTTAGGGTGTCTAATTATCTATGGGGGAAGATTTAGTTTCCATGGTGTAGAACCAAGACCAACATTAGGGTTGAATAATATGGTGCATAACTAGTTATTTATATGCAACTATAATCAATGATAGAATTATAGTGGATAATCCATGTTAGGAATTATAACCAACATGGAATGGATTACATATTAATACCAAAAATTTTAAATACTTTGTGTTATACTATATTTTATTATTTTTGGGTGTGAGTAAATATTGTGACTTATCCCAAATTGGATCGACGACATTAAAAATTTCAAGATGAAGAATTATAAAAAGAATGTATTCAAATAAAGTGCACCAATGATTAGCCCCCCCAATTAATGTTCAATATGTATTGGGGTTCTATAATTGTTATATGTAACAGATCCAATCTAAATATCTAAGAACATTTTATCAACATGGTAAATTATATCTCATTTAATAGTTGACGTGTTCCCATATTAATTGTGTAGGATTTTAATAATTATTGGAATATGATGCAATACTATCTCTAATCACTTGGGATATAGGTGACAAATACATCAATATTGTGTTTTCCACTCATTATCGATGTTTATTCTATGACACTATATGATAAAAATAATATTGATTTTATAAAAATTACATTTATGAATTTATTATAGAAGCCATACAAAATGGTCATGGGACTTTAACTGCAAAGGAAATCATCGATAAATTAAATGCTATTATGATGTTAATTTCAATGTCAATGAATCAAAAATATATGTTTTGAGAAGACTATTCTTGGAAATAAAAATTTTAGATGATAAAACATTTTGTGAAAATTCTACAATGGTAAATGAGAGAGTCATTAACATTAAATAATTTAGTGAGAATTTAGATGAAACCATCATTATGAAAAGGATACGGATAAATTTTAATGAGCGGTTTGATCCAATACAATAATACATTGAAGAAAGTGGGTGTCTGGTAGCAAATTATATTCAAAATATACTCTTTTAATTTGAGATTACAAAGTAAAAAGACCTAATGAAGAAAGAATATGATGAAATTCACTTTAAATCCATGATAAAAATAAAAATTATAGGAAGAATATGTTGGTAAATAAAGCTATTTAGATGTTGAGGGAGAAGAAAATACTGGAGAAATTATTTCCCATATATTAAGATGTTTCAAAAAAGTTTAAGTATTGAGGAAAATGAAATGAATCACAACATTGATGGAATTGTGATATTTCTGGACACATTTACTTTGACTCTCTATAAAATAAGGTAACTGATTCTGTATCAAATAAGGTGTAAGATAAATTTAAAAATTAATAAAATAATAAGAAGAAAAACTAGAATTTTAGTAGTAAGAGGAAAATCTTAATGGGAAAACATGGGAATTTTAATTCTACTTAAAGTGGCTCTCTCGAGGATGAGGTTAATATCTTTGATAAAGTTGAAACCATTTATAGTCCATCATATATATATATGATGATAGAGATAAAGGGAAAGCGAAATATTGGTATTTGAAAGGTAAGTGGGAAACATTTATTAAGAACATAACCAGTCTATGAAAAGAAAGAAGACATTACTAAAGGAGAAGAAAAGGGATACTTCCTAAATTAAAGAACAATTCATGAATTAAGAAGCTTAGTTTTATGAGATTAATAATCCTAATATTAGATAATTGAATAATAATATTATCAATGTTTTTTAAAATAATCTAGTTATATGGGAAAAAATAACCAGTTTAGATACAATAAATGTTTCGTGTTGTAAAAAATGAGCTAAATAGAATTATATAAGACTCTAGTAATTCAATTAATCAAAACTGAAACTATTACCATACTAGAGAGTTGAATGGATACTATAGAAATTGAATATATTCTCTTAAAGATATTCAAGAGAGATATTTTATCACTGATAATTCCGGTGAATCTTTTGGTGCCAATATGTGAAGAGATAAGCATTCCACCTCATATGATGATGAAATAAATATTTAATAACATTGTTTATTTCTTAAGGAAATACTAAATCCAAAACATTCTATAATGGTAAATCAAAAAAATATCACATTTCAAAATACTTTTCTAGTGTGGGGGAAAATATTGAATTAATTATACTCTTATTGGTATAACATTTAATTTCCTATAAATAGGTATGAACCAAGCATAATTCATCTTTAATACAAGAAAAATAATTAAAAATTAAATTTATGATGACTATAAATATATTGAGGCTTCAAATACAATATAGTAATGAATAATCAGAAGGAATGTTTTCCATATACATATTAAAAGGCCAAAAAATGAGGTATAAATAACCAAATTAACAAGCGATGTTCATTATAATAGGAATTTTAATAAAACACATATGGAAATGAAAATTAATATAGGTACATCTGACAAGAAATATTAGGCACCTAGAAAGAATAAACATACAAATATGAATGTCAAATAGTTTGGAGAGATCTAGAGAAATTTGATAAAATTGGATAAATATAAAATAGATGAAGTATGTAATGGAAATTAGGTTATTTAAATAATATATTATCAATATAATAATATATAACATCATTTGGATTCTAGTAATATTCAGAAGAATCTATGTGAAAACTATGGATAAATTGGGAATGAGATTAAGAATTACTTGTTTTTCAAACTAGCTCCGAAAGAGAAAATGAATAATGTAACAAATGAAAAGGGAAAACAATTTATTAACATTTTAAATTAACATAACCACATCACATGAAGAAGTTTTACTTAATAAGAATATTAAAATTCAAGTAATTAATTATGATAATAGAAATAAAAGTACTTCTCAATCTGAGATCAAAAGGAAGAATAACATGGCATGGCTTAGAGAAAACAATCATCCTGTGTGTTATTTATAATGAATATAAAGATACCTCCTTATTAACATACGTATATGGTTTTGTAATCACATCAATGGAATTAAATTATATTGATGTATATTTTTTTGGAGAGCATTGATGAGTAAAATGCATTAAAACTTCACTACAATGTGAATGTGAATCTTTGGAATATATTTATAAAATTTTAATATGGAGTATGATAATGACTCATATATCCATACAATGTATAAATTGATTTTAATTATTAATGATAGTTAGATATTGACCTAATAAAAAGGATATATGTATTTTTTTAATTTTAACATTTTTAGTTTTTTGATATATGTGTTGGATACAATATATTTATTGATTGATATTTATTGAGTATCACTTAAAAATGAGCAAATATGTTATTTTAGTTTTTTGTTACATTCATCATATGTTATTGATAGCCCAGATTTCAATTTTTATAAAAACATTTTTTTAATATTGATTTTCCCATATATACTTAGAGGTTCCTTGAAAAATGATCTTTTATGAGAAACACATCTTGTCATAATTTTCTTTCTTATTGTTAAGGATGAGTCTATAAATGACTCTAATGAAATTAGTAATGTTATTAGATGACACCTATCATACCTTTTCATTTATTATCAATAAAAGTTATAATAAAATTAAAATTAAAAAGTAAATATTCACCTACAAGAAATTCAAATTGGAAAATTAATGATCACAACTACATGGTTTTAGAATTAATGTTTTATTTATTTTTTATACATTATAATGTCAATATTTGAGGAACACATAAATTAGATGCTAATGATTCTTATTTCATTAGACAACATGCTTGATAAATAAAGCATTTAAGTTTATATGTTGATTAATTTACATCCCTAGTCATTGAAAATAGAATATGAGGCAACTATGATGATAAAATCAAGAGGTATTCATGGCATATAGGAAATATATATTTCAATGATTTTAAACTATTATTAATTTATAATTACATTTTTATATTTCAATTCAATAGTGGAAAATTTTTACCACATAAGACAAATTATACATCCGTGAAAATATTTATTTTAAGAAAGAGTGTTTTGAGAACGAACATGGTTAAAAAGTTTAATATATTTGAGATCGTAAAGAATATATTTTTAATTTCTATAAATAAATTCCATGATATTACAATATAGGAGTTCGATTTTTTAGAAGTCTACCCACATGCCTATGTATTTTAGTTTCCCATATGATACAATATATATCCAATGATGGATCCCCATCATTCACACCTGTGGGAATGGGGATTAACAAAAGCTGTGGAGGATAACATGGACATCCTTGGGAATAATTGTGTTGTAAGAGTGCCTACACTGTAAGGTATAACGTTTGTAGAGAACACATTAGATTGGGTAGTTCTACCGTACTAGGTGATATAGTGGTGGAGGTGTGATGACATGAGTTATTGACAATTCAATCTTGGATATATCCTCATTAATTAAATATGAATGGAAATATAAATAGGGTCACTTATAAAAAGACCCCTACATACAAAATATCGATCTGGTACTCACTAAATTAACACTCTATTTATTCGTTTAAATTATATGTGTATCATCTTGATCGTTTAATTATCGTTGATGGGATGTCTCTCAATCATCCACATCATCATATTCTACCATCAAATTCAAATAATCTTTCACATGTACTATTCTTTATATCACACAATTGATGTTGGATGGATAGGCATAAGTGACCATGACATGTGTCGGTCAATTTTTTCATGTGAGGGTAGACATTGAATACTCATTTATGAGGTGTTTTATATAAAATAAAAAATATAATCAAATAATGAAAAATTGTAAAAATTAAATATGAAGTTATTATATATTTCATTTCAATAATTTTAATTCATCTAATTATATAATAGATGCACCTAAGACTTTTCCACCAAAGAGTAAGTTGATAATGTAATTATGAGAGGCCACATTTTTCGATGACATGTGATGTTTAAGGAAAAAACCCATTTGATAATTATTTTGGAATAATATAAATTGTTTGGTGCTTAAAAAATCATACATGAATCTGCATGATTTTCTGGAATTCATGTTATTTATGATTGGATGAAATTTTGTGATCACCTTTCTAATAAATTACATGGGATATAGTTGGAGAAGATATTCTATCATTTGGTATTTTTCAGATCTCTCTCATTTTCTCATTTTTATAAACAAAAATATATAGCTATGAGCCTAATAGTTTACCTAAAATTTGAGAGAATCCACAAACATTCACATGTGAGAAAGAATAATCCACAATAATACTTGTTCTCAAGAAGAATTTGAGAGATCTCTTATTTGGTAAATAAAAAATATGCCATCAAAAATGGTTTTCTAATGCATAAATAAGAAGTCTTACATTACTATATGTTGTAGCATGGAGAATATTATTTATGCACTTTATTACATAATGGAATGGTCTGTGCAAGGGTGAGTGAGCTTCCTCTTGTATATCCTATCACAAGAAATCACATTATAGTTGTTTCCCTCAGATTTCGGGGATGACCTCCTTTGATGGGAGGTTCATACATTCTGATCGGTTTCTAACAGGTTTGTTCGTAGAACCGGAAACATCCAATGATTCCACATCCATTAAGACATACATTCCAAAGGTAGGTGCTCATTAGTTTATGGGCCGATGAGGCTTAGGAATTTGAATTGGTCGAGAGGATGGAAGGTCGGAATCATCACACCTTTTTAGGGGAATTATTGTCTACTCCGAGACTCTCTTTATAGATTTATGTTATGTTCATGAATCCTTATTACATTACCAAATATAAAAAGAGTTTTCCTTTAGATCTGACAATCAATGATCGATATGTAAGAAATTTAGAGAATCTTTTATATGTATTTGAGGTTCTTCACTGATAAAGAATCATATGTATTTGTTAGAGATTCATAGTCAATGGTATCCTTGGATACTTAAAAGTCTCTTGGTCCTTATGATGACCATACTGGTTTTAAAGCCACTCAGTGGGGCACATGAAGTTTATTGTCATTCAGAAGGACATGAATTATTTCAGAGTTGGGATCGAACCCACAGATGGGCTACCTACGTATCCTTTGTTTATAAAAGGAATCAGAACCCACGTAGTTCGAGTAAGGGAGTATGATGTTTATGATTGATGGCTCAAAGAAGGATGTCATAATTACTTTTACACTCTAGGATCACGTGAGTCATGCTCGGTGTGAGAAACAAGAGGTATTGGTAAAAAAAATTAGAGAATTGTGCCATGAAAGATGCAATCATAAGAAATAATGTGGGGCTTATGTATGTATGACTGCCCAGATAAACGAAGGTTATGATTTAGTTTAGGGAAGAAATCTAGGAACAGGGTCCATAAAGGTATATGTGCTTCATGGAGATTTTGAATACTCTAACTTGGGGCTTACTCTTGAAAAGGAGTCCCAAATTAAGAGAGGACTTGTGATTGGGTTTTACTTCTGAAAAGGAATCCCAGATCAAAGGTAAATTAGGACTGGTTAAGAGAAATTAAGACTAGGGATTACTCCTGAAAAGGAGTCCCAGGTTAAGAGATTTGAAAAATTAAGGGACATGGGGCTTACTCCTGAAGAGGATGCCCATATTTGAGACTGGGGATTACTCATGAAAAGGAGGCCTAGGTTAAGAGAATTATGGTTGGGGATTACTCATAATGAGGATGCCCAGATTTGAGAATTATGACTAGGGCTTATTCCTGAAAAGGAGCCCCAGATTAAGGGGTTCTCTCATCTTAAAGGATGAGGTTGAATGAATGAAATCTCAATTTTTTAGTGACATAAAGATGTGTAAATCACTAGGTTTTGAGAGATATTCCACAGAGTTCCTTTCAAATAAGGAATCCAAATCAAGAAATCATTCCATAAATGGATTTGAAGAGTGTATTCAATATTGAATCTTGAATAGGAGTGGTGGAATGGCTTAAGAGGGGTGAAATGGGCAAGAAGGGAACCCAAAAAAGTAGGGGCGCGCAAGTCCTGGTAGGCGTGCTGGTACTACGTGGGCGTGCAAGTCCTAATCGTGCAGGTATACCTGCGCGACACATGGGTACGTGCACGACGGTTAACCAACAGGGTAATACTTGAGCGACTCTTGGTTAAAGCCTTTAGAATCCTCTTGAGGTTCTTCCAGAAGAGGGGCACACAAGTTCTATTTGAAGGAGTAAGGCGGCGCGCAAGTGTGGCCTTTTCCCTTAATGGATGGCCACTCAGGCACGCAAGTGTTGATGAGTTTCAACACTTAGGACTTCCTCCCCCTCTTTAGATCTTCCGTTATAGGTACGAAATTACCTTAAAAGTGTTTCAGAAGCTTTGAGATGAGACTAGGGCACAGGGAGCTCAAATCTGAGTTTCTGGAAAAAAATCCTCCTCAAATGGGGGACACACAGGGTCTATTTATAGGCAGGAGAAGACCCCGGGCGGTTATCACTTAGGTCACGCAAGTCACTTACGCGACCATTATGTGTCGCGCAAGTGGACTTGCGTGACTATGAGAGAACCTGCGCGACCTATTGTCAATATTCTCTTTGTTCATCCATTTGTCGATTTTTTATATTTTCTTCAAAGGATGAATCAATTTGTGCTAATTGATTTCTCAATACATTCCTTTAGACTCTGTGACGAAAAGGAGTTTCAACAATAGTCCATGTATTCGATCATAAAATATATTAACATGTATTTGGATACATTATCCATTTACAAGGATTGTGGAGGTAGTCACAGGTGAATCCAATAAATGATTGGGAACACTATAATGTAACATAAAATTATAATATGTATAAATGGGGTGTTCTAGATTTTATGAAATTTAACATTTTTATATCACACATTTATAATGGGTATTTAAAAAACATATATTGATAATTTTATATTCTTGTGATGAGAATTTAGAATAAACCAAATTTTATTGAGTTTTTAGAAGTTGAATATTCGATAAAAAATTATCATGAATGAATTGATGCTAAGAACATCATTTATTGAAGGATAAATATTTACTAGATGATTTTATTGACAAAAGAATGCCACATCATTTACTGAATATAAAAAATTCTTAAGAAAAACCAACAGATCATATCAGTAGTTGTTGATGTTCATGACTAATTATACATGAGATTTCATGATCATATTGGATCGTGTAGTAAGATAACTCTGAAAAACTAATATAAATTTATATTTCTGGATTAATTACATGGATAATAATAAGTATTTTATCCCCGGTGTTTCTAAAAAATTGTTGATGAGGCTCAATATATTGTTTAATAACAAGTCAAATAGAAGGGATGATGGTTGGGGTGTCAAACAAATGATTCACGGGAGTTGGTTGTTTGGATTTATAACTAGTTACAACTATTATATTGACTACCTGGGTGTACACCTAGTTTTTTAGTAATAAAATATAATAAATGGAAACCATATAGTGGATAATCCATTTTTGGGAGTCTACTAACATGGAATGAAGTATGAATTAGTACATAATATATATATACTATGTGTTGTTATCCATTTTTTTATTATTGCATAAAATGAATAGTTGTGAGATGTCTCTAAGTTGATTGAGAATCATAAAATGTTCTATAGGTACAATTATTCGATGAAATTAAATATAAAAAACACCACTTATTCCCCCACCACCACTATGACCAATATGGCTAATATGAATTTGGGGATCAATAAGTTTTAACATATATAGTCCAAATTTTGTATTATCATATCCTTTTCTAAAGATATATCATGCTAGTTTTTAGGTACACTTTTTATCGATTTTCAATAAATTTGTAGTTGAGTTTTAGGTGGGGTGCATCGGGGTTTGAATTCTAAATTGTTTATGAAGGATGGACAGTGCACATTTGGCACATGGTTTTCCAAAAATATTTGCCTTATCCCATAAAACTATTGTAAACCAAATATAGAGAATTTTCATTGCCAGTGCAATGTTTTATGAACCATTCAGGATCTTAGCAAAAACCATGAACCCCCCCCCCCACTCACATAAGAGGCATATGGTTAAGGCACATGATTAGGGAAACATGTGGGCCCCAAATTAAAAACCATGCAAATAAAATCTGAACCAATCAATTATTAGATTCAAAATTTATACTACCCCCTTTTAACCCCTATTTTACCCAAACACCATTTTAAGATTCTGGATTCTCCGAGTTGAATTCCAAGCCATTCCCACCTCCCATATTCATGATCTGAATACTGGATTAATGTTCTAAACCCTTCCCAGATAGAGGATCTAATCCCATGTGGTTTCTTTTCTCTTCAAACTATTCATTTATATGTTAAAGTATTGTTCTTCCCTTTTTTGGTAGGATCTATATCTTGGATTCTATATCTAGATCTAAAATTATGGTATATTTATTGTTTGATCTTGATTTAGAGTATAATATCCATGCCTTATTTTAAATTTTGATTCCATTCAAATTCTTGATTTCTATTGGCAAGCATCCTGTATAAATTTTTGAGGTAGCTGGTCTACTATCGAATCCCAAAGACTGGGTTTCAATTATCTATATATAATTTTAGAATTTCTAGATTGTTTTAGAAATTAAGTTTCCTAATTTAAATAAATAATATTTTAATTAATTAATTAATGGAATAATGGAATTGGGGGTAATTAATTCTGGAATTAATTATAGAGATATTTAAATTATGGGATTTGGGATTAATTAATTAATTATTTAGGTGTTGGAATATTTAAACTCTGATATATTATTAATTAATTTTTGAATTAAGTAATGTAATTTTCTGGGATTACGAAATTTTTAATTGAAGTAATTAATTGTTGAACTAATTATGGGATATTGACATTATTTAATTGTATATGTAAGTGATTGAATTAATTAATGGTAATTATTGATATTAAAAAATTGATTTATGTGTGTAAAATAATTGTTGAATTAATTTCTCAGTTAATTTTTGTAATATGGAAATTGATTTATTTATATCAATTTATTCTTGAATAAATTTAGGGATGTTTTCAGGATTATACAACAACTGATGTGGTTAATTAATTCTAGGATTAATTAATAAAATTGAGGTGATTAACTAATTACTGAATTAATTAGCTTCACATAATATGGATATGAAATTTTTGGGTTGGATTAATTATTTAATCGAATAATTAATTTGGTATTTTGGAACATGTGATATACGTGATTTTTGATATAAAAGTGTGGGACACAAACTAATGCTCCAAATACCCATATGATATTTACTGAGAAAAGAGTGTATGGAACTAACTAACACTCCAAATACCCCTGAGGTTCTACCCATGACATTCTAAAAAAAGGTAGGCATGAAAATTATATGGGACAAGGACTAATGCTCCAAAATACCTAGGGTGTGTCGGACACATAATGATACTCTAAATATCCATGGGGTGCAAGACATGATGTTCTACGCCAATAATATTGGCATTGGACTATGTTTCAAATTATCGATGATAATGAATTAAAATGAATGGATAATGAAATTCCACTTCATTATAATTAATTACGAATTAAATGTGTGAACATGTTTAGATTCTGACATGGTCTGAATTAGGTATTGAGGTTTGAGTTTCCTTGAGAACCTAGAGTTTATGTGGTTAAATAAAGAATAAATTATAATATGATAATTATTTTTCTATAAATTGAAAATATTTATTCATACAACTAAACATATTATTATTTGCTAGATATTGTTTAAAATTTTGTTGGTGGTGTTCTACTGATTTTTACACACATCATACTCAACATTCTTTATTGGTACCCAAATAGACATTATATTTTCAGGTCGGGATAAAGGTAAGTGTCATGTGTAAGGTAGGTGAGTTTGGATGGAGAAAGGACAAGGGAACTGAATGTGGTTTGGAACCTTCTTGGGATTTGTTGATGTTTTAACTTCTTTGGTTTTATTTTTGACACACGACATGTACTTTGGCATCGAATATTTCACTATTCAGTGTTAATATTATATTCCCAACATTGGTCATCATCTTATTTTGGTACTATTACAGTTATATCCTATTTTTATTCATGTTTATTTCATAATTTGGGATAGTTTTTTTAAAGAGGGTATAGTCTCTGTAAGATAGATATTATACCCTCACTTCTAATCGGAAGCCTCTAGCATATGGGGACCAAAACATAAGGTTATGGGACTAACTAGATCATGGCCTTGACATGTGGAACCTGGACCGGGAAGTTACAATGTTGTATCAGAGAATTTTTCTTTTCATCTATTTTGACATACAATTTTGTAATGTTAGAATGGACACTAAAGAAGATTCGGGACTTGGTTAGGATCTCATTTGTGGGAGTATATTTCCCATGTATGGGTGAGATCCCAATTATCTATTGTGGAATTGTTGTTATTGGTATTTTCTATTACAGATGATGTTATTTCACATAGAGTGATGTACTTATGGTGTGATGTGATAACCAATTTAAATTTACCAAGACTTCACACATGGACTTATATGGTTGTATAGTTTATTTTTCAAGAATTATTCTACGCAATCGATATTATTTTGTGATAGACATCATTTGAGGAAAGAAAGAAAAAAAGTGATTGGTAAGCAGTTGAACATGAACTGTTTTTACATGCTTGTGAAATTGAAATGAAATTCATCCAAGTATGAAATTGGAAATTTAGGAATGATGCCAAATGAGAATAAATTATTTTCAAATAGAAACATGTTATGATAATGATTTTACCCTGTGTTACCCCTGACCAAGGTCTAGTATGGGTGAGGGTAGTGATGGCACCATGGTTTTGAACTTGTAGTAGGGTTTGGGGAAATGACTTGTAAATCCATATTGTGTTTCCCATAAATGTGTTAATGATTTGTAATTTTTATTAAGTTTCATGTTTAAAATTTTAGAGTTATGCATCTATAGTGAAGATATTTGAGAGGAATATAGTAGGATATAGACAGAGATTCTCCACCAGTAGTGGAACCTAAGGTATCGATAGTGCCGAGTGAGGATGAAAAATTGAAATTCAGAGAAAACATTCTTACTTCATGAAGCTTATGGAAAGATACCTAGATCAGGTTGTGAGAAGTATGAATAACATTACATTGATGTTTCAGCTCCACCACCCTCCATATTTTATTGGAGAGGATGGACCAAATGGAATTGAGTTTTGTATTGAGTCCATCCAGTTTATACTTGACCACTTAGAGAACGATATTGAGAATTGTGTCATGTTGGCTATTTATAGGTTACGTAGTAAAGAGAATCATTAACAGGGAATCCTTATTCAAGGTGGAGAGATTGAGAATATGGAGTAGGAGGACTTCTAGAAGAACCACTTACTGCACTTTAACATGAGATACTCAAAAGAGAGAAGTTGAGTTCCTATGTTTGACTCAGGGAACTATGTCCATGATTGACTATACGAGGTGATTTATAGAATTGAATCCCATTTCTCCATCCTAGGCGTGGGATGAGTCTACTTTAGTAAAATTATTTTATGATCGACATAAGTGTGAAATTAATTCCAATGTGAATATATTCATGATAATAAAATATTTATAAGGAGTGAATCAAGATCTAATATCAGAGTGGAACCTAAATATGGATTCCATTGGTGGATAGGTGGATTCCTCTAGTAAAGCATGTGGTACAACATCTGTTGGATTGAAGTGTCGTTGTGATATGTTATGTAGAGAAGTGGAAATGATGGTTGACATTGGGATGGAACAACTACTCCAAACCTTACCCATGTTCGTTGCCACCATTATGTTAGGACCTAGAATTTTTGTAAACATTTTTTCCAACCACCAGTGGAGTGACAATCATTCAAATGATGGGAAAACTATAGAGGTTCTATGATAACCTTCAATTGAAATGTAGCGATGGAGAAACTATAAAATCCTAGAGTGTATGAATGGGATCTTCACCACATTATTAGTCTATTATCTAGTGTTCTACGAGCTGAGGTGGTAGAGGTAGTGGATGATGTTCTCCGGAGAAAGGGAAGGAATATTAGTAGAGTGAAGCAGTGCGGGGGACCCAAACTGCATCATAGGGAAGACAGGTAGGAGAGTAACATTCAGTTCAACCTACTCTTGTGGATTGAAAGGATAAACCACAGATTGTTAAAAGTACTATTCATGTAGATGCTAAATTATATAGTGCCTTATTTGATACTCATTCCTCTCATTCTTTTATTTTTGCACAACTTGTTAATTTTTTGAACCAAGAAGTGGAGTTTGTTAGTGGTTAATTAATGAGGGATACATCTTTGGGAGTAATATCCTGAGATATCTATTTATCAAATGGGTGTTCTCTCAAGGTTATAGATCATACTTTTTATGGGATTTTTATATCCCGTGCATATTGAACTTGGACGTGGTTATGGGTATGGATTGATTAGTAGCATACCAAGCCAACATTTGTTGTTACCTTAGGGGAGTGACTTTACATCTCTTAATGGTGACTACTATATTTAGCATGTTGAGTGGGATACCTAGGAATGCCGAACAAAGAGATTTACAAAAAAAATTGGAGAGTTCATAGCCCAGGTTGCTAGTCTATTTCTAGATGAAATAGATATAAAGAGAGATGTATTTCCACCCGTAGTGGGAAGGTTTCAGGATGTTTTTCCTAAAGAATTATCCTTGTTTCCACCTAAGATAGATGTGTACTTTTTCCTTTATCTCATTCCTAGAGATTATTTGGTTTCTATTCCAACATTTAGAATGGAACCGATAAAGCAGCTAGTGTTTAAGACACAACTTCCTGATTTTTGGGATAAGGGGTTTCTCTATCTGAGTACAAAGCCTTATTGTTCTCTAGTTTTGTTTTCAAATAAGTCATGTGGGACTCTAGGCTTGTGTCTGAATTATCATAAAATGAACCAACTAAAAGATAAAAATCAGTATCCACTTCCACATATCAACAATAAATTTCACTAGTTGAGAGGATCTTATGATTTAACAATGTCAAATTGAGATTAGGGTATCATCAGTTGATAGTTAAAACATATGTTACACATTGGACTTCTATAAGAAGTAGATATGGCCTATATGAGTTCATCATAATTCCATTCATGTTGACGAATTCCACAATAGTGTTTATTTCACTAATGAATAGAAGTTTTCATCTATACTTTTATCGATTTTTTGGTAGTGTTCTTGGATGACATATTGGTATACTCCCAGTGTCACGATGATCATGAACAACATATTAACATCATCCAAACTACACTGAGAAGGAATTGGATGTATGACATGATATCTATGTGTAAGTTTTGGATTGATCTGGTACATTTTTTGGGTCACATAATCATCTAGGGATCACTATTAGTGGTCTTAGAGAAGGTTCAAAATATTAATTCACTGAATCTTCCCAAGATTGTTTTTGATATCTGTTTCTTTTTGGGAATGGATATAAATTATTCGAGTTTCATCGATGAAATTTTTTGATGGGTACCACAGTTTTTGGGCATTAAAAAAATGGGGTAAATCATTAATTGTTGTAATAATGTGATAATTCCTTCCTAGAGTTGAATAAGTACTTGACATCATCACAGATCTTGATCCCACCAAATCTATGTGAATAGTATGTTATGTTTTGTGAATAGACTATGATCATACATAGAGATTTGTTGATGTATGGACATCGATTTGGTGAATATTGGTCTCGAGAATTTTGGTAACATAAATGGAATTTCTCTATGAACAACCTCAGGTTGGTTGTAGTTGTTTATCATTTGAAGTGTTGGAGACATTATCCGTTGGGTGAGAATTTTACTATATATACTGGTCCCAAGAGCTTAAATTATATCTTTTCCTAATTAAATTTGAATCCCCAGTAGTGTAGGTGGGTTGAGTATATGAACTCATTTAATTTTGATCTAGTATTTCTTACTATATATGGGAAGAGTTTTTTGATGATTTCAGTTCGAAAACTCAAAATAGAAAAGTTCGGGAGTCTAGTGTTGAGTGTAAAATGATGAATTTTTTGGCCAAGATTCATGTTGTGCTTTAGGAGTATCATGAGCTGGTGACTATAGTATTAGTTGAAAAAGATTTGACACTCTTGATATGGTTTGCAGATAGTCATAATGAGTATCCAGAGTGATTTAATGTGAGTTGAATCCTTAATGGTGGGGATTCACCTTATTATTGCAACATAAATAATGATGACATCATCTATGTTAAGAATCAGTTTGTTGAGCATATGAGAATTCGGGAGGTGTGGATGCCATAATTTCTTGTCTCAAAGTGGTTTGTACATCCATGTGTGACCAAATGGTACAATGATCTATGAACACCTTTTTATTTATTAGGAATGAAAAAGTAGATAGCAGTGCTTGTGGAACGATGCTGCACTCGTTAACATGTGAAGGTCTAGCATCAACGACTTGGAGATTTGACAAAGATTTTTAAAACTCATGAATAAAAGTGGGACATTATGACTACGGAAATTTTGGTGGGTCTCCAGATATTTACTCTTAATAAAGATTCTAATTTCGTGATTATGGATCATTTGAAAAAGGGTAAATATTTTTTATACGGGAGAACTTTTCAATGGATCAACATGAAGATTTGTATATTTAGAAAATAGTATGTATGCACTGGGTTTAACAGGCTATTTTTTTAGAAGGTCATTCACATTTTACTTCATGATTCTAAAAGGTATTATATAAGTCACTTGTTATTCATGTTTATTGATTAAAGATTTCCACCCACAGATAGAAGTGTTGTTAGAGATTACTATATTTGTGATTGAGGATATGTGGAGACTATGTATTATAATCATTAGGGGATCTTTAGAGAAGAACATATCTTTGTTGGAGTTCCCTATAACAATTGTTATCATGAATATATACATATGGAACCAAAAAAAGGATCTTTATTGTAGGCCATATAGATCTTTTTTGTGATCGATAGATGCAGGTGAGTCATAGTTGATGGGAATGAGTTTCGTGAAGGAGATGTCAGAGCAAGTCCATCATATTTGAAAGCATATAGGTAGAGATCATAGTAGATAGAGGTTATATATTGATGGAATTAGATGACCCATAGAGTTTCTAGAGGGTGATCGTGTATTCCTTTCGATGTTTACTTAGTTGGGTCACCATAGGATACAAAGACCTTTAAAGATGGAACCCAATTCTATTGGACTGTATGGGGTTTTTGAAAGAAGAAATCTAACGACATAACTATTAGACCTTCCATATAGATGTGATGTGGTGAATTATGTCTTTAATGTGTCAAAACATTATAGTTATCACCCCAACCCTTTTCATGTGATTGATGTGGATAATGTTGGTCTTGCAACTCATGTGCCCTTTCAGGAACATTTGATACGTGTGTTGGGTCATAGTGAGAAAGTGTCCCAAGGAAAGATCGTGTTGATAGTTCATGTATTGTGTAAGCATGGGTGTGTATAAGAAGAAACATCAGAGCGATAAGTGGATAGTATTACTCAATGACCTGATCATTTTGACATAGAATCCTAGTGATTTTTTGGAATACATCTTAAGAATGAAATTTTATAAGTTGGGGAGATTTTATGATCTAGACCTATTTTGAATATGTTTTTTGCTCATTTATAGGTAATATTTTTCATTATTTTGAGTAAGTTTTTCTTGATTTGTAACTAGGGGACGTTTGTGTGTAAATTTGATATGTATTTTTTTAGGGATGTCCATTGCATGGTTGGTGCATGGTTTGAACAAACCATACCCCCCATGCCGGAAAACCAAGTGAACCAAAATAAAGGGAATTATTATAGATAACATACATTTTTTGAATTGTGTCCTGGTTAGAAGAACCCCCCCCCCCCAATGAAGTGGCACACCATTACGGAACATTGATAAGAGAACTGTGCCCCCCACCCCCTCGGAGTAGTATACCGTGCATATGGGATTTTAATCCCATGATATTAAGATTTAAAATATATTGAGCCCCCATTTAAACAATAATTAATCCATAACTCAACCCCTGACATAATTTCATTATGTTGAAGCCTCCCAAATAGATCCCAAACTATTCTGACCTCTTTTCATCACGATATGAAGCCTAGATTTATGATACTTACCCCTCCCATTAAGAGTATATAATTCCATGTTGTTTACATCCTCTTCACGTTCATATCACACCCATATAAGGATTGTTCATACTTATTTTAGGATTGGTATAGATCTAGAATTGGGAATCTAGATCTATAATTATGGGATCTGTATTGTTTGATCTCGATTTAGGGGTTAGGATTCATATCTCGTTTTACATCATTATGATATTAAAATTGGGGATTTCCATTGGGGGCCATTCTTTGTCAAATTTGATATTGGTGGTCTGTGATTAAAATCCCAGTCATGATTTGAATTATATGTATGTAAATTTAGAATTGATAGATTTTTTTAGCAATAAAATTTCCTAATTGAATTAATTAATTTGGAAATTAATTAATTAAAAGAATCATGGAATTTTGGGATAATTAATTATACAATTAATGAAAAATATATTAAAATTGTGGGATTTAGAGAATAATTAATTGATGCATTAATTATTTTAATATTGAGATTGTATAATATAATTTATTAATTGCTTAATTAATTAAAGGTTGATTTTATTATTAATAAAATTTGAATTGATGTAATTTATTTTTTTATTAATTAAGGGAAATTGAAATTACTGAATTGAATAAATTAAATTTTGAAACAATTAATGGGAATTATTGAGATTAAGTAGTTGATTAATGTGGTTTAATTAAGTGGTGATTTGATTAATTGGTCAATTGTTTTGATATTTAAAGTTATTTATTTAAATAATTAATTGATAATTTATTAAATAGAGTTTTTCATTATTATAGAACCATTTATGCGACTAATTAATTATGGGATTAATTAATGTAATTAAGGTGATTAATTAATTGTTGTTTTAATTAATGGAATAATATGGGTGTGTAATTTTTGTTTATGATTAATTATGTGTTGAATTAGTTAATGTGTTAGTCTGGTACATGTGATATATATGATTTTTTATATTCAATTGTGGGACATGGGATGATGCTCTAAATACCCAAATGATATTGAAAGAGAAAATAGAGCAGAAAATATGATACCCCTCCAAATACCCATGGGGTTCTATCCATTACATTCTAAGACCCAAGGCATGCTTGAAAATTGAAAGGGATAGGGACAAATGCTCCAAACACCCATGGGGTGTGGGACATGGATTGATGCTTCAAATGCCCACGAAGTTCTAGATATGATATTCTAGGCCCATGAAATTTTTATTGAACTATGGTTCTAATTATCTGTAATAATTAATTGAAATGTAGGGATAATTAAATATAATTTCAATATAATTAATTTTGAATTAATTGTGTGAGATGGTTTAGACTCCAATGTGGGTTAATGCAGGTATTGAGGTTTGGGAGTCCTCGGGAAGTTGGGGGTTAATGTGGTTAAATAAATATTAAATTATAATGTGATAATTGATGTATTATTCTTTGCACTTATTTATTTATACAACTACATACATTTTTATTGACTACATAGTATTTTATATGTTTTTTGGAGGTGTCCTATTAAGTTGAACTCACACCCTACTCATACTTCTTGATTCGTACCTGAATAAACTATATGTTTGGAGGAAGAGATAAGATAAAAGTTCCTATGTTAAATAGATATGTTGGGATGGACCAAGGATGAGGGAACGAGATGTGGTTTAGGACCCACTTGGGAGTTTTCCAAGTGGTTACATCTAACTTTACATGTTGAAACTCAACACATATATTGAAATATCATATTTTACTATTCAGTTGTCAAATAGTATTACCTTCTTTGTTTGTCATGTGATATTGGTACTATAATGGTTATATCATATTATTATTCATGGTTATTTCGACTCTTATGAATCATTGATGAAGAGGGTATAGTATTCCAATAATCAATATTAGACCCTCGTTCTTTGTCAACTGCCTCTGGTATATGGGGAGATGGTCATGATGTTATGTGAGTGGCCCACTTGGGGTACCAACATGTGGAACCTGGGATGGGACGCTACACATCTAGTGGTCCAAGACATATTCCAAGACATGGATTTTCCTAATTTAGTTGATAATGTATTCCCACATCTTATGGGAATAATTGTCATAGTTAGCGGAACATAGTGACACCCTCTCTCTGTTCAATTATCTTATAAGTGTGAAAATAATCACTATTGGGTTTTATATATATTTCTATTGATTTTTCTATGATGCAAGATGATACTAAAAATATATTTAGTTTAAAAGGCTCAAAATTTCATCTGGATGTGTGCTAAAAGTTATTCAACATGAAATTCAAGGGTCTCTAGACGACAATGGGAATCTATGATAAATTATGTGTAGATATATGGTAATGTCAACGCCAATGAATAAAAATTAAAAGCTCGTCAGGCTAACTATTAGGACATAAAAATAATAGATGATGAAGAAATTTAGGTTTATTTTACCTAGGTGAATTGGATAGTCGGTAATATTCATGGATTTGGTGAAAAGCTAGATAAATAGATCTTTTTCAAAAAGATGATGAAATATTTTATGGATTATTCCGATCGATAAATATAACACCTCAAAGAATGTTAATAGTTAATAGTAGAATAGTTTCATAATATACTCATTTATTATGAGAAGATAAAGGAACCATCCATCAAAAAAGGAGATAAATGAAATGTAAATTAAATTCATGAGAATAAAAAAGGTTTTGGAAGAAGAGGTTGATAAATTAAGTGACTCGGATTTTATGGTGGCAAAAGATCATAGAGAAATTATTAAACTTATTTCAAGAGGTTTCAAAAATGGGTAACTAAATAGGGAAATTAAAAAATCACTAATGTTTTATAATTTTTATTGGTTTGGATACATTATCTATGAATGCCTAAAAATTCATGTGAATATGAATCTAATGAAGAAGATGAAAATTTTCAAAACTAAGATAATAAAAAAGGGAAATAAAAGAGTAATACAAGTATGAAGATAAATTCAATGAAAATTTATGGGAATGATTATTTATTATTATGTAGCACTTCAAGTGAAGAGTTCAGTTTCCATGAGAAAGTTAATGAAGTATATGATTCATCAAGTAGTGATGAATATAGGTAAGAAATTATATAGTTGGAATGGGTGTTTAAAGGTGAGTTAGAATTGTGTATTGAGAAAAAGAAAAATATAAAGAATGAAAATAAAATATTAGGGATGTTTAAAAATAATATTAATGTATAAAAGGATTAATAATCAAGAAAAAATAACATTATGTTGATGATATCAAGAACCACAATTATATAGAATATTAATAGTAAAATATTATCAACATCTATCAATATAATATACGAAAAAGGGGAAATGAACATGTTGAGACCCAATCAATGATCATTGATGTACAAAATGATCCTAGAATTTATATAAAACCACCTTAAATCAATTAATGTAAAATTACATTCTTCTCATTTCAATGATTCAAAGTGTTTATTTAAGAAATTTGTATATGATCTTAAGAAGAATAAAAATAGATATTTTATATCTAAAAGTGTAGCTGAATCTATCTGGCTTGTGAAGCTATGATGGAGGTATTCTACAACATATGATTATGAAACTAAGTTTCTCGGAATAACATTGTCCCCTATGAAAATGAAATAATGATTTATATTCAGGAAAAATACTAAATTTTCATGAAATATTTATCGAAAAAATAAAATAACACATTTTAGAGGATGTTTTTGGTTTTGTGGAAAATATGGATATAAGGCCTACTCTTACTAGTATAATATGCAATTTTAATGAATCATGAAGTAACAAAGTGGTTTGTGGTTAATAGATGAGAACCAGTTATAAATTAAATAATGAAGTGACCAGAAATCTTTCCAAGCATCCAATACAAAAAGGTATGTTTACTTAGGATGAGTCAGTAGAATATATTATTTATATGGTCATATAGCTAAGTTATTCAAGCCCAACTTACATATAGAGGTCCGTTGTGATAAGAAATTTACAAAAAAATGATCAAAAGGAGTGGAAGTCGTGTATATTTTGATAATAAATGTAAGGTTCCCAATGATTATAAATATATAAAGAAGAAATATTAGATATCTTAGCCATATAAAATGAAATTAGATGGAAAATTGATGATGCAGTTGAGGGACTGATTTTGGTTTTAGATGAAGTTAGTGATTCGCAAAAGAGATCATCAATTTTTTATGATCTACATATTTAAATGTATTTATGTGATATGTGTGGAAAAAATCGTAATGATATGATGAATTTCATGTCAATCCTTCCGGTTGAAAAAGAAATAATGAATAGGATGATTCCAGAAAGCGGAATCATATTTACTTTATATATGAAATGAACAACACCAATTCTCCTAAGAATTTGTTTCATGAGAATAATGTAAATACTCAATATGTGGAGGAAAATTACATGAAGAAAAGTACATCATTATCTCAGATGAAAAAGATGAATAATAAGGAAATTTAGAGAGTGAACTCTCAACCTGAGTGATATTTAGGGGGGATAAATCCTTCTCTCATTATTCTCTTATATACAATCGTTTTTACTAACAAGCATGGAATTGAAGGATTTTGATGCATCCCATGAGGGGAATCTTTTATGAGTTAGAGATGTTAAGTGTTCACTAAATTGAATAAGTGGATCTTCTGAATAACATTGTAAAATTGGAAGATGATTCACAAGAATAACATTCATATCCCTACTATGAATGAATTGATATTAATTATCAATGAGATATGATAGTTCCCAAATATGTGGATATATATCTTGTCTCACTTAATATTTTTGATGTATTTGTTCAGATATCTTAAGGATAATATATATTGCAATATAGATCTTTTTTGTGAATCTCCTAGAAAAAAATGGATTTAGTTTTCAAGGTATGGTATCACATGTAGTTAAAATTTCTGGATAACATTGATCAACATGGTTATAAACTAATATTTTCAATAATCTATTATCCCACAAGACATATTATTATAAAGATAATGACTCTTCTCTAAAAAACATGTGATGGAATCTTTCTCTTACATGTGGATATGGTTCATGAATTTAATCAATATCATGGGAAGATTTTCCAGAT
Source organism: Viscum album (assembly GCA_963277665.1). NCBI lineage: Eukaryota > Viridiplantae > Streptophyta > Magnoliopsida > Santalales > Viscaceae > Viscum > Viscum album. The sequence continues at coordinate 1,911,728,305 of OY728133.1, forward strand.
GAGAAGGTCCTTATTGTAACTTTTAATTTATAATAAAAATTGGGAGAATAATGATGTATTAAAAATGTAAATAATTTTCAAAACAAAATTCAAAGTAGAGACTGAATATAATAACATAATGGTTAAAGAATACATGTTTTATTTTTTAAAAAATATAAGAAGTTAATTATTTAAGTAAGAGTTAAATGATATTCTGAAAATTATTACGGATTTCTATTTAATGTTAGATTAAGCTTTTATATTAGTCCATAGGTAAATTTTGGAACATCCATGATCTATGGAAACAAAATGGGATGTTAGTTTCTTGAATAAATGATTATAAGTTCAATATATAGAGGAAACAATAATTTTGGGGACTTTTAATGTTTTTTTAAATTGCAATGACATGTTCCAATTGAAATTGGATACTTCTCATTGTTTACAACATTAAAAAAAGTATACACCATAAAAATATTTATTATCTTGAAGAAATGTTTTTATGAAGGGTATGGAATATTGGATTATTTATTAGGGAGTTTGTTGGAAACAAGTACATGGATAATTTTTAATGTTATGGAATAATAAAAATATATGTTAATTTTTTCTTGGAAAACAGTTTGGGAATTTATTTACGTAATTTAAATGATTTTAAAATGGAGGTGATAATTGATTTTGATAATTATTCTTCTATACCATTGTATTCGAGTTGGATTTATGCTATGAAATAAGGATATCCCTTGTCCAAATAAGTACCGACCTCAACTTCAAATGTGGTATAATGGTCTACCTTGTGTGAAGAACGTTAGTATGTGAATTATTAGATGACATTAAAAAGTCATAGTGCCTAAATAACCAAGTATTTATTACATATTGTGTGAATAAATGTATGAGGTACCACTTTTCATAGTGGAAGGGTAATTGAGGGTTCAGAATTTTCCAGCGAAAATGTAATTCAATATTAGAACATGTTAAAAACATTATTACAATAATAGAAATGAGATCGCTTATAAATCAAACCCCACTCACAAAAAAATTAATGTGGGACTCGCTAAATACATACATAATTCACACATTAGAGTTATATGCATATAATCTCAACAATTCGATCATCCTGGATCTGACACTTCTCAAGCCTCTAAGTTATCATCTTCTCTATTTAAATTATGAATTTCATTCACACATACTATTATTAAAATTTCATTGAGACAGTTTGAATTCAAGGATGTCATGACCATATTGAGACCAAGTGAATTTTTTAGTGTGATTCTTTATCAACATGAGGTTATGGGAAAATATTTAAAGGAAATTTAATATTTTTGATATTATTCATTAAACTTAACACACTATTTTTCTTTCATTAGACACAACATTGAGTTTTATTTTTGTTATAGGAAACACTGAGATGAAATGAAACATGACATATTACTAAATTATTATTATTTAAAATGGTAGCTATCACCTAGCCATTAGAATAGAGGGAAAAAATAATAATATCTAAATTATTAACGTATATTCATTAGACATGTAAATAAACTTAATTAGTTTTCTACCAATTAATTTGAAATTAAAATAAAATATATTTTTATATAAATGAAATCTTTTTCGGAAATGATTTTTATGCACAAAAGTATGTTTTACATCAATAAAGTTACCAAAACACATTTAGAGTATTATTTTATTGAAATATTATATAAATATATATTCAATAAAAATTTTACCACTCAAATTTTGTCTTTTTTGATACATGATATAAGAATAAATTGACATTTATATATGAAAACTATATTTTTCTATAAACAATTTATTATTCATTTGTGCACGTATACTAAAAATATTTTTTGAAAATCTCAAAAACAATTTTTGAAAAATTTTAATTTAATTTTTTAAATCAAATCTTCAAAATTATCTTTGTGGGAATTTTTTATAAATTTTTGGGAACAAAAATATTTCAATAAATGGTGAAAATACTAGTTTTTATTAAGAATATTTATTAAATTTAAATCATTTAAAAAATCCATATTGTTTTAAGATGATTTTAAATTAAAAAATAAGTTCAATGATATATCCATTAATACAATTTATATAATTGGTATCATTTTTATATTGAATTTTGATATATAAAATTTTCAATCTTTTGAATGATTTCTCTTTGAAATACCGCTTTTGCATCATGTCTATATGATAAATTTAAATTAAATTTTTCCTCTAATGATATTGAAATTTAGAAAAATGGTTTAGAAATTTATAATTACAAAAATTCATATTATCTAATAGAGTCAATTTAATTTTTACCATAATTAATAATAAAAATAGTAAAAATTATATATCGTGGTTTTGGAAAAATTTGGATTAACGAGTGATTAAACAAAAAAAAGATGAGGAAAAATATGACCAAAAACTTGTAAAACACCCACTTTTCAAAATATTCAGAGTTTATATATATTCTCTAATATGTAATTTTATATTTTTAATTCTTTTATATGTTAAATAATAGGGTTCATATTTTTCTTTTTAAACAATAAAAGTGTGTCACTCACCACACATATAAAAGAACACCCTCTCTCGTATCCCCTTTATAATTCCATAAACATTTGTTTCGGAAAATAAATATCCAAATAAATATTTTACTTCAATACTATAATTATATAATCCTTATTTTTTGAATAAATTAAACCTATTAAGGATTTTGGTTCAAACCTAATTAGGTTACCCGAAAAAAGTGGTAATGGTCTTCAATGACCGTTTTCATTTTATTTCTTCCTACACCAAAACCAATTCTTATTAAAACATGATGATATAATAACCTCATTATATTTTAAATACTGATATTTTAATGTTAATCTCATTACCTAAAATCATCTCCACATCCATCATATGGATTATGAAATCATCATTCATGTGTACAACGGACTACGACCACCAGGACTGATATCATTCTTTTTCTCATTACCACCTTACACGGAAGGATTTAATGATGTACGAAATGTTTATATCTGATATATAGGATATTATTTTTGTATAATCTTGATATCACATGTTTCTTCTTATATTCCATTCTATGGGAATATAAAAATGTCATTCATGTTTACATTGAACTGTTGCCCCGTGAAATAATGTGATTCATTTACATTTTACATGGAAGGTAATGGGGATGTTTTATCGAAAATATGTGATATATTTGAAATATAAAAGAGTATTTAATAGTATCATATTATATAATTTTTTTTCATTTTATTAGGAAAATGGAGACAATGGTCATGTGTATATATTGGTTATCATCTCTATGAAAGGTGTATTTCATTTTTAATCTCTTCCTTTTGTGGATCACAAAATATCTTTAAATAATTGATATATATGATATTTATTGCATGGTTATAATTTGATATATTATATATCCATGATAAAATTAAGTGGACGAAAAAATAATCATAACACACATGAGAAACAAAGTAGTTGTTAGCTAAAAGGTGATTATAATAAGGAATTACTAATAAACAGGTAATAAAAGGTCAAAAGTAAATCACATATGGTATTATACATATGATTGTGCTTCTGTAATATATTTATAAAAAATTTATATTTATTATACAAGACGTTTGAATGTGTATGATGAAATTTGATACTCATAGTAATGGATATCTAGTCTCTCTTTTAGTTCTCAAAGACATAATCATATTCATAGCGCATTTATTTTTTGAGGTGTATATACTACCACATTGATATGTTATATAATTAATATATATATTTTTATTATATATAATATTTGATTTTAGGTTATTATTTATTGGGTACTATTATACAAAATATTACTAAATAAGTAATGTATTTTTGTCTCAACTTTCCTTCTCTAAAACTTATGTTATATTATGGTCGTGTATTATTTTTTGAGGTGTATATATAGACCTTTTGACACCTAATATATTGATTTTATTTATTCACATTATATTTTATGTTTCATTAATATTATTATTTTTTGGTTATTATGATTCAATACTTCCAAAGTTGTATGCATTTTATGATACAATCTAATCGTTTATTGGGATTGTTTATCTTTATGCTTCTAATGATGAAATATTATTATCCATGTCTTTATAAAATCTTGATTTTTATCATCCTATAATTATTCATTATATTTTATAGTAATAGTTATATTTCACAACTCTTTTTTACATAAAATAATTGAGAAAATGTTTTTTTAAAAATACAACATTATTTCACTCTTCATTCATAAATCCATTTTCATCCAAACCCAAGTATTCTAAAATTATTTTAAACAATGTTTTAATATTCAATTATGGTTTTTAATAGAAATTATTAAACATGTTTTTAATTTTAATTTTTTTTTTAAAAGTAATCTCTCTGTCTCATTCAATACAAATGACGATTTGGATTTTACTGATAATGTGAACTTAATCATTTTTTCTAATATTCACTATATAAATAGAATTTCTTGCTATAAAGACCACTCAAATATTTCAAGAATCTCTTACATGTTTTAAATTTCTTTTTTGAGTAAAATATTTTCTTTTATTATTTGATAAATTCATATATTTTATATAAATTATTTTAAAAGTAAAAAAGGATTTTTAAAATTCTCTAAAATATTTCCATGTGGAAAGACCATTTCCCTCAAGAAAAGTTCCTAGTGATCTTTAAAAATAATTTTCAATCTAAGATTACGTATTTTTTTATTACTAATACTTTACAGAGTGAAGGATTGAATGATTCCATCTGTATTTTTTCTCTTAATGGTAAATTTTTATATTTTTGTAACCCATATATTTTACATGGGATATCATATGAAGAATTAATGAAATTTTTATGAAGATTATTTAGTTTTTATAGGTTATGTTATGGTGAAATATTGTCTGAACCCCATTTCTTTTCATTGTTTTAGATATGATTAATGTTTAATGATCTGTTAAAAAAATTATGGATTATATTACTTTTGGGACCAATATCTACATTCAATGCATCGAGAAATGATTAATGTTATTTGATCTCAAAGGGTACATGAGGGAGTATCCCAATCCCCAAAAAAGAGCATACAAGGGAGTTTATCCCAATTCTGAAAGAAGATGGTACTTGTGTGTTTAATGCATGCTGAAACAACAGGGTGAATGTGAGGCTATAGTAATCCTGAAACAATAGTGTTCATGGGAGGATATCTAAAGCCCAAATAAAGAGGGTATATTTGAAGTTATTTTAAACTTGAAGAATGTCCATGAGTGATTAGCACAAGCCTAACATGTTATGATCATCTTGGAAGATATCCTTGACATTTGATTTTATATTATCAATGGTATGACACAAATATATTTCTTATAACATTTTTATTCTCTCATGGAACACATTATTTGATTCTATCATGATTCGTGTATTATGGCCTTTAGTGATTTATTCAATGACTCAGGTTTTGATATTTATATTCTTTGTATAGTTTTTATATTTCATTCTCATGTTCTCAGACCCATATTCCCATGTCATATTGGTATCTTCCTTTTTTTCCTTTCTAATAATCAAATCTCACCATTTCAAATCTTTCCTCTCACTATGATATGTAGAAAGTTAGTATATAAGATATATCTATTGAGGGTTCATGTTATGAAGAATATATAAAGAGATGACATGTGTCATATATGGAGTAGTTGTTTTTATTTCCATGTTTCTAAAGTAATTATACATTTACTATCATTAGACATTAGTTTGTGTAATGTAATAAATATTCATCATAAATTATTTAATATCAATGTATGTGATTTGTGGGAAATTATATATTATATGTATTTAATATTCATATATGAGGTGTCGTATGTGCATGAAAAAATAAAATCAAATAATTATTCCCTTTAGAGTGAGTAAAGTGTTGATACACTATATTCTAATGCACGCAATATAATTAAAAATATTACATAACATAAGAATGTGGGTAATTTCTAAAAATTAAGAAACTGATCTTTCAATGACAATAGGATTCCTTTTTGTCATCATATGATGTGAAATTTGAATGGACCCACATATTAATTTAAATAAAAACAATTAGATATTTTTTATTTTAAAAAATTATTATTATGGAATTATATGTAGGAATTTATGTTTTTGATCGTTATGATATTGGAAGTAATCTACTCACTTATAAATAAATAAATATTGATGATAAAAATAACTACTATAGTTGGTGTTTTTGAATCATATCTCACATTATCTATTATATATATAAAAACAATTTTATTGGAGCCTCCTAGGAATGTGGGGTTTGAGTGAATTTCATGCCTTCACTAGCAAGATTGAATCTTCTGAAATATTACAATGGACTGTAAATAACATTAGATAACATCTTTTTAATAATAATAAAAATATTCTCACAAATATATTTGTAATTGAATGAATAAAAATTTTCATGAATCTTTTTTTTCTTGCACAAATAATTAGTCCAAGCACTCAATTACATGAAGGAAAACGTAGTGAAAAGGGATAATAAGTATGTTCTTGTTCATCATTACTCATGGAAATAATTACCAATGATAGTATGTGATCATATGTTATATACACGTGAATTGAGATTCCTCAACAATTTATAACTATTATTGAGTTGGATAAACATTTTAATAAGTGAAAATGTTAGAAAATATGTAAAATAACATTAAATAATAATATGAATAAATGTTTTTTAAGATTTAAAACATGCATTATGGTTTATATCATGCATCATAAACTGTATTTAAATAACATGGATTGAGAATTTTAATTTCTTGATATAATATTGAATAAAAAAGTATAATTGATTTTGTGAAAGTAGGGTACAATATATAATAATATGTAGAATTAAGATGATCTTTGAACTTCATTAATAACACATATCATCCTGAGCATTTGAATGGATGAAAAAGATATAATCATTCCTCGATGATATGAATCTATTATGGAAGACAAAGTGACCTAATCTTCTGAAGTTAAAGACATTAGATTAATGTGCATTAGAAATCATGATAATATAGAATAATTTATAAATATAACTCTAAATAAGGAAAATGAAATTTTTATTTTTGTAAGATTATAATATCGTAGAAGATTGGGCTTGTCACTAGGGAATCCAAAAAAATATCTTAAAATGTTTTTCATTAGCGTAAATGACCAAAAAAGGTAAAGAGAATATGGTTGAGTTGTCTGGCCATCAGAGCCAATAGAGGTTGTTAATGGGGTGAAGATCCAAGATAAATAAGAGGATCGACTACCTGAGTCTGTAACTACTTGTTTACTAGGACACTATAATCAATGATAAAGTTATAATATATAATCACTATTTGGGAATCTAACCAATTAGAAAAGGTTTATATCTTATTACTAAACCATTCAAATACTATTGGTTTTACTCTCTTTTATTATTTTTTCATATGAGAAAATACTATGAGTTATTACTATGTGGGTTCAAAACCTCAACAAGTTTAATATGTTCTAATATCAAATAAATAATTTATCAATACTACACAACTGGTTTACTATCCCTCTATAGGGTCAGTCTATATGAGGTTCATAACTTTTTAAGGATGTAAATGTTGCCAAAAAATAAAATTCTTTAATGTCTTCAATGAAAACGTCATCATAAATAAGTAAATGTTAGGAGAATAAATCATATCTGAATGTATAAAAACCAATTATTTTGAGAAAAAAATATTCAATGTTGGAAACATTAATATATGTTACACATAATTCACTTCGTAAATGGAAATGAAATATTTCAAACTGAGGAAACCAAAACTCGGTGTTGAAACTAAATATTCACCTTGAAGTATCTTATTGGGAGATATATTGACATTCATAATATTTTTTTTTCTCATCAATATATTTTTCACCTTTTTGTACTTTCATTCCAATAAAGAGTTAATGTTGCTCTTTCATGGACACTATTCATATAATTAACAAATATTATATGGAATCTGATTAAAAAAATTGAAAATTCAGGTGAGCTTAATATTTCAGTCGAATATTTGATTGTTATGGTCAATAAATATTCATTCAAGTTGAACTGAATTAAGTGATATCATTTTACCATCATTATAACTTCGATATAAATAATGTAAATCCTCATCTATAAATGAATTAGAAATAAATTTTTCTCGAAAAATAATAGACAAATGTATATTCTTTATTAAAGATGATTGAGGCTTGTTAATAGTATAAGGTTTATAAATGATTACTTTTTTAAAATATCTATATAGCTGAGTTTGGACATTTTTATTTGGTATTCCACTTTAAAATATTTAATTAAAATATAAAAATGTTGAAAATTTATGTTGTGAACCATTGAATACAAGTATAATTACATGACTAACCCCTCATTTTTTAAGTTCAATAGTTAAGAAAGGTCATAAAAAATCAATTAATAAATTTATAATTAGTTATTATTATTTAAAAACCATATTTATAAATATTCATTTCAAAATGAAAAAAACGTTTAGAGGTGATAAATGTGTGAATGTTTCTAATGAGAATATATTATTCTAAATCATTCATTAGGTGTTCAATTTTGATATTGAAAAAAATTGAGTTTACTTAGATACTTCCTTCTAGATTAATGTTATAATTTAAATGAAACTATAAATATTGGTCCAATATAGACTGCATGTTAATGTTTAAAAAAACTAGATATTCAAACCAACTATAAATTTCCATTTCTTCTTGATAATATTCAATTATATATTTCTCTCCATTATAGAAAAATAATTGAAAATTAAATTGTTTTAAAAATATATATCCCACATGATCACATTTAAGGTATGTTTCATTTAAACTATATAGGTCTAGACACAACTCTATTTGATTAAATCGAATAAATAATAAAGTTTGAGAATCAAACAATGAATAAGAATCAAATATAAACTACAATAATATCCAAATTGAATGTAATTTTCTTTAACTAGGATAAGAATGAAATTAAATTTAGTATTTAATGTACTCCCTCATCAAAATATTATTAACATTATAATATTTAGTAATGGAGGTGAAATATTTATAAACATTATTAGAGTATTTTTCATCATCGATTCGAAAAATAAGAATATTTTTCCATGGTATATATAGTGTGTGATGTTAATATATTCAGTTGCATTCACTATATTGTATTTTTATAGTAATATATATATATTAAGATATTAAATATTGCTAATTATGAGCATAGTGATTTCTGATGATGTCGGTATATTTTATGACTATTGATCCACTTACCTAACTCAAACTATTCATAGTTTAAAATTTGGATCACCTTGTGTATTTAAATGATATCTTGTAGCTCTAAAATGAAAATATATGAAATTTTATTCATCCAACAATTTTTTTATATTTTTCACAATAATCAAATTAACATAACAATCTCTTTGATTTTAGTATGTAATGGAAAAAACAGAATCAATTATATGATTGTTTATGATGGATGATATATAATTTATCATGTCATAAAATTTTTATAAATTACCTAACATATTTAATTTTTGACTTCATTTGATTTCTCTCAAATATAGATTTCTAAAAAAATTGGTTGACAAATCGGAGGAAGTAAAATCCAAATGTGGTTATAGATTTTACCATTAACGCTATAAACAAAAATATAACATCGATTATTTGTATAGTAAAAAATACTTCCCAAACATTAATGTCAAAAAAATTTGTTATAGGTGTTTATTAGATCAAGAAATGATTTTCATTCCAATGATTGACAAAAAATAAGGGGTTTGGGGTATTTAGGTGGAGTATACAATGTCGATATTTATTTTCTAATATAAAAACATTATAAAACCAATGGAAAATTTTTACACTATATCTTTTAATGTAACCAATATGAATTTAATCAATGGAACTTCCCGAATAAATATATAATTATATCAAATTTATTAATATGATAATATTTAACTCACATGCACCACATGATAAAACCAAAAAAAATATACTAATTTGAAATTTACATTTAGAGAATAAATTTGTCTATATAAATTGAAATTATCGCTATGGGGAAAAAAATAAAATTACATGAAAATAATAAGAAAATAGTGATATGCTTGATCCCCCAAAAAATAGCCCTCACAAATAATGTTGTAGAAATTAAAAATAATAACAACAAAATATTTTTATTTAAAATGAAACTATGTAAAACCTATAGATTGAAGAGATGTGAATGAATAATGAATGAAATAAAATGTATTTATTTGATTTGGTGAACCATATAACCATTACAAATATACGAGTTGAAATAGTAAAATGATCATTGGAAGAGTAATCAATCCACTAGAATAGTAATCATTTCATTAATAATAGTAACCTAAATATTTGTATTGTATCCTCACCTATGGGAATATAAATTAATTTTTAGTTATCTTACAAAATGAGAATATCTCATGGATATATTATGATACAATTAAATGATTTTTTTAAACATTATGAAATTTTTGTTTCTGTTTTTGTAAATCATATATATTTTATTATATTTTTATATGAAATGAAAATTTTTAAAATCATTTTTGTTTTCAGAAAAATGGTTTATAAATTATTATTATTTTTTATTATAATGATAAGATAATTTTATTTCACCATATGTAATTTCTCAAAGGGTTATATAATTAATCATTATATAAAATTTTTTATTTTTCAAATAAAAGTATATTTTATTTAAAATATAAGTTTATCATATTAATAAAATTATTCTCATAAAATGGATTTCAATATAATAAAATATATGTCAAGAAATGGTTTGGTTGAGTTTATCGTATATTCGATAAGTAGTCGAATTTTTTTGAATAGTGAAGCATAAAAACATACAGTATTTGATTTTATCAGATAAATAATTGAATTTTTTTGTCAAATATTATGAAGAACCCATTAGATCAAATAAAAATTCTCTATTTACTATATATATTCGTAGGAATCAACAATTTTTTTTTCAAGAGAAAAAATGGTAAACCAGTGAATATAATATTCAAAAAGCCCCATACCATCCCCTTCTAAATACCACCACCACTATATCTCCCAAAAACATATAAGACAAAGGGATTTAATAGTTTCTTATCAATTATCATCAAAATACACCCACCCCACATTTCACAGTTCTTTTATTCTCAACTATTCATCATTATAATAATCCATAAGGGTAAGCATAAAAGAGGAGACAACCAAAGGAAGAGATAAAATTCGTGACCAACCACTTTCAACTTCATTCTTATTCTATCACTACCTTATGAATTTAATCTGCATTAAAATATTAATGCAATCATACTAGATATAGTTATATATTATTATTTTCAGGTAGAATCAATCTTATTCATTCTGTGACTTTGTTTTTAAAACAAAAATTTTATTTTCAACAAGGTTAGTGCACATACTTTATGAACAACGTATTTGATTTTTCTCTGACACCATGAATGCTAATTATGGAAAAAAATTATTATTAATTACACTTATAATAATTATATTATAAATTATTTCATTTTTTTAATGTTTTAATAGGCATTTAGTTAAATAAAATGATTCTTGTTCATGATAGTCAGTAAAAAGCCTAAATGAACAAACAACATAAAATTAATATTTTTACTCATTGATTCAACCCTATCTTATAAAAAAAAGATATGGGATATCACATTAATTTTAGGAACTAACTCAATTACATTTCATTCCTCTTATGGATTTTTAGTCCCATTTAACAGGAATATTAATAATTATCCATATGTAATCTAAACATAGAACCATGAAATGATCTTCCTCATGAAATAGAAATGTATAATTATATAACAAGGAAGGGGTTGTAAATTTATATATTATAATAATATTAAATCCTATATATATATAGTAATGGTTCATTGTTCATTTATTAATGGGTCTAATTTTTGTATTTATGATGTTATGTTAAATATAAGAATGATTCTGAAACATGGGGAAATGTATCTCTCTTAACCACTATATTTTATTTGGGGTAATAATTTATCAATATTACCTTAACATATAACTCTAATACTATTATTTAATTTTTATATATTCTATACATATATCCTAGGCATATTTAAAAACCTTAATTATATATTCCATGATGCGTATATACATGAATTAAAATTTTCTCTTCTAAATTTTCCTTGACAATCAAAACTATATAACAAGAACTCCTCGGTTTCGTACCCCATTAAAAGATACACTCCATAAAATTTTTTAAACCACCCTTTTTCTATAAAATTGATCATTTTATCTTATAATACCATTTTATATCATTTCATTTTCGGAAATTATTATTCATTTAAAATTTTTAAGGCTTGTTACCAATTTAAGAAAATTCACGCATAAGAGGTGTCTTTCCAATGGGATTTATATAATCTTTTTGATTTGACCGATTAAATTTCAAATCATTTATATGGACTTATGATTGTGATTTCCCAAGGATTCTTAAATCCATTCTTTCATGGAAAGTATTATTTATTTCCAACTGGTAATTATATATCTCATGGTTATGAAACTTGTTTCTTTATATAGGTAATCGTTAATTTTGGGATATGTGTTTGATTTCATTATGGGTCACACTAATGAGTTTACATGTAGAGATGATTTCACACATACAGTGACCAAGTGAACCAAGTAATTGTTTTTCTCACGAGACATTATTTTTTGGATTAAGGAGTAAACCAAATAAATAATAGGACATTTCTCTCCATGAGATATTGGTGTGGAGGTTAACAATTACATTCGCTTAGGACATGTTTTATGTTTCTGCCACATTTCATTGTTTCATTGGTCTTATAATTCCATGTTCTTCATGTTATACCTCTATTTTATCATTCTTGATAATTTTCATTTATGATGTCATGTCTTGTGTTATGACTCATATTCTACATGTCATTTCCATGTATATTTTCTTGCTGGGATTTATAGACCATCTATTTTATTTGTGCATTCCTAATGTTATATTCTTATGTTTTAGGAGATCAAATGAATTTAGGATCTCATTCCAGAGAATATTTATAATATGTTCTATGTTAGTTTATTTTTAATGTATTATAAACCTATTTTTCTAATGACACTAGGATTCATGATTATTAGGTAGTTTTATTGGATGAATCTATTTGAAATCATCTACTGATATGTAAAAAAGGTTTGGGACACTGTAGTTCATTTCAGATTCATGGTCTACATATTTTTAAGGATTAGGAAAAGAATAATTTACTATGAACCCCAATGATATTTATGTGTATTGGAGAATAACATATAATCATGGTGATTTATAGAGTTAGTGGCTTCAATGATATTAAATCAACATCTTGATAGTACAGTTGAATGTGGAACATGCTTAGTTTTATCAGGGGTAACAACCCTAAAAAAGGTGTAATTAGAATAAAATCATTCATTTATGGGTTAATTACAAAGAGGCCTAGCTACACACTGGGTTTTATACTCCAAGGGGATGTTCTTTATAAAATTCAAAAATTCATTATTTACCATTATAAAATAAATTAATATGGTTTTAGGTTGGACAACATAATAAAATTAATTAACCACGATCACCTAGATTGAAAACTAGATAATCATATGTTATAACTTCCATGTCATATATAAGTAATTAATTCTTATTTCATCATTTCCATTTTATAGGTATATTGTTTTATTTATTAACATTATTGATTTATTTTTGGATATAATAAATGACTAGAACATTAAAAAAATAGTGAAGGCTGAGATCATATTATATTAAGGAACATCAAGTTTTATATGTGATTATATTTATAAAAATTAAATAATATATTGAATATTCAGTATAACTATTCAAACACTAACTTAATACATGAGGTTTAACCGATCTGTTATAATAAAAAAAACAAAGAAATTATTTTTTCATAAGCATTTAACTCCTCTCCAGTAATTTATTATGGACTAAACCTCCCATAAATCATTTTCTACATACTTTAGTGAGGTTTGTTGTTATATTATAAATATAATGGCTGCCTTTATATAAATACAACAAAAATAATAAGAAAAGGGAGATAACATTTAATATCTTAAGTCATCCAAGTGTAGTTTACATGTGTAAAAATGCAGATTAATCTCGTTTGGAATATTTATCTCATGTTAGAATGTTATTTCGTAATGAGAAATAATGTGTGGATAAAATTATCACGATAGAGGAGAGAAAATTTAGTAAAGACATGCCTATTATAAGGGATTACACTGATGTATTCCCTGATGAATAGTATGTTATTCCTCTAAAATGATAGGTTGAGTTATTCATCAATCCTATACCTATTCCTTTTCCCATATCCAGAACTCCATATAGAATTTAAATGATTAAGTAATAAAAATAAGTAATCACTAATAAGAGGATCTGTATAGGGGTTTTATATACCCTAGTAAATCTCCATACCATGCACCAATCATCTTCTTTAGGAATAATGATGGGATAAATAGCATTCTAATTGATTATTTTCTGTTCAACAAAACCATGTTATATAAAGAGTGTCCCCTTTCATGTAAATTTGACTTGTTCGATTAATGATGTTGATCCAAGTATTTCAATAACGTTTTCCTTCAGTTAGGATATCATCAATTAAAGGTAATGAATGGAGATATTATCATGATTGAATTTCAAAAATAATGTGGAAACTGTGAATTCATAGTGATTAATTTTAGAATCTATAATTATCCATTATTTTTTGTTGACATAATAAAATTTTTCATTATATATTTCCCCTAAAACAATTTAATCTTTATAGATGGTATTATGATATTGTCACGACCCGACCCTACCCGGGCTCGAGCCGCAACTACCCCAAGCCCGCCTCCATAGGCCCAAGGCTAGCGACAAGAATTGAAGGATAAACAACATAGGGAGGCCTTTTCCAAAGTACATGTACACACATACTCAACCCAATCAATGCAGAAGTGCAGAGTAATAAAGAAAAGTAAAGTGAAAACTTCTATAATAAAACCACAAATATGCATTGACCTTAAACAGTACAAAGTATGTGTTGAAGGTAAACTGAAAAGAAAAGGAAAAAAATGTACCAAACCAGAAAAGTGCCACAACCCAGAAATAGGTAAGAAAAAGTAAAACCACAGGGAGAGTCCCAGACCTAGAACCCGACTACGACCACCGTATGCAGTCCAAGCTCCCGAACTCTTAAGCTCTGGTGAGTTTATGACGAACTTGTTTGTCGTCTGCAAGGGAACACCAAGTGTTGGCAAAGCCCAAGAAAGGGCGGGTATAAAAATTCTTAGTAGGATACCCCGAAGGATCGAGGGAGCAACAAATGAGGTACTGAAGACTCAGTCGTAGTTCGAACAGGGAGTAGTAAAGGAGTACAACATAGAGAGTATAGTAAAGAGTACATCTCAACCAAACAAGAGGAAGGAAGTAGACTCTTCCAAACACAATAAGCTAGAAGCGGTGAGAATATTAAATTCTCATAGAGTCTTTGCTACCTATAGCAGGATAGTAGACTCATCCAACCACAGGATGCTAGACAAGGAAAGAATGTGGAATACCTTGTGCGTCTTCGCCTTTCCTAGAAGTAGAGTAACCAAAACCCAAGAAGTGGGTACTGGAATAAGGTATACATATATATATGCTCAATCAATAAGCCCAAACAAGACCGTAAGGGGATCTCCGTCCCGTAGCTCAGCCCAAGAATGTGAGTAGCCAACAGTCCCAGAAGTAAACACCATCGTTGCCCAATATCTGTACGCCTGCCCCAAACTGCAAGTCAAGGGGCTCAAATCACTGCACCTTTCCACTATCCGCTTTGGGGGGAATTGACCCGCCCTCAAGGTTTTAGGTAATGTCACACAGACATGTCTCGGTGGGGAAAACCCTCTCATACTTAAGAGTTCTAGGGGAGCATCAAGCCACACCTCTTCACTGTCACACAGTAGATAGGTCTTCTCAAAGTCAAAGTTGTCACATGACTGACCCGTACAACCAAGGGTCCTGCTCAGGTAGTCACGGAAACAAATCACAGACTAGCATAGTAGAAAAGGATGAGTTTGAAAGAAGTCATCGGGTGGCCCACTGCCTAGTCTCTACTGGAGGGTAGCCACTAAGAGTGTCGGGTGACCCACTCCCTAGTCTCTGCTGAAGGGTAAACCCTAGAAGTGTCGGGTGACCCACTTCCTAGTCTCTGCTGAAGGGTAAACCCTAAGAGTGTCGGGTGACCCATTGCCCGGTCTCTGCTAGAGGGTAAACCCTAGAAGTGTCGGGTGACCCACTGCCCAGTCTCTGTTAGAAGGTAATCCCTAAGAGTGTCGGGTGACCCACTTCCCACTCTCTACTGGAGGGTAAACCCTAGAAGTCAATTAGAAACCCATTTCCCAGTCTCTACTGGGGGTAAACCCAAAGAAGTCGATGAACAACCCACTGCCCAGTCTCTGCCGGAGGGTAAACCTGAAGAAGATGGTGAGCAACTCACTGCCCAATCTCTACTGGAGGGTAAACCCAGAATTGCTCTGGCCATCCCTACTGGATGGTACAACATAGTCCAACAGAACACAGAGTGGGTATCGCGCAACCACCCATCTATAGAATAGAAACAGGGGAAACCACTCAACCCTGCACTTCTAAACCATCATGAAAATGACCAGGGGAAACCCACTCAACCATGTTGGATGAAACCATCATTAAATGAAGGACCATCTGCATCACAAGAGGTCAAAGGTACGTAAAGAAGAACACGACATGTAGAAGGGGTCCACACGACGTGTGGCCCTATGTCATCTCCGAACCAAACGCACAAACGCCCTTGGGTACAACCACAACATGTACCTCCAAGAATTCTCATATACTCCCATAGTATACCACATTTCCAGCCCAGGGCTATCATGCACACAGAACCCAGTGTTAACGTAAAAGGGCGTAAATGTAACATCACCAACCTGCTTCCTCCATGGCCCTACTACGACCAGCCACATCTCTTCAAACATAAACTTTCACTCACATGGGAGTGAACGTGATCACATTCCAAGGGTTTTCTACAAACACCACAGGAAGAACCCCCACCGATACACCTTTCATGCTTCCACATTTAATAAGATCATGAATGAGAATCTGCACATCCAAACGGATCGTACCGTTGTAATCCTCGCTTGAAAACATGCAAGATAGACTATTTACTTGCCTCCAACGGATATCTGACAGAAATGTCACCAACACCGCTTTACGCCCGATCAGTGTCTCGTGGTCCCGAGCCTTGGTCCCGAAAATAGTTGGGCACATCACACCATTGAGATCTCTTCGGAAAGACAGGTCAAATTGACTGCTCACTTGAGTGCAATGGATATCCAGAGAAAAAGATGTATTTCGTCGTACCACCCATGATCATTTATTCATGGGACCTGCATCCCGGTCCCGAAGCGCTTTGAATGAATCACACCTTTGCGATCCTCACAATAGAGTACACAAGATTGACTATTCATTCGCCCGCAACGGACACCCGGTGACAAATATGGAAATCACCGCCAACTCCCCAAACAGCCCTCATGGGGCCCACACCATCATGCAGAATTAATGTGGGTGGATTGAACCATTGCAATTACCTCAAAACAACTCCCAGAATTGACTGATCGCACGCCACGAACAGACGTTTGATGAAAAATTTGCTAAACGCTGCTCGCAGTTTAAAAGATGGCTTGTGGGGCCCACGCCTCAACTTTGGTTTCAACGTCCGAAAACCACTTGGAAATCTTCGTCTTGACGCCTGGGTCACAATGCCGCTTACGGTGCTCAAAATAGACAATGGATGTGTCTACGCCGCTCAAAACAAAAATATAAGGAAAAGCGTTAAGCCACATAACATACGCGTCGATCCACCGAGGCCCCCATCTTGGTAGTTAAAACCCCCAAAACTATCTCATATTCTTCGCCTCGAACCGAGGTTCTCACTTCAAAAGACAGTATGAAAAACGGACACCCGTAGTAGGAGATACGGGTGTCCAAAATCGGAGGGGGTGAGCCCCTTGGACTGGACCGGCCTTGACGGGCCGGTCGGCCCGTTCTGTGTCGGCCCGCGGTCCACCCGCAGACCGGCCCTCGTTGTCGGTCATCCCGCCGCGTGAAGACCCACCGAGGGCGGGTATTTGTTCCCCCATGGGGTCTCGTGTCGTGACCCCGGTCCTCCGTTGCACCCTGGCGAGCTCGGCCTCGCCGCCGCCTCGCCCCGCCTAGAGCTGCCGCCTCGCGCCGACGCCCTTGACACCGCCGGAGATCCCAAAACCCGTATTCTTCGTCGGACGACTACGATCACCTCGGAACTCCAATTTTAAATCTGAAAGATGCAGCTGAAAGATCAGAGAATATACTACGCATTCAATGAATTTTCTTGGTAATTCAACAGAGGTTCGATGCAAAAATTCAAGCTCAATTTCAGTGCGGAAATTAAAAAAAAAAGAAACTGTCACGATCCTACCTTGTTGGGCGTTGTCTGTCACTTCACGAGGGATCCAACATCACCGCAACAGCTTGGATAGGATGAGGAGGTGGAGAGCTTGGATTTTGAGAGGGGTCCTTGGTTTAGATCCGCCATAGGATGCAAATGGAGTAGGGAGGGAATGGGTTAAGGTTTTAATAATGAAAAAAAATTAATTAAAAAATAAATTAATTTAAACCCCCAATTTAACCCACATCTAAAACACTCGACGGGGTCGATGTTAAGCCTTACCTAGGGTAATAACCACCTCCCAAGCACAATAGAGTCCTTGGAATTTTATTCCATGGTCTCGTTAAAAATATATAAAACTTAAATTCTGAGGCCGTGAAATTACGAAAATGCCCCTAGGGCCATTTTCCTCAAAAGGATCTCGCCCACGAAAATTACACCCCTCCAAGGGTAAATGGCACGTTCCGGAATCAACGGTGCCATCGGTTTTCCCATCCGAGCAACCTTTTAAGAGATACTAGAGTTTAAACATTAAACAAATTAATTAATTATTTTATTTATCTGTTTAACGTTCCAGTAACGGGCGAGGGGTCCCAACGTCCCGCGCCGACATGTTCTATGTCACTGCTGGGGTGAAAACCCCATTTGGGACCCATTCGTACTCTTAGATTTAGGATCAGAATTAACGTTTATTAGTTATTCCATTTATTTGGCGTGCCCAGTCTGAACACACTGAAAATATAATTTTGACACACCGGGGCTCGGAATCATACGCCGTCTGAAGGTGCTGCTCTGGAATAATATCAAGAATTTTCCAAAGTCTCTTATAGAAAAAACTGGGTCCATACATCATTCCCTACTTCAAGCTTTTCATCTTCAAAAAGAAAAACCAGTGAACAACTCAGGGTACTAAGCCTCCACCTGGCTCTTTCATACCCAGAAGAACTCATGCACAGACCCGCGTCACCGCACACAAACCAAATGATTTGATCTGTTAACGTGATTTCTACCCTTTTCGATGACATGCATAGGAGCACAAACACATCTCCTCAGGGGAGTCACATGGGAGGCGTCATGCACCCACTACCAACCTGATGGTTAAGGCAAGGTAGTAGGGAACATCGAAATCCCTCTGCACGGTCTCAAATGGCCTGAAGGCCCTTAGGGGTAACTCACCTCCCCGGACGAACTCCTACATCGCACGCAGTGACTGGAATCACCGTTTCTTCCTGGGAAAAAGCCTAGTGATTCCCTCCTTCAGAATATCCATATGGTGAAACACCTAAGGATATCTGGTCATGCATGGTTTCACAGTTGATGTCCCATGACCAAGACTATCTTACACACTCGAAAGTTGAAGGAGTCGCCACCATCAACTAAAGATAATGGTTCCACGCCTTTTATTCCACTAATATTGGGTTACATCGACACCCCGCGTCACCCTGGTAACAACTCAAACAAGTTGCAGGGAGAAATAATTTCACACACAGAGTCTAACAATTCTACTTGAAAAAAGTAGAAGAGCTGTAGAGCGTACCTCTTACCACCTCAGGCTCCGCAAGATCGTAGATATCCAAAGCTCGCGGCTGTCTGCGGTCCCAACTATCAGCTTCCGGAGCCTGACGTGGACCGCCTAGTGGTGCTGGGAAGAACTTGTAAATTCATCCCCCACAACCATCTCCTCCCTCTCTTCTGATAGCACCATCTCCCTCAGGACTACTCTGATCATGGTGCTACCTCTGTTATCGTGGTGCACCTGATGCCTGCCTGATATTCTCAGCATGCCTGGTTGGTAAATCCCTTTCCAAGTGACCTCATCCATCGCAAGCATAGAACTTGCGCACTCTAGGCTGCCCTGGTGCCCTCCGGAGCCACTGTGGTGTATGACCATGGCCCGGATTCCACTCATAGAAGGTTCTCCTCAGTTGAGGCCCTGCACTTCGCTGCCACGGGTGGTGCATGACCACGTCTCCGAAACCGGTGGGTGGAAGGCTGCATGTGTCAAGGTTCTGTCTCCTGACGCCTGCTAGATATGGAAGGCGTCTCGGCTCCATCGTGCCTACTGCCACCATCAAATGTAAAGTGTGACGGGAAGCTCACTGTCAACTGCGCCTACTCTAGCACCCAGACATAAGTGGGAATGCTCAAATCTAATATGAAATCATGAATCTCTCTACGGAGACCCTTCTTGAACTTCCTCGCTCAGAAGTTGTCGTCGTGGACCAAGTCGGGGGAAAAGCATGCACGGTCTGCGAAACCAGTCGCATACTCAGTCATTGTCATCCCTTCCTACCGAAACTGTAGGAGCTCATGGATCTGAACGGAGCGTAAGCCGGATGGGTAAAACCCCTCACGAAACAGCAGATAAAAGTCACCCCACTAATGCATCGACTCGTCATGAAACTGAGTACCCATACTCCACCAACGCCCAGCTGCTCCGTGGAAAAGTTTCGAGGCCAAAGACACCATAAGATATGTCGGCGTCTTCACTAGCTTGAAAAGGTGAACCACTGTCCCAAGACAAACCTCTACTGCCTGAGGGCCTGGCTCACCACTAATTCTCAGTGGTCTCTAACGCTGGAACTCACAAAGCGCGCTCAACCTACGCTCAAGATCAGTCTGCTCTGATAAAGTTATTTTCTGCTCACCAGGTGGGAGTTATGCTACTAGCCCACCAGGAGAAAGGGACTCGCATGATGGGTCCTAGACTGCGGCCTCAAAGCTCACAGGATTTTCGTCAAGAACCAAATATGGTATCCTAGCTGGCTATCTTTGTGGAGACATCCTTAATGTTATCAAGGAGTTTCACAGTCAGATGAGCATATATGTATATATAATTGTAACAACAATGGGGAGCTGACTCAAGAAGGATAGTCAAAGGCTCAATCTTATGTGATTCACAATCCAATTTTCCCTGCAACAAGTGTCTCACCATGCCGAGTCGACAAGCGGGTTATCAGTATCCTGGTGAATGGATAGGTTAGTCGCAGCACCATCACTGGACTCACTGGCCTGAGAGCCATTCTCGAGACACCTTGACACTGTTTCCTTAAATCCCAACAGATTCCTTTTTAGGTATGTCTGAACAGCATCCAAAGGAATGAACCTCCTCTGATAAAAATTTTTCCTAACCCGACCCAACCCGGGCTCGAGCCGAAACTACCCCAAGCCCGCCATTATAGGCCAGGAGCTTGCGACAAGTGTCGATGGCTAAACAACTCGAGGAGGCCTTTGACTAAGTACCTGTACACACACACGCATCCCACTACATGAAGAAGTGCAGAGTAAAAAGAAAACTAAAGTGCCAACTGCTATAAATAAACCACAAATGTTCATCGACCTCTAAATAGTACAAAGCAAGTGCTGAAGGTAAACTGAAAAGAAAAGGAAAAAACACGCGCCCAACCAGAAAAGTGCCACAACCTAGCAACAGGTAAGCAAAACTAAAACAGCTGGGAGAGTCCCACACCTGGAACCCGACTAAGACCATCGTATGCGGTCCAAGATCCAGAACTCATAAGCTTCTCTAAATTCAAGACCAACCTGTCTGTTATCTGCATGGGAACACCAAGTGCGGGAAAATCCCAAGTAGGGATCAGTATAAAAATGCTGTGTAGGATACCCCGAAGGCTCTAGGGAGCTAAAAAGGAAGGTACCGAAGAGTGAACAGTAGACCTAATAGGGAGTAGTAAAGGAGTAAAATAGAGAGAGTACAGTAGAGAGTACAACTCAACCCAACAAGAGTAAGGATGTAGACTCGTCCAAACACAAGGAGATAGAAGCGGTGTGAAGATGAACTTCTTGTCGAGTCTTTGATACCTATAGTAGGAGAGTAGACTCATCCAACCATGAGATGCTAGACATGGAAAGCATGTGGCATACCCCACGCGTCTTCACCTCTCCTGGAAGCAGAGTAACCAAAACCTAAGAAGTGGGTAATATAACAAGGTATATATATATATATGCTCAATCAAGAAGCCCAAACATGATCATAAGGAGATCTATGTCCCGTAGCTCAGCCCATGAAAGTGAGTATCCAACAGTCTTAGAAGTAAACACCATCGATGCCCAATATCCATACAGCTGCCCTGAACTGCAAGTTAAGGGGCTCAAATCACTACACATTGACACTATCTGCTTTGGGCGGCACTGACTCGCCCGCACGGCTTTCGGTCGCATCACAAGGATGCATCTCTCTGGGGAGAGTTCCCCTCATACTTGAGAGTTCTAGGGAAGCATCAAGCCACAAATCGTCACTATCACACAGTCGAGAGGTCTTCTCAATGTCAAATTTGTCACATCACTGACCCATATAACCCAGGGTCCTGCTCCGGTAGGCACAGAAGCAAACCATAGACTAGCCTAGTAGAAAAGACTAAGTTTGAATGAAGCCATCGGGTGACCCACTGCCCAGTCTTTGCTGGAGGGTAGACCCGAAGAGTGTCGGGTGACCCACTGCCTAGTCTCTGCTGGAGGGTAAACCCTAGAAGTGTCAGCTGACCCACTTCCTAGTCTCTACTGGAGGGTAAACCCTAAGAGTGTCGGGTGACCCACTACCCAGTCTCTGCTAGAGGGTAAACCCTAGTAGTGTCGGGTGACCCACCACATAGTCTCTTCTCGAGGGTAAACCCTAGAAGTCAATGAGAAACCCACTGCCCAGTCTCTGCTAGAGGGTAAACCTGAAGAAGTTTATGAGCAACCCACTGCCCAGTCTCTACTGGAGGGTGAACTCGAAGAAGTCGGTGAGCAACCTACTGCCCAATCTATGCTGGAGGGTAAACCCGGAACTGCTCTGGCCATACCTACTAGATGGTACAACACTGGCCAATAGAACATGGAGTGGGTATCACGCAACCACCCATCTCCAGAACAAAACCAGGGGAAACCACTCAACCCTGCTGGTCTAAAGAATCATGAACAGGACCAGGGGAAACCCACTCAACCCTGATGGTCGAAACCATCGTTAACAGAATGACCATCTACATTACAAGAGGTCAAAGGTACGTAATGCAGAACACGACATGTATAGTCGGCCCACACGACGTGTGTCCCTATTTCATCTCCGACCCAAATGCACAAACGTCCTTGGGTACAACCACAATATGTACCTCCAAGAATTCTCATATACTCATAGAGTATACAACATTGTTAACCCAAGGCTATCGTGCACACGACACCCGGTGTCAATGAAAAAGGGCGTAAATGTAACTTCGCCAACCTTCATCCACCGCGGCCCTAGCACGGACAACCACATATCTTCAAACATCAACTTTTAGTCACATGGGAGTGAACGCGTTCACACTCCAAGGGTTCTCTAGAAACACCATATGAAGAACCCCCACTGGCACACCTTTCTTGTTTCCACATTTAATGAGACCCCGAAAGAGACTCCGCACATCCAAACGGATCATACCGTTGTAATCCTTGCAAAAACAAATCCTAGATAGAATATTTACTCGCCTCCAATAGATATCTGACAGAAAAGTCACCAACAACTTTTTATGCCCGAACAGCGTCTCGTGGTCCCGAGCCTTGGTCCCAAAAACAGTCGGGCACATCGTACCATTGCAATCTCCTCGTAAAGACACGTCAAATTGACTACTCATATGAGTGCAACAGATATCTAGAAAAAAGGATGTATTTCACCATTCTTCCCACGAGCGGTGCTTCGTGGGACCCACATCTCGGTCCTAAAGCGCTACGAACCGATCGCACCGTTGTGATCCTCTCGAAAATGTACACAATATTGACAAATCATTTGCCCGCAATGGACACCCGGTGTTAAATATGGAAATCATCACCAACTCCCCAGATGACCCTCGTCGGGCCTGTACCATCGTGCCGAATTAAAGTGGGCGGATTGCGCCATTACAATGCCCTTGGAAAAAAACCTTGAATCGACTTATCTCATGCCCCAAACAGGCGTCCGGTGAAAAGGTTGCTAAACGATGCTCGCAGCTTAAAAGACGACCCATGGGGCCCATGCCTCAACTCTAGTTTCGACACCCGAAAACCCCTTAGCAATCATCATCTTGCCGCCAGGGTCACAATTCGGCTTACAGCGCTCAAGAAATACATTAGATGTGTCTGCGCCGCTCAAAACAAGAATCTCAGGAAACGCGCTAGGCCACTTAATCTTCGCATCGCTCCACTGAGGCCCCCATCTCGGGAGTTAAAAATCTTGAAACCATGTCATATTCTCCAACTCGAGCCAAGGATTGCACTACCGTAGACGTCTTGCAAAACGGACACTCGTAGTGGGAGATATGGGTGTCCAAAATCAGATGGGACGAGTCCCTTGGACTGGACGGGCCTGGACCGGCCGGTCTGCCCGTTCTGGCCTAGCCCGCGCTGGCCAGCCCGGCTCGCAGCGCGGGCATGCGGCTCAGCTGTGCGGGCCGGCCGTGGACCCGCGATCCACCCGTAGACCAGCCCTCGTGGCCAGTCATCCCGCCACGTGAAGACCCACCGAGGGCGGGTCTTTTTTCCCCCTCGGGGTCGTGCGCCGTGTCCCTGGTCCTCCGTTGCGCCCCGGTGAGCTCGGTCTCACCACCTGGAGCCACTGCCTCGTCCGAACTGGAGCCGCTGCCTCGCACCGATGCCCTCGACCCCGCTGGAGAACCCAACACCCGCATTCTTCATCAGACGACTGTGATCACCTCGGAACTCGGATTTTGAATCCGAAAGATGCATCAGAAATCTCAAAGAATATACTACGCATTCATGGGATTTTATTGGAAATTAAACAGAGGTTCGAGGAAATAATTAGAGCTCAAAGTAGATGTGGAAATTAAAAAAAGACACTGCAATGATCCTACCTTGTTGGGAGTTTCTCGTCGCTTCACGAGGGATCTGCCATCTCTGCAAAAACTTGGAGAGGAGGTGGAGGTGTAGAGCATGGATTTTGAGAGGTGATCCTTGGTTGAGTTCCACTAGAGGATGAAAATGGAGAAGGGGGGGGATGGTTTGAGGTTTAAATAAAGAAAAAAAATTAATTAAAATTTTTATTAATTTAAACCCCCAATTTAACCCACATCTGAAACTCTCGACGGGGTCGAGGTTAAGCCTCAGTTAGGGTAAACACCACCTCCATAGCACAATGAAGGTCTCAGAATTTTAATCTGAGGCCTTGTTCCAAAGTTATAAAACTTAACATCTGAGGCCGCTAAATTACGAAAATGCCCTTGGGGCCATTTTCCACAGAAGGGCCGCTCCCGTGAAAATAACACCCCTCCTAGGGTAAAAGGAACTTTCCAGACTCAATAGTGCCCTCGATATTCCTATTTGAGAAACCTTTTAAGAGATACCCAAGTTTAACCATTAAACTAATAAATTAATTATTTTATTTATCCGTTTAACGTTCCGGTAACGGGCGAGGGGTCCCAACATCCCGCGTCGACATGTTCTATGTCGTTCCTGGGGTAAAAACCCCATTTCAGACCCATACATATTCAAAGATTAAGAATCTGAATTACCATTTAGGAGTTCTTCCATTTATTTTGCGGGCACAGTGTGAACACACTAAAAATTTAATTCCGGCCACACTGGGGCTCGGAATCGTACGCCGTCTGAAGGCACTGCTCTGGAATAATATCAAGAATTTTCCAAAGTATTTTATAACAAAAAACGAGTTCTTAAAGATATACATCAAAATAATGGAGGAGCATGAGGATCATATCAATACCATTCTGAATAATTTTTTAAGGGGAATTTTTTATGAAAATCATAGTAATTTAATATTTGGATAGAGGAAGTATCATTCATGGGGCATGTTACAATCACAATGTGATATATACAAACCCTTCTAGGGAAATAGATGAGTGACCAGGAATAATATATGTAATGGATATCCATATCTCCAACATAATATTTTGGTGATATAGATGTTTTTTGATAAACATTTCATGATTAAAAATCTTGGTAAAAAAATTGAGTAGTAAGGGAGTAGTTTTTGATTAGATCAGTAAATGTAAAGGGATCATTATGAAATTTTAAAGGAGGACTATAACTAAAATAGTCTTCACATTTCCCTCATGTGTGGAACATCTCATGGTATACATAAATACATCAAATAAGGTATTTGATTTTTTAATAGTGTAGAATAAAAAAGTTATATATTATATCTCCAGGTAGTTGAATGTTCATTATATGAAATATCCAATGGATGATATAGATTTGGAAACATCAATCCTAAAATTGTAATGTTTGTGGAATTATATCTATTTGTAGAATCATTAGATATATATGGACTATAAGATAAAAATATATATATCACATAGAAGTAGATTAATATTAACCAATACAAAAGGTTAGAGCTAATCAAGGATTGTGTCTCCTCAATCACTATCATCCCCAGAAGTAAAATGATATTGTAGATTATCTATGATAAAGGGATATTATATCTTTATTAATTTTTAGTATTTACAAGGATATTATCTTTTAAAATTTCAAGTGGATGGATAGGATAATCATAAATAATAAAACACCATCATTCCTTTATCAAATGATTTCTCAGATATTCCCTCTGGAGAAGATAAAGTATACTCAATGAGATGATGAGGAAGTTCATAAGATGGTGGAAGCTATAAGAAAAGGGAAATACATAGGGTTAGAAATTTAAAAACTATGAGTTGTAAGATTTGTTTCCTAACAATGTGTATAATAAAATCCCACGATAAATTATTAGCTATTAAATGATGTTGATATATTGACCTTAATCATACACCCTAGGTGTATGAAGATGAATCAATTTATCTGAGGGAGATATTGGTAGGACATTATGAATGATGAAATAACAATTTGACATGAAAATTCATGGTATTTTAGTAGTTGACCTCCAAAAAAAGACTAAGGGAATGATGAAACGATTATTCACACCCATATTAAAATGAGAAAAAATCACCATAGATTTATAAATGTTATTCCAAAGATGTCTAGATAAAATTATGATATATGGTTTGTGGTGGATTATCTTAGAGACACTTATCATTTCATTTCTTTTTGAGATGACATCTCAATCAATAAAATTTTATGGATATATATCTAAGATGAGGTGGGGATACATGGAAAACCATAGTAGATTATATCTAATCAAGATCTGAGATTTTCCTCTATGTTCTAAAAAATTATTAAATATTCTTGAAAAAATGAGCTGAACATAAATGTTGTTTATCACCTATAAATTGATGCCCATTGTGTGTTGAAAATCTAGGAACATGAATTTATGATGAGAGAACTCTATATGGACATCAATAGAATATGGAATCAGTATATTCATTTGGTTGTGTTCTTATACAATATTAACTTTCACTCACATAAAAAAAATATCTCTATATGAATCCTTTATTTGGAAGAGTTGTATAACACCTATATGTTAGGATGATTTTGGTGAATGAAATCATATTTGAACCAAAATACTCCAATAATTGGAAGAAAAGTTCAAGACCATTCAATTGTAAATCCAGTTAAGGTCATGGATCGTAGATAGCTAAAACATACTAAATTCAGTGGTTGTATAATTTGAAAGATATCTATCTTATGAGGATAATCTACTTAAGGTCATGGATGATATATATATATATATATATATATATATATATATGAAATAAGACAAATAACTAAGTAAAGTTACTTTGGTGAAACCAAATATATGAGGATGTAACCTAAGAACAACTGAAAGCCTTGAAAAAGAAGAACCCTCACTCATTTTCTCCTTAGTACATTAAATGAAATTTTAGGTGGGATCTCAAGGGGAGTGTGTAATGACCCAGACTTTTCTCATTGGAATTTTCCTTCTAAATATATATTAATTTTATATAGAATAATACAATATTATATAATCCATATGCACCATATGTTAAATCCAAGTAAAATTTATTAAATTAATAGAAACATTAAATTTTCAGAGTAAATATGCCATATTTATTGAAAGTATTACTATGGGAAAATTAAAAAAAATACAATTACAGGTAAATTTTGATCTGTTCGATCCAGAATAATAACTAAACACATGTTAAAAAATATATAAATAAGGAAAAAATTTAGAAATAAAATATTAATATTTAAATTAAAATATATATAACAATTAAAAAAATATTATTAATGAATAATTAATTAAATAACGAAATATATAGGAAATGTGTAACCCGTATGACCATGAAAAATCTAATAGATGGAATTGTATTCTACGAGTGAGTAATAGTAAATTAGCCTTTATAATACTGACATCACAAATGAAAATGTAAAATAATATTTATATTTCTTATAAAATTAGAATATGACATATCTATATCATAATAAAAGAAAATAAATCTTTTAAAAATTAGTAAATATGTTCTCATATTGTAATAAAACATATATGCATTATTTTCTTTTTTATTAAAAAATATTACTTTTTTTATAAATAAGTTTATCAATAAATATTATGTTTTCTTATAAATATAAAATAATTATTTGAGACCATAACTAATTTTTTTAAGGTTTTGAAATTTTATTTTAATATTAAATTTTCTATTTCTCAAATAAATGAGGATTTTATTTAAAAATTAAATTTTAAATATTTACACTATTATCTTCATAAAATGGGTTTAATTTTTATAATTTGAAAATCAATAAATGTTTTGTATTAATTTTTTTTACTTTTCTAAAATAATTGAAATTTTGGGAATAGTGAAATATTACGAAATATTTTATTTAAAATTATAAGATATATAAACGAATTTTTAAATAGTGTATGATTTAAAAAACCATTATTGAAAACTCACATGCAACATTTACTATATTTATACAAAATAATCAACAATATTGTTTGTCTTGATCCAAAATAGTAAAAAAAAATATAATTTTCAAAAACACCTCTCCCCTCCCCTTATAAATACTACATTCCACCACCACTTCTCCAAAAAAATCAAACTAATGGATTTTGAAAAATGTCTAGCCAATACAATTTTCAATCCTCTCCCCCACATACTAATAATCCACATATCAACCTAATAACATTACAATATTCCTAAATGGGTATCCTAAAATAATAGGCGACCATAGGAAGAGGTTATATTATTAACTAACCTCATGCAATTTTGTTCTTCTTCTACAGCCTACCATGTATTTTCCATCTAGCTAACCATAGTAAAAAAATATACTATATATAATTATATATTAATATTTTTGTTTAATAATCATTTTATACCCAAACATATTTCATTTCTAAGTCAAAAGTGTTGTTCACAATATGTTGGTTTACGACCTACATGAACAACGCACATCATTTTTCTCCACCACCTTCAAAGCTAATTATAAAAACAATGTTATGATTAAATATGATTATAATAAATAAATTATATCTTATTCTAAATTTTTTAATTATTTAATAATAAGTTTATTAATGAAAACAACTCTATTTTTTCAATGTAGGTAAAATGGTCTCAATGAACTAACCACATAACATTAATTTTTGAACTATATGAATCGTCCCTATTTTGGAAAAATAATGGATATTAGTATAATTTAATTTTTTAAAGGAAATAAATAAATTTTCATATCAATAGTGGAGTTGTATAACCATTTCAAGATAAATTCAATAATTTTAAAAAAGTGATTTGAACATGAAACAATGAAATGAATGCCCTTGGAAAAGTAAAATTAAACATGATATCACATTAAAATGGATATAAGAGAAATTAAAATAATTATCGTAAATTAAATATAGTAGTAAAATGTTCTTAAATTATTAATTAATGGTTATAATATTATTGTTGTATATGTTATGTTCAATTCCATAATGATTCAAGAACATAAAGTAATGGATTTTCTTAAACATTCTAGTTTTTATTAGGGTTCAGATTTCTCACGTTTACCTCACTTTCTCACTCTAATATTATCATTTAATTTTTTTAATATATATATATATATATCCCAAAAAATTATATATTAATTAATCATTCCATGATTGGTATATACATTCTTTAAAAGCATTCCTTCTCGATTTGTCTCAGTAAGAATACCAAGTAAAGGGGACTTCATTCTTTCATACACAATTACAAGTAACAATAATAAAAATGGGTAACACCACCAATTATTTATAAAATGATTCATTTTATCATATAAACATATTTATCTTCATTTCTAGTTTTTGTGTAAATTTTTATACCCTTACCCAATATAAAGGCATGTTAGCCTTTTTCCCCTAAATCCATGCTTAAGATGTACGCTTACAGAGGGATTTCACTACTATATTTTAACACCCCAACACAATTAGAAAATATTTATCAATAACTATTCTTATAAAATTCTAATAATTATTTAATATTTTCATCAATATAAAATAACATGACATTCCAAATAGTTAGGGTATATGTCATGGTTTTTCAACCTATTTGTTTCCATGAGTAATAATATTGTTTACTCGTTTTGTTTGATTTCCTTATGTGCAACACATATTCATGTCAATGTTTTTATGGTAATTCCTGTACAGTTATCCAATGTATTGATTAATTGTTTTTTCTATTGAGACATTGTATTTGTTGTTTTTTATTAAACATAATCTACTATGGTACTTTGTAAATAATGTGATGTTGTCTTTGCAGTTGTGAGGGAGTTATGCTTATGTCATGTTTTATGTTGTTGGAAAATTCCAATGTTTCCATTATCTTATAATTCAAGGACACATATTTTATTAATCTATATGATTTTTTATAGTCACATTCTTCAATGATATCATGTCATGAATTGTGACACATATTTTTTCTTTATTTCCATGTTTATTCCCTATATGGGATTTATAGATCACCAATTTTTTTATTACCTTGGTTATCCTTTGATTTTTTAGATTTTCAATGTGATATAGGGGATCATTGTTGACAATAAAATAATAAATTTTTATTTTAGTGTCATGTAAGTGTTTTCTATAACTATCCTTCTAAATACACTAGGCCACTTGATCCTCTAATTCTTTTTATTAGATATTTATTTCAAAAATAAATTTAAAATATATGTAAAAGAATTAGGTCACTATATTTAACCGTTTAGTCAAACAACAACATAGCATAACAACACACCTATTATTTATTTATTTGAATTGTGTATAATGTAATATTTTTATAATAAATAATAGTTGAGTTAACTTATTAAAATAGATATTAATGTAAAAGAAATCCACTTTTAAAATACATATTAGGTTGATTCTATACCAATATGTGTAGTTAATGATCAATGTTTTTTTTCATAAGATTTCATGGGAATAAAAAATATCAACATGATAATATTTCATATGAGTAATATATAATAAATAAATCACTCTTTTTTAAACTATAGGAAAGTTCTATAGATATGTTGATAAAAATGATATCATTTTTTATTCATTGATAATGAAATGTTTGGAATATTTTTAAATAAAACAAACTTAATAAATTTATTGAATTTTCTATTTTAGGAATCGTATGGATTTAAATCAGTAGAAAAATTAAATGATTTTATAATATAAGAATACATGAAAATTTTATAGTATCATTTATATAATTCCATTAATTTCTATTAAAGTATAATTATACAATAATGTAGTTTGTAAGAATTGTGAAAACCATACCATTGGTTTTCAAAGAGGTTTTCATGATACAATTTGGTATTATATTTTTTAATGGTCATAAATAAATGGAATGGTTCCTCATTTAGAAGTAATATTTTTTAATTTTATGAAGTTTAATTTCATTCTAAGAGAGAATGATAAATATTTATTAAAATGATTACTATTAAAGAAGATTGTAACATTAAACACATACCTAGTGAAAAAACTAAATATATATCTAAGTAACAATTATGTGTTCTCACTGTAACAATTTTTTACTATAACATTTCACATTTTATAAAACCATATATGATATAATATGATTGTAATAATGATTGGTAACCAATATCATATGAAATAGTTTTTGGAAATCATGTATATATAAAAACACGTACACTAAATTTCAGTTAGCATCTAAATATTGAATATTATTATACATATATAAATACACATACAGAAATGGTAGATATCGTCATTCCATTGTTATTAATGGTCTTGAATTGGTGAATATAATTTTTTTAATATTTTTTTCTTATGATATTGATCATTCATAATCATTTTTTAGTAATTTATTACTCAATATATTGATAACTATATGTAAAAAAACTATCATAATGTTATAAAAATCTAATGTTTATTGGTATAATATTAATATGGAATGATAGATATTAAAAAAATTGGTTCCAATATAGCATAGGGTGGTTATACATTTTCTAGGAGTTTTCAATGTTTTTTTCTATTTGACTAGCCAAGCTGGTAGAAAGCCTTGTAGTTTTTTAGTTTAGATTATTACATGTAGCAACAAAATAATCACGAATTATAAAATTAGATTAAGACTGATATTTTTTACTATAGTTTATAAAATTAAAGAGTTTTAGTGGAATAATGAAGAAAATATAGAATGTTAATAAGAAATAAACTGTAGAAGATATTCAATCAAACCATTCACTACCATTTCTAATAATAGATTTTGGATTAGAATATATTTATCTAAAACATTGCGAAACTAAATATCAAATATTAATTAATGATATTCATTATATGAATCTATAATAATTTAGGTCATGTAAATGAGTATATAAGTAATTTAAAACTATAATAAATTTATTTTAATGGAAAATTTTCAAACATGTAAGGAGGAAACTATTTATTTTTACTATTAACTTCCGTTGTTGCCAAGATTTTTGGAAACATTCATTTTTATTTTTAGTTATTTGTGAATACATATGGGAAAGATATTATAAAGAAATACTATATACAAAAGTTAATGATTCATTTTATAACAAAATTGAAAACAGAATATATAAAACAAGCCAATAATATGAATTAGAAATAAAAATAGGGATTAAAATGATTAGTGGAAAATGTATCCAAATATGATTCTATGAAAAATTTATGAAATAAATTTATTATTTATGTTCATAAAAATTATAAATATAGAAAATTGAAAATAATATTTCATATTATTTATAAACTGAATGTGCAAGGATGATATTTATTCACACTCAATTTCTGATGTCGACATGATTCAATCCATCACTCATTTTTATAAACATGAATTCTGTTGTACATGTGTGGAAGACATATAGAGACTTAAATTGAAAGAAAATTTATCTTAAGGATAATGAAAACATATATTAATGATGTTTATAAAATTTAACTGATAATCTATAGTAATTTGTTGTGTTATTTTAGATCCAGAATTGTTGGATCACTACGAGGGGGTAAATTATTGAAATATTTCATTTTAGGAGTTATTACATTTTAACCTGACAAATTATAATTGTTAATTTTATTGATCCACTAAATGAATTATCAAATCCTATCCTTCATGTGAAGTAACATAATTTAAAGGATACGCACACTATTTTTACAAGGTTTGAATAAAATTATTCTCCTTACAATGTTAGTTATACCCACCTACATAGATTCTAAAATATCTCCTACCATCATTTATGACACATAGTAAACTATTACCTCTACCATATCCATGTACTACATTAATATATAATGATTAACAGACAAAATGATAAAATAATCAAACTATTTTGGCTTCAACTGTTCTTCTTTACTTTTGTATATTAGTCCTCCTCATGAACAAATGGATCAATTGGTATACACCTATACATTTTTAAGTTCATTATAATTAGCGTAGTCACTATAATTCTAAAATAATAAGAGTTAACTGGATATTATTCTTCTTCTAGGAATAATTGGGTGCATATTATATTTATTCCTTCACTGGATCTCATATTTGACTCCTTCACTCTCTTAGATACAAATGCGTATCATGTACTCAGAAATGTCATAGAGTCTTTACGAGTTCTCGATATTATTTTTTATATATTTTCATCTTTAATAAGATTCACATATTTATATTCATATAATTTCATGATCATATTTATATTCCATTCTTATTTGAAAATACTCCCATGATTTAGTTGGGATGATCTCCTCATTCAAATTTCAATGATTATCAATCATCAATATTTATTTGAATCACCTAAAGAATCAAATATTAAGTTCATTGAAATACAATATAAAATTCATCCCATTGAAATCAACAAGAATCACCACTATAAAAGAATATAATATTTTTTCACATGGACCTCCAACCTGAGATGTGGGACTCATATCAGTGTTTATTCATTTTTTCAAAAATCTTAAGTTCCTAATGTCATACAGGATAATTTTTAGGATATAAAATAGAGAATTATGTCCATTATAAAAACACTATTATGAAACTTTATGACCAAAATCAATGTTTTATGATAATCTATAAAGATTTATGATTTGGGACATTAGCATTTTCATGTCTATAATAATTTCTTATGTTTACGTTCTTGGTCATTGTCTTTTTTATTTTTTCCAAAACAAATTTTAACGAAATCTTTTTGATCTATAAATTTCTAATTTTAAGTTCACACCAAATACATACATTAAATATTTATGATATGTGACTTTTCCATTTTTTTTATTTCATCACCAAATTCTAGGATTCCTAAATAAGATATTTGTGATAATTTAAAGGTGCATAATCTATTATCAAAAAATCAAACACACAAAACATGATGTTGGCAATGTTTCTATATCCCAAAAAATAACTAGAATTATTAATTAACAGCACATCAAACATCGCATTTAAGGGTCTTAGTTTGATGTTTTCTAGACAAGGTCTAAAAACAGTATCACAACATCTCATTTTTCATATCATAATGGAAATAAGTCAATCAACTAACTGAAAAAGATGAATTATTGAGCATGAAATCTATTTCCAAGACCAGATTCCATAATAATCAATCAACTATTTTGGAAAACATGTTTTTATATTCAAATTTACTATAGGAAAAACTTATTAGGTGTAATAATATCCCACTTTATAATTATGTTCAACATCCCAACATATTTCTAAATTCAATATGCATGTTCACTTGTTTATCCCCTTATATAAAATTAAATTCAAATGTTTAATGGGGTTCCACTCGACAGATAAATAAAACCACTTATCCTCCAATAATGAAAACTTAATACAGATATGATGAAGTAATGGCATGACATGATGTCTACTTAGGAAATAACTTTTAGTTAGTCCACTTAAATTCAATTTCTACAAACCTTATGTAAAAATAAGAGGGACTTCCCCTAGGATATAAATTTCATAAAAACAACAAATCATGTGATATCATACATAGAATCTCATTTTAGGGTATTCTCATATAGATTTAGTAAAATAAAAAGTATAGCATGCTAGTAATTAAACAACCCACAAAACTGTGTGAATGAAAGTTAAATAACTCCCAATTTAACTCATTCTTTTTTCAATAATCACTCGCACTAAAACCCATAATAACTTCACTTAGTAGAATCATTGACAAGGGTTGTATGTTGGATTTCCATACCCTATTCTTTATAATTCATGGGTATATAAATAATTTCTATCTTTAAACATGTTATGGAGATAAAAATCCCCTCAATACTACATTATTTGATATTCAATAGTGATAGCTTCACTTATCCTTTAATTCCATGAAAGCTATAGCATGTATAAAATGATATTGAATAAGGAGGGGACTTCATTTATCCTTATAGAAAACAATCATACTGAGAGATTCTACTCACCCTAGACTTATATTGTCTCCAAAAAACATCACACCTCTTCTTATAAATATTCTCAATATTTTTTTTGATTCAATTTATTTTGAGAAATATCTTTTTGTTAAGAAGTTCTCTTCACCTCATAAGTCAACGAATCATTTTTCCCGTGTACTTATATCAAAATCATCTTAAAATATTCTTCACCATGTAATATTTTCAAGCAGTAAATTGAACCATATCCAAATTGATCACAAAGTTTACAATATTTTTAAAAACTTTTAAATTAGTATTATTGAAAGTCTTATGACGTAGTTTGACATTATCATCAAAAATATAAAAAAAATTCATTGTCACTAATGTTTAAATTATATATTTGTTTAGCCTTATCTTTTTGGTCCTGAAAAACACTCCATGAAATATGATGTTTCTTTTGGATTCCCATTTGAATTCATAGATATTCATGACTTTCTTTTGACATAATAGGAAAATTAAATAGATATATTATTCATGCATACCTCAGTATTGTGAATTTTTATACCAAATCTCCCATATTATTTATATAAGAATCAAAATATTGTTTAGTAGGAATGATTGGATACAAGTCTTATCACAAAAAACATGTTTGGAGTTTTTTTGTCTCATTTTATCCTCAAAACACTCCCTATCCTATTTATCATTCCCAGAAAAATATTATACCAAAAATAATATGATTTGTGTCTTTACCATTCACAACAAGATTAATATCCTTTGAAATTAGATCTTCATTTTTGATAATGAATCTATTCAAAATAAATTTGGGATAATATTTCATCAGTTTGAGAATTATTTTTCTTATATATTGGTGACATTATTTAGAGCCATTATTTATTTTATGTGTATGATTTTATCTCAAAAATTTTCATGGTAAAAACATGTTTAATCTTATGTTTTGAACATTAATTATAATGGATTTCATGTTTTATATAAGATAGATTACCTATATATTTGTCTTTCTAGATCGAACTAATCTTCTCATTGAAATGGAATTATTATCATTAAACCTCATTAGACATTTTTAAGTCTTAATTGAAATTTTTAATCATCTTGAACAATAAGACATATTTATTGTCACTCTCATTTTTTTAAACTCTTTCTATGATAAAATCTATAAATTCACTAATAATTATTTTCCCAATCTTCCCAATGTTAATTCTATTTGATCTAATTGACATATTTCATTCCCTTCTTAACAAAATATTCCTTCTCAGTAGCCACCATCATCATTTCTTTCTCAATCATTTTCTTTTCTTTCATAATGTTTTTTTTCTCCATTAAAATTTCCATTTTTTCACATTTATACTCAAAATTTATGTTTATCTCTCAATCATCCTCATTAGTTTATGAATCACATCCCATCTCACTAAGTTTAAATTGATAAAAAAAATTATCTGAATTTCTAAATGATTCATCCTTTTCATTACTTATCATAATTATTCTTCATTTCCTTATTAAATGATTATTCATATTATTAATTTTGATTCTTATTATTTTATCTCATCATATTCATCTTACATAGATTATTAAAAGTAATACTTTTTAATATCATCCAATATAATCAATATCTTTGAAAATTTAGAAAATCATTAATTACTTACATTTTCCTCAATATTTTTGCTTCATGGATCTCTTTGATATAACAAAAATCATTTTGAGGAATGATGATTCTTTATTGGTGTCACATAGATGTAATTATTTTGAAACAAAAACTTTCTAATGTTTCAGTTTTTTAAAGGCCTCAAAATGTAGCTTATATTTTTCTATTTTTTAATTGTTTGTTTCTCTTCTTGTCTCATAATCTATGATTATGTTGTGTATCTATTCAATTTCTATGTCCTTTATTTCTCTCTATGCTTATATTTTTGAGTCAAATCAATCTGTGAAATTTCCATGACCTTTTATATAAAAATAGAGTCTTTGATATTTTCACCACATAATTAAATATTACTTACAATTTAATATACCTGGGTGAAATATCCAATAATATCTTAATTATCGGTCACTATAACATATTCAAACCTGATCCTCTAGACATGACGTTTGGTTTTATTGATTATGAAATTACCTTCATAAATGCATACAGATTTTAACAATGTATTATAATTAGCTTTTAGAACCATGATGTTTTCATATATCTTCTCTGATAGAGACATCATGATAGAATATTTTGACATTCCATATAACATCATATTTTTTCTATCATTTTAAGTCAAAAAATCTCCATTATTAAGGGATTCAAAATGAAATATTGTATCAAAAATCACTAATATGATATGTTATATGATGTAGGGTATAATTATATTCCTCATGTTTTGATAATTCTTTTAGTGGAATATGGAAAAACCATGGAAATTTACTAAATTTAGATTCTCAATTTTTCAAAATGTCTTCTTTATATTTTAGATGATAACCAATTTGATAAAAAAATTGGAAATGATTTATTTTGATCATTTCAGAGTGGGAGAGTGTGATTTGGTGCTCACTATTATTTTTTGAGTTATTCCCATTTTAACTAAACTCTTAAAACTATAAAATTTATCAATCCTCCCAATCATTTCTTACAGTATCATCCTCTTTTATAGTAATGGAATGTACTAGAGTATTACAATATATTTAAATAGGTTATTATAAATGAATAATGCATTCTATCTGCTTATACCCCAAACATGGATTCTATACTATATACAATAATCGTTTACAAAAAAGAGTATATTTTTTCCTACAACACATACATAATCCACTAGAATTAAAAATAATTCTTTAACAAAGTGATCCAGCAAAGAAAGGCCTCTTGATATGGGGTTTTTTATCAAAAATTTGATGTTGGTCCTCCACTATGACCATATAGATAAAATGTTCTACATGGTAACTTTCATTATAACTTTTGTATTATTGTTGTTCTTGAGACGTCGTAATAGTCTATAGTGAACTGGATTTTCTTCAATATCTATGAATACTCAGATAGATATTATTTTTTCGCATTTTTGAATGTATCTTGAAATTGATTCCTTCTCTCTCCATAATTTATCTAGGTATTCAGTTTTTATAATTATCAAATGGATATTTTATTTCTAATTTTTTTTTTCATTTCATATATTATTTTACAAATTATATACATACACACATAGAATATTAGGTGAATATTAATTTTCCATTGTACTTGTAAACCCCCACAATACTTAGTAGGTTTGATATCAATATTAAATCTTATAGAATTATTGATAAAGGATCAATGTTTAAATTAGTTGAAGATCCAAATATTTCCTTCCCTAAAATCATTCATCGAATTTTCTTCACTATACTCGTTGGAAATCCACATGTTCATGTAAAATCATTTTTTCACTAAGATTAACTCTAGTTTGGGACATGGAAATCATCTCAACACATTAATATTTTTGGAAGACATCGAATATTATTTTTGAAAATATTAAAATTGATGGTATATGGTGACAAATTATGACCATTATCAAAGGTTCTCATAAATATTTAGAATTCAGTATTTTAGCCATGAAATAGACAATGAATACTTTTGATAGTAAAATTTTCTATTTCTCTATCTATGGTAATGTTTCAAATTACAACTTTATGAACATGGAATTTTTTGTTTTTTAGTTTTCTAGAAAGGTATTACATGGATGATTTTTGATGAGGGACATTTCCATCTTTGGTTTTCTGTACCAAATTATATATTTACTTGAAATAAATACTTTGAAAATTAAAATAATCATAATCTATTACAATGAAACCCAAAAACCTCTAGTAATATCCAAAAACTTACTTTATATCTACTAACACATTCCTTTCATTTATTTGAAGAAGAGCACTTAAATCCAAAACATTTTTGCAATTACATTGTTTCTTCCAATCCAAGGACTTTAAATAACAATAAAAAAATATCATTATCCATTTAAGTTTTGTAGAAAATAACTTAATAATAGACATGGATTCTTTATCAAGAGAAACATCCAATTCAAATAATCAAATCCCTAAAAATCATCCAATAATCATAACCTCTGTTAAAAATCACATATTGACATATTGAATATAATTTCAAACCAAAAAATTTTTAAAAACACATCATAGTAAAGTAATATATTGAATTCGTCTATTAATGAGAAAATATGAATGTAACATCAACAAAATTGTATTTTACGAGTGGAAAATGCATTATGGAAAATTATATAAATATATATGATTTTTATTTATAAACTAAAACTGAATTAAATTTTAATAAAAATATAATATTTTGATTAATGGTTTTAAAATTTTATTGGATCTCCCGAAAAAATTACCTTAAAATTTTAATATACTCAATTTCTTTCTTAACACGGAACATCATGATTTAACTAAACTATGATATAATTTAAATATATTATTATTTAAATGTGCCAATTATAAATTATTTATTAAATTGGTAGTATGGATTGGAATAAACGCAATGTAAAAAAAGTA
The DNA here is from genome assembly GCA_963277665.1 of Viscum album. NCBI lineage: Eukaryota > Viridiplantae > Streptophyta > Magnoliopsida > Santalales > Viscaceae > Viscum > Viscum album. The sequence goes on from OY728133.1 coordinate 1,911,768,814, forward strand.
TAATGGTTTTCCAAAAATGTATTTATTTATTCATAATAAATATTTATTCTTTTTTTAGTAAATCCATTTTATTCATCAAAAATATATTTTCTTTCAAAGTTGATATTATTGTATTTTATGCATGCACATTATGATTAATTTATATAATTTATGGAAATGAAATTTTATGGAATCAATATAGTTTTCGAGAGTATATTGATAATATTATATTACTTGTAATGATTTGTTTTTTATAAAATGATTTAATTTTTAGTGAATAGTGAAAATTACATATTGTTGTAAAAGAGTCATTTATATTCATTAAACTATTTATTTTATATTCATTATAGTTTTTTTCATTTTTTAAAATAAAAAATATTCCTCATTATATTAGAAATACGATAAATAATTCAATATGATTCATCATTTTATATTGTTTTACTGGTGTTTCATTTATGTATTTAAAAATAGTATTTTTAAAAGTGTGTTTTCATTACATTTTACACATTTATATTAAAATTTATTTCTTATAGGTCCATAAAATTAATCCTAAAAAATTGATACCGTATTTTGAATTTGGATTTTCAAATATGGTAATTATAACCCCTTTTTTAATATTTATGTATTTAAACGTTGGTATATTTTTTCACATCTGTAACGGTAAAACATGTAAAACATTTTTGGAACTATTAAATAATCCCTACAAATATACAGACATCATAAATATATTCCATTTTATGAGTATTGATTTACTATATACTTCTTAAATATGAAAATATGTAAATTTATTATAATATTACTTGGATTGTTAAATTTATATTATTTTATGAAAATGATAAATATAAAAGTCATTTTCTGGAATTTAATTTCAATTATTTATTTTCATACATATAAAAATATTATATGAAAAAATATAAAATTTTTATTTGTAAAATAAATTATTTATTTTAATAATAATTTGTTTTTAATTTTTAGTGATGATATAATGAAATTAAACACTTATGAAGCACTGATACAGTTCTTGTGAAACAAGTAAAATTATGAAGGTAAATGATTTAAAACATAATAATAATAATATATTTTAAAATAATTAAGCTATTTTTGTAATTTTAATGGTAATTATGATGTATAAATGGTTTAAAATGTCTTAAAATTATAATTACATTATTTTATTAATGTCTTTTTGGTCAAATTAATTGAATAGTTCCAAAATTAATTAAATTATATTTCATTATATAAAATATTTTACTAAATTATTTAAATATAATAAGTATTTAAAGTGTAAAATTAGGTTTTTAAATGTTATAATATATCATATATGCACTATTTTTGGGGCATGTTTCACCATATAAGTAAATATATGTCCTACAAACGCTATGAAATTTGTTTCCACACTTCAGGTAACAAAAGGGGATAATTAGAGGGATAAGAAATAATATATGGTTTAAAATGTAACATAAAAATGTCTAAATTTTATTGGGTGAAATTATTTAGACCTTATAAGTTACTAATTTTTAAACTATTTCCATTCAGTTCCACTTAACAGGATTAATATATATACCGTATATAAGTATTTTAAGTTTTTCCATGTGTGTCATTTCACGCAGTTATAAGAGAAATCCTACCATTACCATTTATTCAAAAACATTGAAGAACCTATCCAATGAAACTACTATTATATTTAATTATAATATCCCTCAAATTCATCCTAGAGCTTTTTATATTACCTAAATACTATCCTAATAATATTTAAGGTGTAAGACAAAGTTGGTCTCTCAATGACACAGTAATCATCTTAACCAAATATTTCTATGATTATTTATTCTTATAATTCATATAAATAAATTCAATTTATAATATCATGATTATTCAAGTATCATCAATATACCGATATGTTATTATGATTCTTTGATTTCCATTGTTCTCCTACTTTCTATTAAATGGGAAATTAATGTATCACTTCTATATGTGTTGACTTCCATCTTAACAAAGCGATGTCTTTCGTTGTTCATCCACACCACACATTTATAGTTATTTTGATAAATTAAATGATTATATATGATATTAATGAAATAATTATGATTTTTAATATGTAATATATTACTAACCATCTCACCCTTCCACCTATTGAAAATAATAATGTTTCTCTTTCATAGATGTAGACTTCCACCTCAGTGAAGTGATGTGATTTTTTTCATTTCCTCTTTTCATGGATGATTATATAATTATATTTAAGGACAAATAATTATATTTATATTTTTTAAAATGATATATATAATGTAGAATAATGACCCATTTTACCATGGTCATCCTACCGAAGTTGTTTTTCCATTATGAACCAAACGTCCTTAAAATATTAGACATGAAACTAAAAAATTTCATGCCTGTATATGGAATGGTAATAAAATATATAAAATAGATAATAATAATGTAACATTCCTTAAAATTATTTTTAATAAAAATGTGAAATTAATAAAACATTATTAAAGAATTGATAAAGTCTGTGTGTTATGAGTCAGACATAAGGTAATCGGTTTATTAAAAAAATTTATTTTAATTAAGTTATATTCTTTAATAATTGTCAATTTTATTCCAAGATTATATGTCTAATGGTTTATAATTATTTATGTCTTATATATACATTTTTATGTGTATTTAAATTTTAAAAACATAATCTCTTCATTTATTAATTCTTACAACAATGTTACAATCTTTGTATGGTTTTCTCTTCCCATTTTAAATTTTCTAAAATGCATTCTATGTTCACCACAAGATTCATTTTTTTCTTATATATACATCCCATGAAATAAATTCATGATTACTCTATTGAAAATTATGGGTATTTAAAAATCACATTTATTTTTCTCTATTTCATGTGGTTTTTATTCAAAGATCACCAAAGCAGTAAGGTTTTATATTACAATCATGTTACGTTTCCAGAATGTCTATTCTAAACATATAATGAATGAAATTATAAGGATAATATCCTTTGAAACCAATAATTTTATTAACCTTTCATTATTTATAAATTAATTATGCATAATCAAAATATTCCACTCTTTTGTGTTTAAAATGATCTAGAAATTATTTTTAATGAAAAATTTACCTTTCTTCCTCTTTGTTCGTTGATATTTTTCTTACATGTCCATGTTCCTCAAAATAGTTTTATTAAAGTATTTACCTATAGATAAGATGATTTAAAAATTCCATTTTCATTACCCTTAACTTTTTTTAAAAATATTAAAATCAATCATATAAAAAAGGAATTCTGAACATGTTATTTTTACTTTTTATAGAAGGGTAAAAAAGAATGATTTCATTTAATATATATAGTATTAATGGTTTGTCTCACCATTATTACTATTCATTTAATTAATTATTCATTTCAAAGTTAAAATGGTTGTTTTCAAAAAAAAAATTTCCCTAACATTTTAGAAATTTATTATTTTTTAAACAAGGGATTTCAAAATAAAAAGGCTATATTCTAGAAAAATATATTTCAATGCTATTGTAAACAAACTTTCACCTATTATAAAATCATTTGATTTTAATTATGTATTGTTGGGGAAATGATCCAATTATACTATCTTCTTATGTTCTTTTGTCGGTTTTTTATTTTGATGATGATATGTTTTCAAAACTCTTTTTTTCATTGGTTATTCTATTATAATAAGATAAATGTTTATGATTATGTGGAATACATATGTATGGTTTTTATTATGTGATGGGTGGTTACATTATAATCTAATTCTAGTTGATTTCATTATAATATATATATATATATATGAGGTTATTTTATTAGCTAGAAATTGATGTCTATATTATATCCCACCGATAAATTCGATAAAGAATGATATCTCAGGAGATAATTAGGACTATAATGGGGAGTGAACCCATATTATTAAGGGACTGTGTATAATAAAATAGTAATCTTATTGAACTACGATGAAAGAATTCATGGAATGGGGTTTGAATCCAATATAAAAAGAAATTATTCCCAGTGATCATTGACAATGAAACTGTTTTCCATTTCTTATTTTTATGATAACATCTTATGTATAATGATTATGATAAATTCTTATATAGAATAATTGATTCATCCTGTTTCAACTCTCTTATTTTCTATGTTTTCTATGTAAATTCATATTCTATAATTAATGATTAATAATATTTGAATTATGGGGTATAACTTTCTAAAGTAATGATCACATTCTCAAGTGACAATTTTTAGGTCAAATTATGATTATTTGATTAATATATCATATGTTTACCCTTACTAAGAATCTAATCTCAACCATTAATTTTTTTTATTTCCCCGAGATACCAAGAGGTGATCCGTGGATAAATAAATGAATATACTAAAATAAATAATGATTTTTCCAATAAAGTTTTATTTTTTATTCCATGTTTTCAAAAGTAACCTTAAAATAATTTTGGTATCCAGTCTTCTAGTACTTATAATAAATTTTATCCTTTGGGGTGTGATATATTGTATCTTGCTCCATCATAGTATGATAACTTTTTTTTCCAGGTTATTAGATTATATTTTTTATAATTATCATATAATGTAATGAAATTCAAATTATTGATTTGTTTCCTCACATTAATTTTTATTAAGGAAACTATGTAATATACATGTATAAAAATTAAATGGTATTTTAAATAAACATTATTAAATTTAAAATCAATGCAAAATATACATATATGAAATTTATTTATGAAATGAACGTCAATTTTCCTTATATAAATTCATAAACCTATGCATAAATAATATTCCACGAGATTATAAGTAAAAAATAATTAATGTGAATTCATCTAGAATGTGGACACAGGTTGTGAATGTATATCATAGCTACTATGTATAATATATATATATATTGAAAATTATTAAATAGAAATGTAAATGTGTATATAATATTGATACATATGAAATGAATAAAAATTATTCACAAACTAAATGGCATGGTATAATCATAGTGTTTTAAAATTTTATTATATAAGAAATTAATGAGGATTAATAAAAAATTAATAGGGTCAATTAGTGGAAAAAATCAATTTGTTGATAAACCCAAAATATAGTATACTAAAACTATAGTATCAATTAATAGAATTTGAAAGTCATTTATAAAGAAAATATTCTTCATTCTTATATACTAATATTAAAAATGAATTTGAAATATGAATATAAATATCTTAAACTTTTAGACCTAAATTAAAGTTATTCAAATTTATTAGGTTATAAAAAATTATGAATAAGATAAAGAGCCAAATCGAGAGACAATATCATCTACACTATATTACTATCACATAAATGTTCGTGATGAAATCGATGGACTTTATAATTTATTAGAATAATGTGATATGAAATGTTGAAACTAGCCAAAGTTAGGGTTATTAGATATTAAATAAAAATAAAATTGATTGATATTTTAGGATCACTAAGAGAATATATTAAAAGAGTATTTGGATATTTATTTACTATTTAGGCCACCATGAGATAACAATAACATGATGAATCAATCATGAGAAAGGTAGAATAAATAAAAAATCATTACAACCCTTGTTAAATAAGTATGTAAGTTGGAATGGTGAGGGGAATCGAATTGAATAGATATAGGATATGGAAAAAAGCTCGTATTTGGGTTTTAATTTGTTAGAGGGAATCTGAATGTGAAATATTTTTAGATATTTTTCATTTGAAAAATGGAGATGAGGTTGGGTTTGACTGAGGAATATATATGAGGGAATAATTATATGGTGGAGGAATGAGGGCATCCAGATGTTATGGAGATTCTAGGTTACTAGAAAAACTATCGAAAGAAGGATTACTTTGGATAGTGAATAATGGGTAGGGAAGTCAGACATGGTGTATTTTTTGGGAGGAAATTCGGTTTTTCCAATACAATTGGGGATAATTTGATTAATTGGGGATTGATATATTACAACCCCTCTTTTTAATACACACATAAACATGATTTATTACATAAAATATTCACGTGATACAAAATTTATGATTTATAGGTTCAGTGTCTTTGGGGATTATGAAACATTACATAATGACTTAAAGCATGAAACATAACATATTTATTTAAAACATCCATTACATAACCACTACATTCCATTTTATATAGCATTGAATTGGATAACCTGAGGAAATACCTAAGAAAAGGGTTATATATAAAGCCCAGAAAAGTAGTAAACAAGGAATAACATGAAGAATACAATACATGTTAGGAAATAGGCATATCAATGGTGCATAAGAGAAACCAGAACATAAAGGCATGATATAGCATGATTATCAAAACATGGAAATGTAGAAAAAACATTTATCATTATATTGAAATTAGTCAAGGTTCATTTCCCATGGATCATAAGTAACCATATTTGGGATTATATTATCATTTTTAAACCCCCATTTCACTTGACATGTCATGATACTTATCTTTACCAAATGAATTGGAGCGCTATCAGGGCACACCCTTCCTAATCACTTCATTTCATGCAAAAGTGTTCCACAGAGATCATACAACAATGATTCATTAAAAATCAAAATTTATTCCATGATAAAGGAATGTGGAATTAAAAATCAAAACTATATATATTCAATAAGTGTGTTTTCATGAAGTTTAGTATTGTTGATTGGGAAATGGGAACGGTATTCCCTACAAAATGACTTTGTCTTGGAAAATCATTATGCAATTTCTGTACCATAACAGTGTGACATAAGATTTCATAAAAAATGGTTTCTGAGAGACAAATGGGTGTATTATCCTATTTATAATAAATTTAAATTAATAGGTTCAAATAGATACAAGTTCCAACATTAGTAATGGAATTTTTATTCATAATACAATAGGATTTCTTTAATGTAAATGAGCGGTGAGAAATTTCGTACGAAATTTCGTAATGGTAATGAGTGTGCATGGAAGGCATTAATGAGAGATAAATATGTCTCCCATACTTCAATCATAATTAGGTAAGTTTGGGGGGGTGAGAAATCATACCCAAACATTTATAATTGAAATTAAAATTACATAACAGTATTATTAAATGTGGATAAAATGAGAAATGAAGGAATCACTTACTTGGAAATGTGATCCCAAAGGCTTGGGAGGGGACTGAGAGAGGAATGTTGGGTGCTTGGGGCCCCTTGGTAGGATTATAAATAGATAATGGAAGTGGTGGGATGAATTATAAAGGCTTTGACTGAAGGGGAAGTGGTAGTTTGGGTGGCTTTATATTGGAAAGGTGAGGGAATTCTTATTTATTTAGGTTTCGGGCACCACACAATAATCTAATCAAAACTACAGAAAAACTGATGGTTATTTCCCCTAGTTTTCACCAACAGGGAGTGGAAAACTATACTTTACAATTCAAATGTCCTAACTTCTTAAAATATTAGTCTTTTTTATGTAAATATGAGTCACACACTCAAGGAAATCAATATGAAGTTAAAATGTTTTATAGGTCTTGGAGGGTCCACTAAGGATTTGTAAAATAACTCAAACAAAACTAAAATCACATTATTTTAATGGTAAAACTAATATTTTATGAACATAATTTTATATTATTTTATTACATTACTATTGGGTCTTTATGATGCCATAAAACACATTATATAATTAAACGATATTTAATTTTTAACCCAAAATTCGACAGTCTAAAAAAGCTATGAAAAATTCTCCATTGGATAATTTTGACATCCTTATTCAAAAAAATATATTCATTTTAACTAAATAAATTTTTAAATATGTGAATTCTTATATTTTAAATAACAACCGACATTTATTGAAAAATCATTGGTTTTGACAAAAATAGTGTTCTAACCTCAAAAAAATCACAATTGCATTAACAATAATTATATAGTCATTTATATTTTATAAAATGTAATTCAGGGACAATATTTTAATAAAATATTATTTAATTTAAATTCAATTAATTCATCAAAATATATATCTCTATTAACTAAAAATACTACTTCTTCATTAAAAACTATTTACAATGTAACAATAATAAAATGAATGTATATTATCAATACAAAAATAATGTAGATAATCATAATGCTAGGGTATTGATACATAATCCCTTATAACAGCATCATACGACTGAAGGGTCTGGTGTGTGAGGGTGACAGACTCTTTGGGTGGCTTCGATAACATCGCTCAAGTGGTAATCTATATCAACTTCCACTTCTTTGGTAGGAATTTCCATTCGATCTTAACGTGCAGAATCTCACCTTGGGCATGGTTAAGAGAGAATCCCAATGACACAACCACCTTTCTATGCTTCAACAAATGGCCTTTGTTTGGAGCAATTCTATTAGACGCGGGCATCACTTCCTTTTTTTGAGTAAATTGGATTTGTTAAAGCCATGTATTTATACTAATCATGTGATCATTATTCAATGGCTATATTAGCAACGGTAAAATATTTTATGGTATTTTAAAATCCAAAAACATATAACCAAATAATTACATATGTTATATAACCATTTTACATAATAATACATTTAATTAGATCAAGAGGAGTTTTCATTGATAAAAGTTTGGATCATTACAATCTTCCCCCCTTAAGAAATTTCTCCCTCGAAATTTCCTTTTCCCACACCAAAATAGATGTGGGTAACTAGGCTTTGTCACTTCCTCTTATTCCCATGTTTATTCTTCAAACTTTTGGTTTCTCCACAACACCTTGACGAGTGGCAATGTCTTATTTCGTAGAACTTTCGTCCCTATGATCTTTGGTCTTCGCCAGATTCTCTTAATAATAGCGGTAATTCACTAATGGTACCACCTTTGGATTGAGTAAATTCGATGGGTCAGGTATTTACTTCTTCAAGATTAATACATGGAATACATCATGTACTTGAGATAGATTTGGTGGGAGTGATACTCGGTTGGCTACTAATCCAATGTGATCGAAGATCTCAAAAGTGCCAATGTACCTTGGATTAGGCTTTCCCTTCTTAACAAATCTCATAACTCTCTTCCCCGGTGATATCTGAAGTAATACCTTGTTTTCGACATCAACCTCTATGTCTCGTCGACGATTATTAGCATATCTATTTTTTCAACTTTCAGTAGATTTAATATGGTGTTGGATGGTCTTAACCTTCTCCACCATTTCATCGTCCCTTTTCAGACCTAGTAGTTTTCTCTCCCCAATTTCATCCCAACATGCCGATGTTCTACACCTCTTCCCATAAATGGATTAATAAGGACATATTTGTATGCTTGAGTAGAAACTGTTATTGTATGAGAACCAAACCAGAGGAAGATGTTGATCCCATCCTCCTTTGAATTCCATTAAGCACACTCTCAACCAGTCCTCAACTGTCTGGATAGTCCCTCATATTGGACATTAGTTTGGGGATGATAATACATTCTAATGTTCATCTCAGTATCAAGAGAATGTTAAAGACTCTTCCCAAACATATATGTGAATATTGGATCTCAATCAAATACAATCGATAGTGTTACTCCATGCAGCTTTACCGCTTCCCTGATATATATCTATTCCAGTTGTTCCAATTATAAATCCTTCTGAATTGGAATGAAGTGTCCAATATTTGTAAGAAGATCCCAAATTACCCAGATAGTATTGTTTCCTTTATATGTATTTGGATGTTCAGTGACGAATTCCATGGTGATGTTCTCCCATTTCCATGCTGGTATGGGTAATGATTGCATCATCCCCTAAGACTTCGGCCTCTCAGCCTTCACCTGCTTACATACAAAAAACATTGACGTATACTCAGCGGTCTCTTTATTCATGTTATCCCACCAATAATACACTCTGGGATCTCGATACAACTTTGGGTTTCCTGGATGAATAGATATATTCAAACTTTTTTCATCACCCAAAAGTTCTTTCATCAGCACCAGACATGGTGGAACACATAGTCTTCACCCAAATCTGAAAATTCTATCTTCACTAACATTGAACTCTGAGGATTTCCCTTTTCTTATAGTTTCCACATTCTTCGGAATTCTTAAATCATTATTTTGAACATCATTTATCATTTCCAAAAGAGATGGTTGAGAGATCATTTGAGAAAGGATTGAGGATGTTCCCTTCATTATGATTCCCATGTCCATCTTCATCAAATATATGAATATTGTATCTTTTTTTAACTTTCATCATTGATAGAATTGTCGGGTCCTTTCCACTTAGATGATTTACCACCTTGTTCTATTTCCCAGGGTGGTAATTGATTGATAATTCATAGTATTTAACCACCTCTATCAGTCTTTTTTGGCGCATGTTCAACTCTTTCTATGTGAATATATACTTCAGGCTCTTATGGTTCTTATAAATTTCATAGTTCACCCCAAAGAGGAAATTCTAAAAAAACATTTAAAGAAAATATCACTACAGCAAGCTCCAGATCATGTGTTGGATAGTTTTTTTCATGAAATTTTAGTTGCCTTGAATCATAGGTAATGACTTTCATTCTGCATCAACAAACAACCCAGGCACTTCATCGAATCATCACTAAATACCACAAAAATTTATCCACTTTGGGGTAATGTTAGAATAGAAATAATGATAAGCCTCATTTTCATCTACATGATGCTCTCTTCACATTCATAACTCTACGAAAACATGACTCCATTATGAGTTATCTTGGTATGAGGGTTTGACAATCATTTGAAATTTCTCACAAATCTGTGATAATATCTAGCTAACCACAAGAAGCTACAAATTTTTGTTACCTATGTTGGCCTCATCCATCCCTCAATTTTAGTAGTCTTTTAGAGATATAAAGATATCCCATTACTTATGATGATATGGACCAAGAATGAGACTTCATTCAACAAGAATTCACACTTGCTACACTTTTCGTAGAGCTTCACCTTCCACAAAGTCTCAAGTACAATGCTTATATGATCCTCACGATCCGCCTTGGATTTAGATTATATTATAACATCATCTATAAATAATACCACAAATTTGTCTAGGTAATCTCTAAAGACTCTATTAATTATTTCCATGAAGATTTCTGGAGAATTATTGAGTCCAAAAGGCATTACTATGAATTCATAGTGCCTGTGCCTTGTATAAAAAGTATTCTTGGGGATATCTTCCTTCTTAACCCTTACATGGTAACATCCCGAACACAAATCCACATTGGAGAAGTATTATGCTCAATATAGCTGACCGAACAAGTCATCAATATAGGGAAGAGGATAATTTTTCTTTATTGTGATGTTGTTAAGCTGACAATAATCAATGTAAAGGAGCATTGACCCATCCTTCTTCATGACGAAGAAGACTACTATACCCCATGGTGGAGCAAATGGGCATATAAACCATTTATCCATATTCTTATGCAATAGTTTCTTCAACTCCTCAAGCTCCAAAACTACCATTCTATATGGTGTCTTGGATAATGGAAATGTCCCAAGTGTGAGGTCAATTGAAAATTAAACATCTCATCTTAGAGGAAGACTAGGAAATCCCTCAGGAAACACTCCAGCGAATTCCCTCACAATAGACATGTCTTCAGGGATTGTTTCTTCCTTTGACATAAGTACCTAATCCAGATACAAGTGCTCATGGGGTAGTAATATCCACACTTGAGATGATGGTGCAAATGAATATTCATTTTCCTCTATGCACTTATATTGAATTGGGGGTTGATTATCTATATTGAGAGTTATTACCCTCTCACAGAAATTTATATTGGATCTATATAGTGAAAGCCAATCTATGCCAAGAATGGGATCAAATCCCACCATATTGAGTATGATGGAGTTATCCAGAATGTTCAGTCCACATATTATGAAAGGGGGTAATTATATTCATGGGTTGAAATAATTGTCCCATTTTTCTTACTCACTGACATCTTTACATTAATTATTTTTTGTGTTGTTGGAATTGTTCTACAAAAGATTCGGTATATAAAAGAATGCGTAGAACAAGAATAAAAAAATTCACTTTCTATCCATGAATTAATAACTAGTGTACCTATTACCACATTATTGTCAGGGTTCACTTTGGTAGTAGTGATGGAAAAATCATGCCCTTAATGCCATGGAGGATATTGGTTGCCTTCGAAAACCCTTGGCTTAGGGAACTGATTTCCATGCTGCCCTGGTTAATTGTAGTTGAAGAAATCAACAATGCATTGAGGTTCGAACGGAGCATTTCTCTCCTCTATCATAGCTGTGGGGTTTTTTTGTTAGTTGTTAATGGCTAGGTTCCCTTATATCCCACAAGTAAATCATTTCCTCAACCCTTTAAAGCAATTTTCGAGGTGCTTCTTTCGGTACCTTTGTAAAGTGGGTGATGGATATTTTTTGTACAGTTGGATTTATCCATCGGAATGCTAGAATAAATGTCTAAATTATGCTTCTTATCCCCATGATACCCGTGAGATTCATCGATCTCCATTTCAACCTTGAAAGAAAAATCATACAATTTTCACATAGATATCGATGCCACGCATCACCAGGGATTTCTGTAGGCTATGTTTCATCCCACTAATGAAGATTTCAACAGTTCATTTAGGGGTAATGATAATGCTGGAGGCGTATCATGAAAACCTTGTGATGTTTTCCTCATATGCTCTATTGGATTTCTTATATTTTTTCTTGAGGTAAAGGATGTACTTTTCCAACTTAAGTTAGAGGGTGCATGGAAAATAATTATCGAAAAACATCTTTCATAAATACTTTTATTCCAATGTCTCGATCTTCTCCTCGGGCTTCATATTTTTTATCAATGTACACCACTAATCAGCTTTACCCTCCATACTATATATACCCAGTAGAACCTTCTCCTCTTCAGAACATTTAAGGATGAATAAGGTATTTTCAATGTAGTTAATCCATTTTTTGAAAATTGAGGGACCATATGATCCATTAAAAGTAGGAGGACATTTTCTCATAAAGATCTTGATTACAACATGTTCATTCATAGGGGGTTGAATGTTCTTCTTGACCCTTATTTATATTCAAATCTTGAGTTAATCGAGACAGTATCATGATAAAGTCCGCAATTCCTTCTCCCATCAGATCTCACGTCTCATTTGAATAGTCATCATATTGCTCTTCACATTAGTTTCTATCCCTAGTCCTCCTATTACCGACTATTGGCTGGATGAGAGGTAATGTTTGGGGTGACACATAAAGGGAAATCCAAGGAAAAAAATGGATAACTTATAAATAAATTTTATTTCCTTAACTTTTGAATCTATAGGCTTAGATCTATGTTATCCACGATCTACTTCCGAAAATTTATTCATAGGGGAATTTGTTTAATTCCTTTAACAATGGATCATACTAATCTTGTGAATTAACCAAATAATATCCCCCAAGAGTGTTGTAAGAAAGAGTTCATCAAGGTCTGTTGTCGTGTACCAGGATACCCTAAGTCAAACCCAAAACTCCTTGTCAGAGTTTTCACTCCTAGGTACATCAATGGCCGAGTTGCCTCTACCTTCTTGTATATAGAAAGGTATGTATGTTTTTTGATAAACCAATTAATCAATACTCACAAAACAATAGGTATGTTTTCATTGAGCATAGTCTTATCCATAAGTCTTTTACTAGGGTTTTCTAATCCTAATCCCAAAAAAAACTAAACCTATCCTCCGATGCTAACTATAACAACCCTTCTTTTTAATACACACTTAGACATGATATATTACATAAAATATTCACTTGATAAAAAATTGAAGATCAACAGGTCTATTGTCTTTGGGGCTTAGGAACATTACATAACCACTTAAATCATGAAACATAACATCTTTATTGAAAGCTTCCTTTACTTGACCACTACATTCCCTCATACTTAGCATTACATGGGATAACCTGAGGACATGCATAAGAAAAGGGTGAACTATAAAGCCCAGTAAGGTAGTAAACATGGAATAACATGATGAAAAAAATACAATTTAGGAAATAGGTATATCAACGGAGCGTAAAAGAAACATGAACATAAAGGCATGATATATCATGATTATCAAAACATGGAAATGTGGGAACAACATTTAACATGATATTAGCATGAGACAAGGTTCATTTCACATAGAGCATGAGTAATCCCTCATTTCACATGAATTACCATGAGTAAACCCTAATTACACTTTACATATCATAATACTAATCTTTACCAAATGCCTTAGAGAGCTATCAGGGCGCACCCTTCTTAATCATTTCATTTCATGTATAAATGTGCCACATAGACCATACAACACAGATTTATTAAAAATCATTATCTATTCAATGATAAAAAAAATTGAATTCATACATGAAAATCTATAGTCAATATGTAAGTGTTCATGAAGTTGAATACCATTGGTAGAGAAATAGTAATGGTATTCACTATATAAAGACTTTGTTTTGGAAAATCGCGGAGCAATTTCTGCAGTATAAAGGTGAGACATAAGAATTTATATAAAATGGTTGATGAGAGAGAAATGGGTGTCTCATAATATAAACATTAAATGGATATTAAGGGGTCATATAGATACATTTACTAATATATGTGATGGAATATAGATTCATAATACTATAGAAATTCTTGAATGTAAATGAAGTGAGATAAATTCCTTATAGAATTTTAGCATGGTAACAACTGTGCATGGAATGAAATTAATGAGATATAAATGGGTCTCCCATCATTAAAACATAAGGAGGGATTTTCGGTGGAGGTGATAAATCATACCGCAACATTTATAATACAAAATCAATGAACATAACACTATTATGAAACATGTCTAAAATGAGAAAGGATGTAATCCCTTACATGGAAATGTGATCCCAAAGGCTTGGGAGGGGCTCTAGAGAGGCTTTAGGGAATCATGGGCCTCATTGGGAGGATTATATAGAGTGTATATCATCATTTTGATGAACTCCAAAATCTTTTAGTGAAGAGGAAGTGGGAGAATGGGTGGGTTTATATAAGAAAGGATAGGGAATTCATTATTATTTAGGTTATGGGCACCACACATTAAAATAATCAAAACCACAAACCAACCAATTGTTTTTCCCATTGTTTTTCCAAATTAGAGTGGGAAACATTATTTTATAATGCCAATGTCCAAACATATCAAAATATTAGGCTTGCATTTGTGGAGGTGAGTCATGCTCTAAAGGAAATACATATAAAAAGATAAAATGTTGTATAAGTCTTGGAGGGTCCACTAAAGCCTTTTAAAATAACTCAAACAAACCTAAAATAACATTATTTTAATGTAAAAACATATATTTTCATAAAACCATGTTTATAGTATCATATTATAGTACTATTGGGTCATTATGTTGTCAAAAACCACATTATATAATTAAATGATATTTAATTTTTACCCAACGATTTGTCTCTTATAAAATTATGAAAAATTCACCATAGGATACTTTTGATGTTATGATTCCAAAAATAATATTCATTTTATCTAAATAATTGTCTAAATATGTGAATTTTTTCTTTTAAAATGAAAACCGACATTTATCGAAAATTCCTTGGTTTTGAAAAAAATCTCATTCAAACCTTAATAAAAATCACAATTGTATTCATAATAATTATATTGTCATTTATATTTAATAAAATGTAATTTAGGGAGGTTAATTTATTAAAATGGTATTTAATTAAAAAATTTATTAATTCATCAAAATAGATTTCATAATTAACTAAAAATGATTTTTTTTCTTTGAGAACTATTTACAAAGTAACAATAATAAAATTAATGTATATTATTTATAAAAAGAATAATGTAAATAATAATACTTCTAGGATCATGTTCCAAAAACCATTATAGAATCCACATATGACTGAAGGGAAAGGTGTGCGATGGTGATAGAAACATTGGGTGGCTCGAATAACATCGCTCTGGTGGTATTCTCTATCAACTTCCAATTCTATTGTAGGTGATTCCATTAAAAGTATAATGTGTTGAATCTCGGCTTGGGATTGGTCTAGAGAAAATCCCAATGATTCCAACTCCTTTCTGAGCTCCGACAAATGGGCTTTGTATGGCACAATTCTACTGGATGATGCTATCACTTCCTTTTTCAGAGTAAGTAAGATTTTTTAAAGACTTATATTTATACTAATCATATGTTCACTATTCAATTGTTATATCTGCAACAGTCACAATTCATAATTGTATTTTAATAGACAAAAATGTAAAAACAAGAAAGTGAATATGTTATATAAAAATTTTACATAATAATATATTTAATTAGATCAAGAATAATTTTCATTGAGAAATGTATGGGTATTTACTTGATATGTGGGTAGGAGAGGACAGAAAAGAGTATATGATTAGATGCATTGTATTTACATAATAAAGTGGTGTTTATTGTGTGTAAGATATATAATTCAAATCGTTAGAGAGTAAAATAATTTATTTTTTAAATTTAGTGGACATTATTTTAATGCAAGTAATAGAACAATATAGAGTATAATAGTAAACTCAACTACTCTATCTTGAGTGGAATACTAATTTATAGAGGGTGAAAATGGGTATAATAGAATCATTTCTAATAAATGTAATTGTAATATAATCACACCTAAGACCCAAGGCTTATAATAAGGCTTTAACATTTTTAATGTATTTATATAGATGATACTATAATTTTTAATACCACTCCATATTAATAATTTATCTTGTATTAAAAAAACAATAGTTATATATATTTGTTTTCCTATAACATTTTAATTATTGATATAAATTGAAAAAATTAATAAAAACATTTCAATTAGTTTTAATGACCCTTTATTTCTTGTATGATTCAATAAAATTATTTCCAAAAATCTTATTTAATTCATAATAAACTGAAATATAATTTTCAAATAATTATTAAAAATTTATTTTTGAAATAGTATCAAAAAGATTATTTATAACTTTTAATAAAAACAAATTATAAACCTTTTAAAATAATTGTTTAATAAATCATTTGGAAATCATGAATATACAAACATATTATAAATTACATTTATCATATAGACAAATTATAATATTAATTAAGATGAAAACATTATTTGATATATTCAAGCATTCATGGTTTTATATGAAATGGAAAAACATATCTATCCACATAATTTTAAGGTCTATGAAAAAAATTAGGTATTATTTGTATTACAACCCTCATATTAACTTATGGAATCATCTAAAATAAATTAGAAATCCCAAATATTATTTATACAATATTCATAAGCATTGGATATGAAAACACTAACCATAGAGCCAACAGTTGAAAGTGGTTCCTACAACTATCTATGACTAAAAAAAGAGGGGTTCCCAAATTCCTGAGATATAAAAAGACATATGTATTTGGTAGTTTTACCCCATCATGGTGTAATACAATAACCATTAAATACTATGTTTATTAATAATATTTGATATGGGGAATAGAATGAACATATGAAGAATAAAATTATAAAAAGAATGAGAGAATAGGTTATTTCTTGAAATACATGATCAATCATCTAAGGATGGATGAATCTATATAGTAGGGGGATTATTTCCTATCCCCTCTCAACATCCACTGATAAAACATGAGGTAAAATGATGTGTGTCTTAATTTCTCTATCAATATCCCTCTAGTTGTATATTTATTAATTATTTTATTATCATAAATAAAATAATTATGTTATGTTAGAATTAATGATAAGAAATATCCTAAATAATGATATAGGTAATATAATATTTTTCATTTATCAAATAATAGAATAATAACAATCTATGTCAATTAAAATCTAACATAAATACTTATAAAAAATATTGGTAATAAAAAATTTAAATGACACTCAAAAACTCATATATTTTATATGGAAACATAAGTTAAATAATTAATATATCCTTATTTAATTAAAAGAACATATTATACACATTATAATAATATAATAACAATCCTATATTAAATTATAATATATCATGAGAAATTCAGACATGAAAAATATGTTTCCTGTTAACATTAATGAATGCATGGCCACCTTTCATAGTCCTATAGAAAATGAATGCACCATGAAAAACTCACTTTCTAACAAAAATAAATCGTCATGGTAACACTTCATACTAATCAGGATAGTCCATCATCCCTTCACTACATAAAATTCAAAAATAGTAAGAAAAAATATCTATATCTTCATTAATAAAATATTTTAAAAAAATCATACTAAAAAATTGAAAAAAGTTATTTATATAGAGGGTGATTTGGTGGGTGGATAACTGTCATGATTTATTCAAAAACAGCAATAGTAAAAAAAAGTAGGGTTATAACCTAATTTTTATTTTCAACGGTGAATTTAATATAAAATAGTTAGTTTTGATACCTCTTTAAAACATCTATAAAATAAAAATGAATTTATAAATATATAGTGATCAATATTCAAAATTAATGAATATTATTATGTATTAGAACTATATCATAGTTTAAAAAATGACTCACTAGTATCATATATTGGTTTTACATTAGAGGGTCATTGTATAAATTAAATGAACAAAAACTTTTGTAGTAATTAAAATGTGTTCCACCAAAAAGGAAAGATATATCTATAACATAGCAGTGAAAAATGTTCAACCTCCACCAAGATTCATTAAGATGTTATCAAATACAATAGAAACTATTTAATTCATATTTAATATTTGTAAATCTTAAATTTTATGATAAAACACCACTCATATATAACACAATGTAATTCCTCAACTCTAATAAATATATATTTATTTTTAGATGGTACATTATTCATCATAAAATAGTAAGAAAATAAATTGAACAATATATAAACAAATTTTTATTTCATTATCTTGAATTTAATCTTTCAATCATCATATTCTATATATCTCTACTTTAATAATTAAAATTATTTGGAAAAATAAAAACTCATTTATTCTTTTGGCATATTCTTATTCATTAATGACATCAATTTCACATTGTCTATATTATTTTTACAAAACAAACGGAAATCCAAAATATTTATCTCATAATTTAAATTTTTAAATTCAAATTAAAAATAATTATCTTAATCTAAAAATTTAAATCAATTTCTTCCATTAGATAAATTTAGACTTTTAAATCGCACTAATTTTTATTATGGAGTGACTATGATTGAGGAGTAGTATTATGTTTCACCCACTAAAACATACCATCAATGATTTATAACAAACTAGAAATATATATTCCATTAAAACCCATTTATGATAAGGAAACCCAACACATGTATTTCTCAAAAGTATCAACTTTTTTGGTTTTCACATTTAATTCAAAAAACCCCACCTTGATAGTCAAACCTGAAATTTTTCATTAAAATTATATCTTCTCTATATGAATCATAAACCAAATTTTATCATTTTTCTCCTTTCCTTGGGGTAAAATTTAATGAGAATGTTCAAACCTAAACCATGGTTATCATTAAAATATTTTTTTGAGTCATAATTTTATCTATGATAGAGTCAAAAAAATATGAACTCCACCCAATTTTTTTAATTATATTATATGACCTTAATTATTTATTTTGATTTGATAAATATTTTTTAAAAGTAATGAATAAATTTATTTGACCATTATATTGAATATAATTCAATGGTACTAAATAGGAATATGATTCATTAATATATTAATATTTCTTTTTAAACTATTGTACTGGTGGTTTGAACACATTTAAAGTAAGACCAACCTAGGGTAAGAGACTATTCTTTAAAAATCCTATTTTAAAATTCTATTTTTACCAAATTCCAAAAGAATGGTCTTGGGTAATTACTATTATTTTATTATTATTTTATATTTCATTGGTTTTTATTATTAATGGAGACACCTATATCTCCCACCTATCCATTGAGAATATTTATGTTGGAGTACGATCGTATGGTTACTCAATGTGTACCTATGATGGTTATACCAAAAGTTAGATGTGAGGGTTACATCATAAGGTTTTCATGATGGTTATAATTTAATGCAGTTGTGAAGGTTAGAAATCATATGGTAGTCTTAAGGGTTTCAAACTGATGTAATTAATTCCCCAAGTTACCATTATGGTTTTATGTATGTTTTCTATTTTTTATAAAAATTTATTTTTTTAAGTGAGTATATGATACTTTATGGGTGAGAAATACTTCTTTGTGAAAATAAATTCTTATTTTTATAATTATTCATTGTATAAATGTTAATTTCCTTAATTTTATGTCCCTTACTTATCTTTTTATGGTCATCCGATCTTTTAAAAAAAATTCACAGGGTTTATGGATGGGTAAGAGAAAAGAACAAGGAAAGCTTATTATTGTGAAAATTTTTCATGAAAAAAATTCATTTTTAACTAAAATCACTTTTTATTATGAACGAAATGGATATTGTTTTAATAGTAGACACATTGCATGAGAGTCGGTAATATGTATGAATTATTTCCAAATTCTCTAAAACACTAAACTGAAAATATCTTTTGAAATGGAATGACTGTATTCTAGTTTAATTAACTAATTTTTTTAATATTTAAGGTTGTTTCATTATAGTTGTAGTCTTGAAGATCCTAGTGAGAGGTAATATATCTCACATATGTTAAAGTTTATATTATTCCATGTTTCCAAATAAAATATAATAATAGGTTCACTAGGTGTATTTTTGTGTAATGTATTAAGTATTTAGAAAAAATTATGTAATGTTAATATATAAAAAGTGTGGGTCACTATAGCTCGGAAGGTCTGCATGGTTTTTCAAATAATGTGCCAAAACCATGTTCCAATCATTCAAATCCTCACTTCCTTGGATTGCATTGTTTTCACTAGTAGGTCTCACAGTTTGTGAAACCCGTGCACCAACCATGAAAACCCCAAGATCCCTAAAAAGTTGCAATGTTCACCCAAAGCTCCCCTAAATGAGACCCAACCAAATAATGGTCAATAGAGGGGTTGAGAAATACATTAAAATAGTAACTAGATAATATATTGTTGAATTTATTTTATTCCTTCATGATTTCCAAATCCAAAATTTGAAAATACAGAAATATTAGATGTTTTGTGATCCATGTAATGGATATGCTAGTATGATCCTTTTAACTCAACGCATAAACCACAATGTTTACATTCCAATGATGGTAATGTATTAAGAATCCATAATCATTTATCATTACTAACCATCTTCTATAGAACTTGTTCAACTCCTTCTATGTGAATATATATTTTAGACTTTTTTGATCCTTATATATATATATAACAACATTCTATATAAATATAATACCTCTATATATTTAATGAAAAAATTACAGTTGCTAGCTCTAAATCAAGAGTTTGGTAATTTTTTTCGTGAATCATCAATTTCCCTGAGTCATAAGCTATAACCATGTTATTATACATAAGAACACATCATATTACCTTCTTAGATGCATCATTATATATTACAAACTAGTCTCTACAATAGGATAATGTATGCATAGGTTCACTTACTATACTTCTCTTTAGTTCCTCAATATTTTCCTCACATTCACCTATCCAAAATAACATCACACCCTCTCGAGATAACATGGTTGGAGGATTAGATATTCGTGATAAATTATCCACAACCCATTTATAGTATCCTATTTTTCAAGAGGTTTGAACCTGTTTGAAGTAAGTCTAACCCGAGGTAAGAGACTTTTCATTACAAATCATCTTTTAATTTTTTATTTTTAAAAAATTCAATAATAATGTTTTATGAATGTATTATTGTTTTATGATTATATTCTAGTTCATGGTAATTTTTTATGGTGAAGGGTGGGACCTATATCTCTCTCCAATGCATTAGGTATATTTATGTTGGAGGTCGGCAGTATGGTAACTCCACGTATAACTGTGATTGTTGTAACACCCGAGACTTTTATGTTATATAAATCATCAAAGGAATCTTTTTCTACACAACACTTTCTTGGCTTTCTTTACACGAA
Source organism: Viscum album (assembly GCA_963277665.1). Lineage (NCBI taxonomy): Eukaryota > Viridiplantae > Streptophyta > Magnoliopsida > Santalales > Viscaceae > Viscum > Viscum album. The sequence goes on from OY728133.1 coordinate 1,911,790,654, forward strand.
ATCGTGACCTTCCTCGATAGCTTGCGTCGTATGCAATACCGAGTTTCACTAAACAACGATATGCTATTAAAATATTATTAAAACTAGCCGTTATGAATAGTAATAAGCACTTTTTAAAATTTTATAAATTTTATTTTTCAAAATGAACTTCATTTTTGGATTCAGAATATCGAAATTAGCCTAGGGTGAAATTTTTGTATTTTTCTGAAAACATTCAATTTTTGATGAATAGTGAAACCACTAAGTGGTAGTTAAAAAACTGAATTTTTCATAAAACATAATTTTACCGCTTCTGTGAGTGGAATTTCAGAAGTCCGAGAGACACAGTTGATTTCAGTAAGTAAAATGTGGTTCAATGAGATGAAAATAATTTTTTGGTGAATAGTAACTTTTTACTTTTTTTTTACCACTGTTAAAAGTAAATAGGGTAATTAAGGGTAAAGATGATATTATCATTACCCTAAAACATGTCCTAATTCTGTTGGACAAGTGTAATTTGACCAAAAACAAACTTAGGAATAAAATATGACCATTTAGGCCCACTTGGATTAGATTAGGACATTTATTATTAATTTATTTAAAGAAGGGTTAAAATAGGTAAAATCAATGTTTAATAAGTAAATAATTTTTAATATGGGGTTTTAAATAAGATAAATTCGACTATAAATATTCCTTATAAATATAAAAAGATTTCCTACATAAGGGTATTTTATTTGTAATTTTTAGACATTAAATAATTTAATTTATTTATGACACAACGATGATCCAGTAATTATCTTATTAATGAAATATTGACATAATTGATATTATAAATACACAAATGAATATAATTTGAGACTTTTATGAATTAAACTATTTTTATAGGTTAATATGACATGTTAGTATTGATTTAAGTTACTTGGTTAGAACTAATCATTCTGTTATGATTTTCACAAAAATCAATTACTAAATAGTGTCAAAATTGACATAAAATAGTTATTAAAAAATATTATATTATTAATTGTTATTTTATTCCTAAAAATCTACGTTTCGGCCAAATGACTTAGATAAGGTTATATATATTAATAATAAACAACTTTGGGTTCGTTTGTCTGCTTATAGTAAGTTTATTAACCTTATAGTATAAGAACACAAGAAGACACGGTAAAAGTAAACTTATTTAACTTAATGATAAATCTAAATGATAAGGTTAAAATAGGAACCTAAACTTGTCTAAATTCTAGTGGATGAGAGGATTTCTACCCATCCCCACCTTATCCTAGAAATATATCAATTTGGAGCTATTTAAAACCGAAATTGACTTTATAATAAAATAATATTTTTAGTTTCCCAAATGTGCCCCTCTCCTCCCTTATAAAAGGGCACCTCCTCCCCCTCTTCCTCACACCACTTTGAGCCTTCATGCTCGGCCAATCCCCACCAATTACTCCTCTCCACTTCCCTAGAGACATCCTAGAGGTCCTGATCTTCTTCAAAGACCAATTTTAGTGCCCTAAAAGAAGGTCTCAAAGAAGCACTTCAAAGAAGAGGTAATGTCCGTTACCGATTCTTTCATCATTATTTCTTATTCCACTTCTTCTTCTTTAGTTGTTTCATTATGAAATAATAACATCAGTATCACTCATATACTGATATGTTATTATAAGTATGAAACAACCCTATTTCACCATCTATCCATCCTACGGAAAAAGAAATCACCGCGCGTGCGTACGTACGGAATACCGTCTCCACGCCGTGGTATAATCTATTTTCCACCACCACCTTACTTGGATGTGTATAATGGAGTAAATAATGACTATATATTACTATTTTAAAGTTATACTGATTCTGAAATAGTATACATACACTCCAATACAATTCCACGATCATAGTAACGATATCATCACTCGTGCGTACGTACGGAATATTGTCTCCACGATGTGATGCGACTCGTTCTACATGATCTTCATTTCATAATGATTATATAAATGAATTGAATGAATTAATATGATATATATTACACAAATACCATTCTAGAAATGAGGTATCTATAACCTAAATTTAAGAATAATAATTTATTCGACAAAACACGCATAAGAACAAAAAGTTATAAACACCTGAATAACAAGTAGCAATGAAATATTACTACTAAGAAGCTAAGAAAATGACCATATATGATATAATAAAAATAAGTATGATTCTATAATAAGTCAATAACATTATTTAAATCATTATACAGGAAGTTCAGACACTTACAAAGCAAATCGGACCTAAGGTAAGGGAAATATCACAATCTCATTTTTATCGGAGATTGTTTATACTTTGGTATTTAATGGGGTGTATTTTATCATCCATATCCATGTTTCATCAATATGTAATATTATTTCCATCCACCTACAATTGTTTAAATCCATTTTTACTCTTCGGTGAGTTTTTAGTAAAGGATATGAAAGGAATCTTTTGTCGTTTTTCGTACGAGGTAATTTTTGACTTTTCCGACAAAAGTATGAGAAGAATGTTTTTTTTAACATATACGGAATGAATGGATTTTTAAAACATTTTTTCCAAGAAGCTTCCTTTACAAGTTTTCAAGTTTATTTTTAATCAACTTCATTTAGTTTAAAGTTGTATGACATGTTAAGAAAGGAAAAATGTTTTTGAAAAAGAAAGGATATTTTCCTCAAGAATGGAGTTCAAGTGTTTTATAAAAATTATTTTCCATCTAAGATAATAAAGGGTTCTGTTTTTATCCCTATTATTACATTGATTTTATTATGTTTTGATGGAATTATTTTTATGAATTCCATTATCTTATATGAATTGTTTTATTATGTCATGTTGTTTAAGAATGCCATTTTTATTACATGGGTTATGCAATGATGTATGATTTATGATTTTGTGGAACACATAAGAATGGTATCATTATGAGATGGGTGGGACCTATATCTCCCTCCAATGCATTGTGTAAGGATTTAATATCTCATGAGATAGACCTGGCTTGAACGGTAGGTTATATCGGTTCAGTGAAACAGGACTAAAACGAGGGTGACTCGGTTCAGAAAGGGACTTTGTCCACTAAGATAGTCTTGGCAACGAGTCTTGACTAAAAAGAAATGATTCCTTAGGATTATGTGTGTATGCCACAAAGATTCATGTTTTATGTTATGATTATTGTGATTACATTTCACTGCCATGATTTATCCCATGTTATGAAATTATGATCTCTTTTGCAGGTTAAGATTTCCAAAAGTTATGTGCTTATGTATACGATGTGATTGATATTTCTTTTGTTTACCCTTACTGAGAATTTGAGCTCACCCTTTTGTATGTTTTCTTTCCCCAGGTCAGGAAGAAGGTTATTAAGTAAGATATGCCAAAAGGGACTATAGATATGATGAAATAAATGGGAGATAGTGTAGACGCTTTATAAACCAGTTGTTTATGTTTCCCAGTTTCTAAAGAAATTATACCTATACGGTCCTTTAGTGGTTTTGTTATATGTTGTAATAAGTATACTTCAATTTTGAAGCATTAACAATTTATGTAAAGTATGGGTCGTTATAGTTGGTATCAAAGGAAAGGTATAGTCAACCTTTGGAAACTAGGACGTGAAAGCCTTAGTAAGAATCCTAAGGATAAGTCTAAGCATAGAACGCAATCTTAGTGTTTTAGAAATGGCCATGAATAACCTAGTATAAGACCTTAAGCGTGAAAATTTTATTCTTGAATTATGTGGTTTTCCTATTATAATTAGTGTTTCTCGCACTATTCTTCTTGGTTTTAGTCAATGGCTGGAACCCGAAGGAACCGTGTTAATGCGGAATGCGATGGGAATGCAATGATTGTCCCCCTGAGCAACCAAATGATATGGGAGCTGGAATGCAAAATCTTGTAGCCATGCTCACACAACTTTCTCAAGTTATGAATCATGCAGGACTTCCAAACGAGCAAAGGAAGGATCAAAATTCTGTTGAATCCTTCATGAGGCATCGTCCACATTCTTTCAGCGGGTCTACTGATCCATTAGTTGCTGAACAATGGATTAGTACTACTGAAAAGATATTTTCAGTTCTTCAATGTTCTGAACATGATAAAGTCATCCTAGCAGTGTATCATTTGGAAGTAGATGCTGATCAATGGTGGAATCTTATTAAGAATACGAGGCAAAGGGATGAAATTGAGTCCATGGAATGGGACGAGTTCAAGAACTTATTTTTCAATAAGTACTTCCCTCGTATTCTCCGAACAAAGATTGAGAAAGAGTTTCTTGAACTGAAGCAAAGGGTTGATGAATCTGTTGGTACCTATGAAGCAAATTTTACAAGACTTGCAAGGTACGCTTCTGGTATTATTATCCAACCTGAGAGTAAGATCGATCAATTCTTCAGTGGCTTAAAACCAAGTCTTCGAATGGAATTAGCCATAAGGGACTTCAACAGCTACGAGGAAATCGTTCAATGTGCTCTCAAAATCGAGATGGAGATTGGAGTAACCCATCAGTCATATGGGTTTGATAAGAAGACGAAAATGGAATTCAAAGGAAAATCTAAAGAGCACACTGAAAAGAAGATGAGCTTTCCCTTATGCTCAAAGTGTGGAAAGAAACATGGAGGGAGATGTCTTAAAGGGACAAGTAAATGTTTCAAATGTGGAAAGGAAGGTCATCGGGCATTTGAATGCCGTGATAATGGGAAGAAGATGTCTAATGATGCAAACAAAGGAAGGGATACACAGAATGAACCTACTACACTTCAATGTTTCAAGTGCAAGGAGATGGGGCATTATGCCAATCAATGCCCAAATCCAAGGGTTGATGATGATGGTCGACATCAACAAACTCTTAAGGCTAAAGACAAAGGAAAGTCACATGCAATTTCTATCAGCGATGTGGAGTACGATAACGAAGTGGTGAAAGTTACACTTACCATCCACTCTAAAGTAGAAAATGTTTTATTTGATTCTGGATCCACCCACTCTTTTATTTCTGAAGAATTTTCTAAGGGTATCACCGTATTACCTCAACAATTAGATGTTGAGTTAGTTGTGACAACACCTAATGGCACATCAATCGCATCAAAAGTTTATAATTCTTCTCCAATTGACATTTGTGGGAAAGTGCTTCCTGCAAATCTTGTGATCCTTCCTTTAGTGGAAATCGATGTGATTCTTGGCATGGATTGGATTTCTTTATATGGAGCTCATATCAATTGCCAAAGAAGGGAAGTCACATTTCATATTCCAGATCAATCTATGATCGTCTATCAATGCAAGGATGAACATAACCTTCCAGTGGAAATTTCTTTTATTTTATGGGTATTGATTCCACTAAATGAAGTTTATTTATCTCAAATGGTTGGTGAGAAACTCGCGATTAAGAATATGCCCATCGTACGGGAGTTTGATGATGTCTTTCCGGAGGAATTACCGGGTCTTCCACCAAATCGTGAAGTTGATCTTTCAATAGAACTCGTACCGGGTGCTTTTCCTATTTCAAAGACACCTTATTGAATGGCCCCAATTGAGTTGCAGGAATTGAAGAAGAAACTCCAAGAGAATCTTGACAAGGGATTCATACGCCCTTGTGCGTCACCTTGGGGAGCACCTGTTCTATTTGTTAAAAATAAAGATGGATCAATGAGACTCTGCATTGATTATCGAGAACTTAACAAGATCACTATCAAGAACAAATATCCTCTCCCACGCATTGATGACTTATTTGACCAACTACGTGGAGCTCAATACTTTTCCAAGATTGATCTTCGTTCAGGGTATCATTAATTAAGGGTCAAAAGGGAGGATATACCAAAGACGACTTTCCGTACAAGGTATGGACACTATGAATTTATAGTGATGCCATTTGGTCTTACTAATGCCCCTGCTATCTTCATGGATCTAATGAATAGAGTCTTTAGAGACTATCTTGATCAATTTGTGGTAGTCTTTATAGACGATATTCTTGTCTATTCAAAGAGCAAGGAAGAGAATGAAGATCAATTGAGAATTATATTGAAGACCCTGAGAAAGGAGAAGCTTTATGCCAAATTTACCAAGTGTGAATTTTGGCTTCAAAAAGATGCATTTTTGGGTCACATAATCTCAAAAGAGGGGATATCTGTGGATCCAGCAAAAACAGAGGTAATCGAAAGATGGTCGAGACCAACAACAGTAACTGAGATCCGAAGTTTTCTTGGTTTGGCGGGATATTATCGATGTTTTGTAAAATATTTTTCACGATTATCTAATCCACTCACCAAGTTGACTCAGAAAGGAGTTAAGTTTGTTTGGACAGAGGAATGTGAAGAGAATTTCAAGGAGTTGAAAAGAAGGTTATCCAGTGCACCTGTGCTCACACTGCCTTGTAGTGGAGAAAGGTTTGTGATCTACAGTGATGCATCCAAGAAGGGATTGGGGTGTGTTCTTATGCAAAATGATATGGTGATAGCTTATGCCTTACGACAGTTGAAAATCCATGAGAAAAATTACCCAACACATGATTTGGAGTTAGCTGCGGTAATATTTTCATTAAAGATTTGGAGGTATTGCCTTTATGGTGAAAGGTGTGATATTTATACTGATCATAAAAGTTTAAAGTATATTTTCACACAAAAGGAGCCGAATATGCGTCAAAGAAGATGGTTGGAGCTGATTAAGGATTATGACTGCTCAATCCATTACCACCCTGGGAAAGCAAACAAGGTGGCAGATGCATTAAGTCGACAAGACCATGCTAGTTTATCCATGATGAAGATCACAAATGATCCAATATTTATGTATTTACAATGGATGGATCTTGGAATTATAATGGAAGGGGAAAATCTTATCTTTCTCAAATGAATTTTCAACCATCTATACATGTGAAGATTAAAGAGGCACAGAAAGAAGATGTCGAGTTACAAAATAAGGTGCGAAATGTTCCTGAATTCAACCTTGATTGTGATGGGATAATAATGTTCAGGAATCGGGTTTGTGTTCCTCCCATCCCCGAATTAAAGAAGGAGCTTCTGGATGAGGCTCATAGTTCTTCATTTTCTATTCATCCTGGAAGCACGAAGATGTATAGGGACCTGAAAGAGTACTTCTGGTGGGATGGCATGAAAAGAGATGTTGCTGAATTTGTCTCTCGATGCTTGGTTTGTCAACAAGTTAAAGCTGAGAGATAGAAGTCTAAGGGGATGTTACAACCATTACCCATACCCGAATGGAAATGGGAAAACATCACTATGGAAATTGTCACAGGACTTCCTAAAACATCCAAAGGCAATAATGCTATCTGGGTCATAGTTGATCGTCTTACAAAGTCCACACACTTCATTTCTATTAGAGAGGATTTCTCTCTGGATCAGCTTGCCAGGATATATGTAAATGAAGTGGTAAGATTGCATGGAGTACCAATTTCTATTATATCCGATCGGGATCCGAGATTTACCTCGAAGTTCTGGCGAAGTCTTCAGCATACTCTGGATACAGAGTTGAGTTTCAGCACTGCTTATCATCCTCAGACAGGCGGTCAGTTTGAGAGAACAATTCAAACCCTAGAAGATATTTTTAGGGCTTGCTCTATGGATTTCAAAGGTGGTTGGGATCAACACCTACCTTTGGTGGAATTTTATTATAATAATAGCTTTCACTCCAGTATTCAGATGGCTCCTTATGAAGCTCTCTATGGAAAGAAATGCAGGACTCCAACTTGCTGGGATGAAGTTGGGGAAAGAAAGCTACTAGGACCTGATCTCGTTGATGAAATGGCAGAAAAGGTTAGATCTATTCAACAACACATAAGAGCAGCTCAGAGTCGACAGAAAAGTTATGCCGACAACCGAAGAAAAGACCTAGAGTTTGAAGTGGGTGATAATGTGTTCTTACGAATATCTCCCTATAAGAGTGTTATGAGATTTGGAAAGAAGGGGAAGTTGAGCCCTAGATATATCGGTCCTTTCGAAATACTGGATCGTGTTGATTGGCGTTTCCACCGAATCTCTCTCAAGTTCACGATGTGTTCCATGTATCTCTCCTGAGAAAGTACATACCTGATCCTTCACATGTACTCAGCTCAGAAGTTGTACCACTGGAGCAAGATCTTTCTTATGAAGAACAACCGATAGAGATTCTGGATCATAGCGAAAAAGTCCTACGAAACAAGACCACTCGATTGGTGAATGTTTTATGGAGGAACCACCAATTAGAAGAAGCTACATGGGAGCTTGAGGATATGATGAGGGAGAGGTATCCTCATCTGTTTGTTACAAAGTGACGAATTTCAAGGGAGAAATTCATTTTAAGGGGGGTAGAATGTAACACCCGAGACTTTTATGTTATATAAATCATCAAAGGAATCTTTTTCTACACAACACTTGCTTGGCTTTCTTTACACGAAATCGCGACCTTCCTCGATAGCTTGCGTCGTACGCAATACCGAGTTTCACTAAACAACGATATACTATTAAAATATTATTAAAACTAGCCGTTATGAATAGTAATAACCACTTTTTGAAATTTTATTAATTTTATTTTTCAAAATGGACTTCTTTTTTGGATTCGGAATATCGAAATTAGCCTAGGGTGAAATTTTGGTATTTTTCTGAAAACTTTCAATTTTTGATGAATAGTGAAACCACTAAGTGGTAGTTAAAAAACTGAATTTTTCATAAAACTTAATTTTACCGCTTCTGTGAGTGGAATTTCAAAAATCCGAGACACACAGTTGATGTCAGTAAGTAAAATGTGGTTCAATGAGATGAAAATAATTTTTTGGTGAATAGTAACTTTTTGCTTTTTTTTACCACGGTTAAAAGTAAATAGGGTAATTAAGAGTAAATATGATATTATTATTACCCTAACACATTTCCTAATTCTATTGGACAAGTTTAATTCTACCAAAAACAAACTTAGGAATAACATATGACCATTTAGGCCCCCTTGGATTAGATTAGGAAATTTATTATTAATTTATTTAAAGAAGGGTTAAAATAGTAAAAATCAAAGTTTAATAAGTAAATCATTTTTAATATGGGGTTATACATAAGATAAATTCGACTATAAATATTCATTATATAGCTAAAAAGATTTCCCACATAATGGTATTTTATTTGTAATTTTTAGACATTAAATAATTTAATTTATTTATGACACAACGATGATGCAGTAATTATCTTATTAATGAAATATTGACATAATTGATATTATAAATACCAAAATAAATATAATTTGAGACTTTTTATGAATTACACTAATTTTATAGGTTAATATGACATGTTATTATTTATTTAAGTAACTTGGTTAGAACTAATCATTCTGTTATGATTTTCACAAAAATCCATTACTAAATAGTGTCAAAATTGACATAAAATAGTTATTAAAAATATATTATATTATTAATTGTTATTTTATTCCTAAAAATCTAAGTTTCGGCAAAATGACTTAGATAAGGTTATATATATTAATAATAAACAACTTGGGGTTCGTTTGGCTGTTTATAGTAAGTTTATTAACCTTATAGTATAAGAACACAAGAAGACACGGTAAAAGTAAACTTATTTAACTTAATGTTAAATCTAAATGATAAGGTTAAAATAGGAACCTAAACTTGTCTAAATTATATTGGATGAAAGGATTTCGACCCATCCCCATCTTTTCTTCGAAATATATCAATTTGGAGCTATTTAAAAACGAAATTGACTTTATAATAAAATAATATTTTTAGTTTTCCCAAAGGTGCCCCTCTCCTCCCTTATAAAAGGGAACCTCCTCCCCCTCTTCCTCACACCACTTTGAGCCTTCAAGCTCGTCCAACCCATGCCAATTACTCCTATCCACTTCCCTAGAGACATCCTAGAGGTCCTGGTCTACTTCAAAGACAAATTTTAGTGCCCTAAAAGAAGGTCACAAAGAAGCACTTCAAAGAAGAGGTAATGTCTGTTACCGATTCTTTCATCTTTATTTCTTCTTCCACTTCTTCTTCTTTAGTTGTTTCATTATGAAATAATAACATCAGTATCACTCATATACTGATATATTATTATAAGTATGAAACAAGCCTATTTCACCATCTATCCATCCTATGGAAAAAGAAATCACCGCGCGTGCGTACGTACGAAATATCGTCTCCACGCCGTTGTGTAATCTATTTTCCACCACCACCTTACATGGATGGGTATAATGGTGTACATAATGACTATATATGACTATTATAAAGTGATAATGATTCTGAAATAGTATACATACACTCCAATACAATTCCACGATCATAGGAACGATATCATCACTCGTGCGTACGTACGGAATACCGTCTCCACGATGTGATGCGACTCGTTCTACATGATCTTCATTTCATAATGATTATATAAATGAATTGAATGAGTTAATATGATATATATTACACAAATACCATTCTAGAAATGAGGTATCTATAACCTAAATATAAGAATAAGAATTTATTCGACAAAACACGCATAAGAACAAAAAGTTATAAACACCAGAATAACATGTAGCAATGAAATATTACTACTAAGAAGCTAATAAAATGACCATATATGATATCATAAAAATAAGTATGATTCAATAATAAGTCAATAAAATTATTTAAATCATTATACAGGAAGTTCGGACACTTCCAAATCAAATCGGACCTAAGGTAAGGGAAATATCACAATCTCATTTTTATCCGAGATTGTTTATACTTTGGTATTTACTAGGGTGTATTTTATCATCCACATCCATGTTTCATCAATATGTAATATTATTTCCAAACACCTACAATTGTTTAAATCCATTTTTACCCTTCGGCATGTTTTTAGTAAAGGATATGAAAGGAATCATTTGTCGTTTTTCGTACGAGGTAATTTTTGACTTTTCCGACAAAAGTACGAGAAGAATGCTTTTTTTAACTTATACAGAATGAATGGATTTTTAAAAAATTATTTCCAAGAAGCTTACTTTACAAGTTTTCAAGTTTATTTTTAATCAAATTCTTTTAGTTTAAAGTTGTATGACATGTTATGAAAGGAAAAATGTTTTTGAAGAAGAAAGGATATTTTCCTCAAGAATGGAGTTCAAATGTTTTATCAAAATTATTTTCCATCTAAGATAATAAAGGGTTATGTTTTTATCCCTATTATTACATTGATTTGATTATGTTGTGGTGGAATTATTTTTATGAATTCCTTTATCTTATATGAAATTTTTTATTATGTCATGTTTTTTAAGAATCGCATTTTTATTACATGGGTTATGCAATGATGTATGATTTATGATTTTGTGGAACACCTAAGAATGGTATCATTATGAGATGGGTGGGACCTATATCTCCCTCCAATGCATTGAGTAAATATTTTATATCTCATGAGATAGACATGGCTGGAATGGTAGGTTATACCGGTTCAGTGAAACAGGACTGAAACGAGGGTGACTCGGTTCAGAAAGGGACTTTGTCCACTAAGATAGTCTTGGAAATGAGTCTTGACTAACAAGAAATGATTCTCTATGATTATGTGTGTATGACACAAAGTTTCATGTTTTAAGTTATGATTATTGTGATTACATTTCACTGCCATGATTTATCCCATGTTATGAAATTATGATCTCTTTTTCAGGTTAACATTTCCAAAAGTTATGTGCTTATGTATACGATGTGATTGATATTTCTTTTGTTTTCCCTTACTGAGAATTTGAGCTCACCCTTTTGTATGTTTTCGTTCCCCAGGTCAGGAAGAAGGTTATTAAGAAAGATATGCCAAAAGGGACTATAGATATGATGAAATAAATGGGAGACAGTGTAGACGCTTTATGAACCAGTTGTTTATGTTTCCCAGTTTCTAAAGACACTATACCTATACGGTCCTTTCGTGGTTTTGTTATATGTTGTAATAAGTATGCTTCAATTTTGAAGTATTAACAATGTATGTAAAGTATGGGTCGTTATAATTGTTATACCATAAGGTATCTGTGTGGGTTATGTCATAAAGTATCCTAGAGGGTTACATTATATGGTATCCATTAGAGTTTCAAATAATATAGTGGTTATGAGTTTTACAATATTACATATGTAATTCCCCAAGTTTCATTTATTTTTTATTTATGTTTTCTATGTTTTATGGAAATAGGTTGTCTTCACAAATTATGTATATTATAATTTATGGGTGGGAAGTATATATTTTTTAAAATGATTTCATATGTTAATATGTATTCATTGAATAATGGTTAATTTCATTATTTTTATTTCCCTTAATGATCTTTTTAAGTTCATACCATGTTTTAAAATGTTTTTCACAGTGTTTAAGGATGTGCAAGATAAAAGAATAAGGCAAACTAATTTTTGTGAATATTTTTCATGAAAATATTTCATGTTTCAGTAAAAAACAATTTTGTATTATGGAAGAACTATATAATATTTTCATAGTTCCCACATTGTATGTTAGAGGGTTGATATGTTTGAATTCTGTTCTAATTCTCTAAAATTATAAACTAAAAAATATTTGGGAATGTAATATGTGTATTCTGGTTGAATTATCTATATTTTGAAATATTTATGGTCATTTCTTTATTGTAATAATCAATAAGAACATATTGGGTGGTAATTTTACTCACATATGTATTAGTTCTTATCGTTCCTTGTTTCTAAAGGAACTAAAGTAATACATTCATTGGTCGTATGCTTGTGTAATGTGTTATGTATTCCAAAAATTTATTTAATTTAAATGTATGAAAACTGAGAGTCACTATGCTTTGGAAGGGACGTATGGTTTTAAAATCATGCACCCTATCCTTGCTCTATCATTTTAAATCCTCATTGCTAATGTTTTTCGGGTTTTCACATGTAGGTTGCACCGTTTTGGAAAATCGTGCACTATCCTTGCACAACCCAAGAGCCCTTCAAAATTTTTAAATTTTCACCCAAAGCACACCTAAATGTGACCCAACCAAAGAATTTTGAATATATGGTTTGAGGAATACATGAAAATAGTAGTTGGATGTTACATTGTTTGATATTTAAAAATAATTCATGATTCCCATATCCATCAATTGAAAATCCAAAAATATTTTATATTTTGTGATCCTTAATATGGATAAGCTAGAATGATCCTTTAGACTCAATGAATCATCCTCCTTGTTCACATTCCAAGGGTGGTAATTGATTTAGAATCCATAATCCTTTATCATCTATAACCATATTCTCTAGAAAATGTTTAACACACTATATGTGAATATATATTTTATAATTTTATGATTAGTATATGTGTCACACATTTCTCCGTAAATGCAATTAATTCATATATTTAATGAAAAGAAATTTCGTAGCTAACTCCAAATCACGCGTAGGGTAATTTCCCTCAAGAATATTAAATTTCAATGAGTCATAGGCTACAACCATTTTATTATTTCAAATAAAACAAACAAATCCCTTCTTAGATGCATCATTGTATATTACAAAGCCTTATCCACTCTAGGATAATATATGCATAGGTGAAATTACTAACCTTCACTTCATTTCCTCAATTTTTCCTTGAATTCCTATATCCAAAGGAACTTGGCACCATTTTGAGTTAACTTGTTCAGCGGATTTGATAGTCGTGATAAATTATCCACAAACCACTGGTAATATCCATCTAAACCAAGAACACTATAGATCTCTATAATCATTATGGTTCTAGGACAACATTCAATAACAACCATATTTTATGGATCTATTAATTTATCATCTCTTGAGATTATATGACCCAAAAAATGAAAAATATTGTAGCCATAAATATAAATTTGATTATTTTTCAAATTGTTTCTCCTTTTTTAGGGTATTTTGTACATTTCTAAAATTTTATCCTTTGTCTTCATTTAAATTTGAATAGATAATAATATCATCTATAAAGACTTCCATAAATTGATCTAGTTAATCTTTAATGACTCTATTCATCAAATCCTTGAAGATAGATGGGAAATTTTTAATATCAAAAGGCATCACTATATATTAATAGTGTGAAACCCATGAAATAATTGTTGTTTAGGGTATATTCTCATTCATAACCCTAAATTAATGATATCCAGACCAAAGTTCATTCTTCAAAAAATATTGAGCTTCACAAAATTGATCAAACAATATATCAATAAGGGGAAGAGGATACTTTTTCTTGATCATGATATTGTTAAACTCTTGATAACCATTCCATAGTCAAATTGATCCATATATCGTTTTCACAAAAACAATAGGTTCATCCCTAAGTTGTCACACTTGGTCAAATGAATCCCTTATCAGGGTTTTCTTCATGTTTCTCCAATAATTCATGAAATTCATTTGGGGACTTTCAATAGGGGTTCATAGAAACTCGAGTGGAACTAATTATAAGTTATCATAAGAAATATGCATCACATTTTGTTGTATGGATAAGAAACTATTATAGAAATAAATCTATAAATTCCCAAAAAATAGACATATCATCAATGCCAATTTTCTCCCCAACCATTTGAGATAAACAGTCTTACTGATTGGGAATTAAAATGACTACAATAGATATAATCACCATAGAAATCACATAATTGTTGTATCATTTATAGATGATTGTAGGTTGGATTGAAATATAATAATAACTTTTCATTCATGATAATTGATGGGGGATTTATGTACATAAATCCAAGAATTGACTAAAATGACATTAAATTCATACAGAGGAAGAATAACACGTTTTTATGGAAGTATATTGTCCCAAAAATCTACTAGAGAGGAATCAAATAATTGATATGAATTCATTATAACATTTTCATTTTTCATTTCTAATTTAACTTATAATATTTTAGTTTGAATCATAATACCATTATAAAATTCTATAGATTTGAAATATTGGGTAGAACCAAATTGAAATAATAAGTTACTAGTTCTATAGTGGTTGATAATTGTACCACTCTCCATGTCATTATCTCACCCACATTAGAAATAGTGATCACGTGATATTTCCACTGTCCCTTGACATAAGAGGATAATGACACCAATCATCATCTCTAACCCTTAGGTTTGGGACTAGGTTGTCTTAATTCACATTCTTCTTACACTTAAATAATTCAGTGTGGGAAATGAATATTTTCATCTTTCCCAAAATTCACATCATTGGACGTCATAATTTCATTTGTTTCATAATCAATTTCGTTGTGGTATTCCCTTCCACATTTAATACATTTGTTAGAGACCATAAACTAACTTCCTCGATGATTCATTCCACACATATAGTATAAATGAAAGCTTTTCTTCTTCTCTTTATGGATTTTAAATTTTACTTCAAACTCCATCTTGTTTTTTATTTCAATTCCATGACATTGAAACATAACTCCTACCACTATTAGAACCTTTATTTCAGAAATCACAATTTCTACAAACCAAGTATTTTTCCTTGTGGAAATCACCCTTCTGAGAATTGGATTTAATCCACTGAAGAACATATTGACTTTATGTTCAGGTTGGATGATCATACTTGAAGTTCACCTCACATGTCTGGTGAAATTTTCCTTGTAGGTACCAATAGAATCATCATATATTATCTTTAACTCAAAGAACTATTTCTATATATTTGAATGATGAATAACAATAAATTACTTATGGAAATGTAAGGTATTTAACTTCTCTTTACACATAGATTAAGTCTCATATTTCTTCTATAGATTCTTGAATAGAGTCCACCAATGGTCTTTTTAGCCATCTAAATAATAAACTCACATAATGAACTTCTCGTGATCTGAACACTATAGAATGTAGAAGAACATTTTTGTTGTACTTATCCATTGTTCAGAAACAAGTGGATTATAATACTCAGTAAAAACTAGGTGGTAATTTCCCCATGAAAGACTCAAGAGAATTGTGTTCTCTACTTTGATCATTTGAAAGTCTATCATGATTCATATCTTGAGAATATTGGGTTGGAATAGTAATGATATTTTTTATTCCAGTTGCCATAGAATTTTCTTATCCAGAAAAAAAATTGTATGTCATATTCACTATTAATACAGTTCTTTCAGAATCCATCCTTTTACTAAATCCAAAAATAATTTGGAAAGAAACAATAATCCAAGAGGGGAACCACATAATCATGAAAACCAACTTATATGATATCTAAATTTTGTCAACATCATAAATCTATGATACTTATGATTTATCCTAGGTGATTAATATCAAAATTATATTTAAATCCTTCTAGACATTCTGCAATGAGTTTGTGAATTCTAAAGGAATATCCCCTAGGAGTGTCAAACTAGGTTTGTAATAATTCTCATTATCATGCACTAGTTCTTTATTGAGTCTATGCCAATATAGTTTTTTTGGGGATGTTATCCCCATAAAAATATGTTCTAAATCCATATCCACATATAGTATCCAAAAAATTATGAATTTCTAGGAACCCACTTTCTCTATCATTTACCAAAATTCCAAGCCATTTTCTTATATTTTTCATCGTACATATACTTATCCTTAGTAATATCCTTAAGGTTATCAAAAAGGTTTTATCAAACTAGTTTATAAAGGTTATCTAAATTTTTTTTATACCAAATATAGTGACATTTAATTTTCATAAATTATCATTACATCGTTTTTTTCACAATACTTAATACATTACAAAAACATATACCCAATGACTATATTAATTTAGATTCTTTAGAAACATGGAAACCGAAACACTGGTGTATAATTGAGTTACATTGTCTCCAACTTGGTTTTTCATGATGAAAAAAATTATTACACACATCATAAATAATACATATCATCATAACATGGGGAATGGAATAATAAAAATGGGTGATCTTAGAAGCTCAGTAATGGTAAACAAAGGATATATGTAAGAATAATAATTAGAAAAGGGCATGAGAACATGATCCTAATAATAGAATTTTATACCTTGCATATAAAATATCATAAGCAATATTCATGGAATAAATATTGGTAGTTCCTTAGAACTGAATCATAAGGGAATCAAGATCATAATCCATTAAAGTATAACCTAGGAATAACTCAGGGAATTATGAAAGATTCATAAATATGTAATATCATAACATATAAGTAAAGTATCATTTGAAAAAACTTATCAAGTAACTTTATGCATAATAAACCCACTGGTTGGGACACACCATGATCCATAGTCGTATTATATTCGATATAAAGGATAGGGTTTCCCCATATCCCCATAGTGAATCGGGTTTCCTTATATTCCCATAGTGGATAGGGTTTTTCCAACTTCCATAATAGATTAATCCAGTCAACTAGATTCCCATAATTATATCATGATATATAAATCGTTACCCAATGAATTGGTGGGAGATATAGGTCTCACCCCTCACATAATAAAATCATAGATACATGTGCCACAATATAATAAAACATTCATCACATCATGACTTATGAATAGAGTTTGGTTTCATAAAAATCATATAATATCCCAAAAATTGTAAAGGGTATCATAGACATGTCATAATATCAAAACATATATTAAATATTCATGTCTCAAAATAATTTCATCAAAGCATAACCCATGAAATAAAAATGGTTCCAGAAGTTTATAAATCATAGATGTGAAATGGGGGTCATAAAAAACATTTCATCTTAAACAAAAACAAATCAAAGAAAGAATCTGAATGGATTACGTGGATGATATATATAGTAAGTAAAAACTTATTCCAAGTTATTTTATTTTATATGGAAAATATCTTTTGAAAACATTTTTTGAGGAAAGTATCATTTCTTCTTTGAAAAAACTATTAAAAAAATAACACATTTTTAAATCTTTAATTAAAGGATTATAAAACTCGAAAATATTTTTAAAAACCTTTTACCTCAATATAATTGAAGAATTTATTTTTTAAAAAATAATTGAAAATATATTGGAAAATTTTGTTTTTGAATTAAAGAGATTTCCAACCAAATTGAGAAATAAGGTCTGATTACCTTGAAAAAATTTCCTTACTTATCTTAATTACCAAATATTTTAAAAAAGGTGCCATTATATTCATATATCATGAATGAAAATAGGGGTATAAAATTCATTATTTTTCATGAATGATTGATCATATGATATCATAAATGGTAGCATAATCATAAACAATCTTGATAAACATTAATATTGTATCAATAACCTCTTACCAAATTGGTAGCATTAAATCATAATAACCATGAAAGGATAAAATTACATAAAGATTATAATTTAATGAAAATAAGAATATGCCAAACATATTAAATTCAACTATATTTTATATACACCTCGTAAATGAATATAAGTTCATAACAAAACTTTTTCCTCAAAGAAGGAAAATTGAGACCCA
This sequence comes from Viscum album, assembly GCA_963277665.1. Lineage (NCBI taxonomy): Eukaryota > Viridiplantae > Streptophyta > Magnoliopsida > Santalales > Viscaceae > Viscum > Viscum album. Next base: position 1,911,808,915 of record OY728133.1, read on the forward strand.
ATTACCTTACTGATTTAGTAACTTTTGAATCACAAAAACCATGAAAGAGGGATAAAAAATGGGTAGTTAAATACTCATAAATTTATTGATTGGAATTATATAATGCATTAATGGTATTTATATAAACTAAAAAAATGATATAGGTGTTGAATATGTCTTCAGTCTCGTAAAAATAAAATTGAGATAAGAAATCCCTTAACTTTATGTATGGACTCTCTTTATACTCATTAAAACCTCCTATATAACTAATCTCAGTTTATTATAAATCCATTAAATAATTATAGACAATCATACCATACCATATTTTAATTAAATATGACTTTCTATAACCCAATTATTAATAATACCATTTTAAATTCACATTTCGGGTAATAACCAATTTGTTTTTTGCATGTGTTTTGATTTATTATATTTTCTATCCCCATACTTTTATCATGATCTCAAAAATATAAAACATGATTTAAATATCATAGATATTTTGTATATATTTATTTATAATAATCTATAAACGATAAAAATATGAAATGGAATACAACGTTCATGGAGATGGCAGGTCATACATTTGCATTAACGTTGTTTCTGTTTCATTGTCGAATTGAAAGAAAGAATGTAAATGAAATATTTGTATATGTATATGTGTGTTTTTGTCTATATTATCATCAAAGTATAATTATAATTTCATATATATCATATAATTTTAAAAAAACCATTTTTAATACATTCCATGTAATGTGTGAATGAATCAAATCGCTTTGAAGAGGCGATAGTTCACACATACAGAAACGAATTTACTGTATTTACATAAAATAGAAAGCATGAAGGTATGTTTTATTTAATAATTAAAAAATCATAAGGAAACAATAAATATACTATATTTTATATAAATATAGTATGTCTATCATAATCCCCAATAATGATAGGTGGTAATGGAAGAATAAACAAAATCTTTTTGTGGGTCGGTAGTCCGACGTACAAAGGAATGGTAAGTTCGTTGCCCATTTGATGGAATTGGGTGCAGTTTTTAGATAAAAACATGTAATGAAAACATCTTAATATATTTAGGATATTAATTTATTATATAATAATGGATTAATATTAATTGGGTGGATGTATAATGATAGTAATACAAAATAGTTTGTGTACGGATGTTACCTCTTCTTTTGGAAATTCTTCATGGTTTTCACCAAAGGGCTTACTTGTTCGAATGTTTTACTAAAAGGGGGATTATAAGATGATGTTAGAGGCTTTTTTTAGTATATTTTCACAATTTTTTAATGATAGAAATGGATTTAGATGTGTCAACAAGTTAGGTGGTATGAGATCCCTTTTATATTGGAGGAGGAGTGGCATTCTTATAAATATAAAAATAAAAATACTATTAAGAGGTCTATCATACATCATGTGATTCCAATATTAGTCAATTTTTTTCATGAGAAGTTTATTTTTGCAAACATTCCTATAAAATGGCTTTTGGACATGTTTATATATTATTTGGACCTTAATATTAATGTTTAACCACTATGTAATCTGGATTTACCTCAATCAATCTAATTATTTTTAATTACATCTACTAATATTTTTGGTCAGAAATGTTTTTTCCTATATATGAGATTATAAATTATTTGAATCAAAATATGGAATCCATTTTTCTAAATTCTAATAACATAATTTGGATAAATTAATTTAAAATTAATCTCACAGACGTGTTGTGATAATGGGTTCCTTAAGCGGAAATGTTTAAAATATTCAAATGTTTTTATAACAAATTTTAATTTTAATTTGGTTCCAATGACCTAAATTGGATAAATTAATTTAAAGTTAAAATAATAACACAATAAAACAAAATCAAAATATAATAAATCAAAATAAATATATTATATGAAAAATCGGAAAAGAATTAAAATTCAGTATTTTCACTATACATCAAAAAATTATGTTTTTTAGAAAAATCTAGAAACTCATGCTCACATAATTTTTGACATTTTAAATTCAAAAATGAATTTAATTTTATCGAATTCAATTTCTAAAAATTTTTTAAATAAAATTTATTATTGTCTATAGGAGTATGTAAAAGGGATTTAATTTGCAAAAATTGTATTTCCAAACATATAAAGAATATACCCAAAATATGTTTTATTTATATAAATAATAATATATAATAATAAATAATATTTATAAAAAACTATTTATCACAATTCATATAACTATGTTTAGCGGCTATTAATAATTATCTTATTTAAATAATTATAATAAAATGTTCTTTCATAGAAACATAGTGTTGTGTGTAATAAAATATAAACTAAGGTTGTGTGTAGAAAAATCTTAACATGGTGTATCATATAAAAAAATTTAATCTTTTTGTAGCTTGAACAAAATAAATTTAATAAATTTAATTCATTAAAAAAAAGTTCATCAAAACTCTTGGTGTTATATCATCTTTCCATTCACACAAGATTTAATTATTCTGATAATTGTTAAAAAATTCCGTGAACGTTATTTTCGACCCCTACTCAACCATAAAATGAAATATTTCATTTTAAAAGGATGTAAGGGATTTTGAGGACCCATTTTGGACCCCAAAACCCTTTCCAATGTAGATAGAAGAAGGGAAATGATCATTTGGTTGTTTCCTTGTAATATTCCTATCCACATTCCTTCTATCCCACAATATTCCTATATCCCCATTAGGGATTGATATATCTCCTTGTCGTTGTGGGATCTAATATATATTGTTTTAGATCTCCAATTTAGGTTTTTGATAATATCTCTACTGGTCACATTCTTCATTGGTGAACCTTATTGAAAACGTTGTATTACGTGATCCTAGGATCTACTATAAGTTGTTTTGTTTATGATTGGACAATTTATTTAACAAAACATTGATTAATTTTAATTATAAGAAATAGAATTACCTATTCCCATGAGTCAGTGAATAACATCTTGAATCACACAATATAAAAGTGGGAATGTTTTTCCAACAAAAAATAGCAGAATAAATAGTTACAACTTAGTATACCCAAAAGAACTCCATATGGAGAACATTAAAATAAATAAAACATGTTTCAAAAACAAAAGTACATCATCAAAGTACTATAAAACATTAATATAAACAACACAAGTCCCAACAGACACATCTCATCAAGAACCAAGTGTCAATAATAAGAACTACCACTAATTAGTGCTTTACCATTCTCCAAACCTCGAAGAAAGAAATCTACAAAAACTCAATGGCACAGGTTGGGTTGTTAGGATGGTATGACACTGAGTATGATATACTCTATAATACCAAACGAAGGATCGAATAAGTACAATGAGATACAAATACAAGAGGGGTGAATTGTATACTTTAAAAAATCCCTTAGGAAATTTTTGGATAACCAAAATTCACAACTCCTCTAAGTTCTAAAGACTTGCTTGATTCCAAAAAATTTATTCCGGAAGTGAAACCTAATAAAAGTTTACACCAACTATGATTCTACCATAAAGCGTATATAATCTAACTAATTTAGAGTACAAGTAAGGAAGTATAAGAAAGTTATACTTTCCTTAACAATACAAAATTCAGCAGAAAAACAATGTAGTAAAAACTACAAGTAACAAAGAATAACTCTCTTAACCCAAATAGAAGGGTATCCGACAACCCTGGATAAGAGGTCCCTAGATTTATAAATTCAAGAAAGTCTATCTTACCCACACCACAGTAAGCCCTCACTATGAAGATCGGAGTCAGTCTTCCTATCCCCACAAGCCCTCAACTATCAGGTAGTCGGCACCTCTATCTTCCTCAACAGGGAAGCCCTCAACTTCAAGGTATTGGAACCTCTGTCTTCCTATCCCCAGAAGACCTAGATTATAATAAGAAAAAGTAGGAGTCGCACATAAAAAGTATGCACAAGGCAAAGTTTGAACAAGCTATTCAAACTTTCTGCACGAAGCATTGAGAGTTGATAAGAGCCTATCTCTCTAGAAATCACTTCTACAAGTTCTGATCACCAAAATTCCAAAAGTCTCAAACAATTTCAAAAGTGCATATATTTATAGTTGAAGCTCCAACGGTCGGCTCCCTCCTCTAATGGTCATATTTCTCCTTGAATTTCAGAGGGATCTGTACACGTGTCACCCAACCAATGTTTATTCAATAACTGAAAGAATGACATCGTTTTATAATGAAACAAGTGTAAGCATAAGTAATACTGATGTTCGGAATGTAAGAAAATAAAATTTCGGAGTCTAACCAAAATGGAATTTGGATTCTATAATAAAGAGATATTCGGATTCTATTTTGAAGGAATTCAGAACCTGAATTCTTTAGAAATCAGGAGACTGAATTTCAAAGAAATTAGGAGTTCGGTTTCATTTGAATTCGGAACCAGAACTTACAGAGCTCAGAGTTAGAGTTCATGAAAATTCTGAGTCCGAACTCATAAGAGTTCAGAGTCTGAATTCAGAGAACTCGGAGTTGGAACCTAGAAAAGTTTGTAATCAAAATTCGGAGTCTAACTACATGTGAGTTTTTATCCATAGTTTGAAGTGGAACTTCATGAAAATTACATTACAGAATTCAGAGTGGAACTTCATGAGAGTTCGTCTCCAAAATTCAGAGTGGAACTTCATGAGAGTTCATATCCAGAGTTCGTAGTGTAACTTCATGAGAGTTTGTATCCAGAGTTCAGAGGGGAACTTCATGAGAGTTCATATCCATAATTCGGAATGGAACTTCATGAGAGTTCATATCCAGAATTCAGAGTGGAACTTCATGAGAGTTCGTATCTAGAGTTCGGATCCTAAAAACAGGATTCTTCAAATCTAAGTATTATATGATTCCAAGGTTTTATATTTGAATCCTATTTTTATACTTAAGAAAAATATTTATATGAACAATGAAAACATATTATGGGTAAATTCCTTTGCGAAGTAAATTTTCCTTATAGAAGTAAAATCTTGATTTGCTTAAGTATAAGGTGTTTGTGATTTTCAAAACAAGAAGGAATAGAAAAATTCATAAGGAAAACCTTATTGACTCAACAATATCCCCCTTTTTGGAATGCACAAAAAACCTTTCGAAAAAGAATAACAGGATTTGGAAAATTTTATTTAGACTTTGAAAATAAAAATTATCTCCCTTTGTTCATAGATGATGGTGAATACAACTAGCTCACCCTTAGGATTCAGAAAACTAAGGATTGTATTCTAGATTCTGGGAATTGAATTTTCATTATCATGAGAATGAAAAACAGAATAATGAGAAAATACCCCTTAGATAAGCTCCCCCTTACTTAGGGATAGTTCTTCTTTACATAGAAATTTTTCTTCTCCCTTTTAGATTTTTCATTCTCCCCCTTTTTAGTAGTTCTTTTTCCTTCTCCCGCTTTGTGATTTTCAAAAATAATTGAGGGAATAGAAAAACAATAAAGTAACTGAAACATTATTAAAGACATAAAAAAAACACAAGAAACCAAACTTTTGGTTATGATTGAAAATATTTTTACACGGAAATTCATTACAACAAAAAATAGGATTGGTCTATTTGTCTTCCTTTTCCTTGGGGATTAACTTCTTCAACAGGGTTTTTAGGTTCTTTAAGTCTTTCTAGTACCCCTAAACTTGATTTTCTAAGGCTTTAATCCTTTCATCTTGAGACTTTAGTGCCACAGACTGTGCCTTAAGAATTTTATCCTGCTTCACATGATTTTCTTCGATCTCAATCTGGAGATCTCATTCCCCTTTCTAGCTTTGAGGAACCGAGTTAAGCTTTCCATTCAGATCCTTCACTTGTTGATTCCGAGTATTTTGTTCAAGGGTTAGCTTTTCCTGAAGATTCTTCATATTGGCATCCTCAGTATCACAATCCTCTTTTACATCATTCTGAAATTGATCAAGTTATGCCATGTCATCATCAATTTTCTTTGACCATAGAGTGGTTTTGCTGCATGATTTTCTGTGAACATCATAATTGATAAGAAAATTTCTATGCCCAGCCTCAATCTTCACACACTTATCCACTACCATGGATAAGGATTATGACTTATGATTTTGGTTGTGTTCAAGTATCTGGAACCTGGAGTCTATGGTGGGATATATTGGAATTTTATCCACCAATTTCTTCAAAGACTCAAGAACAAAATCATGACCCAGTGCTGATGATTCCGAATCAGACACCTTTCTCAGGGATTTTTCTTCTTCAATATCCACCAGATTTCATTTAGAAGAGCCAACAACATGCTTCTCACTTATGATTTATTTTGTGTGGGTTTCCATAAGAACTTACTTCCCCATATCAGCTTTCGTAATGGGTTCCTCATCAGGAGATTCTTCTTCACTTTCAGATAGTTGAACTATCTTGTCTTTATCTAGTTTCTCCTTCTCTACTCCTTCAAGAAAATACTTCTTATAGATTTCTTCCTGAGATAATTCTTTTTCTTTATCTTCTTCTTTGTCATCATCTTTCTTATTATCTTTGTCATCTCCCTTTCCCAGAGTGACAAGCGTTGAGGATTCGGACTTTTCTTGATAATACTCAACTTGCTTAATCAAGTCATCTAGATCACCACTGACTTATTCTACATCTTATTCTTCTTCTACTTCCTCTTCTTTTTCTACTCTTTCAACAACTACTTTCTCTTTAGGTTTTTCTGGAGTGAAGTAGTTCTTTCCAAGGGTCTCCAATAATGGTTGGACATCAAAAGTATCCGGAACAAAAATCTTCTCAGAAGATACTTTTGTATCTATCAAAAGAGACTGTACAACTTCAGCTTCAGACATATTATTTTTCATCTTCTTCTCTATTTCTACCTTCTCAAGGTATTCAGCAGTCCTCTCCATTAAGGATTTATCTTCAGCAGGGTACAATCCGAACTGAGGTTCCTCGTCTTTCCTTTTATCCTTATCTTCCCTCCATTTATCAACCTCCTCATCTGAATATGATTTTTGTTTCTTCAGCTTGGGAGGTACGGATTGGGTTTCCTTATCTTTAGGGATCTTGTCTTCAGCCACCACTTGCTTTAATTTCCTCTTCGTACCAACCTTATTTACTAGATCAGCTTTCTGCACATTTTTCAGAACGGCTTCTGCCTCCTCCTCTGGCAGATCGAAAAAATCACCTGACTATTTTGAAAAACCAGATTTTATCCCCAATAAGGTGTCATCAATTATCAACATCACCTTAAAAATTCTCATCTTGGAGGTGCAAGCAACCTTGAAAGAATCAAGACACCGAATAATAAGCTTGGAGAGAAGTGCAGGGTACATAATAATTTGGGCTTTCAAAGTGCCATTCTTGATGTTCTGAACTGTAATAAGAATGTGACTTATCAGATTTATCATTATTAGATATACCAATAAATCCAAGATGTAAATATCACTCTTCTTTAGGTTACCCTTATCACCTCCTCTCAGAACAAAAAACCCTTGAACCCACAATTGCAGAATTCGGTTGTGGGTGGAGAGATGGGAAATCTTTGTTGTTTTATCATCTTTGAGCCCAAAGAATTTCATTGCCTTCACTTTGCTGAAACTTCCTTTCACATCTGGTAGCTTATGTGAACAAAATTCTACATCACCATCATATGATAAGCCCACCAAGCATACAGCCTTAGTGTAAGAGAGCTTGTAAGTCTTTCCATAGCTCTTAAAATAAAATCTTTCTCTTCCATCTTCTTCATAGAAGGAAACATACTCATAAAATTATATAAGAAAATTCGTATAAACAGCATGTTGACCCCCTAGTTTCAATACGCAAAAATCATCCCATCCATTGAGTTTGATATTCTTAGAAATTAGAGAATCATACTCACTGAAAAAGTCTAGATGGACTAACATTTCCTAGTAGACTAACCATTTTAAAATTGGCTTCATTGAAGACATATCTTGGGAAGTGGCTTCTAAATACATTCAGAATGGAGGGGAACTGAAATATTCAGAATGGGATTTAAGAACTAAGGCAGAGCTTCGACATGCGAGGGCTTTAGAAATGATGTGGGACAACCATTGGGGGCCCCCCTTTATATAGGCGATGGTGGTGACCTTTGAACTTCTAAAACGAATCTAACAGTTGAAAAAAAAATCATTGATCTGATCTGGCAGTTGAAAACATACCCGCAAGGAAATCTTGAATCCGATCTTTTGAGGTTTCAACAAAAACATTCGGATATAAGAGGAAATGAATCTGAGAAATTTTATTAGAAAAAGAAACTACCAGAAACTAAAAACGATTACAAAAACATAAGTAAGGAATTCAATCCTTTCGGATTGGCTAGGAAGTTTATTCGTAATAGGTGATATTCTTCTTGATGAAAATTTAACTACGAAAAACTCACTATGAAAAACTCATTTCAAAAAACTTACTAAGAAAAAACTTAAACTCAAAATGTTTATTGCAAAATCTTTGATTACCAAAACTCCAGTACGAAAAGTATGAGTATGAAAATTCCCATAATAAAAATTCTCATTATGAAAATTCTCATTAAGAAAATTTTCAGTATGAATCCTTCATTATGAAAAGTTCCAGTATGAAAACTTAATTGAGAAAATTTACAGTACAGAAACTTCATTAAGAAAATTTCCAGTACGAAAACTTCATTAGGAAAATTTCTATTATGAATACTTCATTATGAAAATTTAGAAAAAATATCTATGGAAAAAAATTTGAAAAATTTTACAAGGAAATGTACTCCTCATATGAAAATAAGTTTATTACTGTAAAGAGAATAGTTTAACAAGAAGCTAATTAAGGAATATTACCTCACGGTTATCATTCCTAACTTCTTTTTAATGTATTCAAAAATATCAGAAGGTAATGATTTTGTGAAAATGTCATCAAGTTGATCTTGTGTTCCGATAAATTGAAGAATGACATCTCCTTTTTGTGTGTGATCCCTAAGAAAGTGATGCCTAATATCAATGTGTTTTTTACGAGATTAATGTGCAAGGATTTTACTAAGTGCAATGGAACTTGTGTTATCACACAAAATTTTAGTCCTAGTAAAACTCAAGCCATAGTCTGTGAGTGTGTTTTTCATCCACAACACCTGATCACAACAACTTATAGATGCTACATATTCAGCATCAGTAGTGGATAGTGCTACTGAGTGTTGCTTCTTGAAAGACCAAGAATCTAATGAATCTCTTAAGAATTGACAAGTTCCATATGTACTATTTATATCCATTCTACATCCACCAAAGTCAGCATTTGAAAAACTTTTTAAGACAAAATCATTTCTAGAAGTATAAATTATTCCTAAATCTATGGTTCCCTTTAAGTAGAGAAAAATTCTTTTCACTTCCTTTAAATGATATTACATAGTATTGGATTGATATCATGCACATAAGAATACCAAAAACATCAAGTCTGGACGACTATATGTTAAGTATAGTAAGCTTCCTATAATACATCTAAAAGATTTTTTATCCACTAGTTTTCCATCTTCATTAAGATCTAATGTATTTGAGGTACCAATGGGAGTACTAGTACTTTTTGTGTTGTCATATCCATACTTTTTATGAATATCTTTAATATACTTATGTATGGATATATAGATTCCTTTTGGTTTTTGAGAAATTTCAAAAAGAAAGGAAAAATGTTAACTCACCCATCATTCAAATTTCAAACTCAGATTTCATTAGATCCGCAAAAAATCAGTTAAAGCTTCCTGAGTTGAACCAAATATAATGTCATCAACATAAATTTGATCAATAAAAACATTTTTCTTATCTTTCATTATAAAAAGTTTTGGATCTTCGTTTCCCATAACATAATTATTTTGATGCAAAAATCCTATAAGTCTATCATACCAAGCTCTAGGGGCTTGTTTAAGGCCATACAAAGCTTTGGTATGTCTAATAAATGATCAGGATATTTTGTGTCTTCAAAGCCAAAAGTTTTCTCAACAAAAACTTCATCTTGAATATAACCATTATGGAAATAACATTTCACATCCATTTGAAAAAGTTTGAAATTGAAGAATGCTACAAAGGAAATTAAAATATGAATAGATTCAAGTCTAGATACTGGAGCATAGATTTCTTCATAGTATATTCACTCTTGTGGATTATAGCCTTTTGCAACTAATCTGTCTTTATTTCTAACGATGACTCCATTTTCATCACACTTATTTATGAAGACCCATTTTACTCCAATGAAATAAGTTTCCTTAGGTCTTTCAACCCAGGTCCAAAATTTATTCCTTTCGAATTCATTTAGTTCATCTTGCATGTCTTTAATCCAATCATCATAACCTAAAGCTTCATTAGTGCTTTTTGGTTCTAATTAGGAAAGGAATGCTAGATGTTATACTTCATTTCATAATGAACTTCTAGTCCTTACAGGTTGATTTACATCACCAATGATACTATCACTGCGATGATTCTTAAGGAACGATTGATTAGGGTTTTGAAGAAACTGTTCATCAACATAGGGTAGGAAATCTTCTGGGGTAAATGATTCAGATGTATCTTATTGTACATTTTCCTTTTCAGAATGGTTTTCTATCAATGGTTGATAATCTGTTTTTGAAAACACATCCAAAGGTGTAGGTTGAGGTTGTTTGAAAACAAAGGGATGAGTTTCACCAAATTTGACATGTATTGTTTCTTCAACAGTGTAAGTTTCTATTGTTGAAAACTCTATAAAACTTAGAAGTTGTGGAGTATCCTAAGAAAATTCCTTCATAATATTTTGGTGAGAATTTGTGTATATTATCATTAGTATTCAGAATGAATACCTTACAGCCAAAGTCCTTAAAGTAGTAAAGTCTAGGTTTTCTACCATTCCATAACTCATAAAAAGTTTTATTTAGAAAATGTATAATCAAAACTCGATTTATAGTATAACAAGCAGTAATTAGCTTCAACCCAATAATGTTTCGCTACAGAATACTCACTCAACATGGTTCTAGTTATCTCTTGAAGAATTCTATTTCTTCTTTCAACAACTGAATTTTGTTGAGGTGTTCTAGGTGCTGAAAAGTTTTGAGTAATACCTTTTATACTACAAAAAGTTTCAAAATCAGAATTTTGAAATTCTCCACCATGATCACTATAAATAGTTTTCAATGTAAGGTTTTTCTCATTTTTGACTTGGGCTTTAAAACTTTTGAAATAAGAAACAGTTTCAGACTTCTTTGCTAGAAAATATACCCATTTAAATCTTTTGTAATCATCTACCAAAACAAATACATAATACTTTCCCCCAATGCTTCTAGTTTGTTTTGGACCAAAAAGATCAATGGGAACCAACTGTAGGGAATCAGTAGTTGAGACTTGACCGATTGATTTAAAGCCTTGATTTATGATTCTTTCCATATAGACAATGATCAAAAACTTTTTAAGAATCAAATCTAAGTTCTGGTATATCCTTAACTAATCCTATCTTAGAGAGTCTACATATGTTCCTAAGGTTACAGTTTCCTAACTTTCTATTGCATAACCAAGAATTATCTTCCATTTCTCTAAGGCAAGTTATGTCTTGGCTCCTAAGGTCTTCTATGTTTACTGTGTAAATAATCTCTTGCCTATTGGAAGAAAAAATAAATTCTTCCTTGTAATTGTGTACTACGCACTTATCATTCCTAAAGTTCACAAGGTAGCCTTCATCACATAATTGACTTATGATAATGAGATTGTGCTTAATATCCTTAACAAACAAAACATTTGGAATCAAAGTTTTTCCGAGAAGAACAATGTTACCTATACCAATAACTTCTCCATGAGAATTATCTCTGAAAGTCACTTTTCCTCCTTTCATCTTGATAATATTTTCAAAATATTTTTTGTAACCAGTAATATTCTGGAACATCCACTATCCATGTACCAAGTGTTTTTGTTGGTAATTTCCCTATTTTCCTGAAAATATGAAAATGTTAGGTTTTTCGGAATCCAGACTTGCTTGGATCTGGAAATTTCAGAAAGTAAAATTTTGGGTACCCAAATATTCTTAGAAAAATAAGCCTTTTGAAATCCTAATGATTGGGTTTTTTTAAGGAACAATTCTTTTCCCAGTGACCACCACATTGACACTTTGTGCAAATGGAGCACTTTGAGGAACAAAGTAGTTTTTACAAAAAATCAGTTTAAAACTAGTGTAACCAAAACCAAAAGTATTCCTTCGAGGTCGAATTTTTGAATACATTTTATCAAAATTTTCCTTACCATGGGTAAAATTTGATAAACACTTCCTCAAGGAAAATATTTCAGATTTGAGTTTGATAACTATGTTCTCTCTTCAAAATCATTTGAACTAGAGCTAGGCTCAAAAACATTTTTCGTAGAAATTACGTTTTCAAGTTCTTTTAAAAGTTTGTTCTTCTCAGAACATACTTCCTCAAGATTTTTTGAAATACTTTCAAAATCTTCATTTTTCTTATCATGATTTTTAGAATGATATGATATTTCCTTAGTAAGAATAATTTTCCTATAATTTTCCTTATCACGGTATTTCATGAGTTTGAGTTCACAATCTCAAGAAGTTCAGCATACCTGTAAACTTCTTCATAGGTAGGTAATGTATTTTATTCATCAGAAGAGGATTATTCATCAAAAGAGTTACAATATGTACTATCATTAGAATTTAAAGAAACATTGGTCAAGGATTCAGCATTGTGTAACATTTCCATAAAGCAATTATTATCAATAGAGAGTTTGGCTATAAGACCAATATTCTTCTGTCTAGAAGATTCATAATCAGAAGATTCATCTGAAGAGTCCCCACCTCTGGCACTCCAGGTGTCACTAGATTTCATAACTATCTTAGCTTTGGACTTATAATACTTTTTCCTCTTCCTTTCATAATGCCTATCTTTTATTACGTTTATTTTGAGCATAGGGAAATCAGGAATTATGTGTCCAAATCTCTTGCATTCATAGCATGTAACCTCTGAATCTTTCTTATCTTTATTTTCCTTCTTCTTGTATTTGGAATAGAAATTTCTCTGTCCATCTATCTTGTTCATCCTTCGAGCTAGATTATCTAACTCATTTTCTGAGACTTCACTCTCACTAGATTTGGATTGAATAATAACCTTCTTAGATTTGGATCTAGTAACTCTGTCAGGAGTCTTAGATTTCAAGTGATTTTAAGTTTTAGTAAAAGCAACACTACCATTCTCATTCTTATTCTTTATGTTTTTAGTATCTCTCTTCATTCTAGTCTCATGTTGAGGAAGAGTTCTAAATAGTTCATCAAGAAAAATTTGAGTAACGTTTATGTTCTCATCGATAGAAGTTCTCTTTGATTCCCACTCATTGGGCATGATGTCAATAATATTGTCAACAAGGGCTTCATCATCTAGACAATTCTCTCCCATAGATTGTAAGCTATTCACAATAGTCATGAATCTCTGGTGCACCTTACAAATTGATTCTCCATAAGGAAAATTAAAACAATGTTACTCAGCTCTGAGCATGGCTCTTCTAGCCTCAATCACTTTAGATGTACCAAAATGTGTAACTTAAAGTTTCTTCCATATACAATTAGTTGTTTCATAAGAAGAGATTTTTCTATATATGTTCCTAGTCATTGAACAAAGCAAAGTATTTAGTACCTTATAGTTGAGTTGGTATTCATGCTTTTCTTGATTAGTAAAAGCACTTACTTCTTTGTTGGGAATTTTATATCCTCCAGTAAGCATGACAAAGTTATATACCCCAGTATTGATAATCAAAGTCTTCATATGATATTTCCAATATTCAAAATCATTGCCATAAAAATAGGTGTTCTGGGAGGATTTAATTTTTCAATAGAACCAACATTTAAACTAGCCATCCATAAGAAAAACATTGGCACACAAACTAGTTATAAGTATGAGTTTGTAAACAAGAGAAAATATCATAATAAAAAAAATTGTATCTCTAAGAAAAAAGTGAATCCGAACTATGATTCCAAAAAATAGATTCCGAATAGTATGAATTTGGAAATATGAAACCAAAAAAAACCTTCTGAATCAAATCGTGAGATTAATTCAGATTGAACCAATCCTCTGATACCAATTGTTAGGATGGTATGACACTGAGTATGATATGTTCTATAATACCAAATATTGGATTGAATAAGTACAATGAGATACAAATACAAGAGGGGGTATAATTGTATAATTTAAAAAAAATACCTTAGGATATTTTTGGACAACCAAAATTCACAACTCCTCTAAGTTCTAAAGACTTCCTTGATTCCGGAAAAGTTATTTCGGAATTGAAACTTAATAAAAGTTAACACCAACTAAGATTCTACCTTAAAGAGTATAGAATCTAAATAATTCAGAGTAAAAGTAAAGAAGTATAAGAAAGTTATACCTTCCTTAACAATACAAAAGGCATCGGAAAAACAATGTTGTAAAAAATACAAGTAACAAACAATAACTCTTTTAACCCAAAGAGAAGGTATCCAACAACCCTGGATAAGAGGTCCCTTGATTTATAATTTCAAAAAATTCTATCTTACCCACACCAGGGTAAGCCCTCGATACGAAGATTGGAGTCTATCTAGCTATCCCCGCAAGGCCTCAACTATCAGGTAGGTGGAACCTCTGTCTTCCTCATCAAGGAAGCCCTCTACTTCAAAGTGTTGTAACCTATGTCCTCATATCCACAGAAGCCCTCATTTGTAATCAGTAACAATCAGAGTCACACAAAGCAAGTCTCTACAAGGAAAAGATTGAAGAAGCTATTCAAACATTCTGCACAACGCCTTGAGAGTTGATAAGAGCCTCTCTCTCTCTCTAGAAATCACTTCAAGAATTTCTAATAACCAAAATTCCAAAAGTCTCGAACACTTTCAAATGAGCTCCTATTTATAAGTGTAGCTCCAACGGTCGGCTCCATACTCCAATGGTCATATTTATCCTTGAATTTTGGAGGGATCTATACACGTGTCACTCAACCAACAATTAGTCAATAAAAAAAAGCACGACATCGTTTTGTAATGAAACAAGTGTAATCATAAGTAAAACTGATGTTCGGAATGTAAGAAAATAAAAATTCAAAGTCTAACCAAAATTGAATTCAGAGTTTATAATAAAGAGATATTCGGATTCTGTTTTGTAGGAATCTGGAACCTGAATTCTGTAAAAATCTAGAGTCTCAATTTCAATGAAATTTGGATTCTGGTTTCATTTGAATTCGGAACCAGAACTTACAATGTTCGGAGTCAGAGTTCATGAGAATTTGGAGTCAGAACTCAGAAGAGTTCAGAGTCTGAATTCATAGAACTCAATGTCTGAAATTAGATAAGTTCATAATCATAATTCGGAGTCAAACTACATGATAGTTCGTATCCATAATTCAGAGTGGAACATTATGAGAATTCGGCTAGAATTCGCAGTTGAAATTCATGATAGTTCATATACATAATTCAGATTGGAACTTCATGAGAGTTATTATCCATAGTTCGGAGTGGAACATCATGAGAGTTCATATCCAGAGTTTGGAGTGAAACATCATGAGTGTTCATATCTAGAATTCGGAGTGGAACTTCATGAGAGTTTGGGTCCATAATTCGGAGTGGAACATCATGAGAGTTCGTACCCAGAGTTCAGATCCTAAAAACATGATGATTCATATCTAAGTATTATTTGATTTCGAGGTTTTAGATATAAATCCAATTTTTATACTTAAGAAAAATAATGATATGAACAATGAAAACATAGTAGTGGTAAATTATTTTAAGAAGGAAATTTTTGTTATAGAAGTAAAATAAAAATTTTTATGTATAAGGTGTTTTTTATTTTCAAAACAAGAAGGAATAGAAAAATTCAAGAGGAAAACCTTATTTTCTCAACATGGGTGTGACCTGAAATCCCAATATGGTATCACCAAAAATTACATAATAATATTACTCATTGTATAACCAAATAATGATTTTAATTTTAAATAAAAAATCATGAAATAACAAAATAATATTTAAAACAAATCTTGCATTATATTTCAATTGATGGAAAATATTACCAAACAATGGATTAATAAAAATTTTATATAAAATAGATTATATAAATTCACAAGGAATTAGTAAAAAAGGTTACATAAAATATAATATATCAAGATAATCACAAATGAGAAACATTGTAATCTTTTAATAGGAATGACAATTAAACATCCATGATCAGGATTTCTCCTTTTGGGGCCTTGTATGGTCGATCTTGTAAATCTATGTTTTTTTGTTGGAGATCAGTGAATGTTGCTTAATTAGAATAATCATGGTTCATGAGACCATAGAATAGATTCATTTGACTCATTATATTATTTTGATGGTACATGGTTTGTATAATTTTTATACTTATCACTGTCAGAGACCATTGGAATTTTATGTTGGTGATCACATGTTCTTGAAATTTTAACCTTTGTAGGTTCATTAATGGATTGGGAAGAAATATAATATTGTTCCTTATTTTATAGGATCTTTTTAGGTTTTTGACAAAGTGGGTAAATTGTCTTACTATTTAGAACTTCTCCCCATATATGATGTCAATACTTAACCTGTTTCCGGTATCTCAGTTGGGAATATATCTTTCTGATCCCTATCATATTCTTTATTGGAGTAATCTTTAGGTTGAGTCTGATTTATCCACTAATGAGCATCCAATAGAGATAGTAGATTCTAAATCCAGAGTACTTTTTGGGAGGTTATACCATTGGATCATGTACTATGAAATCATGGTTCTGATACTCATTATAATTGGGCGGGAGAATCACTTATGGGAGATAATTGGACTAATCTTTTTGACATGGATTCTTATTAACATGACTTCTCAGTATAGAAAGTTTCTATGGTGGGGAGGATGTAACATTTGTTTCCAGTACTCTTCATCCATCTTTTTACAATTCATTTTTTCCTGTTTTGTGTAGCTTCAAGTAAAATTTAAAAAAATTTAAGGGAATTTAGGTTGTTCATGGTTGGAACATGGTTTTCCCCGACTGTGTGTCATGCGAGTGAAAATAATGAAAACCCAGGGAGTTAGAGTTTTCACGGATGGAATATAGTTTGACATACAATGTGCCCTCCTAGTAAAAAAACATTAACCCCATTGGAATATTGAATTATTACGACCATGGTTTGATAAACCATGTAGTCCAATATAGCTAACCGTGAGAATATATTTTAATTATTATAAAAATTGATAAAAAAAATTATAAACCCGGTTGTGGATCATCTCTCAACCCTGAATCAGGAGAATTCATTTTCACTGGTTAAGAGGGTTTTTAAGGACCCATTTGTCTGCCCCAAACCCTATCCAAGATGAATCAATGATAAGAGATCATTGTTCAATCATTTCCCAGTAGGAACCCTTTTCTCATTCCATCCATATCCCCTCCTCTCTCTTCTTTTGGGTTTGATAGATATCCATATTGTTGATGGGTATAATATCAATTATTTTATATCTCAAATCTAGGATTATTTCTCAGATCTCCATTGTTGACATTCATTGATGGAAAATCCCTTTGTAGAATTTGTATTATGTGATATCGTGATCTATAGTAGGTGGTTCCATCTATGTTTTTTCAATTTATTTAACTATAAATTTATTTACATAAATTAAATTCCAACCAATTAGATTATAAAAATACCCTTTCTTATCAAATTTTGGTTCGAATTTGTTTTTTTTTTGAAATTGGGGAGTAAACCCCCTATTTCAATTAATTTGGATGTGATTATAGAATTTCATGGAAAATGTGAATTTAAATTCGTGGAATCAAATTGTGGAATTTTTTTCTAAAATTGAATCAAATTTTTATTTGATAAAAATGGATAAATTTTTTTGGATTAGAATCTAATTGGTTTTATCCTACAAAAAGAAATAACTTGAATAAAGATAAATTTTTTGGTATTAAAGATAAATTGTCATATTGAAGTGTAAAATCGGTTAAGGCAGATTTGGGAATGGCTTGGTCGCGAAAGAGGATTCCTTTCTGTGGCCTCCAGTTCCACTTACTGCGATGGTCCTTTGAGGCGCACATGAACCGTGACTCGTCTTACACGGAAATTTGGATTCAATTTCCTGAACTTCCTCTGCCATTTCAGAATATTGGGTTATTGAGATCAATAGGAAACTCGATAGGGCATTTTTTATGCAGTGATCAAAGAACAACTTCCATGTCTCATCCCTTTTCGGCTAGAATTTTCATGGAAATGGACCTTGCAAGAGTGCCTCCAGAGCTTGTCTGGATTGTAGTTGAAGAAGAGTACAGGTACGCTCAATCAATAGTCTATGAATCCTGGATCTCATTCTGATCCTTTTGTCACAAGCAGGGCCATGATGAACATGGTTGTCGAAGGAGGTTCAGGGGTGGTGGAAGTTCTGATGTTCCAGCTGTACCAGCGGGTGTTCCCTCGGAAGGAGAAGTGGTCACCATGGTTGCCGAGAAAGGCAGTGATCAGTCTTCAACTGCAGGTAGGCCTCATGTTTGTCATGCTCCCTCTAAATCAGTTGGGGACATTGAGCCGATGGTTCAGGGGGTGCTGTCAGAGGTGGTAGATGTTCCATTGGTAGGAGTACAAGTGGAAGTGAATGAATCTAGGAGAAAGGAGACCATATCAGGGGCTATGGTGTCTACCCCTCCAGAGGTTTCTGGATCGACCAACTGGGTGAATGGTAATCATAATGATCTGAGCCTTGATGCTGCAATCAATATACAGGGCTGGGACATGGATGGGGTATGTAATCTCTAGTATATGGGTAGGGGACTTGAGCTTCAGCAGGGCTTGGGTGAGCCTGAGATGCCAGACCAGAACACCTCAACAAGTCTGATTAAGGTTGGGGTGGATGAGGCTATTCCTTGTTCCCCAAACCGTTTTGCTTTACTGGAAAATCCAGATGATGTAGTGGACCATGTTGGGGAAGATGAACCAATACCTTGCCATCAACAGAATGAAGGTGATATAACTAATTGTGGTATTTCCCATGGAATGATGGTTAGACAGTCTGGTGGTGGTGTGGTTGATTCGGAGGGAGTCAACATGGCTGCATCGGATCAGGTGATTGAGGGGGTTCCAACTCAGAAGCATAGTATGAGTTGTAAAAAGAGGAAGGGGAAAAAAGATTACTCCTTGCTTCCCCCTCCATTGGAGACCCGCTCTACGAAGAAACAACCGGTGACAATGTCCAATGTGGTGAATCAGGCTTTAATCAAGGGGAACATAAATGAAATGGAAATTTCTACTGGGAAGATATGGACTAGAAAGGAACCCATCCTTAGTTCCGAGGAGGATATGGTTGAGGAGTTTCTGTATGTTGACATTCCATAGGAAGAGGCTGACATGATGGGAAGGGTGGTAAGAGTGGAAGTCGATCACGAACAGGAAAAGTGGATTGACAAGCAAGACTTGATCTTAATAAGAGGCTTCAATGACAAGAAAATCAGAAAAGAGGAATATATCCGCACTTAGGACAAAATGGTGAACTATTTGGAAGATGTTATTGGAGAAGATCTCGGGGCTAAGGTATGGATAATACATTGGAATCTCTACAGGGAAGAAAGCAATAATAGGCTAAGGTTGTGTTTTGGTAACATTTCCTTTTCTTATAAGGCTTCGCCCCCGGTTTGACTTGGGAAGTGCAGTCGGGGATTCCTCATCGGGCTAGAGCACTCTACCATTTCCTTGGCAGGTCATTTGGGACATGGCTGATTCAGAGGGATGGCAACATAGGGAGGGACCATGATTGCATGGGATCGCTGAGTGCCCAGCTTAGGGATGGTGGTGTTGTTGTTGCGTGTATGTGGTAGTTCCTTCTATTTCTAGTGTTTTTTGGGTTTGTTTGGCTGTATTTTTGGACTTTTGGTTTCTCACATTTTCCACAAAATTGTTTTCTTAATAAAAAAAATAATTGTCAGTCGGTCAATATTTCATGGAATATATGTCATTTGGTACTTGGGTTGTTTGGCTTACTTTTTTATGGTATATAAATGTTGGTCTTTGGGGTTTTACACGGGTTTGATTTTTGGTTCTATTCTCCCATTAGAGTTTTCTTTTCTGTATTCTAAATTTTAATTATTTCATCAACTATTTTGATAGAAAACCCATTATAGAATTTTTTTTTATGATGCTAGTTTATATTTTCTAACCCAGTGGTATTGGGATTGAACTTCAGTCTATGTCAATGAGGTCTCAGGAATCAGGGTACCAGGGTATTCAGGCTGATTCATAACATACACTCCTCAATAATATAGTCACCATTCATTGATCTTTCCCATGGTTTCTCATCAATAATATTATCCAATAAGATCATATTTAATTCATCAAATATATTATTCGGTAAATTTTTACATTTTTAAATATTGTGACTGATTATTCCACAATATAAATTACATTATATCCTTAGTATTTCATTTATATTGGTATTCTTAAGAATTATTTGTTTATAAAATATCATTCGTACATAACCCAAGTCAAACTTACTGAGAGACATGTTATTATTTAAAATATAGGTATATTTCATCAACACAAATTTTCAATTACATGATATATGATTTTTATTCAAACATTGACATATTATTTAAAATATCAAGATCCTAATTCTCCAGCATTTCACAATACTAATAATAACCAACAAATATTATTTTTTATTATAAAAATAATTCTATCCATATTTCAAACATTACTATTTTATGAGATTTTATCATATGATTAATATTTTTTTATTAGTAATCTTCTCTTAATCATAAAAACACCATAAATTTAGTGGTGGGTCTATTATGAATTTTCCTCATCCATATTTTTTATTTTTATTTAAAATATCAATTTTACACGGAAAAATAATTATAATAATGGTACTTTTCTAGAGTGGATGGTGCCTTTGGTTTTGATCTATCGTTATGATTATAATGGGATAATCCATACTCTTATTAGGATAGGAATAAGAAATTTTAGTATAAATATCCTCTTAATATGTATGTATTCTAGTGAATCTTCTCTAATATTATAGTGAAGAATAAACTTGTGTCACTTCTATATTTTAAATTTAAACATCCATCAAAAGAACCTAATATAAAAGATATTTTTATCATACCCTACTAAAATCCATCTTTATTAAAATCCTTTTTTTTCATTACATTATTATAATGTTTTATGTTATCCTTTTATAAAAAATTACCCTGGTATATTCTATAATTGTATTTTATATTATGTTGATCACTTCTGAAATCAATGTCATATATTTGGTTTTACACTATTATATAATACTTTTTATCCATCTTTTTTTTATTTTAATTATTATTGGATTTAATTTTGAATATAATTCTCTATTTCGGAGTATAAATATATAGTCAGAAATGCAATTCTTTTATCTCATAAACGTTTCTTGAAATTTTGATACATTTAAATGTGCATTAATATAGTGTTTCTTATTTTATTTTCACGTATTCATCATGTCTAATGATCTTATCCTACTTGTTTTTAAAATTGACAAAAACTAAAAAAAATTTCGAACAGTTTTCATCAAAGAGGAAAAATATTTACAACATATATTATCACTATATTTTTTAAGGATGTGATCTTATCCACTTCCATTGTGTTTATATATGATAAGATATATTAGATACCACATCTCTATATAAAATCAGTAAATCTTAAGAAAATAATTTTTATCCATTTCTTCGGTAGAAGAATTAACCACCATATAACAATACCAAAACTACACTTCTAAATATGGTGTAAAAAATAATCATTTTATTCTTTTTCTTTTATACCAATAAATATGAACCAATTTTAACACTTTAATATATATAACATCAAACTAAAATATTTTATCACATACATATCTAAGGATTTCTATGTAATGTATTTTAGAGAATTGAAATAATCTCTTACATATTATCTCGGATATACAACAATTGGTTTATAAAAAACTAAATCATATCTAACTAATTCATTCCAATATTGTAACATTCACAGTAATAATGTACTAACAAATTATCCAAAAACTAAGGAAAATGAAACAAAATAAGTGTGACCTAAAATACTCAACAGGGTTAAACATAAGTATTAACAATTGAATTTAAAATGTGAGCATAATTTGATTGTAAGGTTATTATGACATAATCAAAATGCATGATCATAATGGAAAATAATATATACACATAAGATCCCAGATTATAAAACATGATACATGGAATAAAGATATAACATAATAGCATAGTCATATTATTTAGTTTTCATTCACCATGTAAAAAAACCCAATGAGAGGGATAAATTATATCTTTATGAAATTATAAATAAAAAATCCATGTAACTTGAAAAGTAATTTTATTGTAACCCTTAAAATCACTCATAAAAATGGTATAAACTATCCTGAAAATTCCAATTATTTCTTTGGGAAATCCTCTAACCTATTAACTCTATCATGTTACTCTTTTTATTAGAGAGATGTATCAAGATCACTGACCATCATGATCAATATTGGGTTCACCCATCATCATAAAAATCTTCTAATAATAATAATATAAGTATAACACATGATTTCGTTTATTATTCAACATAATAGTAACCATTTTTGTTTTATTTCTTGGTTTACCCATTGAAATGAATTATATTCCCTATAAATATCATCGAGAGAAATAATAAACCATAAATATAATGAATTATGATGGTATCAATAGAACATATTCCCTGTGGATCATATTTAAGATTATGTGTTACTATCATTTTTCAATATAAATACCATTAAATGAACATTAGAAGCTTATTGAGAAATATACCCTTTTCACTTTAAAAATAACATTCAAAAACAATAAAATTAAAAAATATTGTGAAAATGAACTTCAATGAAAATAACAATGCAATAATAAAAATTAATATTAAAATAAAATAATATTTATGAGAGTAGAAAAATATGATCATTTCATGAACATTAAAAATAAATATTCTTTTCATACTCTTGTAAAGATAGTTAGATCTGACACATGGAGAAAACGTTGAAAAATTCCATTTTAAAAACTTTTAAATGAAGGAAATGATATTTTAAAATAAATTTATGAAGTAATTTTTGTTAATAAAATAAAATTCATGAAATAATTTTAGAAAATTTTGTTTTTAAGGATAACAATTCTCGATCCAAAGTAAGATTTATGATTGGTATCAATTAAAAACAACTCTCTTGATGGTTCTTTAATAAATAAGGGAGAAATGGAATCTAAACATAAAACCTGCATTGATAACTATAGAATAAGAAAAAATACGTGTTTTTTAGGATAAGAGCATATTATTTCCCCACAAGAACCTTGTACATTAAAAATTTTGAAGAGAAAGGATATTGTAACATAAATTCCTTATAGATTTTGTAACTTTTGAATCAAATATAATTGAAAAAATAGTATTATATGGCTATATAAATCCCATTGATTTAATGAAATTTTATCCCAAAAAAATATATAATGAGGCATTAAGTACACTATTTAACATGAGTCATGGTACACAACATGAATCATTTCTCGTGAAAATGGGATGGACACAAAGAAAACCCTTTCCAAGTTCAAAACTTATGAAGTGATAATAATTCCACGATGTTATTATATAAAGATATTTAAATCCAATAAAACAAGTTTAAATATATAATAAAATAATTTTTATTTAAATTCACAACAACTACTTTTTAAAAAAATTGATAATAAACGTGAAGTATAACCAAATAAATGTAAATTGAGTTGAGAAACCCTTACCACAATGTAAATTTCATGTAGAATCCCCATGGTTGAATTATTTCGAATTGAAACATAAAATATCACAAATTAATAATAATTCATTTTAATAAAATTGAAATGGGATTTTTATATACATTATAAAATAAATCTGGTTAATAAAATTAAAATATTCTTTAATGAAAGTAAATTGAGATGAAATATTTAACCTAATGTATCAACCTATTGTGTATGTCCATTAACATCCATATAAAAATATTTTATCCATTATTTACTTTCATTATGACCACTTATAGATCTAATACCTTATAATTAAACCATTTACATCATTTTCTTAATGAAATATTTAATTACTTAATTCTTTATTCCACTTCAGGTGTTTTGATGATTATTGTTA
Organism: Viscum album; assembly: GCA_963277665.1. Lineage (NCBI taxonomy): Eukaryota > Viridiplantae > Streptophyta > Magnoliopsida > Santalales > Viscaceae > Viscum > Viscum album. The sequence goes on from OY728133.1 coordinate 1,911,832,928, forward strand.
TACAATTTTAAAATAACGTTGGTATACTAATCGTGGTCATAATGTTAAATATTTATCCATATTAATAATAATAATATTTTAATAATTATATATTATTTACATTAAATATTTATTTTAAACAAACAATAAAATAAATTTTTCACAAAATAATTATGTTACAATAAAAAAGATAGTAAGTTGTATGTGGGCATGAGTAACATTTTAATTTTTTTAAGAGAATAATGTTATTAAGGTAAGTATTATTTTACATTTTTATACTGATGATTATATCATAAATACTATATTCTTTTTTTAAATACACTTATATATACTATCTATGGGATGTGGTGAAGAAAAAACAATTGTAACTCTTCATAGAGGTCTTAGTCCACATATAGGCGTGAACAATATTATCATTTTAAAATGGGTGGAATGGAAAGAAAATATATGAATATTTTATAACCATTATTATAATAATGTATTTAATATCATATATATATATAATTTATCATTATAACAAAACATGATATGTAGTGATGGAAAATGATTTATATCGGTTCAGAAGGAGGCAGTTTTTCTTACACACAAACGAAGGTTTCATTTACCATTTAATAGAATATAATATAGATATTGGTAAATTTACGAACACAATAACAACTCAGTATAATATTTATAATATTTTTATTATTTTATTATTTTTATAAAATATGATTGATGTATAAGAATAACTAATACAAAAATATTAGCTTAAAATTTATTCTTCCCATTCAGAAAACCTCCTATAATGTAAAAGTTAATCCCTCAAAAATTGTAGTTCATGCTAAATTAAGGCTTATAGAACAGGGGGATATATTTTATGAATTTATTTTGGTGGTTTTCTGATGTTCCAAATGGCTCATTATGTTTGGATAAAAGATAATAGGGGGTGTCCTATTATAAGTCATATAGAAGACACACTGAAGTTTTTAAAATGATTAAAATATTGTAATGTCTTAATCAATGAAAAGTGTCCCAAAATGAACGATTTACTAATATGATATGATATTGGTTCTAAATATTGTTATAAAATTGTTTTTATACTTTTTTTTAGGGTTTTTAAACCCTTGTCGTTTTATTTTATCCCCTCAATAAACCTTCTTTAACCTTAACTGAGGAAACATGTCTTCAATTATTTTACAATTAATTATAACAAAAAATTATTTTTTCATTATTTATATTATAAATTATTATAATTAAAAAATAAATCTATTTTATAAAATTTAATTCATTTAATTTATATAATTTAATTTAATATTGAACCCACAAAATGTGACAAAAAAAAGTTTTCCCAATCAAAATTCCTTTTAAATTGAAAAATGTTGTTATAATAATTTATTTTATACTTTACACTCAAATAAAATTTATTTTAATATTTTTAGTCAAAGTTAACTGTGTAAATTTTAACACTAATCAAATAATAGAGTATTAATTTTTAAAGAGTAGAAAATAAATGTTATTTTTTAGTAAAAAACAACATTTTTCACAATTCAATTAAAAAACATACTCAAAAATTTCAAGAAGAATAATCCTAAGATGATTTCAAAATTTTGATTTATAAAACCATCCCATTTTTAAAAATTTATTTTTAAATGTTTATGAAAATAATTATAATATACTCTGAAATAAATAAATTAAATCATTTTTTAAGAAAACATATTTTTATTGTACAAAATGACTTTACCAAAAAAAGGTAGTTCTTATTTTATTAGTATTTATCAATACATTTATTTATTATTAAAATTACATATATTTCCTAATTTGGTTACATCTATTCATAAGCACAAATTAAATGGATTTGTTATTACATTCAACATTAAAGAAAAATATTGTGTGATTTGTTTAATCAAAGTGGTGTGTGTTGCATACACTATTAGAAATAATTTTCCCTTAAAAGAATTAAAATGCAACCTTCTCCCCCACCCCTTAGTAAATTGTTTCATAACAATTTGAAATTGATCGTGGTAATCAGTGGCTTGAAATTTGAAAATACCTTAATTGAAAATATACACCATTAAAAGGATTAATAAATGTTCCTCTTGAAAAGAGGGAAAGGGAAATATATAGGTCAACTAGAATAACAAATAAATAAGTTTTATATAGGATAAAAGTAGTGGAATGTGAAAATATTAATATGGAGGAAATAATTAATTTCCAAACAATGATGGAAAGTGATAGATAATATTAATCATAACAACTTGAATTTACATTATAATGTCATTTACCATAAAACTATAAACAAATGTGATGGAAAAACCATTAATTCATCAGAATTAATGGTAATAATATAAGGTTATTTTTAATACTTTTTTCTATTATTAGGGAATTCCATTACTCTCTAGAATAAGAAGATAAGTAAATATAATTACCATGTAAGTAGAATTTCATCCTTTAAAAAATTCCTCCATAATATTATCTTTTTCATTAAATTATGAGTATTCAAAATTATATATTCATACACAAAGTAATAAAGAAAATTTTACAGGATCACATAATTCAGAAAAATATAACAAGTTATTCCTCTTATCATTATATATCAAAAAAAATAAAATTGTTATCACAAGGTAAGATAATATATAAAATTTATAAACCATCAAATATAGAAGTAGTATATTAATCAATAAAATATAAAAATAACCCCAAAAATATGAATAAAAACATTCCACAAATAAATAAATTTATATCCCATGTAAAATCAACATCCTTAGTGTTAAATAAGGTTTTAGCCTAAAAGTTTTTCTCAAACATTTTTATTTTATGTTCCAATAAAATGTAATCATGCTCTTTTGAAATAATCCTTCACATTAAACATAATATTTAAACATAACTAAACCAAATAAAACATCAACCTATATATCCTTAATCACATTAAAATCCCATCACTCAAAACCTCAAAAGGGGTGTTAATGGCTAAAATTTTGATAAACCTTAAACATATAAACCCGTGTTAGTATCAATAACTATTAAGTTAACCTCACATGAAAACAACCTCATAACCAAATTTATCTAATTTATACCTATGATTCTTACTAAAATAGCCCATAACTGTAACACCCCGAGCTTCCACGATACGCTTCTCATTCAATAATGCAATAACTTGCATTGTACGCAACTTCAAGTTCTAACAGACCACGACTAATCAAAGTAGCAGTTATGAATAGATATAACCACTTTTTAAAATTATAGAAATTTTATATTTCAAAATGGACTTCATTTTTTATTCGTAATATCGAAATTATCCTAAGTTGAATTTTTTGTAATTGTTTGAGAACATCCATTTTTTAAAATAGTGAAAAATACTTAAAACAACTTTTTTGATCAAAATAATTTATAGTGATAATTTATACTATTGAGTGGTTTTAAAGTATAATTAGAATATATTTTTATCATTTTATCCAATGGTGTTCATTAGAATTAATTTCACTTTGAAATTGGACATAAACAATTGTCAATCTTTTGATATATATTGTTCCTTAAAAACACGCTATTTGTTGTGACAGTGGGAATTAATTATGAAATTAATTAATTCAACTTATATGTTTGGAATTTTGTAAAATATACATCATTTTTGAATTCAGAATATCAATTATAGCTTAGGGTGAAATTTTGGCATTGTTCTGAAAGACTTCAATTTTTGATGAATAGTGAAACCACTAAGTGGTGGTTAAAAAACTGATTTTTTGTTTAAAGGAAACATTACCACTTCTGTGATTTTATTTTCAAAAATCAGACATACATGGTTGTCATTAGGAAGTAAAATGTGGTTCAATTGGATTAAAATAATTTTTTGGTGAATAGTAACTTTTAAGTTTAATTAATCGTTATTAAAGGTAATTAGTGAAATTTAAGGTAAAAATGATATTATAAAAATATGAAAATACCATTACACTTGTCCTACCCCTATTGGATGAGTCATGGCCGACCAAGACAACCCATGGGTCAACTTGGGGACCCCATGGAGCCACATTGGTAGGAAAAGGACATAAATAACTTTTTATTTAATGTTAAAATAAAAAGGGCACAAACAAGAGTTGTTTTACTAAAACAATTTTTAAATGGGGTAATACAAGTCATATGTTTGACTATAAATATTAATTTGAAAGCTAAAAATATTTACTACATCATGATATTTTTGTATAATTTTTAGACATTAAATAAATTAAATTATTTATGATACCATGATGATGTAGCGATTACCTCATTAATTAATGATTTAAATAAAATGAAAGGATAATGTAACATCTAAGGCTTAAACTTGTCAAAAACCTATTTGATGAGGAGATTTCGAACCCTTATCATCTTATCCTCGAATTATATAAGTGTGGGACCTTTGGAATCCGAAAAGAATTGTATAATAATGTAACATTTCTTTACATTCCAAGAGTGCCCCTCCTCTCCTCTTATAAAAGGCCCCCACCACTACCACCTTACTCACACTTTCAAAGCCTTTTGTATCGGCCGAACTCTGCCCAAATAATCTCCCAACTTCCCTCCCTTACTCCTAGAAGCCTCACTTTGGGCATAATTCTTCCCAAGGAAGCCTTTGGCTCAAATCAAAAAGAGTTACCCGGTTTTTAGTTAATGTCTTCTCTAATGTTGTTTTGTTTTATTTAGCTTCTACAACCCCTTACACTATTATTATTCATTTATTTTGTAAAAAAACCAGTATCCTAAATATAAAAGGATGTTTTTATAAGAATTATTTGAGCTACACTTACACACACTTAAATCTAATGGTAAAAGAACATACTGTTTCTGTGGATGGCGAATTTCTGCCTCAAAAAACGATGATTGTTCAATATTCTTTTAACACCTCTAATGGTGGCCATTTTGATGACACTATCTTCATATATGATATATATATTATGTTTATGTTTTCCTTATGCTTATTTTTTCATTTATGGAATACCTTTATTGTTTCCATTATGGGTAAACGCGATATTTTCATTTTAGGAAGTGCGGACTACCGCCCCCTCAAAGTGATTTGAATCGTTAATGCCATATGTGGGATGTATAAAGGATGGAGTAAATGATATTATATATGATATTATACTTTAATTATAATATAACTTTATATCATTATGATTTCATTCCATTAAATATGAAATAGAAATGAAAGTAGCGTTCATGCATACGTACGGCTTACCGTCTCCATGAACGGTGCATTTCATTTCTTACCTCTAAATGTCATTTAATATTATGATGAATGTATATACTGGATATATATGAGATATATGATATCTATATCATGAATATAATTCTGGATATAATGGATATTTCACCACATGAACAACTTGTAATTATAAGAAGTCTATTTTTGACTCAACTACCAAAGATCGACAAAACGACCGTTATTAACTTAAATAATTACATAATGTTCATAACATGGTTATAAGTGATATTAAAGGAATAAGAAACTTGAAAAGGTTCTTAAGAAACTATAAATTAACTCTAGTTTATTATTCAGGAGGTTAAAGAATGGTCGAGTCAAGACAGGACGCAAGGTAAGGGAACTTCTTAACCCAATTTCCATTCTTTGGGTTAATCTCCTACATTCAAATTACGTCATGATATTATTATGTCATATCTTGTATTTGTACTTTCATTATGTGTAATTATAGTGAATACACATAATATATCTATTTTATTTTAAAAATGATATTTGTAAGGACTTCGTCTCAATCTCCTTTCATTGAGGCATATTTGGTTTTATACACAACTTTATTTTATACAGTGTATAAACCCCTTTGACTTTTACGTTTATTCAAAAAGAATCTTTTTTATACGAAGTTTTTTACTAAAAGACAAAATGGAATGTTTTTATAGCCGTACGTATGCAGCGACAACGACATCTCTACCGCCGTGACCATTATTTTAGTTTCGGCTTCCTCTACAAGCCATAACTTTTTTTAATGAAAAATAAATACACAGTTTTAACTTTCTTTTATTTTGGTATTGAATATGGTTTTGAAAGTGTTTTTATTATATCAAAGTGTTGTATTAATATCTTTTGATTGAAATGTGGAAATTTTATGTTTCCTTTATGCGTGTTTTATGTGATACGATTATGTTATGGTTTATGATATGTTTAAACCTATTCATATGAGGAATGCATTGGACTTAATAAGTGACGGGTGGAGCCCACTACAGCTCCTCGATGCATCGGTAGGTCTCATGAGACAAAATAGTGTCTTGGCACGAGGCCTTGACAAAATATTATTTGTGGTCTTGGCACGAGGCCTTGACTACGTGGTTATGATAGTCTGGAATTATGCATTCCATCATTATGAAAGTGGTTTTTGATATTGCATTTGATTATTCCACTAGTAGAATATCCATGCGAGTAAGTAAATGGCATTATTGAATTTATTTTTTCCATATTATGCTGAAGTTAAAGTTTAAAAGGCATTTGTTTTAGTTATACATTGCCTTAAATGTTAATGTTTATTTACGAAAGCTTCTGCAATATTGTTATCCTTACTGAGCATCTGAGCTCACCCCTTTCAATATTTTAATATTTTCCAGGATGTGAAGAAGTATTTTATGAATGACCTGCAGGGATCGTCCGAAGAGGATAGAAGTGTGGACTATGGAGACTTTGTTATTGTAGATTTTCACTTTATGATGTAATGTAACATTTATGAATGTATCTAGTGCTTCTAAGGCTACTAAACTAATCGGTCTTTCGAGACTTGATCTTTTGTGATCATGCCAATGTTACGAAGTAATTCACCGACTCTGGGTAACTGGGGTCGGGGCGTTACAGTTGGTATCAGAGGCATTTTAGTACTAACCTTGGAAGCTAGATTTTGATAAACTCTGATTAGAGTACATAGCCCAAAGATAGACATTGAGGATTAGTATAGAAGAACTTCCTAGAATTTTGGTACTGTAGAGATGTTGTGAGTTTTCTGAGCAATACATCCCTGCCTGGATATGAGCAAGTAGAGGCGACTTTGGAATAGATTTACCTAGGGGTAAAACCCGAAAACACCTCTTTGAGCTAGACTCGAACGGGAACTGGTGTACGACAATGGGCCTTGCTGCACTCTTGGTTACGACACTCCTGGGGGATATGCTTAGGATAATTCTGATTTTCTTTAAAAACCACTATGAAGGGTTATGAATATATACTTCCTCAAAGAAAACATTTTTATGGATTATATTCATAAATAGTTCAATTTATGTTAAGTATTTTACAAGTATGGAATTATGTATTTTGATTCATAAACTAATCTATTTTATGCCATTGTTTAGAAACGGCGCCTAGTGGAAGGAATGGAAATCGTATCAATGCACGCACTCCGTGTAGGGATTTCCCTCCTGCTCAAGATAATTATTGTGGATCTGGAGATTCAACTGGTGCTGATCAACTTATTACCATACTAGGACAACTCACTCAGGTTATGAATAATAACCTTACTCGTTTGGAGCACCCTAATCTGCAATGTGGAGGATCAATGTTAGACCGCTTCATGAGGAAACAACCGCCAACATTTAATGGGGGTACAAATCCATTAGTAGTTGAGCAACGGATAAACTCCTTAGAGAAAATTTTCTACACCTTGGGGTGTAGCGAATGGGAGAATGATATCATGGCAGTTTACCGCCTCACTGGAGATGCCGATCAATGGTGGTAATTGATTCAAAATACAAAGGAAGATGAAGAAGTATCAAGTATGGAATGGAGAGAGTTCAAAGATCTTTTCTTAGACAAATACTTTCTTCATGACCATCAAGAAGATATTGAAAGGCAATTTCTGAGTCTGAGGCAGAAGGAGGATGAGAATGTCGCAAAGTATGAGGATAACTTTACAAGGTTAGCGAGGCATGCTGCAGATTATATACATAACCCAAAAAGTAATATTGATCGTTTCTTTGATTGGTTAAAACAATTTCTCCTTCAAGCATTAGTCTCACAAACCTTCTCATCATATGAAGATATTGTCTCGTGTGCTATCAAGATGGAAAAGGAATTCTCTAAGTCTTATGACAACAAAGTAAAGCAAGAGAAGAAGAGAACGGTGGAACAAGAGACAGATAAAGGGAAAAAGGGAAAGAAGGATTTTCCATTATGTGATAATTGTGGGAAGAATCACCCTGGTACTTTCCTAAAAGAAATGGGAGTTTGTTACAAATGTGGAGAAAAAGGTCACCAGGCTCGTGATTGCAAGGGAAAGAAAGAGGCTATCAATGTTGAATGCTACAATTGTAGAGAAATGGGGAATTATGAAAATAAATGTCCTAAGCGTCAGGGAAACATACCTCATAAAAGGACAAGGGATCAAGGACAATCTTATGTTGTTACTACAGTTGAAGTGGAATAATTAATGTATTGGTGCTTTTGGACTCAAGTATTATATTCTGGTTATAAGAATAATGTGATATATATAAAGATTGTACTACAGTACGTGCTATTTTCATTAGGGTATTAATATGATGAAGGTAATCATATTTTCAGTATGTGACAATAAGGAAAACCTTACTTTGTTTGGGGAATATAATGTTGCAATTGATTTTGGAATTTAAGGACATTTTAGAGAAAGTCTGGATGGAGGTATTTTGGATAACTATAAAGGTTGGAATGGATTAAGTTGATCTTTGGATAGTATTGTTAAAACATTTCTGAAGATTATTTTTGGAATATTATAATACTATAGTTTTAGGAAAAGGACAACATGCAGGGTGGGGCATAACCCGTCGCGTCGGACAAAGCTGCAGGAATCGAACCCACAACCATAGTGCGACAGGCCTTTATTAACTACCACTAGCCTACAAGAAGTCCCTGGTTATTACAAAATAGTGTTACTAATATAAATGGTATGTGTTAATATTTGTAACCTTATACAATTAGGATAAATAGAATATTTTTGAGTTCTATTACCTTTTAGAGTGAAAGATGGGTTTGTGGTAAAAATTTATTAAAGAATGAAAGTCTACATGACAAGTATGAATATTCCCTTAAGTTCTTAGTAAATCTCCTAAATAAATTCCTTAACTTTATAAAAGGTAACTTAAAACAAAAACAATTATGGTTAACTTTTCCAATTGGGGATTCAATGACTGTTTAACCAATCACAAGTATGTGATTTTCTTATGGTTAACTTTCTCCTAATCCTGATTTCTACAACTCTCCATCAGACCTTGATGGTTTGTTTCTCCTCCATATCCATATTTTCATATAATCCTAGTATGGGCAATCTCGAGTGACCTTTGTACTTATCTTTCTTTCTTTTAATATTATATTTTTATTAACCTTATTTCCGATGTGGGTTTTCCACAAAGGTATTTTCTATTTTCAACCTTTTATTTTCAAAGAAAAATTTCAAATTGCGAGGACACAATTTATTGAAGGAGGGGAGAATGTAACACCCCGAGCTTCCATGATACACTTCTCATTCAATAATGCAATAGCTTGCATTGTACGCAACTTCGAGTTCTAACACACCGCGACTAATCAAAGTAGTCATTATGAATAGTAATACCCACTTTTTACAATTATAGAAATTTTATATTTCAAAATGGACTTCATTTTTGTATTCGTAATATCGAAATTATCCTATGTTGAATTTTTTGAAATTTTCTGAGAACTTCCATTTTGTTATGAATAGTGAAAAATACTTAAAACAACTTTTTTGATAAAAATAATTTACAGTGATAAATTATACTATTGAGTGGTTTTAAAGTATAATTGGAATATATTTTTACCATTTTATCCAATGGTGTTCATTAGAATTAATTTTGCTTTGAAATTGGACATAAACAGTTGTCAATCTTTTGATATATATTGTTTCTTAAAAACACGCTATTTGTTGTGACAGCGGGAATTAATTATGAAATTAATTAATGCAACTTATATGTTTGGAATTTTGTAAAATAGACATCATTTTTGAATTTGGAATATCAATTATAGCTTAGGGAGAAATTTTGGCATTGTTCAGAAAAACGTCAATTTTTGATGAATAGTGAAACCACTAAGTGGTGGTTAAAAAACTAATTTTTAGTTTAAATAAAACATTACCACTTCTGTGACTTGATTTTCAAAAATCTGACATACATGGTTGTAATTATAAAGTAAAATGTGGTTCAATGGGATTAAAATAATTTTTTCGTGAATAGTTACTTTTAAGTTTAATTAATCGCGATTAAAGGTAATTAGTGAAATTTAAGGAAAAAATGATATTATAAAAATATGAAAATACCTTTACACTTGTCATACCCCTAGTGGATGAGTCATGGCCGAACCATACAACCCATGGGTCAACTTGGGGACCCCATGGAGCCACTTTGGTAGGAAAAGGACATAAATAACTTTTTATTTAATGTTAAAATAAAAAGGGCACAAACAAGAGTTGTTTTACTAAAACAATTTTTAAATGGGGTTATACAAGTCATATGTTTGACTATAAATATTATTTAGAAAGCTAAAAAGATTTATTACATCATTATATTTGATTTATAATTTTTAGTCATTAAATAAGTTAAATTATCTATGACACCATGATGATGCAGCAATTACCTCATTAATTAACGATTTAAATAAAATGAAAGGATAATGTAAAATCTAAGGCTTACACTTGTAAAAAAACCTATTGAATAAGGAGATTTATAACCCTTATCACCTTATCCTTGAATTATATAAGTGTGGGACCTTTGTAATCCGAAAATCATTGTATAATAATGTAACATTTCCTTACTTTCCAAGAGTGCCCCTCCTCTCCTCTTATAAAAGGCCCCCACCACTACCACCTTACTCGCACTTTAAAAGCCTTTTGTCTCGGCCAACCTCTGCCAAAATGCTCTCCCAACTTCCCTACCTTGCTCCTAGAAGCCTCACATTGGGCATAATTCTTCCCAAGGAAGCCTTTGGCTCAAATCAAAAAGAGTTACCCGATTTTTTGGTAATGTCTTCTCTAATGTTGTTTTGTTTTATTTAGCTTCTCCAACCCCTTAAACTATTTTTATTCATTTATTTTGTAACAACACCAGTATCCAAAATATAATAGGATGTTTTTATACGAATTATTTGAGCTACACTTACACACACTTACATCTAATGGTTAAAGAACATACTGTTTCTGTGGATGGCGAATTTCTGCCTCACGAAACGATGATTGTTCAATATTCTTTTAACACCTCTAATGGTGGCCATTTTGATGACACTATCTTAATATATGATATATATATTAGGTTTATTTTTTCCTTATACTTCTTTATTTTTCATTTATGGAATACCATTATTGTTTCCATTATGGGTAAACGCGATATTTTCATTTTTGGAAGTGCGCACTACCGCCCCCTCAAAGTGATTTGAATCGTTAATGTCATATGTGGGATGTATAAAGGATGGAGTAAATGATATTATATATGATATTATACTGGAATTATAATATACCATTATATAATTATGATTTAATTCCATTAAATATGAAATAGAAATGAAAGTAGCGTTCATGCGTACGTACGACTTACCGTCTCCATGAACGGTGCATTTCATTTTGTACCTCTAAATGTCATGTAATTTTATGAATGAATGTATATACTGGATATATATGATATATATGAAATCTATATCATGAATATAATTCTGGATATAATGGATATTTCACCACATGAACAAACTGTAATTATAAGAAGTCTATTTTTGACTCAAGTACCAAAGATCGACAAAACGACCGTTATTAACTTAAATAATTACATAATGTTCATAACATAGTTATAAGTGATATTAAAGGAATAAGAAACTTGAAAAAGTTCTTAAGAAACTATAAATTAACTCTAGTTTATTATTTAGGAGCTTAAAGAACGGTCGAGTCAAGACAGGACGCAAGGTAAGGGAACTTCTTAACCCAATTTCCATTCATTGGATTAATCTCCTACTTTCAAATTACGTCATGATATTATTATGTCATATCTTGTATTTATACTTTATTTATGTGTAATTATATTGAATACACATAATATATCTATTTTATTTTAAAAATATTCTTTGTAAGGACTTCGTCTCAATCTCCTTTCATTGAGGCATATTTGGTTTATACACAACTTTCTTTTATACGGTGTATAAACCCATTTGACTTTTAAATTTATTCAAAAGGAATCTTTTTTATACGAAGAGTTTTACTAAACGACAAAAAGGAATGTTTTTATTGCCGTATGTATGCGTCGATAACAACATCTCCGCCTCCGTGACCATTATTTGAGTTTCGGCTTCCTCTACAAGCCATAACTTTTTTTTAATGAAAAATAAATACAATGTTTTAACTTTCTTTTATTTTGGTATTGAAAATGGTTTTGAAGGTGTTTTTATTATATCGATGTGTTGTATTGATATCTTGTGATTGAAATGTGGAAATTTTATGTTTCCTTTATGCATGTTTTATGTGATACAATTATGTTATGGTTTATGATATGTTTAAACCTATTCATATGAGGAATGCATTGGACTTAATAAGTGACGGGTGGAGCTCGCTACAGCTCCTCGATGCATCGGTAGGTATCATGAGACAAACTAGTGTCTTGGCGCGAGGCCTTGACAAAATCTTATTTGTGGTCTTGGCACGAGGCCTTGACTACGTGGTTATGATAGTCTGGAATTATACATTCCATCATTATGAAAGTGGTTATTGATATTGCATGTGATTATTCCACTAGTAGAATATCCATGCGAGTAAGTAAATGGCATTATTTAATTTATTTTTTCCATATTATGCTGAAGTTAAAGTTTAAAAGGCTTTTTTTTTAGTTATACATTGCCTTAAATGTTAATGTTTATTTATGAAATCTTCCGCAATATTGTTATCCTTACTGCGCATCTGAGCTCACCCCTTTCAAGGTTCTAATATTTTCCAAGATGTGAAGAAGTATTTTATGAATGACCTGTAGGGATCGTCCGAAGAGGATAGAAGTGTGGACTATGGAGAATTTGTTATTTTAGTTTTTCACTTTATGATGTAATGTAACATTTATTAATGTATCTAGTGTTTCCAAGGCTACTAAACTAATCGGTCTTTTGAGACTTGATCTTTTGTGATCATGACAATGTTACGAAGTAATGCACCGACTCTGGGTAACTGGGGTCGTGGCGTTACAATAACCCAAAAATTTGAATCCTATTATAAATCATATTATTTATGTTTTGTGACTTGATACCAATAAAAGAGACCAAATTCTAACCCTTCCAAAAAAAATTGCATCAAACTGAAATATTGGATCACTAACGTACCTAAATACATTTTAGGTTTTGAGTTTTATAGAATTAAGATAAAATATTAAATAAGAACATGTATAAATAGAAAATTGGATTATAAATATCTACATCATCAAAAACATAGTTCTTCACATCTTATTACCTCCTTAGGAAAAACATTCTTAATTCCATTCTTAACATCCAAAGGAAAATGAAATATATATAGGGTGGCCAAAACTTCTCAGTAAGGGTTAACATAAGAATTAATAATTGATTGTCACTAGTGATGATAAGATAAGAAAAATGGTGTGATTAAATAATCCATATTCATGTTCATAAAATAAGATAATTCTTACCCATCAATATTTGGATAATAAAAAATGGGTCACAGAGTAAATATTTAACATAAGACAAGATTCGTATTTTTCAACAATAATTAAACCTGTGAAAAAAATACATAGTTAAAGGATCTATTATATCCTTATAGAATCAAGAAGAAAACAAATAGGTAACATGTATCAATAATTTCATATCACTCTTATAGTAACTCTTTAAAATAGAATAACATACCCACTAAATTGAAATAATCTCTTTGAGGAATCTTATAACTGGTTAACTCCATACCTTAACCTAATGCATTTGATAGGAATATCTAGATCACTTATCATTATCATCTATATAAGAAAAAACATCCATAATAAATAACATCCATGAACCACTAAATAAATATAACACGATAAATCCTTCATTTTTAAAAACTACAGTAACAATTGTTATTTCAGATGTTAATTTCCTATTGAAAAGAAATTGGTTCCATTAAACTCTATTTAAAATATTCATAATTAAACCAATAAAATAATAAATATGGTATAATTATAACATATCTCTAGTGTTTAAAAAGTTAAATTATGTTTTATGTTAATTGGTTAATATAAATACTATCAAAAGATAATTAAATTAATTCTTATGGAAAATACCCTTTTCACATTGAAGATAAATTTAAAAAACATAAAATACTCAAAATAATATAAAAACACATAACATTTGAAACAAAACAAGAAATTTATAATTTATGATTCAAATAAAATAATAATCATAATAGTTGGAAAATTCATTTTCTTCATAAACATTAAAAATAAGAATTATTTTCAAAATTTTATAAAGAGAGTCAAACATGTCCAATAAGAAAAATGTAAATAAATTCCATATAAAAACCATTTAGAAGAAGGTCAATGATTATGTAAAATAACATTATAAAATAATTTATATTTTTTATTTTATATTATTTTTATCATTTTAGAGAAAAAAATTATTTGGAGGTAATGTGTTAGTAATCTAAATGAATATATAACATTAGTATCACTTATGAAAAAATTTCTTGATGTCTCCTTACTAAATAAGGGATGAAATGGGAAATAAATGTTTAAATTGCATTAATATCCATAGAATAAGAAAATATATTTGGTTCATTATAATAAGGGTATATGACTTCAAATAAAAGCACCTTGATCATAAATAGTAATGATATAAAAAAAGATTGTAATATAATGGATTTACTAAATTTCTAGCTTTTAAAAAACAAATCATTGAAAAAAAGTGTGACATGGATCTATATATCCCAAAAATTTCATGAATTGTAATTTAAAAATTATTTCATGAGGTATTGATAAGTGAAAAAAATAAAAGGTGTTATAATACATGAATCTTATCTCAAGAAGATGAGATATCGACAAAAATACTTTCAAAGATGATAACTATTAAAGTGATAATTATTCCATGAAGTTATTATGAGGATACATTTAAATCAAAATATTATAATTTTAAATACATAA
This sequence comes from Viscum album, assembly GCA_963277665.1. Lineage (NCBI taxonomy): Eukaryota > Viridiplantae > Streptophyta > Magnoliopsida > Santalales > Viscaceae > Viscum > Viscum album. The sequence continues at coordinate 1,911,847,964 of OY728133.1, forward strand.
TAAAAAAATATAGAGATAAATTTACATATAATAATTTCAAAATAATGTAAATGATGAAGTCGTATAACCCAATTAATGGAAATTGAGTTAAGAAAACACTTACCATGTAGAATATTATAGTTCAAATACCCTTAAATGATATAATTTTAAAATAACAGTGAAATACAATGAATAATGATGTCTTAATGATATTATATTAATAATGGATGGAATATACAATTTATAAAATAAATTATGTGCATAACATTAAAATAATCCTCTATGAAATGAAATTGAGATGAAATCCATTACCTAGAGAATAGAATTTCTATGTATGTCCTTTAACAACTATTTAATAAAATATTACCAATTATTTACCATTAAGATATTCGTCCCTATGTTTAATGAATTATAATTAAACTATTTTTTGATATATTTTAATATGTTATTTAATCATTAAATCAGTTGTATCAACTTTGGGTGTTTTGAGAATGTCCAGTTCATAATTTCAAAATAAAATTAGAATGTTGATAGTGCCCAAATAGCCAATTAATACATCATATATATAATAATATTTATTAAATAATTATCATTTTTATACATTGATTATAAATTATTACTCAACCATGAAATATGGTTATGAAAAATCAATTTCAATATAATCATGGAAATAGTATGCCATGCAAGTGTGTGAGTAGCGTTTTATGTTTTCAAAGAGAATGAGGGAAAGAATTTTTGTATTATTTTATCATTAAATAATGATTATTATATAACATATTTCATATTCAATCTTTAAATACACGTATATGTATATATAATCTATGTGATGTGGTGATGAAAGAATAATCACATTTCTTCCTGGGAATGGTAATCCACACATACAGAGGAATAATGTTATCATTTTCCAATGGATTGAAAGAAAAAAAAATATGATATATTTTATTTGAATAATTATAATTACTTCATTAATTTCATATATTTATATATTGAGTCCATAATTATAACCATCTATGATAGGTGGTGGTGGAAAAAAATTACATCGGTTTTTGAAGTAGTAGTTTTTTGTGCACAAAATGATGTGTTAATTTCCCATTTTATGGAAGAGGGGATTTAATATTGGTCATTATATTAACAAAATTAAATCAAATTATTTTTAATATACTGATTTTATTTATTTCATCATGGGTGAGTAATATTTTTAAGATGTAAAAGACAAAATAAAACTAAAACATCCAGTTATTGTACCAATTCTGCAGACAACATCTGTTGATTTACACCATAAGTCCTTTGAGTCTTGAATTCCACTAGATCAAGGAATGATATAATGTATAGAGGTAATTAGGAAGGTATTTTTTTATAGGATTTTCCGATAAAAATTCTATTTATGTGTGTGTGAGAGAGGATATGAGGTGTCCACTTACAAGTGTGGGAGGGGAGAAACATAGAATCTATAAAAATATTAAAATATATTTTTTCATACTAATGAATAATGGAACCAAAATGAACTATTTATTAATACTAGAGTGTATAGGGTATAAATATATCCATAAAGATTTATCTATATTTTTATTTCATTTAAACCCTTAACTCATTATATAAAGCATGGTAAAACTATTTTAATCATAAATTTCGTAAAATATTGTTATTATTGCTATTATTCATTATGAAAAAAAATTATATAGTAATTTTTAAATAATATTTATTATGATTATTATTAATTTTATATCCATATTATCATTTTAAATTCATAATTATTTCAATATTTTATTTAAAATAATCAAGAGAAACATGATGAAGAAATATTTTTCCAGAAAAATTCTCTTTCTAGTTTAAAAATGTGTTTATATCATATTTATGTATAATATTTTTTCAAATAAAATTTACTTTTATTTTTTCAATATAAATAAACAAATAAAATTTTAAAAATAAGAAAAAGTATAACATCATTTTGTAAATACATGAAAATAAAATGTGCATTTCAATAAAAATTAGTATTTATATTATTTATTGAAAAATAAAATATTTCATAAATTTATAAATAGGTAATACTAAGATAATTTTAAAACGAATGTTTAAAAAATAATATTTTTTTTACTGAATAAAATTGATAAAATTTATCGAATTTAATTATAATAATCAATCAGAAAAAAATGAAAATAATTTTTGAAAAACAATATTTCTTAATAATAAAATGAATTTTTTTTAAAAATGATTCCTTGTTTCCCAATAATTAATTAATAAATATTTATTTATTAGGAATAATATATATTTCCTAATTATTTCACATCTATTCAATCCCACCAATTTAAAATCTTATTTATAACAACCATATTTAAATAATTATATTTCATGATTCATTTCAGCTCAATCATGCTTATCAAACACAATCATAATTTTTTTTTAAAAATCAGGTTGTTACACACAAGTTCCTATTTTCCAAATAAAAATATAAATTAACAAGGTTAAATTCATCTGGAGGCTAATTTCTATTCTTCATTGCATAAAATTAATTCATGGTTCATATTTTTCTTCATCTTTTTCTTCTTGTTATTCATGTTCTTATGAGAAATAAAATTCTTATCAATAGTTCAAAAATATTTTATACGTTTTTATTTATTATTCCTTTGGAAGATAAATTCATAACTTCAAATGATTTAAATATTTTATACTATAGAGAATTTAAATAGAGGAAGAACCATGGCATTTATAAAATTTATTTTCCCAGTATGATTTTGGAAACCAAACAAAGAGGTGTTTCAATCAATATTGTGGCTTTTTTAATTTTATATCATTAATTATTACTTCTTATTCTATTCATAGAATGTACCTCAATTTGTCTTCCCATTATTTTTAATACAATTAAAAATAAAAAAGAAATGAACAATAAGGAAGATAGTAATTTTATAGTTTTGTTATCTTCCAATGTGGATTCCCACATCCCCAATGTACGGTGGTTGGTATCCCACCAATTTAAATATTCTCTTTTATTCTTGATAATGCATAGATTAAGTGACACTAGAACAATATCAATTTTTATTATATCATTTTACATGAAAATAATTGACATATTGATATATATCATACCTTAAAACTAAATTTTTTTTCTGAATTTAGATATTAAATATATAATATACTTATTTTAAAACATTTTTAACATACCCCATGATTATTATTCTCACATGTTACACTTTTAAACACATCCAAACTTATACTATTCTTTATAACTGAGGTAATAGAAACAAAATGAAGGGGGATTAGATGCTTTGTAAGAAAAAATATAAGAGATAAAAAATGAATATCCTATCTGGGAATAATAGGACGATGGGTCCACGATATCATTATCAAGGTTCATAAACATGACATAAAGAAATCATAATGAATACATCAAATAACATTAAATATTTTCTCATTACAAAATTATTTTGACATAATTTGGAAAATTATATAGAAAAATGTGGAAATGTAAGAATATAATTAAGATATATGGATAAGAAGATAGTTATGAGGTATAACATAGATATGTTTTAAAAGAATAATCATAGAAAATTATAACATTTTGTGGATGCCCAATATATCCCATGAATTTACTTTTGAGAAAACCTAACCATGACTATTCATTTAATTATGAGAAAATCTCAAATTTTTTCCATTTTTAGTTGTGAGAAAACCAAATAATCGATTCACATTAGGTTATGAAAAAATACAATGATTTATTTGAATTATGTAGTGTACCAACCCATTAATATTGATACATTAGGGTTTCAAAAAATCAATTGTGGTAATGAATTATGTTATTAGAAATATGAATTATCACAACACATTATATCATGAGATATAAAACATTACATAATGTTTTAAGGGAAAATAATTTTTCCAAATATCTAATTAAATAATATTATACATATTTGTTATATATATATTTTTAAACAGTAAAACTTCCTTCACACATTAATTAACCCATGCTAAAAAATGGATTTCATGAAAACATCCATAATACATAATCATTTTAGATACTGAGAAATAAATTAGATTTTATCATTATATAACATACCTAATTATTTTTAATAATTATTAATTTATGTTAAAATGGATGAACGAATTATTTTATCAAATCATTGGGAAATTAGTTTGGAAAAATAATAAGAAATATCCTATACTTTTAAAAAAATAATTTTAATGAAATTAAATTATCCAATAATGAAAACATTAAAAACATAAGAAAACCATGAAGTCGTATATAGGATATTTTTTAATGGAAACTGATAATGTTTGTTGAAAAAATAATTCCCAAAATATACATTGGAAAATGATATTTCTTTTATTCATTTGTAAAGACAGTCAATATAATTAATAATGAACCATGTGAAAAACATTTAAATGATTCCTTTCAATATTTTGAAAAATAAATCAATTATTTTTTTATTGGTGCATATAAAAAATTTATTTATTTAAAATAAAACTCATATAACAATATAATGAATATGGGTATGCATCAAAATTATTCTCTACCAAAAATAAATGATATGTTAGACTATACATTAAAAATTCCCTTCAATTAAATAGTGAAAAAACTGAAGGTGACATGGTGTGGATATATATATATATATATATAATGGATAAATAATTAAAGTATAAAAACTAAATTTTCTTTTATAGATAAGGATAATAAATTTGAACAAAATCAAATTAAAATATAAACAGTCACCAAAAATGATTTTGGTAAAAAAACCCTTGCCTTTAATTTTTTACATCAACAAAATCACTTCATCCACCATAATAAAAAAATATAATCATATTAATAAATTATTTTAGATCTATATTCTTGTCTATTTACTATTATAAAATTCAATTATAATCATTCAATACAAATATATTAGATATCTATTGTTTATTTTTGTCATCATATGTTTGTAATTCAGGTTTTTTTTATACATGTTTCATAATAGATATGTCGGTCCATGTTAATTGAAAATGTGTTCACCATTACTAAATTATTCAATGTAGTGGATCATTGTGTTACACTGATTTATTTAGTCCCATATTTATTTCGATGAAGGTACGGGTATGGTTTATAAGAATATAATCAATGAAAAACCTATTTCCAATAATTTTCCTATAACCATGTGTCAATATATAATGATCATCCATTTTCATTTTACCATTATTGAAAAATATTCAAGACATATATTACTCCATAATATCATATATTATTAAAGTAAGTATCTTGATACTTATTCCGGTTCAGAACAGTTTGGTAGGTATATCATCATTCATTTACATTTATTATAAAATCCTCGTACCCACTTTCAAGTACTTGGATCCCATTATTACAAAAATAATCTTTTTGGATTTTATCTAGGTTTATTTGTTGACATTTTGTTTTTTTAGAGATTTTACGGATACTACATAATTAGTGAATGACTAGAGAAATATTTTTGCTTCAACTAACTAATTCAAGCACATTATGTTTGAGTCATAGAGGAGGGAGTACAGTTAAGTGTACGATTTGTAGTAACTGTGTATCCTACACCGTAAACTATAAAGCTTGATATAGTTGGAAAATTCAAATTTGTCATGTCATTTTTCAATTAGTGTGAACAAATCATGAATCTTGTCTAGTAGGCTAAAAGTGGTCACATGATTTTTCAAACAATTCAAAAAAAATCGTGGAATGTGAATTAATTATTCTAAATTTTAATTTCAATAATTGATACTCACAAATATTTCCTAAAAATTCTCTTGTTTGAATAGGATTTCGTTCAAAAAGTCTCCTCTTGTAGATTTTAGAGATTTCATGCCTCTCTATGAACATTCTCTTGAAAACTAAGTGTGTTTCATCTAGATTTTAAATGCAATGATAATCTTTCCTATTTTTATTCTTTTTTCTTTTATATCGAAATATAATTTTCTAAAAAAATAATAGATAAAGGTTTATTATTCCTTATGTATGTTTTTAGGATTGATTTATTTGGTTTCTTATAGATCATTCAGGGTTTAGATATTTTATTTCTATATCTCCATTGGTTATTGTGTAATATTCTGGAATCATTATAGAATGTTGTTTATTTATCCCTCACAATATTCTAATGAAGATTAATTAGGGATTATTTTTCATAATTTTTCGTTAATGAATTATTTATTTATTGATTATATCACTTCAATACCAATTTAATGACATTTTTTTGGGTGTCCATCAAGATATTGGATGAGGTAGGATTTTTTTATGTAATATCATTCAATTGCTATAATTTTTTTTCAAGATTTGTAATGGATTTATAAATGATTTTAAAATATTTATTTGTAATCCTTGATTGATTTTTTGAAAATGGAATATGTGTGTTGACCCTATTTTGTCAAAAATTCTTAATTAAATTGATGATTTCGAGAAAATAGATTTGAAAGGAATGGGTAATTTCATGATAGATTTTGATGTTGATTTTTGAGAAAAGAAGGAAACTAATGTTTTATGATTTTGAAATGACATGATCTTTTTTAAAATGCATGAGTTATAATTAAACCCATTTGATTTTGGTTTTGGTAATGATATGGAATCTTATATAAACATTAACATGGGTATGATTGGAAATGATTGATTTAAATGAAAATATATCCCACCAATTGATTAATTTCCTTGAAGAACATGAGAGCTTGGGTTGTAATATGGTATGAAAGCATGTTAATCATGTATTATCTCTAACTGTAAATGGTTGATAGTGAAAATTATAAAAAAAAACTGTGATAAGGGTTGGAATTTAATTTTTTGGGTGTTCTCATATTCCTCAAAGGTTTGATATCTAGGGATGTGTCACACCTTGAACCGTATTTCATTGTCATGTGTGATAATCATGTTCTTCCATTCAATGTTTGTAGATTTTATTATGTTAGGTATTGGAAAAGGGAAATCATGTGTTTGAGATGGTGGGTTTTCATGGTTAGAAGGACCCTGAGAGTTGTTGGTGACATTGGATTATGTGATCCACTTGATACAAGGAGATATGGGTTTGATATCCTGATGGTTTTATGTGATGAATTCAATTGATGTACCCTTTTTGTTGTAGAATCTATCTATATGTATTAATTTTCTCTAGAGTAGTGTTTTTCATACAAATTTTTTATTTATTTCAATATACTACTCTGTCATGATGAGATATTCAATTAGAAAAAATACTCCCTCTTGATTGTATTTGATGTCCATGTACTAGTTTTCATCCCATTAGGATCAAGAATTCCCTTCAAGGCATTTAATTATTGATTTTGGTATCATTTCAGTGGGTAATTATCATTGTTTATGGATAAAATGGTATAATTTGGTGGGAATATCTGTCACTTTATTATTTCAATATGATGTTTTTGATGTCATTATTGATGGGAGATAAAATTATCAACACTTAATGGGTATGTCATGATTTAATTCCTAGCCCACACTCATCATAATGAGACTTATGTTACCTTGTGACATTGGGAAATAGGTCTTTGAGGTGTTATTTAATCGAATTCTAGAGTCCTCTAAAACATTGGTATGATATTTTTGTTTCCATGTAATGTTTGGACAGATATAATTGATATTCACATGTCTTTTTATTGGAGTTTTCTTATTATATATTCATTTTGTGTAGTACCATGCCCCTGGGAAGGCTCACGATAAATTTTCTAGAGGGAGCTATTGAAGAACCATGGTGATTGACACTCCGGTCAACTAGAACCATGATGAGGTTGTAGTATGTGTGGTCCAATATCTTGTAAAAGGAGTTGTACCTACCCGTACTCAAGCTCTAGAGGTTCTACCTTAGACTGACAATATAAGAGATCATGCTTAGGATTTTCCTTAGTAGAAACCACTGTCATTGAAAATTAGTAATGTTTTTTTATAATCATATGTTTGGTTGAATAACATAGAAAAACACATTGATTTCTTTGAAATGTTTTATTATGTTAAGGTAAAGTGTGTTATTTTCACACTTCCGGGGGAATAGTAGGAGACAGTTAGATTTTTTAGGTCTATAAAAGAATAATATAATATTGGAGTGGAAATATTTTAAGTATTTTTTTATAGAAAATGTGATGTATGGATTTATTAATATTAGGAAATTCTATGGTGTTTCTTGACCTACCTCAAGGTGATTGGATAGTGACATTTTATTCCATCAATTTTTCAAAACCTAATAATTATCACCAGAGGTAGTGTCGAATGAGATACTAATGGACAAAGGGTTTCAAATGGGTTTTAAATTATATATCCAAAATAATTTTTTATGTTGAATATAATTATTTATATTGACATTATAGTCATAAAAGTGATGGATAAAAATAACAGGAATAGTAGTTCACGGTGTATAGTAGTTCCTCCATCCCCTACTAATGGTTTTGGTGGTTCCTTTAATAGAAAGAGTAAGAGGAATGTGCCTCACTGTGAAAATAGTTATATTGTTCCTAGATATAATACATTCTCTAAATCATCTATAATATCATTTAAATTATCACTATCTTGATTAAAATGTGGACAATTTATGCACTTAAAGCATATATGGTTGAAGGTACTTATTATCAATATATCATATTGATTTTCTGGTCACATTCATAGTTTATACAATGTTTTCACTAGTCTAAATTGTGGTATAAATGTGTGAATACCCAGGGGATTTTTAGCACAATAAAACTATTAAATAATAATGTTGTCTCATCCATTGGAATTTGGAATGAAGCATCATCACACAGCTGATGAGTCTCTACTGTGAGTTGATATAGGTCATATAACACTAAGAGGCTGTGTTACAATGTTTTCATCCTTAGGGAATACTTTGTTTGATATTGGTCCAACTCATAATATAATATATACCAACATTTTTTACATCTTGAATCTTCGAATGGATTTTATTCCTATGATGATATAAATTGCTACACATATTAGGATAAGGAGATAACAATGTCCATGATTCCCTTTTTATGCATTATATTTATCATAGATCGTGTTTGTTTTGGGATTTTTGGTTCCTTATATGAATAATCTTGATTTCAGTCTCATTATAGATTGGTTGGTGAAGCATAAAACTTATATTTATGGTTATATTTGGTGGATCTCTTTTACTACCCCAGGTGGGGAGTTTTACGTTTTTTAGGGAGAATTAGACCCTAGGTCAAGTCGAGCTAAACCTCCTATTATATAGTTGAATAGATTTATATCGTTGTATTATTTTATAAATATAAAATCAATATTCATTTGGATATCTTCCCATAGTAGTTTTTGAGTTTCCTAATGTTTTTGCATTACATTTTTCTAATTTTCAACTGGTCAACGAGGTGTTGTTCTTTAATGATATTATGTGGAGTACTCATACTGTAACTATTCCTTCCTACCATATAGCACCATATGAATTGAAGGATATAAATTATCAAATAGAAGAATTAATGTCTAAAATATCCATTCAACCTTGTGTGTCTCTATGGGAAACACTATTGTTTCATTCGAAGAATGATTATGGAATCTTTCTATTGTGTTTTGACCATCAAAATCGAAATCTGGTTATTTTCATGGATAAGTACCCATTATTATAGATTGATGTTTTGTTTGATCAGCTGAAAGTGGATAAGTAGTTATCAAATATTGATATATTGTTTTGTTATCACCAATATAGGATCAAGGACTCTGGTATCCCAATGTCTTCTTTAAGGAAAATTTAAGGACATTTCATGTATCTTTTCAGGAAAATTGTTAAGAAAATTTATGCTTAAATGTTTATATAATTAATGAGTAGTATTTTTCAAAAAAAACACAAATCTTCCATGGTGGTATTAATGGATGAAATATTGTTTTACACTCTAACTGAGGTGGATCACATGCATCACTTGAGAGAAGATATTGAAATCTTGAAGAATCATCACCTTTATTTCATACTATAAAACTTTTCGTTATGTCTTCATGAAGTGAATTTATTTGGGAATGTGGTATTGGAAAATGGAATCTCAATTAATCAAAAAATGATGAAATTTTTTATGTATTGGTAATAACTATGGAATGTATTTGTGATTCAAATCATGTTAGGGTACCTGGGTTTTTTTACATGTTTTTAAAAGATTTACTAGTGTTGGAATCTTCATGGACTATACCCACTCGTAAGGGAGTGATTTTTAATTTGGATATAAAATTCCCATTAAAATTTTATGAATTGAAATCTAATTTTAATTAACTCCAGTTTTTAGTTGCCCATATGATTTAAAGATTGTTTTTATCATTCATGGTGGATTAAGTTCTCGTTTGGGTTTCATTCTCATGAATGGTGGTCACATGATGGATTTTGATTTTCATAAACTACAACATCATTCGAAGAGTTATCCCAGACAATGTTACTAACCCAAATAAATGATGCATGATCTTAAGAGTTTCTAGAATAACATTTGTATAGAATGTTTTATCATCTTCTCTAATCAGAAAAGCAAGAGTTATAACTTTTTGAAAAGATATTTGAATCTCAGTTAAAAGATATGGGAGGGGTATCTATGTAATATCACAGGTAAATAGAGAGTGATAAATTCTCATATTTAATAATATTTGTGAATTAACTAAAAATTTTACTTTAATGGGGATGCTATGTATGATAGAATACCCGAAACATAACAACTGGTTTCTTTGAAATCTTATGTCGAACACAATGTTGAGTCATACAGAAAAATAATATAATATTATTTTAAATGGTATTTAACGCCTAAACATTGTGTTGGAAGAAATAAATAGAACTAACTACAATATGATTATATAAGTTTGTTAAATTATTTTTCATTTATCCAATAAAATTTGGAGGCTTAAAATGTGAAAGAATCTAATTTTAAGCATAAATACTCTAATATTCTTTAAAAGGTATATTTATCGCTTTTTTTATGGTAAACCATCACTAAATATAGTTTTGATCACTTTTATATGTTATATTTTAGAAAATTAAATTAATATTTAGAATCAATACATCAGAATTTACTTTGGGTAAATTTTTTAATTTTTCGGATAAAATTCATTTTTTTAATGAATAGGGAAAAATACTATATTTGAATTCATTACTGCCTTTTAATATAATTTCTCTATATGGATAGATTATCTTTTTAATTGGTTTTGAAGTTTATTTAGATAATATTTCTACCATTTAATCCAATTTTGGTCATTAGAGGTAATTTTCCAATGAAATTGGACATTAACAATTTCCAATCTTCTGATAGTTATTATTTCTTAAAAACACTCATTCTATTTTGACAACGGGAATTAGATTCAAATTAATTAATTAAACTTATATTTTTTGAATTTGGTAAAATAGGAATCATTTTTTAATTCATAATATCAAATATATCTTAGGCATAATTTTTTGTTTTTTCTGAAAACATTCAATTTTTTATGAATAGTGAAAACGATGAGTAGCAGTTAAAAAATCGGCATTTTCATTTAAATGAAATTTTAATGCTTCTGTTAATTGAATTTCGAAAATATGACATACATGGTTTTTTTTAGTAAGTTAAATGTGGTGAATCAAGATGAATATATTTTTTGGTGAATAGTAACTGTTGACTTTTATTTACCGTGATTAAAGTAAAATAGGGTAAGTCAAGGTAAACATAATCTTCAAATAATATTAAATTACCCAAACAAGTGTCCTATTTCTATTGAATGATACATTTCTGACCGTGGGAATCCTTATGTCGATTTTGGAACCCCAGGAGCCACATAATAGTGATAATGACACTTTATATTAATTAATTTAATATAATGAAAAAAATGATATAAACATATATTTTTCAGTAAATCAATTTTTACATAGAGTTATATATGTTATATCTTTGACTATAAATATTAATTTTAAATATAAAAATATTTCATACATCATCGTATTTTTTTTATAATTTTTAGACTTCAAATAAATAATATTACTTATGACACAATAGTGATTTAGTGTTTACCTCATTAATGAATTATTAAGATAAATAAGATTATAAATATTAACAAAAAATCCAAAACTTGTCCAATTATTATTAGTTGATTTAATTTCCAACAAAATTTTTCTTATCTTTGACTTTATTTAGTTTTGGACCTTTAGAAACCAAGAATCATTATATTATAAAATAATATTTTCAAACATTCCTAAAGATCCCCTCCTACCCCTTATAAAAATTCGTCACCTCTAACCTGTTACTCACACCTCTCAAACCCCTTGGCTTGTCTAAAAATTTCCCAATTAAGATCCCTATATCCCTCGCTTCCACCTAGAGAACATACCTTAGGCAGAAGGCACTTCAAGAAATCATTTTGGTTCAATCCAAAGGGAGTTACCCGATATAAAGGTAACATCTTATCTTAAGTTCTTTTCATTAATTTTACTTCTCCAAACCCCTAAAATATTTTTATTCCATTTAAAAAAATAAATATCATCAATATACTAGGTTTTTTTATGATAATTATTCAAACTACACTTACACACACCTACATCTAATTGGTAATGAACATACTATTACTTTGGACGGTGAACTACTGCCTCACGAAACGATAACTGTAAAATCATCTCCCACCACCCCTTATGGTGTCCATTATAAGAGAACTATATTTATATGTGATATATATTACCTTTCTATTGTCTATATGCTTCTTTTTTTCATTTATATCATAACATTATGGTTTCTATAATGGGTAAACGCGATAATTTCATTTTAGTAAGTGTTGACTACAGCCCCATCAAAGTTATATGACTCATTCATGCCATATGTGGAACGTATAAAGGATGGAGTTTCTGAAATTCTATATGATATTATACTGTTATTATGACATACTTATGTATCATTAATTTTTCATTCCATTAAATACAAAATAGAAATGATAGTAGTGTTCATGTGTATGCACGGCTAACCATCTCCATGAAATATACATTTCATTTCATATCTCCAAATGTTATGTATTATTATAAATAGATATATATACTGGATATATATGATATATATGATATCTAAATCATGGATAACATTCTGGAGTTAATGACCTTTTGAAAACATGAACAACTTTTAATTATAAGAAGGTCATTTTGACTCAAGTACCAAATATCGGCAAAAAAACTATTATTAACTTAAATGATTACATAATGTTTATGACATGGTAATATGTAATATAACTGGAATAATAAACTTGAAAAATGTTCTTAAGGATGTAGAAATTATCTTTATTTTATTATTTAGTAAATTAAATAACGAACATGTCATGTCGAATACGAGGTAAGGGACTTCGTCTTAATCTCCATTCATTGAGGAATATTTTCTTTTATATACGACATTATTTTATACGATGTATAAACACCTTTTCATTTAACATCATTCAAAGGGAATATTTTTATTTGAGGAATTTTATGAAACGTCAAAAAATAATGGTCATTTTTAATGTATGTGGTGACAACTACCTTTTCTGACATCACAAGTATTATTTGATCTATGGTTTCCTTAACAAGAAATAATATTTTTAAAAGGAATATAAATACAATATACTCTTTTACATATTTTGGTATTGAAAATGATTTTGATAATGAATTTTCTATGTCAATATATTTAAATAATGTGGAAATGTTATCTTTAATTTATGTTTGTTTTTTGTGTTATGAATATGTTATGGTTCTTGTGAAATTTTTACGTATATGGGTGGTTCCATGATAAACCTAGGCTAGGTGAGCCCGAGATAGCTCCCCAATAACTTCGGAAACATGATAGAGGTAAACGTTAATGTTTATCCTATGATATTTAGGGAATATACTGTGATGGGTATTCAAAATGTAACTCCCTATGTTTCTGTGAAAGCTACAACATAAGTATGTTATGGATGGCACAAGTTAGCTTTAGGATTTTTATTACTATGTTTTATTCATAACTCGTATGATTTCAGGAAGAATGTTAAAAAGCTTATGTTTTGATGTACTAATTTATTCTTTCTATTTTATAACCCTTACTGAGTTTTTTTTCTCACCCCATGTTTTGAAATGATTTTCATAGGATATAATGAGGAATAGGGTCAAGGATGTGATCACAGAAAAGTCAAGCAGCCTAAAACATGGAACTAGATATGACTAATTCTTTCAAGATTTTTTATTTTATTAAAAAATGGAAATTTATTAGAAGTTCCTACATTGTAATTTTAGAGATGTAATGTTACATTTATGGCCTAATATTCAAAAACACTAAACCTAATAAGATCTTCAATTTGAATTATCAATTTAATTCAAGATTATGTAATGTTTTAATGCTATGTTCTTATAGTTAGTATTATAGGCCTATTTAGACAACTTTTGGAGTTATAATATTGTAAAATGAATGTTAATAAATTAATTTATGGTAATATTAAAATGATATTTAATTTATAGATTACCATGTTTCTTCGCCTAAGATTTTTTTGGTTTAAAAATGGGTTTCCGCAGAGGAAATAGGGAAGCTAAGATGGGACGACATCAGGGGGAGGACAACCTTCCAAACCAGCAACCTGAGATTGTCAAAATCAGAACTGAATATTATGTAGTAGTGATGGAACATTTGACTCAAGCTATAAAAGTTGTTTCTATACATGAACATGATCATCCATATCAACCATAGAGGAACATGTCAGTAGCGGAGAATTTCATAAGGAAACATCACCAATCATTTTGAGGATCATATGACCATGTTCTAGCTTCAGGGTGGATTTAAGCACTAGAGAAGACTTTTTATGTCATGGGTTTTTCAGAACATCAAAAGGATAGTCTCCCTATCTACCATTTTTAAGGTGAAGCTAATCAGTGGTGGTTGATGGTAAAAAAATATCACTGCTAGTGAGGAGTTTAATGCTTTTGATTAGGATGAATTTAAAGGTATGTTTCTTGATAAATATTTTCCTATGGTGGTTTGTCTTAGGATGGAAACAAATTCCTAGAACTGAGGAAGTAGTATGACTCATTGTCTACTTATGAAGCATATATCACTCGACTTGCAAGGTATTCTCCAAAATTCATACGAGGTATTGATTGTAAAATCAATCATTTTTATCTGCATTAAAGAAAACATATCGAAATTATTTAGCTTATATTGAGTTTAAATGTTATGAAAAACAAGTTCTATGTGTGGAGAAGTTGGAAACGGAGTTTTCGGATGATCTTATGTTCTTTGAAAAACAACCGAATAAGAGGTTGAGGTGGCAGACCAAAGGGGAGAGCTGTTCAAAAAAGTCTGATGGTAAGAATGTTATGTCCATATATTGTGAAAATTGTGGTAAAAATAATGATGGGGAATGTCTTTGGAATTCTGTTAAGTGCTACTGATGCGGTAAAATGAGGCATAAGGCTCTTAATTTCACTGAAAAATGTTAGAGTAATGGTAAGAAAAAATCTGATTTACAATCCGTAAATTGTTTTAAGTGAAATGAAATGGTTCATTATGCAAATGAGTTTCAAATGAAGAACTCAATTGAGGGAGATAATCCAGACAACAAGTTGAAAGGGGTGGTGAAATCCATTGAATCTACATTAGAAGATGTTGGTTCATCAAATGAAGTAGTATCATGCACACTGTTTGTTTGTTCATATTGTGCCAATGTAAAGTTTTTTTTAGGGTCTACACATTCGTTCATTTTGGAGACATTTTCTAGTAAATTGGAAATTCAATCTCAATATATGAATCCTGAAATTATGGTTAAATAACCTTGGGAAATGTTAAGACATAAAAAATTATAAGAACTTTCATGTTGTTATGTGCAGGAAGAATCTAGTAGAAAGCCTTATTGTTTATCCTCTGGTAGGGTTTGTTGTTATTTTGTGTATAGATTGAATTTCATTTTATCATGCAAAGATTAATTGTAGTGCTAAAGAGTTTTATTTTCAAAAATATGTTCAGTTTGTGTACAATAATGAGTCCTTACATTTGGTAACATATCAGGAAGCTGAGAAACTAGAAAAAGATGGAAATTAATGTTACCTTACACAAATTATGTAAAATAAAGGAACTCTTCAGATTAATGATGTGCTAGTGATAAATATGTACTTTGATGTTTTCCTGATGAGTTCCCAAGTATTATACCTGATCGAGAAGTTGAACATATTATTGACTTAGTTCATCATGCTAATAAACTTTCAAAACCCCCTTATTGAATAGCTCAAATTGAACTTTTATATACAAAGAAGCAATTGCAAGAGTTATTTGATAAAGGATTCATTCAACCTAGAACATCACCATTAGGTGATCCTGCCTTGTTTGTTAGAAAAAATACGGTTAAATGATACTTTTCATTGATTATATAACATTGAATAACATCATTTTTCAGAAGATATATTCTTTGCCCCATATCGATGATTTGTTTGATCAGCTCCAGGGAGCTCAGTATTTTTCAAGATTGATTTGAGGTTGGGGTACCATCAGTTGAATGTCATGGACGTAGAATTTACAAAGACCGTGTTTTGTAATAGATATGGCCATTATGAATTTTTATTTATGCCTTTTGGGTTAACCAATTCACCTGTTGTATTCATGGATCTTATGAATTAAATTTGCTGTGAGTTCATAGATAAGTTTGTGGTCTTTTTCATTGCGGATATTTTGGTTTATTCCAAATGTAAATTGGACCATGAATTTTATTTAAGTGTTTTATTTCAAACCATAATAAAACAATATGGTAAATTCATAAAGTGTGAGTTTTGGTGACAAAAAATTTCATTCCTTTGTCAGATTGTTTTGAAAAATTGCATAGCTATTTATCCTACTAAAACAAAAGTTGTTTAAGAATGTCCAAGACCCACAAAATATAACTGACATCCATAGATTTAATGGTTCAGCAGGTTTTTACCAGAGGGTTTTTGAAACTCTTTCATGGCTATCTAGCAGACTGACTAAGTTAACTCAAAAAAATGTTAATTTCATTTGGACTAAAGAATGTGATGATTGTTATCAAGAATTGAAAAGAAGATTGGGGAATTCTTCAATTTTGGAATTAACTTCCAAAAATGGTGAGTTTGTTATCTACAGTGATTCTTATTTGAAAGGACTTGGTTGTGTCCTTATGCAGAATGATTGGGTCATTTCTTATACATCACGTTAGTTGAAACCTCATAAGTTAAATTACTCTACACATGATTTGGAATTAGCTGATGTTGTTTTTACTTTTAAATTTTGAAGGCATCATTTGTATGGTCTAAAGTGTAAAATATATACTGATCAAAAAAGATTGATGTATATATTATCTTAGAAATAATTAAACATGAGATATAGAAGATGGGTAGAATTAATGAAGGATTTTGATTGCACAATTCATTACCATCCAAGAAAGGGAAATAAAGTGGCTGATACTTTGAGATGAAACTGAAATGAAACATTATCCTTGTTTCATTCGGAACAAGATACTTTGATTAAATACTTGATGGAGATTATTATAGAAGTTGTTGGTTCATGAAACTAATCTATTTTTTTATGGTGTCATTGAAATCATCTCTATTAGACAGAACTAAGAAAGTGCAGAAGGAAGACAATGAGTTGTAGAAAAAGGTAGTGATGGATTAGAAGATTAAGTTACCTAATTTTAACATTGATAATGATTGTATTTTGATATTTGTAAAGAGATTATGTGTTCCTTGTGATTCAAAGTTGAAGAAAGAGTTATTATGTGATGCTTTTTGATCTATGTTTTCAGTTTATCCTGGTAGTACTAAGATATACAGAGATCTTTGAGAGTATTACTGGTGGTATGAAAAGAAAATAGATATTATTGATTTTAAGTGAAGTGTTTGACTTTTCAATAGGTTAAAGTAGAGCGGTAGTTTCAAAATGGGATGCTTCATGTTCTACCTGTGCAAGAGTGTAAATATAAAAATATATCAATGGACTTCATTGTGGGATTAGCAAAGACATCTTGAGGTAATAATGAAATATGGGTTTTGGTTGATCTATTGACTAAATTTGCTCATTTCATTCCTATTAAAGATACTCTATCTCTAGATCAACATTCTTAGTTTTATATTAAACAGATAGATAGGTTTAATGGATTTCACCTCTCCATTCAATCTGATCATGATCCCTTGTTTACTTCTTACTTTTGGAAAGGCCTTCAGAAGTTTTTGGGTACTGAGTTAAATTTTATTATAGCTTTCCATCCTTAATAAGATGAGTAGTTAGAATGAAAAATTCAGACCTTAGAGGATATTCTACATGATTTTTCACTGGATTACATGGGAATTTGGGACCAACATCTTTCTTTGGTTGAATTTTCTTATAATAATAGTTTCCATTCTATTATACAGATGGATCTGTTTGAGGAATTATATGGGAAGTAGTGTCGATCTCCATCTTTTTTGGATGAAGTTGGTGAAAAGAATCATATGGGACATGAATTGGTATAAGAGTTGGCAGAAAAAAATCTGTTGATTTAGAAGAACATGAGAATATCTCAGAGTAGGCAGAAAAGTTATGCAGATAACATAAATAATGACCTTTATTTTGAGATAGTTGATCATGAATTTCTCATAGTTTCTCTAGGGAAAAGTGTGATGCGGTTTGGTATGAAGGGACAGTTGAGTCTGAGGTTCATCGAACCTTATAAAATCCTAGAGAAAGTTGGATCAGTTGCGTACATAGTGGAATTACTTCATTATTTTTTCCAGGTACATAATGTTTTCATGTTTTAATATTTGAGAAAGTATATGTTGGATCAATCTCATGTTTTGAGTCCAAAGGTAGTTCAGTTGGAAGATATTCTCTTTTATTAGGAACAACCAGTCCAGATTCTTGACCAAAGAGAGAAAAGTGTTCAGAATAAGTTAACCAATCAGGTAAAATTTTTGTGTAAAAACCATATGGTTGAAGATGCAATGTGGGAATCTGAAAATGTTATGAGTTATAAATGCCCCCATTTATTTGATAAGTGAATAAAATTACGATAATGAAATTTCTAAAATGGGGGAAGGATGTAAAATTCCACTTAAATAAAGAATAATACATTTTAATATTTATTAGTATTTGTGACAAAAAAATTAACTTTACATTGAAAGGGATTCTATGTTTGATGTCATACTTGATACACAAAAATGGGTTTCATTGAAATCATATGTTGCACACAACGTTGAGTCATATTGAAAAATAATAATATAATACTATTTTAAATAGTAGTTGATGCCAAGCCGTTGTGTTGGCAGGAATGAATAGAACAAACTAAAATATGATTATACATGTTAGTTAAATGTGTTTTCATTTATCCAATAAAATTTATAGGCTTAAAATGTGAATGAAACTAATTTTAAGCAAAAATATTCTAATATTCGTTATAAGGTCGATTTACCACCTTTTGAGGGAGAACCATCATTAAATATAGTTTTTGACACATTTATATGTTCTATTTGAAAAAATAAAATTATTATATAGAATCAAGACATCAAAATTTATGTTGGGTAATTTTTTGTTATTTTTCTGATAAAATTCATTTTTTAATGAATAGTTAAAAATACTGTATTTTAATTCAAAACATCCTTTATATAATTATCTTATATGGTTAGATGATATTTTTATATTTTTTTTAAAAGTGTAATTATATTATATTTTTACCATTTAATACATTGTTGTTCATTAGTTGTTATTTCACTTTGAAATTGGACAAAAAACAAGTTTCAATCTTTTGATAGTTATTATTTCTTAAAAACACGCTTATTGTTTTGATAACGGGAATTAAATGTAAATTAATTACTTAACCTTATATTTTTTAATTTGGTAAAATATACCTCATTTTTGAATTTTGAATATCAAATATAAAATAGGATGAATGTCTGGTATTTTTCTCAAAACCATCAATTGTTGATGGATAGTGAAAATGCTGAGTAGATGTTATAAAACTGACTATTTCATTTAAATGAAATTTTACCACTTATGTGAACTAAATTTCATAAATTCAAAATGCATGGTTGTTATTAGTAAGTAAATTTGGTTCAATAATATGGAAATAATTTTTGTAGAATGGTAATTTTTGACAATTATTTACAGTGGTTAAAGGTTAATAGTGTAATTCAAGGTAAAAATAATATTATAATAATATTAAAGTACCTTAAAATGGGTTTTAATATGATTGGTTGATAAATTTACAACCATGTGAATCCCTGGGACTATTTTGGGACCCCATGGAGCCACTTAAAAGTGATAATTACACTTTATATTAATTAATGTAAAGTAAAGACAAAAAAGAAATAAACAGATACCTCTCAGTAAATCAATTTTTACATGGGGTTATTTAAGTTATATCTTGAATTGAAAATATTAATTTGAAATATAATAAAATTACCTATATATTGATATTTGTTTTATAATTCTTATATGTCACGACCCATCCTCGGGGCCCGTGTCGTGACTACCCCAAACCCGCCTTCCATAGGCCAGGGGCTGGTGACTAGCACCAAGGTGTAAATCCCAGAAAAAGGGAAGGCATTGCCTTTGAAAAGTAAACAAGCACCACAGAGTAAGCAAGAGGAAAAGTAAACACTAAGTAAAAATTGTAACAAATTGTGCTGAAAGTGATAGGGGCCATAAATAAAAGCCCAACTGTAAAGTACAACTGAAAGGGGAAAACAACAACTGAAAAGAAAAGCCGCAGCGTCAAGCCGTCCTCTGGAAGTACCACCTGAAGGGTTGGTCCAGATAGCCTCCACTGCTCCTCGGGTCCACCTGGCCGCTCCGAGTACGTTCCGCCCAGTGGTCCACCTCCAGGTACCGTCCTGCTCCGCAAGCCTTCACCACGATCAGCGCTGTCCGTCGTCTGCAACCAATACAACAAAGTGCGGGCATAGCCCGTGCAGGAGTGAGTATAAGCTACTCAGTAGGGACCCCGAGACCCCTGAAGGTCTCCTAGAATCCACAAGGGATAATCCTCAAAGGAAAGATACAATCACGAAGTAACATCCGACACTGCTTAGATATATACCCATACATATACCTAAGTCATCAATTCCTTTTCGGCTCCAACATTCGAGCCCAAGCACAACCCAATCCACACAGGAAAGCAAAACGTAAATCCACACAGGATAGCACAACACAATCCACAAAGGAAAGTAACATAGGATTCATCTCACACAGGTATACTTATTCAAATGACGATAGAGATGATCAGATGTAGCCACTGATTCATCTAATCCGTCGGACCCACAAGGGATCGGAAGGTACAAACCCTCGCAATGACCCACATAGGATCGATCATGAAGATAGACCAAAAGCTATTGGGAAACTCCTTCTCCATCAAGTATAGTGGTTATGCCGCTACAAACAAATGCTTCCCTCTTACCTTGGACTGCTGTAGTTATCCACCTATCGGGTACTGTGGGCCTCCTACTACCACCAAGCGCTCCCTAGTGCCGTTACAACCAAGCGCTCCTCCGTCGTGGATCTGCCGCTACAACCAAGCGCACCCTTGTGCCGCTACAACAAAGCGCACCACTGTCGTGGGTCCGCCGCTATAACCAAGCGCTCCCATGTGCCGCTACAACCAAGCGCTCCTCTGTCGTGGGTCTTCCGCTACAACCAAGTGCTCCCATGTGCCGCTACAACCAAGCGCTCCTCCGTCGTGGGTCTCCCGCTACAACCAAGCGATCCCATGTGCCGCTACAACCAAGCACACCTCTGTCATGGGTCTGCCGCTACAACCAAGCACTCTACTCTGCCGCTACAACCAAGAGCACCTCTGTCGTGGGTCTGCCGCTATAACCAAGCGCTCCCCTGTGCCGCTACAACCAAGCGCACCTCTGTCGTGGGTCTGCCGCTACAACCAAGCGCTCCCCCGCTGGGCTATCCATAACACACCGAGTCTTTCGATCAGCATTCGTCAAGTCTAAACCGGCTCTAGGGTTTCTACACACAGCATGTTCGTTTCGGGAGGGTCCACTCCACGAGCTAAGAGGTCGATGCATCAAATGACATGTAGTCCGAAATTGATGTATCCCAAGATGTACCGTAGTGGTCACTGCCGAAAACACAGAGGATTCCTATACGGTTTTCATCATCGTCGCAGTCGAATCCACTGAGGATCTCAGTACAGTCATCATCGTCACAGCAGCAGTAGCAGCCAGCTCTAAGGTTCCCGCACACAGCAAGCTCGTTCGAGAGGGTCTGCTCCACGAGCCGAGAGGCTGATAAATCAACTGACTCAAAGTCCAGAGTTGATGTATCCAAAAGTTCTGTATCGTCAACAGGAACTCAACATCGCAGACGACGCGTCAATCGGATGCCCGGTCTGAGAGTTATTGGCCTTTTCGTCCCCGGGGCCCGGTTGGTTTTTAAGGCAAAACCAACCTGACCGTACTCCACCTGCATCCTGGCGGAGTAATCCAAAAGATCCGTCTCACTTAGAGGAATTTGACAAAGTCGACGGCACGTCAATCGGACGTCCGGAACTCAAGACATGAGCGTTTCCGCTCCGAGGGCCCGGTTGGTTTCGTGTAGGAACCAACCCGGCCGAACCCAAAGTATTCCGAAACCTTGAGTGCAATATAACGAAACGACCGTCGCGATCCATGGATCGCATCGCCGCTGACAGAGCGTCGTTCGGAGGCCCGTAGCTCATGTTACGGGAAGAAGACCAAAAATGGTCCGAAGACGGGGGTCTGGGCCCGGGCCAACCTGGCCCGACCCCCCCTGGGTCGGCCGAACCGGGACGACCTGACCTGGTCCAACCCAGCTGGACCCGGTCCGGCTCGGCTCGGCCGAGCGGCCGAGCAGCACAGAGGGCTTGCTGCCACCGCGTAACAGCATCGCGGCCCCCGCTGGGGGCCGCCTTGGATCACCCGGACGCGGTCGGGCCACCGCGTCCCTTAACCGCGGTTCCGCGCGGCCGCGGAACCGCCTCGCCGCAGTGGCTGAAGCCACGGCGGGGTTTTCCCGGCGGCGCGCCGGGTGCCGCCGCCGCCACCTGGCGGCCGGCTGCTGCCGGCTGCCGTGCCAGCGGAAGCTTCCGCGGGCCACCGGAGTTGCTCTGGTGGTCCGATTTCCTTCCTGTCTGCGCCGCTGTTCCTCCCGGGTTCTGTTCTTCACTGCGGGATCATTAAATCGCCTCTGCGGCACGTTTTTTCATCGCCCTCCAAATCCGCACAACAACGAAGAACTGCGGAGGGTTTTCGGGCCGTGTTCGTTCGGCCCGCACCCTCCACGTTAGGTGATAACAACCGGAAGAAAAATTCAACATATCAAATAACAATTTTAATAAATTAAAATTATTCTTTATGAAACCGGGTTCTTTATTTTAAAAGAAACGATCACGAGAATATAAAACATTCAAATAAAATCCCTACCTCGGTCAAGTCTTCGCACGCGCGTTCTTCGCGGAATTGACCGTCGCGGAACAAGTGGAGCGTCGCATCGCGGAAGGCCGTCGCGTCGACGATCTACGAGGATCAAGAAACAACAGATTTAATTAATAATAATTAAATTTGTGATGTTGTTATAACCCACAAAGAGAATTAAAATAAGTGCAACCCCCTACCTTGTCGTTGTCCATCGAAGGTTGTCGCGGGGTTGGATTGTCGCGGAAGAACGTCACGGAAGAAGAACCGTCGGCGTCGCGGAACTTTCTGTTGTGTCGTCAATCTCCGAGGTCTTGGCATTCTTCGTCGCCCTTCGTCGAAGGCCGACATTCTTTGTGTTCTTCTCCTTCTTCACGTTCTTCGCGTTCTTCGCGAAGAAGGATGAAGAACTTGAGGTTTGTCAAATCCTCTCAACGAACAACACTTAAGGAGAAAAAGCGTTGGTCTTATTTTATTAACTTGACAACCAACGAAAAATAGGTAAGTAACAACCCATTAATTCTTATAATTAATTCAACGAATAAAACCGCCCAATTAAATGGTGCGTTAAGAATTTAAGAAAACGCGTCAGTTGACTTTCATAATGACGGGTTTTCGCGGGTGCGTTACTCAGCGGAAAGAAACGGTGGGGCTCATTCGGGCCCCACCCCATAAATATCTTACCAAGTGGGTAGGATATTTTGGATTGCACCCTATCTAATTCAACTGAACTTAACAACTTAAAGTGGTCTTTAAGCGGCTTTAAGTGAAATAAAAATAAAATTGTCGCACAACTTTATTTTATTTCATAACTTAAAAGCAAAAAATTAAAAACCACAACCGAGAAAACGCAACTCCAAAAGAGGCATTTCTAATAAAATACTGGCGCTACGATTCCATCGGTGCCCTCGGAATTCGATTCCGAGCACCGGTTCAAAAGTTAGAAAAACCCGCTCGTCCGTTCACTGAACGTACCCGAGCCAAACTTCGGAAGGTGATTCTGGGCACACCAGGCCTCGGAATCAGGTGCCGTCAGAAACTACGCTCTTCTAAAATTCCAATGAATATTAAGAAAAAAAATTCCTTCAAATTTCCGGGTCTTTACATTACTCCCACCACAGGGATTTACGTCCTCGTAAAGCTTCAACACAAACTAGGGATACAAAGGCGGTACTGAGCACACATCTGAGCCTCCCGCTCCAAAGTTCTCTCCTGGAGGCTCCCGTGATGCCATCAAGAGTGCCCAAAAGGAACCGATCGTCCACGTAGGACTTTCTTCTGTCGATCCTCGATCTCCACTGGGACCTCCGCAAAATTCACCCCATGGTCAATGGTGTGTTTCGGGTCGTGCACGTATCTCCTCAGCTGAGATACGTGGAAGACGTCGTGCACCCAGAGCAACTGAGGTGGTAGGGCTAGGTGATAAGCCACCTCGCCAATCCGGCTGAGGACCGGGAAGGGTCCGATGAAGCGTGGAGACAACTTGCCACCTCGGCCAAATCTCGGTAATCCACGTCGAGGTGAGACAGGCAAGAAGACGTGATCGCCATCCATAAACTCAAGTGGCCTCCGCCTCCTGTCAGCAAAAGACTTCTGCCAGCTCTGAGCTGTCCCCATCCGCTCCTGGATGACCTGGACGTTCTCTATCGTGGCCTAGACCATCTCTGGTCCCACAAGAGCTGCTAATATTTCTTCTTTGCCGATAATAGAAATATGGTCTCATCCCCTGGATGAACCACTTCCTTTGCCTAATATAATCAATTCTGACATGGATGTTACTAATCCATACCAAGGATGACGTCGTAAGGCCTCGACGCTACTACCAAGAGATCCAACCGTTACTCTCACCTCCTAGGGTTGAGTCACACTATCGGCATCAGTGTGTGGTAACTGGGACTCCTCCAGTAGATGTCTCACAAGTGAGGGTCAAGTCAACAGTCTAAACCGGAACCTCTTAGTAACAACAAAAAATAGGACGGGAATAAAAACATCACAAGGGTATTCGTCTTTTATTATTTCAGCTCATAATACAAAGACACTAGACCATAGCAACAAGGAACTAGAAGTATAAAAGACGTATCCACTAGTTCCGCTCCTGTCCATCTGCTCCCGGAGCTCCATGATCGTACGACTCAGCAGCCTGAAACTGAGGTCTCCCATGTCCTTCTGTCCCATGCGGTCGGGGTGGACCTCCTGGTGGTGGTGGTGGTAACACCCCGAAGCGTCGTCCACCTCCAACTGCACGGCCAGCTCCCCTACCATGGCCATCTTCTCCTTTCGTCCCACCCTGATCGAACCTCTTCCTCTTCCTGGGGGGTCCTCCGTTCATCTGTTGGTCATCCGTATGGCGGGTCGGACAGTCACGAGCCATGTGACCAATCCTGCTGTAGGAGTAACACTTCCCTATCATGGAAAGTCGTTGTCCACCCCGAGTGCCTCACACAAACAATCCAGAGTCATGCTGTCGACCACCTGTAGGTATAGTCCTCTTGGACCCCTGCGTCATCTGTCTACCGCCCGCTGTAGAAGACTCTGTCGCATGCCGGCAAGTGGTGGGTCCTGCTGTTGGAGACTGCTCAGCAAGGAAACTCTCCACTAAGAGAGATCGCTCCAACACCCCTGCCTGAGTCGGAATGTTGAGGGAGATCATCGAAGCCCTGATCTCGTGCCTCAGTTCCTGCTCGAAGGTCCGGGCCCGGAAGAACGGGTCCCGTACCATATCTGTGGAGTAGCGCGAGAGATCAGTAAATCTCGTCGAGTACTGGGTCACTGTCATGCTGCCCTGCCGCAGTTGTAGTAGCTCCTGGATGCGAACCGCTCGGAGGGTGGCTGGGACGAACTCGGAGCAGAAGATGCTCCCAAATTCCGTCCAGAGGAGAGATGTCTTGTCGTGCACCTGGAGCATCAAGCTCCACCATCTGAATGTTGCCGCGTGCAGGAGGCTCGCTGCAAGGATCACCATGAGGTCTGTTGGTGTCCTCAGTAATCTGAAAACCCGTACAACTGCCTCCAGCCAGTCCTCGGCGGCCTGAGGGTCCGTCTCACCGCGGAACCTGGGCGGTCGCTGGCACTGGAACTCATGCAGTGCACTAAGGCGACATGCATCGTCAGCGGCTGGGGCTGGTAGCCTCGGTGGCTCAGCGGGTATAGGTACCGCCGGTGCCTCAGCTGTCAAAGGGCCCTGTACCGAGTCCTCGACACTCGGTGGGCTCTCACCACGCACATCGCTCGGAACCCTAGCTGGCTTCCATCATGGGGCCATCCTGAAAAGGAAACAGGTGTGCCACAGTCAGAACAGTATACCTGGTGAGCTGACATAATGTAATCACAAAGAAAACTTGAAACACACATGCAATCAATGTTTTCGTGCATTAAGTCGGAAATCAGAAGTCAGGGTCCTGGTGTACGGATACGTCGGCCGCCGCACCAACACTGGACTCCCTGGACTGATAACCACACCCAATACGCTAAACATTATTGCTTCACATAGAAGAATGATCAAAGTATGCGGTAGAACCAACCACCTCTGATACCAATTGGTCACGACCCGTCCTCGGGGCCCGTGTCGTGACTACCCCAAGCCGGCCTTCCATAGGCCAGGGGATGGAGACTAGCACCAAGGCGTAAATCCCGAAAAAAGGGAAGGAATTGCCTTTGAAAAGTAAACAAGCACCACAGAGTAAGCAAGAGGAAAAGTAAACACTAAGTAAAAACTGTAACAAGCTGTGCTGAAAGTGAAAGGGGCCGAAAATACATGCCCAACTGTAAAGTACAACTGAAAGGGGAAAATAGCAACTGAAAAGAAAATCCGGAGCGTCGAGCCGTCCCCTGGAAGTCCCACCCAAAGGGTGGGTGCAGATAGCCTCCACTGCTCCTCGGGTCCACCTGGTTACTCCGAGTACGTTCCGCCCAGTGGTCCACCTCCAGGTATCGTTCTGCTCTGCAAGCCTCCACCACGATCAGCGCTGTCCGTCGTCTGCAACCAACACAACGAAGTGCGGGCATAGCCCGTGTATGGGTGAGTATAATCTACTCAGTAGGGACCCCAAGACCCCCTAAGGTCTCCCAGAATCCACAAGGGAAAATCCACAATGGAAAGATACAATCACGAAGTAACATCCGACACTGGTTAGGTATATGCCCATACATATACCTAAGTCATCAATTCATGTTCGGCTCTAACATCCGAGCCCAAGCACAAACCAGTCCACATAGGAAAGCAAAACGTAAATCCACACAGGATAGCACAACACAATCCACAAAGGAAAGTAACACAGGATTCAGCTCACACAAGTATACTTCTTCAAATGATGATAGAGATGATCATATGTAGCCACTAATTCATCTAATCCGTTGGACCCACATGGGATCCGAAGGTACAAACCCTCGCAATGACCCACATAGGATCGATCATTAAGTTGGACCCAAAGCTATTGGGAAACTCCTTCTCTATCAAGTACAATGGTTATGCCGCTACAACCAAATGCTTCCCTCTTACCTTGGATCGCTGTAGTTCTCCACCTATCGGGTATTGTGGGCCTGCTGCTACCACCAGGCACTCCCCGGTGCCGTTACAACCAAGCGCTCCTCCGTCGCGGATCTTCCGCTAGAACCAAGCGCACCTCTGTCGTGGGTCTGTCTCTACATCCAAGCGCTCCCATATGCCACTACAACCAAGCGCACCTCTGTCGTGGGTCTGCCGCTACAACCAAGCGCTTCCCTGTGCCGCTACAACCAAGCGCTCCTCCGTCGTGGGTCTGCCGCTACAACCAAGTGCTCCCCTATGCCGCTACAACCAAGCGCACCTCTATCTTGGGTCTGCCGCTACAACCAAGCGCTCCCCTGTGCCGCTACAACCAAGCGCACCTCTGTCGTGGGTCTACCTCTACAACCAAGCGCTCCCCTGTGCCGCTACAACCAAGGGCTCCCCTGCTGGGCTATCCGTAACACACCGAGTCATTCGATCAGCAGTCATCAAGTCTCAACCGGCTCTAGGGTTTCGGCACACAGCATGCTCATTTCGGGAGGGTCCACTCCACGAGCTAAGAGGTCGATGCATCAACTGACATGTAGTACGGAGTTGATGTATCCCATGATGTACCGTAGTGGTAACTGCCGAAAACACGGAGGATTCCCGTACAGTTTTCATCATCGTCGTAGTCGAATACACTGAGGATCTCTGTACAGTCATCGTCGTCACAACAGCAGTAGCAGCCAGCTCTACGGTTCCTGCACACAGCAAGCTCGTTCGGGAGGGTCCGCTCCACGAGCCGAGAGGATGATACATCAAATGACTCAAAGTCCAGAGTTGATGTATTCAAATGTTCAGTATCGTCAACAGGAACTCAACGTCGCAGACAGCGCGTCAATCGGACGCCCGGTCTGATAGTTATTGGCTTTTTTGTCTCAGGGGTCCAGTTGGTTTTTAAGGAAAAACCAACCCGACCGTACTCCACCAGCGTCCAACCTCTGGCGGAGTAAGCCAAAAGATCCGTCTCACTTAGAGGAATTCAACAATGTCGATGGCACGTCAATCGGACGTCTGGAACTCAAGATATGAGTGTTTCCGCTCCGAGGGCCCGGTTAGTTTCGTGTACGAACCAACCCGGCCAAACCCAAAGTATTTTGAAACCTTGAGTGCGATATACAGAAACGACCGTCTCGATCCAAAGATCGAATAGCCGCTGACGGCGCGTCGTTCGGAGGCTCGTAGCTCATGTTACGGGAAAAAGACCGAAAATGGTCCGAAGACGGGGGGTCTGGGCCCGGGTCGACCCGGCCCGACCCCCCCTGGGTCGGCCGAACCGGGTAGACCCGACCCGGCCTGGCCAGGGCGCGGCCCGGCTCGGCTCGGCCGAGCGGCCGGGCAGCGGGGGGGGGCTCGCTGCCCCCGCGTGACAGCACCGCGGCCCCCGCGGGGGGCTGCCCTGGATCACCCGGACGCGGCCGGTCCGCCACGTCCCTGAACCGCGGTTCCGCGCGGCCGTGGAACTGCCTCGCCACCGCGGCTTCAGCCACCGCGGAGTTTTCCCGGCGGCGCGCTGGGCACCGCCGCCGTCTCCGGCGGAAGCGTCCGCGGGCCACCGGAGTTGCTCTGGTGGTCCGATTTCCTTCCCGTCTGCGCCGCTGTTCCTCTAGGGTTCTGTTCTTCACTGCGGGATCATTAAATCTCCTTTGCGGCACGTTTTGTCATCGCCCGCCAAATCCGCACAACAACGGAAAACTGCGGAGGGTTGTCGGGCCGTGTTCATTCGGCCTGCACCCTCCGCGTTAGGTGATAACAACCGGGAAGAAAAATTCAACATATCAAATAACAATTTTAATAAATTAAAATTGTTATTTATGAAACCGGGTTCTTTATTTTAAAAGAAACGATCACGGGAATATAAAACATTCAAATAAAATCCCTACCTCAGTCAAGTCGTCGCACGCGCGTTCTTCACGGAATTGACCTGTAAAGACCCGTAAATTTCAAGGAATTTTTTTTCTCTTAATTTTCATTGGAATTTTACAAGAGCGCAGTTTCTGACGGCACCTGATTCCAAGGCCCGGTGTGCCCGGAATCATTTTCCGAAGTTTGGATCGGGTACATTCAGTGAACAGATGAGCGGGTTTTTCTAACTTTTGAACCGGTGCCCGGAATCGAATTCTGAGGGCACCGATAAAATCGCAGCGCCGGTATTCGCTTAGAAACGCCTCTTCCAGAGTTGCGTTTGCTCGGGTGTGGTTTTTAATTTTCGGGCTTAAAGTTAAGAAATAAAATAATTTTGCGACAACTTTATTTTATTTCACTTAAGCCACTTGGAAGCCACTTAAAGGCGGCTTGAACTGAGTTGAAGCGGATAGGATGCTATCCAGAAATATCTTATCCCCCTTGTTAGGATATTTGAGAGGTGGGGCCCGCACGAGCTCCACCGTTTCTTTCCGCTAAGAAACGCACCCACGAAAACCCGTCTTAATGAAAGTCAACTGACGCGTTTCTTAAAATCTTAACAGACCATTTAATTGAGCGGTTTATTTCGTGAATTAAACGGGCTGTTTCTTTCGTTGAATTAATTCAACGAATTAATGGATCGTTTCTTAACCAGTTTTCAAATTCGTTGGCGTAATAATAAAATAAGGCCAACGCAACAACCCCTGGTTATTTGCGCTTTGAGAAGATTTGAGAGGACCCTCGTATCTTCTTCTCCCTCTCGAAGAACGCGAAGAATGCGAAGAACGCGAAGAACGCCGAACCCAGAAATCGTCGACGCTTCCATCCGGGACGTTCTTCCACGCTCCGATCTCCAATCACAGACCGTTTGAGGTGAGTGATTTCGGATTTCCTCTCAAGTTCTTTTCTTTTGGTTTTAAACGAAACACAGATTTAAATATTAATAATTTAAATCTGTTGTTCTTGGTTCGTTGAGCTCGCTGACTCAACGCCGGATTCCGCGACGACGCGACGCCTCCCCGCGACGACGCGACGATCCCTCTCTTCCACGACGAGCTTTTCCGTGAAGAACGCCCGCGCGCGACGATCGACGAGGTAGGGATTTATTATGGGAATTACCCCTTTTTAATTTATTCCCGTCAATGTTTCTTAAAGAAATTAAAGAACCGAATTGTGAACAATTTTAATCTTATTAAAACTTGTTATTTTCCCATGTGGAATAAAATTCTCCCGGTTGTTTATCTCTAACGCGGAGGGTGCGGGCCAAACGAACACGGCCCGACGACCCTCCGCCGTTCTTCGTTCTGTGCGGATTTGGCGGGCGACGACGAAACGTGCCGCAGCGGATGTTTGATGATTCCGTAGTAAGGAACGGATCCCGGGAGGAGCAATGGCGCAGACGGGAAGAGAATCAGACCAACGGAGCGATTCCGGCGGCCCGCGGAACTCGCCGGTGGCGCGGGTCGCCGGCGCGCCGCAGGACGAGCCCGCCGCGGCTGAAGCCGTGGCGGCGGCGGCCAATGGACCCGCGGCCGCGCGGGTCCAATTCGCTCGCGCGGGACGCGGCTTTGCCGCGTCCGCGGTTCACCAGCGCGGCCCACGCGGGCCGCGATTTCCTCAGGCCACGGGTCAACGCCCGCGGCGCCTGGCACTCGGCCGCCCGGCCGAGCCGAGCCAGGCCGGTCCGACCGGCCGGGCCGCGCCCCGGCTGGGCCCGTACCCCCCCTTCTTCGGACGTTTTCGTTCAAATGGTTGTATCTTGAGATACAGGCCTCCAAAAGACTCGTCGTCAGCAGCAACGCGATCCTCGGATCGAGACGGTCGTTTCGGTATATCTCATTCAAGGTTTCGGAATACTTTGAGTTCGGCCGGGTTGGTTCGTACACGAGACCAACCGGGCCCTCGGAGCGGAAACGCTCATATCTTGAGCTACGGACCTCCGATTGACATGCCGTCAGCTTTGTTTAATTCTTCTAAGTGAGACGGATCTTTTGGCATACTCCGCCCTAGGTTTGGACACAGTTGGAGTGCGTTCGGGTAGGTTTTTCCTTAAAAACCAACCGGGCCCCTGGGACAAAAATGCCAATAACTCTCAGACCGGGCGTCCGATTGACGCGCCGTCTGCGACGTTGAGTTCCTGTTGACAATACGGAACTTTTGGATACATCAACTTTGCACTTTGTGTCAGTTGATGTATCAGCCTCTCGGCTCATGGAGCGGACCCTTCCGAATGAGCTTTCTGTGTGCGGGAACCCTAGGCTGGCTGCGACTGCTACTTCGAAAGCGACGACCGTGCAGAGATCCTCAGTGGACTGCAGCGACGACCGTGCAGAGATCCTCTGTGGACTCCGACGACGATCGTGCAGAGATCCTCCATGGACTCCGGTGACGAACGTGCAGAGATCCTCCGTGGACTGCGGCGACGACTGTGCAGAGATCCTCAGTGGACTGCGACGACTACTGCACTCAGCGATCCTCCGTGGATCAGTGCTACCGGTCCTGTGTGGGACCGATCCTGTGTGGGTCCGATCCTGCGTGGGTCAGCGCTCAGCGGTTCTGTGTGAGCCAGCGCCTACAGGTCCTGCATGGGCCCGGTCCTGTGTGGTCCCGATCCTGTGTGGGTCCGATCCTGTGTGGGTCACTACGGGGTTAGTACCTATCTATCCTTCGTGGGTCCGACGATTTAGATGATTCAGTGATCATCTTTATCGTCATCCGAAGAAGTATACCTGTGTGAGCTGAATCTTGTGTTACTCTCCTTTGTGGATTGTGTTGAACTATCCTGTGGGGATTTACTGTTTACTCTCCCTTGTGGACTGTGTTGTGCTATCCTGTGTGGGTATACGTTTTGCTTTCCTGTGTGGACTGGGTTGTGCTTGGGCTCGGACGTTGGAGCCGAACGGGGAATTGCAGACTTAGGTATATGTATGGACATATACCTAAGCCGTGTCAAATGTTACTTCGTGATTGTGCTTATCCTTTGTGGATTTTAGGAGACCTTCGGGGGTCTCGGGGTCCCTACTGAGTATCTTATACTCACCCCTGCACGGGCTTTGCCCGAACTACGTTGTGTTGGTTGCAGACGATGGACATCGCTGACCGGGGTGGAGGCGTGCGGAGCAGGACAGTACCTGGAGGTGGACCACTGGGCGGGACGTACTCGGAGCGGTCAGGTGGACCCGAGGATTAGTGG
Organism: Viscum album; assembly: GCA_963277665.1. NCBI lineage: Eukaryota > Viridiplantae > Streptophyta > Magnoliopsida > Santalales > Viscaceae > Viscum > Viscum album. The sequence continues at coordinate 1,911,880,833 of OY728133.1, forward strand.
AGGCTATCTGTACCCACCCTTCAGGTGGGACTTCCAGAGGACGGCTCGACACTGTAGTTTTCCCTTTTCAGTTGCTGTTTTTCCTTTCAGTTGTACTTTACAGTTGGGCTTGTATTTCCGGCCCCTTTTACCTTCAGCACAGCTTGTACAGTTTTTACTTAGTGTTCACTTTTCCGCTTGCTTACTCTGTGGTGCTTGTTTACTTTCCAAAGGCAATGCCTTCCCTTTTTGTTGGGATTTACGCCTTGGTGCTAGTCCCCAGCCCCTGGCCTATGGAAGGCGGGCTTGGGGTAGTCACGGCATGGGCCCCGAGGACGGGTCGTGACAAATTGGTATCAGAGGTGGTCGCTTCTACCGCAGACTCTGATCTTTCTTCTATGTGAAGCAATAGTGTTTAGCGTATTGAGTGTGGTTATCAGTCCAGGGAGTCCAGTATTGGTGCGGTGGCCGACGTATCCATACACCAGGACCCTGACTTCTGATTTCTGACTTAATGCACGAAAACATTGATTGCATGTGTGTTTCAAGTTTTCACTGTGATTACTTGTGTCAGCTCACCAGGTATACTGTTCTGACCGTGGCATACTTGTTTCCTTTTCAGGATGGCACGACGACAGCAGCCAGCTAGGGTTCCTAGAGTAGAGCGCGACGACAGCCCGCCGAGTGACGAGGCCTCGGTACAGGGTCCGTTGACAGCAGAGGCACCGGCGGTACCTTTACCCGCCGAGCCCCCGATGCTTCCAGCACTCGCAGCTGACGACGCACGACGCCTCGGAGCTCTGCACGAGTTCCAGTGCCAGCGACCACCCAGGTTTCATGCGGAGTCGGACCCCCAGGCAGCCGAGGACTGGCTGGAGGCGGTCGTCCGAGTTTTCAGGCTAGTGAGGACACCAGCAGACCTCATGGTGATCCTCGCGGCGAGCCTACTGCACGCAGAAGCAGGGCGATGTTGGAGCCTGATGCTCCAGGTACACGATGAGGCCACCCTCATCTGGACGGAGTTCGAGAGCCTCTTCCTCTCAGAGTTCGTCCCGGCCCCCCTCCGTGCGGTGCGCATTCAGGAGCTTCTTCAGCTGCGGCAGGGCAGCTTGACGGTCGCTCAGTACGCGGCGAGGTTCACCGACCTATATCGCTACTCGACAGACATGGTACGTGACCCATTCTTCCGGGCCCGGACCTTCGAGCAGGGATTGAGACACGAGATCAGGGCATCGCTGATCTCCCTCAGCATCCCGACACAGGCAGGAGTACTGGAGCGAGCCCTCCTGATCGAGAGCTTCCTGGCTGAGTCCACAGTGAGACCTACCGCAGGGCGGCAGATAGCGGAGTCTTCGACAGCAGGTAGCCGACGGATGACTCAGGGTTCCAGCCAGACCAGGCCTTCCAGCAGATGACCCCGGGACACTGGCTCAGCGGTGCGGGGCACACAATGTGGAGCCAGCCTTCCGAGAGGCAGACAGTGCTACGAGTGCGGTGGGCAGGGCCACATGGCTCGTGATTTCCCGACCCGTCGTACCGAGGGGCATCAGACGGTGGAGGGACCACCCAGGCATAGGCAGAGGGTCGACCGTGGCGGTCCACAGGGAGGAGGCGGACGAGGTAGAGGAGCTGGCCGAGCAGCAGGTGGTGGGTGACGCTTTGAGGCTCTGCCACCACCACCACCAGGAGGCCCGCCCCGACCACAGGGAGCTGGCGGGCAGAGACAGGCTCAGCTCCAGGCAGCGGAGGCCTATGACCACGACGCTCTAGAGATGATTCAAGGTACGATCTGTGTCTATTCCACCCGTGCTACAGTTCTGATAGACACAGGAGTGAGTCACTCTTTCATAGCCACTGCCCTTGTTCGGAGCTCGGATATTCCGACGGAGCCGTTGGCTCGATCCTTACGGCTAGAGACTCCAACGGGAGCAGACTCGACGATTACGCACTGGTGCCGGCAGTGTGAGCTTACTCTAGTAGGCGAGAGGTTCGGCTGGGATCTTCTTGTAGCAGTGTCGAGGCCTTACGACGTCATCTTGGGCATGGATTGGTTATCTACAGTCCATGCTCAGATTGACTGCATTAGGCGCAAGGTGCGATGTGTGCGCACCGACGGGAGCAGGTTCACCTTCACCGGCGAGAAGGGAGCCTTAGAAGCACAGGATGGACTCACACAGAGGAGAGGTCAGCCCATCACTCATCAGTTGGCTAGCCTCATCCTGGGAGCAGTTGACGTGCGGAGTCCCAGTTTTCCTGCAGTGGTGGATCAGTACGCAGACGTCTTTCCCAACGACGTTCCAGGACTACCTCCTCGCAGAGAGGTAGACTTTTATATTGACCTGTACCCCGGGATAGCCCTGATATCCACTCCAGCATATCGAATAGCCCCCGCTGAGCTTCGAGAGTTGTGGGTACAGTTGGAGGACTTGCAGGGAAAGGGGTTCATCTGACCCAGTGTTTCACCCTGGGCTTCGCCGATTTTGTTCGCCAAGAAGGCGGATGGGAGCTTGCGACTGTGTGTCGATTATCGTCGCCTGAACCAGGTGACAGTGAGGAACAAGTATCCGCTACACAGGATTGATGACCTCTTCGACCAGCTCAAGGGAGCACGGTGGTTCTCGAAGATAGACCTCAGGTCAGGCTATCATCAGCTCAGAGTTCAAGATGAGGATGTGCAGAAGACGACCTTCAGGTGTCGATATGACCACTTTGAGTTCTTGGTTATGCCTTTCGGCATGACCAAATCTCCAGCAGTGTTCATGAGCCTCATGAACAGGATCTTCCAGCCATACCTCGATCGATTTGTCGTAGTCTTCATCGACGACATTTTGTTGTACTCGACGATGGAGGAGGAGCACGCCTACCACCTGCGTGTTGTGCTAGACACACTCCGAGAGCACCAGCTTTATGGAAAGCTCTCGAAGTGTCAGTTCTGGTTACGTGAGGTCCACTTCTTGGGGCACGTCATTTCTGAGGCGGGATTTGCAGTGGATCCCGCGAAGATCGAGGCAGTGCTAGCTTGGGAGCCACCCAAGAGCGTGACAGAGGTGCGGAGTTTCTTGGGCCTAGCCGGATACTATCAGAGATTTGTGTCGGACTTCTCCAGAGTTTCGGCCCCACTCTCATCATTGACGAAGAAAGGGAAACCCTTCGTGTGGTCAGACAAATGTCAGCAGAGCTTCTAGGAGCTGAGGCAGAGGGTGACCAGCGCACCTATCTTGAGGTTGCCTGAGGAGGGAGTTGGATACGTAGTCTACTGCGACGCATCAGGGACCGGACTCGGGTGTGTCCTGATGCAGGAGTGGGCCGTGATTGCCTACAGATCACGTCAGTTGAGGCCGCATGAGCAGAACTACGCTACCCATGACTTGGAGTTGGCAGCAGTGGTCTTCGCCCTGAAGACATGGCGGCACTATCTGATGGGCGAGCGCTTCACAGTCTTTTCTGACCACCAGAGTCTCAGGTACATCTTCTCTCAGAAGGACCTGAACCTGAGACAGCGGCGATGGCTCGAGTTCCTCCAGGACTATGACTTTGAGATATTCTATACTCCCGGGATGGGGAACGTGGAGGCTGATGCCCTCAGCAGGAGGACGAGCATCCAGCTACTTGAGGAGGCGACAGAGTAGCTAGCCGCTTTGCAGATATCCTTCGTGGATAGAGACGGAGCAGCCTTCCTTCTGTCTCTCACAGTCTCTCCTCCACTTCTTCAGCGGGTCAGATAGGCACAGCGTGGGGACGCTGACTGTGAGACACGACGTGCACAAATATCCTCGGGACAGGCACCTGATGGTTTCTCCCTTGGAAAAGAGCACAATGTCCTTTTCGGAGGTCGTACCTTGGTACCAGTCGCTTAACGAGAGGAGGTGCTGAGAGAGTTTCACACTTCTCCTTTGGCGGTACATCCTGGAGTGGCGAAGATGTACCAGGATCTCAGGCGACAGCACTGGTGGCCGGGCATGAAGAAGGTTGTGGCAGAGTTCGTTTCACGGTGCCTCACCTGCCAGCAGGTGAAGGCAGAGCATCAGGTACCAGCAGGCTTGGTACAGCCCTTGGAGGTCCCAGAGTGGAAGTGGGACGGGATATCTATGGACTTCGTGACTGGACTTCCACACACTTCTAGAGGTCACGATTCCATTTGGGTGATTGTTGACCGACTCACCAAGTCGGCACACTTCTTACCCATCTGAGAGCAGGGCTCAGTGGAGAGCTTGGGGCGTCTCTACATTCAGGAGATTGTACGAATTCACGGTGTACCATCGACTATCGTCTCTGATCGGGATGCTCGTTTTACTTCCTGGCTTTGGAAGGGGTTGCAGGAGGCGTTCGGGACGCGGCTACGTCTGAGCACCGCCTTTCACCCTCAGACGGATGGTCAGATGGAGAGGACCATTCAGACTCTCGAGGACATGCTCCGCGCATGTGTCCTCGACTTTGGTCGCAGCTGGGAGGACCACCTACCCTTGGTGGAGTTCGCGTACAACAACAGCTACCACTCCACCATCGGGATGGCACCCTACGAGGCGTTGTACGGCAGGCCTTGCAGATCTCCTTTGTGCTGGACAGACCCTGGAGAGTCAGCACTTGTGGGACCAGAGATGGTCCGGTCCACGACAGAGAAGGTCCAGGTCATCCAAGAGCAGATGAGGACAGCACAGAGCCGGCAGAAGTCATATGCTAACAGGAGGCAGAGGCCACTAGAGTTCGAGGATGGCGACCACGTCTTCTTGCGTGTCTCACCTCGACGTGGTTTGCGGAGATTTGGCCGAGGCGGAAAGTTGTCTCCACGCTTCATCGGGCCTTTCCAGGTCCTCAGCAGGATTGGCGAGGTGGCTTATCGCCTGGCTCTGCCACCTCAGTTGCACCGGGTACACGACGTCTTCCACGTATCCCAGTTGAGGAGATACGTGCATGACCCGACGCACATCATTGACTATGGGGAGCTAGACGTGGATGATGAGGTTACTTTTACGGAGGTCCCAGTGGAGATAGAGGATCGACGGGAGCGGGTCCTACGTGGGAGATTGATCCCTCTTTTGCGCATCAGATGGCGGTACGGGAACCTCCAGGAGAGCACTTGGGAGCGGGAGGCTCAGATGCGTGCTCAGTACCCACATTTGTTTCCCTAGTTTATGATGTATCTTTATGAGAATGTAAAGTCGTGAGGTGGGAGTAATGTAAAGACCCGTAAATTTCAAGTAATTTTTTTTTCTTAATTTTCTTTGGAATTTTACAAGAGTGCAGTTTCTGACGGAACCTGATTCCGAGGCCCGGTGTGCCCAGAATCATTTTCCGAAGTTTGGCTCGGGTACGTTCAGTGAACGGACGAGCGGGTTTTTCTAACTTTTGAACCGGTGCCCGGAATCGAATTCTGAGGGCACCGATGAAATCGCAGCGCCGGTATTCGCTTACAAACGCCTCTTCCGGAGTTGCGTTTGCTCGGGTGTGGTTTTTAATTTTCGGGCTTAAAGTTAAGAAATATAATAATTTTGCGACAACATTATTTTATTTCACTTAAGCCACTTGGATGCCACTTAAAGGCGGCTTGAACTGAGTTGAAGCAGATAGGATGCTATCCAGAAATATCCTATCCCCCATGGTAGGATATTTGTGAGGTGGGGCCCGCACGACCTCCGCCGTTTCTTTCCGCTAAGAAACGCACCCGCGAAAACCCGTCCTAATGAAAGTCAACTGACGCGTTCTTAAAATCTTAACAGACCATTTAATTGAGCGGTTTATTTCGTGAATTAAATGGGCTGTTTCTTTCGTTGAATTAATTCAATGAATTAATGGATCGTTTCTTAACCAGTTTTCAAATTCGTTGGCGTAATAATAAAATAACGCCAACGCAACAACCCCTGGTTATTTGCGCTTTGAGAAGATTTGAGAGGACCCTCGTATCTTCTTCTCCCTCGCAAAGAACGCGAAGAACGCGAAGAACACCGAACCCGGAAATCGTCGACGCTTCCGTCCGGGACGTTCTTCCACGCTCCGATCTCCAATCACCGACCGTTTGAGGTGAGTGATTTCGGATTTCCTCTCAAGTTCTTTTCTTTTGGTTTTAAACGAAACACAGATTTAAATATTAATAATTTAAATCTGTTGTTCATGGTTCGTTGAGCTCGCCGAATCAACGCCGGATTCTGCGACGACGCGACGCCTCCCCGCGACGACGCGACGATCCCTCTCTTCCACGACGAGCTTTTCTGCGAAGAACGCCCGCGCGCGACGATCAACGCGGTAGGGATTTATTATGGGAATTACTTCTTTTTAATTTATTCCCGTCAATGTTTCTTAAAGAAATTAAAGAACCGAATTGTGAACAATTTTAATCTTATTAAAACTTGTTATTTTCCCGTGTGAAATAAAATTCTCCCGGTTGTTTATCTCTAACGCGGAGGGTGCGGGCCAAACGAACACGGCCCGACGACCCTCCGCCGTTCTTCGTTTTGTGCGGATTTGGCGGGCGACGACGGAACGTGCCGCAACGGATGTTTGACGATTCCGCAGTAAAGAACGGATCCCGGGAGGAGAAATGGCGCAGACGGGAAGAGAATCGGACCACTGGAGCGATTCCGGTGGCCCGCGGAACTCGCTGGCGGCGCGGGTCGCCTGTGCGGCGGCGCCGGCGGCCGGAGGGGGCGGCGCCCCGACGCGCCGCCGAACGAGCCTGCCGCAGCTGAAGCCGCGGCGGCGGCGGCCAACGGACACGCGGCCGCGCGGGTCCGGTTCGCCCGTGCGGGATGCGGCTCTACCGCGTCCGCGGTTCACCAGCGCGGCCCCCGCGGGCCGCGGTTTCCACAGGCCGCGGGTCAACGCCCGCGGCGCCTGGCACTCGGCCGCCCGGCCGGGCCGAGCCAGGCCGGTCCGACCGGCCTGGCCGCGCCCCGGCCGGGCCGGACCAGGCCAACCGGATCAGGTCGGACCCGGGTCGGGCCGACCCAGGGGGGTCGGGCCGGGCCCGTACCCCCCCTTCTTCGGACGTTTTCGTTCAAATGGCTGTATCTTGAGCTAAGGGCCTCCAAACGACTCGCTGTCAGCAGCAACACGATCCTTGGATCGAGAAGGTCATTTCGGTATATCTCACTCAAGGTTTTGGAATACTTTGAGTTCGGCCGGGTTGGTTCGTACACGAGACCAACCGGGCCCTCGGAGCGGAAACACTCATATCTTGAGCTACGGACGTCCGATTGACGTGCCGTCAGCTTTGTTGAATTCCTCTAAGTGAGACGGATCTTTTGGCATACTCCGCCCGATGTTTGGATGCAGGTGGAGTGCGGTCGGGTTGGTTTTGCCTTAAAAACCAACCGGGCCCCTGGGACGAAAATGTCAATAACTCTCAGACCAGGCGTCCGATTGACGCGCCGTCTGCGACGTTGAGTTCCTGTTGACGATACGGAACTTTTGGATACATCAACTTCGGACTTTGTGTCAGTTTATGTATCAGCCTCTCGGCTCATGGAGCGGACCCTTCCGAACGAGCTTGCTGTGTGCGGGAACCCTAGGCTGGCTGTGACTACTACTTCGACAGCGACGACCGTGCAGAGATCCTCAGTGGACTGCGGCGACGATTGTGCAGAGATCCTCCGTGGACTCCGACGACGACCGTGCAGAGATCCTCCGTGGAGTCCGACGACGACCGTGCAGAGATCCTCTGTGGACTCCGGCGACGACCGTGCAGAGATCCTCCGTGGACTGCGGTGACGACTGTGCAGAAATCCTCAGTGGACTGCGACGACTATTGCACTCAGCGATCCTCCGTGGATCAGTGCTACCGGTCCTGTGTGGGCCCGATCCTGTGTGGGTCCGATCCTGCGTGGGTCAGCGCTCAGCGGTTCTGTGTGAGCCAGCGCCTACAGGTCCTGCGTGGGCCCGGTCCTGTGTGGGCCCGATCCTGTGTGGGTCTGATCCTTTGTGGGTCACTGCGGGGTTAGTACCTATCGATCCTTCGTGGGTCCGACGATTTAGATGATTCAGTGATCATCTTTATCGTCATCCGAAGAAGTATACCTGTGTGAGCTGAATCTTGTGTTACTCTCCTTTGTGGATTGTGTTGAGCTATCCTGTGTGGATTTACTGGTTACTCTCCCTTGTGGACTGTGTTTTGCTATCCTGTGTGGGTATACGTTTTTCTTTCCTATGTGGACTGGGTTGTGCTTCTGCTCGGACGTTGGAGTCGAACGGGGAATTGCAGACTTAGGTATATGTATGGGCATATACCTAAGCCGTGTCAGATGTTACTTCGTGATTGTGCTTATCCTTTGTGGATTTCGGGAGACCTTCGGGGGTCTCGGGGTCCCTACTGAGTAGCTTATACTCACCCCTGCACGGGCTTTGCCCGCACTACGTTGTGTTGGTTGCAGACGACGGACAGCGCTGACCGGGGTGGAGGCGTGCGGAGCAGGACAATACCTAGAGGTGGACCACTGGACGGGACGTACTCGGAGGGGTCAGGTGGACCCGGGGAGCAGTGGAGGCTATCTGTACCCACCCTTCAGGTGGGACTTCCAGAGGACGGCTCGATGCTGAAGTTTTCCCTTTTCAGTTGCTGTTTTTCCTTTCAGTTGTACTTTACAGTTGGGCTTGTATTTCCGGCCCCTTTTACCTTCAGCACAGCTTGTACAGTTTTTACTTAGTGTTTACTTTTCCGCTTGCTTACTCTGTGGTGATTGGTTACTTTCCAAAGGCAATTCCTTCCCTTTTTGTTGGGATTTACGCCTTGGTCCTAGTCGCCAGCCCCTGGCCTATGGAAGGCGATCTTGGGGTAGTCACGGCACGGGCCCCGAGGACGGGTCGTGACATGACCGTCGGGGAACAAGTGGAGAGTCACGTCGCGGAAGGGCGTCGCATCGTCACAGAAGGGAATCGAGTCGACAATCTCCGAGGATCAAGAAACAACAGATTTAATTAATAATAATTAAATATGTGATGTTGTTATAACCCACAAAGAGATTTAAAATAAGCGCAACCCCCAACCTTGTCGTTGTTGATCGAAGGTTGTCGCAGGGTTGGATTGTCGCGGAAGAACGTCGCAGAAGAAGAACCGTCGGAGTCGCGGAACTTGGTGTTGCGTCGTCGATCTCCGAGGGCTTGGCGTTCTACGTCGCCCTTCGTCGAAGGTCGGCGTTCTTCGCGTTCTTCGCGAAGAAGGATGAAGAACTTGAGGTTTGTCAAATCTTCTCAACGAACAACACTTAAGGAGAAAAAGAGTTGGTCTTATTTTATTAACATGCCAACCAACGAAAAAGAGGTAAGTAACGACCCATTAATTCATAGAATTAATTCAACGAATAAAACCGCCCAATTAAATGGTGCGTTAAGAATTTAAGAAAACGCGTCAGTTGACTTTCATAATGACGGGTTTTCGTGGGTGCGTTACTCAGTGGAAAAAAACGGTGGGGCTCATGCGGGCCCCACCCCAAAAATATCCTACCAAGTGGGTAGGATATTTTTGATTTCACCCTATCCGATTCAACTGAACTTAACAGCTTCAAGTGGTCTTTAAGCGGCTTTAAGTGAAATAAAAATAAAATTCTCGCACAACTTTATTTTATTTCATAACTTAAAAGACAAAAATTAAAAACCACAACCGAGCAAACGTAACTCCGAAAGAGGCGTTTCTAAGAAAATACCGGCACTGTGATTCCATCGGTGCCCTCAGAATTCGATTCCGGGCACCGGTTTAAAAGTTAGAAAAACCCGCTCGTCCGTTCACTGAACGTACCTGAGCCAAACTTCGGAAGGTGATTCCGGGCACACTGGGCCTCAGAATCAGGTTCCGTCAGAAACTGCGCTCTTGTAAAATTCCAAATAAAATTAAGAAAAAAATTTACTTGAAATTTCTAGGTCTTTACATTATATATCAAATAAATTAAATTATTTATGACCCATAAATGATGTAGTGTTTACCACATTAATGAATGATTTAAATAAATAATATTATAAAGAATAAAACAATATACAAAACCATTACAATTATTATTCAATGATTCTATTTCAAACAAGATTCATTATATATTCGAATTTAATGAGTTTTGGATCTTTAGATACTAATAATCATTATTTTATAAAATAATATTTTCAAACATTCTTAAAGAACCATTCCTCTCATTTATAAAAAGACATCACCTCTAACCCATTACTCACACATCTCAAGCCACTTGGATCATCCAACTTCTACTCAATTAAGCTTTCTACATCCCTATATTCCACCTATATGACTTACCATAGGCATAAGGAACTTCATGAATTTTTTTTGGTTCAAACCCAATGGAGTTACTCGATTTAAAGGAAACGTCTTCTCTTAAGATATTTTCATTCATTTTACTTCTCCAACCCCCTAACCACTTTTTATACCTTTTATTAATAATAACATGAGTATTATCAATATACTATATTTTTCTTATGAGAATTATTCATACTAAAATTACACACACCTCTATCTAATGGGAAAAAATACCATTTCTATTGACGGCGAACTACTGCCTCACGAAACGACGATTGTACAATCTTCTCCTAGCACCTCTTATATTGGCCATTTTGATGGAACTATAATTGTAGATGATATATATTATATTTATATTGTCTCTATTATTCTTTATTTTTCTTTTATATCATACCATTATGGTTTTTATATTGGTTAAACGTGATAATTTCCATTGAGGAAGTGCAAACTACCGCCCCCTCAAAGTGAAATGACTTGTTCATTCCATAGGTGGAACGTATAAAAGATGGAATTACTGAAATTATAAATGATATTATACTTGAATTATTATAAATATATGTATAATTATTTTTTCATTCCATTAAATATAAAATTGAAATAAAAGTAGCGTTCATGCGTACGTATGGCTTACCGTCTCCATGAATGATGCATTTCGTTTCTTATTTCCAAATGTTATGTACTATTATAAATCCATATATATAATGGATATATATGATATATATGATATATAAATCTATAATATAATTTTGGAGATAATGTACTTTTTACCACATGAACAACTTGTTATTATAAGAAGTTCATTTTGACTCAAGTACCAAATATCGACAAAACGAAAATTCTTAAATTAAATGATTACATAATGTTTATAAAACATTATTAAGTAATATTAAAGGAATAATAAACATTAAAATGTTATTAAGAAAGTAGAAATTAACTTTAGTTTATTATTCATGAGATCAAAGAACAAACAGGTCATGTGAGACATGTGAGATTTGATTTCGTCTCAATATCCTTTCATTAAGGCATATTTTGTTTTATATACAAATTTATTTATAAGTTGTATAAAAAACTTTTAATTTTCATTTAATTCAAATAGAATCTTTTTCTATGAGGTGTTTTAATAAACGAAAAATAAAATGTTACTTTTCAACGTAAGCGGTGAAAATGAACTTTTCCCCTGCTGCGGGTATTTCATGATCTATGGCTTCCTAAAAAGGCCATAATGTTTTTAAAGGAAAAATAAATATAATATATTCATTTAATTATTTTGTAATTGAAAATGGTTTTGATAATGTATTTTCCATTTTGATATATTTAAATTATGTGGAAATGTAATCTTTCCATTATGTTTGTATTATGTGTTATGAATATGTTATGGTTTTTGAGCATTATTTGCATATACGGGTGGTTCCGTGATAAACCTAGGGTGGGTGAGCCCATGATAGCTCTCCAATACATTGGGTAGCAGGACGGAGGTAAACGTGAATGTTTCTCCTATGATATTTGGTGAATATATTATCATAGGTATTCCAAATGTAACTCCCTACGTAGTTGTGAATGCTATAATGTAAGTATGTTATGGATGTGACAAGTTGCCATTATGATTTTTTATTACCACGTGTTATTCATAAATCTTATTATTTCATGAGGTATGTTAAAAAACATATGTTTTGATGGACTAATGTCGTCTTTCTATTTTATAACCCTTGCCAATATTTTTATGCCCATCCCATGTTTTGTAATGTTTTTTCACATTACTTAAAGTTGTATAGGGTCACAGATGGGATCAAGGTAAAGTCATATTGTCCAAAACATAGAAAAATAGAAAACTCTTTTTCTCAAGAGTTGTTATTTAATGAAAAAATGGAAACTGAGTAGAAGTGTCTATATTTTATGTTTTGAGATGTAATGTAATTGTTATGGCCTAATTCTCTAAAACTCTAAACATAAAAAGATCTTCATTATGAATTATCCATTTAATTCAAGATTATGTAATGTATTAAGGTTGGGTCCTTATAATCCACAATCATTGGACATTGATGTCACTTACAACTCTAGAATATTGAGTGTTGTCGATGAATATTTGAGCCATAAAAATCTAATCCAGTCAATAAAAGAATAATAGGAGAAATGGAATCTTATTGCTCAAATTTCCTTCCAGAATTTGGGAGTATGAGATGATGGGAAAGAGGTTATTTTAACAATTTTTTATCAAACATTAACCATTATTGAATTGATTATCTACGAGAATCATCGTGATGATGTGTTTTAATTAATTAGGGATTCCTCATAAGGGTGGGTGACTATTGGATAATTGTTTATCTCATCAAAGGGAATCCTTTACTTCTATAAATGATATTTCAATCAATCATCTACTTGAATGGTGGTGATTTGGTATTGAAGTCATTCTAAATAGGAAGTGGACCTAGGAACAATCATGAAATTTTATGATATGTTTAATCAATTCTGTTTTCAATGTATGAAATGAGGCATTACTGATTTTTTTTTCAGTGTTATACATATCAACAGTGCAATTCCAAGCATCAGAAACCTTCAGGATTTCTTTATCCACCCCATGTGCTGGGTTTGAAGTGAGATAATATATTAATATATTTTTAGTTAGGTTCCAATATAATCTTCAAAAATAAATTTTTTTGGATGGTTCTTGAATAATTTTCCGAAATACGACAACTTTATTGTAAATTTTTATATGACTGATGTTGGGGACATGTGAAATATGTACATACATAACAATATTATATTTCATAGTGTTCTATATTTAATTATTTTTTATAGGGATAACTGATTGAAATATTGTTTTTGGATGGGCCACTAAGAGTTAATGGGACCATAGTTAATGATATGAACTATGTACTCCATGTGGATGGATCGATAGAGAAAATGGATAATACTTATTCTATAGGACATACTCATTTCTTGTTTCCTTAACTTTTGAGGATATTGGGATTTACAATTGGATATTTTTTATTTTTCCAACAAATTGTTTTAACATTTTTCAAATTAAATATCCTCTTTTGAGTCCTTTTATGTACATCCTTGAAAAGTATCCACTTTGTTGGTCATTGATTGGTGAAGCTACTATTGTGTATCCTAGTTTGGTCAACGATATTACAAATCAAAAATAGTTTATTCAACAGATATTCAATATGTTACAAAGATAATATCAATATTATGTGGATACTCACTAACATACTTAAAATTATTGATAACATGACAAGATTTAATGAGAATCTCACATGAGTTGGGTCACTGATAGATTTTAAAACATAAGATATTTTCACCGATCTTCATGGGCACATTACAGATTATAGAGATGTTTCTAAAGGAGGTTTCCTATTTGGATATAATAACACATATTAAATAGATCCATGATGTTTTTCATGTTCTAAAACTCATGAAATATGTTTCCAGCCAATATCATGTCATGAACTAGGAGGACATTGATGTCTAACCTGACATGACTATGATTAAGAAGCTTGTTTAACTTATTGATTCTAAATTGTAGGTTCTTCGTGGGGATTATATATTTTTATTTAAGTTGGTATTTTCACTTGGTTATTATTCTCATTATATGTGTGAGTGTGAGGTGATGATGAGAGAGCAATGAACTCATCTCTTTATGGACCAATCTTCTGGGCATGCTTTCCTAGGAAACACACATTTATGCTTGTGAGAATTATGATAACCCATATCTCTAATTACCTTAATTTATGACTTATTACACTATAACTCACATAATAAATTTTTAATTCATTGAAAGGAATGGTGTGTTTGGGTAATTAGATTCATAACATGACTAATTTAAATAGATATACAATAACATTATTTGAAACTCCTCAACATGATATTAAAAGTCCCATTGCTCTTCTAAAAATTTATAAAATACCATGTGGATGAATATAAGAAAGTGTTGAGATATAAATCCCAATTATAGAATAATAAAAGAATAACATGATGAAATAAAAACATGTTATTTAGGGGTCATGTCAAGGTGAAATAAAATTAAGGATATTGATAAACATTACCATTGAAGCATGATGTATGGTGACAACTTCAAGGCAACCTATGAATGTGGTAACAACATAAACTATGAAATAATAATCACATGTCAAGGATTAGAACCATGATGTTATAACATATTGTTCATAGGATAATGTCACATGGTCCATATATGGTATCTCATGAGATAAATGCATTACTCATTACATTGGAGGCCTATATAACTCCAACCCACCCCATCGCATGCATGTCATGTACATTCATTAGTATCCAACATATATCATACAAAATAAAAATTATTTTTATCAATTTTAATCCCATGATTAGTGGGGGAGTCATACATACACGAATTTCCCCAACAAATGAAGTAGTGGTAAATCTAGCTCACTAGTATTTAGTATATATGGGGATGGGTATTCACTACGCAAATTTTGGCATTCAAAACCCCACCTAATAATTTTTTGACGAAAATGGGTCCATGTAAAGGTTCAAAGTAGTTTATAATGAGAGTGAAGGTAATGTATAATTACTCTGGAATCATAATGACAGTAAATTGATGTGTAGAACAAATTATAACCTGAAAAATCTGAAATAAAATGTATTAATTTAATAATGTCATTGAAATAATGGAAGTGGAGAGGATCTCATACCATGAGAGGGTGTTTCTAAAATCATGTGAGGAGCTTCTTAAGAGTATTGGAACACTTTTTGAGGTATTTATATAGCTATAAAGAAGGTAAATTCATGATCAATGGGTTTAGAGTGAAGAGGAGTGGATGGATCAGTGAGATGTTTTAGAAAAAGAAGGGGGTTCTTTATTAATTTCTAAACATTCGTTTTGGACTATATATGATAAAATATGAAAATATATAAATCGTCCCTTGGTTTCTTATAATGAACCATCCTATATACCAAAATAAACTAGTACCCGGCCCTACCCTTCATATACCAAGAGGTAATTCTTGATCCCCATAGGTTGGCTACTTGAACCCATACATTAAGAACAACCAAAGGGGCCAATTTTACCCAACCTCAAGAAAAAAACATGGAATCTATATACACATAGTGGGAAGAAACCTTAGAATAGGTAATCGAGAGATATGTTCCATAACTAAAAGGAAATAGTAGAAGTGATACAACAAAAAAGGGTTCAAAAAAACTCCTTGGGATGAGTCCAACAATAAAGGACAAATATCAAAATGAGAAACAACTACTCAATGTGATAAGCAGATAATGTCTCATTATCTCTCCACCTGATACGCAACTCAACTTACAGAAACCATACCACCACATTGTGGTACTTTACCTTTCAATAAATCAAAATACACAATAAGTTATAGGAACCACCAAATATGTTTTCAGGGTGTGATCTAATAGTCTCAGTAATATCCCACCTTGGTTTTCAATAATTGGTCTCTGTATAAAAATATGTATGCTATCATCTTTAATTAAATAAGGCTTGATAATCATTTTTTACATCTATAGAATGGTTAATACAGGTAAAATATTTTTATTGGATTTAAAAAATTTCAATGTAATTTGAAGCATGGATCATAGATCACACCATATCCAAAGCAGTTCAACTAAAATCATATGTAACATCATTCCAGGGATCACTACAGGTTATCCTTTCAAGATAACATGTATAGTGATCACCCATAATTATATCAATGAAATTTACCTTCTTATCAATTTTTCATATATAATCACATATATAACATAATAAAAACATTATAATTGAAGAATGAATGTAATATGAGGTATTTCTATAAGTTAAGAAGCTTATACTGATGAAATAGTAACATAACCATTGGAATAGTAATGTAACCCATATGAATGCTAAATAATCAAAATTAGTAGTAACCTAACCCATTAAAGTATAAATAAAATTTATTTATCATATAAATAAATGTTTGATATAATTATATTAGAGTATAAGTAAATAAATATTTTTTAAAAAATAATAATGAGTTCATATTTTTGAAAGTCATAAATATTTAATAAACTTTTATAATTAATATAATTACTGAAAAGAAAATTTATTTTCATAAAATAGATTCATATATTAATATTTTTTCTTATGATTTTAAGATAATTTTATAATACCATAGTTAATTTTTCAAAGTGTTGTAAAATCAGTTATAATTTTCAAATCTGAACTTCTCAAGTGAATGATGATTCTAATTAAATATTATATTTATAGAATTTAGAAAATTATTTTCATAAAAAGGAGTTCATTTTTTACTTCTAGACAATATAAAAGATAGGGTATTTATTTCGATTTTTCTAAAATACTTGAATTTTTGGTTAATAGTAAAATATGATAAATTATGATAAATTTTAAATACATGAATTATTAATTTATAGAAAATATATTAATGATTTATTCCCCCAATATCGAACTATACATTATTATTATAATATATTTTGTGATAATTCTATAAATATTCAGTCTTCTACTAAAAAACAAAAAATGACTAAAATATTCAAAAAAACACCCTTATCATCCGTTGTAAATAACACCCCTCACCACCACTTATTATCACAAAATTTAAGCCTTGAAAAATATTTGAAATTTACAAAATAATCATCCCATGCCACTCCCCCATATCCAGGACCACTTTGATCAACCTAAGTTATTCCCCCTATGGCTGAAGATTACCTTAGTCTGTGCCCTAATGATCTTGTCAATACTGGATTTTATCAAAGAATGAGAGCAGGTAGGAATTCCTCTTCTCCCTCACAATTTCTTTATACAGATGACATAATTTTGTTCTGTAAGGCTAACAGGGAAACTATTTCTTGCATCAAAATTATCTTTTCACATTATGAATAGGTTTCAGGCCTGGTAATCAGTTAGAATAAATCCTTTTTTGTCTTTGGAGAAGGAGTTCGAATATCGAAACAAAATAGGGTTTCTCGTATGTTCGGTGTCAAAAGAGGTGCTTTTCCATTTAATTATTTGGGGATCCCTTTGTTTTGGGGAAGGTTGAAACGTTTCCACTTGGAAGGAAAAGCTCTGAAAATTACCAATCAGATGGAAAGTTGGAAAGGGAAGACCATATCTCAGGCTGGTAGAGTTTGTCTTGTCAACTTTGTTATCACTTCTATGTTTTTGTACACCTTTTCTGTTTACAAATGTCCATGAGCTCTTATCGAGGAATTGAGGGTATTGATATGTAATTTTATTTGGACAGGGTCAACCCATCAATGGAAACTTGTCACTGTTGCTTGGAAAGATTGTATAAAGCCAGTGAATATGGGAGGAATGGGATTTAAGGATATTGGAATATTCAATTACTCACTTCTTCAAAATTTCACTTAGAGGCTTTTGGGAAAGCCTGATTACTCAATTGAATTTCTTGTTGGACGGTTCTTTTACATGTTACAAAATAGAATGGGTATGTATTTGAAATAATCATTTTCACCTTCAGTTAGAAGCACATATTAAATATCATATCTCAATCTATATGGTTGGTCTGTCCTGGATCACATTTGAATAGCTGGAACCCTCTATGGTTGTATTCTCCCATTAAGGACTCGATCACCATTCCTCCTTCCTTGAAAAATCTTTCTATATTAGATATTCAGGGTAACACTGCTATCTATGATATCATTCCATGTAATCTTTGTATTGAGATTACAAATTATGCCTATGTTGATCCTGATGTACTGATCTGGAAACTATCTCTTAATGGTTCCTTTTCCATACAAGATTACTACAAGATGATGTGTGGTGTATCACCTTGAATTCCATCATGGGTGGAGGCTATTCACAAGATCTATATATTCCACAATGATTCCATGTTTATCTGAAGAATCTGGAAAAAAACATCTACCCATCCAATATTAATTGCATCATACAAGCCTCAACATTGCTCTGGTATGCCTCTTCTGCCTTAAGGGTGATGAATCTATTATACAACTGTTTATTCAGGGAACCTTTGCTGATCTTTTAAGGAAATATCTGCAAACAAATTTTCAATTTTGTTTCAATTTCTGCTCAATTGAGTCTCTTCTTAGCTCAGTTATTCAATATACTTTCAGTGAACAGCAGAAATCCCTGCTTATTGTAGCTACTGTCTCGTTTATCTCTTATATTGGGAAGTCTTGGAATAGTATTGTCTTTAATAATGGGAAGCCTTATTTTCTGGATGGTGTTACGGTGATCCATCAAATCCTCAAACATTCTTCGATGAATCAAACCGGATCAATGAACATGATTTATCTAAATTTATCCTTTTCAGAACTCTTGGTGTTAGTGGCAGGGAATGAAAACCAAAAGTAACGAAATACATCCGGTTGATTCCACCATTCTCTGATTCGTTAAAAGTTAATGTTGATGGGGTGGCTTCCAGTGCACCAGGTCCTGCTTGGTGTGGTGGAGTCTGCAGAACCCATCAAGGCTTCACTAATGGTTGTTTCTTCCATTGTATTGGGAATGCTCATGCGATTGAAGCAGAACTGTGGGCAATGATTAAGGCCATCAGGTACGCGGCTCGCTATCAGTGGCATATATTATGGATTGAATAGGACTCCTATGTTATTTTACAGATTTTAAAAGATCAATCTCAGAATGTTCCATGGAAGATGTTGTCTGTCTGGATTTCCTGTCTCAATCTTACTGAACGATTATCCCATGATGTTTCTCATGTTTATCGTGAAGCAAACCAGGTTGCTGAGGTCCTCTCCAAAAGGGCTATCATGGAGGTTAGTTTCAATTGGCCTTTTTTTGGAAGAACTACTGTGATAGTTTAGTTTGGAATTATTTTGATCCTGTTATTTACACACGGATTTGTATGGCTCCCCTTTTCTAAGTTGTATTGTATTGTTTATCTTTTTATATAATAATTTATTTTGAGTTGGTTTCTGCCTGTCTCTCGAAAATTTTGGCTCATTCTCTCCTTGCCTATCCCCATACAGATACCATGATAACTCCATTACATGAAAAATATTGTAATTTTAAGATACTATTTCAATAACCCATCATCAGTCCGCTTATCCTCTCTCTTTTATTCTACAAAATTGAAATGAAGTCCATGAGGTGTTGTTTCATCACCGTCAAGGATGAAAAGTTTTAATTTTCCTTCATAGTCTTCGTGGATGTTAATAAAACAATTTTAATGGATGAAAAATATATTAAAATTTATATTACAACCCTTTTATGTTCATTAAGTAAAATTTTTACATAATACTAAATTATAAAACGAAACAAGTTCGTTGTGATGTAAAAATGATAAAATTAATCTAAACAATTATCAGCAACATGTTATCTAATTATTCAACCTCATACCTAGAAAAAAAATTAAAAATATGACCAATTACACTTATTTATGTTAATTAATAACATCTAATTTCAATTCTAGTGAATTATAACCATTTAATATGAACTTCATAAATTATAAACAAGCGAACCGATCGTGAAAACTGAAAATACTAATTCTCCCGAATGATGAAATTAAACACTATAAATCATCAATAAGGCTATAAATGAACATAATAAAACTATAATGAATCAAATATATGTAAAAAGGTTATGAATTAAATAATTTATTGATTTAAATTTATTATCTGGATTATTAAGGTCACATTTAGAACACTTTCAGACATTAGGTAAGGGTTTCTTCCCGAATATCCAATTTCATTCATTTTAAGCATTCTCCCTATATCCACCAATGTAATTAGACATTATTTATATTTAAAAATTATAAATTTTTTATATATACTAAAACCACATGTATCCATATCATTTAATCTTATTTAATGAGAAATACTTTTCTTACAAGGTTTGCTTCTTAATTATCCCCAATACATAGGCCCGATTGAATGTGACGTCATGATTTCTTACACAATTTTAAGTAACATACATAATTTATTTTAAGAAACAATAATTTTGTTTGAAATCAATAATTTTATCCTGAAATAATATATTTATTCATTTCTAGTTTTATAAAAATAATTATGACAAATATAAATTATATTTCCAAAAGAACTCGTCTTTGAAAAGTAAAAGGGGTATTTATCTCATGAATTCCTCGAAGATTTCTTTGAGTATTTTATATTATTTCCACATAATTATTAAATTTTATGTTTTATAATGATTTATATCCTATTATTATTATTTACTATATTATATTAAATTTTTTATAATCAGTTTGACTATGGATGTGCTATCTTGATACCATTCACTATCATTCCCAGAATTATTATTGACTATGTTTACAGAATTGGGAATGTTATTTAAATTTAATATGTATATATTTTTGATTTATAACCCCATTAATATGAGTATGTAATTGGTTTTATAAATTGATGTGTAGGGCCAACTATATCCCCTCGATTCATTCGTTGGTCTCATGAGACAAAACAGTTATAGACATGGTTGAGGCTTTCCCATTTTTATATATGGTTTTCATTGAGGCCTTAATCATTTTTATATGTCTGGGTCATGACCATGATTGTATGTTTTAGATATCTATAATATAAATTCCATTATAATGATATTAGTAATTTATTATCCATGTAAATATTCAACTAGTAGAACTTCTATGGTTAATCATCTTTCTCTTGTGATTATTTAAATGGAAATATTTTTTTAGTTGTTATCCATTCCATATATTGTTCCTGATTATATTTTAATGGAATGTCCATGTAGTCATTACCCATTCATTATTTTTTATATTAGCTTCCACTGTATTACATACCCATAATGGGAATCTGATCTCACCCATTTCATGTGTTTTATGTTTCCCCGGGATATGTAGAAGAATATTATGAATGACTTTCAGGGATAATCTAATAGTTTTTTGGTGTATCCAGTGGAGATTCTGTATTTTTTTCCTATAATTTTATAAATTAATGATCATGTATTTAATTTGGATTATATAAATACTAAACTGATTAGTCATTTGAATTCAAGTTTTGCATCTATTCTAATGAATTAATATAAGGCACAGACTCTTGGATACTGGGGTCGGGGTCTTTACAGTCGGTATAAGTATATGTTTAGTAAAAAACATAGAAACTTGATTTAGAAAACATATATTAGGGAACATATCCCTAAGATAGATTTTGGATATAATCATATAAGATCATCCTCAAATTCTAGTATGGTAGATATTATGTGATTATTTTTAGAAATGTACCCTTTTCTGGATATTTCAAGTGGATGTGGTTCTCACACAGATGAACATAGGAGTAACAACTCCGACAACGTATCTCAGGATTGATTCCAACTAACCAACTACATGAAAATAGGACTTACTACACACCAGGTTTGATGTTCTCAAAGGATATGCATAGGATAATTCCATTTTTTTACAAACCATTAGAAAGGTTTAAAAGTAAATATTTCCCCACATAAACCATGTATATGATTATGAGATTAGATATGCATAAAATTTCAGTTTATGTTAATTATTTTTCAAGGTCGGGATTATGTATTATGATTCATAACCTAATTTAGTGTATTCTATTATTTATAAATGGCACCTCGTGGATGGAATGAAAACTGTACCAAAAGGAATATCACATATAGGGATGTTCCTTCTATGCAAGATAATGATATTGGTACTGGATCTGAAACCATTGATGAAAAAAATAAAACTATACTAGGACATCTCACATAGGTTATGAATAATAACATTACCTATAGAGAGAATCTTGACCCATAGAATAGAGGATAATTGTTAGACAACTTTATGTGAGAATAGCCAGTGTCATTCAATGGGACTATTATCCCATTTTTAGTAGACCACTATATAAGTTCCCTGGAGAATATATATTATTCACATTGGGATTTAAAAAATGGTTTGTCTATCATGGGTGTTTAGCATCTATCTGGAGATGAAGATAAATTATGGTCATTAATTTAAAACAATAAATTAGAGGAAGAAATTAAAAATATGGGATGGAGGTAATTTAAGGAAATTTTACTAGAAAAAATATTCCCTCACTAATAGAAAGTATATATTGAGAGCCCATTCTTCGGTCTGAAACAAAAAAGAGGATTTGAACATATAAAAGTATCAATCTTATATTACAATGTTATAAAGGCATGTCATAAAATACATATATAATCTAAGGAGAAAATTTTATTGATTCATTGATTGTTTAATCCATTCCTATGAATGGTACTGGTCCCCCATAAATTCTCATCATATAAAGATAATGTCTTAAGTTTTATCAAGACACAGATATATTTCTCCATGCATTATGGATTTAAGGGAAAATAATATAATAATAGCATTTTAGACGAAATAATGGATAAAGAGAAGAATAAAATGGGAATTTTCCAACGTGTGGTATATGTGGAAGGAAACACACTGCTGAATTCTAAAAAGGAAAAAGAGTTTGTTGAAATTGTGGAGAGAAAGGCCATCTTGATAATGATTAGAAGGGAATGATTGGACGTATCAATGATCAATGATTTAATTTTAGGGAAATGGGACACGATGTTAATGATTGTGAAAATTATTAAGTAAACATTCCTCAAAAAGGCCATGGTTGCAACGCCAAGCTTATATGAACACAAATATGGAGGATGAAGTTCCTAATAATATATTGACAGATACATTTTTCTTTTTGTCAAGCTTAGACAATGTTTTATTTGATTTTGGATCAGGGAATTATTTTTTATCATCCTAGTTTGCTATGAAAATTTGACATTTCTCTTTATATTTAATAATGGATTTTTCAATCTAAACTACAAAGGGAAGTATCATTTAAAAAAAATATGTGTTACTCAATCCACTTTATGACACATAAACATGGTTTAGTTTCTGAAATTTTCACCATACCTATGATTTCATTTGATATAATCAATGGTACGGACTAGATTTTAACATATGATGCAAAAATCTATTTCCAGCAGAAGGAATCCCCAATTTCTGAGGAAAATGTGCAATCCCTTATCATTAGAGTAGAAACATCATAATCAGGTTTTTATCTATATCCACCTATATTATCTCTTCTAAATTAATTTATTATGTAGGAAAAGAAAACATTATCTAGGTATCATCAAATTAATGAATTAAATATTCCACAAGAATACATTGATGTATTTCCAGAGGACTTAACTAGACATCCTCCAGATTCATAAGTTTATTTCTCTATTTAATTAATTAATTGTGTAATACCTATATCTAAGAATCCCTAGAGAATGTACATTTTGTAATTAGTGGATCTAAATAAAGAACTTGAGGAATTTAGTGACAATGGATTTATTCTCCCAATTGTTTCTCTACTTGGAGACCACATTCTCTTTGTCAAGAAGAGAGATGGATCTAGGAGGCTGTGAATTGACAATAAAGAAGTCACTTCTATTACAATAACGAAAATGTATCCCGTTTTGTGTATTAATGATTTATTTTATCAAATTCACATAGCTCAATATATTTCAAAGATTTAACTTGGATCTGGACATCATCAATTTCATGTAATGAAGAAAGATATTCCAAAGACAGTGTTTCAAACTAGGTAAAGACCTTACATGTTTATAGTATTTACATTTTTAAAAATTAAGGAACCCTATGATTTCATGGATCTAATGATCTTATTTTTGAAGGGATATCTTGATGAATTTGCTGTGATATTTATTGATGATATCTTGGTATACTTCAAAAGGTACAAAGACCATGATAATCACTTGAGTATTATTCTGGAGAACCTTAGAAGAAAGGAATTGTATGGTATTCTTAGAAACTATGAATTTTGGATTTAATATATATATATATATATTCTATTATATATTTTACCTAAGTATGGAATCATAGTTGATCATGTGAATAAGAAAGGCAGTTCAAAAGTGGCCTACAACAACTAACATAATATAGGTATGTAGATTCATTGATATAGTGGGTTACTATTTTAATTTCATGTAGAATGTTTCTCAATTAGCTTACTTATTGAAAAATATTACACATAAAGGGGTTATGTTCGTATGGATAAAATAATGTGAAGAATGTTTTGAAGATTTGAATAATACATGAGTGAATTCTATGATCTTAACTGTTCCATATGTAAATGGGGGATTCATGATTTATAGTGATTCAACATAGAAATAACTTGGTTATATCATTATATAAAATGATATAGTTGTTGTCTATGTAAGAATACAATTAAAAACTCATGAAGAAAACTATCCAACTCAGGATGTTGATTGAGCAACTGAAATCCTTTCTATGAAAATATGGTGAAACTATCTCTATGGAGGAAGATGTGAGATATATATAGTTCCCAAGATCTTGAAATATATCTTCTCGCATAAAGAACACAACATGAGGAAAAGTAGATGGATTGCGCTACTCATAGATTATGATAGATTAATACATTACAACAAAATAAAGGGAAATAATGTAGTATATGAATTGAGTATAAAGGATCATGGATTTTTGAACAAAACATGGGTTGAAAGTGATCCTATGTTTATGTATCTAGTAAAGATGGATTTGGGTCTTATCAAGGGAGGTAAAACATCATTACAACTGTCTTTATTGGAAATTATTTAATGTTCCCAATCTGAAGAGTTGAATTTTTTAAATAAAATTAAAGCTTTGAATGTTGGGAAGTTAGTAAACTTTGTGTATGTGGACGGAATTATGAAATTCTAGAGAAGGCAATGTGTTCCCTCTATACCCGAGCAAAAAAAGGAATTATTGGATGATTACCATAGATCAAATTTCTCTATACACCCTATTAGTACTAAGATATACAGATATTTGAGGGAAAATTTCTAGTTGTATAATATGAAATGTGAAATTAACCATTTTATATCAACATGTTTAGTTTGTTAATAGGTGAAGGATGAAAGACAATATTTTAAAGGATTCATAAAGCCTATAACTATTTCTACATGGAAATGGGATAACATCACTATGGGTTTTTCCCTACATTACAAAAAACTACATGAATGAATGATGAAATATCAGTAATTGTTGATCAAATTCCCAAATAAGCACATTCACTCTATATAAGAAAGGATTTTCCATAAGATAAGGTTTATAGAATATATTAATGATGTTTTAAGTCTTTATGGACCACTTATTATAATTTTTTCTAATTATGATCCATTAATTAATTTAAAATTATGGAAAAGTCTTTCAAAATATTTGGATATTAAGATTCATTTGAGTAGTTCTTATCACCCTCAATCTAATAGGGAATCTAAATGGATGGTCCAAACATTAGAAGACATGTTGAGATCATGATCACTTTACTTTGAAGATATATGGGATGTAAATCCCTAGCCGTAGTTACCCAGAGTCTGTGCATTAGTACATAACATTGGCATGATCACAAGAGATCATGTTTTGAATGACCCATTAGTTTAGTAGCCCTGGATGTACTACATACATACATAAGTTTTACATTACATCATGAAATAAAAAAACATTGTGTCTCCTTTGAGAACACTCATATCCCTTAGCCTATCACTGCAGGTCAGTATTAGTAAAAATCTTCACATCCTAGGAAAAATAAAACATAGAAAGGGGTGTACTTAGATGCGGAATAAGGATAACAATATAGAATAAATGTTCATAAATAAGAATAAAATTTTAAGGCAATGTATAAGACTAAAACACAATCCTTTTAAACTTAAACTTCAGTATAATATGGAAAATATAAATCAAATAATTCCATTTACTTATTCACATGAATATTCTACTAGTTGAATAATCACATGTAATATCAATATATAATTTTATAATGATAGAATGCATAATGTCGGACATCACAACCACATAGTCAAGGCCTTTTTCTAAGACTAAAAATAATATTTTCTGAGGGCCTCGTGCAAAGACACTAATTTGTCTCATGAGACCTACCGATGCATCGAGGAGTTATATCAGGCTCAACACATCACTTACTAAGCCCAATGCATTCATAATTTGAAAAGGTTGAAACATAACATAAACATTCGTATTATAATATTGAAGATTTTATTATAATAAATCAACTTAAAAAAAGTGTAAAATCCCTTAATGGATGTTGACATATATGAAATCAAAACTATTTGAGAGATATATCTCTTTATATTTTTAAATAATTAAAATGTCATATAATTATAATTGAAATTTTTTTTTAAAAATATTTTTGTAAGCCTGTAAGGGAAGCTTAAAAAGTGTTATAATTTTAGAAAATATATGCACCCTCCATTTAAGTTGAAAAACATTCTTACATTAATTAGTCGAAAAGGTCTTAAAGTACCTTGTTTGGAAAAAGACGGAATGATTCCTTTCAAAAAAAAATATAAAATGTAAAAATAGGGTATAAATGACATCAACCCATATTCTAGGAAATATTAAAAATGTTTTGAAATACCTTTTTTTGAAACTTGTATGTGAATGATAAAGAATTCCGTGTAGATACTTTTGTAAAAACAACCTCAAATAATAAAGAGATTGTAAAATTAACTCTTACCATGTATTATTCTTTAGTAGAGGGTATGTTAACCGCTTTTACAATATTTAAATCATTGTTATTAAATTATACAATAACTACCAACAAAAATATGATATCACATATGATGTTCTAATATTTCTTTGTTAGTAATATTACAGTAGTATCATTATTTCGGGTGTTAACTGATTTGTTTTCCTTTATATGTTTTTTTAGGTAAGTCATGTTTTTTTAATATGATTTATTCAATTCATATAAATAATTATATTATGAGTTTGATCATTATTTTAAATCATAAAATGAAAATTATTCTTGAATTATTACGATGGGGAATGAATCACATCGCGTTCATAGAGACGGTAATCCGTACATATGCATGAGCGAGAATATAATTCTATTGATGGTGAAATCGTATGTAATTGTATGGTGTATTATATATAAATATTCATTAACATGTTATATTTATTATTTAAATAAATTATACTCATTATTATACCCTTCCAAATAATGAAGTGTTGAATAACAAACTACACCGTGATGTAGAGATTGTAAGCCGTGCGTATGCATGTATGGTGACTTTTCCATTCATAGGATTTATATAATAATGAATATGGTTGTAAAATATTTATAATAAAATAAAAGTATGTAGAAGGTATTGCATTTATTATTTTGGTATACAAACAACAATGAAAGAGGTTGTGGAAGAGGAAACTAACTTTGAAAGAGGTGATTAAATTATTTCCTCTTCTTCGAGTGCTTCCTTTTGATTTGATAAAAAGGGATCCATTAGTTTGATTTCTTGTCAATGTACTCTAGTTTGATATGAGGACAGCTGGGAGGATATTAGAGCAGGGGTAGTCCAAGCCAAAAGGCTTTCGATCTGTGAATTTGAAAGAAGCGTAAGTACCCTTTAATAATAGAGGTGAGGGTCACTTTAGGAAGATCTTAAAATATTAATTTATTATACAACCATATTCGGTTTATAGTGACTCCAAAAAGATTTATTTCGAGGCTAAGGTGTGTATAGGTCGAAAAACTCTCATCCAATACGTTTTAGACAAATTTCGGTCACCATATTAACCTTATCATTTAGATTTACCTCTTAGTTAAATAGTTTAACTTTTACCACCTCTTCTTCTATTATTATTATAAATTCTTACAAAAATAATATGAAAAGCCAAGTAAAAACCATGTGGTTCATTATTGACATATATAACCATATATAATTACTTTTTGGATACATAGATTTTTATGAATATTATATCATTTAATAAAATAGTATTTTTTTTTTAAAAATCATTTATGTCAAATTTGACACTATTTTGTATTTGGTTTTTGTGAAAGCAATAACAACTTCATCAATTAGAAAAAAATTATTTAATCAACTCTAAAATGTCATGTAAACCTTTATATTTTTTTTAATGCATAAAAAGTATAAATTTAAATTTATTTAAATGTTTATAATATAAACTATTTTAATCATTCATTAATAAAGTACTCACTGCATCATAATTGTTTCATAAATAATTTTAATTATTTAATGTATAAAAATTAAAAATAAAATACCATTATACAAGAAAAATTTTTAGATTTAATATGAATATTTATAGTTGAATTTATCTTTTGTATAACCCTATATTAAAAATGTATTTGTTATTAAAATTTTAATTTAACACTTTTAACTCTTCTTTAAATAAAATAACAATAAATTTCATAATCTAATCCATGTGTATAAAAAAGGATCATATTTTATTCCTATGGGTTCTTTAGGTCGAAATACAAATATTCAATCGTGTTAGTACATGTGTTAGGGTAATTATAATACCATTTTTACCTTTAATTACCCTATTTACATTTAACCATGGTAAATAAAATTCTAAAGTAACTATTCGCCAAAAATTATTTTCATCCCATTGAACCAAATTTTACATACTAATTTCAACCGTGTCTCTCGTATTTTTGAAATTAAATTCAAAGAGTCAGTAAAATTATGTTTTATGTAAATTTTAAAATTGCATAGAAGGCGAGTAAAATGCGTTAAATAGTTCAACAATATTTTATATATATAATCTTATTATAAAATGGATCCACTGAATTACATTGAACTAATATAGATATTATGTATCTATTTTTACTTTAAAATAAATTTAAATAAAAATCATAATTATTTAAATAAAATTCAGTTTTAAATAATAACACTATGATTTTCACTATTCAACAAAAATTGAATGTTTTTCGAAAAATATAAATAATTCCCCCTAATCTAATTTTGGTATTATGAATCCAAAAATGAAGTCAATTTTGAATAATAAAATTTGTAAAATTTTAAATAGTCGGTCTTACTTTTCATAACTATTTTTTAAACTACTAGTTTAATTGGTCATGGTCTGCTAGAACTCGAAGTTGCTTACAACGCAAGATATTGATTTATTCAAAGAGAAGCATATCATGGAAGCTTGGGGTGTTACATTGTCCCCTCCTTAAAATATTTTATCCATGAAATTTCTAGAATATTAATTCATAAAAGGATTCAGGTTGTTCTTCAACATAAGTTCCTCAGGTTCCCACTTTTCCTCTTCAATTTTATGGTTTCTCCAAAGAACATTCACCCGATGAGTAGTCCGGTTTCTCAAGAATTGTTCTCTGGTGTCATGTTTCTTGATAGGTTCTTCACAATAAGACAGATCATGTTACAATTATATTTCTTTATAGGTGAGTACATGTGTTGGATCAGGCATGTATTTTCTCAACAATGATTTGTGGAACACGTCATGAACATTGGAGAGACTTGGAGTCATTGTCAAACAGTAATCCACAACTCCAATTCGTTCTAAAATTTAGGAAGGTCTGATGTACTAGGGACTTAATTTACAATTCTTACTGAATTGTATAACACCCATCCAAGGAGATACATTCAAGAAAACATGATCACCTACTTGAAATTCTAAATCCTTTGATTATCAGCATAGCTCTTTTTCCTATATTGATCTTCTTTAATGTGGGTTTGGATAATCATAACATTTTCCATTGTTTCCTCAACAAGGTCTTGGCATATGAGTTTACTTTCACCAACATCATCCCAACTAGCTGGTGTGTGACAACTCTTTCCGTATAACACTTTATATTGTGCCATCTGAATACTTGAATGGAAGCTATTATTATAGGAAAATTCTACTAGATGTAAATACTGATCCCACATACCGTGAAATTCAAGTCAACAAGATCTCAACATGTCTTCTAAGGTTTGAATAATTTTTTTAGATTGTCTATCAGTTTGAGGGTGGTAAGCAGTGCTCAAATGAAGTTCTGTATCCATGGTTTTCTGAAGACGTTTCCAGAATCATGATGCAAAATGGGGATCACGATCAGAAACAATCGGCAGGGGTACACCATGAAGTCTTACAACATTATTAATATATAGTTTTTCTAAATGTTTAAGTGGTAAATCTTCTCTTATAGCATGAAAATGTGATGACTTTGTAAGACGATCAACAATGACCCATATTTAATCATTCCTTCTAGGATTCTTTGGTAGCCCCATGGAAAATTCCATCATAATATCATCCCATTTCCACTCAGGTATAGGAAGAGGTTTCTTGACTCCACCAGGATGTTGTCTTCCTGCCTTCACCTTTTGACAAACCTTACATCTTGACACATAATCTTTAATCTCCCACTTTATGTTGTCCAACCAAAAATGTTCCTTCAAATCTCTATACATCTTAGTGCTATTAGGGTGTATAGAGAAATTTGAGCTATGATCATCATCCAATAATTCCGTTTTAGATCAGGTATGTCAGGAACATAATATATCTTCCCAAATTTTAAAATTATATCTTCATATATGAAGTCAACCAATCTACCATCATTTACAACTTTAATTTTCTTTTGAAGCTCTTTGTCATCAGTCTAAGAAATTTTTATCCTTTTTATTAAAGATGGTTTAGCAATAATTTGAAAATGTATTGATGTTTCACCTTCCATGATTATTCCCATATCCATCTTTACTATATCCTTGACAATATGATCCCTTTCCACAATAATATTTTTCAAAACAGCAAGATCATTTCTACTCAAAGAATCTTATACCTTATTTTACTTCCCCGGGTGGTAGTGTGTAGTGAAATCATAATCTATGAGTAGGTCAAGCCATCATGTTTGCCTTATGATGAGTTATTTTTGTGAGAAAATATACTTCAAAATATTTTGATAAATATATATCTCAAAATTTTCCCCATCGAGATAGTGCCTCCATATCTTCAGAGAAAATTTTACAACTGCTAAATCAAGATCATGAGTGGGATCATTTTTTCCTAAATTTTTATCTATCGTGATGCCTATGAAATAACTCTATCATTTTTCTCAAGGACACAATCAATTACATTCTTCGAAGCATCACTATAAATAACAAACCCATCTTTAACCGATGTTAGAGTCAAGATATAAGGATTTTCTAATATTTTCATCAATTACTCAAAACATTATTCGCACTCTTTTCTCCAAAACTAATTTAACCCATTTTGTGGGAGTTTGGTTAATGGGTTAGCCAATCGGGAAAAAATTTGTACAAAACCCCGATAATAACCTGCTAAACCAACAAAACTATGTACCTGAGTTATACTCATTGGTGATTTCCATTCTTGGATTGCATTTTCCTTTAAAAGATCAATAGAGATTCTGTCCTTAGAGACAATATAGCCAAGAAAAGAAATCTCCTGAAACCATAATTCACAATTGCTAAACATCCAATATAATTCATTTATTCTAAGAGTATTTATAAGAGTGCACAATTGGTTTTCATAATCATCATAGATTTTGTATTATACCAAGTTATCATAAATAAATACCACTAAAAATTCACCAAGATATGCATGGAAAACGCTATTCATTAAATCCATGAAAACAGAGGGTGAATTAATCAGTCCAAATGTCATTATTGTAAACTCGTAATGATATAACTGGTTCAAAATGTTGCCTTTGGAATGTCTTACAACTTTATTCACAATTAATGATGTCTTAATCAAATTAAAATATTTGAAAATATTGTGCTCCATGATGTTGATCGAATAGATCATCAATGAGAGGATGTTAATATTTCTTCTTTATTGTTATAGCATTGATCTCCCTATAGTCAATGCCCAACCTCATATATCCATCTTTTTTCTTAAAAAAAGAATATGGGATCCCCATAGAGAAACACTAGGGTGAATAAATATATTACTACTAAATTCCTATAGTTGTTTCTTTTGTTCGACTAATTTCAAAATGTCCATTCTTTAAGGTGTCTTTGATATGGGTCTTGAACCAGGAATTTAGTCATTGGAAAACTCAATTTCTCATTTTGGAGTATGTCCATGTAAATCCTCCAGAAACAAATCAACATATTCTTACACAATTGGTATATCCTCTATTTGAAAATCCTTTTCCTCACTTATAGTTATTTCACTCCCTTCATCCCCAATAATTTAATTTATTACAGCTACTGGGGGTGGATCTAGATAAGAATCAGATGGTGATATTTCTTGCTCTAAAGATAAGCTATTCCTTATCATCAACAAAATTTGTAACCTCCTTCTTTCTATAATAAATTTTCACATCATGGTCCAAAAGCTAATTCATACTGAGGATTATATCAAATTCTATAAAGGGTATGATAATAAGATCAGCAGATAAATAATTTTTATATTCCATAATGGTAACTGATTGAAAAAACATTGTTGCAATGATACTTCCCTTAAATGTTTGACTAACAACTCCCTTGTTAAGTAAAATTGGAAATATTTAATTTTATTGTAAAACATGGATGATGTGAAGGAATGTGATGATCTAGAATCTAATAATGCATTGCTTTATTTTGAGGAAATGATTAAAGTGCCTACCACCACGTCATTCGGTGCTTCAGCCTCAGTAGTTTTGATTGCATAATCTTGGACTTTCTCCCTTATCATCTTATGAGGTAAGAATCATTGACACTTAGAACATTTAGTTGAATAATTCTCCATTTCTCTATAATATTATCATTCAACATTGACAACCTCTTTATTTCCCTTGTAATCATGATCTTGGTGGCATTTTTTCACCACACTTGTAACAAACTCCCCTTCCCTTCAGGAAATTACAAGGGTGTATATTCCCACATTTAAAGCAGAATGGAAATTCAACTTTTCCTTTCTTCCCCTTATTTTCATTTCTAGAGTGTTCATCAGATCTTCTATTAACTTTCTTTTCTTTAAAGTCGTAAGACATAGAGAATTAATTTTATATCTTGGTAGCACATGAGACTATATCTTTGTATGGGAAGAAGGATTGTGAGACTAATGCTCGATGTAGAAATTGTTTTAAACCATCAAAGAATTGATCAATATTACTCCTTGGGTTATGAACATAATCATTAGGATTCCCTGCTATCCCTGTAAAGTTAGATTCATACTTTGTGTCATTCACATCCGCCTTTTGGCTCAGAGTCATAAATTTCCATTCCATATTAACTTGATGTCCATGAGGAAATTATTTTTCTATGAAAATAACTATAAACTCCCTCCATTCCATATTTGATAATTCTTTATCCTCCTTTGTGTTTTTAGTTAAAAACCACCATTGATTTACATCTCCTGTTTGGTGATAAACTACCATGAAATTTTTTTCCCTTTTGCAACTCCCCAAAGCATGAAATATTTTCTCTAAAGAACATATCCATTTCATAGCAACAAATGGATTTGTAATCCCATTGAATGTTGGTGGTTGTTTCCTTAGGAATCAGGCTAACATTGATCCTACGTGTTATGGATCAGGGTGCTCCGTACAGGTAATGATAATATTCATAACCCGAGTGTGTTGTCCCAATATGGTTATAAGTTGTTCAGCCCTAGTTGCACTACCATCTCCACTATAATTATCTTGAGTAGAAAGGAATCCCAATATGGATTATGTGCATTGATACGTTTTCCATTCCTTCTACTGGGATCCATTTCTAAACAATGTCATACAATAGATTAGTTTATAAATCGCAATACATAAGTCCAAACTAGTAAAATACCTAACATTAATTGAAGAGTTTATTCATATAATCCATAATCATAAAAAAAATGTTTTCATTGAGCAAATATTACCTCATAAATCATTCATAGTGTATTGTAAAGAAAATTTGAATTATCTTAATAATATCCCCTGGGAGTGTTGTAACTAAGAGTGCAGCAAGGCATGTTTTCGAGCACCCGTTCTTGTTTGAGTCTAGCTCAAAGTTGTGTTTTTGAGTTTTATCCCTAGATACAAATTTTCCAGAGCCACCTCTACCTACTCATATCCATACAGGGATGTATTCCATAAAAAATACACATAATCTCAACATTAACAAAATTCTATAATGTTCTTCTATACTAATCCTCAATGTTTATCATCAGGTAATGTTCTATAATCATTGTTTTTCTACATCTAGATTCCAAGGATTGTACTAAGTTCCTATGATTCCAACTATAATGCCCAACCCTTTTTACCTAGATTCTGTGCATTATTACATAACATTGTCATTATCACAAGATATCAATTCTCGAAAGACTGACTAGTTTAGTAGCCTTTGAAGTACTAGATATATACCTATGTTTTACATTACATCATGAAATAAAAAAACCACAAAATTGTGTCCCCATTGAGCACACTCATATCTTTTCTCCTATCCCTATAGTTTACTCATGATATACTTCGTCACATCTTGGGAAAAATAAAACATAGAAAGGGGTTAGATTAGCTTCTCAGTAAGGATAACAATGTATCGAAAACATTAATAAATAATCATAATCTTTTAAGGCAATGAATAAGGCTAAAACAAAATCCTTTTAAACCTAAACATCAATATAATATGTCAAATAAAAATCAAATAATTCCATTTACTTATTCATAAGGATATTCTACTGGTCGAATAATCACATGTAATATTAATAGGTAATTTCATAAAAATGGAATGCATAATGTAAGTTATCATAACCACATAGTCAAGGAATCATGCCAAGACTACAAATAATATTTTTTCAAGGCCTTGTGACAAGAAACTAGTTTTTATCATGATATCAACCAATTAATCGAGGAGCTATAGTGGGCTCCACCCATCACTTACTGAGTCTAATTCATTCCTCATATGAAAAGGTTGAAACATAGCATAAAAACTCTTATTAAAACTATAAAATGAAATGTTAATACATTAACCATAAAGCATGAATATCACCTCCTAAATCAAACATATCACAAAACATTTAATAAAATATGGATGATTTTATCATAATAAATCAACTTCAATCAAGTGTCAAATCGATCAAAGGATGTTGACATAGATGAAATAAATACTATTTGAGAGAAATATATCTTTCTAATTTGAAATAATATGAAAGTAAAATAATTTTAAAAGAAAAAAATTATTTTGAAAATATTCTTATAATGTTTTACAGGAATCTTAAAATGTGTTATAATGGAAGAAAATAGCCACACCTTCTGTATAAGTTAAAAAAAATCTTACCTTAATATGTCGAAACGGTCATAAAGTACCTTGTTTGGAAAAACCCAAAAATATTCCAATCAAAACATTTTAAAAAAAGTAAAAAAGGGTATAAATATCTTTAAAATATAATCTAGGAAATAGGAAAAATGTTTTGAAATGCATTCTAAAGAAACACGAATTTGGATGATAAAGATGTCCAAGTAGATACTTTTGTAAAAAAGAACATCATATAATAAAGAGATTGTAAAATTAACCCTTACCATGTATTCTTCCCTTTTAGAGGGTACATTTACCTCTTGTATAGTAGTTAAATAATTGTTATTCAATTATAAAATAACCACATATATAAATATGATATCATATATGATCTTCTAATATTTCTTTGCCTGTAATATTGTAGTATTATCCTTGTTTCAGGTGTTAACTGATTCGTTTCCCTTTATTTGTTTTGTTATGAAAGTCACATATTTTATGGATAGGATTTATTTGATTAATATCCAGAATGATATTAGGTTATTGATCATTATTCAAAATCATAAAATGAAAATTATTCTTTTATGTTTATGATTGGGAATAAATCTCATCGCGTTAACGGAGACAGTAATCCATACATACATATAAGCGGGAATATCATTATTTTGATTGTGAAATCATACTTAATTTTATGTTATATTAAATATTCATAATAATTTACTTCTTTTATTTATTATTTACCTCAATTATACTCATTATTATACCCATCCAAAAAATGCAGTCCTGAATAACAAACAACACCACGACGTGGAGACGGTAAGCACTATGTACGCATGTATATTGACTTTGCCATTCATAGGATGGATACAATAAGGAATATGGTTGTACCATATTTATAATAAAATAATATTATGTATAACATACTGGATTTATTTTTTTGGTATGGAAACCACAATGAAAGTGGAGGCGGAAGAAGAAAATAACTTTGAAAGAGGTGATGAAATTATTACCTCTTCTTCAGGTGCTTCCTTTTGATTTGATAAAAAGGGATCCTTTGGTAGGATTTATGATCAATTTAAGGCTAATAGGTTGAATTGAGGGTAGTTGGGAGGATATTTGAGTAAGGTTTTCTTGATCCCAAAAGTTATGGATGTGTGAATTTGAGAGAAGGGGAAGTACCCTTTTATAAGAGAGGTGAGGGACACTTTAGGAAGAACTTAAAATATTAATTAAATATAAAGTCGTATTATGTTTATAATGGTTCAAAAAGTATTTCTTTCGAGGATAATGTGGGTATTTGTCTCAAACCTCTCAATCAATAGGTTTTAGATAAGTTTAGGTCACCATATTAACTTTATCTTCTAGATTTAACACTGAGTTAAATAGTTTACCTTTTACCACATCTTCATGTATTATTATAATAAATGGTTAATAAACATACTATAAAAAGACAATAGAACCTCATGTGGATCATTATTGACATATATTTCCTTATTTATGTCTTTTGGTAAAACCTTAGATTTTTATGAATATTATATCATTTAATAAAATAATATTTTTTTAAACTCATTTATGCCAATTTTGATACTATTTAGTACTTTTTTGTGAAAGTCATAAAAACATTATCTATTTGAAAATAAATTATTTAATAATCCCTATCATGACTTTTTAACATATAAAATTCTTTTAATTCATTAAAATACCCAATATAGATTTATTTTAATATTTATAATATAAATTATTTTTATCATTCATTAATAAGGTAATTACTGCATCATTATTGTGTCATAAATGAATTTAATTATTTAATATCTAAAAATTGTAAATAATATAACATGATGTAGGAACTATTATTATATTTCCAATTAATATATATAGTCTAATTTATCTTATGTATAACCCTATATTAATATATGTCTAGTTATTAAAATTTGAATTTAACACTTTTAACTCTTCTTTCAATAAAATAATAATAAATGTCCTAATCTAATCCAAGTGGATCAAAAAGGATCTTGTTTTATTCATAAAGTTGATTTAGGTCGAAATAAAATTATACAATTGAAGTAGGATATGTTTTAAAGAAATTATAATATCATTTTTACCTTTAATTGCCCAATTTACTTTATATCGTGGTAAATAAAATTAAAAAGTTATCATTCACAAAAAGTTATTTTCATCCTATTGAAGCACATTTTACTAACTGATTTCAACTATGTATCTCAGATTTTGGAAATTCCACTCATAGAAACTATAAAATAATGTTTTATGCACATTTTCAAATGTGCCTAGATGGTGGGAACAAGGCGTTAAATAGTTCAATAAAATTTTATATATCTAATTTTATTATTAAATGATTTCAATGAATTACATTTAACTAATATAGTTACTGTGTATCTATTTTGACTTTAATATAAATTTAAATAAAAAATAATCATTTAGAAAAAGTTCATTTTAAACCATAAAGTAGTATTTTCACTATTCATCAAAAATTTAAAGTTTTCATAAAATACCAAAGATTCACCCTAAGCTAATTTTGATATTCTGACTCCAAAAATGAAGTCCATTTTGCAAAATAAAATGTATAAAATATAAAAATGTGTGTATTACAATTCATAAATATTTTTTTAATTGCTAATTTGATTGGTCGTGGTGTGTTAAACCTCGAAGTTGGATACATCGCAAGCAATTGCATTATTCAAAGGGAAGCGTACCGTAGAAGCACAGGGTGTTACATGGGATCATTTTTACCTTTTATATATTTTACCTACAACAATAGTTTCCATTTTTTATTCAAATGGAATAATATGAAGCATTTTATGGAAAGATATTTCAAACATAAACTTGTTGGGATGAAGATAGTAAAATGAATTTTGTAGGCCCAGAACTTTTTGAGCAAACAAATGAAAAGGTAAATACTATTCCAACACATGTCATAATAGCTAAATGTTTCCAAAAGAGATATGTAAATAATCAAAATAAGGATTTCGAATTTGACATGGGATATTATGTTTTCTTAAACGTATTATTGTGTAAGGGAATTATAATATTTAGGAAGAAAGGGAATCTAATCCACATATACATTACACCTTTTAAAATCATGGAGATAGTTTTAGTTGTGTCTTATCATTTAGAAATGCCGCTTAGATTTTCTAAGGTACAGAATGTGTTACACATCTCTTTGTTAATGTAACACATGCTTGACCCAATGTATGTCATCACTTATGAAGGAATAGATTTGAAACCTGGTTTATCTAAATATGAAGGGAATATCTGGATTCTGGACACCAAAGAATAGGTGTTGAGTAATCATTCGACTCTCCAAGTAATGTTACTTTGGAAAAAATAGTAAATTTAAGTGGCTATATAGGAACCAAAGGAAATTATGATGAACAACGACCTGAATCTTTTTATGAGGTTACATTGTGAAATGTTGAGGATAAATTTTCGTATGATGGCAGAATTTAAGGACACAAAATTATATCAATGAAATTTCCCTTCTTATAAATATTTCATATATAATTACATATTGAACATAATAAAATAGTATATATAAATAATGATGGAAATATGAGGTATTTCTAGAATTTAGGAGCCTATACTGATAGAATAGTAACATGACATTGGGAATAGTAATTTGTCAATAATGAATAATAAATCATCCAAATAAGTAGTAACCTCACCCATTTATGTATAAATAAAATTTAGGAATCTTATAAATTAATGTGTGATATAATTATATCATAGTATAAGTAAATAACATTTTAAAAATTATTAATTGATAGTTGGTGTATTTATAAGTCATAAATAGTTAATTACAATTTTAAAATTAATCTATTTATTTAAAATAAAATTTATTTTCTGAAAATAAATTCATATATTAATATTTTTTTCTTATTATTTTAATATAATTTTATAAGACCTTAGCCTATTTTCTAAAGTGTTATAAAATCAGTTATAATTTTAAAATATATATTTTTCGAGTAAATGATGGTTTTAATTAAAATTAAAATTTATAATATTTAGATAATTGTTTTTATAAAATGGTGCACATTTTTTAATTCTTCATTCTGAAAAAAATTTATGGTGAATTTTTGCGGTTTTTCTAAAATACATGAATTTTTGTGAATAGTAATATGTGACAATTTACGATGAATACTGAATACATGAATTATTGAGTCATAGGTGATGTATGTTGTATGTAACACCGTAATATCTAACTTTAATTAATTATTTTAATATATTTAATGACAATTATAAAACTATTCATAGTCTAGATCCAAAATAATTAACAAATGAATAAAATATTCAAAAAACACCTCTCCTCCACTAAAAACACCACCCCTCACAACCACTTTTTCTCACACCATAAAAGAGATGATCCTTTTATAAATTCAACAAAATAGTCTTCTAAAGCCTCTCCCCATCATCCAAGATCTCTTGGTATCATTAAAAAACCCAAACATTTTCCCTAAGGAGGTTCTCAAAGGGGAGAAAATCAGGAGGTAAAAACATCCTTTGCAATTTAATATATATTCATGTTCTTTTCTATTTTTAACTCTATAATAACCTCCCCCCATTAAATATAATTATAACCTGAGTACCTTATATATACTATATTTTAATTATTCTAATGTAATAATCCAACATTAATCACCTTCACCTCTTCCTTTTATTTGAAAAAATGGAAACGTCATCCGTGAGGTGTTATTTCACCGCCTTCATGGATGAAAGTTTTCATTATC
The DNA here is from genome assembly GCA_963277665.1 of Viscum album. Taxonomy (NCBI): domain Eukaryota; kingdom Viridiplantae; phylum Streptophyta; class Magnoliopsida; order Santalales; family Viscaceae; genus Viscum; species Viscum album. The sequence goes on from OY728133.1 coordinate 1,911,920,659, forward strand.
ATTAACCATTGTCAATTATTTTAATAAAAACATTTTAATTGTTTAATAATATTTTTAAATATATATTACAAACCATATTAGGTTCTGTAAGTAATCTATTTACATAATACTAAATGATAAAACAAAATGAGTTCATTGTGATTTAAAACTGCAAAATTTAATCTAAATGAATATCATTAACAGGTTATCAAATGATTTATCCTCGTATCAGAGAAATATATATATATATCCCATTAAAATTATATATATTCATCAATAATAGATAACAAAATTTCTTGTGAATAATACCCATTTGACATGGACTTTATTTCTTATAAACCAATAAACTGATCATGAAAAACAAGAAAATTAATGCTCCTAAATGAAGAAAATAAACACTATAACTCATCTATAAGACCGTAAATAAAATTAATAAAAATTTAATGTATACTATTCAGGTATAAAATTCTATTAATTAATTAATTAATGGATTTAATTGGATTATCCTTGATGTTAAGGTAAAGTGCATATCACTTTCAAGCCTAAGGTAAGGGATTCATCATGAATATGCATTTTCATTCATGTTATGCTTTCTCCCTATATACTAAAATATAATTCTTAATATTTTTATATAATTCTTATATATTATTTTTCCCTTTGAAAAATCATTTATCCATATCATTTCATATTTATTTTAATGGTAAATACATGTTTTACAAGTATCCCTTCTCAATTCTTCCCAATACGCATGGCTGATTAAAGGGAACGTCTTGATTTCTATCCCTTTTTCATGTAACATCTATAATTTGTTTTGAGACACCATTATTTATCTAATATCAGTAAATTTCTCCATGTAAACTATATTTTTTTCATTTCTAGTATTATACAAATAATTTTTTCAATTATAATTTTTTTTAAGGTTGGTGTCAAAGATTCATTTGTAATTAAAGCAATGCAAAGACCTCTTTAACTAGGTAGAGTAAGACCCATTATGTAGACTGAAGTATTACTATGAACTTATCCCATTACCCGGCTCGTACGCCCATATATTTGGCCCAAGGCCCAATTATTTATAGTACTGCTATAGTACCCACCGCTGCTACAGTACCCTGCTGCCACTACAATGACCTGCCACTGCTACAGTGCCTGCCATTGCTACAGTGTGGATGCTGCTACAATACAATGTAGTGCTGCTAAATTACATGTGCTAATAAGTTTTTGAACCCCCATTTTTCATTTATGATTACGGGGTGCTATCCTCTAAGCCAAAACCCAACTACATTATGTCAATTATAAATGATTGTTCTATAAGAACACAACATTGAAAATAAAATGGAGAATTTCTCTCAAGAATTCCTCAATGTTTTTTGGAGTATTTTAATCTACTTCAACACCAATATTTAATTTATGATTTATTGACATTTATCTCCTATTATTTTCATCTACCATATTTTATTAACTTTTTTTGGATCAGTTTGACTGTGGGTGTTCTATATTGATACCATTCCTTATGTTAATAAAAAGGGTTAGTGATTATGTTTATAGATTCGGTAATGTTATATTAACTTCTTATGTATATTTTTTCTATGTTTAACCCCATTCATATGTGAAAATTAATTACAAATAGAATGTCATGTGTGGAGACCTATATATCCCCTTGATGAATTGGTAGGCATCCTGAGATAAAATGGATATGGACTTGGTTGAGGCCTTTCCCATTTTCAGATATGGTTTTGGCTAAGGCCTTAATCATTTTCAGATTTCTTAGTCAAGGAATTAATTGTATTTTTCATATTTCCAACGTATTCATTCCCTCATAATTACATTATTAATTTATTTTCTATGTAAATATTTTACTACTATAATATCCATTGTTAAGATTCTTTCTCATTTGATTATTTATATGGCATTATTTATTCATCTTTTTTTCTTGCCATATCATGTTCAATATTTTATTCTAATGCCGTTTCTTTTTTTTCATTCATCATTCCTTATTGTTTATATTAGCTTATATTTTATTTTTTACCCTTACGGAGCATCTGACCTCTCCCCATTTTCTGTTTTATTTCTTACCAGGATATGATGAACAATATTATGAATGAATTTTCAGGTTAATCTAAGGGTTTTTGGGTTTACAAATGGATTTTAGTAGTTTTATTTCATTAAAGTTGTAATTTTAAGGTCATTTATAAAATATGGATTCCAAAACTACTAAACTTATCAATCCTTTGATATTTGAGTATTATATCAATTCCAATGAATTAATATAAGGAACTGAATTTGGGCTTCTAGAGTTGGGGTATTTACATGTATCAATATATATAAAATCACCTGGAACTAGTATCTAGACATATGTATCAAATTTAGAGAGGATGGGAACAACGCATAAATTGAAACTCCAAATGGTGCCCAAAATGTCCCTAGAACAATAACAATAGGGAGAATAGAAACACCCCCAAAGTGACCTCCACCCCCTGATGATATCAAAAAAGGGGCTTATAACAATACATTACATGTAAGTACACAAGGCTTCCCATGTGCTACTTTTCAAAATTATTTCATCAAAACATTATTTTAAATCAATTTCTAAAACCCATTTAACAAATATTTGAAAATACATTTTTTAACAAAATAATTGGGGAAATGTATTTTCCTAAAAATCCATTTTACCACTAATATATGTATCAATAAAAAAATATATCTATTTATTTTATCAAAAAAATTAAATCAAAATAATCGAGATTTATCCAACATAGGATAAATATGGAAGGAGCTGCCTCAAAATCTGGACACACAAGAATACAACATGATCCAAAAATATAAGAATGCATTTATTAAAAAAAAACATTGTCCCTACCAATGACCACCATAGTAGAGAATTTTGTTACATAATTTCAAAGGATGGTAGAGAGGTTGGTTTAGAAATACCTTTGATAAATCTAATCTACTACACCATGATGAACAAAGGGATGAGCCCCATAAGATTATCACATATTGGATCTAGAAAGAATTAATAAAAACATCACTGTGAGATAAAAATATCATAATATTTTGTTCCAAAGTGCTATTGTGACAAATAAAAAAGAAGATATATAAAATATTACTTAACTAATGAGATGTAATGCATCCATCATGAAAATAAATCACTAAATAAAATGATCCAAAATGAGCCTAATTCCCTAATAAATCATAAGACTGATATGAGGATTAGATAGAGAATATGTCATGTCGAATTAAAATAATATCATAAGTACAGTGTGGTTAAAACTGTTGGGCCCAAACCATTAATAATGTGAACACCTTCTATGGTGTCAATTTCATGATTTACAATATACCTTGAAAAAAGGTGTCAAATAAAATTAAAAATATCTCTAATTAAACTTTTCATTACATGAACCAATTTCATGGATTGTAAACATTTTAAGCTATGAACTAGTTCACATAATAATCCCAGAAATAGATTCAGGTCATGTAAACATTTCACAATGATAAAGTATCCAGAAATAATTTTAAAAACGTGATTCGGAAAATAAAACTATACAACATCTTAATATTTACAAACTAAAGGATATCATAGAAATACATTGATACATTTACAATCAAAATACATTAATTCAAAAAGTCAAACATCCCCAAACATTAGGTCATTTTCACCAGAAAATTTACTCCATATGAAGATGTAATAAAATGAACCTATATAAAAATGGAAAAGAAAAAGAGAGATGATAAATTCTATAATGAAGGTAACTTGATGTTACAAACTCTAAACCATAATTTAATCCATGATAAGTTATCTATATGAATTGAGCTCTAGAAATATGTGAGGCCAGTACTCCCTCATTGTCATTTCATGCTCCTAAGTATCAAAGGGAATCTGGTCTTTGTCATACTAACACTATGAGTAATGGGATAGTCTTCCAATGAAATACTTTAACCAAAGAGTAAATGATCTTTACTGTCTGCTCTGTATAATTAATATTTTGATCTAATTAAACATATTATAAACTAATAACATGAGAGGGGTCATGATGATATATTTTCAGGAGGGATATATGGGAAGGATTAGGCGTAACCATAAAATAAACACAAAATTATATCTGATAAAAAAATGTTAAATCCTCTAAGATACGAAAAATTATCCAACATATCTCGATGATAACTTCCAATGTCTTTCCAGATGAAGGTGACCCACCCGAGATGACAACTTCTAGAAATCAAGGTCCAAAAAATAAAACAAAAAAGGGTGATGTTGATGATTTTCATATGAGTTATTCTAACTCTGTGCTATAACCATACACTAAATTATATCTTGAGCCCTAATTGTTGTCTCCTAAATGAGACTTGGCATAACCAAATATTCTTCTCCCACCTCTTACCAACAAATAAGTTTCCTTGTTGAGAGACCATAAATAATTTAAAGGTATCCATTAGGATAAATGGTTGATATCTATTTTTATATGAAAATTTAATTAATTACTTGATGATGATCCTATAATCCTTTAAAATATATGATGTTGGAATAGATAATATCCTACGATTTCAGAATATGATGATCCATCTGATCATATATCTTTAGATTGTATACTTTACTAAACCTAATATAAGTCGCAATCATCTTTTGAGAAATTAATCATAATTTTAAATTCCACCTTGGATCCCTACCTAAAAAGAGGACAAAGGGTATCCCATGTAACCTCATAATAATATTCAAATATATATCACAATGGAAAACAAGTTTAGTAGTGTCTCTAATCAGAATAATCTATGATGACATCATTAATCGATCAATCCCCAACTAGAAATATTTTTTCCCTTAAGGAGTATTTGAAAATACAATAATAATTTCCTTCGTAAACATGTCCCATTTTTAAATTTTCACTAGAAGAGGATGGAGAAAACAAGAAGGTTTCACATGATCTGATGTTATCTGTTGTATGGTGTGATAGTGGGACACATAATCAACTATGTCATGCCTCATGTACACAAAATAAAATAACCCTCAAATTTCAAAATAAAATATAGTGCATGGATGAATATCACACAAAGAACTATGTTATCAAAACAATTAACTCCTCACATATTCTAGGATGATAAACTAATTGAAAAAATAGAGAATAATATCTTATGTGAGAAACCAACAAGAAACTTTCTCCCCACTATAAAGGGAATCACACATTTCTCTAAACTCTTCATATATTTACTGACCCCGTAGAATAGTCTCAAGGAGATATGATAAAAACTAAAAATTAGATAGATCCATTCTGGATGTATCCTACGGAACATCCAAATTAAACTAATATTATAGGCCCATAGGTTTTAATCCTTCTTCAATTCAAAAAAACCTATGGTGGTACTTAATTACTGATATCATTGAAAATGACTTCCCCCTTCCCCTGAGGTGAATGATATGTAGAAATAAAATGTCTTATGGTATTCTTCTAACCATATCTATTTTATATTCAAGTAATTAAGAGAAAATATATAGCTCAAACTCTTATTATTATCAACGGTTTTGAATATTTCCCAAAAAGATAGTCCCCCCAACACATAATTCCATGAATAACCGTAACAATCTCTAAATCATTAGTGGTTATTTCGTTTAATGTGGATGAAGCTAATTAGATACATATGTTAAAACATGAATAGTTGGTACATAAAATCCACAAAAACAAGATAAGTGTTAGTCAAAGAAAAATACATCAAAAGATATTTGTAATAGTCATACCTACTCTAGAAATCCATATTCAGTATTTCATACTCTTGAACTCCAAGATAATGATTACCCAACCAAAGTTGAACATTTGAATACTAATGTTTCTCTATTAAATGGTTAAATAAATCATCCATGTGAGGAGAAGGATACATATTCTCAATCATCACCTGATTCAAATGTCGGTTGTCCATGCACAATCAGAGTGAACCATATGGCTTCTTAGAAAATAGAATAGGGGATACCCAAGGTGAAACACTTGGCAGAATGAAACCTTTCAAAATTAGTTCATATAAATGAATCTTTATCTTTTTTTAACTCTATTGGATTGATATGATATGTTAGTATTGCAAAAATATCTATGTAACTGGAGCCAGATCAATCATGAACTCTACTAACCTCACTAGACTAAGACCATAGAAGTCATTTGGGAAAATATCAGAAAATTCTTAAAATACAGTTATAAAATAAAAAATAGAAAAAACAACCTTAGGATCAACTGCTAAATAATAAAATATAATTTTGAGCTATAGTATTAAAGTTCCTTCACAATCATACATCAGAACCCACTCTACTGGAAATACCTTATAGCCCCCATCAGAAATGAAGAAAAAGACACACCAATGATAATAATAAATATAATAGTGGTAAAAATAATATAATCCATCCCTTTTATGATGTCTAAATTATTGAAATTTTGAATTTTAAAATCACATGCAAACTCCACATCATCTATCAATAATGAACAAGGATAATGAACCCCTTTATCATTTCTATTCCCAAGGGGTGTCACTAACTCCATAAAAAGGAGACGATAAACATTGTAATTTTTAGTATATCAAAATAATTGGTACAAATAAACATGTGGGAGGCAATATTATCAACTAAAGAATACACTACATATGATACTGTAAATATGGCACCTCATTGTCACAGGGCTAGCGTCTACCTTTGTTGGAAACTCATATATTGTGTGAAGTTTCTTCACTCTTGAGGTATTTAGCTAGATCCAATTAGAACATGAAGAATCTAACAAAACCACATTAGCCTTTGGATCTAAATAATCCCTATCCATAAAAAGGTGTAGATATGTCCTAATAATCACCACAAATGGTTAAAGTGAGCACAAAAATTACACATCATTATAGGAATTGGACACCAACATTGGTTGAGGATGACCCTTCCACATTGATAGTAATCTAAGGGAACACTAATTGATATAACTAATGGTCTAGATGATAGTATTTGTGGAGAAATAACTCCGTCATCCATGAGATTCTCATGCCACTTTCTCTGCCATCCTTGTGCACACAAGAACTATCGCTGAGTGGAAGAGAAGGGGAAGAATGAAAAACATTGCATTTCATATCCATATGATCCATCATATCCTTTTCTACCATCTCATTATAGGTAATAAATTTTATTATAAAGACCTAATATTGGATATTCAATTTCAAACCAGACACGTGCTTCTAAGACATCCACTGGTCATTATTACCTACTTTTGGAGAAAAATAAAATAGCTCTTTGAACTGATTCATCCACACCAAAACCGAATGCAACAACACATTTAATGACATGATAATTATCTCTAATATATTTATTAGTTATATAGTTATTTAAATAACCCATATGATCAACTTGGTATATGATAAATCTAGTTTTATAGTGAACAACTTAAATTTTCTAAATGCAATTTTTCCACCATCTGATGGTAAACTTGTTTTTAAAATAGTTTTTGATTTTTATAAATTCTATTTGACATAAAAAAATTATTTGAAATTATAATTTTGGAATATAATTTTTTTTAGTTTTTTTTATATTTCTGATAACTCTCATGTTTTGTTGAATAGTTTAAAAAATACTGCATCATAAGTGAAGATTATTTTTCCTCAAATCTATTTATATTGTTAAAATATATAATTGAATGGTTTTAAAGTAAAATTATTTAATGATTTTATAATTTAATCCATTTTAGTTCATTTCAAGAATTTTAACATTGAAATTATATATAAAACATTTGGTAACTTTTGAATGTTTTTATATTAAAAAAATGTTTTCTTGATCGTCCATCAAGATTAATTTTAAAATAATTTTAGCCACTTTTATTTTTAAAATTGGGAAATTTTGATTTCATATTTGGAATCATAATGTCCAAATAATTTAAATAGGTCACCATTACTTTTTTTAGAATACGAATTGTAAATTTACGAATTATTTGTATTACATCACAAAACCGGTATTGGTTAATTAAGGGTAAAAATAATATTATGAATATTATAAAATTACCTTAACACCTGTACTAATTACATTGGATGATATTTCATACCTAAAATAATTTATGGGTATAAATATAACCTTTTGAATATATTTGGGTGAGAGTAATAAATTTATTATATCATATTCAATTAAAATTCAATTTTTTCACACATTGGTTTTTAACAAGTAACATAATTTTAATATGGGGTAATATAATGTATATGATCAACTCTAAACAGTATTTGGAAATATAACACATTTATATTTTTCATGATAATTATTTTTTAATTTTTAAGTAATAATTAATTAAATAAAATGTCTTCCCAAATAATGTAGAGTAATTTTTTAAGTAAATGAATTATTAAAAATGATATTAAAAATAAAAAAGTAAATATAATTTTAGATTATTAATATCATCCAAAAATTTTGTAGACTAAATTGACATGTTTGTTAGTTTTTATAAGTAGTATTTAGAATTTATCTTTCTTTATGATATTTAAAAAAAAATAAAGAAATGAATAGTGTTAAATTTTACAGTAATGGTATTTTATAATAAAAAATATTTTATTAAATGATGTAAAATTTCTAAAAATATAAGATCAAGACAAATAATTTTTATAAGGCCTAAAATTTCATAAATAACTCCTTTTATGATCTTTTTCCATGTTATTGTAATTATATTAACCCTCAATGTATAAATTACAGAATAACCCAGTAAGAGTTAAAAGGGTAAAGTATGGGTTATAATAAAAACATAGGTATTAAAAAATTAATCAAAACTTTTCTAATTTTTATAATATTCGTGTATTTATACACATTATCATCCTATATTTTAAATAACACAATTTTTTTCCATTTGGAAGAGAAAATTAATTTATATTAATTTAATATATATAAAAATTCCAAGAGTTCCTTCCCCTATCCAACAAAATGGTACCCATTCTAATCAATTTAATAAACATCAAAACCATTTTAATTCATCCAATATCTATCTAAATTCATTCCTATAATCCCTAACCATATTCTATAGGCCTTATTTTAGACATAACAGCATCCTTAGATGTGTTAAGGTGATAATAAAAGGAGATCGTCCGATGAAGATGAAGATAAATAAATTTCATGATCAACCACACTCAAGGTAACAGATTTCATCTCAATTTCATTTAATTGATGAAATAATTGATCTTATGTATTTTTATTATCTTATTAGGTGTATATATATCTTATTTGGGATTCTATGTCAATAATTTACCTATTCACATGATTTACAGTGTTTAATGTCATTCTATTTTCGGTTTTATGATTTATGTGTTTCCTAAGTGATAAAGGGATTCTCTATGAAAATATACTCATTAATGGTTTTACTTAAAACTATTTTTATCACATATCTATGTTTTTAAAATATATTTGAAAAGTTTTATTCATTATATAGTTCTTGGGAACTATAAATAATGGGTGTACCCTGATGGCGTCGGGTGGGCCCGTTATAGAATAAAGTATGGGTGCACTTATATTACCTTCCCAAGCATTGGGTAATGATTTTTTTCTACAGATAATTATATTAGAAGTCATTCATATAGATATTCCAATATGTAAAGGTCCTATACAAGTTCTGTAATATTTCTATGTTATGATATTCCAAGGTACCTACTTGAATTATCTATGCTTGCTAATGAATATTTATGGTAATCATTTATTTTAAAAAGGTAAAATAAATAATCTTTTAAAATGAATTTTAAATACTATTTTGGGGAAAAAATTATGTTTTAATGATATATTTTTCCATGGGTTTTAATTTTTTAAAGAACAAATTCATTCATTTTTTTATAAACCTTAACGAGATTTATGTGCTCATCCCATGTTTGAAAAACAATTTCATTTGTTATTTGTGAATTGTGAACTAATTCTCTAAAACTCTAAACCTGAAAAGATCCTCAATGTGTAATAAAGTAATTTATTAACTAAAACTCAATATTAGGAAAGTTTACTATGGGAGCCTTATAGTTGGAAGCAATAGTCAGTTTAGATAAATTTATGGGTCAATGTAATATTAATTACATTCCAAATAAATATTTTACCTTATGGAAAATTTAAAAAGTTATTTCATTTTAAGATTACAACATTGATTTTTCTAAACTAATATTTTTCAAAAAAAAAATTCCATTAAGGAAATAGGGAATACATATTGGTAAGGAAGCAATATGGGTATATCCTTATAAATCATCATTTTTATATGGTTAGAATCTGAATAGAATGGTTTTTTAGGGATGGAATAGTTTAATTAGGCGATAAATAGTGGTGGAATCCATGTTAGAGAGAAAGATAATCTACAATGAAAGAACATGTTTATTATGGATAATTTCATAATGAAACATCCCCCTTATTTTAGTGGATTATTTCACCTAGTGGTATCCAAAGTATGGATCAATTTTATTGAATATATATTTGATGTATTGGGATTTTCAGAACACCAGATGTTAAACTTGGTTGTTTATTTTTTTGAAGGTGAAGTCTATTGATGGTGGTATTTGGATGATAATAATAGAGAGAAAGATTATTTTGATAATATGTAATGGGAAACATTCAACAATATTTTCCTTTAGAAATATTTCCCTAATTTTTTCAAATCTGAATGGAAAAATAGTTCATGGAATTGAGGAAAAACATGACGATCTTGTTGGAGAATGTGAAGAAAACATCAGATGATTGGCTATTTATGCACCATATTTTATTTGGGGCGATGATATAGAATTTCAAAAGTTTTACTCTAGATTGAAATCATGTCTATGAAGATATTTGGATGAATGATAATCTAAAATCTATGTGAATGGAGTTTGTTGTACTGAAAAGGATTAAATGAATATTTCTAACTCCAATGTTCCTTTTAAAGATAAAATTAAGAAGCGGTCATGAAAAATGATGATGGGGAGACATAAAAAAAATATAGAGGTAAAAAATAAGGTCAAATCTTGTATTATTTGTGGTAAAAATCTCCCTGGGAATTTCTTATGAATATTTGGATGTGTTATCATGGTGAAAATACATGCCACATGGACCACTAGTGCATGGAAAAGAATCATGAGGATCCAAAGAATCGATTAACTGATACAAATCTAATTTTTAGTAGTTTTCTCTATAATAAGTTTAGACATTTTTCTAATAAATATCCAAAGATAGTTTTAATACATTGAAATTTCACGATCGACAAAAAAAGTGTTGCAAGGTCATTTACTACCACTGTAATTGATGTTGGTCTAATAGAAGAAACGGTGACAAGTAGGTTACTTATGTGTTTGAATTATTCTAATACCCTCTTTGGATCTGGATCATCACATTATTTCATTTCTGAGAAATTTTCTTGTAAATTTGGAATATCACCTAATCAAATTACGATAGAGCTTTTGGTGAGAACTTTTAGTGGATGTATTAAATAAAAAATTATTTTTTTTGGAATATTACTATTGTTATAACTGGGTTTCTATTTCTGAAAAATATTGTTGATCTATCCATATTAGAGTTTGATATTATTAGTGGAATGTATTGGCATTCATTTTATCACGCTATAATTGTTTTCATTGCTAATAAAGTAGTGTTCAGTGATTTCATAACATTTATAACATACCAATTGATTATAAATTGACCACACATGGAAATGAATTTTACCAATCTCATATTATTTAAAATAAAAACAACATTCGAATAATTGATTTAGAAGTATTAAGTAATTTATCGGGTGTTTATCTATATGAAATTTTTGGTTCTATTCCTGATCGAGATGTTGAGTTTACTATTGACTTAGTTCATAATACTTAGCAAATTTATAAACCCACTTATCAAAAGAATCAATTGAAACTTTTTGTGTTGAAAAATAAATGGCAGGAGTTATTAGATAAATATTTAATCTGACCAAACATTTCACCATGGTGTGCTCCTGTCTTATTTGTTAAAAACAATGATCGTTCAATTAGACTTGTCATTGATTATATATCCTTTTAAAACATCACTATTAAAAATATTTTTCCTTTTCCCTATATCCGGGTTTTTTATCATATATTTTCCGCACAATATTTTTTGATTGTTGACTTGTTATTATTGTACCATTAGTTGAAAGTAAATGATGTATATATTCTGAATACTATGTTTTGGACTATATGTGGGAATTGTGATTTTTTAATTATGTCATTTTTCTTAACTAATGCACCATCTATATTTATGTATATTATGAATAGAATATTTAATGAGTTCATAGATAATTTTTTGGTTGTGTTTATTGATGAAATTTTGGTATATTCCAAAACTAAAGTTCTATATGAAATACATTGAAGGGGTTTTTTAACCATAAATGAAAATAAACTATATAGTAAATTTATCATGTGTGAATTTTGGTTTCAAATAATTTCATTCCTCGGCCACATAGTTTCTAAAGATGGAATAACTATTAATACTTCTAAAATAAATGTTGTTGATGATTGACCAAGACCCAAAAATATAACTATGATTAATAGTTTTATTATTTTAGTATGATAATACTATATATTTGTTGAAATATTTTCATGGGTATCTAACCCATTAACTAAGTTAACTCAAAGGGTTATGTTCATAAAAATAACGAAATGTGATGATTTTTTAGGAATTGAATTTAATATTGTTGAATGCTTAATTTTTGGCCCTACCTTTCAGAAATAGTGAATTTTCATCTATATAGATTATTCTTTGAAAGGACCCCATTGTGTCGAAATATAGAATGATCGTGTAATTTCTTATGATTCATGTCATTTGAAACATCATGAGTTTAAATACACTACACATGATTTTTAATTTTCTTTTACTTTTTTATATTATGAATTTTGGAGGAATTAGATGTATGGTGTAAATTTGAAATATATACTAATCACAGAATATTGAAGAATATATTCACTCATAAATAACTGAAAACAAGATAGAGAATATGAAAATGACTAATAAAGAATTAGTATTTCATGATTCATTACAATCCTATAAAATAAAACAAAGAAGTTGATGCTTTTAGTAGGAAATACAATTCCACATTAACCATGTTATGTTTTGAACATGACCCTTCGGTTAATTATTCAAAAAAATGGATTGGAAGTTTTTGGTGCATGAAATTCCACTATTCTTTCATATTTCATGGTAATCGTCTCTCTCAAATAGAATTTAGCGGGTTTAGATAGAAGACTATGAGTTGAATAAAAAGGAATAAATCATTAAAAATGGTAATTTCCTTGAATATAACATTGATAAAGATTATGTTTTTTTATTTGGTAAGATATTAGGTGTGCCTTGTGATTCATAGTTAAATAAAGAGTTATTATGATAAGCTCATAGTTCTTCATTCTTAGTTCGTCTTGGTAGCACTATGATGTAGAGAGACCATTGCGAATATTACTATTTGGAGAAAAAAAGATATATTTCTTACATTACCATGAAATGATTAACTTGTCACCATGTTAAAGCATAATGATAGTTTTTCAAGGGGACTCTTCTTCATTTTCTAGTGTTATAGTGGAAATGCGAAAATATTTCCATAGATATTATAGTGGGATTAAAAAATACATCTCAAGGTAACTATGTGATTTGGGTTTTTGTTAATTGATTGGATAAAAATGAACATTTTGTTACTATTTGAGACTCCCTATATCTAGATCACCTTTCTCGGTTGTATTTCAATAAGATTATCAGGTTAGATGGATTTCCTCTCTCCATTGTATTTGATGGTGATCCAAGGATAACATCTATCATTTGGAAAGGACATTAATAGTTGTTGTTTACTAAATTAAATTTTCTCACATCCTTTCATCCTAATTATGATGGATATATGGAATTAAAAAATCAACCCTTGGGGGGGTATTCTACATTGTGTTCAATGGATTACTAGGGAATTTGAGATAAACACCTTTATTTGGTTGACTATTCTTAAAATAATTGATTTCGTTCTAGTATATGGAAGGCTACATTTGAATTATTATTTGGGTTGAATTTTTGGACAAGATCTTTTTGGGATAAAGTTAGGGTAAGGAAGTTGTTGGGACTAGATTTCGTATAGGAGACATTAGAGATAGTTTATTTGATTTAGTGACACATGAGAACATCTCAGAGCAAAAAGAAATGTTATGTGGATAACTGAATGAATGATCTTTCTATAAATATAGAAGATAATGTATTTATCCAAGTTTCTCTATAGAAAAGTGTGATGTGTTTTGGTGAGAAGGGAAAACTGATTTCACAGTTCATCGGACCCTATGAAACCTAAGAAAAAAATCGATCAGTTTCCTATTGAGTGTATTTTACTTTAATGTTATCCTAGGTACACAAATTTTTTCATGTTTCAATATTAAGAAATTTTATGTTGGATCCATATCATGTTTTGAGTCTATAATTACTTCAGTTGGAAGAATATATTTCTTATGAAGAACAACCACTTCAAGTTCTTAAAAATAGAGAGAAGGTGTTGCAGAATATGGTGATTCATTAGGTTAAGGTTTTATGTAAAAATCATATAGTTTAAGATGAAAATTGGGAATATGAAAATTATATGAGGGAATGATATTCCCATTTATTTAATATGTGAATAAAAATTTTGAGGATGCAATTTACAAAAGGGGTGATGAATGTAACAACCCGGGTAATTATTGAATAGTTATTTTTCATTTATTTATAAATTATATAGTGACTAAAATAGACACTATGTTCAATAGTGTAATTGTTAAATTTATTTTAATGGTTAACCACATAAATTTTCTAAAAAGTATTTTTTGTCGCCTTCTAATGGCCCGCGTGTTTTAAATATAATTTTTGGAACTTTTAAAAATTAAATATGACAAAATAAAAGACTTCTTTGAAAGTTCAATATCAAAAAAAAATTGTTTTTTGTAATTTTTTTTATTTTTCAGATAAGTTTCATATTTTTCTGAATAACAGAAAAAATACTGTATTTTAATTAAAATTTTATTTTTCATCAAATTTATTTATAGAGTTTAATTATACATTAGATTGGTTTAAAAATATAATTACATAAATTTTCATCATTTATTCTATTTTAGGAAACTTTAATAAATGTCACATTAAAATTGGATAAAAACATTGTGATCGTTTGAACATTGTTACTTTAAAAACTTGTTTTCTCAATCTGTGAACAAGATTAATTTTAAATTAATTTTATCAACATTTTTGGTTTTAATAGTGAAAATGTAAAGACCCGACCCCAGTTTCCTAGAGATGGTGCCTTATTTGATAACATTGGCATACAAACAAGGAATACAAATCCTAAAGGTCTGAGTAGTTTAGTAATATTGGAAACAAGTTACATACATAAGTTTAACATTACAACATGAAGGGAATAACAACACTAAATTACTCCACTAGAAACAACACGTATCCTAGATTATGCTAGCAAGTCATTCATAATTTACATATTCATGTCCTAAGAAAATAAAACATATGTAAGGGGTGAGCTCAAATGCTCAGCAAGATTAAGAAATGCAGTGGAAGATAAAATAATCATTAGACATGGTGAATAATAGAAAACACATGCCTTTAATAAAAAACATGAACACATTATGGCAGGAATATGAGCTGAGTAAATAATGCCATAATAAATAATAATCATGCATATTATACTAGTAAAATAAACACATGATCTTTCAATTAATATATTCATAATTAGGGAAGTGCATATGCTGGACGTTCGAAAACATTTTATCATGGCCTCGGTCAAGACGTCTAATGATTAAGGCCTCGACCAAAATCCATATCACATTGGGAAAGGCCTCATCCAATTCCATGCCTAGTTGTCTCATGAGACCTACTGAAGCATCTAGGGGCTATAGCGGGCCCCAGACATCACATAATAAGACCAATGCATTCCTCATATGATCATGGATCAACATAAACAACATATACATTCATATTGAAACTATCATATGAAATGAAACTAACTTTCCCCAATCATTAAACATAAAACACTAAACATTACGAGTAATATGGTCAATGGTTTTAGGATAGATCATCCATAATAGAGTTAGTCATAAACCATTAAATAAAATATGTTTGGTGACTTCATTAATTATTAATCCCAATAATACCATGGAATCAACAAGAGTGTTTAATTAGACGAAAACACTCTTATAAAATCATTAAGCAATTCTTGAGATAAGACTCTTTTATTTTGAAATGAAGATTTATTTTGAAATAATATTATTATAAAACCATAGGTAAGGTAAGATAGTATTTTCATAATAAAATTATTGTTTTTAGAAGGTTATTAGTTTCCAAAAATATATTATAGCTTTTCCTTCAAAATAGATATGAATTTGAGAAATTCCCCTGTATCGGGCTCGTTTTTTTGGAAATAGTTTTGAGAGCTTATTTTAAAACATGTAACTATCGAGAAAATATGTAAGGATTCTAGTTTGTGTACACATATCGAATACTAACACATAATTTATGACCAGTACGTAACAATACATAAGAATTTCTTTTAGGAAATTAGATAATAAAA
This sequence comes from Viscum album, assembly GCA_963277665.1. Lineage (NCBI taxonomy): Eukaryota > Viridiplantae > Streptophyta > Magnoliopsida > Santalales > Viscaceae > Viscum > Viscum album. Next base: position 1,911,937,125 of record OY728133.1, read on the forward strand.
GTAAACTGAATGAAAATGGAAGTTCACGTGGAAAACCCCTACAACTTTGTAATCAAACGATTCTTATGCCCCAAAAATTAATAATATAGAAATTATATATTTTATACCATGAATATAATGATATTAATGATATTTGAAATCAATGGTAAGTATACATACACAATACAAAATTATTAGTAGTGAATATGGAAAATCTCATGAAAATGGAAGTGAGATGAAGAATGTCATACCACATTGTAATCAAATGATTCTTATGCCCAAAAAATTAACAATATAAAAATTATAGATTTAATACCATGAAGATAATTATATTCATGATATGTGAAATCAATCGTTAGTATACATACACCATACAAAAGTATTAGTAGTGAATATGGAAAATCTCACAAAAATGGAAGTTAGATGAAGAAACCCTTACCTTAACTCCAAACGTGTTCCTCTCTCAAAATTAAGCTCCTAGAATTTCAAATTATACTTATTAATAACTTATTAAAAAAATATTAGACATGTATTTATTTTATCTTAATTCGGGTTAGTTCATTTATGTTCTTATTGATAAGTTATTGTATGGAATTCTGTCGCTTCAGAGTGTTCATTTTCTTTATTTTTATCTTCGGTTCACTTGTTTTTAAGTATGTGGAATGAATGTAAATCTCCAGAATTGAAATTATATATTATTTATGAACATAAATAAGTGTTATTGGTCATTTATATAACTTGGTTACATGCAAAGAGGATGAATTATAATATAGAACTTCAATGATAATTGTTTTGGTTAATTTGTGGGTTTTGATTACAACGAACTCATATTTATTTATAACTTAATACCATTTGAACAAAGGGATTAACAAATCATAAATAGGTTATATTATATATAATAATCTGGTTCAACCATAACAAGAATCGTTTCATAACCATAATTGAGAATGATAATAGAAATCAAAAGACCATCGTCCTTGAATGTGTAAAATTGACACATCTCGGATGGTGTTCTTGCTATTAGTATAAAAGAAGGTAAAAAGGGGGAGATGCCGATAACTAATTCCACTATCGTGAAAACATTCCAGTACATATAAGGTACTGGATTCATCACAAAATTTGGATAAGGCGAGGTAATAGAAAAAGAAAACAAATGAACTTGAAAGGAAAGATAAAGAATTGAAAAGAGGAATTTACCTCTTGAACCAAACATCCTTGAGAGCCTCCTTAAGTGAGAGGTTTTGGTCTTTTTATGAGAAACAAGCTTGTTGAACGTTGTAGAGGAGGTTGGTATGGTATTTGGACAGAATATGGAGAGGCACAAGGCTTTATAGGAGTGAATGCAAGGGGGTGATAGGGGGTTTTTATAGTGGAGGAAAGATGTGATTTCTTAATATAAAACTCATTAATTTATTCATTCTCCTCAAGAAAAGGAATAGTGAGTATTCTATGACCAAGAATAGTAATTTTATCATGTGATCCTGAACCAAGTGGGCTACATCATTATTACATCACACATGACTCTATAATTAGTGTATTTATCTTAACTTTGCAATTTATGGTATGTCACTATTCATCAAAAATTCTTGTATTTCAGAAAAATTCAAAAAATTTACCCCAAACATTTTTTGACAAGTAGAATCCAAAAATGAAGTAAATTTTTCAAAAATACTTTTAAAATTGTTAATAATTTAATATATAATTAAGTCAAATTTTATTCTAAAAACAAGATTTTTAAAACATTTTTTTACTTATTTTAAAGCATAGATATATCGTACTTACACTTGAATATTATTTATATACTATCATAAGTAAGGTTAATATTCATTAGGGTATATCACTATTTATATCGGTTTTTTACTATTCATAAGGGTAGGTTAATATTCAACATTAATTAAGTTTTTGTTATTGGACTCTAAATAACTTACTAATCGTAACTGTGTATGTCAGATTTTTAAAATTCACATCACAGAACTGAAAAACTTATGTTTTAATTATCACATTGCACTTAGTAGTTAATTATTTTGTGATTCCATGTGATTATGACATATTTATAAGAAAGTAATTTCCTTTTAAAAATATTGGGTCATCACATTCTCCCCTCCGTACAAAAATTTCATCCTCGAAATTCAAAAACTATTACTTGAAAAGATTTGGTTATGTATTTACATAAGCTCCTCAGGCTCCTATGTTGCTTCCTCCATCTTATAGTTCCTCTATAGAACCATTACCATAAGATTCATCTGATTTCTCAGTACTTGTTCTCTAGTATCAAGAATCTTGATAGCCTCTTCACAATATGATAGATCGGGCTCAAGTACTACTTCTTCATAAGTGAGTACATGTGTTGGGTCTGGCATGTACTTTCTTAACATTGACACGTGGAACACATTGTGAACCTTGGAGAGACATGGAGGCATTGCCAAAAAGTATTCTATGGCTCAAATTTGGTCCAGAATTTCAAAAGGTCTGATCTACTTGGGACTTAATTTTCCCTTCTTACTGAATCGTATAATACCCTTCCTTGGAGATACCTTGAAGAAAATTTGATCACCTTCTTGAAATTCCAAGCCCCTTCTTCAGTTATTAGGATATATCTTTTTCCAACTTTGAGCTATTTTGATATGGTTATGGATAATCTTCGCCTTTTCTATTATTTCTTCAACAAGTTCTGGGCCCATGAGCAATCTTTAACCGACATCATCCCAGCAAGTTGGTGTACGTCATCTCCTCCCATATAATTCTTCATAGGGAGCCATCTGAATACTTGAATGGAATCTATTGTTGTATGAAAATTCAACAAGAGGTAAATAATGATCCCACATACCTTGAAAATCAAGTGAACAAGACCTCAACATGTCTTCCAATGTTTAATTAGTCTGTTCTGATTTTCTATCAGTTTGTGGGTGGTAGGCAATGCTAAAACGAAGATCAGTATCGAGGGCCTTCTAAAGACTCTTCCAGAATTGTGATGTAAATTGGGGATCACAATTAGAAACAATTGATGAGGGTACACCATGAATTCTTACAACATCATTAATATATATTCTTGCTAAACGTTCAAGTGGTTACTCTTCCCTTATAGCAAGAAAATGTGCAGATTTTGTAAGATGGTCAAAAATGACCCATATTAAATCATTCTTTATTGGAGTCTATGGTATCCCCATGACAAAGTCCGACATAACATAATCCCATTTCCACATAGGTATAGTAAGGGGTTACATGAATCCACCAGAATGTGTTCTTCCTGCCATCACCTGTTGACAAACTAAACATCTCGAAACGTAATCAGCAATCTCCCTATTCATATTTTCCCACCAATAATATTCCATCAGATCTCTATACATATTGGTGATACCCTAGTGTATAGATAAATTTGAGCTATGAGCATCGCCTAATAGTTCCCTTTTTAGCTCAGGTACTTATGGAACACATAACCTCTTCCCAAACTTCAGAACTCTTTCTTACAACATGAAGTCGGCCAGTCATCCATCCTTAACCGCAATAATTATATGGTGAAAATTATTATCATCAGATTGAGAAATTTTTATTTTCTCTAGTAAATATTGTTTAGAAATCATTTGATAGAGGAGTGATGTTTCCCCTTCCATTACAATTAACATATACATCTTCAGTAGATCCATTAACATAGGATCTCTTTCAATCCTCATTTGAGTCAGAAGTCGATGATCTTTCCTGCTTAATGCATCTTCCACCTTATACGCCTTCCCTAGGTGGTAGTGTAGTGAACAATCATAATATTTGAGTAACTAAATGCATCTTTTTTGCCTCATGTTGACTTCTTTTTGTGTAAAAATATATTTCAAACTCTTGTAGTTCGTATAAATCTCACATCTCTCTCCGTAGAGATAATGCCTCAATATTTTCATATCAAAGATTACAGATGCTAACTCAAGATCATGAGTTGGATATTTTTTCTCAGGAGTCTTCCATTGTCTTGATGAATAATCAATAACTTTATAGTTTGTCATAAGGACGCAAACCAGTCTATTCTTTGATGCATCGTTGTATATTACAAATCCATCACTTCCAGATGGAAGAGTAAAAATTGGAGCATTGACCAATCTTCTTTTAAATTCATCGAAGCATTCTGTACATTCTTTTGTCCACACAAACATAACCCCTTTACATGTGATCTTGGTTAGCGGGTTTTACAGTCGGGAAAAATCCTGAACAAAACATCGATAATAACCTGCTAAGCCAATAAAACTGCGTACCTTAGTTATGTTTATTGGCATGGTCCAATCTTGGATTTCCTTTTTTCTTTGCAGGATCAACTTGGATTCCATCCTTAGAGACAATATTGCCCAGAAAAGAAACTGCTTGAAAGCAGAATTCACACTTACAAAACATCCCATATAATTTATTTCTTCTAAGAGTTCTCAAAATAACCTTCAAGTGATTCTCATGGTCTTAATAGATTTTTTAGTATATAAGGATATAATAGATGAATACCTCAACAATTTTATCAAGATTTTCCTTGAAAACTATTTTAATTACATCCTTGAAAACATAGGGTTTATTTGTTAGTCCAAAAGGAATCACTGTAAACTTGTAATTCCCATACCTAGTCTAAAATGATGTCTTGTGAATATCATTCATCCTAACATTCAACTGATGATATCCAGATCTAATTTCAATCTTTGAAAAGGTTTGAGCTCCATGAATTTGGTCAAATAAATCATCAATCTAGGGCAGAGTATACTTATTCATTATTGTAATAACATTGATTTCCCTGTAATCAATTCAAAGCCTCATGGATCCATCTTTTTTCTTGACAATGAGGACCGGGGCTCCCCATGGAAAATCAATAGGTCGAATAAATACTTTTTTACTCAAATACTCTATTTTTTTTCTTTAGCTCTACTAATTCTACAGTGGCCATTGTATAGAGAGTCTTTGATATAGGTCTTTCATCAGGAATTAAATCAATAGGGAACTCAACTTCCCTCTCTAGAGGATGTCCAGGTAAATCCTTTGGAAATACATCAATGTACTCTTTCACTATGTGAACATCCTCAATTTGGAGATTTCTTTCCTCACCCATAAATATTGGCTTATCTTCCTCTTCTTGTATTGTATTCAGTAGAGCTACTGGGGTTGGTTCTAGATATGAATATGGTGGCAAAGTTTCCGCCCTAAAGTCAAGGGATTCAACACCATTTTATAAAATTGTAACTTCTTTCTTCTTACAATAAATATTCGCATCATAATTTGATAGCCTATCCATACTGAGAATTGTATCAGATTCAGTCATTGGTATAATGATATGGTTGGAAACTAGAGCACATTTTGGTGTCTGGAGGGGCACTAATCGACATGCCTTTGTTGTAATGATACATCCACTAGGTGTTTTGACTGATAACTCCTTTATTAAATTAAATTGGAAATATCTAATTTTCTTGGAAAAGTGGAAAGATATAAATGAATGCGATGATCGAGAATCAAATAATGTATTGGATAAATTTGAGGAAATGATTAAAGTACCTACCACCACGTCATTAGGAACTTAAACCTCTGCAGTTGTGATTGCATAAGGTTGTCCTTGCTCCCTTGGCCTTTTCTGTTGCATATTTCCTTGATGCTTTGGACATTCATTATCATAGTTTCCCATATCCATACAATTATAGCATTGAACATCATTGGATTCCTTTTTCCCTTTGCAATCACCAGAAAGATGTCCTTTCTAACCACATTTTTAGCATACTTCTTTTCCATTCAAGCATGCACCAGGGTGTTTCCTTCCACAATTGTCACATGGTGGAAATTCAACTCTTCCATTCTTCCATGTTTGCTAATTTCCTTTCCCAGGGTTTTCAATATACCTCTTCCTTTCTTTCTTTACCTTAAAGTCATAAGACTTAGAGAATTATTTTTCCTATCTTGATAGCACATAAAACTATATCCTCATATGATGAAGAACTTTGGGAGACCAGTTCCCATCGAAAGAATGGATATAGGCCATCAAAGAATCGATCAATTTTTCTCCTTGGGTTTGTATATAGTCCACAACATGTCTTGATAACCTTGTGAAGTTTTCTTCATACATGGAAACATTTTCATCATCCTTCTACCTCAGACTCAAGAATTGTCTCTCCATATCTACTCGCTGCTCATGAGGGAAATATTTTTCTAAGAAGATTTCCATAAAATCCCTCCATTCCAAATCTTCTAACTCTTCCTCCTCTTTTTTGTTTTGGATTAATGTCCACCACTGATCCGCATCTCCCAATAGACGATATTCTTCCATGACATCCTTCTCTCTTTCATTACATTCCAAAGCAATAAATATCTTCTCGAGGGAACTTATCCACTACTTTACTACTAATGGGTTTGTAGTCCCATTGAATGATGGAGGTTGTTGTAGCATAAAGAGATCCAGTATAGCTCCTCTACATGGTAGATCCGGATTCTCTATATGGGTAAGGTTATTATTCATAACCTGAGTAAGTTGTCCCAGTATAGTTATGAGTTGATTTTCACCTGTCACAACACCATATCCAACATCATTATCTCGTATCAGAGGAAAATCCCTACAAGGGACACGTGTGTTTGTGCGGTTTCCATTCCTTCCACTTGGCTCCATCTCTAGATAATGGCATGCACTAGATTAGGTTATGAATCATAATATATAATTTTAACATAAGAAAATACTTAGAAAAAAATTGAGATCTTATGAATGGTTAATCCCATATTCAAAAATATGGTTTCTTTGAGGAATATTTTACATTTCAATCCTTCATAATGACTTGTAATGATAATGTGAATTATCCTAAGCATATCCACTGGGAGAGTCTTAACCAAGAGTGCAGAAAGGCCCGTTGTCATGCACTAGTTCCCATTCGAGTCTAGCTCAAAGCGGTGTTATGAGGTTTTACCCCTAGATACATTAGTGCTAGAGCCGCCTCTACATGCTCGTATCCAGACAGAGATATACTTCTTGAAAGTTCCACATAATCTATTCCTTACCAAAATACCTGGAGGTTATTGCATGTATATCCTCAAAAATTAACTTAGGGACTCTTCCCTAATTATATGTTTTCTAAATCTAGTTTCCAAGTATTCTATTAAACTTCCTTAATACCAACTGTAAGGACCCGACCCCAGTTTCCTGGAGTCGCTGCCATATTTGATTGTATTAGCATACCAACAAGGAATATGAATCCTGAAAGGCCGAGTAGTATAGTAATATTGGAAACAAGTTACATACATAAGTTTAAAAATACAACATGAAGGGAATAACAACACTAAATTATTCCACTAGAAACATCATGTCTCCTAGATTATTCATTCAAGCCATTCATAAATTACTTCTTCATGTCCTGAGAAAATTAAACATAAGAAAGGGGTGAACTCAAATGTTGATTAAGAGTAAGCAATGCAGTGGAAGATAATATAAACATTATACACGATGAATAATTGAAAACACATGCCTTTAATAATAAACATGAACACATTATGGCAGGAATATCAGCTAAGTAAATAATTCCATCATAAAATGTAATCAAAGGTATTCTACTAGTCGAATAACCACATGAAATATCAATTAGTAGCTTCATAATGAGAGAAGTGTATAAGTTGGAAATTTTAAAGCATTTTTTCATGGCCTCGGCCAAGAGGACTAATGATTAAGGCCTTGGCCAAAATCTAGATCACATTGGGAAATGCCTCAGCCAATTCCACGTTTGGTTGTCTCATGAAACCTACCGATACATCGAGGGGATATAGTAGGCCTCACCCATCACATAATAAGTCAAATTAATTCATCATATGAACGGATATCAATATAAACAACATATACATTCATATTGAAACAATCATATGAAATGAAACTAACTTTCCACGATCATTAAACATAAAACACTAACTATTCCGAGTAATATGGTGAATGGTTTTAGGATAGATCATCCAAAATACAGTTAGTCATAAAACATTAAATAAAATATTTTATATGACTTCATAAATGATTAAACCCAATAATTCCATGGAATCAAAAAGAGTGTTGAATTAAATGTAAACACTCTTATAAAATCAGTAAGCAATTCTTGAGATAAATACACTTTTATTTTGAAAAGAAGAATTATTTTGGAAAATCATTGTATAAAACCATAAGTGAGGTAAGTTAGTATTTTAATAATAAAATGAGTGTTTTTATAACGATAATGGTTTCAAAAATAGATTATAGCTTTCCCTTGAAAATAGATATGAATTTGAGAAATTCCCTTGTATCTGGATCGTATTTTTGGAAACAGTTCTGAGAGATTCTTTTAAAACATGTAACTATCGCGATAATAGGTAAGGATTCTGATTGGTGTACATATATATATTACTCATATAGAATTTATTAGGATTACATAACAATACATAACAATTTCATCGAGGAAATTAGACAATAAAAGTAACTCGAATGAAAATGGAAGTTTGGGTGGAAAACCCATACCACTTTGTAATCAAAAGATTCGTATTCCCCAAAAATTAATAATATAAAAATCATAGATTTAATTCCATTAAGATAATGATATTCATGATATGTTAAATCAATGGTCTGTATACATACACCATACAAAATTATTAGTAGTGAATATGGAAAATCTCACAAAAATGGAAGTGAGATGAAGAAACCCTTACCACTTTGTAATCGAACGATTCCTATGCCCCAAAAATTAATAATATAAAAATTATAGACTTAATACCATGAATATAATTATATTCATGATATGTGAAATCAATGGTTACTATACAAACCAAATACAAAAGTAGTAGTAGTGAATGTGGATAATCTCACGAAAATGGAAGTGAGATGAAGAAACCCTTACCTTAACTCCGAAGGTGTTCCACTATCAAAATTAAGCTCCTAGAATATGAAATTATAATTATTAATAACTTATTTAAAAACTTATTATACATTTATTTATTTTATCATAATTTTGGTTAGTTCATTATTGTTCTTATTGATAAGTTATTGTATCGAATTTTGTCGCTTCAGAGTGTTCATTTTCATTATTTTCATCTTCGGTTCACTTGTTTTTAAGTATGTGGAATGAATGTAAATCTCAAAAATTGAAATTATATATTATTTATTAACATAAAAAGGTTTTAATGGTCATTTATATAACTTGGTTACATGGAAAAACGAAGAATTGTCATATAGAACTTTAATGATAATTGTTTCGGTTAATTTGTGGGTTTTGATTACAACGAACTCATTTTTCTTTATAACTTAATACCATTTGTGCAAAGGTATTACAGATTCATAAATATGTTATATTATATATAATAATATGGTTCAACCAAATCAATAATGGTTTAATTACCAGAATTGAGAATGATAATATAAATCAAAAGTCCATCATCCTTGAATATGTAAAATTGACACATCTCGGATGGTGTTCTTGCGAGTAGTATAAAAGAAGGTAAAAAGGGGGAGATGATGATAAACTATTCCAATATAATGACAAAATTTCAGTACATATAAGGTACTGGAGCCATCAAAAAAATTGCATAAGGGGATGTAATAGAAAAAGAAAACAAATGAACTTGAAAGGAAAGACAAAGAATTGAAAAGAGGAATTTACCTCTTAAACCAACTTCCTTGAGAGCCTCCTTAAGGAATAGGTTTTGGTATTTTTATGGGAGCCAAGCTTATTGAACGTGGGAGACAAGGTTGGGAGGGTATTTGGAACAAATTTGAAGAAGGCACAATTATTGAGAGGAATTAATGGAAGGGGGTGAGAGGGGGGTTTTATAGTGGAGGAGAGATGGGATTTCTTAATATAAAACTCATTAATTTATTCTTTCTCCTCAAGACAAGGAATTGTGAGTATTCCATGACCAAAAATATTAATTGTATCATGTGATACAGAAACAAGTGGGATTACATCAGTATTACATCACACTCTATAATTAGTGTATTTATCTAAATTATGCAATTTATGGTATGTCACTATTCATAAAAATTCAAGTATTTCAGAAAAATCCCAAAAATTTACCCCAACCATTTTTCGATGTGTAGAATCCAAATATGAAGTCAATTTTTCAGAAATAATTTTCAAATTTTTATTAATTTAATATGTAATTAAATCACAATTTATTCTAAAAATAAGAGTTTTAAAAGATTTGTTTACTTATTTTAAAGAATAGATATATCATACTTACACCTGAATATTATTTATATATTATCATAAGTAAGGTTACTATTTATTATGGTATATCACTATTCATAAGGGTATGTTACTATTCATAAGGGTCGGATAATATTCACCAAAAATTAAGTTTTTTTATTGGACTCTAAATAACTTACTGATCGCAACTATGTATGTCGAAATTTGGAAATTAACATCACAGAAGTGACAAACATCTGTTTTAGTGGTCACATATCACTTTGTAGTTAATTATGTTATGATTCCATGTGAGTATGACATATTTATAACAAAGTCATTTCCTTTTAAAAATATTGGGTCGTTACAGAAAAAATATTTCCATTTCTTGAATAATAATATTCAAATTAATGATGTTTATAATTATATTTTCAAATTTATCTTGCTGTAATGATAGTTTTTGAAATGTTTATAAAGGAGTAGTGTCACAATTTACACTAATGGTATTTTAAAATATAAAATATGTTATTAAATTAAACACAAGTTCTTGAAATCGAATATTTAGTCAACTAATTGAGATATGTCCTAAATTTTCATAAATGATTCATTTATTATTTGTTTGGAATGTTATATTAATTATATTAACCCTCAACATATAAATCTCATGATAATATGATAAGAATTAAAATGTAAAAATAAGGGTTAAAAAATAAAAGGATTACAAAAATATTCAAAACATGTATAATGTTATTTAGATGAATTTATTTAAACCCATACTCATCCTATATTTTAAATAACTAAATTTTGGTCCATTTGGAATAGAAACTTAATTCATATTAATTTAATATTTAAAATAATTATAGGAGTTACCCTCCCCTCTCCTATAAAAGGGAACCCAGTCTCCTCATTTAAATACACTTCAAAACCTTTTTTCCATGATCTATCCAAATCCATTCCTAGATTCCCTATATACATTCTAGAGGCATTATTTTATCCATATTTCCTTCCTTATAATTTTTATGGTGACAATAAAAAGTTATCATCCATAGAAGAGGAATATAAAGTACATGTGTGGCTAATAAGACTCAAGGTAAGGTATTTAATTTCAATTTCATTCATTGAGTAAATTCTATATTTTATTCACCTTTATCCTCATATATGGTGTATATATTTCTTATTTTACATTATGTATCAATAATTTAACAATTCTCATGATATTTAGTGTTTAATGTCATTATTTTATGGGTTTTATGATTTAAGTGTTTCCAAAGTTATAATGGGATTCTTTTTGACAAAAATATTTTTTATTGTTTTCCATCAAACTCTTTTTCTTCTATATCCATGTTTTTTAAATGATATTTGAATTTTTTTTTCATGATCTGTTTCATGGAAAATATAAATGATTGGTGCACCCAGAAAGAGTAAAGAAATCCCATTATAGCTTAAATGATGGGTATGCATAGACAGCACTCCAATGCATTGGTTAATTCAAATTTTCTCTAGAACATTATTTTTGTAGTTTCCTGTGTGGGTAGTATAATCTCTAATTGATCTATAAGGGTTCTTTATGGGTTCTATGTGATGATTTCCCATGATAGCTATGTAAATTATCTATGAATAATAATATGTTTTTATTAGAACCAGTTATTTTTAAATGTTCAAATAAATTATCTTTTTAAAGGAATGTAAACTACCATTATGGGTAAAATGTTATATTATCATGTAGAGTTTTATCCCTGGTTTTTATTTTTTCATGAACTAACAGTTTCCTTTCTTTTTAAACCCTTTATTGAAATTTTTTTGATCATCCAATGCGTTAAAATGTTTTTCACAGGGTATAAGGATGGGTAAGAGAAATTAGGAAATCAATTTTAAAGATATGAATATTTTTCATGAAAAATAAATCCATTTATTTTAAAAGTTTAATAATAATAAATAAGATGATACTGTTTTAGAAGTATCCTATTTGTATTAAAGTGGTATGTTATGTATGAATTATGATGTAATTCTCTAAAACTCTAAGCCTGAATAGATACTCAATTTAATATAAATAATTTTACTTACTAAAACAAAATATTATGTAATGTTTATGGTTGTGGACTTATATTCAATGCTCTACTTATTGAAAAGAGAGGAACTCTAGAGACTTCACAATCATTAAACAATCTCTATAGAACTGTTGGAAGAAAAAAGTATTGAAAAACTTTTAGTTGATGCTCACACATCTATTAACACATACCATTTAACCCCACCATCACTTGTTGGTACCCTCAAGTATAAATGTCATGCACATCACCTTGATATTTCCACGTATATTCAGCAATTATAAGATCTTATAAATATTTTCCATCCATTCCTATGACACTTGAGTTTCATTCATATCTCTAAAAGACTATGTCATCTAAAAAAATCCCACAATTTATTCCTTTCTCTTGTAGCTTCTGTATGTACCTCAAATATTGTATTCAATATTTTGATTATATTTTGGCCCATAGTGACAAATACATTGAAGATTTTCATTATAGTATATTGATCCAAAGGTAAATTCCAATGATTATTATCTAACACACCATCTTGTGGAATGTTTGGAGGGCCTCCTAGGGGAATTTAACTTCACACATAAAACATAATAAGCAATGAAATGATTGGGAAAGTATCATTTCTAACATGATAAATATAAGTAAAAATAGAGATTAAGATCATGAAGTCAAATCATGAGACACATGTCCACATAATATATGGTAAAAATATTATTTAAATGGAATGAGGTGGCCATAAACTCATTGAAACATAATCCTCAAGTCCTGAAAATTCATCTTCTAGTTTACCAACATCCTAAAAAGGAGCTCAAACCTAGCACTGATACCAAATAGTAATGAACCAACCCGGATACCCCCACACACCAATACTAAGCCCTACTTATCACCTTCCAAAAGGGAATTCCCAAACACAATCAGTGGGAGACTAGAACCCAATCATCAACAAAAATGAGAGGGAATCATTTATCTCTGCATAAAGCAGACAACATAGAATATATATGTATATATAAAGAAAAATAAATGTAAGAGAACAATAAGAAATTTATTCCATAACTAAAATAAATAATTAAAAGCTACACAACCTATAAGTAGATGAAATAACTTCATGGTGAAAGTCTAACAAAAAAGGAAAAAAAATGAGAAACTGAAAATCCATATGATAAGTGGAAACATCCCACTGAAGTGGTGCATAGAAACCCCATTTCCTCAATATGACTCCTTTACTTTCCCTGTATCAAAGTACCTAAAAATTTATATGCACCAATGATGTGGTGCATAGGGTTTTATCTAAGATGTTCATTAGGATTCCACCTAGTTCTTCTAAAAAAACCCTCCATACAATGTACCAAACATGTTCAAATATAATGAAAACAATAAATGATAATCATTTATAGAGTTTTTAAATCAAAATTTTTGTAAAACATTAACCTTTTATAAATTTTAAAATAATCTCGGTAAAACAATTTCAATGAATATCACATATATCAAATTTTCTTAAAGGTTGAATCATTGATCATATAACATCCAAAATAATACATCCAAAAGCACATGTAATATCAAACCAAGTATCACTACTAGTCGGTCTAGATAGAATACATTTACCTAAACATTGTCAATTGTATATATCATGTATTTATATATTTTCATTGAATCTAGAAATCATCAGAACATCCACTAGAACTTAAGCTTCACAAAAGTCTCCAATATGAACCTATAACAATAGGCTTCGATAGAAAAGAAAAACTCTATAAGTGACCCCCCCCCCATACAATGGTATCAAAGGATGAGGCCTATTATTACATATTTCACCTAAGATGACAAAGATCCCCATGTGATATATTACCCAAACCATTTAATCAAAAAATTATTTCAAAAACATTTCACAATTCATTGAAAATACCATTTAAATTAACAAAACAAGAGGACAACTATATTATCACAAAAACAAATTCACAAAAACAAATTATCACCCACAAAAAATAAATCAATATAACATGCCACTTTATTTATAAAAATTTATTAAATAAGATATATCCATATTAATCCAACATAGGCTAGTGACAAAACCACCAATCTTAAACACTGGTTGCACACATGTACAACTAGACCAAAAACCACTGGAAGCAATATAGAACATTAATAGGAGCTCCTACCTATGATTCTCAAAAATTATAATTGCAATACATAACAACCAAGGACATCAAAGAGTTCAGGTAACACATACCCCATTGAAATCACAATTGCTACATTATAGACCAACATAGGACTGGAACCTTGAAGATGATCGCATAGTGAAATGTCATTATTGTGATCAACAAACATAAACAAGTAGTAATATAACTTACACAAGGAGACCCAATGTATCCACCATGAAGATCAATCACTGAAAAATGGTTTGAAAGGAGATGAGTCCCCAAAAATATATAGGATATCAACAAGGATTTTAGGAAGAATCCTACATGTTTAATAAAAATAAAATCATACATGTAACATGGTTAAAAGTTATGGCCATGAATCATTCATGATGTGAACCCCTTTCACGATTTGAATTTCACAATTTCTGTCATACACTAAAAAAGGAACCCCCTTGGATTAAAAGTAACTCTGATATACGTTTTTACAACAAGAAACAGTTTCATAGCCTGTAAAATTTTCATTCTATAAACTATTTTTCAATATCTATATAGAAACATTTCCAACTTGTGTAACCATTTCACGATGTAAAAGTGTCATGTAGGTAGTTCGCAAACTAGATTCTGCAGAAAAAACATGGTCCACCTTTGAATATTTACAAACCCAATGATTACACTAGAAATCAATTGATAAAACTATAACCAAACTCCATTATTTCAAACAAACAAGAACCCCTGGACTTTATGACATTTTTCCCATCAAATACTCTTTCTTTATGAAAGGTCTGAAATGAACCCAAAAATGGAAATGAAAAGAATGATGATAAATACATGAAATATGGTAAAAACGATTTTATAGTTCTATCCCATAATTTCTATGAAAGAGGATTGGATTTAAGTATACTGTATGTAAAATAAAAAAAACTCCTTCAAATAATAATTTTGGTGATGTGGAAGTGGTTCATGTTCATAAATATTTTACTTTAAAACCTTAAAAAATATTATAAATTTTGGAGGATTCATTTCAGGAATATAAAATTAATCAAATGACATAAAAAATAAATTAAATTTTAATAAAAATATATTTTTCTTCTTTGATTCTTTTTATGGAATTTATTACATCAATTTTTTCCATTATAATGTCATAATAGAGACTATATATTTATATAAAATTTAATTTTCAGTCGAAAATATGAATATCTCAAAAAATTATGAAATGTTTACTGTTGGATAATTTTAACATGATGATTTCAAAAATAATATTCATTTTACCAAAATAATTATCTAAATGTTGTAATATATTATTTTTAATAATAAACTATTTACTGAAAAATATTATTTTTTATGATATTAACCACTTTTGGACAACTATAAAAATTACATTTGACTTTATCAAATTATATTATCATTTATATTTTACTAATTATTTTCTAATAAAATTAAAATTTTAAGATATTATTTATTTTAATATTTTTTGAATTTATCAACATATTGTCTTATTTTTTTTATGTATTTTTTCAAAATTAAAACTTTGATTTCATTGTGTTGAAATCTAATTTTTATCAAACACATTATAAAGTCCTTGATAAATTAATAAAAAAAATTGATTAATTAAATAGTTATTTACTAAATAATGAAAAATAAAATAATATAACTATAGTCTAGATACATAACCCCTTATTAGAACAGCATACTTCCAAATGGTGAGGTGTGTGATGGTTGTTCTTTCATGGGTTGGTTTTCGTAACATAGTTTGGGTCATAATCAACATAATATTGAACTTCTCCTATTTAAGGTTTTAATTGATGTTAAACGATTGAATATTTACTTGACATTGGTTAAAGTATAATCGAACTGATTCCATCTCTATTAGAATCTCTAATAGATGACCTTCATAGGGCACGATCTTGTTGGCCGAGATCATTACTTGTTCCTTCTGTTTCAATTAGACTTCATAATAACCCTCAAAATATAAAAATCATAATAGCCACTGTACAATGAATATATTATGGATGGTTTTAATTATTAATGATTGTTGATGCTCTTTTCGTCACAGAATCTAAAGATTGGAAAAGGTGAATATCTGAGCTCAAAGTGATTCAACCTTTGAAAAAAAATCAAAATTCGACAAAGGAATGAAACAAAGGATCAAAAACACATGTGTCGCGCAAGTTCTATCACTATCGCACAAGTCCACTTGCGCGACACCCAAGTCACGCAAGTAACTTGCGCGACATAAGTGATAAATGCCCGATAACCACCCAGGGTCTTCTCATGCCTATAAATAGACCCTGTGGGCCCCCCATTCGGGAGGATATTTTTTTCGGAAACTCGGCTTGAAGCTCCCGACGCCCAAGTCTCTTTTCAAAGCTTCTGGAACACTTCTATGGTAATTTCTTATCTAGAACGGAAGATCTAAAGAGATGGAGGAAGGCATAAGTGTTAAAACTCATCAACACTTGCGCGCCTGATTGGCCAGCCCTTAAGGGAAGTGACCACACTTGTGCACCGCCTTATTCCTTCGATATAACATGCGCATCCCTTTTTTGGAAGAATCTCAATAGGATTCTAAAGGGTTTAATAAAGAGTCGCTCAATTATTTCAAATGCTGGTTGACCATTGCTCAAGTACACCATGTGTCACGCAGGCATACCTGCGCGACCAATACTTGTGCGCCCACGCAGTACTTGCGCGCCTTACAAGACTTCTATGCCCCTTCCTTTTTGGGTGCCCATCTTGCTCATTTTACCCCTCTTAAGCCATTTCCCCTTTCCTATTCAAGATTCAGTCTTCAATACACTCTTCAAAGCCATTTATGGCATGATTTCTTGATTTGACTTCCTTGTCTGAAAGGAATTCGGTGGAATATCTCTCAAAACCTAGTGATTTACATATATTTATGTCACTAAAGATTGAGAGTTCATTCATTCAACCTCATCCTTAATCCCTTAACCTGGGTCTCCTTTTCAAGAATAATCCCCAGTCCCGAGTCCTCTAAATATGGGCATCCTCCTCAGGAGTAAGCCCCAAATTCTTAAAATTCCCTAATCGGGGCATCCTCCTTAGGAGTAAGCCCCAAACCTTAATCCCTTAAACCTAGGTCTCCTTTTCAGGAATAAGTCCCAGTCATAATCTTGGGCTTCTTTTTCAGGAGTAAGCCCCAAGTCCCCTAAGATGGGCCTCCTTTTCAGGAATAAGTCCCATTCATAATTATGGGCATCCTCTTTAGGAGTAAGCCCCAAGTCCCTTAATTTTTGGGTATCCTTCTTAGGAGTAAGCCCCAGATCCTCTAAATTGGGATTCCTTTTCCGGAAAAAGCCCCAAGTCCCTTAATTTCTCTTTAACCAGTCCTAATTTACATTTGATCTGGGATTCCTTCTCAGGAGTAAAACCCAGTTATCAATCCTCTCCTAATTTGGGTTTCCTTTTCAGGAATAAGTCCCAAGTTAGAGTATTCAAATCTCCATGAAGCACATATACCTTTATGGACCCTGTTCCTGGAGTTTCTCCCTAATGTAAATCCTAACATTCATTTATCTGGGCAGTCATATATACATAATCCCCAAACCATTTCTTATGATTACATTTTTCATGGCCCAATTGTCTATTTTATTACCAATACCTCTTGTTTCTCACACCGAGCATGACTCACGTGAGCATAGAGAGTAAAAGTAATTATGACATCCTTCTTTGAGCCATCAATCATAAACATTATACTCCCTTATTCGAACTACAAGGGTTCTGATTCCTTTTCCAAAACAAAGGATACGTAGGTAGCCCATCTATGGGTTTGATCCCAACTCTGAAATAATTCATGTCCTTCTGCATGAAAATAAACTTCAAGTGCCCCACTGAGTGGCTTTAAAACCATCCTGGTCATCATAATGACCAAGAGACTTTTATATAAATGTTTTGAATGTTACCATTGACCATGAATCTCTAAATTGATATATATGATTCTCTATTGATGAAGAACCTCGAATACATATAAAAGATTCTCTAAATTTCTTACATATTTAATCATTGATTTTCAAAACTGAAGGAAAATCTCATTTTATACTTGGTAATATTATAAGGATTCATGAACATAACTTAAATCTATAAAGAGAGTCCCGAAATAGACAATAATTCCCCTCAAAATGGTGTGATGAGTCCGACCTCCCATCCTCTCGACCAATGCAAATTCCTAAGCCTCATCAGTCCACAAGGTAATGAGTGCCTACCTTTGGAAAGTAGGTCCAAATGGATGTGGAATCATTGTATGTTTCCGGTTCTACGACCAAACCCGTTAGAAACCGATCGGAATGTTTGAATCTCCCATCCATGAGGTCATCCCCGAATTCTGAGGGAAACAAAAAATGGTGAACCCGACGTGAATCCTTAACCAAAGTTAAAATGATGTTTTACCTATTTTGTTAATCCCCTATTTAAAAATCAATAAGAGGGATAATGTAACGCCCCGACCCTAGTTACCCAGAGTCGGTGCATTATTACATAACATTGGCATGATCACAAGAAAGATCAAATCTCGATAGACCGATTGGTTTAGTAGCCTTGGAAACACTAGATATATTCATAAGTTTTACATTACATCATAAAATGAAAAACTACTACAACAACATAACGTCTCCACAGTCCACACTATTATCCACTCATAATATCCCTGTAGGTCATTCATAACATACTTCTTCACATCCTTGTACTTTTCCTTGGTTGGGGTAGGTTAACCTCCTCTTCTTCGGGTTCTTCCTTTTGATTTGATCAAAAGGGCTCCTTAGGTTGGCTTTTTGATCAAACTAAGGACCATAGGTTGTAGTGAGGGAAGTTGGGAGATTATTTGGGCAGAGTTTGGCCGAACCAAAAGGCTTTTAAGGTGTGAATAAATGAGAAGGAGGTGTGCCCTTTTATAAGAGGGGTGAGGGGCACCTTTGGAAAAGCAAGAAATATTAATTTATAATAAATTCATATTAGGTTTATAATGGCTCCAAAGTTGATTATTTAAATGTTAAGGTGGGGATAGGTCGAATACAACTAAACCAATAGAATTTAGACAGGTTTGGGTACTTATATTAACCTTATCTTTAAGTATTATCTCTAAATTAATTAGTTTCACTTTTACAATGTCTCTTTGTATTTTTATATAATATGGCTAATAAACTTACTATATACATCCAAGAAACCCCCAAGTGGTCCATTAATTATGAACCTATCATGATATAAGTCTCTTGGCCGAACCTTAGATTTTTAGGAATTTAATATCAATTTATAATATAATATTTGTTTTAAGAACTCTTTTTTGTCAATTTTGACACTATTCAATAGTTGATTTTTGTGAAACTCATAACAGATTGATTACTTCGAACAAAGTCAATTAAATAAATAATCATATATCATATTATCCTATAAAATTAGTTTAATTCATTAAAAGTTTCATATTATATTTATTTGGGTATTTATAATATCAATTATTTTAATTTTTCACTATTATAGTAATTACTAAATCATCAATGTGTCATAAATAAATTAAATTATTTAATGTCTAAAAATTATAAATAAAATATCATTATATAGGAAATCTGTTTATATTTCTAATGAATATTTATAATCTAAAATCCAACATATATGACCCTATGTCAAAATTGTTTTGCTAAAAGATATATACTTGTGTCATTTTTGTATTCATTTAAACTTAATTAAAATAAAGTGTCCCTATCACCTACAAGTGGCACCATGGGGTCCCGAAATCGACCCAAAGATGCGTATGGTCAAACATGTATCATCCAATAAGGCTAGGACACGTTTTAGGGTAATTTATTATTATTATAATATTATTTTTAAACCCTTATTTACCAGATTTACGCTTAACCATGGTAAATAAAATATTTACCACAGTAATTATTCAAAATGTCTAAAAATAAAAGTTACCTATTTACAGAATTTGGACATCCTGATTCCAAATATGGAATCCATTTTTCTAAATTCAAAACACTGAAGTGGAAGAAATTAATTTAAAATTAATTCCCGCTGTCAAAACAAAAAGTGTGTTTTTAAGAGATAATAACTATCAAAAGATTGACACTTGTTTATGTTCTGTTTAATTGTAAAATTATGTCCAATGACCAACATTATATTAAATGGTAAAAATATATTCTAAATATACTTTAAAACCACTCAAATTCATAATTTATCACTATTAATTATTTTGATTAAAAATGTTGTTTTTAATTAAAATTTAGTAATTTTCACTATTCATCAAAATTTGAACGTTATCTGAAAAGTACCAAAATATCACCTTAGGCTAAATTCAATACTCTGAATCCAAAAATGAAGTCCATTTTGAGAGATAAATTTTCTAAAATTTTAAAAGGTATGTATTACTATTCATAACGGCTAGTTTGATTGGTTGTGGTTTGTTAGAACTCGAAGTTGCGTACAACACACGCTACTGTATTATTCAAAGGAAAGCATACCGTGGAAGCTTGGGATGTTTCATTTTAAATTTTTTGATGTCATCATTTAGTCAAAAAGTGTATAATATTGTATTTAAAAATGTTTCACTATTAAAATTTGATAAAAGTGCAATACTGAAAATGAATCTGTTCTTGCATTATGTCTAAGAAACTCATAATATGGATTCTAAAATTTTAAGGATTATATAAAGTTTAAAATTTAGTTAATACTATTCATAACATCTTTTGAATGGCTTTTTTTTGGTAAGTCATGGTGTGATTGAACTTGGTGTTGCGTGTAGTGCAAGTTATTGGATTATTTTGAAGAAATAACACACTATGAAATCTTGGGGTGTTACATTCTCCCCTCCTTCAATAAATTGCGTCCTCGCAATTTGAAATTGTTCTTCAAAAATAAAATATTGAAAATAGAAAATATATTTGTTGGAAAACCCCAATCGGAAATTGGGTTACTAAAATTTAGTCTTAATATGAGGAAAAAAGAAATGAAAGGGTCACCACCAAATTATGATCTCGATTAGGAGAATATTGGTGGCAATTAGAGACATATAATTGAAGGAAAAACCTAAATATTTATAGGTAGTGATTGAGGTCATCAATCACGAACAAGTATAAAATTGAGGTCCTTAAACTCATCATTCTATGATGATTTGAAATACCATCGGTTCAACAAAACATAGGGTATTGGGATAACACATTTTTGATGTTTCAAAATAGCTTAGTTGGAATCCCACATCGAAAAATGAATTAATGAGGCCTCTATTTAAAATAAAGAGTGGAAAGTATGAAGATTACCGAAAATAACACATACTAGGGTTCCATGTAGGAAAATATGGATATGGAAGAAAAATCTAACCATCAATTATCTGATGGAGAGTGGTAGAGAACATGGATATGAAAAGGACAACAATCCCAAATCCAAAAATTAGTGATGATTTAAGGTACCATCTAGGACAACATTTTTGTTCTAAGTTACTTTTCTTAATGACGAGGAATTTATTTATGAGATTGGCTAAGATCATAAGGAGATATACTTATTTTATAATTAGAGTTTTATCCATTAATAAATTTCTACCAAAAACTCATCTTTCACTCTAAAAGATAATAGAACGTACAAAAAATTATATTTATACTATTCGTACAGGGTTCCAAAATAAATTAATTTATAATTCATCTACCAGATCTTTTAAAAAAACTACATTATTTAATCAAGGATATCTCGTGGGCCAGTGGTAGGCGATACACCCTTGTCGCCCTTCGGTTTCGGGTTCAAGTCTTGCAGCCTTGCCGGACGCGACGGGTTGCCGCCCGACCTCCGGGTTCTCCTTTTATGGCAATCCAAAATAATCCAAACTAGAACTATCCAAAATACTTCTTTCCAAACTCACAGTCCAACATTTATAAGGAATGTAAACATAATTTAGATCCTTTTTACCCCGTAATAGTATATGAATACCTTCATCATGTATTCTTTTAATACATTGAATCATCCTGAATTGCCATATTCCTTATTGATTACATTCATGCTCCCTTATTCCATATAGAATGCTGGATATACTTCATCAATCCAAAAATGTTTTAAACCCCAACAATGATGGAATATACAAATCATTAATCAGTTCCAAGGTAATCAAGAATATCCAATATAATATATCCAAAACAATCATGTATTATTCCAAAATCACTACCTCGGTATCAGAACTATATTATGGTTTATCATTCTCTCAACCATATATTTTCCAAAAATTTATCCTGCTATTGAGTCACTTTTCTTTGTTCCACACAATCTCAAGTCCTTAATGAAATAGTACTGCATTACAATCCTTATATACTCCATAATTATTATAACAAGTACATTGTTGATACAACACTCAATTGACATAATCAACATAAGAACTCTAATCATTCCTCTTCATCTGTGGTAGTATCATAACTTGATTATTATCCAATAGCATCATTTGCGGCATAGTCTGATGACTGGGACATAGGTTCGCGTAGTGTCCAAACTCCTTGAAAATGAAGCATTGTACAATTGAAACCATTTTCTTACCCTTGCAGTCACGTACTTTGTGCCCTTTTCCTCCACACTTATAACAAACTCCAATTCCTTTCAGGCAAGTTCCAGGGTGTTTCTTTCCACAGTTACCACATATGAGAAAATTCTTCTTTTCCCTCTTCCCTTTATCCATCTTTCCCTCTTCCATCCTTTTATTCTCTTGCTTCCCTTCAAAGCCATAGGACTCAGTAAACTCTTTACTTATCTTATCAACACATGATATTATTTCTTTATATGATGATAATACATGCGAGACTATTTCTCTTGTAAATTATGTCTTAAGACCATAAAATATATGATTCTTCTTTCTCTTTGTATCATGTGCATTTCTAGAGTTCTCATTCCTTCTACTGGGCGCCATTTCTAAAAAATGGTATAAATTAGATTAGTTTATGAATAACAATACCTAATCCCAGACTTGTAAAACACATAACATAAATTAAATAGTTTATGGATATAATCCATAATCATAAAAATGTCGCTTTTAAGAAAGTATATACTCGTAAACCCTTCATAATGATTTTTAAAGAAAATGAGAGTTATCCTAAGCATATCCCCCGGGAGTGTCGTAACCAAGAGTGCAGCAAGGCCCGTTGTCGTGCACCAGTTCCCGTTCGAGTCTAGCTCAAAGCGGTGTTTTCGGGTTTTACCCCTAGGTACATCTGTTCCAGAGCTGCCTCTACCTGCTCGTATCCAAACAGGGATGTATTGCTCGGAAAACTCACAAAATCTCTACAATACCAAAATTCTAGGAAGTTCTTCTATACTAATCCTCAAAATTCATCTTAAAACTATGTGCTCTAATCAGAGTTTATCTAACTCTAGCTTCCAAGGTTTGTACTAAAATTCCTCTGATACCAACTGTAATTCCCCGACCCTAGTTACCCAGAGTCGGTGCATTATTACATAACATTGGCATGATCACAAGAAAGATCAAATCTCGAAAGACCGATTGGTTTAGTAGCCTTGGAAACACTAGATATATTCCTAAGTTTTACATTACATCATAAAATGAAAAACTACTACTGCAACATAACGTCTCCATAGTCCACACTATTATCCCCTCATAATATCCCTGTAGGTCATTCATAACTTACTTCTTCACATCCTTGTACTTTTCCTTGGTTGGGGTAGGTTAACCTCCTCTTCTTCGAGTTCTTCCTTTTGATTTGATCAAAAGGGATCCTTAGGTTGGATTTATGATCAAACTAAGGACCATAGGTTGTAGTGAGGGAAGTTGGGAGAGTATTTGGGCAGATCTTGGCCGAACCAAAAGGCTTTTAAGGTGTGAATAAATGAGAAGGAGGTGTGCCCTTTTATAAGAGGGGTGAGGGGCACCTTTGGAAAAGCAAGAAATATTAATTTATAATAAATATATATTCGGTTTATAATGGCTCCAAAGTTGATTATTTAAATGTTAAGGTGGGGATAGGTCGAATAAAAGTCAACCAATATAATTTATACAGGTTTGGGTACTTATATTAACCTTATATTTAAGTATTAACTCTAAATTAATTAGTTTCACTTTTACAATGTCTCTTTGTATTTTTATATAATATGGATAATAAACTTACTATATACATCCAAGAAACCCCCAAGTTGTCCATTAATGATGAAAATATCATGATATAAGTCTCTTGGCCGACCCATAGATTTTTAGAAATTTAATATCAATTTATAATATAATATTTGTTTTAAGAACTCTTTTATGTCAATTTTGACACTATTCAATAGTTGATTTTTGTGAAACTCATAACAGATTGATTAATTCGAACAAAGTCAATTAAATAAATAATCATATATCATATTATCCTATAAAATTAGTTAAATTCATTAAAAGTTTCATATTATATTTATTTGGGTATTTATAATATCAATTATTTTAATTTTTCACTATTATAGTAATTACTAAATCATCAATGTGTCATAAATAAATTAAATTATTTAATGTCTAAAAATTATAAATAAAATATCATTGTGTAGGAAATCTGTTTATATTTCTAATTAATATTTATAATCTAAAATCTAACATATATAACCCTATGTAAAAATTGTTTTGCTAAAAGATATATACTTGTGTCATTTTTGTATTCATTTTAACTTAATTAAAATAAAGTGTCCCTATCACCTACAAGTGGCACCATGGGGTCCCCAAATCGACCCAAAGATGCCTATGGTCGAACATGTATCAACCAATAAGTCTAGGACACGTTTTAGGGTAATTTAGTATTATTATAATATTATTTTTAAACCCTTATTTACCAGATTTACCCTTAACCATAGTAAATAAAATATTTACCACAGTAATTATTCAAAATGTCTAAAAATAAAAGTTACCTATTTACAAAATTTGGACATCCTGATTCCAAATATGGAATCCATTTTTCTAAATTCAAATCACATAAGTGGCAGAAATTAATTTAATATTAATTCCCGCTGTCAAAACAAAAAGTGTGTTTTTAAGAGATAATAACTATTAAAAGATTGACACTTGTTTATGTTTGGTTTAATTGTAAAATTATATCCAATGACCAAAATTATATTAAATGGTAAAAATATATTCTAAATATACATTAAAACCACTCAAATTCATAATTTATCACTATTAATTATTTTGATTAAAAAAGTTGTTTTTAATTAAAATTTAGTAATTTTCACTATTCATCAAAATATGAAAGTTATCCGAAAAGTACCAAAATTTCACCTTAGGCTAAATTCGATACTCCGAATCCAAAAATGAAGTCCATTTTGAGAGATAAATTTTCTAAAATTTTAAAAGGTAGGTATTACTATTCATAACGGCTAGTTTGATTGGTTGTGGTGTGTTAGAACTCGAAGTTGCATACAACACACGCTACTGTATTATTCAAAGGAAAGCGTACTGTGGAAGCTTGGGATGTTTCATTTTAAATTTTTTTTATGTCATCATTTATTCAAAATGTTTATATTATTGTATTTAAAAATGTTTTACTATTAAAATTTGATAAATGTGCAATACTGAAAATGAATCTGTTCTTGCATTATGTCTAAGAAACTCATAATATGGATTCTAAAATTATAAGGATTATATAAAGTTTAAAATTTAGTTAATACTATTCATAACCTCTTTTGAATGGCTTTTTTTTGGTAAGTCATGGTGGGATTGAACTCGGTGTTGCGTGTAGTGCAAGTTATTGAATTATTTTGAAGAAATAACACACTATGAAATCTTGGGGTGTTACAGCTAACAAAAACAATCATTGACATGTGTTCTCATCCAAAGGATGAAGTGGCTGAATTTTATCTTGATTACGTCTGTTATATCAAACAGGCACTCTTTTCCAATATCTTCTGTATTTCCATAATGGCTGCTCTCAAATTCACACATGTGAATACTGCTGCTGCAAATACCACTACTGCTATTCCTACTGGATCATCATCCGCTCTGAGGATGACATCACCTACTCAGCGTCTTCAATGATGGGTATCAAATGCACTGGTTAAGGAGTACCATCAACACAGTACCATCCCAACTCTGGAGGCTGCCCGACAGGCCCTCCAAGTGAACAACTCACACAGGTCATCCGGACAACGACGACCAGTGATCAAGAGGCAGGCAGTGTTGACTACCATCTCCAACCATTTCGGGTCGTTATCCCCGGAACGCAATTTCCATTCACTCTCTTACTCTGAGGAAGTGAATGAGCAGGTCCCTCATGGCCTTAATTCAAAAATACAGGAGTCCTTCTCGAGGGCTCCCATCAACAATCGCCGCCAGACTCGTGCGGCAGTACGCCCTCAACATTATGAGGGTACCGACTCTAGGCATTCAGCTCAGTTTCCTCGAACCCGAGTAGGCAAGACGAACCGCCAGAAACGGAATCCGGATAACAATGGGCAGGTTTTCATCCCTTCCATCTCCATAGAAGTCCACCAACCTAACTTGGTGGCAAACAACGAACAGACACACACACCTATCCGTTTTAATTCCACTGTCTAGCAGACTCGTCTGGCAGCATCAAGCCAATCCCGCCTGGCAATTCCGGCGGAGTACTATAGGCAGGAACATACACCTGCTTATACATCATCAGTTAGTGAGCAGGCTCTCCTGACTACATATGATGGATCTCATCAACCACATTTGGAGAAGTGTAATCATAATGCACATACACCTGCTAGTACTAATCAAGCCTACCAACAGTCTTGTTTGGTAGGGCACAGAGAAGTCAGTCAGAAATCTCCGACGACAAACAGGAGGCAGACTCAACTCTCTGCCTCCACACTTGAGTACTGTCAGGATTCACTGACAAGAAAAGGAGGACATGAGCATGCACATACACCTACTCCATGCCCGGAATAGACGTATATCCCCGTTCCGGTAGCTGAAGTCACCAAACATATTTTTTCAATGGTGAAAGAGCAGAAGCAAATTCCTGCTCATATTCTGGATGCTTGCCAGGATATCATAACAGCTTCAGCATCATCTCAGGGAAAGACACATAAATCTATCCCTAGCAGTGGAGTGACACATCAACGATTCACTCCGGAATAGACACACACATCTGTTCCAGTCCAAGAGGGTTATGGGGCATACTCCCCCATATCATACGGACAACCATGTCAGGCACATACACCTGATTTGAGTGGAGATCGTCAGCCTAACCTGACCATCTTTCCTGATCAGGCACATACACCAGCTCAGAGTAACGACTTTCGTCAACAAGTGGTTTCCAAAGCGATTAAGAAGGCATCTAAGAAAAATATCCGCCCAGCACAATCAGGAGATCAAAGGCCAATCTGTAACAAGCCCTTTCTCGATGCTGGAGTTCTTGAAGCCCTCAGACATTTATCTGTTGGAATTCAAGATTCTCCTCCCTCAGTTCCCAATAACGGGAACATTAATTCCAAAAGTCTTCAACAGACACTTCCTCATGAAGGCTTGCTTCCTGAAAATTCGGTCAATCTTGAAGTTTCTTCTTCAGATTAGAGCCACAGGAACCCTCTGTGTGGTCAGAAGACCAAGGAGCAAGAGATATTATCTTTTTCTGTAACCCATTATGGTGTTCCTCCCCATGATGATGAATTTCACTGTGAAAGTCCTCTCCGCAGTAGTGATTCACATCGCCTGGAAAATACTCCAGTAGACAATGTAGTGCTGAGAAAGCCCTCTTATCTTGAGGCACTTTCAAATGTGAAACCAGTCATGTCTGATGCTTTATCTCTAGCATGTGAAATACTTTCTCAATCAGAAGATAGCCCAGGGTGTAGGTCATTCTACGAACCACCCCTAAGTCATGCATCTTCTAGTTTTATCAATGGTCTCTCTACCAATATTATTGAATCCGATGAAGAAACAAGGAAACACTAACTTTGGTCAAAATAGGTAGAAGAATCTTCATTTAATGATGAAGAGGAAATGCTGAACATGAGGAAAAAACTGGCGAAAAGTGAGGTACCAGTCATATTTGGCCTTTGGCTGACTCCTAGTATGACATTCCAAAGATGTTGACGGAAGATGGAGTCCATGATATTCGTCTCAACATATGGAAAACACTTTGTCAATTGAAGAAGAAGGTATAATCTTATGATGAATATGAAAATCATCTTAAGATAATAGAAGGGCTACAACGTCAGATTGATTTGGCATCTCTATCAGTCTCTCGGTATCCGAACGCTGAAAACCAACAGAGAACCCTTCAACGTTCATGCCTTGGCGCACTAAGAAAATTGTGTCAGTTAATTTCCAATGCTCCATCTAGTGTTCATATCAGATGATGGGGTGTTCACGGAGTACTACATTTCACAGTTCTTTCCAGTCAGCAAAGCCCACCAAAAATGGTCTCATTCAATGTTATTTCCCATGGCCAGCCACAGTCAATGGGCTTTTTTCATAATCAAAAGCTTGCTCAAGAACAGGCTTCAACTAGTTCCTCTCAAAATCAATCATATAGAGAACAAGTTGTTGAATTGCTCCTACATCAAGCAGGCGAGAATATTGCACAAGCCTCTCGTATAGAGCAAACACATCATCAAATGACAGAAGATACAGAAATCATCCAATGGTCTGTTAAACCAGGTGATAAAAGTGGATATAGGCTAATGCATCCAGCTAATTTATGAACTAAGATTCGCAAGATCAAGAGAGCATTTAAGAAGGTCTCAGACATAGCATGTCAAGAGCCACCCCAGCTTGTCAGACTGGGGACTCCTTTAACCCAACCCTCAGAGTCAACAAATGGGATTCGAGGAGTTGAGCGGAAGCAGCAGGAACATCCCCAGTTCTCAAGACTGGGGACTCTTTCAAATCATCAATCCCCTTCTCAGAGAATATCGGTCTTTTCTCGATTGGGGAAGAAGCCCCAAGAGCAACGAAGAGCCAAATTATCAGGAGATTCCCTCCAAGTTATAGCTCGTCAAGAAGTTCGTAAAAGATTAAATCAACAAAAGTCAATGTCTCATCAAAGACATGAAAGAAGACAATATCACAGAAATGTTGATAGAAGGGATGTGATGCATTATACATCAATCAATGTCATCAATGTCGTTTTTGCTAATCCACTAGAGGAGACTCACTCAGGGGACTCAGATGAAGAGCGTCCTACTCAAGAAAATGTATGTGCCGATACAAATGAAGAAGGTGTGTGTACATGAAGTCAAAGGATTACTCAGAACCTAGGTAATCCACTTATTTCTCTCCAAAAAGTATCCAATAAAGGGAAGGGAAAGACTCGGGTTACATATCCTTCCTCTGGAGAAGGTCAATCACTCTCGTTAGAGAAAAGGTTTTCACAACAAGAGGATGAAATGAAAGAATTAAGAAGGTTGAATGCAGAACTATTTCAGAGTAGTCTTCTTCTTAAGAATGCTGAAGTCCGACAGCCGAAGGAATTTGTTGTAGCTACTGAGATGGATCAAGAATATCCTCCTTTATCAGTACACCCTCAGAGGTATAATCCTACGGGTCAAACGCAACAACGGTTGGCAGTGCTACCATCAGTTGCAGCACCAATCACCACGTCTGTCCAAGCTCCATTCATTGCACCTACCCAAGACCAAATTCAACCAGATGTTTCTAAAAAGTTAATAACTACTATTGAGTCATTAACAGCTCGGTTAGAAACTATGGAAGGGAAACGGGCACAAGTTCAACTAGAAAAGAAAGTTTACCCTGAATGGGTAGATTCAATTTCTCCTCTATCTAGTTTTGGAAACCCTATTTTCCCTACTTTCAATGGATCAGATGACCCTGAACAATATTTGACGCATTACGTGTCTTGTTGTGATCCTATGATAGGAACTCCATAGCAGAAAGAAGCAGTGAAACTCTTATTCTTCGTGCGAACCTTTCAAGGACCAACTTTTGTCTGGTATACAAGCTTGCAATCCCGGTCAATCATCGGATGGAAGGATCTTCGTCAAAAATTCCTTCTTCAGTTCAGCTCAACTTTTCCAAAAACAACAGTTTT
This sequence comes from Viscum album, assembly GCA_963277665.1. Classification (NCBI taxonomy): domain Eukaryota; kingdom Viridiplantae; phylum Streptophyta; class Magnoliopsida; order Santalales; family Viscaceae; genus Viscum; species Viscum album. Next base: position 1,911,967,364 of record OY728133.1, read on the forward strand.
CGATCTTACAAACTGCAGGCAAAGGGAGAATTAAAGAGTCTCTGATTTCATTGCTCGCTGGAAGGGATTAACATATTCCCTGAGTTTAGCACTCCCTCAGGAAGAGATATTGCCAATCTGTGTGGCAAATTAGCGTGATGAATTATGCACGCCATTGATCCATGTGAAATACACAGGAGGGTTTCGAGACCTTACATCAATCGCTCATCAGATTGAAGATTCCCTTATACAGGCTAAGGTTAAATCTCATGTAATTCCATCAGCTTCAGGAAGGAGAATGGGTAAAGCAGAAACTGCTACAGTTATGATTAAACAAGTGCCTATACCTATTTCTACTTGAAAACCTTCATCTTCTCGAAGGGCTCCACCTCCTGAACGCCAACAACAAAGGTCGTTTCGTCCAATTTATCAAAAAGATCAACAACGAAAACAATTTGAGAATTTTTAGAGTAAAACATACTCTTTCTGAAATGAGAAAGTTCCTGGTCACTTCATTTCAGCTCTGGAAAATAATTTGGTTCAATTACTAGTGCCCAAAGGCCAAACAAGGAAGGAGATGAAGACCGTCCCAATTATTTTCCCTTTCATCAAATGTTGGGGCATCCCATCCAGGAGTGTTCTGTCTTTAAAGACCTCCTGCAAAAGATGGTCGACTTGGGACAAGTCAAGTTGAAAGGTTCTTCGACTCAGGTAGCATGTGTTACTGCTACAGTTCCAGAGGAGGAAGATGAATGGAAAGAAGTCAAAAGCAGAAATGCACAGAAGTATGATGATTGGATGGTCAGAAAGACAATCAACCAGACTCATGCCATTTTGCGAACATAATTAAAGAAACCAATTGTGTCTTCTGCCATGAATATTGCGGTAAAACCCTCTTCGTCAGAGGGAAAGTCCTCAAAGAAACGGTTTGAATAAATGAAGAAAAAATAATCAGAAGAAGATGAGTATGTGTCAAAGCCTAAATTGTCTTTGACTCTGGCAGACTTTATGCCATCTACTTCAAAACCACGGGCACCTCCCCATCAAACGGCACAACCTAAACATGCTACTCAGGCAGAGTCTTTATTAGACGAAGAGTTAATCTTCGGTTCTGTTAATATGATTCAATTAACAGATCTGTATTCCAGTCATAATTTCAATTTTGATGAGCCTGAATTCCCTGTATCAAATAAGGGAATTCGAGGAAGTTCCTGAGGTTCAGGATACAGGGGAAGATGTGGATCTTTCCGAAGCCACTACTCCAATTCTACCCCTGCTAGCACTGTGTATGCAGCATAAACTCGTGGTAGAGCCCTTTAGATAGCTCAAAAAGAACAAGCAGGTTTTTCTGCTAATAGCCATCTCAGTCTTGGCACAGTTATTTTAGAAGACCGATTGATGGTTCCATCTTCTTTATCTTAGAAAGTAAATGGATCTTATTGGTCTAATCTTCCAAAACCAAGGATGTTTCCAACTTCTATCCCAATACAAGATGCATCAGCTTCCAAAGCATCTTCTTCCAAGGTACCTGTTAACCGCATATTCCTGTTGGGAAATGAAGACCTTTAGATCAAAAGTATGATATATTGAAACACTTGGCCCAAGTACCAACCATGTTATCAATTTTGGATTCTTTGAATCTGTCAAAAGATCTTCGGGAAGCACTCATCGAATCTTTGTCAAGTCCTCATGAGTTTGAAGCTGAAATTGCTGCAGCTGAAGTCTATCACGTAGAGAATAATCCTACAGAGTTCCATGTAGTGATATCTTTTACTGATAAAGATGAATATGATGTTGTGCATGGGCACATAAAACCTTTGTACGTATCTGGAAAATTCAATGGTGTAGATATCCGAAGATCTTTCATTGACAATGGTTCAGGAGTCAACCTCATGCCCATTCGTACACTTCGTCGATTAGGCCTCACGGAATCTGATTAATCTCTTTCTACCATGATTTTACATGGATATGATAAAAATGAACAAGAACCACCGGGCGAAGTTACACTCATAACTCAGTTTGGAGATCTTGTATCCAATTCGGATTTCATGATTGTTGATCAAGACTCAGCTTTCAACGTCTTGCTTAGAAGACCCTGGCTACATCAGCATGCGGCTATCCCTTCATTATACCATCAATGTCCCAAATACTATTTCAATGGTCAAGTTGGAACATTGTATGGTGATAAGACCCCGTTCAAGACATGTGAATCTCAGTACATTGAGGTGGAATTTTATCACATGAAGGGAAGAGAGAAATCTACAATGAAGGAAATTACCAAAGTTAATGCTCTATATGGTTTGGAGAAAATTCCAATAAATCCATTTACACATGTGAGTACAGATTATGTGTTACCTATCAGTCAAATTGAAAAAATAATCCCAAATCAAAATAATCTTACGGAAAGATCCATAATGTCAATTACGGCAATTGAGCCAGACAACATGGGAGAAATTGGTAACCTACTAAACAGTGATGAAAGCACAAGTGGTGACGTCTTCATTTCATCTGCTGAAATCCAACAGGTCTATACTTCGCCAATCAGGCCAGAAGAAGTTATAGCAACATCGGAGGTTAATAATGATGTCAATTCTCAATCCATCATCTCCTCTTTATTTCCCAAAGATGGCCCTTTATCATCAATAGGGTCGGAAATGGAAGCTTCTTCGTCAAAATTTGAAAATTTGGGCATCTCTTCTGATCATGAAAATTTCGTTTTGTCATCTACTATGCAAGTAGAAATGGAAGAAATAGCACATGATGAAGAGGAAGAGGAATATCTTAGAGATGCTCCTCCAGCATTTGAAGAGGGTATCTCTACCACTGTAGATGAACTCAGAGAAATAAATCTGGGTACAGAGAAAGATCCACGTCCCACATTAATTAGAGCGGCCATGACCCTTGAATAACAAGAAATGTATACTTCTTTTCTAAAGAAAAATAAAGATATTTTTTATTGGAACTAGACAGAAATGCCTGGGCTTGATCCTGATATTTCTACTCATCATTTGGGTTTACCAAAAGAACATCGAGGATTTAAGCAAGCCGCGAGAAGAACACACCCAACTTATGCTTCCAAAATTGAAGCTGAAGTGGATAAGCTGATCAAAGCTAACTTCGTCAGAGAAGTTCAGTATCCCAATTGGTTGGCTAATATTGTCCCTGTAAAGAAGAAGAACGGACAAATTAGGGTTTTCATCGATTTCAGAAATCTTAATCAGTATTGTCCTAAAGATGATTTCCCAGTTCCGATTACAGAACTCTTAATTGATGCGACGACTGGCTATAAAGTACTTTCCTTAATGGATGGATATTCCGGATATAATAAGATCCGAATGGCCCCAGAAGATGAGGAATCTATAGCCTTCAGAGCCCCTCAAGGTGTGTTTTGTTACCGGGTGATGCCCTTTGGTTTAAAGAATGCATGTGCAACATATCAACGCGCCATGCATCGTATCTTCAAACCATTCTTAGGGAAGTTTGTTGAATGCTATGTAGACGATTTTATGGTTAAATCCAAACAACGTTCTAATCACTTGGCTGATTTGGAAGTCATATTCCATAAGCATCGACAACATAATTTGAAGATGAACCCCTTAAAATGTGCTTTTGGGGTAACCTCAGGAAAATTCCTCGGCTTTGTTGTACGCCATCGTGGTATTGAAGTCGATCCTGAAAAGACCAAGTCAATCCTTGGTATGTCACCTCCTCATAATTTGAAAGAATTAAGAGAACTTCAAGGACACTTATCCTATATTCGGCGTTTCATCGCGAATTATGCAGGCAAAAGTTTACCCTTTACCAAATTATTGAAAAAAAGAGTTACTTACCTGTGGAATGAAGAATGTCAAGAAGCGTTTGATTTTCTCAAAAAATACCTCTTGAGTCCACCAGTACTCATGCCACCTGTTGAAGGTAGACCACTTATCCTCTATGTGATAGCTCTAGAGCGATCATTGAGTGCCTTTCTTGCTCAAAAGAATGATGTTGGGAATGAAAATAGCCTCTACTATCTCAGTAGAACTATGCTTGAAGCAGAAACCCGGTATTCAAGTATTGAGAAGTGCTGCCTGGCATTAATCTTTGCAGTTCAGAAACTGAGACACTACCTGCAACATAACGAGTTTCAATTGGTATCTCGCAATAATCCGCTCAAATTCATCCTTAGTCGTCCAATGCTTACAGGACGTCTAGCAAGGTGGGCAGTTATTTTTCAGCAGTTCAACATTCAGTATGTATCTCAAAAGGCAATAAAGGGACAAGCTCTGGCTGATTTCCTGGCTGAACTTCCTTCAGTGGAAGACACGTCTTCAGATATTGAACTCCCTGATGAGGATGTTTTTTCTATTCAAGATTGTCCTCAAACATGGGAAATGTATTTCGATGGTGCTTCCAGAAGTCCAACATGGAAGAAAATGGAAAATCTTAAATTCAACAAATTTGGTTTAGGAATTGTACTCATTTCTCCAGATAAGGCATTGTTACCTTATTCCTTTTTATTATGGGAAGGTGGTACCAATAATGAGACCGAATACCAATCTCTTATCATAGGCTTGGATTTAGCGCTTCAAGCACAAGTGAATCACTTAAATGTGAAAGGTGATTCAGACCTGGTAATCAAACAAGTCAATTGGGATTATTCCATCAGAAAAGAAGAGTTAATCACTTTGTATGATTACGTCAGAATGTTAATGGCAGAATTCCCTTAAGAACCGACATTTTCTTATGTCCCAAGATCACAAAATGCTCAAGCTGATGCACTGGCTAATATAGCCATAGCTCTAGCAGATCCAAATCGGGACGAGATAACCATCAGTATTACCCATCGTCGTGCAATTTCACCTTATGTTCAAGCCAGAACAAAGGAAATTAATGAAATTTGTCCCATTCCTGAACCGTATGGTCATACTACAGGATGGATGTCACCTATCAGGGAATACCTTCAAAATGGAACACTTCCACCTGATAGAGCCGAGAAAGAACAAATCCGGCGATGTGTGGTAAATTTTACTCTTTATGATTGACCAAACCACCTAGAGAAAATTATCTACAAACGTGGTTTTGATGGAGTTCTCTTCAGATGCATTGATGGTGAAGAGACAATGGTTGTCATGAAAGAAGTGCATGCAGGAGTATGTGGTGCCCACCAGTCTGGACATAGATTGTCTGATCAAATTCGAAGGCTTGGATACTTTTGGCCTTCAATAATACAAGATTGTGTTGATTTCACAAAGAAGTTTCATTCATGACAAGTACATGCCAACTTCATTCATCAACCTCCAGAGTTGCTTCATACAGCTAAATACTCGTGGCCATTTTCCACATGGGGAATGGATGTGGTGGGACCTTACCCTTCAGCTACGGCCAAGCAGTTTAAGTACATTCTTACTGCTACTGATTTCTTTTCCAAATGGGCAGAGGTAGTACCTCTCAAAGAAGTCAGTTCTAAATGCATTGTTAGCTTCATCAAGTCTAACATCATTACTAGATTTGGTGTCCCTCATACCATATTGACAGACATAGGCACAAACTTCTGTTCTTCTGAGGTGAAGAAATTATATCAAGTATACAACATTAAATCCAACAATTCATCTCGGTATCATGCGGCAGCCAATGGCCAAATATAAGCCTTTAACAAGACTCTTTCAAATATACTGCAAAAGATGGTGGATAAAGATAAGAGGTCATGGCCTGATAAACTCTTTCATGCTTTATGGGCTTATCCGACTACCACCCGCAATGCAACGCGGTCAACTCCATATTCGTTGGTATATGGAACAGTAGCAGTCTTGCCAATTAAAGTTCAATTGCCCTCACTTAGAGTAGCCATTTGTGATCAGTTATCTACATATGAGCAATCCCAAAAGCGATTGAATGAATTGGAACGGTTGGATGAGAAAAGATTGTGCACTTTTCACCACTTGGAAATCTATCAGAATTGAATAGCACGAGATTTTAACAAAAAAGTTTGTCTTCATTCATTCATTCAGGGAGAATTGGTATTAGTTCTCAAAACTACAATGATACCAGAAAAGAAACCTCCCTAGCTTGAGCCAAAATGGGAAGGACCTTATTTAATACATAGGGTCTACTCCAATGGAGCTTATTCATTAATCTCGATGGATGGAGAACTCATTACCACTCCAACTAATGCCAGATTTTTGATGAAATATTTTGTATAAAAGACAAAGTATTCACAACATGTCCCCGCAACATGACACTAAACTATGCAGCACCAGTTCTTCCTTTCTATATGATGTTAAACTATACAGCAATGGTCCAGTATGACCTTAAACTGAAACTTCTTCCCACACGACGTTAAACTGTGAAAAAGTTCCCTAAATGGTCTAGGATGACCTTAGACTGCAACTAGGTCCTGTATGACCTTAAACTGCATCATCAACGGTCCATGCATATGACCCTAAACTATTTGCAATACCCTTACGTCCAGCAAGACGTTAAACTGTGACGTCCTAACTACATGACGCTAAACTGTATAAAAGTCCCTTACGTACGGAAAGACGTTAAACTACATAAACTGTAGAAAAAAATCCCTAATGCGTCCAACATGACGTTAAAATGGTGCACTCTTTTGTCCTCACTGCATGACATTAAACTACACAGTTCCCCCCTTTCATCCAACATGACGTTAAACTCTATTGTTCCCATCGTCCTAACTACATGATGCTAAACTGTACAGAATGTTCATAATATGTCCCACATGACATTAAACTGTATTTTGTCCCTGCTACATGACACTAAACTGCACAGCACCAATAGTCCTAACTGAAAGACTTTAAACTGCATAGTACCTTTACATGTCCTACATGACATTAAACTATGAATCGTTATGGTTGTTGTTACCTCTTGTTTCTCACACCGATTATGACTCACGTGAGCTTAGAGAAAACATCAACCGTAACACTCTCTTTGGGCCACTAACCATGTATAAGTCCCAACAACATTTTTTTTATTAGATCGTTGTCCCCAAGAAAAAATTGATCATTAATTAATTCTTTAATTGAACTACACGGACTTTGATCCTTGCCCTCCAGGCTGGGTATGTAGGCAACCTCCCAGGGTTCAAGCCCAAAAACAATCTCTTCACATCGGTTCACCACCATCTCATATGATGTTGATTCGTGAAACCGCCCCTAGAATCAATATCTTTACATTGATTCACTTTCGTCCTCGTTATATGACGTTAAACTATGCAACACTTTTGTCCGATACGACAATAAACTACAATACTCTTTGATTTCCTCATTTGAGAGAGAACTATTATTGACATTTATTTTTCAATCATTTTTCATTTCAAAAGACTACGTGCATACATGGTAATGCCTAAACTTTTTATCTCAGGTCAAACCATCATTACACTAAAGTCCCCTTTCACCCTTCACATGTATGAACCAAATCTGTACAAAGGGTAGTTCTAGAACTACGTGGGCTTGATTCCCATCCTTATGGGATACGTAGGAACATTCGAGTATCCCTCGAATCCAGCCCCAAGTCTTTTGGGCCTAACCCCAAATTTCACTTTCAGTCCCTTGGATGAAAAGTCCCCATGAAAACACACACTGTGTATTCATTACTATGGTCCGAAATCTATGATCCTAAATAAAGATCTCTCATACTTTCGTCCTGCATGACGTTAAACTGCATTTCAAGTACTACGTATGGCTTGATTCTCATTCTTATGAGATACGTAGTGAAGTCCAAAATTTCAATTCAGGACCCAGCCACAACATGATTATGGTTATTATTGACCTATGTATCTCTAAATACATTGTACAATACCCATCTTTTTGTGTTATAATCCTAACCTTAAATATTTTCAGATCTTCATAACCCTTTTCATGACTTTTAGTCACAAAAATGTCAAAACTTCTGAGAATTATTTTGCCTGATTATGCAGTATGTGCCCATAGGTGGCCTTGCATAAACAGTCCACATAACAGACTTGTCATCCCAAGGATACTATTTATTTTACTATGCAGCCAATGCCCTTAGGTGGCCTTGCATAATTCAACCCCCTAACGGGTTTTTTAAATGATTGTAACTTCATTCTTGGGAGGAATTCCTCTTTTGTCCTTATTTTTATTAAACGACAATATGTAGGGATCTGCAAAAAATATTCATCCTTAATATATTTGTCCCATATCCTTTTTCATGATCTGAAAGTATTCAAGTCTACGGTTTATTCTTCTTCCCTACGTTTGGGTCAGACCTTCGTAGGAGTGATATTCATCCAGTTCTTCGATGATCTTGTCTGGAAATATCTTCTCCATATTCAAGTACCTATTTCCATACAGAAAACTCTATACTTTAGAAAATTTGAATCCCCATAAAATTTCACTGGCTTTTAGCACTGGGAAAGTAAATTTATGAGAGTTCTTTTGCCTGACTATGCAGCACGTGCCCATAGGTGGCCTTGCATAAACAGTCCACATAACAGACTTGTCAGCCGAAAGATGCTATTTATTTGACCATGCATCCAATGCCCTTAGGTGGCCCTGCATAATTCAACCCCCTAACGGGTTTTGTTAAATAATAATAACTTCATTCTTGGAATCTACTTCTTCTAATTCCTTTTAGCTCTTTTTTCATATCATTCCTCAGATTCAAATATTCTTAAGCCATAGTTTACATATTTTCTCTCATAATTGAGTATGGTAATATGTTTCTAGATAAATTATCAAGGAATTGAATCAATTTTAATCAATTTTGGTCAAAGCTATTTCAACCTTAAACATTAGACCCTTTATGTCCGGCATGTATGACTTTAAACTTCCCACAAAATACAAAGGAACTCTGAATAAAAGTCAAGTTCTAGCTCACTAAATATACATTTTTTGTATGATTTAGGTAATATTGAGAAATTAAAAGGTTCAAAGTTTGTAGGGTTATTTGTAATAATCCTAGTAAAAATCAAACTATGCTTACTAAGCCCATTGGCTTAAGTAAATTTGAAGCGGGTAGTGAAAGAATGCAGGTACAAATGATTGAAGATGAAAGTGTTTTTCATTGATACACAAGAGTTAGAAGAACATCCACAGACTGAAGTCTCTTCTCTTTTTCAAGAATTACAAGAGGCTTTCAACATAACTCTTCATTTGATTTACGGCATCCTGAGATTTATCAGCAGTTACATGAATCTCGTGCACTTGACCAGCTTCACTCTTTTCAGCTTGATGAAGTGCCTTCTTAGCATCTGTGATGGCTTTCATGCCATTACTATGAGTTTCATCCAATGATTTATTAAGCTGATCAAGTTCCCCAATAACAGCATCTAACTATTGCTGGAGTTGCACCTGATGGACAACTTTTTCTTTGATTTTATGCTTCAACTCCTTCATCATGGCAGCATAATCAGCTTCAGATTGGGATACCACAGCCTCAAATTCGCCTATGTTGACTAACAGTTTCACTCTGATCAAATCTTCGAGACTTTTTTGAGCATGCTCCATCCGGAAAATGATCTGTTTCATCGTGGCGTGGATCTTTTCATATCCAAAACCACCAAGTCCTAGTATAACAAATTGGGATCACAATTGAGGAATTTTTGATGCTATCTCTTCTAAAGGAACCCCAGATATGATGTTCCATATGTTGTTCCATGCCTTACGTCGTGAAAAGATGAACGCTTTAAGCATCTCTGGATCTGATTCAACATCATCGTCGGAGGGGGCATGTAATCTGGAATTAATGCACTTAATGAAGTTCCCTGTCCTGCTTTTTCCCCCCTGATTTGTGCTTCTTCAATTTCAATTCCTATTGGGGCAGAGGCTGAGGCCTCACCTCCGGATCTAGTCATTGCAGTTGATGGCCCTGCATGATTAATTGAAATATTTTGTTAGCTTCAAAGGATAAAAAAAGAATATATTGTCTTGCGAATAAAGTACAATCACAAATATTGTTATCCCTTACCCAAGGATGGTTCAGCAACCTGAGAAGACTTCTCCCCATCTTTCCCGGTCTCAACAGGATTTTCAAGATGGGTCTCAGAAGGGTTTATTGGGTTTATCTCTACTTGAGCTAATGTTTCTGCAATGGTAGGGTTGACATCAATGTCCACACCCTCTTCAGGCATTGGCAGTTTAGCAGCTTCTACGGAAGAAGCTTCATATTGTTTTCAGTCATGGTTAGAAGTGTAAATTTTAAAAAAAAAATTGGGCAAAGGGTAGCACTCACGCCCAAGGTCTTCTAAATCACATGAAAACTTAGCATGATCATAAAATTCTTCTAAATTCATTCCTTGATTCATCATTTCATCCAATGATATTTCAGAAACCTGGTTAGTCTCACCAGTGGGAGCATTTTCTACATCTTCTTGCTGACTTATGTCCTGCAACCCCTGACCCTGGACAACATCTTCAACAGTCGGAGGGATACTGGGAATGGATGCTAGCTCTTCTCCAGGAGAAACCAAGTCAGCTTGGGTCTGTGATCGTTCTACAACACCCTCGATGGCCATTGAAGGAGGGTCAGTCCCTTCCCTCAAGAGGAAAATTGAAGAAGCCCCTGCAATCCTCAGAAATATGAGTAACCATGTGATTATGAGTATAAACTCATTATTATTATAAGGACTTACTGCTACTAATGAAGCATTTAGCTGTGGATTTCCTCCTTCCTTGCCTTTTCTTCTTTTGTTTTTTCGGAGTATCAGTAGTCTCCCTTATTGGAACTTGGATTGGAGAATGAAAGGCTATGTCCAGCGCCTCATTCATGGCCTGCTGTCCTGGAGATATCTCGCCTGGTTTGCGAGGAGAATCAGCAGCAGCCCCGATAGCAGTACCACCAGGGCTATAATGTGGTGAAGGAACCCCAGTTCCTTTCTTTCCAAGCTGCGAGATGAAGAAAATAACTTCCTTAACTAACAAAGATTCAACTGAAATCAAGTTGCAAAGAAAATAAGAAAAGAAAACTTACATCTTCAGGAGCCACGTACTCTTGCCATTCCTCATCTCCAGAACCACCAGCCCCCTCAGTGGCGCCATGATCAATCATTTCCTTCACCCACCTGGTGATAGTAACAGAGTCATCAGTGGCATATATGAGCATTTCTAGCTCTCTGATATAAGCTCGCACTTCATTGGGGTTATCTTCGTATTGAAGATTTGTAGAAGCCATAAGATTTCCTATTCCAGGAAGTTGTAGGCCCTCACACAAATCCAGCCAGGCAGTCTCAGTACCATAGTATAAGCCCTGCCATAGCTGAACATCCTCTGGTCTTAGATATGAAGGCTGTGAGGAAGGTCCTACAATTTTTTATTTTAATTTCTTCCCATCTCCTGCAGCTACATATAGAGAATAAGAAAGTAAGACTTATTACTTTATAAAGTAGCAGTGATTGAAATTACTACAATGAAACAACTCACCAGGAGTTGAGGGAGTGGGTCTTTTAATTCTGGCCGGAGGATTATATCGGGCATGAAACCGCTTTGCTGCCGGTTGTGCCTCATCATCCCCATCATGATAATCCGATGAATCAGTTCTAGAAGAGGTGTCTGTTGAACCTATTTCCGGTGGAGAAGCATCACCTTCATGAGGAAGGGTTTCTTTCTCTACAGTCCTCTTCCTCTTTCCCACTTGATATACTGGGTGATTCAATATCCCTTTGGGGTATGATGCTATCCAGTGTTCGGAATAATATGTAGTCAAATTATGTGCTGCTTTTTCAACTGGTAGATCAAATACTTCCTCAGTCTTCTCTCTTGATGTCAGCAACCATAGTTGTCGAGAAACCATCAGATGTTTCTCTAACCTGACATGTACCGTAGGGGATACAAAAATCTATTGTAGACATTTGAATTGGTGTACAAATCTATATGGAGCATAGGCCTCACATATGATCTCTCTATCAATCCTGGCTACTAACACACCATCCCTGCAAGCTAGCATGTATGCCCTCAAATCCAAATGGGTTGTCCCATCATCAACAAACCGCCCGGATGGAGGACTTCCATAGGGAAAGAAATTGAATTCCTTAAACATGCTCAGCCTCACTTTCATGTCATAACCATTAACATCTAATGGAGCAATTCCAGAGAATTCTTGCTCTGACGGTCTGAAGGAGCTTCTAGGAATTTGTAATCCATTATGTACATTGTAAGTCCTGAAGTGAGTGGCGATCCATCCCCAAAAAACCTGGAATGGTCCCACTATTCTTAAAGTAGATTTACCCATGAAGACATGAAGTAAACTCCTGTTAATCTTTTCTAAAATGGGGGTAGCTAACCCAACCATTTTTCCCTCAGCCAACTTTGTCGTAATGACGAAGGTCCCTGGCCTAACGCCTCCCTTCGAATCCATGACTGGCAAGAGATAAACACTGAGCCACTTTGCCAAGAAACCCGCCAGACGAGTTTTCTTTGGAATTATTTGATTCACTTCATATCCCCACTTTTCAAACTCTCCTGCTTCTAGAGTTGGCTAGAATGTGCCAGGAGCTCCTCTCTTCTCAAGTTTTGGACAGGTGGTAGGATGTTTGGGCCTGGTATCCTTGGATTTCTTTTTCTTTGATCCTTTTTCTTTTGGCGCCATCTCTTTCTTCTCAATAAGAAACACATTCATCCATTCTTCTGGATGAATATATTTTCTAAAATGAGTTAATAAGGTCTCTGAACTCTTGATCCTATGGAAGATGTTAAACAATTCTCGAGCTAAAGAAGGAGTCTTCTATGAATCATTCCAAGTCACCTTGGGAGGAATGAATTCATCATACATATCGCCCAAAATTGGAGCCCCTGAGAACTTGTGGACATCCCACAAACTGATACCTACTTCTCCATGAGTCATATGGAAAGAATTAGTTGATGGAATCTAGTGGCTGAGTATCTCTGGCACGAAGTTATCATGTCTGTAAACATATGTTTTCCCAACCCATACAGCTTCGTATATTGAAGCTCTCTTCAGATCCTTGATAAACTCTGCGCAGGTCTGTCGCACCCAGTATGCCCACATCCAACTTGGCTTCACACCTCCCCCAGGACGGAAGTCCCAACTTATCTTCCAGCCTTGGGATTGATCCATCTGAGCATTTCGGAAGATCGAAGGATGACAATGTGGTTGAAGCTCTGGTGTATGTTTTTTCAGATCTGCTGTACAAGGGCTATGATGCATCACATAGGCCTTCTCCACTATTCCAGCATTTATGAATACTCCTCCACCTGAGATATTTTCTGAAGCAAAGTTGATATAATTCTGAAACCACGAAAATGGAAGATAATTCTTTACTTCTGGAATAGTGACTTCTTGTAGATGACCATAGCCATACAAAGGTAGATAAGTGCTTTGAGGAAAGTTGAGATGATATTTCTTCATATACTTAGCCAAATTCGGAAGAGTACTATCTTTGACAATATAATAATCATGGCCAATAATGCTCATCATATCATCTATCCGATTGCTAGCCACTTTATCAATTAATTTGGGTCTAAGAGCCATTAATTCTGCACAAAAGTTGAATAAATTAATTCATAAATGGACTGATTTTCCACAAACTTTGTGAAAGAAATCAAAAAATGGCTAAAGGAATTAAGGCGTTCAAGTATGGAGATGTCGCGCAAGTGTTACATGTGTCGCGCAAGTTTTTTGTCACGCATGTATCACCGCGCAAGTCCTATTTCCTTGAGTGTAGCGCGGCAGTGAGGAAACAGTGGAAAAAGAGACTTGCGCGGTGAAGATATCTTGCATGGTGAGAGCTCAAGATATTCGGGATCAAATGCTATACGCGTGAAAAGCTGTGTATTTATAGGCCATGAAGCCTATCTGCGCGCCGTACAGAGTGCACTCAAAGCCTACGCGACAAAAACTTACGCGCCGCCCTATGTGCCCTGAAGACTTGCGTGCCCCCTTTTCCTTTGGATGTATTCGATTTCCTCAGATTCAAATCCTCTATTTCTCTCCGGATCAAACTCTGAGGGGGGACCTTTGTTGATGCTCCTTTCTTCACAGAATCTAAAGATCGGAAAAGGGGAAAATCTGAGCTCAAAGTGACTCAACCTTTGAAGAAAATATCAAAATTCGACAAAGGCATGAAACAAAGGATCAAAAACACCTGTTCCGCACAAGTTCTATCACTATCGCGCAAGTCCACTTGCATGACGCCCAAGTCACGCAAGTGACTTGCGTGACCTAAGTGATAATGGCCCTGTAACTGCGCAGGGTCTTCTCCTGCCTATAAATAGACCATGTGGGCCCCCCATTCGGGAGGATCTTTTTTTCAGAAACTCGGATTTAAGCTCCCGACGACCAAGTCTCTTTACAAAGCTTCTAGAACACTTCTAAGATAATTTCTTACCTAGAAAGGAAGATCTAAAGAGATGGAGGAAGGCCTAAGTGTTGAAACTCATCAACACTTGCGCGCCTGATTGGCCAGCCCTTAAGGGACGTGACCAAACATGCGCACCGCCTTATTCCTTTGATATAACTTGCGCGTCCCTTTTTTGGAAGAATCTCAAGAGGATTCTAAAGGGTTTAATAAAGAGTCGCTCAAGTATTTCAAATGCTGGTTGACCATCGTGCAAGTACACCATGTGTCGCGCAGGCATACCTACGCAACCAATACTTGCGCGCCCACGCAGTACTTGCACGCCTTACAAGACATGCACGCCCCTTCCTTTTTGGGTGCCCATCTTGTTCATTTTACCCCTCTTAAGCCATTACCCCTTTCCTATTCAAGATTCAGTCTTCAAGACACTCTTCAAAGCCATTTAGGGCATGATTTCTTGATTTGACTTCCTTATCTGAAAGGAATTAGGTGGAATATCTCTCAAAATCTAGTGATTTACATATATTTATGTCACTAAAGATTGAGAGTTCATTCATTCAACCTCATCCTTAATCCTTTAACCTAGGTCTCCTTTTCAGGAATAATCCCTAGTCCTGAGTCCTTTAAATATGGGCATCCTCTTCAGGAGTAAGCCCCAAATTCTTAAAATTCCCAAATCTGGGCATCCTCCTCAGGAGTAAGCCCCAAACCTTAATCCCTTAAACCTGGGTCTCCTTTTCAGGAATAAGTCCCAGTCATAATCTTGGGCTTCCTTTTCAGGAGTAATCCCCAAGTCCCCTAACTAGGGCCTTCTTTTTTAGAATAAGTCCCATTCATAATTATGGGCATCCTCTTTAAGAGTAAGCCCCAAGTCCCTTAATTTTTGGGTATCCTTCTTAAGACTAAGCCCCAGATCCTCTAAATTGGGCTTCCTTTTCAAGAATAAGCCCCAAGTCCCTTAATTTCTCTTTAACCAGTCCTAATTTACCTTTGATCTGGGATTCCTTCTCAGGAGTAAAACCCAGTAATCAATCCTCTCCTAATTTGGGTTTCCTTTTTAGGAATAAGTCCCAAGTTAGAGTATTCAAATCTCCATGAAGCACATATACCTTTATGGACCATGTTCCTAGATTTTGTCCCTAAAGTAAATCCTAACCTTCATTTATCTGGGCAGTCATATATACATAAGCCCCAAACCATTTCTTATGATTACATTTTTCATGGACCAATTGTCTATTTTATTACCAATACCTCTTGATTCTCACACCGAGCATGACTCACGTGAGCTTAGAGAGTAAAAGTAATTATGAAATCCTTCTTTCAGCCAACAATCATAAACATTATACTCCCTTATTCGAACTACGTGGGTTCTGATTCCTTTTCGAAAACAAAGGATACGTAGGTAGCCCATCTATGGGTTCGATCCCAACTCTAAAATAATTCACGTCCTTCTGAATGACAATAAACTTCAAGTGCCCCACTGAGTGGCTTTAAAACCAGCCTGGTCATCATAATGACCAAGAGACTTTTATATAAATGTTTTGAAGGTTACCATTGACCAAGAATCTCTAAATAGATATAGATGATTCTCTATTGATGAAGAACCTCGAATACATATAAAAGATTCTCTAAATATCTTACATATTTAATCATTGATTGTCAAAACTGAAGGAAAAGCTCATATTATACTTGGTAATGTAACAAGGATTCATGAACATAACTTAAATCTATAAAGAGAGTCCCAGAATAGACAATAATTCCCCTCAAAAAGGTGTGATGAGTCCGACCTCCCATCCTCTCAACCAATGAAAATTCCTAAGCCTCATCAGTCCACAAGCTAATTAGCGCCTACCTTTGGAAAGTAGGTCCAAATGGATGTGGAATCATTGGATGTTTCCAGTTCTATGAACGAACCCGTTAGAAACCGATCGGAACGTTTGAATCTCCCATCCAGGAGGTCATCCCCGAATTCCGAGGGAAACAATGGTATTTTAAATGAAATATGATATATGGCTCCAAAAGTTAACACCCCAATATTTTATGATATATTTATTTTTTTAATAAATTTAAATTCTTTTATAGCTTGTGATACATGCAATACAAATTTTGAGTGAACCGTTGTATAGTTCTCCATTATAAGCTATTTGTTAAATCGAAAGAGTGAATACGAATAAATAAAATTTGAAATTTTTTGAACTTTTTTTATAAATATAAAATACATATATAAATAAGCAATCAATTTTTATTGATGTATTTATCTTCATCAAAAAATAAATTTCCCTCAAAATGGTATTTATTACTATTTCTGATTAAATATTATAATTAAATTATTTCCATTTTATGTAATTTATTTTACCGAATAAAATTAATTTTTGAAAAAAAGGTTAGAAATTACCTTCAAATTATGTTTTAATAATTTTCTAAAAAATTAATTTATCAATGAATAGTGAAAACATAGATTTTTACTAAAAATCATATCATTTAAGGTATTTTAAAAGATCCATTTTATTTTTCAAAGGTTTTTTAAATAAAAATTAGGTCATTTATACTATTATTAAACTTAATAAGTTTAATAAAATTAATTTTATATTGGATATTGGTATAAAAACATTGTGTACTTAAGAAAAAAATTTAAAACTACCTTTCATCATTTTTTCGGATTATTTTCTAATTAAATTCTACCAATTATGTAAATTGAATTTAATAAAACTGATTAAATACCAAAAATAATAATTTCTAAAAACATTTATCAGTCCAATTTTATTTTAGTCATAATTAATAGTTGAAATTGTCAGAGTGTTTCATGTTAAAAAAGTTTTACCTGGTGGTCCAACAATCTGATAAGTGAAATATTACATCGGGTAATTTTATTAATACTATTAGATGGCCATAACATAATACTTTTCCACAATAAAATATATGTCCATTTGGAAACATTTTTCTTGATAATTACTTTATTATATTTTTATTTTTAATTATATTCTATTTGTGTCATCTCCCCCGCTTTAAAAAGGGCACCCCTCCCATATCTTATTTACAATAAATTGAATCTTATATATCAAAATACCCAATAAAAACACCATTGTGAATTTCCATTTAAATTTTTATAGGTTCTAGTTTCTCTAAAAAAACCTAGCTTCCTTAAGATGGGGACAAAAATATTTCTTACAAAGAATACGTAATCACCTTAACTGATCACTTTATTTCTACTTCATAATTTACCTCATATAAATATATTTTATTTATCATAAAATTATAACATAATTATAATAAATACATTTAAATTTTATTATTATTATTTAACTACCATTATCCACTGTCTATATTGTCAAATGGTAACTTAAAGTATCACTCATGTGCACTGGTGGACTACCACCTCCACGTCGAGATACTATTTATTTATCATGGCCATATTTCATTAATAGTTATTATGATGAATTTAATGTCTATATATGATATTTATATCCTAATTATACTTTAATAATTATAATATCACATTAAAAATTATACCTTCTAATCCATTGGAAAATGATAATGTCGCTCGTGTGTATGTGTGGACTAGCACCTCCACAAAGCGATGTCATTTTTATTTCATTTCTATTTTACATGGATATTAATTAGTATTGATTTAATTAATATAAATGATAAATATTATATAATAATTTTTTTAGATTTTTTTACTATTATTCACCATTATTCCATTATATCCCTTAAAAAGTGAAAACATCATTCATGCGTACGTACAACCCACCATCTCTATGAACGGTATAATTCATTCTTTTAACTATTCCTTTTATAAATGACTGCAAATTTTTATATAATAAATTTATATGATATTTATATCCTTATTAAAATTATGGATATTATGAGACCATTATCAAATTACAATGATTGGAACTTGTGAATCAAAATTTTCATGAACAATGAAATATTTAACACTCAGAGATGAAGATTTTAATTGAGATTTATTAATAAATGGGTGTTGAAATGTTATATGTGGATTATATATGATATTATAAGTTTTTACATTACTTGTTATTAGATTAAAAAAAATTAAATTTATTATACTGGAGGTTATAGTGCTTTTATTGAAAGTGCAACTCGAGGTAATGATTTTATGTTCCAACATCATTGTTGATCAGGATTGTTTATTATTAAGATCAAATGATAAAATTTCATGATATAACTCTAAAAATAATAGTTTTCCTATCATATATTAATATCTTTATAATACATTTTCTCATTTCATTTTCCTTACATTTATTACTAAAGTGACAAAATTAACATTTTTATAGAAACCGACATTACTTTTTTATCAAATAAAATATTTCATTCCATATCCATGTTATCTAAAAATGTTTTAAATATTATTTATAATATTTTTAATGATTTTTTGAATATATATTTACAAACAATTTACTCCAAAAAATATTTATTATAAAGGAATATTCACTGCATTTTCTTTTAGAGGCACTATTTTAATTATTTATAGAAGTGTTGAAGGAATTTTTTTAACATATATATCATGAATGAAATTCCATATCACCATCACCACTTATTAATTTAAAGAATCCTTTATATTTTTCCATGTTAATTAAAAAAAATTATGATTAATATTTCAGAATTTTTTACGTTTTAAATAACAGATTTTCATGTGAAAAGGTGTTTTTTTCCTCGAGACATGATTCTAGTGATTTTTTAATGTGATTTTTTATAAATGAGGACATCCTTTGATGTTATTTAAATTTTTCAAAAGGTATATGATAAAATGATATAATTGTTGTTATTTTTTTGAATTTATTATTATTATTATTATTAAAAAAATATTGATGATACCCATTTCTTTACTACATTTTATGTAATGATTAAATGATAAAATATTTATCAAACCTATTTCTTTTACTGTGATTAATATATGATGTAATGTTTATGAAACCAAATTCCATTTCATGGGACACAATATAATAAATGTTTTATGATCTTGAGTCACACATATTAATTATTTCCAATATGATTTAGGCAATCTATAAATATATAACGCTATAATTCATTAGGTAAATATAGATATCTCATAAATAAATAAGACTGTAATTGGTTGTGAACCGAGTTTAGTAATAGACATTATACACTATGATATCCCTGGCAGTGATTCTTGACTACAATGATGCAATGGGGAGTTATCCTAGCATATTATGATAGTTCTAAAAGTAGGAATTTACAACTTAGGAAATGATTTAATATACAAATATGTATTAGAAAAATCTTGGTCTTATGAAATTTTTTTCCTCTATTTGTTTGTGTTATTTGATTTATTTTTAAACCATGTCTTATGAAAATACATCATTTATGAAATGAAACAATATTATGGTCGATGATATGAAGGTTATGGTTTTTAAATGTTATGTTTGTGCTCTCATGCCATTATTCTCATTTTATGATTCATTGATTATTGATGTCTCCCTGGTGTTTCCTTAATCAGCATCTCAGCTCACCTTTTCTTATATTTTCTTTTACATGGGACATAATGAAATATTATTTTTAATATTCATCTATGGTGATAAAATGTCTATCCATTCGAGAATCATATGAGGGAAATCCCTACGAGGTATATTCATATTCATGTAGTTTCAATTCCTTCCACTAGGAGCCATTTCTAAATAATGGAAAACACTAGATTATGATATGAATCATAATGTATAATATCATCCTAGAAAAATACTATGCATAAATTGAATTCTTATTCATGGATAATCCTATAATCCCTAAAATGGTTTCTTTGAGGAAGAAAATTTACACTCAAATCCTTCAATATAGTTTGTAAATAAAATGTGAATTATCCATAGAATATTCCCCAGCGCTGTCAAACCAGGTGGGCAGTAAGGCTCATTGTCGTGTACCAGGATACACTGGATCGAGCCCAAAACTCATTGTCATATTTTTTCACTCCTAGGTACATGTATGTCAGAACCACGTCCACTGGTAGTATCCTGATAGGGATGTATTTGTTAAAAGATCCACATAATATATTCCTTACCAAAATAGCATGATGTTCTTGTATGTTTATCCTCAAGGGAAATCTTAATAATTTTTTCCCAAATAAATATTTTCTAAATATAGTTTCCATGTTTTCTACTAAACTTCTTCAGATACCAACTGTGATGACCCGACCCATGTTTCATAGAATTGGTGCATTGTTACATTACATTAGCCTGATTACAAGAAATTTTTATCCCAATGGAATGAATATTTTAGTAGACATGGAAATCCAGGTACGTACATAAGTTCAACATTACAACATGAAATGAAATACAATATATATGTTTTATTTGGAACATTCACATCTATAATTTTTTCCATGTAGGTCATTCAAAATAAAATTCTTAATGTCCTATGAAAATTCAACATATGAAATGGGTGAGCTCAAACACTTATTAAAACCATGAAATACAATGGAAGATAATTTAAACATAAACATTATGCATGGTGAGTAATTTTAAACACATGCCTTTGAAAATAATAAAAATTAACACATAATTCTTGGAATATGAGCTGAGTAAATATTGCCACAAAAAACACAATCTTGGGAACCCTCCTAGTCGAATCAACACATGAGATATGAATTTATAGCTTCATAATGAGGTAAATGAAAATTCCATATATTTTTAGATATATTATTTAGGCCTCGTCCAAAACATCTAAAAATTATTAATCCCTTTTCCAAAACAAAATCTAAAAATCGGTAAGGCCTCAGCCAATTCAATATCTATTAGTATCATGAGACCATCTGATTCATCAAGGGCTATAAAAGGCAACACTAATTAAATAATAAGTCCAATTTATTACACATATGAATAGGTATGAACATAAACAACATATAAATTCATATTTAAACTAATATATGAAATGTAAATAACTTTCCCGAACAATTAGCATAAACACTAACCATTCCGAGTAAATTAGTGAATGGTTTTAAGAAATATCATCTATAGTCAAAATAGTAATAGACCATTAAATTAAATATGATAGATTATTTAATAAAATATTAATCCCAATAATACATAATAATCAGAAAGTGTGTTGAAATAGATGAACATACTCTTATAAATGCATCGAGTAATTCTTGAGACAAATACTCATTTATTTTGAAAAGAAGAGTTCTTTGGAAAAGTATTTTTATAAAACCCGAATTTATGTATGGTTTATTTTTATAATAAAATGGCTGTTTTCCGAAAATAGTGTTTTCTAAAAACATATTATAGAGTTATCATGAAAATAGGTAAGATTTTGACAATTTCATGCGAATTGGTATTGTATTACAGAATGAATTTTAGAAAGATACTTTTAAACAATATAACTTCCCATAAATGAAGGAACTATTATAGATAGTAAAAATTTATAAAAAATTCAAACAGAATTTATTAGGGGTACGTGTGAATAAATAATAATTTTATTGAGGTATGTAGAAAAATAAAAGTAACCCGAATGAAAATGGAGATTCTGGTAGAAAAACCTTACCTTAAGTTTGAATGTGTTCCTCTCTTAAACATAAGGTCTTGAAATATGACATTAGAATTATTAATAACATAATTCAGAACCTATTATAAATTTATTTAGTTTAACATAATTTTATTAAGTTCATTATGTCCTTATTGATATGTTATAAGATTGAAATTTTTGGTTCTCGAGTGTGTTTCATTGGTTTTCATGATCGTTATATTTGTATATGAGTATGAATGTTAATGTGGAAAGGATGTAATTTTCCATAATTGATATTATTTATTATATATAAACATAATAAAATGTTAATGGTTATATATATCATTTATATAAATGTTATGAGGATGAATCATTGAGTGAAATATTAATGAAAATCACCAAGATTATTTAGCGGTATTTTGGATTATTTTGAAATAGTTTTGTCAGATAAATTAATACTATGTACATATACTGGTTCCTGAATATTACATAGATTATAATACATATATTATAGTATGGTTAAACCATATAAATGGTTAAATTAAAAGTAATGAATGATAAATTGAAAAATTAAATTTCGTCGTCCACGAAGGTTGTAAATGTGAACCTCTTGCACGACGTTTTCATTTATTAAAGAGAGAGTGATAGTAAGAATATTGATAATGTTTATTAATTTAACATGGTATAATTATTTTATATAGATGATACTATAGTTATAAGGATCAATTGGATAGATGAGGTTATTATATATTAAGAAAAAATATTAATTGAAATAAAACTAAATGAAAAAGAATGATGCTTTGCCTATTGAAATAACCTCCTTGAGAACCTCCTTAAGGGAAATAGTTTTGGTATTTTGGAAAGAACAAGTGCTATTGGATGTAAGGAGTGACTAAGTAACAGTATTTTGGTAGAACATATAAAAGGCACATGTTTTTAGATTATTTAATAGAAGAGGTATTGAGGGAGAATTATATGGGAGGAGAGAGTGAATTTTGAATATTTTACTCATTGTTTTATTAATTCCCTCAAGATAACCAATAATGTTGATTATTGTGACCAAAAATATTAATATGTTCATGTTATTTTGAACCAATTGTTCTTACATCATTGATGAAGCTAGGAATAGTTAATTTAATAGATAATGTATATATACGGTAAATTACCATATTTTACTATTGATAAAAAATTTGGGTATTTCAAAAAATACCAAAAAAATACCACAACCATTTTTTAACCAATATAATTCAAAACTGAACTCAATTTTTCGAAAATAATTTTTTATATATTATTTATTTAATTTTGAAATAAAATTATAATTTATTTGATAAATATTATTTTTAAATCAATATTTTGTTTTATATCACTTTAAAAAAGTAATCAAGATCTCATTATCATATAACATTAAGACAATAAAATAATAATATGAATTACTATTCATAAGTTTCATATTACTATTCATATTACTAATCATAATGGTATGCAAATATTCACCAAAAATTAAGTTCATCCTAACAGACTCTAAATATCTTACTGAATGCAACTGTGTATGTCAGTTTTTTGAAATTCAAATCAAAGAGACGGAAAAATTATGTTTTTTGGATAGGGTATAACAAAGTTGTGTTTTGTAGAGGCTTAGTGTTTCATGAATTCAATATTAAATTTATGTTCAAATATTGGGTTGTAAAATTATCCCCTCCATAGAAAAATTTCATCCTTGAAATTACCATAATGTTATCTCACAAAGAGATTTGGGTAGTTCTTCATCATAAGCTCCTCATACTCCCATGGTGCCTCTCTGATTTTATGTTTTTTCCAAAGTATCATTACCAGTAGAGTTGTCTAATTTCTCAACACTTTTTCTAGTGTCCAGAATTTGGATAGGTTCTTCACAGAAAGATATTTCATATTCCAATTATATACATTCAGAAGTGAGGATATGTGTTGTGTTGGTATGTACTTTCTTAGTAAAGAGACATGGAAAACATTGTGTACTTTATATAGGTTAGGTGTAATTTCCCAATGATATGCCAAAATGCCAATCTCACTATAATTTCAAAAGTTCATATGTACCCGGGCTCTGTTTCCCTTTTGTCCAAAATCATATAACACCCTTCCATGGAGAGACATTTAAGAAAACATGATCTCCCACTTGAAATTCCAAATCCTTATTTCGATTACTGGCATATCATTTTTCATTATTTGATCTACTTTGATATGGTATTGAATAGTCTTTAACTTTTCTGTTGTTTCCTCCACAAGCTCAGGGCCCACAATCCTCCATTCTCCAACTTCATCCGAACAAGTTGGTGTACGACATCTCTTTTCGTAAAATGCTTCATATTGTCCCATTTGAATACATGAATGGAAACTATTATTGTATAAAAACTCCACTAAAGTATAATATTGATCCCACATACCGTGAAAGTCATGTGAACAAGATCTCACCATGTTCTTTAAGGTTTGGATCGTCCTTTTTTATTGTCCTTCAGTTTGTGGGTGATAATAAGTACTCATTCGAAGCTCAGTATCCAAATCATTCTAGAGACTTATCCAAAATTTTCATGTAAATACTAGATCATGATCAGAAACTATTGAGATACATGTCCCATGAATTCTCACAACTTCATTCATATAGATTCATTCTAGGTGCTCAAGTTGAAAATCCTCCCTTATAGCAAGGAAATGTGCAGATTTCATAAGTTGATCAATAATTAACCATATCATAACATTATTCCTTGGAGTTTTGGGTAATCTAGTGAAACATCCATTTTTATGTCATCACAATTCCATGTAAGAATAGGTATAGGTTACTTTACTCTTCTACGATGTTTTCATTCGACCGTTACTTGTTGACAAACTAGACATCTTTATACATAATCATCAATTTCCTGCTTCATGTGGTCCCACCAGAAATGTTCTTTCAAATCTATATATATTTATTTCTCCCATGATGTATAGAGAAATTTTAGCTATGTGAATAATCCAATAACTCCCACTTCAACTCAGGTATAGAGGGAACACATAGTCTCTTCCCAAAATTCAGAATTACATCTCCACACAAAATGTCAATCAACATCCCATCATTCATTATATTAATTTTCTTTTGAAGATTATCATCATCAGACTGTAAATATTTAATTATTTTTAATAATTTTTGTTGGGAAAACATTTGAAAACATATGGATGTTTCACCTTCTTCTATAATCACCATATCTATCCTCACTAGATCTATGTACAAAGGATCCTTATCAATCCACATTTGGTTGAGAACCCCTTGATTCTTCCTTCTCAATGCATCAACTACCTTATTTTTTCATTCATGGGTGGTAGTGTATGGTACAATCACAATCCTTGAGTAGTTTGATCCATCGCCATTTCCTCATGTTGGGTTTTTTCTATGAGAATATATACTTTAGACTCTTGTGATCTGTATATATCTCACATTTTTACCATAGAGATAGTGTCTCCATATTTTTTGAGAAAAGATCACAGTAGCTAGCTCATGGTCATGTGTAGGATACTTTTTTCATGTATTTTTAACCACCTATATTAATAGGAAATAACTTTATCATTCTACTATTAGGACAAAACCATGTCCTTTCATTGAGGCATCACTATAGATCACAAACCAATCATTCCCTGATGGTAGGGTTAGGATCAGATCATTCATTATTCCCCTATTCAATTCTTTGAAACATTCCTCACATTATTTTTTCAATATGAAGTTAACCCCTTCACATGTAGTCATGGTCATTGGGTTGGCTAAACTAGAGAAGTTCTGAATTAAATGCCATTAATAACCTACTAAACCAATAAAACTACATACATCAATTATGTTCGTTGGAGTAGTCCATCTGTGAATAGCCTTTCGGTTAATAAGATCAATATATATTCCATCCATAGAGACAATTTTTCCATGAAAGGAAACTGATTGAAACCAAAATTCACACTTTCTCAACTTCCCATATAATTAATTTCTTCTAAGGGTCTTCAGAATAGTGCCCAAGTGATTTTTATGATCTGTATAGCTTTTGGAGTATACCAAGATAACATCAACAAATACCACCATAATTTCATCAAGATATTCTTTGAAAAATCTATTCATTAGATCCATGAAAACAGAGGGTGGATTAGTAAGTGAAAAAGGCATTACAATAAACTTGTAATGCCCATACATGGTTAAAAATATTGTTTCTGGAATTTATTCCTTCCTCACATGTAGCTAATGATATTCAGATCAATGGTCAATCTTCAAATCATATTGGGCTTCATTAAATTTATCAAATAAATCATCAATGCAATGTAGGGGACACATGTTCTGTATTATTATAGAATTGATCTCTCTGTAGTTAATGCACAACCTCATAGATCCGTCATTTTTTCTTAACAAAAATAATAGGGGCTCTCCATGGAGAAACACTAGGGTGAACAAATCCTCTATCACTCAATACCTTTAGTTTTTTCGTTAATTACACTAATTCCATAGTGTCCATTATATCAGGGCTCTTTGATATGAGGCTTGAATCAGGAATAAAGTTAATAGAAAACTCAATTTCCTACTCTGTAGGATTTCCAAGTTACTCTCCTTGATGCACATCTGCATATTCTTTCACAATAGGTATGTCCCCTATTTGAACATTCCATTTCTCACCCATAGTTAGTGAATTACCTTCCTCCTCAGCTATTGAAATCAGTATAGCTGTTGGGGTGGGCCTATATGAGAATTATATAGTGATGTTTCTGCTCTAAAGATAAGGGATTCCACATCGTCCTTACAAATTTTAACCTCTTTCTTATTGAAATAAATTTTTTTACAATGGTTCGAAATCCAATCCATACCGAGGATTATATCAAATTCAATCATGGGTATGAAAATTAAATCAGAAAATAAATAATGTTTATATGACATATTGGGTACTACCTAACTCAACATTGTTGCAATGATACTTCCCTTAAAAATTTTGACTAAAAACTCCCTTATTAAATCAAATTGGAAATATTTATTTTTCGTGGAAAACTAGGAAGATAAGAAAGAATGTGATCATATAGAATCAAAAAATTCATTTTATATGTTTGAGGAAATGATTAAAGTTCCTTCCACTACATCATTAGGAACTTTAATATCAGCAGTTCTAATCGCATAAGCTAGTCCCTGCTCCCATGGACATCTCTGAGGCATGTTTCCTTGAATCATTGTAAAATCATTATCATGTTTTCCCATATCTCTAAAATTATAGCATTGAACATTAATATCAAAACTATTCCACAAAAAAACGCCATCATGATGGACTTTTTGTCCACACTTATTGCACACCCCTTTTCCTTTTAGGCATACACAAGGGTTTTTCCTTCAACAATTATCATGTGGTGGAAATCAACTCTTCCCTTCTTCCCCATTTCCATATTTCCTTTTCCAGAGTTTTAATATACCCTCTTATTCTATTTATTTACTTTAATTTCATAATACTTAGATAACTCCTTTTTTGTCTGGATATCACATGTGACTATATCTTCTTATGATGAGACAGTTTGGCAGACCAGCACCCGCTAGAGGAACAAATTTAGGCCATCAAATAATTGATCAATATTGATCCTTGGATTATGTATATAGTCCAAAACATTCCTTTTTATCCTTGTGAATTTAGATTCAAACTTTCAAGATTCACATATTCCTTTTGCCACAAATTCAGGAACTACCATTCTATATCTTCTCGTTGTTCATGAGGAAAGTATTTCTCTAAGAAAGTTTCTATAAATTCACTCCATTCCATGTTATCAATATCATAATCATCCTTTGTGCTTTTAATTAGTGACCACCATTGATCATCATCTCCCAATAGATGACCAAAATCCATGAAAACTTTCCCCCTTTCATTACTTTCCAAGGTGAGAAATATCTTTTCTAAGGAACTTATCAATTCCTCCACAATGAATGGGTTTTAGTCCCATTAAATGATGGAGGTTTTGGTCTCATAAAGTAGTCTAACATATATCATCCACATTGTGTATATTGATCTCTATATCGGTAAGGTTATAGTTCATAACCTGAGTAATTTTTCCTAGTATAGTTGTAAGTTTATCTGCACCAGTTGCAACTCTATAGGGATCATCGTTACCTTTCATAGGAGGTAAATCCCTACAAGAGATATGCTCATTCATGCGGTTTCAATTCCTTACAGTAACAATAATTTCTAAATAATGGGATACACTATAAAAGGATATAAATCATAATGTAAAATATCATCTTCAAAAAATACTTGGCATAAATTGTAATCCTATTCCTAACTAATCCCATAATCAAAAACATGGTTTCATTGAGGAGAATTTTTTACTTTTAAATCCTTCATAATGGCTTGCAAATAAAAGGAAAATTATCCATAACATATACCCTATGGGTTTTAAATTAGGTGCGAAATAAGGCTTTTTGTCGTGTACTAGGATACCTCTGGTCATGCCCAAAACTACTTGTCTGATTTTTCAATTGTCAGTACATATGTGCCCAAACCACGTCCACTTATATTACCCAGGTAGAGATTTATTTTATAGTAAAAAACCAAATAATCTACTCTTTACCAAAATACCACGATGTTCTTGTTTTTCTCTCCCCAACGACTATATTAGGAATTTGTCCCCTAATCTACATTTTCTAAATCTAGTTTCCTTATTTTCAACTAAACTTTCTCTGATACCAACTGTGAAGACACAAACCCGGTTTCACAGAGTCAGTGAATTATTACATTACATTGGAATAATTACAAGAAATTCATATCCTGAAGGAAAAATTATTTTAGTAAATATGGAAAGCCAGATACATACATAAGTTCAACATTACATCATGAAATGAAATAAAACATATAAGTTTTATTAGGAACATCCACAACTATAATTTTATCCATGTAGGTCATTCATAATAAACTTATTTATGTCCTATAAAATGAAACTTAAGAAAGGGGAGAGCTAAAACACTCAGTAAGAGTATGAAATATAGCAGAAAATAATATAATCCTAAACATTATGCATGGTGAATAATTTAAAACACATTCCTTTGAAAATAATAAACTAGAACACATAATTCTTGGAATATTATCTGAGTAAATGTTGCTATAATAAAACCCAATCATGGGTACTCTCCTAGTAAAATTGAAAAATGAAATAGGAATTTATAGCTTCATAATTTGGGAAATTCATATTCTATACATTTTGAAATATACCATCTAGTCCTCGGCCAGGACATAAAAAATGATTATGGCCTCATCCAAAACCATATCTAGAAATGGGCAAGGACTCGGCCAAGTCAATATATATTTGTCTCATGAGACCTATAGGTGAATCAAGGTATATAGAAGGTCACACCCATTATATAATAAGTAAAATTCATTACTAATATGAATGGGTATAATCATAATCAACATATACTTTAATATTGAAACTAACATATGAAATGCAAATAAGTTTACCCGAAAAATAAGCATAAACATTTACCATTCAGTGTAAATTGGAAAATGGTTTTAAGATAGATCATACATATTCAAAATAATTAAAAACCACTCAATTAAATATTTTATATGATCTAATAGTATATTAATCCCAATAATACATTATAATTAAAAAGTGTGTTGAATCATGTGAATATAATCTTATAAAAGTATCGAGTTATTCTTGAGATAAATACTCTTTTATTTTGAAAAGAATTATTCTTTGGAAAAAATTTAGTATAAAAACCTAATTGAATTAAGGTAGTATTTTAATTATAAAAGGAGTGTTTTTAGTAAAATAGTGGTTTTTAAAAACATATTATAGAGTCCCATGAAAATATGTTATAGTTTGAGAATTTCCGCAGAATTGGGCTTGTATTAAGGAAAGAATTTTTGAAAGTTCCTTTTGAACCATATAACTCCCCATAAATGAAAGCAAAATTCTGGGTGGTAAAAATATATATATAATTCACACAGTATTTATGAGGGGTACTTGTGAATAAAAAATAATTTTATTGAGGTATGCAGAGAGAAAAAGTAACCAGAATGAAAATGGAGATTCTAGTAGAAAACCCTTACCATAAATCCCAATGTGTTCCTCTCTAGAACATAAGGTCTTGGAATATGAAATTATGATTATTAATAACTTAATTAAGAACTTATTATATATGTATTTAGTTTTATCCTAATTTTATTAAGTTCATTATGTCCTTATTAATATGTTGTAAGATTGAATTCTATCATTCCAGAGTTTGTTTCCTTGGTTTTCATGATCTGTATATTTGTACATGAGTATGGATGTTCATGTGAAAAGGATGTAATTATCCTTAAGAGAAATTATATATTATTTATGAACATCTAGATGTGTTAATGTTTATATATTTCATTTTTTACATGTTATGAAGATGAACCATTGGATGAAATGTTAATGAAAATCACTTAGATTATTTAGCGGTATTTGGATGTTTATGAATTAGTTTTTTCTTATATATTAATTCTATGTACATATACCAATTATTGGATATTAAGTATGTTATAATACATATATTATAGTCTTGTTCAACCATTAAAATGGTATCATGACTTATAATCAAGTATAAATTGAACAACAAAACTCCATCGTCCACGATGGGTGTAAATTGGAACCTCTTGGATGATGAATTAATTTATTAGAGAGAGAGAGAGAGAGTAAGAATATTTATAATGGTTATTAAATTAACATGGCATAATAATTGTGTACAAATAATACTGTATTTATAAGGATCTATTTTATATAGGTGGTTAGGATAGAATAAGAAAATAAGATAAATTGAAATGAAACTAAATGAAAAAGGAAGATGCTTTACCTCTTGAAATAACATCATTGAGAACCTCCTTAAGGGAATGGGTTTTGGTCTTTTGGAAATACCAAGAGCTCCTGGACATGGGGAGTGAATAAGGATGGGTATTTTTTAAGAACATATACAATGACTGAGGATTGATAGGAGTGAAGAAAAGAGGACATGAGGGGGGTTTATAGTGGAGGAGAGGAGTAAATTTTGAATATTTTATTCATTATTTTATTAATTCCCCCAAGAATACCAATAGTGTTGATTATTATGATCAAGAATAGTAATATGTAAATGTGAGTTCGAACCAAGTTTTCTTATATCATCCATGATGCTAGTAAAGGTGAATTTAACTGATAATGTATATATATGTCAAATTACCGTATTTTACTATTGATAAAAAATATAAGTATTTTATAATAAATCAAAAAAAATTACCCAAACCATTTTTTGACATTTATAATTAAAAAAGGAAATCTATTTAAAAAAAATTCTATATATAATTAAATTAATTTTTAAATAAAATCCTAATTTATTTGAAAAGAAGTATAATATTAAATCTAGATATAGTTTTATATCACCTAGAAAAATTGATCAAGATCTCATTATCCTATAACCATAAGATAATAATATAAAAATATTATATACTATTCATAAAGGACATATTACTATTAATAATGGTATGTTACTATTAACCAAAAATTATTTTTTTCCTATCAGACTCTAAGTATATTACTTAAAACAACTGTGTATGTCAGTTTATCAAAACACAAATTATTGAGGTGAAAAAATTATGATTACTAGATAGGTTGCAACAATGTGGAATTTTGTAGAGACTTAGATTTTCATGCATTCAATATTAAATTTATGTGCTAAATCTTGGGGTGTTACAAAAAAATTATTTTTGATATTGGTCACTTTTTAGGTGAATTAGATTATTTTTGGAATCTTTTTAAGAACACGGTGCAACGGAAAAAAATTTACTCCATGGTGTTATATAGGTAAAAGATATTATTTATGTATATTACATTCATCATATTCTTCATTAAAAATAGAGAAACAATTCATTTGATGAAAATTGTAAGGATGAAGAATCTATTAGTACGTATGATATAAATTTTATAATATGTGTGAGGTATGGTTCTCGTATTATCAGCTTACATAAATATACGGTTGATCGATTCTTCAGTGGCCTAACACCAGTTATCTGAATTGATTTATCAATAATAAAAATGTTAGTAACTATGTTGAAATCATTCTATGCGTTATCATGATGGTAATGGTGATTGGAGTTACTTATATGTATCTAGTTTATATAAGAAAAAAACATGAAATTCAAAGGGAACACTATAAGTCATGGAGATAAAAATATGATCATTCCTTTATTCTTGAAATGTGGAAGGAAAATGGTGGAAATTGTCTTTTGGGGATTGGTAAATATTTTTTTCCTGGAAGTTAAGTTCATTGCGGAATCAAATGTCTTAGGTATAGAAAGAAGATATCAAATAACGTAGTTAAAGCACCATAGAATCCACCTCCCAGACTCCAGTGTCTTAAATTCAAAGATTTTGGGGACTATTTTAACCACTACTAAAACCCTTAGGTTAAGGATGATGATCGACATCAGTAACCTCCTAGACCCCTATATAAGGTTAAATCACAATTTATCGGTATTTCAATTGTGGAGTACGATAAAGAAGTAGTTAAAGTTACACATACCATAAACTTTAGAATGAATAATGTATTATTTTATTCCAAATCATCCTACTCAATTGTATATAAATTTTTTAAGGATATCGCAGTACCTCCTCAATAATTTTATACGGAATTATCAATGAAAATAAAAAATGGTATAATTATTTTATCACAATTCAATGATTCTTCTAAAATTGATGTTTTTTGGAATGAGCTTCATATATAAATTTCATTATTATCCTTCTAATTGAATCTTATGTTATTTTGGGCATAGATTTTATTTATTTACGTAATGTGCACAATAATTTCTGAGGTCGGGAAGTCATAATTTATATTACAAACCATATTATGATCATGTCTCGTTGCAATGATAAATATGATCTTCCAATGGAAATTGTAACCAATGTTGATTTCTATTAAAAATGGTTGTCTATATCTAATGGTTTTGGATAAACTCATTATTGATGATATTTTTATTGTGTGGGAGTTTGTTGATTTCTTTCTATAAGAGATTCCAAATCTTCCAAAAATAATGAAACTGAGTTCTCAATAGTACTTTTACCTGGTGTTATGCCTATTTAAAAGGCTTCATATAGAATGGAATCGATTAAGTATCCAGAATTGAAGAAGAAACTCCAAAGAATATTAACAAGCATTTTATTTATCCAACTGCATCCCCTTTGGGTGAAACTATTATTTTTGTTCTGAAAAAATATGGTCCAATACTCCCATATATCAATTATTGGGAAGTTAAAATAATCATAATAAATAATATGAATATTATGCCTTGTATTGATAAATTCTTTGATCAACTCTGCAGAAATAAATGATTTTATAATATTTATCTTTCTTCTATATTTCATTAATTTTGGGTTAATATGGATGATATACCCAAGCCAGAATTTTTTACAAGTTATTGGGATTATTAATAGATTTTGATTCAATTTTTTCTTAGATATTCCCATTTTATATTCATAATTTTTTTTAATAGATTCATTATAAGTTACTTTGATTAGTTTGTGAATGTATTTATAGATGATGTTCATATATAATCGAAGATCAAGAAAGATAAAGAATTCAAATTTAGGATTGTTCATAAGACTCGAAGGGAGGATATTTTTAATGAAAAATTGAAAATTAAAATTGAATTTAAGATTTAAAAGTAACCTTTTGGGTCAACAAATAACATGTGAGGGTATATTTATGGATCCATCATTGACGGAAGATATCATACACTATCATTGTAAAACCACTTTGATTGTGATTGATAGTTTTAAGGATTTTACTAGATATTATTAATTATTTATAGTTAATATATCATGACTATCTAATCCACTCACTATGAAAAATTTGAAGGGATCCATGTTCCTCTTGGTAGAGAAATATGATGAAAAATTAATGGAACGGAACAAAAGTTAGTCAGTGTATCAATGCTTAGATTACCCAAAAATGGAGAAGGGTTTGTGATTAACAGTGATACATCGAATAATATACTCAGATGTGTTCCCATATTGAATTAAATAGTTATATATTATACATTATGACATTTAAATGTTCAGGATAAAAAAACCAACTCATGTTTAAGAGTTAGTTGTGGTAATTGTTTCATTAATGATATAGAAGCATTTTATTTTGGGATAAATATCTTATATATAAAATAATACTAAAATTATAATGTATATATTCAATCTAAAATAATTTAATAGGTGTAATATAATTTCTTTTATTTTATTAAATATTATTTCATCAAAATACATTACCACCCTAGTAAAGAAAAACGTGGAAGATATTATAAGTCCAAATGATTGTGTTAACTTATCTATGATAAAGTCAAAATAAGATCCCATATTTTTATATTTAGAAAGTAATGGTCCATATATGTTGATGGAAGGGATAAATTTTATCTTTCTCGAATGAGAGTTAAACCATCTATCCATCTTGGGATTAAAGAGGAATAGAAGGAAGATGTGGAACCATATATGAAGGTTAGAAATGTTTCAAAGTTCAACCATCATTATGAAAGAAAAATAATGGGTTTTAATTGTGTATATGTTACATTCTTACCATATTTAAAGATAGTTCTATAGGATATGACTCATAGTTCATCATTCTCAATTCAATATGGATTTATGAATATTTATTGATATCTAAAATAGTATTTTTGGTGGGACAACCTGAAGAGATATGTTGTAGAGTATGTGCCTCGGGGATCGGTTTGTCAGCAAGTTAAGTCTGAGAGATAGAAGTCTAGGGGAATGTTATAACCATCACCCATACCAAAATGAATATACAAAGAAACAACCATGGATTATATCATCAAGATCCAAAAAAAATATAAAGGGAATAATGTAATTTGGGATGTATTATGTCACATTAGAAATTCAGCACACCACATTGATTTTATAAATGATTTATTTGATGATCATCTTGGCCAAATATTATTAAGAAAGTTTTACGGTTTCATTGAGTATAATTTGTTTTGTATCTAATCAAGGTATAATATATACCTCAATGTTCTGGAGAATTATATAGTAGTATCTACATACATATTTGAATCTTAGTACACCTTATCATCCTCAAAAATATGGTAAGTCTCTGATAAGAATTCAACCCTTAAAGGATATTATAATATCATTTTCAATGTATTTGAAATCTGGTTAGGATCAAAACCAAACTCTAGTAAATTATTCTTATAAAAATAGTTTTCACTCAATAATTATGATGGATCCACATGAATCCTTATATGAAAAGAAGTGTAGAACTCCAAAAAAACATGGATAAGGTTGGATAAATAAATTTATTGAGGTCTAAGACAGCTAAGGAAATTGTATAAAATATTAAACTCATTTAGTATCACATTAATTGATCTTAGCGCTGATAGAAGTTTAATATTGACAATAATCCTTGAAATATATAATTTGAAGTCAAATAAAATGTATTCTGGTCAATATCACCATGGAAGAAGGTTATAAGATTCATAGAGAAGTTAAAGTTTATCCCTCTTTGTGTTTTCAATATGTATATTCTTTTATCAAGGTTGTGATAGTTGATCATGTGGTTCTTCCTCCGAACCTCTCTCAAATTTCAAATTTGGTACATTTATCTCTCTTAAAGAATTTAATACCCAATCCTCAACAAGTACTAAACTCAATGTTCATGAAATTAGTGTAAGATCTATCCTATGAAGAATTTTTTTTAGAAAACACGGATCATATGGATAAAGAAATAGAGAACAATACAGCTCAACAGGTTAAACTCCTTGGGAGGAGTAAGAAATTAAAAGATTCTACATTAAAACCTCAGGATATAATGAAATACATATATTTTCCTTTTTTATATCACAATAATGGAATTTTTATGGAGAAATTCACTTTAAAGGGGGTAGAATTTAACACCCCAATATTTTATTATGTATTTATTTTTATATTAAATTAAATTATTTAATATATTTTGATACACATAACCCCATGTTTAAATAGATGTTAATTAAATATGGTATTATAATATAGCCATTAAATTTTCTTAGTGAATAGGAATAAACACATTTA
Organism: Viscum album; assembly: GCA_963277665.1. Taxonomy (NCBI): domain Eukaryota; kingdom Viridiplantae; phylum Streptophyta; class Magnoliopsida; order Santalales; family Viscaceae; genus Viscum; species Viscum album. Next base: position 1,912,003,143 of record OY728133.1, read on the forward strand.
TAAAATTTTTATAAATGTTTTATATAAGTTAAATATATTTATATATATGTAATCAATTTTTAATAACATCTTTATATGATTCAAAAATTATATTTGTTTCTCAAAAAAAAATTATATTACATTTTGTAAGAAAATAATATTCTTAGTTTTTTGAATTATTAGAAAAAATATTTCAAAAAATGAACTTTGTTTTCCAAATAAATATGCCAAAATTATCTTAGATTTAGTTTTATGTTTTTTTTAAGATCAATTTTTCATTCAATAGTTAAAATTACTAATTTTTATTAATTATCTTATCGTTTAAATAATTTTAAATTTTAAATTTTTTATTAAAATTCATATAAAAGAAAATATATCTCATTTTAGTATTAAAAATTCAATTAATTTCATTACAATTATTTTTATTTTGAATTTTTGTATAAACAAACTTTATATATAAGGAAAAAACTTCTAAAACTATCTTTCTTCATGTTTTTTTGGTTTAATTTTAAATTAAATTATAACACTTCTATGAAATGAATTTTACAAAATAGATTAAATATATTTCATCATCGTGTAATTTTTTTTAATGAGGCCACATTCATTTTTTTCATAATGAATAGTAAAAATAGAAAAAACACCACCATTAAGGTTAAAACTGGTTTATTAGATGGTCAAACCAGTATATAAGGGTAATTTTAAAAAATAAACCTGTAAAAATACCATTTTATAGACATATTTTAACTTTATCCTATTTATTTGTTGAATATCTATTCATATGAAATAATTTGGCTTAGAATGACCATTATATTTTAATCTTTTGAGAATCTCTAATTGTGTCATTTCCCCCACTTATAAAAGAAAACCCATCCATTATATTCATTATACCACATTAATCTTTATACCTCGATAGAAGCCTACCGAATTATCTACCAAAATTACCTATCAAAATTTTATAGTCTTTATTCACCATAAAATACCAACATAAAGGTCTTTAATAGGATGTATAAATCATTTATTTCAATGCATAGGTACTCACCTTAACGGATCACTTTCTTTTCACATCTTATTTTAACTCCTACAAATATATGGTACTCATTGTAAAAATAAATAAATAAATTATAATAAATGTTAATAAATGTTATTATTATTATAGAACCAATATTATACACCCTATATTTCATCAAACTGGATGTTAAAGTATTGATAGTGCGTACGGGTGGACTACCACCTCCACATGGTGATACAATTTATATTCCATCACAATGTTTAATGTATCATAATTTGATATATTTAAAAATTAATTTTGAATTTTATGGAATATTTATGATTTTTTAATTATAATATCATATCTACCTTCTTAAATTACAATCCTCTAGAAAATAATAACGTTTCATGTACGTATGGGTGGACTACCACATCCATCATTCGATTCCATTTTTTTCATTTTAATTTAAATTGAATAGTAGTAATGATAGATTTTATTAATATATATGATATATGTGATAGAACCATTCTTCTATAAATGGTAATTATGATTAATATGTCTTTCATCCAATCCATAAAAAAGTGAAAAAATAGCATTCATGCATATATATGGGCTAGTGTCTCAAAAACAATATAATTCATCTATTTTATCTATAACTATTATGTTTGAATTGTAATATATATATATCATTATTAAATTTTAATATATGATATAACCAATATAAAATTATATAGATTGGAACTACAGAATAGAAATTCTCAGGAAAAATAGATCATTTAACACCTGTAAACAACGTTTTTAATAAGGATTTATTAATAAATTATATCAAAATGTTATAATATGAACATAAATTATATTATAAGTATGTAAATAAATATGTTATAAATTTATAATAAATTCATGTTTATTATGTAGGATTATAGATCCATTTTGAATAAACATGTACTTTTGGTAAGGGTTTAATGATACAATCTCAATGTTTATCGGGATTAATTATGATTAAGTTTGTAATGATTATATTTCATGATATAACTCAAAAAACTCATGAATTTTATTCTATTATGGTAATATCTTTACAATACATGGTTTCATTTCATTCTCCTCACTTTATGTACTTCAGATACAAAAAACATTGTTATGGAATACCAATATTATTTTGTTCTTCAGTCAAAGAACCTTTTTCATGTATATCCTTGTTTTTATAATTATATTAAAGAATGTATTTTAAATTATAATATTTTTTTAAAGTCAATTTCACCTTTTATTTATTTTTTAAAATTATTCATAAATTGTAATCTTATTTTCATTATCTAAACGATGCACTATTTGACACTTTTACAAAAGTGAGAAAGGAATGTTTTCTTTTAACTCATATGACACGAATAGAATTTCCCACCATCATGAACACTCAGAGATATGAATATTCCTTTATAATTTTCGTTGTTTTGTTTTGAATAAAAATATTCATTACCATTTGGGATATTTTTGGATTTTAAATAAATTATTTCAAAATGAAAATAGTTATTTTTTCTCAAGACATGCTCCATATAATCTATTCAAGTCATTTCCTTACATCTAGTTATGATATGATGAAATGATAAAATTTTTATGAAACATGTTTGTTTTTGATGAGTTAATCTATGATAAAAAAATTAAAAAAATATTTCTTGTTTATTAGCCATTATATAAGGAATGTTTTATGATATTTTGGAACACATTTGCATTATTTTCAATATGTGATCTGTGGGACCATAATTATATATTCCACGAGTGTATTGTGTAATGATTGATATCTAATGAGATAAATTGGGCTAGAATAGAAATAGTATCTAGATTAGTAAGGGAATTTTCCACTATTATATTCATGTTATTGAACATAAACTACTATGATGGAATATTGTGAACCCAACACACTATTATAGTCTTGGCAGCGAGACTTACTACTAATGAAATAATGTTATATACTTATGTGTAAACCCAAATATATGAATTTTTTAAATGTCATGCTTTTATGGATTAGGTTCATTGATTACTTTATGATTCATGTCTTATAATCTAAGAATAGTTTTTATTTAATCAATACTATGATTTATGATATGTATTGTATAGTTTTCTATTGTTAAGTTCATGTTTTTAGAGCCTCATGCTCATGTTATAGTGAATTGGCCTTTGATATAACCCTAATTTACCATTACTGATCTTTTGAGATCACCCTTTATTATGTTTCTGTTTCCATAGTCTATGAAGAATTTTTTTATGTATAATATTTCCAATAAGGTTTCTAGTTATTAAGAACATTGGTAATGATTTTTGAGACCTTATACAAAAAACTATTTATGTATCAAAGTCTCCGAAGGAACATTACTTATACAATTTTGGCATGGATAATTTTTTTTGTAATTAATATTTAAATAATTAGATGTAATATATATGTATAAATTTTATGTGATTCCATATATATAACATTTTCATTCCCACAATCTTTAATCTTGTGCTTAAATCCATTACATTAAATTTTCAGATATAATGCACATAATTGTGATCCAATTTTTACACAAAATCTATTCAAGATCAAAAGGAAAACATAGAAAACATAAATTATGGAGGACCATTTAGGTTCAGAGGATTATTGAATTATGTTTAACTCCTTCAAAAATAATTCACATCAACATGGACTCATAAAAACCTAGTTCATAAAGATGAAAATCATCTCCCATTATACCCAAAATTTCTTTTTTTCACATTAATTCATCATCCTCTTCCTCATAAAATCATATATAGACATAAATCATTCAATATTATTATTTTAGATATGGGGAAAAGTAAACATAATAATGGTGAGCAAATATTCTCAATGAGGGTGAACAGAAGCATTAACATTTCAGTGTCATCAAAGATTATAAGAGTACAAAAGATTATGATGTCCTAAAAAAGTGCATGAGTGAGTCATAAGAGAACTCGTACCCACAAATACCTAGATCATCAAATATGAAAACATTTAAAATTATCAATTAATAAAAATTAATATTTAAATTATAGGTTAAATCAATCTTGATTGTTAGAACCATTATAAACTCATAGAAAGTATAAAGAAAACATGTTGGTATCCTGTAAAAACATCTCGTTGAACCCATACAGAACCCTTAAAAATTAGAATAACCATATGACCAAATTCTAATATATATCTATGTTGAAAATAATCATTACCCAATGCATTAGAGAGCTATTTGTGTGCACCCATAACATAAGCTATAACGGTCTCACTCGGTGCTATTTGGGAACATACGCCATTTATAATGTATAAGAACCAAATACATAAGGGATTCATCAAAGATCACTAAAACTATCTTTACTCTATTCATAATATGATTAACACATTTAAAGGAAATAGGTTCCACAAAAATCTCATTAAAACATGGTTAACCTATGGAAATGAAATGGGTTTCTAAACCAAACTCTTTCAAAATAGATTAATTGTTTTAAAAATGGATTCCAAAACAATTTCTTTTGAAACATGATTAACCCATAGAAATGAAATGGGTTTCAAAAATAGAAATTTGAAAACATGATTAACCCATGGAAAATAAATGGATTTAAAAAAATATCATTGAAAATATTATTAACCCATGGAAGAGAAATGGTTTCCATAAAAATATCTTTAGGAAATAATCAACCCATAGAAAATAAATAGGTTTCAAAAAAATCATTTTAGAAAATAATCAACCCATTGAATATAAATAGATTTTAAAAAAATATCTTCAGGACATAATAAACTCATGTAAAATAAATTTATTTCATAATAATCTCTTTAGATCATAATAATCCCATATAAAAGAGAGGGGTATCATAAAAATATATTTAGGACATGATCAAACCGGGGAAAAGAAACATGTTTTATAACAACCACATTGAAACATATATAATCCACCCGAAGAATAAATTATGATGGTATCAATACAAAATATCCGCAATGTAGAATACTTAAAAACAAGGGTTTTTGATATTGATGAACGTAAATAACCTTAAATTCTCATTAAAAAATTCTTGAGGAAAATAATCTTTAAATATTCCAAAGCATCCCATACCACATTGAAACTTTTGAATCATTGACCCCATGAATGGAATAACAATAATTGAACCTTATAATATAATTATAATAATTATTTTAATTATATAAAATTTCAAATGAGATGTATATATACACCTCAGAAAATAAGATATGTGTATAAAATAACAAACGTTGCAAAGATGGGAAATTGGGAAAAGAAATCCAATACTGCTTTGGTTACTTTGAAATTATAAACCCCATGAAAGTGGGATCATAAAAATGATATAAAACCCCCAATAAATTTAAAAGAAATAATAATAAAATAAATTAATGGTATTTATATACACCACCCAAGAAACAAATGTTGTGAATAAGGAATATATCTCACAGAAATAAAAGTGTGATGAGAAAAACCACTTACCAAAATTGTATCATTTGAGTGATAATAAATCAATGATATAAAAATGTGTTCCAAATTTAAATCCACAAAATAAAAGTGTAAATAAATAATAATAAATTGATAGGTAATTTCACATATATTAATATCATAAAATAACCAATAATTTAGAATTTTAACCCAATGAATATATATTGAGTTAAAATATCCCTTACCACATGAGAAAAACATGATATATAAAACTCATTAAATAATAACATTAAAAACATTAAATATCAATAACATAGATACATTCATCACATTACATGTCATATAGAATTATATAGGCCCTATAAAAGTAAATCGGTTCATAATAAGAGTTATGTCTCAATAAAAGGTAAATTGATAGAAATCCCCTTACCTTGAGACTAATTTTTAATGATTTTTCTCTATCTTTTATATTAATAATGTTATTTTAAACAGTTAATTAATTAATAAAAATTTAAAAGCATATTATTAATTTTATTTTAATTATAAATAATTTATATAAAATTTATTAATTAATATTAATAATGTTTATGTCGAACATTTTGACTATATTTGGATTATTTGTCAAAAACAACTTTTGTAAGTAAACTATGGTCAAAATGTGTCAATACTAAAATATATATAGAAAAATAATCCAGAAATAATTGTCATATTTATAAATAAATTATAATTTTAAAACCAATCATGAATTTCGGTTATGATAAATTAACCAACATTTCAATCATGGAGACATTAACTCATACGTAGGCATGAGTAATGTTCCCTTTTTTTGAAGATAATTATGGAAATAAGTTATGTAAATTTATTGATCATAGAATGAGAATTATATAATATATATCATTTTTTTAATCATATGTAATTAAATATAAAATTATTTCTATTTAAAATAAATCATATCTCATTGAAAAGGCGATAGTCCACACATCCACGAACGATGTTATCACATTTTCAATGTGTGAAAGGTTAGAGAGAAAATGATATAATATATTTATAGAATGGTAATTATTTAATTAATATCATATATATTTTACTTATATCACTTATTTTTAACTAAAATCATCTTTAATACATTTCATGTAATTTGTGAAAGTATTGCATCGTCTTGAGGAGGTGGAAGTCCAGACATCCACAAACGATGTTGTCATATTTAAAAAAATTTGAAAGAATGATGGTATGTGTTATATAATAATTCTATAAGTATTAGGATATAATAGATACCATATATATAAAATAAAAAAATCCATAATAATTACCAATCATGAGAGGTGTTAAAGGAAAAATTAACGATATCATTTGGAAAGGCAGTAGTTCTCTTTACACGAACAGTAATTTAATTACCCATTTTATAGAAGTGTGTGTAGCTGTAGTTAGAACCATTAACATGAAAGAATATAATTATATTGAGTATAATTATGGTATTATAAAAAAATATAATAATAATAAAGGATGGGAGAGAAATAAATAAAATATAAACTCACATAGAATAATGTTACCTCCTTTCGTGTAACTCCTTTTTGTTTTAAAAAAAGCGCTTCCTTGGTTGGATTTTGTCCAAAGTTAGGACCCTAGGGTGAATGGAATTATTTTGGGAGATTATTTTTTCTGGTCTTGTATGATCTAAAGGGGCTTGAGTGGTGTGAAGAAGTGAGGGGTGAGTTCTTTTTTATAGTGGAGGGGGAGTGGCCTTCTAGTAAACAAAAAAAGAAAAACACTATTGAGGGGTCTCCCATACATCATGTGCCACCAATAATGATCCCACTTAGACTATTAAGATCAAATATTACCCATTAAGTAATGACATTGTTACCTTAATCACATAATTAATTTTAATTACTTTCAATAATTTTTTTATCAAAAACTATGATGTACTTATTAGGAATTATATGTTATTCTAATTATAAATATGTAAAATATTTTTTCCAAATTCCAATCACATAACTGTTCTAAATTAATTTTAAAATAATACCAAATATGGGATGAAATTGTAGGTTTTTAAAGCAAAAAGTTTAAATGTTTGACATGTTTTTATATCCAATTTCATTGTGAAATTGATTCTAATTACCCAAATTTTATTTATTGATGTAAATTTTATATAATTATACATTAACAATAATTAATAACATAATTTATTGGTATAAATAAATTATATGAAAATAGATTTTGGAAATAAACTTCAATATTATTCACTATTCATCAAAATTTGAAAGTTCTCTGAAAAATAAAAACAATTCACCCAATGTAAATCATGATATTTTTATTTCAAAAATGAAGTTTATTTATTTATATAAATATTATTAATATGTCAAAATCTAGTTTTAAAAAAAGTCTGCAATTATAAGGTAGTAAAATTACCTTTTAAAAATATACATCTTTTTATGCATAAAATTGGATTAATTCATATATGGAGACTATGGAAATTATGGGATGAATTTAAATCTGGTTTATTAAATATAGAAAACATAAATTTTGATAATGTTTTTCACTAATAATTATTTATTTAATTTTTAAGACAGATTTCATTATAGTCATAAAAATATTTTTTTATAAGAACATATCTGTTATATTCATTTGGTCTTTATTTTCATTTATTATTAATTGGTAACCAATAAATTCATTTAATAAACATGTGTAACTATATGTTTCATAATTTATTTAATAATGTTCACTCATCTAATTCCAATGTCTAGTGTGAAACATATGTCACCAACGGGACACGATGTTATATGTAACGCAAGGTAAACATGTTGTTGAATGTGAGGCATGCTAAACTATGTATTTCATGTAATGAAATATATTAAATATTTTAAATTTATTTGAAGGAATATTTTTCATAAAATTTTATGATCTTAGATCCTACCACCATTAAAATTAATTTTGTCTTTGAATTTCATCATGGTTATCAAAGGATTAAAATTTATAGAACTTTTTTATTGAAACCAAAATCATAAAAATAGTTAATAAAAAATCATCATAAAATTGTGACAGTTAAAAAAAAGGTCTCAATAAGTTTTACATTACTATGATTCCACCTGGGAGAAAAAAGCTGGGAATAAGAAAAATTGAAAATAATTATAGAGGGTGATTGAGGTTATTGAACACAAAAAAGTGAATAATATATTGAAATTTAAGGGCCTCAAATAGAATATGTGGTGATATAAAAGATCACTGGTTCATTATAATTTATGGTGCTAGGATAACACTTTTTTTTTCATGATACTTTTCCTAGATGTAAATAATTATCTTACAATCATGGCTAATTTAATAAAATTAAATACACTTACTTCATGAGTAAAATATCACCCATTAGTGAATTTCTACAAAAAATTCATATTTTTCACCCACATATGTGTATTTACAATGAATTATTAACTCCTGGATCAAACAAAATAAACATTTAAATAAAACATAACCCTAAAAGGGATAGTTGTCTTATTCCATCATTATTTAAACATTCACCAAACCCCAAATGGTTATCACGTGGTGAGATAATTCCCAAAATTAATAAACCATCATATGATATAATAATATTTAAACTTAATACCCAAAGATTAAACTAAATTATTCCATTAATAATTATCCTTAATACTCTATAAACATTTCTTGACTATGTTTAAAGGCAAAAGTTAAAAGGATTTGATCATATATTATTCCAAGATAAATCCAATATTATTTATAAAATAAAATCACTTATGTTTCTAAAATAATATTTACATAAAAATTTCATCCTAACTAATACATAATTTAGGCTAATGGAAGTGTTAAAACCCTTATCATCCATCAATCAAGGGATAAAGCCCCTCCACCTTTCCAAATGCAATGGGTTGACACCGAGAATATGTGTTTTCCATTTTTTGTAAACACAACTACTAATTCCTCCTTAAAAACACTTTATTTTGATCATATGGGTTAAAAATACCTCATCCTAGAAAAAATATTTCAAAAATTCACTTTTAGATCTCAACTTTTAAAACCTCAGTGGGGTCTCTAATACATTAAACATATGATCATCCTTAAGATTATAACCCTATGACAGTATTGATTACTCTTTATATAACCTCACTTGAAAACACCATAATCTCCAATGTTATCTAAACCAATCATTGATATAACTAATAACATACTAGGACCCACAATCACTAATAATGTATTGAAATTTATTACTTTACATTTCTGGCTATGATTCTTATAATTGTACTCATGTTTTTCTATCAAATACTTACAACATATAAAGGAATAATTTGATCTCAAACATTTTGGAGGACCTTTTAGATTTAGGGTTTTAGAGAATTAGGATTAACTGCTACATAAACAATTCAATCGACTTGGACTCATACAAAACTAGTTCATAAAGTTGAACATCATCTTTAGTTTTACATATCTTTTCTTATTTCACATTAAGCCATCAATATCAACCTTTTAAAATACATTAAATATATAAATTGTTCAAAATCAATCTATAGGATCTGGGGAAAAGGAAAAACAAGTAAGACGAGCACATATTCATAGAAAGGTTATAAATAATTGTTATAAATTGAGTGTTATAAATGATTATAAGAGTGCATAATATTTTGATTATAGAATCAAAATCCATGAGTTAGTCATAAAAGAACTCATTTCCAATAATACATGGATCATCAGATATGAAAACGTGGAGAATGAAAGATTCATTAGAATCAATAATCACATTCCATGTGATTTAAATCTTGATCATGAGAAGCATTATAAACTGACTGAAATAATAAAGAAATCATGTTGGTATCTTTTAAAATCATGTCATTGAACCCTAACAAAACCCATACAAATTGGAATAACCATAGGGATGACTAGTAATACTACTCTCTATAGAAAATAATAAATTCCAAATAAATCAAAGTGATATCTTAGATCACCCACTATATAATATATAACAGACTCCCCTAGTGCTATCTGGGCACCCATCATTAATAATTTCCCATAATTGAATGAATAGACAATTCATAAAAAATAATTGAAACAACCATTATTATTTTTAGAATATGATTTACTCATGAAAATTAAATTTTTTCAACAACAATATCCTTGAAACATGGGTAACCCATGGGAATAAAATGGTTTCTCAAACCATATCTTTGAAACATGATTAATCAATGAAAAAGAAATGGGTTCCAAATCAATCTCTGGGGAACATGATTAACCCATACAAATGAAATTCTTTTCAAAAACATCTGGTTGAGAAAATTATTATTTGAGGAAAATGAAATGGGTTTTAAAAAATATCATTTAAAACATGATTAACCCATGGTAAATAAATGAGGCTCAAAATAATCTCTTTGAAAAAATTATTAACCCATAGAAAAGAAATGGGTTCCATAATAATCTCTTTAGGACATAATCATCCCATGGAAAGGAAACGTGCTTCACAAAAATATCTTAAGGACATTACCATCCCACAGAAAAGAAACTAGTTTCAAAATAATATCATAAGGACAAAATCATCCCATGGAAAATAAATGGGTTTCCTATGAATCCCTTTAAGAAATAATCAACATATTGAAGATAAATGGGTTTCATAATAATCTTTTTATGACATAATCAACTCGTGGAAAATAAATGGGTTTCATAATAATCCATTTGAAAAAATCATAATCCATCCAAAGAATTAATGAGTTTGGTATCAGAAAAAAAGATTCCCATTGGAGGATAATTAAAAAAAGGTAGTTGGAATTGATGAATGAAAATAACCATTAAATATTATTACATCATTCTTGAAGAAAATAAACATGAAACATTCCCATTTATCCCATACCACTTTGGAATATTTGAATCATTATCCCCTTGAACGGAATACAAATAAATTGAACATATAATTTCATGAGAATAATGAGATTCATGTTATATCATTTAAAATTATATGTATATATACACCTTATAACTAAGATGGGTGTATAACATAACAATGGTCACGTTGATTGAAAATTGTGACACAATCTAAAATTTATTTAGTAACTTTGAAAAAATAAACCCCATGAAAGAGATATCATAAAAATTAAATGTAAACCACCATAAATATAAGGATAGGAGTCATCAAATACATTCATGGTAATTAAATATGTCACACAAGAAATGAAAGTGGTGAATCTGGAATATATCTAACAAAAATAAAAGTGAGATAAGAAAAACCATTACAAATATCATATCATTTGAGTGATAATAAACTAATGGTATAAATATGTGTGAAAAGTGTAAATCTACAATATAAAAGTGAAAATATATAATAATAAAATCATATATCATTTAACACATATTTTTGTCATAATATAACAAATGACATAGATGTTTAACCCAATGAATATAAATTGAGTTAAGAAATCCCATACCACTTGAGAAACACTTGAATTGTAAAACACATTAAATAATAAAATCAAAAAACACTAATTATAATTAGAATTGATAAATTCAATATAAAAATATTTAAATGTTTAGTAGATACACCATATAAAAGTAACTAGGTGCATAATAATAATTAAGTCTCTAAGGGATGTAAATGGAGAGGAACCCCTATATCGGGAGTCTGATTTGTCATGTTTGTCCTCTATATTCCTAAATAATAAAATTATTTTAATTATTTAAATTCTTCAAAACAATTCCAACCTTATTATTACTTTTATTTCACTTATAAATATGTTATATAAAATTACTTAATCAATAATGTTTAAGTATAATGTTTTGACCATATTTGGTTTATGTGTCAAAAACGAATTTTCTAGGTAAACCATGGTCAAAAGGGTACATTATTAAAACATATATAGAATACAAATAATGAAATAATTATCATTTTTTATAAAAATATTATATGTTTGAAAATAATCATCAATGATTGTTATAAAAAATTAATCAATGTTACAATCTTGAAGAAGGTAGGTCGTACGTACGCATGAGTGACATCCCCATTTGTTGGTCGGAGTAGGTCACTGAAGAGGGGGGTGAATGGAGTATCTATAAAAATTTATATTAAAATTGGTACTTTAAAATAATATCCCCAATTACAATATATTCAAAGATAGTTATTAGTGAATTTATTAATGTTTTGAATGTTCAATTAATTTCTCAGAAGATTGATTAGTTCTCATCTTTACCAATATAAAGATTTGTCAAACATTTTAAATTAATCTAATTATTCAAAATGGAAATAAAAACTTTGTAAACTACCTATAAAAGTTCAATTTATCTCAATTTGAAATGAATTAAACAAATATCAGATTAAAACAAAAGACAAACTACACTGCGGATAAAAATAAGAGGTTCAGTCTCAAGCCGAGACTTAGTCCTCTTCACTTAGTGATCACCTGCCAACAAGAAGTTTATATTAATAAAATTCTGATACACACCCTAGATATCGGTTCCTAGTAGCACACAGATCTATCCAAGTCACACTTGACCTCTACTACAGTTATTTGTGGGAAAATAAACAAACAGATCACACATGATATCTTCCACTGTTCTACGTGGGGTAGAAGAGTAAAAAAATATTGAGTGTGAGGATATTTTAGTATCCTGTAGTTATGCTCAGGTGATATTATGTGTGAAACAAATAGATGCACAAACTACTCAAAAAGTAAACACAAGATCACAACAGAGTAATGAAAGAAGAATAGAGATTAGAAATATTTGTGTGTTGTGCAGTAAAGCTCTAGATTAAAAGGATGTGGAGAAAATGATATTTCAGTTATCTTATAAAATTTGGATTCAGAAAAGAGTATCAAATCCCTTGTAATCTAGCTTCCAGTTGTGAAAAGGTTTAGATCTTCAATGATAGGATGTTTATTGATCTTCAGTGGGATGTTGTTTATAATATTAAAGTTCTTGTGTACTCATGATTCGAGTTATTCTATTTTCAATATCTTCCACATTCTCATAGTTTACCTATATTTTTCTCGCAGTCTTAGAGAGAGTATTTTAGGTTGAGGTTGTAATCCTTTTATACATCATGGTCCTATAGGAAAGAAGATCTCCCCTTGTGCATGTACCTCTTATTATATACAGATTTTTATATAGACAACATTAAATTATGTCAAAACCATTAATTTTCCTAAATATGACTGCTAGAAATAAATTTGAATTAATAAATTTGAAACAATTATTTATGACTATTGGTGAACAATAATTATCAGTGAGTCATTTTCATTTTTCTGTCATCATCAGTCTATCAGCATTGGTCTATCCGCATCGGTCTGTCGTCATCAGTGTGTTAGCATTGGTCTGTCAGCATCGATCATCCAGCATCAGTGTGTCAAACATTGGTGTGTCGGCATTGGTCTATCAGCATCGGTCTATCAGTATCAGTGTGTTAGAAAGGGTGTTTCAAAAATTAGTGTGTCAAACATTGGTGTGTCAAACATCATTGTGTCGAACATCGTTGTGTCGAACATCAGTTTTTCAAAGAGCGGTGTGTCAAAAATCGGTGTATCGAAAATTGGTGTGTCAAACATCGGTGTGTCGAACATTGGTTCCAGGGACTTTGAGCGACTTATGAAGTGTGTGTCTTACACAGAACATTACTAGATTAAGTTAGATCCAAAAATACATGTAAATATAGACTTATAAACATATTGAAGCATAATAAAAATAGTTTATTGACTTATTGAAATTTATAGTACTATATGACATAATTGATTTACATATAGATATTAAATGGAATGAAATAATATAATTTTTAGAATGAAATTATTTTTGAATATGAAAACTACTATAACATTGAGGGTCCAACAATCTCCCCCTTTTTGATAATTCCACATAATGGAATACATTAAGAGTTAAGGAGTAATAATAACTTGACATAGAATACGTCACTGAATGTGATTATTAAATATAACTAATGCATTACCATATTTGAGTTTTTAAAACCAAGATCCCCCTCAATTAAATGATTAGAAATAATATATGTATATATATTATGTTGAGTACATTATATGGGTCCTATGCTAGAAGTCCTCCCCCTAAAATTAATAATGTATACCTCTTCTCCACATTTTTGGATTAGAAAAAAAAAGTGGAGAAAGAAAGAAGATAAAAAATGATTTCTATTAAGAAGAAAAAGTGTACAGTTAACAAAAGAAAAAAAGATACAAATACCTCTCAAATATAGAATCTACCAATAAGGGTTTCGCTTTTGAAGGGATTTTTCTTTATCTGAAGGATTGGGAGGAGGATGATGAGGTTTGGATGTAGCATAAGGAAGAGATGATCTGATGATAACTCCAGGCAAGGCTACTCCTATAGGAACATTGGTTGCAAGGCTAGGACTTCTTTCTGACAACACACGACTAGGATATTTCTCTGTAATGACCGGTCGAATATGGGAATGTGCCTGAGAGACAGTCATTGGAGCAGGATGCTGAGAGGTAGAAATAATGGAATCTGCAGGAGAAACCACAATTTCTTGAGCTTGAACATGTAGATACGTCTTGAGGATCTTGATGAGTTCATTGATGATTTCACCACCATATTGCATGATCTTCTTGAAGTCATCATTATTCTCCATGAATATATTCAGCAGAGGGTTAAACTCCTTCAATTGAGTAAGTTCCTTCTTGAAGTCTTCTATTACTGAAGGAATTTTAAGATTTTCTACTAAAAACATGTAGCTATTGATGTGATCATTCTTGTTATAGATCTTGGTAATGTACATATCCAGTTTTTCTCTAATATCTTTTTGACCAGCAGAGGATTCATTGGTAAAATGCCTTATCATATTGAAAACAAGGTCTATATTTCTATGTATTTTTCAAGAGTTCCTTTGTTTAAAGCAATCTGAATGATTTCTTAGTTCTTCTCTCATCACAACATTGAGATATTCCAAATTAGCAACATCACTTATCTCACCTCTAGGACTGGATGGACCAATAATCATTTTTCCAAGATCATCTTTCAACTTCTTTAGATCTACAATTAGTAGATGAGTCACCATGTTCTTAATAACATCTAGTAAACCGCTAAAGGATTTCATGAAATCAGAGGTTAGATAATTTTACTCATTTATCATCTTCCTTAATTTTTCTCTAAACAAGGTATTATGTATAATGATGGTTTTAGTTGTGGTAATGAGATTTGGTTGAATCTCTTGGATTACCATCTATGAAATCATCGCTAAATCAACATCCGAAATACCTATTGAAGTAGAGGCTTCACTTATGGATCCAACTGAGTCTCTCACTGACTCACATAGATCATATTTGAAAATCTCAAAATCAGACTTAGTGACATATTCACTAGGTACTATTTGTCCTACAAGCTCATCTGTTGGAGGTTCAACCGTTGGAACTGGTGCAAGAGGTTCTGCTTCATCTCGGGCATATAGAGTAGGAGGAGGAGGCTATCTCTCCTCATCAGAGTCATAATCCAACCCAAATTGAATGTAACATGGATCATTATTCCACTCTTGATTATAGGTCTAGTCTATGGAAAAAACAGTGTCAATCCTGACTCTTTCTCCCTAAGGCTCAGGTACAACTTCATCTTCATACACTTATTCATCATGTACTCTATCCATAATAACATTTCTGGGTATAGGTACCAACATAACTTGCAGTTTATCAAGATCTCCATCCACTTCAACATCCCTATGAACTTCCTCAAACTGAGCCACGTGATCCTCAACCTCTTCCTCATGGACAGCATCCATTAGTCCATTCAACTACTGAATGATTTCATGATTTTTATCATTGGGATGTGTATTTCTCTCCTCATGAACAAAATATCCATGATCAGTATCCACTTGTTCAACAGGATAACCACCATAGGCAGCTCCATGTATAGATTCCTCCCTGGTCCTAACAACAAATTGTTATCCCACTTTTAATGAGTCACTTACATGCTCATAATTTCCTCCTCCTTCATCATTATCAGCATCATCATGATCGGACTCCTCATCTGACTTACTCACATAACCTTAAACTCCAGTAACCTCGGTCTCTTACTCATTTACATCACCTAACAAAGGTTATCTTGAGGGAAAATCCAAAGGTGGACAAGTAGGTCCATAAGACATATCATTGGGTATTTCATCAATATCAGGATCACTCATGTCATAAAAAGGATGTACTTATTGCTTGGAAACTCAGCCTCATCTTCCTCATCGGAATAAATAGGTTCATCTCCTGGTTTGAGGCCTGAATCAACTTGATCCTTTGGTCAGGTAGGATGGTCAATTAGAATGAAATCCTCATATAGCATTTCTCCATCTCCTACCCAGGATTTTTTCCTTGTGTTCAAGAAGATCTTCATTCTCTTTCAAATATATTTCTGATGGAAGAAACAACTGCATGAACTTATTACTTCGCCTCCATCTTCCACACAACTCATCATCTTTAACATCGTAGAGATCATCCTGGGATAGTACAAACATGTTGCCTTCTCGGATGGCTTTATCAAATCAGAAACATGCACCATTAAAGATCTACAAATGTTCATCCTTATCCCATTTTCAATAGATTGTTTTTCAATACATCTTGATACATCATAGCATAGAAATATCACTTTGGCAGATATGTTGTTGTTTAAACTTTAAAAGGAACCTTGCCTCTCCATCGAATTCACCAACAGTAGTTCTTCTAGATTCTCCACTACTATTCAGCTCCTTTAAAGAATCTTCATAAGAAAACAAACCACTGGAAAGTGGAATATTACACTGATAATCATCATAGAAACCTTCATAAGGAATCTCCATGCACTCAACCCATTCTTTAGAATAAAAGGTTATCTCATTTACCTTCACCATTGACTTTATCATTACTTCCTCAGCTCCATCAAGATATATCATCAAATGTTGATAAAAATCAGGTACTAGATGAGGATAATAAGGTCATTCATTATTTGAGAACCATCTCAGCCACTCTTGAGATTCATGTACTCTCAAAAAAATTAATTTCTTGACATAAGCCACGCAGAAAACACTTCTTTCTCAGCTATAACCACTTGACACTCCAAGCTTGGTCTTTCAGTCACAATAGACTCACACTTTTGATGCTTAGAAGATGGATATTTTCTCATCTCTTCCATCATGTGTTTGGTCCTTTCCATTCCGTTGTTTTAGATTCCAAATGAGTTTAATGGATGATGGTTTAGGGATATAGTGACAAATGGTTGAAGGTTTTACAGTAGAGGGAATGTGAAAGGTCGAAGTGGATTGAATTTAATTTATCATTTTGGGATCGTAAAAAAATTAACAATAAATTTAAATGTGGCAGACATATGAAAAAATAGTTTCATTTTATTTAAAATAGACAAAATTACAAAAGATTCCTTAAATACATTGGTTTCATAGAATCAATTTTACATGATTGGTTTTAAGTGATCGGTTTCATGGATCAGTTTCATGAGATCAGTTTCATGGATCGGTTTCAAGAGATTAGTTTCATGGATATGTTTCAAGAGATCAATTTCCTAGATTGGCTTCAAGGATTGGTTTCACAAGATCGATTTCAATGTTTGGTTTCACAAGATCGGTTTGAAGGATCAGTTTGGTGAGAAATGACTTTAGATATTTATCATACATAGTTCATGTATGATGTAGTTCATTCTCACAGAGTTTAATGGTTTAGTGAATATATCATGAAGTTGATTCTCAAGCCCAATAAACCCAATAGTTATATCACATTTTTTATAATGATCCCTCAAAAAGTGATGCCTTACATCAATGAGCTTTGTTTTAGAATGAGAACTTGAATTCATAGGATTGTTAATAGCACTTATGTTTTCACAGTTTATGGGGATATGACTAAAAAGTGACATGTTTTATAGGTACTGTTCTCGTCTAACTTACATCCACAAAATTCATCATCTGAATAAATATCTAAATCAGAGGGATGTCCTATATGATAAAACAATCCTATATTAGTTGTATACTTGAGGTATTTGAAATTTTTTTTAACAGCATTTAAATGTAACTCTTTGGGATTTTCTTTAAATATTTCACACATACACACACTAAACATAATATTTGGTCTTCTTGGAGTTATGTACAGAAAACTCCCAATCATTCCTCTGTAAAAAGATTGATCAATGGATTTTCCATTTTCATTAAGATCTAACTTACATATAGAAATCATAGGGGTTTCACTAAAATTAATTCTATGAAAACCATATATTTTCAAAACCTTTTTAGTATACTTATTTATATATAAAATAATACCTTCTATATTTTGTAATATTTGATATCCAATAAAATATTTATTTTCACCCATCAAACTCATTTCAAATACTCTTTGCATTATTTTTGAAAAATCATTACATAAAGAATTTTTAGAAGATCCAAAGATAATATAATCAACATGTGTTTGAGCTATTAAAACTAATTTTGAAATTCTTTTTATAAACAAAGTATGATCTACATGTCCTTTTGTAAAGCCTTTAAAAATAAAAATATTACTCAACATTTCATACCAAGCTCTTGGAGCTTGTTTCAAACCGTATAAAGATTTAGATAATTTGAACACTTGATTTGGAAAATGTGGTTTTGTAAAACATGGGGGTTGTTCAACAAAAAAAATCCCCAATTATATAACCATATAAGAATGCACTTTCGACATCCATTTGGTTAAGGTTAAAATACAGGTGTACTGCATAGGCAAGTAAGATTATAATTTCATCAACTCTAGAAACTAGTGAAAAGGTATCTTAATAATCAATTCCCTATTCTTATTTATATCCTTGTGAAACCAATATAGCTTTGTTTCTAACTATATTTCCAGGTTCATATACTTCATTTCTATACACCCATTTGGTTACTATGGTCAAGGTATCCTTTGGTCTATCTATAAGTTTCCAAACATTATTTATTTAAACTTATTAAGTCTTCTTTTCATGGACCTAACCCAAAATTTTTCATTTATCTCATAATTTGTATTTTTAGGTTCATTTTGTGACTAGAAAGCATGATGTTCAACCTAGATTCTCATGTAATCTTTAGTTTGTGTCCCTCTATCTAAATCTCCAACAACTGTATCTAAGGGAAAATTTTTAAGGTTCCAACTTGGTCTAGAAAAAAGAAGTACAAAAAATTTTAGGTTGGTCAAGTTAATTTGGTTCATTACGGTTAGGATATGGAGAATTTCCAGAACTGGAAGTTTTCACATATTCCTTCAGTACAATATATTTTAGTTTGGTCAAGTTAATCTGGTTCATTATGGTTAGGATATGGAGAATTTCCAGAACTGGAAGTTTTCACATATTCCTTCACATGATGATTTGAGATTTTATCATTAATGTTTAGATTGTACATATCCTCTTCAATATTTTCTAGTGAGTTCTTGGGCTCAATTAGATAAATTTTATCAAACATGATTTGTACAGATTCCCCTACACACTTTGTTTTCTTATTAAAAACTCTATAGACATTTCTTGATGTATAATGTCCAAGAAATATTTCATCATCGCTTTTAGGGGGAAAAATTTCTAAATTTTCATTACTGTTCAGAATATAATCATTACATCTAAACACATTAAAATAACTAACATTGGGTTTCCTATTATTCCACAACTCATAAAGAGTTTTCTTATGGATGGGTCTAATTATGACTATGTTTATTATGCAACAAGTTGTTTTAATAGCTTCAGCCTATAAATAAATGGGCAGGTCGTATTCATTTAGCATTGTTCATGCAATTTCTGGTTGGGTTCTATTTATTCTTTCTAAGAAACCATTTTATTAGGGTGTCCAAAAAGTAGAGATAT
This sequence comes from Viscum album, assembly GCA_963277665.1. Lineage (NCBI taxonomy): Eukaryota > Viridiplantae > Streptophyta > Magnoliopsida > Santalales > Viscaceae > Viscum > Viscum album. The sequence continues at coordinate 1,912,023,291 of OY728133.1, forward strand.
TATGATTGAAGTCATCTTTTGAGAAAAAAGATTCAAAATCATTATTCTCAAACTCACGTCCATGATCACTTCTTAAGAATTTAATCTTAAGTCCGCTAAGATTATCTTCAGTCCTAGCATACTTGCTAATGTGAGAACAAGTTTCACTATTGTGATATAGGAAAAAGATCTATGTTTACCTAGAGAAATCATCTAAAAGAACATAAACATAATGCTTCCCATTGATATTGAAAACTCTACAAGGTCCAACCAAATTTATATGAACCAACTCAAGAGGTTGAGAAGTAGTTACTTAATTCTTTTGTTTGAAATAGATTTTATGTTGATTTCATTTTTGACAAGGATTACAAAACTTATTGTCTGGAAACTCTAATTTGGGAAGGTCATTAACTAAACCATTTCTGGTTAACCTCTTTAGTGAGTTTATGTTTCATTTTCTTATTCGTCTATGCTAGATCCAAGACTCTTTGTGAAAGGATTTTAGATAATAGACAGTCTATGATGCTAGTGTGTCTAGATTTATAGAATATACATTATCATTTCTAAAATAAGTAAATACTATGTTATTATTAGAATAAAAAACATTGCATGAATAATTTTTTAATTTATCATTAAATCCATCATCACAAAATTGAGATATGCTGAGCAGGTTGTACTTTAATCCATCAACATAGAGTACTTTAGAAATTGAAGTAGATTTTGGGTTACCAATCTGGCATAGGCCGATGATTTTTCATTTAGCATTGTCAATAAATGTGACATGTACTCTATCAATCTTGATAAGGCTTTTGAAGTTTGAATAGTCCCCTATCATTTTCCTTCAACAGCAATTGTCTAATTACAATAGATTTTTATAGGATCTCTTTAGGCATTTTACCTACAAAACTCTTCATCCAAGAATTGACATTGTTACCCATATTTGTCTGGGTCGACATACATTAGTTATATAAGAATTAGGAACCCACAATTTTCTTATGGACTTTCTATATGCAGAATATATAGTTTCTAAAAAATAATCACTATTTGGTTCGGAAGAATTGGATGTAGTAAAAGAATTATTGGAACTGGAACTTGCAACAAAATTCTGGTTTCTGAAAAAAGTAGAAGATTTTCTAGGTTTGGTTACAAAATGTTATTTGGATAAATTCCTTCGACCTGGTTGATATCTTATCCAAGAAGTATACTTAGGTGCTCTTTATTTACCTAAAATTTTAGAAAGATTATTTTTTACAATGGTAAAATTTTCTATGTCGTTTTTCAATTTCTCATTAGACATTTTTAACTCATTATTCTCCTTGAGCAGTTGAGCATTTTTCTCTTTTCAATTGTAAGTTAAGATTTAAGAGTCACAGTAAGAGCATGTTGTTTCTTAAATGACTTATACTTACCTTTCAAATCATTACATGTTTCTTCTAGAATGTATCAATTTTCAAACAATTCATCATTTTTCATATTCTTAGACTCACTTTTATAATAATACCAATTATTTACTAGAGAGTATAAGGTTAACTCAGTTGTGTTTTTCATAAAACATGTATTAGCCATATTATCCTTCATACATTTAGATGAAGCAGATTTACTAGAGCTGTCTATAGAGGCACTACATGTGGCCTTCATTTCTTTCTTATACATTGTATCCTTATTTTCATACATTTTCTTGTATTTAAACATTGGATAGTAAGCCTTCACATGTCCATTCCTTTTACAATCATATAAAATAATCTCTTTTGATTTATCATTTCTCTTCCAATCCTTTTTCTAATTTCCCTTGTTATCATACTTTCCATTGTAATTGGAATTTTTGAAAAACATCTTTTTCCTATATATTTTTTTGAATCCTCTAGCCAGTTGTGCCATTTATTCATCACTATCTGATGCTGATGCTTTACGATAGGAGCATTCAATAGAAACTTGTACTTTATACTTGTCATTACTTTAAGATGTAGTAGTCTTGAAGGAAATAGACTTTAGTTTTGGTTCATCCTCTTATTAATTTACCATCAATTCCTATTCATAAATCATTAAATTTTCAATCAACTCTTTAACAATAATCTTATCAATGTGGCACGATTCCATAATAGAAACAGATGTCCCATGATATCTTTTTGGTAAGCATTACACAATCCTTATAATCTGCTCTTTGGTTGTTATGTCACTTCCAAATGAAATCATGGTACAGAAAATTTCATTGAACATGAGATACATATTAGATATATAATCATCAAGATTTATTATGAAGTTTTCATATTTAATGGTATTAGTATTTAATCTCCTTTCTTTAATATTAGATGTTCCCTCACGAGAAACAAACAGAGTGTTCCAAATCTCATGTGCAATTTTACAAGAAGCAATACGGTTAAACTCTGGATATTATAGTGCATAGTAGATAGATTTCATTGATTTACAATTATTATTATAGGCAGTCTTGGTAGGTTCATCCCATGTGTTCCAATCAGTTTCAATAATTTCACATTTACTTTCAATAGGAGTCCAGATTTCAAATACCATACATTCTAAATATATTTTCATTTTAATCTTCCACTGAGCATAGTTAGTTACATTAAAGAATGGTGGTCTATTGGTATCATCCCCTTATAATCTATTATCCGTGAAACAGATTGTAAAAGAATTTCAAAGTGATAAAAATTTATAAATATTATAAATTTAGGGATCTTTGAACAACAACTATAATCACAGGTGAAAATATTTTGAATATGATAATAATCTTCAATTTCTCTGATACCAAATTTTGGTCAGATTAGATCACTCAAGTGGGGTTGAATTGAGTATCTATAAATATATCTATTAAAATTGGTTCTTTAAAAGAATATCCCCCAATTAAAATATAATCAATGTCAGTTAGTAGTGAATTTATAAAAGTCTTGAATGTTAAATTAATTTCTCAGAATATTGATTAGTTCTCAGCATTACTGGTCTAAATATTAGTAAAACATTTTAAACTAATATACTGATTCAAACCATGTATAAACACTTTCTAAACTAACAGTAAAGTGTAATTTATCTTAATGTGAAATTATTTAAACACATATAAGATTAAAACAAAATACAAACTACACAATAAATAAAAACTAGAGGTTCAGTCTCAAGATAAGACTTAATCCTCTCAACGTGGTGATCACCTTCCACCAAGAAGTTTATCTTAATAAACTTTTTGTCCACACCCTTGATCAGGGTTTACAACAGCACATAGGTAAATCTAGGTCACATTTGACCTCTACCACAGTTATTCATGGGAGAAATAACAAAAATATCACATGTGATCTCTTACACGGTTCTATGTGGGGTACAAGAGTAAAAAGATATTGAGTGTGAGGATATTTTAGTATCCTCTAGTTATTCTCAAGAGATAGTGTGTGTGAAACAAATAGATGGACACATTTCTCAAAAAGAAGACACAAGATCAAAACAAAGTTATAAAAGAAGAATATTGTTTAGAAATATCAGTGTGTTGTGCAGTAAAGATCAGGACTCAATGGATGTAGAGAAAATGATATTTGAGTCCTCTTCTAGAATTAGGCTTCAGAAGGATGTATCATAGTCTATGTAATCTAGCTTACAGGTGTGAAAAGGATCATCTCTTCGATGTTATGATGTTCAGCGATCTTCAAAAGGTTGTTTATTGTAATATTAAACTTCAGGTGTGCTCCAGCTTTGAGTTCTTCTATTTTAAATATCTTGCACATTCGCCTAGTATACAAACATTTTCCTCATGGGTTCAGAGGAACTATTTTAGGTTGGGCTTGTAATCCTTTTATACTTTATGGTCCAGTAGGCATGAAGATCTCCCGACTCTCAAATAGCTTGTACAGTATTTGGATAGTCTTATAGACAACATTAAGAAATGTTAGAAACATTAATTTTTTTAAATATGAATGTTAGAAATAAATTCGAATTAATAAATTTGAAAACGTTATTTATGACTATCATTGAGCCATAAGTATCGGGGAGTCATTTTCATTGATCTATCATCATCGGCCAATCAGAATCAGTATGCCAGCATCGGTTTGTCATTATATGTCTGTCAGCATCAGTCTATCATCCTCAGTCTATCAGCATCGATGTGTCGAACATCGGTGTGTCGACATCATTCGATCAGCATCGGTCTATCAATATCAGTGTGTCAAACATCGGTGTGTCGAACATTGGTGTTTCGAACATCGGTGTGTCGAAGAATGGTGTGTCGAGCATCATTCTATCGAACAATGGTGTTTCGAACAGCGGTGTGTCGAACATCGGTGTGTTGAACATCAGTTTGTCGAACAGTGTTGTGTCGAACATCGGTGTGTTCAATATCGGTGTGTCAAACATCGGTGCTAGGGACTCGGAGATACTTATGAAGCGTCTATATTACATAGAACATTACTAGATTAAGTGACATCCAAAAATACATGTAAATATACACTTGTAAATATATTAAAGTAAAAGAAAAATAATTTTTTGACTTATTAAAATATATTATACTATATGATATAATTGATTTACATAATGATATTATATGACATGAAATAATAGAATTTTTAGAATGACATTATTTGTGATTTTTAAAACTATTATAACATAGAGGGCCCAACACCATTTTTTAATGATCATTATAGAAAGAAGGTATGTAAAATTTATCATTCCAGAATTTTAATAATATCATAAATACCACTTAATTTAATAATATATACTTATATATATAATTCTTTTCATGTAAAAAGTATCACATCGCTTTGTCGAGGCGGTAGTCCACATATCCATGAATGACGTTATCACCTTTTATGGGTGAAAGGGTAATAAAGAAAATGATATATCATATTTAAAGAATATTAATTATGTAATGAATATAATATATATGTTATTTATTTCATGTATTTTAAATTAAACCCATCTTTATTATATTTAATTTTATGTGTGAATGCATCACATCTCTTTGAGGAGGTGGTAGACCGCACAACCAAAAAAAATGTGATCATATTTACCCAAATTGTAAATCATGAATGTATGTGTTAAAGAAAGATTAAAGAGGTATAGAGATAAAATAAATATAATGAATTTCATTAAAATTATTGTTCCCATCATAATTATTAACCATGATATGTGGTAAAAGAAAAATTAACCACATCATTTTGAAAGGAAATAGTTCACCGTAAATGAACGGTAGTTTCGTTGCACATTTGATCGAAGTGTGTGTAGGTGTAGGTATGAAACATAACATAAAAATTATTATTTTTAGTATACATTTTTTTTTAAATAATCATATAAAAATAATAATAATAAAATAAGGTTTGGATAAATAAATAAAACAGAAATTCACATTGATGAATTTTATATCTTTTCCCAGGTAACTCCTTTTCGATTACACCAAAAACATTATTTGATTGATTTCATCCCATAGTGAGGACTATATTTCAATGGATGAGATTTTGGGATATTATTTGGGTAGTTTTTTATTGAGAAAAATGTTCTTGAAAGGTGTGAAGAAGTTAGAAGGGTGAGTGCCTTTTTATAGTGGAGGGGGAGTGGCACCCTTGTAAATGTAAAAAGGAAAACACTATTAAGAAATATACCTTATATAATGTTACTCCAAAAATGATCCAAATTTTCTAATAGATGTTACGTGGTCAAAAATGGTACTAAAATGTGTTTTTGACATGATTCTAGGCCATTTAGACTCATAAGATTAATGATTAACCACTCAGTAACCACATTTTTACCTTACTATTTGTAATTAGTTTTAATTACCTTCACTAATATTTTTGGTCAAAAACTAAATTTATGTTATTCTAAATTATAAATAATGATTATTCCAAAATTTAATCCATTTTTCCAAATTCCAATGACAAAATTGGCAGAATTTAATTTAAAATTAATCTCAATGAAATTATGAAACAATGTGTTTTTAAAGAGAAATTTTTAAAGGATTAATGTGTTTTTAAATAAAAATTCAAACTGAAATTGATTAAAATTACCAAAATTGTATTTATTTATGAAAAATGGATATAAATATACTTTATAAAATTTTAAATTTCAATTTAACAATATAATTAGATTAGACTAAAATGTTCATTTGAATTAAAATTCAGTATTATTCACTAGTAGGAAAAATATGAATGTTCTAAATAAATAAAAACAAATCACACAAAGTAAAATTTGAAATTTATATTTAAAAAATGAATTTTATTCTTTCATATAAAAATTATAAAAATATAATTTTTTTTAAAAAAATAGGTCTTCTATTAAAAGGTGTAAAAAGGACCTTATTAAAAAATACAACTTTAGGCTTAAATTTGGATTTATTATTATATTTATTATATCAAACTTATTGGATAACTTTAAAAATATTTGATTAAATATATAAAATATAAATATCAATAATATCTTACACTAATAGTGATTAATTTAATTTTTAAGAAAAAATTCCATTCTAGTCATGAAAATAGTATTCAAGAAAAAACATTCATTATATTCATTTTGTCTATATTTTTCATTAATAATAAATAGGTAACCAATAAATTAATAATATAAATTATTTTAACTGTAAGTTTCATAATTTAGATATTAATATTTATTCTCACCATTCAAATGGCTAGGTGATAACTATTATGTTAAATTAGTAATGTTGATAGTATATTGTTGTCCATTAAGACTCTGGCTTGTGTGCGATATATGTAACAAAAGGGACTCAAAAATTCATGAAACGAAATTTAAACACGGTGTGGTGTGTGATTCATTATAAACTATATATTTTATGCTATTAAATCAATTGAAAATTTTAAATGTATTTGAAAGAAGATATTTCATAAAATTTCAGGATGTTACAATCTAATTTTTTTCATTTATGAATATTTTAAGGTTATACAAAAGATTATTTTAAATGATCTATATACAGAACTTTTTGTGTAATTAATTATTCATAATTCATGGTATTTTAATTCTCATTTCAAATTATGTCACCCAAGTGTATTTTACATGAAAGATAAAAAGTGGTGAGAGGTTTCTATACTCAATTTCTATTCATTTGGATATACTTATACTTCATTGATTAGGTTAGGTCATGATAATTTTCTAAATAATATTTTATTTTTTTCATTCATTAATAACTAAATTTTTTTATATAATTTTTTTACAAAAAAATCATTTAATTTATTAATACTCAATTATATTATACGATATTTTTAAGTGTTATTCATCCTGAATTATATTCTCTTGGGGATATGTATTGTTATAAAAGTATCTTCTTTTATGAGGTGTATTTGCTGACCATTGATATGTTATATCGTGAATATATTTTTTTCCATGGAATTTAAATATTTATTTTAAGTAATTATTTTCATGTGGATTATGATTTAATATTTAACCCAAGTGGTAAGGTTTTATTTAACATCCTCATCATTATTTGTGATTATTTAAATTAAAGCCTCTATTAGGGGAAGTATTTGATATTCTTATCTTATCCCCAATATATTTGATTCTCCTATTGTTATTTCTTGAAAGTATCAGTTTTAATTTTATTTTCTACTTTTTGTGTACTTAAGATACCAAAATCATATTTTTAACTATAAACAAATTTATTTCTATACTCTATTAGCAATGTGTTTCCACCAAATCAATATTTTCTTTAAAATGATTTAAAAAAAATCATTATTTATTAAATAAATTTTTACCGATTTTAAATTTTAAAGAATTTTTCAGAATGGACCATCCAAAATTTTTTTTAAATGAGTTATATTCTGACTATCCCGACAATGTTGAGAATGAAATGTTTTTTATTATATGGAATAAATAAAATTTCATGTGATCATGATCGCTAAATGTTTTTAAGATTCCTTTAAAATTTACAATTTTCTTTTCGAAGAAACTATTTTTCCTAATATTCCAAAAATATTTAGTTTTAGAAGATATTTTCCAAATAGAAAAAATTATTTTCTCCAAAAATGTTTGTAATCGTCATTTTACTGTGTTTATATTCAAAAAAATATCAAAACCTAATTTTATTTAAGATCCAATAGGTATATTCTGTAATGCTTCCATCCTTATCCAGTATATGGATAATATATAGTCAATTTGACTAGGGAAAGTATTGACATTTTGGATTCCATTTTTTCCAATACAATTAGTTATTCAATTTTATTTAATGTTGATTGAGTTCTATTGTTTAATCATATTATAAATGCATCATATTTATTAATATATAGGTAGGTAATAAAATTAAATGACATTATGATGCATCGGTAGGTCCCACGGTACAAACTGGTTAACATGCCTTATTAAATGATTTTTTTCTATATAACAACTCATAGTTTAATCATTCATGGAATAGGTCCTCAATGATAACTTTTATTTATCTATAATTTTGAATTCCATAATTATGAAACAATTTATTATGTTCCTTGTGATTGTTTGAATAGTTATTATATCCATGTATAAATTTCAATCTCAAATGATTACTTATATGGCATTATTTGATCTTCATTATTCTTACAATAATTTTACACTACACTCAAGTTATTGACTAAGGAGAATGTTTTTTCAGTTATTTACCTTTATATTTTTATTATTCTTTACTTACTCAGGATATATTATACTACATGAAAACCCTTACTAATTATCTAATCTCATTCTTTATTTCTTTTCCTTTCCCCAGGATATGAATAAGGATATTGTGAAAAAAAATCAATGATATATGAATGTTTCTTATGTTATTTCATTTTGTTTCCAATATAATATAGGAATTAATTATGTACCTTGTTTTCCAAGAATAATAAAAAAATTCCTTCAGGATGTGATCATTTGTGTCTTCTACATATATAATAAATTAACCACCTTCTCTAGGATACTAGGTTCATGGTATTCTGAAACATCCTAAGCTGTATTCCACAAATATGATGCCCTGAGAAAGTTATCCCCAAGTTCTTAGGTGAACCTCCCTATATGAAAAAGGCTACTTACTAGCAGTGAGGTCATGGGGTGTGATAGTGGAGATACTATTCACTCAAATCATAGTAATGAAACAAATAATTTAATAAAGCATAATCAATAATAAAAATAATCATAGTGTAGAAGAAGTAAATAAAATGAAACAAGAGAATTCTATTATAATAATTGGAATGTTGTAAAGCTATAGATGTCTATGTGAACATAAATAGCCCTGATTTTAAAGATAATAAAATCACATATATTGGATTAACTAAAAAAATTGCATTGATCTACTTCTATCTCTGAGTCGAACCACATACCCATGCTCTCTGAAAGTACCATAGTCATCCTACTCAATTTATCTCAAGCGTCATAGAAAACTTTTTCTTATAACTAAGAGAACATATTCTCGGGTACCTCGAAGTAGTGGTGGACTAATCATGTTTTAGTTGTGGGAAATCATAGGTCATCATCAATGTTATCTTATACATATCTAATAATATAAAATATATGTATATGCAAGCTAATCAACAAGATAATATTAATTGAAATATATTGAAATCAATAATAAAAATAATAAATAAAATAAAATAAACCACAACTGATCCGTGGGTCCATGATCCCAATCGACCATACCTACTTTGACACAAGTTAGAATGTCTCTGAATAAGTTTTCATCTCATATATGTATATATATATATATATTTGTTTATGTGTGACTGTGTTTCTATGGGTATATGTAACTCGATTAATATATATACTAATATATATATATATATATATGAGAAAGACAACAAATAAGCTAAATAAAATCAAACTAAAGTCGATCCTTGGGTCAGTAATCCCAATTGAAAAATACCTTCATAGCCCAGCATTAAAAAGTCTCTAGGTATGTTATTCCACTTGGGCGATAAATGTTCTAAATTTGGGATCACCCGTACTTTCATAAAGTCACTATGATATATGAATTTGAATATTGACAAACAATCCTATAAATATTGAATTGTATCCAATATGGAATATGCTAGATATATCAAGTATTAGACCTATGAGGTCTAAAACCCTGGGCCATTGACTAAGGCACCCTCTTAGAGTCTTTGGAGGGAATCCATAGAAAACTTAGTATAATGTATAACTAAAAGTTCCGTAAACCAAGGCCATAGACCATGGTTTCCTCTTAGAGTACATGGAATGCATCCATATAAAAGTAGTGTAATATGGGCCTACATGGGCCAAGAACCCTGGTATAGTGTTCTTTGAATCCTCTTTGAGTACATGGATATCATCCAAAGAAAATATTGAAAATGGTTCAATACCTTCAAGAATTTTCATTTCCATACCAAAATTCCTATCATCTGTGTTATAGTGTGACATTGAAAATCCAACAAACAACGTTTCAGATTCTTTTAAGTGTTTCTAGGCATCCAAATAACATAAAAATCAAATGAAAGGTTGAGAATATGGGTCCCATGAATTACAACCGGGCATCACTAAGGCCCACAAAAAAAATACCAGGAACTATCTCTATATGTCATAACTACAAAAAAATTGTGAGAAACCATAAATAAAATGGTTATGGTGAATAAATGAAATAACCCACCACTGCTCTCACATCCTCTTAGACATGAATGTTCGGTATGGGTTCTAGGTGACACTCACTACCATACATACTCAAAACCATATAAATTAGTTCATGGTTTGTCAACTACCATGGGACCCAATGGCAACCCCTAGATCAATACCCCAAATATTTATCCAACTCTAGATCCTCTCAGTCTATCCATATGTAGATGTATCCCTCTTGGTCTCCTCTATGTGACTATGACGGTCTCTTTAGAACTATCTATACACCCAACTTATTTCTTGTCTACTTAATGTTCAACCAATTATGCCTATACAATGGCTGACATTCCTTGCCATGAATAGTCCAACTCTTGAGAGGTGTGGAGGCTACTTTGGGTCTCAAGGGGTAAGTCTCATACAATATAGTGAAAATCATGAGGCTAGCACAGATGGGTGTCTAGTTTCCCCAAGCATTCATCCACCACAATTACCCAATTAATTGATTAAAAAAGGAATGAAAAAAATTAACATGAGGTATCATCCTCATAAAAAATCCCAATAATACAGATAATACCATAAACATGCCTGAAAACAAAAATAGAATGTATTACAGGCTGCCTACATGTATGACACCTTCTATTCATTTTCCATAGGTTAGATGTAGCTTCCATGTAATGTTCTAGATTAATAGAGTCACGTTGTATCCTGTATTACAACAAAATATCCAAATAAATTAATTATAGCAATATAATGATTAATTAATTAAAAATCAGCAGTTTAATTTAAAGAAAAATTTTATTAAAAAAAGGAATAACGCTTAAAAGCTCATCGGATGATCCCATCATTGCAGAATGGAATCCTAGAACTTGATAATATCCTGTAAAAAAACATTTCAACCACAATCCAGTATAAGACATGATTAACAGAATTAAAAAAACCTTTCCATGATTGAAATTCATCTTAAAAGCTTTATAAATTCATCAAAGTGATGTAACTTGATAAAAATACATGTCGTGAAGTGAAGATGGCCTCTTAGGTTATCCTTTTCCTATTTATAGTGAAAACCTCGACATTGGTATCTATTTCCACTATAACCTAATAGAATCAGGACCAAAATCCATATCCAATGAAAGATGGGTTAGAGAAAGAAAAAAAGAACACAACCAAGGCTAAAACAGTCAAAATCATTCCTCATAGTTTTTAATGCACGTGATAGCATAATTCTGACAAAGAACAGGGAATAAGTCTAACAGAGGTAGGGAGGAAGATAGTAGCACACATGAGGCGATCTTGAGATAAAATTAGAAAATGTGGTATAATCATTCATGGTTTAGATGGAAAATTGGTAATATTTCCATATTTTGTGAGAATAATGGTTAATCCACTTGGTTTGGAAAACAAGTGGTGATATTATCCACATACACCTCTACCTTGAACGATTTTAGTGCTTGTTTAATCACACTGTGTGCAAACCGTGGACATATAAATAGTAAATTGAAGACCCCCTATATTGTTTCCTTTGTCCAACCTCATAGTTTCTCAAACCATACGCTTGTATAAAATAGACCTCAGGGATATGCAACATGGTTTCACTAACTATGAGCCATCCAAGCATCAAGAACTGCATATTTCCAAATAAATACCTAGAATTCACCCAATAATCCATTAATATACAGGTCCACATATCCAACAACATGATAGTTCCAAAAATCGTCCAATGAGTTGTCTCATCACCCCATGACCCTTATCTCATGATGATTAAAAGATGGTGACCAACCCCCCACTCCCCACCTTAGTAGTATCCTCATAGCCACACTAATAAAAATAGATCATGATCACCATAGAATATTCCTTGTCCAGAACATATCAAATAGTATTAACGTGAACCCACTCATCAAAAGCATTAATATAAATATATCCTCTAACTTGTTTCTTCTTCATGAGTAAAATTTCAATGGTTCATATAGAAATTAAAAATAAATTGAAGGTCACCACCATAAATTGTCCAATGGTGTACTACCCACTATATCTCTTACTTTTAAACCACTCCTCAAGCACACTTCCATGGATTCTTTCATCCAACCACAAAAGATACATAGGTTGTCTGACATGTATTTGATGCTCATTCAATGTACTCAGAATGATTTGAATACATTATCCATGATTTTATTTTTCTCTATGTACACTATGATTCCATTAATTGGAATGTATTTCCCCTCTTAACCATGCTCACATCTAAATGGGTTGCACATGCCTTATCTAACTCCTAACACCACATCTCCCAACAATCTGTGTCCAGGTCTAACCATATGTTAACTACCTCCCAACACACAATTTATTCTTTTTTATCCTCTACCAGGGGAGGATATTTCTTATTTAAGTCACAGCCACAGGGAAATTAGGCCCATATCATTTCTTTTAAACCATCGGTCATTATCTCACACCAGAACACTCGTCACTTTATGATTTAAATGGTACTATATGTGTCTGAAAAGTAACAAAATGTCTTATGTAGAGGGTGTACAATTCCATACCACCCAATCATAATTACTCGGAACATGTTCTCTGGGTGGATTATTTAATAAGTCCAATATAACCTTTCTACATGGAATTTCAGTCTTAACATGTCATGATCTCCATTAGAAAAATAATTTAAAATCATCCAGTTTACTTATTCCACATTTCATTCTAAAAGAACCTATCACATAGAATCATTATAGTAACGAGATTATACCAACACACTAACTAAGTTAATAATCATAGTATTTATTGTCTATTGGATTAGGCATCCGAACATTCGTTCCCATAGAATCTAGTCTCGATACACAATCACTGTAGGGGGATTCTCAAAAACAAAAGGCATAAAAATGCCTATATTTGAAAACCCTATAACCCCCATGAATTATTCTCTACATGAGAATTAAAAAAAGATAACTAACTAAAAGAAATACATAAACCTAGATAAGTTCCTCCCACATTATTCCATCAATCAAACCAAACATCTACCTATAGGTGTTTGAGTCACAACTAAGGGCCCCTAGGTCTCCCAAATAGCCTTATCGATCAAGTATCTTAATAGTGTAACTAGATATTTCCACCAATCCAAAATTTAGAACGTATATAATTTCAAATATCTAAGGGAATCATCTACAAACCAATCTCTAAATAAGACATCTAACGTGTCTATCAATTTTCAATCCAAAATTGGTCAAGAAAACATTGACCTATAAGGGTTAAAACTATATAGAATAGGCCCATGTGGTCCCTTATCCTCTCTTAACATCCTCATAAGGTAATTGGACAATGGATTATAATCATATGAATATAGAAAATATAAAAAACAAACACTCACCAAGAATACACATATGGTAATACCCCCTTGAAGTTGAGTTCACTATAAGAAATTATGTTTCTACTAGAATTATACAAATAAGCCCAACTAGATTTGATAAAAAAGGCACCATCTATCAAATAAAACATTTTTGGGTCAGAAATATGATCAAATCATTATCTCAATGATCTGTGTCACATCATAATCACATGGTTCAATTAAGTGGAATAGAATTCCAAGATATGTGGGAAACACCATATAGGTTCTAACTGACACTTTAAATAACTAAACCTAATCAAAAATCCCTAAAAGGGGTCCAACAAATAAAATTCATATTCCATATCAAACAACTAGGGTCAGTTTAGCTCTTATGCATAAGGATTGAGTCATCAGCCTCACTATCAAACGATTCATAGTAAATACACATAGCCTTCCATCAAAAGGAAATATTTATATACAATATTCAATATTTAGTATAATACACCCCAATAACCTATACATAAAATTAAAAAAATACACTTTAAACAATTAGCCTCTGTTGGCAATAAAATCACACACTATGAGGCCAATCACATGTGGATACAATGTGCCATGTATGGTGGATGAGACACCTCCTTCATTTTAGACCAAGATTCAAAATCAACTACTAGCCTCTTATAAGTAGGATATGATCCCAAAATCAATAATAAATCATAAACTCTAAATAACATGTTCATATCTCAAACAAAAATTCATATATAGTTGTTACATCATAGATCAGAATAGTAATCCCATATCCCTGGAAGCTAGGTCTTCTTATCAGAATGATTGTTATCAACACACTAGAATAATACCCATCACTGATTTTACTAAATTCTTAATAATATAGTCTACCATATTCAAAAAAGTAAAGATACACGAAATGAACACATCTAATAAATTTTTTAATGTATATGCATGTATTCCACTAATATGGTTCCCTGAATTTGTTTACCAGATGTCATTAGGAATGCCTCCCTGTACTCCAGAGGATTCCAATAAGCAGTGAGGGCATATAGTGCGATAGGGGGGAGATAATTACCTCATATCTAGGTATGAAAATATAAAAAATAATAACACATCATCCATAATATAAATAATCAGAGTGTTGAACCAGTAAATAAATTGAATCATGAGAATTTTATAATAATAAATTCAATTCATTAAATTCCCAAATAGACATGTAAAAATACCCGACATTGATCACCAATTGGGCCGATCACATATACCAAATTATATAAAAGAAACCACCACAAAATCAGAGGGCTCTATATATATCACCATGTCAAACCACATACCAATTTTTTGAGAAAATATCGAGTCCATATTCCTCAATAGATCTCAACCCACATCACAAATTTTTCCTATAACTGAGTAAGCATTATCTCGGGTACCACAGTGCAATGGTGACCCATGTAGGGTGTGAGCCCAAAATTCAGTAGGGTTCCAACAACACATTCTTAGACATAGATAGTAATATGATGTGTTTCTATATGTTATCTACTCTTCATGATAATAGTAATAAAATAAAATTAAAATAATAAATACAAACAAATACTTAAATAAAAAACCACAACTAATCTTTGGGTCCATGGTCAAGATCGAACATACCTTCTTCAGGCTAATCTAGAATGTCCCATAAAAAGATTCATCTCATATGTATATAAATCCATATATATATATATATATATGAGTACAAAAACATATAACATACATAAATTCAAACCATAGTCGATCCTTGGGTCTATAAACCCGATAAAAAAATATATGCTTCAGCCAATGCCAAAAAATTCTATGATCAAGCTATGTTACCATTGGGGAATCATGTCTATAGTGATCCAGTATTTTCATAAAAATAAATTACACTGTTTTTTATGAACATTCATTACACTACACAAACTTGTCCCAAAGGATTGTAAATTTATAGTTCATTTGGAAGCATGGAAACATAAGAAAATGGTTTATATGTGAACTACTTCATCTCCCAGTATGTTCTTCATAAATCGAATCCTTCTTATAAATATCATACATAATAAATTTCATAATAACCTAGGGAAATGAAACATAAGAGAGTGAATTCTTAGTGATTAGTGAAGGTAAAAAAAGGGGATATGTAGGCATTGCATGAATTTAATGGTATGAAAACATGAATATAACATTTGAAAACCATACCCTGAAAATAAATTCACATAATATTGAGAAATGGATTATTGATTGGTATGTAATAAGATATTAATCATTATGGAATCAAATAACATCATCCATGAGAGTATAAAATTTTCATAAAAACTAGATTTCTGTCATACGCACAAGAATGGAAAATCATTTCTAATGTAGTCAATTCCTACTAACATGGATATAATATTATAATGGGATCAATCCCCAAGCCATCATCATATTAAAGGTTCACTCCTGAGACCATCATATTGACACAAAGTCCTTTACTAAATAGGGTTTACTCCCTCTTCCAGTCATGTCTATCTCATGAGATATAAATCATTACCCAATGCATTTGAGGGGGATATAAGTCCAACCTATCACATATTGAAAATCATATGTGTGTTCTCCACAATATCATAAACCATTAATTATATCATAACCCATGAAATGAAATGGGTTTCATAAACATTTAATCATATCATAGCCGATAGAAAATATAATTTTTCCATAATCATTTCATCAATTCATAACCTAATAAAAGAAATAGATTTCATTAGCTTTTCCTCATGGTATAACCTGTGGAAGATAAATTGGATTCATGAACATCATGTTGTTATAATAACATACAATTAATGGAAAGAATATGAATCAAACCCTTGTATAATATTCCCACTAAGGAATAGGTAACATTAAAAGATAGCATATTATATGGAAAATAATTATTTAAGATCAGTTAAGATATTTCCTTATGAAAATATCGTTTCCAATTTGAAAAAAAATTAAAAATCAATATATTCTTCTATGATAAAGAGAATAGAATATTATAAAGGAATATTTAAATAATTTATCATTCATGAAGGAAGATAATTCTTTTCATGACATACTCATTAAAACAAATTTTCCTTTCTCATTTATAGTAAATTATAAACGGGCATTATTTTGAAAATAAAATTAACAATCCTTTCAAAAAAATTATAGAAAAGTCAAAATGGGTGAAAATTTATTCGATAAATGATTTTTATAATTTTTAAAAAATTAGAACAAGTTTAGAAAATGTGATTTTTGAGGAAAGATGATTTTTTGATCGAGGAGAGATATAAAGAAAATTTTTATTAAAAATATTATTTTTAACACTTGAGTAAATAAAGATAGGAAAATGAAGGTAAAAAATTATTCCAATGACATGACTGTATGAGAATAAAATTCATGAGTTTCTTTAGTGTTTGATGTTGAGATATTATCATCCAAAAAACAATTATAAACAATCCTGATAAACAATGAGATTCTAACCTAACATCTTTACCGCTTTAGGAAAATTGAATATTAAGACACATGGAATAATAACATTAAATTAAACATAAAATATAATGATAATAAATAAATTCATGATATTACATGTCAACATGTAATTTTATACACCTTATAAAATAGGATAGGTTCATAACATAACATATGTCTCAAGTAAAGAAAATTGAGAAAAAATATCTTATCTTAAGTCTAAAATTAAATTATACATGTTCAAAACACATGTAAAATAAATATAATTTTATTATTAATATATTAAAACCCATAATTATATATATCATAATATATAGTTTTTTTTGACTTTTTATTACGCATTTATTAACAATTCCATACTAATGTCATGTCTCGGTCAATAACTACTTTTCTTCTGGTATGTTTTGATTTTTTTAGTCCTATTTATTTTATCATGATTTAAAAATATCCAGAATTTTAATCAAGATATAAATATCATATATATATTAATTATAAATTTATTTAGAGTAATCCCTAATATTTAGATACTGAAAATGAAATACATCATTCATCCAGATGGTAGATCATACGTATGTGTCAGCGTTGTTTCCATTTTTAAGAAGGATTGAAAAAAGGAAAGGGAAATAATATATAACAATTAAATAATAGTTTTTATTTCATTCATAAAAAATTTGTACATTAAAAACTTCACTAATACCTTCCATTTAAAGCGTTAATGAATCACATCACTTTGTGAGGCGGCAGTCCACTGTACACATGAGTGTCATTATAATATTCCCACAAAATAGAAATTATGAAGGTATTTGTGATAAATTAACTAAATAATTATAATAATATCATGAATTTCATGTATAATCATTTTATCCATCATTATTTCTATTTATGGGAGGTGGTGGTGCAAAATAAATAACATCGGTTTGCAAAACGGTAGTACACCATACACACCATTGGTGATTTCGCATCCCGATTAATGGAAGAGGATACAATTTTAGGTAATTACCATTAAATAAAAAATATATTTATATTTAAAAAATTATTTTATTAAATTATTATGGTTTAATAATAATTTAATTATTTGGAGGAGGAAATAAAATAAAACTCATTGTTAGGGGTGTTACCTCTTCTTTGGAGAATATATTTTGGTGGCACAAAAAGGAATATTATGATGGATTTCAGAGAAAAACATAATGATTATAGGATGAAATTATGGAATTAATGAAGTTAACTATTCAGTTATTGGCTAAACAAATGGGTTCTGGATGTGTGAATAAAGGGGGAGAGGGGTATCCTTTCATAATAGATGTGAGTGGCACAATTTTAATCTTAGGAAATAAAAAAGTTATACCAATTTTTTCCTCAATATAAAGTAATAAAAAAAGGACAAAACTCGATAATATAAGATATAAGGTTGAAATATGGATAAAAATGGGTGTTGGAAAACTTTTAGGTCATTTTAGACCCATATATTTCTAGATTAACCCATCAAAATTTTAGTCCTTCGATTAGAGTATTAAATAATTATTCTAAATTTACTATTAAATATTGTAAAAAAATTAGTTTAACATAATTGATAATATTAATCATTATTATTACTAATATGGAATCCATTTTTCAATATTAAATTCATATAAATGGAAATTGTTAATTTAAAATTAAACCTTGAGACATGATGAGAAGTGGGTGTTCCAAACATAAAATGTTCAAATGATTAAAATGTTTTTATATCAAAATTCAATTTTAAAATGGTTCAAATAAACTAAATTTGATTAATTTATAAATATTGGAACTATTTTTACTTTTAATCCCATCTTAATATATAATGGAAACTTATAAATTCTTTAAAAAAATAAGTATTTTACTAAAAATCTGTATCATTTAATATTTAGTAAAAAATAAATCATTTCCTTAAAACAAAAAAAAATAACGCCTATATAATTTTTAAATGATGAAGTCATAAATGAATTATGTTTTATAAAAAAAATTTTAAAAAAAGTTTCTATAATTATTTTTTTTATTTTTCTCAAGAATAAATAAAAAAAATTATGAAAAATAGTATTTTTCATACATATAATTTCTATATTTAAAATTAATAATTTCCTCTAAATATATTTTATTAATAAAAAACATTATAATTAATATTTATAAATTAGTTATTATAATTCTTATATCAAATTTTAGTAGCTAGGAAATAAAATAATTAATTAATTAATAATATTTACAGTCTTTCATAGTTCGTTAAACTCAGTGTTACCTATAATCCATGATTTCAAAGAAAATTAATTTTTTTGAAAAATAAATAAATAAATAACAATTCATGAAAACTATGGGTTTTACATTATACCCCCCTTAAAATGAATTTATTACTTACAATTATTATATATGATAAAAAAATTGGGACATGTTTGTCACGCCATTTCCTCAGGTTCCTACATAGGTTCCTCAAACTGGTGGTTTTGCCACAAAACATTGACCAGTAGATTGGTCTTTTCTGTAGCACTATTTCTTTATGATAAGAATATCCAATGGTTTTTCCTTGTACGTTATAACATGATTCATTCATATGACCACTATGTTTATTTACATGTGAAAAAAATGTTATATATGTCCTCAAGGGATGAACGCGGAACACATCATGAACTTGAAATAGGATTGGTGGAACTGCCAAATGATAGGATCCAATCCCAATATGATAAAGATTTTAAACAGAAAATATACATAAGGCTTAATTTTCCATTATTTATAAATCTAATTACCTTCTTCCAGTGATAAATTATTAAAATCACAATGTCACTAGTGTAAAATTCTATATCGCTTCTTCGATTATCAACATTACCAATCTTCTGAGTATGAGCTACCTTATTGTGTTGTTGAACGGATCTAACCTAAATTTCCATTCCATCACGTATATTGGGTCCTAATATAATTCATTATACAAATTAATTCCCCTTAATTGTATCTATACACTTATTTCCATATGGGGATTAATAATATTTAATTGGAAAACTCAATTGAAAGTTATTGTGGTATGAAAATTCAACTAGAGGAAACTGTTGATCTCAACCACCATTGAAATCCATAGAAAAATATATAATCATATCCTTTAGGATTTTCATTATTCTATTACAATAACCATTTTTATAAGTATGATATAATGTTCTAAAACTTAAATCTACATCCATTTCCTGATGAAGACTTCACCATAAAATTGAGGTAAACCTCAGATCCGAATATGACATAATGAAATGTGGTAGACAATGCAAACATACAACATATTTAATGTATGTTTTATAAATATGATCAGAAGATAGTTATTTTATTATAGTGATGAATTATGATGAACTTATAAGTAGATCAACTATGATATATATAAAATAAATCCCTTTATATTTTTTGGGGATTCCGATGAAAAAATCCATGGTGATTTTTACATAGTTACATTTTATTATGGGAAACACATGTAACATCCCCTTAGACAACTATCTATATGCCTTATCTTTCTAACATACCAAGTACTAAGATACAAAAACTATCATATCTCTCTTCATTTCATACCACTACAAATTTACTTTCTACTCTCTCTACATCTATATACATCGGGGATGAATCGATAATGATTAACTATGACCTCCCTCCAACAAATTATTCTTTAAATATGATATAAATGTAATACATACAATGTTCTAGAACCCCATCATTCCTTTATCATTAAATTTAAACTTAGGAACAGTTTTTTACTTCATTTTGAATCTCTAAATCATCCTTATACACCTCCTTAATCTTTACTAGGATAGATAGTTGAACATTCAAATAAGAAAGATAACATTTGTCCCCTTCTTTCCAAATTTTATGATCCATCATTTTAAAAGCCAAAAATTTTAAATATTCTATTATCTTCATCACAGATGAGATTGCATGATCCTATTGACTCAAAGAATCATCCACCTTTTTCTCTTTCCTTAGGTGGTTATGTGTTGAATATCCATAATCTTTAATCGCAACTAACCATCTTCTCTGTCACATATTCAACTATAACTATATTAATATATACATTAATTTTTTTTGATCGCTATATATCTCAAAAATTTTCTCCATAAATATAATTATTCCATATCATTAATGAAAAAGTTTCCCTAGATTACTTCGAATCATTAGTTTGGTAATTTTTCTCAAGAACAATCAATTTTCATGTGTAATAATCAATAATGACTTCACTATTCATAATAATACATTCAAATCCCTTCTTATATGCATCACTAAATATTAAAAAACATTATCTATTGTCGATTAATGTATGCATTGTAACATCCCAAGTAGTAATAAATTAAGATATTTTCATATCTATTAATATTTATGAATTATATATTATGTTTACTTAAAATCTGACACTATGTACGATAGCGTACTCGACATGCAACAATGGGATTCTTTGAAATCTTATATTGCACACAAGACTGAGTTATACCAAGAAACTATATATTATTCGTATTATTATTTTAAATGGAAGTTAATTCCTTGAAACTGTATTGTAGGGAATTAATATAACTAACTATATTATGTTTACATGGGTTATTAAATGTTTTTACACTCCTCCAATAAATATTATCAACATAAAATAAGAATAAATCCAATTTTATGCAATCAATCTCAAATATTTTAAAAATTATTTTTACCACCTTTTGATGTAGAACCCATTTTAAATCTGGTTTTTGACACTTTTATAAGTTATATTAGAAAAAATTAAACACCTTTATTGAAAGAAAGGCATCAAAATTTAGTTTTGCTAAATATTTGGTATATTTCTGATAACTTTCATATTTTAGTGAATAGTAAAAAATACTGCATTTTAATACAAATTTTTTATTTTTTTGTTATTTATATTTTTATATTATCATTTTAATTCATTTTAAAGTGTATATATACTATGTTTTTGACATTTTGTTTAATTTTGGTCATTGGATTCAATTTCAAATGGAAATTAAATATAAAAACATTTCAAACTTTTGAACGTTTCACATTTAAAAAAACCTCCATTTTAGTTTCCTCAGCAGTATTAATTTTAAATAAAATTTTATCAATTATATTAATTGAATTACGTAAAATAGATTCCATATTTAGATTTAGAAATTATAAATTTGGTCATATGTTAAATTTTGTTTGGTATAAAAATTTTATCCCTGTAAAAAATTATTTACCATAGTAAAAGTAAAATTTTGACAACGGTTAAAGTTAAGAGTTAAAAGCTTTACATACCTAAAAACAACAATATTTATTTTTTATTTTATGTGGTTATTGTCCCTTAAAATTATATGAAACATTAATTATAATCCAATTCCGTGGAATTTAATGCCACCTCTATAGGGTTGGCTTTTAATATAAAATAATTTAAAAATTAATCACTTGAACACACCTCTCCTTTACTATAAATACATCTTATCCACCATCATATTTCCACACAAAAATCCTTTTACATCATAAAATTTATTCCCAGACCTCTCCCCCTCACTTTCCCCACGTTCAAGTACTTCATGTCTCGCCAAAATTCCTAATCCAAGGTCTGTAAGAGTCTTTTAAGGAGAGAATATTCAATAGGTAATTTTCTCCATGTACCTCTCTTAATTTATTTATTTTTCTAATTTATCCTCACCTCTTTCATCAATCAATGAATTATTACTAAATAATAATTTATATACAATATTTTTATGTTTATAACGGAATATGTCATATCCATATCTTTTTTCACCTCCTCTTATTCATATAAATGAAATATTTCTCTAAAATATATTAGTTAATCGCCTCTATGAATAATGTTTTTGTTCCATTTCATTTATGGCCTTCATTGATTGTCTTAAAACCATTATTCTGGAAAAAAAAATTAATATGTGTATTGTTACCTATTTTATATTATGGATATGTTATATAAACCATACCCTCATGCTTTCCAATTTTTTTTATATGATAACTTCACTTTAGGACGTGTGGACAACCACCTCCTCAAAATCATGTGATTCGTTCACACATCACATAGAATGTATTAATTATTATTTTAATAAAAAATATGATATAAATGTCATATAAATACTAATTTAATTATATTATATATGTATACATATTTACATATATTTCATTTAATTTCACTCTATCAATATGACCGGAAAAACGAAAATAGTGTCCATGTGTACGTACGACCGACTATCTCTATGAATGGTGTTTTTAGTTTTTCTTAAAATATTATTATAAATACTGATATAATTAATATATAAGATATTTATATCATGTTTTATATTCTGAGGATAATGGACTTAGGACCAGAAGGACTATTTACATCATACAAATTTCATTTTCAACTCAAGTACCGAATATCAACAAAACATCTGATATGAACAAAAATAATTATATAATTTTTATAACATAGTAATAAGTTATATAAAATAAATAATAAAATTTAAATATTTTCTTAGGAAATTAAAAATTGATATAAGTTTATTATTCAAGAATAGTAAGATTCTACATGAAGAGTCAGACTCACGGTAAGGAAATTTTTTAAACCAATTTCCATTATTTGTGTGAAACAAATAATTAATGATTTTTTCACTCAAATATCATGTGTAAAAATAATTTTTAATATCTTATTTTTTATTTTTATTTTTAATTAAACTCAATTTTTTTTAAAGGAATCTTTTTATATTGAGTGTTTGACTTTCTGTGCAAAATAACAAAAGGAATGTTTTTTAACGTAAACAGCGACAATGACATATTTTTTGTTGTAACTATTATATGGTATTTGAATTAATATCTAATAATTAATTATTTAAAAAGAAAAATAAATAAAATTTTCCCTTTTCATGTTTTTTTAAACTATTTTTGAGGAGGTAATGATTATATTAATATCTTATAATTATATCTTATGATTTCAATGTGGAAATTTTATTTTTCTATTATGAATGACTTATGGGTGTGCTTATATTTTGGTTCTAAATAATTATTTATGTATACAGGTGGTTCCATGATAAACCAATGGATGATGATCCTTTTATATCTCTCCAATTCATTTTCTAATGAGATGGAGTTAAACAATAAGTTTCTTCCTAAGATATTTAAGTAATATACTGTGATATGAATTCCAAATATTACCATCACGTTTACTCCCTATATAACTATGAAAGATAAAATGTAAGTATGATATTTATGCCACAATTTACCATAATGATTTATTATTTCTATGAGTTTTTTAGGAATCTTATGTTTTCATGAGGTATGTTAAATAAGTTATGTTTTATGGGTGAAAATGTTTGATTTCATGGGCTTATAGTATTCATGGACTAACATTTTTCTTTCCTTATTTTATATCCCTTACATAGAATTTTGTGTTCATGACAAGGTTTTAAAATGTTTTCACATGTATGAGGATGAGTAAGAGAAAAAAAATTCCAGAATATTATATAATGAGAATAAATATTTTTTTATTTTTAAAATGGTTTCCTTTGGTGGAAAAATGGATACTATTCTGGAATTATCCTACTATATTATTATGGGATGTAATGTATTATTTATGGCCTAATTATCTAAATCTATAAACCTTAAAAGATATGCAATGTGAATTGTCAACATAAATCAAGATTATGGAATGTTTAAAGCAAAGGGATTATATATTGTATTATAGGTTAGTTCAGTGGCTGCATATGAAGGAAAATTAACTTGACGGGAAGGTACACTCCAAATTTCATTTGAGATCTTAATAGTAAAAGCAATCATTTTTAATCATATTAAAACCAATGTATTGAATGGTGTTTTCGTCTTGTGAGTTTAAAAGTTAAAAAACTTGTTTGATGTGTGAAAAAGGTGGAAATATATTTTTCTAATGATTATATAGTCTTTGATAAATATTATAATAAGAGGTTGAGGTGGTACAGAAAAAGGAATAATTCATCCAAAATGTCTTATGGTAAAAAAATTAAGTCTAAAATTTGGGAAAACTGTGGTAAAAATCAAAATAGATAATCCATTTTGAATTGTGTTAAGTGCTACCGGTGTGGTAATATGGTACATAAGTCTCATAATTTCACTGAAAATGATAATGAATGTGGTAATACAAAATGTTATTTACATTTAGTAAAAAATTTTAATTACAATGAGATGGGTCAGTATGAAAATGGGTGTCCGGTGAAGAACTCGAATGGAGGGAAAAAATCAGAATATAAGTGTAACGGTGTGGAGAAATCCTTTTCAACTACTTTCAGCTGATGTGGGGCCATCAAATTAAGTGTCATTATGTGAATTTTTTTATTCAGATTATCTTAATGTGCTGTTTGATTCAAGTTCTATAAATTCATCCAATTCTAAGAAACTTTCTTGTAATTTGGAAATTGCACATCAAAAAATGAATCTTGGACATATGGTAAAAACACCTGGGGGGAATTTTGAGTCAAAAAATAAATTATAATAATCTTCTTATATTTTATTTGTGGAAAGAATTAACCTACAAACCTTGTATTATTTCCTCTATAATATTTTACTTTTATTTTTCGGTACGTATTGGATTTTTGTAAACCATGCTAAGATCGAATTTAGATCTAAAGAGGATTCTTTTTCATAAAGAATTTCTTTTTGTGTGCACTAATTAAACCTTGCCATCTATAAATTATTAGGAAGTTGATAATCTATTAATATATATAAATGAATGCTACTTTGAACATATAGTTGAATTATAAGGAATTGTTCATAGTATTGATGTGTAAGTGGTAAATGAGTATCATGATATTTTCTTGACGAGTTTGCTAGTATTATAACTGATTGATATGTATATTATGTAATTGAATTAGTTCGTGATACTAATTCCAATTACAAAACCACCTTATTGAATGACTCAAATTGAACAATTAGAGTTTAAGAATCAATTACAGGAGTTATCAGATAAATTTTTCCTTCGACTTAGCACATCACTATGAGATTCCACTATCTGGTTTGTGAAAAGGAAAGATAGTTCTATGAGATTTTTCATTGATTATAGAGCCTTTATTAACCTCATTATTACAAATAAGTACCCTTTTTCCATATCGAGTATTTTTTTGATCACCTCCATGGAGCACAATATTTTTCAAAGGCTGACTTGAGGTCGGGGTACCTTCAGTTGAAAGTAAAGGAAGTAGATATTCTGAAGACCATGTTTCACACTATATATGGCCATTATGAATCTATAGTTATTAAATTGGGGTTAAATAATTAACCTTCTCTATAAATGGATCATATAAATAGAATATTTTTTGAATTCTTAGATAAGTTTGTTGTTGTGTTAATTAATGACATTTTGATATATTCTAAATGTAAAGTAGAGCATGAAAGTCATCTAATGGTTATTTTTCAAAACATAAAATAAAAGAAACTATGTGGGAAATTCAGTATGTTTGAGTTTTCATTACAAGAAATTTCATTCCTTAGTCACATTGTATCTAAAGATAAAATAATTATTGGTCTTTCTAAAATAATAGTTGTTGAAAAAGACCAAGACCAACAAATGAAACTGAGATTCGTAGCATTCTTGGTTTAGTATGAAATTACCGGGTGTCAGTAGAAAATTATGCATGGTTATCTAGCCCACTGACTATGTAAACTTGGAAGGGTGTTCAGTTCATCTGGACAAAAGAATGTGATAAAAAAATTTAGGAATTGGAAAAAAAAAGATTGATTAATGCTCTAGTTTTTTCATAGCCTTCAAAAAATGGTGAATTTAATATCTAATGTGATGATTAATTGAAAATATTTGGTTGTGTATAAATGCTGAATGATCAGGTCATTACTTGTTCTTCATGTCTGTTGAAAAATCATGAGTTAAATTACCCTACTAATGATTTTGAATTAACTGTTTTTTTCCTTTAAAAATTTGGAGACATCATCTATATAGCGTAAAATGTGAAATATATACTAACCCAAGTAGTTTGAAGTATATATTCAATTAGAAATAATGGAACATGAGATGGATAATGTGGTTGAAACTAATCAATGATTAGGATTTCATGATTCCTTACCATCTAGGAAATGTAAATAACGTGGTTGATGCTTTGAGTCGGAAATTTATTGCTACATTAACCATGTTATATTTGGGTTGTGACCCTTTGACTACTCATTTAATAAACTATGGCATGGATTTTTTGTTGTTAGAAGTTCCTATATTTTGTTCTAGGTGTTAGTGATATCTTCTCTATCACATAGAATTAAGAAAGCAAAGAAGGAAGACAGTGTGTTGTAGAAAAAATTATAATTGGTTTAGAATGGTTAGTTACATGAATTTAACATTGATAATGATTTTTTAGCTTTGGAAATAGTTTATTCATGCCTTGTGATTTATTGTTGAAGAAAGGGTTATTATGAGAATCTCTTACTTCCCCATTTTCAGTTCATCCTGACAGTAAAAAGATGTATAGAGACTATCAAGTAAATTACTGGTGCCATGGAATAAAATAAGATATTTCTCACATTACTGTTAAGTATTTGAATTGTCCGTAGGTGAAAGAAAAATGAATGTTTATAAAATGGATGATTTAGCCATTTCAAGTACCATGGTTGAAAAGGAAATATATATCCATGAATTTTGTATTGGGATTACCAAATACTTCTCAAGATAACAATTTCATTTGGAATATTATTTATATATTAACAAAATCTGCTCATTTTAATCCTATTCGAGATACATTTTATCCATATGAACTTTCTCGACTTTATCATAAATAGATAGCTAAGTTACATGTAGTTCCACTCTCTATTTTATCAGAAATTGATCCCAACATCACTTATAACTTTTGTAATGGCCTTTAGATGTCATTGGGTACTGAATTAAATTTTATTATAGTTCTTCATACTCAATCAGCTAGAAAGATAGAGAGGAAAACTTAGACATTAGAGGATATTCTATGAGAATGTCTAATAGATTACTAGGTAAGATGGGATCGACATATTTATTTGAATGACTTTTCATAAAATAACAGTTTTCATACCATACATGTGGTACCATTTGATCCATTAAATGGAAATTAGTGTCAAAGTCTAGCTTTTTAGGATGAAGTATGTGAAGGAAGTTGATGGGACCATAATTGGTAAAATATATGGCTGAAAAAGTTTAGTGGATACAAAATTATATGAAGATAGCCCAGACCGGGCAGAAATTTTATGAGGATAACCAGAGGAAGGATATTTTATTTGAGGTAGTTGATCATGCCTTTATCAAAGTTACTACTTCAAAAGGTTTTATGTTTTTTTGTAAGAAAGGGAAGATGAGTATATAGTTTATTAGACTCTATAAAATACATGACAAAATTGGATCAGTTTCCAAAAAATTGGATTTACCTCATAGTTTATCTCCAGTACACAATTTTTTCCATGATTCAATGTTAATAAAGTATATGTCAGATTCATCTCATTTTTTGAGTCCATTGGTAGTTAAATTATAAGAGCATCTTTCTTATGAGGAACATCCAGTGTAGATTCTTGACCATTGAGAGAAGATATTGAAAAATAAATAGATTCATTAGGTAAAAGTATTGTGGGAAAAACATATGGTTTAAGAGGAAAAATGGGAATTTGAAAATCATGTGAAGGAGAAATACCCCCATTTAAATGATAAGTGGATAAAAATTGAAAGAACACAATTCCAAAAAGGGGAGAAGGATGTAACACCCCAGGTGTAAGACATTTTCATATCTATTAATATTTATTAATTATATATTATGATTACTTAAAATGGGATGATATATCAGATAGTGTACCAAACATGCACCCACAGGTTTCTCTAAAATATATTTTTTGCACACAAGACTGAGTTATAGAAAAAATTAGTACATTATTAGTATTATTAATTTTAATGGTAGTTAACACCAAGAAATTGTATAGTAAAGAAATAAAATAATTAACTATATTTTGTTTAAAATTTATATTAAATTTTTTTACACTTTTATAATAAATTTTATGGGCTTAAAATAAGAATAATCAAATTTTAGGCATAAAATCTCTAATATTTGTAAAATGTTGTTTTACCACATTTTGATGGAGAATCCATTTTAAATCTAGTTTATCATAATTTTATAATATTTATTTTACAAAATAAACTTATTATTTGGATTTTCTACGTAAAAATATATTTGGGATAATTTTTTGGTATTTTTCTGATATCTTTCATATTTTAGTGAATAGTGAAACATGCTGCATTTTAATTCAGAACCATTTTTTTAAATTATATATATGGTTATATTATCCATTTAATTGATTTAAAAACATATTTAAACTATTTATTTTATCATTTCATATAATTTGTGTCATTGGGACAATTTCAAATTAAATTAAATATAAACACTTTTCATACTTTTGAACATTTAACTTTTAAAAAAACGTTCTGTTTAGTTTTTTTCTACATAAATAATTTGAATTAAAATTTTCCCAATTCTATGAATTGAATAATATAAAATTAATTCCATATTTTGAATAAAATTTTTAAATTATGTTGTAATTTCTATTTAATTTTTTGGTATAAAAAATTTACTGTGGTAAAAAAAATTATGTACTGTAGTAAAAGTAAAATTTTGACAGGGGTTAATGTTAAGAGTTAAAAGATTAACATACCTAAAAACTACAACATTTAATGGTTATTTCATTTGTTTATAGACCCTTAATATAATATACAATGTAAATTACAATCCAATGTTTTGTAATTTAATTCCACCATTTTATGGATGGATTTTAATTTAAAATAATCAATAAATTAATCACTTGAACCCACTTCTCCCCTAGTATAAATACCACCTATCCACCAATATATTTCAAACCAAAATCCATTTATATCCTACAAACTCTACCCAAAACCCTCTTCCTCACTCTCCCCAAGTCCGAGTTCTACTTTTCTCACAAAAAGAACAAATATAAGGTTCTTAAAGGTCTTTCAAGGGAGTATATTCAAGAGGTAATTTTCTCAAAGTACATCTCTTATTTTATTTATTTTTATATTTAATCCACACATACTTCATCCATAAATGAATAATTACTCCATAATTACGTATATACTTTATTTTTATTTTTCTAATAGAATATATCATATTAATTTCATTTTTAACCTCCTCTTATTCAAATTAACGAAGTTGTTGTTCATGGTATGCTAGTTAATCGCCTCTATAAATAATTTTTTTCATCTGTTTTCTTTATCTCTTTAATGAATGGTCTTGAAACCATTATTCTGGTCAAATAATATTTTAATATGTTTCTTATAACATATTTCATATTCTCGACATGTTATATCAAACATACCTTCATTCTTTCCATGTTATTGTTATGTGATAACTTAGTTTGGGGACGTGTGGACTACCGCCTACTCAAAATGATGTTATTTGTTCACAAATCACATGGATTATATTAAGGATTTATTTAGTAAATATACATTATATAAATGAAATATTAAGAATAGTATAATTATATTATATATTTATATATATTTATATAAATTTAATTAAATTTCACTCGTTCAAAACGACAGGGGATACAAAAATAGCTTTCATGCGTACATACAGATTTCTTTCTCCCTGAACAATGTTTTTATTTTGTCTTAAAACATTATTAAAAATACTTATATAATGAATATATAATATATTTATATCATGTTTAATATTTTTTTAGTTAATGGACTTATGATCACATGGACTATTGGCATCATACCATGTTTATTTTCGACTCAAGTACGAATATCAACCAAAAAACTGATATGAACTTAAATAATTATTTAATTTTTATAAAATAGTAATAAGTGATATAAAAGAAATAATAAAATGTAAAAAATTTCTCAATCAAGTATAAATTAATATAATATTATTATTTAGTAATATAAAGCTTGTATGTGATGAGTCGTACTCACAGTAAAGGAATTTCTTAACCCAATTTCAATTCTTTGGGATAAACATCAACTTTATCATTATGTAGCTCAACTATTATGTGTGAGATGAATTTTCAATAACTTATATTATATATATAATTAATAACATTCAATATTTTTTAAGGAAATATTTTTATATGGATTTTTTTACTTCCCATAGAAAATGACAAAACGAATGTTTTCTTAACATATACGGCGACAATAACATCTTTGTCGTTGTAACTGTTATTTGATATTTGGATTACTATATAAGTATTAGTGTTTTTAAAAATAAAATATATAACATATTCCCTTTTCATGTATTTTGGTATTCATAATGGTTTGGAGAAGGTATTTATTATGTCATTATCTTGAAATGATATCTTATGATTGCAATGTGGAAATGTTATTTTTACATTATGCACGATACATGTTTTGTGATTATGTTTTGTTTCATGTGAATTTTTTATTTATATCTAAGGTTTTGTGATAAACCATGATCAGGTGATCCCATTAAATCACTCTAATTCATTGTTTAATTATATGGTGTTAAATGATAAGATTTATCCTAAGATATTTAGGGAATATACAGTGATGGGTATTGAAAATATATCCATGAAGGTTACTCCCAATGTAGCTATGAAATATAAAATATAAGTATGATATTGATTCTACATGTTAAAATTATGAATTATTATTTCTATGAGTATTTCAAGAATCTTAAGATTTCATGAGTTATGTTTAAGGTCTTATGTTTTACAGGTGAAAAGTGTGATTTCATGGGTTTAGAGTATTCAAGGACTAATATTTTTCATTATTTATTTGATATCCCTTACTAAGATTTTTTTTCTCATCCCAGGTTTTTTTTAAAAAAATCATAGGATATAAGGTTGAGTAACAGAAAGGAAGAATTCAAGAATATTTTTATCAAGAAAATAAATCATGTTTTATTTTTAAATGGGTTTACTTTGGTGGAAAAAATGGATAATATTTTGGTTGTATCTTCTTTTATGATTGTGGGATTGTATGTGTTAATGATTTCCAAATTCTATAAAAGAATAACCCTAAAAAGATCCTTAATATGAATTATTGACGTAAATCAAGATTATTAAATGTCTAAGGTTGTGGCCTTTTATGCATAGGTGAACTCACTTTTCAACTCTTCAATTAATTAAAAAATTCCTCACATTTTTCTAATGGAGTATAGTTCCATTATAAGTTAACATTGAGAGTGGAGTATATAGTTATGATAAATTATCCACAAACCATTTATAATATCCAGTAAAAAAAGAAAACTACAGATCTTAGTCATCATGGATTGTCTAATTCAACACACAGTAGCCTCTATCTTGGATTCATAAACAAATATATCTTCTCTTGAGATTATGTTACCCAAAAAATGAAGTCTTTTTCATCCGAAATTAACAAATTTTAAATTTTTTTCATTGAGGTTATCCTTCCTTAGAGTTGTTAGTACAATTCTTAAGGGGTCTTTATGCTCTTCCTGTAACGACCCAAACATTCATTAATGGAAATATCTATTGATCTAATTAAACATATCTTTATGTAAAATGTTTATATAAAATTTCAACCTCTTTGGTTTTATGTTATGAATTTTGACTGTTTCAAATATAGATGTTGAACAGTGATCACATGATTAGTATAAATATAGGGCTTTAACAAATGCAATTTATTTAGACAAATGAAGCGATGGACTCATCCAGTAGACGTGCCCCATACGAAGCCCATTTTTTGGAGCTTGGAAAGAAGATGGTTCCATTGGGCTTTGCTCTTGACCAAGCCCAAGCTCAGCTTTAAAATGTTAAGCTTGAGCAGAACCACCTACGAGAGAAGTGGAAGATGATAGAGATTACCACCTGAGCAATGTTATCCGAGACACCCCAAGAGTCGGCCACCATCGCACACCTTACCATCGGTCTTATGAGGGTGTTATAATTGGTTATGTAACAAGAAATTAGAAATGTGGTTATGTACATTATTTTTTTATATAATAATTAATATAGTTTCATTTTATTATTTTTACATTGTAAATAGTTTTTGAAGCAAAAATAGTATTTTTAGTTAATGTTCGACTAAGAAATATATATTAATGAATTAATGGAATTTTTAAATAAATAATATTTTAATAAAATATTACCGTTGTTATTAAATTAATTTTTATTAAATATAAATGATCGTATAATTTTATTAATGCAATTATAATTTTTATTAAGGTTTGAAAGCCATTTTTTTCAAAACCCATGAATTTTCAATAAATGTCGGTTTTTATTTTATAATTTGAATTTAACCTATTGAAAAAATTATGTAGATAAAATGAATATTATTTCTGCAATCAGGGCATCTAAATTATCCAACGGTGAATTTTTCATAATTTTCTGAGATAGTCAAATTCTTGCCTAAAAATTAAATATCGTATAAATATATAACGTGTTTTATGACATCATAATGACCTTATAGTGATATAATAAAATACTTTAAACATTACGTTCATCCAATATATGTTTTACCATTAAAATAATGTGATTTTGGGTTTGTTTGAATTATTTTACAAAGCATTAATGGACCCTTCAAGACATATTAAACATCTTGTCTTTTTAAATTGTTTTCTTGGGAGTGTGACTCACCTCCACATAAGCAATCCCAATATTTTAAGAAGTTAGAACTTTTTCCTTATAAATTTTTTTTACACATCCCTTTTCAAAAAACCATGGGCAAAAACCATGTGATGGATTTTGGTTTGGATTAGTTTAATGTGAGGTGCCCCAGACCTAAATAATAAAGAATTCCCTTACCTTTACTATATAAACCCACCCAAGCTCCCACTTCCTCTCACTCAAAGCCTTTGGAGTTCTTCCAAACTCATCCCTAATTTCTCTAGAATACTCAAAATGTTCCCCATGCTCCCTAGAAGTCTCTCTCAATCCTCTCTCAAGCCTTTGGAAGCACACTTCCAAGTAAGGGTTTTTTTCTTCCTTTCTCATTTTTTGTCCAATATTCATAAAACTGTTATGTCCTTTTAATTTCAATTATAAATGTTGGGGTATGGTTTAAAACCTCCCCCATACTTCCCTCTTTATGTTTGAATTATAGGATACCCCTTTCTCTCTCAATAAATTTCTCCCATGTTCACCAGTTACTATGTCGAATTTCCAAATGAAATTTCTCTCTCCTCTTTTAGATTCAATCAAGTCTTTTGTATCATGACTATAAATTACATTAAAATTTTTGGGACATGTATCTATATGACCCCCATAATTTCCATTTCATGTACATATAATGAGATAGCTGTTTCTCTATCATCAGATATTTTTATGAATTCTTACGTCACGCTGTTATGCTACCGAAATTGCACCGATTTTTCAAGTCAATGTCATTATGTAGTGAATACCATGTCCATTTCTCTATCAAGGTTATTCACCTTTATGCATATTTAGTTATTTACTATATTGTTTCATGTATTAATTGAAAATTCCTTTATCGTTAAATAAATTATTATGTTTTATTAATCCATGTTATATGATCCATGTGGCACACTTATGCATGAAATGAAATGTTTAAGAAGGGTGCACCCTTATAGCTCTCCAATGCATTGTGTAAAGTATAGTATCATGATACGTCATCTGAAATGGGTGTTTACTCATGCTAATTCAAGTGCAGTGAGGTTTTACTCAAGTTTCATGTGTAATGAGGATTCACTCATGCTCCATGTGCAATGAGCCTTGGCTCATGCTAATTCCAGGTTAAGTGTTGTTGCCACATATCCATGTTATGATTATCATGATTTATCATGCCTTTATGTGTATGTTTCTCTTGTCCTCTAATGATATGCCTATTTTATGACATGTATTGTATTCCTCATGTTACATCATATTAATTCCCTTACTGGGATTTATATATCACCCTTTTCCTATGCATGTCCTCAGGTTATCCAATGCAATACTAGGTACGAGGGAATATAGTGGTCATGTAAAATAACTTTTCAATAAAGATGTTTTATTTTATGTTTTAAGTTCTTATTTAACGATCCTAAGCCCCAAAGACACTAGACCTCTCAATATTCTATGTTGTATCAAGTGAAGTTTATGTAATAAATTATGTTTAATTAAGTAATAAAAATAAGGGTTGTCATAGTTAGTATCAGAGGAAATGATGAAGCAGAGTTACACAAATATGTTTCAGTGTGGGAAAAGAAAATTTCGAGGGAGAAATTTTTTTAAGGGGGAATGATTGTAATGACCCAGATATCCATTAATGGAAATAAATATTGATCTAATTAAATTTATCTTTATGTAAAATGTTTATATAAAATATCAACTTCTTTGGTTTTATTTTTATAATTGTATCGTTGGTAATATAGCCTTTGAACAGTGAGCATATGATTAGTATAAATATAGGTATTTTACAGATCCAATTTACTCGGAAAAAGGAATCGATTGCCTCATCCAGTAGACATGCCACATACAAAGCCCATTTGTCAGAGCTTGAAAAATTAGGTGGATTCATTGGTAATAACTCTTGTTCAAGCCCAAGCCGAGCTTTAAAATGGTATGCTCTAGCAGAACCGCCTACGAGAGAAGTGGAAGTTGATAGAGATTACCACCCGAGAAATGTTATCTGAGCCACCCAAAG
Organism: Viscum album; assembly: GCA_963277665.1. Taxonomy (NCBI): domain Eukaryota; kingdom Viridiplantae; phylum Streptophyta; class Magnoliopsida; order Santalales; family Viscaceae; genus Viscum; species Viscum album. The sequence goes on from OY728133.1 coordinate 1,912,059,092, forward strand.
AGTCGGTCACCATCGCACTCCTTACCCTTTGGTCTTATGAGGGTTTTATAAGGGGTTATGTAACAAGACACTAGAATTGTGGTTATGTACAATATTTTTGTATATAATAATGAATACACTATCATTTTAATATTGTTACCTTGTAAGTGGTTTTTAAAGCAAAAATAGTATTTTCAGTTAATGTTCGACTAAGAAATCTATTTTGATGAATTAATGGATTTTTGAACTAAATAATATTTTAATAAAATATTTTTATTGTTATTAAATTAATTTTATTAAATATAAATGATCATATAATTTTATGAATGAAATTGTAATTTTTATTAATGTTTGAAAGCCATTTTTGTCAAAACCCGTGAATTTTCGATAAATGTCGGGGTTTTTTAAAGTTAAAATTAATATATTTAGAAAATTATTCAGATAAAATGAGTATTATTTCTATAATCAGGACGTCGAAATTATCCAATGGTGAATTTTTCATAATTTTCTGAGACAGTCATATTTTTGGGTGAAAATTAAATATCGTTTAAATATATAATGTGTTTTATGACATCATAATGACCCAATAGTGATATAATAAAATACTATATACTATATTTTCAGACAATATATGTTTTACCATTTAAATAATGTTATTTTGGGTTTGTTTGAATTATTTTACAAAGCATTAATGGACCCTTCAAGAGTTATTAAACATCTTGCCTTTTTAAATTGTTTTCTTTGGGAGTGTGACTCACCTCCACTTAAGAAACCCCATTATTTTAAGATGATCACACTTTGTCCTTATAAAATATTTTTTTCCACTTCCCTTTTCCAAAAACCATCGGCAAAAACCATTGGTTGTTTTGTGGTTTGGATTAGTTTAATGTGAGGTGTCCCAAACCTAAATAATAAAGAATTCCCTCACCTTTCATATATAAACCCACCCAAGCACCCACTTCCTCCTCACTCAAAGCCTTTGAAGTTCGTCCAACCTCCAACCTTATCTCTCTATAATCCTCACAAGGTTCCCCAATCTCCCAAGAATCCTCTCTCAATCCTCTCTCAGGCCTTTGGAAGCACACTTCCAGGTAAGGGGTTTTTTCTTCCTTTCTCATTTTTTTCCAATATACTTTAAATTATTGAGCCATTTTAATTTCAATTATAAATGTTGGGTTATGGTTTATCACCTCTCCGATAATTCCTTATTTATGTTTGAAAAATTGGATACCCCTTTCTCTCCCATTAAATGCCTCCCATGTACACCTGTTATTATGCCGAAATTCCGAATGGAATTTCTCTCTCCTCTTTTACATTCATGCAATTATTTTATATCATGACTATAAATTACATTAAAATTGTTGGGATATTTATCTATATGACCTCATTATGGTCCATTTCATGTACTTATAATGAGACACCCCTTACTATCTCATCAACCATTTTTTTAATTCTTATGTCATGTCGTTACGCTGCCGAAATTGCACCGATTTTCCAAGACAACGTCCTTCCTTAGTGAATACCATGCCCATTTCTCTATCAAGGGTATTCACTTTTATTAACATTTAATTATTGGTTATAAAGTTTTATTTATGAATTACACATTCCTTTATTTTAGAATAAATGATTATTTTTTATGAAACCTTGTTATATGATCCATGGGGCACGCTTATGCCTGAAGTGAAATGTTTAAGAACGGTACACCCTTATAGAGCTCCAATGCATTTGGTAAAGTATAGTATCATGATATGTCATGTTAAATGGGTGTATAATCATTCTAATTCAATTGAAATGAGGTTTTACTCGTGCTTCATGTGCAATCGGGATTTAATCATGCTCAATGTGTAATGAGCCTTTGGTCATTCTAATTCCAAGTTAAGTGTTGTTGCCAAATTTCCATGTTGTAGTTATCATGCTTTATCATGCCTTTATGTTTTTTCATGTCTCATGATCTAGTGATATGCCCATTGTTTAACATGTTTTTTATTCCACATGTTACTCCATGTTTATTCCCTTACTGGGATTTATAGCTCAACCATTTCTAATGCATGTCCTCAGGTTGTCCCATGCAATTCTATGTATGAGGGAATTTAGTGGTAATGTAAAATAAGTTTTCAATAAAGATGTTTTATTTCATGTTTTATGTTTTTATTTAATCCTAAGACCCAAAGACACTAGACATCTCGATAATCTATTTTGTATCAATTTAAGTTTACGCTATAAACTATGTTTAATTGTTTAATAAAAAACAGTGTTGTCATAGTTGGTATCAGAGGAAATGACGAATCAGAGTTACCCAAATCTATTTCAGTGTGGGAAAAAAATTTCAAGGGTGAAATTCTTTTAAGGGGGGAAGATTGTAACGACCCCAAAATTCATTAAAAGAAAATCCCTCTTGACCTAATTAAATGTCTCTTTATGTAAAATGTTTATATAAAATATCAACTTCTTTGGTTTTATGTTAAGAATTGTGACCATTTCTAATATAGTTGTTAAATAGTGATCACATGATTAGTATAAATATAGGACTTTAACAAATCCAATTTACTCAGACAAAGGAAGCGATGGCCTCAACCTGTATACGTTCCCCATACGAATCCCATTTGTTGGAGTGTGGAAAGGATGTAGCGTCATTGGGCTTCGCTCTTGACCAAGCCCAAGCCGAGCTTGAATAAGTTAATGTCGAGCAGAGCCACCTATGAGAGAAGTGGAAGTTGATAGAGATTACCACCCGAGAAATGTTATATGAGCCACCCCAAGGGTAGGTCACCATCATAAACCTTACCCTTCAGTCTTATATGGGTGTTATAAGGGGTTATGTTACAAGACATTAGATCTATGTTTATGTACATTATTTCTTTATATAATAATGAATATAAATTCATGTTATTATCGTTACATTGTAAATGGTTTTTAAAGAACTAATAGTATTTTAAATTTATGTTTGACTTAGAAATATATTTTGATGAATTATTTTATTTTTTAATTAAATAATATTTTAACAACATATTATTATTTTTATTAAATTAATTTTTATTAAATAAAAATGATTGTATAATTTTAAGAATTCAATTGTAATTTTTATTAAGGTTTGAAAGACATTTTTGTCAAAACCCATAAATTTTTTATAAATGTCAGTTTATATTTTAAAAGTGAAAATTAACATATTTAGAAAATTAGTTGCATAAAATGAATATTATTTTTGGAATCAGGACATCAAAATTATCCAACGGTGAATTTTTCATAATTTTCTGAGACTGTCAAATTTTTGCGTAAAAATTAAATACCATTTAAATATATAATGTGTTTTATGAAATCATAATGACCCAATAGTGATGTAATAAAATACTATAAACTTTATGTTCATCCAATATATATTTTACCATTAAAATAATGTATTTTTGGGTTTTTTTGACTTTTTTTACAAAGCATTAATGGACCCTTCAAGAGTTATTAAACATCTTGTCTTTGTAAATTGTTTTCCTTGAGAGTGCGACTCACCTCCAAATAAGAAACCCCATTATTTTAAGAATTTTGGACTTTGGCCTTATAAAATATTTCTTTTTATTTCCCTTTTCCAAAAACTATGAGCCAAACCCATGGTCTTGTTTGTGGGTTGGATTAGTTTAATGTGAGGTGTCCCAAACCTAAATAATAAAGAATTCCCTCACCTTTCTTATATAAACCCAACCAATTTCCACTTCCTCCTCACTAAAAGCCTTTTTATTTCATCCAACCTCTTCCATCATCTATCTAGATTCCTAAAAAGGTTCCCCATGCTCCCATGAATCCTCTCTCTAGCCTCTCTCTAGCCATTGGAAGCACACTTCCAAGTAAGGGTTTTTTTCTTCTTTTCTCATTTTTGTCCAATATTCTTTAAATTGTTATGCCCTCTTATTTTCAATTATAAATTTTGGGGTATGATTTTTCATCTCCCCAATACTTCCCTCTTTTTATTTTAATGATGTGATAACACTTTCTATCTCATTAAATGCCTCCCATGTACACACGTTACTTTGCTGAAATTCCGAAAGGAATTTTTCTCCCCTCTTTTACATTTAAGAAATTATTTTGTATCATGACTCTAAATTAAATTAAAATTGTTTGTAAATGTATCTATAAGAGTCCTTTACTGTACATGTTATGTACATGTGATGAGACACCCCTTTATCTCTCATAAACTAATTTTATGAATTCTTTTGTCATGCTGTTACGCGGGAAAAATTGTACTGATTTTCCAAGCCAATGTCATTATGTAGTGAATACCATGCCCATTTCTTTATCAAGGGTATTCACCTTTATGAACATTTAAATATTGATTATAAAGTTTCATGTATGAATTACACATTCTTTTATCATGGAATAAATGATTATGTTTTATGAATCCATGTTATATGATCCATGTGGCACACTTATGAATGAAGTGAAATGTTTAAGAAGGGTGTGCCCTTATAGTGCTCCAATGCATTGGGTAAAGTATTGTATCATGATATGTCATGTGTAATGGGTGTTTAATCATTATAATTCAAGTTCAACAAGGTTTTACTCATTATTCATGAGCAATGAGGATTTACTCATTCTCCATGTGCAATGAGCCTTGGCTCATGCTAATTACATGTTAAGTGTTGTTGCCACATTTCCATGTTGTGATTATCATGATTTATAATGCCTTTATGTTTATGATTATCTTATGCTCTAATGATATGCCTATTCTCTAACATGTATTTTATTCCTCATGTTACTCCATGTTTATTCCCTTACGGGGCTTTAAAGCTCACCCTTTTCTTTTGTATGTCCTCAAGCTATCCCATGAAATGCTAAGTATGAGGGAATGTAGTGGTCATGTAAAGAATGTTTTCAATAAAGATGTTGTATTTCATGTTTTAAGTTGTTATGTAATGATCCTAAGCCCTAAAGACACTAGTCCTCTCAATATTCTATGTTGTATTAAGTGAAATTTATGTAATAAATTATGTTCAATTGTTTAATAAAAAGCAGGGCTGTCATACTTCCTTTCACATTTAATAGATAATAATTTCATATATAAAAGATATGATAAAATAATCAAGGTGACCTCTGGATACTCTATTGATTAAATCAATGAACATATCATGGGAAATAGAAATAATGAATGTAATCACTATATATTCACAGTGTCCATACCATGTACAAAATGTTATCTTGGGTATATCCTCCTTCTATACCCTCAATTGATGACATCCATAATGATGTTCAATCATGAAAAAGTATTGAAATCTTCATAGTTGAGAAAATATGTCATCAATAATGGGTATAAGATACTTATTCTTGATCATGATCTTGTTCATCTACTGATAATCAATGTTGAGTCACATCGATCCATATTTCATTCTAAAAAAACAGTTGGTCCCCACGGTGACATGTGTGTCCGAATAAATCCCTTGACAAGGTTATCTTGGAGTTTCTTTTTCATTTCCTTAAACATAATTGGATCCATTATATAGGGATTATTTGAAATTTGTTTGGAACTAGTTATGAGTTCAATTGATAAATCAAGTTCATGTTTTGGTGAAAGGCTAAGAAACTTTTCTATAAAGATATCAAAAAAATGATACAATAGGTGTATCATTGATGTTGAGTCTCTCCTGAACCATCTAAGATAAAATACCTATTTAATATCAATAAAAACCCATAAAACGGATGTGATTTCCAACATATGTTAATATTTATAATCTTACTTATATAAGATCATTGGTTATTTTGGAATATAATATATTACTTCCCTTCCACATCAGTTGATGCGGGATTTAGAAAACGAAAGACAATGCATGCCCAAGAAAATATCTTATTAAATTGGGGAAATAATGAAAAGCTTTTTAGGAAAATTATTATTAAGATCTTCAACTAGAGAAGAATCATAAACTTGAGATGTGATCATCATACCATTATGGGATTTCACTCCTAATTCTATATCTAACCATTATAGTGGAATCTAGATACCTTTATAAAAGACTTTAGATTTGATATAATACATAGATAAAGAATTAAATAATACATTATAGGTTCAAGAGTGGATCACATGTGTACCTTTAACCTCATCATTATTTCACCCATCCTTAGGAATAGTGATCACAAGAGAATTAACTTTATATGTTAGATTTTGAGGTTACTAAAATTGATCATATTCATTAACCTTCATATTTGGGAATAATCTCACCGATTCTTTAATTTAAATCAATAAAATGTGCATGCTGCATTCTATAAATATTTCTCTGTATTTTCATCATTATCTAACATTATCCCATTACTCCGACAATAAATTTATAGATGTCCTTCCAATACACATATAAAACATTTATTAGTCCCCTTAATACAATTTCGTCCATGTTTCTTCCAATACATTGATGATGAATGAGATCTCATATTCGTATCTCTATGGATTTTATATTTTTCTTTGAATTCAATTTTTCTCTTCTTTAAAAACCCTAAAATTTATATGTAACTCCAATATCATTTTTCACTATAACTATCTATTGAAAAGTATATTAAAATTAATTTAAGTCTCTTATGGCTAACACCCTTCATAGAATCGGTGTTAAGACACTATGGAATTGATCAAAATTACTTACAGGTAGGATAATAATACTAGAATCATACCTCGCAAGTCATGTAATTTTTTTTCTCATAGGTACTAATGGATTAATCATTATTTTACATTGGATTAAGGAACTCCTTCTCCACATTAATAAAAATTATAATATGATAGTTCTTATTGAAAAATAAGTTCAAGTACTTATACAATTCCATGAATTCAATTTCATCAGGTTCCCTTATATTCTTTGTGATAGTCCACCATTGAGATACTTCTCGTTCTAAATGATAGAAATCCAAAATAACTTTTCATGATTAAAAAATTTTAGAGTGGAAAATATATTTTTAGTGGTAATGATACATTTAAAAAAAATACCCAATATGTATTTCCATTGAATGAAAGTGGATGTTTCCTTAGGAAGGTCACACTAGAACATAGTTCAATCCTTTTCTCATTTATAAGTTCATCATGATTCATGGATCCAGAAAGTTTTGTGATCATAAAAATATGGTTTTTCATTCTAGTTCCAATAATTTTTATATTCTCAAGAGGATAATGATTTCATTTTCCATTTAAATCAACATTAAAATGGTTCGTTTCTGTTCAATCCATTGACTAAAACTAAAAAAGCATAGTGTAAGTAATAATAATTATATTGTGGAACAACATAATCATGAAAAATCTCTTATAGGATGTATAAATCATGAAATGTTATTTTTATTCTATAACGGATTTCGTTTATCCTAGGTCATTCATATTCATCACCTACTTAAATTCTTCATTATATTTCACAAATGGTTTTTTAATTTCCAAATAATATCCCCCAGGAGTGTCAAACCAGGTGTGTAGATAGGCTCGTTTTCATTCATTAGGAGATGATGGAGTCTAGATCAATGTTCAATTTTCATAGTTATTACCCCTAGGTACCCTTGTATTGAAGTCACAACTATTTGTAATGTCCAAGTAGGCATGTAATTTCTTGGAAACAACTCCCTCTATCCTTTACCAAATTTCCAGAACATTTTCATAAACATCCACTGAACCTTATACTTATCCTTAGATATGTCCTTATGGATCTCACTAAATTTGTATCATCCTAGTTTCCAAAGGTTAAGTAAACCTATCCTTAGATACAAACTATAGAGAAATAGTATTTTTATACATTGAAATTACATAATATTTGAATGACCATTCATTAAATTATATAAATACCCACTTTATAATCATAGATGTATAGTGGATTTAGAAACATGGAAACAAAAACAACTAGTTCATATCTGAACTAAGTCATCCCATATTATTTACTTTAATACAAGAACCTTTCTTAGACATATTTTACATAATAAATTTCTTTATAACCTGGGAAAATCATACATAAGAAAGGGTTAGAATAGATGATCATTACGGGTAAAAAATAGAGATATATAAATTTTACATTAACATAAGGATGATAATAAATTTTCAAAACCATACCATGAATATAAAAGTTCACAATCTTCAGTCATTGAATAATGATAGTAATTTCAAAATACATTGACCATAAAAGAATAAAATAACATTATCCATGAGTGAATAACATTGGTATAAGTAATAGAATTTTGGCATAAACATAAGAATATAAAATAATTTCCACGTTATTAAAGGATAACTACCAAGGATATAATAATGGAATGGATTCACTTCCTGAAGATCTATAGTAGACAAAGTTCACTCCCAAGACCATCATAGAAAACATTGTCCTTTACTGAACTAGGTTCTCTCCCAATATAATCCCATTAATCTCATGAGATATAAATCCATACCAAATGCATTAGAGGGATATATAGGTCGAACCCATCACATAATTAAAATATTCTGTCTGTATTCAAAAAGATCACAAAACATTCATCATTTCATAAAAGATGAAATGAAATGGGTTTTATAAAAATTTCATCAAATCATAATTTATGGAAAATAGATATATTTCATAATAATTTCATCATATATTATCCCATTAAAATAACAGGGTTTGATGATCATTTCCTTATGGTATAAGTTGTGGAATAGAAATAGGTTTCATAAACATCATGACATCATTAATATAAACCATTTGGAGAAAGAATAAGAATGTTATAATTTGATCAAATCCCTAGTAAGTTATATTAAACATCTATGGATGTCATCTTAGATGTAAATGATTTTTATAGATCATTTAAAATATTTCATAAGAAAAATATCCTTTCAACCTTTAAAAACACATTTTAAATCATAAAACATTTTCCAAATTATTTTATTTTAAAATATCCATGGAATATTATTAAGGTATATTAAAACCAATGATTAGTCATATTGGTGAAGAATTATTCTCAAGTCATACACATTAAAATAAATATTCCATTAAAATTTTTGGCAAAAGATAAATGAGTATTGTTTGGAAAAAAACATGAATATTCATTTAAAATAATATTGTATAGAAAGTCATACAATGATGAAAATATATTTAAAAATTAATGTTGAGAAATTTAAAAACATTTTTGAAAAAAACTTTTAAATTAATAGTGATTTGGGATAAAAATTATTTTTCAACAGAAGAGATGAATAAAGTTGTTTTTTCTAACATAAATTATTTTTAAACTCATGATTACAAAAAGAGAGTAAAATGATGGGAAAAATTATTCTCATTCCATAACTAGAGGATAATTATAGTAATGAGTTTTTTGGGTGATGGATCATAAAATGTTTCCCTCATAAACATATTCATAAATTATCCTGACAAATAACGGGATTGTAACATAAAATATTTGACAATTTAGTAACATTGAATTGCAACCTCATGAAGAAAAAACAATAAATGAAGCATACAATATCATTATAATAAAAAATTTAATTTAATTTCCTATAAATGGTAATATATTTAAACCTTATAAAATAATATAGGTTCATCATCTAACATACATCATAAATAAATAATATTGACATAAAAAACCACTACCTACATTATTAACTTCTATATTGAAAATTTAATCCTCAGATATAAAAAATATATTTTTATTATATAACTATTTTATAACCATATATATATATATATACATATATCAAACAATATATTATATTATTATGACCTTTTATTACATGCTTGTTAATAACTCCATGTTGAAGTCGCATTTCCGGAAATAACTAATAGTATTTCGTGTATGTTCAAATTTGTAATTTTTGGTCCTCTAACATTTATGATTGTTCAATAATCTAAAAAAATTATATTTGATATAAATATCATATATATTCATTATATGTGTTTTTATAGTAACCTATAAAATTTATAGAATTAAAATAAAATACACTGTTCATGGACTTGGTAGGTTATACGTACGCTTGAAATTTGTTTCCACTTTCTTAATGGATTGAAAGAAGAAAGGTAAAAAATATATTTAAATTAAAAAATAATTGGTATTTCATATTTATCACATATTTTCATTAAAATAATCCTAAATTATGACCATGTAAATAGAGAACAAATCACACCGATTCGTGAGACGGTAGTCTACCGTACACATAAGCAATGTTATTGTTTTCCCATGGAATGCATGTTATGAAGGTATATGTGATATAATCATTAAATAATTATATTAATATAATAAATAACATATATAAACATTTAATATATCATTATATACATCAATGAAACATGTTTATAGGAAATGAATAACATCGGTTCTTGATGTGGTAGTTAGCCGTACACACGAATGACGATTTCATATCCCTTTTGATGGAAGATGAGATGGTTGAAAGTCATTAACATAACATATAAACATCATAGTATATATAAGATACTGATTTTTTATATAACATGGTTTTATAATAGATGAATTAGGTTTAGTGTTAAATAAAATAAAATGCTCCTTTGGGATTGTTACCACTTCTTTGTACAATGTTTTTGGTTTACACTAAAAGTCTTCTATGGTTGGATTTATTACCAAAATAAGGATTTTTTAATTTGTGTAGGGAAGTGAGGAATTTATTTTGGAATCTATTTTCTAATACAATGGTTTTTAAATCATTAAAGAGTAGAGGAGACTGGTGACCTTTTATAAGAGAGGTGAGTAGGACACTAGTAATTGTTTGAAAAGAAAAAGGTGTACATGTGTTCTTCATTGGAAAAAAGATTCCGAAATAGTCCATTATCGATCCAAAACTATATAAGACATACAAATTACTATAAAATGTGTGTTGGAAAATTTTTTCCTAATTTTTGACACTTATCTATTTATCCTCAGAAATCATATATTTACCCTAACCCCAGTAAAAAAAATTTACTATTTGTACAATTCATTATTGTCAAAAAATAAGTTAAAATTATTAGAAAATACAAATTATTATGATTCTAAATATAGAATCCATTTTTCAAAAATCTATTCATAGAAGTGGAAAATGTTTATTTATAATTAAACCTGTATATGCGATGAGACAATGGTTTTCTAAAGAGATAATCATAAAATGTTTAAAAAATTATATCAAAATTCAATTTGAAAATGATTCAAAATAACTAAATTGGATTAATTAATATATAAATTAAATAATATAAATTTTAAAAAATTATTTTAAAAAACAACCTTAGAAATTCTCTAAACAAAAATGATATCTTTCAATAACACCATTATTTTCACTATTCACTAAAAAAATAATCTTTTCATAAAATCCCAAAATAAATCACAATCAATTAATCTTGACCTGCTGATTTCAAAAGCTGATGTTTATTTTACCAGGTTCATTTTATAAGTGTCAAAAACTATTTTCATTATTGTTCACAAAGGGGAAAAGTTTTTTTTAGAAAATATTATTTTTGAATCATATATTGACTTAATTGAAAAATAATATTTTTTTGTAAATATGTTTTATTTGTATTAAACCGCTATACTTTATTTTTATAAATTAATTATTAATATTCACATTTATATCTTTTTCAATCACTTACTAATGGTATTACTTAAATAATAATATAAATAATTTTTCTTGATTCATTAAAACTCAGTGTAATGTGTTATGAATGCTATCAATGAAATTAAATTTATTCAAAAAAATAATTAATAATTCATAAAAACATGGGGTTTTTCAATTTCCAAGATCTAGGACCACCCGCACTAAAGTTTGATCATTATAATAAATTATGTTGTGCATATATATAGAATCATATAAATATATAACTATATACACTACAACCTATGTCAGATATATCATTAATCAGAACTATGAGGGCCTGGAATTCGGTCCATTGAACATGGAAAGTTCTTCAAGTCTAAGGAGTGTATCCATAAAAAAACAAGGTATACTTTAAAACCATGAAGGTAAGGCCCCCAAGATATAGACTAAGGTTACCTATTAGATTCCATGGAGTACATCCATATAAAATAGTGTAATATGGGCCTACATGTTTTGGGAACCAAGATCTAGTGGTCATGGAATCCTCTTTGAGTCCACAGATCTCATCCATATAAAACCAGATAAATGTTTCCATACTATTAGTAATTTTCAGTTCCATACAAGAATGCCCAGCAAGAGTTCCATAATATGATATCAAAAATAAAACATGACTAAAAGCCATATTCAAGGAATTATATATATGAATCCAAATAAAATAATAATAAAATAAAAAGTTTAGATGATAGATCCTATGTGTGACGTACCTGGCCCGGATTCCACTTAGGAGGTTCCCTGAGCCTAGTGGTCCAAATTGCCTCATGCACATCCCCGAAAATGCAAGATTATGCTAACTAGTAGAGATGTCCTCGGGTGTATTTTTGAAGAGAATATTCACTCATTTCCATAGTGAAACAAAATGTATAACATATAAGATACAACTGGAGATAAATATAGGAATAAATATAAGTAATTAGAATGCACAACAAAATGAGACAAATAAATAATAACTAAAATTTCTGAAGTAACATATAGTATCTAATGATGATATATGTCATGATACAAGAAAGGTTGAAAACATGGATAAAATGTAGCAAGAATACAAGAAAAATCCAATGTAGAAAAAAGGAAATACATAAACTATCTCAAGAATCTTGAGCTATAGATCAGTCATCTACTACCAGCTCCATCCTAGGACATCAAGCAATCAAGTGTCTGAATTATTACGCTTTCCTTTTTCAACACCTACATACATGTAGCTTCCCTGAGTACCAAATGACACCTAGAGAGGGTGTGAGATAATTATTAGTGGGCCATTATCAATGGTGTTTGTAATATATGGCATGTGTAATTGGAATGTAACTGTGTATAGTTATGCATACATAAACTAAAGCAGTACAATGTAAATAAATACCCATGTACTTACTCCATCCCTTGGCTAGTGTATTAACATGTAACTGTATCATTAATTAACTAAATTTTAGTTTATATAAATGATTCACATGAGGCATATCCATCACAAAAATCACCTCATTATATTATAAATGTTGACGGTTCCAAGATTAAATATAGAAACAATAATTGAAAATTAATTTGAAGTCATTCCATGGTATTCACCAAGTCAACCTAGACCTTAGGGGCTGCTAACTCAGTAGAAACTAAGTCTAGATATGGGGTAAGAGTGTAATCCATGGATCGTCATACAAGGAATTCCACAATAATGTTTCTAACTAACTTTGAGGAATACATCCATGGTAAAATGGTAGATAAGCAGTTATCAGACCCAAGGATATAACCAATGCACCTCATTCACAATAAATCTAAGGAGTGTGCATGAGGCATCCTGTAATAATATTGAAGGGATCCTACGATGTCAAAACGGGAATCTAATGGAAAACAAGGATCGCTTTGCTGGGTAGGTCTCACCCAAGGAAATTGGCATACTAAAATTGGAATGAAATCCTCGAGTACCCAAAGCATTCCCTCGAGAATCTAAGAGCAAACATAATTCAAATATTCCAATCATGATTTCATGGTCCAAGTGCATAAATATGATCCTTAATTTTAATTCAATCCAATATATTTGGTCATATGATAATTATACCATTAACAAATTCACATGGTTCATGCCTTGGCTTTCATTAGTTTAATTTGCCTAAGTATCATGATACCGTTTAATTAAAACCATTTAAGTCAAGTTTCACTAATAAGGTTCACTCTACATCCTTACATAAATATGGACACTTGTTCTATGGACGTGCAACCAAACATTAATCTACCTTTAATAAGGCAAAATCATATACTTAATTATGCTTTCAATAATATCATTTGACCCAATAACATACAGTTAATTACTAACCATAGGTGTGTCAAGTGGAAGTGACATGGTACAGGCAATTCAAAATTTCATGATTAATTAGGAAATTAATATAATGAATATTACATTAGTGTGTTAATGCTCGAGGACACCCAGATGATTGCTTAAAAGTGTCAAAACGCTAAAAACCCAATTATGGTATATCACCGAAAATGAGGTGTTGGTATTTGTGGATAAAACCACCAAAAACCATTCAAATTTATATCAAAAGAATAATCTTATGTTTATAATGACTATAAAAAAGTCATATTAATTCAATAAATAGCAGCTGATGAAATCAGTGATCCCCACATGACAATTATAAAATCAACAAGCATGAGGGGTTAGTTATAGACCACCCACATTGTATTCGTACAACTCTCCTTGTCCAATATAGGCCTTTAATTCAGATTGAATATGATTAAATCAAAAAAATGGTTGTAAAATCCTAAACCTCTAAAACTAATTTGAGAGCCAGAGAAACAAATAATGGATTAATAAGGCTCAATTACTTACCGTTGTGCATCCAATGTGAAAAACAGAAGCTTGATCGGATCTCAGATGAAGGATATCATTAAATCCACAGATTATGACTTCAAAGAGCTCCAAAATTGGAGAAATTTAGGTTCATCCTGATGTAATTTGTATTTGGGAAGAAGGGTTAAGTTAATTAGATAATTAAGGGTAAAATGGTAAAATCACCCAAAAATTAGCTTGTACATGATTTGGTCACATAGTTTTCCAAATCATGCACCAACCATGCATGAGTACCTGGAAAAGATGGATTACTCATATGGTTAGGTTGTATGGTTTGAGAAACCATGTGCCAACCATGCCATATGTATCTTCTGAAAAATTCAAAACATTTGCAAGATTTAGTCTAACCATGTTCTTGCTGCATGGTTTACTGTAACTGTGAGACAGGGTCACATTTTCCAAAATGTTGGGTTCTAGGCTCCGACCAAGCACCAGACACCCCAGAGAACTTTCTGAACTCATTAGGCATCCGAAAAATGTCCATAATAAAGTGTTAGACTGAAATTTAAAGGATCGATAACTTTTCAAAAACCAGGTTCTTACAGCCATCCCACCTTAAAGGAACATGTCCCCGAGTTCACCTTCCGAGGGTGGTGAAATGCTGTTTGTGAATAAATTTGTCCACTCAAAATGTTCATCAGCCTCCTGATACCATGTCTCATCCTGTACGCAGTTGTGCGTCCATAGCACCCATACTATAGGGACAAACCAAACTAATTGATCCTCCATGCTCCTGTTGATGATGCGTATAGGATACTCCTCAAAAGAAGGTTTAGCATTAAGGTAGACTTCATCAAGATCAAAAGTATGAAATGGGTCCCCATGGTAATGGGGAAGCTGTGAAACATGAAATACTTTATGCATAGCATGGTATATCTGAGGTAGTGACCACTGATAGGTTACCATCCTAACATATTCCAATATCTCAAATGGAATTACATAATGAGGTTACAACATCCCTTTCCTCTTTAACTGTATATTCTCTATCATGGTTGATACCTATAGGAAAACCTCCTCCTCATAATTGAACTCTAGAGGTCATCAATGGTGATCAGTATAACATTTCTATTTAGAGTTACTATTATTCATAAGCTACATTGTAAAATCCTAGGTAAATAAAAATATGACTTTTTCATATTTATTAATTTTTGAATTAAATATTAATTTTACTTTAAAAGGGTTTTTTATGTTCGATAGCGTACTCGATACACAACAATGTTTTTCTTTGATATCTTACGTTGCACACTAATAATATATTATTATTTTAAACGGTAGTTAACTCCTATCCATTGTATTGGCAGGAATGAACAAAACAAACTATAATATGATTTTACATGTTTTTTAAATGTATTTTCATTTATCCAATAAAAGTTAGAGGCTTAAAATGTGAATGAATCTAACTTTAATCATAATTTACATTAAAAGGCCGATTTATTGCCTTTTAATGGAGAACCCTTCATTAAATATAGTTTTTTTCACTTTAATAAATTCTATATGACAAAATAAAATCCTTCTTTAGAATGGGGACATCAAAATTTACTTTGTGTAATTTTTTGGAATTTTTCCGATAATGTTCATTTTTTTATTAATAGTGAAAAATATTGCATTTTAAATCAAAAGTGCCTTTTAATATAATTTATTTATATTGTTAGATTAACTTTTTAATAATTTTTAAAGTGAAATTAAAATATATTTTTACCATTTAATCCAATGTTGGTCATTGGAATTAATTTCACTTTAAATTTAGACATAAACAAGTGTCAATCTTTTTATAGTTATTGTTTCTTAAAAACACGCTATTTGTTTTGATAACGGGAATTAATTTAAAAATTAATTATTGCCACTTCTATGTTTTATAATTTGGAAAAATAGACATCATTTTTTAATTCGGAATATCAAATATAGCTTATGCTGAATTTTTGGTATTTTTCTGAAAAACATCAATTTTTGATGAATAGTGAAACCACTTAGTGGTAGTCAAAAAAACTAAAATTTTCATTTAAATGAAATTTTACCACTTATGTGAATTAAATTTAAAAAATATTACATAGATGGTTGTTATCAAGAAGTAAAATGTGGTTCATTAAGATGAAAATGTTTTTTTGTGAATAGTAACTTTTGACTTTTATTTACAATTGTTAAAGGTAAATAGGGTAATTCAATGTTAAAAGAATATTATAATAATTTAAAATTACCTTAACACTGGTCCGAACCTTATTCGTTCAGTCATTAACGACCATGGGAATCTTTGGGTCGATTTGTGGACCCCATTTAGCCACATGGGAGTGATAATGACAATTTATATTAATTAATATATTGTAAAGACAAAATTGACATTAATAAAAATATTTTAGTAATTAATTTTTATATGGTGTTATATAAGTCATATTTTTGAGTTTAAATATTAATTGGAAAGCTAAAACGATTTCCTACATCATGGTATTTATTTTATAATTTTTAGGCATCAAATAAATAAAATTATATATGACACAATAATGATGCAGTATTTAACTCATTAATAAATGATTTAAATAAATAAGACTATAATGATTAACATATTATCCAAAACATGTCCAATTCTGATTGGATGATTTTATTTCAATCATGAGTCATCTTATATTTATATTTAATTATTTTTGGACCTATCGAAACAAAATATCATTATATAATAAAATAATATTTTCACACATTGCTAAAGAGCCCCTCATCTCCCTTATAAAAGGAGACCATTTCAATCCAACTCCTCACACCTCTCAAGCCATTTGTCTCATCCAAACTATGCCCAATTAAGCACCCTAAACCCCTCTCCTACCCTTATAAGCCTTACCTTAGGCATAAGGAACTTCAAGAAGTCCTTTGGTTCAAACCAAAGGGAGTTACCCAAATTAAAGGTAACGGTTTCCCTTAAATAGTTTTCTTTTATTTTACGTCTCCAACCCCTAAACTATTTTTATTCCTTTCTTTTTTAAGAACACCAGTATCCTAAATATAATAGGATTTTGTTATTAGAAGGATTCACACTACACTTACACACACCTCCATCTAATGGATTAAGAACATAATGATTCTGTGGATGGAAAACTAACGCCTCACGAAACGATGATTATTCAAATATCTCCAACCGCCTCTCTTTTTTTTAAAAGACTTATTTTTGTTATGTCTATTAACATATATCTTATTATTTTGGGATATGTTATTTTATATACTTATTGATGTAAAATTTATGTCCAAGTGATTAGATTCCCTTTTTATATCGTCAACTCAATTTTTTAATTTTAAAGAGACGTCGTTAGGATGTCGAATTTTTACAAGGTAACTTCTTAACCCAATTTCAATTCTTTGGATTAAACTTGTACTTATTGAATATGTCGTCCAAAAAATATTTTTGAATGTCCTCTGATTGTTTTAAACTTAATATCCACTTATATTTGGTGTATTTATATTGGTCACACATAATTATGTGATTGATTTATCCTTAATTTATGGACACCATCTTTATAAGGGATTTCATCTCAATTTACATTTCCATTGAGACTTCATTGTTGTTATGCACCAATTCACTCTTATATTGAGCATATAATTTACTTTGACATATTATATCATAAATCCCTTTATTATAATTATATTATAATGTTCTTATTAAATTTTATTCCTCAATTATTTGTATTCAAGTGTCTCTATTTTTGTTAAAAAACTCTTTATCTAAAATATCCTTTTAGATGATTTAATGATTTATTCTTTGAAATATTTCTCATTAATGTACATGTTTTCAAACTGGGTTTTATGATTTATTTATATTGACATTAATTCTTTCCAATTATAATCCATTTAAAAGCTTCAAAGTGGTATGGGACACTTTGATTCAAAAATATTTTATAATGGTTTTGAAAATGATTTGTTAAAACATTGTTTATTTCAATATCTTGATTTGATATATTGGAATGTGGAAATGTTATATTCACTTTATATATGTGTTATATGTTATGATTATGTTATGGATATTCGGCATTGTTTACGTATATGGGTGGTTCCATGATAAACCTAGGGCGGGTGAGCCCGAGATAGCTCTCCAATGCATTGGGTAACGTGATGGAGGTGAACGTGATGTTTCTCCTAAGAGATTTAGGGAATATACCATGATGGGTATTCCAAGTGTAACTCCATATGTAGCTGTGATAGCTACAATGTATGTTTGATATGGATTCCATAAGTAACCTTTATGATTTATGATTTTTGTGTGTTATTCATAAATCTTATGATTTCATAAGGTATGATTTAAAAGTATGGTTTTATTGATTTGTATTTTTTGATGAGATAATATTTTCCTTCCTTGTTTTATAACCCTTACTGAGCTTTTTATGCTCATCCCTAGTTTTTGAAATGTTTTCCACAGGACTTACATATGAATAGGGTCAAGGATGGGATCAAGGAAAAGTCATGCTATCTTAAACATGGAAGTAGACATGTTTCGTTTTAAGAGTTTTTTATTTTATGAAAAAAATTGATATTGAGTAGTAGTGCCTAACTGTAATATTCAAGTTGTAATGTAATATTTATGGCCTAATTCTCTAAAACTATAAACCTGAAAAGATCCTCAATGTCAATTATTCATTTAATTCAATATTATGTAATGTTTAAGGCCGAGTCCTTATAGTTGGTATCAAAGGTCGGTTTAGATAACTTTAGAGGTTATGGAATTCTTTAAGTATAAGTGAGATTACCATAATGGTTAGGATTTCAGAAAGAGTCGTAGTCTTTTTTTGAGATAAAGTTAATGAGTTTAAGATAACATAAATAAGTATATCTTAGTATTTACCCTCTATATAAGATATTATATGATAATTTTACGGATATACTCACAATGACCTTTTTGGTTTTAGTAAATCGTTGGATCAAGCAGGAACCAAAGTAATAGTGGATATGAAGCAAACTGTGACAGTATTCTGAATGAGAAACTGAAAGATATAGGAGCTGCAATGAGAACACTTGTGGTTATTATCAACCAACTATCTGGAGTCATGATTGACCACCAAAACCTTAGTGATCTTTATAAGCCATCATATATGCGAGAAACAAATCCCTATGGAAGTTCAGGTAATAATCATTAAGGTAAGTGTGTTCAGAAACCTATGTCTAAAAGATGTGGAAATAAACACCAAAGAAAATGATTCAAAGGGACAGAAAGATGCTATATATTTGGAGATGAAGGTCATAGAGCAAGAACCATCCATGGAAAAAGGAGTCATCTAGTTGACTCTAGGAAAGGGAAAGAAGTCTTTTACGAGGGATCAATTGAATGTTTTTAAATGTGGTGTGCATGGTCATTATGAAAACACATGTCCTACAAAGAAGTTTCGGGAATGGGATCACTTGGATCGTACAAATATTTGTTTACCAACACCTAATTCCATTCCGATTAAGGATGAAGAAACTGACCATGATCAATGAAAGGTATGGATTAATTCTTAACATATGTTTTGATATTATTGAATCTTAGGATATGATTCATGATTTTTGTATGTAAGAAAGAAGTATATCAGAATAAGTTAGTAAAGAATGGCTTAGGGATAATGAAGAATGTTTAATGAGTAAGAGGTCAACCTATAAGGGATTCAATAGTTATGGTAGATTTTAGGATGGTGAAATGCTTATAAGTATTAAGGCTCTTTTGATGATGGGATTACATTAGAATACTTTTTATAGTATGTGTATCCCTGAAGTTTGATATATGAATATTTTATTCAAGGAATAATTATCTTTTATTTTGTGTTTATAGTTATGAAGACCATTTGGGTTTATATGATCCTTAAATTTCTGGAAATTATCAGTTAATACATTTTAGGATGTAAAACAAAAGTTATAGAATATCATTTGTGGTTAAAATATGATATGGTTATTTTTTATGAATGTATCTATTTTTGGGAATGTTATAAAATTATGTAGTTTTTGAAAGGGGACAACACGCAAACCTTGTGACTACCCGTCGCGTCGGACAAAGCTGTGGGAATCAAACCCACAACCAAAGTGTGACTAGTATTTATCACCTACCACTAGACTTCGTGAAGTCCCTGGTTAGAATGACTAATTCTTTTTAGTTAGATGATCTTATGAAATCAGAAATAAGTTGATTTTGGTTTATCTATTGAAATGATTAACCTATCTTGGAGGATATGTGATTAGGTTAATTACTTTTCAGTATGAGACATTAAGCGTAACTGATGTTATTTGGAGATAAATGTTAAGATTTTCCTTGGAAGAATATGTGATTAAGTCCTTTATAGATTTGGGTTTCAATCTTAGTTTATATTACTTTGAATAATTTTAAGGGTAACTGTTTCTTCAATGGTCTTTTTTGAACCTTGGGTTCTTTTTCTTGAATTTTTAAGATTAAGAGTATTATTTCTTTTTATAAAGGATTATCCTTTTGGTGAATAAATGATCTTATACTAAAGGTTTTGGTTTTAGTTAATATATAAAGACATGGGAAATATATAGTTCATCTTTTGTGGATTATGTGATTCTCTCGAAGTTGATTATAGCGCTCTTAATGTGAAAAAAAGTCATCCTGAATTTTCATCGTTTGGAGAAAATATGAGTTTGTGTTAGAAATATAGTAAAAGATAAATGCCTACATGACAAGTAAGTAGATTTCCTTATGTTTTCCGTTAAGCTCATAAATAAATTCCTCATGTAAAAGTACCAAAAACCTTGTTCGTTAACTTTTTCTACTGGGGAATCAAAGACTGTTTAACCCATCACAAGTTTGTGATTTTATGGTGGTTAAATTTCTCATAAACATGTTTCCTATCACTCTCCATCAGAACTTGACCCTTTTTTTCTCCTCCATATCCATATTTTCATGGAAGCTTAGTATGGGTTAACTCGGGTGACCATTGTACTTCTCTTTCTTTCTATTAAAGTGATAGTTTTACTGACTCTTTTTTCCAATATGGGACTTTCAATAAAGATTCTGAGCCTGAATTTTAAAATTGCGAGGACGTAATTCCCAAAAGGGGGGAAGGATGTAACATCCAAGGTAAATAAAGAATATGACGTTTTCATATTTATTAATTTTTGAATTAAATATTAATTTTACTTTAAAAGGGTTGCTATGTTTGATAGTTTACCTGATACGCAACAACTGGATTCTTTGAAATCTTATGTTGCAAACTAATAATATATTATTATTTTAAACGGTAGATAACTCCTAGCCATTGTATTAGCAGGAATGAATGAAACTAACTAAAATATTATTTTACATGTTTGTTAAATGTATTTTCATTTATCCAATAAAAGTTAGAGGCTTAAAATGTGAATGAATATACTTTTAAGCATAATTTACATTAAAAGGCAAATTTATCGCCTTTTAATGGAGAAACCTTCTTTAAATACAGTTTTGGTCCCTTTAATTCATTATATATAACCAAATAAAATTCTTATTTAGAATGGGGACATCAAAATTTACTTTCTGTAAATTTTTGGAAATTTTCCAATAAAGTTTGTTTTTTATGAATAGTGAAAAATATTGTATTTTAATTCAAAGGTGCCTTTTATTATAATTAATTTATATGCATATATTATATTTTGAATTGTTTTTAAAAATAAATTAAAATATATTTTTACCATTTAATCTAATTTTGTCCATTGGAATTAATTTCACTTTCAAATTGGACGTAAACAAGTATCAATCTTTTGATAGTTTTTGTTTCTTAAAAACACACTATTTGTTTTGATAATGGGAATTAATTTTAAAATTAATTAATGCCACATCTATGTTTTTAATTTGGTAAAATAGACATCATTTTTGAATTCGTAAGATCAAATATAGCTTAGTGTGAATTTTTGGTATTTTTCAGAAAAACTTCAATTTTTTATGAATAGTGAAACCACTGCGTGGTAGTTAAAAAAATGACTTTTTCATTTAAATAACATTTTACCACTTCTGTGAATTGAATTTAAAAAATCTGACATACATGGTTGTTATCATGATATAAAATGTGGTTTATTAAGATGAAAATAATTTTTTTGTGAATAGTCACTTTTGACTTTTTTTACCGCGGTTAATGGTATATAGGGTAATTAAAGGTTAAAGGGAATATTATAATAAATAAAAATTACCTAAAAAATTTTCAAAACCTTATTAGTTGAGTCATTAATGACCATGGGCATCTTTGGGTCTATTTTAGGACCTCATTGGTCCACTTGGGAGTGATAATGACAATTTAGATTAATTAATATAATGTAAAGACAAAATTGACATTAACAAAAATCATTTAGTAATTAATTTTTATATGGTGTTATATAAGACATATTTTAGACTATAAATTTTCATTGAAAATCTAAAAATATTTACAACATCATGGTATTTATTTTATAATTTTTATACATTAAATAAATTAAATTATTTATGACATAACAATGATGCAGTATTTACCTCATTAATAAATGATATAAATAAATAAGATTATAATGAATAACATATTATACAAAACATGTCCAATTCGGATTGGATGATTTTATTTCTATCATGAGTCATCTTATATTCATCTTGAATTATTTTTGGACCTTTCTAAACTGAATATCATTATATAAGAAAATAATATTTTCACACTTTCCTAAAGAGCCCCGCCTCTCCCTTATAAAAGGAAACCATTTATATCCAATTCCTCACACATCTCAAGCCAGTTTTATCATCCAAAATCTGCCCAATTAAGCTCCAAACATCCCTCTCTTTCCCTTATAAGCCTTGCCTTAGGTAGAAGGCACTTCAATAAGTCCTTTGGTTCAACCAAAGGGAGTTACCCAAATTAAAGGTAACAGTTTCTCTTAAATTGTTTTCTTTTATTTTACTTCTCCAACCCCTAAACTCTTTTTGTTCCATTATTTTGTAACAGAACCAATATCCTCAATATACTAGGATGTTGTTATGATAAGGATTCCAACTACACTTACACACACCTCCATCTAATGTATTAAGAACATAATGTTTCTGTGGATGGCAAACTAACGCCTCACGAAAGGATGATTGTTCAAATATCTCCAACCGCCTCTTATGGTGACCATTATGATGGAACTATATTTATATATGATATATATTATGGTTATTGTTTCTTTATGCTTCTGTATTTTCCATTTATAGCACACCTATATGGTTTCCATAGTGGGTAAATATGATAATCTCATTCGAGGAAGCACGGACTACCGCCGCCTCAAAGTGATGTGACTCGTTAATGCCTTATGTGGGATTTATAAAGGATACAGATAATGATATTATATAGGATATTATACTGGAATTATAATATACCTAGGTATCATTATGTTTTAATTCCATTAAATAAAAAATAGAAATGAAATTAGCGTTCATGCGTACGTACGGCTTACCGTCTCCATGAACGGTGCATTTCATTTCTAACCTCTAAATGTTATGTACTATTATAAATAGATGTATATACAGGATATATATGATATCTAAATCATCAATATCATTCTGGATATAATTTACCTTTGACCACATGAACAACATGTAATTATAAGAAGTCCATGTTTGACTCAAGTACCAAATATCGACAAAATGAACATTATTAACTTAAATGAATAAAAAATGTTTATAACATGGTAATAAGTTATATAAAAGAATAATAAACTTTAAAAGGTTCTTAAGAATGTATAAATTAACTTTAGTTCATTATTAAAGAGATTAAAGAATGATCGAGTCAAGTCGGACACGAGGTAAGGGATTTTCTTATCTCACTTTTAATTCCGTGAGATTTCCATTGCTCGCCACTTATTTATTACATGTGGTTTAATGTGTACTGACATTGATATATATTATCATGATTAGATTTATATTCATGTTATTATATGATTCATTTTGTGGTTATTAACTTTTGGTCATACGATTCAATTTGAATACAATGAAGTATGGGTTTTTCATCTCACTTTTTATTCCTGTGAGATTCATGCTATATTGGCCACTATTTCTTTATGTGTGGTATATGTACTGTCCATGATTGTACTATTTGTGTAATATACTTTCATTTATGATTATTTACATCTTCATTGAATTATTCTTCTTTCATTTGGCATATGTTTTGTAAGTTACGAAATTGGTAAGGGAATCTTTCACCCTCCTCTCTTTTTTAAAAAAAAGACTTCTTTTTGTTATGAATTTTAACATATATCTTATTATGTTGGGATATGTTCTTTTATATCATTATTGATGTAAAATTTATTTCCAATTGATGAGATGACCTTTTTATATCATCAACTAACATTATGAATTTTAAAGATACGTCGTTAGGCTGTCGAATTTTTACAAGGTAACTTCTTAACCCAATTTCAATTCTTTGGGTTAAACTTGTACTTCTTGAATATGTCATCCAAATTATATGTGTGAATGACCTATATTTGTTTTAAAATTAATATCCACTTATATTTGGTGTAGTTATATTTGTCACACATAATTATGTGATTGATTTATCCTTAATTTAATTATACCATCTTTATAAGGGATTTCATCTCAATTTACATTTCCATTGAGACTTCATTGTTGTTATGCACCAATTCAATCTTATATGGTGTATATACTGTAATTTGACATATTATATCATGAATCCCTTTATTCTCATGATATTATAATGTTCTGATTAAATGTTATTCCTCAATTATTTGTATTCAAGTGTCTCTCTTTTTGTTAAAAAACTCTTCAACTAAAATATCGTCTTAAATGTTTTATGGATTTATTCTTATAAATATTTCTCATTAATGTACATGTTCTAAAAATGGGTTTTAGGATTTATTTATATGGACATTAATGTTTTCAAATGATAATTCATTTAAAAGATTCAAATTGGTATGGGTCACTTTGATTCAAAAATCTTTTTTAAAGGTTTCGAAAATGATTTGTTAAAACATTGTTTATTTAAATATCTTGAGTTGATATATTAGAATGTGGAAATGCCATATTTCCTTAATAAATGTGTTATATGTTATGATTATGTTATGGTTATTGGGCATTTTTTACATATATGGGTGGTTCCGTGATAAACCTAGGGCGAGTGAGCCCGAGATAGCTCTCCAATGCATTGGGTAACGTGACGGAGGTGAACGTGATGTTTCTCCTAAGAGATTTTGGGAATATACCATGATGGGTATTCCAAGTGGAAATCCTTAGGTAGATATGATAGCTACAATGTATGTTTGATATGGATTCCATAAGTAACCTTTATGATTTTTTTGTTTTTGTGTGTTATCCATAAATCTTAGGATTTCATAAGGAATGATTTAAAAGTATGGTTTCATTGATTGGTATTTATTGATGTGCTAATGTTTTCCTTCCTTATTTTATAACCCTTACTAACCTTTTTATGCTCATCCCATGTTTTTTGAAATGTTTTCCATAGAACTTAAAGATGAATAGGGTCAAGGATGGGATCAAGGAAAAGTCATGCTATCTAAAACATGGAACTAGACATGTTTCTTTTTAAGAGTTTTTATTTTATGAAAAAATGGATACTGATTAGTAGTGTCTACTTGTAATATTCAAGTTGTAATGTATTAGTTATGGCCTAATTCTCTAAAACTCTAAACCTGAAAAGATCCTCAATGTGAATTATTCATTTAATTCAATATTATGTAATGTTTAAGGTCGGGTCCTTATATACATGATGATCTAAACATACTATGAAGTCTCCTTCACAAGACAAGGACCCAGTTGCATTAACTCACCTACCTATAACCAACATATGGGTGAATGACGTGACCTATCATATAACGACTCAAAAGGATCCATCTGAATTGTCACCTGAAAGCTATTATTATTGGTGAATTCATTGAGAGGGGTAGGCTTATCCGAAGAACCATCAAAATCATGGACACATGCTTGGATCATGTTATCTAGAACCTATATCATATGTTCTAACAATCCATTGGTATGAGGGTAAAAATATGTTCATAAAATCATATATATACCAATATCCTTCAACATCCCCTTCCAGAATCATTATGTGAAATGAGAATCCCTATTAAGAATTATTGTATGAGGGACCCTGTGTATTCATATGATCTAACGGGAATAAAGTCTTCCCAGATCATCAATTGAGAAAGTCTCTTAAATAGGAATGAATTGGGATTCTTTTGTGAGTCGGTCAATAACTACCCATAATTTTTTGCTACCCCTAACTGACCAAGGTAATATGACTATGAAATCTATAACAATATCCTCCCATTTCCATTTTAGGACTGGATGTGGATATAAAAATATTTATGGTCTCTAGTGATCTACATTCACCTCCTAACAGGTGGAACACAATGTGATGAAACTTGTTATCTAACATTTCAACCAATGCCACAAGTATTGGTGTCATGTATCTTGATAGATTTTAAAAATTCCAAGATGAAGTATCCTATAAGAAGAATGGTACTCTTTCATTAACTCCTCTCTCATATATATAGGATCACAAACACACCCACAAATATGCAGGATGTAGTCTCTATCCACATGAAAATCTGAAGGTAGGTCATCTCCAGATATACTCTCATGAAGAACCAAGTCCTCGGGATCTGGGAATTTTTATCCCTTCACCCTCTACATGAGGAAAGAGGTAACTAGTAAGGTTGATAAGGAAGAATAATCCTAACTATCATGAAACACTAGATATAAATCCTAAAAGAAGGACATTAACTTCCATTAATTGTTGGCTTCTCATACGACTTTTTCCTCATATTTTTTGCTCAGTGAATTTGTGATTGGGTTTACCTTTTGAGACATATAGGCAAGCTCAAAATAAAAAGACTAAAGATATTTGACCCATTTTCACTATCTTAGATTCTATTCATGCTTTGAAAAGATATATTTTAGTCTCTTTTCATCCATTTACATCATAAAGAACACACCCAAAATTTTGTGTCTCTTGCAATGTAAGGTATGGACAACGGCTGCTAGCTCAAGGTTGGACATTGGGAAATTTATCTCATAGGTCCTCAACAATCGAGATACATATTCAATTACTCTTTCCTCCTACATCATCACTACTCCTATAATGACACCTGATGCATTACAGAAGATGATATAACCTCTGCCAAACACTAAAAAAATCAGAATAGGTGTCAAGACAATCCTCTCTTTCATTTCCAGAAAGGATTTCTCACACACTTTTGACCACAAGAACATAAAACCATTCTTTATAAGTCAATTAAAAGGTGATTAGAGGTCTGTTAAGTAATTTATGAAATTCTTATAATATCCATCCAGTCCCAATAAACTATGTATATAAAACAAGTGCGTAGGTTGATCCCAAAAAACTATAACACTGACCTATAAGGATACATAGAGGCTCGCGATTCTAATATAATATTACCCAAAAATTGGAATTTTTTGATTTAGAAGTTGGACTTATAAATCTTGGAATAAACATTATTTTATATCAGTGCTCTCACTGTCATGACCCCCTCCCCAAAAAGTGTACCCCTCCTAGGCCGGCAATGTGAAAAGGGAGATAATGACCCCCGAGTCCCGCCTCCTGTAGGCCCTGGGTTGGCGACTAGCACCGAGGGTATAATAAACACACAAATGGGAGGCATTACCCTCTAAGAGAACACATGCGGAAGAGAGAGATAAGATAGATACCAACCAACTCCAAATCAGAACTGAAATATAAATAAAACCCATGTACACATATGAAATGTCATGAAAAAGTACTACAACTGAAAGGGAAAACTACAAGTACCCAAAAGAAAGTAAAATGGCATCGACCGCAAGCCCGAACAGCTCCTCCAACCAAAATCTAGTAGTAACCAGCTTGATCTCCAACCAGATCCAAGTGACCTGAAAAACAGTTTACATATGCATAGGGTGAGTATAAAAGTATACTCAGTAGGATCCTCCCTGAATCCTCTCATGCAAAAGTAACGAAATCATGCTAAATCACGGTGAACAACAGTGAAACTAACTCATCCCCTAAGTAGGTATACTATGTTCCCAACCTCACCATGGCTACTCTCACAATGTAACGCATAAAAGAATATATCATATAGAAAAGGATATCAAGGGTACCCCACTACTACTTCTCCACTGGTTTACTGCTTTGCCCCAACGACATACGTCATGTGCATCTCTCTCCAAATGATTTCCCGTATACACCTGGGCTAAGCTCCAAAATCTTGACCACATGCACTATAAAGGCTTGCCCAAAGACACATGCGCGAAGCTCCACACCATCCTCACAACCAAAAGTAACCAGGTAGTTTCTGGGAGCCACCACAGCTCACATAACGTGTATCATATGTTGAGTATTATAACTCAAGCCATTACAGCCCATACACCGACTAAGGATCCTCAAGGAATCACAACTTATACATGTTATACCTATAGTAGGTCCATGGGATACTATATCCAGAATATATGTCTGTGAATAACCACAAGCCATTATAGCCCTCTACACACACTTATGGGGAAAACTAACTGATGTTCCCAATGGCACTAGTATCTACCAAGAGAAGAGACCAGGGTCAAAGGGGGTATTCAGCCATTCTCCCTCCCATCAGAATGTTGGGGAAAACACCCCCCCCCCCTCCCATGGCTCAGAATCCCAGGGGTGCCAGTTTACCTTACTGATAGGGTGGTGTATCATATAGAAACACAAAAAGTACAGAATATATAACTCATAACCACACTATGGGCATAACCTAGTCTTAGCCTCAACTACAGCTAATGTCTCTCAGACTTCGGCCTGATATTTCTAAGACTATGTATCCTATAAGCACACAACCAATTAAATAACTTCATTAGGATACTCCATTCCATTTTTCATCAGTTCCAATTTACGTTAATTAATTCTTTTCACATTAATTAACCATGAAAACAACCACATTAAACTTCATTGGCATTACATTAAAAAAATGTTCCTTTAAAGATTCAAAATCACCTTTAAATTCCAACATCTCCATCCTCGTGGATCATCACCATTTAATCAATATTTCATTACAGAAATTACTTTCCCATATTCCCAGGAATTCTAGAAAAGCAACTTATGCTAATAAACACAAGGGGGCTCAACACAGTGAGTAGATGTACTACCCATCGAGTCTTTTCCGCCTATAGCAAGAGTGTAGACCCATAATCACTCGATAAGAAAGACACAGAAACCATGTGGCATACCCCGCGTGCCTTCGACTCCTTTAGAAGAAGGGTAATCATGACTAGCTGCCTTGTGCAGTGGGAAAACATAAAGCAGATAAACATTCAATCAAAGTCACCACGCATCCAAAAAACACATACATCCCATTCTATCATCACTAGTGTCCTCCCTGACACCCACATGCATAAACCGATGCATCTCGCCACTCTAGGCGTCATCCGCTGCCACAACCACAAGGCCTCTCTACCTTCACATAACACAACACCTCTCCAGGGTAACATCATAGCACAAGTAGCTGGAAATCAAACATCACATCAAATGGGATCATTTCCCTTTAACAAGGCATCCAGCCTTCATACGTAATGAGCACTCATGGATCTAAAGGACAAGGCACTCTGCCTTAGAACAAGAGGGAAACTAAGAACCCTACCAGGCTTTATCTTTTATCAACCAACCAGTTCTTTAATCCCCCTTGAATTAATATATTCAATTCGTAGGTTCCAATTCTGGGAAACCTAATTAGTAAGCTATCACAAAATATTTAACATGCTTACTATGCCAATTTGATTAACATCAAATTAGAACAACTACAACAACGACAACAACCAGATTCATTTAAATGACTCATTATCTTTAGCCAATTGATTATCAATTAATTCCAGCTTTATGTTCTTTATAAATTTCCATCAAGAACGAACAATTCAACAAAGCAAGCATAGATATCACTCTATCTAGCAAAACATGAGGACACCCGTTATCACGGTACAAACCAACAACAATAAGCAATCAAAACAATTCTTTTAATCTGGTTCATGTATTTAATTAGGTCAATCCATTGTAATCCAAAGGGATAAATCATGATAACTCTACAATTGCACGTAAACAATTAGAGAATCCATGAATCCCCTACCTTAATGGTTTTCGAGGAAACCCAAAACGGTCGAAGAACACCCAAGGAGACTGGGATGATTCACCAAGGATCCTCCCTATATCTCCTCTCCTAACACAACCAAGACCAAAGATCATCACAAACGTAATCCACACACTTAGATCTACCCTTAACAGGTGTATATCTAAGATCTCGAGAGAAAATGAGGAGTAGATCTAGGTAGATCTAAGAAACCAAACAAAAAAGATCACTTACCTCGACAAACCAGATTCGATTCACGAAGAGAAGCCTTCAGATTGCCTCCAAAACGCTTGAGAGAGGTTCTTCCACCTCCAAGGAAGGGTATTCTTGAGTTATGGATGCCTAGGGGCGTAAATGAGGTGATTAAAGGAAAAAGGAGTTAGATCCACAATTTTAGGATCTAAATTTATGTACCCGCATGGTTACTTCTCACGGTTTAGAAAACCATGCGTTAGCTTCTTCCTCGACAACCCCTCCTCGCATGGTTAGTCCGCAGGGTTAGGAAAACTGTGTGCTAACCGTGCATTAGCCACTTCCCATAAGACCAGCCTTGCACGGTTTTGCCGCAGGGTTTAGGCAACCGTGCGCCAACCGTGTGAAAGCTATTACCCTTTAACGTTCCTCAAAAGTCCACCCAAATGCACCCCCAAGTCACCTTGACTTCCCGAAACACCTCTAGGGCCACATTTTCAAAAAGTAATGGACTAGAGAGGTTTGGGCCATTACATCAGATACCTCTCAAAACAATCTTTTCCTCGTGAATCCAAAACCCACCTAAAGAGAAAACGAAACAGGGTCTGAACAACCACCAACCTAGATACCTCTCAAAAGAGAGAAAACCACAGAAGTAACGATGGGAGTCATCTCATAAACATAAAGGTTTCAATACCACATAAGGAATCATCATTACATGAAAGAGTTAAACATTAAACAACCATGGGTACTGAGCACGTATCTGTGACTCACGTTCCTATGTACTCTCCTCCATGCCACTGTTTTGCAACAAGACACACACTAAGGGGATGGAATGCCCGCGCAACACCTTCTCCTTGCGGTCTTGGATATCCATAGGTCACTCCTCAAAGGTGGCATCATCATCAACATCGATCTCTCCCCATTCCATGATGTGGGAGTCATCACGGAGATAATGATGTAGCTGTGATACATCGAAAACATCATGTATCTGACTCATCTGTGGAGGAAGTTCTACTCGATACGCCATAGCTTCAACATGAGCTACCACATTGAAAGGCCCAACAAAGAGGGAAGAATGCTTACTCCCATGACCAGACCTTCCCTGCCCACGAAGGTGAGTTACCTTCAGAAAAACATGATCCCCAACATTAAACTCTAAGGGTCTTCTTCTTTGATCAGAATAGGATTTCTGGCGATCTTCCGCTGCCTTCATCCCCTCACGAATCATATGAACCATCTCTGTTATACTCTGCCCTAGTTCTAGTCCGAGAATTGCTTAATCTCCGACCCCAGTCCAGCACAACAGAGAACGGAAAGGTCGACCATACAAGGCTTCAAAGGGCCCCATACCGACGGTGGAGTGGAAACTATTATTCTAAGAAAACTCCACAAAGTGTAAGTGCCTCATCCATGAACCTCCAAAGTCAAGAACACCAGAGTGTAACATGTCTTCAAGAGTCTGGATGGCTCACTCTGTCTATCCATCCATTTGAGGATGAAAAGTAGTGTTAAGGAATAGTTGAGAACCATAATCATGCTGGAGACCTCTCCACACCCTGGAGGTAAAATGAGGATCTCGATCAAAAATGATCATCCTTGGGACTCCATGAAGTCTCACAACATCCTCCAAATACTTTCTCAACAAAAATTCCACTGAGCTGTACTCCTTGATCACTATGAAGTGGGACGATTTTGTTAAATGATCTAATACCACCCAAATAGCATCATGTCCTCTCGGAGGTCAAGGTAAAACGGTAACAAATTCCATTAAGATGTCCTCCCACTTCCACTGAGGAATATCTAATGGCTGTAGAAGACCACCAGGAACACGATGTTCGGCCTTCACCTTCTGGAAGACTAAACATCGAGACACAAACTCTGTAACTGCACGCTTTAGCCCAGGCCACCAAAACTGACTCCTCAAGGATCAGTACATCTTTGTCACACTAGGATGTACTGCTAAAGGCGAACTGTAGAACTCTCTAAGAACTATCTCATGCATCGCCAAGGGAACAAAAATCCTTCCATGATACAACACTCTGTGTTGTTCATTCTCAGACCAACCATCAGGGGCCTCACCATAAATGCCTCGGTCTCTCTAGACCTCCACCTCAAGATCCCCCAACTGGGACTCTTCCACCTTCTACACCAGGGATGACTATACCGTCATCTGAAAAATACAACCTCTACCTCTGAATTCTCCCATATAAAGATGAAATGATGATAGTTCTTCCATTACTCTCCAGGAATCACCGGATTCATGCACAGCATCACTATGTGACTTTCGGCTCAGCGCATCAGCTGCAACATTCCCCTTTCCAGGTGTATACGATATTTCGAAGTCGTATTCCTGCAAGAAATCCATCCAACGACATTTCTGTAAGTTCAAGCCACGCTGGTAGAAAATATACCTCAAACTCTTATGATCGGTGAAAACCAAAAAACGCTCACCAATGAGGTAATGTCTCCACAACTTCATAGAAAACATCACAGCTACCAACTCGATATCATGGGTGGCATAGTTGCGTTCATGGGGACGTAACTACTAAGACCCATAAGAAACAACTGACCTCTTATGCATAAGAACATTGCCTAACCCCAGATGTGAAGTATCGCAAAAAACATCAAACTGAACTCCTTCAACTGAAAGACAAAGAACCGGAGTACATACTAACTTCTCCTTTAGATACTCGAAATCTACCTAAAACTGATTAGTCCATATGAATGGCTGATCCTTCTTGGTCAAATATATCAGGGGAGTCGCAACCTATGAGAAATTGGCCCCGAACCTCCTGTAGTAGCCTGTGAGACCAAGGAAACATCGCACCTCTAAAACTGTCTTGGGGGATTCCCAAGACACAACTACTTCTATCTTTGATGGATCCATATCTACACTCTATTGGAACACAACATGCCCCATGAAACGGAATTCTCGAGCCCAAAACTCACACTTAGACAACTTCTCAAATAGCTAATGTCAACGAAGAACTCCCAAAACGGATCGTAGATGCTCTGCATGCTCCTCTTCAGATGTGGAGTACACAAGGATGTCGTCGATGAAGACTACCATGAACTTGTCTATGAACTCATGAATCATAGAATTCATCAATCCCATGAACACATCGGGATCATTCGTCACGCCAAATGGCATTACAACGAACTCATAATGCCCATGATGACAACAGAAAGCAGTCTTCGGAATATCCTCATCCTTCACACGCGTCTCATGATATTCTGACCGTAAGTCGATCTCTGAGAACCAACTTGCACCCTTCAGTTGATCGAATAAATCATCAATCCGCAGAAGAGGATAGTGGTTCTTTATTGTCACTTTTTTTAATCAATGATAATCGACACACAACTGAAAACTGTCGTCAGCCTTATTTATGAATAGAACTGGTGCACCCCATGGGGACACACTTGGTTGAAAAAAACCCCACTCTAACAGACCATCAAGCCTTATACATAGCTCTCGAAACTCAGAAGGGGCCATCCTATATGAATACATAGAGATAGGAGACGCTCCTTGCTATAGCTCAATCCCAAACTCGATCTCTCTTCGAGGGGGTAATGGTACAACCTCTTCTGGAAAGACATCAGGGTACTCCTCTACGACCCTAGGAAACGCCAACTGCCGAACCTCATAAGAACTCAGCATCATCTCAGCCTCCATGGAAGATAAGGATGGAACACGCCTATGACCCATTTGAGGATCTCACTCACCAACAGACACCACCTGCTCTCCATCTGCACCGATGGATATGACCTTCTTCCTGAAGCAATCGATGATAGCCTGCACCAAATACATCCAATCCATGCCGAGAATGACATCATATGGTTGTATCAGTAAACATAGGAAATCTCCCCAAGAGTTGTGTTGCCCCAAAACTAGATCACAGTCTCTGCATACTTTAAACTAGTCAGCTCGACCTCCAACTGGTGTAGTCAACGCCAAGGGCAATGGAAGCCTCTCTACCTCAAGTCCCAAAGCTTGGACAAGGGTGGGTGATATGAAGGAGTGTGTCTCTCCTGAATCAAACAAGGTATACACCAAGGTAGAAAACAAGAAAAGGGTACCTCAAATGACATCTAACTCGCCTGGTGACGGCAATGCTAGAGCATGAAGCTGACCATGACCTCCTCCATGTCCTCTCTGGCCCTGATAAAGACCACCACCATGACTGAGTTCTACTCTCTGAGGATGGGGAGCATCAAGGAGTTGTCCTATGCCTGCCCCATCTCCCCTCTGGTGATCTAAAGCTGGTGCAACTGGCTGCTGCTACCTCATCGGAAACTGCCTCAACAGAGGAACTTGGAGCATAGTGCCTGGTGCCCAATGACCGCTCTTAAAGGTCGGGCACTCCCACTGCTGATGCCCATGACCACCACAAGAAAAAAAGTGCCTAATTCCTTGGCATATGCCTGAGAGTTTCTGCCTTCGGAGAAACAAGATGTGAAGGGCTGGGACCTACCCCCAGCTGATCGAAAACTCTTCATCCCTGAAAACCGGGAACCCCAGACCACAACCTTGCTTCGTGAGGGATCATAACGATCCTCTTCTCATGATGATCCAATCCTGGCCAAAGTCCTCTCAACGAGTTCTGCCCTCTCCAACACCTTGAGATATGTATTCAGCATAAATGGGGTGACCCGACGCAGGATCTCTGGATCCACAGCCTTCTCGAAATACCTATCACTGGCCTCCTCATCTAGTAACAGGTCCGAAGCATATCGTATAATGTTCTTGAAATGGATTCCAAACTTCAGAACACTGGAGCTCCCCTGTCGAAGGGTTAGAAGCTCCTGGCGACTAGACACTTTTGCAATCGAGGAAAGGAACTCGACTCTGAACTTGTCTCGAAACTCCTCCAAACATTCTTCTGTGACTGTATCTGAAACTAAGTCATCGTACTTCTCCAGACTCTGGCACTGAAACTCTCATAGTGTCTTCCTCCAACTTTCGTCTTTGTCAACCTCTACCCTGCGGCGACCTGCTAGAATAGCCTGCTGGACATCTTCTACACGAACCTGACGAGGACGTCGACCTAGAGTCATACCTACAAAATAAAAAACACTTAGAGCTCCTAATCCTGGAATATGGAAGACTCAACATTAATTAATTAATTGTTTTCTTTCATTCGTTTTAGGTTAACCTATCCCAAGGTCTACCCATTCACACACATGCACAAAGAAGAATAGTGCATGATCCTTTCCTAGGACTCTACCCTGCAACTAGTATCACCTTGTTTAGTAGCCATGGTAAACTTATAGGTCTGTACATCAGATCATAGGAGGCCCTAAACGCCTATGTCTTAGCCAGTTTCCAGTGTTTACCACACTTTCTAAACATGAATGACATTGTTTCCCCACCAACACATGTAACCTCACATGTGCCTAACTCCAAACTCCATCCTATCCCTCAACCAAAACTCTGATACCACTTTGTCATGACCCCCTCCCCACAAAGTGTACCCCTCCTGAACCGGCAAAGTGAAAAGGGAGATAATGACCCCCGAGTCCCGCCTCCAGTAGGCCCCGGGTTGGAGACTAGCACCGAGGGTATAATAAACACACAAATGGGAGGCATTACCCTTTAAGAGAACACATGCGGAAGAGAGAGATAAGATAGAAACCAACCAACTCCAACTCAGAAATAAAATATAAAATAAACCCATGTACATATATGAAATTTCATGCAAAAGTACTACAACTGAAAGGGAAAACTACAAGTACCCAAAAGAAAGTAAAACGGCAGTGGCCGCAAGCCCGAACAGCTCCTCCAACCATAAGCCAGTAGTAACCAGCTTGATCTCCAACCTGCTTCAAGTGACCTTAAAAACAGTTTATATATGCGTAGGGTGAGTCTAACAGTATACTAAGTAGGATCCTCCCCGAAGCCTCTCATGAAAAAGTAATGAAATCATGCTAAATCACAGTGAACAATAGTGAAACTAACTCATCCCCTAAGCAGGTATACAATGTTCCCAACCTCACTATGTCTACTCTAACCAAGTAACGCATAAAATAATATATCATATAGAAAAGGATATCAAGGTTACCCTGCTACTACTTCCCCACTAGTTTGCTGTTTTTCCCCAACGACATATGTCATGTGCATCTCTCTCCAAAGGCTTGCCCGTATACACCTGGGCTAAGCTCCACAATCTGCACCACGTGCACCACAAAGGCTTTCCCGTAGACACCTGGGCGAAGCTCCACACCATCCTCACAACCAAAAGTAACCAGGTAGTTTCTGGGAGCCACCACAGCTCATATAACATGTATCATACATCGGGTATTATACCACAATCCATTACAGCCCATACACCGAGTAAGGATCCTCAAGCCATCACAGACTATACAGGTTACACCTATAGTAGTCCATGGGATACAATATCTAGAATATATGTGTGTGAATAAACACAATCCATTACAGCCCTCTACACACATATATGTGGAAAAATAACCGGTGTGCCCAATGGCACTAGTATCTACCTAGAGAAGAGAGCGGGGTCAAAGGGGGTAGTCCGCCATTCACCCTCCCATTGGAATGTTGGTGAAAACACCCCTCCAGGGCTCACAATCCCTGGGGTGCCAGTTTCCCTTACTGACAGGGTGGAGTAGCATATAGAAACACAAAAAGTACAGAATATATAACTCACAACCACACTATGGGCATAACCTAGTCTTAGTCTCACCTGCAGCTAACATCTCTCGGACTCCGGGCAGATATTTCTAAGACTACGTATCCTATAAGCACACAAAAAATTAAAGAACTTCATTAAGTTAATTCATTCCATTTTTCATCAGTTCCACTTTACATTAATTAATTTTTTTCACATTAATTAACCATGAACACAACCACATTAAACTTCATTGGCATCACATTCAAAAAAATTGTTCCTTTAAAGATTCAACATCACCTTTAAAATCCAGCATCTCCAACCCCATGGATCATCACCATTTAATAAATATTTCATTATAGAAATTACTTTCCCATATTCCCAGGCATTCTAGAAAAGAAACCTATGCTGCTAAACAGAAGGGGGCTCAACACGGTGAGTAGATGTACTACCCATCGAGTATTTTCCGCCTATAGAAAGAGTGTAGACCCATCCTCTCTTGAGAAGCTAGACACGGAAAGCACGTGGCATACCCCGTGCATCTTCACCTCTTTAGAAAGAAGGTTTAGAAAGACCATCTACCTTGAGCAGTGGGGAAAAGTAAAGCAGATAACATTCAATCAAAGTCACCACGCATCCAACAAACACA
Organism: Viscum album; assembly: GCA_963277665.1. Classification (NCBI taxonomy): domain Eukaryota; kingdom Viridiplantae; phylum Streptophyta; class Magnoliopsida; order Santalales; family Viscaceae; genus Viscum; species Viscum album. Next base: position 1,912,096,942 of record OY728133.1, read on the forward strand.
TCCATCCCATTACATCATCACTTGTGTTTTCCATGACACCCACATGTATAAACTGATGCATCTTTCCACTCTAGGCGTCACCCGCTGCCACAACCACAAGGCCTCCCTGCCTCCACATACCACAACACCCCTCCAGGGTAACATCATAGCACAAGAAGCAGGAAATAAAACATCACATCAAATTGGCTCTTAGCCCTTTGACAAGGCATCCATCCTTCATACGTAATGAGCACTCATGGCTCAAAATCACAAGGCACTCGGCCTTACGAACAAGAGGGAAACTAAGAACCCTACCAGGCATTATCTTTTATCAACCAACTAGTTCTTTAATACCTATTGAATTAATAGATTCAATTCGTAGTTTCTAATTCCGGGAAACCTAATCAGTAAGCTATCACAAAATATTTAACATGCATACTATGCCAATTTGATTAACATCAAATTAGAACAACTACAACAACGGAGACCACCAGATTCATTTACATGCCTCTTTATCTTTATCTAATTTATTATTAATTAATTCCGGATTTATGTTCTTTATAATTTTCCATCAAGAATGATCAACTGAACAAATCAAGCATAGATATCACTCTATCTAGCAAAACATGAGGCAACCCATTATCACGGTACAAATCAGCAAGAACAAGCGATCAAACCAATTCTTTTAATCTGGTTCAAGTATTTAATTAGTTCAATTTCATTGTGATCCAAAGGGATGAATCATGCTAACTCTACAATTTCACATAAACAATTAGAGAAGCCACAAATACCCTACCTCAATGGTTTTCGAGGAAACCCACAACGGTAAAAGAATGCCCAAGGAGACCAGGCTGATTCACCAAGGATCCTCCCTATATCTCCTATCCTAACACAACAAAGACCAAAGATCATCACAAACATCATCCACACACTTAGATCTACCCATAATGTGTGTAGATCTATGATCCCAAGAGAAAAGGTGTAGTAGATCTAGGTATATCTAAGAAACCAAACAAAAATGATCACTTACCTCGAGAAACAAGCTTTGATTCATGAAGAGAAGCCTCTAGATCGCCTCCAAAATGCTTGGGAGAGGTTCTTCCACCTCCAAGAAATGTTAATCCCGAGTTATAGTCGCTTAGGGGATTAAACTAGGTGATTAAAGGAAAAACGAGTTAGATCCACAATTTTAGGATATAACTTTAAGTGCATGTACAGTTAGTTCACATGATTTAACAAACAGTGTCCTAACTATGCATTAGATTCTTCCTTTAAAACCCCTCCTCGCACCGTTAGTCTGCACGGTTAGGTAAACAGTGCACTAACCATGCATTATCCACTGCCCTCAAGACCAGCCTTGTACAGTTTGGCCACACGGTTTAGGCAACCGTGCTCCAACCGTGAAAAAGCTATTACCCTTTAACTTTCCTCAAAAGTCCACCCAAACGCACCCCCAAGTCGCCTTGTCTTCCCGGAACACATATAGTACCACATTTTAATAATGGAAAGGACCGGATAATTCTGGGCCATTACACTCAGAATGATCTCAAGGTCCTTTTTTGGTCACTACAAGTGTGAGAATATACCAAGATTTCATCCAAAAATACTATGATAAAAGAATCCAAAAAGGGGTGGAACACCCTATTCATTGGTTCCCTAAAAATGGTGGGCATGTTCGTAAGACCAAACAGAATAAGGATGTTCTAATACACACCATACCAACAATGAAAATCTATAATATAGATGTATTATGGCTTGAATCTCACCTGATGATAGCATGATCACAGGTCGTTCTTAGAGAAGACACTATCTCCTCAGATCTTGTCAAAGAGATCATGTATTCAAGGTAGTGGATACCAGGTCATGACTAAAATTTAGTTAAACTAGCTATAATTCATGCATAGAGGAAGGGTCTCATCCACCTTCTTAATAAAAATCAAGACCAAACCCCAATCGGAATTGTTGGTATATATGTAACAATTAGCTTCCAGATCTGTTAACTGCCTCTTGAGCTCCTGGAGCACAGTAGGATACATCATATATAGAGTAATGGACATTGTATCTTCGCTTAGAACAAGATCAATCATAAAATATACCTTCATATTTTTAGGTATGCTAGAAAAGTCATCGTGAAATACATCTATGAAACAATATACTATAGGATGGAATTAATCCTGGTCTAAACATCAATCCTCTGTGAAGATATTGGAAATCTAGGTAGTCACCACACCAAGCCCACGATGCTCTATTCTTTCCCTACAATCCAAGACATTCCAATCCCTCTTATGTAGATAATGGCTTCCCTCTAGTTATGTAAATAATTCCCTTTAGCGATAGTATTCAATAACGTCATGATACAGAACCAACCAATCTATCCTAAGAATTATATCTATGCCCACCATATCAATGAAAAAGATGACCCAAAGAAAGGGTAGTCACCTACACAAGGGGACAGTTCCTATATTGGCAAATTCCCTCTGACCATACTCCCAATGGTGTATCTAGGGTCATAACACCATAGAAAAACATTATTTCCAAACCTAGAAATTCTATGGTAAATAAAGAGATAAACGATTGTGCATCACCTGTATCAAATAAAGTAGATACTATTGTGGAGGCTACTAGAATAGTACCTCAAACTGTAGATGGTCCCATAGCATAATCCTCAGGTATCGATGGTAAATCATGCTTATGGAATGATCCACTGTCATTAGTAAATGTTTTACTACCAAGATCAAAATATCATTGTATGTGCTACTAGTGATTATGGGTATTCCTACCATGGTTATAACCTCCTCTCAGCCAGTCATGTCAGTGCTACATGAACTCTCCACATGAAATAGAGTAAAAGAATATCCCCCTGTAAGTGGAGCTAAGATGGATCCTCTTACTCTAGTGGATTGTGTATTGTTCCGAAAGAACCACTGATCATACCCCATATAATGGAATGCCCGAGACTCTAGTGGGTCTCTATCACACTGAGGCTTCACATGCCTCATATGTCTGCACTAGTGATGCACTACAAAGCTACATACTCAAGTACCTTGGTTGTAGTACCCTAGGATTCAAGTACATAACCCGTTATTTTCATTTTATTGGTATAATTTATAAGCAGGAAAGTTGGGAGAGTTTGGAGAACATTCAAAAATTTATGTGGGGTAAAAGAGAGGCACACGGGCTATGCACGATTTATCCAAACCATGCAGAAATCCTAGTAGAAATCGTGTGCACAAAAAAGTATTAGGCAAAGATATTCAGCAAGATATGTGCATAGTAAAAGAGACTATGTGGGGAGGTCATGCGGGGGACCTTATATGTAGTAGCTAACGAATGGTTAGCGCACGGTTTGTTTAACTGTGCGAACTAACCATACGCATGGTTTAAGTGAGATCCTTAAAAAGTGGATCTCACATTTTTTTCCTCTAATTTGCACGTTTTTTCTACTAAGTGGCCATAACTCAGGATTTATCTTCCTTGACGGTTGGGGAACCTATCCCAGTAATTTGGGTGTTAATCTAAAGGCTTCCCATGGTTATTTGATGATTAATTCTTGAGGTATGTGATCATTCATCTTCGTTATTTATTTGTTTCTCAGATCAACTTAGTTATACTTCTCTTATATTCTTGGCTTCTTATATCAACACCCATTATGGGTAGATATCTGATTATGGATGCCAAATAAGTTGATATTTCATCATGATACTTCTAGGAGAAGATATCTAAGGAGGTTCTCTGAAGAATCGACCCGGTTTTCATGAAAGTTCTTTTTCCGTTGTCACATTTCCTCAAAACCATTAAGGTGGGTGGCTTCTATATCAATTCCTCTTTCTATAATTTATTTTATTAGTTTCAAATTGGTTTATTTGAATGAAATTTATTATAAAAATCATTGAATAAGTCTTATTTAGTGAAGATTTATGGTTTTGGGGAATTTGTGTGATCTTAGTGAATTGTTGTGCAAAGAGATTTTGTTTCTGGAATTTAAAATGGTAATTTTAAATTATAGGTTTTCTGGAATAGATAAATGGTTTGATGGAAAAAGTATTTTCAATAAAAATTTTGTTTTATTGGAATGGTGGGTAAATGGAATGGTTTTTATGGAAATGGTTTTCAATAAAATGGTTTTTTTATTAAAAGGGTGTTTTTTTGGCATGATCCTTGGGAATATTTGGTGTGTTTGGTCATATTTAATATACTAGGAACGGTTAAAATAGGACATTTTTCTTGGTGAAAATGTTTAAATGGCACATGGGATACAATTACCTTGTGACGACTTGGTGGATCAATGGGAAATTTCTCATGAGTATGGAACTGCCATCGCCAATCTTGCATGGTTGGTTGTGCGGATGTGTGTAATTGATTAGGTATTCCATAAAATTATTGATAAATGGTTTTAAATCATTATTTTGTTATTTTTATAGAAAAATAACTTTCTGGAAATTTGGTTTCAATTGAACTTGAAGTTTTTGGTTAGCAATGGTTTTGGAAAAATGTGTATATTTAGTTGTAAACTATTTTTGAGAAATTGTTTTATATAAACTATTTTATATAATTATTGCTAAATCTTCTAACCTAGTGGATTGAGTAGGGAAGTAATTATGGAAATACTACTAGTTTTTATACTCACCTCTACTTGGAACTTTTTTTCTTTTTTAGATTCTATCTTTTGGGAAATGGGAAAAGGTAAACTATCACATTCTTTTGGAACCACAACTTGACACATGGGATATTGCATTGATTTTGAAGCTTGTAGATTATTAAGCATGTATTATTTTGAAATCTTGAGAGTCTATAGTTTTTTATAAACTTTTTACTTTGATACTTGTAGATATTCCACTGTTTGCACGTTTATGTGATTTTTGAGATATATGAAGTTGTTTAGTATTATTTCACATGTTCATGAATCATATAGTGTGCTGTTTGGTTAACAGTTTTATTCTAACAAGGTAAATCGTTCCCCAATTTTATTTAAAACCCTTCAGCATTCATTACCATTCTTTTGTGTCTTGGGGATGTTGCTTAATTCTAATTAATGACTTGTTGTACTAACAAGCCAATGATAATTAGTGGTTCATTACAAATGGTTCCATCTTCTTCAGTCCTTTCCTAATAAGAAGTTTTCACTTTATTGGTCTTGTAGTTTATTCATCCTTGTCTATTCTTTGGGTTATGATCATTGAAAGGAGTAGGATTGTCATTTCATGAAATTTAGAGCATAAAAGGATGTAGTTAACCCATTTTTCTGAACTTCATGTTACCAGCATGATGAGTAGATAAATGTTTTGGAGACACTTAAAGGATACTAGAATTTTATTTTCATGGGTTTGTATAATGATCTGGGCATGTAATGCATTGTAGAGGGGTGAATATCCACTAGTAGTGCATATTTAATTTGGATTAATGATTTATTATTTGTTAAAATGTGTAATTTTTTTAAAAATATAGAATTTGTTTTCTAAATGAATGATTTTGAAAAGAGGATATTTGGTGTATTTTGATAAGAGTTTGATTTTCAAAAGCAAGAATGGATTTTTTTCCCAAAATGGTTGAACATGGAAAAGTTGTTTTTGAAAAAAATAGATGTGATAATTGATGATATTGAATTTGAAATGATAATATATCACTTTTGAGGGAGTGAGATTTACTAAGTTTTTGTTTGATTAGAAATGCCACACGGTTGGCATCGTAGAAACCAACTGGAAGAAAATGCAAAGAATGTGGTTTCACCTGAGCCACATGTGCACCAAGAGATGATTCAGAGCATCATCTAGGTGTTTCAAACTATATACATGGAAACCGGATGGATGGGCCAAGTCATGTAGACCATTCTGTCTAGTTCTTGAGTTAGAATCCACCCATATTCTGGGCTGATTCTAAACCTAAGAAGCCAGAGGTGTGGTTTAGTAGAGTAAATCGTATCTTCGAGTTCATCGACACACCGGTGGAGCTAAAGATTAATTTGGAGATGTATATTCATGGGGATCTTGCACGCCAGTGGTGGGAACTATTTTGGCATGCTAAATCAGTTCAAGGAAATAATTTAAGGGATTCTCATGAATTTTTTAATAAAAAATTCTATCCTCACATGTTCACGATGAAGAGAAAGACATACTTCTTTAGCTTGATGCGAGAAAATCTCTGTGTTACAGAGTATGTAGCTAAATTCCTGAATTTAGTACAATTTTCAATAGAATGTCACAACTTTTCCCCCTCGGCCCGTGTCGTGACTACCCCAAGCCCGCCTTCCATAGGCCAGGGGTTAGAGACTAGCACTAGAAAGGAATATCCCTAAAATGGGAAGGCATTGCCATTAAACCTGAAAACACACAGAATAAGAACACAATAAGAACCAACCATGTAGTATAACTACTGAATGTAAAAGTGTGAACTAAAGTAGAATGAGACAGAATACAAACCCAACTAATGGAAAAATACAAGGGAAAGTAAAAATAGCTCCAAATGCCTTCTACCAAGGATCCTCCCTGGAGGGTAGGTACAGGTCGTCATTGTGGCTCTCCATGTGAACAGGTCGCCTCAGGGCTCTGTTTGGTCTGAACTCCCTAAGCTCATTCAAATTTGTCCTTTTTCTACACAATACACAACAAGGTGTGGGAGAAACCCATGAAAGGGTGAGTATAACAATACCCAATAGGGACCCCAAGACCCACGGAGGTATCCCATAATTCCACAAAGTTAAATCCACAAAGCATGATCTCAATCACAAAACACAAAGTAAAAGACTCAACTCATACCAGGTACATAACTTAAAGAAGATGAATAATATTGATTAGTCGGAAAGCCAAAACAACATTATTCCATTGAGAAGTTCCACTACTTAACCAAAAAGAATTCATTTAAAGATGATCCACACAGGGTCATAAGTCACCAATCCATACAGGGTCCTACATTGTTGATCCACGATGGGACGATATAGGGCTGATCATTGTCGGGTCACGCTACTACAGATACACACAGGGTTTTAATTCATCGATACAAATAGGGTCATAAGTCATCAATTCACACAGGTTCTTAAGTCACTGATCCATAAATGGCTGATCTAAGGCTGGTCCTCATCGGGTCATGCTACTGTTGATCCACTTAGGGTTGTAAGTCCTTGATCCATGCATGGTCGGAAGTCGTCGATCCACATAGATTCGTAAATCATTGATCCACGATGGGGCACTCTAGGGCTGGTCCTCATTATCTCACGCTACTACGGATCCACACAGGGTCATAAGTCACTGATGCTTATCCACAAAGGGGTTCCTCTTCAATAGATAGCCATCCAGAGGATTCCCACACTAGGTGTGTTTGAGTCCAGGAGGATCCACTCCACCGGACATAGGTCTTACCTCAACAGAAACGAATTCTCATTAATATTTATCCTGAAGAACCTGAATTTCATAATGGTTACAATGCAACAGATGACGCGTCAATCAAATTCCCCTGTCTGTAAGTTATAGACATTTTTGTATTGGGATCCTAGTTGGGATCCAACCCAACCGTAGTCCAATTTTCTCCAAAAACCTATTGTAGTATCTCAAAATAACTTCCTCATCTTAAGGGTTGCAACACAGTAGACGGTTTGTCAAACAGACGTCTGGTTTAGAAGATAAGCCCCTTTAAGCGAAACCGGTCCTAAAAGGGTCCAGGTCCGGTCTGACCCGATCACACCGACCACACCTGGTCCGCTGGGCTCAGCCTGGTCTGGATGGGCCCGGTATGGATGGGACCATTCTAGATGGGCCCGATCCGGATGGGCCTAGTCCATCCTTATGGGCCCCAGGCTCGGCCCGACCAACCAGCTGGGGTGCAGCCCGGCCTGATGTCTGGGCGCGGCCAGCCAGCCGGGCAGGGTGCAGCTTCCCTCGAATGGACAATGTGTCCATTTTAACTTCAAACAGCGATGAATATTGGCACCTAACAACCTAACCGGTCCACATATACCCATCAGTGGTGGCACCCATGGGCACAGGTCTTCCCTTCACCCACCGCCATGGCTAGGAGTCACGGAACCTCTTCCGTGGTGCGTTGTCGTGGAGCTCATCCAAGATTCAATTCTTCGGGTGATGGTCAGCCACCCATTAATCCACAGTAGTGCCTTATGGTGCCGCCATTCTAACAGAGCTTCTGCGGGCCTCTGGTGAAGCTCAAGTGGTCTGTTTTATTTTTTGACGATGCCTACAGGCCTCCCAGAATGTCGACCACACTACATGGCCCATGGTTAATTCTTGTTGCCTTGTTGCTCGGTCCCCCATGAAGAATACAACCAAACCAAGAATGGTGGAGGGTCTATGACTTGTTCAGTTCATCCTCGTGCCCTCCACCTTTTCATTATAGCAAGGGAAGATTTGAAACATCATCAAGAGAGGATGAATGAATATAATCTTTGAATTAAAACAATACAAACCCCTACCTGGAACTTGTAGGAAGATTATGTGGGAGTGGAACGGTCCGCATTCGAAGATTTTTGTTGGAATTCGTTCATTTCTCATTCTTTGTTGGAGTAGGTTTCCTCTGACATTTCATCAGAGCTTCCTCATGTCGTCCTCCAAAACCCATGCCATATGATTGTTCAAAAATAAGAAAATGAACCACCCATGTTGTGTTTTATTAATGTGGTTCATTAATGAACCATAATTAATATTCTATTAATTCAATTAACATCATGGTTACGCAACCAAGGGTTGTGTCATTAAATGACTCGCATTCAAGTCTGACGGTACACCGCGATCATTCCATCTTCCACTCAATGGTGATAAGAGAATAAAATAACTCATGGAGGTATTTTATTATAATTTTTTTGTAATGTCAAAAAATTAACTTTTTTTTCTGATCGTTATTGGTCAAAGTTTAACTTCTCATAATAGAACATCGGCCCAGTGAATTCAATGGTACCCTCAGAGTTTTAATCTAATATCGGGTTCAAAAGATATAAAGTCATGCCCGCAAGTTTACTGAATGTACCTTAAAAAAAGTTTGAAATTTTTTAATAGACCCCCTCAACCCATATCGGTTTAGGGTAGGACTTTCCTAAGGGTAATATACCCTCACGAGCTAAATGGTAATCTTATATTTCCAATTTGAGTTACCATTCAAAAGTCATAAGTATTTGACAATAAAATAATTGTTACTTGATTATTTTTTTTACTGCCAAAAACTAACTTCCAATGTTGGCCCACACTGGAAAATGCTAGGAACTACCTAGGGATTTCATACCCTTATGAGTTCAGTGATGGTCTCGGATTTTTAATCTTAGTCACCGCTCGTGAGTTATATGATTTTGAAAAATAAAATAATTTCTTTATTTATTTTATTTACGGTAATGAAATTTTTGGGTTTTATCATTGGAGGTCTGACCCGACTAAACTTAAGTCGTGCTTAGGGTAAAACCACCATGCTGAATGAAGTGGTGCCCTCAGATGTCGGATCTGGGAACCTGTTTATGAGTTATTCCTCCTTTTTAGGAAAAAGACTCACGCACGCTATATAAAACTTAACATTATTTGACAGATCATTCCAAGCACTTTGGGTTTCAGAATCACGTGTCATCAATTTTCACAGTCTTATAATAATTCCATATAATTAAATATATTATATGGAATTTAAATGTCTTTAAATTCTCCCCAACTTAGGGCTTTATACCCCCGAAATCCAAAACAAAGTAAAATCAAACAAGTGGGGTACTGAGCATGAATCTGAACCTCCCGCTCCCATGTTCTCTCTTGGAGGTTCTTATGATACCAAAAAACTCGTATCAGAAGAATAAACCACCCATGGAGGACCCACTCCTATTAATCCTCAATCTCTTCTATGAACTCCGCAAAATTTTCCCATCGTCAATATCCAGATCGCCCTAGTTGACGACGTGTGATGGGTCATGCACGTATCTTCTCAGTTGCGACATGTGGAAAACATTATGCACATTTTGTGTCTACGGAGGAAGATCTCGGCAGTATTCTGCATCAACAACTATGCTAATAATCTAGAAATTTCTAATGAACCTCGAAGATATCTTTTTTCCCCAGCCAAATCTCAACAATCCTCATCGGGGTGAGACCCATATGAAGACTTGGTCTCCATTATCGAACTCAAAGGGTCCCTATCTCTTTTCAGCATAAGACTTCTATGAGCTTTGTACAATCTTCCTCCTCTACTAGAAGTCATGAACCTTCTCAGAGGTAGTGTGTACCAACTCTAGAACCAAATGTGTTGACTCCCCTAGGTATATCTAGCATATAGAGGATCTACATGGCCGCTCTTCTATCCATCGTCATGCCGAAGCTTTAGAAGCACTTGAGAACACTTACCCTGTAGATGTTTATGGAATGAGACCCCTTCTCTAAGAAGGGTTCTCAATCTCTTTCAACAGAAAAGTCACTTCATCGTAAGATAGGGGTAATCTAAACCATGTCACTGCCCTACTAATCCATGTATAATGCTCACTTCCAGGACCACCATCTGATCTAATGGTGCCCTGGCTAGATGGAAACTCAGTCACCACCTCATGTCAGTCCTTAGCCGCCTCTGAGTCAGGATTGACTCAAAACCTGAGGGGTATCTCTCACTCAATCTTGGGTTAGGCACTGAGCCTAAATGTGTCCTCTACCGGTAGCACCGGTAGTAACTACTGATCCACAGGCAGTGGTATCGTTGGGACACCGCCCGAAGGTACCATCTCGGTAAAAAGTCCTTATACTGAAGCATTATCACTCTATGGACCATCCTCATGGTCACACATTGGAATCCTAGATATATTTCTATGTGGATGAATCTTAAAATAGAATCAAGATGAAGCAAGATCAATATGTTATACATGGTGAGCTGACTCAAAAGAGATCAATAGAAAAAAAATCCTAAAACTTGTAACTAGTGATTTCAAATACCAAGTCTGAAAATAGAATCCAGGGTCCTGATGTATGGATACATTGGTCGATGCACCAAAAATAGACTCACTGTATTTTAATCCAAACTCAAGTCACTTACCACTATTTCTTCATTGAAAAAACAGACTCTTAGTTCTTCTTGTTGAACCGACCCCTCGGATACCACATTTTTACAACCCGTCCCCTAGGGCCGATATAGTGACTACCCCAAGCCCACCATCCACAGTCCAGGGGTTGGAGACTAGCACAAGATAGGTATATCCCTAAAATGGGATAGAATTTACTTTAAACCTACAAACACACAAACAAGGAACACAACAAGAACAAACCTTGTAGTATAACTGCTGAAAGTAAAATTGCGAACTAAAGAAGAATGGGCCAGAATAAAAACCATACTAGAAGAAAAATACAGAGGAAATGGAAAATATATCATGGGGTCATCCACCAAGGTTCCTACCTAAAGGGTAGGAACAGCTCATCATTGTGGCTCTCCACATCAATTTCTGGCCTCTGTGTACTGTCTGGTCCGGACTCCCTAACCTCGGTCAAAGCTGTATGTCATCTGCACAAGACACAACAAGGTGTGGGTGAAGCCCATGTAAGAGTCAGAATAACAATAACCAATAGGGATCCTGAAACCCATAATAGTCTCCCAAAATTCCACAAAGGAAAAACCAAAAAGCATGATCTCAATCCTAAATCATAAAGTAAAAGACTCGGCTCAAACCAGGTATATAACATAAAGTGCAGGAATAATTTTGATTAGTCATAATGCTAAATAAACATTATTCCATTGAGAAGTTCCACTATTGAACCATAAAGAATTTGTTCCAAAGCTGATCCACATAGGGTCGTAAGTCAATGATCCAGGACTGGTTTCTCTAAGGTTGGTCCTCGTCGGTTTACGCTATTGTTGATCCCCATAGGGTCATAAGTTGAAGATCCACATAGGTTTTTAACCCATTAATCTATATTGGCTCGTAAGTCGCCAATCCATGAGAGGATTCTCTAAGGATGGTCCTCGTTGGGTCACGCTACTGTTGATCCACATAGGGTTGTAAGTCATAGATATACACAGGGTCATAAGTCATCCATCCACATAGGGTCATAAGTCACTGATCTATGAAGGACCACTCTAAGTATAGTCATCATCGGGTTTCACTGTTGGTGATCTACATAGGGTCGTATGTCATTGATGTCGATCCACAAATGGGATTATCATTACTAGAAACCCACCCACAGGATTCACGCACTAGGTGCACATGAGTTTGGTGGGATCCGCTCCTCAAGCCATCAATCAAACCTCAACATCCACAAAGCCTCATGAAGAAGTGACCCGAAGAACCCCATGTCACACTAGTGCAGAAAACATTTTTTACGTCATCATTTTTAACGTCGGTTATATATAACCGATGTGATAATCTGTGAAACATGGTTTTTTACATCAGTTATTTTATAACTGAGAAAAAAATGCAACGAGAGGATTTTTAACGTCGGTTATTTTCATAACCGACGTTATAAATCGAGCGCGTTCATTTTTTACGTCGATTATAAATTAACTGGCATAAAAAACCAAATCTTGGGGGGATTTTACGTCGGTTATTTAATAAGCGATGTAAAAAACGAGATATCGATGACTTTTTTACGTCGGTTATTTTAAAACCGACGTAAAAAACGTGTCTTCTGAGACCTTTTTGACATCGGTTATTTTATAACCGACATAACAACACAATCCGAATATGTTTTTACATCGGTTATACGTAAAAAACTGTGATTTATGATGTATTATTTACGTCGGTTATTCCATAACTGACTTAAAAAACTAACATGCGGATTTTATAACGTCGGTTATAAAATAACCGACGTAAAAAAAGCCGTATGTGATACATTTATAACGTCGGTTATTATAATAACTATTGTTATAAATGTAAAAAAATAGTTTATAACGTCCGTTTTTAAATAACTGACATTATAAAACATTTAAAAAATTAACAAGCCGCATGGACTATCATTTACGATTTTTCAATCGAACGTCTGGCAGCTCGTCTCGCTCGTGCAGTAAACCCTAATCGGCTCGTCGATCTAGCTGTGTTAAACACATTTTTCCTTCATCATTTATCATCCTTACTCTCCTCGGATCTATCATCTCAACTCGCAACACTCATGTAAGCTTTCATGAATTTATTTCGTTCGTTTTTTTTCTAGATAGTCTATATTTCTGTTTTTCGTTTTTTGTGTTTAAACTAGGTAAGATTCTTCCATATCCAAATATATAAAAACCCATTTGAGGTGGTAACTTGGAACAACAAGATACACATAATTAAAATAATAATACTATGAGAAAATGTTAAAGTCCACCTGCCTCATTCTCATACAGAACCGCACAACACACATTTACCCTAGACGACACTTTTCATGTCATTAGTCATCCACTTTCCCTATATGGTTCTCATAACCACACACATGGTCTTATAACCACCATCTTACCCTTTTTAGAACTTCTATTAGATAAATAATTACCTATAGAACCTCAAAATCAAGCATCAAAATGTACTCGATGCTTCTACCACTCCACTATTCTCAAACATCCACAAGAATACCATATTACATTGGCATCCAACATTCCTTTAAAATCAACTAGAATGGAAGTACATATACCTTCCAAACATCAACTAAATACAACTTGGTTCTTACCGAACATCTAAAACCATTCAAAAAATGGATTTATCATTTAATAACATCAAATAGAGGTGGATTACAACACACTACATGTATTTATTTTAACTAGATGAGGAGAGACATCAGTGACCAAATCATCATAGAAACACCAAACATTATTTTTGGCATGTACCTACTTAGCTATGATACCTTCTAAATGAAGTCACATAATCACTGCCTAAATTCACCTTGTTGAGTCCATACCTGACTCTATAAAATATTCCAACATCGCTCCTCCATTTCCTGCAACCTTCACCATTCCTCATTTCCCTGTCAACACCTATGAAATTATTACCTCAGATCACTTTTTTTAACGACACTAAGCCCAATTCAATTGCTTTTCTCGATTAAACACCACATTTGTGCTCAATTCAATTTCATAGGTTTATCCTCTTTTATATTAGAATCTATTAGACATATAATGTAATGGCTATTGACCTCTATGTCCCTTCGATGCATCGCTATGTCTCATGATTCCAAATAAAAATTGCTTCTATTGAGGGGTGAGGGTGTTGTCTGAAGGGGTGGGGTGCTATCAAGGGGGTGGGGGGCTGTCAAAAGGGTTGGTGGTGCCCATTGGGGTGTCCAAGGGGGTAGGGGATGGGGGTGGTGTCCAGGAGGGGTGGGGGGCTGTCCAGGGGGTGGGGGCTGTCTAGAGGGTTGGGGGTGTCCAGGGGGGTGTCCAAGGGGGTAGGGGGTGGGGGTGGTGTCCAGAAGGGGTGGGGGTGCTGTCAGGAGGGGTGGGGGCTGTCCGGAGGGTTGTAGGTGTCCAGGGGGGTTCCAAAGGGGTTGGTGGGTTTGGGGGGCTGTCCAAGGGGGTGGGGCCTGTCTAGAGGGTTGTCTGGGGGTTGTCCGGGGGTTGGGGGTGCTGTCAAGAGGGGTGGGGAGATGTTTGGAGGGTTGGGGGTGTCCAGGGGTTCCAAGGGGGTGGTTGGGTGTGGGGGTTTTCCAATGGTGTGGGGGCCTGTCCAGAGGGTTTTGGGGGTTGTCCGGGGGGTGGGGGTGATTCTCAGGTTTACTCCATTTTCTCATATTTTCTATCAACCATGTAGGAGCCATGGTTTTTTTGATTCAATGGAATTTAAAACTATTATATATAACTATATTTTGTTTTAAAAATAATATTCAAGCATATTTTTTTAAATACCCATAGATTTGTTTTATATTTCAAAATTGTTTTACATTCAAATTTTGATTTTTTTCATATAAATATATATTTGTCTTATCTTAAAAGTTTATATATTTTTGATATTTGTTATAGGTAATAATGAGTCAATGTTGGATTATGGAACATCGAATTAGAAATGAATTTGAGGAAGGTGTTGATGCCTTTTTGGAATTTTCTAAATGAAATGTTCCAAGTAGTGACATTTTTTTCTGTCCATGCCTGAAATGTTTGAATATGAAGAAGTTGAAAAGTAGAGTGATAAAATATCATCTGATTTGTCATGGTTTTAATCTGAGTTGCAGCCCTTTGAATTGGCAATGTGAAACTGGACGGAATTTCACTGATGATGATGATTCACAAGATGGTAACTCCGATGGAATTGAAAAAATGATTTGCGATATTGTAGCAGAACAAATTGAGATAGAACCGATAGTTTCACGTTTATATGGTGATGAAAAAAAACCATTATATCCTGGTTATAAAGATTTTACAGTTTTTTCTACGGTGTTAAGATTGATTAACCTAAAGGTGAAATATGGATGGAGTGACAGAAGTTTTACAGAACTACTAAAATTGATGAAAGACATTCTTCCACAAGATAACGATCTTCCAGATTCACATTACAAAGCCAAGAAAATAATATGCCCGATGGGATTGGGATACAAGAAAATACATGCATATCCAAATGAAATCATTATATATAGGAAGGAATATGAATTTCTGTCAGAGTGTCCTAAATGTGGGATATCACGGTATAAGGTGAAAGAAAAATCACAGGGTGATGTAGAGATTAAAAATCTCCCTTCAAAGGTAATTTGGTATCTTCCTATAATTCATCGTTTCAAACGTTTATTTGCTAATTCACATGATGCAAAAAGGTTAAGATGGCATGCTGATGAGAGAGTATATGATGGAAAAATATGTCATCCAACTGATTGTCCACAATGGAAGAAAATTGATGCGCAATATTCTACATTTGGAAATGAAATTAGAAATCTCAGACTAGGGTTGTGCACATATGGAATGAATCCATACCGAACCCTCAGTAGTACACATAGTTCATGGACTGTTTTATTGGTAAATTATTACCTCTCTCCTGAAGTTTGTATGAAGTGAAAATATTTCATGTTGAGTATAATGATCTCTGGTCCAAAGCAACCCGTCAATGATATTGATGTTTAATTGTCACCGTTGATTGATGATTTGAAATTGTTATGGGTTGATGGTATTAGGGTGTATGATTCTTATAAAATGGAATATTTTCAACTGCATGCAGTGCTTCTATTCACTAAAAATGACTTCCCAGCATATGGAAATTTATATAGATATAGTGTTAAAGGGCATAAAGCATGTCCAATTTGCGAACAAGAGACGTCATATTGTCAATTGCATCATAGGAGGAAAACAGTGTACATGGGTCATCGAAAGTTTTTTCCTATGGATCACCCTTATAGAAGACTAAAAAAGGCATTCAATGGCTCAGAAGAATTTGATACTACTCCAAAAACTTTATCCCCTTATCTGTATTTTGAGAGGGTGAAAAACCTTAATGTGACATTGGGAAAGACACAGAAATCTGGTAATAAAAGACATATTTGGAAGAAAAGGTCAATATTTTTTGAGCTACCATATTGGAGGTATCATGAAGTTAAACATAATATTGATGTCATGCACGTGGAGAAGAATATCTGTGATTCTTTGATTGGAACTTTGTTATATATTAATGGAAAGACAAAAGATGGGTTGAATGCAAGAGTAGACTTACTATCAATGGGAATACGTTTGGAGTTAGCTCCCACTCCTAAAGGAAGACGAACATTTCTTCCCCCGACTTGTCATACATTATCGAAGAGAGAGAAAATTATCTTCTTTCAGTGTCTTCATGATATCAAAGTGCCTCAAGGTTATTCTTATAATATAAAAAAATTTGTCTTATTGAAGGACTTGAAGTTGATAGATATGAAATCACATGATTGTCACGTCATGATGCAACAAATTCTACCAGTTGCATTGCGTGGAATATTGCCCATTCGTCTCAGAAAGACTATAATGAAGTTGTGTTATTTTTTCAATTCAATTTGTAACAAGGCGATTGATGTGAATGCTTTGAACATTTTCAAAAAGTATGAAATTTTTATACTTTGTCAATTAGAAATGTATTTTCCTCTACCTTTTTTTGATATAATGGTTCATTTACTGATTCACCTGGTTCGATAAATAAAGCTTTGTGGACTTTTATATCTTCGTTGGATGTATCCTATTGAAATTTATATGAAAATATTAAAGGGGTATGTTAAAAATTCATATCGACCTGAAGCCTCCATTATTGAAAAGTATAATTCTGAGGAGGTCGCAGAGTTTTGTACGAGCTACTTGGCTGCGGCGCAACACATAGGTTTGCCTCTATCTCGCCATGAACGAGTTAATAATGAGGGAAATGGGATTCGTGGCTTGAAAGTCAAATCATTGTCAGGTGAACAGATGAAGAAGTTAGAATCATACATCTTGAATAACATAGCTGATGCTCAACCATATATCACATTGCATATTAATGAGTTGAAACAATGTCATCCAAAGAAGAAAGAAATGTGGATTTTGAAAGAGCACAACAAAACTTTTTTGTCATGGACTAAAAAGGCTTTGCTTGGTAGATCAAATGTATCAAAGACATTAAAATGGATAGTGGGTGGTCCATGTTTAAATGTGATAACATGGTACGGTTATGACATTAATGGTTATACATTTCATACGAAAGCTCAGGAAAACAGAAGTGCAATTGAAAATAGTGGTGTATTGGTGTTTGCAGAAGCAATGCTTTTTTCGAGTGCTAAGGAAAAAAACCCAATTTCTGCATCAAGTGCATATTATGGAGTGATTGAAGACATATGGGAGGTTGATTGCATTAAAATTAAAGTTCCCGTTTTTAACTGTAAATGGTTTATCGGTAACAACAGTGTTAGACATGATGAATTTGGAATGACACTTGTTAATCTGAATAGATTGGAAGACACAGCTGATTCTTTTATAATGGAAACACATGCAAAACAAATTTTATATGTGGTAGATCAATCAGATATGCAGTGGGCTGTTATTTTACAAGGGAAAAAACAATATGTTGGTGAGGATGAACTCGATGAAGTTGCTGATTTATGTGAGATCCCTACTTTAATGGAAATATTAACAGAACATGATGATTAACATGTTGAAGACATGGTTTGTTCCATAAGGAATGATCACGAAGAAGGAATTTGGGAAAACAATCCATTTGTACATTCCTAAAATTACAGGTAACATATGTTCATTTCTTATTTACATTTATTTTTTTCATAAATGTTAGATATTGTAAGTTTTTTATTTATTAAAACATGTTTTAAAACAAAATAAGTATAAGTTTTTGTGGGTTTTATGTTTGTTTAGTTTACTTTATCATGTTTATAACCATTAAATGAATTATATATCTATTATTTTTTTCAGTGACAATTACTTTACCATGTTTACCATGTTTACCAAGTTTACCATCTTGACCATCTTAACCATCTTGATCATATTTACCATCTTTACCATTGTTTAACATGCTTACCATATTACCAATGTTTAATATTACATAACTTAGTACACTTTTCTATTTTATGATTACAGTAGTATTAAAATATTTGAAATTGTATATTTGTGAACTGACGTTTGTTTTTTTGATTTGAAGGATAATGACAGATCATTCAGTTGATCAACCACATGATTCTAGAGATGAGCATATTTTTGGTCATACCTCTGGGGATGAACATTCACATGCTCCTATTATGACAAAGAGTTCAAAGGTTGGTAAACGTGGGTGCACACGTTTACCAAAATTATCAGTTTCCCGTACGTAGGATCAGAGGATAGTCATTGTGTTTGATGATGATGATATTCCTAGAGGTCCAAATGCGAATGATTTTAAGAGTTTTGTAGCAACTCAGGCCAAGAGAAATGTAAGCATTCTGTATGATGATTGGAGAAGTGTGGATAAAGCGATAATCTCTCAGTTGTGGGAGACAATTTTCGTAAGATCTTTTGTCATTGTTTGACTATTATTTTAATGCTTCTAGTATATATAATATGTTTAACCTTTTCTTTATCAGATGAAATTTGATATTCCTGACACTGGAGGAGTCAGGAAGAAATGATTATTGTTGGCTGCTAGGAGATGGAGGGATTTCAAATCAACCCTTTCATCTGATTTCATTTATGGTCATAGGAGTCATGATAATCCATGTCGTATATATCCTTTTATAGATTAAGACACATGGAGAAAGTTTTTTGAATGTAGAAGAAAAGAGTCATTTCTGGTAAGGGAAATGTAAACTTTTAAAAACTTTCTTATATAAATGATTTTATTAATGTTTTGTGACTGATTTATTATTCTAAAATTACAGAAAACAAGGAAGGCTCATCAGGAGATCCAATCTAAAAATGTATACCCTCATAGTTTATCTCGGGGAGGGTATGCATTATTGGAAGAAAAAATGATGGCGGAAAAATTTCAACAACTAAGAGCTGAGTCTTCAAGCTCTGGAGAGGTGGCCCCTCCATCCCCTCCATCTAGACATGAAAAATGGAAGAGAGATCGGAAGGGAAAAAAGGGAAATATCTTTCAGATGAATCGAGAATCGTAGCTGAGAGGATTGTAAGATATTTATTTTATTTATTTAAGCTAACTATTCTCTTCATATAATTTCAATCATTACATAAATGCTCAATTAATTAATACAGGACTCTCTTGAGGAGCAGAGTTCACAGGGGACATTTACAGCTACTGGGATGGAAGATATTTTATCTGTAGCATTGGGAAGGCCCGAACATCCTGGTTGTTTAAGAGGATATCCGGCAGGTGTATCGGTAATAAAAGTGTTGCCACATTCTTCAACTTCTAACGTTGAGGGGGTTTATAAAAAAAATATAATCCTTGTAGGCTGAAGTTCATAATATTAATGCAATGATGGAGGAAAATATTAGAGCGTCAGTGCAGTCTATGTTTGCAGAAATGTAAAGACAATTTCAGACTGCAGCTCCCACTCCTCCACCTCCCCATGCAGACCCCATTATTTATCCTCCACCTCCGCCGGTAGCTTCCACTCCCCCACCTCAACCTGCGGACCCCATTTTTTATCCTACTCCTCTGCCGCACCTTCCTACTTATTGCAAGTTGTATGTTGATGATTATCAACATCATATAGTAGCATATGGGTCGGTATATTGTATAGGATATACAGTTCATCATCAAAAATTAGAGGTAGAGAATCAGAGGGTCACTATAGAGGATATTATAGATAGATCAGCTAGGGTACCAATATCTACAGATGAGGTGGTGACAGTTGGACAGAGTATCAGCCATTTTTTAATTTGGCCATCTAGACTTCTTCGACTCATTACCATAGAGGTATGAATGTTATATCTTTTATTTTATTTTTTTATTAAAGTTGTTTTACCATTTGAAAACTAATTTATTTTTCAATTTATTTTTACAGGAATACTTCAAAGGTAAAGAAATATTGTATAGAAAACAACAAAGACAAATGGATATGACATCAGATACAGATTCTTGTAGTCTTGACAGATTGTCAAGATATTCAAATTTGTTGATGGGTCATTATGAGTTTCCAATGGAAGATCGTATTTGTGGACGTGAAATAAATGTGGGGATTATGAAAAGTGATATCATGGAGCTTGTTACTGGAGATAATTTGGGCATCAACATGGTGCAAATTTTTTCCATGTAAGTTTTAACACCTTTTCCCTGCGTTATATTTATTAAAAATGTATACTTATGAATGTTTTGTATTGCGTATCTTTATAAAATTTGTGAGAGGAATGAGCTGAAAGATGTATATGGATTCATGGACCCGCAATTGATTTCCCCAGAAGCATGTGCATTGAATGAGGAAAAAAGAATGGTTTATATTGCTGAAAGACTTGAAAAGAATATAGTCACACAATGTTGGATGATGCCTTTTTGTGAGAGGTATGAAACTAATTTCTCTCAAAGTGTTAATTATCTTTTAACATAAAAAACCACAAACATTAAATTTTCTTTTATCAGTGATCATTGGATGTTATGGGTTTTTTTCCCAAGGGAGAAAGCACTTTATTGGATATGATCTGTCCATGATGATGTGGGGGAATGTTTTAAGAATATATTGGAAAAGTAAGTTTCAATTTCTTAATAGTTTTATATATTATAATGAATTTTAAATTTACCCCATTCGTATTATTTTCTAACAGTGCATGGGCCTACTTTAAAAAAACGCAAAGAAGAAGAGTGTAAAGATCAAATATGTAAAGGCGAAGGTAAATATCCATTTATAATTTGTACTTTTTGATTTATTCCAAAAAAATAATATATTGAATTTACACTCATTCAAACAGAATTGTCATGAACAACAAGGCATCATCGAATGCGGATATTATATGTTAAGATTTATGTATGAAATAATAACAACCGGGACAGTTGTGAATTTTGACCTGGTACGATTTCCTCTTAAACTATTCAATAATATTTCAATTTTATTTATTCATTATACACGTTAACTACTTTCCTTTTCATTTGCAGCTTTTTGATGAACCTCAACCCTATACTACTGAAGACATCAAACACTTACAAGTGGAGTGGTCAAATTATTTTACTGATTTGATTAAATTTTAGTTGTTTGTGATGTAAAATGTAATTTTGAATATTGTCGTTGTAATTGTGTATTTGGTAGTTGTTTAATCAGTATTTTGTTTTTTTTGAAGTTGATAGTGTAAGATTTGAATGTTATATATGTGAATGTTTAATTTTTCTCTACTTCTTGTTTTTTCTTCTTATGATGGTTTTTTTGGTATGGATTTTGGTATGTGGGGAGGGGTTCCAAGGGTGTGCGGGTGTGTTCAGTGGGGTTGGGGGGTGTCCAGGGGTCTGGGAGGGCTGTCTGGTGGGGTGGGGGGTAGACCAGGGGGTGGGAGGGCTATCCAAGGGTTTGGGAGGGCTTTCCAGGGGGTGGGGGTATACATGAGAGTGGGGGGTTGTCCAAGGGTGTTTGGGGCTTTCCAGGGGTGTGGTGGGGGCTCCAATGGGGTGGGGGAGGGCTGTCCAGGGGGTATACATAAGGGTGGGGAGGGGTTCCAAGGGTGTGTTGGTGTCTGGTATGGATTTTGGTCTGTGGGGAGGGGTTCCAAGGGTGTGGGGGTGTGTTCAGTGGGGTTTGGGGGTGTCCAGGGTTCTGGGAGGGCTGTCCGGTGGGGTGGGAGGGTTGTCCAGGGGTGGGGGGTATACATGAGGGTGGGGGGGGGTTGTCCAGGGGTGTTTGGGGCTTTCCATGGGTGTGGTGGTGGCTCCAATGTTGTTGGGGCTATCATGTGGGGTGAGGGGGTGCTGTTCAAGAGGGTGGGGTTGTCGAGAGGTGTTTTGGGGCTGTCCAGAGGGTCGGGGGGTAGTCCAGGGGTGTGGTGGGGGCTCCAATGGTGTGGGGGAGGGCTGTCCAGGGGGTATACATGAGGGTGGAGAAGGGTTCCAAGGGTGTGGGGGTGTCTGGTATGGATTTTGGTCTGTGGGGAGGGGTTCCAAGGGTGTGGGGGTGTGTTCAGTGGGTTTGGGGTGGGGGGGCAGGGGTCTGGGAGGGCTATCCGGTGGGGTGGGAGGGTTGTCCTGGGGTTTGGGAGGGCTGTCCAGAGGGTGGGGTGTTGTTCAGGAGGGTGGGGGGTTGTCCAGGGGTGTTTGGGGATTTCCAGGGGTGTTTTGGGGGCTCCAATGGGGTGGGGGATGTCAAGTGGTGTGAAGGGGTGTTGTTTAGGAGGGTGGGGTTTTCGAGGGGTGTTTGGGGATGTCCATGGGGTCGGGGGGTAGTCCAGGGGTGTCGTGGGGGCTCCAATGGGGTGGTGGAGGGCTGTCCAGGGGGTATACATGAGGGTGGTGAGGGGTTTCAAGGGTGTGGGGGTGTCTGGTATGGATTTTGGTCTGTGGTGAGGGGTTACAAGGGTGTGGGGGTGTGTTTAGTGGGGTTGGGGGTGTCCAGGGGTCTGGGAGGGCTGTCCGGTGGGGTGGGAGGGCTATCCAGGGGTGTGGGAGGGCTGTCCAGGGGTGGGGGTATACATGAGGTTGGGGGTTGTCCAGGGATGTTTGAGGCATTCCAGGGGTGTGGTGGGGGCTCCAATGGGGTGGGGGCTGTCAAGTGGGGTGAGGGGGTGCTGTTCCGGAGGGTGGGGTTGTAGAGGGGTGTTTGGGGCTATCCAGGAGGTCGGGGGGTAGTCCAGGGGTGTGGTGGGGGCTCCAATGGGTTGGGGGAGGGCTTTCCAGGGGGTATACATGAGGGTGGGGAGGGTTTCCAATGGTGTGGGGGTGTCTTGTATGGATTTTGGACTGTGGGAGGGGTTCCAAGAGTGTGGGGGTGTGTTCAGTGGGGTTGGGGGTGTCCAGGGGTCTGGGAGGGCTGTCCGGTGGGGTGGGAGGGCTATCCAGGGTTGTGGGAGGGCTGTCCAGGGGGTGGGGGTATACATGAGGGTGGGGGGGTGGGGTTTACAGGGGTGTTTGGTGCTTTCCTGGGGTGTGGTGGGGGCTTCAATGGGGTGGGGGCTGTCAAGTCTGGTGAGGGGGTGCTGTTGAGGAGGGTGTGGTTGTCGAGGGTTGTTTGGGGCTGTCCAGGGGGTCGGGGGGTAGTCCAGGGGTGTGGTGGGGGCTCCAATGGGGCGGGGTAGGGCTGTCCATGGGGTATACATGAGGGTGGGGGCTGTCTAGTGTGGTATTTTTTATATGTTATCAATGTAAATGTTTAAATTTTATTTCCTTCTGTTTTTGTGGTATGATTTCTGGATTTGTTTTCTAGTTTATTCTGGGGGAGAGCAGATGACTGCATTCTATTTTTTTTAAATAAATTGGTTTATCACGTCGGTAATTTCATAACCGACGTGATAAAAGGCATGGGAAATGGTTTATCATGTCGGTTATTAAATAACTGACATGCTAAAAGGCCTATGAAATGGTTTATCACGTCGGTTATTTATTAACCGGCGTGATAACCCCCCCGGACTGTTTTATCACGTCGTTTATATAATAACCGACGTGATAAACCTTCTCCCTAGATTTTATCACGTCGGTTAATTAAAAAACAATGTGAAACACAATGGGGGATGGGTTTATAACATCGGTTATTATATAACGGACGTGATAAACCCCCCTCCCCCGGTTTATCACGGTGGTTATAAAATAACCGACGTTCTAAACCCGTCCAGGGGGGGGGGTTCTCATGTCGGTTATTTGTTAACCATTGTCATAAACTAATTTTGTCACATCGGTTATTAAATAACCGACGTGATAAACTATTTCCCATGCCTTTATTCACGTTCCCGTTTTCTTTATCACGTCGGTTATAAAATTACCAACCTGATAAACATTGCGATATTTTTCTTTTAACGTCGGTTTTTAAATAACCAACGTAAAAAACGTTATTTATAACGTCTCCCTTATTAACGTCGGCTAGAAACCAACGTAAAAAATGAAAAATAACCGACGTAAAAAATGTTTTCTGCACTAGTGTCATAAATGTTCCAATGAAACAGACAGCGCGTCAATCGAATGCCCAGTCTGTAGGTTATAGGAATTTTAGTGTATAGACACAGAGCTTGATGAACATGGACATTACATTACTTTTGTGGAATACTTAATACATAACAAAAATAGACACCAAAGGACCGTAATAGTTTAGTATCTTTGGAAACATGGAATTTAAAATTCTAATCATGTTGGAAGAACTTCAACATCTCCCATAACAATTTTCCCCGTTTTGTTTCCTTACCTAAAACCCTTCTTTATTTCATGGGGAAAATAAAACATAAAAAGCGTGATCTCAAATGCTCAGTAAGGGAAAACATAGAGAACATAAAACAATACATAAACATTTGAAAGAAAAAATATAAACTTGATATTTAAACATCAAAATCTAGAGCAAAGACATAAATCGTGGAAGTACGTAAGGCATAAATCATAATGGAACATCAACCATGATAAAATATAATGGAAATAAAACATGAAATTGTGGAAAACATTCAGCACATGTTATGATTTCCATAGTAGTCAATCCATTGCTGCGAAGACTATCTTAGTGGACAAAGTCCCTTTCTGAATCAAGTTCACTCCTCGTTTCAGTCCTGTAACTCTGAACCGAATTAACTTACCGTTCCATCCATGTCTATCTCATGAGATATAAATCTTTACCCAATGCATTGGAGGGAGATATAGGTCCCACCCATCTCATAATGAAATCATTATTACTTGCGCCACAAAATAAACTTAAAACATTCATCATAACCCAAAGAATAAAATGGGTTTCATAAACATCATCCCATCATCTCATAATCCATATAATACAAATGAACATTTCATCATAAGAAAACTGAAACCATGTAAACCATAGAGACATTAAACTTTAAACAAACACATATGAAATAATGTCATCATAGATGTAAAATGGTTTTGATAAAACATTTGAAATGAATTCTTGAGGAAAATATCCCTTCTTCTTCAAAATCATTTTCTTTTCACAAAATGCCATGCACTTTTAAAATAAAAGTATTTTGTTGAAAATATTCATAAAATCTTGTAGAGTAAGATTCATGAAAATTAGGCGTTATGAAACCATAAAAATCTATTCACGCCGTATAAAAAATAACATTTTTCTCGTACTTTTATCGGAAAAGTCAAAAAGTACCTCGTATGGTAAACAAAAAAATATTCCTTACATACCATGTAGTAAAAGTCAAAAATGGTTAAAAAGGAATTTAAACATACATTATAGTTTTTTTATAAAACATGGACATGGATGATAAATATAACCCTAGTAAATACTTACGTAAAAGCAATCTCAGATAGAAAACAATTGAGATTGTAACATTTTCCCTTACCTTAGATCTGATATGCTTCACACGTATCCGAAACTCATGTATAATGATTTAAATAATTTCATTGACTTATTATAGAATCATATTCATTATTCTGATATCATATATGGATCACTTATGACTTTATATTACCCTTTCTTTTGAAAATTCCATGTTAAAGCAGCATTTTGGGCAAAATCATTTCATTTATCGTACGTGTTTTGACATGTTGTTCGTGATATTATTACTTAACTACTGATTTAAATAATTCCAGAATGTAAAACATGATTTATATATAATATATATTCATCATATACATATATATATATGATCGATCGATAAATGGATTGAAATACACCGTTCATGGAGATGATAGGTCGTACGTACGCATGAACGTTGTTTTCGTTTCCTTACTGAATTGAATGGAATTATGTAGATTCCATACATATATATATACATAAATCCAGTATAATTATTATGTCATATATTTCATTATTATTTATTATATATACTTTATAATCATTTATGAATGGTTAACATGGATAATGAATCTCATCGCGTCGTGGAGACGGTAGTCCGTACGTATGCACGAGCGATGATATCATTCCCATGATCGTGGAATTGTATTGAAGTGTATGTATAATATTTCACAGTCAATATAACTTCAAAATAATCAAATAATGTTATTTATTAATACCATTATACCCATCCAAGTAAGGTGGTGGTCGAAAACAGATTACACCACGGCGTGGAGACGGTATTCCGTACGTACGCACGCGCAGTGATTTATTTTTCCATAGGATGGATAGAAGATGAAATAGGGTTGTTTCATATTTATAATAACATATCATTATATGAGTGATATTGATGTTATTACTCCATAATTAAACAACTAAATAAGAAGAAGTAGAAGAAGAAATAAAGTTGAAAGAATCGGTAAGGGACATTACCTCTTCTTCGAAGCGCCTCTTCTTAACCTCCTATTTGGGCACTAAAGATGGTCTTTGAAGAAGACCAGAACCTCTATTATTTTTCTAGGGAAGTTTATAAGAGAAATTTACAGGGGTTGGCCGAGTTTGAAGGATCAAAATGGTGTGAATAGAAGTGGGAAGGGTTTCCCTTTTTATAAGGGAGGAGTGGGGCACCTTTGGAAATCATAAAACTTTTAATTTATAATAAATCTAACCCCACTTAAAAACCTCAAAAAATGACTCATATTCGAATATTATATGATATAGGGTTTTAATATCATCAAAAAATAAAATTTAGACATTTATGGAATTTATTTTAAACATTATCAACTTGATTTATCCTTATTTAATCTATTAAATTTTATTTGTGGTAATAGGATTATAAATTTTATATTGTTATAAATAATTACTTATGTGCTGTGAATTATCCATAATTAGATAATTTATAAAATTTTCGACTATATAAATTACAATTTATAGTTTTTAAATATTTTTGTGATTTTTAAACAATTTAATGATATGTTATTTTTATAAAATAACAATACTGTCAATTTTGGCACTATTCATTTATTTGAATTTAAATTAAATCCCCACAAAGGATATATTCAAAATAAAATATTTAATAGGTTCCTAACATGTCATAGTAATATATAAAATTAGTGGAGCACATTAAATAGTTCATATAATATTTATTTTACTATTTGTAAAACCATTTATTTGATATTTCTCTTAATAAAATAATTACTACAACATTTTTTATAATTATTAAATATACTTATTTGTTGCATAAAAATTAAAACTAAAATACTAGGATGAATATAAATCTTATATATTTTATATGAATACATTTATTCGGATTTATCTTCTAAAACACCCAAATTTTAAAATGTTATATTTATTAAATTATGAAGTTGACAACTTTGACATCATATAAAATAAAATAATATAAGTGTCATAATCACTTTTATAAGACTCTAAACGGTCCTATATTCGGTTATTGGATGGTTATGGTGTATATATACACCACCAATAAGTTTTTTTCAGGTTTGTGAGCCCTTTAATATGTATTACTATTTCAATAAAAACAATATTATTGATTTTTTTACTAAATAAATAATTTCTGCATCATTAATGTATAAGCTAATAAGGTAATTAAATAACTCTTAAAAATTACAAATAAATTACCATGATAAAGAAAAACATTTTATCTTTCAAATGATTATTTATAACCGAATTTATATTCTATATGACCTTATATTAGAAATACTTTAATTATTAAAGTTTGAGTGAGACATGTTTCACTTTCCTTTAAATAAAATAAACTAAAGGTCTTAATCTCCTCTAAGTGGGTTCTAATGGATTACATTTCGACCCAAATATGACTTAAGACGAAATATAATCATCCAATTGTATTAATACAGGTTCTAGGGAAATTTTATAATATTATATTTACCCTTAATTACCCGATTTACCTTTTACTATTGTAAATAAAATTTACCGTAGTTACTATTCATAATGCCCAAAAATAAAAAGTGGTCTATTAATATAATTTGGACCCACTGATTCCAAATATGGAATCCATTTTACCAAATTCAATACACTGAAGTTGTAGAAATTAAATTAAAATTAATCCCGTTGTCGAAAGAAAATGGGTTTCTGTTTAAAACATTGCAAAAGATTGAATTGATTTAACCTACGAATTCAATGTAAAATAAATGCTAATGACATACATTATATTAAATGGTAAAAATATTTTATATTTATACTTTAAAACCATTCAATATTATAATTTAACCACATTAATTATTACGATGAAAAAAGTTGTTTTTAATTAAAATATAGCGTGTTTTTATAATTCATTAAAATATGAAAATTATCAGAATAATAAGAAATATTTATCCGAAGTAAATTTTTATATCATGATTCAAAAGAAGAATTTTATTTTGTCAAATTTAACTTATAAACATGTCAAAAACTATATTTAAAGTGGGTGCTCCATCAAAAGGCGGCAAAACTGTATTTTTTAAAAAATACTCATTTTACCCGAAAAAATTATTTTTTTCACATACCATGTACTAGAAAATGTGTACGATGAATTAATAATGTGATAACATTCAAAATGTAGTTAATACTATTCATAACAGCTAGTTCATAATAATATTATAATCATATATCGTTGTTTAGTGAATCCCGGTATTGCGTACAACACATGCTATCGAGGAAGTTCGTGATTGCATGTAATGCAAGCCAAGTCAAGGTTGCGTGTAGTGAATGACTCCTTTGTTGTTGTGTACAACAAAATCCAAAAATATTTCATTAATACATTGAATACATATATATATATATATATACTCAATGTTGCATAGAATAACTACTATCAAACAATCTTGAAATTATGTGTAACACGATCCAAGATTAGTGTTGCATATACTGTAAGCTAATACGGTGTTGCGTATAGCGCAAGGTAACCTTGGGGTATCATAAAACACAAGACATCAAATAAATAAAAAAGAATACTTCTCATAAAATCTCGGGGTGTTACATTCTACCCCCCTTAAAATTAATTTCTCCCTCAAAATTCATCGGGGTTATAAATGGTTTACAACTTGAAATTTTCTTTAATAGAAACCCACATCGTAAAAAGAAATACCAAAACGTAACTTTAAAAACTAAATTATGAAATGTAACGGTTACCCTAATTAACTAATCACTGGGTTTCCACATAGGATAACATAGGTGAAAATATATGGATATGGAAGAGAAATCTAACCATCAAGTTCTGATGGAGAGTGGTAGAGGACATGGATATGATAAAGCCAATAGTCACAAAGCCATAAATTTGTGATGATCTAAGGGACCATCTGATTCATTAGATATGAGAGCACTAGGAAAACATTTTTGGTTTTGAAGATCATTTCCCTGAAGTTGTTGAATTAAAAGAAATATTTACATGATTTTGGTTAAATATCATTGTTGTTCGTGCCTTGAACACTTTCCACTTAATCTATTAAAGAAATAAAGTTTAATTTGTTATTCGTGAAGTGTTATCAGATCATGTGATAGAATGATGGGTCATTCCATCTGTCTCAAACAAAAGGTTAGCAAAAGTTATTAAATATACATAAGTTGATTAATCGTATATGGTTCCTAAAATGGACTTATAATTCATATCTCATACCACTTAATAAATTAAAACTAATTTATATTAACCAGGTACTTCCTATAGGCCAGTGGTTTGTGATAAAGTCATGTCGCACTTCGGTTGTGGGTTCGATTCCCGCAACCTTGTCCAACGCGACAGGTTGTCCCTCGTCCTACAGGTTTCCCTTTTTCTAAAACTACACTATTATAACATTAAAGAAATAATATCGAAAAAATGTTCTATCCTTAAACAATACAATATGATGTCCAACATAATCCATTGCAATCATTAGACTTGTTCAAAATACATCTGTCCAATCTCATAGTATACAGAAAATGATTACTGGAAATTTCATCTACCGAGCAAGTGAATACCATCATTTATTATTCGATATATATTGTTGGTCACATTCCAAACATTTGAATACCTTAATCATGTATTCTCTTGAAAAATGAATACCCATTAAACCTTTGTGAAATCATGAATGTTGTCAAAATTTAACACTTTCCACATACCAAAATCCCAAAATTTCTATATACTCAATCCATGATATCACTTTGTCCTTATACCAGTCATGAGCTCATTAATACTATCAAACAACTCATTATCTATTTATCCTTTCATTATTCACATATCATTTACCTTCCAAAAATATTTGAATAACCTTTCATGGTAACTGGTACCATTCATCATATACTTTCAAAACTGAAGAAAAGGCAATAGTGTAACAATCCTTAGATTTTTTTCTTTATACCATATTACAATACATTATTCTTGATAAACATGAAATCATTACACTACCTTCTTAAACCATTGACCATGCTTCAAAAATTATTTTATCTCACATATCATTTGTAGTCTCTTCATCATCATCAATATAAATACTACCCATACAGCTATGATGATTCTTTTCATTAGACTTTCCCTTAGGGAATTGGTTTGCATAATACCCATACATTACACATTTAAAACATTTAACCATTGTTGATGTCTTAGAAATACCATTATCCTTGTCCATGGTGTTAACTGAACCTTTTCCTTTGCAATTACTGGCTTTGTTTCCTTCTTTTCCACACCCAAAGCATCTTCTGGTTCCTTTGAAACATTCTCCCTGATGCCTCCTCCCACATGATTTACATGAGGGGAATTGAACTTTCTTTCCTCTATGATCATCATGAAACTCAATCATTCTCTTATTAGTTGATTCGGGATACTTACCAAAGTTGAGATTATTTTTCATATTATGATATTGATGATTTGGAATAATAATGATATGTGGACTTCCAAATACAATTTCATTTGGTTTCTCATGAAGAATATCATTCCATTGTCCATCATATCCTCCATTATCATGAATCTTCCGATTTCCAGCCATTTTCAAAAACCCAAAAAGAATAGTGTGAGAGAAAAAAATCATAATCAAGGGGGATTACCTTCAATATCTAACATCTTAGGTTTAATTATAATATCTTTACTGTAATTTTAGCACTATAAACTATACATATACTTATCTTTAGGGACATCCCTAGATATACCTTAGAAATATCTCTAAGTATCTCACTAAAGTTTTTGCATCCTAGTTTCCAAAGGTTAACTAAACCTTTCCTCTGATACCAACTGTAGAGACCCAAATCTTTAAGTACATGGAAATTACATTAATTTTGAGAAATACTAAATACATAGCAAAAATAGACACCAAAGGACCGTAATATTTTAGTATCTTTGGAAACTTGGAATATAAACTTCTAATCATGTTGAAAGATCTTCAACATCTCCCATAACGATCTTCCCCTTTTTGTTTCCTTACCCAAAACCTTTATTTATTTCCTGGGGAAAATAAAACATAAAAAGGGTGAGCTCAAATTCTCAGTGAGGGCAATCATATAGAACATAAAACAATCCATAAAAATTTGAAAGAAAAAACATGAACATGAAATTTAAACATCAAAATCTTGAGCAAAGACCTAAATCGTGGAAGTACGTAAGGCATATATCATAATGGAACATCAACCGTGATAAAATATAATGGGAATAAAACATGTAATTGTGGAAAACATTTAGAACATGTTATGATTTCCATAGTAGCGAAGACATTGCTGCAAATACCATCTTAGTGGACAAAGTCCCTTTCTGAATCGAGTTCACTCCTCGTTTCAGTCCTGTAACACTAAACCGGATTAACTTACCGTTCCATCCATGTCTATCTCATGAGATATAAATCTTTACCCAATGCATTGGAGGGAGATATAGGTCTCACCCATCTCATAATGAAATCGTTTTTACTTGTGCCAGAAAATAGACTTAAAACATTCATCATAACCCAAAGAATAAATGGGTTTCATAAACATCATCCCATCATCTCATAATCCATATAAAACAAATGGACAGTTCATCATAAGAAAAGTGAAACCATGTAAACCATAGAGACATTAAACTGGAAACATACACATATAAAATAATGGCATCATAGATGGAAAATGGTTTTGATAAAACATTTTTAATGAATTCTTGAGGAAAATATCCTTTCTTCTTCGAAATCATTTTCTTTTAAAAAAATGCCTTGCACTTTTAAAAAAAATTATTTTGTTGAAAATAGTCAAAAAAAATTGTAGATTAAGCTTCATGAAAATGAGGCGTTATGAAACCATAAAAATCAGTTCACGCGGTATAAAAAATAACATTCTTCTCGTACTTTTGTCGAAAAAGTCAAAAAGTACCTCATATGGTAAACAAAAAAAAGATTCCTTACATACCATGTAGTAAAATTAAAAAATGGGTGAAAAGGAATTTAAAC
The DNA here is from genome assembly GCA_963277665.1 of Viscum album. NCBI lineage: Eukaryota > Viridiplantae > Streptophyta > Magnoliopsida > Santalales > Viscaceae > Viscum > Viscum album. The sequence goes on from OY728133.1 coordinate 1,912,129,484, forward strand.
ATACATGAAAACATTTTTATAAAACTTGGACATGGATGATAAATATAACCCTAGTAAATACTTACGTATAAGCAATCTCGGATAGAAAACAATTCAGATTGCAGCATTATCCCTTGCCTTAGGTTCGATATGCTTCGTACGTATACGAACCTCCTGTATAATGATTTAAATAATGTCATTGACTTATCATAGAATCATATTCATTGTTATGATATCATATATGGTTCACTTATGACTTTATATTACCCGCTCTTTTGTAAATTCCATGTTAAAGCAGCATTTTGGGTAAGATCGTTTCATTTATCGTACGTGTTTCGACTTGTTGTTCTTGATATTATTACATATATACTGATTTACATAATTCCAGAATGTAAAACATGATTTATATATAATATATATTCATCATATACAAATATATATGATATATCGATAAATGGAATGAAATACACCATTCATGGAGACGGTAGGTCGTACGTACGCATGAACGCTGTTTTCGTTTCCTTATTGAATTCAATGGAATTAAGTAGATGACATACATATATATATACATAAATATAGTATCATTATTATGTCATATATTTCATTATTATTCATTATATATATTTTATAATCATTCATTAATGGTTAACATGGAGAATGAATCTCATCGCATCGTGGAGATGGTAGTCAGTACGTACGCACGAGCGATGATATCATTCCCATGATCGTGGAATTGTATTGAAGTGTATGTATAATATTTCAGAATCAATATCACTTTAAAATAATCATATATTGTTATTTATTTACACCATTATACCCATACAAGTAAGGTGGTGGTCAAAAACAGATTACACCACGGCGTGGAGACGGTATTCTGTACGTACGAACGCATGGTGATTTCATTTTCCATAGGATGGATAGAAAGTGAACTAGGGTTGTTTCATATTTATAATAGAATATCAGTATATGAGTGATACTGATGTTATTACACCATAATGAAACAAATAAATATGAAGAAGTATAAGAAGAAATAAATTTGAAAGAATCGGTAACGGACATTACCTCTTCTTTGAATCGTCTCTTCTTAACCTCCACTTTGGGCACTAAAGATGGTCTTTGAAGAATAACAGAACCTCTAGGATGTTTCTAGGGAAGTGGAGAAGAGAAATATTTAGGTTTTGGATGTTCTTTAAGGCTCAAAAGGGTGTGAAGAGAAGTGGGAAGGGGTTCTCTTTTTATAAGGGATGAGAGGCGCACCTTTGGAAATCTTAAAAATATTAATTTATAATAAATCTAACCCCACTTAAAAAACCTACAAAAATGACTCATATTAGAATATTAGATGAGATAGGGTTTTAATCTCATTAAAAAATAAAATTTAGACATTTAGGGAATTTATTTTAAACATTATCAACTTGATTTATCCTTATTTAATCTATTAAATGTTATTTGTGGTAATAAAATTATAAATTTTATATTGTTATAAATAATTACTTATGTGCTTATAATTATCCATAATTAGATAATTTATGACATTTTAGACTATATAAATTTCAATTTATTGTTTTTAAATATTTTTGTGATTTTTAAACAATTTAATAATATGTTATTTTTATAAAATAACAATAGTGTCAATTTTGACACTATTCATTTATTTAAATTTAAATTAAATCCACACTGAGTATATATTCAAAATAAAATATTTAATAGGTTACTTACATCTAATAGTAATCTAGAAAATTAGTGTATCACATTAAATAGTTCATATAATATTTATTTTACTATATTTAAAACCATTTATTTGATATTTCTCTTGATAAAATAATTACTACAACATTTTTGTGTAATTATTAAATATACGTATTTGTTGCATAAAAATTAAAAATAATATACTAGGATGAATATAAATCTTATATATTTTATAATAATACATTTAGTCGGATATACCTTCTAAAACACCCAAAATTTAAAATGTTATATTTATTAAATTATGAAGGTGACAACTTTGACATCATATAAAATAAAATAATATAAGTGTCATAATCACTTTTATAAGACTCTAAACGGCCATATATTCGTTCATTGGATGATTATGGTGTATATATACACCACCAATAAGTTTTGGTCAGGTTTGTGAGCCCTTTAATATGTATTACTATTTCAATAAAAACAATATTATTTATTTTTTTACTAAATAAATAATTTCTGCATCATTAATGTATAAGATAATAAGGTAATTAAATAACTCTTAAAAATTACAAATAAATTACCTTGATAAATAAAAGACTTTTAGCTTTTAAATTAGTACTTATAACCCAATTTATATTCTATATAACCTTATATTAGAAATATTCTAATTATTAAAGTTTGAGTGAGACATATTTCACTTTCCTTTAAATAAAATAAACTAAAGGTCTTAATCCCCTCCAAGTGGGTTCTAATTGATTCCATTTCGACCCAACTATGACTTAGGACGAAATATAATCATCCAATTTTATTAATAAAATTGTTAGTGTAATGCCCCGACCCCAGTTACCTAGAGTCAGTGCATTATTACATAACATTGGCATGATCACAAGAAAGATCAAATCTCGAAAGACCGATTGGTTTAGTAGCCTTGGAAACACTAGATATATTCATAAGTCTTACATTACATCATAAAGTGAAAAAATATTACAACAACATATTGTATCCATATTCCACACTCATATCCCCACATAATATCCCTGCAGGTTATTCATAATTTACTTCTTCACTTCCTGGGAAAAATAAAACATAGAAAAGGGGTGAGCTCAAATTCCCAGTAAGGATAACAATATCACGGAAACCTTTGTAAATAAGAATAAACATTTAAGTCAATGTATAACTAAAACAAAATCCTTTTAAACTTGAACTTCAACATAGTATGGTAAAAGTAAAATGAAATAATTCCATTTACTTATTCACATGGATATCCTTCTAATCGAATAATCACATGTAATTTCAATAACCACTTCCATAATGATGGAATGCATAATGCCAGACTATCATAACCACATAGACAAGGCCTCGTGCCAAGACTACAAATAATATTTTTCCAAAGACTTGTTCCAAGACACTAGTTTGTCTCATGTGACCTACCGATGCATCGAGGAGCTATAGCGGGCTCCACCCGTCACATATTAAGTCCAATGCATTCCCATATGAAAAGGTTTAAACATAACATAAACATTCGTATTAAAACTAGCATAAGAAATGTAAATACTTCATCCATAAACCATGAATGGTATAAAAATAACACATCCATAGTCAAACATATCACAAAACCTTCAATACAATATTGAAGTTTTGTATCATAACAATTCAACTTCAAATAAGCGTAAAATCCATCAAAGGATGTTGACATAGATGAAATCAGAACTCTTTTTAGAGAAATATCTCTTTCTATTTTGATATCATTTAAGAGTAATATATTTATAAAATAAAACATTTTCTTTGAAAATATTCTTATAAGCTTGTAAGGGAAGCTTTGATGATTTTATAACGGTGGAAAATAACCGCACCCGCCGTATAAGTTAAAACACATTCTTACCTTAATTCTGTCGAAAAGGTTAAAAAGAACCTTGTTTGGAAAATTACGGAAATATTACTTTATAGAACTCTTATAGAAAAGTCAAACAAGGGTATAAATGACTTTAACACATATTCTTTTAAATATTAAAAATGTTTTGAAATACATTTTTAAGAAACATGGATGTGGATGATAAAGAGATCCCAGTAGATTATTACGTATAAACAACCTCGGATAATGAAGAGATTGTGAAATAACCCTTACCTTGTACTTTTACTTGGTTGGGGTAGGTTAACCTCCTGTATAATAGTGAAATAATTGTTATTAAATTATACAAGAATCATATACATTCATATGATATCATATATGATCTTTTAACATTGCTTTGTTAATAATATCTTAGTATTATCGTTGTTGCGGGTGTTAACTTACTCATTTTCTTTTATATGTTTTGTTACATAAGCCATGTATTTCATGGATAGGTTGTATATTATTCATATACAGAATAATATCAAGTCCTTAAACATTATTTTTAAATCATAAAATGATAATTATACTTGAATGGATACGATGGAGAATGAATCTCATCGCGTTCGTGGAGACGGTAGTCCGTACGTATGCACGAGCGACAATATCATTCATTTGATATTAAAATAATATATAAATGGATGGTATATCATATATACAGAATCATTAACATGTTATATTTATTATTTACATGAGTTACAAATCATTATTATACTCATCCAAATAAAAATATATTGAAGAACAATGACACCACGACGTGGAGACGGTAAGCCGTACGTACACACGTATGGTGACATGTTATTCAAAGGGTGGATAGAATAATGAATATGGTTGTACCATATTTATAATAACATCACAGTATATATATTATACTGGATTTATTATTTTATAATGGTAATAACAAAGGAATAAGAAGTGGAAGAAGAAAGGAACTTTGAAAAGGGTGGTGAAATCATTACCTCTTCTTCGAATTCTTTTTTTTGATTTGATCAAAAGGGCTTCTTAGGTTGGATTTATAATAAAAATAAGGCCTCTAGGTTGTAGAGAGGGTATTTGGGAGAGTATTTGGGCAGAGTTTGGCTGAACCAAAATGCTTTGAAGGTGTGATGAAATGAGAAGGAGGAGTGCCCTTTTATAAGAGGGGTGAGAGGCACCTTTGGAAAAGCTAGAAATATTAATTTATAATAAATTCATATTCGATTTAGAATGGCTCCAAAGTTGATTATTCAAAGTTTAAGGTGGGTATAGGTCTAAAACCATTAAACCAATAGAATTTAGACAGGTTTGGGTTACTATATTAACCTTATCTTTTAGTTTTAACTGTTAGTTAATTAGTTTGACATTTACCATGTCACTTTGTATTTTTATATTATATAGTTAATAAACATACTATATACATCCAACCAACCCCCAAGTGGTCCATTAATGATATACCTATCATGATATATGTCTCTTGGACTAAACTTAGATTTTTAAGAATTTAATATCAATTAATAATATAGTATTTGTTTTAAAAACTCTTTTATGTCAATTTTGACACTATTCAATAGTTGATTTTTGTGAAACATAAAACATAAATATTACTTCGAAAAAAGTAAATTAAATCTATCCTAATATGTCATATTATCCTATAAAATTAGTTTATTTCATTAAAAGTATCAAATTATATTTATTTGGATATTTATAATATCAATTATTTTAATTTTTCAGTATTATGGTAATTACTGCATCATCATTGTGTCATAAATAAATTAAATTATTTAATATCTAAAAATTATAAATAAAATATAATTATGTGGAAAATCTTTTCATATTTATAATGAATATTTATAGTCGAAAATCCAACATATATAACCCTATGTAAAAATTGTTTTTCTAAAAGATATATGCTTGTGTCATTTTTGTACTTATTTTAACTTAACTAAAATTAAGTGTCCCTATCACCTACAAGTGGCTTCATGGGGTCCAAAAATCGACCCAAATATGAATATGGTCGAACATGTATCAACCAATAAGTATATGACACGTTTTAGTGTAATTTAGTATTATTATAATATTATTGTTTAACCCTTATTTGCCGAATTTACCCATAACCATGGTAAATAAAATATTTACCGAAATAATTATTCAAATAGTCTAAAAATAAAAGTTACCTATTTACACAATTTGAACATCCTGATTCCAAATATGGTATCCATTTTTCCAAATTCAAAACACAGAAGTGGAAGAAATTAATTTAAAATTAATTCCCGTTGTTAAAACAAAAAGCGTGTTTTTAAGAGATAATAACTATCAAAAGATTGACAGTTGTTTATTCCAGTTTAATTGTAAAATCATGTCCAATGACCAAAATTATATTAAATGGTAAAAATATATTCTAAATATACTTTAAAACCACTCACATTCATAATTTATCACAATTAATTATTTTTATTAAAAAAGTTGTTTTCAATTAAAATTTAGTAATTTTCACTATTCATCACAATATTAAAGTTATCCGAAAAGTACCAAAATTTAGCCTTAGGCTAAATTCGATATTCCGAATCCAAAAATGAAGTCCATTTTAAAAAATAAAATATATATAATTTCAAAAAATAGGTATTACTATTCATAACGGCTAGTTTGATTGGTTATGGTGTGTTAGAACTTGGTGTTGCGTAAAACACACACTATCACATTATTCAAAGAGAAGCGTACCGTAGAAGCTTGGGGTGTTACATTCTCTCCTCATTAAAATAATTTCATCCTAAAAATTTATAGAATAATTATCACATGAAAAGACTCGGATGGTTCTTCATCATATGTTCCTCAGGTTCCAACTTTGCCTCTTCCATCTTATGGTTTCTCCACAAAACTTTTACCAGACGCGTCTTCCGGTTTCTCTGTACTTGTTCTCTCGTATCAATAATCCTGACGTGCTCTTTGCAATAAGACAGATCGGGTTCCAGTTCTAACTTCTTATAGGTGAGTACATGCGTTGGGTCAGACATGTATTTCCTCAACAGAGAAATGTGGAACACATCGTGAACTTTGGAGAGACTTGGCGGCATTGTCAATCGGTAAGCTACAACCTCAATTCGTTCTAGAATTTCGAAAGGTCTGATGTACCTGGGACTCAATTTACCTTTCTTACCAAAACGTATGACTCCCTTCCATGGAGATACCTTCAGGAAAACATGATCACCGACTTGAAATTCCAAATCCTTCTTTCGATTATCGGCATAGCTCTTCTGCCTACTTTGAGCTGCTTTGATGTGACTTTGGATTACCTTCACCTTTTCCATTGTTTCCTCCACCGGTTCTAGACCAACAAGTTTTCTTTCACCAAAGTCATCCCAACAGGTTGGTGGGAGACATCTCTTTCAGTATAACGCTTCATATGGTGCCATCTGAATACTCGAATGGAAGCTATTGTTATAGGAAAATTCTACCAGAGGTAACTATTAATCCCACATACCCTGAAAGTCAAGTGAGCAAGATCTCAACATGTCTTCTAAGGTTTTAATAGTTCGTTCTGAATGTCCATTCATTTTATGGTGGTAAGCAGTGCTCAAATGAAGTTCAGTATCCAGGGATTTCTGAAGACTCTTCCAGAATCTTGAAGTAAAACGGGGATCACGATCAGAAACAATCGATAGGGGTACTCCATGAAGTCTCACAACTTCATTAATATATAGTCTTGCTAGATTTTCCAATGGTATATCTTCTCTTATAGCAAGAAAATGTGATGACTTGGTAAGACGATCAACAATAACCCATATTGCATCATTCCTTCTAGGATTCTTTGGTAGCCCCATGACAAAGTCCATCGTAATATTGTCCCATTTCCACTCCGGTATGGGAAGAGGTTTCATGACTCCTCCAGGGTGTTGCCTTCCAGCATTCACTTGTTGACAAACCATACATCTTAACACAAAATCAGAAATCTCCCTCTTCATATTGTCCCACCAAAAATGTTCCTTCAAATCTCTATACATTTTGGTGCTCCCAGGGTGTATAGAGAAATTGGAACTCTGAGCATCATCTAGCAATTCCCTTTTTAGATCAAGTATATCGGGAACACAAAGTCTCTTCCCGAATTTCAAAATTCCATCTTCATACACAAAGTCTCTCAGTCTCCCATCATTCACAGCTTTAATCATCTTTTGAAATTCTTCATCATCGGTCTGAGAACTCTTAATCCTTTCTAGTAAAGATGGTTTTGAAACCATTTGAAAAAGCATTGATGTTTCTCCTTCCCTGGTTATTCCCATGTCCATCTTCACTATATCCATAAAAATTGGATCCCTTTCAATTCTCATCACATTCAATACTCCATGGCCTTTTCTGCTCAAAGCATCTGCCACCTTGTTTTCTTTCCCCAAGTGGTAGTGTATCGTAAAATCATAATCCTTGAGTAATTCAAGTCATCTCCTTTGCCTCATGTTGAGTTCTTTTTGTGAGAAAATATACTTCAAACTCTTGTGATCAGTATAAATCTCACATTTTTCACCATAGTGGTAGTGCCTCCATATCATCAAAGAAAAGATCACAGCTACTAACTCGAGATCATGAGTAGGATAGTTTTGGTCACGAATTTTCAACTGTCGTGATGAATAGGCAATAACTCTATCATTCTGCATAAGGACACAACCAAGTCCTTTCTTCGATGCATCACTATAAATAACGAACCCATCATTCCCCGGTGGTAAAGTCAATATAGGAACATTGACTAATCTTCTCTTCAGTTCTTCAAAACATTCTTCACACTCTTTTGTCCAAACAAATTTAACCCCTTTACGTGTGAGATTCGTTAATCGTTTAGCCAATCAGGAAAAATTTTGGATGAAACATCGATAATAACCTGCCAAACCAATAAAACTGTGTACCTCATGTTATACTCGTAGGTTCTGGACATTCTTGGATTGCCTTGGTCTTAGAAGGATCAACAGAGATTCCATCTTTAGAGAAAATATGGCCAAGAAAAGAAATCTCCGGAAGCCAGAATTCAGACTTGCTAAACTTCCCATATAATTCATGTCTTCTCAGAGTCTTCAGGATAATGCGCAAGTGATTTTCATGATCTTCGTAGCTTTTGGAGTATACCAAGATATCAGCAATAAATACCACCACAAATTCATCGAGATACTCCTTGAAAACTCTATTCATCGGATCCATGAATACAGAGGGAGCATTAGTCAATCCAAAAGGCATTACAGTAAACTCGTAATGCTCGTACCTGGTTCGAAATGCTGTCTTCAGAATGTCTTCCTTCTTCACACACAACTGATGGTATCCAGATCCAAGGTCAATCTTTGAAAAGTATTGAGCTCCATGCAGTTGGTCAAATAAATCATCAATGCGTGGTAGGGGATACTTTTTCTTTATTGTTATAGCATTGATCTCCCTATAGTCGATACATATCCTCATAGATCCGTCTTTCTTTTTAACAAAATGAACAGGGGCTCCCCATGGAGAAACACTAGGGCGAAAAAATCCCTTATTACTCAATTCCTCTAGTTGTTTCTTTAGTTCAACTAATTATACAGTGGCCATTCTATAAGGGGTCATTGATATAGGCCTTGATCCAGGAATTAAATCAATGTAAAACTCAACTTCTCGTTCTGGAGGATGTCCAGGTAAATCTTCCAGAAATACATCAACAAATTCTTTCACAACAGGTACATCCTCTATTTGAACATTCCTTTCCTCACCCGCAGTTATTTCATTATCTTCCTCCCCAATAATTGAATTTAGTTGAGCTACTGGGGGTGGATCTAAATAAGAATTAGGTGGTGATGATTCTGCTCTAAAGATAAGGTGTTCCTTATCATCATCATCAAGAATCGTAACCTCTTTCTTCTTAAAATAAATCTTCACATCATAGTCTGAAAGCCAGTCCATACCGAGGATTATATCAAACTCAATCATAGGTATGACGACGAGATCAGCTGATAAAGAACATTTATGTGCTCTAATGGGGACTGATTCACAAAACATTGTTCCAATGATACTTCCCATAAGAGTTTTAACTGACAACTCCCTTGTTATATCAAATTGGAAATATCTAATATTTCTTAGAAAACTGGGAAGATATGAAACAATGTGATGATCCAGAATCAAATAATGCATTTTCTAAACTTGAGGAAACCATTAAATTACCTGCCACCATGTCTTTCTGAGCTTCTACCTCAGCAGTAGTGATAGCATAAGCTTAACCTTGATCCCTTGGCCTTTTCTGAGGTAAGTTCTCATGACGCTTAGGACATTCATTTTCATAATTCCCCATCTCCCTGCAATTGTAGCACTAAACATTGGTAGCTTCCTTCTTTCCCTTGCAATCACGAGCTTGGTGGCCTTTTTCACCACACTTATAATAGACTCCTGTTCCCTTCATGCAAGTACCGGGGTGTTTCTTACCACATTTACCACAGGATGGATATTCGACCTTTCCCTTCTTCCCCTTATTTCTATTCCCAGATTGATCAGCAGGTCTCTTATTCTCTTTCTTTGCTTTAATGTTATAAGACTAAGAGAATTCTTTTTCGGTCTTGATGCACATGAGACAATGTCTTCATACGAATGGAAGGATTGTGATACTAATGCTCGATGGAGAAATGGTTTTAACCCATCAAAGAAACGATCAATATTAATTCTTGGGTTACATATATAATCTCCAGCATACCTTGATAACCTTGTAAAGTTAGCCTCATACTTTGCGACATTCTCATCCTCCTTTTGTCTCAGGCTCAGAAATTGCCTTTCCATTTCTGCTCGATGGTCGCGAGGAATGTATTTTTCTAAAAACAGATCATTGAACTCCCTCCATTCCATATTTGATACTTCATCATCTTCCTTCGTGTGTTGAATCAATGACCACCATTGATCAGCATCTCCAGTGAGGCGGTAAACTTCCATGATAACTTTTTCCCTTTCACTACTCCCCAAAGCCTGAAATATTTTCTCTAAGGAAAATATCCATTGCTCAGCTACTAAGGGATTTGTACTCCCATTGAAATTTGGTGGTTGTTGCATCATGAATCGATCTAACATTGATCCTCCACGATGCGGATCAGGGTGCTCCATACGGGTAATGTTATTATTCATAACCTGAGTGAGTTGTCCCATTATGGTGATTAGTTGATCGGCACCAGTTGCATCACCAACTCCACTATAATTTTCTTGAGCAGGAGGGAAATCCCTACATGGAGTGCGTGCATTGATACGGTTTCCATTTCTTCCACTAGGCACCATTTATAAACATTGGAATAAACTAGATTTGTTTATGAATCAAAATACATAATCACATACTTATAAAACACTTAACATAAATTGAACCATTTATGGATATAATCCATAATCATAAGAATGTTTTCTTTGAGGATGTATATACTCATAAACCCTTCATAATGATTTGTAAAGAAAATGAAAGTTATCCTAAGCATATCTCCCGGGAGTGTCGTAACCAAGAGTGCAGCAAGGCCCGTTGTCGTGCACCAGTTCCCGTTCGAGTCTAGCTCAAAGCGGTGTTTTCGGGTTTTACCCCTAGGTACATCTGTGCCAGAGCTGCCTCTACCTGCTCGTATCCAGATAGGGATGTATTGCTCAGAAAACTCACAAAATCTCTACAATACCAAAATTCTAGGAAGTTCTTCTATACTAATCCTCAAAGTTCATCTTAGGTCTACGTGCTCTAATCAGAGTTTATCTAAATATAGCTTCCAAGGTTTGTACGAAACTTCCTCTGATACCAACTATAACGCCCCGAACCTAGTTACCTAGAGTTGGTTCATTATTACATAACATTGGCATGATCACAAGAAAGATCAAATCTCGAAAGACCGATTGGTTTAGTAGCCTTGGAAACACTAGATATATTCATAAGTCTTACATTACATCATAAAGTAAAAAACAACTACAACAAAATATTGTCTCCATATTCCACACTCATATCCCCAAATAATATCCCTGCAGGTCATTCATAATTTACTTCTTCACTTCATGGGAAAAATAAAACATAGAAAAGGGGTGAGCTCAAATGCCCAGTAAGGATAACAATATAGCGGAAACTTTCATAAATAAGAATAAACATTTAAAGAATGTATAACTAAAACAAAAGCCTTTTAAACTTGAACTTCAACATAGTATGGTAAAAGTAAAATGAAATAATTCCATTTACTTATTCAAATGGTTATCCTACTAATCGAATAATCACATGTAATATCAATAACCACTTTCATAATGAAGGAATGCATAATTCCAGACTACCACAACCACATAGCCAAGGCCTCGTGCCAAGACTACAAATAATATTTTTCCAAGGCCCTATGCCAAGACACTAGTTTTTCTCATGAGACCTACCGATTCATCGAGGAGCTATAGCAGGCTCTACCCGTCACATATTAAGTCCAATGCATTCCCATATGAAAAGTTTTAAACATAACATAAACATTCGTATTAAAACTAGCACATGAAATGTAAATACTTCATCCATAAACCATGAATGGTATAAAAATAACACATCCACAGTCAAACATATCACAAAACCTTCAGTACAATATAGAAGTTTTGTATCATAATAAGTCAACTTCAAATAAGCGTAAAATCCATCAAAGGCTGTTGAAATAGATGAAATCAAAACACTTTTTAGAGAAATATCTCGTTCTATTTTGAAATCATTTAAGATTCATATATTTATAAAATAAAACATTTTATTTTAAAATATTCTTATAATCTTGAAAGGGAAGCTTCGACGATTTTATAACGGCGGACAATAACCACACCCGCCGTATAAGTTAAAAAAACATTCTTACCTTAATTCTGTCGAAAAGGTTAAAAAGCACCTTGTTTGGAAAATGATGGAAAGATTCCATTATAAAACTCTTATAAAAAGTCAAACAAGGGTATAAATGACTTTAACCCATATTCTTTTAAATATTAAAAATGTTTTGAAATACATTTTTCTGAAACATGGATGTGGATGATAAAGAGATCCCATTAGATTATTACGTATAAACAACCTCGGATAATGAAGAGATTGTGAAATAACCCTTACCTTGTACTTTTCCTTGGTTTGGGTAGGTTAACCTCTTGTATAATAGTGAAATAATTGTTATTAAATTATACAATAATCATATACATTCATATGATATCATATATCATCTTTTAACATTGCTTTGTTAATAATATCTTAGTATTGTTGTTGTTTCGGGTGTTAACTTACTCGTTTTCTTTTATATGTTTTGTTACATAAGGCATGTTTGTCATGGATAGGATGTATATTATTCATATATAGAATAATATCAAGTCCTTAAAAATTATTTTTAAATCATCAAATGATAATTATACTTGAAAGGATACGATGGAGAATGAATCTCATCGTGTTCGTGGAGACGGTAGTCCGTACGTACGCACGAGCGACAATATCATTCATTTGATATTAAAATAATATATAAATGGATGGTATATCATATATAAATAATCATTAACATGTTATATTTATTATTTACATTAGTTACACATCATTATTATACCCATCCAAATAATAATATATTGAATAACAATTACACCATGTCGTGGAGACGGTAAGCCGTACGTACGCACATATGGTGACTTGTTATTCAAAGGGTGGATAGAATACTGAATATGGTTGTACCATATTTATAATGACATCACATTATATATATATGATACTGGATTTATTATTTTAGAATGGTAATAACAAAGGAAGAAGAAGTGGAAGAAGAAAGGAACTTGGAAAAGGGTGGTGAAATCATTACCTCTTCTTCAGGTTCTTCCTTTTCATTTGATCAAAAGGGATCCTTAGGTTGGCTTTATGATCAATCTAATTCCCTTAGGTTGTAGTGAGGGAAGTTGGGAGAGTAGTTGGTCAGAGTTTGGCTGATCCAAAAGGCTTTGAAGGTGTGATGAAATGAGAAGGAGGAGTGCCCTTTTATAAGAGGGGTGAGGGGAACCTTTGGAAATGCTAGAAATATTAATTTATAATAAATTCATTTTCGGTTTATAATGGCTAAATATTTGATTATTAAAAGGTTAAGGTAGGGATAGGTCGAAAACCATTTAACCAATAGAATTTAGACAGGTTTGGGTTACTATATTAACCTTATCTTTTAGTTTTAACTCTTAGTTAATTAGTTTGACATTTACCATGTCACTTTGTATTTTTATATTATATAGTTAATAAACATACTATATACATCCAACCGACCCCCAAGTGGTCCATTAATGATACACCTATCATGATATAAGTCTCTTTTCCGAACCATAGATTTTTAGAAATTTAATATCAATTAATAATATAGTATTTGTTTTAAAAACTCTTTTATGTCAATTTTGACACTATTCAATAGTTGATTTTTGTGAAACTTAAAAAAGAAAGATTACTTCGAACAAAGTCAATTAAATCAATCCTAATATGTCATATTATCCTAGAAAATTAGTGTAATTCATTAAAAGTCTAAAATTATATTTATTTGGGTATATATAATATCAATTATTTTAATTTTTCACTATTATGGTAATTACTACATAATCATTGTGTCATAAATAAATTAAATTATTTAATATCTAAAAATTATAAATAAAATACCATTATGTGGGAAATCGTTTTAGATTTCTAATTAATATTTATAGTTGAAACTCCAACATATATAACCCTATTTAAAGTTTTTTTTCTAAAAGATATATGCTTGTGTCATTTTTGTACTTATTTTAACTTAATTAAATTTAAGTGTCCCTATCACCTACAAGTGGCTCCATGGGGTCCCAAAATCGACCCAAAGATGCCTATGGTCGAACATGTATCAACCAATAAGTCTAGGAAACGTTTTAGGGTAATTCTTTATTATTATAATATTATTTTTTAACCCTTATTTACTGGATTTACCCTTAACCATGCTAAATAAAATATTTACTGGACTAATTACTCAAAATTTCTAAAAATAAAAGTTACCTATTTACACAATTTGAACATACTGATTCCAAATATGGAATCCATTTTTCCAAATTCAAAACACAAAAGTGGCAGAAATTAATTTAAAATTAATTCTCGTTGTTAAAACAAAAAGCGTGTTTTTAAGAGATAATAACTATCAAAAGATTGACACTTGTTTATGTCCTGTTTAATTGTAAAATTATGTCCAATGACCAAAATTATATTTAATGGTAAAAATATATTCTAAATATACTTTAAAACCACTCAAATAAATAATTTATCACTGTTAATTATTTGGATTAAAAAAGTTGTTTTTAATTAAAATTTAGTAATTTTCACTATTCATCAAAATATTAAAGTTATCCAAAAAGTACCAAAATTTCTCCTTGGGCTAAATTCGATATTCCAAATCCGAAAATGAAGTCCATTTTCTAAAATAAAATATATATAATTTCAAAAAGTTGGTATTACTATTCATAACGGCCAGTTTGATTGGTTATGGTGTGTTAGAACTCAGTGTTGCGTACAACACACGCTATCACATTATTCAAAGAGAAGAGTACCATAGAAGCTTGGGGTGTTACAATTAGGCTACTTTTATAACATTATATTAACCCTTAATTACCTGATTTACCTTTTACTAGGGTAAATAAAATTTACCGTAGTTACTATTCATAATGTCCAAAAATAAAAAGTAGACTATTTGTAACACCCCAGGTAAATAACAAATATGATATTTTCTTATTTATCCATATTTTTGAATAAAATATTAATATTACTTTAAAGAGATTTCTATGCTCGAGGGCGTACCCAATACGCAACAACGAGTTTCTTTGAAATCTTACGTCGCACTCAAATAATAAAATAATATTATTTTAAAAGGTAGTTAACGCCTAGACGTTGTAATGGTAGGAATGAATGGAACTGACTACAAAATGATTATATATGTTTGTAAAATATTTCTAATTTTATCCAATAAATGTTGGATGCTTAAAATGAAAATGAATCCAATTTTAAGCATAAATCTTCTAATATTCTTTAACAGGTCGATTAACCACTTTTTGATGGAGAACCCTATTTAAATATAGTTTTGAAAATTTTATATGTTGTATTTGAAAAAATAAAATCCTTCTTTAGAATCTGGAGATCAAAATTTACTTTGTGTAAATTTTTTTTTTTTTCCGATAAAGATCATTTTTATTGAAAATGTTGCATTTTAATTCAAAACCTCCTTTTAATCTGATTTATTTATATGGATAGATTATATTTTTTATTTAGATTAGAGTGTATATAGAATATATTTTTACCATTTAATCTAATGTTGGTCATTGGAATTAATTTCACTTTGAAATTGGACTTAAACTAGTGTCAATCTTTTAATAGATATTGTTTCTTAAAAACACGCTATTTGTTTTGACAGCATGAATTAATTATAAAATTAATTAATGCAACATATATGTTTTGAATTTTGTAAAATAGACATCATTTTTTAATTCAGAATATCAAATATACCTTAGGGTGAATTTTGGGTATTTTTCTGAAAAACTTCAATTTTTTATGAATAGTGAAACCACTATGTCGTAGTTTTAAAACTAATTTTTTCGTTTAAATGAACCTTTACCACTTCTATGATTTGAATTTAAAAAATCTGACATACATGGTTGTCATTAGGATGTAAAATGTGGTTCAATGGGATTAAAATAATTTATTGGTGAATAGTAACTTTTAAGTTTTTAATCACGATTAGAGGTAATTAGTGTAATTTAAGGTAAAAATAATGTTTTAATAATATGAAATGAGCTAGAAACATGTCCTACCCTTATTGGATGTGTCGTGTCCGACCAACACAATCCATGGGTCAACTTGGGGACCCCATAGAGCCACTTTGGTTGGAAAATGACATAAATAACATTTTTATTTAAAGCTAAAATAAAAATGTCACAAGCATGAGTTGTTTTACTAAAAAAATTAAATAGGGTTATAAAAGTCATATTTTTGATTATAAATATTCATTATAAATCTAAAAATATTTCCTACATCATGATATTTTTTTATAATTTTTAGACTTTAAAAAAAGTAAATTATTTATGACATCATGATGATGCAGCGATTACATCATTAATAAAGGATTTAAATAAAATGAAAAGATAATGTTAAAACTATAACTTACACTTGTCAAAGACCTATTTTATGAATATATTTATAACCCCTACCACCTTATCCTCGAAATACATCAATGTTGGACCTTTAAAATCTGAAACTCATTTGAAAATAAAGTAACATTTTGTAACTTTCCAAGAGTGCCCCTCCTCTCCTCTTATAAAAGGCCCCCACCTCTACCACCTTACACACACCTCTCAAGATTTTGGCTCAGCCAAACCCTGCCCATTTCATCTCTCGACATCCCTATCTTCATCATTGAAGCCTCACTTTGGGCAGAATTCTTTCCAAGGAAGCCTTTGAGCTCAAATCAAAGAGAGTTACCCGATTTAAAGGTAATGTCTTCCCTTGTGTTCTTTTGTTTTATTTTTCTTCTACAAACCCATAAACTCTTTTTATTACTTTTTTTTGTAACAAACCCAGTATCTTAAATATACTAGGATATTGTTATAAGAATAATTCGAACTACACTTTAACACACCTCCATCTAATGGTTAAAGAACATACTATTTCTGTGGATGGCGAATTACTGCCTCACGAAACGATGATTGTTCAATATTATTTTAACACCTTCAAAGGTGGCCATTAAGATGTCACTATATTTATATATGATATATAATATTTTTATGTTTTACTTAAGCTTATGTATTTTTCATTTATGGCATACCTTTATGGTTTCCATTATGGGTAAACGCGATATCATCATTTTAGGAAGTGCGGACTACCGCTCCCTCAAAGTGATTTGATTCGTTAAGGCCATATGTGGGACGTATAATGAATAGAATTAATGGTATTACATATGATATCCTACTGTAATTATAATATACCTTTATATCATTATTATTTAATTCCATTTAATACAAAAAAAAAAAGAAATGAAAGTAGCGTTCATGCGTACGTACGACTTACCATCTCCATGAACGGTATATTTCATTTCTTATCTCCAAATGTTATGTACTATTATAAGTACATTTATATATAATGGATATATATGTAATATATTACATCTAAATGAAGTATATCATTCTGGAATTATAATATATATATCTCTCATTTTGTTTTAATTCCATTAATATGACAGAAAAATTAAAGTAGCGTTCATGCGTATGTACGGCCGACCATCCTCATGAACGGTGATTTTAGTATTTTATCTCAAAATGAAATGTAATAGTATAAAATTAATATATAATAGATATTTATGATATTTAAAACATCAATACTATTCTGGATATGATGTACCTACAGCTAGATGGAAGATTCTTTTCCAACAAGTTCGATTTTTACTCATGTACCGAACATCGACAAAAACGTCTGATATGAACTCACTTTATTAACCAATTATTATAAAATTATAATATGTGATATTAACTGAATAATAATCATTAAATTATGTCCTTAAGAAATTATAAATTGACAAAATTATATTATTCAGGAGATTAAAGAACGATCGAGTCATGTCGGACACGAGGTAACGGATCCTACCTCTCTCTTTCTTTTTAAGTACACTCTTTCATGTAATTCCTTTTAATCTCATCTTTCTTATGATTGGGATGTTATTTTATATTATTATTACTTTAAATTTTATGGTCATTTGATGAGAGACCCTATTTTCTCTTATCAATCCATTTTGGAAGTTTTAATTGGCGCTGTTAGGCTGCAGAAATTTCGTAAGGGGGTTTTTATCTCACCTTTTGTTTTCGTGAGATTCATGATAAAATTTCCAATATTTCATTTTTATTGGTGTATATACTGTCCATTAATCTACTCTTTTTGTAAAATAATTTCGTTTATGAGTATTTACATCAATGTTGTATAGTCTTTCTTTCATGGGGTGTATGTTTCGAAAGTTACCCAAATCGGTAAGGAAACCTTTCACCCTCCTCTTTTTAAAAGACTTCTTTTGTTATGTCTTTTAATTTTTATCTTATTATGTGGGGATATGTTCTTATATATCCTTATTGTCATAAATTTTATGTCCAAAAGATGATATACCCTTTATCTCTCTCATCAACTCTTTTTCTAAAATTTGATGTTATCATGGGAACTTCTTAACCCAATTTCGATTTCTTTGGGTTCAACATGTAGTTATTGAATATGTCATCCCTTGAATATGTGTGAATGACCTTTTATTATTTTACACTTAATATCCACTTCTATTGGGTGTATTTATATTTTTCTCACATAATTATGAGATTGATTTATCCTTAATTTAAGGATACCATCTTTATAATGGATTTCATCTCAATTTACATTTCCATTGAGACTTCATTGTTGTTATGCAACAATTCACTCTTATATGGTGTATATAAAGTCCTTTGGAATATTATATCATGAATCCCTTTATTCTCATGATATTATAAAGTTTTGATTAAACGTTATTCCTCAATTATTGTATTCAAGTGTCTCTCATTTTGTTAAAAACCCTTTAACTAAAATATCGTTTTAAATGTTTTAATGATTTAATCTTATAAATATTTCTCATTAATATCCATGTTCTAAAAATGGTTTTAAGGATTTATTTATATGGATATTAATGCTTTCAAATGTTAAAATCTTCAATGTGGTATGGGACACTTTGATTTAAAAATCTCTTTATTAAATGTTTTAAATGGTTTTGAAAATGGTTTTTAGAATGGATTCATTATTTAAATATATTAAAATGTTATACTGTTATTGCAATGTGGGAATGTTATCTTTCCTTAATACATAAGTTATGTGCTATGATTATGTTATGGTTCTTGCGCATTGTTATGAAGACGAGTGGTTCCATGATAAACTAAGGGCGGATGATCCCAATATAGCTCTCCAATGCATTGGGTAACACGAAGGAGTTAAGCGTTAAGGTTTATCCAAAGAGATTTAGGGAATATACTGTGATGGGTATTCCAAACATAACCAAGAGGGTTAATCCCTACGTAAGAATATTATTAAGGCTTAAATTTACCTTTATGTCTTATGATTTCTATGATTTATTCATGATTTTATGAGGTATGTATAAATGATTATGTTTTATGAGTAAAGTATGATTTCGTACATGGAATCATGTTTTCTTTTCGTACTTTTATATCCCTTACTGACCTTTTTATACTAATCCCATGTTTTTGAAATTTTTTCACAGGTCAAGGGAAAGGTGCATGATATGATGATAGTACCAAGGAAGTTTCTAGAAATAATCCATGTTTTATTTTAAATATGTTTCTGTTGATGGGAAAAAATGAATTCTATCTTTTAGGTAACCAATTTGTTTAAATGTGGAATGTAATTCATGATTTATGATCTAATTCTCTAAAACTCTAAACCTTAAAATATTCTTAATGTGAATTATTCATTTAATTCAATATTAAGTAAAGTTTAAGGCCGGGGCCTTATAGTTGGTATCAGAGGCCGGTTTAGATAAATTTAGAGGTTAGGGTATTCTCTAAGCATAAGTGACATTACCATAATGGTTAGGATTTCAGAAAGAGTCCTAGTTTTAGATAAAGTGAATGAGTAAGTATATCTTACTATTTATCATCCTCATTAGTACATGATGGTTTTTTTGATATACTCACACTGACATTTCTATTTTTAGTGAATGGATGGATCTAGCAGGCACTAAAGTGACAATAGGTTTGAAGGATATTGTGGTGGTCCTCTGATTAAGAGACTGGATGAAATGGGGGATTCAATGAAGAAACTTGTGGATGTTCTAAACGAACTATCAAGCAGTCATGATCAACCACTTGAACCTTGATATGTTCTGTAATGCATCATGTATGAGATGACAAATCGATGTGGAAGTTCTGGTAATAATTATAATGGCAACCATTGGGGTTTATATGATCGTTACTTTTTAGGTAATTATGGGTTACTCTATAATATGATGGAAAATGAAAGGAATGAGAAAAACTTGAGGTTAAAATATGTTATGATTATTTTTGAATATATTATCTCGTTTTGGGGAATGTTTTATGAATTATATAATATTGTAAAAAGGACAACACGCAGACCGTGTGACAACCCGTCGCGTCGGACAAAGCTGCGGGAATCGAACCCACAACCAAAGTACGACTTGTATTTATCACCTACCACTGGACTACGTGAAGTCCCTGGTTAGTATGACTTATTCTTTTTAGTTAGATGATTTTATGAATTAATATTAAGTTGATTTTGGGTTATCTATGGAAATTATTATCCTATCATGGAGGATATGTGATTAGGTTAATTACTTTTAAATATGAGACTTTTCGAGAAACTGATGTTATTTGGAGATAAGTGTTAATTTGTACCTTGGAAGACTATGTGACTAAATCCTTCAAATATTTGGGTTTCAATATTATTTTGGTTTACTTTGAATAATTTTATGGACAATTTTTTTATCGAATGTTCCTCGTTGAACTTTGGGTTTTGTTGGAAAAATTTTGGAGATTAAGAATAGATTTTTCTTTTTATAAAGGGTTATCCTTTTCCGGATTATCTGATCTTGTTATTACAATTTTGGTTTTGGTAAGGGTCTAAAGACATGGGAAATATATAGTTCTCTTTTGTGGATTAGGTGATTCTCAAGAAGTTGATTATATGACTCTTAATGTGAAAAAGTCTTCCTAAATACTCATTAATTGGGGAAAGTATGAGTTTGTGTAAGAAATCTAGTAACAGCTGAAAGTCAACATGACAAGTAAGTATGTTTCCTTAAGATCAAAAATAAATTCCTCAATGAAAATTAACTTAAAACAAAAATGTTGTCTATTAACTTTTCCTACTGGGGAATCGAATACCATTTAACCCATCACAAGTTTGTGATTTTCTTATGGTTAACTTTCTCCTAGACATGTTTACTATCACTCTCCCTCAGAACATGAACCTTTGTTTTTTCTTCCATATCCATGTTTTCCTACATGGAATCCCAGTATGGGTTAACTCGTGTGACCTTTTCACTTCTCTTTCTTTATTTTAAAGTGATTGTTTTACTAACTCTTCTTCTGATGTGGGATTTTCAATGAAGTTTCCAAGCCCAATTTTAAAATTGTGAGGACGCAATTCCCAAAAGGGGGGAAGGATGTAACATCCCAGGTAAATAAAGAATATGACATTTTCATATTTATCCATATTTTTGAATAAAATATTAATATTACTTTAAAGGTAATGCTATGCTCGAGGGCGTACCCAATACGCATCAATGAGTTTCTTTGAAATCTTACGTTGCAGTCTAATAATAAAATAATATTATTTAAAAAGGTAGTTAACGCCTAGACGTTGTAATGGAAGGAATGAATGGAACTAACTACAAAATGATTATATATGTTTGTCAAATATTTTTACTTTTATCCAATAAATGTTGGAGGCTTAAAATGCAAATGAATCCAATTTTAAGCATAAATCTTCTAATATTCTTTAAAAGGTCAATTAACCACTTTTTGATGGAGAACCCTTTTTAAATATAATTTTTACAATTTTATATGTTTTATTTGACAAAATAAAATCCTTCTTTAGAATCTGGACATCAAAATTTACTTTGTGTAAAATTTTGTTATTTTTCCGATAAAGATCATTTTTATTGAAAATCTTGCATTTAACTCAAAAACTCCTTTTAATCTGATTTATTTATATAGATATATTATATTTTTAATTTATATTAGAGTGTATTTAGAATATATTTTTACCATTTAATCTAATGGTGGTCATTGGAATTAATTTCACTTTGAAATTGGACTTAAACTAGTGTCAATCTTTTAATAGATATTGTTTCTTAAAAACACGCTATTTGTTTTGACAGCATGAATTAATTATAGAATTAATTAATGAAAAATATATGTTTTGAATTTTGTAAAATAGAAATATTTTTTGAATTCAGAATATCAAATATATCTTAGGGTGAATTTTTTGTATTTTTCGGAAAAACTTCAATTTTTTATGAATAGTGAAACCACTAAGTTGTAGTTTAAAAACTGATTTTTTCGTTTAAATAAAACATTACCACTTCTGTGATTTGAATTTAAAAAATCCAACATACATGGTTGTCATTAAGATGTAAAATGTTGTTTAATGGGATTAAAATAATGTTTTGGTGAATAGTAACTTTTAAGTTTTTAATCGTGATTAGAGGTAATTAGTGTAGTTTAAGGTAAAAATAATGTTTTAATAATATGAAATGACCTAGACACATGTCCTACCCTTATTGGATGTGTCATGGCCGACCAAGAAAATCCATGGGTCAAATTGGGGACCCCATGGAGCCACTTTGGTTGGAAAATGACATAAATAACTTTTTATTTAAAGCTAAAATAAAAATGTCACAAGCATGAGTTGTTTTACTAAAACAATTTTTAAATGGGGTTATAAAAGTCATAATTTTTACTATAAATATTCATTATAATTATAAAAATATTTCCTACATCATGATATATTTTTTTTATAATTTTTAGACATTAAATAAATTAAATTACTTATGACATCATGTTGATGCAGCGATTACCTCATTAATAAAGGATTTAAATAAAATGAATAGATCATGTTAAAAATATAACATACACTTGTTAAAGACCTATTGGATGAGTATACTTAAAACCCTTACCACTGTATCCCCTAAATACATCAATGTGATACCTTTAAAATCCGAAACTCATTTGAAAATAAAGTAAAATTTTGTAACTTTCCAAGAGTGCCCCACCTCTCCTCTTATAAAAGGCCCCCACCTCTACCACCTTACACACACCTCTCAAACCTTTGCCTCAGACAAACCCTGCCCATTTAATCTCTACACATCCCTCTATTCATCATTGTGGCCTCACTTTAGGCAGAATCCTTTCCAAGGAAGCCTTTGATCTCAAATGAAAGAGAGTTACCCGATTTAAAGGTAATGTCTTCCCTTGTGTTCTTTTGTTTTGTATTTCTTCTCCAAACCCCTAAACTCTTTTTATTACTTTTTTTGTAACAACAACAGTATCTTAAATATACTAGGATGTTGTTATAAGAAGGATTATAGATACACATTCACACACCTCTGTCTAATGGTTAAAGAACATGTTGTTTCTGTGGATGGCGAATTACTACCTCACGAAACGATGATTGTTCAATATTATTTTAACACCTTCAAAGTTGGCCATTAAGATGTCACTATATTTATATATGATATATAATATGTTTATGTTTTCCTTAAGCTTCTGTATTTTTCATTTATGACATACCTTTATTGTTTGCATTATGGGTAAACGCGATATCTTCATTTTAGGAAGTGCGGACTACCGCCCCCTCAAAGTGATTTGATTCATTAATGCCATATGTGGGACATATAAATTATGTAATTAATGGTATTAAATATGATATCCTACTGGATTTATAATATAACTTTATATAATTATTATTTAATTCCATTTAATACAAAAAGAAGAAGTGAAAGTAGCGTTCATGCGTACGTACGGCTTACCGTCTCCATGAACGGTACATTTCATTTCTTATCTCCAAATGTTCTGTACTATTATAAGTACATATATATAATGGATATATATGTAATATATTACATCTAAATGAAGGATATCATTATGGAATTATAATATATATATCTCTCATTTTGTTTTAATTCCATTAATATGACAAAAAAATGAAAGTAGCATTCATGCGTACGTACGGCCTACCGTCTCCATGAACGGTGCTTTTAGTTTTTTATCTCCAAATGCTATGGAATAGTATAAAATGAATATATACTGGATATATATGATATTTAAAACATCAATAATATTCTGTATATGATGTACCTATAACTACATTGATGATTCTTTTCCAACAAGTTCGATTTTTACACATGTACCGAACATCGACAAAAACGTCTGATATGAACTCACTTTATTAACCAATTATTATAACATTATAATATTTGACATTAACTGAATAATACTATTTAAAGTATTTCCTAAAGAAATTATAAATTGACCAAATTTTATTATTCAGGAGATTAGAGAACGATCGAGTCATGTCGGACACGAGGTAACAGATCCTACCTCTCTCTTTCTTTTTAAGTACACTCTTTTATGTCATTCCTTTTAAGCTCATCTTTCTTATTATTGGGATGTTATTTTATGTTACTATTACTGTAATTTTTATGTTCATTTGATGAGAGACCCTATTTTATTTCATCAATCCATTTTGGAAGTTTTAATTGGCGCTGTTAGGCTGCTGAAATTTCGTAAGGGGCTTTTTATCTCACCTTGTGTTTTCGTGAGATTCATGCTACATTTTCCAATATTTACTTTTGAGTGGTGTATGTACTGTGCATTATTCTACTCTTTGTGTATCATACTTTTGTTTATGATTATTTACATCAATGTTGAATAGTCCTTATTTCATACAGTGTACGTTTCGAAAGTTACCCAAATCGGTAAGGAAACCTTTCACCCTCTTCTTTTTAAAAGACTTATTTTGTTATGCCTTTTAATTTTCATCTTATTATGTGGGGATATGTTCTTATATATCCTTATTTCCGTAAATTGTATGTCCAAGAGATGAGATACCCTTTATCTCTATCATCAACTCTTTTTCTAAAATTTGATGTGACGCCATTAGGCTATCAAGGGAACTAATTAACCCAATTTCGATTTCTTTGGGTTCAACATGTAGTTATTGAATATGTCATCCCTTGAATATTTTTGAATGACCATTGATTATTTTACACTTAATATCCACTTATATTGGGTGTATTTATATTTTTCTCACATACTTATGAGATTGATTTATTCTTAATTTAAGGTTACCATCTTTATAATGTATTTCATCTCAATTTACATTTCCATTGAGGCTTCATTGTTGTTATGCACCAATTCACTCTTATATGGTGTATATACTGTCCTTTGGAATATTATATCATGAATCCCTTTATTCTCATGATATTATAAAGTTTTTATTAAAGGTTATTCCTCAATTATTGTATTCAAGTGTCTCTCATTTTGTTAAAAACCCTTTAACTACAATATCGTTTTAAATGTTTTAATGATTTAATATTATAAATATTTCTCATTAATATCCATGTTTTCAAAATGGTTTTATATATTTATTTATATGGATATTAATTGTTTAAAATGTTAAAATCTTGAATGTGGTATGGGACACTTTGATTTAAAAATCTCTTTATTAAATGTTTTAAACGGTTTTGAAAATGGTTTTTATAATGGATTCATTATTTCAATATATAAAAATGTTATAATGTTATTGCAATGTGGGAATGTTATCATTCCTTTATGCTTAAGTTATGTGCTATGATTATGTTATGGTTCTTGGGCATTGTTATGAAGATGGGTGGTTTCGTGATAAAATAAGGGCGGGTGAGCCCGACATTGCTCTCCAATGCATTGGGTAACGCGAAGGAGTTAAACGTTAAGGTTTCTCTGAAGAGATTTAGGGAATATACTGTGAGGAGTATTCCAAACGTAACCTAGAGGCTTACTCCCTACGTAAGAATTTTATGAATGCCTCAAGTTACCTTTATGTCTTATGATTTCTATTATTTATTCATGATTTTATGAGGTATGTTAATGTGCTTATGTTTTATGAGTAGAGTATGATCTCATACATGGACTAATGTTTTCTTTTCGTACTTTTATATCCCTTACTGTGCTTTTTATGCTCATCCCAAGTTTTTGAAATGTTTTTCACAGGTCAAGGGAAAGGTGCATGATATGATGATATTTCCAAGGAAGTGTCTAGAAAGAATCCTTGTTTTATTTTAAATATGTTTCCGTTGATGGGAAAAAATGAATACTATCTTTTATGTAACCACTTTGTTTAAATGTGGAATGTAATTCTTGATTTATGAACTAATTCTCTAAAACTCTAAACCTGAAAAGATCCTCAATGTGAATTATTCATTTAATTAAATATAAAGTAATGTTTAATGTTGGGGCCTTATATTTGGTATCAGAGGTCAGTTTAGATAAATTTGAGGGTTAGGGTATTCTCTAAGCATAAGTGACATTACCATAATGGTTAGGATTTCAGAAAGAGTTCTAGGTTTTCATAAACTGAATGAGTAAGTATATATTACTGTTTATCTTCATCATTAGTACATTATGGTTTTGTTGATATATTCACACTGACATTTCTGTTTTTAGTGAATGGATGGATCTAGCAGGCACTAAAGTGACAATAGGTTTGATGGAAATTGTGTTGGTCCTCTGATTTAGAGACTGGATGAAATGGGGGATTCAATGAGGAAACTCATGGATGTTCTAAACCAACTATCAAGGAGTCATGATCTACCACTGGAACCTTGGTATGTTCTGTAATGCATCATGTACGAGATGACCAATCGATGTGGAAGTTCTGGAAATAATTATAAAGGTAACCATTGGGGTTTATATGATCCTTACTCTTTAGGTAATTATAGGTTACTCTATGATATTATGGAAAATGAAAGGCATGAGATAAACTTGAGGTTAAAATATGTTATGATTATTTTTGAATATTTTATCTCATTTTGGGGAATGTTTTAAGAATTATATAGTTTTAGAAAAAGGACAACACGCAGACCATGTGACAACCCGTCGCGTCGGACAAAGCTGCGGGAATCAAACCCACAACCAAAGTGCGACTGGTATTTATCACCTACCACTAGACTACGTGATGTCCCTAGTTAGTATGACTTATTCTTTTTAGTTAATGATTTTATGAATTAAGAGTAAGATGATTTTGGGTTATCTATGGAAATTATTATCCTATCATGGAGGATATGTGATTAGGTTAATTACTTTTCAATATGAGACTTTTAGAGAAACTGATGTTATTTGGAGATAAGTGTTAATTTGTACTTTGAAAGACTATGTGACTAAATCCTTAAAATATTTGGGTTTCAATATTAGTTTGGTTTACTTTGAAGAATTTTATGGACAATTTGTTTATCGAATGGTCCTTGTTGAACTTTGGGTTTTGTTGGACAAATTTTGGAGATTAAGAATAGATTTTCTTTTTATAAAGGGTTATACTTTTCTGGATTATCGGATCTTGTTCTAACAATTTTGGTTTTGGTAAGGGTCTAAAGACATGGGAAATATATAGTTCGATTTTGTGGATTAGGTGATTCTCAGGAAGTTTATTATACTACTCTTAATGTGAAAAAGTCTTCCCAAATACACATCATTTGGGTAAAGAATGAGTTTGTGTAAGAAATATAGTAAAAGTTGAAATTCAACATGACAAGTATGTATGTTTCCTTAAGATCAAAAATAAATTCCTCAATGAAAATTAACTTTAAACAAAAATGTTTTCTATTAACTTTTCCTACTGGGGAATCGACATGTTTGTGATTTTCTTATGGTTAACTTTCTCCTAGACATGTTTAGTATCACTCTCCCTCAGAACATGACCCTTTATTCCTCCATATCCATGTTTTCCTACATGGAATCCTAGTATGGGTTAACTCGGGTGACCTTTTCACTTTTCGTTCTTTATTTTAAAGTGATTGTTTTACTGACTCTTGTTCCGATGTGGGATTTTCAATGAAGTTTCCAAGCCCAATTTTAAAATTGCGAGAACGCAATTCCCAAAAGGTGGGAAGGATGTAACACCCCAGGTAAATAAAGAATATGAAATTTTCATATTTATCCCTATTTTTGAATAAAATATTAATATTACTTTAAAGGTAATGCATTGCTCGAGTGCGTACCCAATACGCAACAACGAGTTTATTTGAAAACTTATGTTGCACTCTAAAAATAAAATAATGTTATTTTAAAAGGTAGTTAATGTCTAGCCGTTGTAATGGCAAGAATCAATGGAAATAACTAAAAAATGATTATATATGTTTGTCAAATATTTTTACTTTTATCCAATAAATATTGGAGGCTTAAAATGCAAATGAATCCAATTTTAAGAATAAATCTTCTAATATTCATTAAAAGGTCGATTAACCACTTTTTTGATGGAGAACCCTTTTTACATATACTTTTCAAAATTTTATAAGTTGTATTTTACAAAATAAAATCCTTCTTTAGAATCTGGACATCAAAATTTACTTTGTGTAAAATTTTGTTATATTTCCGATAAAGATCATTTTTATTGAAAATGTTGCATTTAACTCAAAACCTCCTTTTAAAATGATTTATTTATATGGAGAGATTATATTTTTAATTTATATTAGAATTTATTTATAATATATTTTTACCATTTTATCTAATGGTGGTCATTAGAATTAATTTCACTTTGAAATTGGACTTAAACTAGTGTCAATCTTTTAATAGATATTGTTTCTTAAAAACATGTTATTTGTTTTGACAGTAGGAATTAATTATTAAATTAATTAATGAAACATATATGTTTTGAATTTTTTAAAATAGGCATCATTTTTGAATTTAGAATATCAAATATAGCTCAGGGTGAATTTTTGGTATTTTTCTGAAAAACTTCAATTTTGATGAATAGTGAAACCACTAAGTGGTAATTTAAAAACTGATTTTTTCATTTAAATGAATCTTTACCACTTCTATGATTTAAATTTCAAAAATAAGACATACATGGTTTTCATTAGGATGTAAAATTTGGTTCAATGGGATTCAAATAATTTTTTGGTGAATAGTAACTTTTAAGTTTTTAATCGCGATTAGAGGTAATTAGTGTAATTTAAGGTAAAAATAATGTTTTAATAAAATGAAGTGACCTATACACATGTCCTACCCTTATTGGATGTGTCATGGCCGACCAAGACAATCCATGGGTCAACTTGGGGACCCCATGGATCCACTTTGGTTGGAAAATGACATAAATAACTTTTTATTTAATGCTAAAATAAAAATGTCACAAGCATGAGTTGTTTTACTAAAACAATTTTTAAATGGGGTTATAAAAGTCATATTTTTTACTATAAATATTCATTATAAATTTCAAAATATTTCCTACATCATGATTTTTTTTAATTTTTAGACATTAAATAAATAAAATTATTTATGACATCATGATGATGCAGCGATTACCTCATTAATAAAGGATTTCAATAAAATGAAAAGATAATGTTAAAACTATAATTAAACTTGTCAAAGACCAATTGGATGAGTATATTTCTAACCCTTACCACCTTATCCTAGAAATACATCAATGTGGGACCTTTAAAATCCGAAACTCATTTGAAAATAAAGTAACATTCTGTAACTTTCCAAGAGTGCCCCTCCTCTCCTCTTATAAAAGGCCCCCACCTATACAACCTTACACACTCCTATAAAGCCTTTGGCTCGACCAACCCCTTCCCATTTCATCTATAAACATCCCTCTCTTCATCATTGAAGCCTCACTTTGGGCATAATTCTTTCCAAGGAAGCCTTTGAGCTCAAATCAAAGAGAGTTACCCGATTTAAAGGTAATGTCTTCCCTTGTGTTCTTTTGTTTTATTTTTCTTCTCCAAACCCATAAAATCATTTTATTACTTTTTTTGTAACAAAAACAGTATCTTAAATATACTAGGATGTTGTTATAAGAAGGATTCGAGCTACACTTTCACACACCTCCGTCTAATGGTTAAAAAATATACTTTTTCTGTGGATGGCGAATTACTGCCTCACGAAACGATGATTGTTCAACATTATTTTAACACCTTTAAAGGTGGCCATTAAGATGTCACTATATTTATATGTGATATAATATATGTTTATTTTTTCCTTAAGATTCTATATTTTTCATTTATGGAATACCTTTATGGTTTCCATTATGGGTAAACGTGATATCTTCATTTTAGGATGTGCGGACTACCGCCCCCTCAAAGTGATTTGATTCGTAAATTCCATATGTGGGACGTATAAAGGATGTAATTAATGGTATTACATATGATATCCTACTGGAATTATTATATACCTTTATATAATTATTATTTAATTCCATTTAATACAAAAAAAATGAAAGTAGCGTTCATGCGTACGTACGGCTTACCGTCTCCATGAACGGTACATTTCATTTCTTATCTCCAAATGTTATGTACTGTTATAAATACATATATATAATGAATATATATGTAATATATTACATCTAAATGAGGGATATAATTCTGTAATTATAATATATATATATATCTCATTTTGTTTTAATTCCATTAATATGACAAAAAAATGAAAGTTGCGTTCATGCGTAAGTACGGCCTACCGTCTCCATGAACGGTGCTTTAATTTTTTTATCTCCAAATGCTATGGAATAGTATAAAATGAATATATACTGGATATATATGATATTTAAAACATCAATACTATTCTTGATATGATGTACCTATAACTACATTGATTATTCTTTTCCAACAAGTTCGATTTTTACTCATGTACCGAACATCGACAAAAACGTCTGATAGGAACTCTCTTTATTAACCAATTATTATAACATTATAATATGTGATATTAACTGAATAATAATCATTAAATTAGTTCCTTAAGAAATTATAAATTGACCAAATTTTATTATTCAAGAGATTAAAGAACGATCGAGTCATGTCGGACACGAGGTAAGGGATCCTACCACTCTCTTTCTTTTTAAGTACACTCTTTTATTTCATTCCTTTTAAGCTCATATTTCGTATGATTGGGATGTTATTTTATATTACTCTTACTGTACTTTTTATGTTAATTTGATGAGAGACCCTATTTTCTCTCATCAATCCATTTTGGAAGTTTTAATTGGCGATGTTAGGCTGCCGAAATTTCGTAAGGGGCTTTTTATCTCACCTTGTGTTTTCGTGAGATTCATGCTACATTTTCCAATATTTCCTTTTGAGTGGTGTATGTACTGTCCATTATTCTAATCTTTGTGTAACATACTTTTTTTTATGAGTATTTACATGAATGTTGTATAGTCCTTCTTTCATGGGGTGTACGTTTCGAAAGTTACCCAAATCGGTAAGGAAACCTTTCACCCTACTCTTTTTAAAAGACTTATTTTGTTATGTACTTTAATTTTCATCTTATTATGTGGGGATATGTTCTTATATATCCTTATTTCTGTAAATTTTATGTCCAAGAGATGAGATTCCCTTTATCTCTCTCATCAACTCTTTTTCTAAAATTTGATGTGACGTCGTTAGGCTGTCAAGGGAACTTATTAACCCAATTTCGATTTCTTTGGGTTGAACATGTAGTTATTGAATATGTCATCCCTTGAATATTTGTGAATGACCCTTGATTATTTTATAGTTAATATCCACTTATATTGGGTGTATTTATGTTTTTCTCACATAATTATGAGATTGATTTGTCCTTAATTTAAGGATACCATCTTTATAATGTATTTCATCTCAATTTACATTTCCATTGATACTTCATTGTTGTTATGAACCAATTCACTCTTATATGGTGTATATAATGTCCTTTGGAATATTATATCATGAATCCCTTTATTCTCATGATATTATAAATTTTTTATTAAATGTTATTCCTCAATTATTGTATTCAAGTGTCTCTCATTTTTATAAAAACTCTGTAACTAAAATATCGTTTTAAATGTTCTAATTATTTAATCTTATAAATATTTATCATTAATATCCATGTTTTCAAAATGGTTTTAAGGATTTATTTATATGGATATTAATGGTTTAAAATGTTAAAAGTTTCAATGTGGTATGGGACACTTTGATATAAAAATCTCTTTATTAAATGTTTTAAATGGTTTTGAAAATGGTTTTTAGAATGGATTCATTATTTCAATATCTTAAAATGTTATATTGTTATTTCAATGTGGGAATGTTATCTTTCATTTATTCTTAAATTATGTGCTATGATTATGTTATGGTTCTTGGGAATTGTTATGAAGACGGGTGGTTTTGTGATAAACTAAGGGCGGATGAGCCCGATATAGCTCTCTAATGCATTGGATAACACGAAGGAGTTAAGCGTTAAGGTTTCTCCAAAGAGATTTAGGGAATATACTGTGTTGGGTATTCCAAACGTAACCAACAGGGTTACTCCCTATGTAAAAACGTTATGAATTCCTCAAGTTACATTTATGTCTTATGATTTCTATGATTTATTCATGATTTTATGAGGTATGTTAAAGTGCTTATGTTTTATGATTCAAGTATGATTTAATACATTGAATAATGTTTTCTTTTCATACTTTTATATCCCTTACTGAGCTTTTTATGCTCATCCCATGTTTTTGAAATGTTTTTCACAGGTCAAGGGAAAGATGCATGATATGATGATAGTGCCAAGGAAGTGTCTAGAAAGAATCCATGTTTTATTTTAAATTTTTTCCATTGATGGGAAAAAAATGAATACTATCTTTAATGTAACCACTTTGTTTAAATGTGGAATGTAATTCATGATTTATGATCTAATTCTCTAAAACTCTAAACCTGAAAAGATCCTCAATGTGAATTATTCATTTAATTCAACATTAAGTAAGGTTTAAGGCCGGGGCCTTATAATATTAATATAATTTGGACCCAATGATTCCAAATATGGAATCCATTTTTCCAAATTCAATACACAGAAGTTTCAGAAATTAAATTAAAATTAATCTCATTGTCGAAAGAAAATGGGTTTTTATTTCAAACATTGCAAAAGATTGAATTGATTTAACCTACGAATTCAATGTAAAATAATGCTAATGAAATACATTATATTAAATGGTAAAAATATTTTCTATTTATACTTTAAAACCATTCAATGTTATAATTTAACCACATAAATTATTACGATGAAAAAAGTTGTTTTTAATTAAAATATAGCGTGTTTTTACTATTCATTAAAATATGAAAGTTATCAGAATAATATGAAAAATTTATCCAAAGTAAATTTTTATATCCTGATTCCAAAGTAGAATTTTATTTTGTCAAATTGAACTTATAAACATGTAAAAAACTAGATTTAAAATGGGTGTGCCATCAAAAGGCGGCAAAAGTGCATTTTTTTTAAAAATACTCATTTTACCCGAAAAATTTAATCTGTTCACATACCATGTTCTAGAAAATGTTTCAGATGAAATAATAAGGTTATAAAATTAAAAATTCAGTTAATACTATTCATAATAGCTAGTTCATAATAATATTATAATCATATATCGTTGTTTAGTGAATCCCGGTATTGCGTACAACACATGCTATCGAGGAAGGTCATAATTGCGTGTAATGCAAGCCAAGTCAGGGTTGCGTGTAGTGCATGACTCCTTTGTTGTTGTGTACAAAAAAATCCAACAATATTTCATTAATACATTGAATATATATATATATACTCAATGTTGCGTAGAATAACTACTATCAAACAAACTTGAAATTGTGTGTAACACGATCCAAGATTAGTGTTTCATATACTGCAAGCTAATGCGGTGTTGCGTATAGCACAAGATAATCTTGGGGTATCATAAAACACAAGACATCAAATAAATAAAAAATAATACTTCTCATAAAATCTCGGGGTATTACATTTAGTGTCGGGGGCCCGGTTGGATTCGAGCCCGATCCAACCTGCTCGTACATCAACTTTCACCAAAACCCGGGTTGAGTAACTCAAAAGGAATACCTCTTATGAAGGGTTCCATTTTCATAGAAGGTTCGCCAAACAGACGTCTGGTTTAGAATATAAGCCACATTAAGATAAAATAAGCCTAAAAGGGTCTGGGTCCGATACGACCTGGTCAGACAGACCAGACTTGGTCCGCTAGGCCCAGCCAAAACTAGATGGCCTCAACCCACCCACCAAAGGGGGTGCGGCCTGGCCCACTCCCTAGGTGTGGCCCACCAGCCGGTCAGGGTGAGACTTCCCCCGAACAGAAAAAGTCACTTTTCGGTCTTCAATTAGCGACGCTAGTTGGCACCGCTCCACCTGACCGGACCGCATGGACTGGTCAACGGTAGGACCCATGGGTGTGGGTACTCCCTTCTCCCTTTGTCGTGGCTCGGATCCACGACACCTTCTCCATGGTTCACTTCTGTGGCGTGCCGCTCGACTTCAATGTGGATGGCGATTACCGGTTGCCCCCTTCGTTTTCTATGGCCCCTTCGAGCACCTTCACCTCCTCACGACCGGTGGGACCTAGCCACTGCCTCCTCCAGTTGTTGGTGCAGACACGTCGAAAGAGATTCAGTGGGCCTCCAATGAAGCTTCGAAGGCCCGTTTTCTTTTCTGAATACACCTACAGGCCTCCCATGACATCACCCACACTATGTGGCCCTCAGTTTGGAATTTCCACCTTATTTCTCTGTTTCCCATGAAGAACGCAACCAAAAAAAGAATGGAGGATGATCTGAGCCTTGTTCGGTTTATCTTGCGCCCTCCGTGTTAGCGCTATAATGAGGGAAGAGTTGAAACATCATCAAGAGAAGATGAATTCATAAACTCTTAAAACTAAAACAAGACAAACCCTTGTTCGTGAGTTATAAGCATTTGAAAAATAAAATAATTTTTTTTAATTTTTTTATTTATGGTTATTCTATTTTTGGATTTTCTCACTAGAGGCCTTCACCGACTAAACTTATGTTGCACCTAGGGTAATCCCACCATCTTGAACACAACGGTGCCCTTGGATTTCTGATCCAGGAACCTATTTAATAGTTATTATCCTTTTTTATGAAAACTTCTCATGCACGCTATTTAAAGCATAACCTTTTTCGACAGATCATTCCGGGCCTCAAAATCACATGTTGTCAATTTACACAGTCTCTTAATAATTCTATATAAATAAAAAAATGGAATCTCCAGTTCATTAGATATAAGTTTCGGAGAGTGTGTCCCTAATGGCATAAATCATTGAAGCATGTCTAAGGTTGGAAATTTTATTGAAGATTGTGGTACTCTGTATTAATGACTATATAAAGATAGTGAAAAGAGTGGAAATGGACGAGAAAGATGTCTCAGGAGATATGGGAGGATGATGTATGATGATCCCTACTTGAAATGGTGGAAACTTCAATGTTGGGAGAAAGAGAAAGATAGATACCAATTTTCAATGTGGGAACAAGAATCAGAATCTGGCAGTTGGATCAGTAAATCTTCCTCCACGATGAAATATCCAAGTGGGACACTACTAATGTAGTTCATTTGACAACATAAAGAGGGATTTTATTGCACCACAAAGAGTATTTCATAATTTCAAAAATATGGAACACCTTCAGTGATTTTGACGTAGTGCTCAGGGGTTGGGTGCCCGAGACACTTCTTAGGCATCACAAGACATGTATGCTTTGATAGGACAAGATCACCATAATTGGTCTCACTAGAAGAACAAAGCTAGCCATGGGGATTCATGGAAAACAATGACTCCCCAATAAGGGAAATATTAGTAAGGCAACAAAGAATATAGTATAATGACAAAGAAACTATATGGATCTAATCAGATGATTGTGGATGATCAGACTGGTCCATTTATGGTGATAGGTATGATTCTTTTGAATTATACCGTTGTGAAATTATTGTTTGATACCAATGCATTGTATTCCTACTTTTCTTGTCGTGTTTTTTACCTACTTTGTTTAAAAAATGAAATGATTCCCTCTTTAATAAAACTATAAACTTCTATCAATGGAAGAGAATGTCAAGCCTTTGTGTGTAAAGCATGTGTTATAACAGTTGATAGAGCTGAGCTGAAATGGGACTTCTCAATGTTGGAGATGGATATCTATGATGTAATCCTTTGTATGGATTGAAGGAAAATGTTAAATGCTCACATTGACTGTTATAGGAGGATAGTTAGTTTCATGACTAAGTATGACCTTGAGCATCTCTTCCAAAGATTGATGGTCATGAAGATGGGTGAAACTGGATTGTTGGCACCAATGGTGGGAACTATCCCTTACAAGTTAGTGGAATTGAATTTTTCCTTAATAAAATAGATCCATGATTTTAGTTTTCTAGTAGTGGTGGATCAATTTCTAGATGTCTTTCCTGACAACTTATTAGGGTTACCATTTATAAGGGAAGTGTAGTTTACTATTGATCTCCTTTTGGGGACAAGTCATATTTCTCTTATGTCTTATAGGATGGCACCAATAGAGTTAAGGGAATTGAATGTGCAGTTGGAGGGGCTCGAAAGAAAGGGTCTCATTTAACCATGTACATCTCCATGGGCATCCCTAGTCTTGTTCGTGAAGAAGGAAGATTTAAATCCTCACCTATTCATTGATTATCCTAATATTTATCAAGTTGCGATAAATAATCAATATCCAATAACATGCATCGATGATATGTTTAATAAATTGAGTTGAGTTCAGTGGTTATAAATGATTTATTTGCGATTAGGGTACCATTAATTGTGGGTTCATAAAGATGATATTCTAAACATAGCTTTCAAAAGCAGATAAGGCCACTAGGAACATGTATTCATGCCTTTCGGTTTCATGAATGCACCAAAAATATTCAGGGATTTTAGGAATCAGATATTTCAAAAACATCTGAACTCTTTTGTTGTGTTTTTTATAGATTACATCTTGGTGTATTCAATGAAAAGGGTTATGCATGAGTAACACCTGGTGATAGTGTTACAAATCTTGAGAGATCACTATGTTTATTCGAAACTATCTAAGTGTGATTTTTGGATATAGGAGGTACGCTTTCTTGGACATGTGATTTCCAAAAAAGGTATTTTTGTGGATCCTGAAAAAATATAAGCTACGATATCATGGAAACAACTGAAAAATGACTTTAATATATGAAGTTTTCATGGTTTATCTAGTTATTACCAATGTTTTGTGCATGACTTTTCACGACTAGCCTTGCCAATGAGAGCTTGGAAAATGAAGAATGATCCATCAAAATGGGAAGAGGAATGTCATAAGTCTTTCCAAGAACTGAAAGTTTGTCTTATATCATCTCCTATATTAATTTTTCTAGAACCTGGATAGGGATATGTGGTGTGCTATGATTCTTCTGAATCAGGTCTAGGATGTGTTCTTATGAAAGGAGACCATGTTGTGGCCTCTGGTTAAAAAAAGTTGAGAGTGCATGAGATGAATTACACAACACGTGATTTGGAGCTAGAAAAAATCATTCATTCCTTGAAGACATGGTGTCATTATCTCTTTGGTAAGGTATTTATTGTGTTCACAGACATCAAAATCATGAAAAACATTTTCTCAAACCGGTATTTGAATCTGAGGCAATGTATGTGGATGGAGTATCTCCCAATGATGGACTTCGACTTGATGTATACATTGAGAAAAGGGAATTTGGTGGAAGATTCATTGAGTTGAAAGTCATATGCTTAGTTAGTGATGGAAGATGAATATGAATGGAAGTTTATGTTAGTCCTAGCTGACATGCATGTGGAATGTGAAAAACAAGGCGATGTTGCAGTTTTCTTTTTAGCTACGCTAGTTCTTGATTTGGTAACAATGGTCAAGGAGTCCCAAACATATGATGAATAATGTCTAGTTATTAGTTCAAAACATAGTGGTGGGGAGACCATTGAGTGTTAGAAACTTTATCAGAGTTCAATTTTGTGTTTTAGAGATCGAATGGTTATAGAAATGGCTTTTACTGAACAAATCCTTTTTGCTTATTACTATCAGAGATGGGTTGTATATACGGGGTACACAGAAAGTTATAGGGTGTTGAATATGTAGTTTTGGTGGAGAGGCATGAAAACGAAGGTGGCTGAGTTCAACTCACGGTGCTTACCTTGTCTCTAGGTTAAAGTAGAGCATTAGAATCCAGCGGGTATGGTGTAGTCTTTACCTACCCAAGTATGGAAATGGGTGAAGATAGATATGGATTATGTTACAGGTCTTCCAATAATGGTTCAGATACATAATGTCATATGGGTGATAGTGGATCATCTTACCAAGTTAACTCATTTTATTCCAATTCATGAAACTCATACGGTGGAGGATTTGTCCAAAATCTACATGCATTAAGTGATAATGACACATGGTGAACCCGTGTTAATAGTCTCATACAAAGATATAAGGTTCACATATCGTTTCTATAAATCCTTACAGAAATCCCTTAGAACTCTGTTAAAAATGAGCATGGTGTATCATCCTTAGACGGATGGGAAATTCGAAAAGATGATAGAGACATTAGAAGACATGTCACAGGATTGAGAAATGGATTTTTGTGGCTCATGGGAGGATCACATACCCAAAGTGGAGTTCTCATATAATAAGAGCTACGAGTCCTCGATAAATATTCCACCTTTTGAAGCATTTTATGGGTATCCTTAATCGTCCTGCACTCTGTTGGGTGGAGACAGGTGAAAATTCACTTGTCATGTCATGCATTTTCCAAGAAACAATAGAGAATATTCAACTGATTTGAAAAAGTATGGATATGGATCAAAGTCCTCAAAAATATTATGCGGACAATTGTCGATTACTATTTCCTTTTTCCTTGAGTGGTTATGTGTTCTTTAGGATCTCCCCAAGGAATGGACATCATCATTTTGGGATGCAGGGAATGTTATATCCTTGATACATTTTCCCTTTCCCGATAACAGAATGGGTTGGAGAGGTTGAATATCGGTTATCATTTCCACCATGGTTCAGTTTAGTGCAAAATTTCTTCCACATATCTCAGTTTAAAAATTATCATCCTGATCCTAGCCATGTGATCTGATGGGATCACATTGACCTTGAGTCGGATGATTCGTTGGTAAATATCCCAATGGAGATTATGGATAGACCATAAAAATTCTTTCATGGAAGAAGCATTGTCCTAGTTCATGTTTTTTTGAAACGTGTTCATATTTAGGAAGAGACTTTGAAATTTGATAAGGAAATGAAGGATAAATGGCCATAACTCTTTCAAGGAAGTGGTGGTTTTAAAAATTACGGGGATAGAAAGATATATGGGGGGAGAATATAGTACCCCATGTTTCTAGTATATAACACTTCCATTTTTTTTTATGGATATAATGTACAAAGAGGAATGTTGGGAGAGTTTGGGGAACTATCAATAAGTTTTGAGGGCCAAAGGGGAGGCGCACGGGCTGCACACAGTTTATCCAAACAGTGAAAAAATCCTAGTAGAAGCCATGAAAAAGAATATTTTTGAGGTAGAGTGCTTTGGAATGATGTGTGAACGGTTAAGGATACTATTTGAGGGTCCTTCTAGGTAGTATCCAACACATGGTTAGGACACGGTTTTTCTAACCGTGCAAAATAACTGTTCACACAGTTTTAGAGGGATCCTAAAAAAGTGTATCTCACATAATTTTCCCCCTATGTTTATCTTTCATTCACTAAGTAGTAAAAACTCTATATTTATCTTCCTTGAAGGATTTGAAACCTCTCCCAAGCATTTTGGAGTCAATATGGTGGCTTCATTGGATGATTTCAAGTCGAATTCTTATGGTATGTGATAGTTCTTCTTCATTCTTGATCAGTTTCATATATCTACTTAGATATAATTATCCCCTCTTTTTGGTTTCTAAGATCTAAAACTATTATGAGTAGATATAGGAGTGTTTATTCCAATGAAGTTGATATTTATTATTTATATTTCTAAGAGAAGAGATCAAATGAGTTTTTGTGAATAATCGAACCAGTTTTCTTGAGTTTTCTTTGCCCATTATCATGTTTGGTCAAAACCACTGAGGTAGGTAGATTCTCTCTAGAATCCTCTTACTAGAATTGATTTTATTAGTTTATAATTGGGTTATTTGAAATAAATTGATTATGAAAGTCTTGGAATAAATATTAGTTAGTGATGATTTATGGTTTTGGTGAAATTGTGTGATCTTGGTGAATTGTTGTGAAAATATATTTAGTTTCTGTAATTTAAAATGTTAATTTTAATTTATGGATTATTTGGAATTTCTAAATAGTTTGATGGATAAGGGGTTTTCAAAAAATATGGGGTTTTATTGAAATCATTTTACATTGAAATGGATTTTATATAAATGGTTTTCAAAAAAAGGTGTTTTTATTTTGAAGGTTGTTTTTTTGGCATGATACTTGGGAATATTTGGTTTTTTTCATGTTTTATATCTGAATAATGGTTGGAATATGACCTTGTTCTTGGGTCCAAATTTCAAATGTCACATGGGATAGAATTACCTTGTGACAACTTAGTAGATCGATGGGACACTGCTCATGAGTATGGAACTATCATCGTGTAACATGCTTGGATGGTTGTGTTGATGTGTGGAATCGATTTGGTATGCCAATGAAATATTGAGAAATGGTTTTTAATATATATATATTTATTTTTATAGAAAAAATAAATTTCTATAAAATTGGTTTCAATTTCACTTCTATTCTTTCAGTTGTGAATGGTTTTTGGAAAAATTTGTATAGTTAGTTGTAAACTGTTTTTGAGAAATTGTATTATATAAACTATTTTATATAATTGTTTCAAACTCTTCTATCCTAGTGGTGTGAGTTGGTAAGTCATTGGGGAAATAATACTGAGTTTTATACACACCCTTTATTTGGATCTTTAGTTCTATTTCTGATGCTATCTTTCGGGACATGGGCAAAGGTAAAGTATCACATACTTTTGGCACCACTTGGTGATACGTGGGTTGTTTCAGTGATTGTAGAGCATGGGGTCTTATGATCTCTTGAGATTTTTTTATTTTTATCTACTGTTTACTTTGATACTTTTTAGTCTTTCAGTATTGCACATTTTTATGTGTTTATTGAGATATATGTCATTGTAGAGTTGTCTTTCACTTGTTCAGGAATCATATACTAAGCTGTTTGGTTAATGATTTTATTTTTAATGGGTAAGTCATCCCCCACTTGTATTTGAAACCCTTCCTAATTTATTGAAATCCTTTGTAATATTGGGAATTTCACTTAAGTAAAAGTAATGACTCGTTGTACTCTCAATGCGATGATAATTATCGATTCATTACACTGGTTACCACTACCCAAACAAGAAACCATGCAACATCGCTTTCTGCAACCGAAAGAACTAATTCACTAATGAAGAACCGGTCCTCTATGCTGGTACGGTCATCATTCCTTAGGTTTTTCTATGTGATTAGAGACTAATTTACAATCTTATAGAAATTACATCGGCAGTATACATTCACCTGAGTATGGATGGTATAATAGAGACCATCCAAAAAGCACCTAGCATGCAAAAGCTCCTCACTCGAAAGAAGTGGTGAAAAGAACATTAAAGAATTAAAATGCACTGAATACTCTTTATCTGACATAAAACCCTACATGAGATGCATGAAATCTCTGGCGTTGTCAGCTCTCTGCGTCGGAGGAAACAACTGATCATAGAAGGTGGTCGGGAAATCAACCCATAACAAGCCCTGATGATGAAAAACCTAGGTAATCACATACCACCAGTGCTTAGCCGAATCATGTATCATGTAGGTAGTAAGTTTGACCCTCCGCTCTGGAGTAATCTCTAGATGCTCAAAGATAAATTGGGGTGCCTCAAGCCAAGACTCAGCAGCCTGTGGGTCACCATCCTCTAAGAATGTGGGAGGATGCTGGAGCTGAAACTCATAAGGTAGATCATCCATCATAGGTGTATCTCATAGAGCCCAATGCATGGACTGCATCATACATATAAAACTATTATGGAATTGGGAATCAATGCCCAAATTTAGTACAAAATGAGGTTCTTCAAGAGGCACTCCTGGTGGTAAGACTGTCGGCTCAGGACCCACCACGTCAAGAGCATGGTCGTCACTACCTTCCTCGTGTACAACATAAAGATTTCATGGTGGAATTGTCTCACATATTCCAAGAACATGCCTTAGAATAAACATTGTAGCATAAAGATATAATCACTAGTGTAAAATGGATGTAATTAAACTCGCTACCCAAAGAATACTACCCCAACTACCCACTTAGTTGATTGGTATTGGTTAGTCCTCATATATTAGTTTTAGGGGTTCCAATAGAGGATGGTTCAATAGTACCTCTACTCATAATTTCCTGTAAATTTTATCATTTCATTTAACAATTAATTACCAAGTTCCCTAATATACCTTTCATAAGCATGAAATGGAATGATAAAGATGTCAAACCATTTCATCTATATATTTTTATTTTCTCAAAACATGAATAAATGTTCATTTAAAATGGACATTAATTCCTAGTGAATTAGGTCCAATACTCCTTATCACTAAAAAAGACACCCATTTCAATTTCTAATTAATGTCTTGATTCAGTAAATTACTTATTCCAACCCATGAGGATCCATAACACCTCATAAATAAAAACATCCAATCAGTAAACTATATCCCAATAGAAACACGAGCACATATACAATCAAGGGTCACTCAAAAATCACTGGCATAGAAAATGATACAAAGTAGTGAAATTCACTTATATGGCATGTAAATATGCATGCATGTAAATTCTAGGTGCTTATATGATACATGTAAAAATTATTCATACCCTCTTATCAATAGGCCAAGGATGAAATAAAATACCAATAAAAAGAATAATCAACAACACCACACAACATGTGCATCACCCAATGGTGAAATGATATCAACTATAATAGTCAAAAGTATAACAACAATTATAATTCAGGTAACATGACCTTTACCCCAAAAATGGGTTCGTGATGTCCATGAATGGCTTATGACCAAGTCCCATGAACTATTAATATCTAATCTATTGTCTCCAAATATTAAATCCTGAAAATAAATCCATATGATACAACATTGTGGAATCTTGGACCTTGATGTCATGTAGGATGTTACCTGAGCCCAGTGGGCCACATGGCCTCAAGGGATCTCCCCAAATGTCAAAGGCTTCAGAATTGTAGTGAGAACCTAGGGTGTGTTCATGGGGACACTATGCCTTCATTACCAAAGTGAAACATAGAGAATAAAATATATGATTCAACTTTTTATAAATAGAAAAAAAAATATAAGTAATTAGAATCCATAATAGGAGGAGACAAAAAAATAATAACCAAAATAATTGGAATAACATAGAATGACCACTAATGATATAAGTAATTTCACTATAAATCTGAGAAAACATTGATAAAAAGTATCAGGAATACATTAAAATCCCAAAGTACCAAAAAGTAAATACATAAACTATCTTAAGCATCCTGATCTACAACACGATCATATGCAACCAGATCCATTCTAGCTCAATAGGTAAACAAGTTTCTCAAGAATTATGCTTCCCTTTACCAACACCTTCATACATTTAATCAACCTTAGGTGCCAAATGATTCCTAGAAATGGAGTGACTTAA
Organism: Viscum album; assembly: GCA_963277665.1. Classification (NCBI taxonomy): domain Eukaryota; kingdom Viridiplantae; phylum Streptophyta; class Magnoliopsida; order Santalales; family Viscaceae; genus Viscum; species Viscum album. Next base: position 1,912,173,182 of record OY728133.1, read on the forward strand.
ATCTTAGTGGTCCACCACTGATGGTGTCTATAACATCTAGCTCGTGTAATTGAAATGTAAGAGTGTTCAGATCTGCATATATAACATAAATTAGTAAAATGTATCTAAATAACTGATTACTGCTTCAACCCTTGGCTGCTATCTGAACATGTAAACAAATCATTAATTAACAAACTTCAGGTTTATATAAACAAGTCACGTGAGCCATATCCAACAATAACATCACCTCATGATAGTATAAATAATGAATGTTCCAAGATATAACAAGTTAAACATAATTGATAATTAATATGAATTGGTTCCATGGTATTCACCAAGGAAAGATAGACCTTAGGGGACCCTAACACATTAGTAACTAATTATAGATATGTGGTAAGAGTATAAACCCTGGATCATCATCCAAGGAATTCCCACACTGATGTTTCAAACTCAGACTAAGGAATACATCGAAGGTAAAATGAGAGATAAGAAGTGGTTGGGCCCAAGGATGTAACCAAGGCATCTCATATCATGATGGATATAAGGATTGTATTATAGGAATCCTGTAATAAAAATTAATGGATCCTACGTTGTCATACTGGGTATCTAGAGGTAAACTATGATCAGGTTCATAGGAAGGTCTCACCTAAGGCAATTGGCATACTTGAATAAAAATGACATCCTTGAGTAGCCAACGAATTACAACTGGAATCCAAGAGCTAACACAACTGAACCCTCCCTATAAATTTTTCAAGGTCCATGAACATATATAGGCACCTTGAATTTAATTGATTAAAATTATTTTGGTCTGATGATAATTATGTAATTAACAAATTCACTTGGTTCAAGCCTTTCCTTTCATTTTCTTGACAAGGACAAGAAGCAAAAAACCTTTTAATTAAAACAATTTAAGTTAGGTTTAATAAATTAGTTTCACTCTTTTAACATTCATAAACATGGGAAGTTGTTCTATGGACGTGCAACTAAACATTAATTTACATTTAATAAGGCCAAGTCATATACATATGTATGCTTTCCATAATATCATTTGAATCAAGTATATTCACTTACCTTAGGTAGGTCGAGTGGATGTGGCAAGGTACAATCTATTCACAATTTTAGGATACACTATACAATTAATATAATGATACTTGCAGTTATTTTGGTCAAGCTCGAGCACACCTGAATGATGTCCCAAAAGTGTCAAAACACTAAAAACCCAATTTTGGAATATCACCCGACATGGGGTGTTAAGATTTATGGATTAAATCACCAACAACCAAACACATTTATGTAAAGATAGAAACCATACATTTGTAATGACTATAATCAAGGTGAATGAATTCAATAAACAACACCCGATGAAATCGGTGAGCCACATACAACAATTCCAAAATCAGCGAACTTTAGGGGTGAGTTATAGACCACCCACCTCATACTCATATGACTACACCCATCAAATATCAGCCTCTAATTAAGCATAGATATGAGTATATCTAAAAATAGACATAAAATATTAATCCTAGATGACTCAGTCGATAATAAGGGAAACGAAGAAAAGGTTAATAAGACTCGAGTATATATTATTGTGTATCTTACGTGATAAAGAGAAGCTCGATCAGATCCCGGATGAAGGAGATCATTCAATCCCTATACTAAGACTTCAACAAGCCCCAAAATAGAATAAATGAAATTTCATCCAATTGGAATTCATATTAGGGAAGAAGGTTTAAGTTAATTATATCATTAAGGGTAAAATGCTAAAATCACCCAAAAATTTTCCCACACACAGTTTGGCCGCACAGTTTTCAATATCATGCTTCATCCATGCAAGGGTACCTAAGGAATAGGGGCTCTAACTTGGTTAGGCTACCAGGTTTGAGAGATGATGCACCAACATTGTGATATGGATCTTTTGTAAAATGAAAAAAATTCATATGCATTAGAATAATAGTGCATCCTACCCATATGGTTTACCCTAACCATTAAATAGGTCCATTTGTCCAAAATTTTGTGTTTCAGGCTCTGAACGTTCCTTGGACACTTCTGAGACCTTTGAGAAGTCATTAAAAATCCGAAAAAGGTCTATAATAAGAAGTTAGAGTGATATTTAAAGGATTCACACCTGAGTCCAAAACCGTGTTCTTATACAATGAATTATATCTCAGAATACCTAAGATATACCACGTCCTGTTAGGACCACTGGTCAAAATACCCGTAAAAAACCCCGGTTGTCAAATTTTAAACAACAGTAACCGACTAAAAGCATGGATAATGGAGTGATGGTGGATGAATGCCTAAACCCACCATTACTATCATAGCATCTCAGGATTTCCAAATCGGTATATGTTTTATGTGAAAAATATAAAAATCTGTAACCCAACCGACATGCACTTGGTTAGGGTGGTTCAACTATTGAGGAAACCACTAGGTTCCAAAATATTAATAAACTAAAGAGGTATCCTACTTTGGATCCTTGAAGTCCACACATAGGAAATGGTATTCCTCTGGTGAACCTCTAACGAAGTTATCAAGTCTCTCAGGGACTGTCTACACACCCAAATCAGATTTTCACTAGTGCAGAAATCGTTTTTTTACGTCGGTTATTTTTAATTTTTTACGTCAGTTTCTAGACAACGTTAATACGGGCGAGGTTATAAATTACGTTTTTTACGTCGGTTATTTAAAAACTGACGTCAAAAACATAAAATCACGATGTTTTTCACGTCGGTTATAAAATAACCGACGTGATAAATGATTTCCCAGTTGTTTTACCATGTCGGTTATTAAATAACTGATGTGATAAAAGGTATGGGAAATGGTTTATCACGTCGGTTATTAAAGAAAAGATGTGATAAAATGACTGGGAAATCATTTAACACATCGTTTATTATATAACCACCGTGATAAATTGGGGGGCGGGGGTTTATCACATCGATTATATAATAACCGATGTAATAAACCCAGCCCCCCCCCCCCCCCCGTGTTTCACGTCAGTTAATTAATAACCGACATGATAAACGATCCCGTGGGAGGGTTTTCACGTCGGTTATTAAATAACCGACGTGACAAACCAGTCTGGGGGGGGTTTTTCACATCGGTTATTATATAACCGCCGTGATAAACCGGGGGGGCATGGGTTTATTAACCTCGGTTATATAATAACCGACGTTATAACCCCCCCCCCCCCTCCCCCCTGTGTTTCATGTCTGTTATTTAATAACCGACGTGATAAACCATTTCCCAGGCCTTTAATCACGTCGGTTACTAAATAACTGACATTATAAACACTTTCTTAGGCCTTCTATCACGTCAGTTATTAAATAACCGATGTTATAAACCCTTCCCGTTTTCATTATCAGGTCGGTTATTAAATAACCGACGTGATAAACCCTTCCTGTTTTCTTTATCACGTCGGTTATAAAATAACCGATGTAGAAGCCAATTTTTTTAACAAAAATTGAATGCAGTCATCTGCTCTCCCCCAGAATCAACTAGAAAACAAATCATGAAATTGTACCACAAAAACAGAAGGAGATCAAATTTAAGCATTTACATTGATAACATATAAAACATTCCCCACTAGACAACCCCCACCCTCATCTATACCCCATGGACAGCCCTCCTCCACCCCATTGGAGCCCCCATCCTCATGTATACCCCCTGGACAGCCCTCCCCCACCCCATTAGAGCCCCCACCCTCATCTATACCCCATGGACAGCCCTCCCCCGCCCCATTAGAGCCCCCACCACACCCCTGGACTGCCCCCGACCCCCTGGACAGCCCCAAACACCCCTCGATAACCCCCCCACCCTTCTGAACAGTACCCCTCACCCCACTTGACAGCCCCCACAACACCCCTGGACAGCCCCAAAAACCCCTGGACAACCCCCCCCCCCCCCCACCCTCATGTATACCCCCCACCCCCTGGAACGCACTCCCACACCCCTAGACCACCCTCCCACGCCCCTGGACAACCCTCCCACCCCCCTGGACTACCCCCCACCCCACCAGATAGCCCTCCCAGACCCCTGGACACCCCCCAACCCCACTGAACACACCCCCATACCCTTGGAACCCCTCCCCCACAGACAAAAATCCATACCAGAAAAACCATCATAAGTAGACCAAAACAAGAAGTAGAGAAAAATTAAACATTCACATATATAATATTCAAAACTTACACTGTCAACTTCAAAAAAAAACTAAATACAACCTAAACAACTACCAAATACTCAATTACAACGAAAATATTCAAAATTACATTTTACATTACAGACAACTAAAATTCAATCAAACCTATAAATGATTTGACCACTCCCACTTCTATGTGTTTGATGTCTTCAGCAGTATATGGTTGAGGGTCATCAAAAAGCTACAAATGAAAAGGAAAGTACTTAACGTGTATAATGAATAAATCAAATTGAAATATTATGGCAAAGTTTAAGAGGAAATCGTACCAGGTCAAAATTCCCAACTATCCCAGTTGTTATTATTTCATACATAAATCTTAACATATAATATCCGCATTCGATGACGCCTTGTTTTTCATGAAAATTACGTTTGAATGGTGTAAATTAAATATATTATTTTTATGTAATAAATCAAAACGTACAAATTATAAATGGATATTTACCTTCGCATTTACATATTTGATCTTTGTACTCCTTTTCTTTGTGTTTTTTCGAATGTAGGCCCATGCACTGTTAGAAAATAATACGAATGGGGTAAATTTAAAATTCATTATAATATATAAAACTATTGATAAATTGAAACTTAATTTTCCAAAATATTCTTAAAACTTTGCTGCACATCACCATGGACAGAGCATATCCAATAAAGTGCTTTCTCCCTTGGGAAAAAAACCCCTAACACCCAATGATCATTGATAAAAGGAAATGTAACATTAGTGGTTTTCTATGTTATAAGATAATTAAATCTTTGAGAGAAGTGTGTTTCATACCTCTCCCAAAAATGAATCATCCAACATTGTGTGACTATATTCTTTTCAAGTCTTTCAGCAATATAAACCATTCTTTGTTCCTCATTCAATGCACATGTTTCAGGAGAAATCAATTGTGGGTCCATGAATCCATATACATCTATCAGATCATTCCTCTCACAAATTTTATAAAGATACCTAATACAAAACACACATAAGTATACTTTTTTAATAAATATAACGCATGGAAAAGCTGTTAAGACTTACATGAAAAAACTTTGAACCACGTTGATGCCCAACTTATCTCCAGTAACAAGCTCCATGATATCAGTTTGCATAATCCCCATACTTATTCCTCGTCCACAAACATGAGCTTCCATTGGAAACTCATAATAACCCACCAACAAATTTGAATATCTTGAAAATATGTCAAGGCTACTAGATTTTGTATCTGATGTCGTAGCCATTTGTCTTTGTTGTTGTCTATACAGTATTTCTTTACCTTTGAAGTATTCCTGTAAAAATAAATTCAAAAATATATTAGTTTTTAAATGATAAAACAACTTTAATAAAAAAACAAAATAAAAGATATAACATTCATACCTCTATGGTAATGAGTCGAAGAAGTCTGGATGGCCAAATTAGAAAATGGCGGATACTCTGTCCAACTGTCGCCCCCTCATATGTAGTTATTGGTACCCTAGCTGATGTATCTATAATATCATGTATAGTGATCCTCTGATTCTATACCTCTAATTGTTGATGATGAACTATATCTCCAATACAATATACCAACCCATATGCTACTATATGATGTTGAGAATCATCAACATACAACTCGCAATAAGTAGGAAGATGCGGCGGAGGAGTAGGATAAAAAATGGGGTCCACAGGCTGAGGTGGGGGAGTGGAAGCTACTAGCGGAGGTGGAAGATAAATAATGGGGTCTGCAGGGGGAGGTGGAGGAGTGGGAACTGCATTCTGAAATTGTCTTTGCCTTTCTGCAAACATAGACTGCACAGACGCTTTAATCTTGTCCTCCATCGTCGCATTAATATTTTGAACGTCAGCCTCCAAGTATTCTATTTATTTATAAACCCCCTCAACGTTAGAAGTTGAAGAACGTGGAAACACTTTTCTTACTGATACACCTGCCAGATATCCTCTTACACGACCAGGATGTTCGGGCCTTCCCAATGCTGCAGATAAAATATCTTCCCTCCTAGTAGCTGTAAATGTCCCATGTGAACTCTGCTCCTCAAGAGAGTCCTATATTAATTAATTGAACATTTCTGTAATGATTGAAATTATATGAATAAAATAGTTAACTTAAATAAATAAAATAGATATCTTACAATCCTCTTAGCTATGGTTCTCGATTCTTCCGAAAGATATTGCCCTTTTTTCCCTTCTGAGCTCTCTTCCATTTTTCATGTCTAGATGGAGGGTATGGAGGGGCCACCTCTCTAGAGCTTGAAGACTCAGCTCTTGGTTGTTGAAATTTTTCTGCCATCATTTGTTCTTCCAATAATGCATACCCTCTCCGAGTTAAACTATGAGGGTATACATTTTTAGATTGGATCTCCTGAAGATCTTTCCTTGTTTGATGTAATTTAAGAATAAGAAATCATTAACAAAACATTAATAAAATCATTTATATAAGAAAGTTTATAAAAGTTTACATTGCCCTTACCAGAAATGACTCTTTTCTTCTACTTTCAAAAAACTGTCTCCATGTGTCTTCATTTATAAAAGGATATATACGACATGGATTGTCATGAATCCTATGACCATAAATGACATCAGATGAGAGGGTTGATTTGAAATCCCTCTATCTTCTGGCATCCAACGATAAGCATTTCTTCCTGACTCCTCCAGTGTCATGAATATCAAATATCATCTGATAAAGAAGAGGCTAAACATATTATATATACTAGAAACATTAAAAGAGTAGTCAAAAAATGACAAAAGATCTTACCAAAATCGTCTCCCACAACTGAGAGATTATCGCTTTATCCACACTTCTCCAATCATCATACAGAATGATTACTTTTCTCTTAGCCTGAGTTGCTACAAAACTCTTAAAATCTATTGCATTCGGACCTCTAGGAATATCATCATCATCAAACTCAATGACTATCCTATGATCCTGCGTACGGGCAAGTGATAATTTTGGTAAAAGTGTGCACCCACATTTACCAACCTTTGAACTCTTTTTCTTAATAGGAGCATGTGAATGTTCATCCCCAGAGGTATGACCAGCAATATTCTCATCTCCAGAATCCTGTGGTTGATCAACTGAATGATCTGTCCTTATCCTTCAAATCAAAAAAAACAAACAAATGTCAGTTCACAAATATACAAATTCAAATATTTTAATTCTTGTAATCAGAAAATAGAAAAGTGTACTAAGTTACGTAATAGTAAACATTGGTAATATAGTAATCATGTTAAACAATGGTAAAGATGGTAAATATGGTCAAGATGGTCAAGATGGTAAACATGGTAAACCTGGTAAACATGGTAAACATGGTAAAGTAATTGACACGGAACAAAAATAATAGATATATAATTCATGTAATGGTTATAAACATGATAAAGTAAACTAAAAAAACTTAAAACAAACAAAACTTATACTTATTTTGTTTTAAACATGTTTTAATAAATAAATAACTTATAATATCTAACATTTATGAAAAAAATAAATGTAAACAGGAAATAAACATATGTTACCTATAATTTTAGGAATGTACAAATGGATTCTTTTCCCAAATTCCTTCATCGTGATCATTCCTTATGGCACAAACTATGTCTTCAACATGCTCATCATTATGTTCTGTTAATCTTTCCATGGAAGTAGGGATCTCACATAAATCATCATCTTCATCAAGTTCATCCTCACCAACATATTTTTTTTCCCTTGTAAAACAACAGCCCACTGCATATCGGATTGATCTACTACATAGAAAATTTGTTTTGCACGTGTTGCCATTATAAAAGAATTAGTTGTGTCTTCCAATCTATTCAGATTAATAAGTGTCATTCCAAATTCATCATGTCTGACACTGTTGTTACCGATAAACCATTTACAGTTAAAAATAGGAACATTAATTTTAAAGTAATAAACCTCCCATATGTCTTCAATCACTCTATAATATTCACTTGATGCAGAAATTGGTTTTTTGTCCTTAGAACTCGAAAAATGCATCGCTTCTGCAAACACCAATACACCACTATTCTGAACTGCACTTTTGTTGTCCTGAGATTTCGTATGAAATGTATAACCATTAATGTCATAACCGGACCATGTTATCACATTTAAACATGGACCACACCACTATCCATTTTAATGTCTCTGATACATTTGATCTACTAAGAAAAGTCTTTTTAATCCATGACAAAAAAGTTTTGTTGTGCTCATTCAAAATCCACATTTCTTTTTTTCTTGGATGACATTGTTTCAACTCATTAATATGTAATGTGATATATGATTGAGCATCAGCTATGTTATTCAAGATGTATGATTCTAACTTCTTCATCTGTTCAGCTGACAATAATTTGACTTTCATGCCACGAATCCCCTTACCCTCATTATTAACTCGTTCATGGAGAGATGGAGGCAAACCTATGTGTTGCACCGCAACCAAGTAGCTCGTACAAAACTTTGCTACCTCCTCAGAAATATACTTTTCAATAATGGAGGCTTAGGTCGATATGGATTTTTAACAAACCCCTTTAATATTTTCATATACCTTTCAAAATGATACATCCAACGAAGATATATAGGTCCACAAAGATTTATTTCTTGAACCAGATGAATCATTAAATGCACCACTATATCAAAAAAAGTTGGAGGAAAATACATTTCCAATTGAAAAAGTATAAAAATTGCATCCTTTTCTGAAATGTTCAAAGCATTCACATCAATTTCCTTGTTACAAATTGAATTGAAAAAATAACACAACTTCATTATAGTCTTTCTGACATGAATGGGCAATATTCCACGCAATGCAACTGGTAGAATTTGTTGCATCATGATGTGACAATCATGTGATTTCATACCTATCAACTTCAAGTCCTTCACTGAGACAAAAATTTTTACATTAGAAGAATAACCTTGAGGTACTTTGATTTCATGAAGACACTGACATAAGCTAATTTTCTCCCTCTTCGATAATGTATGACAAGTTGGGGGAATATATGTTCATCTTCCTTTAGGAGTGGGAGATAACTCCAAATGTGTTCCCATTGATAGTAAGTATAATCTTGCATTCAACCCATCTTTTTTCTTTCCTTTAATATCTAACAATGTTCCAATCAAACAATCACAGATATTCTTCTCCACATGCATGACATCAATATTATGTTTAACATAATGATACCTCCAATATGGTAGCTCAAAAAATATTGACCATTTCTTCCAAATATGTCTATAATAACCAGATTTATGTGTCTTTCCCAATGTCACATCAAGGTTTTTCACCCTTTCAAAATACAGATCAGGGGATAAAGGTTTTAGAGCAGTATCAAATTCTTGTGAGCCATTGTATGCCTTTTTTAGTCTTCTATAAGGGTGATCCATAGGCAAAAACTTTCAATGACCCATGTACATTGTTTTCCTCCCATGATGAAATTGACAATATGACGTCTGTTGTTTGCAAATTGGACATGCTTTATGCCCTTTAACACTGTATCCAGACAAATTTCCATATGCTGGGAAGTCATTAATAGTGAACAGAAGCACTACATGCAGTTGAAAATATTCCATTTTAAAAGAATCATACACCCTAATACCATCAGCCCATAACAGTTTCAAATCATCAATCAACGGTGACAAATAAACATCGATATCATTATCGGGTTGCTTTGGACCAGAGAACATTATAAAAAAAATGACATATTTTCGCTTCATACAAACTTCAGAAGAGAGGTTGTAAATTACCAATAAAACAGGCCATGAACTATGTGTGCTACTGAGGGTTCGGTATGGATTCATTCCATCTGTGCACAACCCTAGTCTGAGATTTATAATTTCATTTCCAAATGTAGAATACTGCGCATCAATTTTCCTCCATTGTGGAAAATCAGTTGGATGACGTATTTTCCATCACATGCCTGCTCATCAGCATGCCATATTAACCTTTTTGCATCATGTGAATTATCAAATAAACGTTTGAAATGATAAATTATAGGAAGATACCAAAATACCTTTGAAGGGAGCTTTGTAATCTCTACATCAGCCTGCAATTTTTCTTTCACCTTATACCATGATGTCCCACATTTAGGAAACTCTAACATAAACTCATATTCCTTCCTATAAATAATGCAGTCACTCGGACAGGCATGTATTTTCTTATATCCCAATCCCATCGGGAATAATATTTTATTAGCCTTGTAATGTGAATCTGGACGATTGTTATCTTTTGGAAGAATGTCTTTCATCAATTGTAGTAGCTCTGTAAAACTTCTGTCACTCCATACATGTTTTTCCTTCAGGTTAATCAATCTTAACACCGCCGACAAAATAGTAAAATCTGTACCACCAGGATATAATGGTTTTTCATCATCACCATATAGACGCGCAATTGTCGGTTTTATATCAATTTGTTCTGTTACAATATCGCGAATCATTTCTTCAATTCAATCGGAGTTACCATCTTGTGAATCATCATGATCATCAGTGAAATTTCGTCTAGTTTAACCATGCAAAATCCAAGGGTTGTAACTCAGATTAAAACCATCACATATCAGATGATCTTTTATCTCTCTACTTTTCAACTTCTTCATATTCAAACATTTCAGGCATGGACAGAAAAAAAATGTCACTACTTGGAACATTTCGTTTAGAAAATTCCAAAAAATAATCAACACCTTCCTCATATTCATTTCTCATTCGATGTGTCATAATCCAACTTCGAATCATTATTACCTATAACAAATATCAAAAATATATATATTTTTATGATAAGACAAATATAAGTTTATATGAAAAAAATTATAATTTGAATGTAAAACAATTTTGAAATATAAAACAAATTTATGCGTATTTAAAAAAATATGCTTGAATATTGTTATTAAAACAAAATATAGTTAGATATAACAGTTTTAAATTTCAATGAATAAAAGAAAACCATGGCGCCTACATGGTTGATAGAAAATTGGAGAAAATGGAGTAAACCTGAGAATAAAATCATATTTAAAATAAAATTCAGATGGAGAAAATCACAATGTAAATCCAAACACCCCTAGACACCACCAACCCTCTGGACAGCCCCCCCCCCCCCCGAACAACCCCCAAAACCCTTTGGATAGGCCTCCACCCCCTTGGACAGCCCCCCACACCCACCCACCCCCCCAGGACACCCCCAACCCTCTAGACAACCCCCCAACCCACTGGACAGCCCCCACCCCCACCCCTCTAGACAACACCCCCACCCCTCCTAGACACCACCCCCACCCCTACCTCCTTGGACACCCCGCTGGACCCCCCCCCCCCCCCCAACCCTTTGGACAGCCCCCCCCCCCCCCAGATAGCACCCCACCCATCCAGACAGCACCCCCCACCACTCCTGGACACCACCCCTACCCCCGACCCCCTGGACACCCCCAACCCCCTGGATAGCCCCCAACACCCACCCAGCCCCTTGGACACCCCCCTGGACACCCCCCAACCCTCTGGACAACCCCCACCCCCCGGAAAACCCCCCAAACAATGGTTTACATATAAAACTAGGGATGGTGAACAATGAAAAACACATGCATTTAATATATACTTCAGCATGAAATAGATGGAATTAAATATTATTAAATATGGCTACTTAAATGATCGTATGATAATTAAAAATAATCATTGATATTCAACTAGTCAAATGATCACATGTTTCTCGATAACTAATATCATAATTTATTTTATCAAAAAAGTCACACAAAATAGTACACAAACATGTTTCGCACCAACATCACAATTTAATAAAACAATTCCTCAATTTATAAAACATTATGAAAATGTTTGACATCTTAAATCACCTATTTACCTTTCAAAAACCCTTATTAGGTGAATAACATCGCCAAAATATTCCATTTACACCATTTTATCACTTTTTTTAACACACTAAATCATTTTCAATTTTCATAAAACAATACCAAGAGGAACAACCATGTTTTTCACACAAAATACATTCCAAAACCCCCATTCAAGAAAAAATCATACCAATACAAATCCAAAATATAAATTTCCGCTCAATGCACATTTATTAAACCAACCCATATTTTAATAATTTACCACAAATAATGTCACAAACAATACACATGAAAAACAAACTTTTTCATAAAACACCTTCAAGAAGTGTGACAAGGTTTTACACATAACACCAATTCAAAACCCCCCTTTTGAGGCCCACATGACAACAAAGAATTAAAAAACCATAATTGGATTCCCCTTTCAAAATTAATGAATCACTTTCATAGGTTATAAAATACACCCAAATATTAACCTATGAGTCACACATTAAAAGCACCCAATTTCAAGATAAAATGAATATATAAAATTAAAGACATATCCAAATCCATCAAAAAAAATTTGGGACCACAAAAAATATACGATGTAGGAAAAATGAATGAAAAGAAGCATACAAAAATATAGTGTTGAGATTTGAAGGCTTACATGAAATGGGGGTTTTGGAATACCTTTTGTGTTGCGAGTTGAAAGCAGACAAAACAAGTTGAGATGATAGATCTGGGAAAAAAAGTACACAAAAATCGAACGAGTTGAAAGCACACAAAACCAACGAAAAAAAATCACACAAAAATCGCAAAACAAAAATATAGACTATCCCGGAAAAAAACGAATGAAATAAATTCGTGGAAGGCTTACTTGAGTGTTGCGAGTTGAGATGATAGATCTGAGGAGAGTAAAGATGATAAATGTTGTAGGAAAAAATGAGTTTAACGCAACGAGATCGATGAGCCGATTAGGGTTTATCGCGCGAGAGAGACGAGTCACTGGACTGTCGAACGAAAATTCGTAAATGACAATCCTTGGGGGTTGTTAATTTTTAAAATGTTTTTATAACATCGGTTATTTAATAACCGACATTATAAACTGTTTTTTACATTTATAACGTCGGTTATTATAATAACCAAAGTTATAAATGTATCAGATACGGCTTTTTTTACGTCGGTTATAAAATAACCGATGTAAAAAAGACATCAAAAATCACAGTTTTTTACGTTGATTATAACATAACCAACCTAAAAACTCATAGATATCTCATTTGTTACGTCGGTTATAAAATAACTGACCTACAAACCCCCCCCCCCTCTTTGGTTTTTTACGTCGGTTATTTTATAATCGACGTAAAAAACTCATAGAGATCTCGTTTTTTAGGTCATTTATCAAATAACCGACGTAAAAAACCCCACGTGCTTTGGTTTTTTAAGTCGGTTATTTTATAACTGACGTAAAAAAACACGTAGATATCTCGTTTTTTATGTCGGTTATCAAATAACCGATGTTCAAAATCTACTCACCGCATTTGTTACGTTGGTTATTTTATAACCGACGTTAAAAACCAGGTTTCACAGATTATCACGTCGGTTATATATAACCGACGTAAATAACGTTTCTTGCACTAGTGTTGGAATACCTAAGGATTGTCCACATTGGCCTATAAAATGGATGAAAAGACATAATAATTTTAGTATAACATCTTGATAAGTTCCAGGGGTAGTCAATATCTAAAGGTCTAAGTCTCAGCCACTACAGGCCAAAGTAAGAGGCGAGAGCATAGGGGTTTTTAGTGACCCAATACAATAATCCACTACAATAATCCAATTAACTAATTACAAAATCCATTTAATAAATTTATTAGAATTTATATTTCTTTGGGGAGAGCCCAAGAATACACATCATATCATAAACATGCATAAAAACTTAATTGGAAGGTACAAATGACCACATACCTTTAGTAAGTTTTCTGTTTTCCCCATGGCTAATATTAGCTACCAAATCCTATTCCATCTCAAGCAATTCTTGAAGGATCCAATCTCGAAATAAAAAAACCATATCAACTAACTATAAAAAGAATTATAATTAATTAATTTAAAAAAAATAGTTCAACTAAAAGATCCAATTTATTTTAAATTATAATAATTCTCAAAATATCTCCATATGATCTCATCACACTAGAACGGTGACATAGAGCTTGTTATGATCCCACAGAAAATCCCAACCTCGGTTTGGGTATAATATCTAAGAAAAAGAATCAAAAAACCATTCAATTATTTTAATTAACCTTAATTTAGTATAAATTAACGATAGTGATGTACCTGGGTGAAACGACATGCAGTGAATGGCAACGAACTTCAAGTTTATTAAACATCCTAGAGAGAGTGGAAACCTCAAAGTTAGTATCTAATTCCACCACGTCATAGTGGAATTGGGATCAAAATACCTAACCAATGGAACCTATTTTAGAGGAAGAAGTAAACTTAAAACAACTGAGTCTAATGTATTCTAAGTATTACCACATGGTTTCTGAATATCCCAATGGAATTAGATTACAACCAACAATGGGGAAGAACTCTGATGGAGGAAGGAAACAGAAGCATGCCTGGGAATCTCGTTGGAGAATAAACAGAGGAAAATGGTGTAAACCCATTAAGGGACTAAGGGGGAAACTGTAATTTATTCCTATTTAATGATCTTCCATTCTTGGTTGCACAACCTATAAATCCATTCGATAATTGTACAGTTCTATTTTCCCCAAACACCTCCACCTCATTTGGTTAAATCACATGGTTAGTAAAACTATTCACTAAACGTGTGAAATGTATAAAGAAAATTGCAAAATACCCGCACATTTTACTTTATCCTACCACGTGGTTTATCAAACTATAAACCATTAAAAAATGACATGCACATTTAGGTTGCAAGGGTAACACTAAATGTCAACCATGAGTTGCATCTTTTCAAAACATCAGTTTCATGTCTCAACCCATCAGGACCCTCCCAAAAACTCTGATCTATAAAAAAAGCCTCATTCCTTATATAAAACAATATTTACTGGAATTACAACCATTGGATTCCCATTTTTAATCTTAGATCAAGATTAGATAAATCCATTAATTGAACATTCAAATTCCATAAGGAATTTTTTTACTTTGAGAATCATGGGATCTCCCATGTTTACTCTTGGTATTTGAGGAATTTTAGTATAAACCTTTGGAACAACATTTGGGAAAACATATATTAGGTTACATGAACCTATGATTGACTTTGAGGATAAGTAAATATATAATATAATTTCATAATGTTTGAGAAAGGTAGATATATTCCATTTTCCTTGAAATACATTCATATATTGATAATATAAGTGGATGTGGTTTCTGAAAAGATTCATCTAGGGGTAATAACCCAACAAAAAATTGGTTGAGTCTTTCTCATTCCATCATTCTGAATCATGGTGAGAATTCCTTTACTACACACATATTTTTGACACTCATGAGGGATATTTTTGGGATAATTCACATTTTCTCTATGAACCATTATAATTAATTAGAGAATATAACCTTTAGAAACAAATATCTTTCCCTATTGAATTGGGAAAAATCAAAATTGTGTTAGGATGAAAATTCCAAGGTTGATAATATGTTTTCCGGTATAAACACCTCTTTTTTGGTTTTAGGTCTTGGGATTTTTAGGGGATTAATGATATTTTGGGGAACATTTTATTCAGTTGAGTTATATGTGACCCTTAGGATTAATGTGAACGATTATTTAAAAAGAAAGTTATTTAATTTTTCTGAGGTAATATGAAAGGTATAAGACCCTATTTGAGGTTAAAACATTATTTATTATTAATGTTATTGAGTTTTTCTAGGATGTAGGGCCATTTGTAAAATAATCTAAGTGGAACCTTTGTTGTTATTGTGGGCATTTTTTATTAAAAAGGATATTTTACAGACATTGGATGTTATATTCCCTGGTTCAGTTTTGGTTAATATTTAAAGATGGTAGGAGTATATTAATATCCTTTTTGGGTTATAATGTTGATTTTAGTTCTATAAGAATGATAAATTCATCTTAAAACCCCATATTTTGGCGAAAAATATTATAATATGGTGGTAATAGATTACAGGGTAAAATTATTCTGATCAAGTTAGTATATTTCCTTATGTTTTCAATCTATGTGGTAAAGTAATTCCTCAAATATAGGAAATTGATCTTTAAAACAAATGTTGTCCAGTTACATTCATTCATAATGAATCATTTATCTTTCTCACACCTTATTGAAAAATGGTTTTGTGGTCCTCATCTTTCTGATGATCAAATTTCATGTTATAAATTTTATCATTCAATATCCATCATTATTATGACATTTATCTTCCCTCCATGTCCATATATTCACTTCCCCTAAATGTTCATCCATTTGAAAACTTTTTTTTTCATTATCCCAAATGACGTTTGTTTTTCACTTTCCCTTTTTTAAAAGGAATTTTTATTCACCCTTTTTATGATTTGAATTTATAAAAGATGAATTTTCAAATATCAAACCCAAGATTATCAGGACCAGGATTAAATTCTGAGGATGAAATTTACTAAAGGGGGGATATTGTAACACTATTAGATTTTAAAAGGATAAAATTATTTTTCATAGTATATACGATATACAACATCGAGCCAAATCAAACCACAAAATATTATTATTTAAACGTTAGAGTTATAGACTAATTATAGAATTTAATAGTATGAATAGGATTAAACATGTTATAAAAAATATATAAAGGTCCTACTAAAAAATGATTAATGCTTTGGTAATAAGCACACATTTTTCAGTAATAAAATTTTATTCTTCAGTGTATGTTTTCATCAAAAATATTTTTTATTTATTTTTTATGTTGGAATATTGTAATAAATTTTTGGAACATTAAAAGTCATATTTAATAAATATAATATATGTTTTGAAATAAACATATCAAAATTATCTTAGGGGGTAGAATTTTTATAAAAAGGTTTATCTTTGAGTGCATAATGAAAATTACTATTTTTATGTATACTATATTTTTGTTACAAGAATATAAAAAGGAAAATTTTGTTTTAAAATGGATTAAAAGTAAATTTTGTTCCCTTATATTATTAAAAATTAAATTATGTTCAATGGAATTAATTATCTGTTATAATTTATTATAAAAACAATTATATTCTTAAAAATCATATTTCTAAAAAAATTGTTTTTACTTTTATTTTTGATTTCAGTATTTAATTAAAATATATAACTTATAGAAATTCAATATAGAAAAATGGATTCTATATTTTGAATAATGAGATAATAATTTTGTAAAATTATCCCTTTTATTTTTTTTCATTATGAATAGAAAGCATAGAAAATAATTATCACCACTATAAAGGTAAATCGTGTAGTTATGGTTAACAGAAAAATGATATGAACTAAATAGTGACCCTAACACATGAGTTTTTTCTATTAAATTAGTTTGTTTTCTCTATAACTATAAAATTTTAGATTTTATATAAAATTAGTTTCAGATTTCTTTGATTCTTATCTTTATAATAATTAAGTGAAAGATAGAGTAAAAATTTTCACTTTATTTCTTCAAATATCTATAATATTTTGGATTAGGATAATTGAAATTATGTTTGGTTATAAATGGGTATATTAAATACAGATTATTTTTATTATCTTGGTAATTTATTTATAATTTTTTGTGATGAAATAATTACCTTAAATTATTACAAAATGTCGAAAATGTATTAATTCAATTAAAATAATTAAATGATTCCAATAATATTAAAACTGGTATAATTTTAATGAATTGTGTTCCATAGTTTTTTTAGATAAATATAAAATATTAGATATCTATGAAAGGAATATGTTTTAAATTATTTACTAACAAGTGGTTTCAATGTAAAATTAAATGAATAGTTCAAAAAATAACATTAATGATATTTTATAATAAATAATATTAAACTAAATGATTTAAAAAATATAAAAGTCATATATTCTTTCAATGGATTAGTATATGGTTTAAAATATCAATTACGATTAATTTATTGTCTAATTTATATTTTATAGTACCTATATTTTACCCCTAATGTGTTAAAACCATTATTATAGTGGTAATCGTCAAAAGGGTCAATGGATGGATAAAGAAAAATGATAAGGGTGAAAAAAACACCCAGAATTGTTAAATATTTATTGGATGTGATAATTTTGTCTCATAACCATATAAGAATTTAAATTTATAAATTTTTATCCATTTTAACATGAAAATTAATTTATATTATTTTAATACTTTATGAAATTTCAATAATTCCCCTCCCCACATTATAAATGGGAACCTCGCTTATTTCTTCTTTAAAAATCAAAAAATATTTTGTTCGGCCAAGCCATACCCAAATAAATTATTATCGTAATTTCAAAAATTCTATAGGTATTATTTTGGCGATAAAATTATCTTCAGTAAGATTAAGGTGTAATGAAATGGAGGTTATATTAAATGGAGGTATATCTTTTAACTGAATGTTTTACTTTTATTTTTTCTTCAAACTTTTTCAAATTTTCAATAAAATGATAAAGTAATGACATAATTATATTTTATATCCTAATAATTTTTTTATATTTATTACATTCCTTATATTCATATCATATATCCTAAAATGGGAAATGAAGCCATCATTTGTGTGTGTAGTGGAATACTGCCACCTAAATAGAGGTTATTCATTTTTCAAAACCATACCATGTATATAAATGTTCACAATATTCAGTCACTAAATAATGATAAGAATATTAAAATTAATTAACCATAAAAGAATAAAATAACATTATCCATGAGAGAATAACATTGGAATAAGTTATAGAATTGTGGAATAAACATAAGAATATAAAATAATTTCCATGGTATTAATGTCTAACTACCAAGGATATAATAGTGGAATGAATTCACTTCTTAAAGATCCATAGTTGACAAAGTTCACTCACAAGATAATAATAGAAAACAATATCCTTTATTGAACTGAGTTCACTCCGGATTTAATCCCATTAATCTCATGAGATATAAATCATTACCTAATGCATTGGGGGGATATATAAGTCGCAGCCCTCACATAATGAAAATAATGTGTCTGTATTCCAGAAGATCAAAAAACATTAAACTTATCATAACAGATTAAATGAAAACGGTTTAATAAAAATTTCATCATTTCATAACATATGGAAAAGAGATATATTTCATAATCATTTCATCCTAGAATATCCCATGAAAATAATAGGGTCTGATAATCATTTCCTTATGGTATAACTTGCGGAAGGTAAATAGGTTTTAAAAACATCATGCCATCGTTAATATAAACCATTCAGAGAAATAATAAGAATGGTAACATTTGATAAAATCCTTATTAAGGTATTTGAAACATATATGGATGTCATCTTAGATAAAATGATTTTTATATATAATTTAAAATATTTCAAAAGAAAAATATCCTTTTAAACATTAAAATTACTTTTCAAATCATAAAACATTTTCAAAATAATTTTATTTGAAAATAACCTTGGAATCTTATTAAGGTATATTTAAACCAATGATTAGTCATGTTGGTGAATAATTATTTTCAAGTCATACCCATTAGAATAAATATTCCATTCATATTTTTGGAAAAAGATAAATGAGTATTGTTTGGACAACAATATGAATATCCATTTAAATGAATTCTGTATAGAAAGTCATACAATGTTGAAATTTTAATTAATAAATAATTTTTAAATTTTTAAAAAACATTTCTGAAAAAAAAATTAAATTAATAGTGTTTTTGGATAAAAATTATTTTTCAACAGAAGAGATGAATAATGTTGATTTTTCAAAAAAAAATATTTTTAAACTCATGATTACAAAAAAAGGTAAAATGATGGGAAAAAATTATTCGCATTCCTTAACTAGAGGAGAATTATATTAATGGGTTTCTTGGGAGATGTATCATAATATGTTTCCATCATAAACATATTCATAAATAATTTTGATAAATAAATGGATTGTAACATAAAATATTTACCAGTTCAGAAAATTTGAATTGTAAGCCATAAGAAGAAAAAACAATAAATGAAACATAAAATGTCATTATAATAAATAATTTAATTGTATTTCATATAAATGGTTATATATTTAAACCTCATAAAATAATATAGGTTCAAAACCTAACATATATCTTAAAGAAATAAAATTGAGATAAAAAACCACTACCTATAGTCTTAACTTTTGTTGTGAAAATTTAATCCTCATATATTAAAAATATATTTTATTTATATAAATATTTTATAACCATCAATATATATATATATCAAACCATATATTATATTCATATGACCTTTTATTGCATTTTTGTTAATAACTCCATGTAAATGTTTCATTTTGAGCAATAATTAATTGTTTTTCGTGTATGTTCTGATGTGTAATTTTTGGTCCTCTAACATTTATGATTGTTCAATAATCATAAAAATTTAATATTTGATATAAATATCATATATATTGATTATATGAGTTTTAATATTAACCCATAACATTAAGAGAAAGAAAATTAAATAAACTGTTCATAGAGATGACAGGTCATACATACGCTTGAAAGTTGTTTCCACTTTCTTAATGGATAGAAAGGAAAAAGGTAAAAAAGTATTAACATTAAAAAATAATTGGTATTTCAAATATATAACATATTTTCATTAAAATAATTTTTAATGATGACCATGTAAATCATGAACAAATCACACCGATTCGTGAGACGATAGTCTACCGTACACAAAATAAATGCTATTGTTTTAGCATGGAATGCATGTTATGAAGGTATATGTGATATAATAATTATATAATTATATTAATATAAATAATAACATAAATAAAAATTTAATATATCATTATATGCATCCATGAAACATTTTTATAGAAAATGAATAACATCGGTTCGTGATGTGGTAGTTATCCGTACATACGAATGACGATTTCATATCCCATTTGATGGAAGAGGAGATGGATGAATGTCATTCCCACAATATAAAAACATCATAGTATATAGAAGATACTTATTTTTTTATATCAACATGGTTTAATAATAGATGAATTAGGTTTAGTGTTAAATAAAATAAAATGCTCTGTTGGGATTATTACCACTTCTTCATACAATTTATTTTGGTTTACACTAAAAGTATTCTATGGTTAGACTTATTACCAAAATAAGGATTTTAGAATTTGTGGATGGAAGTAAGGAATTTATTTTGGAAGTTATTTTCTATTACAATGGTTTTTAAATCATTAAAGAGTGGATGAGACTGGTGGCCTTTTATAAGTGAGGTGAGTGGCACACTAGTAATTTTTTGAAAAGAAAACGTTGTACCTATGTTTTTCATTGGAAAAATGTTCCAAAATGAACCATTATCGATCCAAAAGGATATAAGATCTTATAATGACTATAAAATGTTTGTTGGAAAATTTTTTCCAAATTTTTGACACTTATATATTTATCCTTAGTAAGCCTATATTTAACCTAACCTCAGTAAATAAATTTTTCTATTTTTTCAATTCATTATGGTCAAAAATTAAGTTGAAATTATTAGAAAACAAAAATTATTCTGATTCTAAATATAGAATCCATTTTTCGAAAATCTATTCACAGAAGTGCTAAATTTTTATTTGGAATTAATCCCGCATATGCGATGAAAAAATGGTTTTCCAAAGACAAAATAATAAAAAGATTAAAAAAATTATATCCAAATTCAATTTGAAAATTATTTAAAAGAACTAAATTTTATTAATAAATATATATTTTAAAGAATCTAACTTTTGAACAATTTTTAAAAAAAATAATCTTATAAATTCTTTAAACAAAAAATGATAGCTTTCACTAACACCATTATTTTTACTATTCACTAAAAAAGTAATCTTTTCATAAAACCCAAAAAAATCACCCTCAATTAATATTGACCTCATTATTT
Organism: Viscum album; assembly: GCA_963277665.1. NCBI lineage: Eukaryota > Viridiplantae > Streptophyta > Magnoliopsida > Santalales > Viscaceae > Viscum > Viscum album. The sequence goes on from OY728133.1 coordinate 1,912,195,098, forward strand.
CACAAAATTATGTTTATTTTAACAGGTTCATTTTACAAAAGTTTCAAAAATTAATTTCATTATTGTTCACAAAGGGGGAAAATTTTCATTTTGAGAAAATATTATATTTGAAACATATAATGACTTAATTGAAAATTAAATATTTTTTGTCAATATGTTTTCTTTATATTAAACCGCTATACATTATGTTTATAAATTAATTATTAATATTCATATTTATATCTTTTTCCATTACGTACTAATAGTATTATTTAAATAATAATATAAATAGTTTGTCTTGATTCATTAAAACTCATTGTAATGTGTTATGCATGCTATAAAAAAATTAATTTATTCAAAAAAATAAATAATAATTAATAAAAACATGGGGTGTTGCAATGTCTAAGATCTAGGATCAGCCGCCCTAATGTCCGATCATTATAATGAATGATGTTGTGTATATATGTAGAATACTATAAATATAGTACTACCTCCACTACATCCTATGATAGATATATCATGTATAAGAACTATAAGGGCCTGGAATCAGGTCCATTGACAATGGAATCTTCTTCAAGTCCATGGAGTATATCCATAAAAAATAAGGTATACTTTAAACCGATAAAGGTAAGGCCCCATTTCTATAGACTAAGGTTCCCTCTTAGACTCCATGGAGCACATCCATATAAAATAGTGTAATATGGGCCTACATGTTCATGGTTCCAAGTTCCAGTGGTCATGGAATCCTCTTTAAGTCCACATAGATCATCCATATAAAACCGGATAAATGTTTCCATACTATTAGTCATTTTCAGTTCCACACAAGAATGCCCTGAAACAGTTCCATAACATGATATAAAAAATAAAACATGCCTCAAATCCATATTCAAGGAATTATATTTAGCAATGCAAATAAAATCATAATAAAATAACAAGTTCAGATGATGGATCCCATGTGTGACATACGGGGCCCAGATTCCACTTAGGAGGTTCCCTAAGCCCGGTGGTCCAAATTGCCTCATGCACATCTCCCAGAATGCTAGATTATGCTAACAAGTAGAGACTTCCTAGGGTGTATTTTTGGGGATACTATTCACTCATTACCAGAGTGAAAACAAAATGTATAACATATAAGGTACAAATAGAGATAAATATAGGAAGCAATATAAGTAATTAGAATGCACAATCAAATGAGACAAATAAATAATAACTAAAATTACTGAAATAACATATAGTATCTGATGATGATATATGTCATGTTACTAGAAAGGTGGAAAACATGGATAAAATGTAGCAGGTATACACGTAAAATCCAATGTAGAAAAAATGAAATATATAAACTATCTCAAGAATCTTGAGCTATAGATCAGTCATCTGCTGCCAGCTCTATCCTAGCACAGCAAGCAAACAAGTGTCTGAAGTATTATGCTTTCCTTTATCAAAACCTACATACATATAACTTCCCCAGGTACTAAATGACACCTAAAGATGGTGTGAGATAAATATCAGTGGGGCACCGTCAATGGTGTTTGTAACATGTGGCCCGTGTAATTGGAATGTAATGGTGCATAGTTATGCTTATATAAAGTAATGCATTACAATGTAACTAAATACCCATGTTCATACTCCATCCCTTGGCTAGTGTATGAATATGAAACTATATCATTAACTAATTAAATTTTAGTTTATATAATTGAGTCATGTAAGGCATATCCAGCACTGAAATCACCTTATTATAGTATAAATAGTGAAGGTTCCTGAATTAAATAAGGAATCAATAATTGATAATTAATTTGAATTTGTTCCTTGGTATTCACCTTGTCAACCTAGACCACAGGGGATGCTAACTCCATAGTAACTGAGTCTAGATAAGAAGGTAAGACTGTAATATCTGGATATTCAAACAAGCAATTCCCACAATAATGTTTCTAACTATGTTTGAGGAATACATCCAATGTAAAATGGTAGATAAGCAGTTATCAGGCCCAACGATTTAACCAATGAACCTCATTCACACTTTATCCAAGGAGTGTAAATGAGGCATCCCATAATAATAATGAAGGGATCCTACGATGTCATAATGGGATTCTAATGGAAAACATGCATCACATTCTTGGGTAGGTCTCACCCAAGGAAACTGGCACACTAGTGCAGAAAATGTTTTTTACGTCGGTTATTTTTCATTTTTTACGCCGGTTTCTAGCCGACGTTAATACGTGCGACGTTATAAATAAGGTTTTTGACATCGGTTATTTAAAAACCGACGTAAAAACATAAAATCGCGATGTTTATCACGTCGGTTATTTTTGAACCGACGTGATAAAGAAAATGGGAAGGGTTTATCACGTCGGTTATTTAACAACCGACATGATAAAAGGCCTGGAAAATGGTTTATCACGTCGGTTATTAAACAACCGACGTGATAAATAGGGGAGAGGGGGGTTTATCATGTCGGTTCATATAGAACCGACATGATAAACCGGGGTGAGCATGGTTTATCACGTCGGTTCATATAAAACCGACGTGAAAACCCGGGGGAGGGGGTTTATCACGTCGGTTATTCAATAACCGACGTGATAAACCATTGTCCATGCCATTTATTACGTCTGTTATTCAATAACCGACCTGATAAACCATTCTCCAGGCCCTTTATCACGTCGGTTATTAAATAACCGACGTGATAAACCATTCTCCAGGCCTTTTATCACGTCAGTTATTAAATAACTGACATGATAAACCATTCTGCAGGCCTTTTATCATGCCAGTTATTAAATAACTGACCTGATAGACTATTTTCCAGGAATTTTATCATGTCAGTTATTAAATAACCGACGTGATAATCTATTTTCCAGACATTTTATCACGTCGGTTATTTAATAACCGACGTGATAAACCCAATTTTTTTTAAACAGAATGCAGTCATCTTCTTTCCACCAGAATCAACCATAAAACAAATCAAGAAATTGTACCACAAAAACAGAAGTACATAAAAATTAAGCATGTACATAGATAACATATAAAACTTACCCCCTAGACAGCCCCCACCCTCATTTATACCCCATGTACAGCCCTTTCCCACCCCGTTGGAGCCCTCACCCTCATGTATACCCCTGGACAGCCCCCCCCCCCCCCCGCCCCATTGGAGCTCCCACTCTCATGTATACCCCTTGGAAAACCCTCCCCTACCCCATTGGAGCCCCCACCACACTCCTCGACTGCCCCCGACCCCCGGACACCCCCAAACACCCCTCGACAACCCCCCACCCGCCTGAACAGCACCCCCTCACCCCTCACCCCACTTGACAGCCCCCACCACACCCCTGGACAGCCCCAAACACCACTGGACAACACCCCCACCCCTGAACAGTACTCCCACACCCCTGGACCGGCTTCCCACACCCCTGGACATCCCTGCCACCCCCCAGGACTGTCCCCCACCCCACCGGACATCCCTCCCAGACCGCTGGACACCCCCCAACCCCACTGAACACACCCCCACACCCTTGGAACCCCTCCCCCATAGACCCAAATCCATACAAGAAAAACCATCAAAATCAGACCAAAACAAGAAGTATAGAAAAATTAAACATTCACTTATATAACATTCGTAACTTACACTGTCAACTTCAAAAAAAAAACTAAATACAACCTAAACAACTACCAAATACCCAATTAAAACGACAATATTCAAAATTACATTTTACATTACAAACAACTAAAATTCAATCAAACCAGTAAAATAATTTGACCACTCCACTTGTACGTGTTTGATGTCTTCAGTTGTATAGGGTTGAGGGTCATCAAAAAGATACAAATGAAAAAGAAGATAGTTAACGTGTATAATGAATAAATCAAATTGAAATATTATGGAAAATTTTAAGAGGAAATCGTACCAGGTCAAAATTCACAACTGTCCCAGTTGTTATTATTTCATACATAAATCTTAACATATAATATCCACATTCGATGAGGCCTTGTTGTTCATGAAAATTCTGTTTTGAATGACTGTAAATTCAATATATTATTTTTATGTAATAAATCAAAATGTACAAATTATAAATGGAAATTTACCTTCACATTTACATATTTGATCTTTTCATTTCTTTTCTTTGTGTTTTTTCGAAAGTAGACCCATGCACTTTTAGAAAATAATAGGAATGGGGTAAATTTAAAATTCATTATAATATATAAAACAATTCAGAAATTGAAACTTACTTTTCCAATATATTCTTAAAAATTTCCCACACATCACCATGAACAGAGCATATCCAATAAAGAGCTTTCTCCTTTGGGCAAAAAATCCCTAACATCCAATGATCACTGATAAAAGGAAATTTAATGTTAGTGGTTTTTTATGTTAAATGATTATTAACTCTTTGAGGGAAATTTGTTTCATACCTCTCATAAAAGGCATCATCCAACATTGTCTGATTATATTCTTTTCAAATCTTTTAGTAATATAAACCATTCTTTGTTCCTCAGTCAATGCACATGCTTCAGGGGAAATCAATTGCGGGTCCATGATTCCATATATTTCTTCCAGCTCATTACTCTCACAAATTTTATAAAGATACCTAATACAAAACATACATAAGTATACATTTTTAATAAATATAACACAGGGAAAAGGTGTTAAGACTTACATGAAAAAAATTTGCACCACGTTGATGCCCAACTTATCTCCAGTAACAAGCTCCATGATATCAGTTTTTGTAATCCCCACACTTATTTCACGTCCACAAACATGAGATTCCATTGGAAACTCATAAAAACCCAACAAAAAATTTGAATATCTTGACAATATGTCAAGACCACTGGAATCTGTATCTGATGTCATAGCATGTTGTCTTTGTTGTTGTCTATCCAGTATTTCTTTACCTTTGAAGTATTCCTGTGAAAAAAATTGAAAAATATAGTAGTTTTCAAATGATAAAACAACTTTAATAAACAAATAAAATAAAAGATATAACATTCATACCTCTATGGTAATGAGTCGAAGAAGTCTGGATGGCCAAACTAAAAAATGGTCGATACTCTGTCCAACTATCGCCACATCATCTGTAGGTATTGGTACCCTAGATGATCTGTCTATAATATCTTGTATAGTGACCCTCTAATTCTCTACCTCTAATTGTTGATGATGAACTGTATCTCCTATACAATATACCAACCCGTATGCTACTGTATGATGTTGAGAATCATCAACATACAACTTGCAATATGTAGGAAGCTGCGGCGGAGGTGTAGGATAAAAAATGGGGTCTGCAGGCTGTGGTGGGGGAGTGGGAGCTACTGGCGGAGGTGGAGGATAAATAATGGGGCCTGCAGGGGGAGGTGGAGGAGTGGGAGCTGCAGTCTGAAATTGTCTTTTCATTTCTGCAAACATAGACTGCACCGACTCTCTAATCTTGTCCTCCATCGTCGCATTAATATTTTGAACTTCAGCCTCCAAGGATTCTATTGTTTTTATAAACCCCCTCAATGTTAGAAGTTGAATAACGTAGAAACACTTTTCTTACCTATACACATGCCGGATATCCTCTTATACGACCAGGATGTTCGGTCCTTCCCAATGCTGCAAATAAAATATCTTGCCTCCCAGTAGCTCTAAATGTCCCCTCTGAACTCTGCTCCTCAAGAGAGTCCTGTATTAATTAATTGAACATTTCTGTAATGATTGAAACTTATATGAAGAAAAAAGTTAACTTAAATAAATTAAATAGATATCTTACAATCCTCTCATCTACGATTCTTGATTCTTCCAAATGATATTGCCCTTTTTTCCCTTCCGAGCTCTCTTCCATTTTTCATGTCTAGATGGAGGGGATGGAGGGGCCACCTCTCCAGAGCTTGAAGACTCAGCTCTTAGTTGTTGAAATTTTTCCGCCATCATTTGTTCTTCCAATAATGCATACCCACCCCGAGATAAACTATGAGGGTCTACATTTTTAGATTGGATCTCCTGATGAGCTTTCCTTGTTTGCTGTAATTTGAGAATAAGAAATCATTAACAAAACATTAATAAAATCATTTATATAAGAAAGTTTATAAAAGTTTACAATGCCCTTACCAGAAATGAATCTTTTTTTCTACTTTCAAAAAAATTTCTCCATGTGTCTTCATCTATAAAAGGATATATACGACATGGATTTTTGTGGCTCCTATGACGATAAATGAAATCAGATGAGAGGGTTGATTTGAAATCCCTCCATCTCCTGGCATCCAACGATAAGCATTTCTTCCTGACTCCTCCAGTTTCAGGAATATCAAATGTCATCTGATAAAGAAGATGTTAAACTTATTATATATACTAGAAACATTAAAAGAATGGTCAAACAATGAATAAATATCTTACCAAAATCGTCTCCCACAACTGAGAGATAATCACTTTATCCTCACCTCTCCAATCATCATACAGAATGCTTACTTTGGTCTTAGCTTGAGTTGAAACAAAACTCTTAAAATATTTGGCATTCGGACCTCTAGGAATATCATCATCATCAAACTCAACGACTATCCTCTAATCCTGCGTACGGGCAAGTGATAATTTTGGTAAATGTGTGCACCCACGTTTACCAACCTTTGAACTCTTTGTCGTAATAGGAGCATGTGAATGTTCATCCCCAGAGGTATGACCAGCAATATGCTCCTCTCTAGAATCATGTGGTCGATCATCTGAATGATCTGTCAGTATCCTTAAAATCAAAAAAACAAACGTCAGTTCACAAATATACAAATTCAAATATTCTAATACTACTGTATTCAAAAAATAGAAAAGTGTACTAAGTTACATAATAGTAAACATTGGTAATATGGTTGGCATGTTAAACAATGGTAAAGATGACAAAGATGGTCAAGATGGTCAAGATGGTAAAAATGGTAAAAATGGTAAACCTGGTAAACATTGTAAACATGGTAAAGTAATTGTTAGTGAACAAAAATAAGCATTTTAAAATTCATGTAATGGTTATAAACATGATAAAGTAAACTAAACAAACTAAAAACAAACAAAAACATATACTTATTTTATTTTAAAACATGTTTTAATAAATAAAAATCTTACAATATCTAACATTTATGGAAAAAATAAATGTAAATAAGAAATAAACATATGTTACCTGTAATTTTAGGAATGTACAAATGGATTGTTTTCCCAAATTCCTTCATCGTGATCGTTCCTTATGGCACAATCTATGTCTTCAACATGATCATCATTATGTTCTGTTAATATTTCCATGGAAGTAGGGATCTCACATAAATCAGCATATTCATCAAGTTCATCCTCACCAACATATTGTTTTTTCCCTTGTAAAACAACAGCCCACTGCATATCTGATTGATCTACTACATAGAAAATTTGTTTTGCATGTGTTGCAATTATAAAAGAATCAACTGTGTCTTCCAATCTATTCAGATTAACAAGTGTCATTCCAAATTCATCGTGTCTGACACTGTTGTTACAGTTAAACCATTTACAGTTAAAAAAGGGAACTTTAATTTTAATGTAATCAACCTCCCATATGTCTTCAATCACTCCATAATATGCACTTGATGCAGAAATTGGGTTTTTGTCCTTAGCACTCGAAAAATGCATTGCTTCTGCAAACACCAATACACCACTATTTTGAACTGCACTTCTGTTGTCCTGAGATTTTGTATGAAATGTATAACCATTAATGTCATATCCGGACCATGTTATCACATTTAAACATGGACCACCCACTATCCATTTTAATGTCTCTGATACATCTAATCAACCAAGCAAAGCCTTTTTAATCCATGACAAAAAAGTTTTGTTGTGCTCATTCAAAATCCACATTTCTTTCTTCTTTGGATGACATTGTTTCAACTCATTAATATGCAATGTGATATACGGTTGAGCATCAGCTATGTTATTCAAGATGTATGATTGTAACTTCTTCATCTGTTTAGCTGACAATGATTTAACTTTCAAGCCGCGAATCCCCTTTCCCACATTATTTACTCGTTCATGGCGAGATGGAGGCAAACCTATGTGTTGTGCCGCAGCCAAGTAGCTCATACAAATCTCTTCTACCTCCTTAGAAATATACTTTTCAATAATGGAGGCTTCAGGTCGATATAGATTTTTAACATACCCCTTTAATATTTTCATATACCTTTCAAAAGGATACATCCAACGAAGATATACAGGTCCACAAAGCTTTATTTCTCGAACCAGAGGAATCATTAAATGCACCATTATATCAAAAAAAGTTGGAGTAAAATACATTTCCAATTGAAAAAGTATAAAAATTGCATCCTTTTCCAAAATGTTCAAAGCATTCACATCAATCGCCTTGTTACAAATTGAATTGAAAAAATAACACAACTTCATTATAGTCTTTCTGACACGAATGGGCAATATTCCACGCAATGCAACTGGTAGAATTTGTTTCATCATGACATGACAATCATGTGATTTCATACCTATCAACTTCAAGTCCTTCAATGAGACAAATGTTTTTACATTAGAAGAATAACCTTGAGGCACTTTGGTATCATGAAGACTCTGACAGAAGCTAATTTTCTCCCTCTTCGATAATGTATGACATGCCGAGGGAAGAAATGTTCATCTTCCTTTAGGAGTGGGAGCTAACTCCAAACGTATTCCCATTGATAGTAAGTCTAATCTTGCATTCAACCCATCTTTAGTCTTTCCTTTAATATCTAACAATGTTCCAATCAAAGAATCACAGATATTCTTCTCCACGTGCATGACATCAATATTATGTTTAACTTCATGATACCTCCAATATGGTAGCTCAAAAAAATGACCTTTTCTTCCAAATATGTCTATCATTACCATATTTCTGTCTCTTTCCCAATGTCACGTCATGGTTTTTCACCCTCTCAAAATACAGATCAGGGGATAAAGGTTTTGGAGCAGTATCAAATTCTTGTGAGCCATTGAATGTCTTTTTTAGTCTTCTATAAGGGTGTTCCATAGGCAAAAACTTTTGATGAACCATGTACACTGTTTTCCTCCCATGATGCAATTGACAATATGACGTCTGTTGTTTGCAAATTGGACATGCTTTATACCCTTTAACACTGTATCTAGACAAATTTCCATACGCTGGGAAGTCATTTATAGTGAACAGAAGCACTGTAGGCAGTTGAAAATATTCCATTTTATAAGAATCATACACCCTAATACCATCAGCCCATAACAGTTTCAAATCATCAATCAACGGTGACAAGTAAACATCAATATCATTACCGGGTTGCTTTGGACCAGAGATCATTGTACTCAACATGACATATTTTCGCTTCATAAAAACATCAGGAGATAGGTTGTAAATTACCAATAAAATAGGCCATGAACTATGTGTTCTACTGAGTGTGCGGTATGGATTCATTCCATCTGTGCACAACCCTAGTCTGAGTTTTCTAATTTCATTTCAAAATGTAGAATACTACGCATCAATTTTCTTCCATTGTGGACAATCAGCTAGATGACGTATTTTTCCATCACATACCCGCTCTTCAGCATGCCATCTTAACCTTTTTTCATCATGTGAATTAGCAAATAAACGTTTGCAAAGATTAATTATTGGAAGATACCAAAATACTTTTGAAGGGATCTTTGTAATCTCTACATCAGCCTGTGATTTTTCTTTCACCTTATACCGTGATGTCCCACATTTAGGACACTCTGACAGAAATTCATATTCCTTCCTATATATAATGCAGTCATTCGGACAGGCATGTATTTTCTTGTATCCCAATCCCATCAGGCATAATATTTTATTGGTTTTGTAATGTGAATCTGGAAGCTCGTTATCTTTTGGAAGAATGTCTTTCATTAATTGTAGCAGCTCTGTAAAACTTATGTCACTCCATCGACGCTTCGCATTAAGGTTAATCAATCTTAACACTACCGACAAAACCTTGAAATCTTTACAACCAAGATATAATGGGTTTTCAGCATCACCATATAGATGCGCAACTGTCGGTTCTAGCTCAATTTTTTCTGCTACAATATCGCGAATCATTTCTTCAATTCCATCGGAGTTACCATCTTGCGAATCATCATCATCAGTGACATTTCGTCCAGTTTCACCATGCCAAATCCAAGGGATGTAACTCGGATTAAAACCATGACAAATCAGATGATCTTTTATCTCTCTACTTTTCAACTTCTTCATATTCAAACATTTCAGGCATGGACAGAAAAAAATGTCACTACTTGGAACATTTCATTTTGCAAATTCCAAAAATCCATCAACACCTTCCTCAAATTCATTTCTCATTCGATGTGTCGTAATCCAACTTCGACTCATTATTACCTATAACAAATATCAACAAAAATATATATTTTAAAGATAAGACAAATATATGTTTATATGAAAAAATCATAATTTGAATGTAAAACAATTTAAAATATAAAACAAATCTATAGGTATTTAAAAAAATATGCTTGAATATTATTTTTAAAACAAAATATAGTTAGATATAACAGTTTTAAATTTCATTGAATCAAAGAAAACCATGACGCCTACATAGTTTAATATTGATTGCGGTTTTGATGTTTTAATATATTAGATAAACAACCTATTTTAAATGGCGTGCAGACCTTGATATTGGTCTTCATCACCCTTTGGTGTGACTGGAAAAAAGAGGTCTACCAGCATGTTATTATTTAATCAGCAATTCACTCATTCTTGTTTCTGATGATCGTTAATTGCATTGGAAGGCTGAGAGAGCCGCCTAGCGCGTCCAACACTGGTTTGCTCAGAATAACAATAGTCCAACTGATTCGGTTTAATCATTTATTTCTTCTTTTTAATCCCATGTAACATATCTTGTGGGGATTTGATTTTGTACTTGCCCTTCAGCTTTAACGGTTATCAATCAAAATAAAACTTGACTAAAAACTTTGTTTCTTTTTGGCTTTCAAAATCCAAAAACGAAAACAAAACAACCATGGACAAAAACTGAATTCCAATTACAGTAAACTTGTTCAGAAATTCTAAACACCAAGAATTAACAAATATCAACAACAATAGTGAACAACCTGGCAATTACAAGACTAAACAGTTTTTCAAACGCAAACTGCTTATATTAATTCTCATAAAAACAGAAAAAAAAAATCTGTAAAAAAAACTAATTCAACCAAAACAGAACCAAAAAACATAAGAAATAATTTCCAGATTAAGCAACATTTATATCCACAACCATAAGAAAGTTCTAGCACATAAAGTAACCATAACAGTGAGCAATATTAAATAATGTCACCAACAATCGGCATCGATTTACATAAATGCAACATAGTCTGTTATATCAACAAAATACAAATAACCATTTGCGACAACAAAAAATTCCACGAGATTCTCAACATGATTAAATAGAAAAGCATATCCGATGCAAACAAATTACATCAAGAATCGAAACAAAAACGAACGAAATAAATTCGTGGAAGGATTACTTGAATGTTGCAAGTTGAGATGTTAGATCCGAGAGGAGTGATGAAGAAAAACAATGAAGCCAAAATGAGTTTAACGTAGGTCGATCAACGAGCCGATTAGGGTTTACCGCGCGAGAGAGACGAGCCGGCGGACTGTCAATCGAAAAATCGTAAATGACAGTCCACGGGCTTTAATTTCTTTAAAAGTTTTATAACGTCGGTTATTATATAACCGATGTTATAAACTATTTTTAAATTTATAACGTTGGTTATTTTAAAACCGACGTAAAAAATCTCCCGCGCTTTGGTTTTTTACGTCGGTTATTTTATAACCGACTTAATAAACGAGATATATACGGGTTTTTTACATCGGTTATTTTATAAACGACATAAAAAACCCCCCCGTGCTTTGGTTTTTTACGTCATTTATTTTATAACCGACTTAAAAAACGCGTAGATATCTCGTTTTTTACGTCGGTTATAAAATAACCGACCTAACCCCCCCCCCCCCCCCGCGCATTGGTTTTTTACGTCGGTTATAAGATAACCGACGTAAAAACCGAACAGGCGTGTTTTGTAACGTAGGTTATTAAAATAACCGACATTAAAAATCTACTCGCCGCATTTTTACGTCGGTTATATATAACCGACCTAAAAAATGGTGACGTAAAAAGCGTTTTCTACAGTAGTGGCATACTGGAATTGGAATGACATCCTCAAGTACCCAAGGAATTCCCTCAAGAATCTAAGAGCTAACATGATTCAAATATTCCCATAAATATTTCATGGTCCATGTGCATAAATAGGAACCATACATTTAATTCATTCCAATTAATTTGGTCATATGATAACTATACCATTAAAAAATTCACATGGTTCATGCCTTGGATTTCATTAGTTTGATCAGCCTAAGTAGCATGAAACCTTTTAATTAAAACCATTTTAGTCATGTTTCATTAATAAGGTTCACTCTTCTTCCTTCCATAAATATTAAAAGGTGTTATATGGACGTGCAACCAAAAATTAATTTACCTTTATTAAGGAAAAATCATATACTTAAGTATGCTTTCAATAATATCATATGACCCAATAACTTACAATTAATTACTTACCGTAGTTGTGTCAAGTGGAAGTTACATGGTACAGGCTATTCAAAATTTCATAATTAATTAGGCAATTAATATAAGGAATCTTACCAACAATGTGTTCAAGCTCGAGCACATCCAAATGATGCATTAAAAGTGTTAAAACACTAAAAACCCAATTATGGTATATCACCGAAAATAGGGTGATGGGATTTGTGGATATAACCACCAAAAATGATTCAAATTTATATGAAAAGAATAATCATATGGTTATAATGACTATAAAAATTCATATGAATTCAATAAACAGCAAATAATGAAATCTGTGAGCCCCAAATGACAATTATAAAATCAACAAACATGAGTGGTTAGTTATATACCACCCACCATGTACTCGTACGACTCTCCCCGTCCAATATCGGCCTTTAATTCGGACCAAATCAAAGTAAATCAAAAAAATGGGCATAAAATCCTGAACCTCTAAAACTAAATTGAGAGTCAGAGAAACAAATAATGGCTTTATAAGACTCAATTACTTACCGTTGTGCATCCAACGTGAAAACCAGAATCTTGATCAGATCCCAGATGAAGGATATCATTAAATCCATAGATTATGACTTCAAAGAGCTCCAAAATTGGAGAAATTTAGGTTCATCCTAATGTAATTTGTATTTGGGAAGAAGGGTTAAGTTAATTACCTAATTATGGGAAAAATGGTAAAATCACCCAATATTTAGCTTGTACATGATTTGGTCACATAGTTTTCCAAATCATGCACCAACCCTGCATGAGTACCTAGAAAAAAGGTTTACTCATATGGTTAGGTCATACTGTTTGAGAAACCATATGCCAACCATTCTATATGTATCTTCCCAAAAATTCAAAACATTTACAAGATTTTGTCTAACCATGTGCTTCCTGTACGGTTTACTATAACCGTGAGACAAGGTCACATTTTCCAAAATGTTGGGTTCTAGGCTCCGACCAAGCACCATACACCCCTGAGAACTCTTTGAACTCATTAGGCATCTGAAAAAGGTCTATAATAATGAGTTAGACTGAAATTTAAAGGATCCATAACTTTTCAAAAACCAGGTTCTTATAGACATCCCACCTTAAAAGAACTTGTCCTCGAGTTCACCTTCCGAGGGTGGTGAAACACTGTTTGAGAATAAATTTTTCCACTCAAAATGATCATCAGCCTCCTGCTACCATCTCTCATCCTATACACAGCTGTGTGTCCATAGCACCCATACTAGAGAGACAAACCAGACCAATAGATCCTTCATGCTCCTGTTGATGATGCGTATAGGATACTCCTTAAAAGAATATTTACCAACAAGGTTGACTTCATCATGATCAAAAGTATGAGATGGGTCACTATGGTAATGGGGAAGATATGAAACATTGAATACTTTATGCATAGCATGGTACCTCTGAGGTAGTAACCACTGATAGGTTACCATCCTGACACTTTCCAATATCTAAAATGGACCTACATAATGGGGAGACAACATCACTTTCCTATTTAATCGTATATGCCTTATCTTGGGTGATACCCATAGGAAAACCTGATCCTCAACATTGAACTCTAGAGGTCATCAACGGTGATCATTATAACATTTCTATTTAGAGTTATGAGTATCCATAAGATACATGATCTTGTAAGCATACTTTGAAGACTCCTACACAAGACAAGGACCCAGTAGTGTAAACTCACCAACCTATATTTAACATATGGGTGAACAACATGACCTATCATATAAGGCCTCAAAAGGATCCATCTGAATTGTCACCTTAAAGCTATTATTATTTGTGAATTCCTTGAGAGGGATATGCTTATCCCAAGAACAATCTAAATCATGGACACTTGCTTGGATCATGTCTTCTAGAACCTATATCATTTGTTCTAACTATCCGTTGGTATGTGGGTGAAATTATGTTCTTAGAATCACATGTATAACAATAACCTTCTACATCCCCTTCTAGACCCATGATGTGAAACGTGAATCCCTATTAGAAATTATTATATGTGGGACCCTGTGTAGTCTTATGATCTAACAGACATAAATTCTTCCCAACTCATCAACTAAGAAAGTCTCTTAAATAGTAATTAATTGGTCTTATTTTGTGAGTTAGTCAATAACTACCCATAAAGTTTCGCTACCCCTCACTAACCACGGTAATCTGACTACGAAATCCATAAAAATATCCTCCCTTTTATATTTTAGGACTGGATGTGGATATAAAAATATTGAAGGTCTCTGGTGAACTACGTTCACCTACTGATAGGTGGAACACATAGTGATGAAGCATGCTATCAGACATTTCAACCCATGCCACTAGTATTGGTGTCATGTATCTTGATACATTTTAGAGATTCCAAGATGAATAATCCACTAAGAATCATGGGACTCTTTCATTAACTCCTCTATCATATTTATAGGATCCCAGACACACCCACAAATATGTAGGATGTTGTCTCTATCCACAGACAAATCTGGAGGTGGGCCATCTTCGGATATACTCTCACGAAGAATCAAGTCCTCAGAATCTGGGAATTTTTCCCTTCACCTTCAACATGAGGGAAGAGGTAACTATTTAGGTTGATAGGAAAGAATAATCCTAAATATCATGAAATAGTAGATATAACTCATAAAATAGGGACATTAACTTTCATTCATCATTGGCTTCTCATATGACGTTTTCCTCATATTTTTGACTGAGTTCATTAGTGATTGTGTTTACCTTTAGAGACATATAGGCAAGCTCAATATAAAAAGACTAAATATATTTGACCCGTTTTCACAATCTTAGATTCAATTAATGCTATGAAAATATATATTTTAGGCTCATTTCATCCATTTACATCACAAAGAACACACACAAAAGATAGTGTCTCTTGCAACGTAAGGTATGGACAATGGCTGCCAGCTCAAGGTTGGACATTGGGAAATTTATCTCACGAGGCCTCAATAATCTAGATCCATATTCAATGACTTTGTCCTCCTGCATCATCACTTCTCTTATGCTGATACCTGATGCATTATAGAAGATGATATAACCTCTTCTAGACACTAAACAAATAAGAATAGGTGTCGATACAATCCTCTCTTTCATCTCCAGAAAGATTTCTCGCAAACTTCTGACCACCGGAACATAACACCCTTATTTATAAGTCTAGTAAAAGGTGAGTAAAGGTTTGTTAAGCCAGTTAATAAATTCCTGTAATATCCATCCAACCCCAATAAACTATGTATATCAAACATGTCCTTATCTTGATCCCAGAAAACTACAACACTAACCTAAAAGAATACATAGAGACTCCCAATTCTAATATAATATTACCCATCAATTGGAATTTTTTGATTTATAAGTTTAACTTATAAATCTTTGAATAAAAATTATTTTATCTTAGTGCACTCATAATGATCTCAATGTCCTTTTCTTGGTCTCTACGAGTGTGATAATATACCAATATTTCATCCTCAAATACTATGATAAAAGAATCCAAAAAGGGGAGGAACACCCTATTCATTAGAGGCCTAAAAATGGTGGGCACGTTCGTAAGACCAAACAGAATAAGGATGTTCTAATACACATCATAACAACAATTAAAAGCTATAATATATATGTATGATGGACTAAATCACACCTGATGATAAACTGATCTTAGTTTGATCTTAGAGAAGACACTAGATCGTCAGATCTTGTCAAAGAGATCATGTATTCAAGGTAGTGGATACCAGTTCATGACTACAACATAGTTAAACCTGCTATAATTCATGCACAGATGAAGGGTCTCATCCACCTTCTTAATGAAAATCATGACAAAACCCCAATAGGAAGTTTTGGTCTGTATGTAACAGTTAGCTTCTAGATCTATGAACTTCCTCTTGAGCTCCTGTAGCATAGTAGGTTCCATCATATATAGAAGAATAGACATTGTAACTTCTCTTAAAACAATCTTGATCGTAATATATACCTCTCTATTATTAGGTAAGCTAGAAAAGTCATCATGAAATACATCTATGAAATAATATACTATATGGTGGAATTTAGCCTGGTCTAAACATTGATCATCCATAAAGATATTGGAAATCTAGGTAGTCACCACACCTATCCCACGATTCTCTAGTATATCCCTACAAGCCTTGACATTCTAGTCTCTCTAATGTAGATAATGGCTTCCCTCTGGTTATGTAAATAATTCCCTTCAGCGATAGTATCCAACAAATGCATGATACACAACCAACCATTTTGTCCTACAAATTATATCTACTCCCACCATATCGAGGAAAAAGATGTCCCAAAGAAAGGGTAGTCACCTACCCCAAGGGGAAAGTCCCTACATTGGAATATTCCCTCTGACCATACTCGTAATGGTGTATCTAGGGTCATAACACCATAGAAAAACTATATTTCCAACCCTAGAAATTCTATGGTAGATAATGAAATAAATGAGTGTGCATCACCTGTATCAAATAAAGTATCCACTATAGTGGAGGCTACTAGACTAGTACCTCATACTGTAGATGGTCCCACAAAATGATCCTCGGTTATCAATGTTAAATCATGCATATGGACTAATCCACTACCACTAGTAAAAGTTATACTACCTAGATCAAAATAGCATTTCCTGTGCTACAGGTGAATATGGGTATGTCTACCATGGTTATGACCTCCTACTCAGCCAGTCATGTCAGTGCTACATGAACTCTCTACCTAACACAGAGTAAAAGAATATCCCCCTGTAAGTGGAGCTGAGATTGATCCTCTTACTTTAGTGGATTGTGGAATGTTCCGGAAGAAACACTGAACATACTATATACAACTGCATGCCCAACAATCTAGTGGGTCTCTATGACACTAAGGCATAATATGCCTCATATGTCTACACTTGTGATGCACTACAGAGAAACATACACAAGTACCCGGGTTTTAGTACCCTAGGTTTTTAGTACATAACCCTTTATTTTCTTTTTATTGATATAATTTATAAGGGGGAAAATTGGGAGTGATTGGTGAACTTTCAATAATTTATGTGGGGTAAAAGAGAGGTGCACGGGATGTGCACAATTTATCCAAACCGTGCAGAAATCCTAGTAGAAATAAAGCACACGAAAAAAAAAATTAGGTAGAGAGATTCGGGAAGATATGCACACAGTAATAGAGATTGTGTGAGTAGGTCATGATAGGGACACTCTAGGTAGTAGCTAAAGCACGGTTAGCGCACGGTTTGTCAAACTGTGCAAACTAACCATGCACATAGTTTATCTGAGATTCTTAAAAAGTGGATCTTGCATTTTTTGCCTCTAATTTTCATTTTTTCTACTAATTGGACAAACCTCAGGATTTCTCTTCCTTGAAGGTTGGAGAACCTATCCTAGGGATTTTGGAGTCAATCTAAAGGCTTCCCTTTGTGATTTGAAGTTGAATTCTTGAGGTATGTGATCATTCATCTTCATTGTTTATATGTTTCTTAGATCTACATAGATCTAATTCTCTTATATTATTGGTTTCTCATACAAACACCCATCATGGGTAGATCTATGATTTTGGATTCCAAATAAGTAGATATTTTTTCATGATCCTTCCTAGTGATGAGATCTAAGGAGGTTCTGTGAAGAATCGACTTAGTTTTCTTGACAGTTCTTCATCCGTTGTCACATTTACTCAAAATCATTAAGGTGGGTGGATTTTATCTCAACTCCTCTTTCTATAATTGATTTTATTAGTTTCAAATTGGTTTATTTCAATGAAATTTAATATGAAAAACAAGGAATAAATCTTATTTAGTGAAGACTTCTAGTTTTGGTGAAATTGTGTGATCTTAGTGAATTGTTGTGCAAAGAGATTTTGTTTCTTGAATTTAAAATCATAATTTTAAATTATATGTTTTCAGGAATTTCTAAATGGTTTGATGGAAAAAAATTCAATAAAAATGTTGTTTTACTGGAATGGTTAGTAAATGGAATGGTTTTGATGGAAATGGTTTTCAATAAAAAGGGGTTTTATAGCAAGGGTGTTTTTGTCACATGATCCTTGGGCATATTTGGTGTGTGTGGTCATATTGAATATATGAGGAATGGTTGAAATAGTACCTTGTTCTTGGTGAAAAAGGTTAAATGGAACATGGGATATAATCACCTTGTGACGACTTGGTGGATCGATAGGAAATCAATAATGAGTATGGAACTATCCTTGCCTAGCTTGAATGGTTGGTTGTGTGGATGTGTGGAATAGATTGGGTATTCAATAAAAATATTGAGAAATGTTTTTATATCATTGATTAGTAATTTTTATGTAAACTTTACTTGCTGGAAAATTGGTTTCAATTTCACTTGTAGTTTTTGGTGAGGAATAGTTTTTGAAACATGTGTATATTTAGTTGTAACTATTTTTGAGAAATTGTTTTATATAAAATATTTTATATAATTATTGCTAACACTTCTATGCTAGTGGCCTAAGTAGGGAAGTAATTAGGGAAATACTACTATGTTCTATACTCACCTCTACTATGGAACTTTTGTTCTTTTTTAGATTCTATCTTTTGGGACATGGGAAAAGGGAAAGTATCACATTATTTTGGCACCACCACTTGACACATGGGATATTTTGGTGATTGTGGAGCTTGGATCATATAAAGCATGAAGTATTTTGAAATCCTGGGAGTATTTAGTTGTTTATCAACCTTCTACATTGATACTTGTTGATATTCCATTGTTTCACAATTTTATATGATTTCTGAAATTTATGAAGTTGTTTAGTTTTCTTTCAAATGTTCATGCATCATATAGTGAGTTGTTTGGTAAAAAGTTTTATTCTAACAGGGTAAATCATCCCCCAATTTTATTTAAAACCCTTAATCATTCATTACCATCCTTTTTTGTCTTGGGGATGTCTCTTAATGCCAATTAATGACTTGTTGTACTCGCAAGACAATGAGAATTTGTGGGTCATTATAAATGGTGTCATCTTCTTTGGTCCTTTCCAAACAAGTAGTTTTCACTTTATTGGTCTTGGAGTTGATTCATCCCTATCTATTCCTTGGGTTATGATCATTGAATGGAGTAGGATTGTCAGTTCATGAAATTTATAGCATAAAAGTATGTAGCAAACCCATTTATGCTGAACTTCAAGTTACTAGGGTGATGGGTATATAAATATTTTGGAGACACTTATAGGATACCAGAATTTCATTTTCATGGGTTTATCTAATGATGTGGGCATGTCAGTAATTGTAGAGGAATGACTTTCCACTAGTAGTGCATATTTAATTTCGATTAATGATTTCTGATTTGTTCAAATGTGTAAATTTTTTAAAAATACAGAAATTTTTTCCCAAATGAATGATTTTGAAAAGTGGATATTTGGATCATTTTGATAAAAGTTTGATTTCCAAAAGAAAGAATGGGATTCTTTCCCAAAATGGTTGAACATGGAAAAGTTGTTTTTGGAAAAAAAGGTTTTGTGATAATTGATGAGATATAATTTGAAATGATAATCCATCAGTTTCAAGGGAGTGAGATTTACCCAGTTTTTGTTTGTTTAGAAATGGCACCTGGTTGGCATCGTAGAAACCAATTGGAAGAAGCTGCAGAGAACATGGATTCACCTAAGCCACAGGTGCACCAAGGGATGATTCCGAGCATCATCTAGGTGTTTCAAACTATAGACATGGAAACTGGAGGGATGTGCCAAGGCATGTGGACCATTCCATCCCGTTAATGAATCAGAATCTACCCATATTCCACATAGATTCTAAATCTGAGAAGCCAGAGGTGTGGTTTAGTAGATTGAATCGTATCATCGAGTTCATCAGCACACCGGTGGAGCTAAAGGTTAAGCTGGAGATGTATATTCATGGGGATCTTGCATGCTAGTGTTGGGAACTATTTTGGCCTACTAAATCGGTTCAAGGACATATTTTGGGGGATATTGAGGAATCGTTTAATAAGAAATTCTTTCCTCACACGTTCAATATACAGAGGAAGATAGGCTTTTTTATCATGTTGTAATAAAATCTCTCGGCTATAGAGTATGTAGCTAAATTCTTTAATTTAGCACACTTTACACCAGAATGTCACAACTCGTCCCCCTAGGCCCGTGTTGTGACTACCCCATTCCCTCCTTCCATAGACCAGGGGTTGGAGACTACAACTGGAAAGGAATATCCCTAAAATGGGAAGGTATTTCCATTAAACTTGCAAACACATGGACCAGGAACACAATAAGAACAAACCACGTAGTAAACTGCTAAAATTGAAAGTGTGAACTAAAGTAGAATGAGCGAAAACACAAACCCAAATAATAGAAAAATACATTGGAAAGTAAAAATAACTCCTAGTGTCTTATGCCAAGGATCCTACCTGAAGGGTAGGTACAAGCCGTCACTTCGGCTCTCCACGTGAACATGTTGCCTCAAGGCTCCGTTTGGTCCAGGCCCCCTAACCTCAGTCAAATTTTTCCTTCGTCTGCACAAGACACAATAAGGTGTTGGAAAAATCCAGGAAATTGTGAGTATAACAATACTCAGTATGGATCCCAAGAACCACGAAGGTATCACATTATTCCACAAAGGAAATCCACAAAGCATGATCTCAATCACAAAACACAAAGTAAAAGACTCAACTCAAACCAGGTATATAACTTAAAGAAGAAGAAAAATGTTGACTAGTCATAAAGCTAAATCAACATTATTCCATCAAGAAGTTCCACTATTAAACCACAAACTAGACTTTCAAAAGCTGATCCACACAGCGGTCGTAAGTCACCAATCCATACAGGGTCGTATGTTGTTGATCCACGACGGGATGATCTAGGGCTGGTCATCATCAGGTTGTGCTACTGCGGATCCAGACAAGGTCGTAAGTCTTTTATCCAAATAGGCTCATAAGTCATCGATCCACACAAGTTCGTAAGTCACTGATCCATGACAAGCCGCTCTAAGGCTTGTCCTCATCGGGTCACGCTACTTCTAATCCACAGAGGGCGGTAAATCATTGATCCACACATGGTCCTAAGTCGTCGATCCACATAGGGGCACAAGTCACTGATCTATAGTGGCCCTCTCTAGGGATGGTCCTCATTGGGTCGCGCTAATATGTATCCACACAGGGCCGTAAGTCACTGATGCTGATCCAAAAAGGGGTTCCTCTTCAATAGATAGCCAGCCACATGATTCCCACACAAGTTGTGCTTGAGTTTGGGATGATCCGCTCCTCAGGTCATAGTTCATACCTCAACAAAAATGAATTCCCATTAATAAGTATCCTGAATAACCTCCATGTAATATGGGTTACAATGCAATAGATGGCGCATCAATCGGATGTCCAGTCAGTAAGTTATATGAATTTTAGAGTTGGGGGCCCTGTTCGGATCCAACCCAAACATACTCCAATTTTCCCCAAAACTGTAGTGGAGTATGTTTAAAGAACCGCCTCATCCTAAGGGTTCCAACATAGTAGACGGTTTATCAAACAGACGTCTGGTTTAGAAGATAAGCCCCATTAAGCAAAACCGGTCCTAAAAAGATCCATGTCCGGTCCGACCAGGTCGGACCGACCACAACTGGTCCACTAGGCTCAGTCCTGTCTAGATGGGCCTAGTACGGATGGGCCAATTTTATATGGTCCCAGTCCAGATGGTCTTGGTCCGGACTTATGGGCTCCGAGCTTAGGCCGGGCCACCCGCTGGGGCACGGCACGGCCCGATGTCTGGGCGTGGCCAGCCAGTCGAGTGGGGTGTGGCTTCCCCCAAACAGACAACGTGTCTATTCAGTCTTTAATTAGAGGCATCAGTTGGAACCTTACCACCTGAACATCCCACGTAGACCCATTAACGGTGGGACCTGTGGGAACATGTCTACCATTCGCCCACCACGACGGCTAGGAGTCGTGGAACATCCTATGTGGCGCGCTGTCATGGCATGCCGCCCAGCTTCAATGCTTCTGGTGATGGTCGGCCACTCATTCATCCACAGTAGTGCCTTCAGGAACTTCCACACCAACGGAGCTTCTGTGGGCCTCTGGTGAAGCTCCAAAGGTCTGTTTTCTTTTTCGACTATGCCTACGGGCCTCCTGGAACGTCGCCCAGGTTGTCTGGCCCTTGGTATTTCCTTTTTGCCATGTTGCTCAGTTTCCCACAAAGAACGCAACCAATCCAAGAATGGTGGAGGGTCCATGACTTGTTTAGTTCGTCTCATGCCCTCCACATTAGCATTATACCAAGGTAAGAGTAGAAACGTCATCAAGAGAGGATGAATGAATAATCTCTTTGAAATAAAACAATACAAACCCCTACTTGGAACTCGTTGGAAGATAACGCGGGTGAGTAAGAAGGGTTTGCGTTCGAAGATTTTTGTCGGCATTCATTCATTTATCATTCTTCGTTGGTGTAGGTTTCCTCTGACATTTCATCAAAGCTTCCTCATGTCAACCCCCAAAACCCTTTCCATAGGTTTGTTTAAAAAAAGAAAATAAACCACCCATGTAGTGTTTTATTAATGTGGTTCATTAATGAACTGCAATTAATGTTCCATTAATTCAACGAACATCATAGTTACGCAACCCAAGGGTTGTGTCATTAAATTACTCACATTCAAGTTTGACATTACACTGCAGTCATTCCATCTCCCTCTCAACAGTGACAAGAGAATAAAATAACTCACGAAGTTATTTTTTTTATTTTGTAATGTACAAAAATTAACTTTTTTATCTGCTTGTTGTTGGTCGAAGTTTATCTTCGCCTAAGGGAACATCGGCACTGTGAATTCAATTGTGCCATAAAATTTTTAATCCAAGCACGGATTCAAAAGATATAAAGTCATGCCCAAAATATTACTGAACATACCATAAAAAAGTACGAAAATTATTAACAGTCCCCCTCGACCCACGTCGGTCGAGGTTAGGCTCTGCCTAGGGGTTATATACCATCATGAGCTCAACGGTACACTCAGATTTTCAATCTGAGTAACCTTTCATAAGTTATAAGTATTGACAATAAAATATTTGTCACCGTTCATGAGTTAAATGCTTTTGAATGGTAAAATAATTTTTTTATTTATTTTATTTACAGTTATTCCATTTTTTAGTTTTCTCACTAGAGGTCGGCCCCGACTAAACTTAAGTCGCGCCTAGGGTAAAACCAGCATACTGAATGTAACGGTGCCCTCAAATGTCTGATATGGGCACCTGTTTAAGATTTATTCCTCTTTTTTAGGAAAACTGCTCACGCACACTATTTAAAACATATCATTTTTCGACGGATCATTCTGGGCACTCTGGGTCCCAGAATCACCTGTCGTTAATTTTCTAAGTCTTGTAATTATTCCATGTAATTACATAAATTATATGGAATTTCAATGTCTTAACATTCTCCCCAACATAGGGATTTACATCCCCAAAATCCAAAACAAAGGAAAATAAAAAAAGTGGGATACTGAGCATAAATCTGAGCCTCCCGCTCTCATGTGCTCTCCTGGAGGCTCTTGTGATGCCACCAAACTCGTATTAGATGAATCAACAGCCCATGGAGGACCCACTCCTATTAATCGTCAATATCTATAGGTATATCCGCAAAAGTATCCCCATCGTCAATATCTATATTGCCATAGTCAACGACGTGCGATGGGTCATGCACGTATATGCTCAGCTGCGACATGTGGAAAACATTATGCACCTTGTGTGTCTATAAAAGATGAGCTAGGTGGTATGATGCCTCAACAACTATGATGAGAATCTAGAAATGTCCAATTAACCTCAGAGATATCTTGTTTCCCCATCCAAATCTCCAAAATCATCATCGGGGTGAGACTCGTATGAAGACTTGGTCTCCCTTATCAAACTCTGAGGGTCTCTATCTCTTGTCGGAATAATAATTCTACGAGATTTTTGCAGTCTTCCTCCTCTCCTAAATGTTTTTATCCTTCTTTGTGGTAGTCTTTACCAACTCTAGAACCAGATGTGTTGACCCCTCTAGGGCTATCTAGCATATAGGGGATCTGCATGGCCGCTCGTCTAACCATCTGTCTTGGGGGAAACACTATGCTCAATCATGCTAGAACTTGATGCTTAACTTTCACTTGCTGACAAGTGAGGCATCATGAAACGAACTATTCCACTGCTTTCTTCATCCCTGGAAACCATTAATAACATCAAAGTTCCTAATATGTCATCTCCACACCACGATGTACTACCAAAGGGTATTTCTGAAATTCTGTCAACACCACCTCCCAAAATGTCACTAGTACCATGGCGTGTCCTATAAAAAGAATTATTTTCTCCCCACATATCAAAAGTCCATCAGAATCCTATCATGTGGATATCTGAGCACATCAATCCTTGTAGTCAACATCTAGAAGTTGATCCTCCCAAACTCATTGAAGATGTCGGGGAGTGACAGTCATAGACTACAGGTAAGCTCTTCCATAATCTTCCGCGAACGATGTCGACATCATGGCTAGCTTCTATGTTGCCTCACTCAGCAGGTGTAGACCCGGCCTCCTGCAGATTGTGTATACAACTACGTTTCCCTTCCTAGGATTGTAGACTATCTCAAAGTCATAGTATTGGAGGAACTTAAACTATAACAACTCGCTCAGGTTCAGGTCCCTCTGGGAGAGGATTTAACTGATACTCTTGTGATCGGAGATGATAGTAAACTGTTCTCCCAACTATACTCTCTGCTTCCAGAGCTCCACGGTAGACATCTGATAAGTAGTTGTAAATATTGGTGTTGTCTTTGGGTACAATCCAATGAAAAATTCCCTCTCCCTATGGGTAGGTAATCCTTGAAACATATTTTGAAAGGATATTCCCAAAATCTTCGAGAACTGTTGGGAACTGAAAACTCAAAACACCTACTACCACGATGGTAAGGCAGGATGACTCAGGAGTGATCTATTGTGCCCTTTTATGCATGAGTTTATCCTGTGATGCCTGGGTTTCCTTTATCACTGACCAAGGAAAATCCAATTCTAAGGATGTAGATATAGCACATTCTTTTTACATAAAATTTTCAATCTATGCATGATGTATGGATGACCATTCCATACCCAAACTAACATCGTAAGGCCTCGACGCTGCCACCAAGAGTTTCCAACCAAAACTCTCACCTCAAGGGTCTGATCACACCATATTCATTAGTTTGATTTTCGAGTCTCCTCCCATTGGTATCTCTAGACATAAGGTTCATGTCAACAGTTTAACCAGAAACTCTAGGTCTTCAACAAGATTCGTGATAAGAAGGAATGACTAGTACCTATGTCAATTAATAGAATAGCTAGTAGTAGAAATAGACCGCACCTCGAATATTTCCTATATCCATTGGTTCATACTCCTAAACCTCATGTAGCTAATCCCTTCACATATCCTCCATCTACCTAAGCCTAGTAAGAACCACATTGGGGTAGAGGTTGTGACATGTGGAAATTTATACCACCTCCTACTGCTCTCCTAGATCCCCTTCCATGTCTTCTGCTCTGTATATTCATCTTTCCCTATCACTTCCTCTTCTTGGAAATTTTTCACATCCAAGCCTCTGAGACTGACATGAGTTTCCAGCTTTCCCACTACTGATATTCACTGGCTGTGTCTACTCAGCCAAATAATTTTCAATCCCAAAGTTTCCTTCTAGAAACCTAACATAACTAGGAATGCATAGAATAATATTGTTGGTGTAACAACCCGAGATTTTATAAGATACATTCTACTTAATTTCATTCATATCTTCTGTTGTACGATACACCAAGATTATCTTGCGCTACACGCAACACCGTATTAGCTTGCAATATTCACAACACTATTCTTGGCTCGTGTTACACACAATTTCAAGTTCATTTGATAGAAGTTATTCTACGCAACATTGAGTGTATATATATATATATTCAATATATAAATAAAATATGGTTGGATTCTGTTATACACAACAAAAATGGAGTCTTTCACTACAAGAAACCCTAACTTAGCTTGCATTACACGCAATCGCGACCTTCTTCGATAGCGTGTGTCATACGCAATATCGGGTTTCATTAAACAATGATATTCAGTTATAATATTTTTATGAACTAGCCATTATGAATATTATTAACTAAATTTTGAATTTTATAACATTATTATTCACCGTAAAAATTTTCTAGAACATGGTATAAGAACAAAATAAAATTTTCGGGTAAAATAAGTATTTTTCAAAAAATGCAGTTTTGCCGCCTTTTGATGGAGCACCCACATTAAATCTAGTTTTTGACATTTTTATAAGTTCAATTTGAAAAAAGAAAATTCTTCTTTGGAATCAGGATATAAAAATTTACTTTGGATAAAATTTTCATATTATTCTGATAACTTTCTTATTTTAATGAATAGTAAAAACATGCTATATTTTAATTAAAAACAACTTTTTTCATCGTAATAATTTATATGGTTAAATTATAATATTGAATGGTTTTAAAGTATAAATAGAATATATTTTTACCATTTAATATAATTAATGTCATTATCATTGATTTTAAATTGAATTCATAGGTTAAATCAATTCAATCTTTGGCAATGTTTTAACTTTTAAAACCTATTCGCTTAACAACGGGATTAATTTTAAATTAATTACTGCAACTTCGGTATTTTGAATTTTGAAAAATGGATTCCATATTTGGAATCAGTGGGTCCAAATTATGTTAATAGGTTACTTTTATATTTTTATATTATGAATAGTAACTACGGTAATTTTTATTTACTGCGGTTGAAGGTAATAGGGTAATTCAAGGTTAAAAGAATATTATAATAATTCAAAATTACCTTTACACTTGTCTTAACCTTATTGGATGAGTATTGGAAGACCATGTCCATCCTTGGGCTGATTTTGGGACCCCAATGAGCCAATTGGTAGTGAAAATGACAATTTGGATTAATTAATTTAATGTAAAGACAAAATTGACTTTAACAAAGATCATTTAGTAATTAATTTTTATAAGGGGTTATATAAGTTATATTTTCGACTATAAATATTATTTGGAAATATAAAAAGATTCCCTACATCATTGTATT
Organism: Viscum album; assembly: GCA_963277665.1. Taxonomy (NCBI): domain Eukaryota; kingdom Viridiplantae; phylum Streptophyta; class Magnoliopsida; order Santalales; family Viscaceae; genus Viscum; species Viscum album. The sequence continues at coordinate 1,912,222,631 of OY728133.1, forward strand.
TTTTTCATAATTTTTAGACATCAAATGAATTAAATTATTTATGACACAATAATGATGTAGTGTTTACCTCATTAATAAATTATTTAAATAAATAAAATTATAATGATTACAATATCATCCAAAACCTGTCCAATTCCAATTGGATGATTTTATTTCGAATATGAGTTATTTTATCTTCTACATTAATGTGTTTTGGACCTCTTGAAACTAAGGATAAGTTTATAATAAAATAATGTTTTCACGCATTCCTAAAGATCCCCTCCTCTCCCTTATAAAAAGAGAACACTTCTATGAAATTCCTCACACCTCTCAAGCCTTTTGGCACGTCCAAACTCTGACCAAAAAATCTCCCTAAATCACTCCCCTCCCCCGTGAAGGTTTAAATTAGGCAGAAGACTCTCCAAGAAGTCTTTTTGGTTCAAACCAAAGGAAGTTACCAAAATTAAAGGTAACAGTTTCTCTTAAGCTGTTTTCTTTTATTCTACTTCTCCAACCCCTAAACTCTTTTTAATCCTTTATTTTGTAACAACACCAATATCCGAAATATACTAGGATTTTTTTATGATAAATATTCCAACTACACTAACACACACCTCCATCTAATGGATGAAGAACATAATGTTTCTGTGATGGAAAACTAACGCCTCACGAAACGATGATTGTTCGATTTTCTCCTACCGCCTCTCATGGTGGCCATTATGATGGAACTGTATTTATATATAATATATATTATGTTTATTATTTCCTTATTCTTATTTACTTCCCAATTATATCAAGCCTTTACTGTTTCCATAGTCGGTAAATATGATAATCTCATTTGAGGATGTGCGGACTACCGCCCCCTCAAAGTGATGTGATTCGTTAATACCTCATTTTGGGTGTATAAACGATGTGGTTAATGATATTATATATGATATTATACTGGAATTATAATATATATATATATCATTATGTTTTAATTCCATTAAAATTAGAAATAGAAATGAAATTAGTGTTTATGCGTACGTACGACTTACTGTCTCCATGAATGGTGTGTTTCATTTCTTACCTCCACATGTTATGTAATATTATAAATGCTTGTATATGATGGATATATAATGATTTTATATAATATATAAATCATTATTTACATTTTTGAAGTAAATAAATCATGATGTAAGTAATAATAACATCAAAAACAACAAGTCCAAACACGTACGATAAATAAGATGATTTTACCCAAAACGGTAATTTAACATTAATTTACAAAAGAATGGGTAATATAAAGTCATAAGTGAAACATATATGATATCATAACAATGAATAAGATTCTATAATAAGTAAATGACATTATTTAAATCATTATACAAGAGGTTCGGATACATACGAAGCATATCAGACGTACGGTAAGGGATAACTTTTCCAATCTCGTTTTTATCCGAGATTGTTTATTCGTAAGTATTTACTGGGGTTATTTCTATCATCCAGGTCCATGTTTTATAAAAGTGTTTTCATGTATGTTTAAAGTCATTTTTACCCATTTTTTACTTTTACTACATGGTATTTAAGGAATCTTTCTTTTGATTATGTTATGAGGTACTTTTTTTATTTTTCCGACAAAAGTATGAGGAGAATGTTATTTTTAACTTATACAGTGTGAACAAATTTTTATGGTTTTATAAAGCCTTATTTTCATGAATCTTCCTCCAAAATATTTCATGACTATTTTCAAAAAAAACATTTTCTTCTAAAATTTCATGAAATTTTGTGAAAAGAAAATGATTTTGAAGAAAAAAGGATATTTTCCTCAATAATTCATTTAAAGTGTTTTATAAAAACCATTTTTCCATATAAGATGACATTATTTCATATTTGAATGTTTCAAGTATAATGTCTCTATGATTTTCATGGTTTCACTTTTCTTATTATGAAATGATATCCATTAATTTTATATGGATTATGTGATGATGGGATGATGTTTTTTGAAACCCATTTATTCATTGGGTTATTATGAATGATGTATGTTTATTTTGTGGCACAAGTAAGAATGATTTCATTATGAGATGGGTGGGACCGATATATCCCTCTAATGAATTGGGTAAAGATTTATATCTCATGAGATAGACATGGATGGAACGGAAAGTTAAACCGGTTCAGTAATACAGGACTGGAACGAGGAGTGAACTCGATTCAGAAAGGGACTTTGTCCACTAAGATGGTCTTGTCAGCAATTCCTTGGCTACTATGGAAATCATATCATGTGCTTAATGGTTGCCACAATTAAAATTTTTATTCCCATGCTATTTTATCAGGATTAATGTTTCTTTATGATCTATGCCTTACGTATAGCCATGTTTTATTTCATTGCTCAAGATCTTGATCTTTAAACATTGTGTTCATGTTTTTTAGTTCAAATGTATATGGTTTTTTTATTTATTCCATGATTACCCTTACTGAGCATTTGAGCTCACCCTTTATTTGTTTTATTTTTCCCAGGATATAAAGAAATGTTTTAGGTAAAAAAACATAAGGGGAAGATCGTTATGGGAGATGTTGAAGATCTTTCACCACGATTAGAAGATTACGTTCTGAGTTTCCAAAGACACTAAACTATTATGGTCCTTGTGTGTCTGTTTTTGTTATGTATTAAGTATTCCTCAAAAGTAATGTGTTGTCCATGTACGTCAAGCTTCGGGTCTCTACAGTTGGTATCAGAAGAAAGGTTTAGTCAACCTTTTTAAACTAGGATGCGAAAACGTTAGTGAGATCCCTAGAGATATTTCTAAGGTATGTCTAGGGATGTCCCTAAGGATAAGTATATATATAGGATATAGTTACAAAAAATGGTAATGATCTTAGAATTTAACCTAAGATGTTAGATATTGACGGTACTCCCCCTTTACTATGTTGTTTTCTGTAGCATGATTTTTTCCTCTCACAGAATTCTTTTTGTGTTTGAAGTCAATGGAGGGAACCAGAAAGAATTCGGTTAACATTAAATCCAATGGAAAAATTGGTGACTATGAGCAAAAATATTGTGTAATGCCTAGAGATAAAGATATTGTGATTATGATGAATCATTGATCACGATATATTATTAACAAGGTGAAATTTAGTGGTATGCCTAATTCATCAAATAAGATTAAGATAGACTTTTATGCATGTTCACATGTTGAGGAGCATAAAGAAAGGAAGATTGAGATTTCTAAATAAGGGAAGAAGAACCTTGAGGAATACCTCAAATGGAGGGACATATGTTATCTGTGTGGAGAAAAGGGTCAGAGAGTGACAGACTATTATGAAGGTCAATGTATTATTTGTGGAGAACATGGGCATTACCCAACTAAATGCCCTGACCTAAAAAGTTACTTCTAAATCAAGGAAGGAATTATTCCTGGACAATCATTGAAGAGGATGGATTTAAGTGTTTATGTATTGGTATTCAAGAATAATGTTGTTGAGGTACTTTTAGGGTTTACTAGAATATTTTTGTATTAGTCTATTGTGGTTTTCAATAATTTTATGGTATCGGTAACCATGAAAAGTGATTCAAATATTTTGAAAAGAAGATGATATGCGCATAATGAAGGGTTAAGAAGATAATGAGATGTTTGATTGTATTCATGAGCTCATGATTGATATAAGTACTAAGTGATATCATGGTTTGAGTATATAAAATTTTGAGGATTTTGGTACGTGGAAAGTGTTAACTTTTAACTGCATTCATGTTTTAACTAAGGTTCAATGGGTATTCATCCTTTAAGAGAATACATGATTAAGGTCTTCACATGTTTTTAATTTTACGAAAAAGATATATCTTATGATATATGGGGGATAAATGATGGCATTCACATGATTGTTATGTGACATTTCAAGTAATAATTTTCTTTATACTATGAGCTTGGACCGAAGTATTTTAGATAAGCCTAAAGATTGGAATGGATTATGTTAGACATAAGTTAGTATTGTTTAAGGATAGAATTTTTTTTGATATTATTGATGGGATGTTATAGTAATGTAGTTTTAGAAAAAGGACAACCTGCAGGACGGGAGACATCCCATCGCGTCAGATAAGGCTGTGGGAATCGAACCCACAACTGAAGTGTGACTGGCCTTTATCGCATACCAATGGCCTACAGGAAGTCCCTAGTTAGTGGAAAGTAGTTTTATTTTATTAAGAGGTATGATAAATAATGTATAAGCCCATTTTTGGAACCATATACGATTAATCTCACCATAATATGGACTTATAACTTTTGCTAAACTTTTTTTTTTGAAATAGATGGAATGACCCATCATTCTATCACATGATCTGCAAACGCTTCACGAATAACAAACTCAACTTCATTTCTTTATGAGATGAAGTGGAAATTGTTCAATTCCCGAACAATAGTGTGATTGTACGAAAATCATGTAAGTATTTCTTTTAATTCGTCAACTTTAGGGAAATGATATTGAAAACAATAAATGTTGTCCTAGTGATCTTATATCCGATGAATCAGATGATACCTTAGATCATCACAAATTTAAGGCTTTGTGATTGTTGTCTTTTTATAGCCATGTTCTTTACCACTCTCCATCAGAACTTGATGGTTAGATTTTTCTTCCATTTCCATATTTTAACCTATATTCTCCTATATGGAATCCCAGTGATGAGTTACTTTGGGTAATCATTACATTTCATACTTTATTTTTTAAAATTTAGTTTTAGTATTCCTTTTTACGATGTGAGTTTCTATGAATAGTAAACGATTTATAACCCCGACGAATTTCAAAGGCGAAATTCATTTTAAGGGGGGTAGAATGTAACATCCCGAGATTTTATAAGATTCATTTTTCTTAATTTCATTCATATATTCTGCTTTACGATAGACCAAGATTATCTTGCACTACACGCAACACCGTATTAGCTTGCAGTATACGCAACACTATTATTGGCTCATGTTACACACAATTTCAAGTTTGTTTGATAGAAGTTATTCTACGCAACATTGAGTGTATATATATATATATTCAATATATAAATAAAATATGGTTTGATTCTTTTATACGCAACAACAATGGAGTCTTGTACTACACGCAACCCTAACTTGGCTTGCATTACACGCAATCACGACCTTCTTCGATAACGTGTGTTGTACGCAATATCGGGTTTCACTAGACAATGATATATGGTTATAATATTATTATGAACTAGCCATTATGAATAGTATTAACTAAATTTTTAATTTTATAACATTATTATTCATCTTACATGTTTTCTATAACATGGTATGAGAACAAAATAATTTTTTCGGGTAAAATAAGTATTTTTCAAAAAATGCAGTTTCACCGCCTTTTGATGGAGCACCCACATTAAATCTGGTTTTTGACATGTTTATAAGTTCAATTTGATAAAATAAAATTCTTCTTTGGAATCAGGATATAAAAATTTACTTTGGATAAAATTTTCATATTATTCTAATAACTTTCATATTTTAATGAATAGTAAAAACACGCTATATTTTAATTAAAAACAACTTTTTTCATCGTAATAATTTATATGGTTAAATTATAATATTTAATGGTTTTAAAGAATAAATAGAATATATTTTTACCATTTAATTTAATGTATGTCATTATCATTGATTTTACGTTGAATTCATAGGTTAAATTAATTCAATCTTTGGCAATGTTTTAACTTTTAAAACCTATTTGCTTAACAATGGGATTAATTTTAAATTAATTACTGAAACTTCGGTGTTTTGAATTTTGAAAAATGGATTCCATATTTGGAATAAGTTGGTCTAAATTATGTTAATAGGTTACTTTTATTTTTTTTTATATTATGAATAGTAACTACGGTAATTTTTATTTACAGCGGTTAAAGGTAAATAGGGTAATTATATGTTAAAAGAATATTATAATAATTCCAAATTACATTGACACTTGTTCTAACCATATTTTATGAGTATTGGCAGACCATGGGCATCCTTGGGCCGATTTGGGGACCCCAATGAGCCACTTGGTAGTGGAAATGACAATTTGGATTAATTAATTTAATGTAAAGACAAAATTGACTTTATCAAAAAGCTTTTAGTAATTAATTTTTATAAGGGGTTATATAAGTTATATTTTAGACTATAAATATTATTTGGAAATATAAAAAGATTCCCTACATCATTGTATTTTTTTCATAATTTTTATACATCAAATGAATTAAATTATTTATGACACAGTAATGATGTAGTGTTTACGTCATTAATAAATGATTTAAATAAATAAGATTATAATGATTAAAATATCATCCCAAACCTGTCCAATTACAATTTGATGATTTTATTTATAATATTAGTCATCTTATCTTCGACATTAATATGTTTTGGACCTCTTGAAACCGAAGATAAGTTTATAATAAAATAATGTTTTTGCACTTTCCTAAAGAGCCCCTCCTCTCCCTTATAAAACGAGACCACTTCTATGCAATTCCTCACACCTCTCAAGCCTTTTGGCTCGTCCAAAATCTTTACAACTAAGCTACCTACATCCCTATCCTACCCCTTGAAGTCTTACATTAGGAAGAGGACTCTCCAAGAAGTCCTTTTGGTTCAAACAAAAGGAAGTTGCCAAAATTAAAGGTAACAGTTTCTCTTAAGTTGTTTTCTTTTATTCTACTTCTCCAACCCCTAAACTATTTTTAATCCTTTATTTTGTAACAACAACAATATCATTAATATACTATGATGTTTTTATGAGAAGTATTAGAACTAAACTTACACACACCTCCATCTAATGTATGAAGAACATAATGTTTCTACGATGGTAAACTAATGCCTCACGAAACGATGATTGTTCGATTTTCTCCTACCGCCTCTCATGGTGGTCATTATGATGGCACTGTATTTATATATAATATATATTATGTTTATGATTTCTTTATGCTTCTTTACTTCCAAATTATATCAAGCCTTTATGGTTTCCATAGTCGTTAAATATGATAATCTCATTTGAGGAAGTGCGGACTACCACCCCCTCAAAGTGATGTGATTCGTTAATACCTTATGTGGGATGTATAAAGGATGTGGTTAATGATATTATATATGATATTATACTGGAATTATAATATAACTATTTATAATTATGTTTTAATTTCATTAAAATAAGAAATATAAATGAAAGTAGCGTTCATGCGTACGTACGGCTTACCGTCTCCATGAACGGTGTGTTTCATTTCTTACCTACATATGTTATGTACTATTATAACTTCTTGTATATGCTGGATATATAATGAATTTATATGATATATAAATCATGATTTATATTTTTGAAGTAAGTAAATCATGATTTAAGTAATAATAACATCAAGAACAACAAGTCCAAACACGTATGATAAATAAGATGATTTTACCCAAAAGGCTACTTTAACATTAATTTACAAAAGAATGAGTAATATAATGTCATAAGTGAACCATATATGATATCATAACAATGAATATGATTCTGTAATAAGTCAATGACATTATTTAAATCATTATACAGGAGGTTCGGATACATATGAAGCATATCGGACGTACGGTAAGGGATAACTTTTCCAATCTCGTTTTTATCTGAGATTGTTTATTCGTAAGTATTTACTGTGGTTATTTCTATCATCCATGTCCATGTTTTATAAAAGTGTTTTCATGTATGTTTAAAGTCATTTTTACCCATTTTTTACTTTTACTACATGGTATGTAAGGAATCTTTCTTTTGATTACGTTACGAGGTACTTTTTTATTTTTCTGACAAAAGTACGAGGAGAATGATATTTTTAACTTATACGGCGCGAACAAATTTTTATGGTTTTATAAAGCCTTAATTTCATGAAGCTTCCCCCAAAATATTTCATGACTATTTTCAACAAAAAACCTTTTCTTCTAAAATTGCATGACATTTTGTGAAAAGAAAATGATTTTGAAGAAAAAAGGATATTTTTCTCAAGAATTCATTTCAAGTGTTTTATCAAAACCATTTTTCCATATAAGATGACATTATTTCATATGTTTATGTTTCATGTATAATGTATCTATGATTTACATGGTTTCACTTTTCTTATTATGAAATAATATCCATTTATTTTATATGGATTATGTGATGATGGGATGATGTTTTTTGAAACCCATTTATTCATTGGGTTATTATGAATGATGTATGTTTATTTTTTGGCACAAGTAATAATGATTTCATTATGAGATGAGTGGGACCTATATCTCCTTCCAATTCATTGGGTAAATATTTATATCTCATGAGATAGATATGGCTGGAACGGCAAGTTAAACCGGTTCAGTAATACTGGACTGGAATGAGAGTGAACTCGATTCAGAAAGGGGCTTTGTCCACTAAGATGGTCTTGGTAGCAATGCCTTGGATACTATAGAAATCATATCATGTGCTTAATGGTTTCCACAATTACAAGTTTTATTCCTATTCTATTTTATCAAGATTAATGTTTCTTTATGATCTATGCCTTACGTATTTCCATGTTTTATTTCATTGCTCAAGATCTTGTTTAAACATTGTGTTCATGTTTTTTAGTTCAAATGCATATGGTTTGTTTTATTTTATCCTTGCTTACCCTTACTGAGCCTTTGAGGTCACCCTTTATTTGTTTTCTTTTCCCCAGGATATAAAGAACGGTTTTAGGTAAAAAAACATAAGTTTAAGATCTTTATGGGAGAGGTTGAAGATATTTCACCACGATTAGAAGATTACGTTCTGAGTTTCCAAAGACACTAAACTATTACGGTTCTTGTGTGTCTGTTTTTGTTATTTATTAAGTATTCCGAAAAAGTAATGTGTTGTACATGTATGTCCAGCTTCGGGTCTCTACAGTTGCCTCAGACATCCCTAAACACATCTCGATCGGAGGTCTGAGCCCAGAAGCACTGGTTGTATCGTATTCATCGAGTACTTGGAATGGTTGGTATGCCTCGACGATTACTAATCTGTCGTCATATTGTCATGAAGAAGATTTAGAATCACTTGAGAACACTTACCCCGTAGATTTTTTTGGAAAGAGACCAATTCTATGAGAAAGGTTCTCAAGCTCGGTCCACAGAAAAGTCACTTCATCATAAGATATGGGTAATCTAAACCATGTCATCGCCCTACTGATCCACGTAGAATGATCACTTCCAGGACAACCATCTGATCTAATGGTGCCCTGGCTAGATGGAAACTCAGTCACGAACTCATGTTAGTCCTTAGCCACCTCTGAGTCAGGCTCGACTCAGAACCTAAGGGGTATATGTCACTGAAACTCATGTAAGGCACTAAGCCTACATGTGTCCTCTATCGGTAGCACTAGAAGTAACTACTGATCAACAGGCAGTGGTATCGCTAGGACACCGCCTGAAGGTACCATCTCAAGAAAAAGTCCATGTACTGAAGCGTCATCACTCTATGGACCATCCTCATGGTCACACAATGAAATCCTAGATGGTTGTCTACATGGATGAATCTTAAAATTGAATCAAGATGAACCAAGATCAATAAGTTATACCTGGTGAGATGACTCAAAAGAGTTCAATAGAATGAAAATTCATAATACCAGCATGTAGAAGCCGAAAAGTCCATCATTACTAAAGTAAGTTTCGAAATGACAAAGCGAATTCATATTTGGACTCGGAGGCCCGGTCTGGAGGGTCTGGAAGTGTTGCGCGAAATAAAGGAGAATGCACGCGAAAAAATGGGTACTACACTAAAGGGGTTCGGGATTCGCAAAGGGTCACCGCCGCAGGCGGACAATAATTGTGCGCCCGCGCCCACGCGACTAACATTACTTGCATCCATCGATGGCGCACAAAATTTTTCACGCCGCCTGGATTCCACGATGTCGGAAGCCTATAAATAGAAGGAGACCTCTGTCACGCCCGACCTCGGGGCCCGTGCCGTGACTACCCCAAGCCCGCCTTCCATAGGCCAGGGGCTGGCGACTAGCACCAAGGCGTAAGATCCCAGTAAACAGGGAAGGCATTGCCTTTATAAGTAACAACCACACAGAGTCAGCAAGCGGAAAGTAAAGTGCAGAAAGGTAAAGGGGCCGGAAATACAAGCCCAACTGTAAAGTACAACTGAAAAAGTAAAGTACAGCAACTGAAGAAAAGTCGGCGGCCTCGTGTCGTCCACTGGCAATCCCACCTGAAGGGTGGGTACAGATAGCCTCCAGGCTCCTCGGGTCCCACGTCCGCTCCGTGCACGTCCCGCCCAGTGGTCCACCTCCAGGTACCGTCCTGCTCCACGCCCCAACCGTGATCAGCGATGTCCGTCGTCTGCAACCAACACAACAAGGTGCGGGCATAGCCCGTGCAGGGGTGAGTACAAGCTACTCAGTAAGGACCCCGAGACCCCCGAAGGTCTCCCGAAATCCACAAAGGATATAGCACAAAAGAAAGATGCAATCACGAAGTAACATCTGACTCGACTTAGGTATATGCCCATACATATACCTAAGTCCCCAATTCTAGCTCTGCTCACGAGCTCAAGAACAACTCAATCCACAAAGGAAAGCAAGACTCAAATCCACAAGGAGAGTAAACAGTAAAATCCACATAGGATAGTTCAACACAATCCACAAAGGAGAGTAACATACGATTCAGCTCAACCAGGTATACTTTTTCAGATGACGTCAAAGATGATCACTGATCCATCTAAGTCGTCGGACCCACAAAGGATCGATAGGTACTAACCCCCGCAGAAGACCCACACAGGATCGGGCTCACACAGAACCTGTAGGCAGTGGCTCACACAGAACCGGTAGTAAGGACCCACACAGGATCGGGCTCACACAGAACCTGTAGCACTGATCCACGTAGGATCGCTGAGTGCAGTAGTCGACGCAGTCCACTGAGGATCTCTGCACAGTCGTCGCCGCAGTCCACGAAGGATCTCTGCTCTGCCGTCGTCGCAGTCCACTGAGGATCTCTGCTCTGCCGTCGAGGTCACAGCCAGCGCTAGGGTTCCCGCACGAAGCGAGCTCGTTTAGGAGGGTCCGCTCCACGAGCCGAGAGGCTGATACATCAACTGACACGTAGTCCGAAGTTGATGTATCCAAAAGTTCTGTATCGACAACAGGATCTCAACGCAACAGACGGCGCGTCAATCGGACGCCCGGTCTGAGAGTTATTGGCATTTTCGTCCCAGGGGCCCGGTTGGTTTTTAGAGCAAAACCAACCCGACCGTACTCCGCCTGTATCCGATCCTCGGGCGGAGCATGCCAAAAGTTCCGTCTCACTTAGAGGAAACTACCACAGCTGACGGAACGTCGTTCGGACGTCCGTAGCTCAAGTTATGAGCGTTTCCGCTCCGAGGGCCCGGTTGGTTTCGTGTACGAACCAACCCGGCCGTACCCAAAGTCTTCCGAAACCTTGAGTATAATATACCGAAACGACCGTCTCGATCCAAGGATCGCGTAGCCGCTGACGGTTCGTCAAACGGAGGTCCCAGGCCCAAGATATGGGCGAAAGACCGAAGAGGGCCCGAAACGGGGGTTCTGGGCCCGGGGCGACCCGGCCCGAACCCCCCCTGGGGTCGGCCGATCCGGGTCGGCCCGAACCGGGTCGGCCCGACCCGGCCCGAACCGGCTCGGCCGGGTCCGGTCCGGCCTGGGCGCGGCCCGGCCGACCGGACCGGCCGGCTCGGCTTCGGCCGAGCGGCCGAAGATTGCCGCTCCCGTGGGGTTGACCCGCGGCTTTGAAGGAGACGCGGCCCCGCGGGGGGCCGCTTGTCACGCGGACGCGGCCGGGCCGCCGCGTCCATTCCCGGTTCCGCGCGGCCACGGAACTGGCCGCCGCCGCCGCCGCGGCTTCAGCCGCGGCGGAAATTCTCCACGGCGGCGCGCCGGGCGCCGCCGCCTCCGGTCGCCGGCGCCGCCGCGCCGGCGACCCGCGCCGCCGCCACCTTCCGCGGGCCGCCGGAGTTGCTCCGGGGGCCCGTTTTGCCTCCCGTCTGCGCCGTTGTTCCTCCCGGGACGCGTCCTCCACTGCGGAATCAACAAATGGCCCTTGCGTCGTGCTTTTGCCGTCGCCCGCCAAATCCGCACAAAAAGGAAGATCGGCGGAGGGTTGCCGGGTCTTGTTCGTTAGACCCGCACCCTCCGCGTTAGTCATAAAATCATCGGGAGGAAAAGAATTAACCAAATCAACAATTTTAAAAAAATTAAAATTGTTCCGATCGGGTTCTTTATTTGAAAAGAATAAACACGGGAAGAGAAATAAAATATTCCAATCAACCCTTACCTTGTCGTCGTCGTCGGACGAGAGGTCGTCGCGGAATCGCTCGTCGCGGAAGAAGGGGGATCGTTGCGTCGTCGCGGTATCCGGCGTCGCGTCGCCAATCTCCGGATCAAGAACAAACGGATTTAATTAATTAAATCCGTTGTTATTGAAATTTAAAAAAGGGAGAAATAAAAGATTCGATTCTCACCTTTGTTGCCGATCGCACGTTCGCCGCGGAAGAAGAGGCACCGAAGAAGAAGAAGAAGAAGAAGGTCGCGGAAAAGTTGTCGACGTCGCGGATCGTGCGTCGTCGAATTCCGGTTCCGGCGTTCTTCGCGTTCTTCGCGTTCTTCGCGTTCTTCGCGTTCTTCGCGGAGAGGGTGGAGGTTCAGAAGAATTGCACAACGATAGCAATCCTCCAAAATAGACAAGTTGTCTATTTTATTATTTTGCCAACAAACGCAAAACGCATAAGTAACGACCCATTTAATTCGTTGAATTAATTCAACGAATAAAACAGCCCATTTAATTCACGAAATAAACCGCCCAATTAAATGGTCTGTTAAGAATTAAAGAAAACGCGTCGGTTGACTTTTCAGTTACTTTGACGGGTTTTTGCGGGTGCGTTACTTAGCGAAAGAAACGGCGGGGCTCGTGCGGGTCCCACCGCACAAATATCCTACCAAGGGGTAGGATATTTCTGGATAGCATCATATCCAGTTCAACTCAGTTCAAGCCGCCTTTAAGTGACTTTAAGTGGCTTCCAAGCAGTTTAAGTGAAATAAAATAAAGTTGTCGCACAAACTTTATTTTATTTCTGACTTAAAGCCGCAAAATTTAAAAACCACGTCTGAGCAAACGCAACTCCGGGAGAGGCGTTTCTAAGCAAATACCGGCGCTGCAATTTCATCGGTGCCCTCAGAATTCGATTCCGTGCACCGGTTCAAAAGATAGAAAAACCCGCTCGTCCGTTCACTGAACGTACCCGAGCCAAACTTCGGAAATTGATTCCGGGCACACCGGGCCTCGGAATCAGGTGCCGTATGAAGCTGCGCTCTTGTAAAATTCCAAAGAAAATTAAGAAAAAAATTTCCTTGAAATTTGCGGGTCTTTACATTACTCCCACCTCAGGGCTTTACGTCCCCGTAAAGATACATCAAAAACTAGGGGAACAAATGGGGGTACTGAGCACGCATCTGAGCCTCCCGCTCCCAAGTGCTCTCCTGGAGGTTCTCGTGCTGCCATCTGATGCGCACAAGAGGAATCGACCGCCCACGTAGGACCCGCTCCTGTCGATCCTCGATCTCCACTGGGACCTCCGCAAAAGTCGCCCCATCGTCCACGTCCAGCTCCCCAAAGTCGATGATGTGCGTCGGGTCGTGCACGTATCTCCTCAGCTGAGACACGTGGAAGACGTCGTGCACCCGGTGCAACTGAGGTGGTAGAGCCAGGCGATAAGCCACCTCTCCTATCCTGCTGAGGACCTGGAGAGGCCCGATGAAGCGTGGAGACAACTTGCCGCCTCGGCCAAATCTCCGTAAACCACGTCGAGGTGAGACACGCAAAAAGACGTGGTCGCCATCCTCGAACTCTAGTAGCCTCCGCCTCCTGTCAGCATATGACTTCTGCCGGCTCTGAGCTGTCCTCATCCTCTCCTGGATGATCTGGACCTTCTCTGTCGTGGCTCGGACCATCTCTGGTCCCACGAGTGCTGACTCCCCAGGGTCTGTCCAGCACAACGGTGATCTGCAGGGTCTGCCGTACAACGCCTCGTATGGTGCCATCCCGATGGTGGAGTGGTAGCTGTTGTTGTACGCGAACTCCACCAAGGGTAGGTGGTCCTCCCAGCTGCGACCAAAGTCGAGAACACATGCACGGAGCATGTCCTCGAGTGTCTGTATGGTCCTCTCCGTCTGACCATCCGTCTGAGGGTGGAAGGCTGTGCTCAGATGGAGCCGCGTCCCGAACGCCTCCTGCAACCCCTTCTAGAGCCGGGAAGTGAAACGAGCATCTCGATCGGAGACGATAGACGATGGCACACCGTGAAGCCGTACGATCTCTTGGACGTAAAGACGTCCCAAGCTCTCCACTGAGCCCTGCTCTCTGATGGGTAAGAAGTGTACCGACTTGGTGAGTCGGTCGACAATCACCCAAATGGAGTCGTGACCTCTGGAAGTACGTGGAAGTCCGGTCACGAAGTCCATAGATATGCTATCCCACTTCCACTCCGGGACCTCCAAGGGCTATACCAAACCTGCTGGTACCTGATGCTCTGCCTTCACCTGCTGGCAGGTGAGGCATCGTGAAACGAACTCTGCCACAGCTTTCTTCATGCCCGGCCACCAGTGCTGTCGTCTGAGATCCTGGTACATCTTCGCCACTCCGGGATGCACCGCCAAGGGAGAAGCGTGAAACTCTCTCAGCACCTCCTCTCGTAAAGCAACTGGTACGAAGGTACGCCCTCTGAAAAGGATGTCGTGCTCTGCTCCAAGGGAGAAACCATCAGGCGCCTGACCTGAGGATATCAGTGCACGCCGGGTCTCACAGTCAGCGTCCCCACGCTGAGCCTCTCTAACCCGCTGTAGAAGTGGAGGAGAGACTGTGAGAGACTGAAGAAAGGCTGCTCCGCCTCTATCCACGAAGGATATCTGCAAGGAGGCTAGCTGGTCCGTCGCCTCCTCAAGCAGCTGAATGCCCGTCCTCCTGCTGAGGGCATCGGCTACCACGTTTCCCTTCCCAGGAGTATAGACTATCTCAAAGTCATAGTCCTGGAGGAACTCAAGCCATCTCCGCTGTCTCAGGTTCAGGTCCTTCTGAGAGAAGATATACCTGAGACTCTGGTGGTCAGAAAAGACAGTGAAGCGCTCGCCCATCAGATAGTGCCGCCAAGTCTTCAGAGCGAAGACCACTGCTGCTAACTCCAGGTCATGAGTGGCGTAGTTCTGCTCATGCGGCCTCAACTGACGTGATCCGTAGGCGATCACGGCCCGCTCCTGCATCAGGACGCACCCGAGTCCAGTCCCTGATGCGTCGCAGTAAACTACGTATCCAACTCCCTCCTCAGGCAACCTCAAGATAGGTGCGCTGGTCAATCTCTGTCTCAGCTCCTGGAAGCTCTGCTGACATCTGTCTGACCACACGAAGGGTTTCCCCTTCTTTGTCAAAGCTGAGAGTGGTGCCGCAACTCTGGAGAAGTCTGGCACGAATCTCTGATAGTATCCGGCTAGGCCCAAGAAGCTCCGCACCTCTGTCACGCTCTTGGGTGGCTCCCAAGCTAGCACTGCCTCGATCTTCGCGGGATCCACTGCAACTCCCGCCTCAGAGATGACGTGCCCCAAGAAATGGACCTCACGTAACCAGAACTGGGATTTTGAGAGCTTGCCATAAAGCTGGTGCTCTCGGAGTGTGTCTAGCACAACTCGCAGGTGGTAGGCATGCTCCTCCTCAGTCGTCGAGTATACCAAAATGTCGTCAATGAAGACAACGACAAATCGGTCGAGGTATGGCTGGAAGATCCTGTTCATGAGGCTCATGAACACTGCTGGAGCATTGGTTACGCCGAACGGCATAACCAAGAACTCATAATGGCCATACCGACACCTGAAGGCCGTCTTCTGTACGTCCTCGTCCCGAACTCTGAGCTGATGATAGCCTGACCGGAGGTCTATCTTCGAGAACCACCGCGCTCCCTTGAGCTAATCGAAGAGGTCATCAATCCGTGGCAGCGGATACTTGTTCCTCACCGTCACCTGATTCAGGCGACGATAGTCGACACATAGTCGCAAGCTCCCATCCGCCTTCTTGGCGAAAAAAATCGGGGAAGCCCAGGGTGAAACACTGGGTCGGATAAACCCCTTGCTCTGCAAGTCCTCCAACTGTACCCGCAGCTCTCGAAGCTCGGCGGGGGCCATCCGATATGCTGGAGTAGATATCGGGGCTGTCCCGGGGTACAAGTCGATGTAAAAGTCTACCTCTCTACGAGGAGGTAGCCCTGGAACGTCGTCGGGAAAGACGTCCACGTACTGGTCCACCACTGCAGGAAAAGCCGGACTCCGCACGTCCACTGCTCCTAGGATGAGGCTAGCCAACTGATGAGAGATGGGCTGCACTCTTCTCCGCGGAAGTCCATCCTGTGCTGCAAAGGTTCCCTTCTCGCCGGTGAAGGTAAACCTGCTCCCGTCGGTACGAACACATCGCACCTTGCGCCTAAAACAGTCGATCTTGGCATGAACCGTGGATAGCCAATCCATGCCCAAGATGACGTCGTAAGGCCTCGACGCCGCTACAAGGAGATCCCAGCCGAAGCTCTCGCCTCCTAGAGTAAGCTCACACTGCCGGCACCAGTGCGTAATCGTCGAGTCTGCTCCCGTAGGAGTCTCTAGCCGTAAGGATCGAGCCAACGGCTCAGTCGGAATCTCCGAGCTCCGAACAAGGGCAGAGGCTATGAAAGAGTGACTCGCTCCTGTGTCTATAAGTACTGCAGCAAGGGTGGAATAGACACAGATCGTACCTCGAATCATATCTGGCAAGTCGGGGTCGTAGGCCTCCACTGCCTGGAGCTGGGCCTGTCCCTGCCCGCCAGCTCCATGTGGTCGAGGTGGCCCTCCTGGTGGTGGTGGGGGTAGAGCCTGGAAGCGTCGCCCACCACCCGCTGCTCGGCCAGCTCCTCTGCCTCGTCCGCCTCCTCCCTGCGGACCGCCACGGTCGACCCTCTGCCTCTGCCTGGGTGGCCCCTCCACCGTCTGCTGCTCCTCTGGTCGGCGAGTCGGGCAGTCACGAGCCATGTGACCCTGCCCGCCGCAGGTGTAGCACAGCCTGCCTCTCGGAAGGCTGGCACTCCGCTGTGTGCCCTGCACTACTGAGCCAGTGTCCCGGGGTCGCCTGCCGGAAGGTCTGGTCCGCCTGGACCCGTAAGTCATCCGTCGGCTACCTGCTGCCGAAGACTCAGCTACCTGCCGCCCTGCGCTAGGTCTCGCCGCTGAAGAAGGCTCTGCCAGGAATCTCTCGATCAGGAGGGCTCGCTCCAGCACTCCCGCCTGGGTCGGAATGCTGAGGGAGATCAGCGACGCCCGAATCTCCTGTCGCAAGCCCTGCTCGAAGGTCCGGGCCCGGAAGAAGGGGTCTCGTACCATGTCGGTCGAGTAGCGAGATAGGTCCGTGAACCTCGCCGCGTACTGAGCGACTGTCATGCTGCCCTGGCGCAGCTGGAGAAGCTCCTGGATGCGCACCGCTTGGAGGGTGGCCGGGACGAACTCAGAGCGGAAGAGGCTCTCGAAGTCCGTCCAGAGCAGGGATGCCTCATCGTGAACCTGGAGCATCAGGCTCCACCATCGTCCTGCCGCCGCCTGCAGGAGGCTCGCTGCGAGAATCACCATGAGATCCGCTGGTGTCCTCACTAGCCGAAAGATCCGTACCACCGCGTCTAGCCAGTCCTCGGCGGCCTGGGGGTCCGCCTCACCGCGAAACCTGGGCGGTCGCTGGCTCTGAAACTCATGCAGTGCCCTGAGGCGACGTGCATCGTCAGCGTCTGGTACTGGTAGCATCTGTGGCTCGGCGGGTAAAGCTACCGCCGGTGCCACTGCTGGCAAAGGGCCCTGCACCGAGGCCTCGTCGCTCGGTGGGCTGCCATCGCGCCCTACACTCGGAACCCTAGCTGGCTGTCGTCGCGGGGCCATCCTGAAAAGGAGAACAAGAGCACCACAGTCAGAACAGTATACCTGGTGAGCTGGCACAAGTAATCACAAGGAAAACTTGAGACTTTCATAAAGCAGATCAGTATACCCGGTGAGCTGACACAAGTAATCACAAAGAAAAACTTGAAACACACACGCAATCAATGTTTTCATGCATTAAGTCGGAAATCAGGAGTCAGGGTCCTGGTGTATGGATACGTCGGCCGCCGCACCAACACTGGGCTCCCTGAACTGATAACCACACTCAATACACTAAACACTATTGCTTCATATAGAAAGAAAGGACGATCAGAGTTTGCGGTAGAACCGACCACCTCTGATACCAATTTGTCACGCCCGACCTCGGGGCCCGTGCCGTGACTACCCCAAGCCCGCCTTCCATAGGCCAGGGGCTGGCGACTAGCACCAAGGCGTAAGATCCCAGTAAACAGGGAAGGCATTGCCTTTATAAGTAACAACCACACAGAGTCAGCAAGCGGAAAGTAAAGTGCAGAAAGGTAAAGGGGCCGGAAATACAAGCCCAACTGTAAAGTACAACTGAAAAAGTAAAGTACAGCAACTGAAGAAAAGTCGGCGGCCTCGTGTCGTCCACTGGCAATCCCACCTGAAGGGTGGGTACAGATAGCCTCCAGGCTCCTCGGGTCCCACGTCCGCTCCGTGCACGTCCCGCCCAGTGGTCCACCTCCAGGTACCGTCCTGCTCCACGCCCCAACCGTGATCAGCGTTGTCCGTCGTCTGCAACAAACACAACAAGGTGCGGGCATAGCCCGTGCAGGGGTGAGTACAAGCTACTCAGTAAGGACCCCGAGACCCCCGAAGGTCTCCCGAAATCCACAAAGGATATAGCACAAAAGAAAGATGCAATCACGAAGTAACATCTGACTCGACTTAGGTATATGCCCATACATATACCTAAGTCCCCAATTCTAGCTCTGCTCACGAGCTCAAGAACAACTCAATCCACAAAGGAAAGCAAGACTCAAATCCACAAGGAGAGTAAACAGTAAAATCCACATAGGATAGTTCAACACAATCCACAAAGGAGAGTAACATACGATTCAGCTCAACCAGGTATACTTTTTCAGATGACGTCAAAGATGATCACTGATCCATCTAAGTCGTCGGACCCACATAGGATCGATAGGTACTAACCCCCGCAGAAGACCCACACAGGATCGGGCTCACACAAAACCTGTAGGCAGTGGCTCACACAGAACCGGTAGTAAGGACCCACACAGGATCAGGCTCACACAGAACCTGTAGCACTGATCCACGTAGGATCGCTGAGTGCAGTAGTCGACGCAGTCCACTGAGGATCTCTGCACAGTCGTCGCCGCAGTCCACGAAGGATCTCTGCTCTGCCGTCGTCGCAGTCCACTGAGGATCTCTGCTCTGCCGTCGAGGTCACAGCCAGCGCTAGGGTTCCCGCACGAAGCGAGCTCGTTTAGGAGGGTCCGCTCCACGAGCCGAGAGGCTGATACATCAACTGACACGTAGTCCGAAGTTGATGTATCCAAAAGTTCCGTATCGACAACAGGATCTCAACGCAACAGACGGCGCGTCAATCGGACGCCCGGTCTGAGAGTTATTGGCATTTTCGTCCCAGGGGCCCGGTTGGTTTTTAGATCAAAACCAACCCGACCGTACTCCGCCTGTATCCGATCCTCGGGCGGAGCATGCCAAAAGTTCCGTCTCACTTAGAGGAAACTACCACAGCTGACGGAACGTCGTTCGGACGTCCGTAGCTCAAGTTATGAGCGTTTCCGCTCCGAGGGCCCGGTTGGTTTCGTGTACGAACCAACCCGGCCGTACCCAAAGTCTTTCGAAACCTTGAGTATAATATACCGAAACGACCGTCTCGATCCAAGGATCGCGTAGCCGCTGACGGTTTGTCAAACGGAGGTCCCAGGCCCAAGATATGGGCGAAAGACCGAAGAGGGCCCGAAACGGGGGTTCTGGGCCCGGGGCGACCCGGCCCGAACCCCCCCCCTGGGGTCGGCCGATCCGGGTCGGCCCGAACCGGGTCGGCCCGACCCGGCCCGAACCGGCTCGGCCGGGTCCGGTCCGGCCTGGGCGCGGCCCGGCCGACCGGACCGGCCGGCTCGGCTTCGGCCGAGCGGCCGAAGATTGCCGCCGCCGCGGGGTTGACCCGTGGCTTTGAAGGAGACGCGGCCCCGCGGGGGGCCGCTTGTCACGCGGACGCTGCCGGGCCGCCGCGTCCGTTCCCGGTTCCGCGCGGCCGCGGAACCGGCCGCCGCCGCCGCCGCGGCGGAAATTCTCCACGGCGGCGCGCCGGGCGCCGCCGCCTCCGGTCGCCGGCGCCGCCGCGCCGGCGACCCGCGCCGCCGCCACCTTCCGCGGGCCGCCGGAGTTGCTCCGGGGGCCCGTTTTGCCTCCCGTCTGCGCCGTTGTTCCTCCCGGGACGCGTCCTCCACTGCGGAATCAACAAATGGCCCTTGCGTCGTGCTTTTGCCGTCGCCCGCCAAATCCGCACAAAAAGGAAGATCGGCGGAGGGTTGCCGGGTCTTGTTCGTTAGACCCGCACCCTCCGCGTTAGTCATAAAATCATCGGGAGGAAAAGAATTAACCAAATCAACAATTTTAAAAAAATTAAAATTGTTCCGATCGGGTTCTTTATTTGAAAAGAATAAACACGGGAAGAGAAATAAAATATTCCAATCAACCCTTACCTTGTCGTCGTCGTCGGACGAGAGGTCGTCGCGGAATCGCTCGTCGCGGAAGAAGGGGGATCGTTGCGTCGTCGCGGTATCCGGCGTCGCGTCGCCAATCTCCGGATCAAGAACAAACGGATTTAATTAATTAAATCCGTTGTTATTGAAATTTAAAAAAGGGAGAAATAAAAGATTCGATTCTCACCTTTGTTGCCGATCGCACGTTCGCCGCGGAAGAAGAGGCACCGAAGAAGAAGAAGAAGAAGAAGGTCGCGGAAAAGTTGTCGACGTCGCGGATCGTGCGTCGTCGAATTCCGGTTCCGGCGTTCTTCGCGTTCTTCGCGTTCTTCGCGTTCTTCGCGTTCTTCGCGGAGAGGGTGGAGGTTCAGAGGAATTGCACAACGATAGCAATCCTCCAAAATAGACAAGTTGTCTATTTTATTATTTTGCCAACAAACGCAAAACGCATAAGTAACGACCCATTTAATTCGTTGAATTAATTCAACGAATAAAACAGCCCATTTAATTCACGAAATAAACCGCCCAATTAAATGGTCTGTTAAGAATTAAAGAAAACGCGTCGGTTGACTTTTCAGTTACTTTGACGGGTTTTTGCGGGTGCGTTACTTAGCGAAAGAAACGGCGGGGCTCGTGCGGGTCCCACCGCACAAATATCCTACCAAGGGGTAGGATATTTCTGGATAGCATCCTATCCAGTTCAACTCAGTTCAAGCCGCCTTTAAGTGACTTTAAGTGGCTTCCAAGCAGTTTAAGTGAAATAAAATAAAGTTGTCGCACAAACTTTATTTTATTTCTGACTTAAAGCCGCAAAATTTAAAAACCACGTCTGAGCAAACGCAACTCCGGAAGAGGCGTTTCTAAGCAAATACCGGCGCTGCGATTTCATCGGTGCCCTCAGAATTCGATTCCGGGCACCGGTTCAAAAGATAGAAAAACCCGCTCGTCCGTTCACTGAACGTACCCGAGCCAAACTTCGGAAATTGATTCCGGGCACACCGGGCCTCGGAATCAGGTGCCGTCTGAAGCTGCGCTCTTGTAAAATTCCAAAGAAAATTAAGAAAAAAATTTCCTTGAAATTTGCGGGTCTTTACAACCTCCTCCATTTCTGGGTTGCGGAATTTTAACCGGCTTTCATGCACGAAATAGAAATTCCGTCCACGCAAGATGACCTTCATGTACTGATCCTTTTAATTCCACCTCACCCCGGGATCCACCTTTGCGTGCAATCCCACTGGATTAAACAAAATTTCAAACCTTTCAGGGTTCCTCCCTTGCGTGCAATTCCTTCCGTTGCACGCAAAAGGGTCCCATTGCGCGCAATCCCTTTGTTGGGTGTGGTCTTTCCTTTGGGTGCGGCCTTTGCCACTCACGCGAAATTCACATCCCTTGCGCGCGATCCTATTATCCATGCGCAATCCATCTGCCCCAATTACGCGCCATCCCGGTGTTTTGCACACAGACCCTTTCTTTGCGCACAAACCCCAGGACCCCTCACCTCGATGCCCCCCGGGTGCCTCCCTACATATGCGCCTGATGCCCTCCTTTTGTATGCCCCGGGCATACACATCGGGCATAAACACCATGCATTTTTTCCCATGCGGCCTTCCAGGCTCGTACGAAGTAACCTCAAGGTCCCTTGGGCGGTGTTTTCCATTGCATTTCTTTTCCTCAATATTCTTTGCATAGGCATGCTAACTATTATTGCTTCTTCGCATAGACACGGTAACATGGACCCATCGATGGTTCGCTTTGTGATGCCCCTTCACCATGGCCTGACTGATGCCTTCCCTCCCCCAAGGGGCAGAGGTATCGGTCATGTATGTTCTAGGGGTGTGGAGAGAACCCAACTCATTTGAGCTGTAGGAAGTTAAACTACCAAGCACCTTGTCCTCAACACATGATGTTAAACTGCCATCTGGCCCCATGCCTCACACACAGGGTCCCCCCGTCTTGGGAATTATTTATGCCGCTCGTCTCCATAAGGATGGAATCACCCCCACATGGGATGATATCCTCCTTCTTGAAGTGGTGTTTGTCCACAGGGGAAGGGCACCCACCTTGGTGTAAGCCCCTAACCTCTCTTGAGGAAGGTAGCACCCGTGAACCTCCGTACTTCCCCACTGCCAAGGCCAGTGGAGGGTGTGAGAGGGAACGAGGCATCTCCTTTGATCGGTCCCAAATCCCTCTCCCTCTATGCTTTTTCACACTTCGAGCCTCTATCTTAGAGTAAGTCCCGGCACCATGGTCCGCTCAATGCATAAGCCCCTCTTCACTTCTCACGGATGCACCCTTTGCGACGTGATCGTCAGGTCTCTGGAACCTCTTGTTTCTCACACCGAGCATGAATCACGTGATCTTAGAGTAAGCACTGACCTTGGCCCCCACCTACAGCAAACTATGAGGACTTTGATCCGTGCTAAGGCATGGTACGTAGGAAGCCTCCATGAGGTTCAAGCCCACCACCCGGTCGTTCCGACCCCTTCACGTCGGTTCGCCAACACCTTCGGCCGCCTCAGAGCATAATCCCCAGATTCCCCTGTCCAGCACAACGTTAAACTGTATTCCCCTTCCAGCACGACTTTAAATAGTATTCCCTCGTCCAGCTGGACCTTAAACTATATTCCCCATCCAGCACAACGTTAAACTGTATGACCCATCCAACACGACGTTAAACTGTATGCCTCGTCCAGCACGACGTTAAACTATATGCCCTCGTCCATCACGACGTTAAACTGTATGCCCCCTTCCATCATGACGTTAAACGGTATGCCCCGTCCAGCACGACGTTAAATTGTATGCCCCCATCCCGCATGATGATAAACTGCACCACCTGAACTATGTGTAATTTGCTTCCATGTCACGGGGATACATAAGAAGCCTCCATGAGGTTCAAGCCCATCACCCGGTCGTTCTGACCCCTTCACGTCAGTTCACCAACCATCATGGGCTGCCTCAGAGCATAAGCCCCCATATCCATCATTGTGGGCCGCCTCAGAGCGTAATCCCCCATATCCATCATTGTGGGCTGCCTTAGAGCATAAGTCCTATATCCATCATTGTGGTCCACCTCAGAGTGTAAGCCCCCATATCCATCATTGTGGGCTTCCTTAGAGCGTAATCCCCCATTTCTAGCATTGTGGGCCGCCTCAGAGTGTAATCCCCATATCCACCACTGTGGGACACCTCAGAGCGTAGGCACTATATCCACCATTGTGGGCCACCTTAGAGAGTAAGCCCCATATCCACCATTGTGGGCAGCCTCAAAGCGTAAGCCCCATATCCCCCATTGTGGGCCGCCTCAGAGGGTAAGCCCTATATCCAGCATTGTGGGCCTCCTTAGAGCGTAAGCCCCATATCCAACATTGTGGTCTGCCTCAGAGCGTAGGACCCATATCCACCATTGTGGGCCGACTCAGAGCGTAAACCCCGTATCCACCTTGGGTCGCCTCAGATTTTAAGCCCCATTCATCGAACTTCGCAGAATTTGATTCCCTGCCACGAGGATACGTAGGAAGCCTCCACGAGGTTCAAGCCCCTTCACTCCATCACCCATCCGGATTCTTACCCGGGCCACCACATCCTGATGGCATCATGCCACCTCATTCCACTCCACAATATCCGGGTAGCCACCCATGTGCTGGCCCCAACATCGGTGTTCCCTCCAGGGGGTCCTCCATTCTGATGCACTCTCAGTGTTTAGATCAGTCTGATCCATCTCCGATAGACGTTAAACTTGCGGCATACCCTGTGTTAAACATAGGAAGATGAGGAAAACCTCTGATACATGCCTATGGAATACAATTCCCCGCGTTCGATGTGGGATTTCTCGGGCTTCCACGCCCTCAAGAAGACCTATAATAAGAGACAGAAGACAGACATGCCAATCCCCCAGCGTCAAGACATACCAACAACACCTCAGTGTGACCACTCTCCTAACCGAAGGTTGCTGCCCCGACCAGACCCCATGGAGCCTCTCGACGGAATCTGTGTAATTAACTGATGTCCATGAAGATATGGAATTGGGAACGAGATTCATGAATACGTCTTAAATCTATGAGGGAGACCCGAACTAGGTGATGAGCTACAAGGAGGAATCCACAGAAGGAAGAACCGACATCCCATCATCCTGGTTTCGATCAAGGAGCATACTTCCCTGAATAAGGAACGGACGACGCCCACCTTGGGAAAGTGGGAATGCGGGGCCACAAGCCGTGTGTGATCCCCTACGTGATAGATGCATGTGTGCACCCCAGAGAAAGCGTACGAAATAGAAAATGGTGAACCTGACGTGAATCTCTTCTCTTCAATATGGATACTGGTAGCATTTGGGGCTTCAGAAGATTAGCATGTCACCAAGTCTGGGTACCCAACACTAGGACGTGAAACCCGCCAGGGGTTGGGGTAGTTAGGACGTTGAGCACTCCATTCTGTGACGTTTTTAGCGTGGATCCCTCTTACCGACCAGGGAAGACGGAATGGCACTAAGCTATTGGTTGTCAATTTCATTTCCTATTAGTATTAATGGGTTCATCTCCCTGCTTTCATGAATCAGATCATTGCATCTAGAGCTCGATCGCCACCTGCCCAACGGCACAGGGGCAAGGCCAGTACCGACGCGGCCACCCTGCGCGGTTCCACCTCTTCTATATCTGCTCTGACCTCCACGACTGCTGGGTGCTTATGCCCCCTCTCCGCATCGAAGATCATCCAACAAAGGGTGAACAATGACCTTGTGCGTAGGTACGAGGAGGAAGGGGTCATCCCCACCAGGGACATGGCCCGTTTGGACCTTGAGGTAGCTGCACCTCACCGCCAATGCCACCCCTGAAGGCCACGGAGGGAGCCATTGCTCCCCACCCCGATGTTCAACCATTTTGGGAGTTTATCCCCAGAACGCCTTGACACCTCTCTCCCCTAGGCTGATGAGGTAGGGGATGTCCGGGTTCACCCGATCGGAGACCCTCTTCAAGGGTTCATGGAAAAGGCCCCTGCTAGGCCGCGTCGGCCCCGCTACCCGACCCCTCGAGCTGAGGAGAAGGCAATCCATGTGCCTGCACCACCGACTCCAACCAACCTGACCCACCGCTAGCATCGGGCACGAGCGGAAGAGGATGCTCGCCCCAGGGCATCAACGTCAGCAACCAATTTGGCCCGAGCTACTGCTGACTCCTATCATCAAACCCCCACACACGTTGAGCAGGGAAGTTATATGCCCGATCCGGATCGAGGCCCCAACCGCCCCACGGGCAGGTTTGGTCGACTCTCCCGATCGCCGACATAGGAAATGGCCACTGTGAACCAATTCACGTTAGTTCCATCTAGCATTAAGGCCTACTCCGTGCCACCATTTTGGAAGCTATAGGCCCTCCC
Source organism: Viscum album (assembly GCA_963277665.1). Classification (NCBI taxonomy): domain Eukaryota; kingdom Viridiplantae; phylum Streptophyta; class Magnoliopsida; order Santalales; family Viscaceae; genus Viscum; species Viscum album. Next base: position 1,912,248,599 of record OY728133.1, read on the forward strand.
TCCTTCCAACCTCAGCCCGAAGGCTTTCCTGGCACCACCCTCGGCCCAAGTAAAGGTCTTCCCCATGACAGGAACACTCCGGGTGGGGCTTTCTCCAGTGCTCACTACACGGGGTACGAGGTCACATCCCCTACCACAGACCGTGAGTATGGAGCTGTTGTATATCCAGTCACTCACCCACATGGAGGTCCTCTTCATGTCCATTTTGACATTTTACCTGGTGCTCCCCGCACCCCAGCCTTCATTTCTCTCCACCTCAGCACTAGTGCGGCTAGAGGACTCCGTAACGGAAATCATCCTTGCCACGATGAGCCACCCAAGGGAAGGAAAGTGGGATGTCGTCGCCGTAAGAGAAATTACAGGGAAGGACGCATGAAAATAAGACCAGTCCATTTATCAGACTCTAAGGTGGAATAAGACTCGGCGATGGAGCCCTCTCCTCAGTCCTTTGAGTCAAGGGCTGGGATAGGGATGCGGTGAATCATCCTTGTACTCCACGAATGCGAGATCCATATGATCCCCGCCTCCCTCCGAAGGTAAATCCAGGAGGAAGAGGACTTGGCGTACACCCAGGGATTGAACTTTCAGTCACCATCGGCCTCTCTGGGAGCACCTTCCACCTCGGCCAGAGATGATGGAGATCTTTTTTAGGGGTCGATGGCGGAAGAGCCGCGACATAGCACACCCCCGGCAAGCACCAAAACTGTGACAGGAGGCCCATTCGCCGGCCCATCCTATCGTGACGTGGAGGCCATGACACTGCAACCCTTGGAGGGAGACTTAGGATTTCATGACCAATCGGCATGCTCGTCGTATTCTCCGCCGGCCAGCCCACTGGCCTGCCACAACACCACTGCAGGTTCCCCAGCCACTCCCAGTTGATGAGTGGGGCCATCAAGGGCCAGACCCTAAACCTGAGTCATGGAGCTTCTAGACCATCCTCGCTGCTGTCCACTTCCCCGTGTAGTTTTGGCCGGTCGCAAGGTTGGATTTTGATACACCAGAATCGCTCACCCCGGGAGAGTTTGAATGTTTCCTCCAAACCCTCCGGGCGACTCACTCCCATCTTCACCGCCAGCAAGTGCCTTATCCAGGGAGCCAAGCACACCTCAAGGATATCGACGAGCGATGTCGTCGAGTCGAACTAGCCATGCTCCCCGTGATCCGGCACCCTAAATCACTTGGCCACCATAGGGCCCTCCAACAACAATGCATTCAGAGTTTTCAAGTACTCCATAGAGTTATCGAGGAGGCCACCCCCCCCCCCCCCATGCGCACGTCCGTGGATGGGTGCAGTATTCTGCCCTTCTCTTTAGTGTGATTCGCCGGCAGCCTGACACACTAGGCAGCTCTGAGGATATGCCCCCGAGGGCAGCAGCGGTCAACATGGACGATCTGTCAGGAGAGGGGAGCTGTCTGGAATAGCTTGATGGGGACTCACCCCTTGGGGACGACCTGTTACTGGACCCATCAGGGAGGATTACCCATCAACAAAGTAACTTCCTAGGTCTCCCCACACCCATTGAGGCGTTAAAACTGAGCTGTAATATCGGCAAGGGTAAAGAGCACATTGGGGCTGTCATGCTCTCTAACCCATCTGCCTTAGTGCAGAAGGCATAGGAAGATTCTGAGAAAGCCATGTTACGCCAGTAGCTTGCTGAGCAGAAGAGGTTGGTCTATGAGCATCTAGCTGAACGCATTACGGAGTGGAAAACCGATTACGGGGATCCTAGGCCAGGACAAAAGGGGCAGGAACAACTACCCCTCAGCGAGATTCTCCCAGGAAACCTCGATCATTCCGTGTTCGCGGACAGAGGAGAGGCTGGAGCTCACGGAAAGAAGGCGTGGTAGGTTTCTCCAAACCCTCATGAGCGGTGTGATCACCCAAGAGACCCTGCTCATGTTCCTCCCGCCACACCAAGGGTCGCTCCACCAACTGATCCATGAGCTGCTAAGCTTGTCTTCTAAATTGAAGAGCCCGAAAATTCACTTGTGGTTAGGGATCCCCGTCAGGATAGGAACACGCATATAGACAATCTGATGACATCACTCATCGCCCACTTAGAGTCCTTGGAAACTCAGCAGGTGGTGATCCCACCAAATGGAAAGTCGTACCCAGCATGGGTGGATGATATGCCAGCACCTCTGGGATTTGGGAATCCCCCCCCCCCTTTAACAGGATGGGAGACCCGCCGCAGCACCTGGCCCACTTCAACTCAATGTGTGGGCCTATGTTAGGGACTCCAGTGCAGCAGGAGGCCGCCAAGCTCTGTTGCTTTGTTCTGACACTGGAAGGGCCAGCGTTCATCTAGTGCAACCAGCTCCCTCTTGGATCCATGACTAGATGGGAGCACCTTCGCAAGAAATTCCTCTACCAGTTCAGTTCCACAACTTGGAAGACGAACATCGCAAACCTCTTCAGGTGCAAGCAAAGGCCTGATGAGCGAATCACAGACTTCATCGCCCGGCGGAAGGGGCTCACATACTCCTTTGACATGCCACTAACTCAAAATCAGTTACTAGAAATGTGCATAGAGAACGTCAAGGCAGAGCTAGTTCCTTCTCTGATCACTCAGAATTACCCCGAAGGGTTCCAGGACTTCTCAGACAAGGTTCAGCATCTCTAAGAATCCATGCAACAGGCCAGTCGGGCACGCCAGATGCCTCTTGTAATCCCATCAAGGAGAGCTGCCAAAGCCGAGCCCGCTGCTATGGCCCAGATAGAGGCCCCCAGGAAGCTAGAATTACTACCATAATGGCTAGCTCCACAGCCCCATAGGGGTCCTCCCCCACAGGTACAGCTTCCAGCCTAGGAGCGACTGCCTCAAAATCAACAAGTGCCTCCGCGTAACGTGCCACCACCGCCTAGGTGAGATAATCAGGTTCCGCCTCCTCGGAATGCTCCTCTGGCCCTCCGTTAGGGTTAGCCTCCTAGATCCCCCTTTCTGGACAAAAGGAATCTAACCTACTCGTTTGACGAGACTCAAGTCTCTGGTTACTTCCGCAGTGCCTTGGAGCAGAGGATCGTGCGACATCCTGACTGCCGAAAGCCAGAAGAGTCACATCTCACTGATCACCCAAACTACTGCCATTATCAACGGACCCTGAGGCACACCATCAAGCAATGATACATGTTCAAGGACTAACTCGAAGACCATATTTACAACTATATAGTCAGTTTGGGAACAGCCCCGGCACAAGTAGGATGTTTCTTTGTGAGATCGGATGGCAGTAGTGGCAATGAAGGAGAATGGCAGCATGTTTTTGACCATGGGTCCTAGAAGTACAAAGAATGGATGGCCCACAATATGGTCACCTGCACCCATGGCATCATCTATGCAAGCATGAATTAGCCAGAGCCCTCAGACGCTATAGTTACTACTTCAACATCGTCATCTCAGCCAGCCTCTTCCCAGAAGAGAAAGCATCGGCGACGCAAAAAGAAAGAACGTGCTCCGCCAATGTCGTCGTCGTCCCGCACACTCGGCGACTTCATGCCCCCACAGATGAGCATCCATCCTAGAATCCACCCAGTGGTGGATGACTCCTCAAGTGAAAGTTAGGGGTACGCTTCGCTTAACAGCATAGAGTTGGTAAATCCCTATTTGACACCCGATAGTGAGGAATTCCAGGTAGACCTTCCTAATGTCCCCAGTCGTCGCCAGCGTCGTCAGAGCTGTGGTTACATGAATCGAAGGGGCACGACAGTTAGCACCTCTAGCCATAGCGTGAACACCATTGAGACCAGACATTAGGCCTAGTGTAGAGCTCAGCACACGCAACCCCTTCATCCAGTGTCGACAGGTTCGCTTCCCCACCGTTTGTGTTGCTGGATCAGGCAGAACCACATCAGTCATGCCGCAACTAGCTTCGCCCTGCTACCGGCTGACCCCAGCCTTCCAGTCCTCATCTGACAGCCACTCTTCGGGCTTTGACTAGTGAACAACGAGATATTCCTAGTACCAGTTAGTCACCGGTTCAAACACCAGGGCCCACCGTGCCTCCGATTGCAGAGCGGCCTCCTGTAAGAAGAGGCTTGCATTTGGCATGGAAGTATGTTGATCTGAAGCACCTTTCTAGAATTCCATCAAGGCTTTCTATCCATGAGGCACTTATCCTATCATCTGAAATGTTTGAGGCGCTTTCCGAGTCCCTAAAGAGCCCCCTCCAGTTCGAGACGGAGGTAGAAGCTGCGGAAGCCTTCCACGCTGAGGCAATTGAGAACGCCGAATGCTAGGAAGTTATCTCATTCTTCGGTGAAGACCAAGACCCTCCTATATAGGGGCAAATTCTCCCACTTTACATCACTGGTCAGTTCAATGGCGTGGAAGTCTATCGCTGTCTTGTCGACATGGGTTCTAGGATTAACATAATCCCAACTCGGACACTGCGGAAGCTGGGCTTGTCTTAGGATGATTTAACTCTCTCTCACCTTAGAATCCAGGGATACGACAGAACCGAGCAAACCCCGATCGACAAGATCCGTTTGAAGACCCAGTTCGGTGGCCTAGTTTCCAGCACCGAATTCATGTTTGTCTCCCAGGACACCGCAAACAACGCATTGATGGGAAGGTCTTGGATCCACTTGCATGATGCGGTCCCTTCGTCGTATCACCAATGCCTCAAATACTCCATCAATGGTGGAGTAGGCATTCTACAAGAAGATGTGTCTCCTTTTTCCTCTTGTGAAGGCTGTTACCTGGACGCCGATTATTACAAGAGCAAGGATAAGCAGATTCTTGCAGGTGAGTTTGAGCCCGCCACTGTCACAAGTGATTCCTGGGCAGGTCTGGATGACAATTTTGTCTTCCCAATACATCAGTTGGAGGCCACGACCCCCGATATGGGGCAATTCTTTGTCGTTTCGGGTACAAGAGGAAGCCATATTCCAAGGTCTAAGCGACAGCGGAAAATAAACTCATACTCCTACACCAACCAGGCTCTGGTGATCCCGGAACCTCCTACCCCTATATGGTATCGGGATGTCAGGCTCATGGAAACAGCAGTATGTCATACATGTCTAATCCGCTGGGTTGGAATTAACGGGCTCAAGCCGACGAGCCACTACTACTTTGATGTCATCAAGCGTGGCCCCTTGGGATGACGGCAAGATGAGATTGTATCGGCTTCCTTCATCGATATGGTCTCAGTGGGGAATGAATCTCCTCCTATGATGGCCACTACCGCTCAGGCCGGTACCAGTCTCCCATCGGAGCCTGGTTGCTCAGAAGCAACTCCCCCTCTAGAAGATCCCTCCACAAGTGGATAAGGGGATATAGAGGATTCTCCCCCCGCCTTTGAGGAAGGCGTCTCCACCACGGTCTACGAGTTGGTACATGTGAACCTCGGTAGCAAGGCAGACCCGAGACCCACATTGGTCAGTGCCGCCATGCCCCCCGAGGAGCAGCAACGGTATGTGAAATTCCTAAAACATCACCGTGATGTGTTCACTTGGAGTTACGATGAGATGACAGGATTAGATCCTCATGTAGTTGTCCACCACCTTGGTCTCCCGGCAAACCATCATGGGTTCAAGCAGCCTCCCAGAAAGATACACCCTTCTCATGGTGCCATGGTCGAGGAAAAATTTGACAAGATTATTAAAGACAAATTCATCAAGTTGGTCTAGTATCCCAAGTGGCTAGCCAAAATTGTGCCAGTCAGGAAGAAGAACGGAAAAATTAGGGTTTGTATCGACTTCCGCGATCTCAATTGCCACTGTCTGAAGGATGATTTTCCCCTTCTAGTGACAGAGTTTTTGATTGATTCCACTGCCGGGTACCAAGCCCTCTCGTTCATGGATGGGTATTCTGGGTACAACCAGATCAGGATGGCCCCTGAAGAAGAGGAGTCCATTTCCTTCAAGGAACCCCAAAGAACTTTCTATTATCAGGTTATGCCCTTCAGCTTGAAGAATGCAGGTGTCACCTATCAGCAGGCCATGCATCGCATATTCAATCCGATTCTGGGGACACTGGTGGAATGCTATGGGGATGATCTTGTGGTCAAATCTCGCAAGTGCCAGGACCATCTCAAGGACCTCAAGAAGGTGTTCGGCTTCCTCTGTTCCCACCACCTGAATATGAACCCGTTGAAGTATGCTTTTTTCGATTACCTCCAACAAGTTCCTTGGCTTTGTCGTCAGGTACCGAGGCATTGAGGTAGACCAAAAGAAGATCAAGGTCATCATTCAGATGCCTCCCCCAAGCAATATTTGGGAACTTAGAGGTCTCCAACACCACTAAGACTACATATGCCAATTCATTGTGAATATGGCAAGAAAATTTATGCACTTTTCCCATCTCATGAAGAAAGGCACCACCTATGAATGTGATGAAGAGTGTCAGACCGCCTTTTAGGAAATCAAGAAATATTTTCTCCAACCTTGGGTCTTGATGCTACTCATCTCTGGGAAGCTGCTGGTCCTTTACGTGACTACCCTGGAATTGTCCCTTAGCGCACTTCTCGCCCAGAAGAACAACGAGGGAAGAGAGAACAACCTCTACTACCTCATCCGCATGCTCCTCGAGATGGAAATCAGATATTCTCCCATCAAGAAGAGCTATTTGGCACTCGTATTTTCCATACATAAAATTTGGCACTACTTGCATCACCACAATGTACAACCGGTCTCTCGGGTAGACCCGTTGAAGTACATCCTAAACCGGCCTATGTTGGCTGGCCGACTGGAACGGTGGGCGGTGATCCTCCACCAGTTCAACATCAGGTTTGTGCCTCAGAAGGCTATCAAAGGAAAGGACTTGTCAGACTTTCTAGCTTCCCACCCAACCTCCACGGATCATACGTAGGTCCTAAGTTTTCCTGATTAGGCAATCCTCTCAGTCGATCATGTTGTCCCATGTTGGAAAATGTACTTTGACGGTGCCTCCCTGAGCCCCACCAGTAGGATACTCAACGATCATAGGCTCAACAAAGTGGGCCTAGGTATCGTCTTTATCACCCCGGAGCAAGCCATTCTGTTGTACTCATTCATGTTGTTAGAGGGGTGCACCAACAACGAGGCAGAGTATCATGCCCTCATTATTGGCCTCGAGCTAGCCCTTGAGATCGAATTTCCCCATCTGCATGTGGTAGGGGATTCCGAGCTGGTCATCAAGCAGTTCAATGGAGGCTATGTTGTCAGAAATCCAGAACTCGTGCCGTTGTTGGAGTGCACCCTCCATCTAATGGCCCAGTTCCCTTATCGGTCAGAAGTCATTCACATCCCTTGGTTACAGAATGGTCGAGCATATGCTTTGGCCAGTTTGGCTGCATCACTCACAGAGCCCAAACAGGATGACCTGATCATCCATGTGGCGCACCGGAGAGTCATTTCTCCCATTACCCCGGAGAATGATCACATCCCATGGGTAAACTATCTCACCACCGGAGCCCCTACGTCAAGAGCCCCGGGTACTTCAGATGCGGTGATCGAGACAATTCTTGATTGGAGGAAACCCTTGGTTGAATACCTTTATCACAGTAATCTTCCATCCGACTGGGCCGAGCACGAGCGAATCCAATGTCGCGCGCTACATTTTACCCTCCAGAGCGGTCCCAGTGTTGAGCAGATCCTTTTTAAACGTGGATTTCATGGTGTTCTCATCCATTTCCTTCAAGGAGTCAAGATTCCAAAGGTCATGCAAGAGGTTTATTCTGGTTCCTGTGGCACCCATCAGGCTGGGTCAAAGTTTTCTCAGTAGATTCGGATACTGGGATACTTCTGGCCCTCCATGATCCATTACTGCATCGAGTTCACCAAGAGTTTCCATGCATTCCATGTTCATGCTAACTTCTTGCATCAGCCACTGGAGCCTCTCCACACTACCAAGTATTCCTGGCCCTTTGCAGTCTGGGGGTTGGATGTCGTTGGACCTTACCCACCAGCAACAGCCCGCCAAATCCAGTTCATTCTGACCACTACATAATTATTTTCCAAGTCGGCAGAGGCAATTATACTCAAGGAAGTCAAAGCATGTTCTATCACCGACTTCATGGGTTCCAATATCATCTATCGGTTTGGAGTACCTCACGCTATCCTCGTTGATAACGACACCAACTTTTGAGCTTCCGAGCTAAATAAATTTTATTCCAAGTACAACATTCGCTCTAATCATACCTCCCACTATCATGCATAGGCAAGTGGACAGATCGAGGTGTTTAACAAAACCCTCTCTAACATTCTGCAAAAGATGGTTGGTCAGAACAAGAAGAGTTGTCCAGATAGACTCTCCAACGCCCTCCGGGCTTATCGGACGATGACTCATAATTCCACCTAGGTGACTCTGTATTCCCTAGTGTATGGAACTGAGGTTGTCCGACGCATCGAGATTCAGTTTCCCTCATCACGCACAGCGGTCTATGAACAGAAAGTTCCAAATAGAGTTTTTGAAATCCGTCTTACTGAATTGGAAGCGCTGGGCGAGAATAGGCTTCGCGCTTTGCACAACCTGGAAAGGCATCAGAGTAGGATGTCTCGAGCTTTCAACAAGAAGGTTCACCTCTACTTCTTCTTACAAGGTGACCTCGTACTGGCCCTCAGGGAACCAATGATCCCTGGCAGGAAACCACCCAAGTTGGAGCCCAAATGGGAGGGACCTTTCATTGTTCATAAGGTCTATCCCAATGGTGTGTACCCCCTCGTGACCATGGATGGTGAGCGTCTTACTCCTCCCACCAATTCCAAGTTCCTCAAGAAATACTTTTCCTGAGAAGATGTTCCATCGTGACCTTAAACTGCATTTGGCCCTACATTTGGGCCCCTACGGTCCCCCATGACCTTAAACAAGCCCATGATCCCACATGACCCTAAACTGCATCAGGTCCAGCACGACCTTAAACTGCATTTGGTCCAGTATCTGGGCCCCCTGTCTTGGTTCGAGTTCTATGACCTTAAACTAAGATCATTTCCTGGTCCTGCATGACCCCAAACTGCATCAGGTCATGCATGACCTTAAACTGCATTTGGTTCAATACCTGGGACCCTCCAATCCTGCATGACCTTAAACTGCATGTTCATCCCGCATGACATTAAACTGAAATCTTGCATGGCCTTCCTGACCGAGGACTAGCCTTAGGCCCCTTGACCTTTCTGGGCCTTAGCCCAAGTTCTTACCCTTAGAGTATGGTGTGGCGGGGGATTATGTCCTAATTCACGCCGAGTTAGTCGTCGCAATGTATACCACCCTTATTTGAGGCGTCCTCCTCCTCTTCTCGTCCCCACTGCAAGATATTAAACTGCAAACCGGTCAGACCTTTCTGACTGAGGCCCAGCCTCGGGCCCCCGGCCCAAGCTCTCTCCTGTGGGATTATATGGTGTGGTACAAGATTATGTCCTCATACACATTGGGTTACTCATTGTGCCATACACATTCTTGGATGAAATGCCTCTCATTGTCCTACATGACATTAAAATGTTCTTCAAGAACTAAGTGTGGCATGATTCCGTTCTCTATTGGATACACAGAACCGCTTGAACACCTAGATTTCAGGTCCAGTCCCATCTCTTAGGAGATCCCATGATCTCCCGGTCACCCCGGCCTCTTGGCATGTCCCTCTCCATGAGGGGGATATATAGGTGTGGTACAGGGTTTTTGGCGCAATACCCCCTTCTCCCAGAAATCCACCATCTTATGGATGCTCTCAAACTGAGCCCTTCGACCCTTTTCAGTGGTCTTTTAATGTTTTTAGAGTACTCTGGTCTAGGACCTGGAGTGTCAGATTCAACATTGGCAAGTTTCGTCCACTTTTCAAGCTTCGTGCTCCCCTTCATTCGGGCCCCAATTATCTTTCACGCCTGGAGGGACCCCCAAAATCAGCCTGGATACAACGCCTAAGGGCTCTCCTACCATCGCGGGCCAACGACCCCTTGGGTTTTAGACAACAAATTGATACAAATCCCACGTTTCGAAAATGGTCAGCAGTTGATGCTCATTTGTTTTTCCCCATTTCAGGATAACATGACAGGATGCTGTGTTTTGAACATGGTCAATAGCAATCCTCCGTCGCCATGCCGAGTCTTTTAGGCCCTGAGTGTTGGTTTCATGATTTACATTATGTTCCACCCCATCATGTCAAGGTGGAATCTCGGTACTCCTTGCACTAACCCTCAGTTCACTTCCACACGTTATGTAGATAAAGCTGCGCTACGGCGTATCCTGGGGCTTCCGCGATCTGAGCACTATGATTATAAGCTTTTGTTTTCTCTAAGAACCATGCACAACATGACCCTCATCCCCATAGGAAATGAGGGGTCGCCCTGACATTGCGTTTCAGGTCTAGATCAGATAGAGGCTAGTGTCTCTTGGCCCTTGATCTTTATCCCCTTGTCGGCCCTTTGGCATGAGGATCCTATTCCGGAATCGCGCATGGTGATGGTATGTGATTATTTCCTCATCCACATCGGGTATGCTTTATCACATCATGTGCATTTCCTTGGGTCCAATCTATATGACCTTAAACTGTGCTGGTTGCTCCTACCACATGACCAAAAACTATGATGACATCATCCCGGCCGCACGACGAAAAATGGAACTGCATTGTGATGACCTCTCCAAAATGGGAATCACATTGGGTATTGGTCATTAACCATGCCATTTGTCAACACCTTCATACAACTTGATTATTGTGGTGATGCCAAGAATTTCTACCCTAGGCCGGTCGCTCCACAAAAGAAAAAACATCCACCTTCAAGGACAAACAAGATACATCAAATGCCGCTTCTTTTGGTGTGAGGGCTAGACCCACACGCCCCTTTCATCCTTGGAAAAGGAACCTTCCCATGTCGTTCCACCTTCCAAAACTACGTATGGCTTGATTCCCATATTTATGGGATACGTAGGAATGCCCAGACCTCTTGTCTTTGGGTCCAGCTTGAGGTCTACTAATTCATCGTGTATGTCCCGCCTTTGGGACCTTGACTACGGGACCACGTGGCGTGGTGTGGGATTGCGTCCTCATTCACGTCGGGTTTGCAATATCCACCCTGCGTGCACCCTGTTATAAGAATTATCCCTCCTGTTTCCTATCCTGCACGACATTAAAAGGCACCCCCAAGAACTATGTATGGCTTGATTCCCATCCTTATGGGATACGTATGAGCGCCCAGGAACTCCCCCACAGTCCCAGCCTACCGTTCATGTTCGGTCCCTTGACCAGAACACTTTTTTGAGGAACACATGGTAAGCAGGAACTCGTCCTCATTCACATCGGGTTTCGTAATCACCTTACCATGTGTCTCCCGCCCTCCTTACCAATCCTTGGTCTAAGCTCTAAGACATTAAACTGAGAACATTTCTAGAACTATGTGAGGCTTGATTCTCATACTTATGAAATATGTAGAAATGCTCAGACATTTTTTCATGGGTCAAGCCCCAGGGATAACCAAATCCTATCCCTCCTCACTTTCGGCCCCTTGGCCGGACTTCTCGGGGGAGTTGTGTAATTACTGCATTAGCCCTGAATAAGTTTGGGATGCCCCATGGTGAGGTTGGGAAGCGACAGTTCCCTCACCAGAGAGGTCCTGTCTAAAAGTAGGGATGATTCGTGGCTAGATTAATATGTCTACCTAATGTGCCTTCACCATGGTGGCATAACATTGGGAGTGTTGGATTCTGTTTGAACAAACCACCACTCCTCTTTCCATGCTTTGCCTGCCCCTTTATTTGGATCTCCATCCTCTGTCATGTTTGATGGGACCCCCTAATAGTATGGATGCTCGACCTATGGTCCTCCTACTATCCTAGGCCAGCGTTCTGGAAGACTAGTCATGTTTGATTGGACCCCCTAACAGTATGGATGCTCGACCTATGGTCTGCTTACTGCCCTGGGCCAATGTTACGGAAGACTGGTCATGTTTGATGGGACCCCCTAACAGTATGGATGCTCGAACTATGGTCCGCCTGCTGTCCTGGTCCAACGTTCTAGAAGACTAGTCATGTTTGATAGGACCCCCTAACAGTATAGATGCTCGACCTATGTTTTGCCTGCTGTCCTAGGACAATGTTCTGGAAGACTGATCGACGATATTTGAGTTAGGCCCCATGTTACGAACATGGTCAGCGGTCATCCATCATTTGTTTTCCCCATTTTAGGCCAATGCGGTATGTATGTTGTGTTTCCGCCATGGTTAAAAACTATCCTCCATCGTTACGCCCCTCCCATAGTGTCCCGAATTTGGGTAACGTGATTCACATTTTTCATATCCCTGTGTTCAGATTGATTTCAATGCCCCCAGAATTTCCCCACTCGTGTGTTAGAGCACATTGAGGAGATGATACATCGATCGGTTTGAGGTCCCCTCCATTCGGTTGGACCTCCCTCTTCTCCTCCGAAATCTGGCCTTGATTTTGGATCCATGAAGCTTCGTTGACGCCCCACGGTAAGAAGAAATGATAATACGAGCATCCTTTATTTCTCACATTTGGTACGACCCACGTGAGTTTAGGGATGAATTGTTATTTATTTCGGGATTATGGTTGAGCGTATTAAACCAAAGGTATAGATAAATTGATTTGTCCATACATTGAGAGAAAAAAGTTCATGAGATGGCCAAAACAGGGCCCTTAAAGATCAGCATTTTGGATTGATCTTTCCAACGCTGCTACCCTTTGGCTGGTGGCCTTCAGAACTGCTTCTCACTCCCTGAAGACTCTCTCTTCATTAGCAGCCATAGAGTGTAGTTCTCCAATCCTAGCTTGTGCCTACACCCGTTCAGTTTGAATCACGGTCATCGGGTGACTCGCCTCCATCAGTTGTTCTTGGGTGTTAGCCAGCTGAGCCGTCAGTTTCTCCATGATCTCAGAGCATGTTGTGAAGAAGGCCTCCTTCTTTCTCGCCTGCTCTTTGAGGCGTCAGAATTCCTACTCCGCCGTTAGGAACACTCGGGTTCTCACTGATTCTTCCCAACCCTCGGCAACGTCGGTGCGCTGGCTGCTCTCACGTATCTTCTCGGCCATGTAATCACAGACTGTTAGATGAAGGTGTTCAGCGTCAGCACCTCTGGTGCATAGGAAACGTATCCAGGTCTAGAGCCATCCCATCTTCCTCATCTAATACATCTGAGGCTACCTGAGAAAACACTGGATGCACTTCCACCCTTTGTGTCGTGTCATCCGGCTCTCCTCGGCCACTTCCAAATCTGAATCATCTATTTCTCCAGGATCAGCGGGCCAGTATATAGGGAATAAATCCAACAGGTCAGTAGCATGATCTTCCTCAGGGATCCCTTCATGAGGAATAGGATCCTCGACATCTGGGCGGCCTTCCTCTCTTGCTCCGTCAGCAGCGGTTCTTTCTTCAGCTTCCGACCTCGCCCCAATGACAGCACCACTGGTGTCCGCCACCCCCTGCTCACCAATTCTCGGGGCCGACTCAGTTTGGGAGTTATGTTCGAGAGGATACGGTACATCCGCCTCTAATTCACTTATGGACGGCCCAGGCTCAGCAGCCCGACGAGCCTCCAATGCTGAGATCACTGCACAGGGCGCATCTTGATTAGTAGAGTTCTTCAACAGTAAGCACCAGTAGAAAAGAAAGTGACTTACAGGAACCCAGAGCGTCAGTCTCCAGTGTTTCAACCGCTATAGGAGCTGTCGTGGCAGGAGACTCCTCATCTCCAGTCAGGTCTATAATGGGCGTTATAGCCCCACCCTATCCCACTGGCGCCTCTTCTCCTATCCCTATTGGGGACGCCTGATCAGTGCCTATATGCTCCTGAGTGAGATGGAAAAATGGATTAGAAATTTCAGGAGATAATGGATAAAGAAGGGGGATAAATAAGGATAGAGACAAACCTCGAGTATCTCGGTTATATCTATTCCAGAGCCGATGATCTCTCCACTCTCCTGCAGGCTCCCTTGGCGGGACACTCCTTGAGATCCCTCTTCTTCTACTATTTCCTCCTCTCCCTACGACTCGTTATCACTGTCGCCTTCTCCCGGCGACATCACTTCTGGATCATGCTCTTGGTTGAGTATCACTTTCACCAGGAAAGGTGGCTCCACACGCCGACCCAGTTGGCATGAATATGTGTCCATGGCCATTAGATATGGGTGCCGCCGATGGAAGTTTACTCTGTCAGTAACCCGAATGAGCCCGAATTTCGGTAGCTGGATCCCATCCTGTATTATCTTTTTCCAGAGGGATTCTATGCTCATAAACTATCGAAGGGTTAACCAGGATGAACATAGCACTGGGAATATTGCATCCTGGGAGGGTTGAAGAAGATACCTTATCTTCTTCCCAAGAAGTTCATTTGTCCCACAACGCGATGTCCCCACTACTGAGGTCCCAGACTACGCAGTCCCCGATGCCTGGCATGCCCCTGGTCCCCCCTTCTAGTGGCACCTTGCCTTCTCTCTCATCACCTGGGTTCCACACTGGTGGTCTCGAGTTGCCGAACTTGCTTGCGCAAAATCCCCTCAGGGTACGCTATAACATAGTGTTCGACAGTCTCGGTTGATAGGCCAGAATCGTCCCCAGTGGGAGGAAGGTTGATGAAATCACAAGATCCATAATTTGTTAACATTAACCACATCTGGAGAAGGATGCTGAGATTCCTCTCCTCCCAAACATTCGTGAATACCCTCTTCAGCATTCGCAGGAGGCACCTGGACAGCCTGGTGAATCGGGATGGCACGTAAGGCTCACAGATGATCTTCCTATCAATCCGAGCCACAAACACCCCACCTCGGATTCTCTAGAAGTATTCCTACTACTCCAGTGAGCCTTTCCCATTGTCTACCATTTGGCCGACTGGGGTGGGGAATGGGCTGATGTTTAAGATGAAGTGGTTACCAATTCTGATCCTCACTCCCTCCTCATTGAGAGTCATCGACGTGACCCCATAAATGTTCAGTAGAGATGATCGCAGGATGTTGCCCGAAGGGCGAATGGAATTTGGGAAAGTGTACCTACCAAGATGAGCCACCACCCATCCATGGAAGATCTGGAAAGGGCCACACACCCTCTGAGGTGACCCCCCTCTTGAAATGTGTCCCAGAATGGCGTGCAGCCTTGCCAGCCCAGGGACCCCCAGATTAAACCTTTTGCGAGCGGCCATGGTGCCTGCCATCATCAGGGTTGCTGGACAGATTTCCATCCTTGAATCCCACACCGACAAGAGCCACCCGCTTAGGAAAGTGGGGAGGAACCCGGCATAGCGGACATTCGGGTTTCAGGCCTCAATAACGCGGTAGCCCCACAATTGGTATTGCCCCATCTCCAGGATCCTCCAGTACGATCCATTCTTGCTCCTCTGAGCCGTGGTTGGGCACCGTTTTCCCCGTCCCGACATCTTGACCACTGAGTCCTTCTCCAGGAATAGGCTGAACCAGTCCTTGTAGACGATGTCCTTCAAGATGTCCATGACCTAAAGCCTCTCTTTGGCCAGCTCCAGCAGGTTCCATGTCAGCATGGGGGTCCATGATCTGTCCTCCCAGGTGTTCATTGGGGGAAGGAGCTCGTCATATTGATTTCCATCCAGTGGGATACCTCTGATGTCGTGGACATCCCAGAGACTAATATCGACTTCCCCATGGTGAAGATGGAATGTATTGGTGTCAGGGGACCACCAGGTGAACAACTCCAGCCTGTGTTCAGGTTGATGGTAGAATTGGAACTGCGACGTCCACACCGCCTCGAACAAACCAATATGTGGCAGCTAGACCCCGAATTGGTTGCATGTAAGGCGAACCCAGTATGCACATACCCACTCACTGGTGAAGTTGCCTCCGGACCATAGATCTCAATCTTGCAGCCAGCCCTTAGTGTCGTCCACGATGCTCTGACAGAAAGTTCTTGCATAGAGGGTTGGTGAACTGTCCGTAATAGGATCACCTCCATCAATGGTCCTAGTCCTCAGGTTCAAGACATATACATCCATGTGCCTGGTCTCTCTGGCAGGATGACCATTGTTTGTGATATTGTATCGGAGAAGGTCATCCTCCCGGGTCACCCATGACCGCGGTGTATCAACCTCAAATCCCGGCAGTGGAACCTCCTCCAAAAGTCCGAAGTTCCATAGCGGTAGGTTGTTGGACAGAGGATACTTCTTCTAGGTGGGGGTTAGCAGGCTGAACAAGGTATGGTTATTGGAAGCTACCACCCTGGCACCATAAACCTCCTCATTCACCGCTATTTCAGCTCTACAAGCAGCAACTTCCCCCACATTGACTTGGTTTGCAGCCATCTTATTCCGGCCAAGTTCATTGAGAGCATTGCGTGGAATTTGGAGGAGTTGCATGGAATCTGGATGTACGACCTGAAATTAGAGAGTTAGGTGCAAAATCGGAGCAGTCGGCGTGGAATATCCTGGGATGACGCGTAAATATGGCCGAAACTTGGAGAAATTGCACGCTTCCAAAGCGTGTTTTATGCACAGGGGTAGAGGCAATTTCGTGCACGATATCTCAGAGCTTATTGCGCAAGAAGGTCATGTACGGTTCATGGGACCCATGGCCCTTTTTATAGGTGAAGCCTGGGTTCCGTACCGTGCGGAAAGAGGATTCCGCACTGAAATGGAGTTTTACATGTTGTGACATGTTTTGCACGCAAGGGGCGCATGACACACCCCACTTCGGCGTTTCAGCATTTCCCTCAGAATCCGATCGTTGCAACCTCTCGCTGATCCAATTAAAAGGGGGTCATTTATAGATGCCTAAAAGTTCGTCATTACTAAAGGAAATTTTGAATTGACAAATCGATGTCATATTCAGACCCGGAGGCCTAGTCCGGAGGGCCCGGAAGTGTTGCGTGAACTAAAGGAGAATGCGTGTAAAAAAATGGGTGCCAAGGGAAAGGGTTTCGAGATTCGAAAAGGGTCCCCGGAGCCTACGTGAAATAATTGTGCACCCGCACCCGCTTGGATAACATTCTGCACCGCCGTCTACGGCGCACAAAATTTCACATGCCGCCTGGATTTCATGACGCCAGAAGCCTATAAATAGAAGGAGACTACTTCCATTTCTGTGTTGCAGAATTTGAACCGGCTCTCATGCACGAAATAGGACTTCCGCACGCGCAAGACGATTTTTAGGTATAGATCCTTTTCACACCACCTCGCCCTGGGATCCGCCTTTGCGCGCAATCCCACTGGCTTAAACAAAATTCCAAACCATTCAGGGTTCCTCCCTTGCGCGCAATTCCTTCTGTTGAATGCAAAAGGGTCCAATTGTGCGCAATCACTTCATTGGGTGTGGCCTTGCCTTTTGGTGCGGCCTTTGCCACTCGCGCACAATTCACATACATTGCACGCGATCCTCCTAGCCATATGCAATCCCTCTGCTACAATTACACGCCATCCTGGTATTTTGTACGCATACCCTTTCTTTGTGCGCAAACCCCGGGACCCCTCACCTCGATGCCCCCTGGGTGCCTCCCTGCGTATGTGCCCGATGTCCTCCTTTTTTATGCCCCGAGCATACACATCGGGAATACATATCATGTGTTGTTTTCCCGTTTGGATTTCTAGGCTCGTACAAAGTAACCTCAAGGTCCCTTGGGCGGTGTTTCCCATTATGTTTCTTTGCCTCATGCTTCTTCGCATAGGCACGCTAACGGCTATTGCTTCTTCGCGTAGCCACGCTAACATGGACCCCTCTATGGTTTGCTCGGCAACCCCCCTTCACCATGGCCTTACCAATGTCTTACCTCCCCCAATGGGAAGAGGGTACCGGTCATGTAAGTCCTAGGGGTGTGGAGCAAACCCACCTCATCTGAGCAGCAGGACATTAAACTGCGAAGCACCTCGTCCTCAACACATGACATTAAACTGTGATTTGGCCCCGTGCCTCGCACACAGGGTCCCCCCGACTCAGACATTCTTTAGGCCGCTCATCTCCATGGGGATGAAATCAACCCCCACATGGGATAATATCCTCCTTCTCGGAGTGGCCTTTGTCCACGGGAGAATGGAAGCCTCCATGGTGTAAGCCCATAGCCTCTCTTGTGGAATGTATCACCCATGAACCTCCGTACATCCCCACCGCCAAGACCAGTGGAGGGTGTGATAGGGAATGAGGTATCTCCTTTTCTCGGTCCCAAATCCCTCTCCCTATGCGCTTTGTCGCACTTCAGACCACCATCTTAGAGTAAGTCCCGACACCATGGGCCACTCAACTCGTAAGCCCCTCTTCGCTTATCACGAACGCACCCTTTGCGACGTGATCAACAGGTCTCTCCAACCTCTTGTTTCTCACACCGAGCATGACTCATGTGAGCTTAGAGTAAGCACTGACCCTGGTCCCCACCTACAGCAAACTACGAGGACATTGATCTGTTATATGGTATGGTACGTAGGAAGCCTCCATGAGGATCAATCCCACCACCCAATCATTCTGACCCCTTTAGGTCGGTTTTCCAACACCTTGGGCCACCTTAGAGCATAATCCCCAGATGCCCCCATCCAGCACGATGTTAAACTCTATGCCCCGTCTAGCATGATATTAAAATGTATGCCCCCATCGAGCATGACGTTAAACTGTATGCCCCGTCCAGCATGGCGTTAAACTGTATGCCCCGTCCAGAACGACATTAAACTGTATGCCCCATCCAGCACGACCTTAAACTTTATGCCCCCATCCAACACGATGTTAAACTATATTCCCTCGTCCAGCAGGACATTAAACTGTATGCCCCATCCAACACGACGTTAAACTGTATGCCTCCTTCCCGCATGACGTTAAACTGCACCACCCAAACTACATGGACTTTGATTCCCTATCACAGGGATACATAGGAAGCCTCCATGAGGTTCAATCCCATCACCTGGTCATTCTGACCCCTTCACGTCAGTTCACCAACCATCATGGGCCACCTCAGAGCATAAGCCCCCATATCCATCATTGTAGGCCGCCTTAGAGCGTTAGCCCCCATATCCATCATTTTGGGCTGCCTCAGAGTGTAAGCCTCATATCCTTCATTGTGGGCCACCTCAGAGCGTAAGCCCCCCATATCCGTCATTGTGGGCCTCCTTAGAGCCTAAGCCCCCATATCCATCATTGTGGGTCACCTCAGAGCATAATCCCCATATCCATCATTGTTGGATGCCTCATAGCGTTAGCCCCATATCCACCTTTGTGGGCTACCTTAGAGCGTAGTCCCCATATCCATCATTGTGGGCCGCCTCAGAGCGTAAGCCCCATATCCAGCATTGTGGGCCACCTCAGAGCGTAAGCCCCATATCCACCACTGTGGGCCGCCTCAGAGCGTAGTCCCAATATCCACTATTGTGGGCCACCTCAGAGCATAAGCCTTGTATCCACCTTGGACTGCCTCTGAGCGTAATCCCCATTCATCAACTATGTTGACTTTGATTCCATGCCACAGGGATACGTAGGAAGCCTCCCCGAGGTTCAAGACCCTTCACTCCATCAGCCATCCTGATTCTTACTCGGGCCGCCACATCCCAGTGGGATCATGCCACTTCATTCCAATCCACAGTATCTGGGAAGCCGCCCACGTGCTGGCCACAACATCAGTGTTCCTTCCACGGGGTCCTTCAATCTTATCCACTCTCAGTGTTCCGATCAGTCCGATCCATCTTCGATGGACGTTAAACATGCGGCATACCCCGTGTTAAACATGGGAAGCTGATGAAAACCCCAGATACATGCATATGTAACAAAATTCCCCATGTTTGATGTGGGATTCCTTGGGCTTCTGCTCCCTCATGAAGCCCTATAATAAGGGACAGAAGATAGACATGTCAATCCACCAGCATCAAGACACACTAATGAAACCTCAGCATGACCACTCTCCTAACTGAAGGTTACTGCCCTGACCAGACCCCTTTGAGTGTCTCGACGGAAGCAGCGTAATTAACTGGTGTCCATGAAGATATGGAACCGGGAACGATATTCACGAATACGTCTTAAATCTATGAGGGAGACCCATACTAGGTGACTAGCTCCGAGGAGGAATCCACAGAAGGATGTACCAACATCCCATCATCTCGGTTTTGATCAAGGAGTAAACTTCCCTGAATAAGTAACTTATGTCGCCCTCCTTTGGAAAGTGGGAATGCGGGGCCACAATCCGCACGTCCTCCCCTGCGTGTCAGATGCACGTGTGTGCCCCGACGAAAGCGTCAGAAACACTGCAACTAGTGTTTTTATGTACCAAGTCTAAAAACAGAATCCACAGTCCTGATGTATGGATACGTTGGCCGCCGCACCAACACTAGACTCCATAGATTGTAATCCAAACTCAAGTCACATAACAATATTTCTCCCTTGAAAAAATAGACTCTTAGTTCTTCTTGTTGAACCAAACCCTCTAATACCAAATTTTCACAACCCGTCCCTTGGGCCCCATGCCATGACTACCCCAAGCCCGACTTCCACAGTCCAGGGGTTAGATAATTGCACCAGAAAGTTATATCCCTAAAATGGGAAGGCATTTCCTTTAAACCTGAAAACACACAGACCAGGAACACAACAAGAACAAACCTTAATGTATAAATGATGAGAGTAAAAGTTTGAACTGAAGCAGAATGGGCCAGAATTAAAACCCTACTAAAAGAAAAATACAGAGGAAAGGGAAAATATATCATGGGTTTGTCCACCAAGGTTCCTACCTGAAGGGTAGGAATATCTTGTCACAGCGGCTCTCCACGTCAATCGGTCTCCTCAGTGTATTGTTTGGTCTGGACTCCCTAACCTCAAACAAAGTTGTCTGTCGTCTACACAAGACACAACAAGGTGTGGTTGAAGACCGTGTAAGGGTGAGTATAACATTAACCATTATGGACCTCGAGACCTCCGAAGGTCTCCCAAAATTTCACAAAGGAAAAACCATAGAGCAAGATCTCAATCAAAAATATTAAAGTAAAAAAATCAGCTGAAACTCGGTATATAAGTTAAAGAACAGAAATAATTTTGATTAGTCATAAAGCTAAATCAAAATTATTGCATTGAAAATTTCTACTCGTGAACCACGAATATGTAATTCCAAATCTGATCCACACAGGGTCATAATTCACTGATCCATGATAGGCTTCTCTAAGGTTTTTCCTCATCGGGTCACACTATTTTTGATCTCCATAGGGTCGTAAGTTGTTTATACACACAGGTTTGTAACCCATATATCTACATTGGTCTGTAAGTCAGTAATCCATGATGGGATTCTCTAAGGATGGTCCTCGTTGGGTCACACTACTGTTGATCCTCACAGGGTTGTAAGTAATAGATCCACACATGGTCATAAGTCATCAATCCACATAGGGTCGTAAGTCGTCGATCTACGAAAGACTACTCTAAGGTTGGTCATTGTCTGGTTGCACTGTTGTTGATCTACATAGGGTCGTATGTCGTTGATGTCGATCCAAAAATGAGTTGATCTTCACTAGACAGCCACCCACAAGATTCATGCACTAGGTGCACATGAGTCTGGGAGGATCAGCTCCTCAAGCCATCAGTCATACCACAACTTCCACAAAGTTTCATGATGAAGTAACCCGAATAAAACCCATGTCATAAGCGTTCCAATGAAATATAAAACTCATTAATCGGACGCCTTGTCTGTATGTTATAGGAATTTTAATGTCCGGGGCCTGGTTGGACTTGAGCCCGATCCAACCTGCCCATACTCCAACTTTCACCAAAACCTAGGTCGAGTATCTCAAAAGGACTGCCTCTTCTTAAGGGTTCCATTATCATAGATGGTTCATCAAACAGATTTATGGTATAGAATATAATACCCTTTAAGTAAAACTTGTCCTAAAAGGGTCCGGGTCCGATACGACCTGGTCGGACCGACCCGACCTAGTCTGCTGGGCCCAGCCAAAACGGGCTGGGCGTGGCCCGGCCCACCAAAGGGGGTGCTGCCCAGCCCGCTGGCTGGGTGTGGCCTGCCATCCAGGTGGGGTACGACTTCCTCCGAATGGAAAAAATCACTTTTCGGTATTCAATATACGGTGCCAGTTGGCGCCGCTCCACCTGACCAGACCGTGTGGATAGGTCAATGGCAGGACCCATGGGCGCGGGTCTGCCCTTCTCCCTCTATCGCGCCTAGGATCCACGACACCTCCTCTATGGTTCACTTCTGTGGCACATCGCTCGGCTTCAATGTGGCCTGCGATGACCGGTTTCCCCCTTCATTTGATGTGGCCCCTTCAGGCGCCTCCACCTCCTCGCGGCTGGTGAGAGCTAGCCACCGCCTCCTCTAGTTTTCGGTGCTGCCATGCCGGAAGAGCTTCCGTGGGCCTCCAATGAAGCTCCGAAGGTCCTTTCTCTTTTCCAAATACACCTACGGGCCTCCTGGGACCTCACCCACCCTGCATGGGCCTCATTTGGCCTTGCCGCCTTATTTCCCGATCTACCATGAAGAACGCAACCAAACAAATAATGGAGAAGGATTTGAACCTTGTTTGGTTTAACTCGCGCCCTCCGTATTAGATTTATAACAAAGGAACAGTTGAAAAATCAGCAAGAAAAGATGAATTCATAAACACATAAAAATAAAACAAGACAAACCCTTGTTCGTGATTTAGAAGCATTTTAAAAATAACATATTTTTCTTTAATTATTTTATTTTTGGTTATTCTATTTTTGGTTTTTCTCACTAGAGGCATGCACAGAATAAACATTAGTCGCACCTAGGTTAAACCCACCTTCTTGAACACAATGGTGCCCTTGGATTTCGGATCCAGGAACCTATTTAAGAGTTATTACTCTTTTTTATGAAAACTTCTCACACACACTATTTAAAGCTTAACCTTTTTCGACGGATCATTCCAGGCACTCCGGGCCTCAAAATCCTGTGCTGTCAATTTTTGATGTCTCGTAATAATTCCATATAAATAAAAAAATATGGAATCTCCAGATATTTACATCGAAGTTTCAGAGAGTGTGTCCATGAAGCCATGAATCATCTAACTAGGGCTAAGGAAGGAAATTTGATTGAAGATGTGGTACTCTATATTAATGACTATATAAAGATGGTGAATAGAGCAGCAATGGATGAGAAAGACATCTCATGAGCTATGGGAGGATGAAGTATGATGATCCCTACGAGAAATGGTGGAAACTCTAATTCTGGTAGAAAGAGAAAGATAGATACCAATTTTCAAAGTGGGAGTAAGAATCAAAATCTGACAATTGGATCAATAAACCTTCCTCCGTGACAAAAGATCCATGAAGGACACTACTAATGTGGTTCCTTTGACCACATAAAGAGGGATTATAAATAACCACCAAGATTATTTCATATTTACAACAAGATGGCACACCTTAAGTGCTTTTGACGCAGTTCTCCATGGTTGGGTGCCTGAGACACTTCTTAGGCATCGCAAGCTTCGTATGCTTCGATAGGAAAATATCAGCATAATTAGTCTCACTAGAAGAACAAAGCTATCCACAATGATTTTTGGAAAACCAGGACTCCCCAGTAAGGGAAATATCATTAAGGCAACAAAGAACATAGTACCATGATGAAGCAACTCTATGGATCTGAGCAGATGATTGTGGATGATCAGGTTAGACCATTTATAGTGAGAAGTATGATTCTTTTGAATTATACCTTTTTGAAAGTATGGTTTGATACCAGTGCACTGCATTCCTTCTTTGATTCTCATGTTGTTGACCTACTATGTTTAAAACATGAAATGATGCCCTCTCTGATGAAACTGCAAACTTCTATCAATGGAAGAGAATGTAAAGCCTTTGTGTGTAAAGAATGTGTTATAAAAATTGATAGAGTTGAGCATAAATGAGACTTCTCAATGTTGGATATTGATATCTATGATGAAATACTATGTATTGATTAAAGGACAATGTTCAATGCTCACATCAACTGTTATAGGAGGATAGTTAGTTTCATGACTAAGGATAACCTTAAGAATCTATTCAAAAGAGAGATGGTCATGAAGAATGATGAAACTAGATTGTTGGCACCTATTGTGGGAACTATACCTTACAAGTTAGTGGAATTAAATTTGGCATTGATAAAATAGATCCATGATTTTAGTTTTCTAGTAGTGGTGGAAAAATTTCAATATGTGTTTCTTCACAACATATCGGGGTTACCATTTATAAGGGAAGTGGAGTTTATGATTGATCTCTATCCAAGGACCAGTCCTATTTCCCTTATGTCTTATAGGATGGCGCCAATAGTGTTAAGGGAATTGAATGTGCAGTTGGAGGAGCTTGAAAAAAAATGTTTCATTTTACCAAGTACATCTTTCATAGGAATCCCCAGTCTTGTTAGTGAAGAAAGAAGATGGAAATCTTCATCTATGCATTGATTATCCTAATATTTAACCAGTTTCAATATAGAATCAGTATCCACTAACATACATCGATGGTCTGTTCGATAAATTGAGTTGAACTCAGTGGTTCTGAATGACTGATTGGCGATTAGGGTATCATGAATTGCGTGTTCATAAGTAAGATATTATAAAGACAGCTTTCATAAGTAGATATGCCCATTACTAATACGTATTAATGCCTTTTTGATTCATGAATACACCAAAAATATTTAGGGATATTAGGAATCAGATATTTCAGAAATATCTGAACTCTTATGTTGTGCGTTTTATAGATGACATCTTGGTGTATTCAATGATAAGGGCTATGTATGAGTAACACCTGGCGATAGTGTTACAAATCTTGAGAGATCACTATTTTTGTGTCAAACTATCTAAGTGTGTTTTTTGGATATAGGAGGTATGCTTTCTTCGACATGGGATCTCCAAAAAAGGTATTTTGGTGGATCCTGAAAATACTTAAAAAGTGATATCATGGAAGCAACTAAAAAATGACTTTGAGATATGAAGTTTTAATGGTCTATCTAGTTATTACCAATGTTTTTTGCGTGACTTTTCAGGACTAGCCTCGCCAATGACAGCTTGGATAAAGAATAATGATCCATTAAAATGGACAGAGGAATGTCATATGTCTTTCTATGAACTGAAAGTTCATCTTAAATAATCTCATATCTTGATTTTTCTAGAATTTGGATAGGGATATGTAGTGTACAATGATTCTTCCAAATCAGGTTTGGGATGTGTTTTATAAAAGGATACCATGTTGTGTCTTATGGTTCAAGGAAGTTCAGAGTGCATGAGAAGAATTACCCAACACGTGATTTAGAGCTAGAAAAAATCGTTCATTCATTAAAGACTTGGCATCATTTTCTCTTCGTTATGAAATTTATTGTGTTCACGGACCACAGAATCTTGAAAAACATTTTCTCACAACGGTATTTGAACTTGAGGCAATGTATGTGGATGGAGTGTCTCCAAATTTTGGACTTTGAATTGATGTATACATCGAGAAAAGGGAATTCGGTGGAAGATGCATTAAGTTGGAAGTCATGTGCTCAGTTAGTGAAAGATGATTCAAATGAATTACAGTTTATGTTAGTCCTAGCTGACAGGCATGTGGAATGTGAAAACCAAGGTGATGTTGTAATTTTATTTTTAGCTACGCTAGTTCCTGATTTGGTAAAAATGGTCAAAGAGGCCCAAACATCTAATGAATAATGTCTAGTTATGAGTTCAAAACATATTAGTGGGGAGACCATTGAGGGTGAGAAACTTTATCATAGTTCAATTTTGTGTTTTAGAGATCGAATGGTTATACCGATGGATTTTCGTGAACAAATCCATGTTTCTTATCACCATTCGAGATGGATTGTACATATGGAGTACACTTAAAGGCATTAGTTGTTGAATACATAGTCTTGGTGGAGAGGCATGAAAAGGAAGGTGGATGAGTTCATATCACGGTGCATAACTTGTCTGTAGGTTAAAGTAGAGCAGCAGACACTAGGGGGTATGTTGTAGTATTTACCTACCCCAGTATGGAAATGAGTGAAGATTGAGATGGATTATATTACAGGTCATCCAAGAATGGTTCAGAAACATAATGTCATATGGGTGATAGTGGATCATCGTACCAAGTTATCTCATTTCATTCTAATTCTTGAAACACATACGGTGGAGGATTTTTCCAAAATCTACATGCAATAAGTGGTAATGAAACATGGTGTACCATTGTTAATAGTCTCATACAGAGATCTTAGGTTCACATCTCATTTCTGTATATCCTTACAGAAATCCCATGGAACTCTGTTAAAAATTAGCATGGTGTATCATCCTCAGACGGATGGGAAATCCGAACAGATGATACAAACATTGTAAAACATGTTGCGGGATTGTGTAATGGATTTTGGTGGCTCATCGGAGGATCACTTACCCTTAGTGGAGTTATCATATAATAACAACTACCAGTTCTCGATACATATGGATCCATTTAAAGCATTGTATGGGCATCCTTATCATCCTCCACTTTGCTGGGTGGATATAGGTGAAACATCACTAGTCAGGTCAAGCATTGTCCAAGAAATAATAGAGAATATTCAACTGATTGGAAAAATTATGGAGATGTCTCAAAGTTGTCAAAAATATTATGCGGACCATAATCGATGACCGTTTCCTTTTTCTGTGAGTGGTTATGTGTTCTTGAGGATCTCCTCAAGGTGTGGATGTTGTTGTTTTGGGAAGTAGGTAAAGTTATATCCTTGATACATTATCTTTTTCCAGATAACAGAATGGTTCGGAGAGGTGTAATATCGGTTCTCATTTCCACCATGGATCAGTTTAATGCAAAATGTGGTCCACATATCTCAGTTTAATAAGTATCATACTGATCTTGGACATGTGATCAGAGGGGATCATGTTGACCTAGAGTCAGATGATTCGTTGGTAAATATCCCAATGTAGATTGTGGATAGACAATAAAAAGTCTTTCATGGAAGAAGAATTGTCCTAGTGCATGTTTTTTGGAAACATGTTCATATTTAGGAATAAACCTGGAAATGTGAGAAGGAAATGAAGGGGAAATGGCCATAACTCTTTCAAGGCAACTGTGGTTTTCTACATCCCGGGGATGTAAGGATAGATGGGGGGAGAATCTAGTACCCCCATTTTCAAGTACATAACAATTTCTTTGTTTTTTATGGATATAATGTATTAAGGGTAATATTGTGAGAGTTTGGGGAACTTTCAATAAGTTTTGAGTAATAAAGGGGAGGCACATGACCTGAACACAGTTTATCCAAAACGTGAAAAAATCATAGTAGAAACTATGAAAAAGAAAAGTTTTTAGGTAGAGAGATTTGGCATGAATTGTGCATGGTTAAGGATACTGTGTGAGGGTCCTTCTAAGTAGTAGCAAAGGCATAGTTATCAAAATGTTTTTCTAACCGTGCGAACTAACATTTCACATGGTTTTAGTGAGATCCTAAAAAAGTGTTTCTCACATAATTTTTCCCCTATATTTCTATTTCATTCACATAAGTAGAAAAATATCTATTTTCTCTTCCTTGAAGGATGTGGAACCTCTCCCAAGAATTTTAGAGTCAATATTAAGGTTTCGTTTGTTTATTTGAATTCGGATTCTTATGGTATGTGATAGTTCTTCTTCATTCTTGATCAGTTTCATAGATCTACTTAGATATAATCATCCTCTATTTTTGGTTTCTAAGATATACACCTATTATTGGTAGATATAGGAGTGTTTATTCCAAATAAGTTGATATTTTTTGTTGATCTTTCTAGGAGAAGAGATCAAATGAGGTTCTGTGAAGAATCGAGCCAATTTTCTTGAGTTTTCTTCATCCGTTTTCAAGTTTCATCAAAACCTTTGAGGTAGGTGGATTATCTCTAGAATCCTCTTACTATAAATGATTTTATTAGTTTCTAATTGGTTTATCTGAAATAAATTTATTATGAAAATCATGGAATAAATCTTTGTTAGTGATGATTTATGGTTTTGGTAAAATTGTGTGATCTTGGTGAATTGTTGTGAAAAGATGTTTAGTTTCTTTAATTTAAAAAGGTTATTTTAAATTATGGATTTTTTGAATTTCTAAATGGTTCAAAATGGGGTTTTATTGAAATATTTTGACATCAAAATGGATTTTATGGAAATGGTTGTAAAATAAAAAGGTGTTTTTTATTTTGAAGGGTGTTTTTTTAGCATGATACTTGGGAATATCTGGTTTTTGTGTTCATGTTTTATATCTAAAGAATGGTTGTAATATGACCTTGTTCTTGGGTCCAAATGTCAAATGGAACATGGGAGATAATTACTTTGTGAAAACATGGTAGACTTAAGGGAAAATTCTCATGAGTATGGAACTATCATCATGGAACATGCATGGTTGGTTCTGTGGATGTGTGAAATTGATTTGGTATGCCAATGAAATATTGAGAAATTGTTTTAAATATTTGGTTAGTTATTTTTATAGAAAAAATAACTTTCTGTAAAATGGGTTTTAATTTCACTTCTATTTTTTCGGTTATGAATAGTTTTGGAAACATTTGTATATTTAGTTGTAAACTATTTTTGAGAAATTGTTTTATATAAACTTTTTGTATAATTTTTTCTAACTCTACCAACCTAGTGGTGTGAGTAGGTAAGTCATTGGGGAAAAAATACTATGTTTTATACTCACCCTTTATTCTGCTCTTTGGTGCTTTTTTAGATGCTATCTTTTGGGACATGGGTAAAAGTAAAGTATCACATACTTTTGGAACCACCTAGTGATACTTGGGTTGTTTCAGTGATTGTGGAGCACGAAGTCTTATGGTCTCTTGAGAATTTTTTGGTTTTTTATCTATAGTTTACTTTGATAATTTTTAGTCATTCATTGTTTCACATTTTTATGTGATTTTTTAGATATATGAAGTTGTTGAGTTGTCTTTCACATGTTCATGAATCATATAGTGAGATTTTTAGTAAATGGTCTTATTTTTAAAGGGTAACTCATCCCCAACTTGTATTTGAAAACCCTTCTTCATTTATTGAAATACTTTGGAATCTTGGGTATTTCACTTAAGGAAAATTAATGACTCATTATACTCTCAAGCCAATGATAATTATCGGGTCATTACACTGGTTACCACTACCCAAACAAGAAACCATGTGGCATCACTTTCTGCTACTGAAAGAACTAATGGACTGATGCAGAACTGGTCCTCTATGATGGTATGGTCGTCCTTCCTTAGGTTTTTATATGTGATTAGAGACTAATTTAAAATCTTATAAAAATTAAATAGGTAGAATACATTCACCTGAGTATGGATGGCATAATGGAGCCCATCCATAAAGCACCTAGCATGCAAAATCTCCTCACTGGAAAGAAGTGGTGAAAAGAACATTAAATTAGTAAAATGCATTGAATACTCCTTAACTAACATAAAACCCTACATGAGATGCATGAAATATCTGGTGATTTCAGCTCTCAGCATCTAAGGAAAAAACTGATCATATATGGTGGTCATGAAATCAACCCATAACATTCCCTGATGATGACCAGCCTGGGTAATCACATACCACCAGCGCTTGGCCGAATCATGTAGCATGTAGGTACTAAGTTTGACACTCTCCTCTGGAGGCATGTCTAGATTCTCAAAGATAAATTGGGTGGCCTCTAGCCAAGACTCAGTAGCATGTGGGCCACCATCCTCTAAGAAGGTGGGAGGATGTTGAAGCTGAAACTCATAAGGTAGATCATCCATCATAGGTGTATCTCCTAGAGCCCCATGCATGGACGACATCATACATAAAAAACTATCATAGACTTGGGAATAAATGGTCAAATTTGGAACAAAAGAAGGTGCCTCATGTGGCACTTCTTATGGCACAACTTTCGGCTCAGGACCCACCACGTCTAGAGAATGGTCATCACTACCTTCCTGGAATACAACATAGGGATTTGATGATGGAATTTGCCCACATATTCCAAGAACACACCATAGAATAAATATAGTAGCATAAAGATAGAATCACTGGTGTAACATGGATGTAATTAAACTCGCTACCCAAAGAATACTACCCAAATACCCACTTAGATGGCTAGGTATCGGTTAGTCCTCATATATTAGTATTAGGGGGTCCAATAGAGGAAGGGTCAATAGTACCTCTACTCATAATTTACTGGAAATTATTTCATTTCATTTAACAATTAAATATCGGGTTCCCTATTATACCATTCATAAGAATGAAATGGAATGATAAAGATGTTAAACCATTTTTGATATATATTTTTATTTTCACAAAACATGTATAAATGTTCATTTAAAATGGACTTTCATTCCAAGTGAATCAGGTCCCATATTCCTTATCACTAAAAAAAGACACCCATTTCAATTTCTTATTAATGTCTTGATTCAGTAAATTACTTATTCTAACCCATGAGGATCCATAACACCTCATAAATTAAAAAATCCAATCACTCAACTATATCCCAAAATAAACACAAGCACATATACAATCAAGCATCACTCAAAAAACACAGGCATAGAAAATGGTACAAAGTAGTGAAATTCAATTATATGGCATGGAAATATGCATGAATGTTAATTCTAGGTTCTTATATAATTCATGTAACTATTCTTCATACACAATTATCATCAGGCCAAGGATGAAATAGAATACAAATCATAAGAATAATCAATAACACCACACATCATGTGCATCACCCAATGGTGAAATGATATCAACTAAAACAGGCAAAAGTAGAATAAAAATTATAATTCAAGTAACTCGTCCTTTACCCCAAAAATCGGTTCGTGATGTCCATGCATGGCTTATGACCAAGTCCCATGCATTATTAATATCTAATCTATTGTCTCAAAATATTAAATCATGAAAATAACTCCATATGATACCACTTTGTGACGTCTTGGACCTAGATGTTGTGTAGGAGGTTGCCTGAGCCCAGTGGGCCACATGGCCTCAAGGGAATATCCCCAAAGGTCATTGGATTTAGACTACTAGAGAGTGCCTAGGGTGTGTCCATGGGGAAAATATGCTTTCATTACAAGACTGAAACATAGAGGATAACATATAAGATTCAACATGTTATAAATAGAAAAAGAAATATAAGTAATTAGATTGAACAATGGGAGGAGACGAAATAATAATAAATGAAATATTTCTAATAACATAGAATGACCATAGATTATATATGTCATGTCACTAGAAATATGAAAAACATGGATTAAAAGTATCAAGAATACATGAAAAACCCAAACTACCAAAAAGGAAATACAAAAACTATCTTAATCATCCTGATCTACAGCACGGTCATATGCAACCAGCTCCATCCTAGCTCAATAAGTAAAAAAGTTTCTCAAGCATTATGCTTCCCTTTAATAACATCTACATACATGTAATCAACCTTAGGTACCAAACGATTCCTAGAAATAGAGTGACATAAATCATACTGGGCCACCACTGATGGGGTCTATAACATCTAGCTCGTGTAATGGAAATGTAACAGTGTGCAGATCTGCATATATAATGTAAATTAGTTCAATGTATCTAAATAATCGATTACTGCTTCAACCCTTAGCTTCTATCTGAACATGAAACCAAATAATTAATTAACTAACTTCATGTTTATATAAACAATTCACATGATGCATATCCAACACTAACATCACCTCATGATAGTATAAATAATGAAGGTTCCAAGATGTAACAAGTTAACCATAATTGATAATTAATATGAAGTGGTTCCATGGTGTTCACCAAGGAAAGACAGACCACAGGGGACCCTAACACATTAGTAACTAATTCTAGATATGTGGTAAGAGTATAAACCCTGGATCATCATCCTAGGAATTCTCACAATGATGTTTCAAACTGAGACTAAAGAATACATTGAAGGTAAAATGAGAGATAAGAATTGGTTGGGCCCAAGGATGTAACCAAGGCACCTCATATCATGATGGATCCAAGGATTTCATTAAAGGTATCCTATAATAATAATAATTAATGGATCCTACATTGTCATACAAGGTATCTAGAGATAAAATATGATCAGGTTCCTAGGAAGGTCTCACCTAAGGCAACTGGCATACTTGAATAGGAACGACATCCTTGAGTAGCCAAGGAATTCCCTTGAGAATCCAAGAGCTTACACAAGTGAACCCTCCCTATAAATTGCTCAAGGTCCATGAACATAAATTGGCACCTTGAATTTAATTGATTTAAATTATTTTGGTCCAATGATAATTATTTCATTAACAAATTCACTTGGTTCAAGACTTTCCTTTCATTAGCTTGACAAGGACAATAAGCAAGGAAACCTTTTAATTAAAACCATTTAAGTCAGGTTAAATAAATATGTTTCACTCTTCTAAAATTCATAAACATGGAATGGTGTTCTAAGTACCTGCAACCAAATATTAATTTACATTTAATAAGGCCAAGTCATATACTTATGTATGATTTCCATAATATCATTTGAATCAATTTTAATCACTTACTTTAGGTAGGTCAAGTGGATGTGACAAGGTACGATCTATTCACAATTTCATGATTCATTATACAATTAATATAATGAGACATACCTTTATTGTGGTCAAGCTCGATCACACCCGAATGATGTCTCAAAAGTGTCAAAACACTAAAAACCCAGTTTTAGAATATCACCCTACATGGGGTGTTAGGAGTTATGGATGTAATCACCAACAACGAAACACATTTATATAAAGAGATTAACCATATATTTCTAATGACTATAATCAAGCCGAATGAATTCAATTAATAACACCCGTTGAAATCGGCGAGCCGCAGACCACAATTCCAAAATCAGAGAACTTGAGGGGTGAGTTATAGACCACCCACCTCATACTCATATGACTACCCCCATCAAATATCACCCTCTAATTCAACGTAGATAGGAGTATATCTGAAAAATGGAGACAAAATATTAAACCTAGATGACGCGGTCAATAAGAAGAGAAACGAAGAACAGGTTAAGAAGACTCGAGTGCCTATCGTTGTGTATCTGACCTGATAAAGAGAAGCTCGATTGGATCCCAGATGGAGGAGATCATTTAATCCCTATACTAATATGTCAAAGATCCCCAAAATGAAAGAAATGAAATTTCATCATATTGGAATTCAAATTAGGGAAGAATGTTTAAGTTAATTATATCATTAAGGGTAGAATGCTAAAATCACCCAAAAATTAGCCTATGCATAGTTTGGCCATACAGTTTTCCATATCAAGCTTCATCCATGCATGGGTACCTAAAGAATAGGGGCCCTCACTTGGTTAGGCTACCAAGTTTGAGAGATGATGTACCAACATTGTGATATGGATATTCTGGAAAATGCAAAAAATTCGTATAGTTTAGAATAATAGTGCATCCTCCCCACCCGGTTTACCCTAACCATTAAATAGGCCTATTTTTCCAAAATTTTGGGTTTGAGGCTCCGAACGATCCTTCGACACTTCTGAGACCTTTGAGAAGTAAGTAGGAATCCTAAAAAGGTCTATAATAAGCAGTTAGAATGATATTTAAAGGATCTGTACCTGAGTCCAAAACCATGTTCTTATACAATGAATTATATCTGGGAATACCTGAGATATACCACATCCTTTCAGGACCACTGTTCAAAATACTAGTAAAAAACACCAGTTGTCAAATTTTAAACAACAGTAACCGACTAAAAGCATGGATAAAGGAGTGACGGTGGCTGAATGCCTAAACCCACCATTACTTTCATAGCATATCGGTCTTTCCATGTTGGTATATGTTTTAGGTGAAAAAATTACAATATATACCCCAAGCGATATACACTAGGTTAGGGTGGTTCAACTATTGAGGAAACCAATAGGTTCCCAAATATTAATAAACTAAAGAGGTATCCCACTTGGGATCCTTGAAGTCTATACATTGGCAATGGTATCCCTATGGGGAACCTCTAACTTAGTACTCAAGTCTCTCAGGGACTGTCTACACACCCAACTCAGTTTTGGCCTACCTAAGAATAGTCCACCATGGCCTATACAATGTATGAAAAGCCTTAAGAATTATATTATAACCACTTTATTGGTTCGGGGACTAGTCAAAATCTAAAGTTCTAAGCCTCATCCACTACGGGCCAAAGTAGGAGGTGAGAGAATATGGGTATTTAGTGACCCAATGAAATAATCCACTACAATTATCCAATTAACTAATTAAAAAATCAATTGATAAATTATATTAGAAGCCATATTCCTTTGGGGAGAGCCCAATCATACACATCATATCATAAACATGCATAAAAACTAAATGGGAACGTACAAATGACCACATACCTTTAGAAAGTTTTCTGTTTTTTCCCATGGCTAATATTAGCTACGAAGGCCTATTCCAGCTCAACAAATTCCTGAAGGATCCAATCTCAAAATAAAAAACCATATCAACTAAATATAAAAAAATTATAATTAATTAATTTGAAAACTATATTTTAATTAAAATAACCAATTTATTTTATATTGGAATAAATCCGAAAATATCACCATATGATCTCATCACAACAAAACGGTGACATAGAGCTTGTTATGATCCCACAAAAAATCCCATCCTAGGTTTGGGAATAATCACTAAGAAAAAGAATTTAAAAATCCATTAAATTATTTTAAGTAACCTTAATTCTGAATTAATTCACGATAGTGATGTACCTGGGTGAAATGACATGTAGTAAATTGCAATAACCTTCATGTTTATCAACATCCTAGATAGATTGAAAACCTCAATGTTAGTATCTGATTCCACCACATCATAGTGGAATTGGGATCAAAATACCTAACCAATGGAACCTATGTTAAAGGAAGAAGTAAAATAAAAACAACGGAGTCCAATGGATTCTATGGATTACCACATAGTTTCTTAAGATCCCAATGGAATTAGATTACAACAAATAATGGGGAAGAACTCTGATGGAGGAAGGGAATGGAACGGTAGTATGCCTTGGAATCTCGTTGGGGAATAAAGGGAGGAAAATGGTGTAAAACCCTTTAAGGGACAAAGGGGGAAACTCTAATTTATTTCTATTTAATGAACTGCAATTCTCAGTTACACGACCTACAAATCCATGCTCTAATCACACAATTCTA
Organism: Viscum album; assembly: GCA_963277665.1. Lineage (NCBI taxonomy): Eukaryota > Viridiplantae > Streptophyta > Magnoliopsida > Santalales > Viscaceae > Viscum > Viscum album. The sequence goes on from OY728133.1 coordinate 1,912,283,504, forward strand.
TTTTCCCACACACCTCCACCTCATATGGTTATATCACTTGGTTAGTAAAATTGTTCACTAATCGTGTGATATGTATATAGTAAATTGCAACCCCCCCCCACAAATTTTACTTTAGCCTTCCACATGGTTAATCAAACTATAAACCATTACAAAATGACATGCACAGTTAGGTTGCAAGGTTAACACTAAATGTAAACCATGAGTTCCATCTTTTTAAAACATCAGTTTCAGGTCTCAAACCATCAGGACCCTCCCAAAAACTCTGATCTATAAAACTAACCTCATTCCTTATACAAAACAATATTTATGGGAATTACAACCTTTGAATTCCCATTTCTAAACATCGATAAAGATTTGATAAATCCATTAATTGAACATTAAAATTCTATAAAGAAATTTCGGACTTTGAAAAACATGGGATCTCCCATATTTACTCTTGGTATTTGATGAATTTTAGTATAAACCTTTGGAACTACATTTGGGAAAACATAGATTAGGTTACATGGACCCATAAATGAATTTGAGCATAAGTAAATAGATAGTATAATTTCCTAATGTTTGGTAAATGTAGATATTTTCCATTTTTATTGAAATACATTCATATATTGATAATATAAGTGTATGTGGTTTCTAAACAGATTCATCTAGGGGTAATAACCCAAAAAAAATTTGGTTGAGTCTTTCTCAACCATCATTCTGAATCATGGTGAGCATTCCCTTTCTACGCACCTATTTTTGACACTCACGAGGGATATGCTTGGGTTAATTCACATTTTCTCTATGAACCATTATAATTAATTAGAGAATAGAACCTACAGAAACAAATAACTTTCCATAGTGAAATAGGAAAATCAAAAGTGTGTTAGGATGAAAATTCCAAGGTTGATCATTTGTTTTCAGGTATAAACACCTCTTTTTGGTTTTAGGTCTTGGGATTTTTAGGGGATTAATGATATTTTGGAGAATCATTTATTGTGGTGATGTATATGTGACCCTTAGGATTAATGTGAATGACTATTTAAAAAGAAAGTTATTTATTTTTTTCTGAGATAATATGAAAGGTATGAGATCACCATTGAGGTTAAAAAATTATTTATTATTAATGTTATTGATTTTATCTTGGATGTAGGGTCATTTTTAATATAATCTAAGTGGAACCTTTTTTTTATTGTTGATATTTTAGATTAAAATTGGGCATTTTACACACATTGGATGTTATCTTCCCTTGTTTAGTTTTGGTTAATATTTAAAGATATTCAGAATATATTAATGTATTTTTTTGATTATTATGTTGATTTTAGGTCCATATTAATGAGAAATTCATCTTGAAACCCCATATTTTGGAGAAAAAGATTTTAACATGGTTGAAATAGATTAAAGGATGATATTATTCTGATCAAATAAGTATATTTCCCTATGTTTTCACTTTATGTGGTAAAGTAATTCCTCAAATATAGGAAATATATCTTTAAAAAAATGTTGTCCTGTTAAATTCATTCATAATGTATCATTTATCTTTCTCACAGCTTATTGAAAAATGGTTTTCCGGTCCTTAACATTCTGATGATCAAATTTCATGTTATTAATTTTCTCTTTCACTCTCCATCATTATTAGGACATTTATCTTTCCTCCATGTCCATATATTAACTTCCCATAAATGTTCTTCCATTTGAAAACTTTCTTTTTCATCATCCCAAATGACCTTCATATTTCACATTCCCTATTTTAAGAGGAATTTTTATTCACCCTTTTTATGATTTGAATTTATAATAGCAGAATTTTCAAATATCAAACCCAAGATTATCAAGACCATGTTCAAATTGTGAGGTTGAAATTTACTAAAGGAGGGATATTGTAACACTATTAGATTTTAAAAGGATAAAATTATGTTTTATAGTATATATGACATACAACATCTAGCCAAAAAACCACAAAATATTATTATTTAAATGTTAGAGTTATAGACTAATTATAGAATTTAATAGTATGAATAGGATTAACCATGTTATAAAAAATATATAAAGGTCAAACTGAAAAATCATTAATGCTTTGGAAATAATCACTCATTGTTCAGTAATAAAATTTCATTTTTCAATGTATGTTTTCATCAAAAATATTTTTTATTTATTTTTTACATTGGAATATTGTAATAAATTTTTGGAACATAAAAATAATATTTAATAGATATAATATATATTTTGAAATCAACATATCAAAATTATATTGGGGGTTATAATTTTTATAAAAAGGTTTATCTTCGAGTGAATAATGAAAATTACTATTTTTTATGTATACTATATTTTTCTTACAAGTATATAAAAATAGAAAATTTGGTTTTAAAATAGATTAAAAGTAAAATTTGTTCCCTTATATTATTAAAAATAAAATTATTTTCGTTGGAAATACTTATATGGTATAATTTATTATAAAAACAATTATATTCTTAAAAATCATATTTCTAAAAAAATTATTTTTCTTTTTCTTTTTTATTTTAGTATTTAATTAAAATATACCACTTATAGAAATTGAATACAGAAAAATGGATTCTATATTTTGAATAATGAGATAGTAAATTTGTAAAATTATCCCTTTAATTTTTTTCATTATGAATAAAAACAATATAAAATAATTATCACCACTATAAGGGTAAATCCTATAATTAAGGTTAACAAAAAAATGATATGAACTAAATATTGACCCTAACATGTTAATTTTTCCTATTTAATTAGTGTATTTTCTCTATAACTATCAATTTTTAGATAATATAGAAAATTAGTTTCAGATTTTTTGATTCTTATCTTTATAATAATTAAGTGAAAGATAATGTAAAAAAATTCACTTTATTTCTTTAAATATCTATAAAATTTTGGATGGGTAAAATTAAAATTATGTTTGGTTATAAATGGGTATATGAAATAAAGATTATTTTCATTATCTTGGTAATTTATTTATAATTTTTTGTGATGAAATAATTACCATAAAATATTAAAAAATGTCGAAAATGTATTTATTCAATTAAAAAAATGAAATGTTTCCATTAATATTAAAAGTATTATAATTTTAATGAATTGTGTTCCATTAATTTTTAGATAAATATAAAATATTAGATACATGTGAAAGGATTATGTTTTAAATTATATACTAACAAGTGGTTTCAATGTAAAATTAAATGAGTAGTTCCAAAAATAATATTAATGATATTTTATAATAAATAATATTAAACTAAATGATTTAAAATATATAAAAGTCATATATTCTTCCCATGGATTATTGTATGATTTAAAATATCAATTATGGTTAATTTATTGTCTAATTTTCAATTTTTTTGTACCTATATTTTACCCTAAAGTGTTAAAACTTTTGTTATAGTGGTAATCATCAAAAGGGTTAATGGATGGATAAACAAAAATGAGTAGGGTGAAAAAATCACCCATAATTATTAAATATTTATTGGATGCGATTATTTTGTCTCATAACCATATAAGAATTAAAATTTATATATTTTTATCCATTTTAACATGAAAATTAATTTATATTATTTTAATACATTATGAAATTCCAAGAATTCCTCTCCCCTCGTTATAAATGGGAACCTCGCTCATTTTTAGTTAAACATAAAAAACTATTTGGTTCGGCCAAGCCATACCCCAATAACTTCTTATCATAATTTCAAAAATTCTAGAGGTATTATTTTGGGGATAATATAATGTTTAGTGGGATTAAAGTGTAATGAAATGGAGGTTGTCTTAAGAGGAGGCATATCATTTAACTGAATGTTTTACTTTTATTTTTTCTTAAAGCATTTTAAAATTTTATTTAAAATGATAAATTAATGACATAATTTTATTTTATATCCTAATAATTTTTTTATATCGATTAAATTACCTATATTCATATCATATTTCATTAAATGGGAAATGAATCCATCATTTTTGTGTGTAGTGGAATACCGCCACCAAAAAAGAGGTTATTCATTTTTCACCACCACCACTCATATCTAGTTATAAGGATGGATTTAATTTTTATATATGAAATTTATAAAATATTTATTATTCTAAAAAGTTAACATATAATATACTTTCTTTCCTTTCCATCCAATGAAAATTGATATTGTCATTCGTGCTTACGTGTGAACTACCACCACCACAATGATATGTGATTTGTTTTCCATCACCACATCACTTGGATTTTATTTATAATTTTATTTCTAGAAATAATATTATATTTATGATATAATTATCATTATACAAGAATAAAAAAATACTTACATTCTTTCCCTTATATTCATTGAAAAATGAAAATTTTACTCAAGTGTACGTACGTTTTATCATCTCCATGTTTGTAAGTTCACTTTTCAACACCATATTTAATGGTTAGTTTCATATAAATAATTGATGTATAAAAATGATAATTATTTCATGATTATAATGCTGGATATGATTTAGCAATGACCTATTTTACCATACAACACCTATTGAAGCCATTTTGGACAAATGAATTGAATTCCATCAAAACATACAACATGAACATAATTGATTATGTAGATAAATATAAAAATGTAATAAATAAAATATAATGAATTATAAAATTGATAAATTTTATTAAGTAGTTAAATAATTAACATAATTATATTATTCCGAATGATAAAAAATAAATGTGATGAATCGGAACTAATTTAAGGGAATTCATCACAAATATATTTCATTGAGGTATATTTTAATGTTATTCACCAATTTAATTTATGTAGATTATATACATACATTTTTAGTGTTATATCATAAATTCATGATAAATTTTTAAAATTTTAAATTTAAATTCATATTATTTCAACAAAGTGTATTTGAATTGAATATTACAAATTGTTAACTGGGTTATTAACTCAATTTTCATTCTTTAAGTTATACTTCTACATCATATATTTTGGTTTTTTCCATAAATATGTGGTAAATGAAATTTTATTTTATTTCATTTTATTTTCACTCTATTGTTTTGGATTTATATTTTTCACATATAATAACTTCATTTATTTATTCTTACTTCATTAATATTGTCATTATAAGTGTTCTTCATCTCAAATTATCATATTTGGGAAATATGTTATGTTATACACCTATCATATTTTTTGAGGTGTTTAAAATAACATTTGATATGTTATATCATGAATATTTTTATAATAATGGTATTTAAAATTTCATTTCAAGTTATTACTTTCATTGGTTTATGATTCAAAAGATACAAAAGTGGCTAGGGTTTATTTTACAATCTTATTATTATTCAGGTTTGTAAATTTTAAAGCCTCCAATTTGAGAATTATTTGGTATAAAAATATATATTAAACCCAATATATATTCTTATAATAAATATTATCTCTATAAATTAAATGTTTTACTATCAATTTCTACCATTTAAGTGCTAAAGAATACGAAAATCACATTTTTAAGGAAGACTGACTTTTTTTTTCTAATTGGTCGAGAATATTTTTATTTCATATCCATATTTTAATTAAAATGTTTTAAAAAATATTTTTAATATTTTCCAAATATATATATTTGAAATTTCTAACCATGTATGAATTTTAAAACCCATTTAAAACGAATCATCTTGTCCTTTTCTAAATGATGCACCTTTTTAATTTTCATAAAAAATTGTGGAAGGAATGTTTTTCATACAACATGAATATAATTTCCTAACATCGTGAAAACTCAATTGGTGGAAGCTTCCAATTAAATGTTACATGTTAATATTCATAGAAATGTTTTTACCTAATATTTTAGAAATTTTCAGTTTTTAAAAAGTGATTTTCAAACTGAATAGGGTAATTTTCTCAATACAGTTTTTAACGATCTTTTTATCATATCTATATTTATTAGTGACATCAAAATTTTATTTTAATTATAATAAAATTGTGATATTTTTTAATTATACCATCATTACCCTTTATCATTATGTCTTATGATCAATTTATCTAGGGTAAGTATTTACATTATGTATGATAGTACTTCAAATACAGACAATTATAGATTTTTAAGGCATGTTGAATAAGTTGTACTTTTGATTCATATGATGAATGTATTGGGGTTAAAAAGTGTTATTAGGGGCTGAGAAATACATATCCCCTTGATGAATCAGAATTTATCATGGGGGAAAAAAGGTGGATATCATTATTAATCAGTTTTTTGTTGTATACCCTTCCATAGTTCTAATTTTCCATATTTAGTGTCTGGATATTAGGTTTCAAACGTGTATAATTAAGAATTATTTTATTATGAAATCATTTATTTATGTCAATGAGATTTTTGGAATAGTTTTTATATCCATGGAGAAGTTTTATGTCCAAGTGATTATTTAAGTGCCATTATTTGATCATCATTTATTCCTACCATATTTTTCTTAGTGATCAAGTTATCGGTTAAATTGAATATATTTTCAATTATTTTTCTTTAAACATTTACTCTTCCATAATTTATCAATATCTCCCCAATTATTTTCATACCCTGATTGAGCATCTGAACTCACCCTTTATTTTTTATTTTTCCCTGGGATATGAATAAGGATATTGTGAAAGATATAAAGGAGGTAAAAATAGTCATATGTTATGCCTTTATGTTTCTAATTTAATAATGAAATAATTTATGTATCTAGTTTACCAAGAATAATAAATTTTTTTCTCCTTCAATATGTGATTTTTAGTGTCTTATGCCAATGTAATATAGTAATCACGGGCTCTTAGATACTAAATTTAGGGTCATTATAGGTGGATTTAGAGAAATTTTAGTAGAAAAAATGGGAATTCAATTTAGGAAAACATATATTATAGAATATAACCTGATAAATTAATCTCCTAATAGTTCTTTATATAAGATGACATCCTAATATCTTGTTAATGTAGAGATCTTGTGGTTTTCCTTGAATTACAAACACTACTCGTTACTACATGTGGATGTGGTTTTGTAATAAATTAATTTATGGGTAATTACCTTGAAAATTGTTTGGTGAGTATATATCTACCCTAATTCTATCATATGGGGAATTTTCCCATTTTTCATGCCATGTTGGACACACCTAGGGTGTATTTTTTAGTTATTTCACATTTTTTCTCTGAACAATTATGATAAATTTACGAATATGACCTATGAAAATGTAGGATATACCAAAGTGATATAGAATAAACTAAAAGTGACTTAGGATTATATGTCCATGTTTTATCATATATTTAAAGGAATATACACAAATTTTGAGGTTTTAAGTGAGGGTATTTTAAGGTGATTAATGATTTATTGGAGACAATTTATAAGCTTGATGGATAATTGACACAAAGGATTTATGTGAAGGATTATTTTAGAAGAATGATATTTCATATTTAATAATGTGAGTCGAATGGTATATGGTCACCCTTGAGGTTGAATAATTCATTAATATTGAGGTTATTAATTTTATTGGGTAGGTATGGTTATTTAGGAAATTATCTATGTTGAACCTTTATATTTATTGTGGAAATTTTGGAGTTAAATAGTCCGTTTTATACAATTAGGATATTATCTATCCTTATATTAACCATTTAGTTTTGGTTAATATTTAAATATAGGAAGAATAGCTTAATATCCTTAAGTGGATTATGAAGTTGATTTTAGAACTTCATGTATGAGGAATTAATCAGTAATACTCATCTTTTTGAGAAAATATGATATTTTGGGGGAAATTTATTAAAGGATGAAATTATACTTATTAAGTTAGTATATTTCGTACGTTTTCACTCTTAATGGTAACGTAAAAAACTCAACTCTATGAAAAGGGTCCTGAAATAAAAGGTTTGTGCAATTACTATTATTCCATATGAAAAGATAGAAATTTTGAGAACTTATTGATTTATGGTTTTGTGGTTGTCAATATTATCAGGGTCATTCAATTTATATTTAGAAATGACCTCAATAAGTCTAAATAATTATTCAGATATTTTATTTTCCTTTTCTTTATATATTCAATTACCACTAATGTTATCTTTCATAACCCCCTCCCCCCAAAGAGTACCCCTCTTGGGATGGAAATGAGATAAGGGAAATGGTGATTTCCCAAGTCCCACGTTTAGAAGGCCTTAGTTTTTTTACTATCAATATGGGTATAATAAGAATGCATATGGGATGAATTTCCCTATAAGAAAACTAAAGGAAGAGAGATATAATATAGATAGACAACTCAAAAAATTCTAATATATATACCCCATGTGAAAAAATTCAGTTCTATACATTATTATAAAAACTGAAAGGAAAATTAAATGTTCAAAAAGGTTATAAATGTTGTGACCACAAAGCCAAACATCTCCTAAAAACCCATATGCTAGTAATATCAAACCTGATCTCTAGCCTCCTCTAGTTGACCTGGAAAAATAGTTTACATATATATAGGGTGAGTATAATAGTATACATAGTAGGATCCTCCCCAAATATTCTCATGTAAAAGATAAATAAATCATTATAAATCATAGTGAACACCAGTGAAACATACTCATCACCCAAATAGGTATACTAGGTTTTTAGCCTCATCTTGTCAAACTCTCACGAAGACTCACATATAAGTGAGAGTATAATATAAAATCAAAATATCAAGGGAGCCTCATACCCATTTCTAACTAGATTTATACTCTCCCCCAAAATCTCACATCCTAATCCATCTCTCTCAAAAATAATAAGCTAGATCGAAACACCTGGGTAAGGCATCGCAACACAAACCTCATGTATCACAACATCACATCATACCATATCCTAGCACCATATATAGTAACCAAGTAGTTTCTGATATATACCACAACCCACATGAATTCTACAAATCAATGGGTGTTATGCCTCTTGTCATCATTTCCCATACACTAAGAAAGGTACTCAAGCCATCACCACCTATACACGTCATACCTATGATAATCCTTTAGATAATATATCCAAGGAAACATGTGTGTGAATAACCATATTATATCACATCCCTCTACACAAAAATATAGGGAAACTAACCTCCATTCATAACAACATATGTAACTAACAAAAGAAGGTAACATGGCTAGAGGGGCTAGTCTACCATCTATCCTACCACCTGGTTATTAGGGAAAACACACTACCAAAGTCAACTGGGTTCCAGTCACCCTAACTGACATGGTTGGGGTAGAATATGAAACCACATAATATATAGTATATATTATAGCTCATTACCCCACTAGGGGAGTAACCTAGTCTTAGATTCAACTTTATCTAATATCATATGGACCCTCAGGTTCCACTCTTAAGACCAAATATCCTATAATCAAAGAAGCATTTAAAAGTGGTACATTAATTAAGTAACTCATTTTAATAATTTCAATTAATTTATAATTTTTTAATCCCATAAATTAACAATTAATATTATTCCACATTAAATTACATTAATCCTCAAAGTAACATCTATACCCTCTAGGAATAATCCAAAATGAGTTTATGGTTTATCAATATTAACATCTTTACATCATTTTCATTCCAAAAATACCAACCCCATGTGTTAAAAAATTTATTCAATATTAGAATACTTCCATACACCTGGTACTCTAGGAAAACCATCCTAGGCTATCACAAAGAGGAAACATGCAACCAGGAACACCGAGTTACATCATGTAGTGGGTAAATGAATGAAGATAAAACAAGAAACACAACCATCATCAATTATACATATTCATGTTAAGAAAGAATCCTACATTATCAGCTTAAAGAGTAAGCCCATATTCAACCACCCCATAATCTCATGTGAAACCTCTACACCCACATTAATATATTGATAAATCATACCATCAGAGGAATCAACTTATGTCACATAATTTGGGCCTACCTTCCCACATTTTTAGATCGGAACGAGTAATGGAAGATTGTTTAGAGGGGGTGAGTAGACAATATTAAAATTTTAATCAAATAAATTGATAAATAAAATTAATTGTCAAAGTTAATTATTATAGTTAATTAGTTGAAAAAAAATTAAATAATTCCGGGATATCTTTTATAGTAGACTGGTCCAAAGTGGGCTTATTTATAATCTTATACCTCTCTACTCGAGAGTATCCTTGAGAAACACGCCTTTCTTTATTTTTGACAATTCGTCAAGATTCATCCAGCTTGTTTCTAAATAACCACTTAGTTTTAATTACCTATTTATCCTTATGAAATTATACTAAAATAGAAACATTATTTCTAAAAAACTAATTTAATTTATATTATATAGAAATAATCCAATATTTATCTTTTATAGAATCATTAAAATTAAAAGGAGAGAAAACACAAATAAAAGTAGATTTGGAATATGAATTTAAAATATAATTTCTAGTTTTAACACCATAATCTACATTTCTATTTACATTTTCAATAGTATGATAATTTTTAATCTTCGATGATTTTGGATCTTGTTTAGAAGAATTATTCTCCTCTTTAATTGATTCATTATTATCTAGAACACTTTCATCACAGAAATTAATTTTCTAAACTCTTCATTAATAAAATTAGAATTAGAATTTAATTTAACATTATTTTCATCAAACATAACATGAACATATTCTTAAATAACCATTTTTATTTTGTTATAAACTCAATAAGTTTTAATATTATTATAATCACCAACAAAAATAACTTATTCCCTTTTAGAATAAAATTTATCTAAATTAGACTTTGAATTTAATATAAAATTTTAATAACAAAAACCTCTAAGGTAACCAAATTTAGTATTTTTATTTATGAATAATTTTTAAAGAGTCTTGATTGACAAAGGTATAAAAATAATTCTGTTTAAAATATAACATGTATAAAAACATCCTTAGCCAAAAAATATCTAGGAAAATTATAATCACTTAACATGGTTCGGTCTATTTCAATAAGAGTTATATTTTTTCATTATACAACACCATTTTTCTATATTGTTCTACATGTTGAAAAATTATGAAAATAGACATTATTTTTAGAAAAATATTAAAAATATAAATTATTAAATTCCCCTCCTTTATCACTATGAATATAAATAATCATACATCTTTTTTCATTTTGAACTAATTTACACAAAGCAATAAATCTTGAAAAGGTTTCATTTTTTGTGCAAAAAGTATACCCAATTAAATATAATATAATCCTCCATAATAACTAAGGTATATTTCCTTCCACAATGTTTTGAAATTTGAGTGCGTCCAAATAATTCAAGATCTACTAACTGTAAGTGTCTATTAGTACATATCGGATTGATGGGTCTAAAATAAATTATTTGTTTCTTCCCTTTCATGCTAGAATCACAAACATGAAAATGTTATTTCTTCAAAGATTGTAGTTGTAACATCCATCCGATGACTCAAAGGCCTTCAAATGTTTACTATAATAACCCCTTAATTTATGATAAGAAGGTTGAAACCCAAAAATACTTCATGAAAAAAAGACATAACATGAACAAAAGGCCTTAAAGAGTAAAACCAAACTGATAACATGGAGTTTCCCCTCCCTATATTGTGATCAGGATAAAGTTCTCCACCATTGCATAGTTGTTTGTCTAGGAAGTTTCATTTGTCAAAGAACATTCCCAATCAGATGGATGATGTCATACCCTCTCAAACACCCAAATCTGAAAATCTATGAAAAGATAAACCGCCATCTCTAAGTCTTTATAGGGGCCTGATCCATGTGGGAATGTATGGGAAACTTAGACAATCTACATATAGTATACAAAATCAATTTCAATATTTAAAAACCACTACCACAAACCACACCACTACCGATGCCTTCCACAAATGAACAAAGATTAAAATTAAAAATGAAAGATGCCAGCATCCATCATGAAAAACGAGTCACCTCCCTACCTTGAGACCCACACCTAACACAACATCCTCCCAGTCTGAAACAAACCAGACCCTCGATGAGCTCCACCAGAATCTATCATCACCATCGAGAAACGTCATCAAATCTCCCATACCCAAGTCATGAATCATCATGCCATCATAAATTTTTTTAGCAAATTCCAAACAGAAGACAAAGTCATCATGAGGAACACGCAGCAACATCGCTGGCTTAACACCACCATCAATGTCTAAATCCAAACACAAAACCATCATCAAGGAAAGATAGAAAAAAACCATACCAGATACAGAAGAAACCACCTCCAAACCAAACTCATACAAATCCACCTTTGTAGAAGGAACACAAAAATCATACCCAATTCCAATAGAAACATGTCATGTGAGAAGAAACAATTAGTGCCAAATCTCACCTCCCAAAACCTTTAAGGAACCACCACTCTATCTCCAAATCAGAGAGAAGAATAGGTCCTTAGGTTTAGGGATGGGATAAGAGTAGATGGTGCCTCCAAGAGACAACATCATTCCTGAAATGATGATTGAATCCAAAACCAAGATAATGCTGACACATGAGCACCTTAAAATCCATCGACCACCATTCCACTTATCCCAAAACTGCAGAGAAACCATCACTTCAGATATGACCTGTAGAGGAGGTAAATAATGGAAGGTCATAGAGGGGACAGATTGATTGGGGGATGTAGCTACCACCATTATTGGGATTGATAATCACCTCTGAAAACACCGAAAACCACACCCCTAGAGAGAATCAGCAGCCTGAAGAAGGAATCGAGGAGTGGTTGTGCGAGAGGATGAAAGAAGGATGGAAGAGAGGTAGAGGAGTGGAAACAGAGCTCAGATGTGCCACCATCTCTGAAGACAAGTGTTTCAAGAGAAACCCTAGATGAAGATGATAGTAGAAAGGGGGAGTTGGGGGACAAGGGAGCCATCCAATGGTAGCTGTAACACATTCTCATGTTTTGAGAGCTTATGAAACATTCTGAAATTATCATGACCTAAATATTGATGTCAAAGGATGTTTTCATTTTGTATAACATTCAAAAACTTTACATATTTAGTAGTTAGTTCTACAAAATCAAAAATATAAATATTATTTATTGGTTAGAATAAAATAATAAAGAATCATTTCTATAAACTAAACATTTCTCCTTTTAAAAAAAACTTCCATTCCAACATCACATAATTTTGATATTATAATTAGATTATCTGTCAACCCTTAAAAATATTCAACAATAGAAAAAATGTGGAATTTAAAATACCAACGTTACCAAAAACTTTTAATTTCCATTTGGAATTATCTCTAAATGTAACAGTTCCTCCATCACATTTATTTTAAGTGGTAAACATTTATGTGTCTCCAGTCATATGCCTAGAGAATCCACTACCCATGTACTATATGTTTTTCTTGAGGCATCCAAGGAATGTTTACTACAAAAATCAATTACTTGAAAATTTTGGTACCCAATCTACTTTGGGTTCAATCGGATTTGTATTTAAATCTTTAGGTACTCATATAGAATTTAAACAAGTATTTTAAAGAACTATAGATAATATGGATTTACAAATATTAGCTTTTGAAAATCCCAAATATTTTTTAATTCTAAGAGAACATTATTTTGGAAAATTACCATTCATGCCACATTTAAAACAAGTATCAGTCAAAGTACAACCATTTTAACTTTTAACAAAATGAGTTTTTTTTTTACATTTGGGGTAATCTCCTTTCATAACCAAAACAAAATTTATTTTTATCATTTTCTTTTCAAATACATAATATCATGATATTTTTCACATCTTTGAATAAAATTTGATAAACTTTTTTTAAGACATTCAACTTCATTTTTCAAATTTTAAATCAAATATTTTGCAAATTTCAAATTTTTATAAGCTTTAGAATTTGAATAAGAAGAAGTGTTACTTAGTTTTTCAATCTTCTTCAGAAGTAATTTATTTTCAAAAATAATTTTCTACTTGTTTTTTTTAATCTTATTATATAAATCAGCATCTATGAAAATATCTTCTCTTAATCTTTCAATTTATTTTTTTAATTCAAAAAATTGGGGTTTGAAAAATGATATTTATTATTAAAATATTCAGAATAAAAAAATAATTACTAACCTTATCTAGTTATTTTATAAAGAAAAAGATAGGAAATTTTTTTCCATTTCTATATTGTTCACTACAATCAGAATCTTCAATATAACTTCAACTAGTGGTCAACTGCATTTTTCCTCATATTTTATTTATCTTTATTCTTTAGTTTACGAAAATTAAGTTTGATATACCCTTTCTTCCAATACTCATAATAGGTTACATCTGAAGCATTATAATTCATATAGCCTTTCTTATCTCCCTTATATTTTTCTTTTTGAGGGTTTCTTCTAAACTGATTCTTGGATCCTTCCTTTTTCATTCTTTTGTGGACTCCGGTCACAATCTAAGCCATATATTCATGTATAAAATCATGTAGATAATAATAATAAGATTCAATAAAGAACATTAACATATATAGAAGATTCACCTTTTTTTATCACCTCGATAGCTATTTTGTTTAGTTCAAATTCATATTAAAGTAGTGAACTAATCAATTCATCAAGTGTTAATTCTTTGAAATTATTTCTTTCATCAATGGAAACTTTCTTGGAACTCCATTTAATTTTTATGTCTTGTAGTTCTCGTTCAACTAGTACAAGGTTTTCTAGAGTTTTACCAAGTGAATTCCTTCTATTCACAATGCTTGTGAATATATGGAACATTTGGTTTACTATTTCGTCTTCACCCATATTAAAATATTGGTACTCATCATGAAGCAATACAAGCTTTGACCGAATCATTTCTTCAGATCCAAGGTGAGTGACTTATAGAATCTTCCCAATTTAAGGATATGTCTCACAAAAAGACACATAACAAAAAGCACTTTTGTTAATAGGACAATATAAAATATTGACAAAATTTTAATTTAAAAATATCTAGTTTCATCAATATTGGTAAGAGTATCTAGGTCAACTTCAGGAAGTGTGTATTATTTTGACATGATTGATCAGTGTTCAATTTTCATCTCTTTGAGGTATGAATCTATTCTGGATCTCCAGTAACCATATTCACTACTATAAAAATGCAGTGGCTTTTGAGGAATCTAAGCATCAGTGTGGGACAATCCTTCCATCTTATAAGATCTTTTCCATAGACGATGAGGTCTTGGAAAATGATAGCACAACTAAAATCAAAGCATACTCTAGTGATAAATTTGATAATTATAAAAGGAATAATTCTTTGATTCAAATTGAAAGGTATCAGAAATAGAGTAAAAAATATAATCAATTCAAAAAAGGATTAAACTTTGATACCTATTGTTAAGTCAGAATGTGTAATAGAAGATGGTCTTGAAGGAGTGAATATACCAGATTAAAAAATTAATCAAATAAATTATTTAGTAAAATAAATTATCAAAGTTAATTATTAAGGTTAATTAGAAGTTAAAAAAGTAAATTACACAAGGATGTTTTTATAGTAGTTTGGTCCGAAGGGGACAAAATTCTACTCTTATACCTCTCTACTTGGTGAGAGATACTTGTGCACTAAAAATTATTTTATGGGGTAACCATAACCCAATTACAAAATCCTTTTCTAGTGGAGGTATTACCATGACACTAAATGTTTTATGGGGAGTCAAAACCCTTACAACATGACTTTAGACAATGGAATCACAACCTAAACAGTTCTGAATTTAAGTACAGGGCATCACAGCCCTTAGATCCAGACATTAGAATCTGGGAGTAACAACCTGAGAAAATAGAATAATAAATAATGATTTTGTGAGTAAAATCATAAATAGAAAAATAAGGTGTGCAAGAGAGATATGAAATAGTGTTACAGACTCACAACTAGACGAATAAAAATAAAAATTATTTAAAAATATGTTCTGGTTTTTGAGGATTAAATTATATCATCTTATCAAGGAAATTGTAGTCGAAGCATAATTAATTCATCCCTCGAGAGATCATGTAGATAATGAAGTGGAGTGTTTTAGGACATTGCAGACTGCACATAAGGTTCAAAGTTCACGACACTTTTCCTTTTAAAAAATAGAGTATCAAATATTTTAGTCTGTGTCTATTTTTATTTATATTTTCTTATTATATTCTTTTATCTAGAAAAATATAAGAATATATATATAGTACATATTTTGCAGTTATAGCAGCTCCTCTTCCTTCATATTTTTAAAATAAATTGAGTCAAGGACATTCATAAATATCTCCATGAAAAATAGTAGCAATCAATGATTTATAACTCCCACTTAAATCCATTCAAACAAATTTATATTTTTACAAAATAGTTCATAGAAAGTAGCATCACAATCTGTAAGAAAATTCAAAAGCCGAAGTTTAAACCATTTTGAAACCTCCAAATTTATTAGAAAAAGTATTTAAATTTTTTTATTAATTTTTCTCTCATAAAATTCCAGGAAAAATATAAAAAAATCTTCTATTACAATCCTTATATTTAATGAGAATTTTTTCAGTAGAGAATCCTATAAAAATAATCCATATAAATGTAGAAAATCGATTGGAATAAAAATACACAGAATTAACAATAACTTCAGAATGAATAGTAACATATGGTTAATGGACAATACTTTTCACTATTCATGAACAGTAATGTAGGGTTGATGAACCATACTTCTCACTATTCATGAATAGTAATGTAGTGTTTTCATTATGAACAGTAATGCATCATATTTATGATGAATAGTACTGTACGGTTGATGAATCATACTTTGCACTATTTTTGAATAGTAACATATGGCTAATGAACCAAACATTGCACTTTTCGTGAACAATAACGTAGCATATGGATGATGAATAGTAATGTCAGTTTGATAAACCATAATTTTCTCTATTCATGAATATTACATAGAGTATGGATAATGAACAATAACAAGGGGTGCATGAACCATACTTTGTACTATTCATAAAAAATTGGACAACATACATTAACAATATTCAATGATTTTTTAAGGGCTCTAAACAACATATTCATACTTTATTCTAAAATTATTATTTGTAAAAAACATATTATCTTTCTAAAGAATAAATAATCAAGTAAATCTAACATCTATTGTTCAAAATATCATTGAAAAATAGAACCAATAACATTCTAAAAAATAGTAGTTCTAAAAGTTCATAACACAACTTCAATCAATTTAATCACTATTCAAATGACATTTTTAGACTTCTATGTAAACTATTGAAATAAATATAATCATATTTTATTTCTTTTTTTGATAAATAATTTCTTCAATAAAGGCAATGTTGATCTAACTATCTTTATTAAAATTACTTCTGATTATATATTAGTTGTTCAAATTATGGTGATGATATAGTATTTGGTTCCTCTAGTGTAATTTTTTATAATGAGTTTTCTTCTTCAATGTATTCCAAATTTGACATGAGTTTAATTGGAGAATTATAATTCTTTCTTGGAATTTAAACTTTTCAAATAAAAGAATTAATTTTTCTTCATCAATCTAAGTATGCTAAACAGTTAGTTAAAAGATTTATTCTTGATTCTTCTAAAACCACAAAAACTGTTATGGGCAATAATTGTAAATTTGATATTGATGAATGTGGTAATCTGTTGATTTTAATATTTGTTAAGTCATGATTGGTATCTGATTATATTTAACTGTATCTAGACCCAACATCTTTATTAGTGTTTATTTATGTACTATATTTCAAGAAGATCTTAAAAAATTCATATTAAAGCTGTCAAATAGATAAGTAGATATGTTAAATAAACTATTGATTATGATTTATTCAATGAAAAACATAAATGTTTTGATTTAACATCGTATTATTATTATAATTAAAGAGGGTATAGAATTGATGGAAAAATCACATCAAGTATGTGTCATTTTCTATGAAAACGTTTAATTTCATGGTCTTTTAGGAAAAAACTATCAGTTGCTTTATCTACTATAGAAGCTGATAATATCTCTAATTATAGTAGTTTTTTTCAATGTATATAGATTAAGATAAAATTATGTGATTTTGGTGTTTATATTGATAAAATTTCTATTTATTGTGACAATACTTCTGTAATTTCTATATCTAAAAACCCCTTACTGAACTCTAGAAAAAAATTGATCTTAGATTTCATTTTATTAGAGAACGTGTGAATTAGGGTGATTTTTTTTATAATTTATACCTTCTTAAAATTAACTAGAATATATTTTTGGAAATCCTTTATAATTTTCTCTTTTTGAAAAAAATAAATTTCAACTTCGCATGTTGGAATTATAATTTTTTATTAATAAATTTTTTATGGGGATTTTGTTTTCAATTTTATTTTATTTACCAAAATTGGGAGAAATAACTTGGTTTTAATTGTTTTAAAACATTGGTTTTAAGGAGAGATATTTTGGGAGAAAATGTGGAGTAATAAATGGAGAGAGATAAATTGTTTTGAGATGTTTTTAAAATTGGATTGAATTGTTCAAAAGTTTTGGTTTTGTAATCAAATAGAAAGGGGGAGATATTTTTTCCATGTGAATTCTTTTTTTATTATTACTAGTTTGATTACTTGGGGAGATTATTTTTCCACGTGCATGTTTAATTTTTTTTGATTACATGTGATTTTTGTTTAAAAACATTTTTGTATTTTGATGATTTCTTAAACAAATGTGTTTTTATTTCTATGATTCTTTTCTCGTTTTATTTATATTATATTTTTCTACTTTTCATTATTATATGAGGAAGTATAAAAATGCTTCTTTATTTTTCAAAAAATTCAATTACGTTACAGCTACAGTTTTTGAAACTTTACAGTTTTTAGTTTTAAAAATTTATCTATTTATTTTACTACAACGTCTACAAATATTTTATTTGCATGAAACTTGATTATATAGAAATAAAACATGATTATTTGATTTAATTAGTTTACATCAAAGTCTAAAAACGTCATATGAATGGTGAGTAAATTTTATGATGTTCTTCTATGATTTTGCAGAACTACGATTTTCAAGAATGTTGTTGGTACTATTTTTCAATGATATTTGATTTAGTAGATTTCAGATTTATTGGATTATTCATTATATAGGAAGCTAATATGTTTTTTATACAAATAAATCTTTTTGACCAAATCCTAAATCTTCTATTTAGAGCATATAAAAATTCATTGAAGATTGTAAGTGTATGGTGTCCAGTTTGTCATGAATATTACAATGTATGGTTGATCAACCCAGCAGTACTATTCATCATCCAAACACTACGTATTATGCATCAACCCTATATTACTATTTATGAATAGTTAAATCTATGGTTCATCAAACTAAGATTAATATTCATCATCCATATGCTATGTACTGTTCATGAATAGTGCGAAGTAAGGTTCATCAGCCTTACGATTGTTCATGAATATTGAAAAGTATGTTTCATCAACCCTATGTTACTATTCTTCATACATATGCTATGTTACTATTTATCGTCCCTATGCTACGTTACAGTTCATGAATAGTGAAAAGTATGTTTCCAAAACCCTACATTCCTATTCATGAATAGTGTAATGTATGGTTCATCTATACACTACATTATTATTCCGGAATAGTGAAAAGTATGATTCAACAACCCTACGTTACTATTCATGACTAGTGAAAAGTATGGATCATCCATACTCTAGGTTACTATACATAAATAGTGAAAAGTATAATTCATCAACCCTACATTATTATTCATGAATAGTGTAAATTATGGTTCATCAACCCTATGTTACTGTTAATTCCAAAGTTACTATTCAATTCATGCATTTTTCGGAATTTGATTTTCTGCATAAATATGGATTATTTTTACATGTTTTTTCTTGAAGAACTCTCATTAAATATAAGGATTAGAATAGAGGACTTTTTAATGTTTTTGGTTTAATATTTACTGAGAAATATTAATAACTTTTTTCAACATCTTTTTCCAATAAATTTGTACATTTCAAAATTGTTTAAATTCAAACTTTTGAATTTACATTTGGATTGTGCTAAAACATTTCAGGAAATGTTTTGTCTAAATTTAAATTTGTTTGGGTGGATTTAAATGGGTGTTTTAAATAGTTTAATGCAGCTATTTTTAATCGATATATTTATAAACGCTCTTGACCTAATTTATTTTATAATCCCAAGGATGTTGTGCTGCTATAACTACTAAATATATGCTCTATTTATAACATTCTCTTTTCTAGGTTAAAAGAATATAACAAGAAAATATCAATACACAAAAGACATAGGGTAATATATTTGATACTCTATTTTTCAAAAAGAAAAATGTTGTGAACATTAAACCTTTTATGCCATCTACAATGTCCTTCGACCCTCTGTTTCATCACCAACAAGATTGCACAAGGGAAAAATTAATTCTTCTTAGAGTAAAATTACCATGAAGAGACGATTCGACCTAATCCTCAAAAACCAGTACCTATAATTAAATCATTTTTCTTATCATTCATCTGGTTGTGAGTCTGTAACACAATTTCTTATCACTTATGTGCACTCTATTTTTCTATTTATTATTTTACTCCCAAAAACATTATTTATGAATTTGTTTTCTTAGTTGGTTACTCCTAGATTCTAAAGTCAGTATCTAAGGGTTGTTACTTCCTATATACAAATTCATTATTATTTAGTTTGTGACTTCTAGTGTCGAAATTCTCGTTGTAAGGGTTGTGAATCCCCATAAAAATTCCAGGGTTGTGGTTATCCATCCATTAGAAATATATTTTTTTATTTGGGTAATGATTCCCCTGTAAAAATATTTTTTAGTGAACACGTATCTCTCTCGAGTATAGAGGTGTAAAATTAGAATTAGGCCCGCTTCAGACCAAGATACTATAAAGAAAATCCTTGTGTTCTTTACTTCTTATGCGGATAATTAACCTTAATAATTAACATTGATAATTAATTTTATTAATCAATTTATTTTATTTTTTTAATCCATTCTATTCACCCCCACTCTATACCATCTTCCATTACCCTTTTCGACCTAACACACATAAAACAACAGTTATCTCAGGCTCATCCATCCGAGGATCATAACACATCACAAAGTGATGATTTCATCTAGATAAAATCACAATGCTGGAATAATACGACATAGTAATTATTGAAATATATTCCTTAAAACCAGGCATTCATCCTACACACAAAATGAGCTCTCATGGAACAAAAAACAATGCACTTAGTCTAAACAGGTAGATGGGAAACTTGAGCCTTAGGAACTATCATTATCATACAACATGTTTTATTCTATATTTAATTAACTGATTAATTATTCAAAGGTTACAACTATCGGAAACCTAAGGTGGCAAGTTAATGACAATATACGAAAAGTAAAACATCCATGATCAATAAACCCAGTTTCATCTGTCTGTAAGAAGAATTGTCTTCAATTAACATGTCATTATTATTATTACCAACTTTATCAAAAAGAATTATCATTATTCACATAATTTATCAATTAAATCATCATTCATGAAAAAATTATAATAATAATGAGCCCTGTATCAATTTGGATATTATCAAGTTTCTGGAAACAAACACGTCACTTCATTAATTCTAAATCAAGTTAATCAATTAATTATAACTTTATGTTCTTTTCTATTTTCCATAAAGAGAAAAATTATAATATACAGAATAAAAATAAATGATAATGAGACTAACATATATAGAAGACTTTACAAAAAAATAAATATTCAAAATGTTATCACAGTAGAAAGAAACAACATGTGATCATTTTGACCAATTCATTAACAATATAGTTCAACCATTATTAGTTTAATTACATTTTTATTAATTGATATTAACAAATATAACTTTATGATTTAACATAAATAAATTGGAGAATGAAATAATTCCCTACCTCAATGAAGATACCATTCATCACATTATAACGGGCCAACATCATAGATCCCAATCACATCTCCCACAAAATGATTCATCCCCCCAAGGGCACGGTGGTTCAACTGCACAAACAAAAACAATGAAAATTCTATTAGAACAGTTAGTAGAAACTTCCATAAAATATAAACAATAAAAGAGAGGATCCTTATCAAAGAACCATGAGAGAAAAAGTTATTACATACCTCGTATCACGAATTATTGAAGACGAAAGTATGAGAATCAATCCTTATCGAAGGGATTCCAAAACTCTTAGAGAGACCACTATGAATTGCCTAAAAGTTTAAAGAAATAGTATATGGTTTGATAACTCCCAAATATCATAAAATTCTAAAGGTGCAATTCACATTGGATTCTCATAGTGTGAAACACCTTCACAATGTGTAAGTATTAGGTTTTATGCTCTTGAAAATTGTGTCACATCAAATCATTGAACCCTAAATTAATCTACATCAAGAAACACCTTATGAACAAGCCTAAAATAAGCCATGAACTACAGATTCATTACATAAAACCCTTACTTATCATAAATTCTCCCTTCTTTCAGCTATAAGAAGATGAACACCTCGAGACTGTCTCTTGGAATAATCCATGAAACCTTGGATCAGAAACCCACAAAGGGTCATAAAAAATGGATCTATTCTCTTAAATGAGATACCTCTCAAAACTATTTTCCCTAGAGAATCCAAAACAAAATCAGAGGGAAAAAATGTTTTTTTTAACATCCATCCCTGAGATACCTCTCTAGGATCTCACCATCCCAAGAGCATAACATCCTCATCAAATAAACAACAGGATCCTACACAACAATAATATCTATATTCTGAAAACTCTCCAGGGAGAGAAACCTCTCAAATTATAGTGAATCCACAACAATAAACAAGATAAAACCATCACATAAACCACAATACTCCACATCTAAAAAATGAAAAACTTTACAAGAGAATATATAAACATCAAACAACTTAGGGTTTTGAGTGAACATCTTTGAATCACGATCCAAGGTAATTTTGACATACCAAATTGGGTTCCACCCAATGTTCCAAGATCCAGTGGGCCACAAGGCCTCATGAACGCCTCTCCATACACCAGAGGCTATTGACTAGCAGTGAATGACTATGGAGTGTCTGTGGGGAGAAAATGACATCATTTCATAGTGGAGCATAGCATATATATTATAATATAATATATGGATAATTGTACTGGAAGCATTATAATGAATAAAAAAGACTGGCATTAAAATATTAGAATAGAAATTCATCATTAAAAATTAACTCAAAAGATGAATAATACAATATACAAAAGATTCTGGTTTAATTACATGTATATACAAAGATGAAAAATAGGTATACAACACAGTAGACACTAAGTACAATACAGATAAAAAAAAAGACAAAAAGACCAAAAAATATCCCAGTATCCCAAGAAATGGCATAGTCATATGATATCAAGATCCAAGCTAAAAATGTAATTGATATTAGGTCTCTAATATGATATTTTTTCCCATATCAACACCCTCATACATATAATATGTCCAGTTACAATCAGTGTCCTGAATAAGGTGTGAGATAAATCTCAGTAGGCCACCACCAATGGAATTTATACAATATAGTTTGTAAATATGAACTTAGAAGTGTGAAGGTACATATATATATAATTAAATAAATTCTTAAAATAATAATTCCTACCTACTTCATCCTCAGTTGGTAATGTATCTATACCTGAGATTATTTAAATAATAATTTTCTAGTTTGTAACAAGTGTGAGTAGTACATTATGTAATTGATATAATGAAATGGGGTCCAAGTTATAACCAAGTCATCCTATAATAATTATAATAATTAAATAGGATCCATTGTGAAATAAAGGAATCCATGACCTCAAGGGTTGAACCTACTCATAGTAATAGCATGTGGTCTATAAATAGAAGTTTGAATATAATACAAGGGAAAATTCCCAAGGTATTCTACTATAAATGATTATAACTAAGTCCAAGAATCTCATCCAAGGTAAGCATGAAATAATAATTACTAGTCTCAATTGTATTAATCCATGTAACCACTTGTCTGATGAAATCATATTGGATATAAGGAGTGTATATGAGGAATCCTACTATCCAGAAGATAAGGAATGGATATTATAGTGTCTTTCTAGGAATATTGTAGTAAAAAGGACCGTATTCTAATGTGTTTATATCTCTTGGAACATCTCTCCTTGTATTTTAATATATACCTTCGATTTCTCAATGAACTCCCTCAGGAATCCAATGTTGGATCAAGTATGACCACTTGTATAAAGATAAAATGGTTTATATGCAATAGGCAACTTATTTATCATTATTTAATTGGGTACATATAATAATAATTCATTTTTAATCATTTAATATGTTCATTTATTTACCTTTCTCTAAACATTAAGTGGTGGTATAAGGACATGAAACCAATAGTAAATTCAATTATAATAGAATTCATTAGATTCATACCACATTTTTCATTTAGCATGAGTTGGTAATTTAGAGATATACGAAAAATGTAAAATTAATTGTTTAATTCAAGGCCAAATGATATCAAAAACAGAATTTTCATTTAACATTTTAGAGGGTCAT
The DNA here is from genome assembly GCA_963277665.1 of Viscum album. NCBI lineage: Eukaryota > Viridiplantae > Streptophyta > Magnoliopsida > Santalales > Viscaceae > Viscum > Viscum album. Next base: position 1,912,307,901 of record OY728133.1, read on the forward strand.
TAATTAATAAAAAAACACTTTCATTGTCAAGGTCAACTCCAGTGCACTCAAACAATATCATAGATTAAACCAACATGGGTTACCACGGCATAAAAAAAGAAGCACCCGACTTGGGGTCTCCAGTATTGAGATAAAAACCTCCAATATCATGAATAAAATGTATGAAAAGGGTCCAAGAACTTGATTCTATCAACTATAAGTAAAGAATATGAAATTAATGGGAAATTCATAGTGAAACCAATGTGCACACAACAATCTGAATTTATAAACGATAAGATGTTTATGTAATATTCACATACCACCTACCTTATAACTATAGGAGATTACCCATATATTAATGGTCCTTAGTGAGTCCTATATTAGAATAAATATGAAGAACATATCAACACCCTAAATATAGATATTATGATTCTACATCAAAATATAGTCATCATGGAGAAGAAAAATGATGATCTAAGCCTAAGAAATAATGCACGTGCCAAGAAGAATCCAACATGATGATCAGATCTCAAATTGAGGTCTTGTATGCAAATAAAGATCAAAGCCAAAATTTTGGCTAAAATGGTATCCTCTTTGGTGGAGCTCATGTGTGATAGATAAAAATAGAGAAGAGGTGTAAGGAAAAGAAACGTGGGTCTCCCCTTTAAAAGAACCCATAACATTTATGTGGTTTGTACATTATTTGCATGTCATGTAATGTTAGGGCATTCCATTTTGAATAAATGTTCATTACACATCATGAACGGATCTTAATTAGACACTACACATCAGGTATTTAATAAGGTTTATTTATTCTAATTACACATCATATACTTGGTCTGTAGTAGCATTTTTCCCCTCAGTTTCCTCCTTCACATTAAAACCAACCAGCCCAAAGGTATGGTTTCATAATTATGACAAAAATAACCTCAAAAAGTTTTTAACTAAAAAATAAAATGGATTTTTACCTGATTGGAAAAACCAAGTTCTTACAGTCTTCCCCCTTAAAGGAACTCAACCCTACGTTTCCCTTACAATGCTGGTAGAACCCTATCTAAGAAAAACTCCATCAACTTAGCATGTACTTCATCATCTTGTTCCCCAGTCATCTCTAATACAATTTCGTGCTCCCATAACACCCACACTAGTGGAAAAGGTTTGCGTTAAAGATCATTCATGCTACGATTAATGATGTGTATGGTATACTACTCGAATGAAGCATCAACATCTAATTATGTATCCTTCAGATTAAAGTTATGATGTGGGTCGACATGAAAATGGTGAATCTATGAAATGAGGAAAACTTCAAGCACGACATAGTACCTTTGAGGAAAAATCAATAAATAGGTTACTAAACCATAGGACAGAGTATGGTTAGTACTAACCCATAATCCTACCCCTAAAAATGTGTTTATTTAGGTGAAGGGTCCATTATTATGTGTATGTTTGAGTGGAATATTTGTATATATTCACTCCATAAGGTATGAGGTTATCATTTTAAAATAAAATCATTAAAAATTGGTCACATGATGAATGTGGGATAATTTTGGATGAAAAAATAAATCATATACATATTTAGAAACAAAACACTGATATTTTATGTCTTCAGTACTTAGTTTAACCATTTTTACCTATTTTAATATTTACCGTGGTAAATCAATTGTTAACACAATATCTTCTTCATGAAAAAAAATGAAACTACCCTATTTACCTAATTTATACATTCTAATAAAAAATTTGGATACTATTCAATCCAATTTAATTTCAAAATATGTCAAATTTGACTTTTAATTCAAAACATAATATTTAAAATATTGTTTTTATATAAAAAATTTACTTTTTATATATTAAGTGTTCTAATTATTCAATCATATAAATTACTAATTAAATAATTTCTAATATATTTTTTTATAAATTGAATCATTATATTAGTTTCATAATAAAAAAGTGATCAATTTAGTTTATTAATATAAAAATGCATAATACTTAATAAAAATATTTAAATAAAACTAATAATTTTTAATATTATGTAATTTTAACCACATCCTATTAAAATTAATTATGCATCATCTAACCATTTAGATTTTAATATAAATGGTTTTGAAATTATTTACTTGAATTTTATCGATACATTAAATAATTCTTCAATAATTAACACATATAACTTTATTTTTATAACAAACTATTTTAATTAAATATTATTTTTTTCTTTAATTGAAAAAACTTTATTATTTTTGAATTATATTATCTTCAATTACCCACTTACCCATTGGATATACCCAATGACCATATTTCCAATGAACATATTTCCAAATTCCTTTTATATATCGGTGAGATTTCAATCCTTCATATAACTTTGCATACACTGTTATAATAATTTATTCTATTCATTTAATTCTCTATGAACATGTTTAATAATTTCTTATTCTATGACTTATTTACACTATTTCAATTAGGGTTACAATATTTAGAGAAAACCATGGTGATATTGTTTTTTATATATGGGGTATTTTTAATTACATTTGGTTTTATTCCCCTTCTAATTTTCATAATGAATTTTCATATTTACTTCTCCTAAAGTATTAAATTTTTTCTTGTATTGTAATATTTTATCTCAAAAAAAATTATCATGAATTTTTTAGTTCATTATTTCATGTGAAATAATATGTTCAACAGAGAATTTATTTCAAGGATAAATAAATTGAAATATCATTTATTGTTACACTATTCCCCCTAAAAAATAACCTTTAAATTTCATTTCTATAATGAGAATTAATGAGTATAATTCATCCTCATTACATCTTCTTGTTCCCAAGATTATTCCTCAAAATTATTATTTATCGATACAGATTTTACTAGGTGAGGGACCTTGCATTATAATTATGAAATATCATGTTCCAGTTGTATGACCTCAATGATTAGAACATGTGATGGATCTGGTATGTACTTCCTCAAAATTGATACATGGATGACATAAAGAACTTGGTAGAAGTTTTATACAATCACGACATGATAAGATATTATTCTGATAGCATTAATGATTTCAAAAGTACCAATGCATCTCCTTCTCAATATAATTTTCTTCCCAAATCTCATAACCCAATTCCATTGTGATAATTAATGTAATATATTATTTCCAATTTCATTCTCCAAATCATATTGAAGTTTGTAGTATAACTTATCTATTGACTTTTTGTAGTTTTCATGTTTCACAAAATAGATAGAATTTTCTCTAAAATCACATGAGGAATATATAGTCCCAACATATTATTCTATAAAATATCACCCAAAAATGATGGAGTTATAAACTTATTCCCATACAGAGCTTCAAATGGTTCAATTTAGATACTATAATTTAAACTATTGTTATATAAGAAATCTCTAAGTGGTTGGTGTTAATCCATATCTCCTTTGAAATCCATTGAACAAGATCTTTGCGTCTCCCTCATATTTTGAATTGCTCTTTAGGAATTATAATATGTCAAAGATTAATATGGAGTGATAAAAATCATATTTATATCAAATTAATATTGAAGACATCTCGAAATCCTTGAGGAAAAAATATGATCTAAATAATTTAAAATTTCGAGTGGTATGTTGGATGTGAACTAAATTTTACATGTATGAGATACATGTACACATTCATATGATGCATGATATATATATATATATATAACATGTTATTATATATACTGTACATTTAGTAAATCATATCACGTGTGTATTTTTCAGTCATGTGATGCATTAATATAATATATATATGTAAATAATTTTCTTCTGAATGGTTTATTAATTAATACTTTAAAAATATATTAAAGGATTTTCATTATATTTAGTGAAAATACTCAATAAATTACACCTAAATGATAGAAATTAATACAATGTGTTATGAATAGGAGAATCCCCAGGATTCACATAAATAAGAGGTTAATATCCTCTCCTTTGTGTGTGTGGTGTGATGTGTGTGAGCCTTTATCAATATCTATTCTTCCTGAAAATCCATATATCGTTCTAAAAAGGTGCTCACACCCCTTTAGATTTTAGTTATCCTCATGATATGATCATGGATTCATTTTTTGGGTTATTCCCTTAGAATAATCATGAATTTATTCAATATTTCTCATGATCCCCCTCAATCATAATCCATTAAATAATGAATATGGAATCTATTACAACTCACATCTTCCAGGTAATCTAATTTGTGATAACATTAACATGTTAATTTCTTGAAGATATATTTACTCTTTTTTTACATGATATTCTATTTAAAATGGTCATTAGATGATCATGATAACACCATTAGTGGAATAAAAGTGAGTTCTTTAAGTTTTTCATGTGTTTTAGTCAGTGTATTTTGAAGAAACAAAATGAAAAATAGTGTATTCATAAATCAGAGGAGGTTTACAGACACTTAGGTGAGTTGTGTGTGGGTAAATTTTATTTTTACATACACATGTTTACTACATAAATGTCATGAACCCAACCCTCCAAATATACCCCTAATAGGCTGGAAAAGAAGAAATTGAGATAAGGACCACCGAGTCCTGCCCCCGGTAGGCCCCGAGTCCTGACTCCGGTAGGCCCCAAGTGGCGACCAGCCCATTCCATCCAAATATAATTTTTTTAAAAGCCACTTTAAGGACAAGTGGGATACCATTGTTCACAAAACATAGATCACTATGTGCTGAAGGAGATCACAAAATTATTAAACACGAGACTAAGATGAATCAAGTCAGACAATCTATATAATTCTCAGGACAAGCAAAACAGAACATCCAAAATCCCACATCCACATAATTTTAAAACCACATTCACTTTCACATCCCCACTGCATTGACATACCAAAACCACTGTCACATCCCTACTACGCCATTGTACTATAATAACCATCCTAGACCAACTGCACAACCACATTACAACGACTTCCTCTACACACCACAATATATATACTGCATGTAACAGTAGTCCCAGACACCCAAGAGATAACCATTCCACACAACAAATATCATATTCAGATTTAGAAAATAAATGGAACTTATTAAATTACACTTATTTATTTAAGGTTGTTACCATAGAAGTCATCAGATCCTATGGAATCCATTTCATTAATTAAATATACATGGTCAACCTATTATTTATTTATGATGGAATTATTATAGAAAAAACAAAGAGGTTTCAGAATAAGTTTACTAAAACAGAATCAATCCACCTAAATTAATGATCTTCATAAATTAATTATTCCCATTACAATTATAATATAAAATAAAATAATAAAGCATAAAAAAATGTGCCAGATCATACTTCATATTCCCCTACCCCTTCAAATTCAATATAAACTGATTTATTATATTTATTAATCTGGTAAAAACCCTATTAACAAGAGTTAAAAATAATAATCTCATGCCATAATATACATATTTTTAGAAATAATGAAAGTCCTACCTGGAATGAAGAATCCTTTCACCAGCATTCCACACCAAAATAGAGGGTACACGTACTTGAGGAAACTGCCTCTTTGACTTTGAGAAATTGATCCAACTCTAGAAGAATGTTCTATGACTCCAAGGAAGAATGATGTGGATCCTCTCATATCAGTATAAAGAGAAATGAATGAATGAAGGGAAAATATCATTATTAGAAATATTAGATCCCAAACTAATGGGATTTGAAATGGTTTAATTGGCCATTAAATAATGATATCATTAAAACATCAAGATTAAAACATTTTAAATGCCTCAATACCTTTTATAAAATAAGTATATCATTAATGAATTTTAAAAATCATTTAATGCCCTTTTTAAGGCATTTAAACTATTTTTTCTTCATAAAAGACATTAAATGGAAATTCGGTAATTTCTATGAAAAACTGGAAAATTCTAGAAAAATAGAAAATTATTGAAATGATTCAACACCATAATGATTCACCACCAAAAATTCACTGCCAAAAGGTTCACTACAAGATGAGTCACCACTCGGATGAGCCACTAGAAAAGAGGTCATTGCCAAATCAGTCACTGTAAGAAGATTCTCTACCAGAGAATTCACCACTGGATGAGTTACCGCGCAGATGAGTCTCCAACGAATGAGTTACCACCAAACGATTCACCGAAAGAAGAGTCACCTCCCAAAAAGTCACCACCAAATGAGTTAATTCCATATGATTCACCCCCATATGATTCACTACTATAAAAGTCACTACCAGATGATTTACCTATAGAAGAGTCGTCAAATGATGAGTTACTGCTAGATGAGTCACTACTAGGATGGGTCACCGCCAGACGAGTCACTGCAAGGACAAGTCACCATTTGAAAACTAGAAATTTTGAAATTTTTTTAAATGAATCACCATTATAATGAATCATAGATCCCCAAAACACCATTGAGCCCCAACGTTGCTTTTGGTTTTTTCTTTGTTGAATCTGTGATCTGCGTTTCCTGGTATTCGGCTTTCTGCGAGGCCATTACTTTTTTATGGTTTTCAAAAAATGCATGAGTTGGCAGCTTCGATGTGGCTTGGTTTTTGGTTGATTATGTTTGGATAGAAGCAGGACGATGGCATTATGATGGAAGTGTTTGGATTTGGTCTTGGTTGGCCACAGTTTTAAGGGATTCAGCAATCAAGGGCATCCAATTTATTTTCAAGGGATTGTTTTAGAAGACATTCAGAGCATGAGAATTCTCTTCATCATCACTATCTAGATTGGGAGTTTTGAGAGGGTATGGCACTTTCCATCGATACTAGGCCAGTGCATCCTTGCACGGGACATCTTGCCGAGATGCGATGAGAAGTTTTACACTAATCGTATTGTATTTCTTGCTTGGGTGGATCTTTTCCTTGCTTTTGAATTGGATTTTAGTTAATCTTGATGATATTTGTCATGGAGGAATGGTTATGTCCTATGTCTATGATTTCATTCTGGTTTCCCACTTTTTCCTCAAAAGTGATTTTGAAATAAAAATTTAATTTTCAGTAAGGGTATTTGGGATGTTTTTTAAGGGTCACTAATGTTTACCTTTACATACCACAATATTTTCTGGGATTACCTATGCACAAAGTATTTACATAAAGGTAATATTTAATGACATAGTATTTTAATACAAGGATATTACATCATTTTTGAAGAATGCACAAATACACACACAAACACTATATTAGTTTATTGCCTTTGGAATCTTGGAAAACAAAATTCTGGTATAGTTAAAGATATTCAATGTTTCCCACAAAGATCTATACCTTTTGTGCCCCTAACTAATGTAACATCCCAGGTAAATAAAGAATATAACAATTTCATTTTTATTAAAATTTGTGAATTAAATATTAATTTTATGATAAAGGGGATGTTATGTTTGATATAGTACTCAACACACAACAATGGGTCACTCTTAAATCTTACGTTGCACACAATGCTGAGTTATACCGAAAAATAATATAATATTATTTTTATTTTAAATAGTAGTTAACGCATAGTCATTATATAAGAGGTAATGAACAGAACTAGCTAAAATGTGAATATAAAATTTTGTTAAATGTCTTTACATTTGTCTAATAAATTTTAAAGGCTTAAAATAATAATGAATCTGATTTTAAGCTAGAAATTCTATAAAATTCAATAAAAGGTCGTTTTACCACCTTTTGATATCGAACTGTTTTAAAATCTAGTTTTTCTCACTTTTATATGTTCTAGTTGAGAAAATAAAATTCTTATTTAGAATCGGGACATCAAAATTTACTTTTGATGAAATTTTTTTATATTTCTAGAAAAATTAATTTTTCTAATGAATATGGAAAAATACTGCATTTCAATTCAAAATTTCCTTTAATCTAATTAATTTATATATATATATTGAACTTATAATAGGTTTTAAATTTTAAAATGATTATATTTTTTCCATTTAATCCAAATTTGGACATTGAAAGTAATTTAACTTTTAAATTGGACATAAATACAAGTGAATATTTTGGTATTTTTCACTTCTTAAAGACACGTTTTTTGGTTAAGACAACTGGAATTAGTTTTAAATTAATTTCTAAAACAACTGTGTTTTTAATTAGGAAAAATGGATTCCATATTTGTAATTCGTATGTCCAAATTGTGTAAATATGTACGTTTTATTTTTATATATTGTGAATAGTAAATTAAGTAATTATTTTATTTACAATGGTTAAAGGGTAAATCTAATAATATGGGTTAAAAATAATATTAAACTACCCTATCACGTGTACCAATACTATTTGATAAGATATGTCTAACTATGGGCATCCTTGGGTCAATCTGGGACCCAATGGAAACACTTTTATGTGAAAATGTGATTTTATAAGAATTAATGTTATATAAAGAAAAATATAACATAAAAATTTCCTCTTTACAAAATATTTTTAATATTGGGTTATATAAGTGATATTTTCAACTCTAAATAGTCATTATAAATCTAAAAATAATTTCTACATCATGGTATTTTATTTTTAATTTCTAAAAATCAAATAAATTTATTTATTTATGACACAATGATTATGCAGTGATTACCTTATTAATGAACGATTTAAATAAAAGAGATTATAAATATTAAAATAAATTTATTTTAAAACTTTTTTTTCATACACGAATTATATGAATGATTATAACTTTTTCTATTTTAATTAATGAAGTTTTTTCAAATGAATAATTTTTTTTTGGATTTAAAAAAATTCATGATATGAATAGTATAAAAATTCACTTGAATAAGTTTTTAAAACAAATACAATTTCATTAAATGATATAATAGTCTTAAAAATCTAAGATTCGACCAAATGACTTTGATTATTTTTAAAAGGTCATTAATTAACCACTTGAGGTTCTTTTGGCATTTTATAGTAACTATATGAACCATATAGTAAGAATATACAAGAAGACATGGTAAGAGTCAACATAGTTAACTAAGGGTTAAAGATGGAAGATAAGGTTAAATTTGTGACCTATACTTGTCTAAAACCTATTGGATGAGAGTTTTTTGACCCTAAATCGTATTATATTTTAAATAAAGGTCTTTTGGACCATTTTAAACCTAAAATAATTTTATAATAAAATAATATTTCAATTCCTTCTTAAAGTTCTCCCCCTCCATCTTTTAAAAGTGAATCACATATACCCCTTTAATCGCACCTCTCATGCCCCTTGGATCATCAAACAAAGGCCCAAAAAATCCCCAAAAATCCCACACTCCCTCTTATAAAACCTACCTTGGGTAGAAGGCAATTTAAGAAATCCTTTTTTCTCATATTAAAAAGAGTTACAAGTTTTAGAGGTAGTGTCTTCTCTAATGTTTATTTATTTTATTTTCCTTATCCACTACCTCTGATCTTATTATTCTTTTATTAGATAAAAAAATATTATACAAAATATACTATGATGTTTTTATTATAATTATTTGAACTACACATACACACACCTCCATCTAATGGATACAAACATAATGTTTTTGTGTACGGAGAACTATTGCCTCACGAAACGATGATTGTTAGATTTTCCCCTACCACATCTCATAGTGGAAACTTTGATGGACCTATATTAATATATGATATATATTATATTTATATTTTCTCTATTATTATTTTTTTTATTTAAATCATACCTTTATTCTTTTCATGATGTTTAAATACGATAATTTCATTTAAGGAAGTGTGGACTACCGCCCCCTCAAAGTGATGTGACTCATTTATGCCATACATGGAACACGAAAAGGATATAATTAATGAAATTTTGTAACATATATAAAATATTATATTATAATTTAATTATAATATACCTATGTATCATATAGTTTTCATTCCTTTAAATATGAAATAGAAATGAAAGTAACGATCATGCATACGTACGGCTTACCATCTCGATGAACATTGCATTTCATTTCTTGTATGAAAATTTTATGGACTATTATAAATAAATATATACTAGATATATATGATATATATGATATCTAAATCATTAATATAATTCGGCAGTTAATTGAATTCTGACCACATGGACCATTTTTAATTATAACATGTTCATTTTCAACTCAAGTACCCAATATCGACAAAATGACCGATATTAACAAAAATAATTAAGAGATTTTTATAACATGGTAATAATCAATATAAAAGGATAAAAATTTGAAAAGGGTTCTGAAAAAGTAGAAATTAACTTATGTTTATTATTCATGATGAAAAAGGAACATACGTGATGAGTCAGACGCTATGTAATGGAACCATTCACCGTCCCCTTTTAGTCAATGACTTCTTTTATGTTATCTCTATTAATTGACATTTTATTATGTTTGGATATGTTCTTCTATATCCTTATTTATATAAATTTTATATCCAAGTGATTAGATACCCTTTTCTCTCCCTTCAACTCATTTTATGAATTTAAAAGTAACGTCATTAGGTAGTCGAATTTTCATAAGGGACTTCATCTCAATATCCTTTAATTGAGTCGTATTTTCATTTATACATGATTTTCATTTATATGGTGTATAAACCCATTTTAATTTTAATTTCATTCAAAGAGAATCATATTTCTATGAAGCGTTTTACTAAATAACAAAATGAATGTTTTTAACATATGTGGAGACAATGACATCTCCGCCACCATAATCGTTATTTGACTTCCTTTGTAATCCTTAATGTTTTTAAAAGGAGAAGAAATCCCTTATTCCCTTTTTAGGTGATTTGGTATTGAAAATGGTTTTTGTAATGAATTGACTATTTCAATATCTGGAAATGATTTCTTGGGATTTAAAATGAAATTTTATTAGAGAAATGTTGATATTTTTAATATTTTATTTGTTATTAATATATAATGGTACATAGACATATGATGGGTGGTTATGTGATAAACCAATGATGTGTGGATAAATGATAAAATAATTATGGGTGGTTATGTGATAAACCAAGGGTGGGTGGTTATGTTATAACATCCGATTCTTTTGGTATGTAAGTCGGTCATATGGTGATTCCATTTAGTGATATGTGTGGAATTCGACCATATGGTTATTCTATATATGTATGTTTATATACCAAGTAACCCTTATATGATTTATTTTTCTTTTTTATGGTCTTTATGGTAATCTTCTAGTTACAAAAAGGGTTAGAAATGAAAAACTTTTATTATGCACTAAGAATATAGAAATAGATTTTTCTGATGTGTATGTATCCCTTGAGAGAAAACAAAAGAAGAGATCAAGTTGGCAGGCAATTGGAATGAATTCGTCAAAAAAGTCTAGATGTAAGAAAACCAAACTTTCAACATGTGAGTAGTGTGGTAAAAAGCATCCTCGAGAATGTCTCTCAAAGTCTGGAAAGTTCTTCTGATGTGGTAAGACTGGTCATATTGCTTGTAACTATAAGGAAGATGATCAGAGAGGCAAAGAAAATCCAGCGGTAAGATGTTTTTGTTGCAATGAATTAGGAAATTATGACAATGTGTGTCCAAGCATGATTACCCAGGGTGGAAACCCACAAGATATAAAGTATAATGGCATGGAAAAATAATTTTCAACTACTAAAATTGATGTGGGACCATAAAATGAAGTGGTGACAGGTATGTTATTGATTTCTTCAAAATATTCCAGTACTCTATTTGACTCTGGATCACCACATTCTTTCATTTTTGATATAATTGCAGGTAAATTAGATATAAAACCACATGAAAGAGATATAGATCTTTTGAAAAACCCAACAGGTGGAATTATTAAAGAAACCAAGATTTATGGGAATCTTTCTATTATCATTAGTGGGGTAGTATTTCCTAAAAATATTGTTAAACTTTCCATAGTGGAATTTTATATCATTTTGGGTATAGATAGGCTATCAGTTTATCATGATAAAATATATTCTAAAGACAAGAATGTTTTATTCAAAGATTTCATACCTTTAATAACATTTAGAGAAGATGAAAGATTGATTAAATATGGTATTGAATGTTATCTAGCTAATGTTGTTGAAAAGAAAGAAACAGATTTGATTGGTGACATTCCATTAGTGATTGAATTCATAAAAGTTTTTCCTATTGAATTTCTTGTTATTTTCCCAACCGAGAGGTCGAATTTACTATTGATTTAGTTATTGATGAAAACCCTTTTTATAAACCCCATTATCTAATGGTTCAAGTAGAAGTAGTTGTATTAAAAATTCAGTTGTAATAATTACTTGATAAAGGTTTTGTTCTACCAAAAACTTCACCAAGGGGTGCTACTATTTTATTTGTGAAAAATAAAGATGTTTATATGAGAATTTGTATTGATTATAGATCCTTGAATAACATAACTATTAAGAACATGTATAAATTTCCTCATATTGATGATTTGTTTTATCAGCTCTAGAGAGTTCCATATTTTTTGAAGATTGAGTGGATGTCAAGGTACCATCAGCTGAAGGTGAAGGAGGTTGATATTTCAAAGACAACATTCCAAATTAGATATAAGAGTTATGAGTTTTTTTTTCATGCCCTTTGGGTTATCTAATGCACCCGTTGTTTTTATTAATCTCATTAATGTAGTCTTTCATTAGTTTCTAGATTTGTTTGTGGTTGTTTTTATAGATGATATCTTGGTATATTCTAAAATCCGATAGAAACAAGAAATTCACTTTAGGATTGTTTCCAAAGCTTAAAGGGAAAGAAACTATACGAAAAGATTAGTAAGTGTGAATTTTGGTTGCAAAATTTTTTTTCCCTTAGTTATATAGTCTCTAAAGATGGTATAACTATTAACCCTTTTAGAAAAAATGTTGTTGAAGAGTGGCCAAGACCTACCAATATCGCAGAGAATTGTAGTTTTCTTGGATTAATGGGTTATTACTGAAGGGTTGTTCAAAACGTTTCTCAATTATCTATCAGAAAAACTAAGTTAACACCTAATGGATTTCAGTTCATCTCGACAAAAGAATGTGACGATTATTTTCAGGAACTGAAAATAAGATTGGTAAATGCCCCAGTTTGGGCCTTACCTTCAACAAATGGTGAATTAGTTATCTACAATGATGCTTCATTAAAAGGAATTGGTTGTGTTATAATGAAAAATGATCAGGTAATTTCTTATATTTCATGTCAATTGATACCTCATGAGCTAAATTACCAAACACATTATTGGAATTAACTGTTGTTTTTTTTGCATTAAAAATTTAGAGGCATCATTTGTGTGGCATAATGTGTGGAATATATAAAAATAAAAAAATATTAAAGTATATATTCACATAGAAAGGATAAAACATGATACATAAGGGATGGATATAATTAATCAAGGATTATTATTGCACGATCCATTTCCATCCAAGAAAGGAAAAAAATTTGGTTGGTGCTTGGAGTTGAAAGAATAACGATACATTAACCATGCTAAATTTGGAACGAGATCCTTTGGTTTCTAATATAATGAATTTTGAATTTGAAGTTGTTAGTGTAGAGAGTTACTCTATTTTGTTCCAGGTGGAAGTGAAATAATCGCCATCAGACAAAATTATGAAAGCACAGAAAGAAGATAGTGAGTTGTAAAAAAATGATGAATTGGTTCAGAAGGGTAAGCTACCTGAATTTAATATTGATAAAGAATTTTTTTTGAAGTTTTCAATGAGATTATGTGTTCCTTGTGATGCCCAGTTGAACAAAGAGTTATTATGTGAAGCTCATAGTTCTCTATTTTCGATTAATTCTGGCAGTACTAATATGTACAGAGATCTTCAGGAGTATTTTTGGTGGGATTGAATGAAGAAAGATATTGTAGACTTTACTGTGAAGTGTTTGATTTGTCAAAAGGTTAAAGCAGAGAAATAGTTATTAAAAGTTCTGTTTTATACTTTTACAGTGCCATATTGGAAATTGGAAAATCTGTTCATGGATTTTGTAGTAGGGTTACCAAAAAAACATCGATGTTAAAATGTAATCTAGGTCATTTTTGATCGATTGACTAAATATATTCATTTTATTCCTATTCGAGATACTATGTCTCTAGATCAACTTTCTCATTTGTATACTAAAGATATTTTCATGTTACATGGAGTTCCCCTCTCTATTGTATATGATCGTGGTCCTAGGTTCACATCTAACTTTTAGAAATACCTTCAGACGTCATTGGTAACTGAATTAAATTTCAGTACCACTTTTCATCCTCAATCGGATGTGATGTTAGGATGAACAATTCAGGCCTTGGAGGATATTCCATGTTCTTGTTCACTGGAATACCAGGGAAGATGGGACCAACAGATTTCTTTATTTTAGTTTACTTATAATAACAGTTTTCATTCCAGTATACATATGGCACCATTTGAAGCATTATATGGTAAGCGGTGTCGAACTCCAAATTTTTAGGATGATGTGGATGAAAGGAATTTGAGGGAACAGAATTAGTATAAGAGATGGCGGAAAAAGTTTAGTTGATTTATAATCACATGAGAACAGTTCATAGCATGTAGAAAATTTATTTAGATAACTGGAGGAAGGATCTTTCTTTCGAGGTAGGAAATCATGTCTTTCTCAAATCTTCTCTACTAAAAAGTGTGATGTGTTTTGTTAAGAAGGTAAAGTTGAGTCCGTCGTTTATTGGACCCTTTGAAATCCTATAGAAACTTGGATATGTTTCCTACAAAGTGGATTTCACTCCAGCATTATCCTAGGTACACAATGTATTCCATGTTTCAATGTTAGGAAAGTATATGTCGGATCCATCTCATATTTTGAGTGAATGGTTAGCTAAGTCGGAAGGGAATATTTCTTATGAGGAAGAACCAGTCCAAATTCGTGACCAAAGAGAGAAAGGTTTACGAAATAAGGTAATTCATCAGGTAAAAGTTTTGTATAAAAAACATATTCTTAAAGAGGAAATGTTGGAATCTGAAAATGCTATGAAGGATAATACAACCACTTATTTGATAAGTGAATAGAATTGTGGTGACACAATTTCCAAAAGGGGGGAAGGATGTAACATCCCAGGAAAATAATGAATATGTATTTTTCATATTTAATAAAAAAATTGAATTAAATATTAATTTTACGATAAAGCGGGTGTAATGCATGATAGCATACTCAAAACACAACAATGGGTTTCTCATAAATCTTACGTTGCACACAACGTTGAGTTATACTGAAAAATAATATAATGTTATTATTATTTAAATAGTAGTTAACACATAGTTGTTGTATTTGCCGGATTTAATAGAACAAATTAAAATATTATTATATAAGTTTTTTAAATTCATTTACATTTATCAAATAAATTTTAGATTCTTAAAATAAGAATGAATCTAATTTTAAGCATGAAATACTCTAATATTCTTTAAAAGGTCATTTTACTGCCTTTTAATGGGGAACCCTTTTAAAATCTAATTTCTTTAACTTTTATATGTATTATTTCAAAAAATAAAATTATTCATTAGAAGTGGGTCATCAAAATTTACTTGGATGAAATTTTAGTTTTTTTCTAAGAAAGATCATTTTTTAATGAATAGTGAAAATTACTATATTTAAATTCAAAACTACCTTTTAGTCTAATTTATTTATACAGATATATTGTAATTTTAATTAGATTTAAAGTGTAATTGAATTATATTTTTACCATTTAATTTAATTTTTTTCATTGAAGTAATTTCACTTTTAAATTGACATAAATACATGTCAATCTTTTGGTAGTCTTTACTTCTTAAAAACATGCTTTTTGATGATATATGTCTGACCATGGGAATCCTTGGGTTGATTTTAGGACCCCATGGAGAACCTTTGATGTGAAAATGACATTTTATAAAAATTAATTTAAAGTAAAGTAAAATACAACATAAACATATCCTTTTTACTAAAACAATTTTTATATGGGGTTATATAATTGATATTTTCGAAAATAAATATTCATTAAAGATATAAAAATATTTCCTAAATCATGTTATTTTATTTATAAATTTTAGACATCAAATAAATACATTTATTTATGACCCAAAGATGATGATGTGATTACCTTATTAATGAATGGGTAAAATAAACGAGATTATAAATATTCAAATAAATATATTTTAAAAAAATTTCAGCCATAAAAGAATTTTATAGATGATTATGACTTGTTATATTTGAGTTATTAAAGTTTTTTTTGAATTAATCGAGTTTTTATAGATTTTTAAAAAAAGTCATTCTATGAATATTATAAAAATACACATAAATGATTTTTTAAAACAAATACTATTTTATGAAATAGTATAGTGGACCTAAAATCTATTATTCGGTCAAATAACTTATATAATTTCTAACATATAATTAATGAAGCACTTGATGTTCTATTGTAATTTTATAGTAACTATATTAACCATATAGTAAGAATATACAAGAAGACATGGTAAGAGTCAAATTAGTTAACTAAGGGTTAAAGCTAAAAGATAAGGTTATATTTGTGACCTAGACTTGTATAAAACCTATTGGATGAGCGTTGTTTCACCCAAAAACATATTATATTTGAAATGAATTACATTGGAACCATTTGAAACCGAAAATCATTTTATAATAAAATAATATTTTGACGCCTTCCTAAAGTGCCCCTCCTCACTCTTATAAAAGGACATCACCTATACCCCTTTAATCACACCTCTCAAGCCCCTTGGTTCGTCAAAACTCTGCTAAAACAATATCCCAACATCCCTCTCTTAATCCTAGAATATTAACATTGGTAATAATGCAATTCAATAAATCCTTTTGGCCCAAATCAAAAGGAGGTACACGTTTTAGAGGTAGCGTCTTCTCTAAAGTTCATTTCTTTTATTTTTCTTCTCCACTAGCTATGATCTTCTTATACTTTTATTATATAACAACACCAGTATCATCAATATACTTTGATTTTGTTTCAATAAGGATTCAAACTACACTAACACACACCTCCATATAATGTATATGAACATATGGTTTATGTTTACGTCAAACTACTGCGTTACGGAACTTTGATTGTTTTATTTTCCCTTACCACCTATTATGGTTTCCATTAGGATGGCAATATATTTATATATGATATATATTATATTTATATTTCTTATATTCTTCTTTTTTTATTTATTTCATACTTTTATTCTTTTCATGATATGTAAATATGATAATTACATTTGAGGAATGGAGACTCACGCCCCTCAAAGTGATATGACTCATTTATGCCATACATGGAACGTAAAAAGGATGGTGTTAATGAACTTATGTAATGTATATAAAATATGATATTATACTTAAATTATAACATTTTTATGTATCATTTAGGTTTCATTCCTTTAAATATGAAAAAGAAATGAATGTAGTGTCCATGCGTATGTACGACTTATCATCTCCATGAACGTTACATTTCATTTCACATCTCCAAATTTTAATGACTAATATAAATTCTGATATATTGGATATATATGATATCTAAATCATGAATATAATTTTGGAGATAATGGAATTTTGACCACATGGACAATTTTTAATTATAAAAAGTTCATTTTTGACTCAAGTTCCCAATATTAACAAAAGCACTAATATTAACATAAATAATTATGAAATTTTTTAACGTGGTAACAAGTGATACAAAAGGAATAGAATACTTGAAAAAAGTTAAGAATAAATTAGAAATTTACTTGAGCATATTATTTAGGAAGAACAAGTAATTTACATGATGAGTTAGACGCAAGGTAAGAAAACCTTTCACCATACTCTTTTAGTCAAAAACAGATTTTTTGTTATGTATTTTTATTTAAATTTTATTATATTGGGATATGATCTTCTATATTGTTATTTATATAAATTTTATTTCCATTTGATTTGAGACCTTTTTCTCTCACATCAACTCATTTCCTGAATTTTAATGTGATGTTGTTAGGCTACTAAGTTTTTTTATTGGACTTTGTCTCAATATCCTTTCATAAAAGCATATTTGGATTTATTCACACCTTTATTTTATATTGTGTATAAACCCCATTGAATTTTAATTTAATTCAATGGGAATCATTTTTCTAAGATGCGTTTTACTAAACGAAAAAGGGAATGTTTTTAACTTATGTGGAAACAATGACCTCTCTGCCACCATAATCATTACTTGGATTCATCTGTAAGACATAATGTTTTTAAAAGGAAGATAAATACCTTAATCCCTTTATAGGGTGTTCTGGTATTGAAAATGGTTTTTTAAATGAATTGAGTATTTCAATATCTCAAAATTATTTCTTATGATTGTAAATGAAATTTTATTTGTAAAATGTAGACATTCTAAATACTTTATGTGATATAATTATATAATGGTACTTGGACATTTGACACGTGGTTACGTGCTAAACCAATGACGGGTGGTAACGTGATAAACTAAATGATGGGTGGTTCTGTGATAATCCAATAACGGCTGGTTACGTTATAACCGCCAATGCATTTGGTATGGAAGCCAGTTGTATGGATGTTCCATTTAGTGATATGTGTGGAAATCAGTTGTTTGGTTATTCCATTTATATATGTATATTCCCCAAGTAACATTTATATGATTTATATTTCTTTTTATTGGATATATGGTAATATTATGGTTACAGAAAGAGTAAGTAATGAGCTTATATTAAGTGAAGTATATTTACTACTTCTTAAAGGTGAAATGTATTACTTTATGATAAATTATTCAAGGTTTTCCTATTATCTCAAGACTAACAGTTTTCTTTCATTATTTATACCTTACTAAGCTTTTTATGCTCATCCCAAGTATTTAAATGTTTTTCACTAGACATAAGGAAGAATAGAGTCGAGGATGGGATTGGGGAAAAGTTATGTTGTTAAAACATGAAACGATGTCATGTTTCTTTTTAAAGAGTTTTTGTTTTATAAAAAAATGGGTAGTGAGTAGAGTGTCTACTTGTAATATTAAAGATGTTATGTATAATTTATGAACTAATTATATAACTCTATAAACCTAAAAATATCCTCAATGTGAATTAATTTAAAATTATTTACATATCTCAAAATTATGTAATGGTTAATGCTAGGGCCATATATTTAAGACCTTTATTTATAACCAAGGTAAAATCAAACATAGTAAAGGGTGAGCTCAAATGCTCAGTAAGGGTAAATAAAGGAGATATTAATCATAAAATAAATATAACGGTATAATAATATGAACATAAAATTGTAAAATTATACCCTTCATATAAAAGATAATAATCTTGAGTGATAGGATAAATCATAAAAATTCAAAAGAAATAAATCATAAAAGAATAAATTCATCATAAAACCTGGAATTTTGGAAGAAAAAAAAAAGAATAGAAAATCATTTCACATGTATTCTAGGCTCTTTCAAAAATATATTATAGTGGAATGGGTTCCCTCCCCAAACTATCATAGTATTCAAGGTTCACTCCCAAGACTATCATCGTAAAAAAATTATTTTACTGAACCGGTTTCAGTTCCTATTGCAGTCCTTTCTAAAATGAGTTCAATCTTCATTCTAGCCATGTATATCTAATGAGATATAATATAATTATACAAGGAATTAGAGGGAGATATAGGCCCCACAAATTACTTAATAAAAACCATACATATTTGTGCCATATAAACATATATAATTAATCATATCCTAACTCATGGATTGAAATGGGTTTCATAAACCTCAATCAATCATAACTTAACCCACGAAAAATAAATGGGTTTCATGAATATCATTACGATGTAAAAAATAATCATAAATAGGAATAATAATAATATTATCCATGAAAAATATCCCCATTAAAACATATGTAATATCAAATATGTTTAATGTAGATGAAAACTAATTTTTAAATCTATCTTGAAATTAATTCATGAGTAAAGTACCATTTTTGTTTTGAAAATGATTTCTTTTTATAAAATAACACATGATTTTAAAATAAAACAATTTATTTTAAAATAACTATATATGATTTTAAAGGAATCTTAAAGGCATTAATTCATCATGAAAGAGGAAAATTTTGTTCATACTATATAAGTTTAAAAAACATTTCTCCCATACTGTTTTTGTAAAATTCAAAAATTACCTCAATTTAAAATGAAAAAAATATTCCTTGCAAAACATTTAGTAAAAATTAAAACAAAGGTAAATATGAATTTAAAAAGATGTATAATAATACTAAAAAGATTTTGAAAATCATTTTTAGAAACATTGACATGGAATATAAATATTTCCCAATAAATACTTACATATAAACAATCCTGGATAATAATGAGATTGTGAAGTCAACCCTTACCGCTTTGTAATTATTAGAATCGTACTCACCATGAAATAAAGAATATTATATGGATGTGAAATTAAGATAGTATTTATTATAATACTTAAAAAATACATTCATCAGATGTATATACACCATGAAGAAGAAACAAATAGTTTATAAGACATGTGCCACATAGAAAATAAAAGGTGAGACCAAAATCCCTTACATTAAGTCCTAACTTCCATCGTATAAGTTAAAATGTCATGTATAATAAATATAAGTTTATTATACATATACCATAAAATAATATTCAAATATATAATACCATATATTATTTACTTATGACTTTATATTACATGGTTATTAACAATTCCATGTTAATATTATCTTTTGGGGAATAATCTCTTTTTTCGTTCTTATTTTGACATGTTACCCTTGGCCCTCTTACAAGGATCCTTATTTCATCATCTCCATAATATTAACAATGAAATAATTACCACATATATATTCAGAATATATTTATTCATGGTTATTCATAAAATTTATATGTGGAAAATAAAATACAACATTCACGGAGACAGTAGGTCGTACATATGCATGAACACTTTTTTTATTTTCACTTCATATTAAAAGAAATAAAATTGAATGATATATTATAATTAAGGAATAATTTTAATGTTCTATATCATATATATTAATAAAATTTATCCTTATTAAAATATATTTTAAATCTCTACGAAAAACGAATCACACTGTATTGCTGAGATGGTAATTCAAACAAACGCATGACCAATGTTATCATTTCCCAAAATATTAGATGGTAAAAAGGTAAATATGATATTATAATTAAATATGTATACTTATTTCATAAATATTATATATATATATATATATTAAAACTATCATAATTCCACCTCCTAAAATATTTTTGTTGAAAATGAATTGTATTGCTAAGTGGGAATGGTAAGTCGTACATACGCATGAGCGATACTTTCATTTCATGTTCGATGGGAAAGAGGTTGTATAGTTGTGTTTTCATAATTATAGTAACATTTAATAAAATTTATTATGATTAATTTTTATTTATGATATATATATATATATTTCATATATTTATAGGTGGTATAAAAGATTAGAAAAAGAGAGTAATCGGTTAGAGTGATTACATATTCTTTGAAATGGCTCCATTAGATCTCCTCTAAAGTACTCTAGTGTTTGTCTTTTTGGAATACCAGAGCCTATATAATGTGTCTTGGGATGTGGATAAGATAATTTTTCAGATTTTGATAGAGATATAAGGCTCAATTTGGTGAAATTATTTGAGGTAATATGTGTCCTTTTACAATGAAGTTGTGGGGCACTTTACAAATTTCATAAAAAGATTAAATTAAAATAAATTAAATATCAATCCAAATACCACAAAAAGACATTTTATTCAAATATAAGGTGTTATAGGATGTTAATACCATCAACAAATAGATTTTAAAAAAGTGTTTTTTAAATTTTAAACCTTATCTTTTTTATTAACCCTTCGTTAACATATTTTAATTTTAACAATAGTAACAACATTTTAAATATTAAGATGTAGATATTATTAAAATAATGTTTAAATTGAACCATGAATTTCCTATTTATTATATTTTTTATCATATATCATCCCCTTTGTCATTATTTAGGATTTTTAATATTTTTAACTATATTAATAAAATATTATTTCCCTAAAATATCATTAGTGTCAATTTTGACACTATTCATTATATTGACCTTATGAAAATAAATCCTGCAATATAAATTCAAAAAAAACTTAATACACCCCAAATATATTATATTAAACTATAAAATTAATGGATCACATTAAATTATTAAAATTATATTTATTTTAATATTTGTAATATTGCATAATTGAGTTTTTCATTAATTGAATAATTATTACATCATCATTGGGAAATTATTTATGATAATTATTTATTTACTAAAAAATAAAAATAAATTTACATGATTTATATAAATCTTTTTTATTTTATAATAAATTATTTTTTATAGAATATATTTAATTAAAAATCATATTAAAAATATTATACTTATTAAAAGTAAGAGTTTTATATTTTGTCACTTTTTTAATTTTATTAATATCCATGTCATTTTCATCAAAAAGTGTTCAATAAATTATTAAATTTCTAAAATTATGTTTTTTAAATCTATTGAAATTCCTAGAAGAAAATTTGGGCAATTTTCATGATCATTTTAAAATCCATATCACTTTATTATTAACTAAATTTCCCAATTTCACCCTTTACCGTGCTAATAAAAATTATAAATGTTTTTATTCATATTGTCCTAAAATAAAATGAAAACTTTCAATAAATTTTTACCTTTTTATTAAAAATATTTAATCCATTTTTAAAAATTAAATTCATAAAATTTTTAGAAATTAATTATAATTTAATCTCATAGACGAAATGAAACAACGATTTTTTAATGTAAAAATTATTATAGGTTAGGAATGTTTTTATATCAAATTTAAATTTTAAATTGATTTCAATTACCTAAATTGGATTAAATGATATAAATTTTATATAATTACACTTTAAAATAAATAAAAAATATAATTTTACACTATAAAGTATTTTTAAGAAAGGATTGTTTTCAATTAAAATTCAGTATTTTTAACTATTAATCTAAACACGTAACTTATCCAAAAAATAACAGAAATTCATCCAAGGTAAATTTTAAAGTCCATAATCCAAATAATAGGTTTATTTTGTCAAATTTAAATTATTATTGTCAAAAAAATTAAAAATAGGTTATCTATTAAAATGAGGAAAAATTACCGTTTTTGATAATACATTATTTTTGTCATAAAATTTGATTTATCTGTATCTTATGTCTATAAAATATTTTGGATAAGCATAAAAAAACATTAAATATGTAATATATTTATATTTTTATAAACGTTCATCAAGAGTGTTTTGTTTAATTTATTGAGATAAAATGGTGTCTGTACATAGAAAATCATTTTTCTTGAAAATTGAATTAATTTATTTTCAAATGGTTATTATATTAACTTAAATATAATTGATAACAAAATGATTTATTTTATATATATATTTAAATAATATTTTCTTAATTTGGTTGATTTTATTTTTAATCTTGATTTTAATGTCTGGATGGTAAATATAATAATATTTTTCTTACAACATTAATAGTATATTGTAGTTTGGTAAAACATGGTTTTTTGTGTAAAAAAGACATCGAAATAATTCTATACCATGTTTAACAAAAGACAAACATTGTTTTGTGTTTAGTTCAAGCTATTATAAGTGTTGAATATAGTGCAAGAAGAACTTGGTGGTACATATAACACTGTCCAAAATTAGTGATTTTTTATAATAAACTATATTCACTTTAGTGTTAAATAAAAAAAAATTTAAAAGATTAAAATAATTTGAAAAAATATATTTCCAAAAATCTTAGGGTGTAACATTATACCACCCTTAAAATGAATTTATCCTAGTAAATTCATTGGGTTTATCATTGTTTCAAAACTTTAAATATACATTCATAGAAACCCACATATTAAAAATGAATACTAAAACTCCCTTCAAAAAGGGAAATTTGGTAACATAATGGCTACCTAAAGTAAATCATAATTATTTTTCCATGTAGAAGAACATAAGTGTAAATTGAAAACATGGGAATGTAATAGAATCTAACTATCATGTTCTGATGGGGAGTGATAGAGAACAAGTTCAATATAATGTTAACGACCACAAAACCCTAACCAAGAGAGGTTTGAAAAATGTTATTGATATCATAAAAAATGATTATAACCTAAAAGAAATTATTTCAAGTCCCTTATTATAAAGGTTAAAGGATTTTCAATGGAATATATACTTACATGATTTTAGGAAAACCTCACCCTTTATTGTACATTGATCAATTATCACTTCATCTCTTTTTACAAGAAAAGATGAAGTTGAAATTGCAATTACTGAATAACTAGTGGATCATAAGATCAACAATGGGATGATAAGTAATTCCTTTTATCTATAGTTACCATCATATAAAATGTATATACTGACTTATCCAATACGTGTAAATCCTCATATGGAGACATAATACATTAATATCAAAACCTCATTCTAATTTTAGCATAAACGATTTCATAAATATTTATCCCTATAACTCTTTCGAAAGATGAATGTCTAAAACATTATAAATAAAGTCACTATATTTCTCAAAATATGCTTCACATTGTTCCACCATATATCATAAAGTTTCTTTTTTTCATGTACCAAACATGTCAATACCTTCATAATGTACTCTCATGAAACATGATAATGGCCTTTAGGGTCCGGAATATTCTGCCAAAGGAAAAAAATGCCTCCACAATCACTTTGAAAAAGCAATCAAGTACTTCTACAAGTCTAGAAAGGTGAACGGACTCCTATCAAGTTTCAATTTTCAGAAGAATCTTGAAGAGATTCATGTTTTCATGTAATTTCAAGTGGCCCACGTACCATCACGGGGAAAGGTACGTGGACTAGCTAGATCGTGAACCAACAAGTACATAGAACTGTCAGTGAACCATGGTCCCGTGAGGTGATGTCC
Source organism: Viscum album (assembly GCA_963277665.1). Lineage (NCBI taxonomy): Eukaryota > Viridiplantae > Streptophyta > Magnoliopsida > Santalales > Viscaceae > Viscum > Viscum album. The sequence continues at coordinate 1,912,332,655 of OY728133.1, forward strand.
ATCGAGAAAGGCTGACCATGGACCATGTCACGAAATAAATTGTGTGTACGAAGAAAATCAGTGTACCATACCATGAACTCATCAGTTTGCAGACGAAGTGGACCATCAGGGTTCCGTGAACCATTATCGTGAACTGAATCCTCTACAAACCCCGGTTGACTGAGTCTACTGTAGGTAAGGATATCTTCATTGGCCTTCAAAAATGGTGTCACATTCCAAAAAGATACTAGTGTCTTGTTGCACTATAAAAGGGAGCACTGTAGGTAGAGTAAAGATAGATGATGAAGTTTTTAAGGGGACTCGGAGGATGGAAGAAAGTGTCCGGAGAAGACTCCAACTTCCATCTTGATTCATCAATGTTGTCCAAATCGAGAACCACTCTCTCCACAGGTCCAAGCAGCCACAAACCATAAAATGGGGGAATTGAATATTAATAATTGAACTGCGAATCTAACTAGTGAACCATGATACATGTACTTCTTTCGAATGAAATCCCTATGAATGATAATCCCCTAAACGCTCCTTCAATATGGGGCTTCACATAGTGCACCTCCACGTGGACTGAACCCAGCATCGCATACTGCATTTTTACACGGATGGAACCCAAAGTGGCTTGATGGGATGCATAACACTATGGTACATGATTTTCTATACCCATGCTCACATACCACATTGGTACATGGACAACCCCTATGCCCACATACCACTACGGTATGCAGAGCTTCCCCCATTCTGCATAAGAAACTAGTACGCAGAATACGGTTCTTTCAGGTATTATTTTTTCCGGTTCCAACCTCACCATTTCATTACCATCAAGTCCTCCATGATCCCTCTACTATCCAAACTTTCATCATCCATCCAAAGACTCCCCCAAATCCACCTAACCTATGTGATCAGACCAACCAGTGCACCGGCATGCCCCTTTGAGTCTAGATACCCATGGTAAACAGAGTGGCGAAGGCTCTCCCCACAACAGTTTGGGCTTCGGTAATGCCTATGGGTCTATATTCCCATGGTAACCCGGATATCAACCTTGGTACACTGACGTGAACCTCCCAATTCTAGGGATTAAGGGTGATAACTTGATTTTCCATTCAATGAAGAATAGAGATCAGTCGAAGGGGTTATATTCGCTCCCCCCTTTGATGAGGAAGAGACTCCTCTCCTTCCCAGAACTTATTATGGGGACCTCCCACTCAAGTAAGCCCACAATCTATTGAGGTAGGGTCGCATGACCTTCAATTTCATTTCACATTGAAGGGGTCATTACTCCATTCCCTCATCCATAGTCTCCCTAGCCTCTTCCACCACGGGCTCTCCCTCCCCCACCAATAGGGTAGGAGGCTTGTGTATGATTAAATATTTCTCATCCTTTTATTTTTCACACCGAGCATGACTCACAAGGGCATAAAGGTTTGAAAGTATTATAACGTCTACACCATCTAAACTACAAGTACTCTGATTCCTGACCAAATCAAGATACATATGACACATTCTAGAATGCCTGAGACAAAAAGGGTGCCCATACAAGAGGGTCCACCAAATCATGTTTCCCTCAAATTGGTAGCTTCCATGCATAAGCCCCAACTCATCAAAACTATTTGGGTAAGGATTCCTCTCCTGATGATATGTAGAAATCCCTTCTTATGGGACCAATCCAAACATCAAGTCACCTTCCTTCCCCCCTCGACGACGATAAACTCTAGAGTGCCTTATTATATGGGTCAAGTCGGCATCACCTTCATGACATCTAATATATGCATTCCTACAATGATCCTGAAAACCAAGGGAAGCCTATAGACATAATCTTTCGGAATGAACCAAGGATTCATTAACATTTGAACATGACTTAAATCTATTAGAGAGTCCCCGAACATGCAACAATCATCTCCAGTAAGGGTGCGGTGAGCGTAACCTCCCATCCTCTCAACCAATGGATTCCTTAATTGTCGTTGGCTAAATAATCAATAAAAGAGAACATACCTTTTGAAATAAGATCCATGAATCATGGTTACTAGGTATATTGGGAATTTCTGGCTCCACAAATAAACTCTTTGGAGGCCATCCCCAAAATTTTTATCCGAGAAGGACCGATTTTAGAAGTTCTTGACCCTGACACAATTGCTTACTGGGACCAACAGTTCCCGCAGGGTTAATCCAACTTTCTTTAAAGGATAATGATGTTGAATGATTCGAAACAAATGGAATGGTGAATTCAATGATAACATGTCTCTATAGAGAAAAGTATGAGTGATGATCCTCATCGTTCCATTTCTGCACCACCTGGAAATGCGCCACCACGGAGTCAGAAGAAAAATGGTGAACCAGACGTGAATCCTTGAACAAGGTGGTGGTTCTATCCAAATGATAAAACACAAAAGGATACTACACGTCTGGCCATTTTTTCACCCTTGTCCGTGAAAAACGCGCCACCTTGGAGGTGGAGAAAAAATAGTGAACCCAACATGAATCCTTAACCAAGATAGAGGTTCTTCCCCAATGATAAAAGAAAAATCGATATTCCATGTCGATCCATTCTTTTCACCCCGGTCCAAAAAAAATGTGCCTCCTCATAGGAAAAACAAAAAATGTGAACCAGATGGGAATCCTTAACCAAGGTGGTGATTCTACCCAAATGATAATAGATAAAAAGATATTGCACGTCGACCCATTTTGTTCTCCCTAGTCTGCGCAAAATGCACCACCTCGGAGGTGAAACAAAAATTGTGAACCTAACGTGATTCCTTAACCAAGGTGGAGGTCTTACCCAACTCAACCCCATTTCATTACAATAAAAGAAAAGGGTAAGGGGCGAATATGAATCACCAAATATGCATGTGTTTAAAATAATGTTACATTGAAGAGGTTTAGTGGTGTGTATTTCCTATATGTATATTACAGGATCCCACAGAGAAAACATCAATCCAAATGACATCCTAATGACCCATGAAGACAGGCACATCAGCGATCCCACTGGCGGTCGAGGACTCAATGAAGAAAAAGACCCCCTCACCTACCTAGCGTCTTCAACGCTGGTTATCCTACACGATGATCTAAGAGTACCACTGAAATGTTACTCTTCCCATGCTGGAGGACGCAAGACAATCCCTCTAGTCTACAAAGGTCCCCCATCTTTCTCTTCAGTTGTTCCCGAAACCCCAATATAAGGTGGCCCAGTGGTCATCTCAAACCGTTTCGACAGCCGGTCCCTAGAACATGACAACGATTACTTCCCTTTCATTAGGTAGGAGGATGAATTCAACGTTGAAAGCTTCATCTCAACTGCATAGTGGTCCTACACATGGGCCCCCTCTAGAGAGCATCGTTTCCAACACCATATGACCATGCCTCCTTCCAAAAAAGAGGACCTTATGCTGAGCTCACCTACCAAATTCTAGGAGACCGAGGTCGCTCGGGCTGCCAGACAAGGGAAAAAAATATATAATTAGAAACATTCCATCACTATGGTTCCTGAGAAGTATCTTTTCCATACTAATGTGGCAGCATTCAATTGGAAAACATACGTTTCTACCCCCTCCACTAAATCCCACCACGAAAATTGAGTGGCAAAATAAGAGCACATGCACGTTCCTACTAGTGCTCACCGGTCCTGTCGTGCAGACAGATTGGAAAAATACATGAAGATGTAGATATCTTCCAATAAAAAACAATCTCGTCAACCAAATAGGGTGGGATCCAGCTATATGTAGGCCCAAATACATGCTGACACATATTAACCCCACCATCTAAATAGGGCAGAACCCAAATATAAGAAGAGTCAAATTCTTAAAGATGCACACAAAGCCTGTGAGATAAATACAATGGAAAGGGAGCAGATGAAAATCCCTGCTTGTGAATATGAATTCCACCAGTAAAATACGGTGGCAACAAGAGAAGATAATGGGAAACAAACTCATTCCTCTATACCAGCAAATGAGAACTGCCAGTATCTACTAGAAACTCATAGAGGACTAGGGAAAGCACAAACTTCTGATCTAATATTGGAATGGGCCTTCATACCCGTTCCAGCCAAAGATATATCTCAGCACATCCTATAAAAGATCGATGATCAGACGTTGATTCCAGACCACATCCTCCAAACATGCCAAGATATCATTGTATCACCAACAAAGGAGAGAAATCAGGCCCACGACCCGGTTTCCATGAATGGAATGAATCACTCACAAAATGAGTTAGTCAATCCAGAGTAGTTATTCATCCCTTCTCCAGTCCAAGAGGGTCGACAGTAATATCCTAAGATACAAGGACAATCGGATCGGGAACAAATAGATGTTGGTCCAACATGGTGGCCACTCTAGGGCAGGAATGTATCCCTGCCAAAACTCAAGATGTCTTTCAGCATATCCCAACGACATCATGGGACCCAAGAAAATACGAACCCATACATATAGGCCATTACAAAAAGCAGATGGCCCTGGATACCCTCTAGAGAGCGCTCAAACATAAAATGTACCGAAGGAAACTCGAAAATGAAGAGAACATACATGATCCATCTCTGTTGGAAGCTGGGGTTCTTGATGCACTCAAACATATATCAACAAAGGCTCATGGCCCTGTCATTCCATTACCAAATTATGGAAGTTTTAGTTGTAGTTGAAAAGCTCCTCCCCACAATATCGCTACCCACAACTGTAATGGTCCTCCATAGAGGACTCACAGGTCCCCCCTTAGTGGGCCAAGAATGGTCGATCTTGAGATCCTATCTCTTGATGCACGTCGGGGTATCCCTCCCCTCAACCTGAAGATTAGACAGAAAGAAGGCCCTCCCCTTGCTTTCATCCACCCTAATGGTCCTCCCTAGGGTATACGCTGTAGATATGCATCTCTTTGTAGTCAGAAATAAATTCATGATGGTAGTATTTGCCATGATGAAAATCATTGTGATGGCCCTCCACGCAATGGATGTTACTATCAGGGTCCTCCCCATAGTAACGCCAAGAAATGATAAGGTCCCCCCCCCTCATTGTGTTACATCCTGAAGGCCCACCCAAGGATTTACACTGTTGAAATTCTCACTACCTCCATGTATCAAGCAATTATGGTAGTCCTCTCAATGATGACGATCATTGAAAAGGCCATCCCTGCAATTCCATTTGTTGGGGAGTTCCTCCCCTCCGTGACATCAAGAAGCAAAAAGGTCCTCCCCTTGTTGTAGCCCACCCTGAAGTTCCTCCCCATGGTATATGCCATAAAGACATGTCTCATGGTGGGGCTTCAAGTTGCAATAGTAGCCCTCGCCATTGCAGCGTCTATTATGAAGTTCCTCCTTGTAATCAAAATTCATACCGGTAGGTTGGTCCTCCCCTTGTAGGAACAAATGTGATAAATTCCTCCTATTCTGAGGAACTCATAAATGATTCGGACACATCGGGCACTCTGTCTATAATGAGTGATATTATTTCTCAACTAAAGGATGGCCAAGGGCCATGCTCATCTTCTGAGCCACACCTGTGGCATCCGAAAATAAGGATCCCACTAGCCCAGTTTCTTGGAACAAAATTATTAATAAGAAGTCAAGTTGGGCATATCATGTTGAGGAGCCTCCGGATGAACAATAACATGATATGTTTCTTTTGAGAAGACAAATAGCAAGGGATAATATACCAGTGATGTATTGGACCATGTCCACTTCTAACTTCAACATACCCGGAGAGTTTTTTGGGGAATGAATGCATGAAATACACCTTAACATATGGACGAATCTTAGTCAGAAGAAAGAAAAATTACTACCCTACGAAGGGTATGCGAACCACGTCAGCGCGATAGGATAGATTCACCAACTAGCTGACTTGGAAGACCTCATGTTCATAAGGCTGAAAAAATAATAAATTCAAAAGAAAAACCTTGAATCGTCTTGTCTCCATGCACTACATAAGTTGGATCAACTCAATTGCAATTCCCCGACTGGGGTTCACATTCAAGGATGGGGAGAACATGGAGCTCTACACTTCACCACATGTACCGTCAAGTAGAACCCATTTAAAATGACATCCTGGAATGACATAACCTAGGGTCAGCGATCATGTGAAACCCCTACTCAGGAAATATGGTTAATAAAAAAAAGTCAGCCCAGAGTATGTCTCAAAATAATCTTGTCCAAAGGGATTAGGCCATAAAAAAGCTTCTTATTCAGGCAACCAGGAACATCCAGCAGGCATCATGCCTAAGGGAATCCAACCAGCAAGTTGTTCTCATGTCTTCAAAAGACCATGGACTCTAGGAAGGCCTAATTTCATACTCGGCTTACACCCACGTGAGTGTGTGTGAAATTGAAAATGTGGAAATAGCGGTGGTTGTGGCAGCAATATGGGAACAACACAACGTACAGGGATGGGAGAATTTTTAAATCAAAATTCCCCCATAATACCAACAAATATGTGCCATAGCACATCAACAGGAGAATGGGAACAACCCCAAACTACAGGGCTAGAGGGCATTTTTACCTCAAATCCATGCACAACGGACGTCTGTCTTCAACTATCTGGGAATAACGATGGACAGAGGAGTCATCCATTACACCCCTTCTCGTGGTTCTTATCCTTCAAGACAAAGGCACATTACGAGGTCAAACTACGTCTCCCTTCGGGTCACTCTTCGCCAATAAACCCAAAGAATATCATATAATGGAAGGATAAAGTCCAATAAAGGGTGCATGAATACATACTACTATTAGGCACCAGGTACACCACCCCCAATGTTTTATGCCTAAATGAATGTGGCGAAAATAAACCCCATAGATCTCACAGGAAATAATGCGGGGGAGAGGTTGAGAAGGAAGACGGTTCCCTCCCAAAGGCATCCCACACTGAACCTAATGGTGTGCATACCCGGAACCATAATGCAGTCCTAAATTTTGGTACCCCTCAGCTAACACATCTCTACCACCCCCATGAAACTACAACAAAGAGAAAAATAAATCCAAGGTCACATATGACCCCCCCTGAGAATGAATACCTCACTATCAAAGATAGGTTTTCTAAGTAAGAGAAAGAAATTAAAGGGATCTGGTGAATTAATGTCAAGATACATCGAGGGAGCTATCTCACCAGATGTGTTCCCCCCTGCGAAACGTCATCAGGCATTCCCATAAGTGGTGTCTAGGTCTCATGCACTCATTATGGTGAATGAAGCCAAGAATGGAGGTCTGTTCCACCCAGTCACAGAAGGACATCAAGACTTCCCCCCACTGGGAAGGCAACCCGAATATGTTCAAGTAAACCCACAAATGATACCCCCATCTGGTTATCCATGCGAAATTCCAAAATCTCTGGAATGCACATTCATGGACACTATCACACCAGCCCCAGATCAATCCCAACATGATATGAATCAAGGGATCTTAAATACTGTCGAGAAACTAATAGCTCGATAAGAATCCATGGAGGGGTGTCGATACAACCAAAGCACAAACCCTACCCTAAGTAGGTGAGCAATGTTCTCCCACTTCCAAAATTCAAGAACCCCGTATTCCAAATATTCAATGGCTCGGGGGACTCGTAAAAAAATTTAATACATTATTCCTCTTAATGATACCCCATGAGGGGCACATCGGAGAATAAAGAACCAGAAAATATCAGGTGATTTGTACGAACCCTACAGGGATCAACCTTTTTATGGTATATTAGCCTTCCAGTCAATTCGATCATAGGCTGGGAAGATCTCTATTGGTAGTTTCTCTTCCATTTTAGTTCAACGTTTCCTAAGATGGTGGTTAATAACCTCATGAACTACAAATAGTGAGAGAATGAAAGAGTCTTAGACTTCATTTCTAGATGGAATGCCCTAACTTATTCCCTAAACCAACCACTCCCCTGGGATGAGATTCTCGACATGTGCATCGATAACCTTATGGGTGAATTGAAAACACCACTCACCCCAGTGAAGTACACAAGTGGGTTTCGAAACTTATATTCCATTTCCCAAAGGATATAAGGCTCATTGCAACGGATCAATCTTAATTCTTGAATAGCCCTATCAGCCCCTGAGAAAGGAACGGGAAAAGCTGAAGCATCTTTTGTCATGATTAGGCCACGCCTAGTACCAGATCTAGTTGTGTGACCCCCATCAAACTGTGTAGGACCCCCAGGATGCCAAAAACCACCCCCACCTCGGAAATATGAGAGATGGGGTGCTAATAGAAATCAGTTTGAAGAATGAAGAAATAATGTTTACTTATTCCAAGATGACCAGGTCCGTGGCTATTTCATATCCTCTATGAATTGCAATTTTCCGCAGCTACCAGAGCTAAAGAGATCTGATGAAGTGGGTATAAAAGACCGTATAAATTATTGTACCTATCATCGATTACTATCACACACCATCCATGATTGCTTCATTTTCAAGGATCTCCTACAAAAGATAGTGTATTCCAGGAAATACAAGTTGGGCCCGCCACCAGCAGAAATGGCGTATGCTTCCACCTTAGACTCAAGGGATGAAGGGGAGTGGAAAATAGTTTCTAGTAATAATGATCCAATGTTTGACAACTGGATGCCCCGAAATACCATCAATCGGGTCCATGGAATCCTCCATGAATATTTGAAATGACCAACTATGCCCCCAAAAATCACCTAATATAACACATCCAACCTCCCCGGCCCTGCAGACCTCTAAAGAACAGAAGAGTAGAAAGAAAGAGTAAGAAGATGAGATAAAACCAAAGATGAAGTCAGTGTTGACACATTTGTAAATCATTCCAATAGACATGGTACAATGGGAACCACCCCACCAAATTTTACAATAGGCACCATTAATCCAAACTGCACCGTCAATCCAAACAGTACCGTCATAAGGAGACAATCAAACTAAAAAATTATCTGATCAATAAATCATCTTCATCTCCATTAATGTAATTCACTTGATGGACCCCTTCTTGGATGCATACTATGGCCAAAAACTCAAATTCCTCATCCCCAACTGGAGATTTGGAGGAAGAGGCCGCAGAGGCGGGATGTTTCCTTGAACGCATGATCATGTCAGGCATCAAATTTATGTCCACGCCACAAGTTAGACAGTTAACAATTGTGAAAAATCATAGAAGGACCCTTTAACAGACACAACAAGAACCAGAATCATCTTCTACCAATGTTGGAAGAAATTCAAGACCAATTATCTTGGAATATCTATCAGTGGAACAACAAAAATCAAATCTCCCAAGGCATATAGGCGGACCAGTTCAGCCAAATGTGGAAGGGACCGCAACACCACTGGACCCTATTATAGAGGTTAAGCCATCTATGTCCAAAGCCGAAACCCCTAATGTTTCATTGAAAGAGAAACCCCGAGCTAAGAAGCATCGACCTTTAGAGAAGAAGTATGATATTTTAAAGAATATGTCTCCAGTACTAGCGAAGATATCAATCCTGAATGTGTTAAGTCTGTCCGCAGACATTAGGGTGGAACCCATTGAAGCCTTAATATGTCCCTAAGAGTTTGAGGCTGAAGTAGTAGCAACCAAATTCTATTGAATAGAGACTAGTCCCAAAGAATGTCACATTTTCATCTCCTTCATTGATAAGTATAAAGATTCCATCATTCAATGACACATCCAACCCTTATATGTGTCTGAAAAAATAAACAAGATTTATGTCCAGAGGATCGTCATCGACAATGGCTCTGGGGTCAACCTCCTCCCACTGTGAATGATTCTTCGACTGGGATAGGATGAATACATAATGATACCCTACACTACAACTCACTTGGGATATGATAAGAGAGAGCAGAAACTGTTGGGATGAATCAAGCTTAAAACATTTCTTGGAGATCTCATGTCATATTCTGAGTTCATGGTAGTACAGAAAAGTATGTCGTTCAACATCCAATTAGAGAGGCCTTGGCTGCATCAGCACGCTATGATTCCATCACCATACCATCGGTGCATCAAATATTGCACTAATGGGAAAAAAGATGTCTCATGCCGATAAATCCCCTTTTGAGTCCTATGAGTCACATTATATTGACGCAGGTTTCTATGAATCATAAGGAAAACATATTTCAGCCAATTCCATTGATTGGATCAATGCCTTGAATTGATTTTAAATGTCTCCTGCCGACCCCTCCATCCACTTGTGGAAGAGTACATACGTCCCATAAACCAAGTTGAATCCATTAGTGCAAGTCTGGATGCATACTTAGTAGTCTGCTTGATCTCTGTTGTGGCCACCGAGTCCAAAAATGATGAAGAGTGGGATCACTCCTATAATGTCAAGAACATTCCTATCAAAGATTCTCCTAGCCCATCCTTGGGACATCAAACTGTCCTTACCTCACACACTAAGGAAAAAGATTATTTCTCTCTCAAAATTGGAGAGACCATCTCAAAAACCATCTCTCTATTGGAAGATAAAGAAAATGAAGATGATGAAGAAGAAGGAGAGGAAGAGGAAGAAGACCTCAAAGATTCCCCTCCTGCCTTAGAAGATTGTGTCTCCACCACAATCAATGAAATTAGGGAGATAAATATGGGCACTAAAAATGACACACGACACACTCAGATTTGTGTGGCCATGCCTATAGTGGAACAAAAGGCATACACCTCCTTCCTAAAAAAGAATTGAGATTTGTTTTCCTGGAATTACATAGAAATTCCAATCCTCTATCTTGGGGTATCAACTCATCATATGGGCTTACCATGATATCATCACGGCTATAATAAGGAATTCACATGGACCCACTAGCCACATGCTTCCAAAATAGAGGATGAAGTTGATAAGATGGTCAAAGACTACATTATACGGGGGGTCCAATATCCGATCTATCTAGAAAAAATAGTCCCTTTTAAGAAGAAGAATGGACATATTAGAATCCTCATTGACTTCAGGGACCATAACCATCATTTCCCAAAAGATGACTTCTCGGTCCCGATCACAGAATTATTGATCTAGGAAACACCCTAATATGAATCCATCTCTTTCATGGATGGCTATTTTGGATACAATCAAATTTGGATTCCCGGAGGAGACGAAGAATATACCAATTTCAGGGCCCCTTAGGGGGTGTTAAATTATAAAATTATGCCCTTTGGTCTAAAAAATGTCTATGCCACATATCACCACGCCATGCACTGCATCATCAATCCCTTATTGGGAGAATTTTTTGAGTTTTATGTTGATGATCTGGTGTTCAAATCATGACAGCACTCGAACAACCAGACCGATCTTGAAGATATTTCAAAACATTGTGACGGGAGAGTTTAAGGATAAATCCTCTAAGGTGTTCCATTAGAATTAACATAGTAAAATTCTTCATCATTTTCATACGTCATCACGCCGTTTAAGTCAACCCTGAGAAGACAAAATCAATTCAGGGAATGTCCCCACCTCGCAACCTCACTGAGTTGAGAGGCGTCCAGGGGAACCTCACCTACATCCAGCGCTTCATAACCAACCTATTAGGTAAATGTTTACCTTTCACTAGGCTCATGAATGATGGAGTTACATATGAGTGTGATAATGATTTCCCAAAAGATTTCAAAAATTTCAAAATATACCTCCTAAGACCGCTGGTGCTGATGCCACCAGTTGAGGGGAGGCCACTCATGTTGTGTGTAACCTCCATGGAATGATCATTATGCGCCTTCCTCGTGAGGAAGAATGATATAGGCAGTAAGAACAACCTCTATTACCTTAGTTGAACAATGATCATTTCCAAAACCAATTATTAACAAATTGAGATTAACTGACAAGCCCTAATATTTGTAGTTCAGAAACTATGGCATTACCTGCAGTACCATAAGGTCCACATGGTTTCCCACTGCAACCTGCTTAAATATATCCTCAACCATCCCATGAAAAATGGGTCCCTATCATGATGGAAAATTATTATAAATTGATTTGACATACGGTACGTGCCCTAGAATGACATTAACAGCTAGGAGTTAGAAGATTCTCGGGCTGAGTACCCCTCTGAAGAAACAACATTGTAGGACGTCGAACTTATTGATGAAGAATTTTTTTCCTTTAGGAGGACCACCAAACATGAGAAATGTACTTCGATTGTGCTTCCTGAAGCCAGAAATTGAAAAGGATAGAGGATCCCATGCTTAAAAAAGTGGGGTTTGGAATTATACTCATATCCCCTGAAAGGGCCATCTCGCCTTACACTTTCTTGATTTTGGAAGGGTGTACAAATAATGAAGCAGAATATCAGGCCCTCATTGCTTTCCTGGAACTGGAACTTTATGTGCATGCTAAAAACCTAAAACTTAAGGGTGATTCATAGCTAGTTATCAAATAGTTCAATGGTGACTACGCCATTAAGAAAGAGGTATTGGTCCCCTTGATGAACCATGTTTTCTCACTGATTAAAAAATTCCCATCAAAATAAACATTGACCTATGTTCCTTAGTCCACAAATTCCCAAGTCGATGCTTTAGAAAATACGACCACAGCCTTGGCCGATCCAGATTGGGATAAAATAGTTATTATCATTTTTCACCGCCAGATGATCTTTCCGTTCATCCAAAGAAATACATAGGAATTTGATGAAATTAGCCCCGTCTCTAATCCATGTGGTCACACCACCGGTTAGATGATTCCCATTAAAAATTACCATCGGAATGAGGAACTCCCACTAGATAGGACTAGAAGGGAGCATGTATGAAGATGGGGAGTCAATTTGACATTGTTCAATGGGGTAAACCAAGAAAATGTTTTGTACAAATGAGGCCTTGAAATATTCCTTTTCTATTGCATTGATGGAGGAGAGACTAATGTGTCCTGAAATAAGTGCACTCCGGAGCCTGTGGAGTGGATCCATCAATAACCAATATCTCTCACCAAATCTGAAGGCTTGAGAATTACTAGTGCAATATGATACAAGATTGTGACATATTCACAAAGATGTGCAATTCCAGAAATATTCATCCTAATTTCATACACCTCCCCCCTGAAGTTACTTCATACAACCAAGTACTCCAACCCCTACCCTGCCTGGGGAATGGATGTTGTAGGACTATATCCTCCCACCACAACTAGAAAATACCAGTGCATACTCATAACACCCGACTTCTTTTCCAAATGTGTCGAAGACATACCCCTTAAAGTAGTCGGGGTGAAAAACATCATTATCTTTGTGAAGGAAAACATAATTACTAGATTTGGTGTCCCTCATACCATCCTGACGAACAATGACACCAACATCTTCTCTGTAGAGTTGTACAAGTTATACCAGGAGTGTAGAATTGATGACAAACATTCTCCCCATTACCATGCAGCAACCAATGGGAAGATAGAGTATTTAAATTAGACTCTATCCAACATACTCAAAAAGATGGTTGATAAAGACAAGAAATCATATCCAGACAAGCTCTTCCATTATTTATGGGCATACCGGACCACGACCCGCACTACCATTCTGGAAACGTTATACTTACTAGTATAGGGGGCAGAGGTGGTGTTATCTATCGAAATCCAAGTGTCATCACTTCATGTGTCCATTTGTGATCAATTATCCATGGAAGAGCAATCCCGAAGATGGTTTGATGAATTGGAGTTGATAGATGATAAACATTCTACACACTTTACACCCTTTGGAAATCTACCAAAACCATATTGCACAAGCCTTCAACAAAAAGGTTCTCCTTTGATATTTCCTTGAAGGAGAAATGGTTTTAGTCCTCATAACTCTGATGATACTCAAGAATAATCCCCTAAATATTGAACCAAAGTTGGAGGGACCATATGTCATACATTGGGTCTATTTCAATTGAGCATATGCCCTAATATCAATGAATGGACAACTCATCAGGGCTCCCACAAATGTGATGTTCTTGAAGAAATAATTTTCTTAATAGAAACAAAGTCAAGGTCCAAGATCTATGACCTTAAACTATGAGTTATAATACCCAGAAGTCATGTTCCAAGTACTGTAAAGCTAAACTATGACTTATAATACCCATGTTAATTGTCCAAACTCTATAAACATAAACTATGAGTTATTAAACTCCTAGTGTTTCAGTCAAAACACTATGACCCAAAATTATGAGTCATTTTCCTTTCCACATGATGTTAAACTGTAAGGAACTCGTCCCTAAAACATGACATTAAACTGGGACTAATGCCCTCACCTTAAGATGTTAAACAACATGACACAAAATGTCTTAATAACATGACAATAAACTATAGGATCTCTCATAGAACAATGTAATGCTTGATTCCAGTCCTCACATGATACATAGTGATGACTCGATTCTCTATCTTGGCCCAACCCCCACCATAAACAAAATTCATCCATCATGGCCCCAATCTACCCATATTAGTAAGGGAAACCCTTATCACTCCTTGATTCTCAAATCGAGTATAACTCACATGATCTTTGGATCAGTGGTAGGTATTCTCTTATGAAGTCAAATTATGGAGTAATGTGGTATACCTTGCAACCGTGATGGATAGAATGAAAATTCCCCTACCGCTAGACCGATCCAGATCGTTACAGGGTACATTCAGAACTACGTATGGATTGATTCTAAGACTTGCAGTATACATAGTGATTCCCAGATTTGGAATCCTATCCCAGCCATCATCAAAAAATAAATATAAATTCCCTAACATGTCCTTACACAAGAACCAAGCTAAATCTATATAGCGTACACTCAGAACTATGTATAGATTAATTATTTCCCTTGTAGGATACGTAGTGATTCCCAAATTTGGCATCCTGGTCCAGCCATTGTAATATATATATAAGTATGTATGTATGTATGTATGTATGTATGTATATGCCCTCACATGTCCTTACACATTAACTGAGCTGAATCGATATAGGGTACATGCATAACTACGTACGTCTTGATTCCCGCCCTCGTAGGATATGCAGTGATACCTCGATCCTCGACCATGTCCCAACCTCAAAAAGAAGGAAAATAAAAATTCCCCCATCATATCCTCTACCTCCCAACGCCTATGAGGAGAAACCCTATGGCCAATCTATTTTTCTCACAAGGAGTATGGCTCAGGTGATCTTTGGATTTGTGATAACGATTGTCCTACACAAATAAGTTATGGAGAAGTATGGTGGACCTGATACCCCTAGAAAATGAAATAGAAATTTCCCTACACATCGGGAAAAATTTTTTAGGGAACGTTATGAAATATACATGGAATGATTTTTCCCTCACAAGATACATAGTGACACCCAGATTTGGAATCCTATCCTAGCCACAATCAAAAATGAAATGCCTCTTTTCCCCATACATTTATCATGCTTGTATGGGGATCCCATGAAAGGTCCTGATCGCATGAAAATAAACTGCAAAATTCATCGAGAGTAATGTGTGGATAAATCCTCGATGTTACGAGATCCCAAAAATGACTACAACTCATGAGAAGTCAAAAGATCCTACTTCCTTCTCTACATATGAGATAGATCGTTATGGATGTTCTAATTGTTCGCAGGTAATCACAATCTGGATATTTCCCACATTCCCAAGAACATATATCCCATTTTGTTAACTCCATACTCTGGGAAAACATGGATCCCCATAATCATTCAAGGCCATATAAGATAGAAGTATAGTTTCCTATGGACACCTTTGTTTGACTATGCACATCATTCCCTGATGGATCTCATATGATTCCCTCAAAAACGGTCGTCAATCAAATGCAAATTCATCCCCAGAAGAGTTCCCTCCTATCTCAGCACGACCAATGGCTTCCAAGCCCTATGTCATCCTTCTTGATTCAATTTCCCCCCAAGACTACAGTTTACACATCTTGTCATCACTCGCATCTTGGGAGCATCAGAGAATCCTAATTGTGACTAAATCAAATCCATTAATGATTTTTATGACAATATAATTGTTCTCATTACACGACTCTAAACTACATGGTGGAATGTCCCCACCGAATGACATTAAAATGCAAGGCCAAAATTGTCATTTGTATACAATGTTAAACTATGTAGCATTGGGTTAAACCTAAAGTGCCCCCTAATGATAGTTTTTCATTTTTATGAAATTACCCATAATCCTCTTAATCCCTTGTTTCTCACACCGATCATAGCTTACATGAGATTAGGGATCTTAGTGAGAGATACATTGTGACATTATGGAAATGCATCCTATGAATTTGGTCAAAGGAGCCTGACTCTAAAATGTATGTCATGGTTCCCTTCCCTGAAAAAAACCCCATGTCCTGGCCACACGACATTAATTGACCAGGTATCCCAAAGATTGAATGAATACCTCACCCTGCATACAAGTCAGATCTATGTAAAGGACACCTAATTCCATGAGTAAATTGCATCCCAAATGTCCAAAATATGTCCAAATTAACTCCTTCAATTTTTCAAACATTGTTCTCTGAGTAATCATGAATCCCCATAATCACTAATGGCCATCTGAGATGGAAGGCCTGTGTCCTGCGAACACCATGTTTGACTATGAAAATCATTACCCAGTGGATTTACATATGTTTCCCACAAAAATGGTCTCCAATCAATGGAAAATTTGTCTACAGGCGAGTCCTCTTCTATCTTAGTACGCCCAATGGATTCCAAGCCTTGTTCCACCCCTCCTGATTTAAGGGCTCTAAAATTCATGGTTTTCACTTTCCTACTTACACACATCCTGGATATATCAGAACATATGGGCCTGATTCATCTCTTGTCTTTTTTGAGTATTCTAAAGATACCCCATCTGTAAACATGAAGTTGATCCGCATACAAAAGAAGAGTGGCCCCAATCATTTCTGGGTTTCCCCATTGAATTTCATTTAAATTACCCTTTTTGTGTTCATATTCACACCTTGT
Source organism: Viscum album (assembly GCA_963277665.1). Taxonomy (NCBI): domain Eukaryota; kingdom Viridiplantae; phylum Streptophyta; class Magnoliopsida; order Santalales; family Viscaceae; genus Viscum; species Viscum album. Next base: position 1,912,349,422 of record OY728133.1, read on the forward strand.
CAATGTTCACATACAATATTCAATGTGTTCCCAATCTCCATAATCATCAATGGCCATTGAAGATGGAAGGCCAATGTCTTCTGGACACCTTTATTTGAATATGCACATCATGCCATGAAGGATCTGCATATGTTTCCCACAAAAAAGGTTGTCAATCAAAGGAAAATTCTTCTTCAAGAGAGTACCTTCATACTTCTATATTCTCAAATGACAATAATGTTTTTCCACACTCCCAGATTTGGAAAAATCCTTGATAACAACTTACATACCCTTTCATTTCAAAATGCCCCCATCATAGAAAGGAATCCTAACTGAACTGACCATTCACCATCTCTCCCTCATGCAAGTAAGAAATGTGTGGGAATATTTTTTCCCTCAAATCCGACATGAATGGCCCTAATGTTTTCAGACACCACTACTCAGGCCAACCACCCACTGTTGCTCTCAACATCAAAATAAATTCAAAATGTTACAAATCCCACTAGGTCATTGAAAATGGATGGCCAGTGTCATGTGGAATAATTTTATTGACTATGCACATCATTCCCCAGTGGCTCTGCATATGTTTTCCACAAAAAATGGCTATCAATCAAAGGAAAATTCATCTTCATGATAGTCCTCTATATCCTCTGTACGACTAAAATGGAACCCGAGCCTCGTGCATGTTTAAATTTCATAAGTCCATGGTCAAGAAAAATCCCTAATCTATGTCTAAAGGATATTAGAACATCATTGGTAGATGATATCAAGTTGGGGCCCTTACCTCATTAATTTTGGTGAAATATTTTTGACCAAAAACACCAGAAATAAGTTTCATTGGCAGGATTGTGAACATCCAGTGAAAAAAACTCAATACTTTCCAGACGGAAATCCAAAAGTGGAACCTCTAGTTAAAAGTCAAGTATCGGTTTGTGAAAAAAACAAAGAAAACATTGATCCATCAAAAAAGGTGTAATGCTTGTTAGTTCAAAAGCCTGCATAGGGTGGCCTAAGAAAATTCATGTTACACCTATTAAACCCATTTCAAGCAGGCATAGGAAAAAATTAGGTTAATAATGAAAAAAATACATAAATTTTCATGGTATTTTACATGAAACCCCTGCAATAGTCAAACTACTCTCGCTGAGTCCCGCGTCTTAGGCAAAATTTGTATCTGATTAGAATATTTCAGTTTACTAGTTTCAAATCATGGTTTAAAATTAATACTGGATTGAAATGATTTCTATATGATTGATTGCTCAATTGACATAATAGGAAAAGTAAAGAGAGAGAATGTTGATGCAAATCAGTTCCATCATATTCCATAAAAATAAATGGTTGGAATCTATAGCATGGAGCCTATCCTTATGAGAAAGACATGACCTTTACACGAGACATTCTGTAGAGTCGCAACGATGCATCAATGATCGGTGAGACTCCTCAATGGCTTGGCAAAGAATCAATAAATTTACAGTCTCATCTTCTACACTCTCCCTCAGTTCCTCCACTTCCCTCGTGTCTTGGAGACCAGTTCTCTCTACCTTATTCATTTTCCATTTCCACTCCCCAATGGTGGCAATAGCCCGAGCCTGATCCTATTTGAGCTGCTCCAGCTTCTGGATTTGTTTCTTCACTTCCCAGTCAAGATGTTCCATCAGAATCATTTTTTATGAGTTCATTTTTCAACTTCACAACCGTATTAGCATGAGTGGTAGCTTCGTCAATGATAATTTGTCCTGTAGAATCTAGATAATCCATTGAATCTACCACAGAGAGTTGATATTCAAGTGCGCTAGTTGCTTCCCGAGAAGAAACTACAAATCTTACTACATCATAAATTCCATGATAGTTGAATCGACCAAATCCCAGGACCAAAAAATTGCGGTGTAACTTTGTCTACTTTACTAGCATCTCATCTAATGGAGTATAGAATATTAACCTCCAAATTTTCTTCCACGCCTTTTACCGAGGGGAAGAATATCGACTAGGATTTATCGATTGGTCTCATAATCATTTCTTGAAAATGAAATATAGTGAAGGATGAACATCACCAAAGAGGGACTTTCCTTGGTAGCTACAACATGGATTGACCCTGCAACAACCTCATTTAGGTTAATGGTAATAGATGACAAGGTAAGGGCGTCTGCCTCCATTGCCAAGGCTTGTGGTTGTGATTTTGGGGATATAGGGGAGACGAATTCCATATCTCCGACACCCATAGTGGTACAACTATCAAAAATAGGTGACACTACATCTTCAATCATTAGTGGAACTCCGTGGATACGTGGGAGTATTAAAGACCCATGGCCATGCTCGGTCGAAATAGTAGCCGTCAAGGTGGCCCTCAAAAGTTTGTCAGTTAATATAAGGTATGTAGGGATGGTCAATTTATATATGGATACTGGTCTTGGAATCCTATAGGGTATAAATCATAACCCCTCTCAGAATTGGAAAAAAGGGCATGATAGCCTGCTCCAAATTTTGAGAGGACATAATATCAACCTCCCTGATTATGACACCACCAGGGCCACCATGTGCAGAAGAAACAATACTCTTTGAAGTGACTCCCTCTGTAGGGGAAAAAGCCGCTCGATTGAGATGGATTGGCTCTTTGATATTTGAAACCCCTCTAAGATCTAACAAGGCCTAGGCTCATCACTAAACTCCGCCAATACCAAAATGACTACCATGTATCTCTCCATGAGATTCAACTCTACATAATCAAGTGAGACCACAACTTTTGGATGTCTTTCCATTTTTGGGGAACAGATTGTTTGAGTAAGATCAGGCATACCTAAGGGGTCATCAGCACCCCCAGTCTCTTAAAATGGATCTGCATCCCTATTTCGATCAGCTGCGATAGATGGTGACCCTTCCTCTACCCAAAAAGGAACAGGAACTATATATTCCTAAGTGGTCATTGTCTGGTCACCAATAGGTCATGTGTCAAAGTACATATATGTACCAATAAGTTGACTAGATAAATGTACTTTGTTCAATCACTAGATAAATAGACAATTACTTATGATCCCCCATTGAATATTCCTGGACATCTGAGAGGCTTGCTTATGTTTCTTTGACTGCTGGGGGATGGCTCTGGAATAATATCACCAAGAGGAGTTAGAAGGGGAAACGCTTGGAAAGGTTATGTGATAAACTCTTCCATATGTTCTTGGGCTTTGCGGGATCCTTCCATAGTACCCCCTACTGTAGAGGGGTCATACTCCTCGACCGCAGTACCTCTGAGAGAATAAGTTGGGGAATAAGCAATTTACTAAGATCTGACAGGTCCCTAAAGATTAAAAAGGAACGGTGGAAACTTTCAGCATATTGTCAATAAAATAATTTATGGCCAAAGGTTTCAGAAAAGACCTCTCCCGTCGGCCCTGGGAATACATCCATCAATTCCACATGGTTTGACCAGTTACTTTTGTCCTCAAGAGCATTAAGACACCTATCCATTATGGTAAAGTATGTTTCCACCTCATCAGGCTCTTCATCGACTAAAATATTGGTAGGATAAATGGATCCCCTAAAGCCCAAAAGATCTATGTGTTAACCTTAAAGAAGCCTCCATATATCTTCATCTGAGGTGCCCACCCTCAATTCATCCAAGACTCTCCAAGCCCCTAGAAATAAGGCCTTAATTGGGATGGATAGTGCTGGAAGGACGGTACCAGGGAGAAGAGCAGGTTTCGACAACCACAAACATTTCCCAGGTGTCCCTACAATATTAGGATCTTGATAAGAGGAATATGTATGAGATGATGGGAGAAAGTAAGAAACCTTTTCCATGGAATCCATAGTAGGCAAGCCAATGACATAATCATCCTTATCAATTGTTTTTGGTCATAGCATGGAAATTACCTGATGCAAGTACTTACAGTGACCACTTTGAGATTTAATGAGGGTCTCATGGTCCTTAAGATAGAAAATAACCTTATCTAAATCCTCATAAAAAGAAATGTCAGTCAGTTCTGACATGTAGCCAATGCTAGTAAGGTGCACTTCCCTAGTCTGGAGGTGCTATTATAAACCATGGCGGGATAGTTCATGGGTATATGGATGACCTTTAAAAAGGTCCCATTTCCTCTAGGCCACTGGAAATCGGCCATATATGGAATGGATGATGGACTCTTAGAAACAACTCTTGCATCTTGTTCACCCACCTGTGAGTTCATAACCCCTTTTTTCACAATAATCCTACGGGGGAGGGAACATACCTTCAGAGGACTTTTCACAGTCATGAGTGTTCAACAACTACCTTTTGTAACATTATTATTTCCCCTTGTATGCCTTTGAAGTTATCACAATGGGCACCAGGTCAGCTAATTGTCCATCGGGGTATGACATAACCCAGGCCTCAACATAGTTCTTAGTGAGGAAGGGCACAGAATCCTGAGAATCTGGATGTCTTTCATGTCTCTGGGTGTCCCCCTGGGTGAACATTAGCCATAATTGGCGAACTATAATCAGATGTTTCTACTAGCAAGCATTGTTAAGAGTATGTGGGCACCACTTCTGAAAGAAATTAAACTACTGATTAAATCTGCAGAGTGCATAGCCCTCAAAAATAAGTTCTTCTCTGATACAGGCAACCAGGACGCCTTCTATCAGAGAAAAGAAGTAACCTCGGTTGATGAACTCATCACGTGCATTATTTGTAATATAACCATCTAGGGAATGATAAGGGTGGTAATAGAAATGTTTGTAAACATTGAGACAAGCCATTAAGTCCTATTCATTCTTTTTAGTTTGATCCTCTTTCTTATCCTGTGAATCCCAAGTTGCTGGAATGACCCCACTAGTGCTCTGAATGTATGTTCGGAGGGTGTAATGTGGAATTGGAAGGTAATTAGTGATGTAAATAACCCCTTATATGGGATCCCATCCATCCCCAAAGAATTTGAAAAAGAAAACCCATATAGTAGGGTGACCCCCATTCCTTGATTTGGCCTAGTTGGTGGTATATCATGGACAACACTGGGATAACCAAATTGATGAATTTTTTAGTGGCCAAATAAGTGGCCATGATAATGTTTTAGGCTCTTACACCACCACATTCTTGCACTGGTATGAGCCACCCACTTAGGAACATGGCCAAGAAAGTCACCAGTAGAAATAACTGATCAACATCACGGATGATCCCGCATCGCCATTTCCAAAAATCCCCCTCTTCCAAGGTGGGTTAGTAAGTGCCTACTTGCCACTGAGTGGATTTGGTGGTACAAGACCTGGTTCTCCGTAGATCGAGATCGAGCCTAGTGTGCCTAAAATATCCCCAAACCAGTCATCAAACAGAATTTCCTTCTTCGGATGGGTATCGCTTTCCTACGGAAGAGCCTTCACTAAGATAATGAGTTTCCTAGCCAAAGGGGGGGGGGGGGTTCTTTCCTCGTCTTCCCAAATAGTAGAGGGTGGAAGATATTCATCATACATATCCCCAATGATAGGGACTCCAAAAATCAGTTGGATGTCCCAAAGGCTGATGCCGACCTCCCCGTGGGTTAAATGGAAAGTGTTGGTATCTAGACTCCACCTGCTTAAGAGATGTGAAATTAGGGTAGTTTGATGATGGGTGTATGTCTAAGAAACTGAAGTTTCCTTATAAAGACCAGCAGTCCATAGCTTAGCTCAAAATTCTTCCCAACTCTGGTGAACCTAAAAGGGCCACCCTTAGTCCAAGCCAAATGCGCATCCAGGGAGAAGGTCTCATCGAGATGAACAACCATTCTGCTCATTCTCTATACTATTCCTTCCGATGTTCTGGTAATAATCGGCGGCCTGATCGGGCTTCTGATGCACCCCCTCTACGTTTCAAGATGCATTGTGCAACATATACATAGAGGTAGTATCTCTCTGAAGGTACATCCACTTGGAAGAGATCAATGCCTTAGAAATAGAAGTATTAATTATCCAGGTGGTAGGCTGATCAATCAGGTTTTTCGTTGGAATTTTTGTGTTAGACAAAAGTCCCAACTCATAAGAAGGAAGCTTGTCTATGACCGGGTACTCTCGTTGACCCACTATGAGTAGATTCTAAAGAGACTGGTAAAATGGAATGACCAGAATTTTTTTTCAACCATAGATGCCATGCCATTCGATAATTCATTAGTAGTAGAAAAAGGTGAAGCAATAGTAGCCTCAGATGAAGCAGCGACATTAGTAGCAACCTGTGAATCAACCATTTTAGCCTACACAGGAAGATCCAAATGCTAATGAAAATTCAGTTCAATAAAAAAATTTGGATAATGGCGGTGGAAGAATTTTTAATGTTCTCAAAATATGTTCACATAAATCTCTATGTATGGATTCTAGAAATGGTACATTGTAGCCACATCCCTCATACTACATAGTGTTTAAGGGCCTAATCAGCATATTTCATGATACCCGGAGTTAACCCCGCTTACATCCATGGTACATGAACTATCCGCGAGGCATTGGCTCATGGATTGTTGGCCAGTGAATAGAAATGTTTTCGGATAATGGATACTACAAACTTGGGCCTTTATTAAGTTCCTATTCATAAGTTATGGATTAAAGTTTACAGTTCAATGTTTTTGTAACACCCTGAGCTTCCACGATACGCTTCTCATTCAATAATGCAATAGCTTGCATTGTACGCAACTTCGAGTTCTAAAACACCGCGACTAATCAATGTAGCCATTATGAATAGTAATAACCACTTTTTAAAATTATAGAAATTTTATATTTCAAAATGGACTTCATTTTTGTATTCGTAATATCGAAATTATCCTAAGTTGAATTTTTTGTAACTTTCTGAGAACTTCCGATTTTTTTATGAATAGTGAAAAATACTTAAAACAACTTTTTTAATAAAAATAATTTATTGTGATAAATTATACTATTTAGTGGTTTTAAAGTATAATTAGAATATATTTTTACCATTTTATCCAATGGTGGTCATTAGAATTAATTTAACATAGAAATTGGACATAAACAATTGCCAATCTTTTGATATAAATTGTTTCTTAAAACACGCTATTTGTTGTGACAGCGGGAATTAATTATAAAATTAATTAATGAAACTTATATGTTTGGAATTTTGTAAAATAGACATTATTTTTGAATTCGGAATATCAATTATAGCTTAGGGTGAAATTTTGGCTTTGTTCTGAAAAACTTCAATTTTTGATGAATAGTGAAACCACTAAGTGGTAGTTAAATAACTGATTTTTCATTTAAATGAAATATTACCACTTCTATGATTTTATTTTCAAAAATCCGACAAACATGGTTGTCATTAAGAAGTAAAATGTGGTTCAATGATATTAAAATAAATTTTTGGTGAATAGTAACTTTTAAGTTCTTAATCGCGATTAGAGGTAATTAGTGTAGTTTAAGGTACAAATAATGTTTTAATAATATGAGATGAGCATGACACTTGTCCTACTCCTATTTAATGAGTCATGTCCGACCAAGACAACCCATGGGTCAACTTGGGGACCCCATGCAGCCACTTTAGTTGGAGAATGACATTAATATATATTTATTTAATGTTAAAATTAAATTGACACAAACATGAGTTGTTTTACTAAAACAGTTTTTAAGTGGGGTTACACAAGTCCAAATTTTGATTATAAATATTCATTAGAAATCTAAAAATATTTCCTACATCATAGTATTTTTTTTATAATTTTTAGACATTAAATAAATTAAATTATTTATGACATCATTATGATGCGGTGATAACATCATTATTTAACGATTTAAATAAAATGAGAAGATAATGAAAAATCCAAGGCTTACACTTGTCAAAAGCCTATTGGATGAAGAGATTTCTAACCCTTATCACCGTAGCCACGAATTATATAAGTGTGGGAAATTTAGAATCCAAAAAGCATTGTATAATAACGTAACATTTCAATCTTTCCAAAAGAGCCCATCCTCTCCACTTATAAAAAGCCCCCACCTCTCCCACCTCATTTACACTTTCAAGACATTTGGCTCGGCCAACCTCTGCCCAAATACTCTCCCAACTTCCCCCTCATACTCCTAGAAGCCTCACTTTGGTCAGAACTCTTCCCAAGGAAGCCTTTGGCTCAAATCAAAAAGAGTTACCCGATTTTGAGGTAATGTCTTCCCTAATGTTGTTTTGTTTTATTTTTCTTCTCCAACCCCCTAAACTCTTTTTTATTAATTTCTTTTGTAACAACACCAGTATCCTCAATATACTATGATATTGTTATAAGAAGGATTCGAGCTACACTTACACACACCTACATCTAATGGTTAAAGAACATACGGTTTCTGTGGATGGCGAATTTCTGCCTCACGAAACGATGATTGTTCAACACTCATATAACACCTTCAAAGGTGGCCATTAAGATGTCACTATTTTTATATATGATATATTATATGTTTATGTTTTACTTATGCTTCTGTATTTCTCATTTATGGCATACATTATGATTTCCATTATGGGTAAAACGCGATAATTTCATTTTAGGAAGTGCGGACTACCGCCCCCTCAAAGTGATTTGAATCGTTAATGCCATATGTGGGATGTATAAAGGATGGAGTAAATGGTATTATACACTATATTATACTGGAATTATATTATACATCTAAATAATTATGATTTCGTTCCATTAAATATGAAATTTAAATGAAAGTAGCGTTCATGCGTACGTACGGCTTACCGTCTCCATGAACGGTGCATTTCATTTCTTACCTCTAAATGTTACGTAATATTATAAATGTATATACTGGATATATATGATATATATGACACCTAAACCATGAATATAATTCTGGAGATAATGGATATTCTACCAAATAATCAACTTGTAATTATAAGAAGTTTATTGTTGACTCAAGTACCAAAGATCGACAAAACGACCGTTATTAACATAAATAATTACATAATGTTCATAACAAGGTAATAAGTGACATAAAAGGAAAAATGAACATAAAAAGGTTCTTAAGTAAATATAAATTAACTCTAGTTTATTATTCAGGAGGTTAAAGAACGGTCGAGTCAGGACAAGACGCAAGGTAAGGGAATTTCTTAACCCAACTTCCATTCTTTGGGTTAATCTCCTACTTTCAAATTATGTCATGATATTATTATGTCTTATTTTGTATTTTTACTTTCTTTATGTGTACCTATAGTGAATACACATAATATATCTATTTTATTTTAAAAATGATCTTTGTAAGGACTTCGTCTCAATCTCCTTTCATTGAGGCATATTTGGTTTTATACACAACTTTATTTTATACGGTGTATAAACCCCTTTGACTTTTACGTTTATTCAAAAGGAATCTTTTTTATATGAAGTGTTTTGCTAAACGGAAAAAGGGAATGTTTTTATTTCCGTACTTATGCGGCGACAACGACTTCTCCGCCGCCGTGACCATTATTTGAGTTTCGGCTTCCTCTACAAGCCATCATTTTTTTAATGAAAAATAAATACAAAGTTTTAACTTTCTTTTATTTTGGTATTGAAAATGGTTTTGAAAGCATTTTTATTATATCAATGTGTTGTATTGATATCTTGTGATTGAAATGTGGAAATGTTATGTTTCCTTAATGAATTTTTTATGTGATACGATTATGTTACGGTTTATGATATGTTTAAACCTATTCATATGAGGAATGTATTGGACTTAATAAGTGACGGGTGGAGCCCGCTATAGCTCCTCGATGCATCGGTAGGTCTAATGAGACAACTAGACGTGGAATTGGCCGAGGCCCTTTCCCAATTTGATTTATGGTTTTGGCCGAGGCCTTAATCATTTTAGACGTCTTGGCCGAGGCCTTGACAAAATGTTTCAGAATGTCTGGCATTATACATTCCCTCATTATGAAAGTGGTTATTGATATTGCATGTGATTATTCGACCAGTAGAATATCCATGTGAATAAGTAAATGGCATTATCTCATTTTACTTTTGCCATATTATATTGAAGTTCAAGTTTAAAAGGCTTTTGTTTTAGTTATACATTGCCTTAAATGTTAATGTTTATTTATGAAAGCTTCCGCAATATTGTTATCCTTACTGAGCATCTGAGCTCACCCCTTTCAATGTTTTAATATTTTCCAGGATGTGAAGAAGTATTTTATGAATGACCTGAAGGGATTGTCAGAAGAGGATATGAGTGTGGACTATGAAGACTTTGTTATTGTAGTTTTTCACTTTATGATGTAATGTAACGTTTACGAATGTATCTAGTGTTTCCAAGGCTACTAAACTAATCAGTCTTTCGAGACTTGATCTTTTGTGATCATGCCAATGTTACGAAGTAATGCACCGACTCTGGGTAGCTGGGGTCAGGGCGTTACAGTTGGTATCAGAGGCAGTTTAGTACTAACCTTGGAAGCTAGATTTAGATAAACTCTGATTAGAGCACATAGCCCGAAGATAGACTTTGAGGATTAGTATAGAAGAACTTCCTAGAATTTTGGTATTGTAGAGATGTTGTGAGTTTTCCAAGCAATACATCCCTGTCTGGATACGAGCAGGTAGAGGCGGCTCTGGCACAGATGTACCTAGGGGTAAAACCCGAAAACACCGCTTTGAGCTAGACTCGAACGGGAACTGGAGCACGACAACGGGCCTTACTGCACTCTTGGTTACGACACTCCCGAGGGATATGCTTAGGATAATTCTCATTTTCTTTAAAACCACTATGAAGGGTTATGAGTATATACTTTATCAAAGAAAACATTTCTTTTTATGATTATGGATTATATCCATAAATAGTTCAATTTATGTAATGCGTTTTACAAATATGGAATTATGTATTTTAATTCAAAAACTAATCTAGTTTATGCCATTTTTTAGAAATGGCGCCCAGTGGAAGGAATGGAAACCGTATCAATGCACGCACTCCGTGTAGGGATTGCCCTCCTACTCAAGATAATTATTGTGGATCTGGAGATACAACTGGTGCTAATCAACTTATTACCATACTGGGACAACTCACTCAGGTTATGAATAATAACCTTACTCGTATGGAGCACCCTGATCCGCAACGTGGAGGATCAATGCTAGATCGTTTCATGAGGCAACAACCACCAACCGTCAATGGGATTACAAATCCTATAGTATCTGAGCAATGGATAAATTCCTTAGAAAAAATATTCCATGCCTTGGGGAGTAGTGAAAGGGAGAAGGTTGTCATGGCAGTTTACCGCCTCACTGGAGATGCCGATCAGTGGTGGTCGCTGATTCAAAACACAAAGGAAGATGATGATGTATCAAATATGGAATGGAGGGAGTTCAAAGAGCTTTTCTTAGAAAAATACTTTCCTCGTGACCATCGAGCAGATATGGAAAGGAAATTTCTGAGTTTGAGGCAGAAGGAGGATGAGAATGTCGCAAAGTATGAGGCTAACTTTACAGGGTTAGCGAGGCATGCTGCCGATTATATACGTAACCCAAGGAGTAAGATTGATCGTTTCTTTGATGGGTTAAAACCATTTCTCTGTCGAGATTTAGTATCACAATCCTTCTCATCATACGAAGATATTGTCTCGTGTGCTATCAAGAAAGAAAAGGAATTCTCTAAGTCGTATGACAACAAATTAAAGCAAGAGAAGAAGAGAATAGTGGAACAAGATACAGATAAAGGGAAAAAGGGAAAGAAGGATTTTCCACTATGTGATAATTGTGGGAAGAATCACCCTGGTACTTGCCTAAATGGAATGGGAGTTTGTTATAAATGTAGAGAAAAGGGTCACCAGGCTCATGATTGCAAGGGAAAGAAAGAGGCTATCAAAGTTGAATGCTAAAATTGTAGAGAAATGGGTCATTATGCAAATGAATGTCCTAAGCGTCAGGGAAACTTACCTCAGAAAAGGCCAAGGGATCAAGGAAAATCTTATGCTGTTACTACAGTTTATGTTGAATAATTAATGTATTGGTGCTTTTGGACTCATGGATTATATTCTGGTTATTATAATAATGTGATATATATATAAGGATTGTACTGCAGTACTTGTTGTTTCAGTAAGGTTTTAATATGATTAAGGGAATCATATTTTTAGTATGTGACAATAAGAGAAACTTTACTTTGTTTAGGGAATCTGATAAATTGATTTTGGAATTAAGAGACCTTTTAGAGAAAGTCTGGACAGAGGTATTTTGGATAACTATAAAGGTTGGAGTGGATTAAGTTGATCTTTGGATAAGTTATGTTTAAGGTTAAAAAATTTATGAAGATTATTTTTGGAATATTATGATACTATAGTTTTAGGAAAAGGACAACCTGTAGGGTGGGGAATAACCCGTCGCGTCGGACAAAGCTGCAGGAATCGAACCCACAACCATAGTGCGACAAGCCTTTATTTCCTACCACTAGCCTACAGGAAGTCCCTGGTTATTACAAAATAATTTTACTAATCTAAATGGTATGTGTTAACATTTGGAACCTTATACGATTAGGATAAATAGAATATTTTTGAGTTCCGTTACCATTTTGAGTAAAAGTTGGGTTTGTGGTAACAATTTATTAACGAATGAAAGTATACATAACAAGTATGTATATACCCTTACGTTCTTATTAAATCTCCTAAATAAATTCCTCAACATTATAAAAGGTAACTTAAAACAAAAATGTTGTCGGTTAACTTTTCCAACTGGGGATTCAATGACCGTTTAACCAATCACAAGTTTGTGATTTTCTTGTGGTTAAACATTCTCCTAATCCTGTTTTCTATAACTCTCCATCAGACCTTGATGGTTTTTTTCTCCTCCATATCCATATTTTCATAGAATCCTAGAATGGGCTATATCGGGTGACCTTTTTACTTATCTTGCTTTCTTTAAATGTTATATATTTATTAACCTTATTTCCGATGTGGGTTATCCTCAAAGGTATTTTATCTTTTCAACCTTTTATTTTCAAAGAAAAATTTCAACTTGCGAGGATGCAATTTATTGAAGGAGGGGAGAATGTAACACCCCGAGCTTCCACGATACGCTTCTCATTCAATAATGCAATAGCTTGCATTGTACGCAACTACGAGTTCTAAAACACCGCGACTAATCAAAGTAGCCGTTATGAATAGTAATAACGACTATTTAAAATTATTGAAATTTTATATTTCAAAATGGACTTCATTTTTGTATTCGTAATATCGAAATTATCCTAAGTTGAATTTTTTGTAACTTTCTGAGAACTTCCGATTTTTTTATGAATAGTGAAAAATACTTAAAACAACTTTTTTAATAAAAATAATTTATTGTGGTAAATTATACTATTTAGTGGTTTTAAAGTATAATTAGAATATATTTTTACCATTTTATCCAATGGTGGTCATTAGAATTAATTTAACATTGAAATTGGACATAAACAATTGCCAATCTTTTGATATAAATTGTTTCTTAAAACACGCTATTTATTGTGACAGCGGGAATTAATTATAAAATTAATTAATGCAACTTATATGTTTGGAATTTTTTAAAATAGACATCATTTTTGAATTAGGAATATCAATTATAGCTTAGGGTGAAATTTTGGCTTTGTTCTGAAAAACTTCAATTTTTGATGAATAGTGAAACCACTAAGTGGTAGTTAAATAACTGTTTTTTCATTTAAATGAAATATTACCACTTCTGTGATTTGATTTTCAAAAATCCGACATACATGGTTGTCATTAAGAATTAAAATGTGGTTCAATGAGATTAAAATAAATTTTCGGTGAATAGTAACTTTTAAGTTCTTAATCGCGATTAGTGGTAATTAGTGTAGTTTAAGGAACAAATAATGTTTTAATAATATGAGATGAGCATGACACTTGTCCTACTCCTATTGGATGATTCATGGCCGACCAAGACAACCCATGTGTCAACTTTGGGACCCCATGGAGCCACTTTAGTTGAAGAATGACATTAATATATATTTATTTAATGTTAAAATTAAATTGACAAAAACATGAGTTGTTTTACTAAAACAGTTTTTAAGTGGGGTTACACAAGTCCAAATTTTGATTATAAATATTCATTAGAAATATAAAAATATTTCCTACATCATAATATTTTTTTATAATTTTTAGACATTAAATAAATTAAATTATTTATGGCATCATTATGATGCGGCGATGACCTCATTATTTAACGATTTAAATAAAATGAAAAGATAATGCAAAATACAAGGCTTACACTTGTCCAAAGCCTATTGGATGAAGATATTTTGAACCCTTATCACCTTATCCACGAATTATATAAGTTTGGGACCTTTAGAATCCGAAAAGCATTGTATAATAATGTAACATTTCAATCTTTCCAAAAGAGCCCCTCCACTCCACTTATAAAAGGCCCCCACCTCTCCCACCTTATTTACACATTCAAGCCATTTGGATCGGCCAAACTCTGCCCAAATACTCTCCCAACTTCCCCCTCTTACTCCTAGAAGCCTCACTTTGTGTAGAACTCTTCCCAAGGAAGCCTTTGGCTCAAATCAAAAAGAGTTACCCGATTTTGAGGTAATGTCTTCCCTAATGTTGTTTTGTTTTATTTTTCTTCTCCGACCCCTAAACTCTTTTTTATTCATTTATTTTGTAACAAAACCAGTATCCTCAATATACTAGGATGTTGTTATAAGAAGTATTCGAGCTACACTTACACACACCTACATCTAATGGTTAAAGAACATACGGTTTCTGTGGATGGCGAATTTCTGCCTCACGGAACGATGATTGTTCAACACTCATATAACACCTTCAAAGGTGGATGGGGTCGGGGCATTACAGATTTGGTTATTCATGTTTGGTTCACCAATTCATGTTTGGTATGCGGACATGCCAGCCACATAGCATCCGCTTATGTGGAGTCTAGATATTATGTCTCAAAATTCCACAAAACTGTTCACAGAATCCAAAATATGGTACGTGGATAGAGAAATGGAGAAGAGATCAGTTCGCGGAATGTATGAAGCGGTACACGAATGGGGTTTTTACAATGAGCACGGTATGCGAGAGTATAAGAAGCTGGGGAAATCGAGGGCACTTTTTTCTATGAGAAACGGTAAAAGAAAAATGGCACGTGCCCCTATATATAGGTGTGGTCCCCTCCTACTGGGTTCATCGGTTATACCATGATCCATTTTAGTTCAAGACCAATTATATATCGGAATAGTCCATTTTCATTCCCAACTAACCCCATTTCGATGGGGGGCATTTGTAGGGTCCTGAAAATTAAGCCAAGGTAAGAAAATACCCCCACAATCGCCTTGAAGAAGGAATCAAGTACTTCTACAAGTCTAGCATGGTGAATGGACTCAAATCAAGTTACAATTTTCAGATGAGACTTCAGGAGATTCATGTTTTCAAGGCATTTCAAGTGGCTAGCATACCATCAAAGAGAAATGTACACAGACCAGAGAGATCATGAACCAATAGGTACGCGGAATGATCCGCAAACCTCTAGCACGCGAGGCAATGGCCAGTGAGCAAGGCTGACTGCGAACCACGTCACTGAATAAATTGTACACACGAAGACAATCCGCATACCATACGGTTAACTCATAAGTTTTTGAATGAAGCGAATGATCAGGTTTCCACGAACCATTATCACAAACTGAAAACTCTGCCATCCCTGGTTGAACGAGTCTTCCACATGCCAGGATATCTTCACTGGACTCTGCAAATGGTGTCGCGTGTAAAGTAGATACATGTGTCCCAATGCTCTTTAAAAGGGTGCACTGTTTAATGAATAAATATGTACAACGAAGTCTTGAAGGGGACTCGTAGGTTGGATGATAGAGTTTGGAGAAGACTCTGGCTTCCATCTTGATTCATCGGTGAAACCTGAATCGTGAACCACTCTCTCCGCAGGTACACCCGGTCGTGAACTATAAACTGGGAGGATTGAATAATAAAAATAATATAACTACGAACCTAAATTGTTGATAAAGAACCATTTACTACTCACAAATGAATTCCCCACAAATAATAATCCCCTAGACCCTCCTTCAATATGATGCTCTACACAGTGCACTGCTACTCGGACTTAACCTGGTGCCGCATACTACATAATTATGCATATGGAGCCCAAACCGGTGTGATAGTCTGTGTACCACTATGGTAAATGGTAGTTTATACCCATTCTTTCATAGAACATCAGTACGCAGATGGCCCTTATGCCAGCATACCACAACAATATGTCGAGCTTCCCCCATTCCGCAAAAGAAACCAGTACTCAGAATGAGTTGTTTTCGGATTTTATTTCCTCATGTTCCTACCTCACCCTTCCTGTTGGGCAAAAATCCCTCAAGGTATCATTGAATCCTTTTTGAGGTGATTGTGTTTGTTGAAAAAGTGGACATCTAAGTTGTGATTGTTGACAAAGAGGATTTCATGGTTGAATGTCGAGTTCAAGAGCTGAGGTCAACGATCCATGTTTGATTCAAGAACGTTGATAAAAGGAATGGATGATCTGGAGGCGGTACAAAAGAACAGATACAAGGTGGCGCCGTTTGCCAGTGTTTGCCAAATTTTTGGGCCTGAAAATCGGCAAATGAAGAAAAGTGTTTTTGGCAAAGGGACTTGCGCGCCACGAACATGTTGTACAGGAAACTTGCGCGCCATATGTTTTTCAAGATCAGAAGATCAAAATATGGCTAAGGAAATAGGTTCGCGCAAGTTTGGGAGTTGGTCGCGCAAGTGTCTAAAGGAGAGAAGACTTGCGCGCCGAGATTTGGACGCGCAGGTGACTTGCGCGCCGTCGCGCAGGGTGGTCAGATTGCCTATAAATACCGGACCACCCCTCCTCATTTCTCACCGGAGTTCAAGACGAGAGCTCCCGTCGCGCAGGTGTGGTGGTCGCGCAAGTGGTGTGTGTGGTCGCGCAGGTGGGACTTGCGCGCAAGTGGTTGAAGTTGTGCGCCGGTGTTAGAATTTGCGCGCCGGTTTGCAGTTGCGCACCAATGGTGGTTTGGGCGTAAAGGGAAGAGAGTCGCGCAAGTTTGGAGTTGAGGAAGCTTGTGTCGCGCAAGTGTCAGAGGAGGACTTGCGCGCCCGTTGTGACTTGCGCGCCGATACTTGCGCGCCGAGGTTGACTTGTGCGCCAAGTAAGGTTTTGTTCCCGCAGTGATTTTCAGACTGTGTGGAAGCTGGAAGTTTGCCCGATACCTTCGGTGCAAAGGGATATTCATCAACGGGTGAAAGTTAAACTTCAACAGAGCATCTACATACAAGAGAAGATTCATTCTTTCAGGAAAATGAAGAGACCTACAGGTCTATAAACTGTGAGTGGATTCCATCCAAGAGCAGTGAGCTCAGGAAGAGGAAGAAGGTGATCCTCTCCACCGGCAGTGAGCCAGAGAGAGAGAAACAGGGAGTAACCCTTGGGAAAGCAGTGAGCTGACCCTAAACATTGTAAAGGCAGTGAGCCTGGGCATAGAAGTGATCTAGCCCGAACCTTGTAATCCACAGCTAGTGAAGATTAGTGGAATTTGGTACGACCGGCAACCTGTCGGCGTATGCTCCTTGGACGTAGCCCTTAGCGGTGAACCAAGTAAAATTGCTGTGTCCTGTGCTTGCTTTACATTCTGTTTATATCGTGCAACAGGGAAAAGAGAGAAGAGTGTTTTGCTTAACAGCGAAACAAGATCAGAACAGGCATTATTTTTTAATTAGTCATACCCTGATTCACCCCCCCTCTCAGGGTATCCAGCCTAGTGGACCTAACACTTCCATTACAATCCATTTCTATATGATCCCTCTACTAAATATTCTTTTGGAATCAGGCAAAATCCTCCTCCAAATCCATCAGACTCATGTGATTAGACATCGGGTGCACCTGTGCGCCCCTTTGAGTCTACATACCCATGGTAAGTGGAGTCACGAAGGCTCTCCCCATAATGGTTCGAGCTTCATGAATTCATGTGGGTATACATTTCCATGGTAACCCAGAGTTCATCCTTGGGAATCCAACCTAAACCACCTCATTAGAGGGATTAAGGGTGATCACTTTCTTATCCATTCAATTAAGAATAATGATCAGTCAAAAGGGTTATGTTCACTCCACCGTTTGACGAGGATGAAACCCCTCCCCCTCCTAGAACATATTCTGAGCCCCTAATACTTAGGTAAGTCCGCAATTTTCTGAGGTAAGATTGTGTGAACTTAAATTTAATTTCACATTGATGGGTTCATTGATTCGTTCCCTCACGCACGGTCGCACCGACCTCTTCCTTCATGGGATCTCCCTCCCCCACCAACAATGGAAGAGGCATGTGAATTGTTGAATCTTTCACATCCTCTTGTTTCTCACACTAAGCATGAATTGTGTGGGATTAAAGTTTTATGATGATTACGACGTCCACACCATCTAAACTTTGAGAACATTGATTCCTATCCAAATCAAGTTACGTAGGATTCCTTCCAAAAGGCCCAAGCTCATATGGGTGCCCATCCAAGATGGTCCACCCAATCATGTTTCCATCAAATGGGATGCTTCCATGCATATACCCCTACTCATCTGAACTATGTGGGTTCTAATTCCTATATTGAGGATATGTTGGAATCCCTTCTTATGGTCCTGATCACAACATCATGTCACCTTCCATCCCCCCTGGATGACGATAATCTCCAGAGCGCCTTATTATATTTCCCAAGTCCGCATCACCTCTATAGAATAAAATATATTCATGCCTACGAAAATCCAACAAACCAAGTGTAGATCTTGGACACACTCTTTGAGAATTAACCATGGATTCACAAACATATGAACATGACTTAAATCTATAAGAGAGTCTGGGAATAGGTAACAATCCTCCCTCGAAAGGGTGCGGTGAGCCTGACCTTTTATCCTCTTGACAAATAGAGTTCTCAAATGTCATTGGATGAATCATTAATCAATGAGAACCTAACATGGGAAATAAGGTCCATGAATCATGGATACCAGGTTCGTTGGGCATTACTTACTCCACGAATATACCCATTAGAGACTATCTTAGAAATTTATATCTAAGAAGGACCGATTGCGCAAGTGCTTGACCCCCCCCCCCCCCACAATCGCCCGCTGGGACAAACAGTTCTTGCATGGTTAATCCAAACTTATTTAGATGATAATAATGGTGAATTGCTCAAACAAAAGGAATGGTGAATTCGGTGAGAACCAATATGTATAGAAAAAAGGGACAGGTGATGGTCTTCATTGTTCCATTTCCGCACCACCTAGAAACACGCCACCTCAGAGGCAGAACATAACTGAATTACCAAAAATAATTCTTGAAAACATGAATGATTCATTATTCCAATATTTATTGGATATATTTCTTAAATACAAAAATCTACAAAATTCATCAACATAATTCATTTTTTCTACAGGTTATTAATCACTTCCAATGTAATCAGTACCATTCAATTTAATTTATCTAAATGTCATTATCTTAACATTATGAACATATTAAAGGTTATCATTCAATTAATCATGTGTCTCCCATGAACATCACCTTTCCATTAAATATATTTTCTAGTCAAACAGAACCATTCAACATATTCTTTTAGATCCTCAACTAAAAAAATAAATTGTACAATCCTTATATATTTCAAAATTCATATAACATAACTTCTGAATCCATATACATACAAACTTCAATTATTTTACTTCATCCTTAATCAACTTACAAGGCTACCTCATCATATTACTTATTACCTTTTTCCATTCATATTTCACCTATAGTCTCATCATCATCTTCAATATAACTGTTAATTGTGCCACCTTGCTGATAATGTTCATGAGATAGCCACTTATGACATCAATTTTCATAATACACATTCATTCAACATTTAAATCATTCAAAAATTTATAGTACCTTATGAAGGCCAATATTCACATCCATTACATTAACAGAACATTAAATTTTCCCTTTAAAGTTACTGTCTTTGTGCCCATATTTTCCACGGTCAAAACATCTTCTTGTTTCTCTAAGACATTCATTTGGATGTTTCTTCTAACATTATTCACAAAAAGGAAAATGAATAATCTTTACATCTTGGTATCCATTACAAAAATTCTCTTAAAACTCTTTCCTTATATAACTGGTTGAGTCAGAGATTTTGTTAAGGTATATGTTGTCAATCATGTTCTGTGAAAACTGATTTGGCCGGATCATAATGTCCTTCAATCCAATGATAATCCCATTTGACCTCTCATAAGAAGTGTTTTCATCACATTAAATATTAACCCATTCCATAATAGTTCCCTCCACTTACTAAAACTAGAAATCATTGTGTGAGCAACAATTACCATAGAGGAAAACCTCATGACTATGAAAAAACAACTATTAGGTGTCTAAATTATGATACCTTATTTAATATATGACACCTTATGATTATTCTTAAAGTAATACCTAAACATATCCTTATAAATACACTTAGGGATATCACTAATGTTTTCTCATCCAAGTTCCCAACTCTGGACTAAACCTTTTCTATGACACCAACTATAATGACCCAGGGTTTTCATACATGGATATTACATCATTTTTACAGAATACAAAAACACATTCCCAAAGACCATAATAGTTTAGTTCCCTTGAAAACATGGAACTCAAAATTCAATCATGGTGAAAGATCCTAAATTCTTCCCACAATGAAATTCCCCTTTAGTACCGTTACCTAAAACATTTCATTCTGACTTGTGTGAAAAAAACATAAGAAAGCATGTTTCACATCTATATCTTTATTTTCATGTATTTATCCAGTTTATCTTGATGTAAGTATTTATCTTGAGTATTACCCAGTTTGTTAAGAGAAAATGAATTATTTGGTATTCATAGTAGGTGGCATAAGATTGGAGCACGGTTAAGGTAAAATGTGCACCCTACCCATGAAACAGTTCGGCCAAAGTCTATTTTTTGGAAAGTGGTTAATACACAGTTAGCACACTGTTTATAACCTGTGTGGGATACCTATGTGGCCTATCCCTCTTAGTAGTGAGGGTTACATGGTTTCCCAAATTTTTGGAAAACCATGTGTGATAACCATGTGACTTGTCTCGGTCATTAAAATTTTATAAAATTCTACTTCTTTCTACCCAGGATTTAGCCCTAAATCACCTCATTCTACCCCATATGCAATTTTTATCCATTATATCTCCCTATAAGAACCCTTAGACCTCTTGGGAACTATTCGTGGTTGATTTTGTGTGTAAATTCATGTAATCTTCAAGTAATTGGTTTCTCTATGGTTTCTTCCCTCTATCTAGGGTTCTTCTATCCTATTTCTTGAGTTCCAAATTTCAAGTTTAGTGTTTGACCTAGGTAGGATTTTTTTTCTTGTGTTGTTGTGGAGATATTAATGATTATTATTGGATATTGCCTTTATAGGGTCTTACGGGGGTGAGGTTGTGGTTTCACTCTTGTTTCTTGAAGTTTCCAAGTGTGAGGTAGGTGGTTCAATGATCTAAAATATTTAGATGTGTTTGATATGATTTTTTGGCCCCATAAATGTGTTCTATGAATTTATTTTGTGGTGTTAAAATTCTTTTGAAAAGATTTTGGAATTCATAGGTGATGAAAATGGGATTCTCAATGGAAAATGGTCATTATTTGTATGATATTCATTTTTGTGATACTTGGATGTTTTTTTATGATTTTTTGAAAGGTGAGAAATGTGTCATCAAAGTCACTTGAGGTGAGAATGTGATAAAGGTAGGTTTTAAAAGGAAAATGGAATATTTTGGAATGTTGTCTTTTTTTATGTACCTTTAAATTTGATTTATGAATTATTAAAATGAGGTGAAGCATATTATAAAATGAAGTCAGTTTATGTGTGTATTTGAAAGGGCCTTAGACATAGAAATGGTTGGATTATTTTTTTATATTCTTGTGATGTTTCCAAATGGGATTCATTAATTATTAAAGTATTGGAATGTGTATTTTGAAATGGTTTTGGTGTGTGTAAAATTGAAAGTGGTTTATTTATGTAAAATGATAGTTTAGATGTGATTTTGTTTATTATAATGTTGATTTAATTGTGTGACAATGCATAATGGAATGTGTTAGGAAAGTGAAGGTTATGTGATGAATAAATTTGAGAGAAAGGCATTCTTGGGTATCTATGTGGGTAAACTAGAAATAGTACGCTAGTGTCTCATAAGCGGAAATTCCAGAATTATTCTACTGGATTGACACTAGTTGACTCTGATGTTAAAGGAAAAGATTTAACTTAGCAAGATTTACGCATGAAACACTAACTAAACATGTGATATGATCATAGATTATTATGACCTTAGTATGGTCTCTATTAGTAGCTCATTCACCAGAACCCATTGGCTCTGGCTTCTTATCTCGAGACCAATGGGCACGTGGGATGGATCCCTCCTAGTGTCTCATTCATAGTAAATCTATTGGTTGTTGAGTTAGAGGATAATTATCAACAAGTTACAAGGTTCTTAGTGACTCACGTTTTTATAAACATTGAGGGATTTACCCATAGTGAACTCTTGTGACTTGATGTTGTGATGTGGTGTTGATCGTCAGTATACAATGGACCATGGGTATGATGTGTCTTTTAAATAAATATTATTATTGAGAAAGTGTCTTTTTCACATATTTTCCTTAGAATTTTTTTTCTAAAATTTTTTATTTTAGGATGTATCTTTTATATGTTTTCAATGTTGTCATAAAAATATGAATATCAGTTTTTCTCTTAAAGTTTCATCATGGAATATTTTCTTCAGGTGGAATCTGACTGGTCATTGTATCACACCCAACATAAACCCTTGGGTGTATGTAGACTTTGTTTTATATGACTCAGGTAATGTAAAGATGTTTCTTGGTGATGGGGGAACCAGTTTCCATAGTTCCACTTGTGTGGGTTTTACTCATTGTGGTTTGAGGGAGATTCTATTCATGTCACATGAAGGCTTTGGGGACTTTTGTGGTTTACCTTCCATTGTAGTATTTTTATTTTTTAAAATGTTTTAAAACATTGATTCTAAAAATTTTGTACATTACTTGGTTTTATTTTCAGTTATGGATTTCTGTTCTATTTTTCGAATGATTATGGTTATACTCATGGGTGTAATCAATCTCATGGAATATTTTTGATACCCAGGCACTATTTTCCAACCTGTTGGGATCTAGAACACCCCTTTGGCCATTCCATTGATCGGGTAGGATGTCAGGTTGGATGGAATTATGGATTATTTTCTAAAAATACAGTATTGAATCAGATTATTCTCTTTTGGGTCATGATATTTTTGATGAGTCTTGATAGACTGGTATTGGGATTGTCAAGGATTGTGGTTTGGGTTACAAGTGTGGTGCCTAGCCAGCACACCTCGGGATAGAACATGAGTCGCCATGGGTTGTTGGGATTGATTTTTTACTTCTCCTCTAGGTGAGATATAATGGCTGAAGACTATATATAAAAACTAGGTGGGGGTGGAGTGGTTTGGTTATGTCTTGAATTTTGGAAGTGTTAATAATTTATTATTATCAATGAAAAAAATTCAGAATATGTGTTGATAGTTTTATTTTAAATATTTTTTGTTATAGTAAAATGCCTCCTAAAAGAGTCCATGTAAAACTAAACGAGGATTCAAGAGTTGTTCTCATTACCCAATTGATCAGAGGCTAGTGGAAGCAGTGGTTCAAGCTGTCCAATCCTTGGGAAAAGGAGCTGCTACTAATCCTACATAGGATATAGTATACGAACCAGGTCCTGGAAAGGAAAATGATCTATAGTTACGAAAGATAAATCCCCCCTCATTCCATGGTAATGTATAACCTTTGTATGTGGAGGAGTTTCTTGAGAATATAGAGAGAATATACGAATTTCATGAAACTCCGAAGGTAATTAGAGTGAAATATACATTGTTTATATTAGAATTTCCCAGTAGGAAGTGTTGGGACTCAATGGTTCATGATAGAAAGCATGAAAATATGGGATGGAGATATTTCAATAATATCTTCAATGAGTAGTATTATCCATTGTTTTTGTATTATGCTAGGTTAAGTGAATTCATGGATCTTAATTAGGTCGAGACAGTGATGGAGTATGCCAAATGCTTCGCAGAGTTGGTAAGGTATGCACCCGAGATCGTTTCTAGTGATAAGATGATGGCTCAAAGGTTCAAGAGGGGTTATGGCTAGAAAATTATTATAATGTATATCTATTGAAGCTAAAAACCTATTTTGAGGTGGTTGACTATGCTAGTATGGTTGAGGTTGATTACAACAGAAATTCTATTTCTTTGTGGGGTGGGTTAGAAGTAGGTAGTGGTAGTTCATATAGGAAGAAAAGGAAGTGGGAGGAGTAGGAGAAGAGGTGTGTTGGAGGTTCATTCCATCCTTATCAGTTGTCTCCATCCATGGATTTATGTGTTGGGTTATTGGTGTGCCATTAGTGTGAAAATGTGGGACACCAGTGATCATTGTATTCATTACCTCCCAGACCGTGCCATTAATGTGGATCCTTGGGGCACTTGTAGTGATTTTTAAAGGTGATTCCCCCATAATACAGTAGTTATAGATCTATGGATTCAAGGGGGTTTCATCTTAGGCATAACTTTTGAAGATTGTGGGATCATAGTTTTGTTTTTGTGGTGGAAGGGATGGATCTTTTTTTGGGCAGTGTTAATTCAGGGAAGACCCGTAGGTTAGTGATCATTCTTATGATCAAGCTAAGACAATACAACTTTATGTAGTGGATCGAGCACCAGTGAGATTGGATATTGGACCCATGATAGTTCAAGGTATCATTCTTATTGAATCGTGTTTATTTATTTTTATCTTTAATATTGGTGCATCTGTGTCCGTCATCTATTCCCTTCTTGTGGATGTGTTAAATATTCCTATAGTGGTTTTGTCATATGTGATGGAGCTGGTGAGTCTGCTTACTAATAATCAAGAGAATATACACATGTGTTCTTATTATCCACTCACCTTGTCAGGGGTCAAGATGGAGTTGTATTTTTTGGTTTTATAAATGGACCTCCTTGATGCAATATTGGGTATGGATTTGATGGTGTGTTTTTAGGCACACATCGATTGTTACAGGCAATGAGTGTGTTTTGTAACAATTTATGATAGTACCTATTTTTTGTGTTGAATGGGATCCTTGATCAGGTTATGTTGTACCTCCAATTCTAGAGTCAGTTAACCTTGTGTATCAATTCTTGTTTCTCATGTTAGGGGATGGTGGAAGTTGTTTTAGAGATATATTTCCTATAGTTAGGGATGAGTTCCCCAAGGTTTTTCCAAATCATTTCATGGGTTTTCCTTTGAAGCAAGACATAGTGTTTTCTATTGGTTTGGTACTAGGAACATAGCTGTTATATCTTCCATCATATCATATTTCCCCCACATAGTAGTGGGAATTATAGGTACATCTATACGATTTAGAATTTGATGGATTCATTCGCTCGACTATCTCCACCTGGACAACCCCCGTTTTTTTTGTGCAAAAGGCTGATGGATCACTCTAGTTGTGCATCGATTATCCAAAGATGAATAAATTAATGATTAATAATAAGTATCCCATACCCCATATTGATAATAATTTTGATCAGTTAAAAGTTAAAATGTAGTTTTCCAAGATCAATTTCTATTTCGGGTATCATCAAGTCACAACTGGAGAGGCATATGTTCCAAAAACAGCTTTTCAAACTAGGTGTGGACATTTTTATTGTCTTGTCATGCCTTTAGGGTATAAAAATACTCTATATTTATTTATGGAATTGATTAATAGGTTGTTTCAATAGTATCTAGACTCTTTATTCATGGTATTCATTGATAAAATTTTAGTAAATTCTGGGTCTGAGGAGGAGCATGAGAGGAATTTGATGATCATTTCAAAAACACTTCAGGAGAATTGCCTTTATGCCAAGTTTTCAAAGTGACCATTCTTGATTTGGGAGATTGTTTTTCTCGATTACGTGATCATGGAGTGAGGAGTCTCAGTGGACCCTGAGAAGTTTATAGTAACAATATAATGGGAACAATCGAGGAATGACTTTGAGTTCATGAGTTTTCTTTTCCTGGTAGGTTAAAGTATAGCACAAAAGGCCATTCAATTTGATTCAGCCGCTCCTTATTCCCACCTAGAAGTGGGATTATATCACCATGGACTTAATTTTGGTATTACCTCTTACACCATAGATGAGGAATATGATTTGATTTTTGATTGATTGTTTGACCAAGTCATTTCACATTATTCCAATCAGAGACTCGGCCAAGGTGGATGAGCTTAGTCTGTTGTATGTTTAAGAGGTTTTGAAACTTCATAGAGAGTCGCTAACTATCTTCTATGATAGGGAATCCCATTTATCCTGTTGTTTTTGGGAATTAATTCAGGTTTAAATGGGTCACATGTCAAATTAAGCACGACATATCACCCTCAAATGGATGGTCAGATGGAACTGGAAAATCAAATTTTGGAGGACATGCTTCGAGAATGTGTTTTGGATTTTAGTGATTCTTGGGATAACCATTTGGGATTTTTTGAGTTCTAATATAACAATTGATACTAATATTTGATTTTTATGGCTTATTTTGAGGATATTTATGTTCATATTTGTTAGTTTCCTTTATGTTGGGCTGAGGTTGGTAAGACATCATTTTTAAGACTGAGCCTTGAGCAAGAAAAATTTAGGAAAGTGAAATTGATAAGACAGAAGTTTTTGATAGATCAGATTCATTAAATGTGATATTATAATAAAATTAATCATAATTTTGAACTTTATATGGGTGATCGGGTTTCCTGAAATGTGGAACCTCACTTGGGTCATCACCATTTGGGAATGCGGGGGAAGCTTACACCAAGGCATATTGGACCTTTTGACGTTACTGAGAGAGTCTGTATGGTGGAACACCATTTGGATTTTCATTTTTAGTTGAAATCAATTAATAATGTATTCCATGTCCTATAATTGAAATATTATAACCCAGATCTATCATGTGTTGAGATGGGAGGAGTTGGAGTTGGAGCACGATCTATCTATGTTTGAGTGGCCAGTGTGGATTGTGGATTCCGTGGAGAGAGTGATTCATGGTATGTCTATTCCAATGGTATTAGTTCCTTTGAATAATGGTTTTTATATTCATGAGACATGGGAATATAAGTCTTTGTTTGAAAATTATTATTCCTTTCTGTTTTCTGATCAAGATTTATAGTGAATTTTTTGGGGTGGAATGTTTTCATATTGGGGAGAATTGTCACATTTCGGTCCTCATTTTCATGTATTTAACCAGTTTATTTTGATCCCATGATTTTATTGAGTTTTTCGGGTGTTTATGTAAAAAATGGAGAATTTTGGGTTCACAGTTTGTGGCGCACGGTTGGCACATGGTTAACAGAAATTGTATACCCTGCCCAGGAAACCATGCAGCCAAGGGCTATTTTTGGATAGCGGCTAACAAATTATTAACGCATATATTGTAAACCATTAGGGAAATTTTTTTTGCCTATAACACATGTTAGTGAAGGTAACATGGTTGACCGAAAATATGTAAAACTATGCGAGCAAACCGTGTGACATTTCAGGGTCCTTAAAAAATTGTAAAATTCTACTTCTATCCTCTCAGGATTTAACCCTAAATCACCCCATTCCACCCCATATAGGACTTTCAAACATTGGATATCAATATTAGATTATTTTTACCTCTTGTGTACCATTACTTGGGTGATCATGATGTGTTAACATTAAGTAATCTTCTTGTAAGTGGTTTATCTCTTGATTCTTCCCTCTTTCAAGGGTTCTTCTCACCTCCTTGAGTTCTATATTTCCAGTAGAGTATTTAACCTAAAGGGGGATTTTTCTTGTGTTTTTTTGTATATATATATATTATTATTCTTTTATAATTACTTTATAGGGTCTCTTTTTTGTTTTGTGGTGTGTTTTTCGGTTTCACACAAGTTTTCAGAAGTTTCCAAGCATGAGGTAGGTGGTTCTACACTCTAACATTTTCTGATTATATTGATATGATTTTTTGGATCTATATATGTGTTAAATGTACTTATTTTGTGGTGTGAATTATGTTTTATAATAATTTTGGAATGAATAGGTGATGAAAATGGGGTTTTCAAAATTAAATGGTTGTTATTTTTATGTGATTCATTGTGGTGATTTTTAGAAGTGTGTTTATGATTTTTTTGAAAGGTAAGAAGTGTGTTTTCAAAAGAACTTGAGGTGAGAATGTGTTTAAAGTCTATTTTCAAAGAAAATGGACTATTTTGTCATTTTGGTTTTTTTGTGCACCTTTATATGTCAGTTTTGAATTATGTAAATGAGGTTAGTCGCATTGTGAAATGAACTTGGTTTATGTGGGGATTTGAGAGGAGCATGGCCATGGAAATGGTTGGATTACTTTTTTGTTATTATTATGACGTTTTCAAATGGGTTTGATGAAAAATAGAAGTGGTATAAAATGTATTTTGAAATGTATATGGTGTGTGTAAAATGAAAAGTGGTTTTATTTATGGAAAACGAAGATTTCTATGTGATTTGGTTTATGATGATAGTGATTTCATTATGTACATATGAGGCATGGCATGTGTTATTAAAGTGATGTCTATGTGATGATGGAATTTTATTACAAAGGGAATACCATGTATGTAGGTGGGTAAAATAGAACTATTAAGCTAGTATTTTATAAGTGTAATGGTCTAGATTCTTCTAGTGGATTGAAACTAGTTGACTTAGATGTGGCAAGGCTTGGATTCACTTAGCAGGATTTACTCTTTTGACACTAAATAAACATATGATATGATAAGAGACCACTAGTCCCTTGGGATGGTCCCTCATAGTGGAACTTTCATGACAACTTATTGGCATTGGTTTATTATATGGAGACCATTATGACCGTGGGATAGATCCCTCTTAGTGGCTAGTGCATGGGAAGTCTATTAGTAGTTGAGTTGGAGGATATTGATTACTAAGGTATGGGGTTCTTAGTGACATAATTGTGATAGCTACCTTTAAGGATTTACACATTGATTTCTCTAGTGACATGATGTTTTTATGTGGTTTCGGTCATCGTTATATGGTGGAACTTGGGTATGATGTGTCTTTTAAAGCAATTTTATTTTTGAGAAAAATTATTTTTTAAATGTTTTTCTATATATGTGTTTTTATAAAAATGTTTACCTTGGGATGTAGGTTGTAATATTTTTTAATTTCTTATGAAAATATGCATTTATATTTGTCTCTTAATGTTATAGCATGGAATATTATCTTTGGGCGTCATCCTACTGGGATTTTAATCATATCATGTATATACAATTGTGTGTATATAGAATTGTTTATGTATGACTCAGGTTAAGGAAATATGTGTCATGGTGATGGTGGATATGGTTGATAGAGTTAAACTTGTAAAAGTGTTAGTGTTTGTGTCTTAAGGGTTATTCCCCTCATGTCACACAAAGACTTTTGGGATGTTTTGTCATTTCCCTTCCATTGTAGTATTTTAGTTTTTGGTTAATGTTATAAAACCAGGATTATGAAAATTGTGTACCTTTTTTGTTATGATATTAGTTATGTATTATTGTTCTATTTATGTAATTATTATGGTTATACTCATTCGTGAACTCATTACCAAAGTATATTTTTGATACTCAGGCACTGGTTCTCTACCTGTGGGGATTGGTAATTCCCCTTAGTCCATGCCATGGATAGAGGCGGGTGTCAAGTTAGATGGAATATTTTCCTGGTTTCTAGAAGTGTGAGCTCAGATTCACATTAAGGTACAACAAGGGAGGTATTAACC
This sequence comes from Viscum album, assembly GCA_963277665.1. Classification (NCBI taxonomy): domain Eukaryota; kingdom Viridiplantae; phylum Streptophyta; class Magnoliopsida; order Santalales; family Viscaceae; genus Viscum; species Viscum album. The sequence goes on from OY728133.1 coordinate 1,912,379,092, forward strand.
ATAACAAAAAATAAGTGTAAAAGAATATTAAAATAACATTTCTAAATTATACCCTTTATATCAGTGATCAAAATCTTGAGTCATAGAATAAATCAAACAAATTCCAAAGACATGAATCATAAAAGAATATCTTTGGTGTACAACATGGAATTTTGGAAAACACATTAGCATATAAAACCTTTTCATTATTAGTCAATGAAAATTTACTAGAATATCATAGTGGAATGGGTTCACTCCCCAAACCATCATAGTTTTCTGGGTTTACTCCCAAGATTATCATGGTAGAAAATTTACATTACTAAACCGTTTTCACTTCCCATTCGAGTTCTATCTGAATAGATATCAATATCTGTACCAATCATGTATATATCGTGATATTTAATATCATACCCAATGCATTAGAGGTAGATATATATCCCACAAAAATAATAAGGAAAACTATACATATGTTAGACAAAATAATGTAAATATTTAATTATATCAGAACTTGTGGAATGAAATGGGCTTTATATACATAAATCAATCATAATATAGCCCATGGAAAATAAATGGGTTTCATAAATATCATTCCATGATAAACATAAATCATCCATAGGAATAATAGTAATAGTATCCTTTAAAAACATCCCCATTAAAACATAAGTAACATCTAATAGTGTAATCATAGATGGAAACTAATTTTGAAAGATCACTTGAAATTAATTATTGAGGAAAATATATTTTCTTCTTTGAAAACATATTTTTTTAAAATGACATACAATTTTAAAATAAAAAAATTAATTTGAAGATAACCTTGTAATATTTTAAAGTAAACTTCAAGGAATTAAGATTTCACAAATGAGGAAAAACGTTTTCATGTCGTATAAGTTAAAATAATATGAATCTCACACTTTTGCCGAAAAAGTCACAATGTACATTATTTGAAAATGATAAATTGATTCCTTTCAAACAATTTAGTAAGAATTCACACATAGGTAAAATAAAATTCATTAAATTATATAATAATAGTAAATATTTTTTTGAAATCATTTTTAAGAAAAATTTCCTTGGAGAAAATATTCCTAATAAATAATTAAGTATAAATAATACCAGATAATAATGAGATTGTAAAATTAACCCTAGAAACTTTATAATCTTTTGAATAATATGCCCCATGAAATAAGGAAAATTATACAGATATTAAATAACATAAGAATTTGGAAAAGACTCATAAAATACATTTATGGGTAGTATGAACACCACGTAGGAAAAGGAAGTAGTGTATAAGACATATGTCCCACAGTAATAAAAGTGAGAGAAGAATCTCTTACCTCTAGTCTTGACTTCCATCATATATTTTCAAACATACTATATAATAAATATAAGTTTATTATAGGTATACCATGGAACCATATTCATATATATAATACCATATAATATTTACTTAAGACTTTATATTACTAGTTTATTAAAAATTCCTTCTTAAATTTATATTTTGAGTAATAATTGATTTTTTTTATTCATGTTTTGACAAGTTATCCTTGGTCCTATTATATAGATCATGATTTCATCATATAAATAATGTTAAATATGATATGAATATGATATATATATTCATTATATAATTATTCATGATGATTCATAAAATTTATAGATATAAAATAAAATACACAACTCAGGGAGACGGTAGCTTATGCATAGGCATGAACGTTGTTTTCATTTTATTTTCATATAAAAATAAAGATAATTGTATGATATGTTATCATTAAAAAAAATTATGTTATATATATCATATATATTCATAAAATTTATCCTTATTTCTATCCATATAAAATATAGATTTAAAATGATTCACATCGCATCATGGAGATGGTAAGTCATATGTACGCACAAACAACATTAACCTTTCCCAAAAGATTAGTTGGTAAAATGATAAATATTATATTATCATTAAAGAGTAATAATTATGTTATAAATATCATATATATAAATTAAACCCATCATAACCCCCAATCATAAAATATGTTGATAGAAAATGAATTGAATCACTACATTTAGACGGTAAATTGTACGTACGCATGAGTGATACTTTAATTTCATGTTTTATGGGAAAATAATTATATAGTGGTGTTATCATAATCATAATAACATTTCCAAATATTTATTATGATCATTTTATTATTTTATTATGTATAAGATTTGGTTTATAGGAGGTGTATAAGAGTAGAAAAAGAGATTGATCGGTGAGAGAGATTACCTCTTCTATGAAATAGATCTTCTATATCTTCACTAAATGACTATATATTTAGTGTTTTAGGAAGAGAACAACCTATATAATGTGTATAGGTATGTTTATAAGACAATTGTTTATATTCTGGCAGAGATATAAGGCTCAAAATGGTGAAATGATATGAGGGGGGAGGTTTCCCTTTATAATTAAGGGGAGGGCCACTTTTGTAATTTTTCAAAAAGATTAAATTAAAATAAATTAAATATATATCCAAATAATTCAAAATGGAGTGTTAATTAAAGATAATTTATTATATAGTGGTTATACAATCAACCAGTTGATTCTATACATGTTTTTCAATAATTTTAAACCTTATCTTTTTTTATTTAACCTTAGTTAACCTATTTTAATTTTAACTATTGCAATAGTGTTTTCAATATTAATATATTGGTATTTTTACTTATAAGATTTAAATTGAACCATAAAAGGACTATTTGTTATATTATAGACCATATCTAATCCCTTTTTTACTTATTATTTATTTTTCAGGTTTTTAACTAATTTAATAAAATATTATTTTCAAAAAAATATTATTATTTTTAATTTTGACACTATTCATTACATTGAATTTACTAAAATAAATACAGAAAGATAAATTTGAGGAAATTCATTTAATACACCCCTAATATGACATATTAACCAGTAAAATTCGTTTATCACTTTAAATAATTAAAATTATATTTCTTTGAATATTTTTAAGGTCACTTAATTTAGTTATTCATCAATTCAATAATTACTGAATCATCATTGTGGAATTATTTATAATAATTATCTCTTCCCTAAAAATTAAAAATAAAATTTCATAAACTATATAAACTTCTTAGTTGTCTTAAGAATAAATATTTTCAAGCATATCTTCTATTTAATCCCATATTAAAAATATTATACGTATTAGATGTAAGAGTGTGATGTTTTATCACTCTCCTTGATTTTAATAATATCCATGTCATTTTCCTAGAAACCCTTCCATTAAATTATTCAATTTTGAACCCTATGTGTTAATTATAGAATTAAATTTATAATATAACATTTTGGTAAGTGTTACGATTAATTTATAATCTTCATCACTTTATTTTTAAGAAAAATTACCAAAATTTACCCTTTACTATGGTAACAATAATTACCAATATTACTATTCATATTGTCAAAAAAATAAAGGGGACCTAGTAAAAAATTGTAAATACTGATTAATAATATGGAATCAACATTTCAAAATTCAATTCAAATAATTTTACGAAATTAATTAAAAATTAATCTCGCAGATGGGACAAAATAATGGGTTCATAATGTAAAAATGCTCTAATGTTTAGAGTGTTTTTATATCCAATTTCAATGTTAACTTGAATAAAATGACCTAATTGGATTAAATTACAAAAAAAAATCTCTAATTATAAATTAAAACTAATCAAATATAAAATATAAAACTATAAATTATTTACAATTTTTTCGTAGTTCTTTGAAACGTGTGTTCTAGATTTAAGAATCACTATTTCTAGGCAGTTTCCAATACACTTATTCATGGAACTAGAAACATCCAATAGTTCTTTATCCAAAGAGTACCTTCCTTCCAAAAGCAGTATTTTGTTAAGTTTTGAACTTTATGATACTTAAGAATGTACATTAATCCAGAGGATGGGAGGTCGGACTCATAACACCCTTTTGGGGGGAATTATTGTCTACTCTGGGACTCTCTTTGTAAAATTTAAATTTTTTCATGAATCCTTATTAATTCATCAATTATATCATAATTATCCCTTGGAATTTACAATCACTTATTAATTTGTGCAAATTTTAGAATCATTAGTATGAATTCAAGGTTCTTCATCAATGGAAACATCTGTATGTATTCGAAGCTTTCCATCAATGTTATTCCCTAATATATCGATTTGATATTCTTTTAATAATCATTGTGATGATACTAGTTTTTAAGCCACTCAGTGGGGCACTCTAGAATTTATTGTCATCCAGGGAGATGAAGGTTTGTTTTGATCTTAGGATTGTGCCCATAAAATGGGCTACATACGTGTCCTTGTGAAAGGAATCAGAACCCTCGTAGTTCAGTGTCACTTAATAGGACACATCGTACCTTTTAAGGTCATGCGATAAGGACCTGTAAAAGAAAGGTGCTTAGTCAAAACTTAGTGTCTGACTTTTGGGGAAGCAACCCAAGAAACATGGAAAGGAAATGAGTTTCCAAGTAGTATTAGACCCGTTTGGGGATATGGCCCTAGGAGAACAGGGTTGATTTGAAGTGTTGGGTTTGAAACTCAAGGAGGCTTCCTACGTATCCAATATGGATGAGAATCAAAGCCCACATAGTTTGATAAATCTCATAGGATAATATAGTCCTCTAAGAGAAATGATTTTGGGATTACTTCTTGAAAAGGATGCCTTGATGATTTGAGGATTGAATTTGGGGCTTATTTCCTAAGGAGAATGCCCAAATTTAGGAAATTAGTGTTAGATTCTTGAGGAGGATATCCAGTGAGCTCGGGCTCTGAAAGAGCTTCTTACATATCCTGATTTGAACAGGAATTAGAGTTCTCATAGTTCCTTCCAATGACTGTTTGTGCACATGTTGAAACCATCACGTATCTATAATCCCATGTGAGTCGTGATCGGTGTGAGAAACAAAAGGATGTGAAAGATTCAACAATGACACTTCACACTTCCAAATTTTACCTTCATGTTGATTGAAGAGGGTGCGTCGACCGTGGAAGAGGGAGAGGTGATGAACGTTCTCTCTATTCTATTTACATTTTAAAATGGGTCCAATGTAAGGAAGAAGGGGTGATGGTGAGGGGCTTATACCAGGATGGTTTCCCTTTTGAGAGTGGTGGGGGAATACTCCTAAGGGGGATTCCCATTTGATATTGGTTGGGGATTACTCTTAAAAAGGATTCCCAAGTTGATATTTTTGGGGGATTACTCTTAAGGAGGATGTCCATTTGATGTTTAACCTCTCAAAGAAGTTAGGTGATTACGTTTGAGGAGTTTCTTGGGGATTATATCGTCTCAAGGTACTCAAGGAATCAATAATGAGATTCCAAACACGCAATATGTGAAGGGAATCAAGAGTATTAAGTCAACTTAAGGAACTTAATTGAGTGTTATGGATTGTCTCAAATCATGGTATTAGAAGGATGGATGTCGAGACACGTAAAGAGCGCAGTGGAAAATGTCCTCGACTGGGTCAGAAAAGTTCATGGTGTGACTCTCCATTTTTCATGGGGGTTAGTGATGAAAGGGAAGGGAATGGCCTAGAGGGCCAGAACTGTATCCCAGCACTGACCCTGAGAGGGGGTGTGGGGGCACAACCCCATCGGTTTGGACCAATGGGGGTGTGCAGGTTCTCTGCCAAAGTTCCTAGCACAGGTGCTCCGCCAAGGGGCGACGCGCATGTGCTCTACGCAGTTGTAGAGCACAGGTGTGTCACGCAGGTGCATCGCGCAAGTGCTCCATGTAGGTGCTCCATGAAGGTTATTTTCATAGGTGTGCCACACAGGTTCTCCACGCAGGTGCTCCACATTGGTTCTCCACGAAGGTGCTTCACGCAGGTGTTCCGCGAAGGGGCTTCGTGCAGGTGCTCCGCGAAGGTGCTTCCCATAGGTTCTTTGCGCAGCTCCATATGTTCTAGAACCTAATGGGACTTTGATCCACTTTTTACCGTTTAATTATCTATTCTCTCATGTTTTAAAGATATGCCTAAGAACAATTTGGGGATCATGGAGAAAGAGCTACACAATAGGATATTTCGGACGTCTTCCAACTTTTTCCGTCTATGAAATAGGGATCCCAAGGGTCCTATTTATAGGCATGGAGGTGACCTGGTCGAAGGAAAGTTGTCCACGTAGGTCCTCCACATAATTCCTCTATGTAGGGCTGTAGAAATTATTCTTTTGAACAGGTCTTCTGCATGGGTCCTCTGCGTAAGTCCCTCGCATATTTCCCTTTGTTAAATTTTATCAGTCTTCTGAGTCCCAAAACTTTTGATCCATAATCTTGTTTGGGATCCGTGACCAGTAGAATTGAAGGTCTTGAAAAGATATACACTTCTTGATATGGTAAATACACAAAGTCTTCTCGGATGAAACTCGGAAATTGAATTTAACGCGTCGACACGTTTTCATCATTGATCTTGGAAACCCACTACCTAAATCTGGATGGGGATATAATTCCACTTATCCATCATATATGGATTAGTATTTTTTCACATATAAATCTAGCCTGAATATTATTCATTCATGTTGAAAACAACTTTACCCATAATTAACTTTTTTTGTCTATGTGAGAATCATAGATTCACTCTACGGAAAAGTTCATGGAACACATTTCTTGGTGTCAACAGAAGCCCCCCTTATAATTTGATTCATTCAGAACGAAAAGAATATTGTTCTAAGGTAAACATAGGGAACATTGATGCATTCCAATATCATTTTTTTAGATTTGGAGCTATGTCATGTTTGGAAGGATGCTCAAATTTTTACCTAAGACAAGTGGCCTAGTGAGCATAGTTTGATTTTTACTAGGGTTATATGGAAAACCCCACAAACTTCGTATCTCATGACTCTTTATTTCTCAATATTACATAAAACATACCAAAAAATGCATGTTTAGTGAGCTAGGTCTTGACTTTTGATCATAGTTCCCTTCACTCGATCTCAATCTTATGAGTACGAAGTCTTTTGTTATTTGGCAGTTTAGAGTCACAGATGTTGGACTATAAAGAGCTAGTATTTAGGGTTGAATAGCTTTGAACATAAATTTTGAATTAGATTCCAAACAAGAATTAGTGGCTAAGAATTTATTTAATATTATTTAAACATTTCCAAGGGGAATCATGACTAATGATATTTATGTTCACCAAATTTAAAAACCTGTATCCACATAAGGGGTGTCTTTTTCAGGAACGAAGTTACCATTATTTAACAAACCCATTATGGGGGGGGGCCACATTATGCAGTGCCAACTGGGGTATATGATGCATAGCCAAATAGTGGTATATTTTGACTAACAAGCTTGTTATGTTGGCAACTTATGAATGGTCGCCTAAGGGCACGTGCTACATAGTCAGGGAAAAGAGTTCTTTAAGAATTTAACATTTTCTACCAATAGATTGGGGGAAATAAGATTTGGGTGACTCAAGACCACAGTAGGTATTTTTTCCAAGGAAATTAATTTTAACAATAAAAAAGGTCTATTTTAGACCAATATAAATCATGAATAGGAAAACATTTTTTATACAAATTTGGTGTATGAGTAATGGTTAAAATTTTATCAGAAAAATAGAGATTTATGATATCATACTGTGTAGTTTAAAGTCATACAGTGAGGACATTGGTACTGTGTAATTTTAAGTCATTCAGTGAGGACATTGGTACCGTACTTTTTTAAGTCATGTCGTGAGGACATTGGTACTGTGCAGTTTAAAGTCTTGTAGTGAGGACATTGTGTGGAATTAATTTAAAGTCTTTATCTCTGACCAAAGGTATGTGAAAACTCTCCCAATTTCTTTATAATTTTTTTTGTACACATACTATCATATTCAGGTATGGAAGTGAAAATTTTAAACTATGATTTAGGAATTTCGGAAATCGAGGAATGATATGGGAAAATGGCTAAAAGCATTAGAGGATGTCTTTTCGAAGAACGGAGTTACCATTACTTGAAAACCCCCTTAAGGGGGCTGTATTATGCAGGGACAACTGGGGAATATGTTGCATAGCCAAATAGCAGAATATTTTGACTGGAAGTCCTGTTATGTAGGAAACATATGCAAGGCCGCCTAAGGGAACGTGTTGTATATTCAAGAAAAAGAGATCTCAGAAGTTTTACGTTCTATTACTAAAAGTCAAAGAATGTTTATAGAGATTGTGATTTTCCAAAGCATAGAGATTGATTTATAGAGAAAGGTCCCTAAATATTGGAAGGGTATTTCTAATCAAGATATCCAATGAATCAGAGTAACATGACTTTTATGATGGTCTGACCCAAACGTAAAAGATATGACGTCTGTAGTTTTAGGTCATATAACCAGGACCAGAAATGGAAACAATATATAATATGTCACCAAGTGAATTCAAGGTTATTCCCTAGTGTATCAAACACATGGTGAAGGAAATGTGTAAACTATGGTCTTGAATATTTTTAGATTGTGAAAAAGATAATGGGACAAATATAATTGAATGACTATTTTAAAATACAGATTCTTATATATTGTCATAAAAGATTAAAGGGGACAAAGATTATATAACGAAGAACGATGTTACCATTACTTGAAAAACCTTTTATGTGGGTTGTATTATGCAGTTCCAACTGGGGAATATGCGGCATAGCCAAATAGTGGCATATTTTGACAGACAGGCATGTTATGTAAGGAACTTATGCAAGGCCGCCTAAGGGAACGTGCTACATAGTCATGAAAAAGATCTCTCAGGTATTATAAATCATGTCACTAGAAACTGTATGAAAGATTATGAGTATCTATAAATATTCAATATTAAGAGTGTGAAATATGGATGAGGGTTTATCTTCAATGTTTATGAGAAATATTTGAATCAATATTGACTTTGAGTTTGATTTCCTTTACATATATCTCACTCATATGTAAAATGGAGTCATTATTTGTTTTCTTTGAATGAATATGATGATGTGTAGTTTTAATTCATGCAAAGAGGACATTTTGTTATGCAGTTTTGTGTCATGCAGTGAGGACATTGTACTATGCAGTTTTGAGTCATGCAGTGAGGACATTGTACTGTGTAGTTTTGGGTCATAGAGTGAGGACATTTTTAAGCCCATAAGAAATTAAAATACCTTATCTAAAGAATCCATTTACCCAATTCCTAATCCCACATGAGCAATGCTCGGTGAGAGAAACAAGGAGCAGTAAGGGTTTATTTTATAATGTAAAGGTGATGCAAATGAAGAATAGGTGTGTTTCATTTCCATGTAGTTTAATCTCATGTGGTAAGGACAAAAATGAACCAATATAAAAGGAAAGAAATATTGTAACTGGATTAAGGGATAAAATCCAAGTGTCACTATATGTCTTGTTGGGGAAATAATCAAGTCATACATAGTTCTTAAAACATTCCCTATGTAGATTTTATTTTTTACATGAAATAAAGGGGGGGTTATTGCATGGTTGGGCCAAATATTGGAGATCTAGGCCTCTCTACCAATATCATTGAAAATCAGAATGAATCAATACATATTTCTTGAAACCATCATTCCTCATGCTAATGGAGTTTGACATGAAGAATGGTGGATTTTTTATATGTTTTGAGAGAATGGAAAATCATAAAATATAAAATGGTATAAGAAACAAATCATATGTCTTAAAGAAACACTTTGTATAGATATGAATCATATACAAGAAGAGAAAAAGAAAATAAAAAGATTTCGTGACTATGGATGGGCCCATAATTGGAGATTCATGTGTCTCAATGTATCTCATTGAAAATGAGAATCGGGTCATACATAGTTCTTGAAACATGGTCTCCATGCAGATCTGACTTCGACATAGGAAAGAGAAGAACTCATGTACAACTACGGAGTAGTGATGAAATCAATGATGTTTGCTTATTGAAACTTCTAGCATATTATAGATAAAACGTTAGTTGTAAAAATGATGCCATACAATTTAACATCATACAACAAGAATTAAGATGCTACACACTTAAACATTATCCAGCATGGATACTTATGGTCGATATGATGTTTAATGTCTTGCAACTAGGACATGGGTGTTGTGCAGTTTCAAGTCATGCAGTGAGGACTATGGTGGTTGTTATGTAATTTAATGTATTTCAACTAGGACATGGGGTTGTGCAGTTTTAAGCCTTTCAACTAGTACATTGTACTGTGCAGTTTAAATTCATGCAGTGAGAACAATGGTGGTTGTTATGCTGTTTAATATTTTGCAACTAAGACATGGGGGTTGTGTTGTTTTAAGTCTTGCAACAAGGACATTGTACTGTGTAGTTTAGTGTCTTGCAGTGAGGATGGTGGTGGTTGTTATGAAGTTTAATGTCTTGCAACTAGGACATGAGGGTTGTGTAATTTTAAGTCTTGTAGCAAGGACACTGTATTGTGTAGTTTAAAGTCTTTCAGTGAGGACATTTTACTGTGATTTATAAAGTCTTATAGTATGGATGATGGGGGTTGTTATCTAATTTAATATCTTGCAACTAGGACATGGGGGCTGTGAAGTTTTAAGTCTTGCATCAAGAACATTGTATTGTGTGGTTTAAAGTATTTCAGTGAGGACAATGGTGGTTGTTATTTAGTTTAATGTCTTGCAACTAGGACATGGGGGCTATGTAGTTTTATGTCTTGCAGCAAGGACATTATAATGTGTAGTTTAAAGTCTAGCAGTGAGGACGATGGTGGTTGATATGCAGTTTAATGTCTTGAAACTAGGACATTGGTGATGTGCAGTTTTATGTCTTGCAGCAAGGACATTGTATTGTGCAGTTTAAAGTCTTCCAGTGAGGATGATGGGGTTGTTATGCTGTTTAATGTCATGAAACTAGAACATGGGGTTGTTCAGTTTTAAGCCTTGCAGTAATTAAATTGTATTGTATAGTTTAAAGTATTGCATTGAGGACGATGGTGGTCATTATGCAGTTTAATTTCTTTCAACTAGGACATGGGGGTTGTGCAGTTTTAAATCTTGTAGTGAGAACTATGGTGTATAATTAGACAATGTGTTTCTTAAAAAATCTCGCATTGGTTGGAGATGTAATGATCTCTCCAAACATTGAGAGTAAAGCATATGCTCCATTTTAATATACCTTATGTATGAAATAAGGTTCTTACCATTTTGGTTATTGTTTTGGAGGTTTCTTTCCCAGTACAATGGATTCCAAAACACTAATACCAATTCTCCTTTAATGAATGAACGAAGGAGAACTTTCTTATTAAATGCTTGCACTATTCTGTTCTGATAGGCATCTAGATGATGCAACGTATGCAATATTTTCTCATTTAATCATTCCAAATCATTGAACTGTTTCTGAGATCTTTCATTTATAGAAAACTAATCAAAGACTGCAACTCTAAGTAAAGGTAATTGTATTTCAATTGGAAAAACTGCTTCAGTTCCATATACCAATGAATAAGGAATTGCTTGGGTTGCAGTACGGATAGTTGTCTGATAATCCCATAAAGCATTCAAATGTTTATCAAGCCATGATTTATTATCTTTATCCCCCATCTTCAACAGTATATTTTATAGGGTTTGGTTGAAAGCCTCTATTTTTACATTGGCTGCTTCATGATAGCGAGATGAGTGGTTGGACATGATATTATGTTTCTGATATATCTTTTTTACATCATCAGAACAAAAATTGGTGCCATTGTCCATCAAAATAGTATGAGGGATGCAAAATCTCATGATGAAATTAGTTTTATCAAAACTAACAATGATTTTGGCTCCAACTTCCTTGATAGGTATTACCTCAACCCATTTAGAGAAGAAGTCAGTTACAGTGAGAATATACTTGAACTTCTTAGTTGTGGATGAAGGATAAGGCCCTACTACATCCATTCCCCATGGGTCAAATGTCCAAGAGTATTTAGCTCTATGTAGCAACGCTGGGTGTTAATGAATAAATTTGGAATGCACTTGGCATGGATGACATTTTTTAGTGAAATCTATACAATCCTGTTTCATTGAAGGGAAAAATTATCCAAGCCTTCAGATCTGATCAAATTGTATGTGCCCAGATTGGGGGGAACCACAAGCTTCTGAATGTACTTATTTCGTGAAAACTATTGTCTCTTCTCCATCAATTCATCTGAAGATAATTCTATCAAATCCTCACATGTAAAGGATCTTTTGGTGGTCTGGACTATCCTAAAGAGTAAAATTGGCCACTCATCATCAAATTAGTTCTTTCTCAGCCTTTTTTCGTGGAAGTACCCCATTTTGATGATATTACATAATTGATGCTCTTCATCCCTTGGTATGACTATATGTTTCAAAAATAGGGAAAATTTCATTAATTTCCTTTATTCTGGTTTGAAAAAAAGGTAAAACCACATGGAGATGGGTTATGCTGATAATTGTCTCATCCCGATTTGGATCTTCCAAGGTTGTAGCTCCATTAGACATTGCATCTACTTGGGCATTTTGTGATCACGGGACATAGGACAATGTCGGGTCTTTGGGAAATTCAGTCATTAACCCTCTGACATAATCACAAAAAGGTATTAACTCTTCTTTTTTGATAGTGTATACACCATTTATTTGTTTGATTACCAATTCTAAATAACCTTTTACCTGTAAATGATCCATTTTCACCTGAAGGGACAATTCCAAACCTGTGATGAGATCTTGATACTCTGCTTCATTGTTGGTACCACCTTCCGATAATTGGAAATAATAATGAAATACTACATTTTCTGGGGATATAAGGACAATTCCTAATCCAACCTTGTTGAGTTTAAGATTTTCCAATCTCTTCTCTGTTGGACTTCTAGAAGAACCATCAAAATACATTTCCCGTATTTGGGAATTATCTTGAATATAGAAGACATATTCATCCGGAAGTTCAGTATTAAAAGATCTGTCTTCCGCAGATGGGTGCTCAGCAAGGAAATCAGCCAAAGCTAGGCCTTTTATTTCCTTTTTAGGCACAAACTAGTTATCAAACAATTGAAAAATAACATCCCACCGAGCCAGATGCCCTGTAGGCATTGGAAAACTGAGGATAAAATTGAGCAGGTTATTACGAGATACTAGTTGGACATCATGATGTTGTAAGTAGCGCCTCAATTTCTGAACTGAAAAGATTAATGCCAGGTGAAATTTCTCAACACTCGAATATTGAGTTTCTGCATCAAGCATAGTTCTAATGAGATAGTAAAGGCTGTTTTCATTACCAGTTTCATTCTTTTGGGCGAGGAAGGAAACTAGTGATCGCTCTAAAGCTGTCATATAGAGTATAAGTGGTCTTCCACCAAAAGGTGGAATCAATACTAGTGGACTCAAGAGATATTTCTTTTTTATATCAAATGCTTCATTGAAATATTCATTCCATTGGTAAGTGACTCCCTTCTTCATAATTTGTTGAATGGTAAACATTTTCATGCCATATTGGCGATAAACAGAAAATACAGGCCAAGTTTCCTTGAAGTTCCCTTAATTCATTCAAATTTCAAGGAGGTGACATATCGAGGATTGATTTTGTTTCCTTAGGATCAACTTTGATACCACGATGTCCTATAATGAAGCCAAGAAACAATCTTGAGGTTACCCTAAAATAACATTTTAAGGGGTTTAGCTTCAAATTATGTTGTCGATGTTTGTGAAATATGGTTTCCAAATCATCAAAGTGATTAGAATTTTGTTTGTATTTGACTAAAAAATCATCCACATAACTGTAAACAAATTTCTCTAAGAAGGGTTTGATGATATGGTGCATGGAACGTTGGTATGTTGCACCTGCATTCTTTGAGAAAAAAGGGCATTAACCTATAGAAAAACAAACGTTGAGGATCTCTAAATGTTTTAGATTCTTCATCCTCTAGGGCCATTCAAATTTTATTATAACCAAAGTAACCATCCATAAAGGAAAGGTCTTAATAACCTGTTGTAGCATCAATTAGAAGTTTTGTAATCAGGACTGGAAAATCATATTTAGGACAATACCGATTAAGATATTTGAAATCAATGAAGACTCTAATTTTCCCATTCGTCTTTTTCAAAGGGACAATATTGGCCAACCATTTAGGATACTTAACTTTCCTGGAAAATTTAGCTTTTATAAGCTTATCAACTTCAACTTCAATTTTAGAGGCATGAGTTGGGTGTGTTCTCCTTGCTACTTGCTATAATTCACAATGTTCTTCTTGCAAACCCAAGTGAAGGGTGACTACATCAGGATTAAGACCTGGAATTTCCATATAATTCCAAGAAAATCTATCTCAATGTTTCTTTAGAAATGAAGTATACACCTCTTGCTCTTCAGAGGTCATGGCGGCACTAATTAGAGTGGGGCATGGATCTTATTTTGTTCCCAGATTTATTTCTCTGAGTTCATCCATGGTGGAAGAGACACCTTCTTCAAATGATAGAGGAGCATCCCCAAGATCTTCCTCTTATTCCCCATTATGTGTTACCCCTTCTATTTCATCTTTCATAGTAGATGATAAGTCAATAATCCCAGAGTTAAGGGTGGATTCAGAATTTGATCATCCTGAAGAAGAATCCACCATATCTGACCCTACTGATGAAGAAGGGTCTTCCTGTACTAAAGAGGGATTAATGGATTGAGAATCGACATATTTGTCTTCCTATAACATTTCTACAATGTCCTCTATTCTAATTGACAAAGTAGAGGCTCATTGTAGTTCAGAAGATGAAATGAAAACATCTCCATTCAAGCTTCCATCATTTCTTGGTGTATCAATAATTTCCCCTATGTTATCTGTATCCATCGCTGCAATTGACATTACGGGAATTATATGATGAGTGAATGGATTTCATTTTACCCTTTCAACTTGATTGATGGGTAGCACATAATTTTCACTCAAATTCAAGAATGGATTTTCTGGAATCTATTCTAGTCCATTTGGATCATTAACTTTGGTTATTTCCTTCATCATGGACTTTCTTCCTTTTGTGTGATAAAACTATGCCTCAATGAATTGAGATTCACATGTTTTTAATGGAGCCTTGTCACCATACAATGTCCCAATTTGACCATTGAAACAATATTTCAGACATTGATGGTATGACATAGTTATGGATTCATGTTTTGGGAACCAAGGACTTCCAAGCATAATATTGAAGGTTGTGTCTAGATGAACAACCATGATATTTGAATTAGAAACAAGATCTCCAAACTGAGTTCTGAGTGTAATTTTTCCCAGAGATTCTTGTTCATTATTTTTATATCCTTGCAACATTAATTTCAAAAAAGATAAGTCATATTTAGTTAGGCCTAATGATGAAGTGTACGAACGGGAATGAGGTTGACCCTGGTGCCATTATCAATGAAGGCTCATCGGATATCTATGTCATTGACCATTCCAGACAAATACAAAGGCATGATATGCCTATGTATCACATTGTATTCATCTTCATCTATAAAAGATATGACTGCATGACATTCTGCAGAATCACTCTCTATACAGTAAACCTCACCAACATCAACTTTGGTATCAAATTATTGAGCACTTGAAAAAGCCTCAATGAGTGCCTCTCGAAGATCTTTTGATAGATACAAAGCATACAGAATTGACAACTTGGCTGATACATGGGACAATTGTTTCAAAACATCATACTTTTCTTCCAAAGGTCTTTGTTTCCCATTATGGAGATCTATTTCTGCAGGTTATTCGGAAGTTGATGCTTCTTTTTTAGTCATATTCTGTGTTAAAATAGAAGTAGAGGATATTCATGAATTTGGAAGATTTGACTGACTAGGTCAATTAACTTGTTGAGAGGAATCTGGAGTTACTTATAATCGGTCCTCTAGAATAATTGTTCCAGAACTCAACTTGTTTTTCATGGAAGAAACTCTTTATTCCTGTTGAGCCCGTTGAAGGGCTCTTCCACGAGTTTCTACCACAGATTTGGTTCGAGAAGTCGCAGAATTAAAATGGTGGTTTCAAGAATTCCAACGTCTTCCCCTGTATCCTCGACCATGGCTCCTTCCTATCATTCCCCAATTAGGTATAAGAAATTCCAACTCCCTACAATCAGAATCACCATTGTCTTAAGGATCCTTTAAATGGATAACTTTAATAGAACCAAAGATTAATTTTTCATCCGATGAAGATTTTTCTTTATAGGTTAGTTCTGGTTGTACCATTTGGTAGGGTGGTGCCTGTGATTTGGAAACAGATGGCATAAAATCTTCCAGGGTTATGGACAACTATGGCCTTGATACAAGACCATTTCTCTTGACTACTCTTTTCCTTTATCATCACTTTGCTTCTTTGAGGAATTTCCTTTTGATGAAGATGGTTTTTCTGGGGAAAGAGTGATAGAATAATCAATTGGTTGTTTCAACTGTGTTCGTAAAATAGTATGATTCTATTTGATCGTTTTCCTAATCATCCAATCATTATATTTTTTTTACAATTTTACTTTTAACATCTTTCCTTTCTCACTCTTCCAATGGATCAGTAATAGGAACATATGCTACTTGACCTGATGAACTTTTCAATTTCACTAGTCCAGAGTCTACCATCTTTTGAAGCAGGTCTTTGAAAACAAAGCACTCTTGAATGGGGTGTCCCAATATCTGATGAAAGGGACAATAATTCGGATGATCTTCATATCCGTCTTTATTTGGCTTCTTCAGTCTTGGGAACTGAACCAATTTATTTTTAAAGGTTGAGATGAAGTAATCAACAGAAATGACCATTTCGTCAAGATGATCAAAGAGATCAATGGCGGAAATAGATTGAGGAATTAAAGAATAAAGTTTATTATTTCAGGAATGAAAAAGTTCCTGGTTACTTTATCTCAGCCTTAAAAAATAATTTGGTTTAGTTTCCAAGACCGAGGGAACCAAATAAAGATGGAGATGAAGATCATCTGAATTATTTTATCTTTCATTAGATATTGGGGCACCCCATTCAGGAGTTCTTGGTTTTCAAAGACCTTCTGCAAAAGATGGTAGACTCTGGACAAGTGAAATTGAAAAGTTCACCAGCTCAAGTAGCATGTGTTATTATTACTAATCTAGAGCAAGGGGGAGAATGGAAAGTGGTTAAATGTAAAAGTGTGAAAAATATGATGATTGAATGATCAGGAAAATGATCAACCGGAATCATGCTATTTTACGAACACAGTTGAAACAACCAATTGTGTCTTCTACCTCTCCTGCCATTACAAAACCATCTTCATCAAAAATACATTCTTCAAAGAAGAAATGTGAAGATGAAGTCAAAGAGAAGTCAGAAAAATACGAGCTTGTGTAAAGGATATAGTTTTTCTTATCCCTAGAATATTTTATGCCATCAGTTTCAAAATCATGGGCGTCGCCCTACCAAACACTACAACAAGAACTAACCTATCGAGACGAATTTTCATCAGATGAAGATTTAATCTTTGGTTCTGTTAATACTTTACATTTAATGGATCTTTATACCAATAGTGATTTTGATTGTAGTGAGCCAGAATTCCTTGTTCCTAATTAGGGAAGGAGAGAAGGGTCCAAGGTCGAGGATACAGGATAAGACATATGAATTCCAGAAACCACCATTTTAATTCTACATTTGCTCGAAACATATATGCGGCAAAAACTCATGGAAGAGCCCTTCAACGTTCTCAATAGGAATAATGAGTTCCTTCGATGAAAAACAAGTCTAGTTCTTGCAAAATTATTCTGGAGGAACGAATATAAGTAACGTCATCTTCCTCTCAGTAAGTGAATTGACCAAGTCAGTAAAATTATCCAAATTCAGGAATATCCTCAACTTCTATTTCAACACAGAATATGACTACAACCGAAGCATCAACATCCAAATCACCGGAAAAACCACATCTCCATGATGGTAAACGCAGACCTTTGGATCAAAAGTATGATGTTTTGAAACAATTGGACCAAGTACCATCCATGTTGTCAATTCTAGATGATTTGAATCTATCAAAGAGGAACTCATTGAGGCTTTGTCAAGTCCTCAAGAATTTGAAACATAAGTTTCTAATGCTAAGGTTCAACATATAGAGAATGATTCTGCAGAATGTCATGCAGTCATATATTTTATAGATGAAGATAAAGACCATGTGGTACATGGGCTCATCAGACCTTCTTATTTTCCTCGCAAGTTCAATGACATAGATATCTGGAAAGCCTTCATTGATAATGGCTTTGGGGTTAACCTCATTCCCATTCGTACACATCATCGATTGTTCCTAACTGAATCTGACTTATCTCCTTGGACATTAATGTTGCAAGGATATGAAAAGAATGAACAAGAACCTGTCAGAGAAATTACACTGAGAACTCAGTTTAGAGATCTTGTGTCTAATTCAAATTTCATGGTTGTTCATCAAGACGTAGCCTCCATTATTCAACTTGGAAGGCCTCGTTTTCATCAACATGCACCCAGAACTTCGTCATACCAACAATGTCTGAAATACTATTTCAATGGTCAAATTGGGCACTGTATGGTGACACGGCTCCGTTCAAAACATGTTAATCTCTATACGTTGAGGAAGAGTACTATCACACAAAAGGAAAGAAGTCCATGATAAAGAAAATAACGAGATTTAATGCTCTAAATGGAATGGAAAAGATTCCAACAAATCAATTCATGAATTTTAGTAGAGATTATGTGCTACCCATCAATCAAGTTGAAATGGTGAAACCAAATCTATGCACTAATCCAGTAATTCCCATTATGTCAATTCCGATGATTGAGCCTGATAACATGGGAGAAATTATTGATACACCAACCGATGATGGAATCTTGAATGGAGATGTTTTCATATCATCTACTGAACTACAAAGAGACTCTACTTTGTCAATCAGAATAGAATAAATTTTAGCAATGTTAGAGGAAGATAAAGATATTGGCTCTCAATCCATCAATCCCTCTTTACCACAGGAAGACCCTTCATCATCAGTAGGGTCAGATATTGTGGATTCTTCTTCGAGATGTTCAAATACTAACTCCTCCCTTAACTTTGGGAGTATTGCCTTGTCATCTACTATGCAAGTGGAAACCGAAGAGGTAACACATAACAAGGAAAAAGAGAAAGATCTTGGGGATGCTCCACCATCATTTGAAGAAGATGTC
This sequence comes from Viscum album, assembly GCA_963277665.1. Taxonomy (NCBI): domain Eukaryota; kingdom Viridiplantae; phylum Streptophyta; class Magnoliopsida; order Santalales; family Viscaceae; genus Viscum; species Viscum album. The sequence continues at coordinate 1,912,398,128 of OY728133.1, forward strand.
TCTTCCACCATGGATGAACTCAGATAAATAACTTAGGGAACAGAATATGATCTGGGCCCCCACTCTAATTAGTGTAGCCATGACCTTTTAAGAGAAAGAGGTGTATACATTATTTCTAAAGAAACATCAAGATATATTTTCTAGGAATTATATGGAAATCTGAGGTCTTATTACTGATGTAGCCACCCATTACATGGGTTTTCTAGAAGAACATTGTGGATTCAAGCAAGATGCAAGGAGAGCACACCCAACTCATGCCTCTAAAATTGAAGCTGAAGTTTATAAGATTATAAAAGAAAACTCTTTCAGGGAAGTTCAGTATCCTAAAGGGATGGCCAATATTTTCCCATTGAAAAAGAAGAATGGGAAAATTAGAGTCTGCAATGATTTTAGAGATCTTAACCAGCATTTTCCTAAAGATTATTTTCCAGTCCCAATTACAGAACTTCTAATTGATGCAATAGCTAGTTATGAATCTCTTTCCTTTATGTATGGTTACTCTGGTTATAAAAAAATTCGAATGGCCCCATAGGATGAAGAATATACAACTTTAGATATCTTCAAAGTCTGTTTTTCTATAGGGTAATGCCCTTTGGATTAAATAATACTGGTGCAACATACCAATGTGCCACGCACCATATCATCAAACCATTCTTAGGGAAATTTGTTTAATGTTATGTGGATGATTTTGCAGTCAAATAAAAACAATGTTCCAATCACTTGGCTGATTTGGAAACCATATTTCACAAAAATCGACAACATAATTTGAAGATGAACCTCTTAAAATGGGCTTTTGGGGTAACCTCAAAAAAAATTCTTGGATTTGTTGTACGCCATCGTGCTATCGAAGTTGATCCTGAGAAAATAAAATCCATCCTCGGTATGTCACCTCCTCGAAATTTGAAATAATTATGAGGACATCAAGGACACTTTTTCTATATTCGGTTCTTTATCTCCAATTTGGCTGGAAAATGTTTACCCTTCACTAGATTATGAATATAGGATTCACTTACCATTGGACTGATAATTGCCAAGAATCATTTGATGTACTCAAGAAATATCTCTTAAGTCCACCATTATTGATGTAAACTATTAAATTAAGACCACTTATTCTCTATGTGACAGCTTTAGAGCGATCACTAGTTGCCTTCCTCACACAAAAGAATGATGTTGGGAATGAAAACAGCCTTTACTATCTCAGTCGAACTATGATTTATGAGGAAACTCGGTATTCGAGTATTGATAAGTGCTACCTGGAATTAATATTTGCAATTCGGAAATTGAGGCCCTACCTACAACATTAGGAGGTCCAAATAGTGTCTCGTAATAACCCGCTCAAATTTATCCTTAGTCATCCTATGCTTACAGGGTGTCTGGAACAGAGGGTAGTCATTTTGCAACCATTTGAAATCTATTTTGTGCCTTAAAATGAAATAAAAAAGCCATGACATTGCTGATTTTCTTACTAAGAACCCATCCGCAGAAGACACATCGTTTAATGTTGAACTTCATGATTAATAGGTATTATCTATTCAAGCTAATTCCCAAACATGGGAAATGTATTTTGATGGTGCTTCTAGAAGTCCAACAGGGATGTGACCAGAAAATCCTAAAATCAACAAGCTTAAATTAGGAATTTTCCTTATTTCCCTAGAAAAGGCAGTATTTCCTTATTCTTTCCTATTATCGAAATGTGGTACCAACAATGAATCACAGTATCAAGCTCTCATCGCAGGTTTGGAATCGGCCCTTCTGGTGCAAATGGATCTTTGAAAGGTTAACGTTGATTTAGAATTTGTAATAAAACAAATCATTAGGGAATACTATATCAAAAAAAATATTTAATCCCTTTTTATGATTATTTTAGAGAGTTAATTGATGAATTTCCTATAGATTCGACATTTTCCTATGTCCGGTGATCAAAAAATGTCCAAGCAGATGCACTGGATAATACAACTAAAGCCTTAGCAGAACCAAATCAGGATGAGACAACTATCATCATAACCCATCACTGTGTGGTTTTACCTTTTGTTCAAACCATAATGGAGGAAATTAATGAAAATTTCCCTATTTTTGAACCATATGTTCATACCACGGAATGGAGAGCATCCATTATGGAATATCTTCAAAATGTGGTACTTCAACCAAACAAGGATGTGAAAGAACGGATCCAGCGACGAGCGGACAATTTTACTCTTTATGATAGTTTACACCACCAAAAGATCCTTTACAAGTGATGATTTTATGGAATTCCCTTTAGATGTTTTGATGGAGAAGATACCGCAGCTGTCATGAAAGAAGTACATTCAAGATCTTGTAGTTCCCAACAATCTAGGCACAGACTCTCCGATCAGATCTGAAGGCTTAGATACTTTTTGCCTTCAATGACACAAGATTGTATATATTTCACTAAAAATGTCATCCATGTCAAGTGCATTCCAACTTCATTCATCAACCCCAATAGCTTCTACATACAGCTAAATACTCATGGCCATTTTCCACATGGGGAATGGATATAGTAAGGCCTTATCCTTTAGCCCTGGCTAAGCAGTTCAAGTATATTCTCATGGATAGTGACTTTTTCTCTAAATGGGATGGGGAAGTACCTCTAAAGGAAGTCGGTGCCAAAAGCATTGTTAGTTTTGTCAAAAGTAATATCATCACCAAAATTTTCATCCCTCGTACTATATGGACGAACAATGGAACCAATTTTTGTTCTGATAAAGTAAAAAAGTTGTATCAGGAACACAATATCAAGCCCAACCACTCATCTCACTATCATGCAGTGACCAATGGATAGATAGAGGCTTTAAACAAAACCCTATAAAATATACTCTAGAAGATGGTGGATAAAGATAAGAAATCATGGCCTGATAAACTTTTGAATGCTTTATGGGATTATCAGACAAATATCCGTACTGCAACCCATGAAACTCCTTATTCATTGGTATATGAAATTAAATAATTTTATCCAATTGAAATACAAATAACTTCACCTAGAGTTTCAATATGTGATTAGTTGTCTACAGATGAAAGATCTCAGAAACGGTTCAATGAGTTGGAACGATTAGACGAAAAAATATTGCATACTTTGCATCATCTAGAAGTAAATTAGAATAGATTTGTGCGGGATTTTAATAAGAAAGTTTTCCTTCGGTCATTTATTCATGGACAATTGGTATTAGTATTTAGGGCTCTAATGATACCAGGAAAGAAAACTCCAAAACTTGACCCAAAACGATATGGACCTTATTCAATAAATAAGTTCTATTCAAATGAAGAATATGCTTTAATCTTAATGGATAGAGAGCTCCTTACATATCCAAGAAATGTAATATTTTTGAAGAAATACTTTGTGTAATTATACACTATAGTCCTCACTACAAGACATAAAACTGCACAACCACTATGTCCTAGTTGCAAGACATTAAACTTCATAATGACCACCATCATTCTCACTGCAAGACTTTAAACTACACAGTACAATGTCCTCGTTGCAAGGCTTAAAACTTCACAGCCCCCATGTCCTAGTTGCAAGACAATAAACTGCCTAACAACCACCATCATCCTAACCACATGACTTTAAACTGCATAGTACAATGTATTTGCCTCAAGACATAAAACTGTTCAACACCCATGTCCTAGTTACAAGACATTAAACTGCATAACAACCACCATCATCCTCACTGAAAGACTTTAAACTACACAATACAATGTCTTCACTGCAAGACTTAAAATTGCACAACACCCATGTCCTAGTTGCATGAAATTAAACTGTATAATAACCATCATCATCCTCACCGCAAGACTTTAAAACACACAGTACAATGTCCTTGCTCCAAGACTTTAAACCACACATCCCCCATGTCCTAGTTGCAAGTCATTAAACTGCATAACAACCACCATCATCCTCACTGTAAGACTTTAAACTACATAGTACAATGTCCTCATTGCAGGACGTTAAATTATAAAGTACAATGTCCTTTCTGCAAGACTTAAAACTTCGTAGCCCCCATGTCCTTGTTACAAGACATTAAACTACAAAAAACCCACCATAATCCTCACTACAAGACTTTAAAATGCACAGAAAAATGTCCTTGTTGCAAGACTTAAAACTACACAGCCCCCACGTCCTAGTTGCAAGACATTAAAATTCATACCAACGACCATCATCCTCACTACAAGACTTTAAACTACATAGTACAATGTCTTTGTTTCAAGACGTAAAACTGCACAGCCCCCATGTCCTAGTTGCAAGAAATTTAACTACATAACAACCACCATAGTCATCACTGCATGACTTAAAACTGCACGACACCCATGTCCTTGTTACAAGACATTAAACTGCATAACAACCACCATAGTCCTCGCTGCAAGACTTAAAACAGTATGACACCCATGTCCTAGTTTTAAGACATTAAATTGCATAACAACCAAATGCGTTCATGCTGCATGATGTTAAAGTGTAGAGTATCTTCCTCCTTGTCGCATGACGTTGAACTAAATAACATCATTCATATAACTACCATTTTCTCTATAAGACGCTAGATGTTTCCATAAGCAAACGTCATTGACGTCATCACTACTCCTTAGTAGTACATGATTTCTCATCTTTCCTATGTTAGAGTCAGATCTTCATAGAGATCAGGTTTCAAGAACTATGTATGGTTTGAATCACATTTTCAAAGAGATACGTAGGGACGCCTAAATCTCCAATTCTGGGCACACCCACAATCACAAAATATTCTTATTTTCCTTTTCTACTCTTGTATATGAATAAAATCTATACAAAGTGTTTCCTTAATACATATGATATTGTCCTTATACCATTTTATATTTTAAGATTTACCGTTCTCTCAAAATGTGTAAAAAATCCATCATTATTCATGTCAAACTCCATTAGCATGAGGAATGATTGTTTCAAGAACTATGTATTTCTTGATTATCATTTTCAATGAGATACGTAGAGACGCCTAGGTCTCCAATCCTGGGCCCAACTGGGTGATAAAAACCCCCCTTTGTTTCATGTATAATTATCAAATCTGCATAGGAAATGTTTTAATAACTATGTATGACTTGATTCTTTCCCCAGCAAGACATATAGTGACACTTGGGTTTTATCCATTAATCTAGTTACAATATGTATTGCCTTTCATATGGGTTCATTTTCGTCCTTACCACATGACATTAAACTGCATGGAAACAAAAAAACCCTATTCTTCATTTGCATCACCTTTGCATTATAAAAGAAACCCTTACTGCTCCATGTTTCTCACACCAAGAATAGATCATGTGGGCTTAGGAATTGTGTAAATGTTTTCTTTATATAAGGTATTTTAATTTCTTATGGGGTTAACAATGTCCTCACTACATGGTTGAAAACTGCATCGTACAATTTCCTCACTACATGACTCAAAACTGCATAGTACAATGTCCCACTGCATGACTCAAAACAGCATAGTACAATGACCTCACTGCATGACTTAAAACTACACATCATCATATTCATTCAAAGAAAACAAAAGAATTCTCCATTTTACATATGATTCAGATCTATGTAAAAGACATCAAACTCATAGTCAATATTGATTCAAATATTTCTCATAAGCATTGAACATAAACCCTCCTCCATATTTCACACTCTTAGTCTTGAATATTTCCAGATCCTCATAATCTTTCTTACGGTTTTTGGTGACAGGATTTCTACTACCTGAGTAATCATTTTCTTGAGTATGCAGAACGTGCCCTTAGGCGTCCTTGCATAAGTTGCCTACATAAGAGGACTACCAGTCAATAGATTCCACTATTTTCCTATACAACATATCCCTTGTTGGCCCTGCATAATAAAACCCACATAACAGGTTTGTCGAGTAATGGTAACTTTGTTCTTAGTTATAGAATCTTTGTCCCCTTTAATATTTGATGATAATATATAAGAATCTGTATTTTAAAATAGTCATCCAAGTATATTTGTCCCATTATATTTTTCACTATCTAAAAATCTTCAAGACCATGGTTCACACATTTCATTCACCATGTGTTTGATGCACTAGGGAATAACCTTGAATTCACTTGGCGTCATATCATATATTGTTTTCATTTCTGGTCCTAGTTGTATGACCTAAAACTATGAACATCATATCATTTATGTTTGGGTTAGACCTTCCGAAAAGTCATGTTCCTCTGATTCATTGGATATCTTGATTGGAAATACCCTTCCCATATTTAGGTACCTTTCTCCATAAATCAAACTCTATGCTTTAGAAAATATGAATCTCCATAAACTTTCTTTGAATTTTAGCAATAGAACGTCAATCTTATATGATCTCTTTGGCCTGACTATGCAGCACGTGCCCTTAGGCGGCCTTGCATAAGTTGCCTATATAACTGGGCTGTCAGTCAAAAGATGTCGCTATTTGGCTATGCAGCATATTCCCTAGTTTTCCCTGCATAATACAACACCCATAACGGGTTTGTCAAGTAATGGTAACTTCATTTTTAGAAAATAATTCCTCTAATGCTTTTATCCCTTTTCTCATATCATTCCTTGGTTCCAGAAATTCCTAAATCATAGTTTATAGTTTTCCCTTCCATACCTGAATATGATAATATGAGTCCAAACAAATTATCAAGAAATTGGGAGAGTTTTCTCTTACCTTTGTGTAGAGATAAAGACTTTAAATTAAAGCCACACAATGTCCCCACTCCAAGACATTAAACTGCACAGTACCAATGTCATCAATGCATGACTTAAAACTACACAGTACTAATTTCCTCACTACATGACTTAAAACTACATAGTACCAATGTCCTCACTGCATGACTTAAAATGGCACAGTACGATATCAGAAATCTTCATTTTACTGATAAAATTTTAACCATTACTTATATACCAATTTTGTATAAAAATGATTTTCCTATTCGTGATTTATGTTGGTCTAAAATACCCATTTTTCATTCTTAATGTTCATTTTCTTGGAAAAACCACCTACTGTGGTCCCGAGTCACCAAAATCATATTTCCCCCAATATATCGGTAGAAAATGTGAAAATCCTAAATAACTCTTTTGCTTGGATATGTACCACGTGCCCTTAGGCATCCATGCATAAGTTTCCTACATAATAGGATTTTTAGTCAAAAGATACCACTATTTGTTCATGTAGTATATGCCCCAGTTGGCTCTGAAAAACGTGGACCCCATAACGGGTTTGTTAAATAATCGTAACTTCGTTCCGCGAAAAGACACCCCTTAAGCTGATACATGTTTTTATATTTAGTGACCATAAAAATCATGACTCAAGATTCCCCTTGGAAATGTTTGAAGAATATTAAAGAAATTCTTATCTACTAATTTTTGTTTGGAATCTAATTAAAAATTTATGTTCAAAGCTATTTCACGCTAAATATTAGCCCCTTATAGTCCAATATGCATGACTCTAAACTTCCAAACAACAAAAGACTTGGTACTCATTATATTGAGAACCCGTGAAGGGCACTCTAAACTAAAGTCGAGTCCTGGCTCACTAAACATACAATTTTTTGTATGTTTTAGGTAATATTGACCAATAAAAAGTCAATAGATATAAAGTTTGTGGGTTTTTCCATATAACCGTAGTAAAAATCAAACAATGCTCACTAGGCCCCTTGGAATAGGTACAAATTTGACCCTCCTTCCAAACATGACATAGCTCCAAATATAACCAAATTATGTTTGATGGAATAAAAGTTCCCTATGTTTATCTTAGAAAAATATTCTTTTCATTCCGAACGAATCAAATTCTAAGGGGGGCTTCTATTGACACAATGAAATGTGTTCCAGGCACTTTTCTGAATAGTGAAGACATTATTCTCACATAGAAAAAAAATTATGTATGGGTAAAAATGTTTTTCAACATGAAGGAAGAAAATTCAGGCTGGAATTCTATGTGCCAAAATACAAATCCATACCAGATGGATAAGTGGAATGATATCTCCACCCAGATGTAGGCCGTGTATTTCCAAGATCGATGACGAAAAGGTGTCGACACATTAAATTCAATTTCTGAGTCTTATCTGAGAATACATGGTGTGTTAAATATATAAATAAGTTTATATATCTTCAAGACCTTCGATTTGAATGGTCGGGGAGCCCAAACAGGCTTACAGATCAAAAGTTATGGCACTTTGAAGACTGATAATATTTCACAAAGGGACCTATGCGAGGGTCCTACGAGGACCTATGCGAAAGACCAGTGCGAAAGAATAATTTATACACCCTTACGAGGAGGGATTACACAGATGACCTGCGTGAACAACTTCCCTTCAACCAGGTCACCTCCATGCCTATAAATAGGACCCTTGGGCTCCCCATTTTGAAGACGGAAAAATTTGGAAGATGTCCCAAAGCTCCCACTGCATAGCTCTTTCACCAAGATTCCCCAATTGTTATCAGGTAGCTCTCTAAAACATCATAGAGGATATAATTAAAGGGGGAAAAGTGTATCAATGTCCCATTAGGGTCTAGAACATATGGAGTTGCACGGAGAACCTACGCGAAGAACCTTCATGGACTACCTGCGCAAAGCACCTTCATGGAGCACCTGTGCGAAGCACCTTCGTGGAGCATATGCTCGACGCACCTGCGTGCCACAACTGCCCAGAGCACCTACATGACACCCCTTGGTGTAGCACCAATTCTAGGCACCTTGGCGGTGCACCTGCGCGACCCCATTGGTCTATACTACCGGGGCTACTCCCTCGCACCCATGATCAGGGTCAGTTTTGGGTTGTAGTCCCAGCCCTCTGGGCTGGTCCCTTCAATTCCGTCACTGACCCCCATGAATAATGGAGAGTCCCACCGCAAATTTTTTGGATCCAGTTGAGGAAATTTTCCATTGCTCCCTTTATGTGGCTCAACTTTATCATGTGAATACCCTGATTTGAGACAATCCATAACACTCAATGATGTTCCTTGAGTAGACTTAATCCTCTTGGTTACTTTAACATATTGCGAGTTTTGAATATATTTAGGGATTATTTAAGTACCTTGAGTCGATACAATCCTCAAGAAACTCCTCAAACATCATCACATAACTTTTTTTCCTGGTTAAACCTCAAATGGGAATCCTCCTTAAGAGTAATCCCCAACCAATCTCAATTTGGGTATCCTCCTATAGAGTAATCCCCAACAAATCTCAAAAGGGAAGACATCCTGGTATAATCCCCTCACCTTCACCCCTTCTTCCTTACATTAGACCCTTGTCCAATGTAAATAGAACAAAGGAAAGGTTTATCACCTTTCCCTCTTCCACGGTCGTCACACCCTCTTCCATCAGCATGGAGGAAAAATTTGGAAGTGTGAAGTGTCATTGTTGAATCTTTATCATCCTCTTGTTTCTCACACAGAGCACGACTCATGTGGGCTTAGAGAAATGTGATGGTTGACAGATCCCAAGCACACTAGATATCCTCCTCATGAATCCAACCCTGATTCCCCCAATTTGGGCATCCTCTTTAGGAAATAAGCCCCAAATTCAATCCTCAAATCATCAATCCATCCTTTTCAGGAAGTAATCCCTAACTCATTTCTCCCAGAGGACCATATTCTCCTATGAGATTTGTCAAACTACGTGGGCTTTGATTGCCATCCATATGGGATATGTAGGAAGCCACCTTGAGGTTCAAACACAACACTTAAAATCCACCTAGTTATCCTTGGGCCATATTCCCAATAAGGTCAGATCCTACATGGAAACTCATATCCTTTACATGTTCCTTGGGCTGCTTCAGCATAATACCCACACTAAGTTTTGACTAAGCACCTTTCGCTTAGAGGTCCTTATAACATGACCTTAAAAGGTATGATATGTCCTATTAAGAGACACTGAACTATGAGGGTTCTTAGTCATTTCACAATGATACATAGGTATCCCATTTTACGGGCACGATCCTAAGATCAAAACAAACCTTTATCTCCCTGGATGACAATACATTCCTGAGTGCCCCACTGAGTTGCTTAAAAAATAGTATAATCACAACGATGATTAAAATAATATCTAATCAGTATATTAGAGGATACCATTGATGTAAAACCTCGAATACATACTGATCTTTCCATGGATGAAGAACCATGAATGCAGACCGATGATTCTAAATTTTACCCATATTAATAAGTGATTGTAAATTCCAAGGGATACTTATGATATATATAGTGAATTAATAAGGATTCATGAAAATATTTTAATTTTACAAAGAGAGTCTCGGAGTAGACAATAATTCCCCCAAAATGGTGTGATGAGTTCGACCTCCCATCCTCTCAACCGAAGTACATTTTTAAGTATCATAATGTTCAAAACATAATGAATGCCTACCTTTGGAATGCAGGTCCTCTTTGGATAAAGAACTGTTACAAGTTTCTGGTTCCTTGAATAAATCCACTAGAAACTGAATGGAAATAGTGATTCTTAAATCTAGAACACATGTTTCAAGGATCTACCAAACAAGAATAAAAAATTATTTTCAATTAAAATTAAGTATTTTTACTATTCATTAAAACATGAAACTTATCATAAAAATACCAAAAATCAACCAAGGAAAATTTTTATATCTCTATTTAAAATAATCAGTTTATTTTTTCAAATATAATTTATAAATGTGACAAAAATGATATTTAAAATGGGTTCCCCACTAAAATGTGGAAAAATTACCCTTTTGAAAAATACATCATTTTATTCATAAATTCGAATTTATTATTATATTATGGTTATCTAATTTTTTGAATGAGTAAAACATTATTGTGTTAAATATAATATATATATATATATATAAGAATTCATCTATAGTGTTTTGTTTAATTTTTTGAGATAAAATCATGTCCATAAATTGAAAATTAGTTTTCTTAGAAAAATAATTTCTTTGTTTTAAAATACTTTTTGCTATCATTTATAGCTAATTGATAACCAAATGATTAATTTTATATACATGATTAAATAGTATTTTTCTAAATTAGTTAATATTATTTGTAATTTACTTTAAAACAACTAGGTGTTGACTATTATAATATTTTGATAACAATATTAATAGTATATTGTAGTTTGGTAAAACTCAATTTTTTGGGTAACACATGCTATCGAAAGAAATAAGAATTGTTTGTTCCATAAGCCAAACATAAAATTACCTATACCTCAAGATATTCTAAGTGTTTTTGGTGTAGAAATATTAACTTATTGGTGAATATAACACAAGAAACAATTTGTGAATTTTTATAATAAAATATATATTCATTCTTGTGTGAAATGTAAAGTATCGAAGAAATTAAGTTAGTTCGCAAAAAAATTATTTCAGAAAATCTCAAGATGCTACATAATAACATTATACAAAGGATATATGTAAAGGTAATCTTCATATTACCTTCACATAGTTATTTAGAGCTACATAAGAGTAACCTTTAAAAGTTACCTTTACACAAGCTTTTAAAAACATCATTTAGCCTTACACAAAGAATATAAATAAGTGTAAAAAGAGGATACCATTACACAAAATAGGGTTTATGCGTAAATGTAAAATGAAAAAAAAACCTAACATATTAAAGGACTTTTATAATTAATAAATTGTTTGTAATTCATGTTAAAGGGTATTTTGGGAATATATTATGTATAAGGCTTTTTTAAATTAGTTAAATAATTATAAACTTTTTATAATTAATTAAATAATTCTTTTGAATCATTTTTACCAAATATTAATGGTTAATATTTTAAAAACTTTTTTTACATACTAATTTAATTTTTTATGATCTATTAATAAATGTTTTATTTTAGAAAACATAATATGTGATTTATAAAGTATCATAAATTATATAAAATTTAGATTTTATTAAATTTTTATTTATTATATATTGAATTATAAAAATTTTATATTATATGAAATATCATATAAATTCTATTTTATATAAAATATGAAGTGTTAAATATTAAAATGATTATAAAATTTTTATATTATTTACATGTTATAAAATGGTTGTTTTTAGCATTTAGTTTATAGTTCATAGATGTTTTATTATTTGAAAAATAATTAAAAGTGATAATTTATTTGTTACATTTCGTTGATATTACTTTATATTAATGGTTAGAAAAAACAATTATCATATATGAATATTATGTATTCCCATTTTTATTATAAATTTCTTGTAGGACAGAGTGGTTCATGTAATTCTAGTTTTCTTATCATAAAAATAAGTTTTCATCTACAATGACCTTGATTTGTGCTTTTTTTATAAACATGAGAATAGTTGGTGGGAATAGTTTGTGCATATTAGGTGTTCAAGTTTTTAGGAATGGAATTATTTATCTAGTAAATTATCCTCATTTAGAGGGACTTGAGTTCATAACACCAACTTCCACGGAGGCTTTCCATGTCAAGGAATGTTAATGGGGTTGTATTTTTATCACTCTAGGCTTACTCATGTGGAGTTTTTCAGTCTCTTATAACTCTATTCCTTTATGAGAAGTATTCTTGTAACTAATCCATAAGATAAATTTCAAAATTTATGAATATAATATACATATTTATTTGGGTGATTAAAATAAACTAGTGGGATGTGTAAAGAGTTACACATTAATGTGGTGTGAACACATTAATGTGGTGGTTGGAAGAGGTATTTCAAAAACTAATTTCGTAGAATCAATCAAAAATGAAAATATAATGATTATATATGATGTAATTGTTTTGAATTTAATATACATATGATTTTTTATTTTGTTTATGAGACTAGAAACCCTTCAAATACTAAGCATGGGATTCCTTCCAAAGTGATTATCGTCAAGGAATAGATCATCCAACTTGGTAGGTTGTGCTAAAGTTGGGTGACTCTAGATTTTCTTGTTTAAGGTAACAAAAAGTAACGAGTAACTCTATATTTATATATTGGGTGGTTATTCTAAATCATGGGTTCCCTAAGATCATTCTTTATAATCTTTGTTGTGTTTTTCTGGGATACACTAGCCAGGATACCCTAATAGGATTAGTTTAATGGATGGATAGAGTTGATTTAATTCATATGATGCCTTTTGATATGTGATTAATATCCCAAATATCCTTGAATAATAATTGGTATGATTGGGATGATTACCTACATAAACATCTATGTAATGAGAGAAATGATAAAGAAACCTATAACATAGTTAAATATGGATCTTTGTGGAATAAATTAGTATGTTGTTTTAGGTCATAATTTAATTCAAATCAATTTAATTTTAAACACATAATGATATACAATATGCATGATACTCACCTACTGATATGAGTTTGATTTATATTATGGAATTATTCACAATAATCATATTTAGGTTATATAAAATAGTTTAGGATTGGTATCTAGGATTGAGAACTGTTCTCAATGAGAAACATTCAAAGTACCCAAATGTGAATTTATAGAATCCAATTTTTCCAAATCTAAATAATAGTTATTAGATATCGAGAGTGATAAATGAGAATCATTTTTTAATTATAAAAATGAAAAATTAAACTTTTGGGAGAAAAGGTGAGAGGTCTAGTGGACAATTCAATCTCATACATAGTGATGTATGTGACCCAATAAATTCTCAACCAATTGGTGGATTTAGTCAATTCCTTAATTTTACTGATGACTTTAGTCGGTATGGGTATGTGTTTATAATGAAACAAAAGTATGAAACTATTGAAAAGATCAATTAGTTTTAGGAAAAAATTATAATATCAACTCAAAAAACGTATTTAATCAATATAATTAGATCGGTGTGCTGAATACATAAGATAAGAATTCATAACTCTTCTAAGATTTTGTGGAATTATTTCAAATCACACTCCTCTTGAAACAACACAATGGAATGGTGTATCTGAAATTAGTAATCATACATTGTTTGACATGGTTTTATTGATAATGATTTTATGTGACCTTCTTATTTCATTCTAGGGTTATTATTTGGAGACCAATTCATTACTACTAAAATATGTTCCACATAAATCATTTATAAAGACACCAATGAGGTATGGACTGTAAAATGTCCCAAAATGTATTTTATGAAAATTTAGCATCTATGTAGAAGTCATATAAATATTTTCTTCTGATATACTTGGCTCTAAATTATATATATGCTTATTTTTTTCTTATCACGGAAAAACTATTGGGTATTATTTATTTCACAAAAAAGAATTCAAATTGTATGTGGTTTGAACTCAAATATTTATTGAGATAGAATATATAATTATAGAAGACATTGTTAGGAAATTTAAACTTGGAGAAGTTTTAGAACAACAAATAGAATGTGTTCCGGAGATGGGGGTTGATCTGGTTCTGAAAATAAATATAGAATGAGATCCTAATCAAGTTACATAAGAACCTCTATGGTTTGGTATGATTCATAATGAAATTGAGAGATATGGATTTCTCATGGATAATTATGATTAAGTAATAATCATTATTGATGAACCTGCTTCCTATAGAGAGTCCATTGAGAGTTTTGATTCTCAAAAATGGTTGAAATCCATGGATTCTAAGATTTAATCAATGAACTCTACTTAGAATGGCCCGATGGCCATCATTTTTTTTTTATTTTTTATAACCCCCTTTTAATGGAAGAGGGGGAACCCTTACAAGGCCCATAGGCTTAGAGATTATATGGCCTATAGGCTTAGAAAATTGCATGACCTGATGGTCTTAGGGAATTCAACCAGACTATCTACAAGGAACTACCCCTCCCTAGCATCTACATCGTGATAGTAGCTCACCACCATCGCATGGCCACCTGGCTAGGATTCCCATGAAAGAATAGGTTGGTCTTGATGGAATAGACATACCCTCTCATTCTAAGAAATCAATTTGGTTCTGTTCTAGTGAGTGTACTTACTTTAAATCCCCCTCTGGGGCTGCTCCTTTTTGTAGAGTCTATCTGGGAAAACTGTACTGATCATGTGGAACTTTGTGGATTCACCTAAATGGGTGAGTCTTATTGGTTCATATTGGGTTTTTTTAAGAACACTAGAAACGATGATGGACTTCCAACCTATAAATCACATGTGGTGGAAATGGGATATAAAAATTTTCATGGTATTTTCAATGAAGAGTCATGCTCACCTGTTGTGATGATAAAGTCCCGCTAGATTTTTATTTATAGATTATCTTATTATAATTATGAGATATATAAAACATACTTAAAAACCAAATTATTTAAATTAATTTTATCTGAGGACATATATATGATACATCTCATGGTTTATAAAGTTCCAAATGTGAATTTTATGTTTTTCATGTTGTAAATATATTTTAATGGACTAAATAAATCTTCTAAAAGATGGAATATTTAGTTTGATGATGAAATCAGTTAGTTTGGTTTCATCAAGAACATGTTTGATTTGTTTTTATAAAATTGGATTAGTGAGAGTGTAGTGGTATTTATAATATTGTATTTAGATGACATACTTCTTGTTGGAAATTAAATCCTAACACTTCACTCTATGAATATGTGGTCGGGTAAATGATTCTCAACAAAATACAAGGGTGAGTAATATTAAATAATAAATATGATAATTTATAGAGATAGATATAAGAGGTTTCTTATCTAATTCAAAACACATTTATTGGTAGTGTAAAATCAATTTATCATGGAAAACTCCAAGAAGTGGGATTTAACAATGTCACATGGAACGAATATTAGGAAGATTAAAGATCATTATAAAGAGTTAAAAATGATGGATAAGATTATTTATAGGTTAATCATAGGATATATCATCTATTCCATGTTATTTAATTGACCTGATGTATCATATGATCTAACAATAACAAATAGATACCAATCCAATCATAGTGAGAGAAATTGGATTGATGTGAAGAACATACTTTCATACATGGGAAGGACAATATCTTTATGATCCATGATATTCACTATGATCCATGATATTCACTAGCTTCTCCTCTTAAGAATGATGATTCTATTGTTGTACCACCTTTAAATATATTACATGTGAAGGTTCTGGTATGTACTTCCTTAAGAGGGATACTTGAAATACATCGTGTACTTTGGACATAGAAGGTGGAAGTTCCAGCCGATAGGCCACAACCCTGAAACAATCAAGAATATCTAAGGGGCAAATGTACATTGGACTTAACATCGATTTATTTCCAAACCACGTGACCCAATTCGATATAGATATGCGTAGAAATACCATGTCTCCAACATTGAACTCAAGGTATCGTCGATAATTGTCTACATAACTCTTTTGTCCTCTTTGGGCTTCCTTGATGTGATACTGAATGGTTATCACCTTTTCCACCATTTGTTCAACCATTTTAAAACCTAGGAGGTTATTCTCAATGACATAATCCCAACACACCGATGTTCTACACCGTTTCCCATAATTGGTTTTGTATGGTTCCATTTGGATGCTCTAGTAAAAACTATTGTTGTAGAATAATTCTACCAGTGGAAGATGTTGGTCCCATCATCCATTAAATTAATAGAACATGCCCTCAACATGTCCTACAATGTATGAATAGTTTTCTCATATTTGAAATTAGTTTGAGGATGATAGGTTGTACTGAAGTTCAGTCCAGTGCTCAGAACGTGATGAAGAATTTTCCAGAACTTCAAGGTGAATCTCAGATCATGATCGGATACAATAGATAGTGGTACTCCATGCAGCATAACAAATTATTTGATGTATATCCATGAATGATGATACAATGAAATTTCCTCTCCAATTGTGATAAAGTGAGTTGTCTTTGTACGATGATCCACCAAGACCCATATAGCATTGTTTCCTCTAGATGTTCTTGGAATTATAGCAGTAAAGTCGATGATAATGTTCTCCCACTTCTATGTTGGTATGGGTAGTGGTTGCATCATCCCCTTAGAATTTTTCTTCTTAGGATTAAATTACTGACATACCAGGATCTTTGATGTATATTCAATAATCTCTATTTTTATATTGTCCCACCAAAAGATTTCTCAGAGATCTAGATACATCTTTGTGCTCCCTGGGTGAATAGAGAAGGTCGATCTATGTGTGTCCTTAAAAAGCTCATTCTTTATCTATGGATCGGATGGTAAAAATAATCCTGAACCAAATCTCACAACTCCGTCCTTATCAATCAAGAACTCAAATGATTTCCCATTTTTAGTGGCATCCAACCTTTTCTGAAGTTCCACATCTTTTCTTTGAGCGTCCTTAATTTCCCCCATGGGGGATGGTTGAGTAATCATTTTAGAAAGTGTTGGTGATGTTCCTCCCTTAATGATTACCATATCCATCGTCAAAAACTATAAGAATATTGTATCCTTTTCATTTATCCTCATTGATAAAGATGAATGATCATTCCTACTTAGAGCATCTGCCACCTTGTTTACCTTACCAGGATGGTAGTGAATTGAGAAGTCATAATCCTTGATGAGATCTATTAATATTCATTCGCACATATTAAGATCTTTCTATGTGAATATACATTTGATACTCCTGTTATCATTATATATCTCACACTTCTCCCCATTAATATAATGAAACAATATTATCAACGAAAAGATCACAACTTTCAACTCTGTATCAGGCATGGGATAGTTTTTCTCATGGATTTTCAGCTGCCTTGAGGAGTAGGCTATCACCTTATCATTTTTCATCAACACACAACCTAATAACTTCTTTCAAGCATCAATGTACACCACAAAGAGTTCTCTACTTGTTCATAGGGTGAGTACTAGCATAATGATAATCCTCTTTTTCAACTCCTTAAAATAGTCTTCACGTTCTTGAGTCCAGAAAAACATTACTCCTTTCCATGTCATTTGTGTCATTAGGTTTGACAATAGTGAAAAGTTCTTCAAAAATCGTTTATAATACCCAGCTAGACCCAGAAAGATACGGATCTCTGTGACAAATATTTTCCTTGGCCACTCATCAATTTCCTTTTTCTTGGAAGGGTACATAGATATCCATTTTCTTGTGATAACATTCCCCAAGAATAATACATCCTATATCCAAAACTCACATTTAATGTACTTTGCAAACAGATTCTCCCTTCACAATGTTTTTAACACAGTATTCAAATTCCCCTCATGTTCCTCTTTTATCTTAGAGTATATCATAATATCATCAATAAATACTTCCAAAAAAATTTCAGGGTAATATCAAAATAATTTATTCATTAAATACATTAAAATTATTGCATAATTAGTGATTCTGAAGATCTTCACTTTGAAATCATAGTTTCCATACCTTGTTTTAATGAAATTATTAGGAATATCTTTCTTCCCCACATTTAATTAGTGATATTCTGACCAAAAGTCCACCGTAGAAAAATGATTGACCCTACGAAGCTGGTCAAGAAATTAATTTATCTAAGGAAAAGGATACTTGTTCTTTATCATGATTTTATTGATCTCGTGATAATAAATGTAGATGTTCATTGATCCATCCTTCTTCTGGATGAATAGGACTGCTGCACCCCATGGTAAAGCACTAAGGTATATAAAAACCTTTTTTAGATTATCCTGTAATTGCTTCTTCATGTCTTCAATATCAATAGTGGTCAATCAATAAGGTGTCTTTGATATAAGAAAATATCCAAGAATAAGTTAAATTGAGAACTCAACCTCTCATTCAGGAGGAAGTCCATGGAATAATTTTGGGAATACATCATTGCAGTCCCCCACGATGGGAATCTTTTCAAGCATGATTCTATCCTTTTTATCAATTATTTGATCTAGAAATGCTTTCTCATAAGGAATTAATATCCACACTTTAGGAACTGATTCTAAAGGAGATTCATCATCCACCTTTCACTTGTAAAAAATTATAGAATGCTTTGCGATGTGAAGAGTGATATCCCTTTCCAGACTGTTGATGTTGGATATGTGTAAATATATCCAATTCATGCCCAAGATATCATCAAAATCCACTAAAAGAAGTATGATGATATTTTCAGGGAGGTTCAGTCCACAAACGTTAACTGGGAAGGAGTTATAACCCATGGATGCAATAATTTCCCCATTCGTTGTTCTCACAAATAACTTATCCACAAAATTTTGAGGTGGTACATGAATAGTTCTACTAAAATTGCAGGATCTGAAAGAATGTGTAGAAAGAGAATCAAATTGTACGCTCACTATTCTTGAATGAATAACTAGTGAACTTGTCACCACATCATTTTTTGACTCCACCTCAATAGCAGTGATAGCAAAAGATTTTATTTTTTTCCTTGGATGTTGTTTTTTATTGCCTTTGATAACACTCAGCTTAGGGAAATTTCTCAAATAATGCCCATTCTCTTTGTAGTTGTAGCACTACAGTACTGGCTAAGTGTTGATCTAAACCTTCCTTTCTTTTTCAATATTAGTGGGATTATTCATATACCTTTGGTAGTACTTAGCCAGATGTCTCATTCTTCCACATTTGAAGAAATTTTGGGTTCCCTTTAGACAGTTCCCAACATGATTCTTCCTACAACGTTTACAAGTGGGATATTTAGGTTTCATTCCATCATGTGATTTGATTGTTTAACCACCCATGTTTTTATCCATTTTTCACTTCTTATCATCGAGATGTTCAGACCACTGAGAATCTGCAATCTCAATTTTAAACATGAGGGAACAAGGAACAGTCTCCTCATAACTGTCGAAGTATCGAGTCGCCCACACCTTCCATAGACTCAGCTTTATCCCACTAAATAAGCGATCCACCTAGCTTTTGTTGTTCATAAAAATCCTGAGGCCTACCCAGAAATCCTTTTAAAGTTTTATTCATATACCCTAATAGACTCATATTCATTCTGCTTGAGACTAAGGAACTCTCCTTACATCTTGAGATGGAGGGTTTGAGGATAATATTTATCGAAAAACATCCTCTTAAATTCCTCCTAATCCATGGAATCAATTTCTTCTTGGGACATTGTATTCTTAATCAATGTCCAACAGTAATCAGCTTCTCTATCAACATGATAGACCAATAGTACCACTTTCTATACTTTCAAGTCCTGGAGGACAAATAATATCTTTTCAATGGATTTAATCCACTAATCTTCTAGGAGGGGATCAAAAGAGCCGCTAAATATGGGAGGCCTTCTCCACATGAAGGATTCTAAGGAAACATGATCTTTCCCTTGAGTTGGAGGGAATTAGACATGATACAATTTCTTATTCATATCTTGTGCCTTCTGAGAAAGTACTATCATGATGTTTTGATCACCCGTTCCCATTATATATGGCATATCATTAAGTAAATATTCACACTGCCTATCACATTGGTTGTTGGAACGTGTTCATCTATTTCTCGATATTAACTAAGAAAAAGAATATACAATTAGAGGTCTTGAATTCTTAGTTGTTAAGCATAAAAATGGAAACATTGAACATAAGAGGATAAACTTATAAAGGATAGGTATATCCTAACTTGTTATTCCTTAGGTTTATATTTAGGTTATCTTCGATATATTTCTTAAATTATATTTTTTGTGATTTGATTTATTCCCTTAATAATTTTTTGCACTAATCTCATGAGTTTACCCATGCATATACCCCGGAAGTGTCAAACCAAGAGAGCAGCAAGGCCCATTGTTGTGTACCAGGATACCCCAGGTCAGGCCCAAAACACCTTTTCAGTGTTTTCACTCATAGGTACATCTATGTTAGAGCCACCTCTACCTATTTGTATCTAGAAAGGGGTATATTTTCATAATAAACCAATTACTCTATACTTACCAATATTTAAGGAGGTTTTCTTACACATAGTCTCATATTTAAGGTTCTCACTAAGGTGATATATTCTTAATCTCCAAAAATTTCTATACCATGTATCTAATACCTACTATAGAGACCCTAGACTTTTACAAATAACATTACATGATTTTAATAATAATTATAAATCAAAGAAAAAGACAAGGATCGTTAAGTCTAGTGTCTTTGAATACTGGGTAAATAAAACTAATAACATGGGGTAAAAATATATCCTTATTTATTCTTCAAATTGGGATCCTAGTTTCTATTGTGCTCATACATCTGCATAGGATAAACAGGGGACAACCTGAAATCATGGGGAGCTAAAAATTCCAGTAAAGGAATAAGAATAATAATAAATCCATAGCACATGGGTTAGAATACATGACCTAAAGATATAAAAAGGCTTGTAACATAAAGAATCAAAACATATAAACATCGAATAATTTAAACATGAAATCATTGAAATGTGGCAAAAACATAAAACCTAAATTTAGTATGATTCAAGGCTAACCATTGAGACAGTTTCTCATTTTATCACAATCTATTCCTAACCACCAAGACCATTGCACATAGTAGCACAAGCAAGGGCTAACTGCCAAGACCATTGCACATAAAGTTCCATGAGACTCAAATTTACCCAATGCATTGGAGCGCTATCAGGGCGCACCCATCTTAATTTTCCATGAATATTTTTTCCAAGTAATGAATCATACATAATCAATCATATATAAACATAAGGGTTTCCCATGGAAAGGATGGGGTACCATAATCATGACATAAAGAAAAATAAATGGGTGTATCATAAAAGTGTCGTTGAGAGAGATGAACTAAAATATTCGTGGAAATTCGTAATGGAAAATAGGAATGTATCATGACATTTTATTAAAATTAGAATTGAAAACATTTAAGAAAATTATTTATGAAATTTTAGAATTAAAACATTTTTTTGAGATTTTAAGAAAAATATTATAGAGCCTTTAAAATAGAAAAGGGAACAATACTTTATAAAAAACCATAAGTGAACCAAAAAGGTTTTAATAATAAAAATAAATGATTTTATAAAGATAATTTTTGATAAACACATAAGATATATTTCACTTGAAATTGTGTAAAAATTCAGGACGTTGCCTTAAAAAGGTTTTCTTGACAGGAAGTATTGAGGAGTGAATCACTAAAAAATATTTATATCATAAAAAAAGAATTATGGAAGGGTATTGATAAAAGAATTTTGTAAATTTAAACATCATTTATAATATTTATATAAATATATAAGATAAATTAATTTTTTCATAACGAAAGATAAGGCAACTTGATATAATAAATGAGATTCGAGTTAAATTCTTCATGGATTATGGACATGGTATCAGGTGTATTTAAAAGATATTAACATTATATAAAGGGATTACCATCTCTTATACACAATTATGGATGTATTGGGGAGGTTATAAATCATACCCCATCATTAGGTATTACACATAAAATGGCATAGCATAGAGGTCATTCTTGAATAAAAGTTGATTGGAGAGGATCCCTTACCTTAAGTTTGATGGTGTTCTCCACTTTTTATTAATGACCTGAATAAAAATATTAGGATTATTAATTAACAATACCATAGCCTCTTATATAATATATTGATTTATTCTACCCTTTTTAAGTTCATTCATGTCTTTTTCAATGGGTTAAGTTGTTCAATTTCATTGTTCGGGTTGGTACTTTTTCTTGGCTTGTATGATCGGTTTACTTGTGTTCCTGAACGGATAATCTTTTGAAATGCAAATTTTTGTATAGAATTGATGTTATATGTTTTTATTTAACATCCATATTATTACATGGTTATAAAATTATTTTTTTTATTTGGAGTTAATGGGAATCATTATATAAAACATTAATGATAAATGGTAGAATTGTTTTTTTCAATTTTTCTCATAATTAACTTGTTATTTATTATAATTTTTCATCATGAGTGAATAAATATTATAGAACATTAAATAAGATAAAATAAACATATGATAGTATGTCTCAACAATAAATATGGTTTCATGAACATAACTGAAGATAGTAATAGAAATTGATGACTCTTCGTCCTTGAATGTGCTAAATTAACACATCTCAAACGGGTTTTTCATTTATTTCAAATAAAAGGTAGGGAAAGGATAGATGAAAATGAATTATCCCATTAGCATAAAAATATTCTAGTACATTTATTTTACTGTATTAATCCTTCCATTTTTATGAGTTTAGGTTCAGAAAAAAAGAGAACAAAGGAACTTAAAAATAAAAGAAAATAAAGGTGGAATTTTACCTCTTGAATGATCCTTCTTGAGAGCTTCTTAAAGGGAGTGTATTTGGTATTTTGAAGATAATAAGGGCTTTTAGATGTAGGGAATTAGTTTAAAATATATTTTGGAAGAATATAGGCAAGGAACAAGGATTTAGGGGAGTGAAGAGAAGAGGCAAAGATTTGTGGAATTTAAGTGGATGAGAGAAGGGTTTTCAAAATATTTAATCCTTAGATTATTATTTTCCCTCAAGACCAGAAATAGTGATGATTCAATGTCCAACAATAGTAATAAGTTCATGTGATATTGAACTAATTTGTTTTAAATCATCATATCATCATCAATGTCTTAATAAATCCATTATTCAGCATTTATGGTAAATTATCGTATTTTACTATTCATAAAAAATTCAAGTATTTTAGAAAAATACCAACAAAATAAACATATCCATTTTTTTATGTGTACAATCCAAAAATGAATTCAATTTTTTAAAAATTATTTTATAAATATTATTAATTTAAGTTTTAAATAAAATCACAATTTACTTGAAAAATAACAATTTTAAAACATTTATTTTCTTATTCCAAAATATAAGTATATAGTACGTCCACTTGAATCTTATTTATATACTATCAAAGTTAAAGTTACAATTCCTTATGGTGTGCCAATATTTATAAGGGTAACATAACTATTCATTAGGGTATGTTACTATTTACCCAAAATTAATTTGGTCACATTCAACTCCATATAACTTATCGATCGCAACCGTGTATGTCAGATTTTTGAAATTCAAAACACAAATGTGTAAAAATTAAGTCCAAAGGTCACATAATACTTATTAGTTAATTGTGATGTGATTTCATGTTATTATATGACATATTTAAAAGAAGTAAATTTCCATTGAAAACTTCGGGAAGTTACAATCCAGACATCATATGATATGTTGTAGGCGTGTGACTTTGACATTGGTGGATCTTGGGTAAGAGACATGACTTTAGTTGATTTTTTGTATAACAATAGCTATCACAATGCCATTGGAATGACCATATTTTAGGCTTCTATGGGAGACTGTGTCAATCTCTATTATGCTGGATGGATTTTGGGGAGGTAGCTATTCGTGGTCTCGATGTGGTGCAGAGCACGACAAATAAGGTTTAGCATGTTCGTGAGAGGATTAAAGAAGAAAAATATTGGAAGAATTTGTATGCCGATCACAGAAGGAGGCCCTTGGATTTTCAGGTTGGGGACCACGTGTTCTTGAAGGTTTCCGCTCGGTGTTCGAAATAGAGGTTTGGTAGAGGTAGTGAGCTTTATTCTAGGTTCTTTGGACCCTTTGAGGTGTTAAGGCGAGTTGGAAATACGGTGTATCAGTAGGAATTTAAACCATGGTTGGAGAGGATCCACGGTTACTTCCATGTCTCTCAACTTCTTCATCATCTTCACGAGGACTCTCATGTCATCAATTTCGGAGATTTGGATATTGAAGATGATGTGATGTTATTGGAGCGACCAATAGAGTTCCTACATCATCGAGATAACGTGTTGCATGGATAAACCATTCCTTTGGTCTGTGTGTTGTGGAGGTATGGTGGCCAGGAATAGAGGACTTGGGAGTGAGAAACACATATGCATTCCTAATAACCATATATTTATAGAGTTTTCCTTTAATTTTTTTTAATGTGATGTATGAACCCTATTTTGTATTAGATCAGTTTTTTTTCTGGGATTTTATGTAGTGTAGTGTAATGTGTGATAAATTCTTAACATAAGAGAATTTAAGGACCTGATTCCTAATTAGGATGCATTAATTGAGATTCTATTAAAACATTATGGGTGAGTTAGTTCCACCTAGAGTAGATAGTAGCTTGAAAAGGGGGATAGAATTTCCTAATTCATGTGTCAAAGATGGTGTGTTTATTATGTTTGTGTAATAGTTTTTTTGATCATTTGGGTTGACGTGTCAACATCTATGATGATAAGTATTGGTTGGTAGATTATGGAGGAGGTGTTCTTAGGTGAAGAGGTTTCCACACTAGCTTTTGAACAGAACCGGGAGGTTTATCATTGAATGTTTATGAGTTATGTTTAAAGTAGTGATTCATTTGTAATAAAATCTTTAAGAGGTATCGGGATAGATGTTCTTTTAGACCGTTCCACTTTTTTCCTTTTGGGTTGGATTTAAATTCTCAAGTGTGTGAATAGTTTTAAAGGATTCTAATATAATATCCACGAACCTTACCACCCACTACTTTGTGCGAAGTTTTATGCTTGAGGTGTCCTATGAAGTTAAGTTGACTTATTTCAACACCTTTCACGAATTTCCAGTTTTTCAACGGCGCCTCATGAAAATGGTGTCACTATGGAGAAGTCTCCCTAGCAGTGTCACTCTGGTTGTGTCACCCTTGAGGGGTCACCCTAGCAGTCTCTCTATATAGTTGACTCGCTGATGGTCTCTTGACCAATGGTGCCACCTCTAGTAGTGTCTCATCAGATGGTGTCTCAATAACGATGGTATATAGTTCATCCTGATGGTGCCTTTTTCTGAAGGTTCCTTGTCCAATGGTGCCTCGACCACTAGGGCCTCATCTAGTTGTGTCTCATGAACAATGTTCCTATTTCTTCTAGTTTTTTCCTTTTTGTGTCTTTCATTGATGTAAAGTGAGTTTAAGGAAAAATTTAAAAGGCTTTATGGCCGATTCAAAATCCATAAATTTTATCTGTAATTATATAAGGTTCGGGAGTCTTTTAATTGGTGAAAACATGTGGTCTTGAACAGATCTTCCTTTATTTGAAAATCAAAACCCTATCTAAACTAGTAAATCTATTTAGATCTTTACAAAGTCAAGATAATACCCCCTTGTTATTCTTTAGTTATTCAACTTTCTACAGGACACCCCGAACCCTTCTTCCCATAGGTGTCTTGCATTAGGGTTGTAGCTTTTGGTTCATGTTCCCTTGTTTTTATTCCCTCTACACGTGCACCCCTATTTTTTGTACAACCAGGAAGTTCTGAACGTTATTCTTCTATGTAGGTCTATCCTCTATCTTTCTAAATTTTACATCATATGGGGTGAGTATAAGAATGATTTCTTTTGTGAATATAGTTGAATTTGGATTAATGAAGAAAATTTAACTCGTTTAAGATCAATATATAGAGGGTAGGGAAAAGGTGAAACATGATCTTAGTTTATTATTATTTTCTTGGTGATATTGTAATTTTTATTGGTAATATACCCACTGAAAATTGTGGTAATTAGGGGTACTTGTTTTCATAAGGTATAAGTTGTGATATGAATGTTTTTTGGTTTTTAACACCTATTTATAAAATTTGGTTAACCATATGTATTAGGATAATAAATGGATTCCCCATGATTATATAGTTTCTATAATAACCACAAAATTTACAAGAGGATTTAAATAAGTGATCCATCATTAAATCTGAAAATGTGTTTTCCTTGGTATGTGAGGTGATATGGTGTGTGGTATTGTTTTGGTTTGTGTGTATGGGGGAATTGGATGGAATGTGGCTGTGTAGTGGAGTTGTGATGGGTGTGGTGTTATTATGCAATAGGGATGCAGTTTTTGGTTGTGCTTTATATTGTTTCTTGATGTGGTTGTGAGTTTAGTGTTTTTTTAGGTTGGTAAAGTGGTTTGGGAAGTATTAATTTGAATATGTACAATAGTTTTTTGTATGGGTAATTTTACTAGAGTTTCTTCATGACTAACATGTATAAAGCCTCTTGGTGTCTAGATTTCATGGTATGTTGTGTCTTTAATGTTAAGTACGTCAATTTACCATGTTTGTTTCTTTTTATATTAGTTTCCCAGGTATTGATGGGGTGAATAATTATTTCTTGGTAATTTTTGGATGAATTTTATGTGGTTAATGAAATATTAAAAAGGTAGTCGAGTGATTAAACATGGTTTATGATTGATAATAAAATGAATATGTGTTGAAAATAGGGGTAGTGTGAAGACATAATTGATTATTAGTCTCTTTTCCTTCTAAAATTATGGTTTTAGATTCAAATAATTTATATTAGGGGTGTTAGTAATGGTGATGATGTTTTGATTTGGTTGTTTGTTTGAGAGCCCGTAGGTAGGGCTTGAGTGTTTGATACTATATATAAATACTTGTATTTTCTTTGTGATTTCTATACACACCCCACTCATGTTGAGAACTATGTTCCAAACACCTTTATAGTTACGTGGGGGGTGTCTTCCGCAGCATCCAAGTGGGAGAATGGATGGCTAGCCATCTGCTCTTCCTTACTCACTATTCCAGGTGATGATGGCCCAAGTTTCTTGGACCAGGATGTGATGAGATGTGGTGTCCCAAGTTTATTCAGGATGAGTTGTGATGAACTTTCGTAGGTGTATTTCGGATGTTATGAGATGTTTTATGAGGCCCAAGTGTGGGCGGGTGGGATGTGTTGTGAGGCCCAGGTGTGTGCAGTCGAGATGGGTTGTGAGGCCCATGTGTGTACGAGTGGGATGTGTTGTGGGTCCCAAGTCTATGCGGGTGAGATGTATTGTGAGGCCTTTGGGTGTGTGGTTTGAATGTGATGTGGTATATTCAGAAGAGGATGTAGTGCTAGGGAATTTGTCGTAGGGGTGTGAGAGTGTCTAATCAGTTTGAAAGTGATGTCGGGTAGCCGATCATTGATGTGATTTATATTATATTACAAGGGTTGTCATAGTTGGTGAGTATAACTTAGTGAGATTGGGATGCTCAGTTCACCCCTTTAGGTGTTTTTTGGTTCTACTATTTTCTCACATGAGCCATAGTATTCTTACTTTCACATGTTCATGAGAGAATTTGGTTTGCCTTCTGAGTATACTTGTTTGCTCACCCTCTGTATATAAAACTATTTTTATGTTTCTAGGGTCATTTCATTGAACATGCGGGGTGTTACTAGATCAGTCCTTTCTAAAGTCGTTTTGTCATTGCTTTGATTTACTTTTTGGTATTTACTTTGAAGAATTTCATTATATCGGTTCTATTTATACATGCAGTATGGGATGGTTTTGGCCATCTTTATATTATTTCTTGGATTGACAATGTGGATTATTCATCATAACTCCCAATCTAGTTTCCTTATAAAGGGTAATTCCTCACATATTGTGATATTTGAACACCCTTGGTGCTAGTCGCCAACTCGGGGCCTTCTGGACGCAGGACTTAAGGGGGTCATTATATTCCATTATTCATTGTCATCCTAGGAGGTGTATCGTTAGAGGTAGGGGTTATGACATAAAGTTTAAAAGGATTTTTGGCATTGAGATTGGGAGAAATATTTCCCCATCATATAGGATTCATGAGAATGTTTATGCACTCAGATGTAGTGACAAGGCAATCCGGAATAGTTCTCCCTTTGAGGAAACCAAACTGGTTTGTAGAGACAATTCTATTAAAAAATACTAGAAAATACTATTGGAAATAATTTTATCAATGACTTTATAAATGATGTTAATAAGTTCCACATTTCTCAAAATGTGGATCTCATTTTAATTGGACACTTTAGGATTGAGTTCTAAAAATTTACAATTGAGGCACTGTGTTAGGTTCC
Source organism: Viscum album (assembly GCA_963277665.1). Taxonomy (NCBI): domain Eukaryota; kingdom Viridiplantae; phylum Streptophyta; class Magnoliopsida; order Santalales; family Viscaceae; genus Viscum; species Viscum album. Next base: position 1,912,426,694 of record OY728133.1, read on the forward strand.
CACCCTTGAAGAAATGAGTAACTAACTTGGAAAAATAAAAATGAATAATTCTCCTATCGACCTAAAAAATAATTGTTGAATCCATATAGTCTAGGAGAACTTTAAATGTTTAATAAAATCATCCTTAATATCTAATTTTATGGGAATAATAGTAAGATTCGAGTTTTCCTAAACATTTATAAGTTTGGGAATAATATATTCCATAAGATCAATACTGGAAATAGGCCCATCAAAACGTTTCCTTTAGAAAAAAACAACATTATAAGACATGTCCTTTATTTTATCAAGAAACACCTCATTGTCATTGATAATTTTGAGAGGCCTATTAATCTTCCTTATTTTTTGAAGGTAATTAAAAAAAATTGGGTTACGATCACATTCTTTGATACACTTGACTTTAAAATCTACTCAATGCATGAAGTCATTGTGGTCTAAAATAGTATTGAGATCATGTATGATTTTGTTCTCCTTATAAATACCTGGTAAAAAATCATCACAAGGATCACTATTTTGAATAATATAAAACAATAATTCAAGTTATGTTAAATTTTTCTCAAGCTGGCTAAATTTTCCAAGACTCCAAACATTCAATATTTTCTTAAGAACTTTGAGCTTAAGAACAAAACATAAGGAATCATCCATATATTTTTTGGTGTTCTTGGTGTCTTATATAACATTTTAAAATTCATGAAGAAATTTACAATCACTATTAAATTTGAATGGAAAGGTGGTTTCACATCTCTAGTAATAAGGATTATCAATATAAGATGGTGATTGGAGTTGATTCTTGCAAGAATTGAGCATGAAATAGAGAATCAAATGTTTAGAGGAAAAAAATTCAAAAAATACATATCCAACATATTGTCCTCCACTTTACCTAGGTGCTTCATGTACCAAATATATTTATCAACAATAAGATTGGTTTTATATAAGTTCATATTCTGAAATTCATCCTTGAATTATCTAGATCAAATAGAAGAACTGAACATGCCTAATTTCCCATCTAGGTTGAGAATTGAATTGAATTGAGATGTCCAAGAAGAAGGCAAGGATCATTCATTCTGTTTTTTGAGGAAAGAATAATAAGTCAAAATTTCTTCTTTATTGATAAGTATTTTAATCAAAAATCAAAGATAAAAATGAGACACTCCAAAAAAATTATTGCTCAGAGTGACCATTTATACTATATAACTGCTAAGAGAGACAACATAAATTCTCATAAAAGAAAAAAAACCCAAAGTCTTTTCATGTCATTAGATGATTTATTGGTACAAATAATATATTATTCCATATTTTCATGAATATAAAACTTCTTTGATAATACCCCCATGGACTCAACAAGACCAACAAGGTCAGACTTATTCTTATTCCCAAAAATCCTAAGTGAGAAAATTGTCACAGGATTGTACAAGCCCAAAAAAATCCAAATATAATCCTAATTTAATTTTAGGTTTGGATCTAGTGATACATATTTTCTTTCCATCAGATTATTTTTTTGGTGAAGGTATCTTTATTTCAAAACAAAATTCACATCTTTGCATGAAGTATTGTTTTCTTTGGTAGGAGTTTCTGTTTTGGAGAATCCTAGAACCACTTTTTGATCAATGTAAAGTAGACCCTTTAAATTTACTCAAAAAGTAGGACCCAATGTAGTAGTGTACTGACCAGTGTAATCCAATATAATATAATCTATTTCATCTCTATTGTGAGAACTATCAATAGAAGTGGTAAGATTCTTTATACTACCATCAATTTGAGTATGACTCTGATATAGAACAGGTTTTCCCCCTACTGGATGTATCCCCCTTGAGTTAAGGTAGTTTAGTTATGATTTTCTATAGGGGGATTAACTGTATTCACCTCCATTAAAATATTATTCAATAGAGGGATCTGTTCAGACTTTGAGACACCAATAAATCCTGTAGAGATCATATTTGTGTCATTATATTCTCTAGAGCATATGTAGCCTCTATCCTATCTGGTGGTACAAGAATTAGTGTCATCCAAGGCTAAAGGATTAACATGCCGATTATAATTCTCAACAGAATCTTACAACAACCTATCCACGTACTGAATACATCCACCAAGAGATGATAAATTCCTTTGGTTACCCTAAATTAAACCTACTAGTTCTTCCTTATCTTGGGATTCATAAGATAAAGAAGCATGTTCTGAAGTAATGATATCAAAGTGACCTATAGAAACCGTCATTGGTTTAGTTGAGTGAATAGAAACATTATGATGATTGATTTTGTCCCCTAGATCAGGTAAATAGTTCTATGAATTATTTTTCAGGGATTCTATAACTGGATCTTAAATGATAGAAATAATAATGATATATTCATTCTGTAGAGATTAAATGAGGGATTTTATGGCTTGATAAATTCAAATGTAGATAGGTTCGTCATCAATGTCCATTAATCGTGAACCATCCACACCACTACCATTAGGATCCATTAAAAAATCGGTATTTATGGTAGCCTCAGCTTCCTCTTCCTATACAAGGATAGCCCATGATTTACCACTGGAATTATTAAAATTAAAAGCATCTTTATATTTATTAACCCATTTACCAGGTTTATATTTACATCCAAAATCACCTTTCTAAATCCCAACAACCATACCTTTTTTTGTTAACATCTTTCCATTCAGTACCATCAGAAGGAGGTTTTACGAGCTCAATAGTTTCTCTACAATTACTAATGACATTCCCAACAATCGTACATAGTTCATAGAAGGTTATAACATATTCTAATTCAATTTTTATCATCATATTGGTAGTCATTTTTAAAAAATATTATAAAATATGGAGGATTCATATAAATTAACGTCAACCATAACTCTATCAAATAAACCGAAGTCAACATTAAGAGTTCATTGATCAATTTTTAGAGGAACACCAATGTATGTTTCAATATCATTTAGGATTTCAGGATTCCAAAACACCTAGTTCAATAAATTAATTCTAACCCAAACACGAGCATTCAAATTTCTCTAATTGATGGGTTTAAAATTAATATCTCATTCCAATATCCTTATAATACTAGTATTTAAGTGGAAATTTCCAATCCCCCAAATTCAGTTTATATCATTCAGATTACACATCATAATATGAATGAATCCACATACAATTGGTATCATATTCCAATTATTATCACCCTATAAATTCATACCCATCAATTTCATATCAGATAAATACTATGCCTTATCCCCCATAAAGTACATTATGTGTCTATCCCCCTTCGAGTATGTGATGCGCCCAGGAATAGAGAATCCACACAAATCAAGTTTTTTTATGTAGAGACTATCGGTATGCAACAATTGAGAATCTCCCATCCCATATTTTTTTAAAAATAAGTTGTTTAAGGAAAATCATATCTAGAGGACTCCTTTTCATGAAGGGATTCTAAAAAAAGTTATACCTTTTCTTTTCTAAAGTCATGATTCCCCCACCAACACATAGGTTTTAAGAAGAAATATTTTTGATTTCTATATATTGACAAACTATGTACTTGAGATAATTATCTCAATATAGATGAAACAAATCCATAACCTAATAGAGAGATAAATTCATAATAGAATCATCATCGATTTAAACAAAAATTCCTGAAGAAAATCACAGAATAATTTCTTTCACCATGAGAGTGTGATCCATTATCATCCTTCTTCAACCTATCATCCATGAATTTCATCAAAAAATATTTATTCTTATATATATATGATCACCAAAATTTCATAATTTCATTAATATTATTGATAACTTCTATTCCAAAGGAATGGTTACAACTATAATAGTATTTTAATAATATTATTAATAATATATTATAGTTTAGTAAAAACTCGGTGTTGTGTGTAACACATTATATTAAAGGAAATCTGCATTGTGTGTATAATATGAGAAACATAGTTTTGTGTGTACTTTAATCTCATATATGTGTTTTGATTTAGTGAAATATTCATGTGGTGTTTCATGAAATGAAATACAAACTTAGTTCTTTCATTTAAAAAAATCTATATTCAGTGTTACATGAAATGAAAAATATTGAATAATATAAATTAATTCGAAAAAAATATATTTCACAAAATCACGGGGTGTTACAGTAACTATTTACTTTATCTCATGAAGATAAACTTCAAGATAAATCAATTTTTCATTTTATTTTTAACTCCTATATATTTACAATACTTTGTAAAATATTAATTTGTTCTCAGATACCTTTAAAAATTGAGGAATTAATATATATAACATTCATACCTAACATGGACCATCCATTGAATTTCACAAACTCCATTAGGTATATATCATGGATAATCCAATCAAATTAAATTCTTATTATTTATTCCTGACAACCCTATGTTTAAATTTTCTTTATTAGATTCTTGAAGAATTTTTTTCTGATTTTTTCTATTTACTTTTCATCTTATGGTTTGAAGTTTTACCCTGCTTGTACTACCTATATAGTATATTAAAACTTATACATCCTATACCTAGTTTATATTTATTTTCCCTGACCTTTTATATTATTGGTTAAATGTTGTTTGAATTCAATATAATTTACATTAAATTTCTATATATGATTGTATCATAACATTCATAATAATAACAGTCCATTTTAGTCTCCCATAAAGAAGTTTATAGAATTCTAATGTTTTAAGGAAACCGTTACTCCCACCAAGTCATCGATATATTCAATTATATCAAAAATTATTTTGTACAACCAATCATATTGAATACATGAGTGTAGATAAATAATATCTTATCATCCTTTAATGAATCACTCTATGCATCCATAATCAAATAGATTGACTTTTTCAATAATTTAAAAACATGGTTACTGAGGAAGTTATTTTTCTAACATGTCAAATTTTCCTTACGAACATTTCTTCAATAAACAATCTTTCTTAATAACTATTTTTAAGTTCCAAGTATAAATATTTTCTTACATTGGGATTCTCCTTTTTTAAGGAGTGATTATAATGTTTAGCTTTATGATGTTGATAAAGACATTGTCTACAACATAATATTTTATCAGATGAGTATCGGGTATTATTAACAATAAAATAAGGATTTTTATTTAATGGACTCCCACTTAACTGATGAACCTTCTAAAATCCAAGTGTCTCATTAGTGGTAAAAGATCAATATTTCACTAAGAAAATAACCATGTTATAGAATAAAACTCGCCACTTAGTAATTTAGGTGGCGAATCATCCAATTACATCATATATGAATCTTGTATAGTTGATAAAAAAAACTTTTTCTAATCCATCATATGTATAAGCCCATTTTAATTCCTCGAGTATCCTAACCATTGGGAGATAATAATTAGTGTAACATAAAGAGAAATTGGAAAAATAAATATTCCTGAGACAACCAAGGGTCACCTCTCATTAGAGTAAAAGTACATAAGGATGATCAAGTATCACTAATTACTTACTTTCCTTACACAACTTTATCCATAGTCATCCCTAAATGGAGTGAAACAACCATATTGGATGGTTAGAGTCTCAAAAAGTCACTCTTCATAATGAATATAACACATGGTATTTGAAGTGGATTTAATCTCACAACCTTATCTCATGTTATTTCCTTTATATATACATGTTTTTATTAATTTATATTTTATTTCTATAACTTGAACCAAATTAATATGTTCAAACCATATTGATGTGTAACTCTTTACACAACCCACAATATTGAGTTACCTACAAAAAAATATAAGTCAAACATATTCATACATATCTAGATGAATCATATTCATAAGTTAAAAAACACATCATGTAAATACATACAATTATATGAGATTGAAAAATATCTACATGAGTGACCCTAAAACAATATATAGACAAACTTATTCTCCATCATAGAAAAGTCAAAAGCCTCTAGGTTGGTAGGTATTCCATTACCAAATCCCTCTATCCAAGGATACATTACACAATAAATAATACAATTCATCATAACTCTAAAACCAAATATTCACAAACCATTTTCAAAAACTAAATTCAATCTGGTAACATCAATTAAAAATGGAGGTCATGTTAGATGAAAACAAAAATCATTTTGGATTCAATCCTAGTATGTAATACAATGATCTAAAAAAAAACAAGTTTAAAATTTTAAACTAAATCATACAAAATATTCATATTTATTTAACAATTCTCTAAAAAATGTAGTGGTGCAAAATGTTTAAATAAATGAAAAATTAAAATATTTAAACATGCAAAAAATAATTATGAATAATTCTTAGATAAAATATAAGTATATATAGTTTTATAATTTTAATCTATAAAATTATTGATATTCCATAAGTTTTAATATAAAAAATTATATTCATTCTAATATGAACAATTTCATATTTACCATTATATCATATTTCAATTTTAAATACATGATATTATATGAATTATATAATTTTTATAATCCAATATCTATTATATAAACATTTTACATAATCTTAATATTATAAATATAAAAATTATTTAATCCTTGATCATATTAATCATAAAAACACTTTTTTATGTGGATTAAATAATATCCAAATAAGGAACTCTTTAATTTTGAGTAATTTTAAATAATTAATTATAAACAATATATAACTTAAATATTATCATATTTTATATTAAACTTATTATATAATTTATAACCCTTTATAAATTATATCATAAGATTTACAAATAAATAAATTTATTTGTAAATAATAATAATTTCTATAAAATTTAAATGTTATTTCAAATGTTAACATTTAATATTTTTGAATAAAATGTTTCATAAGAATTTAATTATTTGTATTATAAATCATTTATAATTAATTTATTTATTTATAAATTCCTTCTAAACTAAATATTCCCTTAAAAATTTTTATAATGATTTATAAAAAAAAATATTATAGAACAATAGAAAAAAATTATACTTTAAAACACAATTTTTAACAATTTTTCTATTTACCCTTGTAGAGAAACTTGTTACTACATAAATGTAAACTCACTCTACCCTTATAAAAAATTCTCATAAGGGTAATCTAATTCTGGAGCCAAATTAGAATGGTAAATGATTACATAGTTGTGTTTCGCATAAGGGTATGTGGTTGGTTAGCTTTATTTATCTTTGAGAAAAACCCAGATACCTTTATATAGAGACTGGTTACCCATATATGATCCATTTAGAAACTACACAACCTTTACATAGTCGGCTCATATAAGTGTACAACGTTTATATAGTAGATAATGTGAAAGGTTACATCAGGTCGTACCTTTATGTGGATTGATGGTACCACTACATATGTGTACTACATTTATGTAAACCATTTGAATAAAGGTAACAATGATGTTTCACTTTTGTAAACCATATGTTTTAGGGTATCATGTAAGTGTAAAAGATTATATACCACTATGTAGCCTTACGAAAACAATCTCTACCCTTACATGAACCCCTTCATGTTAAAGTAAGCAACATGTTACCTTTACTTGACAACTAACATATGGATAACATCTTGGTAACCTCACTCAATTTAGTTACATAGGGGTAAGGCCTGGGTTACCTTTATATAACCCCAAATGTAAGGGTAACCACAACTTCTAAATCTTCAAAAAAAACTAATAATTGATGCTTAATTCATCATTTTATACATCATTTTAATGAAATATTTCATAAATATAAATAATATACCAGATGTGATACAACTAAAGATATATTTAGAGTTTAATAATATTTATCATATAAAATGAAAGTGATTAAAACCCCTTAACTTAGGCTCTCTCATGAAATATAATATGAAGTATGCAATAAAACTATATTAATGAACATGTTGTAAATATGTGTATCTTACACTAAAGATACATTGTTCACCTCCATCACATGGGTTTGACAGTGATCAACGAAGTCTCAAATAGAAGCATCCCACCTCCATATGAATCCATGGTTAAATTAAATCATCCAACATTCATATGAGATTAAAATTTTCCTTATAGTATGCTAGTACCTCTACAAGAAATGGAGGAATATGAAATATATGTTTTGGGTGTTGTGGATTTGTGTTAGGAGTTATAAAAAATAACACATACTATCATCACTTTGAATTAATATATATATATATATACAAACTACCAAGAATATTTCTTATTCTTATACATTTATTCATGAATTGATAATATATGAGTAAATATTGATTCACACAACTCAATAATCCATTGCATGGATAATTGTTAATCCATTATATCTAATGTAACAGATTAAATAAATGACAATTTTTAATGATATTTATCCATTCAAATAATAAAACACAAAATATTTCATTTCTCAACTGATTAATAGTAGTTAAATACATGAAATTTTATTACAGACATCTCAATATATTATACACCTGGTATATACATGTGTCGTATAATGGATTAAGATTTATGGTATATCTTCTTAAGGTCCTTCATACTCAAAGAATAATATACCTTGTATTATTTCCTTGGTAAGTAATGTATTGATCATTCATTGTGAATTATAAAACCCAACAATGTCTATTGATGCATGTTCAACTCCTTAAATGTGAATATATACTTTTGGATCTTATTATCGGTATATATATCACACCATTCATTGTATCCAAATCACATGTTGGGTAATTATTATCCTAAATGTTTATTTGACATGGTGCATAAGCTACCACAATTTCATTTTTGATGAATACACATCTCAATCCCTTCTCTGATGAATCATTATATATTAAACCCCCTTATCCATTGCAGGGTAGTTTGTTTATAATTTTAGTGAATAAAGTTGTCTTAAACTCCTTGAAATTTTCTACTTATTGATCTTTTCATAGGAACATGATTCCTTTATTAGTTAACTAGGATAGTTTATTTTAAAATCATGAGAAATATCTCACAAATCCTCAATAGTATCCATCCAATCTAAGAAAATTTTGGATTTTCATTATAGTGTTTGGTTTGGTCCACTAATTGATAACTTATGTATTTGATATATCAATACATATACAAACTATTCTAGTTACATGACAAATGAATGATATTTTATATATACAAAATTCACACTTTTTATAAATTTAGAAAATAGTTTCATCCTTCTCAAGATCTTCCACGAAAACCATAATAGATCTCTATTATATTTCATGATCTTGTAATATATGAAAATGTCATATATAAATACTACATCCAATTGATCAAGGTAATCTTTTAAAAAAAAATTCATCAGATCCATGAAGATAACATGGCAATTTTTAGGTCTGAATGAAATCACTATGAAATAGTAGCTTTCATATCATCTATAGAAGGTTATCAACGGTATATCCTCACATTTCACTCATATTAGATGATATCATGGTCAAAGGTCAATATTTGAGGAATATTGAGATTCTATAATATGATCGTAGAAATTATAAATACATGGTAGAGGATCCATGTTATTAGTTATGATATTATTAGGTTTATAATAACCAATAAAAAGATTCATTGTCCTATATTTATTCTCAATAAATATCATTGGTGCACCCTGAGGAAAATAACATGTGTATATAAAACCCCTATAAATATTCTCAATATTTTTCTTCTTTAATTATTCCAGTCCAATGGGAACTATTATATTGGTACTATTCTATATTGTTATATAACTTGGTATGTGTTCAATTGAATTACAAAACTAACATTATAGGACCAGGTTATTCATCAGGAGAAACATCCACATAATCCCTCACAATAGGAACATCTTTATAATTGAATTCCTTCATGGCCATTATATCCAACTATCTCTCATTATTGGGTATAAATAGCCATATTGAGGAATTTTATTTTGATATGGAATCTATCATCATAAATTAACTAATATTTGATCATGGGATGATTTGTGGTAGGAAATGATATTTCTCTACCCCAAAAATTAATATGAGTTATATGTTAGGATGGTCAATTCATACCCAGTTTCACATCAAAATATACCTAGGTAATAAGAAATTGATTTTCCAGAATTATCTTACCAAAAAAAAATTGAGAGGTGGTTTATACATTGGATATAGTCATAATAGGAGGTATATATTAGGGGATAATGAAATATCAAGTGTTTGATGTTATGAATCAACATTTCATGAAAACCAATATTATATTAAGAAATGTGATAGAGTATACCAAAAAAATATTCAAAGTTATAGAGTGGATAATTATTTTTACTTTCACCACTTAATTATCACGGTCAAGTTATGTAGTAGTGTTTTCATAGTCTCTTCCTTATCCCCTAAGTCATAGATTTTTTTGATTCATATTAACCACATTAGACCTTATACTGGGGAATTGGTTTTCATAATGCACAAACTTCTTAAAATTGATGCATTAAAGAGTACATGGTGAATTTGTTAGGACCTTATTCTATTTAATTGTGTTAATTGGCCTCTACATATTTATTCAAAAATAAAATTCTAAGTTTCCGACTTTATCACTTATAAAACACTTTCTTGATCCTTTGAGGAAATTTATCGAGAGATTCCTTCCATATTTTTGGCATGTAGATAATTTAATTTTCATTATTCCAAGTGTTTTATCATTTTATACTCCATGAAACTAAATTTTAATTTTCTTATCTCTATATATAAGAGAATAATGGGGGTCTCTTATTTCAATGTTCACTTTAAGTATACGTGGAAATTGTTTTCATATCTACCAAAGTGTCTTATTGAAAATTCCTTCTAAATACTTTCTTAAGTAGTAAAATAAATGATTTTTCATAATCATTGGATCAAAAATAAATCTATAAATTTATCTTGTGAGTATCATGGAGTTTTATTCATCGTTACCAATGGATTCATCCAACATTTTTTAGTCCCCGAAATTTTCTCTCCATTTATTATCAATGAGATTCTCGAAAATATATATTGAAAAATATGTTCAAAAACTCTTCCAAATGCATTGAGTTTATTTTATCTTATTTCATCATATTCATCATTATAGTATAATATTGTTTTACAACACCTTACAAATGATAAAATAATAAAACAACATTTTTATTCACTAAGTCCTAGATTATGGAAAATATAAGTTCAATTATGTTAATTCATTGCTTGAAAATTAATGGATTAGAAGACTAGCTAAAGGATGGTGTTGGTTACCTAAATAAGGACTCAATGGTGATATTTTTATATCCTTAATAAATTTTGATGTTTTTTATGATTCTTATTATTTTTCATATCTTGAGAGATTTTGGTTTGCATAGTTGTAACACACCAAAATTATAAAGTAAGGACCTTGTATTCGATAGTGTGTATGACACACGGCACTATGCGCATAAGGGAATATAATATATGAATCTTTATAATATATTTAATATTTAAAATATATTATATATGTTTCAATTAAATCAACAACATGTTAGTGTGTGGTACACGCAAGATCAGACTTCTTTGATGGCTTGTGTTACAAGAAAGACTGAGTTTTACCTGATAATAATATATTATTAAAATATTATTATTTAATATAATAAGGTATAAATAAGAAATTATGAAAAATATTAACTAAATTATAGAAATTTATTGTATATATAAATTTAAAATGAATTCAATGGTTAACAATTAATGAGAAAGGAAAATGAGAACCAATTGGAAATAAAATGATTTTATTATATTTATGCTTCCAAAGGAGTTTTGTCTTCATAAAAATAATTAATTTAAATTATTTAATGATTTTAATGAAATATATATTTTATATATTCAAAAAAATATCTCTTATATTCATACATTAGGTTTGATAGGCATAAGATAAGAACAAACTCTATTTTAGACATAAAACCCTATATTTTTATAATGGCAATTTAACCACCTTTTAATAGAGAACGCATTTTAAATCATACTTTTTACACATTAATTGACTTAATATCTCAAAATAAACTTCATATTTGAAATAAAAAACATAATTATTATTCCAAGGTTACCTTTTGATATTTTTCTGAAACATTTTGTTTTTTAATGAATAACATAATATACTGAATTTTAGTTCAAAACTACTTTTTCATTGAATTTATTTATAAGTTTAAATTATAATTTTAATTATTTTTAAAGTTTAAATAGATACTATTTTTATACTTTATGCAATTTATTTTATTTTAATAAATTTCCCTTTGAAATATATTGGAAAAACATAATAAGATTTAGAATATTTTACTTTAAAAACCTGCATTATCGTCTCATCTACTGGATTAAATTTAAAACGAATTGTGACACTTATATTATTTGAATTTAAAAAAATTTATTCCATATTTCTAATCATGATAATTTATATTTGGTAATAATACCAATTTTTTAGCAAAAATATTAGTGAAAGTGATTAAATTTAATTACAATTGTTAATGCAAATTTATGTTTAATAACGGACTATACCTTTAACTTATGGGCCCAAATGACCCATAAACATGTAAAAACCAACTTTTATGGCCCAAATTAGGCCATTAACCTTCCATTATTGAGTTATTAAGGTTTTGGATGAATTTTATTATGTAACAAAGTGGGTAACCCTAACTTTTTTTTAAAATACCAAGTGATTCATTTTCCTCCTCTATAAAAGGCCACCCCTTCTCCCCATTTATCACACCTCTCTAACCACATAATTTCAGAAAATATATGACCAATTAACTTCCAAAAATACATCCCCTATACCATTAATCCTCATTTTGGAATAAATCCTTCCACTTAATCCATTTTCTATAACCCAAAAAGAGTTACCTGATTTTTACGGTATCTCTTTCCAGCGATCTCTTTTCATTCACTTAATTTTCAACCACCTCAAATATTCTTTTTACAAGTTCATATAATAACAATAGTATCCTAAATAAACTAATATGTTGTTATAATATTTTCTCAATGTACACTTACACACACGTCCCTCTAATGGGTAATCAACAAATTATTTCTGTGTACGGTGAACTAATACCTGATGAAATGATGATTGTTTATTTTTCCTCTACCACCTATCATGGTGTCCAATATGATGTAAAATATAATTATATATGGTATATATGTTATTTATTATGTCCTTATAGTTTTTAATTCATTTATAATTCCTACATTTAATACATAAATTATTTTTTTAATACGATAACATTGTTTGAGGAAGTGTGGACTACCGCTCCCTCAAAGCGATCTGATTCATTCACACAATACATGGAATGTATAAAAGATGATTATAATTAAATATATAATAAATAGAAACCATATATATGATATTAATTTCCTAATTCAATTTCTATATATATATATATATATCATTTTCTTTATTACCCTTTCACGCACTTAAAAAGTGATAACGTTATTCATGGATGTGTGGACAATCGCCTCCTCGACATGATATGATTACTTTTTCATCATAAGAATTATATATATAAGTATATATTATAATATAATATTTAATTTTTGATGTAATTATCATTATATAAATATATTTTTTTATATACCTAATTTCCATAACGATCATTGAAAAATAAGAATGTTACTCATGCGTATGTATAGCATACCATCTCCAAGATTCAAACATTGATTCATTTTTCATAACTATATGTAATGATTATTTTTAAAAGTATGATTTATAAATAAATATGATAATTATGTCATTATTATTTTTTATTTAGATAATATATAATGACCCCTTTGACCATATATGGCCTACGAAAGTGGTTTTCGACACATAAACTGAATTTGGTCTAAACAGCCAACGTAAATAGAATTGTTTAAGTAATTGTATAAAACATAGTAAAAATTGAAATAAATGTAATTATAAACATGAAAAAGGTTATCAAGAAATTAAATAGTTAATATATGTTTATTATACCTAAATTTATAGGACGTTCACCCGAAATAAAATGCAGGTAAAGGTATTTTCATCTCACTTTTTACTTTTATGAGATAAATGTCATGTTGACCAGTTAATTATTTTGTGTGGTATCTATAATACTCATTTATATTTGTTCTAACACAAATTAATTTTCCGTAATGGTATTTAAAACTTCCATTTAATATTATTTCTTCATTAGGTCTATGATTTAAAATGTGTCAAAGTGGTATGGGACAATTTGGAATGTTTAAATTTTATTTTCCTCTACAATAACATTAATAACCTTTAAATGATATTTATATTCGAGGATGTTTTATGAAAATTGTTTAATAAGCCTTTAAATATCTTTAATCTGGTTATTACTAACCATTATGAAGTATTATTACCATTTTCCAACTCTTTGGTAGCTAAAATATTTTAGAAAATGTGTTTATGAATACCCGACTTTATTTCTCTCTTTATTCAGAGAACAAGTTTTCTTATAAAAACCATGTTTTATAAAAATGTTTTCCTAATTTCATCTAAAATAATTTTGTAAATACATTTTTAACCTTTTTTTCTTTTACCAATCTTTTTAGAGAAATATTCTTATCATTTTCCCAGCAAAGCATTTTTCAAACATCTTTACCGTGCAAAATGAATGTTCTTTTACATAGTACGGAATGTATAGATTTACTCATTATAATTTCATTGAATCTTCATTTTCATGTATAAATGGTTAATTTTTAAATAAAATATTTTCAAAATTTATTTTCAAAATAATTTACTTTCAAAAGATTTATAAAAAGCATATTTTCTGTAAGAAGTTTTTTAATATCTTTTAATAATATTTCAATTAATCAACAACAATAACTATTTATTCTAATGAAATTGTTATTTGTTTTATTAATAAAATCCTTATTCTTCTTCTATATGGTTAATTATTTATTTACACAAGTATATAATTCACATTCACTTCCTTGATTCCTTTTTTTCCCTTTGAAATATTCAATATTCTAGGATCATTGAACATTGAATTTTTGCATAATTTTCCATTTAATTTATCATGGATATTATTATTGCCTAAACTATATACCATTTTACATATAGTGTCTATTAGAATATTTATTTAATTATTTTCGGAAATGTTGATAATTATATTTTTTTTATTCAATTTTGAAATTTGACAAGGTATATTGTTTTTTTACTATTATATTTGGGGAATGATTTGGATAGGAAATGGTGGGTGGATCCAAGACTTTATATAGATCCTAAATTTATTGATAGGTTATCATGAGATAAATATGTTGTGAAAATTAAATGGATTTCTATACATAGTTTTAAACCCTCTTGTTAATGGTTTTGGCATTATAGATCTTCATGTGCCTTAGATATGACGTTCATTAATAAATAATTTCCTTCATTTAGTTTCAGTTATTATTCATCTATTTTATTTGGCATTTATATACCTATATATACATTTCATTTTTATTTCATTGATTCAATGGAATGTTTTTCAGTTTCTTACCTTTCTATATTTATTATGCCTTATCTATATATTTTAATGCCATGTGTTCCCATTTATTACATTTCTATATTTTTTATGAACTTTCTTATCAATTTGTTAATTATATGTTATGTGTGTTATATAATTTACCATTCCATAATTATTATTCTCATTGATTCAATATTTCTTCTGCTATGGTTTTTCCTTACTGAGTATTTGATCTCACCCTTATTATTTTTCTTTCCCTATAAATCCAAAAATGTATACAATGAAAGATATTCAAGGATATGCAAATTCAAATAAAGTTATTTTTAATTTATTTATTTAGAAAGAAGGAAATAATGTATGTTGTAATCAGTGTATTAATTTTTAATACAATACTCATTTATGTATTTTGTTTACCAAAACTACTAAACTTATATGTCCTTTGGGGATTGATTCCTTATAATCATGGCAATGTAATTAGTAGTAGACACCGACTCTAGGATTTCTAGGGTCGGGTCACTACAATTAGTATCAAAGGAAATTTATACTTGGGAACTATATGTAGGAAAACATAGGTTTGAGAACATAACCATAAGGTATAATTTGGGTGTAATTATATAAGAACGTCTATGATTTTTGGTAAGGTAGATATTATGTGGGTATTCCAAGAAATACATCTTTGTCTAGATACTAAAATTGGATGTGGTTCTTGCACAAATATACCTAGGAGTTAGAAGTCCAAAAGTTGTTATGATATTGACTTAGGATAACTTCGTACATGACAACTGGCCTTACTTCACACCTATTTTGACACTATTAAGAGATATACTTAGGATACTTCACATTTTCATTACAAACCACATTGAATGATTTTGACAATGAAATCCTAGTTTAAAACTAATTTATATTATCTTGAATATAAAATTTCATGATTTAGAAATCCTATGAATGGTATTATAGATAAACCACAGACCCAGGAAGGACCTATGTAGAAATAAATGGTTGAATTATTTATGTATTAGGGTTGTATTGGAATCATTTGTTAAAAGGCTATTTGAAGGATGTCAATCATGTTTATTTTCGAAATTATATTAATTTGGTTGTAGAAAATAAAATCCTATAAGCCAAGTAAAAACTAATCAAATCCATCAAGGCTATTGGTCTTGAACTTACAACCAAAGGATGATAGGGGTTTCTCCCCAACATCATCCGACACAATGTCCTAGAAATTTTTTCATTGTTTTTAGTTAAAAAATTTGTTGAACAAATGTTAATTATGAACCATTAGTATCACTTTTTGGGATTAGAGATTTATCTATGAACTATATTAGCTTTGTAATATTTTTAAAGGCAAATAGTTATATTGTAACTCTTTTATAGGCCTTACAATCCTTTAAGAGTTTCTTTTAGTTATTTAGGCATAAATATAGTTATTGGTAGATAATTTTTGGGATTAAAGGGTTGTATTAGAATTTGATCAAAGTACAACCAAAAATTATGATTGTTCATATAAAATTGAATCCTATTCATAATAACATTTTCTTATATTCTTAGTCAATAAATGAATTACCCAACATTAAGAAAATGACTTAGAAATAAAATGTTGTCTGAATACCTTAATTCCTATTGAACTGATTGTCTTCCAAATCATCAAATATTTCTAGCATTGAGGCCCTAATGTTTATATTGATTATTCAATTGTTTGTGATTGATTACCTCATTCACTCCCTATAAATATTTACACTTTTCCTCCAAGTATGTATCTCTACATTCCACTAATGATATCATACTTAGAGACCTAGTTAAATGTTATTCCTAAAGACCCTTGTACTTCCCAATATATCTTTTCTAGAGGATTTTTCATAAATTATTATAATGATTTAGGATTTAAAGATATTAAATATCTAACAATATATCACCAAGATCAAGTTTCCATTTCATGGATGTAATTTAATTAAGGTGGGGTAAATGTAACACCCTGATATTATAAAGTACGAACCTTGTATTTGATAGAATGTATGACACGCAACACCAAGCACATAAGGTAATATAATAACCCAATAATTTATAATATATTTACTATTTAAAATTGATTATATAGGTTTCAATTCATGAAACAGTGACTTAGTGTGTGTTACACACCAGAGCGACCCTCTTTGATGGATTGCATTATATGTGAGACAAAATTTTACCAAACAATAATATATTATCAAAATATTATTATTTAATATGACATGATATAAAATATAATTTATGAATATTATTAATGAACTAATTAAAGTCTTCGGTTTATATAAATATTAAATAACTTCATGGGTTACCAATTAATGATAAACTAAAATAAGAAACAATTAGATATAAAAAAGTAATATTTTAATATTTATGCTTCCAAAGTATTTTTTTCAAGATAAAAATAATTATTGGAAATTATTTAATTATTTTAATGAAATATATATATTTCATATACTCAATAAAATATTTTTTATATTCAACCATTAGGTTTTATAAGCATTAGATTAGAACAAACTCTATTTTACACATAAAAACGTATATTTTTATAAAGGAAATTTTACCACCTTTTAATAGAGAACCCATTTTAAATATTAAATTTATAAATATAATTGATTTAAAAAGTATAAATAAAAATATAATTTGAAATAGAAACCTAAAAATTAGGTTATGGTGAATTTGTGATATTTTTCTGAAACATTTTATTTTTTAACAAATAGTTAAAAATATTGAATTTTAGTTCAAAACTGGTTTTTCAGGTAATTTATCTATAAAGTGAAAATATACTTTTAATTCGTTTTAAAATTTATTTAGAAAATATTTTTATCAATTAATACAATTTATATCCTTATAATAAATTTTACATTTAAATTGATTATAAGAACATAGATAATTTTCGAATATTTTTACTTTAAAAAATCACGCTGTTATCCCACCTACGAGATTAAATTTACATAAACTTATACCACTTATACGATATTAATTTTTAAAAATGGATTACAAATTTGGAATAATAATTATTTATAATTTCTAATAATACCAATTTTTTTAACCAAAAATATTAGTGAAAGTTATTAAAATTAATTACAATTATTAATGAACAATTAAGCTATATAAAGGACTAAGCCTTTAACAGAAGGTCCCAACTAACCTGTACACTTATCCAACACCTATTTTATAGAAATAATTAATATATTGACCATAAATTATTGATTTTGGTTGGATTTTGGTGACTTTGTTTGGGTAAAAATGTATGTACACCGAACTTGTTTTCGAAATACTAAGTGAGTCCTTTCCCTCCACGATAAAAGTCCACCACTTCTCCGAATTATTCACACCTTTCAAAACACATAGGTTCTACCAATATCTAACCAATTAAATTCAAAAAATTCCATCCCTCTACCTTTAAGAATCCATTTGAGCATAAACCCTTCCATGGAATCCCTTTGGTATAAACCAAAAGGCGTTACCCAATTTTTTAGGTAATGCTTTCCAATGACCTCTTTTATTTCATTTACATATCCACCCCTCAAATATTATCCTTAAATGTTAATATAATTACACAATTATCATAAATATACTGGTATTTATTTACATTATGGGTTATACCTACACTTACACACACTTCCATCAAATGGTTAATGAACATACTGTTTCTGTGTGTGGCGAACTACTCCCTCACGAAACAGTGATTATTTAGTTTTACTTTACCACCTCTAATGGTGGAAATTATTATAAAAAATAAATTTATATATGATATATATGATATATAGTATGTCTTTAAACTTATTTAATCCTTTTATAAGACATATGTAATGTCCCAGTTCCGGAAGCCACCCATAGGCGCCCCACACCCAGTAGGTCACATGGCCTCAAGCGCATTTCCCCAAACGCCAGAGGCTGCCGACTAGCAGCGAGGGCCCTGGGTTTGATAGTGGGGAAACTATTCCCTCATTGAAAGAGTACACAACGGAAGTAAACAAAGCAGACAAATAGTGGAAGTAGAAAATATCGATGAACAATAAACAGCAAAAGACTAAAACAATAAATAGCTGGAGCACACATGTATATATGAAATGATGCACGATACATATGTCTAGGAAAGCAGCCAAACAAGTCGCAATGCTAAATTCAATACTAATCCAAATTACAAAGAAACGTAAACAGATAATCAACTCTTTAGCGTCACAAGCCTTGGCTTGGTCTCATGCTCTCCTGCTCCAAAGCAACCAAGTACCAGAAGTCGAAGGGATATTGCCTTTGTCTATACCTGCAACAAAATAGTCTGTTTGGGCACAAAAGGATGGCCCAAATAGGGTGTGAGACTAAAATCCCAGTAGGAAACCACCTGAAGATCCGTGCCTAATATTCAGTGAGTATATGGAAGATAATAGTACAGTAAGCAGTAAATGGTAATAGTAAACAGTAAACAGTATCAGGATGATATACAGAAGTAATCGATCCACAGAACAACAAGCAGCAGTGAAGCAAATAGCTAAACACAACAGGAACCCCTTTGGTATGTACTCGTAGCCAACCCCTCTGGTCTTATCAAAGAAGTAACAACAACCCTCTGGGCAGTGCACTTAGCCAAACCCCTCTGGTTTGGTCATACAAAAATTATAACACTCAATGGAGAAGCTTTCTCGGTCAATTCCTCTTATAGTCTATGGTAGTCAGGTACTCTCTAAGGAAGATCACGCGGTCTAACCCACTTATATCCCCAAGGTCTAGAAAATCTCTGAGTATCTCACTCGTTCAATCCTCTTATAATCTCAGGTCTATCACAAATTCTCTAAGGAAGCTCACTCAGTCAATTCCTTCTCTAGCCTGGAAAGGTTTTAAAGAAATTCAAAAAAAGTAAAGACTCTCTGAGGAAGCTCACTCGTTCTACCCTCATATAGTCTATAATATCCAAGACTCTCTGGGAAGCTCACTCAGTCTATCCCATGTGGTCTATAATGTCCAAGAATCTCTTAGGCAGCTCACTCGGTCTATCACCGTACAACCTATAATATCCAAGACTCTCTAGGAAGCTCACTCGGTCTATCCCTTATAGTCTATAGCATCAGGTTCTCATAGTCCCATGCCATTCAATGCATAATAATTCTATAAGGCCAAAGTACACCTACAGACATACTTGGATAACCAGTCTACAACAAAACAAGCATGTCAAGAAAAAATCATTCCATCCTACGATCACAAGGCATATAAAACAAGTATAAAGGCCAAAGGATAACAAGACCCAAATGTCTTAACAAGAACAAGGCATGGGAAAAACATCCAAGAATAGAAATTATCCACAAACATGATCAGATTACCTCTACATAAGTATTAAATCATGGTAGGAAAACAACAGGGGAAAACGGTAAACACGCAATACCCTGTTCATAAGTATTGGTAAAATTTGCACATAAAATGAAAAATATTTGAACGGTAAGGCACAAACCACCTACCTTGATGCTAGGAGATCAATATTATAGAACCACAAGGATTTATTCTCTTTATAATGGTGTATATTTACAAAAACTCTCAAAACGTTCAACCCACAATTCTTGAGAAAGATGTAAAATCATGGAATAAAACTCATGAAGAAAGAAGAGCTCACCGATGCGGTTCCAACGCAATAGACGGTGGTCGATTCGGAAAACAGATGGCGGTTTGGGGGCTCGGAGGATGTTCGTGGCCTTATGGGCGCTCTTGGTCGAAGAACCTGGAGAAGAAGGTGTTTCCGTCGATTAGGCACGACCCTGGTCCGTTTAATGAAAAAACAGTACACAACATGTACTTCTGGGGTACACTGTGTGTACTTGGACTTTATGTACTCTACTTTAAGCGGAATCCACATCGCCCCTACACACCGTGTGTGTGTGGCCCAGACACGGCCAGCATACGGGCTGGCACTGCATCAAAGTACACGATTTGTACTTATAAAGTACATGGCATGTATTTTGAAAATTTTTAGATTTTCCTCTTTTCCTAAAAAATGACCAGAAAATAAAAAACATACCTGAAATGAAGATCTGGGTTCTTACAAACTTCACCCCTTAAAGAAATATGTCCCCAAATTTCCATAGTGAGGCGTTGAAGAAGAAACCCCAAACATCTCTGGCCACTGCGATCGCACATCGGCCTCCCTCTCCCAGGTCTCGTCCTGTACTCGACTGTGCTTCCATATCACCCATACCAGAGGAAAAAACCGGCCACATAGAACCTTCGTACTACGATCAAAAATCCGAATAGGATGTTCATAAAATGATGCATCCGCTTTGAGATGAACCTCCCCAGGTTGAAAGACATGAGACGGGTTTGAAAAGTATCATCGGAGCTGAGAGACATGGAAGACGTCATGCATAGCTTGGTACCTCTATGGTAACTGAAACTGATAGGAAACCAACCCAACTCTCTCCAACACCTCAAATGGACAGATGTACGGTGGTGAAAGCTTACCCTATCTCTTAATCCTCTTGTGTCCCAACCTCGATGCGACACACAGGAAAACCTGATCCCCGACCTCGAACTCCAGAGGTCATCTCCGTTGATCAACGTAAGACTTCTATCGAGACTGTGATGTAGCCATCCTCTTATGAATCAACTCTATCTGCTCTGAGGTCTCCAAAACAAGACAAGGGCCCAGCAAAGCTGTCTCTCCTGCCACCAGCCAGTACAAAGATGATCGGCATGGCCTACCGTACAAAGCCTCGTAAAGTTCCATCTGAATAGTCACCTAGAAACTGTTGTTATAGGAAAACTCCACAAGAGGAATATGCTTCTCCCAAGAACCGCCAAAGTCTATAATGCAAGCTCGGAGCATATCCTCAAGCACCTAGATCATACGCTCGGACTAGCCACCTTTTTGGGGATGTTATGTTATAATAAAAAGTACCTCTGTACCCAAAGCCTTCTGAAGCCCCTGCCAGAACCGAGAAGTAAGGCGCACATCCATGTCTGAAAAAATGGAGTGTGGAACTCCATGAAAACATAAA
Source organism: Viscum album (assembly GCA_963277665.1). NCBI lineage: Eukaryota > Viridiplantae > Streptophyta > Magnoliopsida > Santalales > Viscaceae > Viscum > Viscum album. Next base: position 1,912,448,972 of record OY728133.1, read on the forward strand.
ATCTTTCGGATGTACAACCGTCCCAAATCATCAACATTGAAGGTCTCCTTGATCGGAAAGAAGTGAGCAACCTTCATAAGCCTGTCGATGATAACCCAAACAACATCACTCCTCGAGGTGACCTCGATAACCCGGTCACAAAGTCCATCGTGACATCATTCCACTTTCACTTGAGAATGGGTAACTACATTAAATGCTCAGCTGGTCATTGATTCTCCACTTTCACCTGTTGACAAGTAAAACATATCATGAAGAACCCATCAACATCCCTCTTCATACCTGGCCACCAGTACTAGTGGAGTAGATCATGATACATCTTGGTGACACCAGGATGAACTGCCCAAACTGAAGAATGAAAATCTCACATCAGTTCCTCGCGTATGTCTACTGGCACCCATACGCGTCCCTAGAAATGAAAGATCTCATCCTCGCCCACTTTCCATCTAAAAATAGTGTCCTCTCTAGACACACTTCCCCGCAAGACAAGGCCTTCTGAGTCTGATAACTGCCTCATCTGAATCCAATCAAGAAGGGTTGAGGTAATAGCTATAGAAGATAGAAATGTCTTCCCCTGTTTTTCATGCACCTCCAAATTCATCTTAGAGAACATAGCCATATGATGTCACTCACTGATGGCCTCCTGAACTACCTGAATCTGAGTTCTCCTTCTCAACGCATCAGCCACTGTGTTGCCCTTTCCTGGCGTATAGGCAGGCTCAAAGTCGAAGGACTGAAGATACTCGACCCACCTACGTTGTCTCAGATTCAGATCACGTTGAGTGAATATGTACTTGAGACTCTTGTGGTCGGTGAGAACCACCAAGTGCTCTCCCAGAAGGTAATTTCTCCAACAGCATAAGGCATGAATAGCAGCTACCAACTCCAGATCGTGCGTCGGGTAGTTTCTCTCGTGTGGCCACAACTGTCGAGACCCGTACGCAACGACTCCATCTCTCTGCATAAGAACAATTCCCAGTCTGACACCTGAAGCATAATATTAGACTGTATAGATCTTGTCCGGCTCTGGCAAGACTAGTATCGGTGCTGACATCAACCTCCCCTTCAGCTAATGTAAGGCTGACTCGCAAGAATTTGACGATAAGAACATCTCACCTTTCTAGGTCAGACCTGTCAGTGGTGTTGCATGGCATGAAATTTCCGGTACGAAATGCCTGTAATATCCATCTAGCCCTAGAAAACTCTGCACCTCCAAGACATTCTTCGGCTGCTCCCAGGAAACTACAGATTTCACTTTCTTTGGGTCTACTGATACTTCTTCCTCTGAGATAACGTGACCCAATAAGTTAATTTGATCCATCCAAGAGTGGAATTTTGAGAGATTAGCATATAACTGATGCTCTCTCAGTGTACTCAGAACGATCTCAAGATGGGTATAATGGTCGTGTCGGGTGTGAGAGTACACCAATATGTCATCCATGAAAACCACCATGAAGGAATCCAAGTATGGATGGAACACTTGGTTCATCAGTGCAATAAAAGCTGCTGGTGCATTCGTGAGACCGAATGGAATGCATGTATACTCGTATAGACTATACCTTCTCTTGAAGGCTGTAAGAGATATATCTGATGGTATAATGCACAATTGATGATAACCGGACCTCAAATAGATCATCGAGAACACCCAGGCTCCTTAAAGCTGATCAAAGAGGTCATCAATCCTTGGAAAAGGATATCGGTTCTTGACCTTCAACTAGTTCACCTTCTGATAATGCACGCAAATCCTAAGGGTGTTGTCTACCTTCTTTGCAAACATGATAGGCGAATCCTAAGGAGAAGTACTAGGTCGGATGAAACCCTTTGCTTGAAACTCCTCCAACTGCTTCTTGAGCTACTGCAACACATTTGTAGCCATCCTATAAGGAGGAATGGCCACCAGTTCCGCTCCTGTAAGGAGCTCAATTGAGAAGTCTACCTCATGCTCCAGAGGAAAATCTGAAAAGTCCTCTTGAAAGACATCCCTAAAACAATCCACCACTGGAGGAAAGTCTAACTGTGAAGTCCCCTGGTCATCCAGAAAAAGACAGGAAATCTGGGTTGTAACTCCTGCTAGCCCATGATGCTCTGGTCTAGTTCTACTCGCCTGGACATCATAATCACCTCTATGAAGAAAAGATCCGCCCTCTGGTGATACCAAACTAACCCTGCGGTGATTGCAATCAACGACGGCCTGGAAGGGAACTAACCAGTCCATACCAAGAATGACATCATAGCCTGTCATCTCTAGGAAATTGAAGTCCTATAAGAAGTGACACCCTGCAACCTCAAGAGGGCACTCTCTGCACTGATGTACGCTAGTCGTCCTAGTTCCCAATGGAGTATCGAGAGTCAACATGTTGGCAGACAAAAATCTACAGAGCCCAAGGATCTCTAACACAGCAAAAGAGATAAAACTATGTGAATACCCACTATCAAAAAGAGTTGAAGATAAAACAAAGTCCACTAAGATGGTATCTCGAACAGTAGAAGGGTCGGGATCCTTCTCCTGATAGGTCTGCTTCACGGTGAATGTTTGGCATGTACTGCGGCCATGCGCCCCTGGCTGACCACTCTGAGCTGATCCACTCTGCTGTCGCTGGTAACATGGTGACTGACCACCACGGTCGCGACCTCCACCTCGCCCCGAACGGCCGGAAGAACTCCAATTCCCAGACTGTTGAGAAACTGATGATGCATCACCTGAACGCGGTGTCATAGAAGAACCCCTACCACCAGCTGTAGGCAAGAAGATCTGACAAAAATGGTGAAAATGACACATCTTGACGCAATATCGGCACTCCATTAGATCTCTCTGACACTGAGGCCTAGTATGCCCACTCCTACCACACTGGTAGCATACAAACTATTTACCTGAAGATACATTCTTCCAACCCTAATCTCCTCGACCAGACTCCATACGGCACTTCCTGCTATCAGTAGGAGGAACACTGACTCTGGATGTCGAATCGCCATGGTCCATTGCTCCAGAATCTCTAAAATTGCGCTCAGTGATCAGCTCCTAGTTGTCGAATCGCCCTGGCCCATGCTCGAGACTCATGAACTCCCAGGCTCGGTCAGCCCTCAAGGTCTCTAGATAAAATTAATCATAGAAGATGCATCAAAACTCATCCCAAGTCATACTTTTCTGGCGCCCTGACTGTGAGACCACCTCCCACCACCTCTTTCCAGTGTCCCGGAGCATATAAGTAGCAAGCCTTACCCTTTTCTCTGGAGGTATCTCCAGATGCTTGAAGATTGTCAGTGTGGCCTCTAGCCACGACTCTACAGCCTGGGGTCCTCCATCCCCTGAGAAAGTGGGAGGATGATGTTGTTGGAAAACCCACGTCAACTCAGCCATTGATGGGGCAGGAGGCGACGCTCCCTGAAAGGTCTGCATCATCCTTGGGAAGTCCTCCCCGAACTGTGCATCGGCGACTACAATGGGTATTACAGATGGTGCCAGGGCCGGAACAACAGGAGGATCTAGAGGAGTTCCCTGATCAACCATATCCAGTGTCTGATCAGTGTCTGGCAGCTGACGTACAACTGAAGGACGTCTCAGAGACATAGATCTAAAAGATCAAAAGCACACCGTAGATCAGGATTATCAAGGACAGAGAACACAAGAATACAAAATGGGAACAGGAGAAAGAAACACTCAAGTTTTACCAAATACGACTACATGGAGTGTATAAAACTACACAGTGTGTTCCTTAAAACCATTCACATGGGCATGTACTTCTTCCATAGCTAGTCGTGTAACACCCCAAACTACATGGTGTGTTGTCCCCACACATGGCATGTACTTGAACTCCATTCCCCTGCCCGATTACCTTTACATGGATAACTCACACGGTCCTATTAACCCTATACTACGTGGCGTGTTCAATGAGGAAACGACATGTACTAGACAAGGTTTCAGCCACCGTGTTGTTAGTTACACGGATGGCTACACGGCTGACCCTTACACAGTGTGTTCTAAACAAACACGGCATGTATAGGAGAAGATAATACTGACCTGTGTTGTTCGTGACATGGTCGGGTACCTAGAACAATGTTAAACTTAGTGTTTATACCCAACATGGCGTGTACTACACGAGCTTCCCCACCCGTGTTTTTAGTGACACGGTCGGGTACACGGCTCACTACTACATGGTGTGTAACGATCGTACGTGACGTGTTTTTGAAAACTTTTTCACCACCCTATCTTTCTGCTCACACATTCAGTGACACAGTTTAGGACTACATGGCGTGTAGTCCGGTACACACCGTGTATTCTGGGTTTTTCTGGGTAGTAGCTCAGAAATTGCACTGAAGCCCAGGAAACACTAAAAAACAGGCATGGAGGTGCCAAATTATGATCTGTGAGGGCCCATAATCCCCACGAATCAAATCTTGGAATCTCTTACATATCATATACAAGGGAAACAAGTCAATGATCCACCAAACTATGATTCATTAGGGCCCATAACACCTAAAGAATCAAAATTTGGTGTTCATTTAAGTAGAGTACAACACAAACAATTTCTCTATTAAACTGTTGGGATTCTATCAAATAATCTATCACAAAAATATGCATAATATACACAACATCTATCACAACAACATGAAATCACTAACGCACCCTAGATAGCATGGAAATAATGCATGGCATGTGATTTCTAAAAAGTTCCTTTATGATAAATGAGATGGCATACCCTCATCTCATCATGTTGTGACAGAAATATAACCGCAATAGTAGCAATAATAACAACACAAGGCATGTTAATTAGTCTTGGTGAAATCATATCAACCACAAAATCTCAAAACCATAAAACTAAAATAAACGAGTTAGATTGGATTTTCCCTGTACAAGGGTTAACTACTCTCGGGAACAGCTTATTAACAAGTACTGAATCTTTCATATCCATGGATAAAGGATCCTAATAATAAATCAAGAGAAAAGAGTCCCTCTGATACCACTTTGTAATGTCTCGATTCTGGAAGCCAGCTAGAGGCGCCCCGTACCCGGTTGGTCACATGGCCTCAAGAGCATTTCCCCAAACGCCAGAGGTTTCCGACTAGCAATGAGGGCCTTGGTTGTGATAGGGGGAAACTATGCCCTCATTGGTAGAGTACACAGTGGAAGTAAACAAATCAGAAAAATAGTGGAAGTAGTAAATATCCAAGAACAATAAACAGGAGAAGACTAAAACAATAAAAAGTTAGACCACACATGTATATATGAAATGATGCACGATACATATGTCTAGGAAAGAAGCCAAATAAGCTACAATGCTGAATACAATACTAAACCAAAATAAAAAGTAAAGTAAACAGATAAGGAACTCCTCAGCATCGCAAGACTCAGCTTGGTCCCACACTCTCTTTCTCTAAAGCAATCAAGTACCAGAAGTTGAAGGGTTCTTCCCCTTTTCTATACCTGCAACAACATAGTCTTTTTGGGCACAAAATCATGGACCAAATAGGGTGTGAGACTAAAATCCCAGTAGGAAACCACCTGAAGATCTGTGCCTAACAGTTATTGGGTATATGGCAGATAATAGTACAGTAAGCAGTAAAAGGTAATAGTAAACAGCAAGCGGTAAATAGTATTAGGATGATATACAGCAGTAATCAATCCACTGAACAACAAGCAGTAGTGAAGCAAATAGCTAAACACAATAGGAACCCCTCTGGGAAGTACTCGCAGCCAACCCCTCTGGTCCCATCCAAAAAGTACCAACAAACCTCTGAGCAGTGCACTCAGCCTAACCCCTCTGGTTTGATCACACGAAAATTATAAGACTCTCTGGGGAATCTCGTTCGGTCAATTGCCCTTATAGTATAGGGTAGTCAGGGACTCTCTGAGGAAGATCACGCGGTCTAACCCTCTTATAGACCCAAGGTCTAGAAACTCTCTGAGGAGCTCACTTGGTCAATCCTCCTATTGTCTTAGGTCTATCACAGAATCTCTAAGGAATATCACTCAGTCAATTCATACTCTGGCCTGGAATGGTTTTAAAGAAATTCAAACAAAGTAAATACTCTCTCAGAAAGCTCACTCGGTCTACCCTCCTGTAGTCTATAATATCCAAGACTCTCTGGGAAGGTCACTTGGTCTATCTCATGTGGTCTATAATGTCCATGACTCTCAGATGAAGATCACTCGGTCTATCACCGTACAGCCTATAATATTAAACTCTCTAGGAATATCACTTGGTCTATCCCTTATAGTCTATAGCACCAGGTTCTCACGGTCATGTGCCAGTCAGTGCATAATAATGCTATAAGGAAAAAGTACGCCTACAGAGCTACTTGGATAACCAGTCTACAACAAAACAAGAATTTCAAGAAAAAATCATTCCATCCTACAGTCACAAGGCATGGAAAACAGGTATAAAGGCCAAAGGACAATAAGACCAAAATTCCGTAACAAGAACAAGGCATGGGTAAAACATACAAGCATAGAAATTATCCACAAAATTGATCTAATTACCTCTACACAAGAATACAAGCATAGAAGTAAAACAACAGGGGAAAAACGGTAAACACGCAATACCCCGTTCACGGGTATTGGTGGAATTTGCACATAAAACTCAAAGACAACGAATGATAAGGCACAAACAACCTACCTTGATGCTAGGAGATAAATATACTAGAACCACGAGGCTTGATTCTTCTTATAATGGAATAGATCTATAAAAACTAACAAAACGTTCAACCCACGATATCTTGAGAAAGAAGGAAAATCATGGAATGAGACTCAAGAATAAAGAAGAGCTCATTGTTGTGGTTTTAACGCGATCAACGACGGTCTATTCGGAAAACAGGCGGAGGTTTGAGGGCTCGGAAGATTTTCATGGTCGTACAGGTGCTCTTAGTCGAATAACCTAGAGAAGAAGGTGTTTCTGTCGATTAGGCGTGACCCTAGTATGTTTAATGATAAAAAAGTACACGGAGTGTACTTATGGGGTACACGGCGTGTACTTGGCCTTTCCGTACTCCTCTTTAAGCGGCCTCCACATCACCCCTATACACTATGTCTGTGGCCCGGACACGGCCAACACATGGCCTGGCGCTGCATCCAAGTACACAGAGTGTACTTATAAAGTACATGGCGTTTATTTTAAAAATTTCCATATTTTCCTCTTTTTCTCAAAAATGACTAGAAAAGGAAATATATACTTGAAACAAAGATCTAGGGTCTTACAACATACCTTTAGTACATTCCATTTTTCATTAATACTATAACATCATTTGTGGATGTTTGGACTACCTGCCCTACAAAGTGATATGATTCTTTCACACGATACATGGAATGTATAAAAGTTGATTATAATTAAACATATAGGACATAAAAAATTATATATGATATTCATGAAATAATTACATTTACATATATATATATATATCTCATTTTATTTATTTCCATTTCATAAACTTAAAAAGTGATAATGTTATTCATAGACGTGTGGACTACCACCTCCTCAATATGATGTGATTCATTTTTCATCAAAATAATTCTATATATAAGTGTATATTATAAAATAATTTTTTATTAATGATATAATTATAATTTTATAAATATAAGGTGTTAATAACATTCTTTCCATAACAGTCATTGAAAAATAAGAACGTTACTAATGCGTACGTGTGGCCTACCGTCTCCATGATTGGAACATTGATTCATTTTTCATAACTGTATTTGATGATTGTTTTTAAAAGTATAATTAATGCATAAATATGATAATTATGTCATGATTATTATTTTTTATATGTTCTATAATGACCCCTTTTACCATATTTGACTAAGAAAAGTTGTTTTTGATAAATAAAACAAATTTGGTCTAAACCCTGGACATAAACAGAATTGTTTAAGTAGTTTTATAGAACATAGTAAAATGTGAAAAAAAACTAATAACAAAAATGAATATGTTTCCAAATAAATTAAATAACTAACATAATTTTATTATCTAGAAATTTAATGTACATTAATCATAAAGGAAACACAAGTTAGTGAATTTTCATCTCACTTTTTACTTATATAAGATAAATGTCATGTTCACCACTTGCATATTTTTCGAGGTGTATATACTGCTCAATTTAATATACTGTATCCTGAATTAATTTTCTTCCATGGTATTTAAAATATATATTTAAAATTATTCCTTACTTATTTTTATTATTTAAAATGTTTCAAAGTGGTATGAAACACTTTGAAATGTTTAAAGATTTTTTTTCCCAACAATAACATTAATGGTCTTTCAATGTTATTTCCATTCAAGGAAATTATATGACCCTTTTTCAATAAAACCTTTAATTTTATCTACACCAGTTATTCATGACCATTATCTAGTATTAGTACCATTTTCTACTCGTTGGTACTCAAAATGTTTTAGAAAATGTTTTTAATAAAACTTGACTTCATTTCCCTCTTTAGTTGGAGAAACTATTTTCTTATAGAAACCGTCTTTTATTAAAATGTTTTCAAAAATTATTTTAAAATAATCCGTTAAAGAAATTTTTACCCTTTTTTTACCAATGATTTAAAAGGAATCTTCTTGTCTTTTTCCTAAAAAGGAATTTTTCAAACCTTCTTACTGTATAAATCGATTGTTTGTTTACAACATATGGAAAGTACAAATTTACTCACCATCATTTATTTAAAAATTATTTTACATGTCTAAAAGGTTAATTTTTAAGGAAAATGTTATGGAAAGTTATTTTCAAAGAAAAGTTTTTTCAAAAGGTTTTCCAAAATAAAAGGATATTTCCCTCAAGATTTCTTTTAAAATCTTTTTATAATTTTTCCATTCATTAATGACATCAACCTTTTATTTTACTCCACTTGGGATTTTTTTGATTGATACCATCCTTATTCTTCTTTTGGAAAGCGAATTATTTATTTTCTAAGGATACTGTTCACAATCACTGCTTTGATTCGTTTGTTAGTCCCCATGAAATATTCAATATCCAATGATTATTGAAAATTTAATTTTCCCTAATTATATATATTATTTATCATGGATATTATTATTTATGGAACTAAATATAATTTTACATATAGTGTAAACCTTGATAGTTATTTAATTATTTGGGGAAATATTGATAATTCTTTATTATTTATTCAATATGGATATTTAACAAGGAATATTATTTATCTTAACTATTTGATATGAGGAATTCTTTGGAAAGGAAATAATGGGAGGATCCCAAACATTATATATATCCAAGATTCACCTACAGGTTCTTTAGAGGCAAATAAGTTTCCTAAATTAAATTTATTTCTTTCCATAGAATTAAACATATTTGTAAATGGACTTAGAGGTATAGGTTTTCACGTGTCTTAGACAAGATTCCCATTAAGATAGAATTTCCATCATTAAGTATCAGTTATTATTCATCCATGAAATTTTTCATCGACATATATATATAGGTAAATTTCATTTTTAGTTCATTGATTAAATGGCATGTGTTTTAGTTTCTTACATTACCATATTTATTTTTCCTTATCTAGTTATTATATTGGAATGTGTTTCCATTTATTAACTTTCCTTATTATTTATGCACTTTATTCTATATTTCTTGATTATACGGTTTTTGTATTCTATTATTTACCAATACATCATTATTATTATGTTTGATTCAATATTGCTTCTGCGATATTTTTTCCTTACTAAGAATTCAAGATCACCCTTATTATGTTTCTTTCCCCTGGAATCCAAGAAATGTACTATGAAAGATATGAAAGGATAATCCATATGGAATAAAGTTATTCTCATAGTTATTTATTTAAAAATATGAAAAATATTATTTTTAATTAGTTTATTCATTTTTAATACAATACTCTTTTCTGTATCTGGTTTACCAATGCTACTAAACTGATCTGTCCTTCGGGGGAATATTCCTTGTAATCATTCCAGTTTAATTAGTATCATACCCTGTCTCCCAACATTCTAGGGATGGTTCAATATAATATCCACAAAATTTTTCACTCCATTTCCCATCCTGTTTGGTTTCACATTGGTAAATTCATTAAACTGTCCAACATATTCATTATTAACTTGATTTATCCACGTTCCAAAAATTGATTTAAAAAATGGTTTGGTTTACTATCAAGAATTAAAAAGCATAGAAATAAATCATATTTTTGAGGAAAATAAATCCTACGATATCCAAAATAAAAATACCTTTATTTCAAACTATGAAATTTTAGGTACTTCCTACTTTACTTTTTCTTAAAAAAGGTTATTTTTGGTTCATTCCTCTTGTTCTTGAAACCCTAATACATAAAAATAACTAAAACATAATTGAATTCCAAAAACGGGCACCTAATTACAAAATAAAAACTTATTATATCATTTTATATTAATATTCATTGCATATTATAGTAAATAACTCTTCATTCCCTAATGTATTAGTTCATTTGAAGATTAGATATGTAAAAAACGATTTTACTACATTCCCAAAGTCATTCATGAATAGAATTATCATGTGATACCTTCTAAACAAATCATAATTAATACTCATATTGATAACCTATGGAATAGAAAAATAAGAAATGGTTTAGCTTAGATTCTTAGTAAGGGTAACCATAAGATATGAAAATTAAAGATCATAATTGGGAATAAGAAGATTATTTGTGTATAAGAACATAATCAAGGTATATAAACATAATATAAGAGAATAATACCTAATAAAATAAGTAAAATAAAACCATGAGTCATCATATAAATATTTTGACATAAATAAAATATAACACATATAAATGTGGAAAAATAATTCTATAATAAAGATCTATGTATCATTACAAAGTTATGGGCATAATATAGAGACATGGTATAAGCATAAGCGTAATATATCATTATGAGATAACCCAATAATTCCTACATAATTAGTTGTGAGAAAACCCTATCATTCCAACACATTTAGTTGTGATAAAACCCAATCATTCTAACTTATTTATTTTTTATACATCTTAGTCATAGAAAATCATTAATTTCTAAACAAACCTAATGATTTTCACATAATAATGTTTTGACAGACCCCATGATATCTACACATAGTTTTTTAAGAAATTCCAATTATTATAATTCATTATATAATGATATATATCACTTTACCCATTGAATTTGACCACTATAGTGGACCCTCCCTTCTCATAATAACATCACATACATATGTGTGACATAACAAATTGAAAAAAAATCACAATGTTATCAAAACATAATTAACATATGGTATGGAAATGGGTTTTATATAAAAATTCATAATAAATTATCATAATGTATCTAGACAAAGAAGTTGGGTGGTATCAAAATAAAATATCAACAACAAAGAAAAAGATACATTAAAGGATGATTACATGGATAAAAATTACTCTAAGAAAATTATTATGAAATATCTTTGGAAAATAATATGAGATGTCATTTACTTTTGATAACTCTTATTTTAAAATAACATAATTTTTAAAAAAAATGGGAGTAGAATTTACAATGGAAATCCTTGAAAATGTAGAGAGTAATTTTCATAAAGAAGATTTATATAGATGGAGGAAAAAATCATTTATTGGAAAAAAATAAAAAATGAGATTTTATTATAATTTTTTAGTGAAAGTCAAAGTAATTAGTAAAGTAATCCTATGTAAAACATGAAAAATATTCATCTAAAATTTTAAAAACTAGGTAAAACAAATTAAAAAAGTTATCTTGAGCGATTAATTATGTGTAGATAAGGATATTATTTAACAATATAAATTGTACAAATATAGAGGGAAAATATTGTCATCCAAAAAGAAAAGATAATTTCAGCTCCACTTACAAACATCCATTTGGTATAATTTTGAACAAAAGAGTGGTGATATGGAAAAGATACATTTATAATCAATGAATAATTATAAAAGAAGAAAATATATGGGTTTTATATAGAGAAAAAATATGATTTCACTAAATGTAAATTGAAAAATAAATAATCACCATCTCCAAATGAGATTAGAAATGAAAACATTATCTTTATTGTCAACTTCCATAAAAGAAATTTAAACTCCTATAAAGTAACAAAAATGAAATAATTCACTTATTTCCTTTATATATTCATATATATTACCTTTTATAAACATTTATTATAATTTATTATTTAACATATATTAGTTGTTTATTTTTTGTTTCCATCATCATATGATTGTAATTTTATATTGATTCATATATGTTTCATAATGGAGGTGTCAATACATGATCAATAATACTATGTTATTCATTAAAAAATAAATATAATTATTTTGTTTTAATGATTTATTTAGTCCCATGTTCATTTTATGGAAGGTATGGATATCATTCGTAAAAATTCAATCCCTCATGAATATGTTTCAGGTAATTTTTTGATAATAATTAGTCACTTTATATTGATCGTTCATTTTTTATGTCACCCTAAAAAACCAAATTCATTAATTATATTACTTATTAATATCATATATTTTTAGTATTAATGTATTTATAATTATTCATGGGGAAAATTTTTATCCTCGTATAGCATAGATCATGTAGGTTGTCAAACTGACCCAAACAATAATAGGTTATACTAATGGTTGATTAAGAGTTTAGATTTATATAACTCTAGTATCAAATTATAATAATCATAATGATGTTAATATGAAATAATTTTATTCGATAACAATATTTAGAAGTATTGGTGATGAGAGGCTAATTGAAAATATTCGAGAGTAACTTAGATACAAACTTAAGAAATTATCCCCTTCTTAGAATAGGTTCCTTCAGAATAATGAACTTAATCTTGATTCTTGTAATGAAAATCTATCAAAATATAAGAATTATTTGAGATAAGGGTATATCGTTAGAGATTAAATAGTGGAACAAATTTTTTAAAAGTTTTTTGTGGGGTATATTAAGGGGTCATTTATATGTAATGTTTGAATGGAGGTCCCACAAATATTCACATTATAATGTATAAGGTTGTTGTTTTAAAAGTAAAGTGGGTTCTAAATGGAAACATAATAGAGGTGCGGTAAGTTTTAGGGAATAAAACCCACATATAATAATTTATAGGTAAGCTTTTGTGATATTTTTGTCTTTATCACATATTTTAACACTTTTTCCTCAACATACCATTACTATGATATGTCAATTTTTTCTTTTATAACATCTTTTATGCCCAAAAAAATTACTTTTACAAAATTTTAATTTTCCAATTAAAATATTTTTCACCATTTAATCCAACTAAATTTTTAAATATGGGATATTTTACTTTGAATTGAAATGGTAATATAAAAACAAATATTTGTATAGAAAGGTATTTTTCAATCATTTAGTGTTCCAAATCATATTTCAAATAAATTTCTAAATAAATTTTTATTTGTCTATTTTTATAAAATGATGCAAAAAAATTGATTTCATCATTAAATGGTGATTATTTTGGTTTCTTTGTAAATAAATTTTCAATAATTAAGAAAAAAAATCTTTGAAAAATATCATTTTTAATATCAAATAATTTTATCCACATCCTATTAAAATTAATTATGTAACTTCTAACAATATAATATTAATAATATATTGTTATGGAAATTTTTCATTCAATTTTATAAATACATAAAATAATTCATTAATGATAATAATAATATTATTATTATTTAACGTATAAAATGAGTTATTACATAAACAATTTTAATTAAATATTATCATTTAATTTTATTCTAGACTTATATATTAGTTTTGATTTATATAATTTTCAATTAAACAACTTTACCATTATATGTACTCAATAACCCTATATCAAATTTCTATATTTCCAATGAACACATATCCAACATCTATATATATAGTGTTCAAATTTCATTACTATATATAGCCCAAAAGGTATTACTATAATCATCAGTTATATTCATTTGCTTCTCTCTCAACATGTCTATCATATTTCATATTCAATGAATTATTTCAATAGTTTCAATAATGGTTTTCATATTCATGGAAAATGATGAAGATAAAGATTTTATGTTCATGGAATTTTTAATTATTTATAGATTTATTCCACTTTTAAATTTCTAAATGATATTTCATCTTAAATTCACATAATTTATTAATTTGTATCTTGTATTGTAATGTTGTATCTTAATAAAATGTATCACAATTTATTTTAGTTATTTCATTGTGAAATAAGATATTCAAAATAATATTTATTTCAAAGAAAAATAAATCATAAAATCTTAGGCTATTACATAGTAAAGGGTATATCGATGAACATGTTTTCTTAGAACAAACCAGGTATAATTGCACTGTATCAACCAGAAATTCAACACCAAATTACTAACTACAGACTCTAGCATCAACATGGAATTCCTATTTTAATACCATATTTGACTAACTCCATTTTACACAAGGATCAGTGATGTAGGATAGTTTTTCCCAAGGATGGTATGAATCTAATGTTCATCCATGGTATACAAGAACATACATGGATACTTATTCGGAATGGAAATCATAATGAGTGTCTCATGTAGTATGTTTTGTATGAAAAATATTTATGTATAACATTCACTATGGAATTCAATCTTATATATCTACTTGAGAATTAGACAAATCATTACATACCGATTGTTTAATTTTATGTTTTTTCTTTGTTATAGATAGCTCTAAATTAAATCATATATATGATCATATTAAGTAATTGATATGAACTGGAAGTTTGGATTCACTGTTACATAGCCAAATATGGATATTTATTCATATTTATAGTATAAAAGGTCTAGAAAATCCATGTTTCTATAGAGTACTTTCATAGTTACTCCTATGTATTAAGTGGAGATTCAAAATGAATCTTATATTCAGATTCCTTTGTTGATTATTTATTAACTAGAAATTCTAAAATTCTTCCAAACCATCTCAATGCTTTCCAACATAAATCTATTTAATCTTATCCAATTAAATTATTTCTAAAATTGATCAAATGTGATTAATAATTTATTAACATTTTATAAATATTTTAATCCCATTTTCAATAGTATTTCGAATTAAAAAACTGAGAAAAATTTCATCAAAGTTTCAATTGTAGTTCTTTTTACATTTTCAAATAAATGAATTACATGTTTCAACTTTAACTATATTACTTCAACATGATATCATCCATGATATATAACTATATATATAGAATTATTCCTGCATGATATTCATATAGATGTCTCTTCCCTAAAATTCCAATCAATTTATATTCTTCTCCAAACACACCCATATTCAATTATTTATCCTAGAATATACATATTTTGAAATATCAATAATTCATAGAAATATTCTCTTCATATAAACTCTTTAAAATAATTTTAATCCAATTATACACAAGAACCTCAATGTTGTGGATGTCTTATCCATATAACCTCTTTCTCTAAAATTTGGTAGAAAATTAGTCTCTATTATATATTATGAGTAACCCAATCGTTTTCCCATATATGAATGGATATAAAAAATGTAGAAGTATCCACTCAAAAATATTCATTTCTCAAATAAATTGGGATATTAACTCGCATTATCTTCCATCAAAATAATTCTTAGCATCGCCTCAATTACTTCTTACCCCTTATTTATATATTTATTTAGAATGGATGAAGTATGAGGGAACTTATATATCTATATGTTAAGGTGTTATCCAATCTCCATAACTCATCACATGTATACAACCTTGGTTGGGTATACTACTCTTCTTATTCTCATCACATGTGATTTCAAACTTAAAACTCATTTAAATATTCTCCTTTGAACACATATTAACATCAGGATTATTTAATAAATTATATAATATAATTCCAAGTGTATTTAACACATACATCATCATAATAACCTCTTTAAAAGGTTTTCATTATTCATAATAATCTTCCCATTTATATTTTTTTCATCCAATAAACATAAATTACAAGAAATAATTTAAATTAATTACTACAAATAAAATATTCTAACAATAGTCTACATGTTATAAAAATAATAATTAACAAAACAAATCCCAATATTATAAATAAAACAACCCACATTTACAATAAATCTTATAATATAATCTAAAACTCTCCCCATATATTTTTTAAACTGATACCTATATGTATACTCAAGAAAATCTCAAAATAAATAACAAACCAACCACAAAAACACTCATGTCTTTGTTTAACTATTATATTTACCATTATTTTTAAAAATGTCACTTAAATATTTAATCCACCTTAACGAGATAAATATCTCTCATTAGAAAATGATATATATATTTGAATTTATATTTTCATATTCCACATAAAAAATGATATTCCAAATTAAAATTAGGGTAGGGGTGGAAAAAAGTATATCTTCTCCTTGAGAATGTGGAGGTTGAACTCCGAACACCAACAATAATTTTCAAAATTCATCTTGAGGTAGTGTTTTAGTATTCACATATTTTACCTAATACATTATATAAATAAAACCCATATTAAAAAAATATTTCATCAATATTATCTTTGTTAAAATTGTACTTCATACAAATATTCTTCACTCATGGATGATGATATGGATTTCTTGAGATATTGATGGTTATTTGATTATTATTTCCTATAATCTATAATAAAATACTTATACCTTTATATCCTTATATTGTATCATTAAAAATAAAAAATTTATTATTTCTGGAATAGTATATAAAAATTTTATTTTTCCATACTCACGGTAACTCAATTTTTCTCTTTATTAAACCAAGTTACACATCTTTCAACCTTAAAAAACATGCCACACATCATTCACTTCAGATCATCAACACTTTTAACTAAATCTAAATAAATATCTCTATAAATATTGTGGATTAAATTATTATTATTATTATTAAACAATCAATAATATATAGTGACTTTAATTTTCATTATAAAATTAATTTTTATAATGAAATGAGACTACAGTGGTGATCGTTAATATCTTTCCCAAAACACAATGGTATAAAAAACATCTGGTGTCAAATTCATCAAGTATATTGAAGCCCCTAAAAGATTCCTAAACCCCTTATGATCTAAATTCAATCCATTACCATCACTTTAAAGATTTTATAACAAGGAAATTAGAGTATAAATTATATTTTCATTCTCTATTATTATACTCTTTAATATTTCTAACGTATATTCTCTTGAGAAAGAAATATGTGCTCATGAAATTCAAAAATATGATTCTATAAAAAGTAATACATCTATACATGCATTGTAATCTAGAATAGGTCCTTCATTTTTGTGAAAAATCCTATAATAATAATTTCTCCATTTCCATAAAACATGATATCCTTAATATAGATAATAAAAAAAAAATATTTCCAATTTATCCATTTTATGTATATATTGATGTTTGCTCTCCATTTTTCGAAATCTAAAAACATTATATATGATTCATGTTTTAAATACTAAAATCTTAAATCGTTTTTAATCCCATTTATTTCCATCTACACATTAGAAAAAACATGCATCATCTCATCAATTGAAGAAATAAATACTTTGGGTTTCTAATGTAAAGGTCATATTCAAGTTAAAAATTGTGGATGAATAACATTATATCTATTTGGAATATATTGTATCTTATTTTTTATATGAGAAAATATCTATATGATTTTTACTTTAAAGCCTTGAAACTAGTGAAAATTATTTATCAATTTCAATGAATAAATTAATAGTTTCTATAGTATATAAATATTTCATTTATTTTCCCCACATATCCTTTCTATTTTAAATTTTTATCATAATACCCACTATATTCCAATAATATTTTATATTTTTGTCTTCCGAACTAATTACATAGTGTTTTTTATTTGTATTATCAAATTTCCCATTCATATAACGAATCCACCCATGATGATTAAATTATTTATTTATTATATCTTTTTCAACTTAAGAAATTAATGAGGTTTTAGATGCCTTTCTTAAAGTCCTTATTTGAATATTTTATCAAGACCACAAGTGATGTTCTAAACCTCCACTGACTTTCTAAATCTTTTATGAGGTTAATATATTTGTTCCTCGTGACTAGATATGTTTGAATTGTGATATTTCTCATTCCTATCACATAAAACTTCTACATTTTCATAAATTCATTACTCTATCCAGTAAGTTTTTTATCGACCTCGTAAACATCAAAACTATTATTCACACCCATTGGATAAATTTTTTAACACATTAAAATTAATAGAATAAAAAATCATTCATGTTTGAATTTTTTAGTACGGATATCCTATTTCATTTAGTCTATATCTTTTAATATTTCATAATTTATACTTTTTCAAAAAAAATTATATTGGTTCCCTTCACATTGATAATAAAAAGGATACCAAAAAACCTCAAATACTTGAAACATGGTTTACTTACATAATAAATATCATAATATGGAATATAATAGTTAGTATGATTTAAATAAAATTTTAATGGGAATTAATTTTCTAATATATTTCTTCTAAAAAATGAGAATTATAATGGTCCAGCACCCTAGTTTTAGTCATCTCAATCAAACATTGATTATTATTATCTTTTATGCCATTTTTTAGTTGTATATAAAGCATTATAAACACACTATATTACATGTTTCTCCAAGTAAGCTTAAAAACATTTACATATATATTTACCCCTATTTTAAAAACAAAATATCTTTTGGGAATAATATCATTCCTTTTGAGTAAGTCTCTTAGAATTAATAAACAACATGAATGCCTAAAAATTTCTTTATTTAATCAGGATTCATGTGATCTATGTAAAAAATTCAATAAAAAAGATAATGTTTTAATCCTCATTAATTGAAATCTTTTTCATTAGTCCCCAAATATTTTAATAGGAATGTCACAAGAGATAGGTTATTCGAATCTCCACATGTTCATATAAGTATAAAAAACTTCATCAATATTGTAAATAAGAGAATATAAAATCACTCCTTATATTCAGATAGTTAATAATATTATAACTCTATCATTTATTAACATGTTATTTTTCTTTAATAAAATATAAAAAAGATTTTTATGCCCCCGCACATTCTACTCTTTCATGCTCGTGTAATATAATATTTTAACTTCTCATTATTCAAATAGGTTTCCTCTAGTAAATTTTTTTTCAGTAATAATACCTCTATTTATAATTATTTCAATAAAAAAATTTCATTTATAAATACTACATAATTTGCTTCAATAAATAGTTAAGTAATGTTCAATGTTATTTATTTTAAACAATCTAAAAACAGTATTATTTCATTTCTTTTTGTTATATAAAACATTCATTGAGACAATACCTATGATTAAAAGTAATATATAATTACCAAATGTATCAAATCAGTCTTTCCACTAATTAAAACAATTTATAAACCTTATATATCGAATCTTGTGGGATTAAAATCTATTATCAAGGATCCATGAAAGTTTCTTTTAAGATGGTTTCAAATATACTCCCACCACATATGATTTATTATCACATACTTATTTAAATCATTCTAATCACTATGTATTGTAAATGTTCCAATGTAATATAGAAAAATTATATAAATCCTTAACCACATTACCCCAAAGAAAACATTTTCCAAATAGTTTATTTAGTACTTGAATCATATTCATCATTTAAACTCTTTAACTTTTTTCTTCTTTCTAAACTTTTATTCTACAACTGAGTTATATCCCCATAAAATTTTTACTTTAAAATATTCTAGAATTTTGAAAATACATTTAATTGAACTAAATCTCCTTATATTTTCATGTAACCCCTATAGTACCAATAGTTTCGAATAAATAAAAATATTTTATTAAAGGCATCATGATGTATAAAATCAATTAAATGAATTCCCTAAACTTTTTACCACTACGCTCAACTATATTTCGTAAATAAATTAAAAGATATAACTAAAATATTACCCTAAATGTTGGAAATATTTCAATATTTTTTCACCTACCCATTTTTAGTAGATTTATTCTTCAAATAAATATTTATAAATATTTTAGGATTCATGAAAATATTTTTAAATGAACCTTTTTTTCATATTTTTATTTAATTGTCCTTTCTAAATATTCTCTTTATGTTAAAAATAAATTCAATCCATCAAATGATATTTTTTTTCATAGAATATTTTCCAATATTCTTGTATATACCACAAATAGTCTCACTTCCCTTTACAGTAGCACAGAGATCATTCAAAAAAAATTAAATCAAACATAAAAATATATAGCTGATATACAGTCTCCAATTAATTTAATAATATTATTTTTGACATTTTTTTAAAAATTTCTTCATCTGGTTAATCATTTATATCATTATTCTAGGAAACTAAGGCATACAAACACTAAAATAATTTCTCTAATGAAAACAACCATTATATTTATGATTTACAAACTGGATTGGATATTTGGGATAATATTTCTAATTTTTTATTTTCCTTCTCAAGATTACTATTCAAGGAAATATATTCATTAAATTATTTATTCAACATAAATTTTATTTTTATTTCTTATTCATCACTTTCACTAGATAAGTACCCTTTTTTCTCCCTATCAATCATTAATTTTCCACAGTGATCACTAGCTGAAAAACCATATTCACTTTTATTTTAATCAAATTATTCTTAATACATTTTCAAAATATAATTTTATTTTGAACTTTTATTGTCTTTTTATTAATTATATAAAAATAATTCTTTTTAATAAATTTTGAATAATTCTTCATAGATAGAAATTTTGATGGCTCATCCCCATCTTCTTCTTGCAATTCCTATAGTTTTAAAGAATTTGATGTAAAACATCCATTTCATACAAAACAAACACCTTACAAATTTTATTTTTCATGATATTTTTTTCCCTTTTGAAAACTTATTGAGTTGAATTATATGGTATTTTAAAAATTTACAACAACATCTTCATCTGAATCTAAATTCTCATCAACATCCTCATCCTCTATAAGAGTCTCCACAATCTTCAAGGATTTCAAATATATTACCTTATTTAACATAATTATCTTATTAAAAGAATAAATTTAATATATATTATCTAACACTCCCATATTTGTATTAAATTTAAATAATTTGACTTCATTTAAGAATTCCATTACACACAATTGCAAGTCTATATGAACCATAAAAAAATATTAAAATGTTTATTTTAACAGAATAATTAAATAAGAGGGAATGAATATGAATAATTAAATTATAAAATAAATATAAAGGTACAAATAAATGTTAATTTACAGTTAATTATATATAAAATGATCAAAAAATCTTTATTAATGTCATTTTATTCTTGAAAAAATACGTTTTCTTCACAAATGAGTTTTACTTATTTTTATGAGTAAATATTAAATTCTAAAAGTTATAAAAAATGTATTTTAAAAAATAAATTTCATTTTTAAATTCATATTTCAAAAATTATCATAAAATTATTTTTTTGATAATTTTATAAAAACATTTATTTTTCAAGAAATAGTGAAAATACCGATTTTTATTGAAAATAGTAATTTATTTTAATTTTTTCATAAGGTAAAGTTATTTTTTGGATTAGTTTTAAATTTTAATTTGTTATGTTTTTATTTAAATTAATTCAATTGTTTTTTTAAAATTATTTTATAAATATATTTATTATAAAACATTTTATGACTAAAAAGGTCCTTTTTCTAAAAAGAGAAGTTTTTTATGGTGTTTTTTCAGTTTTTTTTAAATTAAATTATGAAAATTAAATGTTTTGAATTTTTAAAAATTGATTCCATTTATTTAATTATAAGGTGATTATTTTTAATAGTTCCCTTTTATTATAGGCCAATATGAATAATAACCTTGGTAAATATTTTTACCAAACTAAACTATAAATTTCATAATTTAGGTTAATAATAATAATAATATAATGACTATAAAATGATCATAACACATTCACAAATTTTATTTTACGAATTTAATTAAACTCCCAACATATAATTATTATATTTTAGATGTTTAATGGAAACATTTCACTGAAAATTAATTATATATTATTTAAATCAAAGAAAGTCAAAAAAAAATATAACTTTATTTGTTTTAAATATATCTTATATGTCCAAATGGTGAATAAGGTAGGTTATAAACAAATATAATTTTCCATTTTTAACTCAATATTATTATTTTCATGGTATAAATTTACTTATGACTTTTTGGGCAACTTGGATGAGATTATGATGTTTATAATATTTTATTTAATAAAATGTCAAATATGTCACATTCATGTTTTAAATATTATAAATAAATTTATATAGGGTTTTCCAAAAGATATATTTAACTATAAATATTATTTGTAAATATTGAATATTTATATTCATCGTATAATTTTATGTTTATTTTTTAGAAATAAAATAAGTGTGTCAAATAATTACATAACAATTATGCAGTAATTATTCAATTAATGAAATAATCAAACAAATGATATTAAAAATAATAATATATATATAATTTGAATTAATAAAGGTGATAAAATAATTTTATAGATTCTTATGAAATTTAATTGTTGTATTAAAATATTTGGGTCAAAGTTATTTTTTTATTTTATTTTATTAAATTCAATCTATTGAATAGTGTAAAAATTAACACTAATTATATTTTATCAAAATAATATTTTACTAAATTATTAATAAAATAAATAACTTTAAAAATAAAAATATATTATTATATGGTCCAAATTATTATAAATTGTCCATTTGTGGTCAAATTTTTACCATGTAAGTAAAAATTATAACCTTTTAAAACATCTATATGATGAAATGTGGTTCATTTTTCGTTTATATTTCACAAGGCTGGTAATAAAGATGAATTTTATAAATATATATAACATATATGAAATAATAATAATTATCAAATTTTTAAATTATTATTTACCTTTCTTTTATTCTATTAAATGGAAAATTAAAACACTATTCATACACACATAGGACATACCATCTCCATGAGTTGTGTAATTCATTCCTCTATCACTAATTTATATTAATGGTTATAAATATGTATATAATTATTATAAATTATTTTTAAACCATGTTTGACATTCTGGAAGTAATTATACCAAGATCTATGTTTAAAGACTGAGACTCCCAAACCAAACCATTCTTGGAAAATGAAGCAATTATAACGTAGAATGTTGATTTTAATAACATATTTCAAATAAAAAGGTGATAAAAATAAAAACATATATGGTAGGAGATATATATATATATACATATACATATATATATATATTTGGGTGTATGTAGTTATTTAATATATTTATAACAAATCTATTTTTAATATACATGATATTCTTATATAAATAAGGAAATAAGAGACATGAGGTAGTGGTTTATTTTACAATCTCATTATTACAAGAGATTATTTATATTTTTGAATCCACTGAGGAATATTTCTCTTCTGTATCCATTTTTCCAAAAAAAATAAAAAAAAATCTACAACTCTCTTATGAATATTTATATTCATTTTTACTAATGTTTGATTTTTTTACAAAACTGTTTGAAAGGAATATTTTCTAAT
Source organism: Viscum album (assembly GCA_963277665.1). Taxonomy (NCBI): domain Eukaryota; kingdom Viridiplantae; phylum Streptophyta; class Magnoliopsida; order Santalales; family Viscaceae; genus Viscum; species Viscum album. The sequence goes on from OY728133.1 coordinate 1,912,472,440, forward strand.
TTTCTAAATAAGTTAATTTGTAACTTTTACGAAAAAAATAAAAAGAAATGTTTCTATAAATTATACATCATGAAACGATTTTTCTTCTATCATTACACCTTAATATATTGAAACATATCTTATAATCTGAAAAGGATCCTTTTGAAGATAATTTTTTTCCACTGTAGTTTTATTGATAAATTTTTTTTATCAAAATGAAAAGGATATTTTCATCAATAATTATATTATGTGATCTTTAAAAAAATATTTTCCATCTAAGACAAAATTATTTGAAGTGACTTACGTTTTATTGGGTTATGATCCAAGGATTACATTATTATTATTTCTATTATTCATATATTTGTATGATGTCATAGTTTTTATAAATTTTGTTTTTTTAAAAGATGTATGTTATGATGAAATGTTTATGAGACCCATTTCTTTTCATGGGTTCAGATATGATGAATAATTTATGTTCATTTAGAACACATATATATGTATTTCATAATGTGATTAGTGAGACCTATATCTCCCTCTACTGATTTGGGTATTGAATTATATCTCACAATATAGTTAATGAAAACAATTTGATGTTCTTGATCAATTTTGAGAAATAAGTCAATGTTCTTGATCTATTGTAGGAAACAATTAGAAGTGCTTGATCTATTATTGGAAACAGGTGTTAAGGCCTGATCTAATTTTCTTGGTAATTAACGATGAAGTGTGAATTTTTTTATTATTATTATGATGAAACCCACCTTTATGACATAAACATATGTTTCATGACTGAGTTTTTATGAATTATCATTCATAAGATTATGGTATTTTGAAATGATAGTGCAAAGAATCATATTTGTGACCTATGAAAGTTTGGGTATTAAATTCATAAGTTATATTCATTAAAACATAATAGTATTTTATCTTATGATTTCATATGATCATTGATTTATATCTCTAAAGTTTACCCTTACTAAGAATCTGATATCACACTTTATTATGTTTCCTTCCACAAGAGATGAAAAAATATTTAGGTAGGGTATGCCAAAGAAGGGTATTTTTCTAAAAGATCATTTTGGTGGATGTTGAAGATATTTCAGAAAATAATAAGATTTTATATCTTGTAGCACCCTAAGCTTCCAAGGTATGCTTCTCTTCGAATAATACTATAGCATGCGATGTACGCAACACCGAGTTCAAGTGTACCATGACCTATCAAACTAGCCATTTAGAAAGAAGTTATGAATAGTTATAACCAGATTTGGATTTTTATATATATCCCATATAATTTCAACATTCATATTGTTTCTTTCTTAGACATAATATAAAGACAAATTTAATTTTTCAAATAAAAAATTATTTTTCAGAAAATATAGTTTTTCTGCCTTTTAATAGCGAAGCCTTCCCAAATCCAATATTTGAAAATTTTATATATTCAATTTTATTAAATTAAAATCTTCTTTAGAAGCAGTACATAAAAATTTATTTTGGATAAATTTTTGGTGTTTTTCTGATAAATTTCATATTTTGATGAATAGTGAAAGATAAAAAATTTAAATTGAAAACTTATTTTTAAATGAAAATAATATATAGTGTTAAATTATACATTTGAATGGTTTTGTAATATAATTATATTATACTTTTATCATTTAATTCAATGTTTTTCATTGGAAATAATTTTAATTTTAAATCGGACATAAACACATATCAATCTTTTGATAGTTTTTAATTCTCAAAAACCCGCTTTCAGGTTTTGACAACAGAAAATAATTTTAAAAAAATAAATACAACTTATATGTCAAAAATTTTGTAAAATAGACATAATTTTTGTATTCATAATATCAATATTATATTAGGGTAAATTTTAGGTTTTTTTCTGAAAACATTCAATTTTTTGATGAATAGTGAAAAACACTGCGTTATTGTTTAAATAATGAATTTTTATTTAAATAATTATTCATTTTATTTAAAATTATTTTAGTTAAAAATAGATACAGAATACTTATATTAGTTTAATATAATTCATTGAAGTCATTTGATAATGAAATTCGATGTATAAAATTTTATTGAATTTTTTAACGTCTTTTACCCACCTTCTTGGCACGTTAGCAAATTTACATAAAACGTAATTTTACCAATTTTGTGAATTGAATTTTAAAAAAATGATAGATACTTTTGAAATTGGTATGTAAAATGTGGTGTAATAAAAAGAAAATAATTTAGGGTGAATAGTAACTTTTGAATTTTATTTACCATGGTTAAAAGTAAATAGGGTTATTAAAGGTAAACATGATATTATAATTACCCTCAAACATGTCATAATTCTATTTGATAAATTTATTTTGACCAAATTCAAAATTATTAATAAAATATGATCCTTTGGTTCACTTGGTTAAGATTAAAAGATTTATTTTTATTTTATTTAAAGGAATGTTAAAAGTGTTATATTCAAATTTTAATAACTAAAATATTTTTAATATATTGTTATACATAAGATAATTTCGACTATAAATATTCATTAATAATCTAATAATATTTCCAACATCATGGTATTTTATTTATAGTTTTTAGAAATTAAATAAGTAAATTTAATTTTGGCACAATGATGATGTAGTAACTATCTTATTAATGAAAGATTAGGATAATTGATATTATAAATATTAAAATAAATATAAATTGAGACTATTGATGCATTACACAAATTTTATAGGTTAGTATTAAATTTTAGGGTTGATTCAATTTATTTTTTTCAAATAAATCAGATTTTTATGACTTTCACAAAAACCAAATACTAAATAATGTCAAAATTGACATAAATGAGTTTTTAAAACAATTTCTATATTATAAAATGACATAATCGTCCTAAAAATATAAGTTTTGGACAAAATACATATATAATTATTGATATTTCATTAATGAACCACTTGGGTTCTATTGTCATTTCATATTATGTTTATTAACCATATAATATAAAAATACAAGGAGACATGGTTATTGTTAAACTATTTAACCAAGAGTTAAATCTAAAAGATCTTGTTAATATGGTCACCTAAACCGTTTTAAAACCAATTGGTTTAGTGTTTTTTAACCTAGTCCCACATTATCCCCAAGATAAATCCTTTTGGATTCATTATAAACTGAATATTATTATATAATAAAATTATATTTCAAGGTTTTCCTAAAGTGACCCTCACATCTCTTATAAAAGAGTATTTCCCCTTCTCTCAAAATCACATCTCCAAAGCCATTTGGCTTGGCCAAACCCTACTCAAATATTGTCCAAACTACACTCAATTCGACTTATAGGCCTTACTTTAATCATAAATCTAACATAAGGTGCCATTTTGATCAAATCAAAAGGAAGCACCTAAAGAAGAGGTAATTATTTCGTCACCTCTTTCAATGTTCTTTTCTTCTTCAACTTCCTTTTTCTTAGTGGTTTCCATACCAAAATAATATATCTAGTAACTAATACCAACTATGGTTTTATTATAAATATGGAACAACTATATTCTTTATTCAATCCATCCTACGAATGACAAAGTCACCATACGTGTGTACGTACGGCTTACCATCTTCACGTCGTGGTGTAGTTTTTTATTCAATACTTAATTATTTGGATGGGTTTAATAATGATTATAATTGATATAAATAATATTTATATATAATGTTAATTATTCTTTATACATGATATACCATCCAATTACATAATATTTCACAATCAATAGTATTGTATTGTCGCTCGTGTATACGTATGGATTACCGTCTCCACGAACGCAATAAGATTCATTCCCCATCGTAACCATTCAATAATAAGTACCATATTATGATTAAAAATTAATTTTTAATAACATAATATCATTATGGATACAAATAAAATAAATCATATCCATAACAAACATGTCTTACGTAACAAAACATATAAAGAAAAATGAATCACTTAACACACAAACCAATGATACTACTGAAATATTATTAAAAAATCAATATTCAAAGATCATATATGATATCATATTTATGTATATGGTTCTTTTATAATTTAATAAAAATTATTTCACCATTATACAAGAGTTTAATTTACCCTCAACTAAGTAAAAGTACAAGGTAAGGGGTTTTTATCTCACTTCTTATTCCCGTGAGATTCTGGATCTATTACGACAATTTCTTTCTGTAGGGTGTATATTCTTCCCTAGATTGTATTATTGGTGTAATATAATTTAATTTATGGGTATTTACATCTTAATTTTATGACCCTTTTTTCATGTTGTGTATGTCTCGTAAGTTACCAAATCGATAAGAAAATTTATTATTTCAATTTCCACTCATTGGGTTTTACACAAACTTGATTGATTATCTTTCTAAAAGATTACGTGTGAAATAAATATTTATTACATAGGTAGTAATTTGGACTCCCCTTTGTGTTTATACACTTTTGATACACATAATCACTCCATTGATAAATTCTCAAGTCATTGATATAAACTTGATAAGAGTAATTTTAACTCAATTTCTATTCATTGAGTTAAACATCCAAGTCATTGGTGTTGATTTTATAAGAATTTGTGTTAATTTACTCTGATTTATTTACATTTAATATCCAATCATATTGAGCGTATTTATATTTTTCACACATAATTATTCCCTTGATTTATCCTTAACCTAAATATACGTTCTTTATAAGTCATTTCATCTGAATTTAAATTCCATTAAGGATTCTTTGTTGTTATTCGCCAATTCACATTTATATGGTGTGTATACTATAATTTGACATAGTATATAATGAATCCATTTATTATCATGATATTATAAATTATTTATTACCTAAATTATTTTTATTCAATCATCTCTCAATTGGTTAGGAACTCTAACTAAAATATCATTTTAAATGTTTTAATGATTTATTCTTATAAATTATTCTCATTAATGTCCAAGTTTTAAAAATGGTTAAAAGGATTTATTTATATGGACATGAATGTTTCAAAATTAAAACTCCTTTTAAAAGTTTCAAAGCGGAATAGGACACATTGATTCAAAAATCTAATTTTTAACAGCTTCTTGATAAATAGTGAGACTTGAATATTTTAAATAAAAAGGGGATATTTCTCTCAAATAGTTTCACTAATTATTTTAATCTATGTCAATATTCATAATTACTATTGATTGAGGTTTATTTATAAAATCTTGTATATTGTATTTAATGAGTTATGTTTGACTGTGTATGTGCTATTTTTATACCATTCGTTGTTTGTGGTTAAAATATTGACATTTCCTATGAAGGTTTTAATATGAATTTTTAGATTGCATTTCAAGTTTTTCATATAAGGAATGTGTTGGACTTGGTAACTAATGGGTGGAGCCCGCTATAAAATCTCAATGCATCGGTATGTCTCATGAGACAAACTGGTGTCTAGACATAAGGCCTTGACAAAATCTTATTTTTAGTATTGGCACGAGGCCTTGACTATGTGGTTATGATGTCCGACATTATGAATTCCATCATTATGAAATTAGCTATTGATATTTCATACAATTATTAGACTAGGATAATATCCATGTGAATAAGTAAATGGAATTATTTGATTTATATTTTCCATATTATGCGGAAATTTAAGTTTAAAAGGCCTGTGTTTTAATCTTATAGATTGCCTTAAATGTTTATGCTTTTTTATGAAAGTTTTTGCTATATTGTTATCCTTACTGAGCATCTGAACTCGCCCCATTCTATGTTTTATTTTTTCTAGGATGTTAAGAAGTATATCATGATTAACCTAAAAGAATATTATAAGGGTTATGAGTGTGTTCAAATGGGATACAATGTTTTTTTCTTTATTTCATGATGTAATATAAAACATATGTATGTATCTAGTACTTCCAAGGGTACTAAACTAATCAATATTTCGGGACATGATCTATTTTGATCGTGCAAATGATATGTAATAATTCACCAACTAAAGGTAACTAGGATCAGGGTGTTATAGTTGGTATCAAAAAAAGTTTAGTTCAATCCTTGGTAACTAGATTTAGAAAAACTCTGATTAGATAAAATTACCCTAAGATAGATTTTGGAGATTAGTAGAGAAGAACATCCAAAAAATTTGGTAATGTAAATATTATGTGGGTTTTATAAGAAATACATCCTTGTATGGATACGAGTAGGTATAGGTGGCTTAGGCACATATGTACCTAGGGGTAATAGCTGAAAACACCAATTTGAGCTAGACTCGAATGAGAACTGGTTCATGAAAATTGGCCTTGCTGCACTCTTGGTAATGACACTCCACGGGGATATTATAAGGATAAATCAAATTTTCTTTACAAAAATATTTGAAGGATTTCAATATAAGATGAGAATAAATAACCTTGGTTAATCCTAAGGTGTTTCAGATTTAAAATAAGGTGTCATGATATTCTCTAAATGATTTTATGACTATTGTTACTCACAAAATTCATTCTGGTTTTAGTCAATGTCTGGATTCCAAGGTAGTCATAGAAACATTGAACATGATGTACAAGGTGGGAATAGTGGTAGAAATTAGAAAAGGAATGGAATGTTGATAGGTGTAAAAGATATCTTGTTCCATCTGAATTAGTTTTCCAAAAATATGATCAACAACATATATATTAACCAACTCTCAGACTCAACAAAGAAGAGAAAGGAGGTGAATGATAAGAGCTCGACAGTGGAGACCATGGAGAAAATAAATCTAGATTCCCATTATGCAGGAAATGTGGAAGGAGACATCTAGGAAAGTGTCTCAATGGAACAAAGAAATGCGTTATTTGTGGGAAAGAAGGACACAAAGTAATGAATTGATGACGAAAAATGAAGAGTATTATGGAAGAAAATAAAAATGATCCCAAGAATCCATTTACAATCATTTTCCATAAATGTAGGGGTCCAGGACTTTACCTGAGTCAATTCCCTATTCACTAGGATAACCTCTTGGTCATCGAAGAACCTATCTGGAAATAAATGGATAGAGAAATGTTTCAAAGTATTAGTGCTCTTTGTTATGGAATTAATTTGAAAGACTTTTCCCTTGTATGTATAACCCTACCGTTTGTTATTTGAAAATGTTATTTGAGGAAAAATTATCTTTTTTTTGTGGATATAGTTATAAATAACCATTTAGGTTTATATGATCCTTTAATGTGATGAAATTATAGGATATTAATTTTTGGGATGAAAATTAGTGGACTGAGATAACATTTGTGGTTAAATTATGATATGGTTATTTTGAGGAATTTATCTCATTTTGGGAATGTAATAAAATATATTTTTTGAAAAAGGACAACACGAAGACCGTGTGACAACCCGTCGCATCGAACAAAGCTATGGGAATCAAACCCATAACCAAAGTGTGACTGGGATTTATCACCTACCACTAGACTATATGAAGTCCCTAGTTAGTGTGACTAATTCTTTTTAGTTAAATGATTTTATTTATCAATAATAAGTTTATTTGGGATCTTATGTTTTATCTAATTGATATCCTTAGTGTAGGAAAATGTTTTGGTGATTAAGTGATAAATGTTATTTTGGAAAACATTCTCTCTGTTTGGAACACTATATTCCTAAGGAAAATATAATACTGTAGGATTTCATTTGAGGAGTAATGGTGGATTTTATCTATGTTTTTATTGTGGATTTATAGAAATTTGGGTTATTTATGGAAATGATTAACCTATCATAGAGAATATTTAATTAGGTTAACTACCTTTAAGTATGTGACATTAAGAGTAGTCGATGTTATTTAGTGATACAATTTAACATGGAAGACTACGTAATAAAATTATTCTGAGTTTTGGGCTTCAATCATAGCTTGGATTATATTGAAGGATTTTAAGGAAAATCGATTATTGAATGGTATTTATTGATCTTTGGGAATTATTGGTTTAATTTTAGAAATTAAGATTAGTATTTCTTTCTCTAATGGATTATCCTTTCTTGGGATCATATGATCTTGTACTAACCATTTTGATTTTTCTTAATATCTAAAGACAAGGGAAATATATAGTTTATCCTTTTTGGATTATGTGATTCTCTATAAGTTGATTCTATTGATTTAGGTGTGACCAAGTCATATTGAATACTCATAGTTTGGAGTGAAAGATGAGTTTGTGGTAGAAATTAGTGAATTGATGGAACTCTACTTATCATGTATTTTTTTTCTTATTCTATGAAGAAATTAATTATTAATACTTAGGGAAAGGATCTTAAACCCAAAAATGTATTATCTTAATACCTTACGTTATTAATCATAGATTTGTGGCTTTGAGGCCCTCAATTTTCTATTCACTTTTTTTTTTATTGATGACTTCAATCACTCCAAAAAAATATTTATTTTTTCCTCTAATTATAATTTCCTCCAATTTTCTTCTATTCTAAATCCTAATTTGGTGGTGACTTTTTCAATTCCCTTTCCCTCTTATCATGTCAACATTTTATAAACCTTATTCCTGATGTGGATTTTCCACTAAGGTATTTTCTATTTTAATATCAATTTATTTCTGAAGAACAATTTAAACTTATGAGGATGAAATTTATTGAATTAGGGAAGAATGTAACACCCCAAGCTTCTATGGTATGCATCACTTCGAACAATACAATAGTGTGCGATGTACGCAACACCAATTTCAAGCACACCACGACTTATCAAACTTTCCGTTTAGAAAGCAGTTATGAATATAAATTACCACATTTTTTATTTTATATATATCCTATATAATTTTAGCATTCAAATTTTGTGTTTCTTAGACATAATATAAGGAAAAATTCAAATTTTCAAACAAAAAAAATTATTTTTAAAAAAATGAAGTCTTTCTACCTTTTAATGGTGAACCCTTTATAAATATAATATTTGACACTTTTGTATGTTCAATTTAATAAAATGAAATTCTTCTTTATAAGTGGGATATAAAAATTTAGTTTGGATAAATTTTTGGTGTTTTTCTGATAACTTTCATATTTTGATAAATAATGAAAGATACTAAATTTTAACTGAAAGAAAAAATTTAATCAAAATAATTTATGGTGTTAATTTTTAAATTTTAATGGTTTTTAATTATAACTATATTATATTTTTATCATTTAATAAAATTTTGTTCATTGGAAGTAATTTTACTTTTAAACCAGACATAAACACATATCAATATTTTGATAGTTTTAACTTCTCAAAAACCCGACATTAGGTATCTACAACGGGAATCAATTTTAAATTAATTAATGAAAATAATATGTTTTTTACTTTGTAAAATAGTCATAAATTTTTTATTTAGAATATCAAAATTATCTTAGGGTGAATTTCGGGTATTTTTCTGAAAGCATTCAATTTTTGATGAATAGTGAAAAACACTATGTTATTGTTCAAAAACCAAATTTTTATTTAAATAATTATAAATTTATTTTAAATTTAGTTTAAGTTGAAATAGATAGATAATACTAATATTAGTTCAATATAATTCATTTATGTCATTTTATAATATAATTAGACTTATGAAATTTTATTAAATTTTATAACTTCTTTTACCCACCTTTTAGGCACGTTAGAAAATTTTCATAAAACATAATTTTACCACTTTTGTGAATTAAATTTTATAAATTCAAGATGCACGGTTGAAATCAATAAGTTAAATGTGGTTCAATAAGATGAAAATATTTTTTAGAGAATAGTAACATTTGAATTTTATTTACCATGATTAAAAGTAAATAGGGTAATTAAAGGTAAAAATGATATTATAATTACCCTAAAACATCTCATAACTCTATTGGATAATTTTATTTAGACTGAAATAAAACTTAGGAAAAAAATACGATTCTTTTGGTCCACTTGGTTTAAATTAGGACATTTATTATTATTTTATTTAAAGAATAGTTAAAAGTATTAAATTCAACTTTTATTAACTAAATCATTTTTAATATAGGGTTATACAAAATATAATTTACACTATAAATATTCATTAGAAATATAATAATATTTCCTACATCATTGTATTTTCTTTTTGGTTTTTAGATAGTAAATAATTAAATTTAATTATGACACAATAATCATGAAGTAACTACCTTGTTAATGAAAGATTAAAATAATTGATATTATAAATATTAAAATAAATGTAAATTGATACTTTTGTTGAATTCTAAAAAAATTTCTAGTTTACTATTAAATTTTAGGGTTGATTGAATATATTTTTTTCTAATAAATCATATTTTTATGAATTTCACAAAAACTAAATACTAAATATTTTCAAAATTGACATAAATGATTTTTAAAAAAATTCTATATTATTAAATGATATAATAGTCCTAAAAATATAAGTATAGGTAAAAGAACTTATATAATAATATATATGTCATAAATGAACCACTTTTGGTTCCATTGTCATTTTTTAGTAAGTTTATTAACCATATAATATAAAAATACAAAGAGATGTAGAAAATGTTAAACTATTTAACCAAGAGTTAAATCTAAAATATAAGGTTAATATAGTGAACTAAACCAGTCTAAAATCAATTTATTGACAGTTTATCTAACCATTCCCCCTTTATCCTCAAAATAAATCCTTTTGGATACATTATAAACCGAATATGTTTGTATAATAAAATAATATATCAAAGTGTTCCTAAATAGACCCTCACCTCCCTTATAAAAGGGTACTTCTCATTCTCTCAAAATTACACCTCCAAAGCTATTTTTCTTGGCCAAAACTGGCAAAAATATCCTCCCAACAACCCTCAATTCATCATATAGGTCTTAAATTTATCATAAATAGACCCTAAGGAGCCCTTTTGATCAAATAAAATGGAAGCACCTGAAGAAGAGATAATTATTTCATCACCTCATTCAATGTTCTTTTCTTCTTCCAATTCCTATTTCTTTGTTGTTTCCATACCAAAATTATATATCCAGTACCTTCTATATACTATGATTTTATTATAAATATGGAACAACCATATTCATTATTCTATCGGTCCAATGAATGACAAAGTCGCTATACGAGCGTTTGTACGGTTTATCATCTCCACGCCATGGGGTAGTTTGTTATTAAACACTTAATTATTTGGATGGGTATAATAATTAGTATAATTTATGTAAATAATAAATATAACATGTTAATGATTCTTTATATATGATATACCATCCAATTACATATGATTTCCCCATCAATAGAATGGTATGGTCGCTCGTGCATAAGTACGGATTACCTTCTCCACGCACGCGATGAGATTAATTCTTAATCGTAACCATTCAAGAATAAATATCATTTTATTAATAAAAAATAATTTTTAAGAACATAATATCATTCTGGTACAAATAAAATACATTCTATCCATAACAAACATGAATTATGTAACAACACGTATAAAGAAAAATGAAATATTTAACACCCAAAAAAATGATACTACTAAAATATTATTAACAAACCAATATTAAAAGTTGATATATTATATCATATTTATGTATATTGTTATTTTATAATTTAATAAAAATTATTTCACCATTATACATGAGTTTAACGTACACTCAACTAGGAATATTACAAGTTAAGGTATTTTCATCTCACTTCTTATTCTCGTGAGATTCATGCTATATTGCCACTATTTCCTTTTGTGTGGTGTATATTATACCCATGATTGTGTTCTTTGTGTAATATAAATTAAATTATTGTTATTTACATCTTAATTTTATGATCCTTCTTTCATGGAATGTATGTCTCGTAAGTTACCAAATTGGTAAGGGAATTTCTAATTCCAATTTCAACTCATTGGGATTTACGCAAACTTCATTGATTATTTTACTCCAAGATTATGTGTGAAATCATTATTTATTACTTATTTCATAATTTCCACTCCGTTTTGGGTAGATATACTTTTGAAACAAATAATCACTCCATTAAAAAATTCTCATGTCATTGATATGAACTTCATAAGAGAAATTTTAACTCAATTTATATTCATTGAGTTAAACATCCAAGACATTGGTGTTGTTTTTACAAGAATATGTGTGAATGTCCTATGATTGATTTACACTGAATATACAATAATATTGAGTGTATTTATATTTGTCACACATAATTATTTCATTTATTTAACCTTTACCTAAGGATACTTTCTTTATAAGGGATTTCATCTGAATTTACATTCCATTGAAACTTCTTTGTTGTAATTCACTAATTCAATTTTATATGGAGTATATACTATAATTTGACATATTATATCCGGAATCCCTTTATTATAATGATATTATAAAAATTTTATTACCTCAATTATTTTTATTCAAGCGTCTCTCATTTGGTTATGAAATCTAACTAAAATATCATTTTAAATGTTTTAAAGATTTATTCTTCTAAATCATTCTCATTAATGTCCGTGTTTTTAAAATAGCTTTAAGGATTTATTTATATGGACATAAATGTTTTAAAATTAAAATTCCTTTTAAATGATCCAAGTGGTATGGCACCCATTTATTCAAAAATCTAATTTTTAACATCTTCTTAATAAATAGTGAGACTTGAATATTTTAAAGAAAAATGGGTTATTTCTCTCAAATAGTTTTACTGATTATTTTTATCTATGTCAATATACTTCATTATTATTGATTGATGTTGATTTATACAATCTTAAATATTTTATTTAATGCGTTATATTTGACTATGGATGTGCTATTTTTATACCATTCATTACATGTGGTTAAAATATTTACATTTCGTATGCAAGTTTTAATATAAATATTTAAATTATGTTTCAACCATTTCATATGAGAATGCATTGGACTTAGTAAGTGACAGGTTGAGCCATCTATAGATCTCGATGCATCGGTAGGTCTCAAGAGACAAACTAGTGTCTTGGCACAAGGCCTTGAAAAAATATTATATGTAGTCTTGGCACGAGGCCTTGACTATGTGGTTATGATTTCCAGCATTATGCATTCTATCATTATGAAATTATCTATTGATATTACATGTGATTATTCGACTAGTATAATATCTATGTGGATTATTAAATTGAATTATTTGATTTATATTTTCCATATTATGCTGAAATTTATGTATAAAAAGATTTTTTTAGTCTAATATATTGCCTTAAATGTTTATTCTTATTTATGAAAGTTTCCGCTATATTGTTATCCTCCCTAAGCATCTCATATCACCCCTTTTTATGTTTTATTTTTTCCAAGATGTGAAGAAGTATGTATAGATTAACCTATAAAAATAGGCTATGGGATATGAGCATTTTCAAAGGGGATACAATGTTGTTTTTCTTTATTTCATGATGTATTGTAAAGATTATGTATGTATCTAGTACATTTAATGTTACTAAACTAATATTCCTTTCAGTACTTGATCTCTTGTGATCATGTCATTGATATGTAATAATGATCCGACTCGGGGTAACTAGGGTCGGGGCGTTACATATCTAATATCAAAATACTATAAATATTTGTGGTTCTAGCATAGATTATATTTTCATTCATCTAAAAATATGTAATATTTTTGTATGATATTATTTGGCCATTATAGTTTGTATCAGAGTAGGTTTTAGACACTCTTTGGATATTAGGGTTTGAAAAACGTTTTTGAAAACATTGGGGATAGGGCAAAGTATATGTTAAAATCTAAATTTTTTGAGAATGAAAATGAATGACCTAGGTTAAGATTAAAGTTCAATTTAATAAAAACAAGGTTCCATGATTTAGAAATCATGTATCATGATTATGTGGCTTACCCAATATGATTAGTTTTTATCACACAATACATTTTTATTTTAGTCAATGGTTAAAACATGAAAGAACCATGTTAGTCCTAAATGTGATGGGTAACGAAACGATTTTACTCCTAAGGAACCTAATGGTATGGGAGAATGAATGAAAAATATTATTTTTATAGTCACACAACTTTCCTAAGATATTAATCTTGATGTACTTTAAAATGAATAAAAAAGGGAACACCATTATTTTGAGTACCTAATGTGGAAACATCCAACTTCTTTTAGTGGGTGTTATGATCTTCTAGTGGTCGATAAATGGATCATTACCATTGAAAATATATGTTCAATTATTCAATGTTTAGAAAATGAGAATTTCATTTTAGTTGTTTTTTCATTTGGAAGGTGAAGTGGATCAATAGTGGAATATTCTCAAGAATATATGGAAATGGGATGAAATTGATCCATATAATGGGATGAGTTTAAAAACTTATTTTTTTAATAATTATATTACTCGTATTCTATGTATGAAAATTGATACAAAATTCCTGAGTTAAAGAAAAAGTAAGATGAATCTTTTGGAACTTAAGAAGAAAATTATACAATACTTGTGAGTTACACTTATATAATTATTATCCAACATGAAATTAAGGCTTACCGATTCTTCAGTGGCTTAAAATCATGTTTCCAAAGGTCATTATCTATAATGGAATTCAGAATATATGAATAAATCATCTAATGTGCCATCAAGGCAGAAATGGATGTTGTATTTACATATCAATCTCATGGTTTTGATAAAAAACAGAATATGGAGTTTAAAGGAATATATAAAAACTAGAGAGGAAAGAATATAATATTTCCTTTATGCACAAAGTGTGAAAAAATGAGGAAATTGTCTTATGGGAACTGATAAATGTTTTAAGTTTGGTAAGTATGACATCTAGAAATAAACTACTAAAGTAATGTGATAATGTTTTTTATTGATATTAATGGAGAGAAGGAAGCACAAAATTCACCCCCAGACTTCAATGCTATAAGTGTAAGGAAAATTGGTATTATGATCATTAGTTCCCAAATCCAAGGGTTAATGATGATGATCAACATCAAAAAACCATTAAATCCAAATAAAAAGGGAAATCCCATGTGTTCACTATTGGCGATGTGTAGTATGAAAATTAAGTGATGGAATAATTTAGTGTTTATATATTGGAATTCAAGAATAATGTTGTAAATGTACTTTTATGTTATTATGGATTAATGAAACATCTATGGATTTCTCCACCATAGTTTTACCTTAAGGATTTAAAATCATATTTTGAATGGTACTTGTTACCATGGAATGTGATTGAGGTGTAAAATGATATTATCTAGAACAAATTATTAAGGGAAATAAAACCCTCTATATGTGTATGATGAGATATAAAAATGTTTTATTGTGTAAAAATAAATGGTATTATATAGATGACATTGGAACTGATCAGTAATATGATTAAAAGGTGGTTTATGATATCATAGATTGTTTTTATATAAATTTTTATTGATGGTATGGGAAAAGAGATAATTTTTGAAAGCATTCATTATTTCACTAAGGTTTTATGGTAATTCATGTTATTACCATTTTTCAAAAGAATACGTGATAATGGTCTTTAAATATTTTGTGTGTGATAATTAAGTGCTATGTAAAGTTATTTGGGGGATTGATAATAGGTTTGTTTTGAAAATGTATTGACCTTATTTAAAAAGTTTTCTACTTTAATCTTTTGGAAGGTTCATAAGGGTAACTATCTATGAAATTGTTTATGTTTAATTTTTTAGGAGGTTTTAGAGATTAATTTATTACTTCACTATATTAATATTTTTTCATAATGGTTAAATTTTTCTAACCTTTTTGATATAATGATAACTATATATAGAAGGAATGATTTATCATCCCATTATGGATATTAAGATCTACTAGTTCTTAAGGAATTACAATTTCAGCTTCATTTCATGGAGTAAGAGTTGAACTGTAAATTGATCAAGGTACAACAAAAGAGTGGTATTTTACTTAGTAAAATCAAACTATTATATCTTCTCAATG
The DNA here is from genome assembly GCA_963277665.1 of Viscum album. NCBI lineage: Eukaryota > Viridiplantae > Streptophyta > Magnoliopsida > Santalales > Viscaceae > Viscum > Viscum album. The sequence goes on from OY728133.1 coordinate 1,912,488,198, forward strand.
GATTTTGAAATAAAATTTTATCTTATTATCATTATTTCTAATGATATTAGTGACCTTTTCATATATATTTGTTCTATGGTTTAGTGGCTATTAACCTTACCTTTACCTTGTTCTTTATTATTATTTATTAGTTCTTGGGGATTATTCTTCCCTTCCAAATATATCTTTTCATTTTTTTACGTTGTGGGAACCTAGTTATGCATTACTTCTATTAACCCTTATGTTTCTTACTTTCCCTTCTCAAGGGAAGTTAGATTATTCATTTTTATGATGTGGGTTTCTCTGAGTGAATTATCAAATGTTAAACCTCTGATGATCGATATGAATTTTGAAGGTGAAATTAATTTCAAAGGGGGTATAATATAACACACCATGATTTTTATGAAATTTATTTTCTGAATAATTTGATTTCTTTTGTGGCTTGTGTTTCACACAATAACAAGTTTACACGAACAATGAAATAATATTAAATTGTTCATTATAACCTAGATGCTATATTAAAGAAAATAAATATGAATAATTAATTAAATAAATAAATAGAAATTTACAACTAAATATTAATTTTTCATTAAGGTAATGGAAAATTATCAGGTGATTGGTAGTAAAGCCTCTTTTTTCTTCAAAAAATAGGTTTTCTTAACAAATGATGGTTTCTTATTTTTATGAGTAAATATTAATTTATATAAGTTTAAAAAATGTGTTCAAAAAAATAAATTCATTTTTAAATTCATAATATAAAAAATATATTAAAATTATTTGTTGATAACATTCTGAAAACATTTATTTTTAAAGGAATAGTGAAAATACTTATTTTTATTGAAAATAGTCTTTACATTTATTGTATTTACAAAGTAAAATTGTATTTTGGATTATTTTTAAATTTTAATTAATTAATATTGGTTTAATATAATCCAATTAAGGTTTTTAAAAATGAATTTATACATAAAATTCTTATAAAAACATTTTATGTTTAAAAAGGGCATTTTTCTGGAAAAAATTGTTTTTATAGTGTTTTCTGATTTTATTTTAAATTAAATTTAAAAAATTTATGGTTTTGAATTTATTAAAATGGATTTAAATTTTTTATTTATAATTTCCAAATATATAAAATATTTACATTTTCTTTTAGATGAATATGAACAGTAAGCTTGGTAAATTTTGTTTCAACAATAAAGGGTAATTTAAAACATTAAGGTTAAAAATAAAATTATAAGGGCTATAAAATGACAATAAAACTTTCAAAAAAAATTATTAGATGAATTTAATTCGACAATTAACACCTAATTATCTAAATCGAGTTGTTTAGTATACATGTTTCCATAAAAATGAGTTATATATTATTTAAATCAAAGAAAGTCACAAAATGTAACTTTCTTTATCTTAAATATCGCTTATGTTTCCAAATGGGAAAAAAGGTAGGTTATGAATGAATATAAGAGTCTATTTTTAACTTAATAAACCAATTTTAATGTTATAAATTTATTTATGACTATTGGAATGACTTGGATGATATTGTTATGTTTATAATACTTTATGTAATAAAAATCCAAATATGTCACATTCATGTTTAAAATAATTCATGATTTTTAATATAGGTTTTTCCAAAATCTATAATAAACTATAAATATTCCTTGTAAATATTGAAATTTTATATTAATTTTTTATTTTATTTTTAATTTTTAGTTAAAAAATATTTATATTAACCATTTACACATTGATGATATTCTAATTATTAAATTAATAAAACAATCAAATAAATGATATTAAAAATATTTTAAATAAATATAATTTGTATTAATTAAGGTTAAAAATTAATTTTATTGATTCTTATTCCATGTTATAGGTGTATTAAATGATTTTTTTTCAATTTTATCGTATTTTATTGATTTCCTTAACGTCAATGTAATGAATAGTGTTGAAATTGACACTAATGATAGTTTATCAAAATAATATTTTATAAAATTATTTAAAAAAAACTTTAAAAATAAATAATAGATTATATCATGCTCTTAAATACCATAAATTGAAAATTTATGTTTCAATTGACTCTATCTCGGTAAAAATTACAACTTTTTAACATTGAAAAGTTTGTTACCATGGTTAGAATGAAAATAGGTTAACTAAAGTTTAATCTAAAGGATACAGTTTTAAATAGTACCTAAACTTGTCTAAAATCTAATTTTCATTGATATTAAAAAACAATATTATATTATATTTGAATATATATCCATTTTTTTGTATTTTTATGGAAATTTAATTGATTATATTTTAATATTTGGTGAAATTCCAAAAGTGCCCCTCAATACAATTATAAAGAGGCACATCCTCCCTCACTTTTTCACATCACTTTGAACCTTATCAATTGAATAAAATATTAAAATTACTATTATATGATTTTATATAAACCTTATATAGGTGATTCTATTCTCAAAATACCAACCCTAGTGCCCTTTAGAATAAATCCAAAGGAGACTTTACAAAGAAAAGGTAATTTCTCTCACCAATAACATTATCTTTCTAATATTTATTACCTCCAATAAATCTATTATTCTTATCATAAAATGATAAATTATGTTTATTAAATATGATTAAAATTTTTTATTATTATTAAAACACCATTATAAACCCCCTTTCCCATCACACAAAAAGTGAAAGTATCGCTCGTGTGTACATATAGCTTACCTTTTCCACGTAGCAATACAATTTATTTTTATCACCATATTTTATCGATAGTAATTGTTTTATTAATGTTTATATATGGTATTTATGTCATAGTTATACTTTTTTAATGATAATATTATGTCTACCTTATTATCCTTCAATATTTTTAGATATGATACTGTAATTTGTGTGTATGTATAGACTATCATCTCCATGATGTGATGTGAAACATTTTTCATTTATATTTCACATAAATTTTAATAAGGATAAATTTTATGATTATATATGATATATATTACTTAAAAATAATTCAATAAAGTTTAAATTATTATTTAACTTTTTATTATTCTGTCAATTGTAAAATGAAAACATTGTTTGTTCGTACGTACGACCTACCATCTTCCGGAATATTGTAATTCATTTCCCTATATATACTTTATATTAATGGTTATAAATATATATATAATTATTATATTTGATTTTAATACCATGTTTAAAATTATATAAATGATGATATCAAGATAAAATTATAAGGGCCGGTATCTCCTAACTAAAACATACATGAAAAATGAAGTAGTTATCAATCAGGGCAATGATTTTAATAACAAATTTTTAATAAACGGTTGATAAAAATAAATAATACATGGTATGATATATATATATATATAATACATATATAATAAATATTTATTTATTATATAGGAGGTTTTGACTTGTATAAGGAAAGAAGATACTTGGGGTAAGGGTTATTTCAAAATTTCATTATTATATGAGATTTTTTATGTTTAAGTAACTCCTAATTCATATATCAATTCCAGGTCCATTATTCCTAAAAAAAATTTAAAATATGTTTTTACTACTATCATATTAATATTTAAATTAATTTATGCACATGTGTTATTTTTTTTAAATGGTTAGAAGGAAATATTTTTATCATTTTCCAATCAAGGTACATTTTTTCTTTTCTGACCAATATAATAAAGGAGTGATTTTTTAAATTATAAGGAATTATCATATTTTACCAATTTCATGACATCTTAATATATTTAATTTTACATGAAAATATTACATTTTTTCATTAAAAGAAAATATTTTTCTTTTTAATTTCATAGCTAAAAAATGTTTTCAAAATCGAAAGGATATTTTCTTAAATAATTATTTCAAGTGGCCTTTATAAATAATTTTCCATATAAAAAAATACATGAAGTTACTTATGTTTTATTGGGGTATGACCAAGGATACCATTATTATTATTACCTTGAATTATTTATTTTTATGATGGCATGATGTTTATGAATTCTGTTTTTTTTCATGAGTTATGTTATGATGAAATTCTTATGAAATCATTTTATTTTCATTGGTTATGATATGATGAATAATTTATGTACATGTGGAAAACATATGTGTAGTTTTAATTATGTGATGGGTGGGATAGTTATATCTCTCCAATTAATTGGATGATGAATTTTATCTCATTGAGATAGTTAAGGGAGACCTGTCTATATGCATGATCCACTATGGGAAACAAGTCTATTTGCTTGATTAGTTTTGGGAAAAAGTCTATTTACTTGATCTATTATGGGAAAATTTTGTTACGGCCTGATATGATTGTCATGGTAATTAACCTTAATAAGTGAAATATTTTCTATACATATAATTATTCCATTAAAATTTATGACTTGAACATATTTTTCAAGATTAAGTTGTGATATAATTCATATATTTTGAAATTTTAGTGCTAATAATCATGTTTATGATATTTGAAAGTTTGGTTATGAACTTTTTAAGTTAAATACATGATCAATTATACTTATTCTGATCTTATTATTTCATATGATCATGGATTGATATCTCATATTTTTACCCTTACAAGGTATTTGAGCTTACACATTATTCTGTTTCCTTCCCTAGATGAAATAAAAATGTTTAGGTAGGGTATTCCTAATAGGATTACTATGATATAATATCTTTTTGGGATATGTTGAAAATAATTTATATAATAAGAAGATTTTATATCTAATACACAAATATTCTAAACCTTTAAGGTTTTAGAAGGGGTTAGATTTTAGTTAATATAAAAAATGTAATACCATGATAAGAAAATCATGGACCGTTATATATCATATGTGTCCAACATTCTATATAATTCATCAATGGGAAAATTAAAATAATATCCTTAGTCATATGAAACTTTTACATCATACATGTCTAATAAAATAAAATGAATCTTCTCTGAAATCATATAATATTATAAACATTATCCAATAAAAATTTTGATTCTAAAAATATCAATAACTAAAAAAATATAACATTATTTCCCCTTTAAGCATTTGAATGTCTAAAATTAAGATTTAAGGATTTTATGTTCTTATTCCTTTACTCAAAAAATACCTTTATAAATATTCTGAATCTTTTCCCATATAACATTTCATATAAAAACTCCTAAAAAATATAGGAATTTCATATTTTAAAGATATTATATGGTGGTATTTATTATATAACTATTAATCTCAATTTTATTCTAGTTAATTGGATTCATCAAAAAACTAATTCTAACTAGATTAAAACCATTTGTTACATTGAAAACATCTTCCATAACCAATGAAATAATAAAGGGAATTTTTCTTCCCTTAAAAATATTATAATTATTCCTATAAAATTTTAAAGTTCCTTATTTATATAATAAATTAATATAATCTATATGGATATATAAATTAATATATCCACCTCAATTATAATATAGAAAACTCTTAACACTAACCTCTTCAGATAGATTTACTGGTTTCATAGTATATCATGAATATCTCTATAATAGTAATTTTTAAATCACTATAATCAATTATACAGATATTAGAAAGAATTCACTGAGAGGGGTGAGAATCAATAAAATTTAAACTTTTATGATTTATTCATAAACCAGCCTCCATAACCAATAATGATGAATGAATGTCAACCTAACATCTTTTAAACTATGTATAGTCTATTTATTAAATTTAATATGGTAACATTTCTTGAGAGTCTAAAAAGCCACAATGAAAAGAATTATTTACATGGTTAAATATTAAAAATAAATGGACACTTTTTTCATGGAATGGTATTATTAATTTACATATGATCCATCACATAAATTCTTTGTTTATAATGAGTTCTGTTTATCCTTATATGGATATAAATTATTCCAAATATGTAAAATGTACTCTTTCATAACTTAAATAGATCTTAACAATATAATAGAAAATTGTGTCTTCAATGTACAATAATAATATCCATGTTTTTTCAATAGAGTTTTAAATCTACACTTCCTTTTCAATCATTTAAACTCTAAAATTCTGGGAACAAACTTTTCTCTTAAATCACCCAACATATTCATTAAAAATCCAATAAAATATATTGATTTATATTTTATCACTTAATCATAAAACATAATGAAACCCCAAATTGAAAACTAAATGACTAAAGGAATCCTTTATCTTTATAAAACTATCTATTTAATATTCACATTCAATTTATTATAACATTAATAAAAAATTTAAGTAATAAAAAACACTAATTATCTTCTGTTTTAGGTATCTACTTCCTCTTCCTCATCACTTACTTACATAGTAATTCCACTACTATATTCACGATATAAAACCCTTAAAAGTATAATTTCAACTCCAAAATAAAAATTAAAAATTAAAATTCAAACAAAATAACTTTATCTATAATATAATTTTATTTTATTATTAATATCACTATAGACTTCAAATCACCTCTATTGTGATTAAGGGGTGTGGAGGGAAATGTATAAGAAATATAATGAGGAACTGTCAATTAAAAACATCCAAGATTCAAACAAATATTCAAATTTACATTCCATGATAAACCATTTCATGGTATGTTACATCATGGTTTGATTTTACTTAACTATACCAATATCTTTGAATAGGTCCACCAAATTCAAAAACTATGACCCCTTAGTTGAAATATTAAATATTTCACTACTGTTTTTCTTCTCTACATGAATAATTATCTAAATTATATTTTGGTTCTCCTCACCATGGTGAATATATGTACTGTAATATTTTAACCAAGACCATGGTTGAACACTATATTGAGATATTTTTGGATCCCTTTCCTTAAAAACACTTTAGTCAAAAAGATTCACCTCATCTATTTTTCCCTAACATGATATATAACCATGATTTTTTCTATGAAACCCATAAAATATTCTTATGAAAATAATAACCAATGCATCAAAACCTAGTATGGTGTTATTCCCCATGACATCTAATATTTATTTAAACAATCTCCAAGAACAATGGTCATAATGATTTTTTTTTAATCATTACAGTAAATTTTTAAAATACATGAACAATGACATGGTTTCTTAACCACCATGGAATGTTTCATCCAAAATTACATTAAAATATCTATAAAAATCAAACACTTCTCTAGTTATTACTCATGTTATGATGATCCTAAAAAACACACATAAACTCATATGAATCACCTAAATTCTCTAAATATTAAATGTTATTTATATGTTAAAAAAAGATAACCTATTAAATAAAATCAACTCAAGTTTCACTTCTAATCAAATTCAGTTCAGAATTATCAAATATAATCACATTAAACTCTTTTTTATTTGTAAATTCCCCCCCCCCCCAAGATTTAAACCACATTATTCTGTCATCATATTTGCCAATATTTTTTATTAAACATATTCCAAAACTCATCCCAAGTAATCCCTTCATAAAACACAATTCTAATGATCAAATCCCACCACTCTCTTATGATTCCCTTAAATATGTACATCTATAAATATAATTTTAAATTTAATAAATTATCCAAAATTTTATTAATTTAATCAATCAATTTTTATCTAACTAGTTATAGATTTTTTCCCTAAATCCACATGAAAATTCATGGTATTTTTCCTTCAAAAATAGAGTAACCTATCCACATAAGGTTGTTAAGGTCGTACAACACAACCAAAATTTTGATTTAATTTCACAAAACTAGTTATTATTTTTTGATACATATATATATATTATTAGGAAATATATTCATGGTGTATCTCTCATTTTAATTTATATGTTTTCTCTTTCTTAGAATCATTCTCTATTTCCCAAAGAAAAACGATTAACCAGTGCCCTAAATTAAATATTAAATCCATAAAAATTACTCAAAATAATTTTCTAACATTACCAGAAAAAATTAAACTACTAATAACTACTATTTATTAATTTTCCATATATTTAATAAATTAAGTCACTTCTTTCAATGATCATTTTCAAAACCACTTTAATAGTCCATTATTCTTATATAATATGTTTTAAAATAAATTTCAAAGTTAAAATAAAAAATATATTCAAAAAACAAGAAATCATTATGTAGTGACTATTCTTGAATGCCAACAGGATTCATGGATACCACCTATATCCTTGAAATAGGATGAATATTCAAAATAATGCTAAAAATGGCTATATGTATTTACTAACCACTTAGAATAATTTCCCATCCTAGTGAGTCAAGGATTATTATAAATAAGTTATTTATACCTTTTTATAACTACCACATGAGTCCCAACTTCAACTTTGTCCATTACTACCACCCAACTACTTCTAATTTATGACATTTTTTAATAAAAAATACTTACCTCTCACCCCTTATAATCACTTGAGTCAATCTATAATATTACTTAGCCTATAATGCATCCCCTAATCCTCAATGGCTTGAAAAAATGTTAAAAAATAAATGAATATCATTAGGGGATATTTTTATTCAAACCATCATCAATTATTATATAAAAAACCTATTAAAATTTCATCATGTGGAATCTATATATCAGATATGAAAAACAAAAAAAACCACATGTTGGGAAAAATAATAATGTTATGTATAACATAATTATTTCAAAACATAACATGAAATAATAATAGTGTTTTAAAAAATAAAATTTGTGTATGTAATTCAAAATAATGAAGGATATGGAAAATGTCTATCACCCCAAAATAAAGCATATCCATTAAAATACTCAGAAAGAATTTTTTTTAGATTACTCCACTACCATGGATATGATCGATCGCAATTGATGAATAATATTTTTATTTTATCAATATGATGTTTCATATAATCTATACATATTATTAGGTGAGCATTTAATGAAAATTAAATGACCTGTTATAAAATTCCAATGAAATCCATAAAACTAGATTAATTTAAAAAAGACAATATTTTATTTTTTCATAAAACATTCCTCAATACCATGAGGTTTATGAAACATAATTAAATAATCTTACACTTCAAACCATATTCAAACTCATGGTAATTTTCATATCTCCAAAACTAACACAACAGAACACATTAATTTTTAAAAACCTGAAACAATTATTATACCTTGAGTAATAACTAATAGGTGACTCCTAATAATGAGTATATTTACTATCCTTAACCACATTTTTATTATAGGAAAGGACCAAATAATGAAGTGGGAATTTCTATTATCATCATCAAACTTGACAAGACACCCACACTGAATCGGTGATTCAAATCTCATGTCCAAGAACATAGTAAAAAATATAATAGAAATTAGTATATTATTCAACATAAATTCCAAATAAATATAATCTCAATGTCATTAAAATTATATTTCATATTTTCTATAGTTTTATGGAAATTAAACGAACACCGTGAAAATTTATACTTTTTCATTTACACAAAAATGACCCAAGAAAATATTATTTTCTTAAATCATTTTAATTACATAATTAAAAAATTAGAAATCCAAAAAATAAGATAATAAATAAAAAAACATTTATGAAAAGTATTTTGGGAACACCAAAGTCTATAGAAGAAGTCACCTACCCTGAAAATGTTGGTGAATTTAAATAGTTCCACTACACTTAAGATTCATGTTCCCATAGTATTTTAAAGAACCTATAAATAATATCCAGAGATATATTTAAAATAATATCTTAAGAATCAATAAATCTTCTACATTGGGGTTTTATCATAAGTGATTCTTCAAAAAAGTAGAAATGGGTAGATCCTTAGTGAATTTTCTTAGATATATCACCCCAATTCTACAAGATCCAAGAAAACCAATATCTATGTGGGGGGAAATTTATAATAACCAAAAATACCCCAATAGTTTGAGAGAATCATGAACAAGTGAGATAATTTACTATAAATCCCTATAATAGATAAAAATATACATATTTTTATTTCTTTTATGTGAAATAATGTCTTTGTGACTTTTTTCATGACTATGAATCAATATTGTAATGTTTCTAAAAATGTATAGTCTAAAATAAAATGATTTTTTATAACATGTTGGCATGGATAACTACTAAAATAGTTGTTGTAATAGTCACCACATTATCTCAAGCATGCCTCACTGTATGATATGGGCTGGAGACTTGTAGTGAGGGTCTAATGATGGTATAGTGGGTAGAATATACCATCATGATCATAGTAGCACAACTGTTTATCCAAAAAAATATAACAGAAATTACCAGAAGCGGTAATAAATAAATGAAAACGAGAGTAATGTAACAATAATAACTTTCTAAAAGTTCAAAATCGAAATATACATATATGAATTTATGTTCATGAGATTCTAAAAAATATTAACAAGAAACACACAGTAAATAGTGAAGTACATCACAAAAAAATAAATAAAATATATAACAAATTCCCCTAGGGAATACTCCATGAGTAACTTGAGTACCATCTCAATCCTATGCTACTATTCTCCCATGTAAAATGATAAATTTAAGAAATATACCATCCATGATATAGAAGGAATCGCCCCTAGGTTATGAAGCCTCGTTATCACAAAAGATCATCCTTGTGGAATGAAATTTAAATTTTCTTCCTTTAATATATAATCACTAAGAGGCCAGGTATATAATAAATATTAAAAATATACAAGGTGAGAAAGACATGAGGATATGTATATAAATAAGCCACATCAAAATTAATGCACGCTAATGGATAATTCCAATCCCATTTATCATTTCAATTAAAAAATATTAACGTCATAATTCTATACATGTCACCAACCCAAACAAAGAACCAATAAACATAGAAATGTTTTCCTAGAAGAGATTTCTCCTCAACCTAGGGGTTTTATTATTAATCATGAAATTATTATAGAACAATTTAGTTTGTTTATTTAAACACGTTTTTCATCATAAAGAACTAAACAGACCACTACAGTTGTGGTTTTTAACCAACATGCATCAAAATTAAACATAAAATTAAAGAGCATGCCCAAGGGGGGTGACATTAACAAGGTAGAAAAAATTTAAAATGGGACCAAAACTACACTAAGGGGTGTTTTGAGTTGATTTAACAACCTCCTACCACACTCAGGAGGGTATAAACACATCATAATACAGTCTATGTAATTATTTTAATCCAATTAATTAATTAGGAGAAACGGTAGGTAAGTCTGGCATGCAGCACATTAAAACATTTAATAAAAATGACAGAACATGAGGGAAAATCTATAGACCATCTACCTTATGAATAAGGTTCTCTACTCATCCATTATCGAGGCTTGATTTAGTCCTATTAGAGACAAAATGATGAAATGGATTAATTCCCTAAAACTCAGAGAAAATATCTCTCACCAGGTTAACTCCCTCGATATATGTATATATATATAAGAAGGAAAAGGTTCAAGAGGAATGTAATGTTTAACAAGAGGAATCCATAGGGACATATTGTGATTGATTCAGAAACTTGATGAATGAGATCGTTCCATTCCTAGGTTAGGCATTGGAGGAGCCTCATGAGTGAGGGGTAGGAGACACCCACTCAAATGAAGACAGGAGGAAGGATGAATTATGTTTTTAGGATCATTAAGGGTAGAAGGGTCATTTCACCCTATTAACAGGGTCAAATGGTTTGTATACACCATGCGCCAACCATGTGATGAAAATTTGTCACACCCCAAACATCCATGGTATTATTCTCTATGAATAATAGAATATCTTGTGTTGTATGCAACTTTGAGTTCCCGCACACAACGACTAATCAAACTTGTTGTTTAAAAAAGAGATATGAATAGTAATACCCAATTTTTGAAATTTTATAAATTTTATTTTTCAAAATGGACTTCATTTTTGTATTCAGAATATCAAAATTAGTTTAGGATGAATTTTTGGGATTTTTCTGAAAACATTCAATTTTTGATGAATAGTGAAAAACAATGTGTTATTGTTTTAACCCGACTTTTTATTTAAATATTTTATATATTTATTTAAATTTATTTCAAAGTCAAAATAGAAACATAATACCAACATTATTCTGATTTAATTCATTGTAGTCATTTTATATTAAGATTAGATATAAAAAATGTATTAAAGTTTTAAACATCTTTTACCTACCTTCAAGGCACATTTGTAAATCTGCGTAAAACGTAATTTTAGGGCTTCTGTGAATTAAATATCAAAATTTTGAGAAAAACAGTTAACATCATTAGGTAAAATTTGGTTTAATAGGATGAAAATTATTTTTTTTGAATAATAACTTTTGTATTTTATTTACCACGGTTAAAAGTAAATAGGGTAATTAAAGATAGAAATAATACTATAATAATATAAAATTACCTCTACACATGTCCTAATTCTATTGGATAAGTTTTTTTTCTTCCAAATTCAACATTAATACAAAAATAATATCCTTTTTGATCCATTTGGGTTATATTTGGACATTTATTTTATTTTATTTTAAGAAGAGTTAAAAGTGTTAACTTCAAAATTTAATAACTAATTTTTTTTAATATATGGTTATAAATAAGAACTATTATACTATAAATATTAATTATAAATATAAAAATATTTCCTAAATAATGGAATTTTATTTATAATTTTTATACATTACATAATTAAATTTTTTTATGACATAATGATGATGTAGTAATTTCCAAATTAATGAAAGATAAAAATAATTGATATTATAAATGATAAAATAAATGTAAATTTAAAATTTTTATGCCATACACGAATTTTCTTGATGCATATTATATTTTATGGTTGATTCAATGTATTTTTTTGAAGTAATAATGTTTTTTTTACTTTCACATAAATCAAATACCAAATAGTGTCAAAATTGACATAAATTATTTTTTAAAACAAATACTATTTTATTAAAGGATATAATATTTCTAAAAATATAATATTCAGCCAAATGATAGAGACAATGTTACATATGTAATTAATGAACCACTTGAGGTTCTCTTGTCATTTTATAGTAACTATATTAACCATGTAGTATAAAAATACAAGAAGTCATGGTAAAAGTTAAACTATTTAACTAAGAGTTAAATCTAAAAGATAAGGTTAATATGGTGACCTAACTTATCTAAAACATATTTTTTGAGATTATAGTGACCCATATCCAACTTACCCTCCAAATAAATCCATTTGGAGCTTTTATAAACCGAAAATTATTTCATAATAAATTTATATTTCAAGTACTTCCTAAAGTGCCCCTCACCTCTCTTATAAAAGGGTAATTCCCCTCCTCTTAACTTCACACCTCCAAATCCATTGGGCATGGAAAACCCCTGACAAAATATCCTCCCAAATTCCCTCAATTCATCCTAGATGAATTACTTTGATCATCAATCCGACCTATGGAGCCCTTTTGTTCAAATAAAAAGGAAGAACCTGAAGAAGATGTAATTATTACATCTCCTCTTTCAGAGTTCTTTTCTTCTTCCACTTACTCTTTCTTTGTTTTTTCATACCAAAATAATAACTCCATTAACTTATACATACTATGATGTTATTATAAATATGGTACAACCATATTCATTATTCTATTCATCCTATGAATGACAAAGTCACCACACATGTGTACGTATGGCTTACCGTCTCCATGTTGTGGTGTAGTTTGTTATTCAATGCTTCATTATTTGTAAGGGAATAAAAATTATGTATAATTGATTTAAATAATAAATATAACATGTTAAAGATTCTATATATATTATATACCATCAATGTACATACAATTTCCCCATCATTATAAGATTAGCTATTGATATTATGTGTGATTATTCGTCTAGAAGAATATCCACGTGAATAAGTAAATGGAAATATTATATTTATATTTTCCATATTATGATAAATATTATTTTTATAAGGCTAGTGTTTTAGTTTTATACATTTCCTTAAATTTTTTTCTTATTTGTGATCGTTTTCTCTATATTTTTATCCTTAATGAGCATCTGAGATCACCCCTTTATTATGTTTTATTTATCCCAGGATGTAAAGATATATTTATTGACTGACCTAAAGGGATTGGATAAGGGAATTGAGTGTGTTAAAATGAGACACAATGTTGTTTATTTTTCATTTCATAATTTAATGTAAATCTTATGAATGTATCTAGTACTTCCAATGCTACTAAACTAATTGGTCTTTTGGGACTTGATCTCTTGTGATCATGCCAATGTTATGTAATAATGCCCAAACTCTGGGTAACATGGGTTGGGATGTTATAGTTGGTATAAGAGAATGTTTATTATAGACCGTGGAAAATATATTTAGAAATACTCTGATAAGGAGTTTCAGGCATGACCTAGGGTATCCTGGTACATGACAACGGGCCTTACAGAACACATGGTTTGACACTCCAGGGAGATATTCTTAGGATAGTTAAAAAATTTACAAAATATTATGAATGATTTATGAGTAAATAATTCCCCAATGAAAACATTTTTATGATTATGGATTATATGCATAAACTATTGAATTTATGTTAAGTATTTTACAAATTTGGAATTATAAATTTGGATTCATAAAATAATCTAGTGTATGCCATTATTTATTAATGGAAGCTAGTGGAAGTAATGGAAACCATATCAACACACATAATCCATGTTGGGGTTTCCATCCATTTCAAGATAATTATAGTGGAGATGGTGATGAAACTGGTGTGGATCAACATATAACCATACTAGGACAACCCACTCAGGTTATGAATAATAACCTTACCTATATGAAGAACCCTGATCCAGAACACGGAGGATCAATGTTAGACTGCTTCATGAGGCAAAAACCACAAACATTCAATGGGACTACAAATATATTTGTATTTGAGCAATGGATAAGTTCCTCAAATAAAATATTTCATGCTTTGGGGAGTAGTGAAAGGGAAAAAGTTTTCATGGTAGTTTATCGCCTCTCAGGAGATGCATATTAATGGTGGTCATTAATTCAAAATAAAAGGATGGTGAAGAAGTATCAAATATGGAATTGTATTAGTTTAAATATATTTTCATAGAAAAATGCTTCCCTCTTGACCATCGAGATGATATGGAAAGGAAATTTCTGAGTCTGAGGAAAAATGAGGATGAGAATCACTCAAAGTATGAGGCGGACAATACAAGGATATAAAGGCAAGTTGTAGATTATATATGTAACCCAATAAGTAATATTTATTTATTATTTTATGTTTTAAAACCATTTATCCCCCAACCATTAATCTCACAATCCTTCTCATTGTACAAATATATAGTCTCACGTTCTATCAAGATAGAAAAGGAATTCTCTAAGTCTTGCAATTTTAAAGCGAAACAAGAGAAGAAGATATCTACATAACACTCTGGAAAAGTTAATAAGTAGAATAAGGTAAAAGTTAACTATCCATCCTATAGTATTTGTGGGAAGAAACACCCTGGTACAAGACTAAATGGGAAGGGAGTTTGTTACATGTGTTGAGAAAAATGCCATCAAACTCGTGATTGCAAGGGGAAGAAAAATGTTTTCAATTTTCAATGCTATAATTGTAAAGAAATGGGGAATAATGAAAATGAATGTCCTAAGAATCAAGTAAACTTACCATAAAAAAGTCCAAGGGAGTAAGGCCAAGCTTATGCGATCACTACTTCAGAGGTTGAAGATCCTAAGGATGTGGTGTCAGGTAATTCAATTGTTTCCTAAAAAATAGCCAAAGCATTATTTGATTCTGGATCATTTCATTCTTTCATATCTTCCCAGTTTTCCAAGAAAATTAGATATTTCTAATTTCACATAACAAGGTATTTTTCAGTCAAAACTCTTAAAGGAATTATCATAGCAACAAAGTTTTTTCAATCAGTTACCATTATGGCATATAGATGTGATTTTTATGTTATCTTATTATCATACCCATGATTGAATTTTATATAATCCTCAATATGGATTGGACTTCAGACCATGATGTGAAAATGTATTGTCAGAATTAGGAGGATACATTTTTAATGATGATAAGGAATCCCTTATCTCAAGATTAGAAACATCATCATTTGATTATCAACTAAATCCACCCACAATATGTCTACTAAATTCATTTATTGGAGAGGAAGGGAGTGAAATAACTATAGGTGAGGAAAGGAATGTTCAAATAGAGGATGTTCCTTTTGTGTAAGAATATGTTGATGTGTTTCTAGAGGGTTTACCTGGACATCCTCTAGAATGAAAAATTTATTTTTCCATTGACTTAATTCTTAGTTCAAGTCCTATATCGAAGACCCCTTATAGAATGGACATTGTGGAATTAGTGTAACTAAAGAAACAACTAGGGGAATTTATTAAAAAATCATTTATTCAACCTGGTGTTTCTACATGGGGAGCCCCTATTCTTTTTGTTAAGAATAAATATGGATCTATGAGGTTGTGTAGTGACTACAAGGAGATCAATGCTATAAAAATAAATAACATGTATCCCCTACCTCACATTGATGATTTATTTGATCAATTTCATGGAGCTCAATATTTTTCAAATATTGACTTTTAATTTAGATACCATCACTTGTGTGTGAAGAGGTAAGACATTCCAAAGATAGAATTTCAAACCAGGTATGGGCATTACGAGTTTACAGTAATGCCTTTTAGACTAACTATTTCACCCTATGTTTTCATAGATCTAATGAATAGAGTTTTAAAGGAATATCTTGATGAATTGGTAAAGGTATTTGTTGATGATATCTTGGTATACTCCAAAAGAATCGAAGATCATGAAAATAACTTGTGTACTATTCTAAATACTCTTATAAGAAATAAATTATATGGGAAGTTCATAAAGTGTGAATTCTAGCTTCAAGAGATTTTTTTTCATGGCCATATTGTCTCTAAGGATGGAATCTCTATTGATCCTTCAAAGATAAGGTCAATCTAGGAATGGTCAGCACCAATGAGTATAACCGAGGTGTGCAGTTTTATTGGTTTATTAGGTTATTATCAATGTTTCATCCAGAATTCTAACGAATTGTCTAACCCTTTAAAAAAGATCACACGTAAAGGGGTTTAATATGTTTGGACAAAAGAGTGTGAAAAAAGTTTTGAAGAATTGAAGAGAAGATTAGTCAATTATCCTATCTTGACTCTACGATTGGTGAATGATGGGTTTTTTATTTATAATGATACTTCAAAGAAAGGATTTTCTTGTGTACTTATATAGAATTATAGAGTTATTGCCTATGCATCACAATAGCTAATAATTCATGAACAAAACTATCCTACTCATGATCTTGAGTTAGCAGCTATAATCATTTCTCTAAAGATATGGAGACACTATCTCTATGGTAAAAATGTGAGACATATATTGATCACAAGATTTTGAAGTAAATTTTCTCAAATAAATAACTCTGCATGAGGCAAAGGCGATGGTTCGAACAACTAAAGGATTACGATTCCACAATACACTACCACCCAGCGAAGGTAAATAAGGTTGCAGATTCCTTGAGAATAAAGGATCATGGAGTTCTGAACAAGATGAGAGTTGAAAGGGATACTATCTTCATGGAGTATGTCATGGTCTTGGCGGCGTTTCTCCCCCCTCCTGGTTCTCTACGGCCGCGGGGGGGGGGGGGGGGGGGTTGATCCTCTTTCACCTTTGATTCCTTCTTGTAACCCCAGATTATCCCCCTTCATTGACCCATCTTTTCTACCTCACATTCCTTTAATCGATGATATCCATAAGGTCCAATCTTGCGCGGATGGATTTATCTTAGTCCTGATTTCTTTATTTGAGTTCACGGATGCTTCAGCGCTCTGGAAGCTCACAATGGTGGATCGATTTGGTAAAAAATTTCCATCTGTGGATGATTTTGATAGGTTTGTGCACTCTTATTAGAATCTGTAGGACCGTGTGTTTGTGGATCTTCTTGTTGCGAATAATATTTAAATCTGTTTCTGGATAGAAGAGGACCAAGTTTGTGATTTTCATTCTGCTCCGTGGTGTACGGAGGGTTTCCGTTTTTCCCTCTTTTGGTGGTCCTTCAACTTCCACCTGATGCGAGATCCTTCGGTTTTTGCACTCTGGATTTCTCTTCCTAGACTCCCTTTACCATTCCAGAATTAGGTTATTCTTTATTTTATTAGAAACATGGTAGGGTGCTACCTCTTCTCTGATTCTCATACAGATGATGTTTCCCATCTAGTCACTCTGAGGATATGTGTTGAAGTTGATGTATCGGAGGGGCCAATGGAAAACGTTATCATCGAGATTGAAGGTAAAATCCTATGGCACCAGAAAGAATGATATAAATCTTGGACTTATTATTGTGATATTTTTGGATGTCTTGGGAACTTGGAGTCAATATATCGGCAAGGGTTTTGTTTCACCCAAGCCTAGCCCTCAAAGGAGGGGGTGGTTCTGATATTTCCAAGGAGTGGTTGAGCACCTTCAGGGAGCATAACCATGCATCCTGGACATAGGAGACCATTCCTCCCTCTATATTACATTTGATGACTGATTCTACTAAGATCACCCTCTGCAGGGAATGGAGGAGTGGGCCAACCCATTCGTTGCAGACTTCATCGGGCACCTAAAAGAGGACTTGGGTGTTCCTAAGGAGAAGAAGAATGATTCAGGGCCTAATTTATCTTGTATTACGGGAAGCCATAATGCTTCAGAGGGGTTTTTGTAGGGTGTGGCATCTCAAACAACATAAGTTTCAGGAGCCAAGACTCAGGTTCTAGGAGACTATGTTTGAGCTGTGGCTCTAATTTCTAAGGGTGAGGTGGGTCTAAATATGTTTACCTATGCTATGGCAGTGCATGATGGTGGTAGAAGTAACTCAATAAGGGGGGAACATTCTACTAGTGAGAGTAAGGATGAGGAGGGATATGGGTGGGAGTAGACTTCATTTGGTAAAGGCAGTTCATTGAATTCAAAATAGGAAACCAACCCAAGGAGGACATTGTCCTATCTAAACATAAACAACCAGTTTAAAAGTTTGAGTAATAAGGGAGAGTTTGAAGGAAATATCAATTTTTCCACTAAGATAGATTCTGATGATGTTGGGTTATCCTCAAATGGTAATGGATTGGGAAGGGCCAGCAGAGGACTACACAGTCAAAGAAGGGAGAAAGGTAATAAAGAAAACAGAGACCCGAGGAGCTGCATTGTCTCCAAGAAGCTGAAACCAAAGCAGCTTAATGATTACTCTTATCTATCGAGGATGATGAAGACTCAGTCGGCCAAAAAATTGGGGAAACTCAAAAAGAATGTGACCCTACCAGTGGAAGGATAAGAGGGTCTGGAAGGCGATGTAATCTGGCCCCAAGACCAAGAGGAAGAAACATCTATGGCGGAGGACAAACATGAGGAGATGAACCTGAAATATGAGGAGGTAATTTCAGTGGTGGAGGATACCATTCCCCCTGGATAGTGGTGTGATGCAAGGCCACCTGGAATCTTGCATGGTATGAAGGATTTGGAGGTGGATAGGATGATGGAATCACTCATGCATTATAATGAAGAAATAAAGGAGGCATTTCTGGTGATCAGTTCTACGAGGGAAGATATTGATCAAATTATGGGAATATTAATTGAAGTGGAAATTACAAAAGATCAAGATGATTGGATTGATAAGAAAGACTGCATACTGGATAGAGGTTTTAATGAAAAGAATATTAGCAAAGATGAGTATATAAAATCTTGGGATTATCTAGCACCCCATTATAAAGAAATCATGGGGTCCTATCTAGACTGCCAAGTTAGTTCCTTTCCCTAGAATCTGTTTAGGGAAGGAGATTCCCGTCACCTTAGACTTGTGTTTAATAAGTCACTTGTACCCTTTAGTGCTTTATCCGGTTTATCTGTGAGGGTTCTCACTTCCCCTTAAAAGTGTTGTAAAATAATAATGTTAATTTACTGGTGGATCTAGTAAAGATAGATATGGGAATAACCATGGGAAGTGAAACATCAATACTTTTTCAAATGGTTTCCAAATCATATTTACTATAAAGGATAAAAATTTCTCAAACTGATGATGAGGAGTTTTAAAAGAAAATTTAAGCTATGAATGATGGGAGATTGATTGAATTCATTTATGAAGATAAAATTTTGAAATTTGGGAAGAGGATTTGTGTTCCCAATATACCTGCTTTAAAAAGGGGATTGTTGGATGATTTCCATAGCTCCAATACCTCTATACACCCTGGTAGCGCTAAGATGTATATATATTTGAAGGAACATTTTTTTTGGGACAACATGAAGAGGGAGATTACTAATTATGTGTCAAGATGTATTATTTTTTAAGAGGTGAAGGCTGGAAGACAACATCTTATAAGAGTCATGCAACCTCTTCCCATACCTAAGTGGAAATGGGATGATATTACGATGGACTTTGACATGGGTATACCAAAGACTCCTAGAAGAAATGATGAAATATGGGTCAGTGTTGATCATCTTACCAAGTTAGCACATTTTCTCACTATAAGAGAATATTTACCACTTGAACGTTTAGAAAAACTATATATGAATGAAGTTTTAAGGCTTCATGGTGTACCCCTATCGATTATTTCTGATCATGATCCCCATTTTACATCAAGATTCTGGAAAATTATTCAGAAATACTTAGATACTGAGCTTTGTTTGAGCACTGCCTACCACCCTCAAACTGATGGACAATTAGAAAAGACTATTTAAACCTTAGAATACATGTTGAGATCTTTCTCACTTGACATTCAATGTAAGTGGGATCAGTATTTACATATGGTAAAAGTTTCCTATAACAATAGCTTCCATTAAAGTATTTAGAAGGCACCATATGAAGCGTCATATGGAAAGTGATTTCACACACCAACTTATTTGGATGATGTTGGGGAAAAACTCATAGGAACAGAAATTGTTGAGGAAAAAATGAAAAGGTGAAGATTATCCAAACCCACATCAAAGAATCTCAAAGTAGGATGAAGAGTTATGCCAATACCTGAAGGATTTGGAATTTCAAGTAGAAGATCATTTTTTCCTAAATGTATCTCCATGGAAGGGTGTTATAAGATTCAGTAAAAAGGGAAATTTTTTTCTGAGGTAAATCTGACCTTTAGAAATTATAGAATGAATTTGAGTTATATCTTACTGTTTGTAAATTCCACCAGGTCCCTCCAAAGTTCATGATGTGTTCCACGTATCACTGTTGAGAAAATTCATGCCAGACCCAAGTCATGTACTCACCTATGATGAAATAGAACTAGAATCCAATTTTCTTATTGTGATGATCCTATCAAGATTCTTGATACCACAGAACAAGTGTTGAAAACCAGGAAACTCGTCTAGTAAAAGTTCTTTCTAGGAAACATAAAATGGAAGAGGCGATGTGGGACCTGAGGAACTTGTGATAAAGAACCACCCAAATCTTTTTACGCTATAATATTCTAAAACTTTCTTGGACTAAATTATTTTAGGGAGTGAAGAATGAAAAACACCAAGCTTCCATGGTATGCTTCACTTTGAATAATACAATAGCTTTCATCGTACGCGACTTCGAGTTCTTGCACGTCATGACCAAACAAAGCTAGCAGTTTAAAAAGATGTTATGAATAGTAATACCCACTTTTGGAAATTTTATATATTTTATTTCTCAAGATGGAATTCATTTTGGTATTTAGAATATCAAAATTAGATTAGGGTGAATTTTTGGTATTTTTCTAAAATCTTTCAATTTTTGATGAATAGTGTAAAACACGACTTTATTATTTAAAACTGAATTTTTATTTAAATAATTATTATTTTTATTTAAATTTTTATTAAATTCAAAATAGATACATAATACCTATATTAGTCTAATTTAATTCATTGGTTTCATTTTATAATAAGATCAGATATAAATGAAATTATTGAAATTTTTAACGTCTTTTACCCAACTTATAGTCACATTTTCAAATCCGTATAAAACATAATTTTATCACTTATGTGAATTGAATTTCAAAATTCTGATAGACATGTTTTCCATCAGTATGTAAAATGTGGTTCAATATGATGGAAATAATTTTTTGGTAAATAGTAACTTTTGAATTTTATTTACCAAAGTTAAAAGTAAATAGGGTAATTAAAGGTAGAAATAAAATTATAATAATATAAAATTACCCCAAAACATGTCCTAATTCTATTGGATAAATTTAGTTTCGACCAAAATCAACCTTATGACAAAAATAATATCATTTCTGATCCATTTGGGTTAGATTAGGGAATTTATTATATTTTATTTAAAGATGTTTTAAAAGTGTAAAATTCAAATTTTAATAACTAAACCATTTTTAATATAGGGTTATACATAAGATAAATTCAACTATAACTATTAATTATAAATATAAAAATATTTTTTCTACATCATGGTATTTTATTAATAATTTTTAAATATTAAATAATTACATTTATTTTTGAGGCCATTGATTAATTTTCTAGGTGAATATGATATGTTAGGGTTGATTCAATGTATTTTTTTAAAATTAATCATGTTTTTATAGCTTTCACAAAAACCAAATAGTAAATAGTGTCAAAATTGACATAAATGAGTTTTTAAAAGAAATAATATTTTATTAAATGATATAATATTACTAAAAAATATGATTCAGTCAAATTACATAGATAATGTAATATATTTCATTAAATAACCACTTTTGGTTCTCTTGGAATTTTATAGTGTCTGCATTAACCATGTAGTATAAAAATACAAGAAGACGTGGTAAAAGTTAAACTATTTAGCTAAGAGTTAAATCTAAAAGATATGGTCAATATGGTGACCTAATCTTGTCTAAAACCTATTGTTTGATAGGATTTAGACCCATACTCACCTTATACTACAAATAAATTCATTTATAGCTATTATGAATTGATAATTATTTTATAATAAATAAATATTTCAAGTTCTTCCTAAAGTTCTCCTCAAATCACTTATAAAAGGGTACTTCCCATTATCTTAAATTCACACCTCCAAAGCCATTTGGCTCAAACAAACCCTCCCCAGATCTCCTCAAAACTACCCTCAAAACATTCTAGTGGCCTTACATTGATCCTAAAGCCATCCTATGGATCTTGTTTGTTCAAATAAAAATAAAGCACCCGAAGAAGAGGTAATAATTTCATCACCTATTTTAAATTTATTTTCTTCTTTCACTACCACTTTCTTTGTTGTTTCCATACCAAAATAATAAATCCAGTACCTTATACATACTATGATGTTATTATAACTATTTTACAACCATATCTAGTATTCTATCCATCCTATGAATGAAAAAGTCATCATACTTGCGTACGTACAGCTTACCGTCTCTATGTCATGGTGTAGTTTGTTATTCAACACATCATTATTTGGATGGGTATAATAATGATGTATAATTGATTTACATAATAAATATAACATGTTAAATATTCTGTATATATAATATACCATCCAATTACATATTATTTCACCATCAATAGAAATATATTGTCAATCGTGCGTACGTACGGCTTACCGTCTCCACGACGCGATGAGATTTCATTCCCCGTCGTAACTATTAAAAAATAATTTTCATTTGATGATTAAAAAATATTTTTTAAGAACTTAATATAATTCTGTACATGAATCAAATACATAACATCCCTAAAAAACATGACTTATGTAACAAAACATATAAAGGATAATGAAGGAGCTAACACCTGAAATGGTTATAATATTGTAATATTATTAACAAAAAAATATTAGAGGATCATATATTGCATCATATTTATGTTTTTGGTTCTTGTATAATTTAATAAAAATGATTTCACCATTATACAGAAGGTTAACATACCCTTGACTATGTAAAAGTACAAGGTAAGGGTTAATTTTACAATATCTTTATTATCCGAGGTTTTTCTACATAAGTATCTACAAGGAATTATTTATCATCCACATCTGTGTTTCTTAAATATCTATTTCAAAACATTTTTACTATTTCCAAGACTATGGGTTAAATTCATTTATACCATTGTTTGAATTTTTATAAAATGTTTTGAAATGAATCTTTCTATCGTTTTCCAAACAAGGTACTTTATAACCTTTTTGAGAAATTAAGGAAATAATTTTTTTAACTTACACGGTGGGTGCGGCTATTTTCTGCTGTTATAACAACTTAGAAGGTTCCCTTACAATATTATAAGAATATTTTCAAAATGAATGTTTTCTTTTATAATTACACGACTTTTAAATGATTTCCATGTAGAAAAAGATATTTCTCTCAAATAGTTTTTGGAATGATTTCATATATGTCTACATAATTTTTTGGATTTTATGATTTTTTGAAGTAGATTTATTATGATACAATCTTCCATATTGTATAGAAGGTTTTGAGATATGTTTGACTATGTATATGCCATTTTTTTACCATTCATAGTTTATGAATTAACATTTCATTTTCTAGTTTTAATAGAAATGTTTAGGTTATGTTTCAACCTTTTCATATGAGGAATGCATTGGATTTATTAAGTGGCAGGAGGGGCCCTCTATAGTATCTCAATGCATCGGTAGGGATCATGAGACAAACTAGTGTCTTTTACCAAGTCTTTGATAATATTTTAATTTTTAGTATTGGCATGAGGCCTTGACCATGTGATTGTGATGTCCGACATTAGAAAATATATCATCAGGATATTATCTATTGATATTACATGTGATTATTCAACTAGTAAAATATCCATGTGAATAAGTAAATGGAATTATTTGATTTATATTTTCCATATTTTTCTCAAGTTTATGTTTAAAAGGCTTTTGTTTTAGTATTATACATTTCCTTAAATGTGTATTCTTATTTATGATGTTTTACACTGTATTTTTATCCTTACTGAGCATCTTATTTCACCCCTTTCTTATGTTTTATTTTCCCAGGATGCGATGAAGTATTTTAAGACACAATGTTGTTTATTTTTAATTTCATAATGTAATTTAAAACTTGTGAATGTATCTAGCACTTCCAAGGAATCTAAACTAATTGGTATTTTTGGGACTTGATCTCTTGTGACCATGCCTATGTTATGTAATAATGCACCGACTCTAGGTAAATAGGGTTGCGGTGTTATAAAAGAAATAATACACTACCTAAATTTCATAAGTCGTGTAGGCTAGGTGCATGGTTTGGGAAAATCAATCCTGTGATTTTTTCCAAACTGAAGCATTGAGACTAAGATTACCCAAGCTCATAAAACAAGATACATTATCCCCACATCATCTCTTTAACCACTTGGACTACAGTGCTTCCAATGTAGGTTCTGAAATTTAAGGGACAATTTTGAATCATGGTATCATTGTTGTAGGAATTGACCTTAAAAACATACTCACAAAAGTACAATTTTTACCAGGACACGAGACACAAAAAATTATTCAAATGAAGGGTTAACTACAAACTGACCTCTTTTAATTAAAACTATAAAAAGATAGGTCAAAACACTACTAGTTTTCCATTCTCAAAACACTCGGCTTGGACAGACAGCATATTTCAAAATCTGAACCCGATGAATTTAAATTAAGGTAACTCTAGATTTACTCAAAGAGAACTCACTAAAGCCTATAAATTTCTTCCAGTGAAATCTTAAATGTCACATATGAGCCTTATTAAAGTCTAGGGTAACCTTAGAGTCAACCGGAGTCCAAGGATATCATCAAATTAAATCCATACCAATCCTATTATAAGTTATATGTTGTTACTAGAACAAACATCCATGTATCGAGGACACTGACTAAGCCCAAAGAGGCATCCATTGGGTGACGAGGTCAAAGAAAAATGGTTTGTGTCCAAGAGTCCATCCTTGCAATTCTTACTAGGGAACCAATGTTTCACCCAGTACTGACCATGCCTCTCAGTACAATCATGGATCCAAAGAACACTCTATTACAAACCAATGATCAAGCCCAATACATTTTAAAATTTAGCGTAGTGTATAAATGATGCTCTCTCATTGTACCCAGATGTTGTCAACATACGGTACATGATCATCAATTAGCCGACAGAACACTAAGTGGATTTGAATGGTATCCTAAAAAGTACCTGAGTCACTTTCAACAAAACACAGAATAAGTGATTGGTAAGGCTTAAAACCTTTCATATCCCACAATTCAATGAGAATGATGGACGAACAACCATAGGATGACTTTCTTTGAAGAGATCAGCATCCTCAGTCGATGCACTATCATAGTAGGTCTTAATACAAAATATTTATTTCCAAAGTGAATTTAGGAATAACGAAACATTTCCAAATGGTCCTACCATGGTTGTGATCCTTCTCATTTGAGGACATGCAATGAAACTTACTACATCACTCTCCACACCTTAGTAGTTTCCGAGTCATTGGGTCTGCTGAAAAAAGAAAGATCTCACCTCATGGTGCATGCTCCATCAACCACTGACTACAGGTCCTAATGGTGTCCAAAACACTTTATAAAGATTTAAAACAAATATAAAAGGAAACCACTCACTTAATAGCACAATATTATATTCATATTTGTATTTACATGTGACTCTCCTCCGGAGTTAGGTCCACATGGGCCATAGCATTGGATGTAAAATGCAAAAAAAAACTAATCAGTGTGTCAAGAACATGATCATATTAG
Organism: Viscum album; assembly: GCA_963277665.1. Taxonomy (NCBI): domain Eukaryota; kingdom Viridiplantae; phylum Streptophyta; class Magnoliopsida; order Santalales; family Viscaceae; genus Viscum; species Viscum album. Next base: position 1,912,514,695 of record OY728133.1, read on the forward strand.
AACATCATCATTAGAATTTGGATGAGTTTGATTTCATCAGACTCTCGAGTTACCCTACTCCATGTATGAACCATGATCTATTTTTCATAACTCATGGATTATATGGGAACAACCAAATAAAAACGGTCCATTGACCAATTTTAGAAGATCGATGGGACAACGTGTACTAATGCATACTACCCCAATATTACATGATCAGATTTAACATCCAGGATAATATCCATTGGATTATCATCCTTATGAATTAAAATTTTTATGGCATAGTCAATGAACTGTCAAAGAGTTTCACCATCCCATGAGACTATAAAATAGGCCGACGACATCTCAAGTCACCCAACACTGAAAAGAGAAAAAACGAAATTTCACATGGCCTGCTTAGTGGTCGATAATTCCCTAGGAATTCCTAAAACACTATAATTGAGCATTTATTAATTCTCACACTCATATTAAAAATTCAAAAAACACATGACTACCCATCAAAACAAGGGTGTTGTTTTGGAATCTATGACTCCTACATGAAAAGCAACAACTTAAAAATACCATGCATCATAAAAGGGGACACAATGATGATAAAAGGACTTTAAGATATAAGGTACCTACCTACAATAGGCTATACCTCCAAAAACAACTAGAAACATAGACCCTACCAAGGGATCACATCGGAAAAGGACACTAGGATTAAAATACAGAAATGATTTAAACTAGTTAAGGAAAATTGCATAAAAGATTTAAGTAGCCCTTCCATGAGGGTTAAAACTAAAAGAAACATAAAAAATGGTTTCATTGATATGATTAATTTATTTACATTTTAACTAAATCATTTAAAGGCTCAGTTTTAAGACATCGGATATCATCCATAAGACAATGCATGTTTGTACTCTATTTAGCTGAGGCCTCAAGGTGAAATAGGCGAGTAATATTAATATTAATTATAATCATTATTTTTTTTATTAAAATAATGTAATAATTTGGAAATTTCATCACATTAACATTATTTAAAAAAACTCATCCTTTACATGCTTTCACAGCTGGCTTAGTTAATTAAAATTTCAATTGCAATCTATAGAGGAAAACACCCCTTACGCTGTAATTGGCATTTTAATTAACCAATACCTCATTAAATTACAGCTCAAAGCACATTTAAAGGTCTTTACTTTATTAAATCAGTGCTATTAAAAAGGTATTAAACCATAAGTTTTCATTTAAGACCATATAGGTGGCTATGGGAACTTTAAAAGTCCCTCAGCACAGTTTATAATAACACCCACATGAGGATAAGAATTATGGCATACTAAAAGATAATTCGACCAATAAGGGAAACCTTATGCCATTTTGGGTTCAACTAAAATCAAGATAAATAGATAAATCATATTAATTTGTAACTCCCTTAATAGTTTTCTTCTTAACCAATTTTCTCTAACTGACTCACTTGGGTCCATTTGTTCATCTAGAGACTTTTTCACACAGGTCATTAATACCAAGAAAAGGGGTACAAAACTTAATAAAAAAACCAAAACATTTATGGTTGAAATTTCACAAATATATTTTTACAATAGTTCCTAAATAAAATACTCATAATAGATGGTTTTTTTATAGGTTACCTCCTCTAAAAATATAAAGACCCCTTACAATTCACAAGTGGTCGGTGGCGCACATGTAATTGAAACCCTTTTATCTAAGACAAAAGAAAATTCAAAAACCTAATCAATAATGTGATATATTTTATTTATATAAGTTGCATCTACAGTGGTTTTATTATATGGGAAACCATATTACAATTCATTAAGCACCAATACACTATAAAAATTAGAAATTTTCTCCCATTTAACCTCAACCATAAAGTTTTATCCAATGGAACCAATGGTCCTTGGATCAAGCATGTCAAAATTGATTATTGAGGCATCATTGTTTATAAAAACATTATCATTTAGAAATTTAACTATGATTCCTAAACATATAAATTACATATGATTTAGAATTATAAGAAAATAGTAATGTATTGGCCATTCAAGTCTAATACATAACCAGGGAAGCACAAATAACATGCTAATCATAACACTAAAATCATGGTGGCATGGAATAATAAGCAATCCAATCATATTAATCAAATGATTAAACATATTATACCCAACCATGTAATGAAATACCTTATAAAGGAAAAGCAAACCATGTTACCAAAATCACCTAGCATGAAATATACCAGGCAGGAAATTAGCAAAAAAGGTTCATCATAAAATTTCCAATAGCATAAAAATAAATGCTACACAGCATAGCATATGCATGGAATATGAATTAAAATGTTGCAATCATGATGTATTTAATTCTACTTTATTTTTCATACCTATCCAAGGGTAAATACCAAAAATATCATAATTTAGTAAGTCGTGGAAAGTACTCTAATCACTCAAGGTGAAATCAAATAAACTATAATAAGGTATAGCACGAACACCAGTCTCATACCTAGACACTTAAACTTTTCCCTGGATATGGGTTCAATACTCCCTCTAATTACAATTTACCAAGCATCAAAACATTCATTGTCTCCTATCTACCATCCCAAATTACTAATACCATGAAAAAGAAGCTTTGATACCATGTTATAACATCCCGGCTAGACTGACTACTAAACCAATCACTCGATCGGTCGGCATATGGCCTCAAGTGCCCCTCCCCTACTCTAGGGGCCGCTAACAAGCAGTGAGGGACCAATGGTGGTACAACGAGGAGACTATACCCTTATGATCAGAGTATCAAGATTTAATATCATAAAATAAATAATATAAAATAATGTAAGCGGTAATAAAGAATTGAAAATAGAGGGAAATAAATATAATAACTGTATACGAGTAAAGAAATCCAAATAGACATATATGAATTCTTGTCCATGAGATGATACAAAATATAAATAGGAAACATGAAACAAGAAGTATAGTATATCACAAAAAAAATAAATAAAAGATAGAACAAATTACTAAAGGAAAGACTCCATGAGCATCCAGAGTGCCAACGTGGTCCTGTGTTTCTAAGGTCCCATGTACTGTGCACAGTAAAACAAATATACCATGGACCTATGAAAATGAAGATATTATTGGGTACCTAAGTTCAATGGAATCTCGAGAAGGGTGTGAGATATACTTAGTATTCCTCCACTATTTTTCTATAATGAATAATCTGGTTCATGCATATAAAATAAGTAGTATGCATGTATAATAAAAGTAAAGCAACAAAGAAATATAAACAAGTAACCAAGTCAGGTTCGAGTCCCTCCATGACACTTATCCCAAACACACCAATTTTAGCCTAAGACAGAATGTATGAACCAAAGGTAACATATGCGATTGCGATACAAAGTAATAAAGGTCATCATAATTTAAGCAGTTCGAAAGGACCAATCCCAAATATGTTATTTATCCTAGAGTATATGCTCATTTTATTTAATTACATCACATCTTTCATTTAATTAAAATAGGAATCTCTAGTATTCTTTTATAATAAATCATGTTCATGTGCAAGGAGAAACTTATAAAGGAACCTGAGTATCACACCAATAGTATACAAATTTTAAAAATAAGTAGGACTTCATCCATAATTATCCATAAATGGAATCACATGTTTCACTCCCAATATAAGTAAAGAAATTACCCTCTAAGTTTGTTCCTATTATCTCACAAAGGGATCTAAGTCTCACTTACGGCATGGTGTAACCATCTTTCCATTTATCCCTTCCTTGGGTCTGCCCTTGGGAACCGGAATCACTCTTATAGGGGTAAGAAACATAAATTATGATCACATCCAAGATATAGCATGAATGGCCCCTGGAGTATGAACCCTCATCATCCCATGATACCATCCTCAGAATTCAGTAAAAAGGAATCCTAGTATCGCTCTTGGAATATAACATACATTCATTTACTATAAAATTTAATCACTAAGATTCCAGGTATATAATAAGGCTTAAACATAAACAATGTGCAAAGTGGGAGGTTACATATATCAACAAGCCACATCAAAAGTCATACATAATAAAAGAGGGTAATAATCTCATTTATCATTTAAATCTCAAAATATTAATAACCAAATTATATGCATGTCACTAACCCTAAAAAATAACCAATAAACATAGAATTTTTGGTTTAGAAGACAGTGCGCCTCAACAAATGGGTTTTATTATTAACCATGAAATTATTATAATATAATTCATTTTGTTTATATAACCACTTTTATTTAATTACAAGGCATAAAAAAGACACTATAATGGTGGATTTTAATAAATTATCATCATAATTTAACATATAATTAAAGAGCACACTCAAGGGGGTGATTCTAATAAGGTAGAAAAAAATCAGAAGGGATGGCTATACGAACCTACCCTAAGGGTAGTTCGGGTTGAAATCATGACCTCCAACCACACAAAGGAGGATCTAAACACTTAATAAGATAGTATAATAAATAATTCTAATCCAATATATAAATTATAAGTGACACTAGGAAAGTTTGGTACGATGCACACTGAATCATTTTATAAAAATGAGGTAACTTGAGGTAAAATATATAAACCACATACCTCATGCTTAGGATTCTCTACTTGTCCAATATAGTAGATTTATTTTGTCTAGTTTGAGATAAATTGATGAATTGGATGAATGCCATTAAAATGGGGTAAAAGAGCTTGAACCACTATAACTTCTTCAATATAGAGAGAGATAAATATGAAACAGTTCAACAGGAACATAGAGCTTACCAAGAAGAATCCATATGGACTGACAGTGCTTGGTTTCGATAATGGATGGAGGAGATCTTTCCATGCCTAGGTTATGCATTGGAGGAGACTCACACATGAGGGATAATGAGACACCTACTGGAATGAACATATGATAATGGAGGAATTAGATTTATAGATTCATTAAGGTATGAATAGTCATTTCACCCTTTTTATTGGGTCACATAGTTTGGCTGCACAGTTTGACCAAACTGTGCGCCAACCTTGCAATGAATAGTTCATGCATGATACCTAAATGTGACTAGGTGTATAGGATATGTTCACATATTGGGAAACCATGAACATCCAATGAAAATCACTTCAGGTCACCTAAAGAGGTCATATGGTTTTCATTGGTGGGATACACGGTTTAAGACGAACCGTGTTCCCTTACCAGTCCACCCAAACATGGTTTATTGTGGTACGAAGCCCCCCGAAACATGAATAACAACATAAGGAACCTCTCAGTATTTCAATCACATATAAAAACACCTTAATACAGTTCTCCAACACTTATAATTCTTTTTCAAATATTGTTTTACAAACTTGACCATCCACCAATTCAAAAACAAAAATCAAAAATCCATTAGATTTTAATCTTGTCTAAAAACAAGGGATAGTAAACATTTCACTAATAATTTATTTATAAATCCCATATAAAAACCTAAATATTCACCTTAGAGAAACACGTGGTCCTTAAACTATAACCCTGCCTATTATTACTAAAAAACCACTAAAACACACTAATATTTCCCTAAAACCTCATAAAAATAAATATGCATCAAGTATATGAATTTCATGTATTAAAAAAGACCCAACACCATCTCTTTTACATAACCCATTATAATAAATTAAAGTAAATATTTTAATAAATAATATTATTAATAAACTAGAACCATTTTAAAAATTAAAAATACATATTATTTTTGAAAATCAAGTACCATACTATCTTTTAAAAAATTCATAAATAAAAATCCCACAATATTTCAAGATTTAAATAGTAAATTAATATCATAGATGAATATAAAAATAAGAGAAAAATTCGTTGAACTTGTAACTCTTTTTTCCATAAGGCCTCGTCCAACCTAGCCTACTTCAAATTATTTAGTTCAATATCTACTCCAATAAAAAAGTATGACCACATATCTATTAATAGATCATAAATATTTAAGGGACAAATTTAGAAATGCTTTGGAGAATCCCTACTCTTATATTTACAAAGGAGAACCAAAAATCCCTATCATGTTTTTATACTTTTTATTCCCTTTGTTTATTAATGTATTTTAAACATTTACCTTTATTCTCAAGGATAATTAAGCAATACACTCAAGGTATGTAATATAATTTGGAATTTACATCATATATACAATGGAATTTCTCATATCAGACCTAAACATGATTATTAATCACAAATAGTGTTGATGTACGATTTTTTGTGAGTCTTTTCATGGCCTTTAATCCCACCATAGAAAATTGTTTATACACCAACTCCTGTTAATGTCCATTTTTATATATCTTCTATATTTTATCTTGATATTATAATTTCCACACATATGATACCATCATGTGTAAACTTCCTAAGAAAGGTTTTTCTATGGCAAAGATGTCATGAATTTTAATTATATGTATTTCTATATAGCATTTATAGAATTTAATAACTACAAAAATCTGTAGAAATATAGGGCATTGGAATAGGTCATAATAGTAGAGGTGATAAGAGATATCTAAGCCATTAAGATTATTTTTTAGTATCTTATAGAAAAAAATATTGAAATACCTTAGGGGTTTATTATATATTTATTTCTCTTATCCCCTTAAAAACACTCCAACACAAAGTTAGAAAACTCAACTACTCATTGTTAGACCCTGATATACTAGATCAGTAAGAGGGGGATGGGTGATTCAATTATCCCATTTGTTTTTTATTTAATCCCTTTTAACAAAACATGTTGTACCTATTAATGTTTCTAGTCCTCTCAATTATTTCTCATATCCTCAAAATAACGTGCAAAATAGATGTAAATTATTCAAGACACATTATTTACAAGGTTTCTATGAAAGTCTTACTCCATTCCATAGGGGTTATAATCCCTAACCAAGATTCCCCACAATCTCCAATAATAATCTACAATATATATTCCATTTTCCTCTCCACCACATCTATAGACTACAATAAAATACAAAAAATATTTCACAAAAAATCCCATAAAATAGTATATTTCTTATTCCGGGGTTCTTCTACACCTTTTGATGTTGGCCCACCTCCAAAATAGGATATATCAATTGTACTGTGCAGGTACCTTCCATAAGAACTTTAGTAGTAGTGTTGGTATCAGTAATTATTCAATATCTTGAGTGATCTGGATCTTCCATAATTTCCAAAAATACATGTGTGCACAATGAATCTTTTACTTCTTCTATAGTGTCTTGCTTTATCTTCTTATTTATCCCAAAATACATATGTGTATTGAGTTCTCATCATTATCACAATTTATACGAGTTCTCCATATTATTAACTAAATTATTATTCTATAACCTATATATATTTATATATAAAAAATATCATGTGAATATATAGTTTCAATTCATATTTGGAAACTCCCTTAATCTTTGGTAAGCATGATCTCTTCATTAATACATCATTGATTCTTGGTCAAGACTCTTCCTTTGAAACTAATGATGAATTACATGTTTCCTTCTTCAAAATATTCATCATAATACACCTATCTAAACTAATTTCAAATGATCACATGCACGGAATATAATTTTTTTCCACATGGACCTCCATCTTGAGATGTGGGACTCATCTCACCACTTTATAAATTTCTATCGAAATTAAATTCGTTATGTCTTACATTTTATTTGTTTATACTTTCTGATGAAGACTTATAGCCATTATCAAAGCTGTATTATGAATATTTATTTTCAACATCAAATTATTATGATTTTTTATGAAGACTTGCAATCAAAAACTATTCTATTTTTTTATAGAAAATAAATACATTAATGATTTTCAATTAGGTAGTTTTTTATTTTTGGTCTACATTAAATTATTATGTTGACACTTTATGATTAGGAACATTTCCATTTTTACTATATAAAAGTCTCAATTTTATGCGTTATTGTTTATGACATTAACATTTTTTCAATTCTTCTCCAAATTGAAAACTTCATTGAAAGGGCTTATGGGATGTATCAAAGAATCTATATCCCCTTTCAACCAACTCAACCACCTCCAATATGATTCAGATAGTGTCTCTACATCAACAAAAACATGCCTTAGTTACTTTAGGTAATAGCACATAACTCATCACAATTATATATTGAAAGTTATAACTCATAAAAATATTCAATGCATCAGCATCTTCAAAACTAAACACATATTTTCATATTTATGAAAAATGCAACAAAATCCTTATGTGAATAATAATTTCACCCTTTTTATTTTTTCCAACATCCCCACACATTTCTAAATCCAATATATGTGCTCCATTATTTATCTATTTTATATGTAATAAAATTAAAAGGTTAATGTTGTTCTACTCAACTCACCAAAACAACCTCCCCCCTTCCTTGTAATAAAATATTGAGCCACACATAAGAGAAGGATGACATAGGTGATTTTTATTATCAAATTATCTTAAGTTTGTTTACTCTAAAACTACTTGGGATAACCAAATAAATAAATCAACAGTGATATAAACACGATTTTCAATAATTTCCATAAACATCCTCCCATGTTATATAATACTCAAATATTTATCATTTATAAAATTAGGGATTTATAAAATTTATTTAATTTTGAGAAACCTGTATCCTATTAACAAATCAATAAACCCATCAAAATAATTCCTATAAAAACAAATAACATTCCCTTTTTCGCATTATTTAATTAACCAACACTTCCCCCATATAAGTTAATTTAATATATTAATTAATGAAGGTTATAAGTGTGATTTTCATAACTCAAAATAAATATATTATGGGATTATCCTCATATTATATAATTTTTAGACTCACACATCTTGTGATATATTAACAACTCCATTTTCATATATTTTCCACCTTAATGGTTTCACTCAAACATCCTCTACATGGTTTTTGAAACACTATTACTCCAATACTTTTAGTTTCCAATAGTGAAAACACTATTTCTCCTTCAATTCCCAACATGTTAGCATAAATAAATAATGATAGGTAATAAGAAATTTTCATCTTTATTCCTTGGAGGTAGAACACATTATTTGAGTTTCCACTCACTCAAGAATTATTTTTTCTTCCAAACTAAGTGATTTTATTTAAGTTAATAGTATCGATAATTTTTGGGATTTATACATTATTTTGATATATTTTCTTCAGTGTAGAAAATTTATTTATCTCAATAGTTGAGTTAATTTTATTGACTTTTTGTTTCATTAATAATTTTATCAATTTATATTATGAAGTAAGGAACGCATACATTTTTTCATTTCGTGTCCAATTTTTCTACACCTTCCCCATAGATTCTTTGGAATAATTATGTGACCACTTGCTAAATATTACTTAGGTATCTCTTGATTTACCTTTTCCAACATCTTCGATCCTCTAACCTCGGCACATACTTATTGTAACACCCCAAGATTTCATAGTGCGTTATTTCTTCAAAATAATTCAATAACTTGCACTACACGCAACACCGAGTTCAATCACACCATGAATTGCAAAAAAAAGCCATTCAAAAGAGGTTATGAATATTATTATCTAAATTTTAAACTTTATATAATCTTATAATTTTAGAATCCATATTATGAGTTTCTTAGATATAATGCAAGAACAAATTCCTTTTCAGTATTGCACTTTTATCAACTTTTAATAGTGAACCCTTTTTAAATACAATATTTTAAACTTTTTGACTAAATGGGGACATCAAAAATTTAAAATGAAACATCCCAAGCTTCCACGGTACGCTTTCTTTGAATAATACAGTAGCGTGTGTTGTACGCAACCTTGAGTTTTAACACACACCACAACCTATCAAACTAGCCGTTATGAATAGTAATACCTACTTTTAGAAATTATATATATTTTATATTTTAAAATGGACTTCATTTCCGGATTCGAAATATCGAATTTAGCCTAAGGTGAAATTTTGGTACTTTTCGGATAACTTTCATATTTTGATGAATAGTGAAAATTACTAAATTTTAATTAAAAACAACTTTTTTAATAAAAATAATTAATAGTGATAAATTATGAATTTGATTGGTTTTAAAGTATATTTAGAATATATTTTTACCATTTAATATAATTTTGGTCATTGGACATAATTTTACAATTAAACCGAACAAAAACAAGTGTCAATCTTTTGATAGTTATTATCTCTTAAAAACACGCTTTTTGTTTGGACATCGGGAATTAATTTTAAATTAATTTCTGCCACTTCTGTGTTTTGAATTTAGAAAAAATGGATTCCATATTTGGAATCAGGATGTCCAAATTGTGTAAATAGGTAACTTTTATTTTTAGACATTTTGAATAATTATTGTGGTAAATATTTTATTTACCATGGTTAAGGGTAAATCTGGTAAATAAGGGTTAAAAAATAATATTATAATAATACTAAATTACCCTAAAACATGTACTAGACTTATTGGTTGATACATGTTCGACCATAGGCAACTTTGGGTCGATTTGGGGACCCCATGGTGCCACTTGTAGGTGATAGGGACACTTTATTTTAATTAAGTTAAAATGAATACAAAAATGACACAAGCATATATCTTTTAGAAAAACAATTATTACATAGAGTTATACATGTTGGATTTTAGATTATAAATATTAATTAGAAAGATAAACAGATTTCCTACATAATTATATTTTATTTATAATTTTTAGATATTAAATATTTTATTTTATTTATGACACAATGATGATGCAGTAATTACTAAAATAGTAAAAAATTAAATTAATTGATATTATAAATACCCAAATAAATATAATATGAAACTTTTAATGAATTAAACTAATTTTATAGGATAATATGATATATTAGGATTGATTTAATTTACGTTTTTCTAAGTAATCAATCTGTTATGAGTTTCAAAAAAATCATCTATTGAATAGTGTCAAAATTGACATAAAAGAGTTCTTAAAACAAATATTATATTATTAATTGATATTAAATTCCTAAAAATCTATGGTTCGGCCAAGAGACTTATATAATGATAGGTTCATCATTAATGGACCACTTGTGGGACTCTTGGATGTATATAGTAAGTTTATTAACCATATTATATAAAAATACAAAGAGACATTGTAAAAGTGAAACTAATTAACTTAGAGTTAATACTTAAAGATAAGGTTAATATAAGTACCCAAACCTGTCAAAATTCTATTGGTTGAGTTGTTTTCGACCCATCCCCACCTTAACCTTTGAATAGTCAACTTTGGAACCATTTTAAACCGAATATGAATTTATTATAAACTAATATCTCTAGCTTTTCCAAAGGTGCCCCTCACCCCTCTAATAAAAGGGCACTCCTCCTTCTCATTTATTCACACCTTCAAAGCCTTTTGGTTCGTCCAAACTCTTCCCAAATACTCTCCCAACTTCCCTCACTACAACCTAGAGGCCTTAGTTTGATCATAAAGCCAACCTAAGGAGCCCTTTTCATCAAATCAAAAGGAAGAACCCGAAGAAGAGGTAATGATTTCACCACCCTTTTCCAAGTTCATTTCTTCTTCCACTTCTTCTTCCTTTGTTGTTACCATTCTAAAATAATAAATCCAGTATCATATATATAATGTGATGTTATTATAAATATGTTACAACCATATTCATTATTCTATCCACCCTTTGAATAACATGTCACCATACATGCGTACGTACGGCTTACCGTCTCCACGTCGTGGTGTAATTGTTATTCAATATATTATTATTTGGATGGGTATAATAATGATATGTAACTCATGTAAATAATAAATATAACATGTTAATGATTCTTTATATTTGATATAACATCCATTTATATATTATTTTAATATCAAAAGAATGATATTGTCGCTCGTGCGTACGTACGGACTACCGTCTCCACGAACGCGATGAGATTCATTCTCCATCGTATCCATTCAAGTATAATTATCATTTGAGGATTTAAAAATGATTTTTTAGGACTTGATATCATTATGGATATTAATAATATACAACCTATCCTTTACAAACATGTCTTACGTAAAAAAACATATAAAAGAAAACAAGTAAGTTAACACCCGAAACAACGATAATACTAAGATATTATTATCAAATCAATATTAAAAGATCATATATGATATCATATTAATGTATATGATTCTTGTATAATTTAATAACAATTATTTCACCATTATACAGAAGTTTAACCTACCCCAACCAAGGAAAAGTACAAGGTAAGGGTTATTTCACAATCTCTTCATTATCCGAGGTTGTTTATACGTAATAATCTACTGAGATCTCTTTATCATCCACATCCATGTTTCTTAAAAATATATTTCAAAACATTTTTATTATTTACACGAATATGGGTTAAAGTCATTTATACCCTTTTTTGACTTTTTATAAGAGGAATATTTCTTTCGTTTTCAAAACAAGGTCCTTTTTAACCTTTTCGACAGAATTAAGGTAAGAATGTTTTTTTAACTTATACAACGAGTGCGGTTATTTTCTGCCGTTATAAAATCTTCAAAGCTTTCCTTACAAGATTATAAGAATAGTTTCAAGAAAATGTTTTATTTTATATGGATCTTAAATGCTTTCAAAAATAGAAAGAGATATTTCTCCAAAAAGTGTTTTGATTTCATCTATGTCAACATCCTTTGATGGATTTTACGCTTATTTGAAGTTGATTTATTATGATACAAAACTTCTATATTGTATTGAAGGTTTTGTGATATGTTTGACTGTGGATGTGCTATTTTTATACCATTCATAGTTTATAACATTTCGTATGCTAGTTTTAATACGAATGTTTATGTTATGTTTAAACCTTTTCATATGGGAATGAATCGGACTTAATATGTGACGGGTGGAGCCCGCTATAGCTCCTTGATGCATCGGTAGGTCTCATGAGACAAACTAGTGTCTTGGAACAAGGCCTTGACAAAATCTTATTTGTATTCTTGGCACGAGGCCTTGGATATGTGGTTATGATAGTCTGGCATTAAGCATTCCAACATTATGAAAGTGGTTAGTGATTTTTCATGTGATTATTCGATTAGTAGAATATCCATGTGAATGAGTAAATGGCATTATTTCATTTTATTTATGCCATACAATGTTGAATGTTCAAGTTTGAAAGGCTGTTGTTTTAGTTATACATTGCCTTAAATGTTTATTCTCATTTATGAAAGTTTCCGCTATATTGTTATCCTTACTGGGCATTTGAGCTCACCCCTTTTCTATGTTTTACTTTTCCCAGGAAGTGAAGAAGTAAATTATGAATGACCTGCAGGCATATTATGTGGGGATATGAGTGTGGATTATGGAGACATTATGTTGTTGTAGTATTTTTTCATTTTATGTTGTAATGTAAAACTTATGAATATATCTAGTGTTTCCAAGGCTACTAAACCAATCGGTCTTTCAATATTTGATCTTTCTTGTGATCATGCCAATGTTATGTAATAATGAACCGACTCTGGGTAACTAGGGTCGGGGCGTTACAGTTGGTATCAGAGGAAGTTTAGTACAAACCTGGGAAGCTAGATTTAGATAAACTCTGATTAGATCACGTAGACCTAAGATGATTTTTGAGGATTAGTGTAGAAGAACTTCCTAGAATTTTGGTATTGTGGAGATTTTGTGAGTTTTCCGAGCAATACATCCCTGCCTGGATACGAGCAGGTAGAGGCGGCTCTGGCACAGATGTACCTAGGGGTAAAACCCGAAAACACCGCTTTGAGTTCGACTCGAACGGGAACTGGTGCACGACAACGGGCCTTGCTGGACTCTTGGTTACGACACTCCCGGGGGATATGCTTAGGATAATTCTCATTTTCTTTACAAACCATTATGAGGGGTTTATGAGTATATACATCCTAAAAAGAGACATTTTTATGATTATGGATTATATCCATAAATAGTTCAATTTATGTTAAGTGTTTTATAAGTATGGGATTATGTATTTTGATTCATAAACTGATCTAGTGTATGCCATTGTTTAGAAATGGCGCCCAGTAGAAGGAATGAGAACTCCAGAAATGCACATGATACAAAGAGAAGGAAGGATCATATCTTTCATGGTCTTAAGCTAGAATTTATAAGAGAAATAGTCTCCCATGTATTATCATCATATGAAGAAATAATATCATGTGTTGATAAGATAAGTAAAGAGTTTACTGAGTCCTATGGCTTTGAAGGGAAGCAAGAGAAGAAAAGGATGGAAGAGAGAAAGATGGATAAAGGGAAGAGGGAAAAGAAGAATTTTCCCATATGTGGTAACTGTGGAAAGAAACACCCTGGAACTTGCCTGAAAGGAATGGGAGTTTGTTATAAGTGTGGAGGAAAAGGGCACAAAGTACATGACTGCAAGGGTAAGAAAATGGTTTTAAATGTACAATGCTTCATTTGCAAGGAGTTTGGACACCACGCGAACCTATGTCCCAGTCATCAGACTATGCCGCAAATGATTTTATTGGATAATAATCAAGTTATGATACTACCACAGATGAAGAGGAATGATTAGAGTTCTTATGTTGATTATGTCAATTGAGTTTTGTATCAACAATGTACTTGTTATAATAATTATGGAGTATATAAGGATTGTACTGCAGTACTATTTCATTAAGGACTTGAGATTGTGTGGAACAAAGAAAAGTGACTCAATAGCAGGATAAATTTTTGGAAAATATATGGTTGAGAGAATGATAAATCATAATATAGTTCTGATACTCAGGTAGTGATTTTGGAATAATATGTGATTGTTTTGGATAAATTATATTGGATATTCTTGACTACCTTGTAACTGATTAATGATTTGTATATTCCATCATTGTTGGGGTTTAAAACATTTTTAGATTAATGAAGTATATCCAGCATTCTATATGGAATAAGGGAGCATGAATGTAATCAATAAGAAATATGGTAATACATGATGAAGGTATTCATATGCTATTACGGGGTAAAAAGGATCTATATTATGTTTACCTTCCTTATAAATGTTGGACTATGAGTTTGGACGGAAGTATTTTGGATAGTTCTAGTTTGGATTATTTTGGATTGCCATAAAAGGACAACCCGGAGGTCGGGCGGCAACCCATCGCGTCCGGCAAGGCTGCGAGACTTGAACCCGCAACCGAAGGGCGACAAGGGTGTATCACCTACCACTGGCCCACGAGATGTCCTGGATTAAATAATGTAGTTTTTATTAAAAGATCATGTAGATGAATTATAAATTCATTTATTTTGGAACCCTATACGAATAGTGTAAATAGAATTTTTTTACATTCTATTATCTTTTAGAGTGAAAGATGAGTTTGTGGTTGAAATTTATTAATGGATAAAACTCTAATTATAAAGTAAGTATATCTCCTTTTGATCTTAGCCAATCTCAAAAATAAATTCCTCAATATTAAGAAAAGGAACATAGAACAAAAATGTTTTCCTAGATGGTACCTTAAATCATCACTAATTTATGGCTTTGGGATTGTTGGCCTTTTCATAGCCATGTTCTCTACCACTCTCCATCAGATAATTGATGGTTAGATTTTTCTTCCATATCCATATTTTCCTACATGGAACCCTAGTATGTGTTATTTTCGGTAATCTTCATACTTTCGACTCTTTATTTTAAATAGAGGCCTCATTAATTCATATTTCGATGTGGGATTTAAACTAAGATATTTTGAAACGTCAAAAATGTGTTATCCTAATACCCTATGTTTTGTTGAACCGATGGTATTTCAAATCATCATAGATTGATGAATTTAAGGACCTCAATTTTATACTTTTTTGTGATTGATGACCTCAATCACTACCTATAAATATTTACGTTTTTCCTCCAATTATATTTCTCTAATTTCCACCAATGTTCTCCTAATCGAGATCATAATTTGGTGGTGACCCTTTCATTTCACTTTTCCTCATATTAAGACTAAATTTTATTAACCCAATTTCCGATGTGGGTTTTCCCACAAATATATTTTCTATTTTCAACCTTTTATTTTCGAAGAACAGTTTCAAATTGTGAGAACGCAATTTATTGAAGGAGGGGAGAATGTAACACCCCAATATTTCATAGTGTGTTATTTCTTCAAAATAATTCAATAACTTGCACTACACACAACACCGAGTTCAATCACACCATGACTTACAAAAAAAATCCATTCAAAAAGGGTTATGAATAGTATTATCTAAATTTTAAAATTTATATAATCCTTATAATTTTAGAATCCATATTATGAGTTTCTTAGATATAATGCAAGAACAAATTCATTTTCAGTATTGCAATTTTATCAACTTTTAATAGTGAACCCTTTTTAAATACAATATTTTAAACTTTTTGACTAAATGGGGACATCAAAATTTTAAAATGAAACATCCCAAGCTTCCATGGTACGCTTTCTTTGAATAATACAGTAGCGTGTGTTGTACGCAACCTTGAGTTTTAACACACACCACAACCAATCAAACTAGCCGTTATGAATAGTAATACCTACTTTTAGAAATTATATATATTTTATATTTTAAAATGGACTTCATTTCTGGATTCGGAATATCGAATTTAGCCTAAGGTGAAATTTTGGTACTTTTCGGATAACTTTCATATTTTGATGAATAGTGAAAATTACTAAATTTTAATTAAAAACAACTTTTTTAATAAAAATAATTAATAGAGATAAATTATGAATTTGAGTGGTTTTAAAGTATATTTAGAATATATTTTTACCATTTAATATAATGTTGGTCATTGGACATAATTTTACAATTAAACCGAACAAAAACAAGTGTCAATCTTTTGATAGTTATTATCTCTTAAAAACATGCGTTTGGTTTTGACAGCGGGAATTAATTTTAAATTAATTTCTGCCACTTCTGTGTTTTGAATTTAGAAAAATGGATTACATATTTTGAATCAGGATTTCCAAATTGTGTAAATAGGTAACTTTTATTTTTAGACATTTTGAATAATTACTGTGGTAAATATTTTATTTACCATGGTTAAGGGTAAATCTGGTAAATAAGGGTTAAAAAATAATATTATAATAATACTAAATTACCCTAAAACGTGTCCTAGACTTATTGGTTGATACATTTTCGACCATAGGCATCTTTGGGTCGATTTGGGGACCCCATGGTGCCACTTGTAGGTGATAGTGACACTTTATTTCAATTAAGTTAAAATGAATACAAAAATGACACAAGCATATATCTTTTAGAAAAACAATTATTACATAGGGGTATATATGTTGGATTTTAGATTATAAATATTCATTAGAAATATAAAAAGCTTTCCTACATAATGATATTTTATTTATAATTTTTATACATTAAATAATTTATTTTCATTATGACACAATGATGATGCAGTAATTACTAAAATAGTGAAAAATTAAATTAATTGATATTATAAATACCCAAATAAATATAATATAAAACTTTTAATTAATTAAACTAATTTTCTAGGATAATATGATATATTAGGATTGATTTAATGTACTTTTTGTGAAGTAATCAATCTGTTATGAGTTTCAAAAAAATCAACTATTGAATAGTGTCAAAATTGACATAAAAGAGTTCTTAAAAAAATATTATATTATTAATTGATATTAAATTCCTAAAAATCTATGGTTAGGCCAAGAGACTTATATCAAGATATTTCCATCATTAATGGACCACTTGGGGGTCTCTTGGATGTATATAGTAAGTTTATTAACCATATTATATAAAAATACAAAGAGACATTGTAAAAGTGAAACTAATTAACTTAGAGTTAATACTTAAAGATAAGGTTAATATAAGTACCCAAACCTGTCTAAATAATATTGGTTGAGTTTTTTTCGACCCATCCCCACCTTAACCTTTTAATAGTCAACTTTTGAGCTATTTTAAACCGAATATGAATTTATTATAAACTAATATCTCTAGCTTTTCCAAAGGTTCCCCTCACCCCTCTTATAAAAGGGCACTCCTCCTTCTCATTTCTTCACAACTTCAAAGCCTTTTGGTTCGGCCAAACTCTGACCAAATACTCTCCCAACTTCCCTCACTACAACCTAGAGGCCTTATTTTGATCATAAATACAACCTAAGGAGCCCTTTTGATCAAATCAAAAGGAAGAACCCGAAGAAGAGGTAATGATTTCACCACCCTTTTCCAAGTTCATTTCTTCTTCCACTTCTTATTCCATTGTTGTTACCATTCTAAAATAATAACTCCAGTATCATATATATACTGTGATGTTATTATAAATATGGTACAACCATATTCAGTACTCTATCCACCCTTTGAATAACATGTCACCATACGTGCGTACGTACGGCTTACCGTCTCCACGTCGTGGTGTAATTGTTATTCAATATATTATTATTTGGATGGGTATAATAATGATATGTAACTCATTTAAATAATAAATATAACATTTTAATGATTCTTTATATTTGATATACCATCCATTTATATATTATTTTAATATCAAAAGAATGATATTGTCGCTCGTGCGTACGTACGGACTACCGTCTCCACGAACGCGATGAGATTCATTCTCCATCGTATCCATTCAAGTATAATTATCATTTGATGATTTAAAAATGATGTTTAAGGACTTGATATCATTCTGTATATGAATAATATACAACCTATCCTTTACAAACATGTCTTATGTAACAAAACATATAAAAGAAAACAAGTAAGTTAACACTCGAAACAACGATAATACTAAGATATTATTATCAAATCAATATTAAAAGATCATATATGATATAATATTAATGTATATGATTCTTGTATAATTTAATAACAATTATTTCACCATTATACAGGAGTTTAACCTAACCCAACCATGGAAAAGTACAAGGTAAGGGTTATTTCACAATCTCTTCATTATCCGAGGTTGTTTATACGTAATAATCTACTGGGATCTCTTTATCATCCACATCCATGTTTCTTCAAAATGTATTTCAAAACATTTTTATTATTTACAAGAATATGGGTTAAAGTCATTTATACCCTTGTTTGACTTTTTATAAGAGGAATCTTTCCGTCGTTTTCAAAACAAGGTCCTTTTAACCTTTTCGACAGAATTAAGGTAAGAATGTTTTTTTAACTTATACGGCGAGTGCGGTTATTTTCTGCCGTTATAAAATATTCAAAGCTTTCCTTACAAGATTATAAGAATATTTTCAAGAAAATGTTTTATTTTATATGGCTCTTAAATGCTTTTAAAAATAGAAAGAGATATTTCTCCAAAAAGTGTTTTGATTTCATCTATGTCAACATCCTTTGATGGATTTTACGCTTATTTGAAGTTGATTTATTATGATACAAAACTTCTATATTGTATTGAAGGTTTTCTGATATGTTTGACTGTGGATGTGCTATTTTTATACCATTCATAGTTTATAAAATTTCGTATGCTAGTTTTAATATGAATGTTTGTGTTATGTTTAAACCTTTTCATATGGAATGCATTGGACTTAATATGTGACGGGTGGAGCCTGCTATAG
This sequence comes from Viscum album, assembly GCA_963277665.1. Lineage (NCBI taxonomy): Eukaryota > Viridiplantae > Streptophyta > Magnoliopsida > Santalales > Viscaceae > Viscum > Viscum album. Next base: position 1,912,534,130 of record OY728133.1, read on the forward strand.
CTCCTCGATGCATCGGTAGGTCTCATGAGACAAACTAGTGTCTTGGCACAAGGCCTTGACAAAATCTTATTTGTAGTCTTGGCACGAGGCCTTGTCTATGTGGTTATGATAGTCTGGCATTATGCATTCCAACATTATGAAAGTGGTTAGTGATTTTGCATGTGATTATTCGATTAGTAGAATATCCATGTGAATGAGTAAATGGAATTATTTCATTTTATTTATTCCATACAATGTTGAATGTTCAAGTTTGAAAGGTTGTTGTTTTAGTTATACATTTCCTTAAATGTTTATTCTCATTTATGAAAGTTTCCGCTATATTGTTATCCTTACTGGGCATTTGAGCTCACCCCTTTTCTATGTTTTACTTTTCCCAGGAAGTGAAGAAGTAAATTATGAATGACCTATAGGGATATTATGTGGGGATATGAGTGTGGATTATGGAGACATTATGTTGTTGTAGTAGTTTTTCATTTTATGATGTAATGTAAAACTTATGAATATATCTAGTATTTCCAAGGCTACTAAACCAATCGGTCTTTCGAGATTTGATCTTTCTTGTGATCATGCCAATGTTATGTAATAATGCACCGACTCTGGGTAACTAGGGTAGGGGCGTTACAGTTGGTATCAGAGGAAGTTTAGTACAAACCTTGGAAGCTAGATTTAGATAAACTCTGATTAGAGCACGTAGACCTAAGATGAACTTTGAGGATTAGTATAGAAGAACTTCCTAGAATTCTGGTATTGTAAAGATTTTGTGAGTTTTCTGAGCAATACATCCATGTATGGATACGAGCAGGTAGAGGCGGCTCTAGCACAGATGTACCTAGGGGTAAAACATGAAAACACCGCTTTGAGCTAGACTCGAACGGGAACTGGTGCACGACAACGGGCCTTGCTGCACTCTTGGTTACGACACTCCCGGGGGATATGCTTAGGATAATTTTCATTTTCTTTACAAACCATTATGAAGGGTTTATGCGTATATACATCCTCAAAGGAGACATTTTTATGATTATGGATTATATCCATAAATAGTTCAATTTATGTTAAGTGTTTTATAAGTATGGTATTATGTATTTTGATTCATAAACTGATCTAGTGTATGCCATTGTTTAGAAATGGCGCCCAGTAGAAGGAATGAGAACTCCAGAAATGCACATGATCCAAAGAGAAGGAAGGATCATATCTTTCATGGTCTTAAGCTAGAATTTATAAGAGAAATAGTCTCCCATGTATTATCATCATATGAATAAATAATATCATGTGTTGATAAGATATGTAAAGAGTTTACTAAGTCTTATGGCTTTGAAGGGAAGCAAGAGAAGAAAAGGATGGAAGAGAGAAATACGGATAAAGGGAAGAGGGAAAAGGAGAATTTTCCCATATGTGGTGACTGTGGAAAGAAACACCTTGGAACTTGCCTGAAAGGAATGGGAGTTTTTTATAAGTGTGGAGGAAAAGGGCACAAAGTACGTGACTGCAAGGGTAAGAAAATGGTTTTAAATGTACAATGCTTCATTTGCAAAGAGTTTGGACACTACGCGAACCTATGTCCCAGTCATCAGACTATGCCGCAAATGATGTTATTGGATAATAATCAAGTTATGATACTACCACAGATGAAGAGTAATGATTAGAGTTCTTATGTTTATTATGTCAATTGAGTGTTGTATCAACAATGTACTTGTTATAATAATTATGGAGTATATAAGGATTGTACTGCAGTACAATTTCATTAAGGACTTGAGATTGTGTGGAACAAAGAAAAGTGACTCAATAGCAGGATAAATTTTTGGACAATATATGGTTGAGAGAATGATAAATCATAATATAGTTCTGATACTGAGGTAGTGATTTTGGAATATTATGTGATTGTTTTGGATAAATTATATTGGATATTCTTGACTACCTTGGAACTGATTAATGATTTGTATATTCCATCATTGTTGGGGTTTAAAAAAAATTTGGATTAATGAAGTATATCCAGCATTCTATATGGAATAATGGAGCATGAATGTAATCAATAAGGAATATGGTAATACATGATGAAGGTATTCATATGCTATTACGGGGTAAAAAGGATCTATATTATGTTTACCTTCCTCATAAATGTTGGACTGTGAGTTTGGACGGAAGTATTTTGGATAGTTCTAGTTTGGATTATTTTGGATTGCCATAAAAGGACAACCCGGAGGTCGGGCGGCAACCCGTCGCGTCCGGCAAGGCTGCGAGACTTGAACCCGCAACCGAAGGGCGACAAGGGTGTATCACCTACCACTGGCCCACGAGATGTCCTGGATTAAATAATGTAGTTTTTATTAAAAGATCTTGTATATGAATTATAAATTCGTTTATTTTGGAACCCTATACGAATAGTGTAAATTGAATTTTTTTACATTCTATTATCTTTTAGAGTGAAAGATGAGTTTGTGGTAGAAATTTATGAATGGATAAAACTGTAATTATAAAGTAAGTATATCTCCTTATGATCTTAGCCAATCTCATAAATAAATTCCTCAATATTAAGAAAAGCAACTTAGAACAAAAATGTTTTCCTATATGGTACCTTAAATCATCACTAATTTATGGCTTTGGGATTGTTGGCCTTTTCATAGCCATGTTCTCTACCACTCTCCATCAGATAATTGATGGTTATATTTTTCTTCCATATCCATATTTTCCTACATGGAACCCTAGTATGTATTATTTTTGTAATCTTCATACTTTCGACTCTTTATTTTAAATAGAGGCCTCATTAATTCATTTTTCGATGTGGGATTTCAACTAAGATATTTTGAAACGTCAAAAATGTGTTATCCTAATACCATATGTTTTGTTGAACCGATGGTATTTCAAATCATCATAGATTGATGAATTTAAGGACCTCAATTTTATACTTTTTTGTGATTGATGACCTCAATCACTACCTATAAATATTTACGTTTTTCCTCCAATTATATTTCTCTAATTGCCACCAATGTTCTCCTAATCGAGATCATAATTTGGTGGTGACCCTTTCATTTCACTTTTCCTCATATTAAGACTAAATTTTAGTAACCCAATTTCTGATGTGGGTTTTCCCACAAATATATTTTCTATTTTCAACCTTTTATTTTCGAAGAACAATTTCAAATTGTGAGGACGCAATTTATTGAAGGAGGGGAGAATGTAACACCCCAAGATTTCATAGTGTGTTATTTCTTCAAAATAATTCAATAACTTGCACTACACGCAACACCGAGTTCAATCACACCATTACTTACAAAAAAAATCCATTCAAAAGAGGTTATGAATAGTATTATCTAAATTTTAAACTTTATATAATCCTTATAATTTTAGAATCCATATTATGAGTTTCTTAGATATAATGCAAGAACAAATTCATTTTCAGTATTGCACTTTTATCAACTTTTAATAGTGAACCCTTTTTAAATACAATATTTTAAACTTTTTGACTAAATGGGGACATCAAAAATTTAAAATGAAACATCCCAAGCTTCCACGGCACGCTTTCTTTGAATAATACAGTAGCGTGTGTTGTACGCAACATTGAGTTTTAACACACACCACAACCAATCAAACTAGCCGTTATGAATAGTAATACCTACTTTTAGAAATTATATACATTTTATATTTTAAAATGGAATTCATTTCTAGATTCGGAATATCGAATTTAGCCTAAAGTGAAATTTTGGTACTTTTCGGATAACTTTCATATTTTGATGAATAGTGAAAATTGCTAAATTTTAATTAAAAACAACTTTTTTAATAAAAATAATTAATAGTGATAAATTATGAATTTGATTGGTTTTAAAGTATATTTAGAATATATTTTTACCATTTAATATAATGTTGGTAATTGGACATAATTTTACAATTAAACCGAACAAAAACAAGTGTGAATCTTTTGATAGTTATTATCTCTTAAAAACACGCTTTTTTGTTTTGACAGCGGGAATTAATTTTAAATTAATTTATGCCACTTATGTGTTTTGAATTTAGAAAAAATGGATTCCATATTTGGAATCAGGATGTCCAAATTGTGTAAATAGGTAACTTTTATTTTTAGACATTTTGAATAATTACTGTGGTAAATATTTTATTTACCATGGTTAAGGGTAAATCTGGTAAATAAGGGTTAAAAAATAATATTATAATAATACTAAATTACCCTAAAACTTGTACTAGACTTATTTGTTGATACATGTTCGACCATAGGCATCTTTGGGTCGATTTGGGGACCCCATGGTGCCACTTGAAGGTGATAGGGACACTTTATTTTAATTAAGTTAAAATGAATACAAAAATGACACAAGCGTATATCTTTTAGAAAAACAATTATTACATAGGGTTATATATGTTGGATTTTAGATTATAAATATTAATTAGAAAGATAAAAATCTTTCCTACATAATGATATTTTATTTATAATTTTTAGACATTAAATAATTTATTTTATTTATGACACAATGATGATGCAGTAATTACTAAAATAGTGAAAAATTAAATTAATTGATATTATAAATACCCAAATAAATATAATATGAAACTTTTAATGAATTAAACGAATTTTATAGGATAATATGATATATTAGGATTGATTTAATTTACTTTTTTCTAAGTAATCAATCTGTTATGAGTTTCAAAAACATCAACTATTGAATAGTGTCAAAATTGACATAAAAGAGTTCTTAAAACAAATATTATATTATTAATTGATATTAAATTCCTAAAAATCTATGGTTCGGCCAAGAGACTTATATAATGATAGGTTCATCATTAATGGACCACTTGGGGGTCTCTTGGATGTATATAGTATGTTTATTAACCATATTATATAAAAATACAAAGAGACATTGTAAAAGTGAAACTAATTAACTTAGAGTTAATACTTAAATATAAGGTTAATATAAGTACCCAAACCTGTCTAAATTCTATTGGTTGAGTTGTTTTAGACCCATCCCCACCTTAACCTTTGAATAGTAAACTTTGGAGCCATTTTAAACCGAATATGAATTTATTATAAACTAATATCTCTAGCTTTTCCAAAGGTGCCCCTCACCCCTCTTATAAAAGGGCACTCCTCCTTCTCATTTATTCACACCTTCAAAGCCTTTTGGTTCGGCCAAACTCTTCCCAAATACTCTCCCAACTTCCCTCAATACAACCTACAGGCCTTAGTTTGATCAGAAAGCCAACCTAAGGAGACCTTTTGATCAAATCAAAAGGAAGAACCCGAAGAAGAGGTAATGATTTCACCACCCTTTTCCAAGTTCATTTATTCTTCCACTTCTTCTTCCTTTGTTGTTACCATTCTAAAATAATAACTCCAGTATCATATATATACTGTGATGTTATTATAAATATGGTATGACCATATTCAGTATTCTATCCACCCTTTGAATAACATGTCACCATACGTGCGTACGTACGGCTTACCGTCTCCACGTCGTGGTGTAATTGTTATTCAATATATTATTATTTGGATGGGTATAATAATGATATGTAACTCATGTAAATAATAAATATAACATGTTAATTATTCTTTATATTTGATATACCATCCATTTATATATTATTTTAATATCAAAAGAATGATATTGTCCCTCGTGCATACGTACGGACTACTGTCTCCACGAACGCGATGAGATTCATTCTCCATCGTATCCATTCAAGTATAATTATCATTTGATGATTTAAAAATGATGTTTAAGGACTTGATATCATTATAGATATGAATAATATACAACCTATCCTTTACAAACATGTCTTACGTAACAAAACATATAAAAGAAAACAAGTAAGTTAACACCCGAAACAACGATAATACTAAGATATTATTATCAAATCAATATTAAAAGATCATATATGATATCATATTAATGTATATGATTCTTGTATAATTTAATAACAATTATTTCACCATTATACAGGAGGTTAACCTAACCCAACCAAGGAAAAGTACAAGGTAAGGGTTATTTCACAATCTCTTCATTATCCGAGGTTGTTTATACGTAATAATCTACTGGGATCTATTTATCATCCACATCCATGTTTCTTCAAAATTTATTTCAAAACATTTTTATTATTTACAAGAATATGGTTTAATGTCATTTATACCCTTGTTTGACTTTTTATAAGAGGAATATTTCCGTCGTTTTCAAAACAAGGTCCTTTTTAACCTTTTCGACAGAATTAAGGTAAGAATGTTTTTTTAACTTATACGGCGAGTGCGGTTATTTTCTGCCGTTATAAAATCTTCAAAGCTTTCCTTACAAGCTTATAAGAATATTTTCAAGAAAATGTTTTATTTTATATGGCTCTTAAATGCTTTCAAAAATAGAAAGAGATATTTCTCCAAAAAGTGTTTTGATTTCATCTATGTCAACATCTTTTGATGGATTTTACGCTTATTTGAAGTTGATTTATTATGATACAAAACTTCTATATTGTATTGAAGGTTTTGTGATATGTTTGACTGTGGATGTGCTATTTTTATACCATTCATAGTTTATAACATTTCGTATGCTAGTTTTAATACGAATGTTTATGTTATGTTTAAACCTTTTCATATGGGAATGAATTGGACTTAATATGTGATGGGTGGAGCCCGCTATAGCTCCTCGATGCATCGGTAGGTCTCATGAGACAAATTAGTGTCTTGGAACAAGGCCTTGAAAAAATCTTATTTGTAGTCTTGGCACGAGGCCTTGGCTATGTGGATATGATAGTCTGGAATTATGCATTCCAACATTATGAAAGTGGTTAGTGATTTTTCATGTGATTATTCGATTAGTAGAATATCCATGTGAATGAGTAAATGGCATTATTTCATTTTATTTATTCCATACAATGTTGAAAGTTAAAGTTTGAAAGGCTGTTGTTTTAGTTATACATTTCCTTAAATGTTTATTCTCATTTATGAAAGTTTTCGCTATATTGTTATCCTTACTGGGCATTTGAGCTCACCCCTTTTCTATGTTTTACTTTTCCCAGGAAGTGAAGAAGTAAATTATGAATGACCTGTAGGGATATTATGTGGGGATATGAGTGCGGATTATGGAGACATTATGTTGTTGTAGTAGTTTTTCATTTTATGATGTAATGTAAAACTTATGAATATATCTAGTGTTTCCAAGGCTACTAAACCAATCGGTCTTTCGAGATTTGATCTTTCTTGTGATCATGCCAATGTTATGTAATAATGCACAGACTCTGGGTAACTAGGGTTGGGGCGTTACACTTATGCTTTCTCCATTTCTTTATCCTTGACTGGTTGTTCAATCCAAATAAATATGCACTCCTTCATAACATATATAGTTTCATTAGGCTTCTCATTCAACATATTAGTAGTACATGACTTATTTTTAACCTAATAGGTACCTTCTCTAGATAGTTTCATCATGTAGACCTCTACCCTATGAATTTTTATAAGAAATATCTCATATACTTCTTTTCCACATCCAAATATATTTTGGTTGGAATAATTTGGTATACGTTTAGTCAATACATTATTCGTTTTATTTTTTCACTAATTTTCTCAATATACCTCCCCATAGATAATTTACACTTCCCTGGGAAATATTAATTTTGCCAATAATAATAGGTTTTGTGTCTATTCCTCCCATATAACAAGAAATTTCCTCTGAAATTGAATCTTCCATTTTCATAATTAATTTTCCATGAATTCGTTTGGTGAATAAATCCTTTAGTTTTAGAGATCATTGTCTTAGGGGGAGGGTAATTTCTTGGCCTTATTTATTCCTTTATTAGTGATGCATGTATCTCATGATTATTTTTAATAAAAATATGACTGATCATGTGTTTTTTATGAGAGTAATTATATTCCATCACCTCACTAACATGGAATGGATCACCTTTTACTTTTATAGACTTTTTTATTTATTCCCTAACATTGTTATAATCATTAAAAGTAATGAACATATTGATTGTTTCTCTTCATGTTATTTTTGTCTGAAACCCAGATTCCATTCAAGGTCACAAATAATTTTTCTATATTCATATAATCAAACATGGTGATTCTTGATCCTACCAATTTATATCACTTATATCTTGACATTATCGTACTTCTTAACAACCACCTTTTTATTTTCCATCTCAAACTTCCTCTTTTCTTATTGATGTATTGTTTTACCTCCATAAATAATTATTGTTTTTTTTATTTTCCACTCATTCTTGGTCTATTATTATCCATGATCATCACTAATTTATAAATAAAATCCCTTCACTATGTGAGAAAATAGAGTGGATTCATTATCAGATATGTGATATTATGAATCTTTCCATTTCTAACTCACTAAGTTTCTTCTTTTGTTATTGAAATTATTCTTCTTCTTCTTCGTATTACCCTCCTTTTTTTCTTTTGTTTTTCTAATCCTCCCCATATAACATAAAATTTTCAACCTACTTATTTGGTAAATATTTTTCAATGTGACCAATATCATCAAAATTAAAATATATCATAAATTTCTTAACTTTCACTTTCTATTTTCCCTTCATGAATCTAATTAATATAAGACATATAATTTGGTTGAATCATTATTCATCCTTATTATCATCTGAGCCGTGTTCTTTTGAAACTTCTTTTTATGTTTTAATTTTCTCATAGAATTGAAAAAAAAAATCTCATTTCATGACTATTTTTTAAATTTTTGTTCCTTTATCATCACATAATATAAAATTATGTGGTGAAACTCATCAATTTTTAAGTTCTTCTATTCTCCCAGGGATGATATTTTTTATTCAAGTAAATCTAAAATATTTTTCATTATATGTTTCTAAATTATGGAGTATTTAGATTCTCACTATGTCATTGAATATTGTTAACAATTTCATTTACCCACATTAAATATCAAGAAATATCTTCATCACTAGCCATTTTAATGAATAAAAATTGGATCCTCTAAAAATAATGTTTGGTTTTCATGACTTTGTTTTTACCTTCATGAATTCTTCTCAATTTTCCTTAGATATCCTAAGAAAAGTGGATACCCAACCTTTTTATGGACATTACTAGATTATAAACATATACCAAGTGATATATACAAACTATTTGAGAAAACTATTAATATAGGTGTCCTATAGTAATGGTCTTAGGTAACCATTGGGATAGGAAGGTTTTGGGTGGCATGTTCAAATGGGTTTAACAAAATATTAGAGTATCCAAACCTATATTAACAACATTAAAAACAATTTGTATAATATCAAGGATATACCAACCCCAAGAGCCCCTTTTTCTTTTGGAAAATCACTCCCCTGCATCCTGATTCTCCTCAATTGGGATTTCCTTTATTACTCATTCTATTATATTTAGATTTATCTCTTTTATAATGTTTTTGAGGTCCAATTATCAAGGTATATTGGTTATTTTTACCATTCCTTTTATTTAATCCCCTAATTTCTAAATTTTCATATTATATATTTAAAATTAAATAACAAAACTATATAGATTACATTTTTCTATATGATTGTATAAAAGATCATGTAAATAAGTATCATTCTATGAAAATATGTTTTTTGTATCGGATGTGATTATTGGTTGTTATAAAGATGTTCTATTATCTATGATGATTTCTTGTTTGATTTTCTAAAAATATTTAAAGGGGGTATAAAATGGATATACACCATGGAACTTCCTAATTAATGTTGGGAATTATTTTACACCCAACCTTAGTTGAATTTTCCCTATTGGATCAAGCTGAATGTGCCCCCAGATTCCAAAAACTAAATCTCGATTAATTACTTTCTTATCCTTCATAGGTATATGTTTTTTAGAATAACCTCAAAATTTGGACTCATTATATATAAATTAGTTACAATAATATAATGAGATCTAGATTCTTAGAATCTAAAAAATAGCGAACCCCTTAATTAAACTACTATAAAGATTCCTATCTACTTTACATGTTGATTTCCACTCATAAAGTGGGGAATGAGAGATCTTTATGAGTTAAACGAGCATTTTATAATTATATGGATTACATGATAACTATATATATATTTTTTACGGATTATTTTCATTAATCGAAGGGGAAGTAAATGTAAATAATAACTTTGGAAGAGTACCTTTTAAATAAAATTAGAATTTTAAAAAATATCAATCCATCAATCATTTCTGTGGTTTTTTTATATATTCCACTATAATTGAGGTATATAAGATTCTGTTGGCACTGAAAATGTGTTTTATTCATATATCCATATAATCTATTTTATTAACTTCAGTCATATGATTCAAGTAATTATTTAGTAAAAAATTCGCTCTATGACTGATGGAGAGGCCACAAATTATCTTTACGTGTTGCATGACTACTCACACAATGGGTGAAGGAGATTCCAAAAAATAACACTTATTCTAGTGAAATGGTAGTGATAAACTCACTTTGGGAGTAGACTTTATATTTTATACACAGTTGATAATAAATTTTGAAGAAAAAAAAATTCCATTTTTGATATTCTTTTAGAATCCTATTGTCCTCATAAAATATCCTATTATGGCGTGTCACTTTTTATAGGCATTCATTTGACTAGACATATAGTCAAAATGAATATATGGATCAAGATTTTGGTTTATTAGAATTTTGGAATATTTATATCCAAACCCACCTGCAAACCATGCACCAGGAACCTATGCACGACTCATCAATTCACCTAAGACCTCGAGCACGGTCACCTATTTTTGAAATTTCACAGTTTACATGTGATCCCATCTTAGCACGCCCTAATAGAACATCCCACTAGTACATACTGCCTATATGACCAATATTCATGTTTAAGTAAAACTTTTTCACACCACTAGTGTGACATACTACCTTCACCCAAGATCTCATATTCTTCTATATATAGGAACCTTGGGATCCTTATTATCACTTTTTAGAGGACAATGACATAGACTACATCTATGCTCACCCAAGTCTATCACCCAAGTAATCAACTCCCTTGGGGAGCTTATTCAAGCCCTAAATCAAGGATAATTGTCCAAAAGGAATGGTATTTGAGTGCTAAAAAGCACTAAAAAAACATGAACCTATATAAGTAACAACTTATTTCCTAGTTATGAAATAATAGGGTAAAGGACCCTTAACTGACCATAGTCATTCAATCCACACTTCTCAGTGATTTTGGAGAACCCTTGTGATTAGGGTGATTCGTCACCCAAATCTTGTCAGATGTAGCATCACATCACCCTATTATTACTTAGGTGAGGCCTTTCCACTTTTCCCATGTGTTACCCAAGAAAAACCTTCTAATTCACCCTATTATCACTTTGTTGATATCTTCTTATAGTCCTTTTACAATGAAAATCCATCCTCTTATTCTCAAATACTGAAGCATCATGAAAACCCTATATTTAATGGTAAAGTATTCCTTCACTAAAATTTCATATTTATTCCCTTCATTTACAAGTCCTCCACCAAAGATACTGAATTAAAATAAAAAGGGAATGAAAACTATTGTCCCCCTATTTTAAACATGCATTCTTTTTTAAATGGTGTCTCTTCTAGTAGATAGGGTTCTAAGGGGAATTAAAATCCTACCTTCCCTTAATAACATGGGGTCCTGATCTAAGGTACATTGATGATAATTACTCTGGCACATGAAACAATACTTGGTTGACAAGGATCCCAGTTCGAACAGCCTGGGTTCTTGGTGGATGTCTAAGTCCACCCGAGGATAGAGGTAGCTACAACTAGCATAAACCCTATATATTCCCTTTCATTCCCCTGTCTAGGATCACGCATCTTTCACGCTTCCTAGAACAGGTGACATATTCACCTTCTAAATTCCAATATAACTAATGTATCCATTGTGTAATCCCTGATAGTGTCACTATTTTTATATACCACCCTATATCCTTATCTTCTCCACTCTTAAGTGGCACTTAGTAGCTTAACGCTTATGCCCCAAAATCATATCTTGGTTGTATGAATTTATACATCATAACACCATGTCCTAGTCACACAAAAAAACTCCAAGGCATCATCATCATTGTAAGACTTTTACTTTTATCCTTAATATGTGTAATGAACCAAGGATTCCCTATGTGGTGAGTGAAAGATACCTAATGTCATAATAATGAGATGATTTCCCAGACAATACGGGCCTCTTACTTATGTATATTCCCCATTCAAGATTTATTGTAGAACCTCAAACAATTTTCTTAATATTCTTTTATCTCTTATTTCTCACACTAAGAATGAATCACAAGTTCTTAGAGATCTGAGTTGATCATGACATTGGAATAATTAATAATATCCCCAAATTTTAATTCTTAACATGTATAAATCCTAGAATATTCTCAAAAGGAAGATTCATGAACTTGATCCCTTCTAAATATCATATTTTCATATTTTTATGAAATAAAAACTCATAAATCGTGATTCTAAGTATCATGGTAAATGTTATTATCGAATGAATTAAAACTACATATGAACATTATTTCAACATGACATTAAACTCCATGGTGCATTCTTGTCATTTGACCATGAGTGGTGTTACTAAAACAATATGGTCTTTGATTCCAATATTAATGGGAAATATAAGACGCATCCCTGAGGTTCAAATCCAATATCATAAATATTCTAATCCATCATCATTAATATAAATTCCATATGACATTTTACAAAACCTTCCCCCATGTTGTTATATTACTCTGAGTCCAGGCTTCCAGTCTTTTTGGGATGTGTACCCTTGGGATCATCCTCTCATCAATTAATATTCTTAATAGTATCATTCCCCCACCCAAAGGGATAAAATCATACTGAATCTTTTTATATCATCATTTTTAGGCCATATTATTAGTTAGGCTCGTCCTCATAAGTCTAAATTTCTTATGAGATAAACATATCCTCATTGAGCTAAATTCCCTTCATGCTCAACTAGAAATGGTCGCTCATGAATAATCGTCACACCAACCATTATGTAGCATCTTTTCCCTACTATTATTTTCTACATGAAATTAAATAGCATGGATCGATCCTTATCACATGGATTTAAATGTAATGAAGTGACTCATTAATAGGAACTAAACTACAGAAGATTTTATTCCTTTTGATAGAATACATAGGAAGTCCTTCTCTTGGGTTTGATCCTGACACAACAAAAATTTACCACCTTCATAGATTTATATAAACTCTATAGTTTATAACATTGTGGATTTAGACAACAGTGACCTACAGACCAACATCACTTAATAATAATAAGATAAATATGGGGTTACAATGATATATATAGATGGTTTCATCGAGGGAGAACCTATGATACATATAGATTTTCATATTGATGGGATATCACTAATATATACATACATTCACATCAACGCAAATTAATAATTTATTGCTAGCATGGGGGTAACTAGTCCCATATTGGGATTTTTTATGGATTCACAAATATGACGTGGATCTATAAGAGAGTCCCATAGTAGATAAAAATTCACCCAAATAGGGTGTGATGAGCCTAACATCCAACCAATGTGAGGTCCTAGGAATCATTGGAAAGAAACCATGGTAACTACCAGCCTTTAGGAAGTAGGTCCCTATAGACATCTATTTTCATGGATGTATGAGTTGTTGTGTGTTTCTAGTTCTTGAAAAACCACATCAGAAACAATCTAGAACAATAATATAAAACTGATGTGGAAATTGTTTAACCACACTCCCCTTTCACAATCAAGCATCAACCTACCCACATCTCTCATTTTAGGATGAAATAGATTCCAAAATTACAAACCTATAAGTTATGTTTGTTAATAAGATATATTTTTTTATTTCTATGAAAACAATAATTGTTAAAAAATAAAGAATAGGATTTTTACGGTATTAATATTTATTTTATTAATATGTTGATTGGGTAAAAGTTGGATCAATTTAATTCTTAATTAAATTTTTTGTTTTTATAGGTTTCATTTGAGGATAATATCATTAATTTACTATCAATATGGGATTTCAAGTCCAATATGGAAAATATATAATTTTTTACATTAAATAACATGATTTAAACCCCATTATTTGAGAGTTTATGTAGAAAATTATATTATATGATATTAAATATTCATTGTTAGATAATAAATGTGTGTTTTTTTATAATTATATAATAGTTTTTTATATTTTATTACATATAGTTATTACTCCTTAAATTAAATTATTTCAATATAATGGTTGTATATATATTTTATGGTGTATTATCATGAAATTAAATTGTGAAATTAGGGATGTAGGTGATAAAAATAATGTTTCAAGTGTTTCTGAAGGGACTTTTATTTTATCAAAATGTATTTTCATAATAAAAAGAGTTGTATTTTTTTAATGATGTATTCATGTTCATTAAATTTATCTTTTATACATACAAATAATGTGTGATTTAAAATGGAATTGACATCAATATTATTTCAATGATTTTCAATGTTATCAAAATAAAGTGATATTATCTCATTTTCCTTAAATAAATTTCTGATTTGGTAAAAAAAAATTATGAATTAAATAGATAACTTTTTTTAGTTTGATAATTATGTCAATATATTACAATTTGTTTTAGTGAAAATGTATTATAATATATTGGTTTATTAGAGAATGACTCTTTACTTTTTTTAGGTAAAAAATTAGACCATTAATATTAATTAAAAATCATAATTTGTTATATCTAAATTTTAAAATAAATTTTTAGCTAACCATTGCTATATGTTGGTAAATGATGTCTTATACCAATGGTTCAATAAAACTGTATGTATAAGATCATGCCTATACTAGATCACATGGTACCATTTAACTTCATGAAATCACTTCCCCGTGTAGCTATGTTATCTTATAATTATGAAATATATCTTACTATCCACTATAATGAATTTATTAGTCGTAGTCAAGTATGTTAATATTAATATAAACATTTTTTATTACAAAATGAATAGAAGTTGAAACTATGACAATGACCATATCTCAACTTTGTTTCCAAAGAAGATGGATTGTTTCATGGATTTTTCATTAAACTATGATTTTGATAGATGAATTATGAATTACTCTTGTTACAATTGTGTTGAATTCTTTGTTTACATTGTGAAAAAATTAGATACCATATAAAAAAGTATTCTTTCAAATAGAAACCTATGTCTAGTATTATAATGGATAGAAAATGAAATCTTTTATTATTTATGATTATAATGAAAGGAGTGGAATATATAATTTGGTATTTGACCAATATTTGTTTGTTTTTCATCATGAGAAAGAACATGTGCCAATGTATGAAGATAATGATATGATTTCCCCCCATGAAAATAATGAAAATGATAATTTTTGGATGGTGAAAGAGTTATTTGATGATGTCATGACTCCTATGTATAAGAAATGTTATTAAATGACAAAGCTAGAATTTTTTTATGGCTATATAAATTGAAACCTTTTTTTTGAATTTATAATAATTCCATTGAATATATCCTAATTATTTTTAAGGAAATATCTCTTAATGATGTAAATATTCCCTAAAATAATTATATGTCAGGGATGTTAGTTTTCCAACATGGATTTTCTAATAATGAAATTCTTGTTTAATTGAAAGATTGTAGATTATTTTTAAAGGAAACTACAGTCATAAATGATTGTAATGAATTTTTATATCTCTATGAACACCAAATTTTGATGGGATACCATAATATATCACAAAAAAAGTAATACGGAACTTTCCATTGATTCCTAGTCACTAAAATATTTTCATGTCTGATGAAATCCCAATAAATATGTAATATAACTATACTGATTTAATTAAGGATAATGAAGAGTTTTCTCATCATTTTGATGGATTGACATGGAAAACATTTGATACATGATTTACTATTATTCAAATTGAATTTTGTAATGTCACGTTGGTTCTATCATGAGATGGTTATAATCTATTTGGTAAGATTGTTACCTCACACAGCACATGGCCAGTTTTCATTCACATTTATAACCTTCCCCTATGGATGTGTATGGAAAACCACTAAATTTCTTAAGCATACTTTTATTATAACTTTATAATCCTTTAAATAACATATATTTTTACATGAAACAAGCTATAAATGAGTTGAATCATAGTTTGAAATTTGGAGTGAACACATATGATGCATCCTGGAAAGACTTATTCCATATGTCTATTATGCTTATGTGGGTGATAAATTATTATTATTTCTTATGCAATGATTTATGGTTATATATTGAGGAGAAAACTATATTATCCTATTTTTATAAAGGATACACAATATAAAAGTCTAAAATAACATTTTATTTTTAGTTTCACGGGACACCTATATTTCATGTCAATGGATCAACCTTATTGGAATAATCGATGATGGTTTGATACTAATGTTGAGACCAAAAATACACCTTAGTGTATGTCTGGAACCAATCTACTTAAAAATAAAATGTTAATTTTTCACTTATGAATATTTAGAATAAATTTAAAAATAGGAAGAGTTTTTCCACTAAGTCAAAATACAATTGGAAGAAGAAAATTACCCTCATTGATTTTCATTGTTAGTTAACCAATTTGTTACATCAATATTTAGATGTAATTCACACTGAGAAAACCATATGTGAAGTTTTGATATCATTTATTTTAAATGTAAATGGGAAGATAAAAAATGATATATGATAGTGATGTTACTTTACATATTATAGTATTAGATTATAATGGAATCTTGTGTCCATTAGTGATAATAAATTTAATGTTACATGTATTTATTTTGGGATGAGAAATTATTATAAAATTCATTTTATTTATGTAATATAGACTATAATGGTTCCTTATTGAAATTAGAACAATATAACCAAAATCATCAACATAATATGGTTAAAGAAAAATTCTTTGAAAACCCATGACTACTATATCCTTGTGCATGAGTTGATTTTAATAGAAATATATCATTTGATGTCTAATGATTAAAGGTTTAAGATGATTTTATTGTTCCATTTGTATAGAGATCATTATTATAAATGGTTTTAGATTTATTTTATTAAAAATTTGGGAAGAGGAAGCATTAATTGTGTGTTAGTTAGAGATAAAGTTTCCTCACTTTTTTCATTTTCATGTCGCATTTAACAATCTACCGTCAAAGAGAAATTTTAATTAGGGGACCCATTTAATTTCATTGGTTGTATCCAACCAAAAAAATATTTTCAAAATGAAGTATTATGTTTATAAAAATAATTTTCCTCAATGTTTTATTGTAAAATTTTACACGTCTTAAGAATGTATGGATGTATGTTCAATGTATTTTGGTTTTGTGAGCATGAGTTGTAACTGATTAATGAGAAATGAAGAAGAAAATTATGAACAAATTAAATGCATGTTTCTATCACTTCCCCAAATAGATAATTACCTATATCATATACATTTTATATATTGATACATAAAGAGAGGAATATAGAACATCACTATGTTTTTCTTAACTATGATTTTTTTGAAAAAAACAAAAAATAAATAATATGAAGATTATATGTTGTCTCATAAAGTATTTTACCATATATCGTAAACTATTATTATATTATTATATTAGGAGGATAAGAAAATTATAGTCATAATCATCATTCCATAATTTTAAGAAGGAGAGACACTTTTCAAAAAAAATTGTCATTTTTTGTTTGAAAATGAAGGTATAAATATTAGTTTAATAAAATATAAAAAATATATATTAATATATTTATAATATTATTTTATTTTGTATTTATTGAGTTTAACTATTGACTATATCTCCTAAAAATCCAAACAAGTAGATTTTGGTCCAAATTATATGGTTTTAGAATGAAAAATAGTGTTCATCAGGGAATGTAAATTTGTTATAACTAATTGAGTTGTGAACTTGTGAAAACAACATGATGGAATTATACTAACAACGACAAAAAAATATTTTTCTGGATCGTTAGATAGTAATCCTTGATATAAAAATGTATCATAATATGAAATTGTTGAAAAAATAATAATATTTGATTATTAATCCCATGATAAGGTCTCTTTGATGAAATAAAATTATTTAGATTCAATGGTGGATAATGGATCATTTATTGATGACTATGGATTTAGAGTTATTTAAATTACTTGTTTCTTGACTATTGATGGGTAATATATTTTTCCATTAGTGGTTATATCGGTAATTTATGTGAAAAATAATCTAAGACTATAATTTAATGTCATTTTTAAAGTAATACCAATATTTTTTTTACCATATTGTGGGTAAATTTGAGACTATTTTAACCCCCATATATCTTGATCTATATATTTCATATGATGACTCAAATAGACCAAAATTGAGAGTTAAATGTAAAACTGATATTGTATTGGGTAATATATAGATGAAATAATATGTGATCTAAGTTAATTTATCTTATCTCAATAGGATTATTTTAGCTTCATTATATTAAAAAAATTGTATTGGTCTCATTTTTTAAACTATAAAATAATTATAAAAATTAGATATTTAGTAAAAAAAATTACTGTTTATATGTAAATAGTTAAATCGTATTACTTGTAACTAAAATATATTTTACATATAAAATATTAAATCATTTTATTTTTATATTAATATAGTTTACAGGAAATGGATCCATATAGTTATATGTTATAATAATTGAATTGGATTTTTTATTTTTAGTGTTTATAAAAAAATATATACATTCATTTTTCTATTTATGTAATAATTTTATGAATAATTTTATACCCTTTCATTTCTATAATGATGAAGGTTTAAATTAATTTACTATGTGTTTCTTTGAAAATAAATTCACCTGTGCATTTTTTTTATTTTTTACTTATAATTTCTTATAGTCTAATCAAGTCAACCCAACCTAAAATTATTATTATAAACCCAACCAAAACTAGTCTTTTAATTTCATTTAGGATGATAAATATAAATAGAACAAAAAATAGTTCTAAAAAATGTGTAAACATCAATAAAAAGGTCCTAATACAATATTAAAACAAACTCATCTAGCCCACCAGTCAGCTACTAGACTTCACTGATTGGTCAGTTATCTTTTCAACCCTTACTAATGAGCCAATGTGTTTCACTCACTAGACAATGGGTGAGGAGTAAATAATGAGCTCATTTATGATGTTATTACTTTAATAATAAATTTATAATTAAATTCATATTTATTTTCTAAAATACAAAATGAAAAATATTGATGTGATATAATGAAATGGAATATATAAAATTAATTGTTGTAAGAGAGAGTTTGGTGTTCTTCCTTTTGTTCCCCATGTGAATATACAATTTCAAAAATATATATCAATTTAAAAATATATAATTTCATTTTAGTAATCATTTTTAAGTTTTATTTAGAATCTAACATACATGAGAGAACTATTCTATAGAAGTAACGAGCTTACATGTTTGATGTGGGGAGGTACTAAGCTACTCAAATAACTCATCGTACCTAATCACAACCAGACCCTTCACCAGATGTACCATCTATCATAGATACTTATATCATAATTCTATTAGAGGAAACTAGGAAATAAAGACCACCTATACTATAACAACCATTTTATATTTATCCTAGTATATCATTTCCATATATGATGATGGATCCGGATCCCCTTCCATATTATTATTTTCTACAAACTTCTATACCACCACCTATATTTACTACTTCTCCATAAACTTCTTGATTTTATATGTATAATCCTATTACTTCTACTCTATAACATTTATATCATCATAATCCTACATTATAACCCCTATAACTATATAGTTTACCAATCCTCCATTTTCCATGGATCCTTCATATCCCACTGATCAGACTGGCTTTGGTATAGACATATACACCTATTAAATTTTGTAACCCTAATTTAATATCATTATAACATGTATTTATTTAATATTTTTATTTTATTACCATAGTTGGATCTAAAACAATTAGGTAGTGTTTGAGGACTCTCATGCGATAAGAATAGAACTTCTAAACATATGTGATGGTAGAGTATAATGAAGATAATCAAATAATTCATAAAACTAGGAGTGAATTTAAGAGTTTTATAGCGATGTTTTCAAAATATAGTTATGTCATTCATATGAAAATATTATCCTAGAGATGACTTGAAAATAAAATAAAGGATAATATATGGGATAAAATATGCGTAATAAAATTTCTTATATTAAATTTTAAATTATTATCTTATTTATATGAATTAATATTTTTGTAGCAGCTTTGCTATAATTTTCCCGATGGTGTTGATATAAGGGATGTACAAAAAATCAAATTAGTGGACCTGTGGAGAGAAAATCACATAATATATATAATGGGTAGAATACTAATGTTTAATAACATTTAGAGGGTATACCAACCTTATTTGAGTTTCCAGAAACATAGCACATGGAAATGATTTCTTATTAGAAGAGTGACGAGTTCAAGGTATTATTCAAATATAAGGCTTTTTACTAAAACTGGTTATATTTTTTATTAATAAATAATTTCTTATTATTATATTTAATTTTTTAGGAATCATCACATTTAAATAAAATATAGGTATGCTACAAATTATATCCACAGTTTGGGGTGAACTACTATGATGGAGGATGATATAAAACATGCATTTTTTAGGTACAACTGAGTTCAATTAGGTGCCAATAAAAATGAAGCAAACCAAATAAAACATAAAAATCTAATATAACCTCTCATTAATCAAATAAATGTTTACTGAATTGAATATGAAAAAATAAAAAAAACAATCAAAGATGGAATCAATCGACTATATCAAGGATAAACTGAACCATATAAAATCAAAATGATATGACTCATTCTAAATAAAACTAAAATTAAATTATATAATAAAAACATACATAAAATGACCTAAAAAAATTTAAATGGGTCAAAAAAACTAAAATGTATCATGATAAATTGGCTTGACCTAGCTCAAAATGAATAAAAATAAATATTAATCGATACCAAATGGAATGAAATTGAATTGAACTAAAATTATTTAAATTAATATAAAATAGTAATAATTTTCTCAAATTATATGAAACTAAATAAATTCAAAATATATAGTAAAATTGTTAATGCTTATATGTAAACTAAAAATAGTTTGTGAACTATTTTATGTTTGAAACCTACTTGTAAACTGTTTAAAAATAGTTCAAAATTAGTTTTCAATACTACTTATAAACAGTTTTTAAATTTCTTGTAAAATTTTATGAGGAATACAACACCAAAAAGTCAAATTAAAAATCAAAAAAAATATATGCATATATATAATGATAGGATTAAATCATCAAAGATCGAAATTAATGACATTTAAAATATATACCATACAAAACTTCAACATCACATATAATTTCAATCAAACCCATCTTCCTTAGTATCAAAAACAATAATTATTCTATCGAGGATAACAAATAACATCTAAATAATATATTTAAGATAAAATACACATGGTTCAACCCTAAACAACCATAATTCAGTACAAATTAATACCAAACTAATCATTCATCTAAGAAGATACCCCCCTTTACGTTATACCACAAACATCCATAAAAAAGAAAAGGGCTAAAATATAAAATATCCACTCATACCAAAAGACTCTTACAAAATTATATCAAAGGAATCCATATTTAATGGTTTCATCCTAGATAAATAATTCACAAAATAATAACCAAAATCTACACTATGCTTCCAATAAAGATAAAATTATCAAATTTCACCTTTAAAATATATGAAACTAATTAAATCGATCACTCACCAAATCAAGAAAAACCAGTAAAATCACCAAAAAAAGAAATAATAGAAATAAAAAATAAATTAATTATAAACACCCAAATAGAGAACCATAGAAATGATGGTTCCGTCAATAAAAACAAAAACACCTTACATAATCCATTTTAATTGAACAAAACATTTCATATATAACAATATGAATTATTTTTAAAAGTAAAAAACTTGTGGTCACTTTTCTTTTAAATCGAATTATGGGTTTTAAGTCACATAATAATTAATAATTAAAAATTTCAAAAATGAAATCCTTTTAAATTGAAAACCACATATTCAAATGCATAGATAAAAATTATATTTATCTCAAATAGGTTTTATATATCTACCATTCCATACATTAGTCAGATTAAATTAAATCAAAAACTTATTTTGAAACACATCTAACCTGAAACAATCCATTTTTCATCACCTAATAAAAAAAGATTAAATTTCTTACAAGAATTTCAAAATTAAATTAAATCATCAACATAATATTTTTAATAATATTTTATTACATTAAATTTCATTTTAATTGGGTGGTTTTGAATATAGAATGATGTGTTCTCAGAAAAAAAAAATCTTGTGTTGAAAAGAGAAATATGGGATTGATATAAATGAATAGACACGAGAAAAAAAATTATATATTCTACTGATTTTAAATTTTATTTTTATTTTTTAACTAAATATATCATTTATGATTGCTAAAATAATTATTTTGAGACCCCTATTGAGAAAGGGGAAGATAACATTGGTTCAGATGAATATTTGTGAACAATATTTTTTGATGAGCACAATGGGATAGCTCATTATTAACTTGGGATGAGTATTATACCCAAAAGGTATTGAACTAATTAAGTGACCTCCAACATATACTCTAAAACTGAGTTGGAAGAGGCCCACACAAAAGTTGTATATTCCCATAAAAAGGTAGAAGAATCTAAAAAACTGATCCATGTAAGAGAATAAATACAGTAAAAATTTTCAAAAACATTCTAAAAGGAATGTTATATTTAGTTCTACCACTCCCCAATATACCATTATGGTTTTTAATACATGAATATTTTTTAATTTCTCTATATGTGATGCACCAATAGAGGGTGATGATGATCCTAGTGGTGGTAGGGTGGTGTCTTACCTGGTGGTGATTAAAGTGAGTATTTCGAGGTGATATTGCTATTGGGGATACTCGTGATGATGGTGATTGTAGTGATGTCCATGATGGTACAGGTTGTTTTTAATTAGATATTTATCACAATTATTTTTGACTTTATAATTATGAAATAACAATTTGGATGGTGTTTTATGACAAAAACTGATTTTATATGTGTTTTTATTTTTATTTTTAAATTATAAACTTATTAAATGTGAATTATGTAGTGTATTTTTTGTATTAAATGTGTATTTGGACTCTATGAAAAAAAATATAAATATTTATTATGTATTTTATCCATGCTAGTTGGGATTATGTTGTAGTTGTTTCCTAGAAAAATGGATTGCAAACTATTGGTATATAATATATACCAATTGTTCGTATATTTTATTGGTTAAGCCCAAATCTGACCACCCCTACAATACCAATAGTTTTTTGAAAACTATTGGTAAATAGATACCCTAGCAGCCCATATACCAATAATTACTAGGAATATACCAACTCTTTAAAATTTTTATAATTCATGTATTTTCTAGTAGTGGTACCTTCTTTCATAGAGGCATCAGGATGGAATTTTATGCCTTTACATATAACTCTATATTATTACTATCTAATTTATCCAAATTAGTATCTTCAGTAGAGGTTCAAACACAAATATTATAGTATCACTCGCTTCAAGACCAATTGATAGGAGGAAGGGTTGCACATTATTCCTTCATCTATGAAAATTACATTCATCAAATGGTGGAACACCTAGTTTTTTCATATAATTTAAAATCTCTATTTGATAGAAATTTATTTATATTTTTAGAGAGAACATAGGCTCTAATATTAACTATTAAACCTAGATCTTATAAATTAGTGAAAGGGGGAGGTGGTAAATATGTTATCCCTTTTCATTTATGATTGTTTTTTTCAAAAACTCTTATCCTATTTAAGCTCATGGGATACTCAATGATTTCTGACAAACGTACCTTCATCTGCAAGAATCAAAATCAATCGAGTAGAACACATTATTTACAAGGTTTATCTAAAAGACCAAATTCTTTCCATGTTGGTTATAACCCCCAACATTGATTCTCTGATATCTCTAAAAATCACACAACACATGTCTCATTTTGTTTTCCACCACTTATAGATTCCATTTGGAAAATACAATGATTCTCAAAAAAATCCATATAAAGAAGTACCTTTGGATCTAGTTGTTATTATAAATCTATATATATTGGTCCTAATCTATGAGTAAAGAGATCATAATGTTCTTATATGTCTATCAGTAAGAACATTGTCAGTAGTTCTGGTCTCAAGATTTATTCAAGATGTTGAGTGATCTGGTTCTTCCCCATATTTCAGGAATACTCTGGTGAACAGTATTTTTTATTTTACCAAAATAAAAATAGGTTTCATATATTTATCTATACATGATATAGATATGAATTAGGTTCTTATAATTATAATTATCTATGAATGTTCTCAATATTCTTCACTAACTTCTTCTTTCCCAATGTACAAATATTTTTACACATGTAATATTACATTAATAATTAGGTTCCATTCATATTTGGAAAAAAAACTCAATATTCAGAAGGAATAATCACATCATTCAAACATCCTTGATTCTTGGTTATGTATCATCATTTAAATCAACTAAAGAATCAAATATTTCATTATTCAAAGTCCTCTTTTTAATCTACTTCCCTAAACCCGTTTAAAATACTAATGTTCATGGAATACCATGTTTTTAACATGTAGTCCACTGGCCTGCAATGTGGTATACATCCCATCTCATTCTTTATTTATATTAAAGTATCAAATTCTATAAGTCATTATTATTTTTAATAAATCCATATGATGAAGATTTATATCCATTATCATGAAGTTTTTATGAATCTTTACATTCATCAACAAGTCTTAAAATAATCTATAAAGACTTAGGATCAGAGACATTTCTATTTTTATCTATATTAAATTCTAAGGATGAATCTTTATGATATTGGAATATTCCATCTTTTGTAATGCAAAAAATTCTTGCATTTATGTTTCAGGATTATGGAATGTTCTGTTATTTAGTATATAAAAATGTTTTGATTTTAAGTTTTATGATCATTGACTTCTCTATTTTTATTCTAAATCTCCATTGTAGTATTTTAATTAAGAAAATAGTATGCCACTTCAAAGAAACTCTAACCTTACTCAAACAACTCAAACACCTCCAACAGGATGCAGATAGGTTCTCAAAATATAATAGTATTTTCCTTTAGTTTCTTTTAGTAATATTAAATAAATCATAAAATTTATATCTTGGGATATGTAACTCATAATAATACTCTAAATATAATCATATTCATATCTAAACATATATTGACATATTTAAAACAAATTCAACCAAATCCTTATATGCACAACACTCATAGTAGAGTGACACGAAATATTATTTATTGCACTTTCATTTGAAAAAAATTCAACACTCTTTGATAGTAATTATAACATATATATTAATTCATATTACTCTATTGGTATTAAATGACCCTTTTAGGTGCATTATATAAAGAATAATAATGTTTAATTGTATTCAAGACCATTATTCCAAAAAAATGGTAGTTACAAGTATCATACCATTCATATTATACATGAGATATATAATAACCATTTAATATTCCATTTAAATTTTTAGCAACAAAAAATTATGATCCATTCACTTTTCAACCGATGAAGGCCATAAACTATGCCTCGCTCTGATGATATGGTTTGAATTAATGATGAAGGGGTATCACACTCTATGAATAAGTCACAAACAGTATATCCATGCGTAACATGATTTCACACATATTCAGGGGTGGGAAAGATTAAGAAATGTCACTGTATGTAATCATGTGGTAATGGGAACCTCTTATAGGGTGTAGGTTGTGGGTTTGTTCAGTTTTTGGAGAAAAGGTTACACTAGTCATCAAATACATTTTAAAAAAAATATAATAAAATTTTTTACTTTTTAAACATCTACTATGGGTATGTATAGAATTGGGAGGAATTCTTCATTTCATATGACTGAAATTGATAGATCATAGAGAAAAATTGAACTCATGGCTAAAAATTTAAGGCCATTTAAAGTTGTCAGGAGTTATAAAAATTTTAATTTCTTAAATTCACAAAATAATTCCTACAGACCCTTCCTAATCACTCTTCCTCGCACCATTCTTTAGGAACAACACTCTGTATGTACCAAGACAATTTACACCCAATATCTATCCTAGATCCATGTGACTAGCACCGCATTCCATATCACACATGCCCAATCCAAAACCAAGGTGTCCTTAGTGATTATGAGTTATTACCACCCATTTATCATTTCCTATGTGGAATATTACCAATAAAAGGGCCCCCATGTATCCCATTTTGGCCATTAACTCCAAATCCCCTGAAAGGGAAGAAAACTAGAGAGATTTAAGACCAATATTGAGCACACAAGTCTCTATGCACTCCCAAAATTTGTTTTTTATTTAAAACCAAATAAAATTTTATTGACTTATTCCTAGCTTAGAGTCACTCCCAATTTGAATCTATAAAAACTTTTAAATGTTCCCAATTGGAGACACACCCAACATTGAGGGTATATTAAGAAAAAATCAATATGGTACTAAATCATCTTCATTTCATATTAATGCCTCAGCCCCCCAACCCCAATTTAGATTAATTACTTTGGAACTGACTACCACTGTGTTAAACACATTTTTTCTAAAGTATATGGTCACTTACCACCTTAGGTGTCGACTACTGGATTGCCACCTTTCCCAAGATTATTACCTGATCACCACTTTACCTAGGTATCTACCTTGTAATACATCCCTTCTATACTAGTCCATAATGATAGGCATCCACCCCCAGTTTGGATCACTTATGTAATATAGTCTCTATCCATTGAATCGATCCCTCTACATTCATCACTAACCCCCAAGAAAAATCTAGAGGCATACCTTAATCTTTCAGGCCAAGTCAACCATGATATGAGTAGTGATTTCTATATACATAACTATGATCCAAAATAATACCTTCAATAAAGATACAATAATTTGATTCTTAATATACCATGAGTTGATATACTATTCATTTCCTCAAAATACCTTGATTTAAGATACTTCTATTTGTTTCCATAAATTTATCATGTTTTAATTCTCCTATTTATTTTTCTCAAATATATTAATTTAAGATCCTCCTCTTGGTTTCCCCAAATTCATTATTTTAGGATTCTCCGCTTTATGTTTCCTAATATTCTATTAGTTAATATTATTCTCTTGGTTTCCAAAAATTCTTTAAGTTGAGATACTCCTCTCAACACCCATGAATACCTTCACATATATTATCTTTAATAGTAAACCCAAAAGGTCCACTTTAGAATAAGCCCTGCATGAAACCATTGTTAGGAACCTTTCAACTATTATTCCACTATACATGACATTAAACTATATAGAAGTGGTTATTTATTAATACTCCTAAAAGGTACCACTATAGACCATGTCACATAACCTTAAAGGTATGGTGTGTATCATTAAATGAAACCAAAATATATGGTTTCTAATTCCCACTATAGTGATATGTTTCAATCACCCCTTACAAGACCAGTCATATCTCCACAATACCTCTTTACTTCTTTCACATGATTCACCCCCCACCCACCCCCCATATATGGTGATAAATTTTATATTTCCCCCATATATGAATTTAAAATATATAGTCACATTAAATTTAAATAAAATGAGAGAAAAACTAATTCCTATGTATAGGGTCCTCTTAAATAAAAGATGTTGTTCAATCAATTTCATATGTATTGTTACTAGGAATTATTTCAGAAACATAACATAAATCAATAATAGATTCATGAACTAGAATAAAATATACATAAAGGGATCACCCAACTTCTCATTATCTCATCCAACACAAGGTGTTATCATCGCCACCCTATGTTTTTGAGAGTTCACCTACCTTTGGAAGGAGGTAAAACTATGTGAAACACAAAAAAAGAAAAATGGGCATGTGAGGAAATGAAATTTCATAGAAGAAAATGTAACTAACCTTATAGGATTTGGTAGCAACTGAATATAAGGTATATGGGGTAGGATCTAGTGAACAATAAAATTATTCATACCACCTCAAAATCATTTCAATATAATGATATTAGAAAAGTAAAAGGGATAGTTTATTCGGGAAAATATTAATTTCTAATATAATATTCACTTCATCCATTTTTTTCATGTTAATTATTATTGATGACAAAGTTTTGGATTTAATTACCTGATTTATTTTAGGTAAAAATATTATAATGTCTTCTATATAAAAATAATAATATCACAATGAATATTTTTCCACATACTACATACAAATTAACTATCTTGGATGAAAATAAACCAATTCAAAAAAATATATTTCAAGGAGTTTGTGGGTATATTTTTTATAGATTATTTAAAACCATATAAGGATCATAATTATAATACCATATGTCTATATTAGTGATGCAACTCAATGTATATTTGAATTTTAATTTTGGTGGATAATTCTTTTTGGGAAATGGGACTCAAACTCTATATTAGAGTTTCAATGCCCAAAACAGAATTTTCTAGATTTGTTTTAATGTTCAGAGGATATCCTAAAGGTTAAGAGGAGTGTTACATGTCATTGGATAACAAAAAGTGAAATAATAGGTGATTCCTAACATGAATATATTATTAATTCTTTTAATATGGTTCATTTGGTGTTTCAAGGGAATTCATGATATAGAAGGGGGGTGGTTGGGGCCTATGGGAACTTCTCCTAAAATTCACAGTGTGATGGTAGGTATCACACCATTAGAGTTTCAATATATATTTTTTTATTTCAAAAGGGGTATCAACCCCCCTTTCTTCATTAGATTCATGGTTCATGTGGGGAGGCTTCATTCAAAGCTCCCCCTCCCTATTTTCTCCTAAATTTGGGGTGGTTGTAGGTGAGATTAAATGATGTTAAAGTTATAGTTATTCTTCTCCTATACCTCCGTTTTTCTATTTCTTGATTCAGAATTGATTTTGGGTATTTTTATTTTAGGTTTCTATATCAACACCGATATAGTACGATGGAATTGGTTATTTATAATGATGCTTTTTCTTAGCCTATATAGAGGAGGTCAGGTGATTTTGTCTTCACATAATCTAACGTGGTTTCAAAAAAATGTATGTTTTCATTTTCGTATTTTAAGGTTTATTCCTTAATTAAATTATTGGGTTATTGAATCGGTGATGTAAATTAGAAATTGTTTGTGGTATAAGTTTGGGGGGTATTTAAGGAGTTAAAAAAACCTCGTTGTTGATAGTTTAGATATGATGGGATAACCGAATGAGATTTTATGCATTTTTACCTAGTTAAAATAATTTTATTTATTAATTATAAAAAATTTATTTAATTAATTGGGATTTATTCTCTAGAGTTAGGGCTCTGGGTTATAAGAATGTGTATGGTTACTGATGAAAAAAACTTTGGAGAGAGTTGGTAGGTTGTTCTTAAAATAGAAAAGGATTTTGTTTGAGGTATGTGGTCTCAAATACAGACCCTATTTTTGATGAATTTGATCATATGAATTTTGTTAAGCTACCTCACTGACATAGGGAAATTTTTCATTGAATTAAAATAATTTGTAATTATGTAAATTAATTACTAAATTGATAATTAGTTAAAATTTTAAATATCATTAAATTAAATTGCCTTGGATGGACTGTAAAAGATGTCTAGGTCGACTTTTGGCCCCTATATACCTACTGGTTTTACTTTACACCAATTAAAAAAGTCTTAAATAATTTATCCATGTGAAATATGACACTAAGACCCCATGAGACATCCTTATCCATGGTATATATATCATAGGCTATGGGTGACAGATTGGGTGAGCCAAATAAAATTGGAATACCTTAAGTACTAATATGGGCCATGTGTGATCTCTACGGTACTACCAATTTAACATACCTCTCATATCTGGTGAGGTCGCACTATCATGATGATAATGTTGAGTGATGTAGATTTCTCTAGGAATCATATGATAACCTAAGGCATGGATCAAAACCAAGGTCCCATTTCATGGTACCCCTACTATGTTGTGGACTAGGGGACCCCATTGGGTTCCCAGATGATAGGTAGACCCTATGTGGCTGGGTATTTTCTAGGTAAATATGGTATCTGGTGTGACCATAGAACCTACACTGAAAATGTATTCTTGTAGGGCTGTAGATTAAAATGATGGGTTTGGGAATTGGACCAACCCCTAGGTTTTATTTATGACTTCATAAATTTATTTTGGATGTTGATATGGATACAGTATATACTTCCTGGAACTCAAAATATGGGCTTGATGTGATGACTATAAGAGATATACTAATAGGTGCTTCATGGGATCTATAATTTGGCATCATGTGGTACTAAGTGATATGTATGGGATATGTTGACGTCACTATGGATGTCTGAGGTCTATAATATGATCTAGTTATTGATCCACATAAATAATTCTCAAGACACTATGATTCAACCTTGACTCTGTATCGGATTCTCTGGATACCATGGGTCCCTAGGATTCCAAGCATGTATAGAATTCAGTCATGTATTATAGGGGTCATTTCTATTTTATCAATATTATCATGAGATTCCTAGTTCAAAACTAAGATCTAGCCAGTCAATCCTGATGATATTACTTATTCTTGATCTGGATGACTAGGAAGCCTAAGATCTGAAAATTTGGAATAGTTAATTTGGGGTTGATATTGATTAAATAATTCACATGAATGTCAAGAATCTACCTCAGTCCATTTATTATAACAAGAGTTTGGATATATGCCCTGGATTCTTAGGATCTGGCTATTGAGATATTCATCATAAGTTGTTGGTCATTGAGCCTAGAGATAAGTTATATTTTAGTTAAACTAAGATCCAATATTTATATAGCTGTCACGATATCATAACATGATGAAAGTCACCACAAAAATATCCAAAGTAGGTATAATAAGTGAGGATCAAGGATCCAAGGATCGAAAATGGTATGGTTAAAACATGGGTTGGCACTGACTACATGAAGAACTCCGATATATTCTATTATCTTGTTGAAGCAAGTATAGTTGGTTTATTTATTTATTTTCCAAGAGTTTATAAATTTATACCGATCATGTCACAAGTTCATATCGATGTGTATACTGATTGATATGAAGATAAATTGGTGGTTACCTACTATGTTTTTCAATCACATCCTTCTTGGACCTCCTTTTCACATGGGTACCCGAGAAGTTGTCACCAGGTAATTATATACGAATGTTTTTTTTGAGGCCCAGAATAATGTGGTTGAGCGGGATAGATCTGATGATATTTCATATTGGGATGAGTTGAGGCTTTTTGTAGCCATAGAGCTTGAATCTTATAATTATTTTATTCTGGTATGTATATCTGACCGGCATAGTAAGTGGCCAAATTTTTTATATATAACATAGATTTTTTGAACTTTATGCCATTTCATACATTACTTGTCTTGTTTATATCTATTACTTCTGCCTCAACTTCTCAGGATGGAAGATATTTTGATATTTTATATTTTACAATGCAGTGTAATATATAGGGTATGAACTCCCTGTGATGCATTCTTAGATCCCAACTGATAGTCGACAACATCTCGCATTCAGGTAGGTATTCTTGAGGTCATATGATGAACTAGGTTGGGTAACCTGTCGAGTGTCCTATGAACCATGTCTTTTCAAAACCAATTGGAAAACATCATTTTATTTCTAAGGTACTATAAATCCATTAGTTTCTCTATATTTATTTCCTCTTAAATGTTTCCATGAATAATATTGAATCTTTTATCAATTATGTTGTTCTCATATCTGTGTGAGATCACTGAGGGGGTAGGGGTGAATTAGTTATCCATTTATTTTATGAATTCATCCCTAAAACCTATTTCATTTCATTTTGGTTATCCCCTTAACATGGATTCTCCAGTACCTTCTTTCTGGATTACAAAATAATTGGTAGGAACTAGTTCTACACCAATATAATCATTCCTCTAGTAAATCCTAGTACTACCCCCAATGATAAAATATTCTTACATAGTTCATTATAACCCCTAAATATC
The DNA here is from genome assembly GCA_963277665.1 of Viscum album. NCBI lineage: Eukaryota > Viridiplantae > Streptophyta > Magnoliopsida > Santalales > Viscaceae > Viscum > Viscum album. The sequence continues at coordinate 1,912,566,141 of OY728133.1, forward strand.
CTTATTGTCTCCATTTCCATCATGACTACTTATACCACCCAACCACCAATCTGTATGTAACTAGTTATACCCCCCCCCATTAGTAACCTCTTTCTTATTCATTTTTTATCAAGATTCAAAATATCTTCTTTATATATTCTTTCTCAATAAGAAAATCGGATCAACTTTTCCATTTTACAACATCATAAAGATCATAAACATCTCAGGGAATAGTCTTTTCTCTCAAAACATCCTCATGGATTGAAAGAAATGAATAGTCTCAAAAACTATTCTCTAGATTATTTTATATAAATATTCCAATGTAAAAGCCCATATGAAAACACTTTGTCCAGTATGCTATGTCTGAATCTCCTTGTCCGGGTATTCTTTTTCCAAAGAACTTACATCTAGTACCCCTCATCCTAATTCACACTATCTAATGTACGTTGGCCTAATTATACTTCTTAATATATTTTTATATTCATCCAGTACTTCTATGTCTATTGGATCCCTACAAAAAGATTTTCTATCCACTTATCTTCTTTAGCCAAGTTGAATCTTGGACAAAATATCATGTTGTGATCTCATAAAAACATTAAAGACTTCTATAATTTTCAATATCGTTAGTGAACTTCTCAATTATACACACCACTTTATAAATTATACTTCCTCCAAAAATCAATGAAGAACCCTAGGCTCCAAATTCAAACTCCCCACTGAACTCAAATTTCATTTAACCACCTTCAAAGATTCTAAAACTTTTAATTCAACATTCTTCATAAAATTTTATTTTAATCATGGAATCACTAATATACTTCTATGGTTCCTTATATCTCAACTATATTTATAAATATTTAAATAATAGTTTATCACAGTCATAATTAATTACTTTATGATGTTTCGTAAAGTTACTAAAACATTCACTTAATATGGAAGCTCTCATGTTCATCACTCTGGTAATATTTTCAAACTTTTCTCTGTATGGAACTTCTAGAATGATTTTATATTATATCTTATTCATCTAATCAACTCATTAATTTAAAATCAGTATTCCTTCATTTGGTTATATAAACATGTTACCTCCATCTCCAACACAAAAACAAGTTCATCTATCTTTATCTATCTGGTAGACTGGTGAACTCTTCCATTTCATGAGTTATTAAATCTTTGTATAATCATTGTTTTTCATATAAATACTGTAAAAAACCACAATTTCATAGTAAGTTATTTCTTCAATGTAATTCAATAAGTCGCACTACATGCAACACCGAGTTCGAGTGTAACATGACTTACTAAACTAACCGTTCAAAAAAGTAGTTATGAATAGAATTAATTGATTTTGGAATTTTATATAATATATAAAATTTTAGAATCCATATTATGTGTTTTTTAGACATAATATAAGAACAAATTCATTTTTTTAGATAAAAGAAGTATTTTTCAAAAAAAATGCAATTTTACCGCCTTTTAATGGTGAACCATTTTTGAAACCAATATTTGACACTTTTATATATTCAATTTAATGAAATTAAATTCTTATTTATAATTGGGACATAAAAAATTATCTTTGATAATTTTTTTGGCATTTTCTGATAACTTTCATATTTTTATGAATAGTGAAAAGTACAAAATTTTAATTAAAAACAAATTTTTAATCAAAATAATTTATAGTGTTAAATTATAATTTTGTGTGGTTTTAAATTATAATTAGATTATATTTTTACCATTTAATCTAATTTTTTTATTATATGTAATTTCACATCTAAATTGTACATAAAAATGTGTCAATCTTTTGACAGTTATTATTTCATAAAAATGCACTTTTTGTTTTGACAGCGGGAATTAATTTTAAATTAATTTATGACACTTCTGTGTTTTGAATTTGGAAAAATGGATTCCATATTTGGAATCAGTAGGTATAAATTTTTTAAATAGTTAGCTTTTATTTTTAGACATTTTAAATATTTACTTCAGTAAATTTTTTATTTACCATGATTAAAGGGTAAATATAGTAAATAAGGGTAAAATATAATATTATAATAACATTAAATTACCCTAACATGTGTCATAAGGATATTTTCTAATACATATCCGACCATGGGCATCTTTGGGTTGAATTTGGGATCCCATGGAGTCACATGGGAGTAATAATGGAATTTTATATTAATTAATTTAAAGTAAAGACAAAAATGACATAAACAAATATCTTTTAGTAAATAAATTTTTACATGGGGTTATATAAGTTATATTCTCTACTATAAAAATTCTTTCAGAAGCTAAAACTATTTCCTACATCATGGTAGTTTTTTATAATTTTTTAAAATCATATAAATAAAATTATTTATGACGCAATAATGATTCAATATTTACCTCATTAATAAATGATTTAAATAAATAAGTTTATAAATATTAAAACAATATCCAAAACCTGTCCAATTCTTATTGGATTATTTTATTTCGACCATGAGTCATCTTAAATTTGTTATTAACAAATATTTTATCTTTTTAAATCGAATATGATGTTATAATTAAATAATGTTTTCAAACTTTCCTAAAGATCCCCTGCTCTCCCTTATAAAAATCCCTCAATTCCTACCCATTTATCACACTTATCAAGCCTTTGGATTATACAAACCCTACGCAAATATCCTCCCAATATCCCTCATGTCATTATAGAGGCCTAACGTTAGTCATAAAACCAACCTAAGAAGCGCTTTTGATCTAATAAAAAGGAATAACCATAAGAAGAGGTAAATATTTCATCACCTCTTTCAAGTTCTTTTTTTCTTCCACTTCCTATTTCTTTGTTGTTCCCATTATAAAATAATAAATCTAGTATATTCTATATAATGTGATGTTATTATAAATATGGTACAACCATATTCATTATTCTATCCATCCTTTTAATGTCATGTCACCATATGTGCATACGTACAGCTTACCGTCTCCACGTCGTGGTGTAGTTGTTTTTCAATACATTATTTTTGGATGGGTAATATAATGATGTATAATTGATGTAAATAATAAATATATCATGTTAATGATTATTTATATATGATATAACATCTATTTACATTCTATTTTAATATCAAAATCATGATATTGTCGCTTGTTCGTACTTACGGACTACCGTCTCCACGAATGCAATGAGATTCATTTCCATGTTCACCATTCAATGATGATTATAAAAATATATATTATTAATAAGTATGTAGTATATGACATAATAATGCTACTGGAAACATATATATATATATATATTTGTGTGTGTGTGTGTGTGTGTGTCTGTATTTACATTCATCTCATTCACTTACTTCCATTCAATACGATATGAAAACAGAAACAACGTTTAAGCGTACATACGGCCTACCGTCTCTATAAATGGTGTTTTCTATTTCATATATCTATCTATTATACATATTTATATTCGAAATATATATGATATATAAATCATGTTTTTTATTCTGTATTTATTTAAATCATGATCTAAATTATACGATAAAGAATATAAAGTTAAAATACGTGCGATAAAGAAAACAATTATTACCCGAAATGTTAATTTAACATGGAAATAGTTATTAAATGGGTAGTATAAAGTAATTAATGAATCATGTATGATATAATAAATATGAATATGGTTCTATTATAATATAATAATATACAATGGTTATCATACAGGAGGTTAATGTACCCTCGGCCAAGGAAAAGTACGAGGTATGGGGTTTTAATCTCACACATTATTCCCGTGAGATTCATGCTATATTGCCACTATTTACTTTTGTTTGGTGTATGTACTGCCCATAATTGAATTCCTTTTTTAAGACACTTTAATTTATGTATATTTTCATCTTTATTCTATGATACTCATTTCATGGGGTGTTTGTTTCATAATTTACAAAATTGGTAAGGGTTAATTTCACAATCTCATTATTATCCGAGGTTTTTTTTACGTAAGTATCTACAGGGGAATATTTGTTATCCATGTCTGTGTTTCATAAAAGTGTTTTCAAAGGGATTATTTTTAATGTACTCTTTTAATAAAAAATCATTTCAAATATTTTAAATATTTATTCTTCAAAACCTTTCTCATTAATGTCCTTGTTTTTAAATTGGTTTTAAGGATTTATTTATATAGAAATGAATGTTTTAAGAATTTTAATTACTTTAAAAGGTTTAAAAGTAGTATAGGACAGTTTGATTAAAAAAATTCTTTAAATTTCTTCCTATATAAATTGTGTGACTTTTAAATGTTTTCATGGAAATGGGATATTACTCTCAAAGAGTTTTACAAATAATTTTCATCAATGTCAACATCCTTTGATGGATTTTAAACTTGTTTGAAGTTAATACAAATCTTCCTTATCATATTATAGGGTTTGTGATATGTTTGATTATGGTTGTGTTAGTTTTATACCATTCATGGTTTATGGATAAAGTATTGACATTTAGTATGATAGTTTTAAAACAAATGTTTATGTTATGTTTAAACATTTTCATATGAGGAATGAATTGGAAATAGTAAGTGAAGAATGGAGCCCACTATAGCTCATCGATGCATCTATAGGTCTCATGAGACAAACTAGTGTCTTGGCACACGGCCTTGAAAAAATATTATTTGTAGTCTTGGCACAAGGCCTTGACTATGTTGTTATGAAAGTCTGGCATTATGCATTCCATCATTATGAATGTGGATATTGATATTTCATGTGATTATTCAACTAGTCGAATATCCATCTGATTAAGTAAATGGAATTATTTTGGTTTTATCTTTTCCATATTTTTCTGAAGTTAATGTTTAAAAGGCTTTTTTTAGTCTTATACATTTCCTTAAATTTTTATGATTATTTATGAAAGTTTTCTCTATCTTGTTATCCATACTAAGCATTTTAGCTCACCCCTTTCTATGTTTTATTTCTTCTAGGTTGAAAGGAAGTTAATTATGAGTGACTTGTAGGCTTAATATAGAAATCTTGGAAGTTTTTAATGGAATAAAATAGTGTTTTATTTATTTTCCTATTCTAAATTTGAACATATGTATGAATCATGTTTCCAATAATACTAAACTGATCGGTCTTTAGGGACATGATTTCCTTGTGATCATGTCAATGGTACGTAATAATGCACCAACACTGGGTAAATAGGGTTGGGGCGTTACAAAAACTTTTGAGATCTTGAATTATATATCATCAACTATAGTATTTCATATCATCAAACAACTTTCATAACTTGGAACTTGAAATTTTAACACTAAAAATTCATTCTTTAGAACCGCAACGTGTAGTCTCATTATGTTATCCTCACTCTGGTGTCCACCAATTTCCACCTACTTCTTCCATCAAATAGTTTTAGAAATAAAAGATGAATTTCATCTTGATATTTTGTACTTTTTTGATTAGTAATTCACTTTCTTACTAAGAAATTTATCCCTCAAAAAAATAATAACTCTTCTCTTTAACATTCATCATAACTTTTTCTACCAAAACATATTTAAATATTAACAAAAAATTCAACCAACACACTTTATAATAACAAAATTGAGAGTCTTTTACTACTGTAAGGAAGAACCTGCCAATATTTTTTAGGCTTTTAATAAGATATGAGTGAGTTAATTTCATTTTATATGGAAAAGGAAAAGGGATGTATTGAAGCTGATGCACAGAATATCAAGTCTAGATACATTCAAGAAGTGTCCCATATATTTTACGATTGTTGATTTATTCTTAATGTTAAAGAAAATATTAGTTATGCGGAGGTGTTTTCTAAAAAATTTTATGGGATTTGTAGGATTATTTTTTTCTAAGAGGTTTAAACATTTATATGAGGGAAGAAAGTTAGGAAATGATGTGAATAAGCTCCATCTATTGAAGGAATCCCCTTTAAATGAGGTTTGAAGTTAATTTGAGTTGTTTGATAAATAATATAAGTTGATTAAGGGGGATTTTTCATGACATCATTGAATTATAGAACTTATGGAATGAAAATCCCTTAGTGTTGATTTCATAATACACCTTGAGTTATGGAAAGAAAAATGAAAAGGGTATTTTCTCATAATTTTATGTCTTAGTTCATGTAAGGCTGTATAGATAGATTAATATTATAAATTATACATGTATTATAAAGACTAAAATAATTCCTAAATGAACTTGTGAGACTTTAGAGTACCTTAAAACTTTAGGGATTGGTGATTCTAGGCCATGAAAGAATTGGTATGAGACAAATAATTCCATTTAATTGCATAATACTTTCTCAGAGGGAGTTCATAAGAATTCTAAAATTATTGTGAAATGATAGTGCTGACTAAAAGTTCATAAAATCTATGAGATTTATGATTAATTTTTAATAAATAATATTTCCTATGAGAATAATAATTTATACAAAGAAAATAGAGAGTTTCTAGAATAAATAATTCTAAAGAAAATCATATTAAATCAGATGATGTTATTATTTTTTATTCAAATATTTAAAAATAATAATTATGTTAAAATTATTATCAATGAGGATAATATTATATAAGAACCAACTAATAAAAAAATTGATTTAATTGTTCCATGTCATAAGTTATAGTGCCATATTGCAGCATCATAGACATGTGGATATTTTCAAATGGGAATAAATTTAAGGATTATGTAATGAAGTTAATGGTTTGATATTTCTATTATCATATAAAGATGAGACTGTCAAGACTGAAAGATATTTAAAAGGATACCAAGGCTCAATTTTAATGAATGTTTTGAATGATAATAAAAATTATCAAATCCAGCAACAATTCAAGGAATTTTCTTAAATTATTATAGAAATAATATATACATGATGTTTGTAATTATATATTATGAAAACAATAAAGAATAAGGGGCTATGAATTGTGAGATAGACACCGATAACAGACTTGGAGATAAATATCTACTTTGTATCAATTAATAAAACCTAATACATCGTAGAGAAACCTATGAGTTAAAGAAGAAGAAGAAGAAGAAGAATCTAACAATATCTAAGAGTTCATATGAAATGATAATGTTTGAAAAGATTACCAGCCCTAAAAATACTATTCCAGCGTGATAAAGGGTAATAAATCCAAGAAATAGGAAGAAGTTAGATATATGGAATTGAATAATAATAAGACCAAAAACATACTACAATATAAGACTCACATTGTTGAAATCTTATTTATTAGGGATGTGGAAAACCTTGTAGATCATTGAATCTATAAAAAATTAAATCCTCTAATAAGGAATAAACTATTTGATAAAAAATAATTATTTAGAGGATGATCATATTATGAGGATTGAGTTATGTGAACTGTAGAATATCACATGATTGGATTTAATGTAAGCATGCAGAAGGCTATGTCTTTTAACTTCTTAAGATAATAGTGGAATAATTTTAATTAGGATGAATTATAAATCATGAAAAGGAGTAGTATTTCAAGGTCGAACCTTATAAATCACTATGATTTATGCAGTTAAATTTATAAATATTATGGTAATAATGATATTCCAAACTTGAGTTGACTAAGATATTAACAGACAATAGGGGTTGAATTAAAATGAGTATTTTTTTAAAAAAAAATGGATCGTTGAATCCCTATTTCCCCCTCTCATTGATCATAGTATACCTCATCTCTATAATTGATATCAAATCTAATTTATGGTTCCCTTGAAATATACCACCATTATTTATGGATAATCATGGAAAATATTTGTATTCTCAATATCCTTGAAGTACCCATTTTTATGGAAATAAATTATATGGACGAGAGAATATAATGATTCCATATTTTATATCAAAAGGAATATCTTTAAGTGATGTTTTAATTGTGGGATTTAATAAACATGGAAGATATTATACCATGGGTTATGATGATAAGAGTCATGTTAATCTGTATGGGAAAATAATAATTCCCCTCCCTTCATATATATCCTATAAATTCTACTTCAAGGTGATTGGATTTAAAACTACCAATGAGTTGTGGTAGAAGCATGAGAATATGTATGAGTTAAATTTGATGATTAAATAATAATAAAATTATATTTTCACAACTGTGTCTAAAGATGTTAGAATTTATTATGAGGTGAATGTAAAATGTTTCTTCACAATAGTTGATGAGACTTTAAGTCATATCAGATGCTCTAGTAATACGATAGAAGATTCAATTATTTTCAATAAACTGTTGAGTAGATTCCGTAATATATTTTATTCAAAAATATCTTCCCTTAATGAAATTTGAGATACATATCATAATGATTATCAGAACACACTCCTCATTTTTAAATATGGAAATATCTAATTTTTAAGAAGAAAATTTTCATGCCCTTTCCTGATGGGGATCGATCAGCAACTACCCAAAGCCAGCCTCTAGAGGACAGGGGTTGGAGGCAAGTTCCAAAAGTCAAAAAAAATATTGTATTCCTTTACATAATGTACCTATATTCCAACACCTAACCATCTCAATGTAGAGGTGTATAAGAATAAAAGAAAACGATGAAACATCTAGAGTGATAACCATGCATGTGAAACCTCTAGGGAAAATGAAGAGTAAAGAAGTGTAAACTAAAATGTAATGGGGAAAAATAAACACCCAACTAGAAAGATGTACCAACCTAAAAAGATTTGTAAAGTAAAATGATGAGAGGTTCTAGCTCTAGATCTCCAAGATCTAACTACAAAACATGGTCAAATGCACTAGGGTGTCCCTATGCTCCTATATATTCGGCACTGAACTTTCTATCATCTACATAAGATATAACATGTGTAAGAAAATCCCATACAGGGTTGAGTATATACATTCTCGGTAGGACTCCCCAAAAGATGAAGGGGGAGATAACAAGAGACACAATAGAAATAGTTTGTAGATAGATCAACTCAAATAAAAAATGTAAAAAATACAACAACATGGATATATATATATATATTATCAAACAAAAGAATCCCACACAAGAGAGAAATGAGATCTCCATCTCACTGACCAACCCAAGAAAATAGTTCAATTAGTTCCTAGTGTCTATCATCGATTCGTAACATCTAACTCGTCTTTATGAAAACACATATGAGTCAAGACACACCTCACCATTGTGTCGTAAAGTCAAGGGGAACAATATCTATATATAGTACCTATTCCATTTCCTGAAAGGATGGTTCCACTGAATTAATCAGTATATGACTCATACCCATCCCATCTAGAGAGTGTCACTTTAGTAGTATATGACCCTGGCTTGAATACTGTAGTAGGGTACCACTCAAATATAAGATAGAGGACCCATTACCTTCCCATAAGGAGGGTTTCACTCTCATAGTCAGTAGAAGACCCATTCCTTTCCTAGAAATAGGGTTCTACTCCAATAGTTAAGGTCTCACACCCTGATACCTCATGAGATTTCTACTCTATGGATAAGTATTGGACCCATGCTCTATCCCACAAGAGGGTTACACTATGAGATTATATATAGGACTCATTCCATGACTTGGAGGAGGGTTTCAATCTATTAATAGGTATATGAGTCGTACCCTATCTCGATAGGAGGGTTTTACTCTAGAAGCCTCTGGTGATCCTACCTGATCATTTTCATTGTAGATCACCTCCTAAATAAGCATAAAAATCATAATATCTTGAATAGTTTCAAAAAAATACACTATAGAGGCCACCAACTTGTTCTATGCAGAAAAACACACATGATAGGATACTCATGGGACAAAATCCAAGTCTAAAAAAAGAAGACAGGAGAGGTTAAAATTTCCTAAAAATTTAAAGTATGGGTACACAACATGTAAGGGACCCACACAACATTTGGTATTGCTTTTTTGTATTTCCATGTCCCTTCTAATACAAGGCTCACTAATCATGTAGCACTGCATGGTGTGTGGGTGGACAACACATTATTCCTTAGCCACCTTAGGTCATTCTCGTGCCCCTAGACATGTTTGAGTACTCTTGCCCCTAACCATTTACTTCGGTACATACTATGTTCTCCCGCACGAGGACCTACCCCTGTGATCCTTCACACATCCTGTAAACTCTGGGAGGGTCATACGGTGTGTGGACTAGCCACATGGCATGTGATCCTTAACATTTCCAAAACCCTAGCATCATAGCAAAAGAGGCACCACCTGATTTATGTTCATCATAGTAAATGTTGTCCAGTCAGGTCTTTCATAAAAGATAGATCTACTACTGGAATTCTAGATCCACCTTTTCCATGTTGATGAACACATATGTCTCACCCAAAATTAAACGGGCCCTTTGATTGTTCTTTCCAAATGTCCTTTAGATGTAAAATTAATTCATAATGGTTCATTCGAATCTGGCATGTACTGCATGTATCTCTGGTTGACCATATTGCCTCACCTGTATTCCAATCCTTGGTGGAATTACCCATATCTGGAAAATGATCTGAAACCAAGCCTAATTCATTGTTCCATTCATCTCATGAAAATCCACTATGAATATAGGTATCTAATCGGCCTCAACCCCACCTGAAAAAGTCAAACCAAGACCACATAGGCCAATCAATGAAGAAAATGAATAATAGTTTCAAGAGAAACTCTAAAATAAAGGTATACAGTCATTTTCCAAGAATTCAGGGGAAAGAAAAAAAATTGAGATATCGAGGGTGAGAAAAAAATGATTAAAGCAATTAAAATATATTTTATATATGTATACAAAGGCTTGAATTAATGTTGATCAGTAGATAGAATCGATCATGGTCAAAAAGTTAAATCAATTGGGGAAGAATATAAAAAACAAATATTCCTGCCTAGAAATTGGATCATTCTTCAGTGAAGACTATGCTCTCTAACAAACAAGATGAGTCCTTGAATTTTCAATGTTTAGATCTACTTGGATTTTGAGTATCTTCAATGTCAGATCTTGATTCACAAAATGTGTGGTGGAAGGAGAACCTTTAAACAATCCCAGTCTTATGAAGCTAACCCAAGAGATCTTATATAAGAGGGAAATTGTTGAAAAAAATTATTTCAGATCATTTAATTAAATAAATTATTTATTTATTTATTTAAACTAAACATATCCCAAAAATAGTTGTGATATTTGAATTCCCTACTCCAACCAATTTTAAGTCACGCCTAGGGTAAACCTCACATTCTGGAATTAACTATGGCCACATATTTGTGATCTAAGATTCAGTTTATGTTTTATCCCATTTTCTTTAATAAAATGTTTGTGTGTAACATAAAATACATTAAAAAATTTATAAAATTAATTATGGGAACATTTCACATCAGATTCAAACATAATTTCAGTTTATAACTCTAAAAATATTTCTAGATATATTACAAAGTCTTTTAAAGAAAAAATATGGTCTCTATAAAATGTAAGAAAAAAATAGCCTCAAAAGTTAAGATATGGAGAAAATCTAGTAATGAAGAATCAATTGACTCATAAAATATAAAATTATGGAATATGATGAATACTATAAGAGATTTGTATCTCTTTTGTAATAGATTATCAAAAAGGTAAAAGGAAATTAAAAATAAAGATACCCACTTGGGTGTAACAAGTATTGAAATATTTGAAACTTTGTTATACATTGTTAAGAAAATAAGAATTACGAATATGACTCAGATAAGAAAAGTGAATAAATCTGAAGTAATGTTCACTTCCCAATAATAAGTTCCCTAAAATTCAGAAAATATTTTCCTATAAAGGAAGGTGTCCACTAATAATAGTTAAGAAAAACCTAATGAATAGAGAGGGATATGAGGAATCATTTTCATGGAGTGAATCTAAGTATGAAGGTATCACACAAAAATAAAAAAGCTTCATATATCAAGTTTGAAAATATATATATACTTTAAAAAGTGATGAGGATGATGTAGAGACATACAATGAGTACTTACTAAGGACTGTACTTGTAGTGTACCTTAATAAAAACACTCAAATAATGAATAAAAATCAAAAGGTGTGGGAATGAATTAATTAAGGTAAATTAGAGGAAGGGTGATATCATTAAAGGGAACATTACTTCCAAGGTAACGATTGTCGAGTATGGGAACATAAGAGAGGATATTGGTGAAAAATAAGCTATAAAATAGAAATAGCTAAATGAGGCACAATCTAAGTAATTTAAGGATAAGTACACCTTGATAAAGAGGAATGGGGTTTATAAAAAATCTAAATATGTTCACACTAATAATTTAATGTTTACTATCAAATCTATCATAAATAAAAAGGTAAAAAATATTTCTAATAAATCATGTGATATTTAATCTTTTTTATCTATAAGTATAGGTTTTTAATTCAAAATTGGATATGTTTGGGATAGAGAAAGGTGTAAGATTAATATTATTATATGAAGGAATGTTAGAGTTTAGAGGATAAGGGGAAAATCTCTATGAAGAATAAAAATTATAACACCCCAGAATGATAAAAGGTTAAACGACTAAATGATATGAATCGTGTAAATATGGTGCACCTTCCCTTTCGAGAGCCAATTTGATTAGAACTCCTTAGTTAAGTGTTCTTGGCTGGGAGTAGTGATCCAGATGGGTGACATTCTAGAAAGTTTCACATGGTGTGTGTGAGTGACGACAAAGCACACTGGAAAAGAAATGTGTTAGCCTGTGGGGACTATCATTAGTAAGATGACTCGTTCGGTACATGGGTGGGCCTTAGGGTGGGGACCACATGTCTGTGAAGCAACTGGTGGTACATGGAAGGCTAGGACCCGACATCCATGTTAAGGTGTGGTTTTTTTGATATCATCAGGACACAGTTGTCACATTGGGTATTAGAGGTGGTACCCAACCTTAATTTTGGTGCACTGCTTGGGTTAAGATATAGGGCCCACAACAAGGATGTTTTTCCATAAAGGGGTTAATAGAACACCCCATAATGATAAAGGGATAAATTACTAAATGATATGACTCATGTAAACAAGTTTAATTAATTACTAAATATATATGATTAATTTGGGACAGGGGTTTACCAAATTAGATTGATATCTGGTCATAATAGTAGTAGTAAAATTGAAAAGAAAATAAAAGCACAAATAATTTATCCTGATGAAGGAAGATATTTAAATTTATAAAATAAAGAAGATAGAATACATAATAAGTTTCAATATATTTAGACTTCTAAAATAATTTGCGATAGATATCGAAAAGCACGTCATGATTCCAAATAATATATGATTATTATACCTATATGAGAAGTAAAGTTAAATAATAAATAATTAATTACTAGAGATTTCATGTAACTCTCTGAACAATGCTAAAAATGTAATCCCACACAAGGAAACATTGGGAAAGAATAAAAAATATGGTTTGAGAGTAAACTCTCAACCATGTTTTTATCATTGAAGAGTTTGGAGGACCCCCTCTTTATTCCATTTTATTTTTTTATATGCTAACATAATGTAAATTGAATAATGAAAATATAAAGGGAGAGTTAGATAAGGCTATCACTGCTTGATATAAAAAAAGGACTCCAACATGTTATCCCATTGAGGAAAATAAAACATTAATAGAATCTAATGTGATACTATACTTTAAGTGGTACAAAATATAAATATTAGTTGTCAATGGTGAGTTAATTCCTATAATATATATATATATATATATATTTGAAATTTTAAGTTTAGGTATTCCAACAAAACTATCAATCCTTATTTTTATTTTATCAAACATTTTTATAAGGGGGAGTTGGTTGATGAGAGTATTGGGGAAGAAAGGGAGTGATTTATCTTATAGTTGAAATTTTATGATGCATTTTTTGAGTTCATTATAGTATATATATTTCATAATAAAATCTATTATATATTACCAATATGTAAAGTTTCAGTGTGGTATCACATACAAGTTTGATATTTGATAGCATTTATCACCTTGGTTGATATATCTTTTTTTACACAAGGTTAGTCCATGTAGAATAAGAGCTGAATAACTAAAGGATAATTTCTATGAAATCATATCAATTTTTCTTTCTCTTTATAGGGGGGTTATTTTGTAATTCATAAGAAAAAAATAAGGAGATGAAGTTTCTCAAAATCATAGAAGAAGCTTGGTGATTGAGGAATTCCTTACCTTATACTTGCTTTATATAACAACCTTGCTCTTTATTTCATATTTAAACATGATTTATTACATAAAATTTCACTTAATAAAACCCATATGATTGAGAGGTATCGTGTATTTGGGGATTGGGAACATTACATGATGACCTGAGACATAAAATGCAACATCTTTATTGAAAACCTAATTTACATGAACTCAGCATTCCTTCGTACTAAGCATTTCCTAGGATAACCTTGGGACATACAAAAGAAAAGGGTGAGATATAAAGCCCAGTAAGGGTTTAAACAAATCATAACATGAATAATATAATACATGTTAGGAAATAGACATATTAATGGAGCATAATAGAAACCTGAACATAAAGGCATGATATTGCATGATCATTATAACATGGAAATGTGGAAACAACTTAATACACTGCATCATAAACATAAAAAAATCAAGAAAAACAAATCCCAACATGGTAGAAAATTTTATAAAATTAATTTGGTAAACCCCCATCCCAACATGATGTATCCTAATACTAAGAATTACCCAATATATTAGAGCACTATCAGGGTGCACCCATCATAATCATTTCAATCTCATACTTAAGTGTGCCACATAGATCATATAACATGTATTCATTCAACATCATAATTTATTCCATGATAAAGGAATGTGGAAAACATACATGAAAGTATATAATAAATAATTATATTTGCATAAATTTGAATACCCTTAATAAAGAAATGGGCATGGTATTCACTACACGATGATTTTGGCATGGAAATTCGTGGTGCAATTTCAGCATCATAATGACATTACATGGGGATTCATAAAATGGGTTGATGAGAACGAATCGATTATATCATAATGTAGACATGAATTTGGAAGTAAGTGTATCATGGAGCATATTATCCCAACATTTGAAATGGAATTTGAGATGCATAATATAAAATAAATGCTTGAATGGAAAGGAGGAGAGAGAAATCCCTTAGAGAATTTAGGCATGGTAATAATTGTACATGTGAGGGATTAATGAGAGGGAAAGGGATATCTCACCATTCAAACGCAATAAGGGAAGTATTGGGGAGGTGAGAAAACATAACCCATCATTTTTAATTCAAAAAAATAAAAGGGTATAACAATATAAGGAAACTTAGACCAAATGAGAAAGTAAAGAATGTGTGGATCCCTTACTTGGGTGTGTGATACCAAAGGATTGGAAGAGGCTTCATGGGAGATTTTAGGTGCATTATGAGGAATATAGGGAGTGGATATCAGAGTTAGGACTAGCTTCTAGGAGTTTGAGTGAAGATGAAAGGGTGTTTGGATGGTTTTATATTGGAAAGGAGGGGGAATTCTTTGTTATTTAGGTTTTGGACACTACATACTAAAATATTCAAAACCACAAAACAAATCATGGTTTTTGCCCACAGTTTCTAGAAATGGGGCGTGGAAAAGCTTATTTTATTTGGAAAATGGCATAATATGTTAAAATATTTCCCTTTATTATGTCTTGGTGAGTCACACTCTCAAGGAAATGAATTTAAAATCATAAAATATATTATATATATTGGATGATTCACTAAAGAATTATAAAATTAGTAAAATAAACATAAAATCACATTGTTTTAAATTTAAAACATATATTTGGTTGAAGGTCCTTTTTATGGTATTTATTACATCACTATTGGGTCATCATGATGTCCTAAAACACACTATATATTTATATATTATTTGATTTTTACCCAAAAATTTAATTTTCTGAGAAAATTTTGAAAAAATCTCCTTTTAATAATTTTTACATCCTGATTAAAAAAAAATATTCATTTTATCTAAATAATTTTCTAAATATGTGAATTTACACTTTCAAAATGAGAACTGACATTTAATGAAAATTGACGGGTTTTGACAAAAACAGTTTTTCAACCTATATAAAAATTGCATTTGACTTCATAAAAAATATATACTCATTTATTATTAATAAAAAAATTGATAATAATTTTTTATTGAAATTATAAATATTTTAAAAATTAATTAATTCCTTAAAATAAATTCTTTAAAAATACAAACTCTGTTTTATCGTATTAAAATATAACTCCTATCAAACTGATTACCCAATCATTTATATATAAGGAACTGATATAATCATCATTTTTAAGAATTTTTTTATAATTGTATTAATAAAAACCTTATTTTAATATAATAATTTATATATTTTTCAAAAGTACCATTTTTACCCAAAGAATCAATTTATCAAATTCATCATTTTTTAATAAATACTATTCTCATAAAGGATTTGCTGGAATAATACTTTTATTTATAAAAATGGATTACTCAATAATAAACTAATACCTTGTTACATAATCCCTTATAACACCCACATAAGAACTAAGGGTGAGGTGTGAAATGGTTACTGACTCTTGGGGCGGCTCGGATAATATCTCCCGGGTGGTATTTTCTATTAACTTGATCTTATACCATTGGCGATTATGAACAATCTTGATTTGTTAAAACTTAACTTGGGAAAGGTCAATAGTGAAGCCTGGTGACGCTGCCTCCTTCCTGAGCTCCAAAAAATGAGTTGTGTACGACCCAAGTCTAGTGGATGAGGACATAACCTCCTTTGTCTATGTCGAAAGTATTTGTTAAAACCATAAATTTATATTATTCATATGATCACTGTTTGATGGATATATTATAAATGGTAAGGATACTTAACATTCATTTTAATCCAATTGAATAAAACAATTAATTAAGAGAGATTGCATGTTTTCTCTATATCCATGAGACATTTAATTTAAAGAAAGGGAATTTTATTCACAAATTATAGAGTCATTACAACCTTCCCCCCTTAAGAAATTTCACCCCCGAAATTTCCTTTTGCTACACTAAAATATATTAGGGTAACTCTGCCTCATTACTTCCTCCGGTTCCCACGCTGTTTCTTCAAACTTGTGGTTTCTCCACAACACCTCGATAAGAAGCATAATCTTATTTCATGGAAATTTTTATCTATGATCTATGATTTTCAACAGATTATCTGTATATGAGAGGTAATTCTATAAAGGTACCACCTATGGATTTACTACATGTGATGGGTCAGGTATTTACTTCCTCAAGAGTGATACAAGGAATACATCATATACTTGAGACAGGTTTGGTGGGAGTGTTACTCGATAGGCCACTACTATGATGCGGTCAAGGATCTCAAAAGGGATGATTTAACTTGGAATAAGCTTTACCTTCTTCCCAAATCTCATAACTCTATTCCATGGGGATATGCAAAGGAAAACCACATCTTCAACATCAAACTCAAGGTCTTGTCGATGTTTGTCAGCATAGATCTTTTGTCGACTCTAAGCAGCTTTGATGTGCTAATGGATGGTCTCAACCTTCTCCACCATTTCATAGACCACTTATAGACCTAGAAGTTTTCAATCCCCAACTTCATCCCAACATGTTGGTGTTCTGTACCTCTTCCCATAAAGGGATCCATAAAGAGCCATTTGGATGCTTGAGTGGAAACTATGGTTGTAAGAGAACTCCACCAAAGGAATATGTTGGTCACATCCACCTTTGAAGTCCATTGAGAAAGATCTCAAATTTCCTAAAGTGTCTGGATAGTCCATTCATATTGGACATTATTTTAAGAGTGATAGGCACTGCTGATGTTCAACACAATGTTTAGAGTGTATTAGAGACACTTCCAAAACATAGAGGTGAATCTGGGATCTCGATCGGAAAAAATCGATAGTGGTACTCCATGAAGACTTACCACTTATCTAATGTATATCTATTACAATTGATCCAATGATAAATCCTCTAAAATTGAAATAAAGTGTACAATCTTTGTAAGGCAATCCTCAACAACCTAGATAGCAGTGCTTCCTTTGGATGACTTCAGAAGTCCGGTGACAAATTCTATGGTGATTTTTTCCCATTTCCATGTCGGTATGGGAAATGGTTGCATCATCCCCTTATACTTCTGTCTCTCAGCCTTCACTTTTTGATATATGAGGCACTTTGATGTATATTCGGTGATCTCCTTCTTCATGTTATCCCACCAATAATGCTCTTGGATATCCAGATAAATCTTTTTTTTCCTGGGTGAATGGACAAATTCAAACTATGTTCATCATCAAAAAGTTATTTATTTAACATCGCATGTTATGGAACACATAGTCTTGACTAAAATCTCACAATTTATTCTTCCTTAACATTAAACTCCGAGGATTTCCCTTTTTTCTTAACTTCCACATTCTTCTGAATTCCAACATTATCTTTTTGAGAATCCTTTAACATTTCAAAAAGAGATGATTGAGAAATAATTTTTCAAAGGATTGACGATTTTCTATTATTTATGATTCCCATGTTAATCTCCATAAAATCTATGAAGATTGGATTATTTTAAATTATCATTAATGATATATTCGTTGGGTCCTTTCTACTTAGAGTATCTTCCACCTTGTTTTCTTTTCAAGTGTGGTAATGGATTGAACAGTCATAATCTCTGATGAGCTCTAACAATATTCATTGGTGCATGTTCATATCTTTCTATTTGAATATATATTTGAGACTTTTGTGATCCTTATATGTTTCACACTTTTCCCCAATGAGAGAATGTCACCATATTTTCAACAAACAGATCACAAATTCCTACTCTAGGTAATGTGTGGGATAGTTTTTCCTATGAATTTTCAACTGCCTTGAGGCATAAGTGATGAATTTTTCATTATGTATCAACACATAGCCCAGGCCCTTCTTTGAAGAATCAGTGAAGGTTACAAAAATCTCCCCACTTGTGGGTAGTGTGAGCACAGGGGTAGTAATAAGCCTCTTCTTCAACTCCTTGAATATTTCTTCACATTCATAATTCAAAGAAAACTTGACTCCCTTTCAAGTTATCTTGGTAAGAGGGTTGGATAATCCTGAAAAATATCTCACAAATTGCAGATAATATCCAAATAACCCTAGGATGCTACAGATATCCATCACAAATGTTGGTCTCATCCATCCCTCAATTTATTTTGTTTGGGAAGGATCCACATATTTCCCATTGGTTGTGATGATATTCCCCACAAATGAGGCTTCCTTTAACTAGAACTCAAACTTGTTGTACTTTGCAAAGGGATTCTCCTTTCCCAAGGTCTCTAGTAAAATTCTTAGATTCTACTCATGCTCCCAATTGGTTTTGGAGTATATTACAATATCATCTATAAAGACTTCCACAAATTTGTTGAGGTAATCTCTAAAGACTTTATTCATCATGTCCATGAATATTTCTAGAGAATTAGTGAGTCTAAAATTCATTACTATGAATTCATATCGCCCATACCTTGTATGAAAAGAAATCTTGATAATATCCTCCTTATTCACCCTTACTTGTTAATATCCTGTCCACAGATCCAGCTTGGAGAAGTATTATGCTCGATGTAGCTGATCGAACAATTCATCAAATCGTGGAAAAGTATACTTGTTCTTTATCGTGATTTTGTTGAGCTCATGATAATCAAAGAAAATGTGCATTGACCTATCCTTCTTCTTAATGAAGAGGATTGGTGCACCCCTTGGTGAAGTACTTGGGCATATAGACCCTTTATCCCAATTCTCCTGTACTTATTTCTTTAGCTCCTCAAGATCCACAACAGCCATTCTATATGGATTATTTGATATTGTAAATGCCCCATGTATAATATAAATAAATATTTCAACATATCTTCTATGATGAAGACCAATAAATTCCTCGGGAAACACATCAAAAAATTCCCTCACAATAGGCATTTCATTGAGGATGGTTCCTTCCTTAGAATCAATCATCTGAGAAAGGTATGCATGCTCATAAGAAAGTAATCTCAATGTTTGAGATGATGGTACTAAATAAGACTCGTCATCTTACTTACACTTGTATAGAATAAGGGATTGATTCACCATATGAAGAGTGATTTCCCTCTCATGACAATTTATGTTGGCTCTATATAGGGAATTACAATCCATGATAAGAATTGCATCAAATTACACCGATGAAAGATTGATGAGTTTCACTGTGTAGTTAAATCTGCAAATTGTGACATCGGAGGAGTTATATTATTGGGATGGAATAACGGCCCAATTTTCCATTTTCACCAACATCTCTGATTCTATTCTTTGTTGTGATGTTTCAATTGTTCTTCTAAACTTTTGGGATATAAAATAATACGTAAAACCATAATAAAAAAGTATGTTTTCTGTTCTAGAATGAATAACTAGCACACCTATCACCACTTCATTTTCAGGATTCACTTTGGCAGTAGTGATGGAAATATATTGCTTCTACTACCTTGGAGGTCATTGATTTCCCTTTAAAACCCTTAGCTTAAGGCACTGGTTTGCAATGAACCCGAGTTATTCGTATTTGTAGCAATGAACAATATATTGAGGATTGAAAGGAGTGTTCCTTTCCTCTATCACAGTAGCGTGTTTTTCTTGTCAACAATCGTTGTCTTTGTGCCCTTCATTTCCTCACCTAAAGCATTTACTTATCCCCTTCAAAACAAATTCTAGGGTGCTTCTTTCCACACCATTGTAAAGTGGGATGCTAGAATTTTTTAGCACCGTTGGATTTATCCATCAGCCCAACAAGATTAATGTGAATTTTCAAGTTCTTATCCCCATGAAAACCCTAAAATTCTCTAATCTTAATTTTTACTTTGAGGGCACATCATACAATCTACTCATACTTTTAAAATTCAATGATTGCTAGGGATTTTCGTAGGCTAGGTTTTATCCCACCAAAGAAGTGGTCTACCTTGCATTTGGGGGTAACGACAAAACCAAAGTTGTATCATACAAGTCTGGTGAATTTTTCCTTGTACGCACCAATAGATTCATCATCCTTTTTCTTGAGTCCAAGGAAATATCTTTCCAACTTAATAGAGAGGGTGTGGGGAAAATATTTATCAAAAAACATTTTTCCAGAAATCCTTCCATCCCATAACCCCAATCTCTTCCTCAGGCTTTTTAATTTTTATCAATGTCCACCATTTTTCTAGAAATCCTTCAACGATTGAGGGATTAGATGACCCCTTGAAAGTTGGAGGCCTTTGTTTCATGAAGCTCTCAATTGTGAATTTCTATTTCTTAAGGGGGTAGGAAATTCTTCTATACCCATGTTTCTATTCAAAAAATTAGTTAACTGATATACTATCATGACAAAGTTTTCAATTCTCACTCCCATTGGGTTGGGAATCTTAGTAGAACACTCATCGCATTGATCTTCACATCAGTTGTTAGCTCGAGTCCTCCTATTACCGGCCATCAGCTAGAATAAAAGGAAAATTAGTGGTAAGTATTTTATACTATTGTACACATATTGGGGAATCCAATAAAAATAAATGATAACTTATAAATTACATTTATTTCCTAAACATATGAATATCCATGCTTCAATCTAAGTAATACATGATCTATTTCCCAATGTATATTCCTATGGTTTTTTCTTTCTTTCTATCTTAATAATGGTTTATACTGATCTTATGAATTTACCAAAGAATATCCCATGGGTGTGTCAAACCAAGAGTGCATCAAGTCCATTTATCGTGCACTAATTTCAATTCAAGACTAGCTCAAAGTAGTGTTTTTGGGTTTTTCCCCTAGATACAAATGTTCCAGAGCCACCCCTACTTATTCGTATCCACATTGGCATGTATTTACTAGATAAACCACTTACTCTCTAATAACCAAAATTTAGGGATGTTTTATTATACTTAGTCTTATCCCTAAGGCTTTCACTAGGTTTTTCTAATCCTAATCCCAAAGATGACTAAACTTATCCTCTGATAAAAAATATGACAACCCTTCTCTTTATTTCACATTTAAACAAGATTTATTATATAAAAATTACCGTAATAAAAACTTTAAGATCAATATTTCTAGAGTATTTGGGGATTATGAACTTTACATGAATACTTAAGATATAAAATACGACATCTTTATTACAAAATTATTTTACATGACCACAACATACCTTCATACATAGCATTTTCATGGGATAACTTGAGGACATACATAAGAAATCGGTGAGATATAAAGCCCAGTAAGGGAGTAAACAAGGCATGACATGAAGAATAAAATACATGTTAGGCAATATATATATCCATGCAGAATAAGAGAAACCTGAACATAAAGGCATGATATAGCATGATCATTATAACATGGAAATGTGAAAACAACATAAAACGTTACATCATAAACATAAAGTAATTAGGTAACACATATCCCAACATGGTGGGAAAATGTCCTAAAAGGAATTAGGTAAACCCTATCCCAACAACACGTATCATGATACTAAACATTACCTAATGCATTGGAGCACTATTACGGTGCACCCTTCATAATCATTTCAATATCATGCTTAAGTGTTCCACATAGATCATATAACATGGATTCATTCAACATCTTCATTTATTCCATGATAAATAAATTTGGAAAACATACATAAATTTCTATAATCAATAAGTATATGTGTGTAAAAGTGAATACCTGTGATAGAGAAATGGGCATGGTTTTCACTACCTGATGATTTTGGAATAGAAAATCTCTGTGCAATTTCGGCAGCATAATGACATCACATGTGGATTCATAAAATCAGTTGATGAGAGAGAAGGGATTCTCTCATTATTTAGACATGAAATTGGTAGTAAGGGGATCATGGAACATAATATCCCAGTATATGAAATGGAATTTGAGATGCATAATATAAAATAAAATCTTGAATGGAAATGAGAAGAGAGAAATCCTTTATGGAAATTCAGCATTGTAATGGGTGTACATGGGAGGTATTTATGGTAGTTAAAGGGGTATCTCGCCATTCAAACATAATAAGGGTAGTATGTGGGAGGGGAAAAACATACCCCACCATTTGTAATTGAATAAAATAAAAGGGTATAACAATATAAGGAAACTTTGACAAAATGAGAAAGGAAGGAAAGTGGGGATACCATACTTGGATGTGAGATCCCAAAGGCTTGGGAGTGGCTTCTTCGGATCCTGGTGTCACAACCCATCCCATAGGGCCCATTCCATGACATCCCCCAAGCCTGTCTTCCAAAGGACAGGGGTTGGCGACTAGCATTGAAGGCGTCAACCTGCAAGTGGGAGGCATTTTCCTGACTACCTATATGTACGCACACACAACCACATCCCAAATATGGAAAGGTAAATTTTGCATTCCAATAAACAACCAAAAATCCAAAGTACAAACTATAGGTCAAATGTTCTAGAATACAAATCCAACAAAAGATGAAGTAAAACCGGAAAGTATAGGGAAACTCTGGAATTCTTCCTCTGAAAACCCCACCTAATGGGTAAGGGTAGAGTAGCTATTGGAAGTCATAGAAGTAATCCCCGCCTGCCTAGTCTCACTAGGATCCTCCAGGTTCTAGTTCACCAAATCTTCTATCAAGGCGGAAATCATCTCCACCAAACACAACAAGTGTGGGTGATTCCTATGTAAGCGAGAGTAAAAAAATATTCAGTAGGGACCCCAAACCAACAATGAAATACCAGAAATAAATCCACAAGAAAATAACTATGTATGATAACAAATCATGATCACGAATCAAGATAGCTCACACCATGTATAATCTAGAGTTGGAAAGCAACACCATCAGTAAAATCACCGAACACCTTGGGATGCTGGATAACTCCTCCAAAATTATTACAGTGGGCCTGATGGGTCACACAGAGACGATTCCCACTAACCTTGGAATGTTGTGGTATAATCCCTAATGATTACCATGGGTATGCTGGGTCACACAAAGCCTCTCCCCACCGTGGGCATGTTGGGTCACACAGAGTCACATCCCACCTTGGAAATACTGAGGTACTCCTATCGAGTACTGCGGGTCTGCTAGGTCAAACAGAGTCACTCCCCACCGTGGGCCTTCAGGGTCACATAGAGGCTCTTCTCATTGGGCCATCGTAGATGATCCACATAGGTTCACTTGTCAGTAATCTTCAGGTCTCATCCAACTGTAGGGTTTCCACATGTAGTGCACTTGATTCTAGGAGAATTGTTCCTCATTCCATTCTTTGTTTATCAACTTTCATTAAATCCACAATATATTATTCCAAAATATCTACCTAATTGTGAGGATTCTAATGCAAAAACGGCTCATTAATCAGACTCCCTATTTGAATGATATTGGCACTTTTCCAAAAAAGGGTCTGTTGGGTCCAAATCTAGTCCAACTCAGTTGGGCCGACCCAATCTGACCTGTTAGGCCATAGTTCTGGCCCACTGGGAAGGTCCTTCCCTACCCGATTCACTAGAGGCAGACCGGCTCTTACCTAGGCAGGACACTGTTGGAATCCATATCCACCACCTACTCTGTGGGTCGTCTATGGATCCACCTCCTTTGCCTCATGCGACGTGGCATGGTGTTGCATCTGTGGTGAACATACGCAGATGGGTGGTCGCGTCTGCCCACTGCCAGCCATCAACATGAAGCTTGGTGGCTCATACCGCACCACTGCGGCCCGAGCTGGCTACGGTGCTTCTTCTAGCGTGCCTCCACCCATCTGCATCTGCCACCACCGTCCACCGCTGGTGGGTTCTTCCATGGACCACCAAGTCCACTTCATTGGTCTGTTATTCACGTCGCTTGTGCCAATATCCTTTGTGGGATACCATCTTACCTTCAATGACCTTGAATCCTCCTTTCCGCCACTTTGAAGACGCATCCACAAAGAATGAAAAAAAAATAGGGAGAAGGGTCTTGGACCTTGTTCGTGTTGTCACGCACCCTCCGCATTAGAATTTTAGAGACACTAGATATATAATTTAAGTTCAATCACAATTTAATCAATCGTGATACAAGAATCTCAAGAAAAATGAACCCTCTCGAAAGAACGAGCGATCTACCGATCAACCTCTTTGTGGGTTGATATGTGTTCTTCATTTTAGAATGAAGAACGAGGAAACTTAAAACAAAACAAACCCCTACTTCAATGTTTTTTATCTTTGAAGCAGTCTGTTCATAGGGGTTCAAGTTCGATTGGCATTCGTTACTTTCCAGTTTCGTTCATTGAGGTGTGTCGAAGTCTCTAGCGTTCATAGTTTGGCATTGGAGATAATTCTCAACATAGTTTTATTAGAATCATTCCACCAATTGATACTCCTTTCTCAAATTATTTAACCCATTAAAAGAAAACATGTCGTAGTATTTTTGTTATTCTATTTCGTTGCATCGTTATGTTGTTTCATTTATGAAACAGTGTATCTAGTATGCTTTATTTAATGTGTATTTATGCTACATTTTTATGATCCATTAATGAGATTCATTTAATTCCACTCATCTCTGATTTTTTGCCTCACCGCAACACCACTGTGTCACTGCCCTTTGGTTCGGAAAAAAATAAAATAATTTTTAAGTTATTTTATTTTTCTTCAAAAATCTGAAAATTATCTTTTCTGTTCAACCATTTCCGGTCGAAGTTAGGTCCATTATAGGAAAATCCTTCCATTCTAGGGTTAACGATGCCCTTAAATTTTTTATCCTAGCAATGGTTTAAAATTTTGAAAAACCCACTCGCACGTTTACTTAAATGAACTTAAAAAAGTTCAAAATTCTATTTTAGGTTCACCGGGCATTGGAATCAATTGTCATCAAAGTGTCTGGTCTCAAAATAATTCCATATAATTTAAAAAAATCGATAGAATTTCCAGGATGTTACATTACTCCCCTTATTTTGGGATTTACATCCTCATAAGACCAAATAAGGGTAACCAAACAAATAGGGGTACTAAGCACGAATATGACCACTCCCATGTGCTCTCTTGGAGATTCTCATGTCGCCACCAAAAATGCACCAAAGGAATCTACCATCCATGAAGGAATCATACTTTTCGATCCTCAATCTCCACTGAGAACTCCTCAAATTTCACCCCATTGTCAATATCCAACTCTCTCCAGTCGATGACATGCGATGGATCAGGCACGTACCTCCTCAGTTGTGACACATGAAAAACGTTGTGCACCTGCTACATCTTTAGCGGAATAGCTAGGTGGTACACCACCTCTCTAAATCTTCTAAAAATATGTAAAGGTCTGATGAACCTTAGAGAAAACTTCTGTCCCTAGCCAAATATCCATAAACACCGTTGAGGTGAGAGTCTAAGAAACACATGGTCTCCCTCCTCAAACTCCAAGGGTCTCCATATACTATCAGCATATGATTTATGGAAACTATGTGTAGTCCATATCTACTAATGGATGAGTTTCACCTTCATAGTGGTAGCTTGTACCAACTATGGACCCATGATTGCTGACTCCCCTGGGTTTTTCTAGCATATAGTTGATCTGCAAGGCTGCCCATACAAGTCCTCAAATGGTTCCATAGAAATGGTGGATTAACAGTTTTTGTAGTATGAAAACTCCACCAGATGAAGGTGGTCCTCTCAAATACGACCAAAATAAAGGATTCAAGCACAAACCATGTCCTCCAAGGTTTTATGGTCCGCTTCATCTGACCATCTGTCTGAGGGTGAAAATTTGTGCTCAAGCATAGATGAGTCCCAAACACCTCTTCTAATGCCTTCCAAAGCTAGGATATAAAGTGAGTGTCACAGTATGAGACGATTTTCAACAGCACCCCATGAATCCACAATGTCTCCTGGACGTAGAGGCATCTCAAACCCTCTACTGATCCCTACTCACATATGGGTAAGAAGTGAGATGACTTGGTGAGTCGGTCAATGATCACCCAGATAGAATCGTGGCCCTTGGACATGTGTGGTAACCCCATCACGAAGTCCATCGAGATACCATCCCATTTCTACTCTGGTACCTAAATTGGATGGGCCAAGCCTGCTGGAACCTGATGCTCTGTTTTCACTTGCTGACAGGTGAGGCATCATGAAATGAACTATGCCACAGCTTTCTTCATCCCTAGCCACCAGTACTGATGTCGGAGGACCGGGTACATCTTCACCACACCAAGATGTACCTCCAAATGGGATGTTTAAAACTCCCTCAACACCTCCTCCAACAAGGTCACTAGTACTATGGTTCATCCTCTGAAAAAAAATGATTTTCTCCCCACCTATCGAAAATCCATCAGGTGCATGTCCTGAGGATAACTAAGCACGTCGGGCCTCACAGTCAACAACCACAAGTTGTGCTACCCTGACTCATTGTAAGAGTGGAGGAGTGATAGTCATCAACTAAAGGTAAGATAATCCATCATCATCCATGTAGGATATCTACATCATGGATAGCTTCTCTTTCACCTCACTCATCAGTTGAAAACAGGACCTCCTACTGAGCATGTCAGCCACCACGTTCCCCTTCCTAGGAGTACAGACTATTTGAAATTCATATTCCTTGAGTAACTCTAGCCATTAACATTGTCTCATGTTCAGGTCCTTCTATGAGAAGATATACCTTAGACTCTTGTGGTCAGAGTAGATGGAAAAACATTACCCATCAAGTAGTGTCACCACATCTTCAAAGAAAAGACTAATGCTCCTAACTCTAGGTCATGGGTCTTGTAGTTATATTCATGATGCCTCAACTACCATGAATTGTAGGTGATTTTCACTCGCTCCTGCATCAGGACACAACCCAGTCTAGTCCTTGATGCATCGCAGAAAACTATGTACCCAACGCCCTCCTATGGAAGTATCAAGGTAGGGGCCTCCATCAGTCTCCACCGCATCTCCTAGAAACTCTTCTGGAACTTATCGGTCAACACGAAGGGTTTTCCTTTCCGTGTCAAGGATGATAATGGATTTGATACTCTAAAAAATTCAGGCACGAAACTCTAGTACTATCCAACCAACCCCAAGAATCTCTGCACCTCAATCACACTTCTGGGAAGTTCCTAAGAAAGCACTACCTCTATCTTCACCGGATCCACTAAAACTCTAGCCTTCAAGTTGACATGTCTTAGAAAGTGGACCTCCTGAATCTAGAATTGAATCTTTGAGAGTTTACCATAAAACTGGTGCTATCAGAGTGTATCCAGGACTATCCACATGTGTGTAGCATTCTCTTCCACCGACACAGAGTCCACTAAGATTTCATTAATGAAGACCATAAAAAAACAATCGAGGTAAGGCTGAAAGATCAAGTTCATGAGTCCCATGAACACTTCTAGGTCATTGGTCATGCTGGAAGATATCACTGAAAAATAATAGCATCCATAATAACATCTAAAGTTTTTCTTCGGTACGTCCCCATATCATACCAAAATATTATGTAGCCTGATCTGAGGTCGATCTTCGAGAACCACCTCACTCACTTCAACTGATTTAAGAGTTCATAAATCATTATTAGTGGATACTAGTTCTTCATGGTCACCCGGATCTTGTGCTGGAAGTCCTCACATGGCCTCAATCTCCCATCTACCTTCATAGAAAACAACACTACAGCTGCGCATGGTGAAACGTTGGGCCACTCGAAGCCCTTCTCCGGCAATTCCTCCAACTGTACCCTCAATTAACGAAGCTCCATGGGAGAAATATGATATTCTAGTTTGGATATTCGTGCCTTCCTGGGGTAAAACTATTGTATAAGTATACCTCTCTACGAGGAGGTAGTCCCAAAACATCCTTAGGGAATACATCCTCAAAATTTTCCACCACTATAAGAAATCTTGGAATCCCCTCATCCACCGCACTAAAGGTGAGGCTATCCAATTAGTAAGTGACTGGATACACCATCCTTTGAGAAAGTCTGTACTATGCTGTAAAATTTCCCTTCTCACCAGTGAAAGAAAACTTGGTCCCATCCTTGCAGACACGCTTCACTTTGCGCCTAATACTGTCAATCTGATTATGGACTGTAGATAACTAGTGCATACCCAATATGTCGTCGTAAGGCCTCAACCCCACTACTATGAGATCCTAGCCAAAGCTCTCACCTAATAAAGTAATCTCATAGTACCGGCACTAGTGTGTAATTTTCGAATACCCTCTCGCAGGAGTCTCTAATTGTAAGGATCGAGTCAACGGTTCCACAAGAATTTTAGATCCTTGAATGAGTTATATGGAAAAGAAAAGAGTGACTGGAACCTATGTCAATAAGAACTGTATCTAATGTGGAGAATACATAGAATTTACCCTTAATCATCTCTATAGTACTTTGGGCATCAGCCTCTACTGCCTGAAGAGGAGCTCACCCCTATCTGTCGACTCCCTGAGCCCTTGGTGGACCACCAGGGGATGGTGGTTATAGCACCTCAAACTGTCGTCTATCGCCTGCTGCTCGGCGGGCTCCCCTACCTCGTCCACCACTATACAGACCTCCTTGCTTGAATGTTTACCTCTACCTCAGTGTTCCCTCGACCGTCTACTGATCGGCTGTCTGGTGGGTCAAGCAGTCACGAGTCATGTGTCCTTGCCCACCGCATGAGTAACATGCCCTTTTCCTCTACTGAACCTCGCTACTCTGGTGTCCCCACACCACTAATCCTATTCTCTGGGAACTCCCTCCAGATGACTTGGCCTGCTTGGACCTATGCGTCATTAGTCGGTAGCCTCCCACAGATGGCTCGACCACCTATTTCTGGGTGATAGGTCCCACCATCGGTGCCTACTCTACAAGGAAATTCTCTACTAGTAGATCTCTCTCTAGAACTCCAGCCTGCATGGGGATGGTGAGGGAAATCATAGATGCCCCGATCTCCCATGGGAGTCTCTGATAAAATTTTTGGTCCCTAAAAAAAGGGTCTTGAACCATGTCCATAGAGTATTGGGAGAGGTCTGTAAAGCTCACAAAGTACTTAGCCACTGACATTATTCCCTATTGTAGATGAAGTAGCTCCTACATGTGCACTGAGGGAAAGGTCACTGGGAATAACTCCTCATGAAAAATCTTCTTGAAGTCATCCCAAGAGAGGGTCACCTCACCATGGGTCTGAATCATAAAACTCTACCACCTCACTATCGATCCATGACGAAGGCTCACAGCTAAGATCACTATCTAGTCAATTGTTGTCCTCACAAAGAGAAAGACCCATATCACCGCCTCCATCTAGCCCTCAATGGCCTGAGAATCTATCTCTCCCCTAAACCTGGGAGGTCTCTATCTCTGGAACTTGGGCAAGGTGGTAAGCCTATGTGTAACACCCGAGACTTTTATGTTATATAAATCATCAAAGGAATCTTTTTCTACACAACACTTGCTTGGCTTGCTTTGCACGCAATCGCGACCTTCCTCGATAGCTTGCGTCGTACGCAATACCGAGTTTCACTAAACAACAATATGCTATTAAAACTAGCCGTTATGAATAGTAATAACCACTTTTTAAAATTTTATAAATTTTATTTTTCAAAATGGACTTCATTTTTGGACTCAGAATATCGAAATTAGCCTAGGGTGAAATTTTGGTATTTTTCTGAAAACTTTCAATTTTTGATGAATAGTGAAACCACTAAGTGGTAGGTTAAAAACTGAATTTTGCATAAAACTTAATTTTACCGCTTCTGTGAATGGAATTTCAAAAATCCGAGAGACACAGTTAATATCAAGGACTAAAATGTGGTTCAATGAGATGAAAATAATTTTTTGGTGAATAGTAACTTTTTACTTTTTTTTACCGCGGTTAATAGTAAATAGGGTAACTAAGGGTAAATATGATATTAATATTACCCTAACACATGTCCTAATTCTATTGGACAAGTGTAATTCGACCAAAAACAAACTTATGAATAAAATATGACCATTTAGGCCCACTTGGATTAGATTAGGACATTTATTATTAATTTATTTAAAGAAGGGTTAAAAGAGTTAAAATCAAAGTATATTTACTAAAACATTTTTAATATGGGGTTATACATAAGATAAATTCGATTGTAAATATTCACTAGAAAGCTAAAAAGATTTTCTACATGATGGTATTTTATTTGTAATTTTTAGACATTAAATAATTTAATTTATTTATGACACAATGATGATGCAGTAATTATCTTATTAATGAAATATTGACATAATTGATGTTATAAACACCAAAATAAATGTAATTTGAGACTTTTTATGAATTACACTAATTTTCTAGGTTACTATGATATATTAATGTTGATTTAATCAACTTGGTTCGAACATTTAATTCTGTTATGACTTTCCCAAAAATCATATATCAAATAGTGTCAAAATTGACACAAAATAGTTTTTAAATCAAATATTATATTATTAATTGTTATTGTATTCCTAAAAATCTAAGGTTCGGCCAAATGATTTAGATAAGGATATATATATTAATAATAAACAATTTTGGGTTCGTTTGGCATGTTATTGTAAGTGTATTAACCATATAGTGAAAGAAAACAAAAAGACATGATAAAAGTTAAATTATTTAACTTAGAGTTAAATCTAAATGATAAGGTTAAAATAATATCCTAAACTTGTCTAAATTCTATTGGTTGATAGTATTTCGACCCCTCCCCACCTTATATTCGAAATAAGACCCTTTGGAACCATTATAAACCGATTTTGACTTTAATATAAAATAATATTTTGAGATATTCCTAAGGTGCCCCTCTCCTCCCTTATAAAAGGGCACCTCATCCCCCTCCTCCTCACACCAAATTGAGCACTCAAGCTCGGCCAACCCCTGCCATTTTCCCCTCTCCACTTCCCTAGAATAGTCCTAGAGGTCCTGGTCTTCTCCAAAGACCACTCTTAGTTCCCTAAGTGGAGGATTCAAAGAGGCGTTCCAAAGAAGAGGTAATATCCATTACCGATCTTTTCAATTTCTTTCGTCTTCAACTTCTTCTTATTTAGTTGTTTCATGATAAAGTAATAACATCAGTATTACTTACATACTGATATGTTATTATAAATATGAAACATCCCTAATTCACCTTCTATCCATCCTACGGAAAAATGAAATCACCGCGCGTGCGTACGTACGGAATACCGTCTCCACGCCGTGGTGTAATCTATTTTCCACCATCACCTTACAAGGATGGGTATAATGGTGTAATGAGTAACTATATATGATTATTATTAAGTAATATTGATACTGAAATAATATATATATATACTCCAATACAATTCCACGATCATAGGAACGATATCATCACTCGTGCGTACGTACGGAATACCGTCTCCACGATGTGATGCGACTCGTTCTACATGATCTTCATTTCATAATGATTGTATAAATGAATTGAATGAATGAATATGGTATATAATACACTAATACCATTCTGGAAATGAATTATCTATAACCTAAAGATAATAATAAGAATTTATTCGACAAAACACGCATAAGAACAAAAAGTTATAAAGACCCGAGTAACAAGTAACAATGAAATATTACTAACAAGAAGCTAATAATATGACCATATATGATCTCATATCAATATGTATGATTCTGGAATAAGTCAATAACATTATTTAAACCATTATACAGGAGCTTCGGACACGAACAAAGCAAATCGGACCTAAGGTAAGGGAAATATCACAATCTCATTTTTATCCGAGATTTTTTATTCGTAAATATTTACTGGGGTGTATTTTATCATCCACATCCATGTTCCCTCAATATGTAATATTGTTTCCATCCACTTGAAATAGTTTAAATCCAATTTTACCCTTAGGTGAGTTTTTAGTAAACAATAAGAAAGGAATCTTTTGTCGTTTTTCCGTACGAGGTACTTTTTGACTTTTCCGACAAAAGTACGAAGAATGTTTTTTTTTAACTTATACGGCATGAATGGATTTTTAAAACATTACTTAAAAGAAGCTTCCTTTACAAGTTTTCAAGTTTATTTTTAATCAACTTCTTTTATTTTAAAGTTGTATGACATGTTATGAAAGGAAAAATGTTTTTGAAGAAGAAAGGATATTTTCCTCAAGAATTCAATTCAAGTGTTTTATCAAAATTATTTTCCATCTAAGATAATAAAGGGTTCTATTTCTATCCATATTTTTACATTGGTTTGACTATGTTGTGATGGAATTATGTTTATGAATTCCTTTATCATATATGAATTGATTTATGATGTCATGATGTTTCAAGAATCCCATTTTTGTTATATGTGTTATGCGATGATGTATGTTTTATGATTATGTGGCACACATAAGAAAGGATTCATTATAAGATGGGTGGGACCTATATCTCCCTCCAATGCATTGGGTAAAGATTTTATATCTCATGAGATAGACATGGCTGGAACGGAAGGTTATTTCGGTTCAGTGATACAGGACTGAAACGAGGAGTGAACTCGGTTCAGAAAGGGACTTTGTCCACTAAGATAGTCTTGGCAATGAGTCATGACTAACAAGAAATGATTTTCCATGATTATGTGTGCATGCCACAAAGTTTCAAGTTTTATGTTATGGGGATCTCATTTTCACTTCTATGATTTATTCCATGTTAAGATATTATGATCTCTTTTGCAGGTTTTGATTTTCATAAAGATATGATATGATTTTTATTTCCTTTATTTGCCCTTGCTGAGCATTTGAGCTCACCCTTTTATGTTTTCTTTTCCCCAGGTCAGGAAGATGGATATTAAGTAGAATATGCTAAAAGGGACCCTAGATATGATGAAATAAATGGGAGACACTGTAGAAGATTTATGAACCAGTTGTTTATGTTTCCCAGTTTCTAAAGACACTATACCTATACGGTCCTTTGTGGTTTTGTCATATGATGTAATAAGTGTGCTTAAATTTTGAAGTATTAACAATGTATGTAAAGTATGGGTCGTTATACTATGTGTGTCCTCTACTAGTAACATCGGTAGTTACTATCGATCAACGGGTTGTGGTAATGATGGATCACCACCCGGTGGGTCTATCTCTAGCACTAGTCCTTGAACTGATGCCTCGTCGCTAGGCGGTCTGTCCTCATGGTCATGCATCAGAATCCTAGCTGGCAATCTACGTGGATGCATCCTAAAATAGATCAAGATGTACCACATTCAATAGATTATACTTGGTGGGACAACTCTTATTCAATAATAATAGGAGAAAACACTCAATTCCTATATGATTCATGCAACCAGTGTTTTTATATATAGAGCCGAAAAGCAAATGTCAAGGTCCTAGTGTATGGATACGTTGGCCGCCGCACCAACACTGGCTTCCCGAATATGAAAGTCAAACTCAAAAAATGTAAAATTTTCCCAAAATAAAAACAAAAGAAACCTAGTCTTTGAGGTAGAGCTGAACACCTCTAATACCACTTTTTCATGACCCGTCCCTCGAGGCCCTTGTTGTGACATCACCCAAGCCAGCCTCCTGAAGGCCAGGGGTTGGAGACTAGCATCGAAAGCGTCAAGCTAAAAGTGGGTGTAATTTTTATGAGTACCTATATAGATGCACACAAAACCATATCCCAAAGATGGAAAAGTAAACAATGCATTCCACTAAACAACCACAAGGACAAAGTACAAATTGTAGGTAAAATAGGCCAGAATACAAACCCAACAAAAGACAAACTGAAAACTGGAAAGTACAGGGATACTTTGGAAGTTTTCCGCTGAAACCCCCACCTGATAGGTAATTGTAGAGTAGCTACTGGAAGCTATAAAATTACACCTCACTTACCTAGTCTCACTGGACACCACCGGGTCTAGGGCCACCAAGTCCTCCATCAAGGCGACGATCATCTACACGAGACACAACATGTATGGGTGAAGCCGGTGCAGGGGTGAGTAACAAAATACTCAGTGGGGACTCCAAACTAAAAAGGAAATACCACAAAGAAATCCACAATCAAACCATGAAGTATGATCATGAAGAAAGATAGATCACACCAGGTATAGTATAGAGTAGAAAAGTAAGACCATCAGCCAAATCACTAAACAGCTTGGGTGCTAGAGAACTCCTCTTAAATGAGTACAATGGGTTGGTCAGGTCACACAAAGATACTTCCCACTAACCTTTTATTGTTGTGGTACTCATCGTTGATGAGTAACATGGGTATGCTGGGTCACACAGAGTCGTTCCCTACCGTGGGCATGTCAGTTCACACAGAGCTAATTCCCACATTGGCTGTACTGAGGTACTCCTCTTGTCATTTACCATGGGTCTTCCAGGTCACACAGAGCCCCTCCCCACCATGGGCTTTCCAGGTCACATATATCCTCTTCCCAGTGGGTCATCGTAGCTAATCCACACAGGGTTGTTTGTCACCATTTTTCATGTATAAACCAACCGTAGGGTTTCCGCACGTAGTGCGCTTGATTCTGGGAGAACCGAACCTCAATCCATTCTTCATATTTCAACTTCCATAAAATCATCCTTAGAGTATGCAAAAATATCTTTCTTGACACAAGGGTTCCAACACAGCTAACATATTTTCAATAAGATTCCTAGTTTAATGATATTGGTGTTTGTTTTTCAAAAAAGGGGTTGGTTGGGTCCGGGTCCGATCTGACCCATTCGGGCCGACCCGACCCAACCCGACCTGAGGTCCACCAACCCGACCCCAACCTACTAACCTGACCTGGAACCTACCCGGCCTAGGTCCGGCCCCGTCCAGCCCATTGGTCACGGGTACATTGGGTCACGGGTCCCTCCAGACCCGATGGGGTGGGTTCAGCACAATGGGGTAGGTCCGGCCTGCTGGGACGGACCGGCTCTTACCTAGTCGGGATGCGGCTGGAAGCCGCATCTGCCCCCTGCCACGTAGGTCAGCCACAGGGACACCTCATCTTCCATAGTCGTTTGACCGCAGCCTTGTTGCGTGTGACGTGGCCTGGTGCCACGTCCCCAGTGCACCAATGTAGCCATGTGGCCACGTTTGCACGTCGTCGACTCCTACCGTACCATCGTCGCCCAAGCCAACCAAAGTTCTTCTTCTAGCACGCAGTCATGGTGCACCACCACCTGCCTACGGCCGCCACCTCAGCCCACCAGGTCTACTCCATTGGTCTATTCATTGCGTCTCTTGTGCCTAAGGCCTCCGGGGGATGCCATCTTCCCTACAATGGACCAGAATTCTTCTTACCACTACTTCAAAGATGTATCTAGGAATAATGCACAAAACACACAAGGAGGAGGGGATCAGGATTTGTTCATGTCGGTCCACTCCCTACACATTATAGGTTTAGAAATAAATGATATAAAATTGAAGTTCTATCACTATTTAATCAATCCTGATACACGAATCCCAAGAAAAAGGCACCATTCTGCAAGAAGGAGTGATCCATAGATCAACCTGTTTGTGGGTTGATCTGCATTCATAATTTTAGAATGAAGAATGGGTAAACATAAAACAAAACAAACCCCTACCTCAATGGTGTTCTTCATTGAAGCGGTCCATCCATGGGGGTTCGAGTTCCTTTGGCATTTGTCTCTTTTTGGTTCTGTTCTTTGAAGTGCGTCGAAGTCACTGGCGATTCGTTGATGTTCATTGTTCGTCGTTGGGGATAATTCTCGTCGTAGGTTTGTCAGAAGAGTTCCAACAATTTATCCTCCTTTCTCCAACATGTTAACCAATTAAAATAAAACATGTTGTATCATTTCTGTTACGTTGCATCATCTCATCATTATGTAGGTTCATTTATGAAATAGCGTATCTGGAAGGCTTCATTTAATTCATCATTACGCAGCATGTTTATGATCCATTAATGCGCTTCATTTAGGATGACTTGTCACCACTTTTTCATCACACTGCAGCACCGTTGTGTCACCACCCAATGTTTGGTAAAAACAAATAAAATAATTTTTATGTTATTTTATTTTTTTTCTGAAAAGTCCAAAAATTAACTTTTTTGATCAACCCTTGCTGGTCAAAGTTAGGTCCATTCTAAATAAATCCTATAATTCTAAGTGCAACAGTTCCCTCAGATTTCTGATCCGATAACTAGTTTAAAAGTTAGAAAAACCCGCACACATGTTTACTTAAATGAACATAAAAAATTTCAAAATTATATTCCAGGCTCACCAGGCCTCATAATCAGGTGTCGTCTAAGCATCTCGTCTCGAAATAATTCCATATAATTTAAAACAATTACACATAATTTCATGTAAATTACACTTGGGGTGACTTGGGAGGACTCTAGGGAGTGAAGCACAGAGTGAGTATGAGATTAAATGAGTTTGAGTGAAGAGGAATGGGTTCTTGGGAGTATTTATACAGTAAACGAGGGAGAATTCTTTATTATTTAGGTATGGGACACTACACGATAAAATATTTAAAACCACAAACCAACCCAAGCTATTTTTCCATGGTTTATGGACATGGGGAGTGGATAATATTTTTTTGATTAGAAAAAGGTCCAATGATATTAAAAATATTTCCCTTTCTTATTTGGAGGTGAGTCACACTCTCAAGGAAATGAATTTAAAATCATAAAATATATTATACATTTTGGATGATTCACTAAGGCATTATAAAATAACAAAAATAAATCTAAAATCATATTATTTTAAATTTAGAAGATATATTTGGTTGAAT
Organism: Viscum album; assembly: GCA_963277665.1. NCBI lineage: Eukaryota > Viridiplantae > Streptophyta > Magnoliopsida > Santalales > Viscaceae > Viscum > Viscum album. The sequence goes on from OY728133.1 coordinate 1,912,603,530, forward strand.
ATCCATTTTATGGTATTTATTACATCACAATTGGGTCATTATGATGTCATAAAACATACTATTTATTTATAAATTATTTAATTTTTACACAAAAATTCGACTGTATCAAAAAATTATGAAAAATTATCTGTTGGATAACCTCAACATCATAATTAAAAAAATAATATTCATTTTATCTAAATAATTTTCTAAATATGTGAATTTTTACTATTAAAATGAGAACTGACATTTATTTATAATTAAAAGTTTTGGACAAAAACAGTTTTTAAACATCAATAAATATTAAATTTGACATCATAAAAATTATATACCCTTTTACAAATAATAAAAATAATTTGATAATAATATTTTATTAAAATATTAATTATTTCAAAAAATCATTAATTCCTTTAAATTAATTCTTTAAAAATACACTTTTTGTTTAATTGAATAAAAATATTACTCTTATCAAACTAATTAACTGATCATTTATAGAAAGAAAATTATATAATAATCATTCATAATAATTTTTATTGTAATATTATTAATAAAAATATTAGTTAAATATAATAATATATATATATATATATCTTGAAAGTACCATTTTTACCATAAGAATCAATTTATCAAAGTCATCATTTTTTAAGAAAGTATATTATCTTAAATGAATTGATGGAATGAGTATTTTATTTATAAAAAGGTATTACACAATAATTAACTAATACCTTATTACACAACCCTTTATAAAACCTTCATAAGACCTAATGGTAAGGTGAGTAATGCTGACAGACTCTTCGGGTGGCTCGAAAAACATCACCCAGGTGGTAATCTCTATTAACTTGAACTTCTCCCATAAGAAATTCCATTTAATCTTAACATGTTAAAGCTCGGCTTGGGCTTGGTCAATAGCGGAGCTAAGTGATGATACCTCCTTCCCAAGAAATAAAAAATGAGCTTCGTATGGCCCAAGTCTTCAGGATGAGGACATAACCCCCATTTTCTATGTCAAAAGGTTTTGTTAAAAACATTTATTTATATTAATCATGTGATCACTATTCATTGTATATATTATCAATGGTAAAGATACTTACTGGTTGATTAAATCCAATTAAATATAATAATTAATTAATATAAAGTGCATGTGTTTTCTATATCCATGAGACATTTAATTGAAAGAAAGTTAATTATATTCATAATTGATTAGATCATTACACTTTGCATTTATTGTTAATTTGGGTGAAGAATAGAGTTTAATATTACATTTATTTGTAGGATTGATGCTATTACAAAAAAATATATAATGTGGGAGATTGAAGTTACCAGGATTAAGATTGTATTTTTTTTAAATAGTGATGGTTTTTCTTTGAGTATGAAGTTGAAAATATGTGTATGGTGTATCAGAAGAGATAATGGAGGTACTACTATTATATATCAAAAAAACAAGGGAGAAGTTAAGATACTTCTTTGAATATCGTTTCTAGAAATATTCAATTATCAATACCAATATGAAATGATTTTTGAGCTATTTTTATTGTTAAATACAAGTAATGAATACGTAGAAGTGAAATCTATAATATTTTATGGGATTTAAATGTTTTTGGATGGAAGAAGAAATAAATTAATTGAGATAAAGGAATAAATTGTGATAATGATGTGAAGAATCTTCATCTATTAAAGAAAGACACATTGGATGAGGTTTGGAGATCATTTAAGTAGGTTGAGAAGTCCTAGAGGTGGATTAAGTGCGCTTTGGATCAACATGAGTGAAGTATGGAATTTTTAGATTATAAAATTCCAAATTGATGACTTCATTATACTATTTGATTTGAGGTAAAAAAATTTGTAGAAAATACATTATTTTAAAAATACTTTGTGCTAGTGTGGAAATAATTTATAAAAAATCAAATTTGAAAATGTATACCAATCTTATAAAGAATTTAAGACTTATTCAATTTGATCAATATTATTTAAAAAATCATAAGAAATTTGGTATGTGTGATTCTAAGATACATAAGTCTTGTTATTATCCATGTATGACTTACTTATATCTATATAAGACTCTCTTATTGGGAGTTCATAAAAACTATATAAAATTTATTAAGTGGGAGTGAGGACTGACAAAATAGAAAATGCGTGACATGTACTGTGACATAATAAGATATATTATACCTAACAATGATATTTTTTACAACCTAAAAATAAAATATTTTCTAAAATAAATAATTCATAAGAAAATAATATAAAATTCAAATATATGTTTTTTCATCAAGGATTTAAATATCAAAATTAAATTAAATTTATTTTTATTCAAGATGAGATAGGAGAAGAACAAACCAATAATGAATCTGGCATTTTATAGTTCCACATCATGCAATATAGGGAAATTTTTTAGTTCCATGTGCATGTGTATATTTTAAAATAGAATAAAATAGTAGAATATGTACAGAAATTAAATATATGGTATTTTTTTATCATGTAAAGATGATACTATTGAGTCTTAAATAAATTTAAAAGTAATATCTTCACTTAATATAAAATATATATTTTTAATTAAAATTATGACATGTTCCAATCTTGGGGTGTGGAAAAACAATTATTTACTAAGTTAAAAATGCAATAAAGTTGTTAACCTAAGTTGTCTCTATAACATCCCATGTAAATAAATAATATGTAATTTTCATATTTATTAATATTTGTGAATTAAATATTAATTTTGCCTTAAAGGATATATTATGCCTGATAGTGTACTCAACACGCAACAATGTATTTCTTTGAAATCATACATTGCACACAAATTTGTTTTATAACAAAAAATAATGTAATATTATTATCATTTTAAATGGTAGTTAATTCCTAGCCATTATATTGGCGGGAATGAAAAAAACTAACAGCAATATGATTAAATTTTTTCTAAAATATTTTTAATTTTATCCAATAAGTTTTAGAGGCTCAAAATAATAATGAATCTAGTTTTAAGCATGAAAAACTCAAATATACTTTAAAAGATCATTTTACCGCCTTTTGATGGAAAACCCTTTTAAAATCTAGTTTTTTAACTTTTATATGTTCTATTTGACAAAATAAACATATTCTTTAGAATCGGGAAATCAAAATTTACTTTGGGTAAACTTTTTGTATTTTTCTGATAAAGTTCATTATTTAATGAATATGGAAAAATAATGCTTTTTAATTCAAAACTACCTTTCAATATAATTTATTTGTATAGTTATATTAAACTTTTAATTTATTTTGAAGAGTAATTGGATTATATTTTTACCTATTAATCCAATTTTGGTCATTGAAATTAATTTCACTTTGAAATTTTACATAAAGACAAGTCAATATTTTGGTAGTTTTTACTTCTTAAAAACACTCTTTTTGGTTTTCACAATGGTAATTAATTTTAAATTAATTTGTGCAACTTATGTGTTTTGAATTTGGAAAAATGGATTATGTATTTGGAATCAGGATTTCCAAATTGTGTAAATAGGTAAATTTTATTTTTAGGCATTATGAATAGTAACTTCATTAAATATTTTATTTACCATGGTTAAAGAGTAAATCTGGTAAATAAGGGTAAAAAAATATTATAATAATATTAAATTTCTCTAACATGTGTACTAACCCAATTGTACGATACATATACAAGCATTGTCATTATTGGGTCTATTTTAGGACTCCATGGAGCCACTTGTCTGTGAAAATGACATTTAATTACTTTCAATTTAAAGTTAAGGAAAATATAACATAAACATATATCGTTTACTAAAACAATTTTTTTATGGATTTATATAAGTGAAATTTTCAATTATAAATTTTCATTAGAAAGATAAAAATATTTCATACATCATGGTATTTTATTTATAATTTTTAGACATGAAATAAATAATTTATTTATGACATAATGATTATGTAGTGATTACCTTTTTAATGAATGTTTTAAATAAATGATAATATAAATATTAAAATAAATTTATTTTGAAACATTTTATTCCATAAAAAAAATTAGGAATAATAATTACTTGTTATATTTTAATTAATGAAGTTTTTTTTTGAAATAATATGTTTTTATAGATTTTTTAAAGTCTTGATATGAATAGTTTATAAATTTACATAAATGAGTTTTTAAAACAAATAATATTTTATTAACTGATAAAATAAATCTAAATATATTAGATTCAGAAAAATTAAATATATGACATTACAAATTTCATTAATGATCTATTTTGGGTCTCTTTTCATTTTATAGTAAATATATTAACCAAGTAGTATGAATATGCAAGAGGACATGGTAAAAGTTAAATTAGTTAACTAAGGGTTAAAGCTAAAAGATAAGGTAAATTTTATGACCTAAACTTGTCTAAAACCCATTTTCTAAGAGAATTTAAAATAATAACCACCTTATATTATAATTAAATGAGTTCGGGATCTTTTTAAATCTAAGTTCAATTTAAAATAAAATAATATTTTCAAACTTTTCTAAATCGCCCCTCCTCACCCTTATAAAAGGACATCACCTATAACCCATTACACACAACTCTCAAGAATCATGGATCATCCAACCACTGCTACAATAAGCTCACAAAATCCATATCTTCCTCTTAAAATCCTTCCCCTAGGAAGGAGACAATTCAAGAAAGCTTTTTGGTTCAAACCAAGGGGAGTTACCCGATTTAAAGGTAACGTCTTCTCTCAAGTTCTTTTCTTTTATTTTCCTTCTCCACTCCCTATGCTCTTCTTATTATTTTCTTACATAAAAAATCAGTATCATCAATGTACAAGTTTTTCATTATGAGAAGTATTCAAAATAAATTCACACACACCTATGTCTAATGGGTATAGAACATACTGTTTCTGTGGACGTCGAACTACTGCCTCACGAAATAATGATTGTTCGATTTTCCCCAACCACCTCACATGGTGGTCATTATGATGGAAATGTAATTATATATGATATTTATGATATTTATTTTATATATATAATTATTTAATTATCATTTATATCATAACATTATGCTTTTGATGTTGTGTGTATATATATATGATAATTTCATTTGAGGAAGTGAGGACTACCGCCCCCTTAAAGAGATATGACTCGTTCAGACCATACATGGAACGTATAAAAGAAGGCATTAATGAACATATTTAATGTATATAAAATAATATATTATATTAGAATTATAATATACCTACGTATCATTTATTTTTAATTATTTTAAATATGAAAAATAAATGAATGTAATGTTCATGCGTACGTACGACTTATCGTCTCCATGAATGGTGATTTTCATTTCTTATATCCAAATGTATTATACAATTATAAATACATATATTCTGGATATATATGATATATTTATGATATATAAATCATTAATATTATTCTGGTGATAATATACATTTGACCACATGTACGATTTTGAATTATAACAGGTTCATTTTTGACTCATGTACCGAACATCGACAAAATGACTGATATGAAGTTGAATAATTATATGGTTTTTATAGAAAGTTAAAAAGTGATAAAAATAAATAATAAAACTGAAAATTTTTATGAATCACATATAATTTAACTTAAATTTATTATTCAAGAAGAATAAGAAACATATGTGACAATTCAGATTCAAGGTAATGAAACCATTCAGCCTCCTCTTCTAGTCAAAGCCTTATTTTATGTTATGTATTTTAATTTCAATTTTATTATATTGGGATATGTTCTTATATATCCTTATTTCTGCAAATTTCATTTCCATGTGATGGGAGACCATTTTCTCTCCCATCAACACATTTTTTTAATTTTAATGTGATGTCGTTAGGCTGATGAATTCTCCTAAGGGACTTCATCTCAATCTCATTTTATTTATTCATTCTTGATGTTGTTCACCTTTATTATCCTATAAGGTGTATATAAAACCATTCGGAAATTTCATATCATTCATTTCTATATTCTCATGATATTTATAGTTTTCTTTTATGTTATTATTTAATGATTTTTATTCAAGAGTTCCTCAAGTGGTAAAGGATTCTCTAACTAAAACATCGTTTTAAATGTTTTAAAGATTTAATATTCTAAATCCTTATCTTTCATGATCATGTTTTAGAAATTATTTTAAGGATTTATTTATATGTACATGAGTTTTTTAAAGTGTAAATTCCTTTCAAAAGTTTGATAGTTTTATGAGACACTTTCATTCAAAACTCTTATTCATGAATATTTTAAATGAAATGATTATATCAATATCTTGAAAGATATCTTGTGATTGAAATGTGGAAATGTTATCCTTACATTATGGTTATTTTATGTGTAATGATTATGTTATGGTTCTTGGTCATTTCATATGTATATGGGTGGTTCCATGATAAACCTAGGGCTGGTGAGCCTGAGATACCTCTCCAATTCATTTGGTGATGTGATGGAGGTAAATGGTAATGTTTGTCCTAAGATATTTAGGGAATATACCATGATCAGTATTCCAAATGTAACTCCCTACGTAGGTGTGAAAGATACAATGTAATTATTATAGGTATGACACTAGATACCTTTATTATTTATTATTTCTATGTTTTATTCATAAATCTTATAATTTCACGAGGTATGACAAAGAGCTTAGGTTTTGTATTAATTGATGGACTAATGTTTTATTTATTTATTCTATAACCCCTACTGAGATTTTTATGCTCATCCCAAGTTTTGAAAAAAATTTCATAGGTTATAAGGAAGGGTAATAGAAAAGAATAATTCAATAATATTTATATCAAGAAAAGAATTCTTGTTTTCTTTTAAGATTTTTTATTTTATGAAAAAAATGGATACTGAGTAGAAGTGTCTACTTTGTAGTATTTGAGATGTAATGTAATATTTATAGACTAATTATATAAAACCCTAATCCTAAAAATACCCACAATATGAATTATTTATTTAACACAAGACTAAGTAATGTTTTAAGGTTGTGGTCTTATATTTGGTATTAGAGGTTTGTTTTGATAACTTTAGAGGTTAGGGTGTTATTTAAGCATAAGTGACATAACTATAATTGTTAGAATTTTAGAAAGAGTCATAGATATTTTAGAAAAATTTAATGAGTTTAAGATAAAATGAATAAGTATATATTACAGTTTACCCTCCTCATAAGATATTATGTGATGATTTTACTGATATACTCACATTGATATTTTTTTTTAGTAAATGACTGGATCTAGCAGGCACCCATGTGAAAATGGATGTGAAGAAAACTATGATGGTTTTTTATTATGAAACTGAATTAAATGGAAGCTAAAATGATAAATCTTATTTTTATTCTCAACCAACTAACTAAAGTCATGATTGACCACCTAAACCTTGGTTAGTTTTATAAGGAATCATATAAGTGAGAAATGAATCCCTTTGGAAGTTCAGGTAATAATCATAAAGGTAAGTATATTCAAAAATATGTGTGTCAAATATGTGGAAGGAAACACCTAGGAAAATTATTCAAAGGGTTGGGAAGATGTTATATATGTGGTAATAAAGGTCACAAATCAATAATCTTCCGTGGAAAATGGAATCGTTCATTTGACTCCAGGAAAGGGAAAGAAGTTCTTTCTAAGGGATCAATTGAATGTTTTAAATATGGTGTGCATGGTAATTATACAAATAGATGTCATATGAAGAAGGTTTGGGAATGGGATCAGTAGGACCGTAAAAATATATGTTTACTAGTACCTAATGTCATTCCTATTAAGGATGAGGAAACTGAAAAAGACCGATGAAAGGTATGGATTATTTCTTAGCTGATGTTTTGAAATTATAAAATATTAGGATATAATTCATGATTTTGTTTATAGGAAAAAAATTATTATGGAATAAGTTGGAAAATAATGTTTAATGTATATTGAAGAACTTTTAATGAGTAATAATTCTACATATAATGTCTTCAAGAATTATGGTATATTTTAGGATGAGGAAATGATTAAAAGTATTAAGGCTTTTTTGATGATGGGATTACTTTGGAATACTTTTTCTAGTATGTGTAACCCTAAAGTTTGATATATGAAAATGTTATTCAAATAAGAATTATCTTATATTTTGTGGATATAGTTATAAAGAAGCATTTGGGTTGATATGATCCTTGAATTTGAGGCAATTACAGGTCATTACTTTTTGGTATGAAAATATAAAGTATGAGATAAAATTTGTGGTTAAAATATGTTATGGTTATTTTTTAGGAAATTATCTTATTTTTTAGAATGTTATAATAAAGATATGGTTTTATAAAAATGGAAAACCAAAGGATGGGTGACAACCCGTCGTGTCTGGAAAGTCCCTGGGAATCGAACCCACAACCAAAGGGTGACAAGGGTGCCTCACCTACCACCAACCTACATGAAGTCCCTGGTTAGTATGACTTATTATTTTTAGTTAAATTATATGGGGAACTTATTTTTTATCAAATTTATATCATTATTATAGGAAAATGATTTAGTGATTAAGTGAAAAAGGTTATTTTGGAAGATGTTCTCTCTTTTGGGAACACAATATGCTTATGGAAAATTGAATACTATTCTGGGATCTCATTTGTGGAGTAATGGTTGAAATTTTATTTTGGAAGAATCTATTTTTTTATTGTGGACATATAGAGATTTGTGTTATTTGTGGAAATGATTAACCTATCAAAGAGAATATGTTATTAGGTTAATTACTTTTAAGTATGTGACTTTCAGAGTAGTTGATGTTATTTGGAGATAAATGTTAAGATTTATTATGGAAGACTATGTAATCAAATCCTTCTTAATTTTGGGTTTCAACATTAGTTTGGATTATTTTGAGTAATTTTAATTACAATTGTGTATTTAGTTTTCTATGTTGAACTTTGGTATTGTTTGTTAAATTTCGGTGATTAAGAATAGTATATATTTTTTAGGAATGATTATTCTTTTTGGGGATTATATGATCTTGTACTAAACTTTTTTGGTTTTGGTTAATGTATAAAGATAGGGTAAATGTATACAGTTCATCTTTTGTGGATTATTTCATTCTACAGAAGCTGATTTTAGCACTTCAAGTGGGACCATGTCATCTTTAATACTCATCATTTGGAGAAAAGTGGATTTTTCGGTGTAAACTTATAAAGTATGAAACTCTACATGAAAAATAAGTATATTTCCTTATGTTCTTAGTCAATGTCATAAATAAATTCCTCAACATTATGAAAAGGAATTTAAAACAAAAAAAATTATTCACTTTTCCTACTGGGGAATCAAAGGCCATTTAACCAATCACATGTTTGTGGGTTTCTTGTTGTTAACTTTCTCCTAATCATGTTTTCTATCACTATCCATCAAAACTTGATGGTTATTTTTCTATTATATATCCAAGTTTTTATGGAATCTTATTATGTGTTATCTCATGTTACATTTTTACTTCTCTTTATTTCTTTTAAACTGATAGGTTTATTGACTCTTTTTTCAATATGGGGCTTTCAATGATGTTTCCATGCCCAATTTTAAAATTGCGAGGATGCAATTCCCAAAAGGGGGAAAGGATGTAACATCCCAGGTAAATAAAGAATATGACATTTTCACATTTATTAATATTTGTGAATTAAATAATAATTTTAAATTAAAGGTGATGCTATGTCTGATATCGTACTCAACACGTAACAATGGGTTTCTTTGAAATCTAACACTGTGCGTAACATTGACTTATACTGAAAAATAATATATTGTTATTATTATTTTAAATGGTAGTTAATGCCTAGCCATTGTATTGGTGGGAATGACCAAAACTAACTAAAATGTAATTAAATATGTTTATTAAATGATTTTGATTTTATCCAATACATTTTAGAGGCTTAAATTAAGAATGAATCCAATTTTAAGCATGAAAAACTCTAATATTCTTTAAAAAGTCCTTTTACATCCTTTTGATGGAGAACCCTTTTTAAATCTAGTTTTTTTAACTTTTATATATTCTATTGGGAAAACTAAACTTATTATTTATATTGGGACATCAAAATTTACTTTGGGTAAATTTTTGGTATTTTTTCGATAAAGTTCATTTTTTAATGAATAGTGAAAATACTGCTTTTTAATTCAAAAGTGATTTTTAATCTAATTTATTTATATAGTTATGTCATGATTTCAATTGGTTTTAAAGATTATTTGGATTATATTTTTTCCTTTTAATCCAATTTTGGTCATTTTAAGAAATTTCACTTTGAAATTGGATATAAACACAAGTCAATCTTTTGGTAGTTTTTATTTCTTAAAAACACCCTTTTGGGTTTGACAACAAGAATTAATTTTAAATTAATTTCTGAAACTTCTGTATTTTGAATTTTGAAAACTAGATTACATATTTGGAATCACGAGGTCCAATTTTTGTAAATAGGTAACTTCTATTTTTAGATATAATGAATAGTAACTTTAGTAAATATTTTATTTACCATGGTTAAAGAATAAATATGGTAAATAAGGGTAAAAAATAATATTATAATAATATTAAATTACCCAAGAACGTGTCCTAACCCTATTTTATGATACATTTATGAGAATGGGCATCCTTGGGTCTATTTCAGGACCCCATGGAGCCACTTGTGTGTGTAAATGGCATTTAATTACTTTTAATTTAAAGTTAAGGAAAATATAACATAAACATATATCTTTTACTAAAACAATTTTTATATGGGGTTATATAAGTGATCCTTTCGACAATAAATAGTCATTAAAAATATAAAAATATTTCCAATATCATTCTATTTTATTTATAATTTTTACACAACAAATAAATAAATTTATTTATGGCACAATGATGATGTAGTGATTACCTCTTTAATGAATGTTTTATATAAATGAGATTATAAATATTAAAATAAATTTATTTTGAAACTTTTTATGCCATCCACTAATTTTATAAATACTAATGACTTGTTATATTTTAATTAATTTAGGTTCTTTGAAATAATAATGTTGTTATTGATTTTTTAAATGTCTTCATATGAATAGTTTATAAATTGACATAAATGAGTTTTTAACACAATTTATATTTTATTAAATGATAAAATAATCCTAAAAATATAAGATTCAGATAAATGAAATATATTATGTTGAAGATTTCACTAATGATCTGTTATTTTATTCTAGTAATTTTATAAAAAATATATTAACCATATAGTATGAATATACAAGAGGATATGGTAAAAGTTAAATTAGTTAACTAACGGTTAAAGCTAAATGATAAGGTTAATTTTATGCCCTAAACTAGTATAAACCCCATTTTCTAGGAGTATTTCGAACAATACTAACGTTATAGTCGATTTAAATGGGTTGGGGTCTTTTTGAAATCGAAATTCACTTTATAATAAAATAATATTTTCAAACATTCTTAAAGAGTCCATGTTCTCCCTTATAAAAGGCCATAACCTCTAACCTATTGAACACAACTCTCAAGCCTCTTAGATAATTCAATATATTCTCCAATAATTTATAAAAATCCCTATATTCCTCCTAGAATTCTTCCCTTAGGCATATGGAAATTCAAGGAAGACATTTCGTTCAAACCAATGGGAGTTACCCGATTTAAAGGAAACGTCTTCTCTCAAGTTCTTTTCTTTTATTTTCCTTCTCCACTCCCTATGCTCTTCTTATTATTTGTTTACATAAACACAAAAGTATCGTAAATATACTAGGTTTTTTTATGATAATTATTTTAACTAAACATACACACACCTCTATCTAATGGGTATAGAACATATTGTTTCTGTGGACGGCGAACTACTGCCTCACCAAATGATGATTGTTCGATTTTCCCCTACCAACTCTCATGGTGTCCATTATGATGGAACTGTAATTATATATGATATTTATGATATTTATTTTATCTTTATACTTATTTAATTCCCATTTATAACATACCTTTATTATTTTCATGTTGTATATATATATATGATAATTTCATTTGAGGAAGTGCAGACTACCACCCCCTCAAAGTGATGTGACTCATTCATACCATACATGGAATTTATAAAATAAGGTGTTAATAAATTTATTTAAAGTATATAAAATATTATCTTATACTATAATGATAATATACTTATGTATCATTTAGTTTTCATTCTTTTAAATATGAAAAATAAATTAAAGTAACGTTCATGCGTATGTACGGATTACTGTCTCGATGAATGGTGATTTTCATTTCTTATATACAAATGTTATGGACTATTATAAGTACATATATACAGGATATATATGATATATATATATATATGTGATTTATAAATCATTAATATCATTCTAGAGATAATATACTTTTGACCACATGGACAATTTGTAATTATAACAAGTTCATTTTTACTCATTTTCCGAACATCGACAAAATTACCGATGTGAACTTGAATAATTATATGATTGTTATATCAAGTTAATAAGTGATATAAAAGGAATAATAAACATTAAAAATGTTCTGAAGAAATTATAAATTACCATAATGTTATTATTCAGGAATAATAGGGAACATACGTGATGATTCAGACTCAAGGTAAGGGAACCTTTCACCCTCCTTTTCTAGTCAAAGACTTATTTTATGTTATGTATTTTAATTTCCATTTTGTTATGTTGGGATATGTTATTATATATCCTTATTTCAGTAAATTTTATTTCCAATTGATTAGACACCCATTTCTATCCCATCAACTCATTATCTGAATTTTAATGTGACATTGTTAGGCTGCTGAATTTTCGTAAGGGACTTCATCTCAATCTCTTTTCATTAAGCCATATCTTGATATTTTTCACCTTTATTATCCTATAAGGGTTATATACAATCATTTTTACATTTTATATCTTTCATTTCTATATTATAATTATATTTATTGTTTTCTGTGATGTTATTCTTTAATTATTTTTATTCAAGAGTTTCTCATGTGGTAAAGGATTCTTTAACTAAAATACCATTTTAAATGTTTTAAAGATTTAATATTATAAATCCTTATCTTTCAAGATAATGTTTTAGAAATGATTTTAAGTATTTATTTATTTATACATGAGTTTTTTAAATTATAACATCCTTTCAAAAAAATTAGAGTGGAATGGGACACATTGATTCAAAACTCTTCTTTTTGAATGTTTTAAATGAATTGATTATATCAATATCTTTAAGGATATATTGTGATTGTAATGTAAATATTTTATCTTTCCTTTATGATTGTTTTATGCATTATTATTAATTTATGGTTCTTGGGAATTTTTTACTTATACAGGTGGTTCCGTGATAAACCTATGGTAGGTGAGCCCGATATAGCTCTCCAATGCATTGGGTAAAGTGATAGAGGTAAACATTAATGTTTCTCATAACAGATTTAGGTAATATATCGTTATGGGTATTCCAAATGTAACTCCCTGCGTAGATGTGAAATCTAAACTGTACGTATGTTATGAATGCCACAAGTTACCTTTTTGATTTTTGATTTCTATGTGTTATTCATAAATATTATTATTTCAATAGGTTTGTTAAAGAGCTTATGTTTTGTATGTATTGATGGACTAATGTTTTCTTTATTTATTTTATAACCCTTACTAATATATTTTTCCTCATCACAAGTTTTTTAATGTTTTTCATAGGTTATAAGTAAGTGTAAGAGAATGTAAGAATTCAATAATATTTATATCAAGAAAAGAACTATTTTTTTCTTTTAAGAGTTTTTATTTTATTAAAAAAAATTGATACTGAGTAGAAGTTCCTACTTTTTAATATTTGAGATGTAATATAATAGTTATGGACTTTTTCTCTAAAAATATAAACCTAAATAGATACTTAATGTGAATTATTTATTTAACTCAAGATTAAGTAATGTTTTAAGGCTGGGAACTTATAGTTTCTAGAGAGTACCGCACAACAATCTAGTTTTTACCTTTAATTAGAGGGAAAATGGGGTGCTTTATTAAAAATGACTGATTTTAAAATGAGAAGAAAATAAAAAATGAATGAAATTTAGGAGAAATATTGGAAAAAAAATCAATAAAACAAGTGATTTAAAACTATTATATTATATTTTCATTAGGTCTGGGTTGGTTTTCTAATTTTAATTCTATCATAGTTCCAATTTATCCAATTCTCTTCTCCTATGTTGATAAAAGTGAAAAACCGAAATTGCTTCTTCTCACTCCCTTTCTCAAATGGTAATGGTGTGAATAAACATTAAGAAAATATTATCTTGGTCTAAACACCTTTAAATGTGTGATATATTTTTAGTTAATACCCCCAATTTACATAGGAAAATCTGAATCGAGTTTTTATTATGCCAAACAGTCAAGAATGTTCACTACTCCTCACAAACGTACTAGTGATCACCGAGTACTTCACCACTAATACCTGATATATTCCATATTATATAGACTATAACCTATTAAAGGGATATATTGATAATTTAATGGTAATAAAAACAATCGAATCTAAAATAAAATACAATTGTACATGATAATAAAAACTGTTATAATAAATTGAAAGTGATTTTGCAGAAGAGAGAAAAGGATTTTAAAACATTAAGTGAAAAACAAATTACAAAAAGGGGAATCATATCCTTCTATAATAACACATAAATTTACCCCTCCAAGTTAATGGTATCCATAAAAAAGATTTAATAAGAAGTTATTACAAAACTAATATGAACAAAAGAAAGGAAACAATGAATAGAAAATTTTATCCTCCAGAATTTCTCCGCCTGGATATTTTTTCGGTTAATCCAACCAGATGGCTAAAACATGTCAAGGTATCTTATTAAAATATGTTAGTAATGTATTTGGATATAGAAAATTAAAATTTAATTGAATTTTTAAATGTTTAAAGGGATATATATTTGAATTAATGAACATGAATTTTTTATGGCTGCCAAAAACCATTCCACCTACTTCATTTTGACTTCTCAAATGATTACTTAGTGATATAATTTCCTTATAAAATTTAATGGTAACATGAAACATATATAATTAAATAGAACACAGATAGAATAATTTCATTTCAATTTTTTCTTCCTGATATATGACTCATTTAAGGATTTGGGGTCCATTTCGTCGTCCAGAATAAATTTCTCCATTTGATTGATTTTTCTAGGTCAGTGTGTTGTGAATTGGATATGGGCCCATCAAAAAAAATTAAATCCCATGAAAAAAGAAATAATACAAAAAATAATAAATTATATTGGATCATCTTTGTAAAATTTATTCCCGAAAAACAGAAGCTCTATTAAACTTTCAATTTTCCAGAATTAAGAAATTTTCACAATTAATAACAAAATTGACCAAAAATACTAAATTACTGAAAATAACATAAAATTTAATAAATTTAAGGAATTTAATCATTAAAATACACTTGAAAATTAATTAAAATATTTACTTTAGAAATTCCCCCACACTTAGCACTTAGACTCCTGGACAAGTCGGTATCAAAACCAAATCAATGAAAATTCAAAACACATACCTATGAGACCCACCAATTCCACACCAAGAAACCAAACATATCAAGCCTCATAAAAAATTATTTTATGTTCTCAATTCATATAAATAAATATATTTTCTCATGATTTATCCCCCCATTCACACATGACACTCAACAAACATTCATTTTCTCTCATCACTTAAATGTCAATTTTCAATAATCTCTTTCTCATCCGAAATCATTCTAGGGTAACCACAGTCTTAATAAATTCCAATATCTCCACTCGATGTGTGTCAAGGAAATTTTTTTTTCATGGATAATTTTCAGTGTTTTTTGTGGATTTTGGTTGGTAGGATTTTGATATGATAAAATATGAGGCCGAATGAGGTGGGATTGGTTCTTTTTGAAGCAAAATTACAAGACTCTAATATTCACTCAAGTATGGTATACTCTTCAATCCCTAGTAGTAATTAAACTCCATAATCATAAAAATTCAAGGGAATTTCACCCATTAATCATTTTAGCATAAAAATTTCAATTTTTTAAAGCATATTTTTTCTTGAAAGATCTAAATGGGAACATATTTCTTTCTTCATTGGAATCTATAGAAAGGCAGAGCTTCTCTTATCATGAAATCTCTAGATAAGAACTCGCTTTCAAAAGAATGGTTTTTTCATAATCCAAAACATATCTTATTTATTTTATTTTCCACCCAATGTATCACAAATTATGTAGAATAATGAAAGAAAGCTTCTGCCACACTTAAGTTCAAATAGATTATGCAATTTCACGTCAAGAGCAGGTTGGATAGGGAAAATTGGCTTGTAATTTGGCTAACCTAACAGGTTGTTCATGGATTATAAGTGATTCTAGGATTAAATGTGAAATTTTATCCATTATAAAAAGGATAATTTTAAAATTTTGGATTAAAAACCAAATAAATTCTTCAATAATTTAAAGCACAAGTACCTAAAACCTTCAAGTTTTGATAAGAATGTATCTAGTTCTGGTTAAATCAAGTGTGATTTGGTTCTCTCAAAAAGTGAGGTAAATGTAAATAATATGAAAACAATGGTTCAGAAGCCTCATAAGAAAGTATTTTTGAATATATATTCAATGAGATGTGGCATGATATTTAAAAATCAATGTACTTTTCATGAAATTTATAAAGATTTGAAATTGAAACAATGCCATTTTCAGGATTCACTTAAGCTCGGTTTCATGGAATAAAATATTTTACTCATGGAATAGATTTATACACTTTCAAAGATACTCATTTCTGCTAAAAAGTTTCAAAAACACACAAAAATTGAAAAATAAATGAACAAAATTTTAAAAATACACAATTTTTTTGAAAATAGGAAAACAAACAGCAAATAAAAATCCTAAACTACAATGGTTCCCTCCCCCACAATTAAGTGATGTAGTTTATGTAATGCATTAAAATAGATTTTATAAGTAATAAAACTTAAAAAATTAATTACATTAAGAAATAATGTTTAAAGTAGATTTAAAACCTAGTGTATTTTATTGATAAATAGGTTGGAGGAGTGTGATCTCCTCTACTGAATCTGAAGGAATGGTCCCATGAAATTTCCTCAGGATATGTCCATTAATAGTGAGTGGATCATACAATCCATCCTTCAAAATATTCATAGAACCAAAAGGATATACATTAGTAACTATAAATGAACCATCTGACCATGAACGAAGTTTATGTGGAATCAACTTGAGTCTTGAGTTGAATAACAACTTTATGTCTCCAGGATGGTAGTCTTTCAATTGGATCAACCTTCCATGAGACACTCTTTTTATTTCCTTTTAAATCATGGAATTTTCAAAAACATCCCTTCAAATTTCTTCCAACTCATATAACTGAAATCTCCTCTCTTTTCTAGCATTTTCAAGATCTGAATTTATCTTTCTCACATCCCAATATGCTTTATGCTCCAATTCCACTATTAGATGAAAACCCATTACCATAAATCAACATATATAGACTCATTCTAATTGGGATTTGTTAGGCTTCCCTATAAGCCCATAATTTATCTTCCAACCTTTGTCTCTAATCTTATCTGTTGGGATTAATAGTCTTTTCCAAAATCCCTTTGATATCCCTGTTTGACACATCAGTTTTCCCATTGGTCTATGGATGATTAGAAGTTTATGTTTTATGATGCACCCCAAAAAAATTCAGAAAATCCTCCATTATACAACGACAAAATTGTGTCCCATGATCAATGATTATGGATCTAAGAACTCCAAACCTCCAAAATATGATAGCCAAGACAAGTTACAAAAAACATTAGCATCATCAGTTCTGGTGGATTTTTCTTCCACCCATTTGGAAACATAATGAACTACAAGAAAGATATAATAATATCAAAAGGACGTTGGGAAAGGGCCTATAAAATCTAGACCACAAACTTCATAAATTTAAAAAAAATGGTTTTTCCGTTATTTCTTGTCTCCTTGAAATATTTAGAGAAACCTGACTTTTTTTACACCTTTTGCAGTATTCATGAGCATCTTAAAAAAGGTGGTCCAATAAAGTCCAGATTCTAAAACCTTGATTTCTATCATTTGAGTTCCAAAGTGGCCTCTACAAGCAATAGTGTGAAAAAACATAAATATGGAATTAATTTCACTTTTATGCAAACATATTCCTATCACTTGGTCATTTAAAATCATCGAAAGAAATGGATCATCCTAGATGTAATATCTTGTTTTAGATTTAATATTTTGAATTTTGTGGGAATTCAAATGAGATTATACCAAATATGTTAACAAAAAATTAACCATATAAACATACAAATGCACTTCTTCATCAATCAAGTAGAACAACTCTCTTAGAAGGTGGTCATTTAGTGGTTCATTCTCTGGAATTTCAACTCTAGTGGTGTTCGGAAGTCTACTTATGTGATATTCCACTTGGTTCTCAAATCCCTTATTTTATTTGATTTCTATATTTAACTCCTACAGTAGTAGAATCCATCTCACTAGCCTCAGTTTATATTCTAACTTCTTTATTAAGTACCTAAGAGTTGCATGATCAAAAAACACCATGACTTTAGTTCCAATTAGATATGATCTAAATCTTTATAAAGAAAATAAAACTACTAAAAATTATTTTTCCATTATTGTGTAGTTGAATTGGGCATCATATAAGATTCTTGAGTCATAAGATAATACTTTTTTCCAACCCTTAATTCACTACGAAAGGACTACCCTAATTTCTTGGTTTGAAGCATCACAAAGTAGCTCGAATGGTTCTACCCAATTTGGTGGTTGTATTACAGGTGGTGAAATCAATATCCTACTAAATACATACAAGGATTACTTACATGAAACATTGAAATAAAAATCATCATCTTTCAAAATTAATCTAGAGAAAGGGATAGAAATCTTACTGAAATATTTGATAAATATCTTCTAAAATCCTTCATGTCCTTAAAATGATCTAACATGCTTAACACAATTTGGGTAAGGCAAAGAATTTATCACTTTAATTTTTGATTTATAAAATTCAATGATTGATTTGGAAATGACATTACCAAGTACCATTCCTATCTCAACCATGAAATGACACTTTTTAAAATTCATAATTAGATTCTTTTCAATGCATGTTTTCTAAACTTTTTCTATATTTTTTAAAAAATGGTCAAAAGAATTTACAAAAAAACTATGAAATCATCCAAGAAAACCTCCAATAAATCTTCAATGTGATCAGAAACATTTCTTACCATACACCTTTGAAATTTACCTGGATCGTTACACAATACAAATGGTATCCTTTTGTATGAAAATTTTCTGAAGGTATAAGTTAATATAGTCTTATCTTGATCCATGAGAGAAATAGATACGTCAAAATAACCTGAAAATACATTAAAAAAGAAATAATTAGTTATACCAACAAATATCTCTTATATATGGTCAATGAAGGGGATGGGAAAATGATCTTTTCAAGTGACCTGATTTAACTTCCAAAAATATATGCACACTCTCTAGCTATTCAAAATTCATATAGGGATTAATTCATTCTTACCAATCTGCACAATGGTTAGGCCAGTTTTTTTTGGAACTACATGAATGGGGAAAACCCATTTTAAATCTGAGATAGGATATATGATCCAAGCTTCCAATAGATTCTCAATCTCCTTCTTCACAACCTATATCAGGGTGGGGTTCAGCCACCTTAAGGGCAGTCTCACTGGTTTGGAATCTCCATTAAGAAGAATTCTATGTGAGAATTTTTTTCATGGTATATCACCTAATATCCATCCTTTTTCGTGGATATTATCTCTCCAATGTTCAATAAAATATTTTCCTTTTTTTAGGAAAATTATTAGCAATTATCACTGGTAATTTCTCTCCCTCCATAAGATACACATATATTAGATCTTTGGGGAGCGGTTTTAATTATAGAGCAGGGGGGATTCTCAAGGGATGAAATTAAATTTAGGATCACCACTTAAAAGGGTTGGACCTCTTTCACATAAGAAATTATACCATATTATTTATCATTTAACATATCATTGAAGAAATATGATTTCGCCTCTTCCTCCCACATGAAATCAAAATCTCCATCAGTTTGGGCATCCACAAGTTCAGTGATATTTTCAATGGAAAAAATTATCTCTTAATTCTAAGAATTCATGTAACATACATTATTCTTCAATTTTTTTAGTACCAACTTCATGGGAGTGTGAAAATAGTGAATGATCATCTGATTGGTGCAACATAGATTAAAAAAATTTAAATTCACAGTATTGCCTCCAAAATCTATGGTGAGTGTCCCTTAATGAACATTGATTATGGTATTGGTTGTCTTCAAAACATTTCTCCAAAAAATTATGGGTGAGTGTGATGGGATCCTATCATATTCCATATTTATCTCATAGAAGTTAGATGGGATAAAATATCTTTAGATTTTATAAGGATATCCTCCAAAACCCTTTCTGGGAAAACTATGGATCTATTTGCAAGATTGACCACCACTCCTGTGGGATTCAAGTATCCTATTTACAATGAAGTGTATACTAAGTGAGGAAATACATTAATTGAAGAACCTAGATCACATAAATCATTAGATAAATTTAAATATCCAATGGTTAATGGATTAGAAAACATCCATGGATCTTGACATTTGGTTAGAAAATATGGTGTGATAATGGTTGAAACACTTTTTACCAAGTTGATACTCTTATTCCCTTGAATTCAAATCTTCTTGGTGAAAATATAATTTAAAATTTCATCTTAATTTGGAAAAATAATTAGTGCTTCAAGTATAGGGATATTGATTTCCACTTTCTAGAAGGAGCCCCGAATTTATTTTTGAAGAACTTCTTCCTACAACCTCTTTGATTCAATAATCCTTGATAGAAATGGTTGGGGTAAGTATTTAATATCCCTTGGTTTCATTTAAAATGGTGTTTCTTTTCTATTCTTCATTGTCTTATCCTCCTCTTTCTCCTCTTTATTCTTTTCTTCCTCGTTAAGTTTCAATGAATTTTCTAACTTCCCAACTTCATTCTCCCTTAGCCCAGGTGGTCTTGTTTAGGGATCAATGGTGGATGGTGGTGGGAGTTATTTTCCACTATTTTTTTATCATGCGTACATTATCATTTGGGTTTGGGATTGTCTGGGAAAGAAGTTTATTTGGATTTTTGATTAAGAATTCCATGAGACTTTTGAACTTTTGGGAAAAATATTTTTTGATATTTTTCATCCCATCAAACTCAGATTTATGTTGTTGGTTTTAGAATGGAGGTTGTTCAAAAGTGTATGGATTCTCATAGGGTCTGTGTAAAGTGGGTGTTTTTTGGTAAGAATTCTAGTTATAAGATTTATTTTGTTGAAATAGTGGTGGGTTCTTGAATTGATTCTGGATTGGGGGTTGGTTTTGGAACTGATTTTGGAATGGGGCTCTAGCTTCATTATGTTGTTTTCCAAATCCATATTAGAATGGGATAGGCTCTCTCCATCCTTGATTTTTATGGAACTTTCTTAGGTGAAAGACTATTGTGAAACTTTCCATTCCCTGTATTTCAACACACTAGTTAGTGAAATGATCTGGTCATAAGAATAAACCACTAAACCAAGTCGGTGCTAGATGTTCACACACTTGTTTCAAGGCCATTTGTCTCCCCAAAATAGTTATCTCTTAAATCCTAGTTTCTAATAATGGTGATGGATAAGAATTTCTTACCTCATGAATAACTATTGTGTCAGTACCTCTTGTACCAAATTCTTGTGAGTTCTAGGAAATTTTCTCAATTAAGCCCTTGGCTTCTCCTAGTGACTTTTCAATAAATGTGCCTCTAGATGATGCATCCAGAACGATTCTATCACTGTACAATAATCCCTAATAAAATAAGACAAGAAAGTGATGCTCCTAAATTTTTCGATGTGGGCATCTGGCATATATATTCATAAATATTTCCTCGTATTCCTAAATATTTTCTCCATTTGACTATGTTATGGCATAGATTTTCTTTCTGATGGTTTTTCTCTTGGAGGTGGTGAATAATATTTTCTTGATACATCTTACCAATTCATTCCAATCATTCACATCTCCAGGTTATAGGCCATATAACCATTGTCTGGAAGATCCTTATAATGAAAATGGGAACGCCTTACAATTTATCTGCTCCTCAGTTACTCTTTGGGATCTGGAAGTAGAGAATACATGCATGAACTCTTTAATATGTTCGTTTGGGCCTTTGCCTTCCAAGACATTAAATTTTTGAAGAAATGGAATCATTTTAGGTTTCATATCAAAATAATATTGTAAGTCTGGCATTACAATTTAATTATTTGTATTAAGCAATTGTGGTTAATAGATGTATCTAAGGGTTTGGTTATGATTTTCCACAATGATGACAGGCTCTAAGTAAGCACTTGAAGTTTCACTTGAGTCTGTAAGATAAATTTCCTCAAATTCAGATTGAAAATTAAGTTTTTTAAGATTATTCAATATGGTTCTTTCAATTTCAGGATCTAATGGGGAAGGGTTGGGTTGTTTACTTCTAGTCATGCAATATAAGAGAAAAAAATAGGAACAACCTCTTCAGTAACAGTGTCATGTTTTGAAACATGCATTTCTTGGGGTGTGGAAAAAAGAATTATTTAATAAGTTAAAAATTCAACAAAGTTGTTAACCTATGTTGTATCTATAGTGGATCAAACAAAAATCAATTTTTCACCATTTATTAGAGGGGAAATGAGGTGTTTTTTTAAATTCATTCATTTTAAAATGAAATGAAACTAAAAAAAGGAATTAAATTTAAAAAAAATATGGAGAAAAATATGATAAACAAGTTATTGAAAACTATGATTGATCACTCAATACTTCACCACTATGTCCGGATCTAATCTATCTTATATAGACCAGAACCTAGTTGATGGAGATATTGATAATTTAACAATATAATAAAAACAATTGAATCTGAAATCAAAAACAATCATAAATGATTTTAAAACAATTATAGGAAATTGAAACTGATTTTTCAGAAGACTGCAAAGGATCTTAAAACATTAAGTGAAAGAACTCAAGAAATGAAAAAGGGAAAACCTATCCTTCCCCAATCACACATAATTTTACCCCTCCAAGTGAATGTTGTCCTTAAATAAGGAGGAATAATAATTTACTATGAAATTAAGAAGAACTAATGAAAGAAAACAAAGAATAAAAAAATTTCTCCTCCAGAATCTATCTTCCAGTAGTTTGCTTCTTTTAAGCCCACCAGATGGACAAAACATGTCAAGGTATCTTCTTAAAATAGGTTTGGCATGTTTTGGATATCCACACTCAAACATTCAGAGAATTTGGACATGTGAAAAGGAATATACAGACAAATTAATGAACAAGAATTTTTCTGGCTGCCAGAAACTGTTCCACCTACTTCAATTTGAGTCAATCAATGGATTCCTTAATGATATAATTTATTTATGAAATTTAATTAGTACAGTACCCATAATGTCACGTCCCTTCATCGGGGCTCATGTTGTGACTACCCCCAGCCTGCCTCTCATAGGCCACGGGCTAGCGACTAGCACCAAAGGCGAAAATCCCGATAAAAGGGAAGTAATTGCCTTTATATAAGTAAACAAACACAACAGAGTACACAAGCTGAAGTAAACACTAAGTAAACTGAGTACAAAAGTATGTGCTGGAAAGTAAATGGGCCAGAATACAAACCCAACTAACAGTACAGTACAATTGAGAAAAAAATTACAACAGCTGAAAAGTAAAGCAGCAACCACCAAGTCATCCTCTGGAATTCCCACCTGAAGGGTGGGTACATATAGTTTCGTCGGCTCCTCAGGTCCGGTCGTCCACTCTGAGTACATCCTTCCAAGTGGTCCACCTCTAGGAATCGTCTCGCTTCACAAGACTCAATATCGATCAGTGATGTCTACCGTATACATCCAACACAACGTAGTGTGGGCATAGCCCATGCAGGGGTGAGTATACGATACTAAGTAGGGACCCTGAGACTCTCGAAGGTCTCCCACAATCCACAAAGGAATAAACCACAAATAAATAATACAAACATGAAGTATAAACCAACTCTACTTAGGTATATGCCCATATATATACCTAAGTCATCAATTCTCGTTCGGCTCCAACTCCCAAGCCCATTTACAACCCATTCCACACAGGAAATCACAACTCAGACCACACAGGAAAGAAAGTGAATCAAATCGATGATAATGATTGAATGTAAAGACTCAGCTCACACATTTATACTACTAACAAAGAGGGGTGGAGATTATAGATGTTTCCTCTGAATCATCTCCCATGTCGAACCCATATAGGATCCAAGTACAGAAGTTGTCATTGCTGAACCCACGTAGGATCCTAGTACATTAATAATCGCTGCAGAACCCACGTAGGATCCAAATACAGTCATCCTCGCTGCTGAACCCATGTAGGATCCAAGTACAGTCGTCCTCCCTACCAAACCCACATAGGATACAAGTACAGTCGTCATCGTCATTGCAGTCGCAGCCAACTCTAGGGTTCCCGCACACAGCACGCTCGATTCCAGGAGGGTCCGCTCCATTAGCCAAGAGGGTCGATACATAAACTGTCACAAATTCTAGAGTTTATGTATCCAGAAGTTTCATCTCGTCAATAGGAACTCAACGCAATAGACGGTGTGTCAATCGGACGCCCGGTCTGAGAGATATAGGCTTTACCGTCCCAGGGGCCCGGTAATAAATATACTCATTTCTAACCTGGCTGATATCCAAAATTATCTAAAACTCACTTATAGTATCGCAAAAGGACCATCTCGTCAAAAGAGTCCTAGTGCCGCAGACGGCGCGTCGATCAGACGCGCGGTCTTTAAGTTAACCCCGTTTAAGTGATTAACGGGCCTGACCCATTTAGCCTAGTTGGCGGACGGGTCGAGTTGACACAGTTTGATGGGTCCAACCCAGCAGGGATGTCGGACCGGTCCGAAGGAATTACTCAAGTCGGCCCGAAGGGACGCGGCCGGGCCCGAAGTGGCGCGGCCCGGAATGACGGGGCGCAGCCCGGCCCGGTGGGGCACGGCCCAGCCCGGCCTAGCACGGCCTGGCTCGGCCCTGCCCGGCGTGGCCTAGCTCGGCCTAGAACGGCCCGGCTCGGCCGAAGTCAAGCGCGTTCCGAAGGGGGGGTGCAGGCCCCTCGGTTTTCCACAACGGCAGCGCTAGGCGGCGCCGCCATTCCCGAAACCGGCCGGTCTTCTGCGCACACGGGCTGCCTGTCCTCCAGCGCAGCGCCCTCCTGGTGTCACGGTCCAGCACCGCCCGGCCGGCCTATGGGTTGGCCGGTCCTCTAACACGGTTCCCACCTGTCCCCGCTGCTCCTCTTCGCCCAGCTGGTCGGTTATTCCGCTAAAGCGCCCCACGTTGCGGGCCGCGGTTAGTTCCTTAAAACCGGTGTCACGGCACTGGTTCGCTTCATCACGACCTCGGCATGGCACGATGGCGCCGTGTTTTTCCTCCGCCTCCAGTTTCCAATTCCAAAGGAATAATGTTCCAACAGAGGGTTGTTGGGCCGTGTTCGTTCGGCCCACGCCCTCAGCGTTAGACAGTAACACATTGCCAAGAATGCACAAGGTTCACAAAACACAGCGAACTATTTTATTCTAAATAAAATTAAATCAACACACCCTACCTCAACAAAAGATGACGAGCATTGGCGTTGCGGTTGACGGCGTCGCGAGATGACGGTTCATAGATGTCGACGGATAGCGTCCGAGGAGGAAGTGGCATCTCCCCTTTTTTTCACGGAGAGAATATTGAAAGGTGTGATGTCGTTGGAAAGTTCCCACATTGGTGTCTCCTCCCTTGTCACGGAGGAAGAAGAGGATGGAGAAGCCAGGGTCACCGAGTCAAAGTTCTTCATTGAAGAGTTGACGTTCTTCATTCAGGATGAAGTTATTCAAATAAAACTAGAGCTCTCTCCCCAAAATCTCAACATAACATGCCAACCCCAAAAATAAAATAAGGCTTCCCTTATTTTATTAAATCATGTCATGCATTCAAATTTACAAAATTCAAACACTTAATTAATTAATGAAGAGATCCAATTAATTAATTAATGTGTGTGTGTTGGCATGCAATAAAGAGGGAGAGAGGGAGAGTTACTTAATTAAAGGGAGTTAACAAGTTTTAAAGAGGGAGTTTTTGAGAGTTATGGAAATGTGAAGGGTTGGGGCTCATGTGGGCCCCACCTAACATTTATCCTCACATGGGTAGTTAGGATGTTAGTGGGTCCCACCCTAACTTCCCCATGTAGGTTATAACCACTTAAGATATAAAAAAAATTCTCACAATCTTATTCACCTCTCAATTAATCCAAAAAAAATAACTTCTTCTCCCGTGAAAACGCATCTTCGGCAAAGGTCATATTAAGCAATTATCGGAGCTGCGAGTTCATCGGTGCCCTCAGATTTCAATTCCGAGTACCGGTTCAAAAGATAGAAAAACCCACACATTTGTTCACTGAATGTACATGATCTAAACTTCAGAAAATTATTCTGGTCACACCGGGCCTCAGAATTAGGTGTCATCAAAAACTGCGTACTCGTAAAATCCCAAAAAAATTAATAAAAAAATTTCCTTGAAATTTACGGGTCTTTACATTACTCCCACCTCAGGTCTTTACATCCCCATAAAGCTACATCATAAACTAGAAAAACCAATGTGGGTAATGTGCACGCTTATGAGCCTCCCGCTCCCATGTTCTCTCCAGAAGGTTCTCGTGTTGCCACTGGATGCGCACTAGAGTAATCGACCATCCACATAGGACCTGCTCCTGTTGATCCTCGATCTCCATAGGGACCTCTGTAAAAGTCACCCCGTCATCGATGTCCAGCTCCCCGTGATCAATGATGTGCATCGGGTCATGCACGTATCCCCTCAGCTGAGATACGTGGAAGACGTCGTGGTGCAACTGAGGTGGAAGGGACAGGCGGTAAGCCACCTCGCCTACCATACTGAGGACCTGGAATGGTCTGATGAAGTGCGGAGATAAATTTCCGGCTCGGCCAAATCTTCGTAATCCACGTCGAGGTGAGACCATTAAGAAAACGTGGTTTCCATCCTCAAACTCTAGTGGTCTCTGCCTCTTGTCAACAAAGGACTTCTGTCTATTCTCTGCAGTCCTCATCTGCTCCTGGAAGATCTGCACCTTCTACGTCATAGCCTGGACCATCTCTGATCCTACGAGTGCTGACTACCCTTGGTCAGCCCAGCACAGAGGTGATCTGCATGGTCGATCGTACAATGCCTCGTATGGTTCCATCCCGATGGTGGAGTGGTAGCTGTTGTTGTACGCAAACTCCACCATGGGTATGTGATTCTCCCAGCTATGACCAAAGTCAATCATGCATACACGGAGCATGTTCTCAAGTGTCTGAATGGTCCTCTCCATCTGTCCATCCATCTGAAGATGAAAGGCGGTGCTCAACCGTAGCTACGTCCCAAACGCCTCCTGCAACCCCTTCCAAAGCCGGGAAGTGAAGAGAGCATCTCGAACGGAGACGAGAGACAATGGCACACCATGAAGCCATACGATCTTCTGAACGTAGAGGCATCCCAAGCTCTCCATTGAGACCTACTCTATGATAGGTAGGAAGTGGGATGACTTGGTGAGTCGGTCGAAAATCACCCAGATGGAGTCGTGTCCCCTAGAAGTACATGGAATCCCTGTCACGAAATCCATGGATATCCCATCCCACTTCTACTCCGGGACCTCTAAGGGCTGCACCAAGCCTGCCGGTACCTGGTGCTCTGCCTTCACCTGCTGGAAGGTGAGGCATCGTATAAAGAACTCTGCCACATCCTTCTTTATACCCCGCCACCAGTGCTATCATCTAAGATCCTTGTACATCTTCGCTACTCGAGGATATACCGCTAGAGGGGAACTGTGAAACTCCCTCAGCACCTCCTATAATTCAATGGGTACCATGGTACGTCCCCTGAAGAAGATGACGTGCTCTCCTCCTACAGAAAAACCATCAGGTGCCTGCCCTATGGAAATATGAGCATGTCGCGTCTCACAATCAACGTCCCCACGATGTGCCTCTCTGACCCACTGTAGTAGTGGTGGTGTGACTGTGAGAGACTGTAGAAATGCTGCTCCATATCTATCCACAAAGGATATCTGCAATGCGGCTAGCTGCTCTGTCGCCTCTCCAAGTAGTTGAATGTCTGATCTCTTGCTGAGAGCATCATCTACTACATTCCCCTTCCCATGAGTATAGACTATCTCAAAGTCATAGTCCTGGAGGAACTCAAGACATCGCCGCTATCTCAGGTTCAGGTCCTTCTATGAGAAGATGTACCTGAGACTCTGGTGGTCAGAATAGACTATAAAGCGCTCGCCCATCAGATAGTGTCACCACATCTTCAAGGTGAAGACCACTGCTACTAACTCCAGGTCATGGGTAGTGTAGTTATTCTCACTCTGCCTCAACTGTCGTGAACTATAGGTGATCACTGCCCGCTCCTGCATCAAGACACACCCGAGTCCGGTCCCTGATGCATCTCAGTAAACTACGTACCAAACTCCCTCTTTAAGAATCCTCAAGATGGGTGCACTAGTCAATCTAGGCCTCAGCTCCTGGAAGCTCTACTGATATCTATCTAACCACATGAATGGTTACCTCTTATTCATCAATGCTGAAATTGGTGTTGCAACTCTGGAGAATTCTGGCACAACTCTCTGATAGTACCTAGCCAGACCTAGTAAACTCTGCACCTCTATCACGCTCCTGGGTGGCTCCCATGAAAGTACAGCCTTGATCTTCGAAGGATCCACAAAAACTCTCACCTCATAGAAGACGTGTTCCAAGAAGTGGACCTCTCGAATCCAGAACTGAAACTTCGAGAGCTTACCACAAAGCTGGTTCTCTCGGAGTGTTTCCAGTACAACCTAAAAGTGGTAGGTGTGCTCCTCCTCAGTAGTCGAGTAAATCAGTATGTTTTCGATGAAGACTACGACAAATAAATCGAGGTAGGGATAAAAGATCATATTCATGAGACTCATGTACACTGCTGAAGCGTTGGTTACTCCAAAAGGTATAACCAAAAACTCATAGTGGCCATACCGACATCGGAAGGTCGTCTTCTACACATCCTCATCTCGAACTCTAAGCTAATGATATCTTGACCTGAGGTCTATCTTCGATAACCATCGTTCTCCCTTGAACTGATCAAAGAGGTCTTCAATCCTCAGGAGTAGATACTTGTTCTTTACAGTCACTTGATTTAGGCGACGGTAGTCAACACATAGTCATAAGCTCCCATATGCCTTTTTGGAAAATAAAATCGGAGAATCCCAGGGTGAAACACTGGGTCGGATGAATCCCTTTCCCTAAAAGTCCTCCACCTATACCCACAGCTCTCGAAGCTCAGCGGGAGCCATCCGATATGCTGGTGTAGATAACGGGGCTATCCTGGGGTACAGGTCAATATAGAAGTATACCTCTCTACAAGGAGGTAGTCCTGGAATGTCATTAGGGAAAACGTCCACAAAATGATCCACCACAACAGTAAAACTTGGACTTTGCACACCAACCGCTCCAAGAATGAGGCTAGAAAACTGATGTGTGATCACTTGACCTCTCCTCTGTGTAATTCCATCATGTACTGAAAAGGCTCCCTTCTCGCCGGTGAAGGTGAACCTGCTCCCATCTGTGTGGACACACTGCACTTTACGCCTAATACAGTCGATCTGAACATGGACTATAGATAACCAATCCATGCCCAAGATGACGTTGTAAGGCCTCGACACCACTTCTATAAGATCACAGCCGAAGCTCTCGCCTCCTAGAGTAAGCTCACACTGTCAGCACCAGTGCTTAATCATCGAGTCTTCTCCCATAGGAGTCTATAGTCGTAAGGATCGAGCCAAAGGCTCCGTCGGAATCTTCGAGCTCTGAAAAAGGGCAGAGAAAATAAAATAATGACTCACCCCTGTGTCTATAAGAAATACAGCAAGTGTGGAGTAGACACAGATAGTACCTCGAATCATCTCAGGTGCGCCGTGGTAGTAATCATCCACTCCCTCAAGCTAAACCTACCTATGTCCGCTATCTCCCTGTGGTTGGGGTGGATCTCCTGGTTGTGGTAGAGCCCCAAAGCATCGCCCACCACCCACTACTCATCCATCTCCTCTGCCTTGTCTGCCTGCTCCCTGCGGACTTCCATGGTCGAACCTCTGCCTCTGCCTGGGTGGTCCCTCAACCATCTGCTGCTCCTCTACATGGCGGGTCGGGCAATCACGAGCCAGTGTCCCTGCTCGCCGCATGCATAGCACTGCCTGCCTTTCGTATAACTGGATCTACTGTGTGTGCCCTGCACATCCGAACCAGTATCCTGAGGTCGCCCACCTGATGGCCAGGCCCACTTGGACCTCTGCCTCATCTGTCTACTACCAGCTAGAGAATACTCTTCTATGTGTCGCCATGCGGTAGGCCTCGCTGCTGGCGTAGGCTCAGCAAGGAATCTCTCCACAAGAAGGGCTCGTTTCAGTACTCCTGCCTACGTCGGAATGCTGAGGAAGATCATCGAAGCCCTGATCTCATGCCTCATTCCCTGCTCGAAGGTCCGGGCCCGGAAGAATGGGTCTCGTACCATGTTCATGGAATAGCGTGAGAGGTCGGTAAACCTCATTGAGTACTGGGCTAATGTCATGCTGCCCTGTCATAGCTATAGTAACTCCTAGATGCGCACCGCGTGGAGGGTGGCTGGAACAAACTCTGAGCGGAATAGGATCTCGAAGTCCATCCAAAGTAGGGATGCCTCCTCGTGCACCTGGAGCATTAGGCTCCACCATCTACCTATTGCTGCGTGCAGGAGACTCATGGCGAGGATCACCATAAATCTGCTCGTGTCCCTACTAATCTGAAGACTCGGATGATATCCTCTAGCCAATCCTTGGCTACCTGAGGGTCCGTCTCTCCATGGAACATGGGAGGACTCTGATGCTGAAACTCATGCAGTGCACTCAGGCGATGTGCACTCTCCACTGCTGGGGCTGGTGGTATCGGTGGCCAAGCGGGTAGAGGTACCACTGGTGCCTCTGCTATAATGGGGCCCTACACCGAGGCCTCGTCGCTCGGTGGGATGCCATATCGCACAAAGCTCGGAACCCTAGATGGCTGCCTACGTGGGGCCATTCTAAGAAGAAACAGGTGTGCCACGGTTAGTACAGTATACCTGGTGAGCTGACATAAAGTAATCACAAATAAAACTTTTGAAACACACATGAAATCAATGTTTTCGGGCACTAAGTCA
Source organism: Viscum album (assembly GCA_963277665.1). Lineage (NCBI taxonomy): Eukaryota > Viridiplantae > Streptophyta > Magnoliopsida > Santalales > Viscaceae > Viscum > Viscum album. The sequence goes on from OY728133.1 coordinate 1,912,634,713, forward strand.
GAAATCAGAAGTCAGGGTCCTGGTGTACAGATATGTCGGCCGCCGCACCAACACTGGACTCCCTAGACTGATAACCACACTCAATACTCTAAATATTATTGCTTCACAGAGATGAAATTATCAGAGTCCTGAGTTCTGTGGTAGAACTGACTCCTCTGATACGAATTTTTCATGTCCCATCCTCGGGGCTCGTGTCGTGACTACCCCCAGCCCGCCTTCTATAGGCCAGGGGCTAGAGACTAGCACCAAAGGTGAAAATCTGGATAAAAGGGAAGGAATTTCCTTTATATAAGTAAACAAACACAACAGAGTACGCAAGCTGAAGTAAACACTAAGTAAACTGAGTACAAAAGTAAGTGCTGGAAAGTAAATGGGCCACAATACAAACCCAACTGATAGTACAGTACAACTGAGAAAGAAAGTACAACAGCTGAAAAGTAAAGCAGCAACCACCAAGTCTTCCTCCGGAATTCCCACCTGAAGGGTGGGTACAGATAGTCTCTTCGGCTCCTCAGGTCCGATCATTCTCTCTGAGTACATCCCGTCAATTTTTCCACCTCTAGGTACCGTCTCGCTCCACAAGACTCCACCTCGATCAGTGATGTCTGTCATCTGTATCCAACACAACGTAGTGCGGGCATAGACCGTACAGGGGTGAGTATAAGATACTCAGTAAGGACCCTGAGACTCCCGAAGGTCTCCTAGAATCCACAAAGTAATAAACCACAAATGAATAATACGAACATGAAGTATCAACCAACTCTACTTAGGTATATTCCCATACATATACCTAAGTCATCAATTCCAGTTCGGCTCCAATTCCCGAGCCCAAGTAAAACCCAGTCCACATAGAAAAGCACAACCTAGACCACACAGGAAAGAAAGTCAATCATATCGATGATAATTATGGAAAGTCAAGACTCAGCTCACACAGGTATACTACTCATGAAGAAGGGTGGAGATGATAGTTGTAGCCTCTAAATCATCTCCCCTGCCGAACCCACGTAGGATCCAAGTACATAAGTTGTCACTGCCGAACCCACGTTGGATCCTAGTACAGTAACTTTTACTGCCGAACCCACATAGGATCCAAGTACAGTCATCCTCGCTGAAGAACCCACGTAGGATCAAAGTACAGTCTTCCTCGCTGTCGAACCCACGTCGGATCCAATAACAGTCATCATTGTCGTCGCAGTCGCAACCAGCTTTAGGGTTCCCGCACACAGCACGCTCGATTCCGGGAGGGTCTGCTCCACGATCCAAGAGGTTCGATACATCAACTATCAAAAATTCTAGAGTTGATGTATCCTGAAGTTCCGTCTTGTCAATAGGAACTCGACGCCATAGACGTTGCGTCAATCGGATGCCCGGTCTGAGAGATATAGGCTTTACCGTCCCATGGGCCTGGTTAGAAATATGTTCGTTTCTAACCTGGACGATATCCAAAATTATCTAAAACTCACTTTGAGTATCGCAAATGGACCGTCTCATCAAAATAGTCCTAGTGCCACAGACGGCGCGTCGATCGGATGCGCAGTCTTTAAGTTAACCTCTTTTAAGTGATTAACGGGCCCGACCCATTTAGCCTAGTGGGCCGACGGGTCGGGTTGACCCAGTTTGATGGGTCCGACCCAGCAGGGATGTCGGACCGGTCTGAAGGAATTACTCAAGTTGGCCCGAAGGGACATGTCCTAGCCCGAAGTGGCACATCCCGGCCTGAAGAGGCGCGGCGCGGCCCAGCCCTGTGGGGCGTGGCCCGGCCTGGCATGGCCCGGCCTGGTGCGACCCGGCTCGGCCGGGCCTGGTGCGGCCCGGCTCAGCCTGGCCTGGCGCGGCCCGGTCGGGCACGCGGCACGGCTGGCTCAGTCGGCTGGTCGAGCAGCTCGGCCAAATCCCACCACGTTCCAAAGTCCCCCCCCCCCCGGTTTTCCACACAGACGGCGCCAGGCGGTGCCGCCCTTCCCCAAACCGGCCGGGTAGACTGGCCGGTCTTCTGCACACGCGGCCAACATGGGCGGGCCTCCGGTCCTCCAGCGCGGTGCCCCCCTAGCGTTGCGGTCCAACACCGCCCGGCCGGCCGACAGGCCAGCCGGTCCTCTAACGCAGCGCCCTCCTGGCATCATGGATCATCTTTGCTCGGCCAGCCTATTCTTCCGCCAAAGCGGCCCGCGTTGCGGGCCGCGGTTCGTTCCGCACAACTATGGCGATGGCGTCGGTTCCGTTCATCACGATCCCAGCATGGCGTGATGGCGTCATGTTTTTCCTCCACCTTCAGTTTCCAATTCCAAAGGAATAAAGTTCCAATGGAGGGTTGTCGGGCCATGTTCATTCGGCCCGCGCCCTCCGCGTTAGACGGTAACACATGGCCAAGAATGCACCAGGTTTATGAAACACAACGAACAATTTTATTCTCAATAAAATTGAATCAACACACCCTACCTCAACAAAGGATGACGATCGTTGGCATCGCGGTTGACGGCGTCATGAGATGAGGGTTCGTAGACATCGACGGAGAGCGTCTGAGGAGGAAGTGGTTTCTCCCCTTTTTTTCACGGAGATAATATTGAAAGGCGTGACGTCGTTGGAGAGTTCCCGCGTCGGTGTCTCCTCCCTTGTCGCAGAGGAAGAAGAGGGTGGAGAAACTGGGGTCACCGAGTCGAAGTTCTTTGTCGAAGAGTTGACGTTCTTCGTTGAGGATGAAGTTCTTCAAATAAAACTAGAGCTCTCTCCCCAAAATCTCAACACAACATTCCAACCCCAAAAATAAAATAAGGCTTCCCTTATTTTATTAAATCATTCCATGCATTCAAATTTACAAAATTCAAACACATAATTAATTAATGAAGAGTTTCAATTAATTAATTAATGTGTGTGTGTTGGCATGCAATAAAGAGGGATAGAGGGAGAGTTAGTTAATTAAAGTAAGTTAACAAGTTTTAAAGGGGGAGTTTATGAGTGTTATGAAAATGTGAATGGTTGGGGATCGTGTGGTCCCCACCTCACATTTATCCTCACTTGGGTAGTTAGGATGTTAGTAGGTCCCACCCTAACTTCCCCATGTAGGTTAAACCACCTAAGATATAAAAAAAATGTCCCACAATTTTATTCACCTCTCAATTAATCCACAAAAATTAACTTCTTCTCCTGTGCAAACACATCTTCGGTAAAGGTCCTCTTAAGAAATTACCGGCACTGCGAGTTCATCGGTGCCCTCAGATTCCAATTCTAAGCACCGGTTCAAAAGATATAAAAACCCGCTCGTTCGTTCACTGAATGTACCCGAGCTAAACTTCGTAAAATTATTCCGGGCACACCGGGCCTCGGAATCAGGTGCCATCAGAAACTGGGTACTCGTAAAATCACAAATAATTTAAGAAACAATTTTCCTTGAAATTTACAGGTCTTTAAACATAAAGAGTTATGTATAACTCAGCTAGTATCATATCATTTGAAGGTAGGTATCCCTAGATATGCCTCACTTAATAAGGTAGGGTCCATTCTACCATCCAGAATTAATTTCTTCATTTGATTGATTTTTCTAGGTTAGTGTGTTTCAAATTGGATATGAGCCTAGAAGACAAAGTTGAATCCCACAAAAAAAGTAAGACTAAAAAAATAATTACCTAAATTGGATAATCATTCTAAAAGTTATTACCAAAAAAACAGAAGCTCCATTAAACTGTCAATTTTCAAGAATTAAGAAATTTTTACAATTAAACCTGAAATTCCCCAAAAATACTAAATTAACGAAAATTACCTCAAATTTAATAATTTTAAGGGATTAAATCATTGAAACACACATGAAAAACAATAAACATATTAACTCTATCAAATCTATATTATAATACCCTTCATAATTTGAGAGAGTTTCCATATTAGTTATAGAAATAATATTCATATGATATTCTATATATATATATATTATATTGAAAAAAAGAATAAAGTGATTTGAATTATGAAATATACCCTTGTACTAAACATGAATAATGTTATATACTATGTATCAATGAATAAAACCCATAATATCTACGATATGTGTGTGTGTTTGAAATTATGAAGAATAAGAATAAGATAAATGCATCTACGAGTTCTTATGAATTGATGAAGTTTGAGAAGATGAACCACACTACAACTATTAATATGGAGTGATAAAGTCCAAAAAATCAACGAAATCAAAATAAATCGAGATGGTTGGGAATGAAGAATAATAAGACTAACAAGATAATTCATTAGAAGTCAGTCACGGTTGAAGTCCTATTTATTGAAGTTATGGAACACCATGAATATCACCAACTATGTGAGATAGTTAATATAGTTGTAAGGATTGACCAATTTGAGATAAAATCACAATCAATAGTAGGTTTATTTGGTTGGGAGGACCAACCTATGTCAGATAGTCAAACATCACGTGATAGGATATCATGTAAGTATGGCTCAAGATAATGTCATGTAACTTATTGGGATAATAAATAAATAATCTTTTATTAGTGGACTAATGATTCTTGGAAAAGAGTGGGGTATCATGGAAAATCCTTTTAAATGAATATCCATTATTCATTTACATTCTACGTATTTTCTTAAGTATAAGATACATAACTTTAGTGGATCAAGATATAAACTAATCATATAGGTTTTATTAAATGGAAAAAATTACTTAAATGAAAATGGGATCACAAAATCACCCCTCCCAAACACAGTGATCACACCAGACCTAGACTCTACACTTTTTTAATTCACAATTTAAAATTATTTTTTTGAAATACAATTCATTAATTTAAAATTAATATATAAAGGATAAGGTAAAAATTATTCTATTGCAATCATTCCTAAAAATGAGTATAAGTATCAAAATAATTGATTTCTTCCTTTTTGAGTGCACCCCTTGGCCACTAATATAACATTTTATTCTGTAATTGTACTATAGAACTAAGTTATACATCATTGTACTAACCATTTCAATTAATTTTATATTCCTTTACTTAGATACCCTATTTTTTGAGTTATATTGGGAGTCTTTAATTCATGTATCATCCCATGGGATAAAAATATAAAGGAATATAGTATTTTCATCCCTAATTAGATCTAACACAACTAATTTTAATCCTATAATGGTTTTTAGCATCTTTTTTATAAATAATTTATTTACTTATAATGTAATCGTTGGTGGGTATATGATAATCCTGATAAAATATAGAGTATAAACTAATTAAAGATACAAAGTATTTTTATTACCAATAATGGGTGTAATATGCAAATCAAATGCATCAATGTGTATTAATACTGATAAAAATACAATTTCCTTAAATAATAAAAATGGTTCCCTAATTAAATTTATTTACATACATGTGATACATTTATTAAGATTTTTATCAATTCTAGGAAATAATTATATTTTTTAATTACATGATTTTCATTAAATTTTATGTATCCTAAGATATTATACTATAAATCAAATGACTGTAATACAATAATTATAAAAAATATCTATATTTAGTTTAAATAATCCTTTATACATATTCCCATTTCAAACATGACCCCACCCTTGGATAGAAAAACAAAATTCTGCCTTACATATAAGTTTAAATTCATTATTATTCAATAAGATACCTTAATCCAAGTACCTTAAAACTTTATTCTATATATTAAAACAATAAGAGTAAGGAGCTTTCTATAAATTCACATAAAATGAAACACAATTTTATATATATATCTATACTTGATGAATTCCCCATTTAAATTGATGTTCCACTAATAGTTTTCATCATTTTAAATATTTATTTTTTAAATCAAACTTATAATGTTTAACCAAAACTAAAAAACCATAAATGGATGTCCTCGGGAACATTTTCTTCCTTAGTCATACAAAAAAACTACAAATTATGAGTGTTTATATCAATCTTATTACAGTGATGGTAGTACCATTTAATTTTTCTTGAATTTCCATAGAAGTATCATGCCTCATTATTCATGGGTAATATTATCTTATGGTTAGAAGAGTGAGTTTGTTATTTGTTCATTCACTTTGAGAACTCAGATGAGTCACCTCCCTCTATTAGAAGGAATTTGGATTTATTATCCATAAGATATTTTTTTCAAATTACTATTATATTCCACTTAAATTTACAAATATTTTAGTGATTCATTAGGTGAAATATCTTAATTCTTATTCTATATAGAGTGTCCAGTATTCTTTAATGGAGGAGGGATATTATCTATGATGGATTGCACTATAATTGAATCGTCTATATTCATAATATTTTTCTTCAAATGCAATAGAATGTGATAAATTTCATTAAAATTGTCTAAAATGGACCTATATTCTAAAATATTTTTGGAAATAGATTTTTACTAATATTTTTTCCCACCATATCCTCAGTAATATTCATTTACTCCATGGAATTTCATACTTATTTTTCAATTTCCGGTTTTTTATGTGAATCGAAGAGTTAATCAGCTATCAAGTTGAGTTTTTGGTCTCAGTAAAAATGATCATCACTCTACCATGTATGAATCATTCAGGAAACATGTAGTATCTTATCATTAGATAGATTTTCTTGGAAGACAATATAATTTAAACCACTTTTAGAGTTTATAGAAATATTTATATCATATTATACATCCTTTTATTATTATTTCCACCAAATTATCCATCGTTAATCATTTTATTGAGAATTTCCAAGTCCTTATCAAATTTCAAATTCTAAATTTTTAAACATTAGAATATAGTTGATAATTATGTATTGGACTAATTTTATTATCAAAAATAAAGTCTGTTACGGTATATTATGATTCCATTATCTATATGATAATATTTTCCCATGCCATTTCAGTAGTATTTTGGATTACACTAAAATACTCTATAAGATACAATTGTATTTCATCAAAAGAAAATAATAGATAATGGATGGAGAATATTTAATATAATTAGAAGCAAAAGAACATGGTTGAAGAGTTTTTATACTTTTCCTATAATAAATTCCCTTTAATGCTTCCAAAAAACATGGTGATAAATCTGAATTGAGTTGATTTTTTCATCAATTAGATCATTTATTTTATAGGTATAGATATAATCATTAAATTATTATATCTTACCCAATTAGATTTTACAAGTTCCTATCATTAAAGGGTTTTATTTCTCATATTTAATCATATCAATTAGATTTCACCGGATTGATTCAGTAGTCCAGATCGCACACTCCTAGTGAACATATGTGTTTGTTAAATTGCACCAAATAGATAAAATAGATTGACTTAATAAATGTGTCCCATATAAAAATGGATCTCAAATTAGTGCACCTATACAAGCACAATCCACAAATTATTTAACCTTACCTAATCTAGCATCCACTCCTACTGTTATATCTTAATCATCCACTATGAACTAATAAAGGCATCTCGAATACCCAATGCACCTGAAACGCGGGTTGTCATATAGTCAAAATGTTTTATCATTTATCTGAATTCAGGTACTCATGTGGATAGTTTTATGCCCAATATCCCTATAAGATTGTATCAAAATGCATTGTCAATTTTTAATGAATGTTAACTATATGGCCTACATTTTGTGACCCCCATTCATCCTATTTTTCAAACAGGACCCAAATAACATTTCCTTGCCTTGCACATTTAAAATAATTTTTAATAATTATTTTAAAGTATAATTTTATTAAAAACAAAATCAAATTTAAAGGATCCATTTTTTTGCTTAAAATATAGATTATTTTTTCTAATTCATTACACCTAATAAATGAAGACTAGTGAAAATGATTCTCTGATATTATTTATGCATGGTGAGGGTTTCATTAAATTATCAACTATAGGAATCTGTTGGGTCAATTTAAAAAACCTATTTTAATTAATTTTTATGAAACAGTAACGAATTAATTAAAAAAGTGAAATTATTTACAACTAGTTCTAGGAAAAAATCACAACACGTTGATCAAAAAAATTATAGATTTATTGAAAAATCCTTATGAATACTATAAATATTTTTATTTTATAAAAACCATATTTAAAATTACAAATTAGAAATTAGAAATTAAATATATATTTTTTTAAATGCTATTAAAAAATGAAACTAGTATGTGAATAGTGTATGTTTATGGATTAAAAAAATATTGTCATTTTTTATTAATTAAATTAATGTTTTGTGAGTTTTATTAATTTTATATACATCTAGTATTTCACCATGTGTATTACTTTTTGGTGTATTTTAAATAAATATACGATTTATATATTAACATGTTTTTTGTTTTTTTTTTCATTTTATCAATTTAAATTATTTTATAAGATATTATAATGTTGTTTCCCCATGAGAGAACATGTTTTTTCATTAATCCATTTTCATTTTATGTTTTATTATAGAGTAAAATTATAATAAATTAAATTATTATACATAAATATTAATATATAAATGAATGTATTGAATGTAACATTATAGATGATTTTATAAAAATGAAAATAAACACTAATTAGGAAGATAATAAACAAAACATTATAAATAAATAAATAAAGTCATATAACTTTTAGAAAAAACTAAAAAAATATATAAATGCTAATATATAAATGAAAATAATTTCTAAATAAATTAATATAACAAACATAATATTCTATATAAATTAAAATAGGACATAAAACAAGATAAGTGATATATATAAATTAAAATATTTTTTATTAAGGAAAATAGAATTTTAAATTAAAATAATTTTAAGACATAAAACATTATGTACTCAATAATATATATATATATATAATATTAGTAAAAATAGATGTAAATATTATAAATTTTAATGTTCTATGCACATTATTGTGAGTTTTATACACATAAGGATGCATGAAGAGGGGGTGAATTAGGCAATCAAAAGTTAAAATGAATATACACAATGATCTTGATTCAAGATTAATTAAAACTAAACTACCATGATCAAATTGTATATAAGTGATAAATAAAAAAGAGATGTGAGATATTTTTACTTGGATTTCCCTTACTAGGATACATCAAAAGAAAATACACTATGTGATGTTTTGTTCTACCAAAATATACTATTCAGCACAATGTTTTTAAAATTTTAGACTGGACTCATTTCCCCACTAGGTTTATAAATCATTACATTTTTAGAATTCTCTAATATCTTTAATTAGAATAATTCACTACTCTCCCAATTTAACAACTCTGATATACACAATCCAAAATATATATTATGACTACATTTGTGTAGCAATATTCTCAAAATATTTCTAGAAATCATTCCCACTTATAATGATCTCTCTTGAACTGATCATGCTCTTCAATTCAAGAAATCCATCTTCTATAATTCTATAAATTATAATTTGTTTCTATAGAACCTAATGAAAAACTTTGTATTTCCTTCCATTAATTTATTCATTTGTCCTTAAATTTCATTAGAAAAACCATCCAATAAAGCTTCTAAAATAAAAGTCAAAATATTCTATTTAAATCTCAAAAGATATTCTAAAATATTGGATTAGGAAATAAAATTTTCCATTACTTATCCAGTAATGGTTTAGTTGACTTCAACCATGGAATGAACACTCTTGGTTGGACCTTTCACACCTAAAACGATCTTATCCTTACTTTATTTTCATGTATATACTTTTTAAAAAAATTAAAATATTTAAATCATGAAAACTTATGACATGGTATTTCATAATTCATGGTGTAATGAAATACAATAACATATCTAAATAAAATTCCCATTCTATATCTATTAGTATTCCATAGAACCCTATTACTCATTTGACTATGACCATAACTATTGCTATTTTTGGATTTCTTATGGCTCGTAGGAATTTTTCTAAAATTTTCTTTTAACCATGACTATCAAAATTCAATGAAAAATTATCACCTTTCCTATTTTATAAACCATGACTTTCACCAAGAATTTTTTCTTCATTCACACCCCATTTTCATCCACACGTTAGAATACATATTAACTAAACATAGGATCCTCTATGACATAATATAATTCATCACCGTATTGTTTAAACCTAAAAGAGATCCATGAATACTTCATATCCATTTTACCCATATTCTCCAAAATATAGTATAAAATATGATGTATTAATCAAATAACATGGAATAGTTTTATTATTCTATCTAATAATTACACAAATTTACTTCAATCTTAATCCATTATATCAATCAATCAAAATTATGAATTTTATCTGATAAACTCACACATTGTATTTTTCAACTATCACAACCAAATAATTCTTATAAGCCAACATATTCCATACTCTAGATAGTGTGACCAATTATTAAGTTATCATATAATCCAAGCTAAGTTATTCAATGGTCATTATTTGAAATAAGAGTTAAATGAAAGGTTTATCAAGAAACACTTCCTTAATCTCACACTTCAACATCATTGGTCATATATTATAATAAAAAACTTTCTAAATTAGTTTTTACTTATTCCTTGTTATAATCCACCGATGTTAACTAGAAATTCCTCCTGATAAAGAATCTATGTGCTATCCAAAAATCTTTCTCAAAGTAAAATTCTATCTCTTTTTCAACACTTTGGTATTTCTTTCAATTGTTAGTATGTTGAGATACACTTAATAATTCATCCATGATCATTTATCCCCCTCAATGATAACTAATAATATATTTCTCCTCCTATTTAAATAATCTTAATGTTCAATTAATTGAAAGTTACAAGGGAGAAATATAAACTTAGTCAATCAACAAATGGAAAAAATCTAAAATTCTATAAATCATTTATTAAATATAACTTATTGAATACCAAATATGTAATGATAATAACCTCATAAGAGTTGTTTTCTATTCACTAAACTATTCTAGTTGATGGAGATGGGAACCACAAAAGCTAACAGATTTATTCCAATATATTACATTGAATGTTTTATTATCATGATATCCACATTTTGACATTTGGTTAACACGTTATCAAATTTTCACCAAACCACGCTCAACTTTTTCCTGATAAATTCCAATTTGATGTTGATATTCTATTTCCTCCAATGATGAATATTATTTTTATAATATTGATGTCACTCGAGTATTCATGCTTTATTTCAATACCATTATTTAATTAATTTATAGTATCCTCTAGTAATTTCAACATATATAGTAATATCTCTCAATATTGACTAAATATAAAGTATTTATCTTCTATAGTTCTTAATGGGGTGAAATATTTCTTCTTACTAGACCAAAAAAGCCCAACATTCAGTGATAAATTTCATCGCATAATACATAATTTCCATCATATACTAAACTTGATGATTCATCATTCATATATATTCATAACTCTAACGATAATATGATATTTAAAACCAATATAAAATCCACCATGACATTGATATAAAAAAATATTATTTTCACAACTGTCATATTGGTTTATTTGGGAAAATTTCGTTCTTTATAGATTGATAAGTAACCACCGCATTTTTTGGACTTGAATTTGTTATGTATAATAGTTTTTTAATGATTTATCAATATTCTTTCACATAAACCTATTTACCATTTTCATCTATTGAAAAAAACATCTAGGTAATAACCTATGTTTTCATAGCCTTTTTATCCTACATCAAATAATGTTTTATCTCCTCTTTAGAATATTTTGAGGAATAAATATTACATTCCTTGCTCATATCACCTATAAACTAAAAAAATACTAAATCTATAATATTAAAATTTAAAAATATCTCCTCATAAATTTGGAAAAATAATTTTATTATGAGTTATTCAATCCTCTAATGATTATATAAACTATATAGATAATCATAATCGTCCTTTAATTATCATCTTTCATGACATATAGATTTTGATGAAATCATCCCTACTATAATCCAAGGATTCGGTTATATTAATCAAGACTAGAGAACCAATATGGTAATGATTCCTCTATACCATATAGTTCCTTCCTCAAGAAGTGCACTTTTCTATCATCTTTACAAATGATAAATCCATATGGTTGTTTAATATATTCCTATAAATTCAAAGATACCATTACGAAATTCATAACAACTATCTAGAAAATATTTTATTACCTCTATGCCAATTTCACCAAAAAAATCCATCATTTCTAACAGATACATGGAATTAAAATTATTATTCATGTCAATCTATTTAATTTGGGTGTATCTATTGCACGAACGATTTCATTTCTTTCAAATATTATTTCCATCCTTATTTAGCGTGTTATAGAAAACCCACATAGTTTTGATAAAATTTTTATCATTCATCCTCAATAAATTCTCCCATGTCTGACTCTTCTCAATTTTTTTAAGCTCTTCATTCATTTCCATGATCCAACTATCATCTATAATATCCTTTAAAATAAATTTTTATACTTATGATAAGAGTGATGTTTGATGTAGAGCATTAATTCTTATTATTTTTAACTTAATCTACTTTATCACCAATAATGGTTCTTTCACCAATTCCATATATGAATATTAAATATTTTTATTTATAAGGAGCTTCTTTCAACCTGATTGTTATTTTTTTCATTATCTACATCTATATTATCCTCATCTATTCTCTAAAGTCTTATCAACACAATAAATCATTCATTTGAAATTTTCTCACTATTTTTTAATAAAAAATATACACATTCTATACAATAGATACCTCATAAATTTACAATATTTTTCCAAGATGTTTGTATAATAATTTTTATGAATTTATCTTTGAATATTTTCCAATAATAATTCTTTCATATCATGAAGACTCAAACTTTAAGAACCCATATTTCCATTTTAGGTATGGATCTTTATTTCTGGGTTTTTTAAGAAAACAGAAGAATTTTTGGAAATTTTTTAAGTACACGTTGTGTACTTTTGAGTACACAACATGTTCCTGGTTTTTGTGGGTAGCCATGTACTGGCTGTGTAACAGCTAAGTACATGGCCATGTGGGTGACCTAGCTAAATGCCGAAAGTGGGAGCCAGTTGAGGCTAGTACATGTGGTGTACATTAAATGAACATGTCGTGTACTTTTCTTTTTAATTGATAAGTCAGATAAGGGTCACATATCATCTCCAAAATTCTCTTATTCTGACCTTGGTTCATCCAGGAATGATTGGGAGCAATGATCAAAGTATGGTCCACCGTTTCTCCACCCAAGGTCTGATTCAAACTTCGGAAGGTTCATTGGAATCCCACTGGTGATTTATTCCTTTTGATTATCTCTTCTTGTTTTCTCCTCTCACATAAGTTATTCAATGTTGAACGATTTTGACATTTTTATAGATCTACAATGTTCTAGGCCGATTCAACGACAGACGTTCAAGAGTGTTCATCATAACACATCATGGTAGGTGGTTTGTTCCATTATTCAATTTTATATTGATTATATATGCTTAATTTGTCCAAATACCCATTTTGAGGTATTGCGTATTTTGTATTTTGACCCTTTTTAATAACTTCTATGGTTTGGTTGTTTGATTAAGGTTTTTTTTCCTATGTATAAGATTATACACACTAGTTTATGGGAAACCCCATGGGTGTGTTCCCATGTTTGACTTTTATTGTTCGTTGGGCCTAGGTTTCCTACTAGGCATACCGTGTTTCCATGCCTTGATTTGTTTAGGATGGAGTTTTTTTGTCATATTAGATTCATGTTTCTATGATTTGATTAAATTTTATAAATGTAATAGTTTGGATTGCATGTATAGCCTTTAATGAATGTTGTATGTGCACTGATCTTCCTTGGACCATAAGATACTTAGACTAGGAAAACTATGGGGGTTTTAATATTCATTTACACATGACCATGATAGCCTTGGTGTAGATTTTGACCCAGGGATTATTCACCGTGAGAGCTACCCAGAGGTCGTGTATAAATTATTGATTCCATGTGGTACTAGGGGTATTGACCGTGAGAGCTATTGTGGTGGTGATTTTAAATTTATTAGTGACATGTTAAACAAAATGGGTTAGACCATGAGAGCCTTCCCAAACGGTTGTTATGAATGATTGTTTGAATAATTATGGTGATTCTACCAAGCCAAAGAAAAAGCTTGGACTCAGTCTTACTTGGTTGTTTAGATGGTCTTTTGAGATGATTGTTTTTTTATTATACGGGGAGATATAAAGATTAGTATAGATCCTGAGGTTACATTATTCAACGGTTTGAATAATTTATAAATTAAAATGAATGTAATTGAAAACTTTGGGATTGTTAACATTTGAGTAATTCCTAGTTTATTGCTTCATTTCTACTTATTACTTACTATATACATTAACAGACTATTAAGAACATATCTTTTGGTGGTTTCCTATTGGGATTCATATCACACCCTATTTGGGTCATGCTTTTGGACCCAAATAGATTATATATTTTCAATTATAGATAAGGGCAAGCACACTTCCTCATCAGGTACTTCGTTACTATTGGAGATGGAGAGCATGGGACCAAGATGAGGCTTGCGATGCTACTGGAGTTTAATTGTTTTCTTTTTTACGTGGTTTAGTATTTTATTTCCAGTATTGTGACTTTTTGGGAGGAATTCCTAGACATATGTGACAATAATAATTTATATATATTCTCCAGTTGTTTATTTACTATCAGTCTTCCACAGTTTAATTTTTTTTCATGGTATTATTGCTTCTGCTATTGTTTATCATTTCTTATTCCACTAATTATACACTGCCAACGAGGGAATAGTTTTCCAAATGTCTCACATTGGCCCTTATTACAAGTCGGTAGCCTCAGGAATTTGGGGAAATGCGCATAAGGTTATGGGACCAACCGATTTTGGGGAACCTTTGGGTGGAACCCAGAACAGGGACGATAAAAAGTGGTATCAAAAGAATTATTTTCTTCTTTGACATACTATTTTGAGCCTATAGACATGTATAATAATTAATATGTAGTTGGTAATATGTTTTGTCTGGGAGTAGCTAACACATGTACAGGGAAAAGCCAAGTTATATCGAATATTTCTATTTTTCTGGTTTTGAAATTGTTGCGGTTGAATTGATTTCATAGTAGGGTGATTCACTTGTATTGTGTTATTATCATTGATATTATTGAGGTTTAAATTCTTTTTCAACCTAATGAGATGAGGGTATTCCATCTCATGCATCATATAGGCACTTGATAGAGATCACAGGTCATTCATTCTTGTCAGACCATTTAGGATACATTACTGATTGCATGTCGTTTTGATAGATGTTCTACAATATATGCATGGTGTTGTGATAGATACCTTGATATAATACATTATATTTTGATAGGGTATTGGAATATAAAGTTTCATTTGGATGGATGCCAAAATTTGGTCTGTGAGGTGTTATGGGCCCTCTTGGATCAGAATTTTGGGGGTCATGTTGAACTTTAATTTAATTTTGTCAAGTTGTAATGTGAATAAGGATGAAAAACTTTGATTTGAAGGAGTATGGGATCTCATGGGTCATAATGTTTCATGACATGGACAAGTTTTTTATGTTTTTAAGGGTTCCGGAGATTTTTTATAGGCTTCATGTCTGGAAACCCAGATAACACGGTGTGAGGTGTTATGAACACGCACTATGTGCTCTTATGTTCTAGAAGAAGAAACTTTTCATTAAGTACATGTCGTGTACTGTATGTACACTCCATGTAGTCTTTAACCATGTGACTGACTTTGTGAGAAGAGACACAGGGTTGGGAAACTTAAGTTATACACGTTATTTCATGTTCTTTCACACCGTGTAGAGTTGACTATGTCTCCGACCATGTGGCTAACAACACAGGTGGTTAGAACATAACTAGTACACGTCATCCCTAGGGTGAACACACCATGTAGTGTTATATCGGAATACCCCATGAATATAAGACATATAGGAGTAGTTGGGATGGTTGGGAAATTCAAGTACACTCTGTATCTTAGGAGCAACACACTGTCTATATGGGAGCTACACGACCAAGTTGGGCAGAGGTAGAGGCCCATGTAAGGCATAAAGGGGACACGTTGGGGGGAGGTTATACACGTCATGTAACCCTATTTTGTGAAACATGAATTCTTTCTTCTCCTATACCTTTCTTGTACTTATATGTTTCAGTCCTTGATAATCTTAAACGGAGCTGTGCACTTTACTTTGCAAAGTCATGCCAACAAAACGTCCTCTGGTTGTGGTCCAGGTGCAGGGCGATTACTAGACACCATAAATGATAGATCAGGGACTACCAGAAGATCCTCCCATTATGCCCATGTTGGAACCAGGTATTATACCAAACACAGGTGCTGATGTATAGTTAAATGAAGGAATTTTTATGATATGGATGACCCTTCAGGGAGCACTGCATCCTGCCCCGTCTATGGAAGAGTTGACATGGGTGTTCCAGCAGCAGCATCCTCCCACATTTTTAGGGTATGGAGGACCTCAGGCTGAAGAGTCATTGTTGGAGGCCATGATTTCTATCTTTTAGCATCTAGAGACACCTCTAGAGAGGAGGGTTAAGCTCGCGATGTACATGTTACATGATTCCACTAAGAGATGGTGGGATGTTATCTCACTGGCGGTATGTCATCGAGATATGGCATGGGAAAAGTTTAAGAGGACCATCAATTATTTCTTCTATCCTGAGATGTTGAGAGCAGATCAAGCCCGAGAGTTCATGCATTTAAACTAGGGTTATCTTTCAGTGATTGATTACTCTTCTGGTTTCACAAAGCATCAGTGCTTCACACCTGCTTTGGGAGGTAATGATTTATCACTTGCTAGGGGGTTTGAGGATGGTCTCAGGTATGAGATATGGTCATCAGTGAATGTATTAATGTTGACATCAGTGATGGCTATAGTGAACCAAGTACTGATTACATAGTGAAATATGAGCGATTTGGGAGCTATGAGCGAGGGCGGTTCGGCATCTTGGGCTGGTACTCCTTCGTCTGATAGTAGGAAGCACCATAGGGAACCTTCGTGTGGTGATTCTAGTAGTAGGGATGTATCTAAAGGTAGCCAGGTGAGGTGATACCACTGAGGGAAGAGTGGGCACACAAGACCTCAGTGCCCGAGAGACCCAATTGAGTATTGAGATTGTAGAAGGATGGGTCATCTACAGCGTATTTGTCGATTCTTATCACCAGCAGCTAGTCAGAGGGGATCAGTTATGAATCCACGTTCAATAGAAGGACAACCACTTTCTCCTTAGTTAAGAAATTGGAGATTTTTAAATTGTTCTAGCTGTGGAGTGTTTTGTGGCCATAGTCCCTAGTCAGCAGGATTTCAGCGATAGTAGGGTGGATCAGCTCCAGGTAGTCAGGCAGGGTTGCAGGGCCACGGTACAGGTCAAACTTTTGAAGTGAAGCAGATCCAGCTGAAGCAGGACCCCAAACCCTTTATGGTTAGAGGTAAGATTCTAGTTGCCTCCATTTTAGATTCTTTTATTTTTTGATACAAGGAATTTTAATAGTTTCATATATTTTTCTATCATTGAGAGACTTGGTCTCTGTATCTTTACTTATAAGGATGTTATGATGCTAGAAACTCCATTGGGGATTAGGACGGCTAGTGTATACCAGTGCTAGGATTTCCCTCTTGAGTTTTGTGGGTGTCACTTCTTATAGAACCTCTATGTCTTAGAGACGATAGGATTCGATGTAATTCTCAGAATGGACTCGTTAGTAGCCTTTCTGGCCTTTGTTGATGGCTATCGTTATTGGTTGAGTTTCACGTCACTAGAGGGATGGTCTTTTATACACAAAGGTGAATGGGATGTTTAAGTGAGAAGATCTGGACCTGAGCATCATGGGTTAGGAGGAATTACAACCCAGATTTCTAGTTTATACCTGGATGACAAGGGGACTTCACATATATACTTTCCTCTAGTGGTGGATCATTTTAGTGATGTCTTTCCACAATAATTTTTAGAATTACCTCCAAAGAGAGAGGTATATTTCTCTATTGATCTTGTTCCAGAGAGGCAACATTGTTCATTCCTCCGTATAGGATGGATACACTAGAGTTCATCTGACTCGGTACTTCTCCCTGGGGTTCACCTGCCCTTTTTACGAAGAAGGCGGATGGTACCCTCATACTTTTAGTAAATTATCAAAAGATGAACCTATTGAAATTCAAGAACTGATAACCTTTTTCAAGTATTGATGATCTATTTGATTGGCTTCAAGGAGATCGAGTTTTCTCGAAGATTGATTTGAGGTCTGGTTATCATCATTTCCACATTAGACCATCAGATATACCTCTAACAGCCTTTCAGAGTATTTATGTTCTATATGATTATGTAGTTATGTCGTTCGATCTCACGAATTTCTGAGAATTTTTCATGGAACTAATGAACCGAGTGTTCCATCCTTACTTGGATTATTTTTTGGTACTCTTGATGGACAATATCTTGGTGTACTCTCACACTCGACATGACCATGACACCAATCTTGAGATCTTATTGAGTACGCTATGAGAGAACAAGTTATATGCTAAACTCTCAAAATGCCACTTTTGGATGGACCAGATTCGCTTCTTGGGTCATGTTCTCGCAGACACATCAATATCAGTAGTTTGAGAGAAAGTGAGTAGTAGTTTCCTGGGATCATCTGAAGAACATCTTTAAGGTACAAAGTTTTTTGGGCTGGATGGTAACTACAGATTCTTTATATAGGACTTTTCACAGTTAGCAGTGCCACTAATGGGCCTAACTAAGAAGGATGAAAAGTATTTGTGGAAGTATTCTTGTGATTCAACCTTTCAGGTGGTAAAAGGGATATTAACTTCATCACTGATACTAGTTCTACTAGAGCCAAGAATGATTTACACTATATACTACGATTCAGCTGGTATTGGTCTAGGAGTATGCTTATGCAAGGGGAAGGACTCATTGCATATGAGTCTAAGCAGTTGAGGCCACATGAGATGAATTACTCGATGCATGATCATGAGTTGGATGCAGTTTTGAATGCTTCTCACTATTGGAGACATTATCTTTTTGGAGATAATTTTTTGGTTTTCACTGACCACAAGAGCCTCAAGTATATCTTTACTCATCATGATCTAAATTTGAGACAGAGAACGTGGGTTAAGAACCTTAAGTATTTTGACATTGAACTCACCTATATGCCTGGGAAGGGGAATGTAGTGGATGATTTGTTGAGCAGGAGTAATCAGATACAGGAAGTTCATGAGGCCAGTGGAGAGTGGAAGCTTATGGATCTATTCTATGAGATGCAATTGGCGGTGCACAATAGACAGGGGCAGACTTTTCTTTCTTCTATAGTTGTTACCTCTAATATTTTGGAGCGAGTGCGGATGAGGAAGCTATCATATTATGAAGTCCTAGTCCTATAGTAGAGTGTGTTAGGTGAGGACCCTACTCCTGGGTAGAACGTAGATGAGGATGAGGTCTTGTGTTTTCATGGGTGTGTATGGGTGTCAGTAGAAATACACGAGGAGATTTTGTGAGATTTTCATTCCTTAGTTTGGGCAGTTCATCATGGCGTTACAATGATGTATCGAGATCTACACCGTCAGTATTGGTTTCTAGGTATGAAGAAGGATGTTGTTGGTTTTGTTATGAAATGTTCCACCTGTCATCAAGTGACGGTGGAGCACCAGCGACCAGCAGGTCTTTTACAATAGTTACCCATTCTTGAGTGAATGCGGAATGATGTCCCAATGAATTTCATCACAGGTTTGTTGAGGTCACCTTGAGGGAATGATGCAGTATAGTCTGTTGTTGACATACTCAAGAAGGTTTCACATTTCTTGCTGATCAAGTAAACCTTCAGTGTTGAAGAGATTGGACGGTTGTACATCTGAGAGATTTTATATTTCATATGATTCCTCACTCTATCATTTCTGATAAGAATTCCCATTTTACTTCTTGGGTCTGGCAAGGACTACATAGTTCTTTGGTTATATAGGTACATCTGAGTACAACTTACCATCCCCAAACAGATGGATACTCTGAGCACACGATTCAAGTTTTGGAGGACATGTGATGAGCATATATCCTGGATTTCGTGGGTCCTTGGGAAAGACATATGCCTATACTGGATTTTTCCTACAATGACAGTTTTCAGGTGACAATTTAGATGGAACCTTAAGAGGATTTGTACGGTAGGCCATGCCAATCACCCCTATGTTGGCTGGAGCCAGGGAGGCGGCTATGTTGGGACCTCGTCTTGTCTAAGAGACTATTGAGAAGGTGGATTTGATTCAGAAGAGGATGTCTACTGCATGACCTTAGTAGAAATCTTTTTCTAATGGATGGAGATGACCTCTGGAGTTCATGGTTGAGGATCAGGTTTTCTTACGTGTCACACCGAGGTTGGGAAACAAAAGGATTAGAATACAAGGAAATATTTCACTGATATACATCGTACTGTTTAGGTTTTGGAGAGATTCGGGCCGGTTTCCTATCGGTTGTAGTTACCTCAGTGGTACTGGTCTATGCACGGTGTCTTTCATATTTCACAACTATGTTATTACTTTTCAAACTCATATCATGCCTTTCAACCTAAGGAGGTTGAATTGGTGGTGGATTCATCATTTGAGGAGCACACTATTAGGATTGTGGATCGCAACACGGAGGTTCTATGTGGCTGGTCTGTTCCTCTAGTATGGGTGTTATTGAGGAACGGGAGAGTGCATGATGAGACTTGTGAGGGGGAGGTCGACGTGCGATCACATTGGCCAAAGTTGTATCAAGTTTCTTCTTCACCACCCTTGGAAGGGAAATTTGGGGAAAAGTTTCTTTATTCGGGAAGATTGTAAGAACTCAGATCTCTATTTCAGGTTTGGATCTTTATTTTGGGTTGTTTTTTAGGAAAATGGAAGAATTTTCAAAATTTTCTAAGTACATGTTGCGTACTTTTAAGTACACATCATTTATTTTTGTGTACACGTCGTGTACCTGATTGTCGCGGGTATTCATGTACTCTCTGTGTAAGGGCCAAGTACATGGAAGTGTGGGTGACCTGGCTGACCGCCTAAAAGAGACAGTTTAGGATCATACATGGCGTGTACATTAAATGAACATGCCATGTACTTTTATTTTTAATTCATGCGTTTGAGAATAGTCACATATCATCTCTATAATGCTCTTCTTCAAACCTTGGTTTATCCTAGAGTGACCGAGAGCAACGATCAAAGTATGTGCCACCATTTCTCTTTCCATGGTTTGATTCGAACTCTGGAGGGTGCGTTGGAATCACACTGGTGAGTTCTTCCCTCTTTTTTATTCTGTCTTCCTGTTTTCTCCTCTCTCATAAGTTATTAATGGTTTAAATATTTTTACCTTTCTATAGATCTATGACGTTCTAGGATGATTCAAGGGCTGACATTCGGGACGGTTCATATTACTACATCAAGGTAGGTGGTTTGTGCCTTTCTTTGATTGTCTTAGGATTATATGTGCCTAATTTTAAAGAATACCCATGTTAGGGTATTTCTTATTTTGGATTTTGACACTTTTTAATACCTTCTATGGTTTGGTTGTTTGATTAAAGGTTGTTTCCTATGTATAAGATTGTACACCCTTGTTTATGGGACACCACATGGGTGTGTTCCCTTGTTTGACTGTTATTAGCCATTAGGCCTAGGTTTCTTAGGGGGCGTACCATGTTTCCAGGCCTTGAGTTGTTTAGGATGGAGTTGTTTGGTTATATGTGATTATTGTTTCTATGCTTTGATTAAAGTTGATCCAAGTAATTGTTTGGATTGCATGTAGATCCTTTAATGAATGTTGTATACACGATGATCTTCCTTGGACTGTGTGAGACTTGGACCAGGAAAACTATGGGGGTTTCCATGTTTATTTGCACAAGACCATGAGATCCTTGGTTTATATTTTTTTCCCAGGGGGTATTGACTATGCGATATACCTATAGTTTTTGTATAAATTATTGATTCCATGTGGACCTAGGGGTATTGATCATGAGACCTTCCCTGGTGGTCATTTGAAATTGATTAGTTTTATGTTAAACCAAAGGGATTAGACCATGAGAGATTTCCCAGAGGTTTGTTATAAATGATTGTTTGAATTATTGTGGTGAGTCTATCAAGACAAAGCACAAGCCTGGACTCGGTCTTACTTGGTTTCTTAGACAGTATTTTGAGACATTTATTTGTTTTATTATACTGGGGGATACATATCTTATGCTAGATCCTGAGGTTAAATTATTCAGAGGTTTGAATAATTTATAAATTAAAATTAATGTAATTGAAAACTTTAGGATTATTTACTTTTGAGTACTTCCTAGTTTATTGCATCATTTCTGTTTATTGCCTACTATATACATTCATTGTTTATTAGGCATAGATCTTTTGGTGGTTGCCTACTAGGACTCGTCTCACACCCTGTTTGGGTAATTCTTTTTGAACCAAATATATTATATGGTTGCAGGTGTAGATAAGGGAAATATTACTTCTTCATCAGGTACTTGATTGTTGTTGGAGTTGGAGAGCATGGAACCAAGATGAGGCTTGTGATACTGTTGGAGTTTAATTATTTTTGTTTGTACTTGGTTTAGTATTATATTTCTAGAATTGTGAATTATTTCTCCACTTTGTTAGACATATGTGACATGAATCATTTATATATGTTCTCTAGTTCTATATTTATTATCAGCCTTCTGTTGTTTACTTTTGTTGCATGGTATTACTGCTTTCGCTATTGTTTATCATTTGTTAATCTGTTGTGTATACTCTTCCAATGAGGGAATAATTTCCCCAATGTCTTACCTTGTCCCTCACTATAACGCCCCGACCCCAGTTACCCAGAGTCGGTGAATTATTACATAACATTGGCATGATCAGAAAAGATCAAGTCTCGAAAGACCGATTAGTTTAGTAGCCTTGGAATCACTAGATACATTCATAAAGTTTACATTACATCATAAAGCGAAAACTACAACAACATCTTGTCTCCACCCTCATATCCCTATATACTATCCCTGTAGGTCATTCATAAAATACTTCTTCACATCCTGGGAAAAATAAAACATAGAAAGGGGTGAGCTCAAATGCCCAGTAAGGATAACAATATAGCAGAAACATTCATAAATAAGCATAAACATTTAAGGCAATGTATAACTAAAACAAAAGTCTTTTAAACTTGAACTTCAGCATAATATGGCAGAAATAAAATGAAATAATTTCATTTACTTATTCACATGGATATTATACTAGTCGAATAATCACATGCAATATCAATAACCACTTTCATAATGATGGAATGCATAATTCCAGACTATCATAACCACATAGTCAAGGCCTTGTGCCAAGACTATAAATAAGATTTTGTCAAGGCCTTGTGTCAAAACACTAGTTTGTCTCATGATACCTACCAATGCATCGAGGAGTTATAGCGGTCTCCACTCGTCACTTATTAAGTCCAATGCATTCCTTATATGAACAGGTTTAAACATAACATAAACATTCGTATTAAAACTAGAATATGAAATGTCAATACTTTCTCCATAAACCATGAATGGTATAAAAATAACACATCCACAGTCAAACATATCACAAAACCTTCAATACTATATGGAAGTTTTGTATTATAATAAATCAACTTCAAATAAGCGTAAAATATATCAAAGGATGTTGACATAGATGAAATCAAAACTATTTGAGAGAAATATCTATTTTTTTGCAATCATTTAAAATCCAAAAAATTAAAACATTTACTTTTAAAATATTCTTATAAGATTTTAAGGGAATATTCGATGATTTTATAATGGTGGAATATAGCCGCAGCTACAGTATACGTTAAAAAAATACATTCTTACCTTAATTCTGTCGAAAAGGTTAAAAAGGACCTTGTTTGGAAAATGACAAAAAAATTCCTTTATAAAAATATTATAGAAAATAAAAAAAAGGTATAAATAACTATAACCCATATTTTGTAAAATAGTAAGAATGTTTTGAAATACATTTTTAAGAAACATGGATGTGAATTATAAGGAGGTCCCAGTAGATAATTACGTATAAACAACCTCGGATAATAAAGAGACTGTGAAATAAACCCTTACCTTGTACTTTTCCTTGGTCGAGGGTAGGTTAAGGTCTTGTATAATAGTGAAATAATTGTTATTAAATTATACAAGAATCATATACATTAATATGATATCATATATGATCTTTTAACATTTTTTTGTTAATAATATCTTAGTATTATCGTCGTTTCAGGTGTTAACGAATTCATTTTCCTTTATATGATTTCTAACATAAGCCCTATTTTTTATGGATAGGTTGTATCTTATTCATATCTAGAATTATATTAAGTCTTTAAAAATTATTTTTAACCATAAAATGAAAATTATTCTTGAATGGATACGATGGGAAATGAATCTGATCGCGTTCGTGGAGACGGTAGTCCGTGCGTATGCACGAGCGACAATATAATTATTTTGACATTAAAATAATATATAATTGGATGGTATATCATATATACAGAATCATTAAAATTTTATATTTATTATTTACTTCAATTAAAAATCATTATCATACCCATCCAAATAATAATGTTTTGAATAACAATTACACCACGACGTGGAGACGGTAAGCCGTACGTGCACACGTATGGTGACATGTCATTCAAAGGATGGATAGAATACAGAATATGGTTGTACCGTATTTATAATAACATCACAGTATATAGAAGATACAGTAGTTATTATTTTATAATGGAAATAACAAATAAATAAGAAGTTTAAGAAGAAAGGAACTTGAAAGAGCGTGGTGAAAACATTACCTCTTCTTCGGGTTCTTTCTTTTTATTTGATCAAAAGGGCTCCTTAGGTTGGATTTCTGATCAAAATAAGGCCTCTAGGTTGAACTGGGGTAAGTTGAGAGAATATTTGGGCAGGGTTTGGCTGAGCCAAAAGGCTTTGAATGTGTGAATTAGTGATAAGGGGGAGTGCCCTTTTATAATAGGAGTGAGGGGCACCTTAGGAAAAACTTAAAATATTATTTTATAATAAATTCATATTGGGTTTATAATGGCTCAAAAGTGACTTATATCTTGGATAAGTTGAGGATGGGTATAAATCCTTTCATCCAATATATTTTAGATAGGTTTGGGTCACTAAAGTAAACTTAACATTTATATTTAACTCTTAGTTAAATAGTTTGACATTTCCCATGTCTCTTTGTATTTTTATATTATATGGTTAATAAACTTACTATATACATCCAAGAGAACCCCAAGTGGTTCATTAATGATATAAATATAATTATATAAGTCCTTTGGTCGAACCATAGATATTTAGGAATAAAATATCAATTAATAATATAATATTTGTTTTAAAAACTCTTTTATGTCAATTTTGACACTACTAGGTATTTTATTTTTGATAAATTCACAAAAACATTATTACTTCGAAAAAAAATTATATAAACAATCCTAATATGTCATATTAATCTATAAAATTATTTTAATTCATAAAAAGTTTCAAATTACATTTATTTGGGTATTTATAATATCAATTATCTTAATATTTCATTAATATGGTAATTACTGCATCACCATTGTGTCATAAATAAATTAAATTATTTAATGTCTAAAAAGTTTAAATAAAATACCATTATGTAGGAAATATTTTTAGCTTTCTAATTAATATTTATAATCTAATTTATCTTATGTATAACCTTATATTGAAAATGTTTTATTTAATAAACTTTGATTTTAACTCTTAACTCTTCCTTGAATTAAATAATAATAAATGTCCTAATCTAATCCAAGTATACCTAAATGATAATATTTTATTCCTAAGGTTGTTTTTGGTCGAGATACACTTGTAAAATAGAATTAGGACATGTTTTAGGATAATATTAATATCATTTTTACCATTAATTACCCTATTTACTTTTAACCGTGGTAAATAAAATTAAAAAGTTACTATTCACCAAAAATTATTTTTATCTTATTGAACCATATTTTACTCCTTGATATTAACTGTGTCTCTTGGATTTTCGAAATTTCAATAACAGAAGCGGTAAAATTAAGTTTTATGTGAATTTGCAAATTCTCCTAGGAAGTGGGTAAAAGACGGTGAAAAGTTCAATGAAATTTTTATATATCTAAAATTATTATATACTAACTCTAATAAATTACATTGAAATTATATAGGTATTATGTGTATATTTTGACCTTAATTAAATTTAAATAAATTAAATAATTATTTACATCAAAATTTGGTTTTAAACTATAACTCAATGTTTTTCACTATTCATGAAATATTGAATGTTTTCAGAAAAATTTCAAAAATTCACCCTAAGATAATTTTGATATTCCGAATCCAAAAATGAAGTCCATTTTGAAAGATAATATTTATAAAATTTTAAAAAGTGGGTATTACTATTCATAATGGCTAGTTTGATTGGTTGTGGTGTGTTTTAGAACTCGAAGTTGCGTACAACACACGCTACTGTATTATTCAAAGAGAAGCATACCGAGGAAGTTTTTAGTGTTACATTCTCTCCTCCTTCAAATAATTTCATCCTCAAAACTTCTAGAATATTAATTTATAAAAAGACAAGGTGGTTCTTCATCATAAGTTCCTCAGGTTCCCACATTGCCTCTTCCATCTTATGGTTTCTCCATAGAACTTTTACCAGACGAGTCATCTGGTTACTCAACACTTGTTCTCTCGTATCAAGAATCTTGACACGCTCTTCGCAATAAGATAGATCGGTTCCAGTTCAAATTCCTCATAGGTGATTACATGCGTTGGGTCAGGCATGTATTTTCTCAACATTAATACATGGAACACATCGTGAACTTTGGAGAGACTTGGCGGCATTGCCAAACGGTAAGCTACAGCCCCAATTCATTCTAGAATTTAGAAAGGTCCGATGTACCTGGGACTCAATTTTCCCTTCTTACCAAAATGTATAACTCCCTTCCATGGAGATACCTTCAAGAAAACATGATCTCCTACCTGAAATTCCAAATCCTTCCTTCGGTTATCGGCATAGCTCTTCTGCCTACTTTGAGCTGCTTTGATTTGGTTTTGGATTACCTTCACATTTTTCCCTCATTTTCTCCACCAGTTATGGGCCTATGAGTTTTCTTTCACCAACGTCATCCCAACAGGTTGGTGTGCGACATATCTTTCTGTATATCACTTCACATGGTGCCATCTGAATACTTGAATAGAAGTTATTGTTATAGGAAAATTCCACCAGAGGTAAATATTGATCCCACATACCCTGAAAGTCAAGTGAGAAATATCTCAACATGTATTCTAAGGTTTGAATAGTCCATTATGATTGACCATCTGTTTGAGGTTAGTTGGCAGTGCTCAAATGAAGTTTAGTATCCAAGTCCTTCTGAAGACTCTTCCATAATCTTGAAGTAAAACGAGGATCACGATCAGAAACAATCAATAGGGGTACTCCGGGAAGTCTCACAACTTCATTAATATATATCCTTTCTAGAAGTTCAAGTGGTAGATCTTCTCTTATAGTAAGAAAATGTACTTATTTGGTAAGATGATAAAAAATGACCCATATTTCATCATTCCTTCAAGGTGTTTTTGGTAGTCCCATTACAAATTCCATCGTGATATTATCCCACTTCCACTCAGGTATGGGAATAGGTTACATGACTCCTCCAGGCTATTGCCTTCCAACTTTCACTTGATGACAAACCATACATCTTGACACAAAATCAGAAATCTCCCTCTTCATGTTGTCCCACCAAAAATGTTCCTTCAAATCCCTATACATTTTTCTGCTCCCAGGGTGTATAGAGAAATTGGAACTATGAGCATCATCCAATAATTCCATTTTTAGATCAGGTATATTGGGAACAAAAAGTCTCTTTCCAAATTTCCAAATTCCATCTTCATACACAAAGTCACTCAATCTCCCATCATTCACAGCTTTAATATACTTTTTAAACTCTTCATCATCAGTCTGAGAACTCTTTATCTTTTCTAGTGAAGATGGTTTGGCAACCATTTTAGAAAGTATGGGTGTTTCACCTTCCATGGCGATTACCATATCCATATTTACTAAATCCATGAAAATAGGATCCCTTTCAACTCTAATATTGTTCAAAAATCCATGATCCTTTCTACTCAAAGCATATGCTACCTTATTTTCCTTCCCCAGGTGGTAGTGTATCATGCAATCATAATCCTTGAGTAGTTCAAGCCATCTTATTTGCCTCATGTTGAGTACTTTTTGTGAGAAAATATACTTCAAACTCTTGTGATCGGTATATATCTCACATTTTTTAACATAGAGATAATGTCTCCATATCTTCAAAGAAAATATTATAGCATCTAACTCAAGATAATGAGTAGGATAGTTTTTCTCATGAATTTTCAGCTGTCGTGATACATAGGCAATAACTCTATCAGTCTGCATAAGGACACAACCAAGTCCTTTCTTTGATGCATCACTATAAATAACAAACCCGTCATTCCCCGATGGTAGAGTCAATATAAGATCATTGACTAATATTCTCTCCAGTTCTTCAAAACATTCTTCACACACTTTTGTCCAAACAAATTTCACCCCTTTACGTGTGAGCTTTGTTAATGGGTTAGCCAATCGGGAAAAATTCGGGATGAAACACCGATAATAACCTACTAATCCAAAAAAACTGCGTACCTCAGTTATACTCGTCGGGGCTGGCCATTCTTGGATTGCCTTGGTCTTAGAAGGATGAACAGAGATTCCATCCTTAGAGACAATTTGGCCAAGAAAAGAGATCTCCTGAAGCCAGAATTCACACTTTCTAAACATCCCATGTGATTTATGCCTTCTAAGAGTCTTCAAGATAATGTGCAAGTGATTTTCATGGTCTTCATAGCTTTTGTAATATACCAAGATATCATCAATAAATACCACTAAAAAATCATCGAGATATTACTTGAAAACTCTATTCATTAGATCCATGAAAACATAGGGTGCATTAGTCATCCCAAAAGGCATTATTGTAAACTCATAATTACTATACCTGGTTCGAAATGTTGTCTTCGGAATGTCTTCCTTCTTCACACACAACTGATGGTATCCAGATCAAAGGTCAATCATTGAAAAGTATTGATCTCAATGCAGTTGGTCAAATAAATCATCAATGTGTGGTAGGGGATACTTTTTCTTTAATGTTA
This sequence comes from Viscum album, assembly GCA_963277665.1. Taxonomy (NCBI): domain Eukaryota; kingdom Viridiplantae; phylum Streptophyta; class Magnoliopsida; order Santalales; family Viscaceae; genus Viscum; species Viscum album. The sequence continues at coordinate 1,912,663,774 of OY728133.1, forward strand.
TAGCATTCATTTCCCTGTAGTCGATACATAACCTCATAGATCCATCTTTCTTCTTAACAAAAAGGACAGGGGCTCCCCATGGAGAAACACTAAGGCGAATAAATCCCTTATTACTCAGTTCCTCTAGTTTTTTCTTTAGTTACACTAATTCCACAGTGGACATTTAATAAGGGGTCTTCGATATAGGCCATGAACCAGGAATTAAATCAATGTAAACTCAATTTCTCATTCTGGAGGATGTCCAGGTAAATCTTCTGCAAACACATCAACATATTCTCTCACAATAGGTACATCCTCTATTTGAACATTACTTTCATCTCCCACAGTTATTTTATTCTATTACTCCCTGATAATTGAATTTAGCTGAGATAATGATGGTGGATCTAGATAATAATCAGGTGGTGACGATTCTTCTCTAAATATAAGGTGTTCTTTATCATCATCATCAAAAATCATAACCTGCTTCTTCTTACAATAAATTTTCATATCATGGTCTGAAAGCCAATCCATACCGAGGATTATATCAAATTCATTCATGGGTATGATGATGAGATTAGCAGATAAGGAACATTTATATACCATAATTGGAACGGATCCACATAACTTTGTAGAAATGATACTTCCCTTATGAGTTTTAACTGACAACTCTCTTTTTGAATAAAATTGGAAATATCTAATTTTCTTAGAAAACTGGGAAGATATGAAAAAATGCGATGACCCATAATCAAATAAAGCATTTTATAAACTTGAGGAAACCATTAAATTACATGCCACCACGTCTTTCGGGGCTTCAACCTCAGCAGTAGTGACTGCATAAGCTTGGCCTTGATCCCTTGGCCTTTTCTGAGGTAAGTTTCCCAAACACTTAGGAAATTCATTTTCATAATTTCCCATCTCCCTACAGTTGTAGAATTGAACATCGGTAGCTTCTTTCTTCCCCTTGAAATCATGAGCTTGGTGGCCTTTTTCACCACACTTGTAACAGACTCTCATTCCTTTCAAGCAAGTACTGTAGTGTTTCTTTCCACATTTACTACAGGATGGATAATAAACTTTTATATTCTTCCCCTTATTTCCATTTCCAGAGTGACCAGCAAATCTCTTCTTCTCTTGCTTTGTTTTAAAGTCGTAAGGCTTAGAGAATTCTTTTTTTGTCTTGATAGCGCATGAGATAATATCTTCATACAACGAGAAGGTTTGAGAGACTAATGGTCGATGGAGAAACAGTTTTAAAACATAAAAGAAACGATCAATATTACTTATTGGGTTACGTATATAATCTGTAGCATACAGCACAAACCTTGTAAAGTTAGCCTCATACTTTGCGACATTCTTATCCTCCTTTTTCCACGGACTCAGAAATTTCCTTTCCATATCTTCTCGATGGTCACGAGGAAAGTATTTTTCTAATAATATATCTTTGAAATCCCACCATTCCATATTTGATACTTCATCATCTATTTTCATTTTTTGAATCAATGACCACCATTGATCAGCATCTGCTGTGAGGTGGTAAACTTCCATGATATCTTTTTCCCTTTCACTACTCCCCAAGGCAAGGAATATTTTCTCTAAGGAATTTATCCATTGCTCAGCTACTAGTGGGTTTTTACTCCCACTAAATGTTGGTGGTTGTTTCCTCATGAAGCGATCTAACATTGATCCCCCACACTGTGGATCTAGGTTCTCCATACGGGTAAGGTTATTATTCATAACCTGAGTGAGTTGTCCCAGTATGGTGACTAGCTAATACGCGCCAGTTACATCACCAACTCCACTATAATTATCTTGAGCAAGAGGGAAATACCTACATAGAGTGATTTCATTGATACAGTTTCCATTTCTTCCCCTAGGCGCCATTTCTAAACAATGGCATACACTTGATTAGTTTATGAATCGCAATACATAAATCCGAACTTGTAAAACACTTAACATAAAATGAACAGTTTATGGATATAATCCATAATCATAAAAATGTTTTCTTTGAGGAAGTATATATTCATAAACCCTTCATAATGGTTTGTAAATAAAATGAGAATTATCTTAAACATATCCTCGGGAGTGTCGTAACCAAGAGTGCAGCAAGGCCCGTTGTCGTGCACCAGTTCCCGTTCAAGTCTAGCTCAAAGCAGTGTTTTCGGGTTTTACCCCTAGGTACATCTGTGCCAGAGTAGCCTCTACCTGTTCGTATCCAAACAAGGATGTATTGCTTGGAAAACTCAGAAAATCTATACAATACCAAAATTCTACGAAGTTATACTATACTAATCCTCAAAGTCTATCTTAGGGCTATGTGCTCTAATCAGAGCTTATCTAAATCTAGTTTCTAAGGTTTGTACTAAAATTCCTCTGATACCAACTATAATTCCCCGACCACCGTTACCCAGAGTTAGTGAATTATTACATAACATTGGCATGATCACAAAATATCATGTCTCGAAAGACCGATTACTTTAGTAGCCTTCGATTCACTAGATACATTCATAAAGTTTACATTACATCATAAAGTGAAAACTACAACAAAAAATTGTCTTCGCATTCATATACTTTTATACTATCCATGCAGTTCATTCATAAAATACTTCTTCACATCCTTGGAAAAATAAAACATAGAAAGGGGTGAGCTCAAATGCCCAGTAAGGATAATAATATAGCAGAAACTTTCATAAATAAGCATAAACATTTAAAAAAATGTATAACTAAAACAAAAGCCTTCTAAACTTGAACTTCAGCATAATATGGAAGAAATAAAATGAAATAATACCATTTACTTACTCACATGGATATTCTGATAGTCAAATAATCACATGCAATATCAATAACCACTTTCATATTGATGGAATGCATAATGCCAAAAAATCATAACCACGTAGTCAAGGCCCTGTGCCAAGACTACAAATAAGATTGTGTCAAGGCCTTGTGCCAAGACACTATTTTGTCTCATGAGACCTACCGATACATCAAGGAGCTATAGTGGGCTCCACCCGTCAGTTATTAAGTCCAATGCATTCCTCATATGAGCAGGTTTAAAGATAACATAAACATTCGCATTAAAACTTGAATAAGAAATGTCAATAATTTTTCCATAAACCATGAATGGTATAAAAATAACACATACACAATCAAACATATCACAAAACCTTCAATACTATATGGAAGTTTTGTATCATAATAAATCAACTTCGAATAATCTTAAAATCTATCAATGGATGTTGACATAGATGAAATCAAAACTATTTGAGAGAAATATCTCTTTTTTTGAAATCATTTAAAAGATACATAATTAAAACATTTACATTTATAATATTCTTATAATCTTGTAAGGGAATCTTTGATTATTTTATAACGGTGGAATATAGCTGCGGCCTCTGTATAAGTTAAAAAAAGACATTCTTACCTTAATTCTGTCGAAAAGGTTAAAAAGGACCTTGTTTGGAAAACAACAGAAATATTCCTTTATAAACATCTTATAAAAAGTCAAACAAGGGTATAAATAACTTTAACCCATATTCTGTAAAATAGTAAGAATGTTTTTAAATACATTTTTAAGAAACATGTATGTGGAAGATAAAGAGGTCCCAGTAGATAACTACATATAAACAACCTCAGATAATGAAGAGATTGTGAAATAAACCCTTACCTTGTACTTTTCCTTGGTCGAGGGTAGGTTAACCTCATGTATAATGGTAAAATAATTGTTATTAAATTATAAAATAATCATATACATTAATATGATATCATATATGATCTTTTAAAATTGTTTTGTTAATAATAACTTAATATTATCATCGTTTCGGGTGTAAACGAATTCGTTTTCGTTTATATGCTTTTTTACATAAGACGTGTTTGTTATGGATAGGTTGTATCATATTCATATCCAGAATGATATCAATTCCTTAAACATTATTTTTAACCATCAAATGAAAATTATTCTTGAATGGATACAATGGGGAATGAATCTCATTGCATTCGTGGAGACGGTAGTCCGTACATACGCACGAGCGACAATATTAGTATTTTGATATAAAAATAATATATAATTGTATGGTATATAATTTATAAATAATCGTTATAATTTTATATTTATTATTTAATTAAATTAAAAATCATTATCATACCCATCCAAATAAAAATGTTTTGAATAACAATTACACCACGACGTGGAGACAGTAAGTCGTGCGTGCGCATGTATGGTGACATGTCATTCAAAGGATTGGATAGAATACTGAATATGGTTGTACTATATTTTTAATAACATCACAATATATAGAAGATACTGGATTTATTATTTTAGAATGGAAATAACAAAGATAGAAGAAGTTAAATAAGAAAGGAACTTGAAAGAGGGTGGTGAAAACATTACCTCTTCTTCAGGTTCTTCCTTTTTATTTGATCAAAAGGGCTCCTTAGGTTGGATTTCTGATCAAACTAATGCCTCTATGTTAAATTTAGGGAAGTTGAGAGTATATTTGGGTAGGGGTTGGCGGAGAAAAAATTCTTTTAATGTGTGAATTAGTGAGAAGGGGGAGTGCCCTTTTATAAGAGGGGTGAGGGGCACATTAGGAAAAACATAAAATATTATTTTATAATAAATTCATATTCGGTTTATAATGGCTCCAAAGTGACTTATTTAGAGGCTAAGGAGGGGATGGGTCGAAACCCTTTAAACCAACAGATTTTATACAGGTTTGGGTCACTAAATTAACCATATCATTTATATTTAACTCTTAGTTAAATAGTTTGACAATAACCATGTATCTTTGTATTTTTATATTATATGGTTAATAAACTTACTATATACATCAAAGAGAACCCCAAGTGGTTCATTAATGATGAAACTATAATTATATAAGTCCTTTTGTAGAATGTTAAATTTTTAGGAATATAATATTAATTAATAATATAATATTTGTTTTAAAAACTCTTTTATGTCAATTTTGACACTATTGGGTATTTTTTTTGATAAATTCACAACAGCATTATTACTTAGAAAAAAATTCATATAACCAATCCTAATATGTCATATTAACCTATAAAATTAGTTTAATTCCTAAAAAGTTTCAAATTACATTAATTTGGGTATTTATAATATCAATTATCTTAATGTTTCATTAATATGGTAATTATTGCATCACCATTGTGTTATAAATAAACTAAATTATTTAATGTCTAAAAATTATAAATAAAATATCATTATGTATTAAATATTTTTATATTTTTAATTAAAATTTATAATCAAATTTATCTTATGTATAACCCTATATTAAAAATGTTTTAGTTAATAAACTTTGATTTTAACTCTTTTAACTCTTCTTTGAATTAAATAATAATAAATGTCCTAATCTAATCCAAGTGGACCTAAATGATAATATTTTATTCCTAAGGTTGTTTTTTGGTCGAGAAACACTTGTCCAATAGAATTAGGAAATATGTTAGGGTAATATTAATATCATTTTTATGAGAAGTATTCTTTTTTATTTATTTGATTTCTTTTGTTGTATGATACCCCAAGATTATCTTGCGCTATACGCAACACCGTATTAGCTTTCATTATATGCAACACTAATCTTGGATTGTGTTACACACAATTTCAAGTTTGTTTGATATTAGTTATTCTATGCAAAATTGAGTATATATATATATATACTAAATTTATTAATGAAATATGGTAGGATTTTGTTGTATGCAACAACAAATGAGTCGTGCACTACACGCAGCCCTGACTTGGCTTGCATTACAGGCAATCACGACCTTCCTTGATAGCGTGTGTTGTACGCAATACAGGGATTCACTAAACAACGATATATGGTTATAATATTATTATGACCTAGACGTTATGAATAGTATTAAATATATTTTGAATATTATAACATTATTATTTCATCTTACACATTTTCTAGAACATGGTATTTGAACAAAATAAATTTTTTGGGTAAAATGAGTATTTTTCAAAAAATGCAGTTTTGTCGCTTTTTGATAGAAAACCCACTTCAAATATATTTTTTGACATGTTTATAAGTTCAATTTGACAAAATAAAATTCTTCTTTGGAATCAGGATATAAAAATTTACTTTGGATAAATTTTTCATATTATTCTGATAACTTTCATATTTTAATGAATAGTAAAAACACGCTATATTTTAATTAAGAGCAACTTTTTTCACCATAATAATTTATGTCATTAAATTATAATATTTAATGGTTTTAAAATATAAATAAAAATTATTTTTACCATTTAATATAATGTATGTCATTAGCATTGATTTTACATTGAATTCGTAGGTTAAATCAATTCAATCTTTTGTAATGTTTTAAACAAAAACTTGTTTTCTTTCGACAAAGGGATTAATTTTAATTTAATTTCTACAACTTATGTGTATTGAATTTGGAAAAATGGAATCCATATTTGGAAGCCGTGGGTACAAATTATATTAATAGACTACTTTTTTATTTTTGGGCATTATGAATAGTAACTACGGTAAATTTTATTTACCATAGTAAAAAGTAAATCGGGTAATTAAGGGTAAATATAATATTATAAAATTGCCCTAACACTTGTCTTAATACAATTGGATGATTATATTTCATTCTAAGTCACATTTGGGTCGAAATGGAATCCATTAGAACCCACTTGGAGGTGATTAAGACCTTTAGTTTATTTTATTTAATGGAAAGTGCAATATGTCTCACTCAAACTTTAATAATTAAAGTATTTATAATATAAGGTTATATAGAATATAAATTCGGTTATAAATACTCATTTGAAATCTAAAATGTTTTTATTTATCATGGTAATTTATTTTTAATTTTTAAGAGTTATTTAATTACCTTATTAGCTTATACATTAATGATGCAGAAATTATTTATTTAGTAAAAAAATCAATAATATTGTTTTTATTGAAATAGTAATACATATTAAAGGGCTAAAAACCTGAAAAAAACTTATTGGTGGTGTATATATACACCATAATCATCCAATGACTGAATATATGACCGTTTAAAGTCTTTTAAAAGTGATTATGACACTTATAGTATTTTATTTTATATGATGTCAAAGTTGTCACCTTCATAATTTAATAAATATAACATTTTAAAATTTGGGTGTCTTAGAAGATAAATCTGACTAAATGTATTCTTATAAAATATATAAGATTTATATTCATCAAAGTATTTTATTTTTAATTTTTATGCAAAAAATAATTATATTTAATAATTATACAAAAATGTTGTAGTGATTATTTTATTAAGAGAAATATCAAATAAATGGTTTTACAAATAGTAAAATAAATATTATATGAACTATTTAATGTGCTAAACTAATAATCTAGACTACTATGACATGTTATGAACCTATTTAATATTTTAGTTTTAATATATCCCTTTTTTGGATTTATTTTAAATTCAATCAAATTAATAGTGTCAAAATTGACACTATTGTTATTTTATAAAAATAACATATTATTAAATTGTTTACAAATAACAAAAATATTTAAAAACTATAAATTTAAATTTATGTAGTCTAAAATTTCATAACATATCTAATTATGGATAATTCACAGCACATAAGTAATTATTTATAACAATATAAAATTTAGAATCTTATTACCACAAATAAATTTTAATAGATTAAATAAGGATAAATCAAGTTGATAATGTTTAAAATAAATTCCCTACATGTCTAAATTTTATTTTTTGATGCGATTACAACCCTATCACATCTAATATTAGAATATGAGTCATTTTTTGAGGTTTTTTAAGTGGTTTTAGATTTATTATAAATTAATATTTTTGAGATTTCCAAGGGTGCCCCTCTCCTCCCGTATAAAAAGGGAACCCCTTCCCACTTCTCTTAACACCCTTTAGAGCCTTCAAGATCAGACAAACCCTGATAATTTCTCTTCCAAACTTCCCTAGAAACATCCTAGAGGTTCTGGTCTTCTTGAAAGACCATCTTTACTTCCCAAAGAGGAGGTTAAGAAGAGGCGCTTCAAAGAAGAGGTAATGTCTGTTACCGATTCTCTCAACTTTATTTCTTCTTATACTTCTTCTTCTTTAGTTGTTTCATTATGGAGTAATAAAATCAGTATCACTCATATAATTATATGTTATCATAAATATTAAACAACCCTATTTCACCTTCTATCCATCCTACGGAAAATTAAATCACCACGCGTGCGTACGTACGGAATACCATCTCCACACCGTGGTGTAATCTGTTTTCGACCACCACCTTAATTACAACGGTATTATGGTGTAAATAAATAACTATATATGATTATTGTAAATTGATATTGATTCTGAAATATTATTCATACACTTCAATACAATTCCACGATCATGGGAATGATATCATCGCTCGTGCGTACGTATGGGCTACCGTCTCCACGATGCGATGAGATTCATTCTCCATGTTAAACATTCATGAATGATTATAAAGTATATATAATGAATAATAATTAAATATATGACATAATAATGATACTATATTTATGTATATATTTATTTATGTCATCTACTTAATTCCATTCAATTCAATAAGGAAATGAAAACAGTGTTCATCCGTATGTACGGCCTACCGTCTCCATGAACGTTGTATTTCATTCCATTTATCGATCTATCATAGATATATATGTATATTCTGAATATATATTATATATAAATCCTGTTCTAAATTTTGGAATTATTTAAATCAGTATATAAGTGATAATATCAAGAACAACAAGTCGAAACACATACGATAAATGAAACGATTTTACACAAAATGTTGCTTTAACGTGGAATTTACAAGAGAACGGATAATATAAAGTCATAAGTGAACCATATATGATATCATAACAATGAATATTATTCTGTAATAAGTCAATGACATTATTTAAATCATTATACAGGAGGTTCGGATACGTACGAAGCATATCGGACCTAAGGTAAGGGACAATGTTGCAATCTCAATTGTTTTCTATCTGAGATTGCTTATACGTAAGTATTTACTGGGGTTATATTTATCATCCATGTCCAAGTTTTATGAAAATGTTTTCATGTATTCTTAAAGTCTTTTTTACCCATTTTTGACTTTTACTACATGGTATGTAAGGATCTTTTTTTTGTTTACCAAACGAGGTACTTTTTCACTTTTCCGAAAAAAGTATGAGAAGAATGTTATTTTTTATACAGTGTGAACAGATTTTTACTGTTTCATAATGCCTCATTTTCATGAAGCTTACTCTACAAGATTTTATGACTATCTTCAAAAAAATACTTTTATTTTAAAATTTAATGGAATTTTTTGAAAAGAAAATGATTTTGAAGAAGAAAGTATATTTTCCTCAAGAATTCATGGCAAATGTTTTATCAAAACCATTTTCCATATATGATGACATTATTTCATATGTGTGTGTTTCAAGTTTAATGTCTCTATGGTTTACATGGTTTCACTTTTCTTAGGATGAAATTTCCAATTGTTTTATATGTATTATGAGATGGTGGGATTATGTTTATGAAACCCATTTTATTCTTTGGGTTATGATGAATGTTTTAAGTTTATTTTGTGTCACAAGTAAGAATGATTTCATTATGAGATGGGTGGGACCTACATCTCCCTCCAATGAATTGGGTAAAGATTTATAACTCATGAGATAAACCTGGCTGGAACGGTATGTTAATCCGGTTCAGTGTACAGGACTGAAATGAGGAGTAAACTCGATTCACAAAGGGACTTTGTCCACTAAGATGGTCTTGGCAGCAATGCCTTGGATACTATGGAAATCATAATATGTGTTTAATGGTTTCCACAATTACATGTTTTATTCCCATTATATTTTATCATGGTTTATGTTCCATTATGATATATGCCTTATGAACTTCCACGATTTATGTCTTTGCTCAAGATTTTGATGTTTAAATTTCATGTTCAAGATTTTTCTTTCAAATGTTTATGGATTGTTTTATGTTCTCTATGTTTGCCCTTACTGAGCATTTGATCTCACCCTTTTTATGTTTTCTTTTCCCCAGGAAATAAAGAAAGGTTTTAGGTAAGGAAACAAAAAGGGGAATATTGTTATGGGGGATGTTTAAGATCTTTCAACATGATTAGAAGTTTATATTCCAAGTTTCCAAAGAAACTAACCTATTACGGTCCTTTGGTGCCTATTTTTTTTATGTATTAAGTATTCCACAAAAGTAATGTAATTTCCATTTACATCATGATTTGGGTCTCTACAAGCTTCGTTAATGGGTTAGCCAATCGGGAAAAATTCTGGACGAAATGCCGATAATATCCTACTAAACCAATAAAGCGGCATACCTCAGTTATACTCGTCGGGGATGGCCATTCTTGGATTGCCTTAGTCATAGAAGGATCAACAAATATTCCATCCTTAGAGACAATATGGCCAAGAAAAGAGATCTCTTGAAGCCAGAATTCACACTTGTTAAACTTCCCATATAATTCATGTCTTCTAAGAGTCTTCAGAATAATGCGCAAGTGATTTTCATGGTATTCGTAGCTTTTGAAATATACCAACATATCATCAACAAATACCACTAAAAAATCATCGATATATTCCTTGAAAACTCTGTTCATTATATCCATGAAAATAGAGGGTGCATTAGTCAGCCCAAAAGGCATTACTGTAAACACGTAATGACCGTACCTGGTTCGAAATGCTGTTTTAGGAATTTATTCCTTCTTCATACACAACTGGCGGTATCCAGATCGAAGGCCAATCTTTTAAAAGTATTGATCTTCATGCTGTTGGTCAAATAAATCATCAATGTGAGGTAGGGGATACTTGTTCTTTATTTTTATAGCATTTATTTCCCTGTATTTGATACATAACCTCATAGATCCATCTTTCTTCTTAACAAAAAGGATAGGGGCTCCCCATAGAGAAACACTAGGGCCAATAAATCCCCTATTACTCAATTCCTCTAGTTGTTTCTTTAGTTCAACTTATTCCACAATGGCCATTAAAATTGGGGTCTTCGATATAGGACTTGAACCAGGAATTAAATCAGTGGAAAACTCTATTTCTCATTCTGGAGGATGTCCAGGTAAATCTTTCGGAAACACATCAAAATATTCTCTGACAATAGGTACATCCTCTATTTGAAAATTTCATTCCTCACCCATAGTTATTTCATTCTCTTCCTCTTTGATAATTTAATTTAGTTGAGCTACTGGGGGTGGATCTAGATAATAATCAGGTGGTGATGATTCTGCTCCAAAGATAAGGTGTTCTTTATCATCATCATCAAAAATCGTAACCTCCTTCTTCTTACAATAAATTTTTGTATCATGGTCTGAAGTCCAATCCATACCAAGGATTATATCAAATTCAGTCATGGGTATGATGATGAAATCAGTAGATAAATAACATTTATATGCCCTAATGGGAATGGATCCACATAACTTGGTAGCAATGATACTTCCCTTAGGAGTTTTAACTGACAACTCCCTTGTTAAATCAAATTGGAAATATCTAATTTTATTAGAAAACTGGGAAGATATGAAACAATGTGATGATCCAAAATCAAATAAATCATTTTCTAAACTTGAGGATACCATTAAATTATCTTCCACCATGTCTTTCGGGGCTTCAACCTCAGCAGTAGTGATCTTATAATCTTGTCCTTGATCCCTTGGCCTTTTCTGAGTTAAGTTTCCCTGATGCTTAGGAAATTCATTTGCATAATGTCCCATATACCTATAGTTGTATCATTGAACATCGGTAGCTTCTTTCTTCCCCTTGCAATCACGAGCTTGGTGGCTTTTTTCACCACACTTGTAACAGACTCCCATTCATTTAAAGCAAGTATCGGGGTGTTTCTTTCCACATTTACTGCAGGATGGATAATAAAATTTTCCCATCTTCCCCTTATTTCCATTTCCAGAGTGAACAATAGATCTCTTCTTCTCTTGCATTGTTTTAAAGTCGTAAGACATAAGGAATTATTTTTCTATCTTGATAGCGCATGAGAAAATATCTTCGTACAACAAGAAGGTTTTTGAGACTAATGCTCGACGAAAAAACAGTTTAAACCCATCAAAGAAACAATCAATATTACTTCTTGGGTTACGTATGTAATCTGCAGCATACCTCCCTAACCTTGTAAAGTTATCCTGATACTTTGCGAAATTCTCATCCTCCTTTTGCCTCAGACTCAGAAATTGTCTTTCCATATCTGCTTGATGGTCACGAGAAAAGTATTTTTCTAAGAACAGCTCTTTGAACTTCCTTCATTCCAAATTTGATACTTCATCGTCTTCCTTTGTGTTTTTAATCAATGACCACCATTGATCAGCATCTCCAGTGAGGTGGTAAACTACCATGATAACTTTTTCCCTTTCACTACTCCCCAAGGAATGGAATATTTTCTCTAAGGAATTAATCCATTTCTTAGATACTAGTGGATTTGTACACCCATTGAATGTTGGTGGTTGTTTCCTCATGAATCAATCTAACATTGAACCTCCACGCTGTGGATATAGGTGCTCCGTATGGGTAAGGTTATTATTCATAACCTGAGTGAGTTGTCCCAGTATGGTGATTAGCTGATCAGCACCAGTTGCATCACCAACTCCACTATAATTATCTTGAGCAGGAGGTAAATCCCTACATGGAGTTTGTGCATTGATACGGTTTCCATTTCTTCCACTAGGCACAATTTCTAAACAATGGAATCCATTAAATTAGTTTATGAATCGGAATACAAAAATCCAAACTTGTGAAACACTTAACATAAATTGAATAGTTTATCGATATAATCCATAATCATAAAAATGTTTTCTTTGAGGAAGTATATAATCATAAACCCTTCATAATGGTTTCTAAATAAAATGATGATTATCATAAGCATATCTTCTGGGAGTGTCATAATCAAGAGTGCAGCAAGGCCTGTTGTCGTGCACCAGTTCCCGTTCGAGTCTAGCTCAAAGAGGTGCTTTCGTGTTTTCCCCTAGGTACATCTGTGCCAGAACCGCCTCTACCTGCTTGTATCCAGACAGAATTGTATTTCTTGGAAAACTCACAAAATCTCTACAATACCAAAATTCTAGGAAGTTCTTCTATACTAATCCTCAAAGTCTATCTTAGGGCTATGTGCTCAAATCAGAGTTTATCTAAATCTAGTTTCCAAGGTATGTACTAAACTTCCTCTGATACCAAATATAATGCCCCGACCCCAGTTACCTAGAGTCGGTGCATTATTAAATAACATTTCCATGATCACAAAAGATCAATTCTCAAAAGACCGATTAGCTTAGTATCCTTGGAATCACTAGATACATTTATAAAGTTTACATTACATCATAAAGTGAAAACTACAACAAAATCTTGTCTCCACACTCATATCCCTTTATACTATCCCTCCAGTTCATTCATAAAATACTTCTTCACATCCTAGGAAAAATAAAACATTAAAAGGGGTGAGCTCAAATCCCCAGTAAGGATAACAATATAATGGAAACTTTTATAAATAAGCATAAACATTTAAGGCAATGTATTATTAAAATAAAAGCCTTTTAAACTTGAACTTCAGTATAGTATGGCAGAAATAAAATGAAATAATGACATTTACTTATTCACATGGATATTCTACTAGTTGAATAATCAAATGCAATATCAATAACCACTATCATAATGATGGAATGCATAATTCTAGACTATCATAACCACATAGTCAAGGCTGTGTGCCAAGACTTCAAATAAGATTTTTTCAAGGCCTTGTGCCAAGACACCAGTTTGTCTCATGAGACCTACTAATGCATCAAGGAGCTATAGTGGGTCCAACCGTCACTTATTACGTTCAATAAATTCCTCATATAAACAGGTTTAAACATAACATAAACATTTGAATTAAAATAAGAATACAAAATGTCACAACTTTCTCCATAAACCATGAATGGTATAAAAATAACACATCCACAGTCAAACATATCACAAAACCATAAACAATATATGGAAGTTTTGTATCATAATAAATCAACTTCAAATAAGCTTAAAATCTATGAAAGGGTGTTGACATAGATGAAATCAAAAACTATTTGAGAGAAATATCACTTTTTTGAAATCATTTAAAAGACACATAATTAAAACATTTACTTTTAAAATATTCTTATAAGCTTGTAAGGGAAGCTTCGATGATTTTATAATGGTGTAATATATCCTCATCCACCATATAAGTTAAAAAAATACTTTTTTACCTTAATTCTGTCGAAAAGGTTAAAAAAGACCTTGTATAGAAAACGACGGAAAGATTTCTTTACAAAACATCTTATAAAAAGTCAAAAAAAGGTATAAATAAATTTATCCCATATTCTGTAAAATAGTAAAAATGTTTTGAAATATATTTTTAAGAAACATGGATGTGGATGATAAAGAGGTCCCAGTATATAATTACGTATAAACAACCTCGGATAATGAAGAGATTGTGAAATAAACCATTACATTGTACTTTTCTTTGGCCGAGGGTTGGTTAAACTCCTGTATAATGGTGAAATAACTATTTTTAAATTATAAAAGAATCATATACATTAATATGATATCATATATGATCTATTAACATTTTTTGTTAATAATATCTTAGTATTATCGTCGTTTTGGGAGTTAACGAATTCGTTTTCCTTTATATGCATTGTTACATAAGCCATGTTTGTTATGGATAGGTTGTATCTTATTCATATCCATAATGATATTAAGTCTTTAACCATTATTTTTAACCATAAAAGGAAAATTATTTTAGAATGGATATGATGGGGAATGAATCCCATCGCGTTCGTGGAGACGGTAGTCCGTACGTACGCACGAGTGACAATATCATTCTTTTGGTATTAAAATAATATATAATTGGATGGTATATAATATATACAGAATAATTTTAATGTTATATTTATTATTTACTTTAATTAAAAATCATTATTATACCCATCCAAATAATAATGTTTTGAATAACAATTACACCACGACGTGGAGACGGTAAGCCTTACGTGCCCACGTATGGTGACATGTCATTCAAAGGATTGGATATAATACTGAATATGGTTGTACCATATTTATAATAACATAAAATTATATAGAAGATACAGGAGTTATTATTTTAGAATTGAAATAACAAAGAAAGAATAAGTTGAAGAAGAAAGGAACTTGAAAGAGGGTGGTGGAAACATTACCTCTTCTTTGGGTTCTTCCTTTTGATTTGATCAAAAGGGCTCCTTAGGTTGGATTTATGATCAAAATAATTCATCTAGGTTGAAGTGAATGAAGTTGAGAGAATATTTTTGCAGGTTTTGGCCGAGAAAAAATGCTTTTAATGTGTGAATTAGTGAGAAAGGGGAGTGCCCTTTTATAAGAGGGGTGAAGGGAACCTTAGGAAAAACATTAAATATTATTTTATAATAAATTCATATTCAGATTATAATGGCTACAAAGTGATTTATTTCGAGGATAAGGTTGGTATGGGTCGAAATAATTTCAACCAATATATTTTATACAGGTTTCGGTCACTAAATTAACCTTATCATTTATATTTAACTCTTAGTTAAATAGTTTGACATTTACCATGTATCTTTGTATTTTTATATTATATGGTTAATAAACATACTATATACATCCAAGAGAACTCCAAGTGGTTAATTAATGATTAAAATATCATTATATAAGTCTTTTGGAAGAACCTTAGATTTTTAGGAATAGAATATCAATTAATAATATAATATTTGTTTTAAAAACTCTTTTATGTCAATTTTGCCACTATTGGGTATATTGTTTTTGATAAATTTACAACACCATTATTACTGAAAAAAAAATTCATATAACCAATCCTAATATGTCTTATTAACCTATAAAATTATTTTAATTCCTAAAAAATTTCAAATTACATTAATTTGGGTATTTAGAATATCAATTATCTTAATATTTCATTAATACGATAATTACTACATCACCATTGTGTCATAAATAAATTATATTATTTAATATCTAAAAAATATAAATAAAATACCATTATGTAGGTAATATTTTTATCTTTCTAATGAATATTTTTAATATAATTTATCTTATGTATAACCCTAAATTAAAAATGTTTTATTTAATAAACTTTGATTTTGACTCTTATAACTCTTCTTTGAATTAAATAATAATAAATATCCAAATCTAATCCAAGTGGACCAAAATGATAATATTTTATTCATAAGGTAATTTTCTGTCGAGATACACTTGTCCAATAGAATTATTACATGTTTTAGGGTAATATTAATATCATTTTTACCCTTAATTACCATATTTACTTTTAACCATGGTAAATAAAAGTAAAAAGTTACTATTTACCAAAAATTATTTTTATCTTATTGAACCATATTTTACTCCTTGATATTAACCATTTCTCTCGGATTTTCTAAATTCCACTCACAGAAGCGGTAAAATAAAGTTTTATGTGAATTTGCAAATTCTCTCAGGATGTGGGTAAAAGATGGTGAAAAGTTCAATAAAATTTTTATACATCTAAAATTATTCTAAACTAACTCTACTGAATTAAATTTAACTTATATAGGTATTATGTATCTATTTTTAACATAATTAAATTTAAATAAAATAAATAATTATTTAAATAAAAAATCGGTTTTAAACTATAACTCAGTGTTTTTCACTATTCATCAAAAATTGAAAGTTTTCAGAAAAATGCCAAAAATTCACCCTAAGCTATTTTCAATATTCCTAATCCAAAAATGAAGTCCATTTTGAAAGATAATATTTATAAAATTTCAAAAAGTTGGTAGTACTATTCATAAGGGCTAGTTTGATTGGTTGTGGTGTCTGTTAGAACTCGAAGTTGCGTACAACACACGCTACCGTATTATTCAAAGAGAAGCGTTCCGAGGAAGCTTGGGGTGTTACACTCACAACTAGTCAGAAACCTTTGGTGTTTGTGGAAATGATCTTGAGGTTATGTGACCAACCGGTTTCGGGGAACCATTGGGCGGCACTCAAAAATGGATCATTACACAAAATTTTAGTTAATCTTCTCTTCAATGGGAATAAAACATTTATTTGGATGATATAAAATTACATCAATATAAAATTATTCTAATAACATATAACAAAGATACATAACCCCACTAATATATGATATTTATATTTTTTTATATTATTGATGTTAAGAAAACTTCTTTCCAAAACATCTCTAGTAGGTCCTTCTCAAAAAGAATCATTTGAGTCATCTTATTAATTATCTTTTTTATATTATCAACTCCATAATTTCTTTAATATCATCAAAATAGAAAAAAAAATATTATATATACCATAATTTTCATAATAACCCTTTACTTGGAAATTTGTGAAATTTTTCCATTATCAATCTAGAATTTCTATATTTTTTATCCATGGATCTTTTCCACCAATCTCAAATAAAATGTATGCAATTAAACACCTCATATTTGTGAGTGATTTTGATAAACCATTCCATTTATCTACATTAATCAATTAAAACTATGTAATAACTATTCCCATTAATATAACATGGTGATATCACCCAATAAACATATTCATGCACCAATTCCAACAACTTTGTTGATTTATTATCTTTTAGAATATATGTATTTTTGAGGATATTTCTATTTTATAAAAAATAATGTTTATGAGAAAGATAATGTAGAATATTAGGGATATCACATGCACTTAAATGTTTCATAAACACCATTAATTATTTTTATCTCAAGTTTCCTATCCGTTTACAACACAAAATATATTCATCTTATTTAAAAAGAAAGCACACGTCATCTTCTCCATTAATAAAGTAGTGATTTCCAATTTTGTGCCTCTCTAGCATCACAGTTGCGCCGCCTATTCCCCTGAAAGTATAATTATTATTATATTAATATATTTCATGTCCCAAGTAAAATATTTATCATATGATATATAAATTTTGATCAATTTCATTAATAATAAATTAGTACATTCTATTCATGTATTTCCCATGAAAATTGTGTTATTCTAGAGCCAGCTGCCTTTAAACCTTCATCGTTATGGAAACTTATGAAACCTTACTTATCATTTTTCATTCCTATACCAAGACCCTTGTTTTTATCATTTGGTAAGTACATATTTTTTCAATAATTCACAATCAATCTCAGTGGTTTATATTCAAAGAAATATTTTCTACGATATCTATCTCAACTAATGTCTTATCTACCAAATATTTTTGATTCATATCTATTAGTGGATGATACATATGTTCCTCCATTGTATATTATTTATCAACATCATCATGAAAATATGAAAACCTATTTTTTTAATCTTACTTGATAGCTCCTTGATCTTATTTGAACTACCACTCTCAGTCTCCCTTAGAACATTACTTCTCAACCTTGAAAATCAATTTATGGATTAGTGTCTAAATCTATCACACCAAAACTAGAATCCATTTATAAAATACTGTGGACTTTATTTATATTAATCTATCTATGTCGGCTCTTTTAATTCAAGTGCATATTTGTTATGTAATAAATGTTTTGGGTATTCCTTGGATTTCTACAATAATAACAAATAACTTGAGTTGTATTCTTGTATATTTTCAATACTGATATTATAGTTTTTTGGGTCATTAAAAATTTATAATTCCTACTAGGTGTTTATGCTAATGGATTTTCATCAACCATGGAAGATTTTTACTTCTGATAAATCTGAACACCTTTTTCCATTATTATAAGAACATGTTACTATAATAAATACTACAACATTTAGTTATAATTTCCGTGTTTAACCTTAACTTTTACCATAATCCATTTGATTCATCATATCAATTTCATTCTAGGTTTAATGGTTCTTTATTGATCATTTATCTTTCACCTCATTTTGAAGACATATATTTCAATATATTTTATAATTTGAAACTTTATTTCTCTTTATTCATTAATCCATCACTGATTAATCACTATTCTTTATATTTAATCTTGTTCTCATCAAATATTCTCTATGTTTTCTAATTTATCATATTTTAGCATTCCAATATCATCTATTAAATAGTCTTTCTAATACTCTTATTTCTATACATAGAGATTATAATAACATATCGCAACATTAACATTCTTAATTTTATCTCTTAAAACATTCATTTAATAAGGAGAATCCTATAACTATAGAATCAGGCCTATATAACGAAATTACCCAACCCCTTAAAACCCCACATAGGCGGATGATGATTTATGTGTGATGCACCTACCCCACCTCTAATAGGTCTGCAGTTGGATAAAAAAACAGAGAAGGCATATAACATAAATTGGAGGCCATAGCATATAAACAAATAAATATCCACAAAGATCCATGAAATAATATATATCAATGAAATCCCATGAAAAAAATTACTAACAACAGTACATGATGCATTTAAATATCTTAGCTATTCAATTATAAAAAAACGTTATAAAGAATGAAAAGGAGGAAACCCAACATCAAAAATCAATACCAACCTCAAATAATGGACCATATGAACTCAATTTCACATCATCAATGACATGATCAAACCCTATAACAAGAACCGCTGAGAACTACTATAAAACAACTATAGTAGCACCTGAATCCAAGACCAAGCTATGCATCATCTAAATAGACAAAATATATATGCACATGAAGCTCACGAAAGGGAGGGTATAAATATACTTTTAGGACATCTCAGGAATATAGTTTAAAAGTATAAAGGTAATTAAACTCAAAAAAAAGTATACACATATATAAAATAGGAACAATTCACCAAAAACATATATATTTTCATTCTACAATGCTCAACTCTCTTTTAATTATCTACTAAAGATACTTGATTGTCCTTGAACACCACAGACCAAATTAACTGTCTCTAAAAACATTAAAACCACCACTCTACATCAATATTTTGGGACCACATCACATCAAGGAGTATGTATAGAGATCAAGGAAGTACATTCCCCGGTAGAGAATCACTCCTTTTTTAGAAGTGCATGCTAAATGAGGGAGAAACTAACACCAAATATAGAGGTACCAAGCCCCAACTATACAGTGGACTACTAAACTATATCACTTCTGTGACAAACATAAATCTTTTTTATTTCAAGGGGGTTCCAAACCCATGCCTGATATGAATGACTTGTGCCTTGTATATATTATATATTACAAAAATTTTGGGAGAACTTGGACTAATCATACACTAGAAAATGATACTTAGGTGAAAAATATTGAACAATTCTCAAAATAGACTTGTATAGTTTGTGTCTAGTATGTTACATAGAATGTATAACACTTGAAAAAGGTCGATCATGTGTGTACATGGCTCAATCTATGTGAGAAACATTACATGGTTTGTGTAGTAGGATAAATGTAATGTAGTGTACTTAGGATAGTCAAAATTTACTCTAGATATATGCTAAGTATACTCTCTATCATTATATGGACTCTCCGTGGAATATATGGTGTGTAATACATATTCGGCTACTGGGTTGGTACTATTTGTGGATGTTGATTTATTTTTCCTGAAGTATATGACATATGTGGTGTATCCCACAATGTGTAGGTTCAATACATAGATTGGGAATATATGTAGAGTATACATCGATGAACTCATTTTCCTTTATTCACGCCATTGGTTTCACTCAACTATAATTCCCATAGGGCCTCTATATCACATTTCCAGGGTGATTTCAGGAAATGCATCATTATTCGTTCTGTTGTTTCCCATACCTTCATCAATCCTTTCCAAAAAATGTTTCATCATCATGTTCATAAAACTAGACTCACAATTCTCTCTTTTTCCTCCATTTTAGAATCATGGAACCATAATTAAACTCAAGTGTGAATAATAGGATAACAATTTTTTGGCAGGTGGTGGTTAATGAAATACTCCATAATCAAATAATGGTATCATGTTTGGGTCTATTTTATAATGTGAGTATGAGATAAGAATAATGTTGTTATTCATAGATGAAAATTTTTCAATAGATAATTAATATTCAATTAAATTTTTATTTCACATTAAAATAAATTATCAAAGAACTATTTTATCAGATATGGATAATAATATAAAAATCACCATGATCATACCCAGTTAAAAAATAATCCAAGTATAATTATCAAAAAATTATAGATAAACATGAAGGCTTCATCCCTAGATTAATCTCATGGTAAAAATTTAAATATTTAATTAATCAAGCTATAATGATTGGAATGAGATTATAGTAAATTTTTAAAAAATAAATATTCTATTTCTATGAAAAGAAATTAATTTCATTCATATTACCATTTTATTGTTCCCTAAAACCACTATCAATGATAGTTATAAAATATTTACAAATAATCAATTCATTTAATGAGAGTCTTTGAATCAATAAATTTTTCTTCATTGTGTACACCATGGAAGGAGGTAAATATAAAAATAACAATATATCCAATAATTTTGGTAATATATGTTGGTTTAATACTTCAATCTCAGTTAATGCACATTTTCACCACCACTGCCTCGAATTCAATGAATGTGAATAATGATCTCTATTGTGAAAGGAGAGATAATGAGAGAGGAAGGGAAATCTAATCCTCGACAATGTTTCACCAATATCAAAGGATAGAAGGGTAATCAATATTTCTAATGTGGATTGGGATTTTATTAGCTGAATGAAAAAATATTTCCCTTCTGAAAATTACTCCTCATAATTTCCTAATAATTCCCCTTATTAAAAACCATAAAAAAATACCTCATAACAAACTTGAGATGAAAATAATATATGTTTATAGAAATTTATATGCCATTACATTATATCCATGTCATATAGTTTCTTTTTCACCACCCCATCATTCAAAAGGATAAATAATAATGATAATTTATTTTTATTCAAATTAAATCCCACAAATTCCCTATCCTAGAGATCAAAAACATGAAATGAAAAATTATACCTCTCTTAGAAAAATTAAAATGTTTTGAAAACAACCATTGTTTGGGAATCTTGAATCAAGAAACATGTTAAGAGTTATTAAATTATTTAATTTGAATTGAAAATATATTATATTTAAAAAATATATTTTTTACCAAAATAATGTAATGCTAAAATTTTAATAAAAAAGCCTTCATCATGACCAACTTTTAAAATATTTTTGACAATTTTAAAAGGAACCTTTTAAAAAATTATGGTCACAATATCCACATCACCTTTAATTATTTCTTCCTAGAGAATCAACACTCGTATAAATAGGTGTGGTTAATGAGATCTCACATGAGTCTAATGCTCCCATGAGATCTTTATAATGTTTATAAGCTACCACAAAAAATGATTCAAGGGAATAGCTTTCCCATGAAGTATATTCTCCTGTTGATCCTAGATAGAGATTTCATAATTTTTAAAGTTCATATTTTCCTCAACATCCAGAACACCTTGGTTGACAATGTATAATATATCATGTATATAATAACTCAACTGTATCTTATAGAAACTTTATTTGACTATTTCTATCTATGGGGATAATTCTATGTGATATGAAACCTCTATATCTCTAATCAAAATATATATTGGTATAATGAACATTGAATATAATTTGATACCTCATCCAAACCTCTCCAAATCATGTCAACGTGATTCCTTAAACAATACATGACCCCCCTCCTCAAACTCTAAGGGTCTTTATATTCTATCCATAGAGAAATTATAATGACTCTAGGTTATCCTCATATGCTTCTTGTAAACTAAACCTTATCTATTATTAATCACATGACCACCGACCCTAAAATATATGACTCACCAATCTCTATCATGTAAAGTGGCAACCTATAAGATCTCTCACACAAGGCCAAGAAATATTTCATAAAAATAGTAAATTTATAGTCATTGTTTCGTTAAAAATATAGTACGGGAATGTGGTAAAACCAAATACCATCAAAATTCATCAAGAAATGATTCAATTTATTATAAAGAACTGGGATAGTCTTGTTGGTCAGATTATATGCATGAGGATGAAAATTATTACTCATAAATAGTTGGGTTTTTAATCATCATACAAACCCCTCTACCACAAGGATGTTAAAGGTGTATCATTTCTAGAGATAATCATATACGATGTACTATAAAAAATAAAATTTTGTCTATTTAAAAACAACCCAATCACTCCACCAAAATCTAATCCAAAATGGGGAGGAAGTGGGATAAGGTTTTCAATCAATCAACAATCTCTCAGATAGTTTCATGACCCTTAGAGGATCATAGGACTCCATTAAAGAAATATATCAATAATCTTCCCCACCAAAACTTGGGAAACTTAAGGGTCTTTCTCAAACATTTGATAAACTTTTTCTCAACATTAACTTATATAAAAGCGAGGCACTATAAAATGAATTAAAAAAAACCATGATTCATGTCTAGTAATTGAAACTAACACATAATATCTTGAACATATTCTCTACGTTGGTAAGTGCTATCAATTGGGAGATGTGGAATTTCCTCAAACTCTCATTATATATTAATTAATTTACCATTGTCCACACTTAATAACACAAAACATAATCACTATTATAATTAAATACCTAATTTTTATCTCCAAGGATAATTTAATTTCACCAAACCTCATAAATGATATCTCCATGTTGATCCTCATTATCCTGGTGAATAATTAAAGGGGTTATCACCATTGAATGAAGATAATAAATGTGTACTTACTTTATATAAACCAACCATAAGGATTAAAAATTATTTAAAAACTACTCCATTAACTAAGCATGAGATTTTATTCTACGGACATCAGCTATAACATTTTTATCCCTAAAGTATAGATTATATTGAAATCATAGTACTATAGGATCTATAAAAGTAATATTTTACTAATATTTATTTCCCTTTATGAAAATATATACTTGATTTTATTTTTATATTTGTAGACCAAAAAACCCAAGAAAAAAATAATTTCTCTATATCTTCAAGGAAAACACAAACACCATAAGAACTAATTCATAAGATGTGAAGTTCTACTCAAATTGTATCAACTTTTTAGACTAATAAGAAATCACATATCACCTATGTATCAGTAATATACTCATTATATACCTAGATTCATCGTATTTCACCTCATACAGCACTCCTTCCTTATGAAAACATAACATTGGATTATTGGTTAATCTTTGATTTAGCTATGCAACCCCTCTCATGAAATTATCTCGACAAATGAATAGTTAACCATTATTGTAATAGTAATCATGGGGGATTTAACATGGGATAATTCCAACATAAATATATAGTAGTTTACCCCTATACAGTCAAAATTGTGCACTAAAAAGAGGATTTTTATGGATCTAAATAAATTTTTGCCCTAATATTTGTGAATTCAACTATAACACAACCCTCTCAAATGATGTGCCCAAAAAATAAATTTATTGAATCAAAAATATAAACATAGAGATATATTCATAAAATTAGTGATTACATAATAAGTCTACGATAATCCTATAATACTCTGGATTCTCCTACTATTTCTAAGAATAAATGAGGATTTCATTGATGAGAACCACCACAAACCGGTCTATGTGTGGATATAAAATCCGGTTTGTTATTATCATGAACATTATTGTGGAACTTATCATACTAAAAACATAATTAAGAACTCATAGTAACTATTGAAATACCTAAACACAATATTTTCGATGTATTACTCAGACAACTAGAGCAGGTGATACCGAACATAATATCAATCTTCGATGTCCATATTCTTTTTACAACTGGTGGAAGAGATCATTGATTCTTGAAAGAGGGTATTTGTTCTTGGTTATTGATTAATTTAAATAAATAGTCAATAAAAATCCACAATGTCTAATTCAAATTCTTATTGAGTAGAACATGATCTACTCAAATCGACACAATGGGTTTAGTAAAAAATTTCTCTAGAGGTTCCTCCAACTTCACATTGACTTCCCTAATATTTTTGAGGGCTATATGATATGTTTTTAAGGATTTTGATGAGATACCATGGTGAAATTTTAGACCAAAATTGAGTTGTGATGAGGGGTAAACCTTGTAACTTTCAATAGGAAAACATCTACATGCTCCTCAAATAATGTGGGAATTTACTCTATTGTAGCTTCAGTGCCACATAGTTCTAGGCTTTACAACTAAACGGTAATCTACTACAATACCCTCGTGGTCAACCCTACTCATCCCACATAGTGGCCTTGTTCTCTATTAAAGATGAATCTTGACTCATCTTCTCAATAAAATATAACTCAATGTCACCAATCCTAAACTATAGGAAAATAATCCATGATGATAATGATGTCATATTGTCTCATTTATTCTACAATGTGGCCCTTAGAGATTGTCTCTCTTCCAAGTCTAATATCATAGTTACAATGGACATGAGACAGAGGATGACTATATACAAAAGAATTATCTAGGCAATTTATCTAATATAGGATATCTATAGGGATCTCTATCTAATAAATGAAATATATGGTAATAAAAAATCATTGTAATTGATGAGCGTATGTTCAAAGGTAGAGAAAAAATCTTAGGAAAAACCATATCAGGAACTACCTTCTCAAATCACTATATCCCCTATATTTATCCCTTAACTTTACCTACTCCCTAATTCTATCATGGTCTACATGGAGGTGGTGGTAATGGTAGTAGATGGAAATATTTCTTATGCATGGCTACTCCACATCTGTAGTCACCTATGGGAGGGCCACCTTGATCACCATCAGTATATACCTACTCTATGCACTGCCTCTACTTAGGATCTATGTCCACTATGTTGCCTTTAACTAATCATCCCATTAGAAAATATCCATCTAGTAGGAAGAGCCAAATCCTATATCCCAACTGATTGGACCCCATTTTGGATCACTCAATGGATAATCCCTTAGAACTAGATTGTAAATATTAATTATTTTGATGATAAGATCATGGTTTTTGGTGCTGAGTAGCTTTTTCTGATGACTCTACCTAATGAATAATAGATCCTTCCCTAATCCTTGTTCTCATCTCAGAAAAAAATTGATCACTGTTGATCTCTCTAAAATTCCATCATATTTTATAATTAATAGAGGAATAATCCAAGATCAAATCTCTCAAAAAAGGGAATACTCACACTTTTAATCATGAATATATCGTGTATGAACCATATCTTCAGAATATCTCAGGTGGTCTATGAAACTCGATACATACTGAGAGACTAATATAAAACCCTATTAGAGGTCTAACAGAACCTGAACCCATATCATCTTCAAAGTCAGTGGATAACACCCTTCCTAAAACAAGTTCTCAAACACTATATAAGATTGGGTAGCCTCGTTAGGAGTTTACATGATCAACAACCACCACCAACCTTTTCTTCCATGGATAATAATTTTGGTAAGAACTATCATCTTCTATTTGGGTGTGGGAACCATATAAGATATATTATTAAAAATAACCAACCATTTCTCTATTTCTTAATAGTATAGTTCAACCTGAAACCTAAAATATCTTTATATCAAAAACTCGTAATGTTCACTCAATCTATGATTTGTCTTAACCTACTCTGTAGGGACTACCAACATAATTATCAGTTGTACTTATCTCTACTCAATTTATGGGGGATCAACCCTCTACACTATAAGTGGGGGAAACACCTACCTATTAGTTCCATAAACTAAATCCCCATCCCTCAATCGGTCTGCGTCTAGAGGCTAAATCATTGGAACAGGTTCAACAAATCCATTACCCCAATGTATAGGTGGATACCTACAAGGTAGCATCCTATGTTTGAGTATATAAATCCATGATTAGTTAATAATAACTAGAAGAGATTATTAAAATAATTCATGAATGATTACATGACTAACATGACACATTATTCATGTACTATCCCATTAAATCTTTTAATTGATATAGAAAGGTGTTGATCCAAATAATATATTATCAAACTCACAATGAAAGATAATGTTAGTTTCCTGCACCAATCAAGGGTAACCTTGGATAATTTACCAAACTCAAGACCCTTAACACATTTTCCATATGTATCCCAATCAAATCCTTACAATTACACTAAATCCAAACTATATCCCTAAGACTCAACCAACTTGAATTCAATTAAAAAATGTATTGACCCACCAGGACCCCACTTGGTCTAGGAATGCAGCACATACTCCACCCTATTCCTGCCTCTAATTGGCCATGGGATAGCAATAATAACCCCGAAAACATATCATGAAAATGGGATCCCATGCCCTATAAACATAAAAATATCCAAGCATCCATTGAAAAAATGTATAGTAATAAAGTTTTATGAAATACATAACAAACTACAGTACATCATACGTGAAAATATCTCGACATTGAAAATCAATTCAACACCCATAAACAAGAAAAAGTTCAAAACCAAATATCCCAAATTAAATCCAACTTTTAACAATAAAACATATGAACTCCATGTCATGTCATCACTAACACAAGAATTACCAAAAAAAATTACTTCCGAGATTCTCTAGGAAATAGATCCACCAACACCTCAACTTATGAGTCTAACACTAAAATATTTATCATCGTTAAAAGCATAATATGTGTGGGAAAAGGGACTGTTATGGGGTTAGTATGATGGATTTGGCTCCATAGAAGTTTCTAACATTTTACTTTGAATTACCAATATATTAATTAATATTTTATCACATAATGAATGTTATCGAGGATAACATTAATGTGATGATGTCCTTATCATATTTTTCATATTAAAAGGTAATATTAGTTCCATGTTATAATGAGAAAATAGAAATACAATGAAAATATTCTTAGACATATATTTTATAATCTAGATAACATCTACCTGATGGGACAAATGTGATATTTCATTATCAGGAAATGGAGTCTCATAAGACATTGAGACTTCTTTTTAAGAAGTTTTCACTTCTAAGAAGGGATATTATGTATAAAGACCTACTTATATGAATTCTAAATGTTATATGTGTCATTGTATATTACTATCTATAGATGTGTATATTATTATCTAATACTTAGATAATTATTAATATATATTTGTAATCATTTAATTTTATGTATATAAAAAACTATGATGACATATTCTTAGGGAAAGGTGTCACATGGTTGGTGTGTTATAAGTAATATGGAATTAATTTAATAATTCAAGAAAATTATTTCCCCCCTCTGTTTTAAGGGAAGAAGATATCTATAGCCTTTTTATTGAGAGGTAAAAATATTATAAAATCTATGGAGATGATATTTAATTAGTGAGTTCATTTCAAAGATTCAAATAAAGACCAATTATTCATAATGGTTTATGATATAATTACCCAACCTGTATGATTATATATCAAGACAAAAAGATTATATTACATAGCAGAGTTAATATAATGGTTGTTTTCATTTGAAAGTAACTTATTTCTCTATGTGTTCCTTGATATGTTGTAATACACTGATCTTGCAAATTAGATAAGTTTACCTA
This sequence comes from Viscum album, assembly GCA_963277665.1. Classification (NCBI taxonomy): domain Eukaryota; kingdom Viridiplantae; phylum Streptophyta; class Magnoliopsida; order Santalales; family Viscaceae; genus Viscum; species Viscum album. The sequence continues at coordinate 1,912,692,198 of OY728133.1, forward strand.
ATTCCATTGAGAATGAGGCTCATAGGGTCACACAATAAGTGTATCCAAAATCTCATTAAATTCTATTGAATTTAATATTAAGAATAAATATTGTTCTCAGCCTATAAAGAAAAATATTTAAGTATCATATATTAAATAAATTTAATAACCATATATATTTTTGTATTGAATCTGTGAGTTTAATATTATCTCTGTCTAGTATTCCAAGGGTAGAAAATAAATATTTATTCATTCACTAGTTTACGGTATATATGAATATAAAAATTTATTTAGTTATATCAACAATATTATAAATATTTATTTGTGAATTTAATTTAAATAATATTAATTATTTAATTAATGAATAATATTTATTTATTTATTAAAATATTGATTATTCAATTTTCATCAAATTCAAAGGTGGATAAAAGGGATGAGTTAAGAGCCTGGTGGAGTTAATTTATTAATATTTGAGTTTAGTGCTAATCATGATAATATTACAATATTAACTTTATTATTATTTTATATGGGTTTACTTATATTAAATAATTAGATAATGGGCCATTGTGTAATTAATAGTATATTAATATTATGTATAAATTCTTTATTATATCATTTTGTTTAGATTAGAGTGGGTGGTCACAAAAGAACCTCTCTACTAATTCTCTCAATCCCTAAAGAAAAATACTCCTCTATCCCAATCTGGAACTAATAGATAACAGGAGAAATTTATTGTTGTGATCTAGAGAGATTGATACAAAACACTAGGTTTCTCCATTCTAGCACCAAGAATTACTAAATCATTGTTTAGAGATTGATGGATCATGTGTGGATACTGTAAGAGGACTTCCAGTTTGGATTCTCCACTATAATAATGATACAACAGGAGTGGAATCCAAATTAATCAATAAAAAAATAATTATTTCCTTTGATTCAAATATGGTTCTAAATTAATTATAAATTAAATGTGAAAAATCAACTCTATAATATTTTTGGGTTTTGTTCGTAAATTTATTGGGGATTTATCCATTTGATATGGTGAATGCTTACCAAATTCCTCAGGTTTATATATTGGATTCAATGAAATAACATTATTGGGAACTAAAATTATGCTTTAACTACACACTGGATCCCTTAAAGTATAAATATACCAATTAGTGTAACACCCCTATATGTTAAAATAAAAATATTCTCTACAGCATTCTTAACATGCAACACTCAGCTTTAAGCGAATTGTGATATATGATAAATATATCATTATGTGATTATTATAACATATCCATTAAATTAGAAGGTTTCAATAGTAATTAACATATTATGAAAAATATGTATAAAGGTTTTATATAATAAAAATTTATTTATTAATTCATAGTAAATAAGTACTTAATTTTTATTAAAGTCCTTTTATGGTTCAAAAATATAATATCCTTCAAGAATCGTTTTAATTTACTTTTATAAGAGAATATTATAATTAATATTTACCAATTTTAGAAAAAAAATTATAAAATGAACTTCATTTTTGAAATTATCATATCAAATTTATCTTAGTATTATTTTTTTATTTTTTCTAGAAAAGGATTTTTAAATGAATAATAAAAAAATACTGATTTTTATTGAAAAATCTTTCCATTTAAAACATTTAATATGTTTAATTCAATTTCAAATTAGTAATAAATGAAAAAAAATCATTTATATTATTAATAATATAATTAATGACATTTTAATAAATTTTATTCGTCATTTAGTAAAAAATACTTTTATACTTTAGAATATATTTTTTCCGGAAAACAAATTTTCATCGTGTTTTGTGGGTTTAATTTTAAATTAAATTCCTTCACTTATTTGAATTGAAATTAATAAAATAAACTCCATATTTTGAATAAAAATAATTTAAATATGATTAATACAACCCATTTATTATTGTTCACTATGAAAAGTAACTATGGTAAATAGTTATAACCATTGTAAAAGGGTAAATCATATTAATAAAGGATAAAAATATTGTTAAGATGCTTTAAAATATTACTAAAACTTTATTTAACCTTATTTTATGAGTTTAGTATATGAATAATAATCTATTTTTTAAATATTTATCCACTTGGATACTTTTTTATTTTATAATAACCCATATAATATTTTAAGTAATGAAAAATATAAAATGTCACTCTCCTTCTTTAAAATTTCTATTATATGTTTAGATCGGTATAAAAAAAAGTTACGAATGAATATTAAATTTATTTTTATCATAATAAAATTAGTTTTATGATAGTTAATTATTTATATTTTTTATTTATTATATAATTACCTTAAAAGCTTATACTACATTGACACATTACTTGTACAAGTAGTGGAACAATCAAAGTAAATAATTTTAAAAACACAAAAATGTATTTTATTTTGGATGAGTTATGGTTAAACATGATTTTAATAGTTAATAAAAATGTATTAGTTTTGGGAAAATTTATTATATTTTAATAACATGATTAAATTTATGACTTTAAATCCAAGTTATATTTATAGTTCCAAAAATTACATTTTTGATATTTTAAAATAAAAAAATATATTTTATTAAATGATTCAAAATTCATAAAAATATTATATTTGGGAAATATAATGATATTTGGTCTATAATATCAACCCTTTTACATTTATGTATCTCTTTTCTATTTATAGTAACTTCTTTAATCCCTAAATTGTAAAAAAACTATAATACGATGGTAATGGTCTAAAGGGTTAACAAGGGGTTAAAACAAAGAGATAAGGGTGAAAACATCACCTAAACTTGTCCAAATTAGAGTGAATGATATAATTTCAAATTATCCTCATCCAAAATTCTAAATATATATATTTTCACTTTTATAGGAAGATTAAATTATATTAATTTAATACATAAAAATTTCCAAGAGTGTCTCATCCCTCAGTTTTAAAGGGGAACCTCATCTCTAATCTTCCTTAAACCTTTTGAGCACTATATATTAGAAAATACCTTAAATTTTAAATTTCTAAAATACCTACCCATGTCCTATATTTCATAGTTTGGGAATAATACAATCCTTATAGGGCTTAAGTTGTAAAGCAAATGAGGTTGTCTGAAAAACTTTATAGTTGTTAACTATAGGTTTTAGTTTTATTTCTTCTTATACCTCATTAAAACTCTTACAATCATTGTGATATAATGAAATCAGTATATACCATATATTTATATGTTATTTTATTATTTATTAACCTTAAACCATCTCTTTATTCATCTAATGGGAAAAGAAACTAGCATTCATGTGTATCGTGGACTACTGCCACGCAAACCAATGTAATCATTCTTTCATCATCAGCTCCCACTATGGGTTATAATGATGTATTTAAAGTATATATATCATATAAATTACATATTTATCATTATGGTAAGATAATATATCATCTATTATCTTAAAATTCTATCCATTAAAAAATTATAATGTCATTCATGTGTACATCTGGCCTACTATCTCAAGGATTGTAATGTAATTCATTTTTCAGAACCACCTTTCGTATTTGGATATAAAAGTATAATAAATTTATAATAATTATAATTATTTCATTATTATTATTATTATATATTTCATTTAATAATGGAATGTTTTACAATTTTCAACAAACCAAAATCATTTTGAAGTTTTGAGTCGAGCATCCTCAAAACACTCAACATTGATTTAACCGATTAATAAACTAAATATGTCATTACAATAAATGAAATAAATAGTTTGATGATATGGGATTAAAATTGTAAATATTATACAAGAAATTAAATAATTTACAAGATATTATTTTATAATCCATAAATAATGTATGCGACAAGTCAGACTCACGTTAAGGGACACTTTATCTTAAAACCCTCTTTTTAAATGTTTTAAATATATTTTTTCTAAAGAAATTAATTCCATATCCATATGATAAAAATTAATCTATAAATGTATTTATATGGACATAAATTAATTATAAATAAAATTTTAAGTTTATTTTAACTAATTTTGAATGGTTTTAAAAAAGGAATATTTCTACATATTTTATATAGAATGTTTTGACAATAAGGTAAAAGTAATGGTCTATTTTAATGTATAAGGCATAAATATATTTTCCTAAATCCACAATTATTATTTTATATTGGGACTCCTTTATAGTCTTCCAATTTTTATTCAAAGAAAACCATTCCTTTCCTTTGTTATATTTATTTTCAAAAAGGGTTTTTAATGGAATGTATATTTCTATATCCATAAATGTTTTTCTTAAGGGTGAAATGAAAATTTTTATGATTATGATGATGGAAATGAAAGATTTTATGTTTTACGGTTATTTTAGGGTTATTAGGTAATGTTTTGGGTATGGTTTATCTTGATATTTCTCATGATGATGGGTGAACTTTATATAAATCTCGAATGTAATGGGTAAAGGGACAGAGTTAACCGATTATGGGTTTCTCCTAAGAGATTTTTTGAATTTAGAGGGTAGGTTATTCCACTTGTAAGAAAGGTGTTAAAATTATTTTCCTACTTAACAATTATTATTTTATTTTATTGATAATTAGTATTCATGGAATCATTTTATTTCAAAAATTCAGATAATTATATATTTATTTTAAAGGAATGATTATACCCTTTTGGGTAAAAACATAAGTTTTTAAGAAAACAATTCATGGGTTATCATGTTTTATAAGAAACCCTCATTATTATAATTTTTCCTTTTCTGTTTTTTATAATGTTTTTTACAATATAATTTGTCTCATAAAGCAAATTTTAGTTAAATTATTATTTTAGTTGATAGTTTATTAAGATAAACACAAAACTCTCTTTTATTGTGTTATGGATTTGAATTGGACTAAATTGTTTCATTTTTCCTTTTTATATATATATTAATGAGTTTTATTTTGTTAAACCCAAATTTTTAAATAATTTTTTATAGGTATTGATGATTTGTACAGAAATTAGTAAAGTCATATTACAATATTTCTAAGTTACCTTGAATAAAGAAATCATGTATTTATAAAGAACATGTTTTGTGTAGGAAATGGATAATGTGTAGAAATTTCCACTTTAAAAGAGTTTTTCATGATTCTATAAAACTATAAACCTAAAATACCCTTTTTTATTTAAGTGTTATAATATTTTATGACTATGTTTTATTTTTTGGACTTATAAAAATGGGCCATGTTTATCACTATCAAAGATAGAAATTTAAAGATTATTTTGTTAGCACCAATTAAGGGAATGAGGGTTTGAATCTATTATAGTTGGTATCATAGTAGGGTTTAGATACCTATTGACATTAGGTTGTTTACATGTGATGTTAACATTAGATTTATGGATATCATCATAGGTTTATAAGTTTAATTTTAATTATATGTTTAAAGGCATACACATCGCCTGTTATGTTCTAAGTGATATGATTTTAATGTTACTGAGAGTATTTCATTAGATTTGTATGGTAATACTAAACCTAGGTTTAATATATGTTTTAGTAAAATTTTAGTTGATTAATAATGCTTTTATATTTTATGGAAATAAGTATAAAGTTAATGATAACCTTTAGGGTTAAAATGATCATTGATGTTGAGGTAATTATTATTAATTGGGATAAAAGGATTATTATAAGTTTGGAACATATGATGAATCATATAGATTACCATGGTGTTGAAAAATTATTTAGTGACTAAATTATTAAATTTATTTTTGGATCGTTTCACTATTTTGGGAAAACATTTTGATTAAGGTAAATGGAAATACTTTTGGATCATATAGGTTTGTACTTATGAAATGAAGGATGAATTGTATTTTAGAAGTATATAGGATTTTCTTTAGGATTTATGGTAACATAGTTTTTATGGAAAATATTAGTATATTTTAGAGATTATATGATTAGGGAAAATACATTTTTTATATGTGAGTTTAGGATTTATTTTTGTTATTTTATAATAAATGTTATGTTTATCTTGGTAGATTGTGTGATAAAATATTTATTTTTTGTGGTGAAATGGCTCAGACCTACCTGGTCTGTTACTTGGTTAAAATCTATTGTTTGAGGATTTCTAGGAGGCAATGGTTACTCATTTAAGGATTTTTCCAAAAATTATAGTTTTCTCTAGTTTTTCTAGATCCCCCCTTTAAGACATTGTATGATATAAAATGAGTTTAAAACCATGGTAAAGTGTTTTTGAAACTATTTCAAATGATATAAAATATATATTTAGTTTTATATCATTTGGGAGGCATTAGTTTAGGCAAAAAGATGTGTATTGATTGAAATATGACTTTAATGGATTTTAAAATCGTTCCTCTATTGATATATGATCTGGCCTTTCTAAACCTGTGATCATTCCTCCCTTGTTTGTTTTCTCTCTACTCATACTAACCAGTTTCCCCATAAAACCTATTCCCTGAGGATCCATACATTTTTTTGCACCCTTGTATCGTGTCTCACTAGAGTTTCATCCTGCTGCTTGTGCACCCCCTGTTTTGGCACTAGGATGAGTTTTCGATAGTATGTTCTTCTAAGTAAGGATCCCTTAGTCTCTTTTAATTTGTGTATCATGCAGGGTGGGTGTATGAATTTCCTCCTGTGGAGATATCATAATTCTGAATAAATAAAGGTAATCAAATATGTTTATTAACAATATAGAGGGGCAGGGGGAAAGTGATGCATGCTTATGTTTTATTAGTTAAGGTTATTGTGACCTGTATAGGTTATATGCCTACTGAAAACCATGGTTCTTGGAGGTATTTTTTTGTGCACTTGTGATGTCTTGTGGGTGTCTATTTTTGATCCTCTATGAATGTTTGTCTGAATATGAAATTGGATAACCAATTATATTCAGTTAAATAAATGGATTCCTTAGGATCAAAATTTCTTTGTGATAACCCCTAAATCATTAATGTGAAATTAAAGAATTAGTGTTTTACAAATATGAATACACCATGTCTTGTTTGGTGTGGATGTTTGTTTTGTGTAGTTAATTCTATTTAGTTCCTTGTTTGGTTGAATGGGTTTGGGGTTGAGAGAACAACTATGGATGGGGTGGTACGGTTGGTGTAATGGAATCTCAGGTTGAGATACTAACTGATTGTGGAATGGATAGGCAGTATTTGAGCAGTGGGGTTGTAGGTTCTGGTTGTCCTAGGTTTTTGTTCCTAGGTTTAATGGGTGTGGTGTTGCTATACAGCAGGGTTGTTGGGTTGGTTGTGAAGAGGCATGTTGCAAGGTTTGGTAGAAAGTTGGGGGTTTTCTTATTGAGAGAAAGGACAGGGCGGAATGAATTTGAAGAATGATGGTGGTAGTGGTTGGTATGGGTGTTAAATGGATAGTAAATGTGAAGTAGGTTGTTTGGTTGTGTGGTTTGTTATGTGGTGTGTTTGGTGACTCTTTACCTTTAGAGAACTGTTGTTTGTGTTTTTATTATTGGTTTCTTGTGCAGTAATGGGTTGGATAGATGAATTGCTTAACAAATTTTGAAATGGTTGCGAAGGTTTGGTTAAAGTAATGAAATTAGTAAAATATTACAGCATGAATGGGTGTAAATATGGAATAATCATGAACCCACATTATTTCATTAGTCTTTTCACCTTATGAAATAGATTGTGTGTTGTTTTATTTTTAGAGGTAACAGCGGAGTTGGTAGTGCCATAAGGTGGTTGCTTGTTTGATTGAGAACCCATAGGTTGGGATGAGTGTCTGATGGCTATATATATATATATATATACTTGTACTTATTTGTGATTTCTATATGCACCCAACCCTAGTTGAGTACCATCTGTCGAATAACCCCATTGTTACGGGGGAGGGTGTCTTTCCCAAACAACTCAGTGGGAAGATGGATGGATGGATACCCACTCTTCCTTGGTCTCTCTTCCCAGTGGTGTTATACCATGATCGTTTAGGAAGGTTGTGGTTTTTGAGGTACAGGTGTGTGTGTGTGAGTTTTTCTTCCCATTCATCTTCGGGATTAGATGATTTGTGTTTCCCAGGTGTCTTTAGGATGAGAATAGTTGTGATTCTCTTTTGTCTTCAGAATGAGATGTGTTGTGATTTCCCAGGTGTCTTTGAGGTGAGGTGTGGTTTGTGGCTCAGGTTTCTTTCGGATGAGAATTGGTTTGTGTCCCAGGTGTCTGTGGGTGCTATCTGTTGTGTTTGTGAGGCTCAAGTGTGTACGGGTGGGATGTGGTTTATCTTTTTTTAAAGAGGTGGGAGCACTAAGATGTTTTTAATTAGGGTGAAAGAGAGGCTAATCAGTAAGAAATTGGTGTAGGGTACCCTATCATTGATATGATCTATATTACTTTACCTAACTTCTATTATTTGGTGAGTGTGCCTTTATTGAGTTTGGGGTGGCTAGTATACCTTGTAAGGTGTTGTTGGTTTCTATTGTTCCTTCTCAGGGGAATCAGTATTATTCTCCACTTGTGCACAAGATACTTTGATTTTTACCTAATGATTATTATTGTATTCTCACCCCACATATATAAAACCGCTTTTAGGTTTATAGAGGGGCTATGTGAACCATGATGGGTAGTACTATCTCAAACATTGGGGAAAGTTGTTGTGTCACTGCTTAAATTTTTTTGGGTATTTACTTTGGAAACTCTTTCTTTTGTATTAGTTACATTTTAAACATGCATGTGTGTTGGATTTTGGTTTTCAATTATGTATATATATATAGTGTCTTGGAGTTATTCTAAGGTTGATACATCTTACCTATTGATCTTGGTTACTATAAAAAGGGTAATACCTCCCATTTTTTCTGAGATTTGTATACCTGTGGAGTTGGTTGTCACCCTAGGTCCTATTGGAGGTAGGAATCGGGGGGTCATTATCTCTCTTTATCTATTTCCATCTTAGGAGGGGCACCTTTAAAGAGAGGGGTCATGATAGAATGGTATCAGAGGGTGATGTTTGAGAGATAGGCTAGAGTTTGGAGTTAGGAACAGTAAGGATTTCATGGGTTAGTAGGGAAACAATGTTAGGTGATCTTGATGCATGATACAGGCTAGGGAAGACCTTATAGGACATTGGATTTTAGGGTCCCCCATGATCGGATGCAAGGACTCTGAGCCTACCGAACGACCAAGTGAGGCTACAACATTTGTAGATTAGAGACCCTAGGAAAGGTACATGTATCATAATGACTTATTTTCTTGTCTGTGATGGGGTGTTTTGGTGATTTTTAAATTGATAAAAAATTGAGTTAAATTAGTTAAAATGAATCCTAAATAAAATTCCATACTACTCAGGCTTAGTAGTTCCTTTTTTATATTTCAACAATCGTACCCAGTCACCATCCGTGTGTAGTACAGGTAGTGGAGGCTTATAAGGCTAGCCTGATTGATCGATGGAGGGTTGACTTAGTGGGGGAGGATGACTAGTGGCAGAAAATGTTACATGCTTTCTAGTGAGAGGCTCTGGGGAAGTATGAGGGAATCATCTTAGACATGGAGATATAAATTTGGATAGATGAGATTTTAATTACCTTCAACTAAATCTGGGCTTCGATAGAGTGTTGGGTTCCTTTGGCAGGGATCCAGATAAAGGGAGTTGTGCATTAGTGGTGAACACTGTACCTAGGATAGAGGAAAGAGGTTGATGTTTTTGTGGGAGGACTACGAGAAGTAGTTTCGGGTGGAGGCCCTTTCATACACCATGAAGGCTAAGAAGATCAATGATTTACTCTCCCTCCATTATGGGAGTATGTGAGTATGGGAGCTAGGGATAAAATTCAAGGATATCCTTCATTTTTCTCTATATCTCATTCCCGATGAGGATTCTCATGCGAGATTTCTGGATGACACACTTTTGTCCTTCTCTCCAGTTTTTGGTTACTCCCTTTACCTTTCCAAAATACTTGGAGGTCTAGAAAAGGTAGAAGTAGTCGATAGTATGCACTTCCAAGGAGGTCTACCATGATATGGGAGTCATCCTAATTCAAAAAAGGAAAAGTTTATCTGTAGCAGGACTCAGGCACCAAGGCCTTCAAGGTTTTAACTGGTGGGTAGGTGACCTAAGTAGTTTTCATTTTCACACTATGGTCCTCATACTTATCCTGTGGGATTGGGACGGTGTGTTTTATCTGTGGAGTCTATGGGATTCTGTAGTGTCAGTTCCTAGAGACCGTTGGAGCTCAGTATGGTGGAGGTGGGCTGGTTCAATGCTTCCCTTAACTGTAGTTTCAAGCTTGGCCATTTCAGCAGCAAGGATAGTAGGCTCCTCCTCCACTAATCAGAGATGGGGAAGGGAGGGGACAACCTCAAGGTGTTCCTCAGGGACCTCAGCCAAGGCGTGGTTGAGGAGGCAGTTATTATTATAGGGGTATAGGAACTGGTTGTGGTCAGTTATACGCCAAAAGGTAGCAGTTTTAGCAAAGCTGGAGATCGTTAGAGGTACGTTCAGATTGTCCAGTACTGTTTCTTACGCATTCTTTGATTCAGGATATTCACACTCATTTGTTACACTTGGTCTAGCCCATGTTTTGGGACGATACATAGAGAGACTTTTCATACCCCGGATGTTGCGTATTCTAGTCCGAGGTTAGACCAACTTGTTTGATGTATGTTGGGGATATAGACTGATGATGGGGTCGCATTAGTCTCGTGGGGATATTTTCTTGATATAGAGGTATCCATATGATTTCATCCATAGCATCTACTATTTTTTCCTTGTGTATTCTATTATCAACTGCTTCTAGAGGAGGGTCATGTTTTTAGATTTGGATGGACAGTGTGTGGATTTCATTGGAAAGCAGAGTAGTCATATGGGCAGTCGTCATGTGGGGCCTCTTCTTCCCCTATTGGATGAGATGGTAGTGAAACTGGTGGATTCTATGATGGAGGAGGTTCCCCGCATTATTTTGTAGTTCTTTGATATATTCCTTGATGAGGTTGTGACTTTACCCCCTCTGCGTGATTTTGAGTTCAAGATAGACTTGCAGCCCATTGCTTCTCTAATTTTTATTGATCTTTATCTAATGGAACCTTCAAAATTGAGGTAGTTTAGGATAAAGATAGATGATATGATGAATAAGGGATTTATCCATCCAAGTGTGTCACTATGGGGTGCTCCATTCTTGTTTTTGAAAAAGTTGGATAGTGGTATGAGGCTGTGCATAGACTACCAGAGGTTGAATCAGGTAACAATTAATAACTATTACCCTCTCCTAAGGATAGACGACCTTTTCGACCAGATGAGGGGTGAAAGTTCATTCTCTAAGATCAATCTTTGATTTGGGTATCACCTACTGAGGGTGAGGGAAGGTGATATCCCTAAGACTAGTTCCAGATGTAGGTATGGGCACTTAGAGTTCATGGTCATTCCCTTAGGTGTTACGAATGCACAATCCATGTTCATGGGACTTATGAACTCCATCATCCTTGAGTTTTAGACTATTTTTTCATTGTATTCATCATTGAAATCCTAATCTAATAGAAATTATAGTAGGAGATTACTGAGAAAATTATGATTGTATTGGAGGTTCTTCGATTCCACCATCTCAATGGTATGTTGTTCATGTTTAAGTTCTGGACAAGAGAGGTATATTTACTTGTACATGTGGTTTCACAATAGGGTATAGCAGTGGACCCATCAACGGTCAATGCAGTTTTTTCTTGGAAAGAACCTAATATTGCTGTGGAGGTTCGCAGTTTTCCCGCTCTGATAGGCTATTATCGAAAATTCATACTCGATTTCTCTTGAGTTGTAGCCATGTTGATGACTTTGACCTAGAAGGACTAGCATTTTCTATGGAGTGAGTAGTTCCAAGCAGTGTTCATCTATCTAAAGGGGAAATTGGTTATTGCTCCAGTGCTCTAATTTCTAGAGGAAAGACTGATGTTTGAGGTGTTTTGTGATGCTTTCGATCTATTCAAGGGATACGTGTTGATGAAACCGCATGGAATGATCTCATATAGGTCTAGGAAGTTATGTCCCCACAAACGTAATTATTCCACCGATGATCTGGAGCTAACAATAGTTTTGTTTTCACAAAATGTATACCATAATTACCTCCTTGGGGAGTGCTTTGTGGTCTTAACAGATCACAATCGCTTGAGGTATATCATTTTTCAGTGAGATCTGAACTTACGAAAGAGGAGGTGGTTGGAGTTTCTCCAAGTCTATGACTTTGAGATCTATTACACCTGAGTAAATGGAAATTTTGTGGCTGATGCTTTGATTAGGAAGTCACAAAAGTTGGTAGTTCAACAATTTGTGGATGCATGGAAGGTGATAGAGGAGTTGGTTGCCTTGCACTTAGATGTTGGAATTGGTGGTGGTATATATTGTCTATTTTGAATTATGGTGTAGTATACTCTGATACAGCAGGTGGAGGAGTCTCTATGGGGAGACTTGAAGGCATAGGTTATGCGTGATCGCATTGACCATGGCAATTCTCTAGAGGGATGGTTGGATGATGGTCAGAATAAGATATTGTTTCGTGGGAAGTTGTCTGTTCCAGTGGAAATACATGAGGGAGTTCATAATAAGTTTCATATATCACCTTTAATGGTTCACTTAAGAGTTTCCAAGATGTATCATGGCCTGGGGAGGTATTTTTTGTGTCCTATAATGAAGAGGGAAGTGGCGGATTTTGGGTTGAAGTTCTTTGTGTTCAAGCAGGTGAAGGATGAGAACCATCTTCCTGGTGGTTTTTTGCATCCCCTATATTTCCCTAAGTAGAAGTGGGATAACATATCGATGGATTTAACCATAGGGTTAACTAGGGATTAGGGGGGCTTTGATTCTATCTAGGTAGTAGTGGATCAGATGATGAAATCGGATAACTTCTTAGTGGTCAAGGAGTCAGGCATAGTGGATACCATGGCCCCAAGTTATGTGGATGAGGTGGCTCGGTTGCATGGAGTTCTGAGATACATCATCTTAGATCATGTTGTGTGGTTTACCTTATAGTTCTAGAGGGTATTTCATTATGATTTTGGAACTAAGTTACACCTCAGTGCTGCCTTCCACCCTCAGATAGATGGTCAGACAGAGCAAACCATCCAGACGTTGGAGGAAATGTTGCGGGCATGCATCTTGGACTTCGATGGATCTTGGTTAAAACACTTTCCCTTGGTAGATTTTTCTTACAATAATATTTATCACTAATCCATTATCATAGCTCCATTTGAGTCATTTTATGGGAGACAATGTCATTCACCCTTATGTTGGACAGAGGTTGGGGAGGTAGATTTTCTTGGTCCGAATGCAGTGCAGAGTATGGCCAAGAAGGGGCAGCTTTCTCATGAGAGGATAAAGGCATAACAATACTAGAAGAATTTATATTCTAATCACAGAAGGAGGCCCTTTGAGTTTAAGGATGGGGACCACGTTTTCTTGAAGTTTTACCCTTGATGTGGGCAGTGGAGGTTTAGCAGAGGGAGAAATATTTCTCCAATGTTTATTAGACCTTTCGCGGTGTTGGGGAGAGTTTGAAAGGTGGAATACCAGTTAACATTGCAATTTCATTAAGAGAGAGTCCACGATTTCTTCCACATATCTCATCTTCATTATAATATTTATGATGACTCCTATGTCATCGACTGGGGATAGTTTGATATCGAAGATGACATGATGTACGTGGAGCGAATGATTGATATCCAAGATCATCAAGTGAAGGTTCTATATAGACAAACCATTCCTTTGGTTCACATGTTTTGGAGTAACGGTGGCCTAGAGGGGAGTACTTGGGATCAAGAAGAACATATGTGTGCCTAGTACCCAGAGTTGTTTTGAGTTTTTCCTTGTTATTGATTTATTTATGATGTGATTTCTGAACCCTATTTGATATGAGATGATTCGTTTCCTTCTTACATAATGTGTTACAAAAATCCTGACATATGAAGAGGGGAGGACCTAATTCCAAATCAAGACATGTTAATGAATATGAAATTAAACCCATGCAGGTGATTTGGTGCCGCCCTGATAAGATAGTAACTTGACATGGAGGAAAGAATTATCTAATTCATTTGTTCGGGGTGGCATGGTTATTGTGCATATGTGGTGTGTCTTATGGTCAGTTGGTGTGGAGGATGTCAGAGGACGTGTTCTTGGATATTGAGGTTTCACTCTGGCTTTTGAACAAAATAGGGTGGTTTATCATTGAAACACGGTGTGCTTAGCCGATACCTGTGTTTCAAGAATTGTAAGATCCTTGAGAGGTTTCCCATGATGTGGTTTTTTCGACCCCTCTTTTCCTTCTGGGTAGGCATTTAGATTCTCAAGGATAAGAATAGTTTAAGAGGTATCTAATGTAATTTCCCATACATCCCCTATCCATTACATGGAAAAAATATGGTTTTTGAGGTGTTTTGGGAGGAAATGGTGACTCATTCCAGGAGTTTTCCAAAAATTATAGTTTTGTCCAGTTTTCCATATTCTCTCCTTTATTGCATTATTTGATGTAAATTGATTTTAGAACCATGTTTAAGTGTTTTTTAAACCATTTAAAATGTTGTAAAATATATCTTTAATTTCCTAACATTCAGGAGGATTTAAGTTAGTCAAAAATGTCTGTATTGATCATGATCTTACATTAATGGATTTTAAACTCATTCCACCATTGATATAGGATCTATCCTTTCTAAAGATGAGATCCTTCCTCCCTTGTGAATTTTCTCTCTACTATTGCTACTGAGAAACCCAAAAACCCTTATTCCTCAAGGAGTCATGCATCTGTGTTTCGCCCTTGGATCACGTCTCCCTGAAGGTTCCTTTTTCTGCATTCGCACCCCCATTTTTGGTTATAGGATGAGTTTTTGATTGTCTATTCTTCAAATTAGGGATCAATTAGTGTCTTTTAATTTGTGTATTAGTTGTGGTGGGTGTATGAATTTACCCTTATGAATAAAGTATAATTATGAATAAATAAAGATAATTGAATATATTTAATATCAATATAGAGGGTCTGGGGAAAAGTGACACATGTTTATGTTTTATTGGTTATTGTTATTGTGACCTGTATAGGCTACATGCCTTCTGAAAATCATTATCATTGGTGGTATTTGTTTGCACACTTGTGATGTCTTGTGTATTTTTATTGTTGATCCACTGTGAACGAACGTATGAAAATGAAATTTATTAACAATGTATATTCGATTAAATAAATAGATGCCTTGGGATTGAACTTTCTCTGTGATAACCCTTTAATTATCAAAGTTGAATTAAAGAATGAGTGTTTTCCAAATCTGAATAAAACCTACCTTGTTTGGTGTGGTTGTGTGTTGTGTTTAGTTTGTTCTGTTTCATGCCTTGTGTGGTTGCATGGTGTTGTAGTTATGAGCACAACTGTGGATGGGGTGGTACGGGTGGTGTAATGGAATATCAGGTTGAGGTATTGAATAATTGTGGAATGGATAGGAAATGTTTGAGCAGTGGGGTTGTAGGTTCTGGTTGTGATATGTTTATGTTACTAAGTGTGATGGGTGTGGAGTTTTTATATAGTGGGGCTGTCAGGTTGGTTGTGATGAGGCGTGTTGCGGGGTTTTGTAGTAAGTTGGGGGTTTTCTTATTGAGAGGAAGAAAAAGGCAGAATGACTTTGAAGAATGGTGATGACAGTGGTTGGTACGGGTGTTAAATGGAGATGAAATGTGAAGTGGGTTGTTTGGATGTGTGGTTTGTTACATAGTGCATTTGGTGACTCTTTTCCTTTTGATAACAGTTTCTTGTGTTGTTCTTGTTAGTTGTTCGGGCAGTAATTGGTTGGATAAATTAATTGGTTAATATATTATGAAATGGTTGGGCTTGTTTGGCTACTATAATGAAAGTAGTAAAATATTACAACATGAATGGGAGTAAATATAGAATAATCATGAATTCATATTATTTCATCAAACATTTATCCTTCTGAAATAGATTGTGTGTTGTTGTACTTTTAGAGGTAGCAGCAGAGTTCACAGAGTCATAGGGTGTTTGTTTGTTTTATTGAAAACCCATAGGTTTGGATCCCTGTTTGATGCCTATATTTATAATTTTACTTCCTTGTGATTTCTATATGCACCCCACCCTAGTTCAGAACCATTTTTCGAACACCCCAAGTATTACGAGGGGGTTGTATTTCCCAAACAACTTAGTGTGAGAATGGATGGTTGGCCACCCACTCTTCTTTGATCCCTCTTCCAGGCAATTTTAGCCCATTATCCTTCGAGAAGGTTGTGGTTTGTAAGGCCCACGTGTGTGCAGGCCAGTTATTCATCCCAAGAATCTTCAGGATGAGACAATTTGTACATCCCAGGTGTCTTCAGGATGATACTAGTTGTGCTTCACATGTGTCTTCAGGATGAGATGTGTTTTGCTTTCCTAGGTGTCTTCGCAGTGATGTGTGGTTTCTGGCTTAGGTGTCTTCAGGGTGAGATGTGGTTTGTGGCCCATGTGTCTTCATGTGGGATGTGTTGTTGTTGTGAGGACCAGGTGTGTATGGGCGAGATGTGCTTTGATTTGTTTGGAAGAGGTGGGAGCGCCAGGATGTTTGTAGTTAGGGTGTGAGAGCAACTAATTAGTGGGAAAGTGGTGTGGGGTACCATATAATATATATTCTCTATATTACTTTACTTGACTTACGTTATTTGGTGAGCATTCCTTTAGTGAGGTTGGGTGGCTACTATACCATATTAGGTGATGTTGGTTTTTTCTGTTCTCTTACTAGGGCATTAGTATGATTCTCCACTTATGCATGAGAGACTTCGGTTTTTCCCTACTAGGTATATTTGTATGCTTACCCTATGTATATAAAATTGCTTTTAGGTTTCCAAGTGGACTACATGGAACATGTTGCGTAGTACTCTCTCATACATTGGAGATAGTTGTTGTGTCACTCCTTAGCATTTCTTTTGGTATTTACATTGGAGACTCTTGTTTTTGTATCTGTTACATTTTAGACATACATGTGGGATGGATTTTGTTTTTCCGCTGTATATATATATAGTGTCTTGGAGTTGTTATGAGGTTCATACATCTTATCTCCTGATCTTGGTTACTATAAAAAAGGGTAATTCCACCCATTTTTGTGAGATTTTTATACCCTTGGTGTTGGTCCCCAACCGAGCGCCTACTGAAGGTGGGAATCAAGGGTCATTATCTCTCTTTATCCATTTCCAGTTTAGGAGGGGAATCTTTGGAGTGAGGTGGTCATGATATTTGGGGTATAGGAATGGTCAATAATATTTTTAACAATTTTAAGGATAGTTATTTATCAATTAATTTAAGTTGAACTTTGGGAGATATTGTTGAGGATTGGGAGATTAATTTTATATTTCTTCATATGAATGTTCATTCATATTGGATAATATCTTACCTTGTTCTAATTATTTTGGTTTTGGTTAATTAAAAATAAATTATTAATAAATTCTTATCCTTATATGTATCATGTGATCAATTAGAAGTTTATTTTATTTCTTCACGCATGAAAAAATCATCTTGAATATTCATTTCATGGAATAAGATATGTGATGGATGTGGGAATTGATCTAAGAACAACCAAAGGTTAAAAAATGAATATTTTTCTTGTGTTGTTAGTCGATATAGTTAAAGAATTACTAAAATCTAATAAAATGATCTTCAAATTTAAAAAAAAACTAATTACAATCTTTTTCATGAATTTATGGTCTTCTTTACACCTCATTTGTTTATGGTTTTATTGTCACTCACTTTCACATGACCATTAAAATTCATGAAATCAATGTTTTTATTACACACTCAATAATTATTCCAAAAAAATACTTTGTTTCCATATTTTCACTTCTAAATAATTTTCTCCGATTTAGGAATATGATGATGTGTTATTTTAGGTGTTCTTAATATGTTCATCCTCCTCTTTTCAGAATGAAGTTTTATTATCCCATTTTATGATGTGGGTTTTCAACAAAGTTATTTTCCAATATTAATACATTGATTACTTATCTCAAGATAAAATTAAATGGGAAATTTTATTAAAGGGGGAGGATGTGACACCCTGGTATTTTGAAAGAATACCATTCCCAATAATTTACTTGACACACAACACCGGGCATTAAGAAAAATGACATATACTATAAAAATATTGTTACATGACCATTATAACATATCCATTAAATTACCAGGTATGAATAGTAATTACTATATTATGAAAAATATGCATAGATGCTTTATATATTCCAAAAATTATTTATTAATTATTAACAAATAAGAATTCAATTTATATTTAATTAATTTTATGTTTCAAAAATACATTTTCCTATAATAATAATTTTTATTAGTTTTCAAGAGAAAAATTTAAAATTTATTTCTACCACCTTTAGAAAATTTATTTAATAAAATTATATTATTTTTTCAAACAATAATGTTAATATTATCTCAAGAATATATGTTGGGATTTTTCTGAAATGATTTATTTTTTAGTGAATAGTTAAAAACTACTTTTTATTGAAAACTGTCTTTTTGATTAATGAATTTAAAATGTTTAATTTTGTTTTAAATTTATTTAAAATTAAAATTAGTTAATTTATATTATTAGTAATCTAATTAAGGTCATTTTAAGAAATTTTATTCTTGATTCTATTTTAAAAACTTGTATACTTAATAATACAATTTTTAGGAAACATGTTTTCCTCACATATTATGCATTTAATTTTTAATTAATTTCTACCACTTTTGTAAATTTAATTTGATAAAATGGATTCCATAATTATAATAACAATAAAAATCTCTATTAAATCGGTCCCTTTTATTTTTTCCATTATGAATAGTAATAATGGTAAATAGTTATAATCATAGTGAAAGGGTAAATAGGATTAATTAAGGGTAAAACTAATGTTGAAAGGATTTAGAATCAAGATAAAACTTTATTGAACATATTGTATGATTTTATTTCCTCTATAATCATCTATGTTTTTAATTTATGTCCACTTGGATTATTTATTATTTTATAATGATCTATATAATATTGTAAGTAATTAAAATTTCAAAATTTCACTCCCTTGCTTTTATATTCCCCATATATGTTCACAAATGGATAAAAATGATCATTTAATGAATATTAAATATTATTTTGATCATACTTAAATCATTGTTATTTTCTTAATTTATTTTTAATTTTTCATGATTATATAATTACCTTAAATTCTTATACATCGCTTACACACTCCTTGTGCATGTAGTGGAAAAAATCAAAGTTAAAAATTTTAATAACATTAAAAGTATTGTATTTTGGAAAAATTATTGGGAAATATGAATTTTATAGTTAATAATAATTTATTACTAATATTAAAAAAATTTATATTATAATTCCATTATTATCTTTACGACCATGAAGTCAAATTAAATAAGTTGTTTCAGAAATGAAATTAATGATATTTTATAATAATAAAAAATTGGATTAATTGATTTGAAATTAATAAAAATCATATATTTATCCAACTAATTTTTATAGAGTCTCAAATATTATAAATTTTTCATTTATTAGTCACTTTTTTTATAGTTACTTTCATGACTTCTTCAAACTAAAAAACATTGATAACAATGTATTCGTAAAACGGGGTAAAGGGGGTTAAAAGAAATATATAAGGTAAAAACATCACCTAAAAATGTCAAAATTTTATTTCATGAGATTATTTAGACTCATAAATATACTATATTAAAAATATATCAATTTTATGCCATTTCTAATAGAAAATAATTTATATTAATTTAATACATTAAGAAATTCCATGAGTGCCCCTCCCCTCACTTATAAAAGGGAATCTTCTATCCCATTTTACTCACACCTTTTGATAACTATATTTCAGACAATCCCTGCCCAAATAAATTAATAAAATTCCTCCCATATTCCTATATGTATTATTTTTTTCATAATAACAACCTTATAGGTATTTTTATGTAATGAAAAGGAGGTCGTCTGAAGAAGAGGTATAGATTTTAACCAAAAGTTTTTGTTTTATTTGTTCATCTGCCTCCTCAAAAACTCTTATAAAATTATGATACAATATCTTCATTATATCCCATATAATTATATTTTATTATATTTATGTAATATACTTAACCCATATAATTCTTCATCAAACACTAAACTAATCTATCATTCATGTGTATGGAAGACTACCATCTCATGAACCAATGTAATTTTTTTCATCACCACCTATCACAACAAGTTATATTGATAGATTTAGAGTATATATATGATATTAATTCCATTATTATAACTATTTAAATATAATATATCATTTATTTTCTTATAATTATATCTATTGAAAAATTATAATGTCATTCATGCGTATAAATGGCATACCATCCCCACAATTGTAACATAATTCATTTGGCTTAACCTTATTTCATAGGTTGATTATAAAAGTATAGTTGATATAAAAAATGATAATTATTTCATGGTAATTATTCTAAATATTATTTAATAATGAAATATTTTCCATGTTCAACATAGAGAATTCGTTTTGAAGTTATGAGTTTAATATCCTCAAAAAACTATACATGGACTTAACTGAATAATTAATTAAATGTGTCATTAAAATAAATAGTTTAATGATGAGAGATTAAACATATAAAACGTTATTAAGAAATTAGATAATTTATATAGTTTTATTAAATAGTACATAAA
Organism: Viscum album; assembly: GCA_963277665.1. NCBI lineage: Eukaryota > Viridiplantae > Streptophyta > Magnoliopsida > Santalales > Viscaceae > Viscum > Viscum album. Next base: position 1,912,712,765 of record OY728133.1, read on the forward strand.
GAATATATGTTAAAATTTGGACTCAATATAAGGGACACCTTACCATAAAAACCTTATTTTAAATGTTTTAAAGATTTATTTTTTATATATTTTTCTTCCTTACCTATATACATAAAATTATTTTATAAACTTATCTATATTAACATATATGAATCATGAATAAAATTTTAGGTCACAATTTACTTCATTAAAATGTTTTCAAAAGTAATTTTTTATATATTTTAAATAGAACTTTTTAACAACATGGAAAACAAATGTTTTATTTTAATGAATACAACATCAATGGTTTTTCACATCACTACAAGAATAATTTTATGTTATTATTCCTTTATAATATACCATTTTTTATTTAAATAAATCCAATACTTTACTTTTTTATGTATATTTTCAAAAATATTTGTGAAAGGAATGGATATTTCGATATCCAGAAATTTTTTTCCTATGGGTGAAAATAATATTATTATGAGCATGATGATGGAAATGAATTCATTCATGTGTAATGATTCTGTTATGGTTATTGAAAATTGTTTATGATTATAGGTGAGCCATGTATAGCCTATGATTATGGTTGATCCTGATATATCTCTTTAATAAAATGGGTAAAGGGATAGAGTTAAATATATATACATTTCTTATAAGAGGAAATTAGAATTATCAGGTATGTTATTCCATTTGTAATAGTGATATGAAAATGATTTCCCAAGTTACTTACAATACTTTTATATAGTTAGTAAAGAGTTTTAATTGAAATATTTTTATTTCATAAGGAAAACAAATGATATTTTTATTTTAAAGGAATCAATTTGACCATTTTCAGTAAAAGGATGTGTTTTTAAGAAGAAAAAAATTCAAGGGTTCTTGAAAAACACATTTTATTCATTTATATTATGATATAAAATTAATTTCTTATGTTCGTAAATTGGTTAATCATTACAAATATGTAATTTTTTTATTTTTTAAGGTATAATATAGAGTTTGAATAAAATCAAGTTAAATAGTGAAGAATATGATATGAAAACGATGTCACATGTCATACTATAAGTGAAGAAAAAACTCCAAGGCTTCAAAGTAAATAACAAATATGAAACGAACATTAACCTATTGGAAAACACCAATTTATGTCATAAATAGTGAATTTATAATGTTAAAATGAATGAATTTCATTGGGTAACAATTCTAATACATAAAAACACTTATCAGAGGCATGACACCATGTGTCATGTGGTGGCACATATACATCATGTTTTAACAGTCCTTTGAAATATTCAAGATGTAAAATCAAGTTTTAAAACTTTTTTTCAGGTAATTTTATTAATAATTATATGTAATAAAACCACCTTTCATAATGTAAAAGTGATATTTGGGACCTAGAAACGTCCAGTTTTGATGAATTTAATGGTTAGGAACCTTTTAATAACCTAGTGATATCCCAAGATTATTTTTTACCCATTTACTAAGAAATTATGACACCCTAGAGGTGTGATATATTCCAATAAATTAAATGCCTAGGGGAGTGGAAATTATATAAAGCAGTAAGGGGAAGCTTTGGATGATGGCCTCTTACTTCTTTCTTTTCTTATCTTCTTCCATTTATTTTATTTATTTATTTTGATTTCTTATCCCCCCTAAATCTTCTCATTTAACCTTCATATGGAGGGGAAAATATTTGATTAATTAGAAAAGGTAATGATAGACCTATTTTTAATGTTTTATTTTATGTTCTTTAATTCATTAAACCCTTTTTCCTTCTTATATCTAGTTTCAAGTCTTAATTTTAAATTTTAAATATTGAATGAATTTGTGTTAGATTTTTATTCTGTTAATTTCAATTTCCTTGTTTAATGATCCAAAATATACCTACCTCAATTTTGGTCTTTATATATTGGATCAATTTATGGTATGGTGGTGAGTTGTCAATGATTACCAACACGTGTGAAAAATTCTAGTATGATTTATTATTATTAAGGGAATAACAATACACAATCATGGATTTCATTAATTAATCAATATGGCCTGCTGAAACAATCACACACATGGGAATGTGGGTAGAAAAACTTTAGGTTTTAGTTAGGGGTATTCTCACTATCACCATCAGGCCAAGGGATAGAGAGGAATCAATCAATAAATCTCTCTCTTACCAGTTTAGCAGAGAAATATTATGTAAAACATAAAAAATTAAGATATCACTACAATAAGATCTAACCTGGACCAACCTAATCACCATCTTAATCAACTAGTTTAAATCAACTAATTTAATTTTCTTTCAAAATTTATGATTTTTCAAAAAAAATCCAAATCATATTAACAATAAAAAAACATGTTTTTTGTGTGCTCCTCCTTTCGAGAATACCTAGAGTTAACCACTAAACTATAATTAGGTAGATAATTTATCTTTCACTCCCCATGATAAGTCGTGAATCTAACATAGCATCATTTTTGGAGAGGAAGTTCCACAAATAATCAACAAAAATAACATTAATGGACATTAGTACAAACAGCCTATTAAATTATTTTGATCCAAAAATTGAAATAATAATTAGCCGGTTAAATAAAACAAACATAGAAATAGGCTTCAAGGAAATTTACCTCATGTATTAAGGTGAAAAACTTAGTATTCACTCCAAAACATCAAATATGATTGAAAATACTAAATAAACATTCAGAGACCTATGTAAACCACTATTTTCTAATAAAAAAACTAGTTATTCCTACCATTGAAATTGATTTCTAGTTTCACAAGAATATAATTCAATTCCTTTTAAAATTTATTGGTATTATAATAGAATACATGAATCAAAAAATCCAAGAATTCACTTATAAATGATCCAGTTTTATACCTTGAGGAGTTACAAAATAATAATTCTAGTAGAGGGGATTCCATTTTTCAATTGATGGAGTTGTGAAGGAATAGTTGTACAATCTACAATTGGGATAATTCAATGACTAGAAAGACCTCAAAATTTGATTCATGAATAGATTTTTTCCCACATCCTTGAGAATGGAAATATAAAAGGAGATCTATTTTATTCTCCAATCAATCAGAGAGTCTTTCTATTAGTACTCAGAGAGTTTCAAGAATCTTTGTGCTAGGTGCTCGCATCAGACTGTTGAGGAGCACCACTACCTCATATTTTGCTACCAAGGATTCCTCTACAATGATTGAAAGCTTCTAGACACATTATCTTGAGGATCCATGGTAAAAAAATAGCTAATAAAATAAATATGTCTAATTGAGAAGATTTCATAGAACTCATGGTAATTAAACACTAGAAGTATGGGAACTATATTCATTCATGAGGTAAGTAATTCAGATTCATCATCACCTCTACTAGAATCCACAATGAATTAAATTAACTATGTGCTAAGATAAATGGTTTTGATGCAAGTAAGGGGAAAATAGGTCTTTACCTTGGTATGAGGTTTATTATCTTCTATAAATCATTATAATGACCATTGTCTTGGGGTATAGGGGGTAGAAAGTTGTGTGGAATCGTTTCAACCAAGGAAAATCTAAAAAAATCAGTCCTATAAATGAAAACATAAAACACAACCAGTATATGAACAGAATCAACATAATCCTTTCTTGAAAAGCCAATATCAATCCCAACCTCTTTTCTAGTAGCATTGATATCAGAACCCTCTTTTATTTCAAAATATTATAAGCCACCATACCAGTATTAAAAATCTCAACAACCCCATTTTTAATAGAAACCTCTTGAACATCGTTTTACCAGTGCACCACCAACTAAAGAACAATAGTTGTAGTCCAAATTTTAAGGACATGAAGATACGATATTAAATCTCACAAACCAAAAAAGAAGTCTTACGGGCATACTAAATAATAATCTAGGAAAAATACAAGTGAAAATAATACTAAACACCAAGGAGAGAATGATCATAATTATAACACAAAGGAGAAATAAGATTTAGCCTCCTAAATAAAAGAAAATTAAAAATGAGGAAAACAATGATTGAAGTTTAGTGTAGAATTTTAAAGATCCACCTAGCTATATAAGGGAATATGATAAGAATCAAGAAGATAAAATTACCAATTTTAATAAGAAATGTATAGAGACAACCTTATAAAGTAAATAGAGTAAAAAAAAGTATATTCAGTCACCATTCGCTTCTAGTCTTATTGATTCAAATAAAGAGGAAAAGGAACAACTTCAAAAAGAGATTAAATAGACATTTCAATCATCCTATAATCCACCATACCATTAATAAGAATATCAAAAAACATATCTAATAGAAACCATAAAACAAATACTTCCACTTGTGCACCATAAACATAAGAACAACAACTATGGTCCAAATTTTTAGGACATAAAGATAAGATATTAAAGCTCACAAACACAGAAAGAATTCTTAGAGAAAAAATAAAAAATAATCTATGAAAAATAATAGTGAAAATAATATTGAAAGCCAATGAGAGAATTACAATAATTACAAAACTAAGTGGAATAATTATTCAGCCTCATGGACCAACAAAAATTTAAACTGAGGAAACTTGAAGTGCCCGGATCAGTGTGAATCACTAAGAGGGGGAGGGGGTGAATCAGTGATCCTTTAAAACTTTTTAATAATTGATTCTTTATCAATTAAACCTCTATGGATTGTTAAGGCCTCGATCCACTCTTCTTGTATCTCTCAGCCTTTCCTCGAGTGATGCAGTAAATGTAAAGGCACAGGACACAAGGATTTACAAGGATCGGCACCAAAGGCCTACGTACTTGCCATGTTGGTTATATACCCCAACATGGTTTCTCCATTATAACCTGTTAAAATTACAATGGTCGATACAGAGTCCCATTGTATCTCTCCTGAGTCCCGCAGGAGGGTCTTTATACTGCGTCCCACAGTGTTACCAGAGTCCCACTGTCCTGCTCCAGAATCCCACTGAAGACTTCTTCCACCCTGATTCTCACAGGGGGCTTCTCCTGGCTCCTCGAGTCAGACGAGTAGCTATTCTCACTTTAAGCTTCTTCAAGTATCTTCAGAAGTCTGGGATAAAGGTTGCTGGCCTTGCTCTCTTCCTCTGATCACGTGACTTGATCAGGACTTCTCGTCTTGCTCAGGATTTATCTCCTTTCTCTTAGGATAACCTGGCTTCTCTCTTCAGGAATCTTTAACAGCCTCTGATAAGGTCTATTGGTCTTTCTCACAGCTTCTGATCACTTCTGTTGATCAGGGTCTTCTCAATTATTGAAAACTCATGCATCTGATGTCTTTAACTTCAGTCTAGCTTCAGTCTCACTTCAGATCAACCTCATGCACTGAGTGCATGGAAACTCTTCTTCCTCATGCACTGACTGCATGGCTTCTCAAAATCTTCTTCAAGAACATTCAGTCTTGGTCAACTCAGATACACACAACCTGATTTAGCTTTGTTCACGTGTGCGCGTGCATGCAAGAAAGCATGCACTCCCCTTCTTCTTCTCTTGGTGCAATAAACCCACAAAGGGTGTAATCCTTTTTAGCACACAGCTTCTCACTTCCTTCACACACTTTGTTCTTATTTTTTACACACTTGAATGTGTGTTATACTTTAGTTTGGGGGTCTCCTCTTCTTCTAAGTGTATACACACTTCTTAGTGCACACACTAGGTTCGGCCTCTTCACTTTGCTCACACAACTTCTTCACTTTGCACACAAGGCACTAAGGCATGGCCTTCCTCCTCTTTGCACACCCACTGTCCGTAGGGTGTTCTCCCACTTTGCACACACACGGGGTGTGTTTTGTTCTTCACCCAAACCCCTTCACAAAGAGGGCACGCAAGGGGTGCGGCCACTCTTCTCTACTGCCGCACAGGGTATAAAAAAGTGACGTGCAAGGGTCACAATCCGCAAGGGATGGCCGTGGGTCGCGCAAGCCACAAGGGTGCAAGAACGCCTCGGTCGTGCAAGAACCTCCTGCCGCGCAAGTCCGCGGGTAGTGAGGGATCCTTCTGACGTGCGAGTACGCTGGTAGGGACCTCCCTTTCTTCTTTCGCACAAGGGGTGTGCAAAAGGGTCCTTACGGGGCTAGGGGAGCTCCGAGATTCTGCCGCGCAAGTGGTGCGCGCAGGTCTCTTCTTCGCTAAGCACCGAGGCTTCGTGAGACTTCATATCTTCAACAAAGATTCTAAAAACTGCACCAAGGTCTCAACCTCTCTTTATATAGGCAGAGGTGGTGCGGTTCATCCGCGTGGGATAAATCTTGAACCACCGAGATTTTTGGTTCTTTGAAAATCTTTAAACACGATCTGCAAATCACATTTTTTTCTTTTCTGTTTCACGCGGACTTATTCCTTTATTTTCCTCTACGTGCATGCGACATAGAACACATGCATGGCCTTCGGTTAAGGATAATCCACGGAAAGCATAAACCACGTGGCCTCAGCATATTCTTTTGCCTCAGCCAAACTCAAAATGCTCCCCTCGTTGCATGCATGCATATTTTTATTCATGTACGTGTTCAGTGTAGCCAGACGAACCGGATGGAGCCTTTACTTCGATCGGGGGTGGCCGGAGGCTCGACTTCAGTGCTCGGGTAGGCCACTGGTTCAGGCGGCGTTGCGGGTTGCCTCCGGTTGAGCTCGAGGTAGGAGACAATCGGGGAGCCGTCAGATCAGGCATTAAATGATCTTGGACCGCCTGGATTAGATCGGGCTACGGCAGATGATATGAGCGGCGTAGATCAAGCGCGCGATTAGATGGGCGGATCAGATTAGATCCCGGGTTTTTAACCGCGTCCCACATCGAATTCTTCTGCTAGTTTCTCGCGGTTTATCAAAATCGCGCTCCCCGCCTCTCCTCAATTGCATCTTTTCCCTCCACGGTGCCACCCCGCACCGTGTTCTCTGAGGGCGTGTTCTTGCGCCAACCCCTTCCACTCGGGCGCGCCACTGGCACCCACCATGCGCACACACGGGCGCGCGCTCTGGCACCCAGGCTGCGTGGGCTTCATCACCACGTGGCCTCGGGGCTTATACACGGCCACGGCTTCTCTCGGGCCTGGCCCCATGGGATCCCCTTGGGCGTGGTGACCTAGTCCCACATGTGCCTTGGGTTGAACCCTTAAGGATGGCCCTTGGTGTCTATCTTTCGACTGAGTACATATCAAGTACTTTGTTTAAAAACAAAGTTCCCCAAGTTAGAAATTACAAGCCACTTCTTCCTTCTCTATTCTTCTTCTTCTATTCTTCTTAAGAATTCCTCCATTCCTCTTAAAGATTTAATCTTCACTTAGGAGTGAAATTAGAAGGTTCTTTCTTCAACCGAGCTCCTTAATCAAACATGTCTTCAATGAACTTCATTGATCCAATCAGAGGTCAAGGTTGGATCATCTTCTAATTCACATGCACTAAGTGATGGTGCATGGACTTTATTAAACCACTTCATCCACTTAGAACTCTTGTGGATGGATCTCCTCATCTCCTCATGCATTGTGAAGACAATGCATGGTCTTTTAACATTGTTGTGACATTGTATCCTCTTGATACAAGTTCTTTGAACTTAAAGACTAGTTCAACAATCGTCAGATGTAATGATGCTCCATCATCATTCTTCAAGTGTTTTCACTTAGTATCACCTTGATACAAGTATTGGAACATTAAGAACATCTCTACAATCGTCTGATATTACTAGAGAATGTTTCAACCATCATCTCCTATGTCACGTAGTAAATCTCCTAAGTGACATTCCTCTATGGTCCATGGCCATTCTCCATTCATCACCATCACCATCACATCCTTTGACATTACATCTTGATCCTCCTTGACATCCATCCATTCCATGTCACCTTTTGACAACAACATACATAATTGACAACAAATGCAACACAGGGCACTTCAAAACTAAGGCTTGAAGTTCAAAATCATAATTCTAAAGATCCACCTAGTCAGATGCGCGAATATGATAATAAGCAAGAAGATGAAATGACCAAGTTTAGTAAAGAATGTATAGAGATGCCATTTCAAATGAAAAATATTAAAAATAATGATATTTAAGAACCAATCCTTTATAGGCTTATCGAGTCAAAGAATTTGTAAGAAGAATGACTTCAAAAAGAGATTCATGAGACATTCCAAAAAGGTGAGTTAAACATCATACTAAAATAATCCATCAAAAAAACCAGAATATGGAAAATGTTCCCAAATATCTATACACAAAAAGAATATTATTTGATGAAAATGGGAAAATTAGCTTATGGAAAATCATCACTTCTTTCAACCCACCTTTTATTACACAAAACTGCCAAAATTTAGGGACTTTTTCTTTTCCCTGCACCATGGGATATTTAAATCTTAGAGATGATTTATGTGATCTTAGATATCTATAAATGTTATTTATCACTTATTTTTTTCTTTTTTACATATTACAGAATTGAATCCAACATGGTTGATGGTTTAATTTGAAAATTTATCGACCATTTTTTGTAGGAGTTGTAAAAGATGTACTCATAGGATTTAAAGGATTCATTTTCCCAATTGACTTCGATGTTCTCCAAATATAAGAAGATAGTATTTCATTACACTCATCCATCATTTTGGGGAAACCATTCCTAAATATCAAAAAAACAATCATCCATATTCATGAAGATATACTAACAATAGATCTTTGAGATAGTACATTCCACTTAAACATGCTTGATGTAATGAACCATCCATTATATATAATATCTAATGGGGAAGGTAAAGAACCTATTAAAGAATCAGGCATTCTTTGAGGATTCTTAACATTATGGGATAATTATTCCTTTGAAAATACCATTACTCAAAATCCCATAAATTTTTATTTCATGATAGAGAAATATTTTACTTCTTATTTCTTTGATGATTTACTAAATAAACTAACATGAAACTAAATATAAAAACCTTATGTATAGGAAACCTCAATTCAATGTCATCTATTGAAAAACCACTGATTATAGAGTGAAATCCACTACCAAGAAATTTAAAATGTGACAACCTTATAGATGTAAAGAGATTACCCAAAATCATTTCTAATAACCTATCCAATTCCCATGAACAAACTCTGAATAACCTTTTCAAAAGAAATGTTTGATCCATTGTATAGAGTATAGGAGATATACCCAGAATCAACCCCAAAGTCTATTCTTAAAAAATATTGTTAGAAGGTGGTTCCCAACTAGTTAGGAAACCCTAGTTAAGTCTTAATTCCACCATCATGTAGGTTGTTAAGATAAAAATTGTATTACCATTTATAGTCGACATCATTTACACAATCATTGATTCATAGTGCGATAACCCCATCTATGTTTTTCATAGAAAACTGGTCAGACCATTTTCCAAAATTAGAATAATACATGGATCCCCATGATAGTAAAAAAAACATATGGAGGATGTTTTTAGATTATAGAAAGTTGAATAAAGTTACATGAAATTACCACATTCTAATCACATTTATAAATAAAAAACTAGAAATTTTACTAAGGAAAACTCATTATTTATTTTTAGAAAAATTTTAGGATATCTCTAGGTACTAATTATATTAGAAGACTATGAGAACAAAACATTCACATTTTGTTTTGGAACTTTCACCTGCAATAGGATGACTTTGGGATATGAAATTTCATATTTACATTTCAATGTTGTATAGAATGTTTTTCTCCGTACATATTGAGGGATTCCTGGGTGTATTTATAGATGAATTTACTATTTTTGGTAATTCATTCCATCATTTATTATGGAATTTGTAAAACGTTTTTAAATCATGAATCAATTGGAAGATTTTTTAAAAAAATGAAAATTTTCATTTCATGGTCATAAAAGGAATAGTGTCTAGAAAAATAATTTGAGATAAATGAATCTAGTTTTATAAATGAAATGTTTAAGTAACAAGTTCATTGACATATCTAACTTAATTGAATCATGTTAGATCATTTTTATGACATGTAGGTTTCTAAAAAATATTTATTAGAAATTCTAGTAAGATTTACCTCCCTCTATCGATATTTCTATTAAAATAATATGATTTTTATTTTAATATTTGTTTTATGGAGTATTTTAATGAGCTAAAGAATAGGTTAATCACACCACCAATAATGAAACCACCCAACTGGGATTATCTTTTTAAGATGCTCTTGAATGTATAAAATTAAGATATGGGAGTATCCATCTCGTAAAAAATTTATAGAAACTCTAAATTCATTTCCTATGATTATAGTATGTTATATTCCACGTAGATCAACTAAAAATATTCATAAGGAGTCTCTTATAGTTTATTTTACTAAAAAAATTTAGATCTTATCTGATTGTAACTAATGTTTTTTTTCTAATCATATAGCTCTATGGAACCTAAAGAAGAAGGATTATTAAAAGACACAGCTAGTAAGATGGATGATTTTATTAAAGGATTTCCACATCGAAATTAAAGATATAAATGGTATTGAAAATTGGGTTATTGATCTCCTTAGTAGACTACCCCATACAACTGAAGTTGTAATTCTATGTCTCAATCCACTCAAAGATCTACTACCTGAAGAAAAAATCTATATCATCTAGGGAGATGTACCCTAGCATAAAAATCAATTATTCAGTCACATATTTGGTACCATCCCAACTTAATTGTCATCAAACGAAAATAAATTTGACTATAGATTTTATAGTTTGGAAGATCAATTTCTATAGAAAATTTGAAATGAACCAATCATAAGTTGGTGTCTTCCAATGAGTGAAATTGAATCTGTTTTTTAATTTTTTTTTCACACACTCACTTATGTAGTCCACTTTTGACCTTAGAGGATGGCCAAAAAGTTTCAGATTTCAAAACTTTCTTCCCAAATTTATTTAAATATGACTACGAATTTTGTAAAAAAATATAAAACACTCAAGTTTTCTTGTAATATCTCAAAAATATAGAAAATTCCTCAAAAAATTACATTTATTGATATTATGGAATTATTGGGAATATAATTTTTGGTAGAATTCCTAGTGTCATTTTTCAATTCTTATAGTCTAGTAATTGTTGATTATGTTTCAAAATGGGTGAAATAAAAATCCAAAGGATTGATAATGTTAAAGTTTTCTATGATTTTTTTAGGGCTTACATATTCTGTATGTTTGGAATAACATGAGCCATAATCAGGGACCAAGGAACTCATTTCCTCAATAGATAGATAGATTCGTTACTATAAAATCATAGGGTTCATCATAAAACCTCATCACCATATCAGTCACAAATGAATGGAAAATAATAAGTATCCAATAGGTAAATAAAAGAAAATTAGTAAAATATTGTTGAACCCAATAGATAATATTATACACAAAGGTTGGAAGACTCTTTATGGGATTATGGGATTGCCTATAAGACACCCATATGGATAAAACCATGGATATTTATTTATGGAAACTATTATAACCTCTCTATGTAATTTGAAAAAAAATACTTCTATGTGATAAGAGAGATAAATTTTACCTTAAAAATCTAGGAATGATATGAGATTTCATCCACATTATCTAGAGGAAAGAAATGGGGAAGATTTTGAAAATTAATAGATCTGCAAAGATAGAATATGTATGTACCACGAAAAGATAATTTAACCCAAGCGATTAAGTTTTGTAATATTAATCCAACATTGAACTGATACCCAGAAAACTTTGTTCCATATCAGAAGTTAATTTTACTATTATTCATGTATACCCCTTTTGTGGTGTGTATATTGAAAATGAATGTATAGTAAATACATTCACTGTAAATGGGAACAGTATGGAGAAGTTCCATGGGCACATACCTCAAGAACTATTGGATAATTTTACACACCTTCACCCTAATTATTAGTGAAGACCTGCTGGGTTATAACTTTACTTTAAATTTAAATAATTATATAAATTAAATTTAAAATCAATTTACCTGAAAAATAAATTTTGAATGCATTATGGATACTTCATCGATTAATTATGGATAAGGAAGTCTAATAGTCTAGGATTTCTTTCAAATTTAAAATATTTTCATTTTGAGTCATTCTGATGACATTAAACAAAATCACTCCATAGAGGAAACTCACATTTTTTCCCTTATTTCACTCTTATCCTAGTTATTATTTAATAATAATTAAATATGCCTTCAATATCATTATTTTTTATTCTTCTTTAAAATTCCATTGAAATTACAAAAGTAATGTGAAGAAGCTATATAGAATAGATGTCATGAATATACTATAGAACATAATTAAATGAACAGGGCTTGTGCAATCCAATATAAAGATAAATTTTGAGGTGAGTATCATTTTCATTTATTTATTTTTATTCTCCAAAATTAGATTTATTTTTTACATTTAAAAGAACATTTCGTCCCCATATTTAGCATTCTTTTTTTTCTTGACTGGTCTAGAAGACAAGAATCACTTAGAAATCTCATGATTCCAGGTTTTTTATTTAAAAGATAATGAGATTGAATGAGTAAAATATATAATTAACTTAGTAGAATAAATATAAGGGTGTTGATATTTTTTATTCAAGAAATTATGGAATTATTTGATTCAGTTAAATTAAAGTTACCTACCATTTTAAAAATTTTAATTTATGACATTTATATGGATTGATTTTTTATAATTATTTCATTATATCAGTTATTTTCTTAAATTCATACACTCTATTTCTAATAGTATTTCTAGAAAAAATAATTTCCATTTGTATCTTGATCGTATTTCTTCGGTGATATTGGGGAATTCCACCTGTTATAATTCTTCATTGGAACATTTCAAAGCTATGACTGTGAAAAATCACAGTAATTATGGTTGAGGAAATTTTTTGTTGTTAATATCTTAATATTGATACCACTTTTTACATTAATCCTTGTTTAAATCATAGAATCCATGAATGGCCACTCTAATAATGACCCATGTTACAATCTATTTATATCCATTCCAACCCAATTATATTTATATCTCATCATATGCTAAAATTTGAAGTCTGGGGGTGAGGGGAGTCTTGGTTGAAAGTATATATTACATTGTAAGAAGTGTAGGGTATTATTTTTGGGCATTGTTAAAGGATCATGTTATATTCATTTTACTTATGTTGTTTTCCCTTATTGAAAGAAATAAAATAAAAATATATATTAAAAAAAATTAAAAAAAATAGAATAGGTTGTTTTTTTAGGAAATATAAGATCATCATTACAAAACAATTGATTTTATCATATGGTATTTGGTGGTGGATATAGATTTTATCAAATCCTAACTATCTAATAAGTAAAAAAATAAAAGAAAAATAGATAAATTTCCCAAAATGCACAATTCTTTCATTATAAATACATTGATCATGACCTTACTTGGAGTTCTAATAAGTGAGACTTGTCATTTTATTGAGAATATTTTTATTTCACTTTAGTTTTGATATCATGTTGTATTATTTATAGATAAAACTCCATTTTGAGACATAATATTTTGATCATAAATCCCTACCAACCATAACCCTCAAATTCATAAGAACCATATATGAAAATTCCTCATCATTTTAACTAAATTTTATCATTAAAAAGTGGAAAATGTAGATCCTTTGTAAGCCAATGAAAAATTATGATGTACTCTTGGAATGAGAATAACACTACTTTTATTTATATTCTCAGTTATGAGAAAAAAGAATCCACTCTGAAATAAATTAGGACCTATAAATTTTGATAGTCATAAATTATGATAAAAGAATTAATGAGAGGAAATGATCCACCATTTCCCAATGGGAAAAAGTAAAATAGTTTGGTTGATTAGTTTCTTTGAGGATAGCGAAGTTGAATTTATATTTTATATGGAACATAAAAGGTGAATCCCCCATTCATAATAATTTCATTTAATTTCATGGGATTTTTAATATTTTTAACATGTTATTACTATTAAATTTATGTTGAGATTAAATTTTTGAGGAAAATTAATTTCTATGTGTGGGGGAATTTATAGAATCATTATATTCATGTATATTTTTATACAAAATTATTTTATTATGTTTATTAATTGGTTAATTGTTACAATATGCAATTTCGTTTATGTTTTATGGTAGGATATAGAGTTTGATTAAAAACAAGATTAATAGTGAAAAATTAAATATAAAAATGATTTCTTGCAGAATACCATAGGTGGAGGGAAACCCTCATGGATTCAAAGTGAATAATCAAGTTGAAACAAACATAAACCAACAAGAAAATAGAAATTTACATTATGAATAGTGAATGTATGATATAAAATGAAAGAATATCATTGGGTGGAAATTCATAGACATAAAAAATATAAAGGGATAAATAAATATATATGTCATGATTTGACGGCCCTTAAAAAGATTAAAGATGTAAAATTAGGCCATAAAACTTAGAGTTGGGTGATACCTCGATAATTTTACACCTTAAGACCACCATTTATGGTGTAAATGTATTGACTGAGACCCATAAAAATGCAATTTTGATAAATTTAATACTCAAATAGATTTTTATGACCCCTTGATATACTGAGATTATTTTTGACCCATTTATTGAGAAATTATGACAACCTATGGGTCTTAACTATACCTATAAATAGAAGTCCTCAGGGATTGTAAAAGAGATTGATCAGTGTGGGGAGGATCTAGACAACGACCTCATAGTACTTTATTTTCCCATTTTCTTAGTTTTATTTTCTTTCATTCCTATAATTCCTTATTCCTTCCAAATATTATCATTAACCCTTAACATAGAGGGGTAAAATATTCAAGTGATCAAAAAAGGGAAGGCTGGAATGATTTTTAATTCTTTAGTTTATGTTCATAAATTTATTAAAACCTTTATTAAATATTCTATCTTATTTTAATTATTAATTTTAAATTTTAAATACCGAATGTTTTTAGTGTTAGTTTTTTATTCTATTATTTTCAATTAAGTTGTACAATGATCCAAAGTCTCCATCCACCCAATTATAATCTATATATTTTGGAATTGGATAAAGTTAGGTGGTGAGTTCTCGGTGATTACCATACCATGTGCATAATTTTGGTAGAAACTATTGGTATTTACATAATAAAAATAATTGGTCAAGGATTTTTCTAACTAATCAAGAAGTACCTCTACAACACTTAAACACATAGGAAGAATGGTAGACCAACATAAGGTTTTAGTTAAGGGTATTCTCACCATCACTATCTGGCTAAGGTAGAGAGAGGAATCAGTAAAGAAATTCATATTTTTGCAGTTTATGATAAAATGTTAGGTAAAAAATAGAAAATAAAGATAGAATTACAATAAGTTATGTCCAATACCTACCTTATCACCATCTCAATAAAATATTTTAAATCTATCAACTTAATCTTATTTCAAAATTCTCAAATTCATAATACCAAATCAAAAGAAATTTCCCAAATTACTCTAAAAAGTGACAAACAAGTTTTTCATGCGCTCATCCACAGGGGATTATCCTAGTTTTAGCCATTATACTATACCTAAGAAATAAAAAAATGTCATTCTTTATGATAAGGTTTGCATAAAACTAAAACTACCCCTCCAAAGAGGCAAACCTTCATTTTTTTCAGAGTATACTCTTCCCCTTAATCATATTTATAATGATTGGTGATCCTTATATAGCTAATAATTATAGGAGATCAAGATATTGATATCTAATTACTTTAGTAAAATTATGGATTGAAATGGATATAATTTTCTCCAAAGATTATATTAAAATTACTGTGTAGGTCATTCATTTTGTATGAGTGATATGAAAATGATTTACCAAGTTACCAATATAACTTTTCTATGCGTTCTAATAAATTTTCATGGAAATATCATTATTTCAAAAGGTAAACTAATGATATATTGTTTTTAAAGGAATTATTATGACCTTTTTGAGTAAAATGGTATGTTTTTAAGAAAACATTTTTCAAGGGATCTCATGTTGTATAAGAAACCCTCATCATTATGTTTTTACCATGATGTTTTCTTATAAAATGTTTTATGAAAAACTTTAGGCAGTAAATATTATTTCATATAAATTATTATTTGAGAACAAAGTTTATTATGTTAATGGAAAAAATATATTTTATAATCTTATGGTATTGAGATGGACTAACGGGTTTCTATCTTCCTTTTTATATATCCCTTAATGAGAATTGTTTTTATCCCATGTTTTAAAATTATTTTTCATAGGGATTAAAACTGAGTATAAAAGTTAGTAATGCTAGAGTACTAGTTATAGTAGTTACCTCTAATTAAGTAACATTTATTTAAAAAGACTTTTTTTAGGGTAAAATGGATACGATATGGAAAGTTTCACTATGAAAGTGTTTTTTCTAATTCTCTAAAACTATAATACTAAAATTTACTTAGGTATATAAGTGAACAAATATTTTTATGATGTTTTTATTTATTTTTTATGGCTAAAATTGTTTCATGTTTATTAGTATCAAATCTAGAAATGAAAAAATTATGATTTTAGCATTGGATATGGGTGTTCGGGTTTAGGGCGGTTGCATGTAGGATGCCCTAATAACATATAAGGAAAGTATAAAAGGATTCAACTCAACAAAAAGTTTCCAGATATTCATAAATAGAATAGGTAACTAAAAACATATAGGTCATAATTCTACAAATCTTATACCTCTAGGATTTATCTATTAAAGGGGATTTATTATCCCTAAACACCACATCCCAGATGCACCAACTCTCAATACTATGGAGGCACCTCTTCGTATCAATAGTTGGGGAATGTTCCATATCTAAGAATATAAATATCTATTGAGAGAGTATCATACCCATAAGGAGTACTATGCCTCATCGAACAATGTATTCCAAATGAGGGAGTATCTAACTCATTAGATATAAGACATGCACTGTCAATATATTGGGGAGTATAGAACAATATCAGCTATGTGGTGGATACATACCTTATTGGGTTCAAGGGGATAATAAACCCATGCATGATCTGGATAACCCACACCCCATATATGGATGGGAGTACTAAAATACAAGAATAATATAGAGGACCTACTCATTGTCTTGAGTTCATCAAGAGGGGAGTACCTAATCTCAATGATTGGAGGAAGGCACCCTGATACATATGAGAGTACCTAAACTCTATTTTTACTACAATGTCTCACCCAATCCCTATCATCAGCTCAATAAAATCCTGAAACTATCCTAAAACACCAAGTATTCATTCTTTGATAACTAAGATAATCATAAAATAATTATTTATATAGAGGAATTCTTGGAATGGACTACTTATACGATCAAAACTGATAACTATGAAAAAACCATGAAAAATGCTATAAATAGTCCAATACACGGAATGTTCAGTGGGGTACGCAACATATCCATTAGTGTATTGGAAATTTATAACACTCATTAAACAATGTTCATGTACTTATTTATCTCAACACATGTGGAAAAAAATTACACAACATTGGTAGTATCATATACAACATGTCTAGTACTCATTCTGGTTGGTGTGTACTATATATACTTGTTGAGTTGCCTCTCCAGTAGTACATTAAATCTAAATGGAATACATATTGTGTACAAAGTACAATAATACATGGAATATAATTTTTATACATGTTGATGTGTATTTTTAGAATTATGAAAAATGTGTGACATGGAACAGGATGTGTGTGTCTTATATATTAACATGGAATATACACCCCAATTCACTCTATTTCAGTATACAAGACATATGAACCAGATTCATGTGTTCTATGATATTTAAAATAATATATATTACTAATGTTCCAGTTCATGGGTAAGGTGACATGTAATCCCAATGGTTATACTACATGTATTTTGTAATTTTAAACCTGCATCCTGTCAAACATCATGAAATAAGTTTCTCTCTACGCCTCTAATCATTTAATTGATGTCACTAAAATCTTATACCCATGGAGCCTCCATCAAAATTTATTGGGATAACTTTTATTCATCCATCATCATCTGGTAAATTTCCACCCACATGTTCATCAAAATTTGCTTGAAAAAAATTAAACCATCAAACTCATACACTGAAACACATAATTATCTAGTCATCTATTTTCATAAAATCATAATGTCATAATCAAACTCAAGAACAAATAATTAGAGAACAATATTCATGAATTTGGTGGTTGGTAGAATTTTTTACCACCCAAAAATGAGCTCACATACACATTCATTAAATATTGTGAGAATGGGATGAGAATAAAGTGTTATTCATGATAAAAATATTACAATGGTAAATAAATATTTGATTAATGTTATATTTAATGACGAAATAATTTATCAATGAATTCTTTTTAGAATATGGAAAACAATATTAAAATTCATCACCATGGGAAACCCCCATTAGAAAAATTATACATGGATAATTATAAAATAAAAAATTATAGATAAATATAGAGAATCTATCCCCACATTAATCTTATTTTACGTATTTAAATATTTGAATATTTAATCTGGCATGATCAGAAGGAAATTATAATCGAATTATAAAAAGATATATTCCCTTTATGTGAAAATAAATTAATTAAATTCATTTATCTATTTTATTTTTTAATAAATTCATTATAGTTTATTGTTATAAAATCTTTCCAAATAATTTCGTAACACAATTAATATATTTGAAACATGATATTCATTTATGTTTTGTTCACTAAGAAATGAGTTTAATACAAAAAATACAAACAATTCCTACCTCATTAAGGATATTCATTTGCTTATTCCTAGATTCTTAGTCCATTTTTATTATCATTACACTATGAGAAATGAAAATAGTGCTCTCTATTGTGTTAGGGAAGAGAGATATATAGTAATAGAAAGGGAAATAAAATCATATAAAATGTTACACCAAATAAAAAAGAAAGAAAGTGAAGTGATATTTTCAGTGTGGAGAGGGATTTTATTAGGTGGGAGAAAAATATTTCCCTACTATAAAATCCTCCTCATAAATCCAAAATAATTACATGAATAAAAATATTTTAAAGCATCCCCAACATGCCAATAATATAAAGTTCTAGAAATCATTATTTTGTTTCATCATTGTTGTGGAATGTAGCATCCATGTCATTTTGAAATGTCACCAACTCATCTCTATGCACAACAAATAAAAAATTATAATTTAATATTATTTTAACTAAAGTCCACAAAATCCAAATCTTAGGGTTTGAATAGATTCCATAAAAATCATAACACTTTTGGGAAAATATAATGTCCCAAACAAAACTATAGTGTCATAATTTTGATTCAAGACCCCATTTAAGTGTTATTAAATGATCCCATACATATAGCTATAATTAATATATTTATTATATTATTGATGTCTGAAATACTGTAATGTTAAAATTAAGAAAAACAGATTCAAAATCACCTCTAGAAATAATATTCAAAAAAATCAAATACACTATTAGAAAAATTCACATATCTAAAAAAACCAAAAACATCTTATTTTTTCACCAATTAATTTCCCCTAAATTTTTTTTCTTGTCAATGAAATGAATAAGAACTTACTCCTTGATGTATTTTCAATTATTAATTTCCACTGCTTCTATTTACTCTGACATATTTACTTATTTTGATAGAATATATTTATTATTAGTGAAATTATACTTACTTCTCTTATTTCACTTCACATATCTTGATGATTTCATCATGGGTAGATCATCAATTATACCATATTGGAACTTCACGGGATAATACAATAAAGGTACCAAACTTTTTACATCAAAAGAATGCAAGTGGATACTTCACTTTGAACATTTATTTTCCCATTTTCAAATTTGATAAAATAAATTCCATTATATCATCAAGATATTTTTCTTCAGGATCAATCACAAACAAAAGATTCATTATATCTTTGAACAACACATCATGTTAATTATATTTTTCCATTGTTTCATCCCCATAATTTCTTATCTATGATAAAAATAATAATTCTACAAATATTATCAAATCATATAGCATTGGGATCATTTTTCTCAACCTCTATAACTATTATGTTGAAGTGTTGTTTCCTTTTTCTTGAGATCCAATTCAAAATTTTGACATTTTAGATAATTTCTTCAAGTCTAGTATGTCCTCTACAATCATAGTCACTCGATCAAAGAATGAATCAATTTATTCAGTTGGGTGTATCATCATGTCCTCATATTTATTAAATATTTATTGAATCCTTTCTTATACAACTATGTTATCTCCTTCATAAATTTTAAGAAACTTTCCCCATATAGTGCTTTATTATATACATCAAATCACATTTACATATATTTCATTAAATAAGTCACCCATAAAGTGTTGATTAAATTTTATTCACCATCCAACTCCTTTCAATTACTTTTTTATTGATATTATAATTTCATATTCATTGTAATTCCTTTCAAGATTTATTCACCGTGAACCATTCCTAATGACAGAAATTAGAGTTTCATCTGATTCATCCAAAACTAATAATTATTTCATGAAATGTTTGGAATCCATTTTTTATTTTCTAATATATTCATATCTTTCAAATATAGAAAACACATTCAAACTAAACCATTATTTTTAACACCACTTTTTTGGTACACATAATGAATTATTCCCTAAGTGGGGTAGAAGTGAGTCAATGTATAAAAATTTCAAACATCTCTTCCTAGTGATCTTATTTCATGATTAGTCAATATTCAATTATCTCCCTCAAAACATATAAAAATTATAAATCACCATGTTACATAAGTAATTTTTACTTACTTCACCCTCACATGGATACCTATAAGGATAAAACACTTAAGGATGTATTATTGTAAGAAACACAATATAACACACTATATTTTTCAAATTAAGAGAAAATTTACTATCATTATATGTTTAAAACCAGTCAAAAATTGAAACTTATTGATACAATAACTCTATATAACTCACTACTCTCTCAAGTAAACATTTTTTTTCTCCACAAATCAAAATAAGAGATTATAAATCTAATAGCGTGGTAATGTGATCCATGATTTTGCTAAAATAATTTCATTTTTAATTTCTTTATATGAAATGATATCTCTCCTTTATTCTAGTAATCCAGTTCTTGAATTCTTCACTTGATAATATGTTTCTATAGATTGAAAAGAAAAATATATTACTTTTACTTCATTAATATCTTCATTTCTACGCAAATTTCATGGGAAAATTCATTCAAGAAATATTTTAATATCCAAGTCAAAATATCCTCTTTTAAATATCAAAACATCTCCCAAATGATTATAATCTTGAAATTTTGTTTTTTTATTGCATAGAACACCATATAATATTGGATTTTAGTTACTCATGGTCATCCCTTTGTATTCACAAACCAAAACATCTGTATCCCATCCTCAATAAATATTTATCTATTTTAAAATTCAAATCATTATATGAGGATAAACTAAAAATATATTATTATGTAAACCATGGCATAATGAACTCCAATTTCATATATAAAAATAAACCAATAGTGAGACATATGTTTTCTTCTTAAGTTCACTATTTTTATTCAGACTATGATCATGAATGAAGCTATTTTTTTCCTCAATATGGAACATAGTATTTTTAACCAAATCTTCACTAAACCATGAGAAAAAAATACCTTGAATAATGATCAACAAGAAATTTTCCTATAAAATTAATTGGACATTGTTTGTACTCCTCAACAACAACTAGTTTTCATTTTCACTTTAAAATTGTTATTAAGAAACCAAGGGATCCTCTAGGATGTAGTTCACTTTAACACCAAAAAAATTAAAACATAAAATGGAGGAATTATGAATTCATACCCATTCCATGCATTTTATTAAAAACATGTTATGAACCAAAACTCAGTTATCATCAAATGTTATGTGGTTTTAGCTATCCAAACATGCTACAACCAAAATCAATTCTATCATCCATATTGGTTTCCATCACTCCATATTATGAATCTTTAATATTAAATAAAGTATTTTAGTAGATTTAAATCTAAATTTATCTACAAACACAACCCAAAAACACATATAAGTATTTTTTCTAATAATTATAAATGTTGATATTTTGGTTTTTGTATTATATTTTTTTAAATTATAGTGTTATGTTTTTCATTACATATAAATTATATCATTATAAATAACTGATAATATTATAAATTTTAATATTATATTTTTAAATATTATAAAATCTGTTGTTCTATATACAATATAAATACTAATATAAATTTCCCTGTACATTAATGTCAAAATTATAATGTTTTTTATTTTCATTATAATATTATAAAAACAAAAAAATATGATGATATTACAAAATATAATAGTGTGAATTAAAATTTTTATTGGTATTAATTATAATGTCATAAATGTTCTCTGCTAGATATATAAATTTTATAAATGTGATGTGCATTATAAAATTATAAATATTATTAATATTATTAATATTATAAAATTTTAATCTCTATTTACATAAATTAAAGAAAAATAATAATATATTTTTAATAAAAAAACATATTTATATATATAAAGTAAAAAATGATAAAATTATTTAATGAAACAAAAAAAATCATCCATTGAACATATGATATATTATTAAAATTTTAAAAAAATATTTATAGAAACTTTATTTCAAAAGTATCCTCATTATTCGATATATATAAATGTCTTATGAACATTTATAACAAATATATTATGAAAATTTATAAAAATAATTTTTTTTGGAAGATAATAAGTGTATATGGTAGTGTGTGTGTGTGTGTGTGTGTGTTATAAATTTACACTATTTATAGAAAATTTATACCAATGTTCTGTGAAAATTTATATACCTAAATGTAATACTTATGTGAAATTTTCATTGAATTTATATATATATATATATTATTATGTGAATATTTATATTAAATATTCATTTAACTTTTCAACAAAATTTTATATGGGAATTTATAAATAAATGTTATAAGAAAATTATGTATTTATTATATATTTACCTAAGAAAGAGAAAACCTGTGACAATACCACATTGGTTTTGAACAGACTCTCGGCCACAAAATCAAAAAAAAAAGATAAAAACACAATTTAATGGTACAATATAAAACTAAACAAGGAAAACCCCATAACATCTCATACAATGAGAGTGGTAAAATCAAGATCCAAAAGGTTTATTTTTAAAAAAGTGATCATGGTGTCTAGGAATCTAAAATACTCCCTAGGTCCAACCCAAAGATAAATATAGAAAAAACATCAAAAACCCAAGTCAAACTAGAGTAATCAACCCCCTCAAACACACAAAAACCTCACTCGACGCAAAGGTCCAAATAAGCTCTAAATTACATAACAATACATAGACACTTAATATTTGATGACCAACTCAGTTTTTCAAATTGCCCATTTATACATTATTATAATCACTATAGAATCACTCTCCTGTAAATATCGCCTATATTATAAATATCCTTATTTATATTTTAGAAGTTATTGGGAGAAATATTCACCAAATTTCTCTTAGTTTACTCTAGAAACATGCACTTAACTTCAAAGTTAATTTTATTTTAGATAAATAAGTATTTCACCTTTTTTTCATCTCGTTAGACATATCATTCGGAAAAAGGGATTCTAAAAACTCATAATTGGTCTCGCTTGACTCTAAATAATCTTCCTTGATTATTTTTTCTAGAATGATTTCACTAGAAGACCATATGATAATTATTCATTCAAGTTGGGAATAATTCTTCTATAATTTTGATTTAAATAGAATAGTTCCTTTAAGATTAATCATATATTCAAGATGATCCTCTATCTTTAAGCTAATATTCCCACATTCATCATTTGAACATACCCTTCTATCAAATATTTCACTCCCATTATTATAATCTAATAACATGAATAATTCATTTGGTTCTAGATCACTCATCTAGGGGTTTACAAGTGTACAAGACATTTCATCTATAGATGGACCTAAAAACCCTTCAGGGGTCTAGTTATAGGCATCATTTGGGTTTATTTGGTCTATGATAGATGATTCCACCATCTTGACATGTATATAAATTCTAGCAGTTTCAGTCAAAATAATATATTTTACTCCAGTTATAACTATGGTATCAGTAGGGAAAGGTTCTACAAAGACATTCAAAGAATATTTCACAATTTAATAATTGGAAACATGATTCCCCTATAATTTATAGTGTTGGAATAAAATAATAATATATTTATAGAGGTCTTTTTCGTAAAAATAAAATCATATTAAATAGTAAACCAAGTGAATTCTGGTAGAGGTTTTGAAAAATCCACTTTAACGCACATACGATCATATATAATGAATTTACATTAATTTCATTAATATTCACACAAATAAATTTTCAAATTACGTTTTATGGGTTTTGGATGATTTCATGGTTTTAAAATAGAAAATTCATGTCAATAAGGATGATCCATGGAATGTAAATAGTAAAAACCCTTTTCTTTTGAACATCTAAAGTCCATATTTATAAAATAAAATGTCACAATTTAAAGGATCTCTTAGTTCATAACCATACAGTAACCAAATATTCCTGAATTTAAATCCAAGTCGTAAGCTTTGGGGGGGATTATAAAGGCTATTATGACTTTTTATTTTAAACCCCACTCATAATTGATATTATTATTAATGGAATTCACTTATTCTAGAGTTTACTGAACATTGAAATAGGTATGAACTCATGTAGATTTTTCTCTTCTACATTGCCTTATTTGAATTAAAACTAAGATAATATCACACCATCAAGGAACCTTCATAGATATATTGATATTATAGATCATAAGAAAATATTAACCCTTTGTAAAATGATAAAATATATTATGACATTCCTTATATTTTATGTGATCATAGAAAATTTATATAAAAATTTTATGTGTTATGTGTTCATAGAATTTTTTAATCTATTAAAAATATATATATTCATATATGCTCATGTACAATGTGTGGGCTTGTGTTGTGTGAACATTTATGATAAATATTATGTGTTTTATAAAATATGTTCATACAAAGACACAAAAATATATTATATTAAAAATAAATTTTCACATCAAAAAATAAAAAAAAAAAGTGGTATTTCTATTTCTATATTATATATTCAATAACATGTTATAAAAGATAATATTTAACAATATCTATATATATCATGTTTTAATTCTACTATTTCTTTATAAATTAATAATATACATTATATATATGTTTTTTAATCTAAGAGAAATAAAAAAAAATGTGTGGCATAATTATAATATATGTTATATAAATAAATGAAAATAAAGAAAATAAAAAAAACATAAAAATTATTCGAATGGTCTTTCTCAGTTCATTCATAATAATTGAAAAGTGAGTCACCATTGATCCTCTAGAAACATTATATATAAGAGATGTGGAGGACATCAATCCTCTACAATCCCACCTTAAAGGTTTTTTACCATATGGTTTCTCATATATCTCTATTCCCTTTATCTAATTCTATGGGTAAAACTCATTGTAATCAATTCTATATTTGTTGGTAATTATATCCTCGTGACTTTAATTACAGGATGATGAGCAGTGAATGAGTATCACAACTCCCATGGATTCGAATTTAAAATTAAAATTGATAAAAATCATAATTGGTGGAGTTTGTGACTTTTTTTAGAAGATTTATTCATAGGTTACCAGGAAATGAATTCGGTGGAAGGCTAAAAATTCAATGTAGGTTCTAGAGTTATACCCATAGAATGGGCCTACCCTATCACCCTAAAGTATGGGCTCTCATTTCTAACCAGGAAACATTAATTGAAAGAGATATTTCCTTTATGATGGTTTCATTATATAAGTTTTATATTTTTCTCCTTTAACACATAAAAAAATGATCTTATTTCTATATTTATAATTCCCATGAAATAATGTTTATGTTTCATTTTAATTGAATATAAATTTGGTATTCTGTTATGTTTTGAGGAAATTTATTTATAGGTTTTTTGGTTATAAAATTAAATCTATCATTACATGGCTTAATGTTTTTAATGTTATGTTAAAAAAATACATCTAATTAACTTTATGAAATTTCAAGAATAAATAGAGAGTTCAGTTCTATGGGTAATCTTGTAAAAAAATATAAATATTGGTAATTTTATTTGAAAGAAAATTTTAGATGAATTAAATTTTGGATAATGATTTGGGAATTTCCTATGCATAAAATTTGATTAGTTTTCATTTTAATCCCATCAATCATATAAACATTTACTATGTATTGAATTATTATGTAATTTTTTATATTACTCGCTATTTAAATTGCCTTCAAATGTATATTTATTGATAAATTAATGTTTGAAACATTCTTATAGAATCAATACTAGAGATTTTAATTTTTCTCAATGCTCAAAAATGTTTTTCTCGGTGCTATAAAAGTGATGAGGTAGAAAAATAGGAGATATAAATTGAATTTTTATAGAACAAAAAATTAATTAAGGAATTGCAGACTTCTTAAATTTGGGTTAAATTTAATAAAACCATGTCTTTCTCGGCACTAATTTTAAGCACTGAAAAGTCTTATCTACACTGCATCATTCTAAAAAGGCATCAATTTCCCCAATACAACTATTTTTTATTTGCGCATAACATGATTTGAACCCCCATCCAAGCCTAGTGGTGAACCATCAGAACCACTAATCTTGGAAATTATTCTTTGTGTGTGGGGGGTATATTTTTTTATTTATATTTGAATTTATATTTTTAAACTAAGAATTATTTATATAAATATGACTAAATAAATATATGTGTATTTATATATTTTTATGAAATTACATATGTGTGTATGTAATAATATATTTTTTATCAATTATTTAAATAAAATTTGTAGTTTATTTTTATTTTAATATGATATATATATTTAAATATATCCTTGATAAAAAATATTTAACTACATTTATATAATTATCAATACAGACTTCATATTTATATATTTTATAATAGATATATAAAGTTATAATTATATATATATATATAAACACACATTGATATACATATATAAATCTAATTATATAAGTGTATAGTAAACTATAAAATGTGGAAATAAACTTATAAATTTTAATATATATATATATATATATAATATATATATATTTAAATTTATGTTTTTGTTTGTGTGCTTGTGATCATGTGGGAAAGGAGAATATTCATCTTGCTTTGGCATTGGAGAAAAAATTTTATTTCCATCACTTTGATCCACAAGGGTAGTGATGATGAAATTTTGATCATATATCCTTCTAGTTTTAAAGGTATACTTTGGTCATCTTTCTCTTGTGATGAATTCAATATCTTATCTATGATACATCGGTTTGTGCTGGTTGAATCCTTAACCAAAAATTAACCATCAATTAATATAATTTTCAAAATTATTAGTGTTATTGGAATCAAGGTATACATATCTAATAGTGTTTTAGATCATTATCTTCATTTTTTGAGATTTGATTTGGAGGAATAATTACATTAATTCTAGTTGAGGAAATCATGTTCTGTTTAATATGTCATCATAAAGGCTACCAAATTGACTCAAAACATTTGAAATAAATTATTCTAAAATTTTCCCAATTTATATAATATTTAAATGTATTTTTATTCATGTTTTTTATAAGAGTTGATTTTAAAAAAATTTGGTTCTTATTGTAAAACCACTCAAAATAGATATATCTATAGAAATTGTTTCAAAAAAATTAATATAGAGTATCAACATTGAACTCGGTATGACTGAAGAAATGCCTTGTTATAGCCACGGATTGACACACCCTAAAAGGAATTGGTGACTTAATGTGTAGTGTTCTTTTTTTATTCAGGGATATTTCCCCATAGTTAATAATATATGTACAAACCTATCATTTTTTCATGAAAATAGATATACGTAGATTTAGGAGATATAAATTGTGGATGTATAGATTTCACTTGGTTCACCCAAGAGGTCTAATCCAAAGAACTCACATAAATTTTTTGTTTATGTTCTATAGTTTTAAAACTCATTACTTGGGTTTTCAAAGGGATTATAGAATGTATAACTAACAATATTTGGTATAATACCTATTCTTATATCATCACTCAAAGTTCAATCCATTTAAATAGAAATAATTTGAAACTCATAGGTTATTGTAGGAATGTTCATTAATAAACACCAATGCATCAAGGATATTCATATTCTTCTTTTTCTTATTATTTTTATTCTTGTTTAGAAAACTGGATCTTCAGTATATTGATCTATTCCTTGTTTTTTTGATGATATTATTCAATACCAATTTATCCATGAACAACCCACTTCATTTATTTCCATAAATAGTGTTAACTAAACCACATTCCTCCATGCTGTGTGATCATACCACATGTCAATGCAATAAACCTTATTATTTTCATATAACTTCTCTTAGTATTGTTCCAAAATACCTATTCCTAAATATTAAAAACCTATTATGCTACATCTTTTTCTTTCTAGTTAATTAGTATTTAAATTATTTCCATCTAATTTCCACTTTAAAATATACACTATTTTAATAAATTTACTTAGTCATGGTGCATCGTGTATCCAGAAGCAAAATAACTTCAAGTAAAACAGACTGTAAAAACACCCATCCAAATGCTCACCCTATCTTTGTTGCATATGGATTTATGAAAACATTATTCACACAATTCATTCATTCATGTTGTTATTTCTTTATTTTTTCAACTTTTTCATCCATAAATATTGACATGATGTGGCACTGCATCATTCCTTCATGTGATTCTTCCGCATCTACCAAAATGCCAACAAAGCTCAACCACGTTTTACATAGGGAAATCCTATCATTTAATCTTTAATCATCACATCGGGCCCAGATTCAATTCATGTTTTCTATTTGAATCAACATTCATTATTATCATTAATTCGGTGTTGAACATAATTTCAAGAACCCCAAATCTCATTGATAGTAGGTCTCCAATCCAATCACTTCGTATCTCATTTGGTGTAGGTTGTCATGCCTAGTACCTCATAATCTCAATCTTGTATAACTATTGGGGAGGAACTCCATGTACAAGTCCCAACTTAAAATTGGTCTAGAACGCCATGTATAGCACCAAAAAAATCTCATCCATTTAATCATTCTCTAATTCACAAGATTTATCCACATTATTCCATTACTAATCCATCGATTAGTTAAACATTTCAAAGGCCATTAGTTAACTCAACAATTAACTAAGCACATAATCCCTTAATTAATTCATCGTTTAATTATTCAATAACCACAATTATCATTCCATAATTAATTATTCACAATTAATTATACATATCAAATCTCAACTTGTCATAATTAATTCTCAAAATTATTTATCTTTGATCAATATTATGGAACATAATTAAATCTTACAATTAATTGTCTTTCCTAGCCAACATCATTTCATAATTAATTTTCCCCCAATACATTATCATAACACAATCAAATCAATATCTTAAATACAATATCTCAATATATAACCAATATTCAAAAAAATATCTATTTGGGAAACCCCCTTCATTTGTTCTGTGATTCAATTATCAATTAATCACCAAGGAAAATCACAAGTCAATTCCACATTCTTAATTAATCCAATTTAGGAATTCAATTATTAAGGGAAGCTAGAAAATCCATAAACTCACATTCAAATATAAAATTCACAACTATGGGAGTTTGATTTAGACCACATACCTCAGTTTATTGATGGATGTTATCCAAACAGAAATATCCAAAATCTAAGTAGCATAATGTCTTCAATCAAGCTCTGGATCTAAATCCCTAAACCAAAATTAAGATCAAAGGCACCAAGATAATGAAAAATTAGATCTAGATCCACAATCCAAGATCTAGATCTCAACTCTTACAATTAGATCCATGGAAATAGTTAATATATTCCATGAAAAGATAAAGGAAACATAGGGGAATGGGCGGGAGAAGCAATGGGATGAAATCTACATACTGGGAAGGGAGAGAATCTTCATTCCAGGATTTTGACCTTGAAGAATGATGTTCGTATCACCTTGGAATCCATTCGGAGGGATCTAGAATCACCTGAAACATTTAAATCCTAATCCAAGGTTGAAATATGGGAGTCTCGGGGGTTCGGATGGTTTTAGAAAAAAAAATTAGAAAATTAAATCTTACGTGAATGGTTTCTTGGCTGGGGGTGCATAGTTTGTGAAAACTGTGTGCCAACTGTGTGGACCTCTATGTCTAGGTTTTCATGGTTGGCATGGTTTGGTCACACGATTTGTAAAACTGTGTGAAAATGCGGACCTCTCTATCCAGTTTTGTATGCTTGGAAAATTTTGGTCACACGGTATTTCAACACAATATCAACCTGTGCACAGCCCAATTTCCTTTACTTTTCCTTTAATTTTAGACCAAATTCACCCCAAGGAACTACTCCAAATAAAAAAACTTAAAAGATTTAATAAGTACCTAAAAATTCGTCTTATATGACTCCAGAAAAGGTCAGGATTTTACAATCTCCATATCTTATAACAGCTATTCCTTGAGCTGAACTCCCAAAATTCTCAAATATTCTGAGCCAAAAATATTGTTCCATTAAGCCATCATTTCTGCTTCCCATTTCCTAGTTTCCTCTTGAACACTTCCATGTTTCCATAACACACGAACTAATAGCACGGTCTTTCCCCATAATACTTTCTCACTACAACCCAGCACATGTATTGGATGATCCTCAAAGGACGCTTCTATCTCAAGGTAAACCTCTTCAACATCAATCAAATAAGAAGGGTCAGTGTGATACCACCGTAGTTATGACACATGGAAAAAATATTGCATAACTCTGAATTTATGTGGAAGGGATAATTAGTACACAACTGACCCGATTCTTTCCAGCACCTCAAACGGTCCTACAAAATAGGGTGACAACTTGCCCTGCCTCTGAATCCTGTGGTGACCCAATCTATGAGACACCTGAAGGAATACACGATCACACTCTATAAACTCTAGGGGTCATCTTCATCTGTCATAATATGACTTTTGCCTACTCTGTGCGACAACCATATGTTTCCGAATCAATTACACCTGCTCTGATGTCTCCTGAATAAGACTCAGTCCCAACAGCTCTGACTCAACCGCCTTTAACCAACATAGAGATGATCTACAAGGAATACCATAAATTTCTTCATATGGTGTCATCTATATAGTTTCCTGATAACTATTGTTATAGGTGAACTAAACTAAAGACAAGTGCTTCTCCCAAGAACCACCAAAGTAAAGCACACATGCATGCTGCATATCTTCTAACACCTATATGGTAGGCTCCAACTACCCATCTATTTGTGGGTGGAAGTTCATACATAACAAAACATTTGTACCAAGAACCTTATATTTATCTTTCCAGAATCAGGAAGTAAATTGTGAATCATGATCTGAAACTATAGTCCATAGAACCCCATGAAAAAAAACTATCTCTCGTACATACAGCTCTCCCAACTGTTCTACTGTAAATGTTTCCTTAATAAGAAAGAAGTTTTCTACCTTTGTTAGTCGATCCAAAATGACCCAAATAGAATCATTCTTCATAAGAGTCTCTAAAACTCCTACAAAAAAATCCATATCCAGGTCATCCCACTTCCATTTAGGAATAGGTAACGGCTGAAATAGGCCTCTAGGTCATTGATTCTCTGCCTGCAACTACTGAGAGGTGAAACTTCTTATTACAAACCCTGTTATCTCCTTTTTCATGCCTGGCCACCAAAACTGTCGACATGGGTCACACTGCATTTTTTTCACCCCATGATGTACCACCCACTTTGAGGCATGAAATTCTCGCATGAGTTCCTCTCACATACTCACAGGAACAACAACCCTATCACATAGATGATCTCATCCTCATCTATTATCCAATATGAAGGTGTCTCCCCACATTTAAGGCTTTCCCTTAAGGCTAAACACTTAGGATTCTTATAATTCATGTCCCAGATCCATATCTAGACTGTATATTCCACTACTACAGGAACCAGAGTCATCCTCTCCTAACTCTCCTGAACTACCAAATTCATTTCTACCAGCAAAGTCATCATCTTCCACTCTTTACTAGACTTATATACCAACTGAGTCTATGTTTTCCTACTCAAAGAATCAGCCACACTATTTCCCTTTCCATGTGTATATTCCAATTCAAAATCAAAGGACTACATATACTCTACCCATATTCGTTGGCGAAGATTCATGTCATGCTGTGAAAAGATATACTTCAATATTTTCTGATCTATAAAAACTGTAAAATTTTCACCCAAAAGACAGTGTCTCAAACACTAAATATCATAAACCACTACTACAAATTGGAGTTCATGTGTAGAGTAATTCCATTCATGTGGCCTCAATTGCCGAGACCTGTAAGCAAAAACTTGATCCCCATGCATCAACACAGCTCTAAGTCTGATCCCAGAAGCATCACAATACACCAAATACTCCTCACCCAGCTCAGGTAAGATCAAAATTGGTGCGGATTTCAAGCTCTTCTTCAACTCCAGAAAATCATTCTCGCATGCTTCTGTCCAATCAAACTTTATCCCTTTCTTTGTCAAAACTGAAATCGTTGCTTTCAATTGTGAAAAGTTCTATATGAGCCTCTTGTAATAACTAGATAATCTCAAAAATCTTCGGATATCAAAGACATTCTTGGGATTCTCCCAAGAAACCACTACTCGTACCTTTTCTAGGTCCACTAACACACCTTATTTCGAGATGATATGCCCAAAGAAAGTGTACCTTGTCAATACAAAACTGAAATTTAGATAGCTTGAAATATCTTATGATATCTCAGTGTAACTAGGATGATGTCAAGATATTCGGAATGATCATAATGAGTCTTAGAGTACACCAATCTTTCGTCCACAAACACCACCACAAATTGATCTAAGTAAGGATGAAAGATCATGTTCATCAGGGCCATAAATACTACTCGTGTATTTTTCAACCCAAATTGCATTAAAACAAACTCATAAATTCCATACCTACTTCTAAAATCATTTATTGTTATATCAGAGGTCCAAACTCTCACTTGATGATACCTTGATCTCAAATTGATCTTTGAGAACACACAATCCCCCTTAATCGGGTCAAACAAATCATCGATATGTAGAAGAGGATATTGGTTATTCATGGTCATTTTATTCAAATTTTGGAAATTGAAACTCAAGTGTAAACTCCCTTCGGCATTCTTTGCAAACAAAATAGGTGATCCACAAGGTGACGTACTTGGATGGATAAACCCTTTATCCTCCAACTCCTCTAATAGTGTTTTGATCTCTTGAAGCTCAGTCGGTGCCATTCTATAAGGTGGAATGAATATTGGATCATCCCCTGACATGAGTTAAATAGAGAATTCTACATCACTCTTAGGTGGAAAACTTAAAAGTCTTCAGTAAAGACATCCTGAAATAGTTCTACTTCTGGTGGGAGGATGTCTTTCATACCACTCCCAACATCCAGTAAGAGACTAGAAACATGGGTTGTGAGCTATCCCAATTGATGAGTAATTATCCCCACTCTGCATGCATGGATATCACATTCTCCATGATGAACATACTGGTCACCCTTAGAAGATACAAAGGTCACTCTCCTATGGTAACAATTTGTGTGGGCATGGTATTAGACTAGCCAATCCATACCAATAATCAGGTCAAAGCCCATTACCTCAAGAACATAGATATCCCAATGAAAATGATACTCTCTTATCTCTATCAAACATCCCTTGCATAAACATATATCCCTAGACCATTTTCCCAACGATATATCAATATTCATCACCCCACTTACAAACTCCACCTCCAGGCTCAAGCCCTTAACAAGATTTTCATATATAAAATAATGAGAGGCACTCATATCAAACAAGGCAGTAACTAAAGTAGAAGCAACTAGAATAGTACCTCTCACTATCTATGGACCATCCTTGATATCTACAAGTATAGGATGAACTACATGTAATTATCCTGCCCTATTCCCAATGGTGTCGTCTGACTCCCTTGAGTAGCACCACTCTGATGATACGGGTGCTCATACCCTGAAGCACCACATCCACTACCTTTACCGCCTCTTCCCATAGAGTTCCAATTTCCAGACCTATATGGAGTATAAAACCTCCTTCCCACACACAGACTCTGAGTTTCTAATACCTCAGAACCATCCTATCGCTACTTCTTGTAGAACTTTGGTAGGTACCCCATCTTGCCACAAAACTAGAATTCCACTGGTGTTTGAGGAAAATGTGTATGATAATGTCCATGCTTATCGCATAAGTGGAAAAGCACAAGATTAAGATCCAATGCAGCTATTCCTCCAAACATTCCTCCTTTCATTCCTCTTTCCTAACTAAGATTCTCGTAACAGTGCTTCCTTCTCCCAGAAGTCACACTCCCTGATCGTCCAGTGACAGCTACCTGTCTAGTACTAGAAGGCTCTTTCAGGTTCCCCTCTGAAATGAGAGCCTAATTAACCACTTATGATAATTTATTTGGCCTAAAGATATTTACCTAGGACATAATTTCACACCTAAGTCCATCCTAAAATAATTTTTCCAAATAAGCCGCATTTTTTCACAAAATATGGAGCAAAACGCTGTAAATATGTGATACCTTCAGCATAATCCATTATGGACATGCTTACTTGGGTAAGATGTATAAAATATGAAACCTTATATTGTATAATAATCTCTAGATAGAAGTGTTCCAAGAACTTCTCCAGAAATTCCTTCCATAACATGTCATCAGTATATCCTGATTGTACCTAAATGTACCACTAATGCTTCGTTGAACCCCATACAATATAAGCACCCAACACGACACTCCTCACAACCAGATTCTCCAAATGGTCAATTATCATCTCTATAGACTCAATCCAAAATTCATATCCCTTAGTTCAACCCTCTCTAGTAAAAGTCGGGGGGTGCTGCAATTGAAACTCCCTTGTCAACTCTGACATTCTTTTCTGAACACGCCCTGGGTCTCTCTCCAAGAATTGCATGAAATTAGCAATGTTCTCTTAAAATTGTTCCACTTCCTCCTCATCTTTCACCAATGGTACCTCAAGCTCTCTGTCTAGAAGTTCATTTCGGGCCATACCCCTCGGTCTCTCCCTCAACATGTGTCTTGGAGGCATATCTCTATAAATCCAGATACACATCTTAGGTCTCATAACGCAGCCTTATAACATTTACGTAAGATGATAAACTAACACAACAAGTTTAAACATGTCCTTTTCCCCTTTTTCTCACCACATGGTCAACACCAAGGCCTAATCACTACCCTTAACCATCCTTCTCCTAGGTCTTGGTTAATAATGGTACAAAAATTCTCATTAATTAACTCAACCATTATTTAATCACATTATCTCAAGTTAATTAATTCAATAATTAATTAATTACTCATACTCATTTAATCAATTACGGTTCTCATTAGACACCAATTTATTCTCATTTTTCATCATTATTTCAATCTCACAACAAATTGTAGAAGTGTATAAATAACTAGATCAATACCATGTCATATGGTATTCAAAACATGAAAATAAAATGCTTAATTGAAAGATAAAACATGCAATGACAATGCCAATGTCAAGTTTCAACAATGAAGCTAAAATTAAAGACACAACAACTCCCAAGAGGGTCTCAAACCATGACTGGTTCCCTCTACCATGCGCCAATCCCAAATAGAAACCTATCCCAGGGCCCTGCCCTTATCATGTCCTGTAACAACAAAGTCTACTCATGTGCTGATTAGGCGACCTGAATAGGGTGTGAGTATGAATCAGTAGGACACCACCAATGGTGTCTAAAATAAGTCCATTCAAAAGATAGTGTATGCAGTTTTAAAAATCAATAAATATAATGCAGAATTTAGACAGTAATCATATTGTCATTTAATATCTAATCATCACATTAGACCCAGTTTCAACTCATGTTTTCCATTTGAATCATCATTCATTATTATCATTCATTTGGGGTTGAACGTCTTTTCAAGCACCCCAAATATCATTGAGTGTAGGTCACCATGCCTACCCTTTCGTATCTCTTTCGGTCTGGGTTTTCATGCCTAGCACCCCATAATCTGAAGCTTGGATAACTGTTGGGGAGGAACACCATGTCCAAGTCCCAACTTCTAATTGGTCTAGAACGCCATTTCTAGCACCCCAAAAATCTCATCCATTTAATAATTTTTTAATTCACAATAATTAGCCACATTATTCCATTACAAATCCATTAATTATTTAAACATTTTAAAGGACATTACTTAACTCAACAATTAATTAAGCACATAATTCATCAATTAAATAATCAATCAACACAATTCTAATTCATAATTAATTCTTCACAATTAATTAACCAGATCAAATATCAACTTTTCATAATTAATTCTCACAATTAATTATTTTTTATTACCATTATGGAACATAATTAATTCTTACAATTAATTATATTTCATAGACAATATCATTTCATAATTAATTTTCCCCCAATTAATTATATTGACACAATCAATTCAATATCCCAAATACAATATCTCAACCCATAGCCAATATCCAAAACAAATATCTATTTGGGAAACCCCCCCTTCGTTTGTTCCGTGATTCAATTATCAATTAAAAATCTCAAGTCAATTCCACATTCCTAATTACTCTAATTTATCAATTCAATTATCAAGGAAAGCTAGAAAATCCATAAACTCGCAATCACATATCAAATTCACTACTATAGGAGTTTGATTTAGACCACCTACATTGGTTTATTAATGGATATTAGCCCAATAGAAATCCCCAAAATCCGAGAGGCACAACATCGTCGATCAAGCTCAGAATCTAAATACCTAAACCAAAATTAAGATCAAAGTCATCAATATGTTTAAAAACTAGATCTATATACATAATACTAGATATAGATATTAACTTATAGGTTTATATCCCTAGAAATGGTGAAGGTATTCCATGAAAATATTAAGGAAATATAAAGGGATGAATGGGAGAAGTAATGGGATAAAATCCACTTACCAGGAAGAGAA
The DNA here is from genome assembly GCA_963277665.1 of Viscum album. Lineage (NCBI taxonomy): Eukaryota > Viridiplantae > Streptophyta > Magnoliopsida > Santalales > Viscaceae > Viscum > Viscum album. Next base: position 1,912,749,687 of record OY728133.1, read on the forward strand.
CAGATCTTCAATCTGGGATTTTTATCTCGAAGAACAATATTTGGATCGCCTTAAAATCCCTCCAGAGGGCTCTGGAATAACCTAGAATTTTTCAATCTCGATCCAAGGTCAAAATATGGGAGTCTCAGGGGTTCTGGTGGTATTAAAAAGGATTTTCGAATAATTAAATCGTGTGTGCATGGTTTCCAAGGTATGGGCTCATGGTTAGGGTAAACCATGCACCAACCGTGTAGACCTCTCTGTCCAGTTTTTCACAGTTGGCATGGTTTGGTCGCATGGTTTTTCAAACCGTGCACAAACTGTGTAGACCTCTCTATCCAGGTTCAGACCTCTCTATCTAGGTTCATACTCTTATCATAGTTTGGTCACATAGTTTTTCAAACCGTATGTAAACTGTGCACAACCCACTTTCCTTTATGTTTCCTTAATATTTCTCCCAAATTCATCCCAAGACACTACTCTAAATCATAAGTACTTAAAATCTTTAAAAATTACCTAAAAACGTGCATGAGATGACTCCAGAAAAGGTCGGGATCTTACAGTAATCATATCTTAGAAGATTATAAACCTTTTATGTAATAAAGTATGTACTTAATGAATAAAATTATTCATTTTAAAATATTATTTGTTTTTATAAATCATATTTCCTATATTCTTATAGAAAAATTAAAATGTCACATTAATAAAAACTATTTTCGGTCTTTTCTTCTAATTAAGTGTTTTCATACTAAAATTTATATTTATCTTGCATTACAAGCCACATAAATTCTATTTTTTATAATAAACCAGTTTTTTTCAAAAAAAAATCAGTATTTATGATAATATTATATTTTATGTAATTTTTTTAAACAAAATAACGTACTTTTCAAAGAAAAATTGTTTTTACACACTCTGTTCATTTTTTTAAAATTAATATTCCAACCCCTTTAAAAATATTTGGTAAAATGATTTAGAAATTTAAAATCAAAAGGTTTAAATTAGTTAAAAGTTTCAATTGTAATTTTTTACATCAATATTAATTAGTATGGTCAAAAATTATTTACCAAGGTAAAATTAAATTTGGGTAATGGTTATAAAAAAATATAAAAACACTCAATGTTTTTTTAAAAATTATGGGATGAATATAATATGGAACAACACACACTTAAAATCAACTTAAATCCATTTCAAATCCATCTATATTTTAATAGTGATATTACATTATCGAAAATGTAATGATTACTTCCAAAACTACTCGTTCATTCACTTATAAAAGGGTAACACTTCCACCACTTCAAGATCATCCTCCATCAAGCTTATTCATTAAAGTATAAAACATTCCACCTCATAAAACCATTTCCTTCATTCTAATTCTTTTGTGAACAAATATTTATCATATAACCTTCATTTACAAGGATAATTTCCCATAAAATTCAAGATCTCAGCATAAGTATTATCAAATGCTTAGTTTTCCATCATAATTATCCTCATTAAAATTTACTCTAGAAAAAATAATATGATGATATTGGTATCATTTATAAAATTTAATTTTATTAAATTAATGTTATTAACATTAACTATTCATTTATCCCATCTATTAATAAAAAATAAAATGTCATTTTGCATACAAAATTCATTTTTCTTCACTGCTCATCATTGATGGTTCCTAGAATAGTTTTAATTAGGATATATAATTTTTAGGATTATTTAATATTTTATATATGCCACATTATCATTATCTAAATAAATATCCTTACTCATTAAATGATCAAAACATGCAACCATTTTGGTTGATTTAGCCACCTACGTAAATGATATTATGCACATGAGCCTCAGCCCAGTTGGTGAGACCTCCTTAAGTGCATCCTCGAGACCCATGTTTCAAAAAAAGGGAAAGGAATATTTTCAGGGTACTGTAGTAGTATTGTAGTAGTATTGTAGAAGTATTTTGCATGTATTGTAGCAGGTACTATAGTAGGCACTATTTTAGTTATTGTGCGGGTATTGTCCGGGTATTGTGAGGGTACTATAGAAGGTACTATTTGGTATTGTAGCAGCCATAACTATTCACCTCAGGCCACCGGTTTGGGATTGGAGTCATTAAGGCCTTCGGGATACCTAGTCCTTTGGGTCAATAAGGATTTCGGGACACCTTTAAGGCCTTTGGGCCACATTATCAGTGCAGTTACCCCAAACAGACTCTACAAAAAGGAGCAGCCCTAGAGGAGGATTTAGACCAAGTACACTCACCAGAGAATAACCAAACATATTTGGAAGAATGAGAGGGTATGGCTACACCATCGGGACCATCCTATGCTTGCATGGGAAGCCTATCCATAAAGTCATTCGAAGGTGGAGAGATACCATCATGATGCATATGTGGGGGAGGGGTAGTTCATTATAGTTATAGTCTGGTTGAATTCTCTAAGACCTTCGATTCATGTAATCTATTAAGCCTACCAGCCATGTAATCTCTAAGCCTAAGGTCCTTGTAAGGCTTCCCCCCCATCCCCTGAAATGGGGATTATCAAAAAACAATTAAAATGAAGGCCTTCTAGGAATTTAGGTAGATGATATTATAAGGACTATGTGATAAATGATCATGGGGTTTAATATGATGGTAATACCTTGTAATAATGATATATTTAATATTTTTTAATTATTGTATAATTTTTTTAATATTTAAAATATTTATTAATATATCATCTTTGGATTGTTAAACACGTTGAAAACTATTTTACCATGACTTCCACTCTCACAATTCGTTTGCATGTCTTTCACCTGATGAAAATGGGACTTAATTAATCATTTAAAATATATTATTAGTATATCATGAATGATCAATTAATGATTCAATTTAAAGTACTTAGTTATAATCAATCCCTTCTTCATGAAATTTTTACGAAATAAACAATGGAAAGTTGTAACAACTTACAGTAAAAATAAGTTATAACTAACTAATATATTCATAAATATTTGAGTATATGAGAGGTTAATGTTTATGAATAAGGTTATGAAATAGTATATCAAAATATTAATCTCATTTTTATAGGTGTTTGGATCTCATTTGACTAAGTTAGAATAATTGTAAGGGGTTCTTTGCCTCATATGTAATCTCTTAAGATGTATTTCTTTATCTTCACCGTGATACCTTTAATATGGTGTGACTACTAACTGATGAATTTCATTTTCCCTATTCATAAGGATTAAAGATCCAAATCATGTAATTTCTTTCAATTTCCATTGATTCAAAAAATACCCTACTTGAATGTACTTTTGATCAAAGTGTGACTTTAACCATAAGGATTTTGTTTTCAATGTTATTTTCAAATCAATATTGTTTTTGAAAGATAATCCATATGAAAAACTTGTATTATTTATAAACATATAAAAATTTCGTTACATATTCATGGGGTATTATTTTTTTACTCTATATTTCATTTCCAATTCACTTATATTTTACCCAAATTGTTTCCTGTAAGTGAAATCAACCCTATCTATTATTCTTGGTCAGGAACCTCCCTTTTCCACATAATAATTAATTATATTCTTTTGAATATTTTCTTATCTATACCTCAATAGTTAAATGATTTAATTATATATTACCTGATATTCTTCAAACACTTTTAAAAGAAATTATTAATGTTTTCCATATAGCTCATTTTTATTGAAGTGTACAAAGAATCCCTTTTAACATTTTCTATGGGAAAACATCCTTACATCATATTTTTTATTTTATATGATGCATAATTTATATGATTTAATAGTTTTATAAAATAATATACTATTATCCTTTATTCATAAAATATTTCTATCTAAAATGTTTTAAAAAATATCATGGATTCTTCTTATTTCTAAATTGGTTTTTCTCAATGCTCCTAAAAATAGATTTTATCTAAATAAAAATCCCTTGACATAAATTATTCTTGATTAAGGATATTATTCTTATGTCACTATACATATTTTTATATGAATGAATTATTTATTTTCATTATCTTTTAGATTAATGATTCATTGCTAACTTCTTCAAGCCTAATTAGACACTATGTTTGATCCTTCACTTTTTCACCCACTTCTTTTCATTTGTGAAAACCCTATTTTTGATTAATTTGATTGAATGGTGTTCACCAAGATTCCATATATCAATTGATCTAGGGAAATTATTTAATTAATCATATAACTTTTATCTATACCATATAAATACCCTATGATTTATTATCATGATTGAATAGTATTTACCAAGTGGCATGATTTAATTGGATATCCATTTATTTTCCATGGGTTTAATGTTTCATTTTTATTGATGGAATTATTAAAGAATCCCATTTTTTAATCCATATGAAAGCCATATTATTTACATGGGTTCTTTATAATGTATTGACTGAGACCCATTTTATTTACATAGGTTATTTATTCTATAAATGTGAATGATTTTCATTTCTAATGTTTTATAAAACCAATTTTATTTACAATGGGTTTTTATGATGTGGTAACTGATTTATTTCAAGTGGATCTCACAATTATGGATGATGAAGGTTGGGGTCCTATATATCTCTCTAATATAATAGTTTAAAGTTTATATCTTATGAGATAAGTATAAATTTATACATTTTAGTTACTCATAAGTGTGGGCACTGATGGTGTGGCTCATGAAATTAATGTTCCCCATACTAACATTTGAGATAAAGATGAATAATGTTTCCCAAATTTATGATTATTCTCTTTATTGTGTCATGATCTCATGGATCATTTTTATTGAATCATGTTTTTACACTATTTTGATTGATGTCTTATGTTATGCCAATTCAAATGCCATGATTTATGATCTATGAATTTTTGGATTTGAATTTTATTATATATTTTGATTATAACCATATTCTAAGGTTATCACACATAATTACCACTAATAAGTATCTAAGCTCACCCCTTTATTAGGTTTCCATTTCCTTAGGATCTGAAGATGAGTATAATGTATAATAAGTATAGTAGGAGGTATAGTGTAGCCCAATTATGGATATTGTTCGCAAGGGTTATAAAATAAGTTTATAATATAGATATTCCTCAAAGACAATAAATATTTTACTATTGGGATTATTTCATTATTTTTGAGATATATTATTTAACTTGTAGAAATGGTTTCAAATAAAGAAATTTATAATACGGGTTACTATAGTTAGTATCATAGAAGGGCTTAGTTATTTTTTAGGATTAGTTTAATTATTCTACGGTTTAGGATGTGATAAACTAATTGAAAACATTAGGAATAACTCTAAGTGACATGTCTATGTATAGGATAGCATCCTGAATTTTTTTTCAAATTGTAGATGGTGTGGTTTTTATATAAATAAAAACTATTCCCAGATATAAAAAGTAGAAGTATGATTTAGTACATATGTACATAGGGGTAATAACCCTAAAAATGGATTGTTGGATGATAACTCAGTCATCGCATGGTGAAAGACAAATAGGATTAACCACACACTTAGTTTTACACTCCTAAGGTATATTCTTCGGTTAATCACATTCTCTTTACATGCCATTATAAATGAAATATTATGTTAAGGAATTAGTATAATAAGTATGAGATAACCCACCCTAAATAAACCAAGATTGATTTAGGTTAAAATAAAATCTAAGGTAATAGTATAACATTTTTTAGATTTGGTGTTCTAGAACCAACTATTTATACATTAGATTACATGTATATTCAAATAAGTGAATATTAATTATGACATATTATTACATATATTTCATATATTTTTATGAATTTAATGTAATAATGTTTTAGAGTATTTATCACATTTAAAAGTTCATAAAAGTTCTCTACTATGATGAGAACCTTAAAATTCCATGATGATATTATTAAATCAAGTTTATGATCTAATAAAATTATATAATGGGGAACATATTATGTTGAATATCAAGTTTGAGTACTCATAAGCTGATGATAATTATTCTATTTAAGTTCACACTTGGTAATATATAATATGGTAGATTATGATATTAAACCTTCCAATTATATGTTTTATGTTCATATTTCATCGGATATTACTTTCTATGAGTTTTTATAACATTCCTTAGACTTTATGATTATTATTAATGTATTTCATGACTTACGCACATATATTTACTAACCAAAAACATGTCACGATATTTAAATGGGAACTAGGGTATGTTTTTTGTGTCATGAATGAAAATTTATTAATAAATAAGTTGGGAAATTATTTTTTCGTTACATTTTAATGGATGTTGGTATCTTGACACATTGATTGAAATAGAACCATCACATTAAATTTCATGGAAATGTTGTAATGAGAAGTTTATTTCATATAGATAAGGAATGATTTATTTAGTGTATAGTTTTAGGTCAGGGGTGTGAAACTTGATTGATGAGATATCAAGATAAATGGATTATACTACATATGGAGGACTTGTATGTTGTTGTGGTAGTTGTGACATTAACTTATTTCCCTTAACTTCCTTTACTTGTTTCTAGATATTAATCTTAGACTTTATGAAATCATGCCTAATACCAATGAGAAAGTATCCTAGAGGTTCACACACTATGTGTTTCCATTGATCTTAATTAAATTCTATTTGAATTTAATTTTTTGAATAATTATTATTCACCTGGCTGAGAAATAATTTTAATCAAGATTTATTAATCTCATAAATTATATAAATATTTATCACAAGTTAATTACTTAATTTTGAATATATATCAAAAATATTAATTTAGGTATTTGATAAATACCAAGGAGGACCATAATACCAAGATTGTGTCTAGTGATAAATGTTAATTCGTAAGTTTATAAAAAATTTATTTATTATTGATCTAGTTAGTACTTTCCATGAGAAAATATAAATTTTATTATTATGTGGCATGAGCTCATATAAGGTTTAGTATAGTATTTAAGGGATTTTCTTGTAATTAAATAATATTATAAACCTAACCCTATCTCTATAAATAGATTATTATATCTTTTTTGAAGGTATTGATCGATATAGAGAATTTTTGTATACAATGAAAACTAGACCTCTCTCTTAAGACTGAATAATTCCCTAGAGATTCTCCTTCTTCGACTACCATATCTTGAACAAGATTCCAAGGAAGATTCTTCAAGACTGAAGGATTCATTTTAGTGATCAATAATAACATTGTAAGAGGATTTATTTTTTGTGCTTGCACTCAGAAATCCATTGGTGTTGTTCAGAAATCATAGGAGTATGTGTCAATCATCGTTAGACGGATTCTACACTTGGATCCTATAATATCAGTGACAATTGACTGAAAAGGGATTTGTAAGATCAATATCTTCATTGAAGAAATATATCAAGACCAAGGTATTCTTAATTTTTATATATTTAAATTAATTATAATTTTAATGAGAAAAGATATTCACATGGATTCAGTAACCTTCTTTGTCATCATTCAGTGGAAAAATCTCATTGGTCAACACATTAACATCATATAGAATATGTGAATGATCTATAAAATATGACAATTTTTAAGTGAGGATCAACCCAAATAAGAACCTTTATTTCTCTTGAAAGCATAAAGTGATATCATAGAGGTCATGTTTAAATTTATAATTTTTTATTTATTTTTTTATAATTATATATTTAAAAGTTAAATTCCATTACAATTTATAATTATTTATAATTCTATAATTGAAGTATCTTCTCAATACTCTTCATTTATAACTCACATAACCCATATTATATAATAATTAATGAATAATTCATCTAAAGAACTAATCTAGAGGTGGAAAGAATTATGGATGTATAATACATGGTTGTGCAGTCTATGTTCTTTTGTCACACATCGTGTATCCTTGTACATTACACCAAGACACCCACATTTATTTTAGGCCATTTCATAATGAATTCATGTTGTATGCATTAAATTCACCATGTTTTGACCATCCAGGTCAACACACGGATTTTCTATACTACTCACTATGTATTCCATGTGTTTTCAATTCAAGAAAAATGGGGTCAAGATCCATCATATTAAAAAACTATGTGCATTTAATAAATGGTACTTATAAACTGGAATCCATGTAACATGATGTTAATTTCATGTATCCTTTATACATATATTATAGTTCATAAATTTCTATAAAACGTACATTTGAAGTCCTAAGGCATGTATAGTGGATATCTGGTGAAGTAAAGTGTAGGTTGTGTGGCCATCTTGCACATGTCGTGTACTTTACCAGTTTGCATGGAAATATTAAATTTAATTACTTAATCTATTAAACCTCATTGACCTAATTTTCTTGGATAATTAAATTTATAGTTTATAACAATTTTTTGGTTTTATGTACTTTTAAATTCTTAATTAAATTTTATAAAATTATAAACTATAAGTCAAGTATGATCATTTCTTAATAAATACTCAAGACATTAAATTATACAGGTGAGGTAATATTCATCTGTTCCTTGTGGAATTAATTTGGAAGTGCAAGCCACGAAATTATGACACATTTCATGTACAAAATATGTTTTATGAGTTCATTATATACAGTTATAACCATAATATCTAGTTCAAAGATGTTCTTTAGTAGTTTCTTCCAAGTATAATGTTATTTACTATTTTATTAAATAAAATAAAATAATTTATTTTTATTTTAATAGTGGATGATAATATCATAATTATTTGTTGGAATAAGAAAAAATTAATTGATTGATTAATAAGATAATTAATTGTATTAATTTATGCATGTTTTATATTATCAAAAAATTAATTGAAATGCGTGTTAGCAAGTTATTATAAATGTGTAATCATTGCATGTGTACGTCCAATCATGAGGATTGACCAGACCTATATATGTGTTAGTTTTATTTAATTTAATTTATTATGTGGTTTTAAATTATTTGTTATTAAATTAAATTTTATGGCCTTCATGTCTTCCATCCGTCATTTATTATGTAGGACCTGTGAGTCTAAGGTTATTTTATATAATCACCCTACACTAATACTTTGGTTCCCCTCACCTTTATGTGATTTATAAAACAAATGAAATTAAATTATCATCTGAAGGTGCATTGAGGGGTTTCAAGATGGAACTGAGGTGGAGCCAACCTAGACAACACATTGGTGTGTTGGTGGAATAGTACAACACATTCCAAACCTATCATAAGGAGTTTTTCACCTATGTTCATAGGTTGATTTATTTTCAGCTCAATAAATCAACCATTAGAAAAGATCATGACCATGCCATTTACTTATTTATTTTATTTTATTCTAATGCATGATTTATTTTATGGATTCAAGACCATGATTACATAAATAAATGGACTAATATGAAAAGATGGAATTTAAATAATGGGATCTTGGGTAAAATATTTATCATAATATGGTTAATCCCTTATGAAAAATCCACTTAATATTAACAATAAATGTAATAGATAAAAAAATAAATATTTTTTCATAATAAATAAAATCCCTCAAATTAATATTAATTTAGACTAATCCTTTTATTACTTGATTTTGAATGAAACCATAAAATTGAGTTTTTGACCAACCCTTATCAGAAAAATTACTTTTATTAGGGAGATATTTTGAATGATTTTTGTTAACATAACTATTTTAAAACAATAGGAGTAACCCTTTATCGGATTAATGTAACTTTGAGGAAAGAGTTGAGGAAACTTGAACAAGGGTTTTCTGGATTAAGGAATCCACTCAATAGATCAAGGAATCCACTCAATGAATCAAGGACTTGTAGGCCCATAATTGCAAAAGACAATCATACTTAAACAAATTAGAGTAATTGAACAAACCCTTTGTTGGGTTATGAGAAGGATCATATAGATTCTTACCACTATAATGTTCACGAAACTAAATATGTTGAGTCTAATGGTAAGCATTTTTTTTCACTTGATAAAATAGTGGAAGACATAATAAAATTTAAAATTAATATCATGTATTGCAAGAATTATAATCAAGTAAGGACTAATAATAAACACTTTTAATGTTGTGGAATAATGAAAATATATTCAACCAAATTATCCCTATGATCAATTTTTGAGAGACACCATCTCATAAATAGATGTAACATCTAGGAGGTAGTAGATTGGGTCCCCATCCACCCCTTCTACTATCCCTTCCTCCCCTTCCTCCTCGATTTTTTGTAGTTCTATCCGGTGTGATGGTGCTTCTTCTTCACTGGGCTTTGATTTCTACTCCCTATCACATTTTCTCCACATGGTCTGGTTTTCTTCTGATGTATTTTCCGTTATTACTTTGGTTCTCCTCCTTGAAGTCGATTTTTTTGGTTAGTTTTCATCTCAAAAAATAATCTGATGGTGATGATGTTTCCTATTGTTCTTGTTCAGCGTCCTCTTTTCGTTCCTAGTGGTGGTGTTCATTTGGTTGTTATTTTCCTAGTGGTTGTTATAGAAGGAAGTTTTGGTTTCCATGGATAAAATATCCTTGTTGAGTCCTTGGTCCACTAAATACTTTTCTTTTTCTCCAACATTTCATTATTCTTCTTCTAGTCAAAGTTGCATGGTGTTCAAGGTGTTTTGGGAGGTGATCATGCACGGCTGATGGTCTTCCATGTGGAGTCTCTCGTAGTGTCTTCATCTTCATCTTTGGATTATGTTGGGATTGAAATTAGTGATTGTTGTGGATATTTTTCAACTGGGGGTTCTCATGGATTTTTCAACGTACTTTTGGAGGTTTTTCCATGGCGATGTTGGTTTCAGGTGGGTATCTCTCACTGGAGGTCTAGTGTGGTTGAGTTATGGTGCTGGTTAGGGTGAACGATGCGAGGCGGATCATCAAATGAGGTGGTGATGATGGTTTCTATTGGAATGTTGAAATTTTAAATTTTATTTTTTTTACTTTTTCTCAATGGGATGCACTGTGGATGATGACGATGCTTGGAGTTGACGATTAGGACATGGAAATGATTGGGATGGCGGTCTCAAATCATTCGTTCATCCTCTATTCATGTTTTAAGTTTGAAGTTATCATTGTCTATTTTTGGAGATGTTTTTTTAATTTTGAAATCTCAGGAGATCTATGAGGTTAGCACTAACTTAAAAGTGGCATTTGAAAATGCAAAAAAAAATAGATTTAGAGAGAGATTTTTTCATCCATGATTAATGAAATTATGAAGTCACATGAACACATTGATTCATATAAATTTATTAAAAATATCCATGGTCTTTATCAAGAGATATAAAGATATGAATGGGTGTAGATATACAATTAACTCTTTCATAGGAAACCAAGAGAAGTTGCGGTATATGGGAATCATGTACTCAAAATAATTGGCTAAATTGAGTTCCTAGAGGTTATATGTTTTAATATTTATAATAAACTACACACCAATATCATTCATTCATCACTCCCTAAAATCTATTCCATCTTTGGTTTCAATTTCAATATGAACAAAATAGAGGAGTATCTTCTTGGTCTTTTATATCTAATTTTCTAAGTTGATAGGGATATGAAGTAATAAAAGCTTTATATTTTTGTTGTGCCTAAATGTAAAGGACATTAAATGATCTCTAAGTCAAAATATTATCCATAATTCCATTCCAAGAAGAGAAGTATTAAGGTACAAGAAAGGGAATAATATGTTATCTATCACGGATATTGTAAGAAGGGCCACTAGAAGAAAAAATACTGCCATGAAAACAAGAAAGGAGAAGCTTTTGGTACATTAGTTATTGAGTGAAATTTATCTATTTTAGAAAATTGGGTATTGGATATATTATGTGGTGTCAATAAATGTATTAAAATAGAGAAACCAACTAAATTCTAGAATATTTCCCTTGGTAAGGTAGATCTATGAGTAGACCATGGAGCCAGTCTTGTTGTTGTGTCCATTGGGGACTATCACCTCACATTGCCAATGGAAATGATCTTCGATTTAAAATATTATAATTGTGTGCCTTCAGTCACAAAAAAACATTATATTTGTATCCATACTTTATATAGATGGATTCATTTTCGAATTTTGGAATAATTCTTTCTAATTTTATAAATAGATCATATATTTTGGTATGGTATATTTAAATAAATGACTTTATGTGTTATATTACATGAACCAAGTATTTTAAATCTATAACAAAACAAGTTCACATGAATCATTCCAAATCCAACTATGGAATCACCAGTTATTTCAAGTCAATGAAAATAATTTGAACAAATTACACCAAGATTGATATTTGGATTCATTTGAAGTAAAACCACTTGCTGTGTGTCATGCATGTTTACAAGTAAAAATGAATAAATTTATAATTAGTGGAAAATGTGAAAGGGACAAGGATATTATTTAATTAGTTCATTTTTATTTGTGTAAACTAAATCTAGTTGAATCAAGGGATGGGTACTCATACATTATAACTTTTATTGATGATTTTAGTTGATATTGATATGTCTACTTAATAATGTATAAGTTAGATTATTTTTATAATTTATAATAATACAATAATGAATTTGTGAACTATATAGGAAAGAATATTAAGATACTTCACATGGAACATGGTGGAAAATATCATAATGAAGACTTCATTGATTACTTATAGGAGTTTTGTATTCAATCTCAACTCACTAATATTTATTCAAATCAATGGAATGGTGTAATTTAAAGGAAGAACCACACCTTATCATACATGGTGAGATTAGTGATGATTCATTGGAGTCTTCCATTATATTTTTGGGGATATGTGTTATAGACAGTATCACGTATACTAAATTGAGTACAAACTAAAGTGATAGACAGTATTCTATAGGAACTTTGGTTTGGAAGGAAATATGTGGTTTTGAATTTACATTTGTGGGGTTGTGAAGCATTTGTTAAGTCATCTTTAGGTAAAAAACATGCACCTTGAGGCACAAAGTGTACCTTTATAGGATAACCCATGGAAACGATCAAGTATTTCCTATATGAATCCTTTAAAAAAAGTTAAATGTGTGAAACATTCTATATTCCTTGAGATGGATAACATCAATAAAATAGATAGTGGGATTGAGATAGAATTTGATAAATTACAGGATAAAGGTACACATGAGTTGTAATAGGAATAGATTCTAAAAATATTTGTCGAAAATGAATTTATATAGACACAGGTACTATATAGCAGTACAAGAGAGGGTAGGTTATATGAAATCTATGGTTTTCTAGTAACTGAGGATGATGAATAGTTATTAGTTGATAATAATGATCATGTAACCTACAAGGAAGTAGTAACTAGAAAATAATTTCCCGAATAGAAAAAATATATGAATTTTGAAATTAATTTGACATAACAAAACTAACTCTATATTTTAAAAGATCCTCTATTGGATGAAATGATTATTGGTAATAAATGGTTATTCAAGAAGAAAGTAGACTTGGATGGACAAGTTGGTACTTATATAGCATGACTGGTTATTGAAGGGTTCAAATAATCACAATCAATTGGCTAAAATAAAATATTTTCATCAGTTTATATCTTTAAATCCATCATAATTATAATCTACATAGTATTATACCATAACAACACTAGTAGAAAAATGGTATTTACTGTTGGTATTTTAACATCAGTTCTTCATGACCAACGTTAAAGGTCCCTTTTTAGCATCAATTTTTCAAATAACCGACTTTGAAAATCAAATCCAATTTGTATATAATTTATCGAGATTAAATTTGACAAGACTTGGGGTTAAAACAGACTTATGGGTTAACATTTATGGATGTCGTAATTTAAAAATTATAAGACTTGATTTTTAACAATTTTTTTTACAAAAACCGATGTTAAAAGTAAGTTTTTTCCATAGTATTTTCAAATAACTAATGTTAGAAATAAAAAAATTCATATATAATTTCTTAAGATTCTATTTTATAGGTTGTAGAGCTAAAACAGACTTACGGATCAAAAATTATGGATGTCAAAAGTTGAACTTTTTAAGACTTGATGTTTAACGTCAATTTTTTTCCAAAACCAACTTTAAAAGTCACATTTTGGCATATTTTTTTCACATAGAAAATGTTAAAATAAAACAAAATTTTTACATAGTTTCTAAAGATTCTATTTTATAGTTCGTGGAGAAAAAATGAACTTTTGGATCAAAATTTTTGGATGTCGGAATTTGAACATTATGAGACATGATTTTTAACGTCGGTTTTTTGTAATAACCAACATTAAATGTCACTTTTTTGCTTCCTTTTTTCACAAAAATGATGTTAAAAATATATAAAAAAAGTTATAGATAATGTCACATTTAATCTCGATAAATTATATAGGTAGTGGAGATAAAACAGACATACAAATTAAAATATACAGACTTCATAAGTTAAACATTAAAATACTTGATTTTTAACGTCGGTGTTTTTCAGTAAACGGTGTTAAATGTCACATTTTGGCATCAGTTTTTATAATAAGTGACATTAAATGTCACTTTTTGAAATCATTTTTTCAATAACTGACTTTAATAAACCAACATGAGAATAGTTTTAACATTGATTATATATTACCCAACTTTAAAAGTAAATTTCAAATAATCAGGTTCGATATTTCAATTTTTTCACAAGGTGCGTTTCTATTTTCATAATCATACCTAAATTTTAATGCATCATCACCAAAAATATTTTCATTCGGAATATATTCATCTTCATTCTCCTTCATTCAATATTTTTAACATCTTCGATACAAACAAAGATTTCAAAAATTATTTAATCGACGATTTGAACAGGGTATGTATTCCCATCATTTAATTTTATTATTATTTTTTCTCTTACAGCTAAAAAACTAGATAATTTTTATTATCATGATGAATAATTCTTTCACTCGAGATACAAAGATAAAATATTTTCATTATATTCATTGTTCTGGGTGTGAAACTCATTATTGGTAACTATCTTCATTTTTGTGTGAGTTCTTCCTTAAAATGAAGTGAAATAACGAAAAACAACATATCAATTCTAAGGAAAAAATTAAATTATTAAAATTATTTTGAATATTTAAGTTTATTTTTTTTCCTTCGGTGCATAATTTTTTGTTTATGTTTCTCATGTTTTCATTGAAGCGAGTTGTATCTATTTAAACATAGAGAGGTAAACCTTACAATGACCATAACGTTTGATCTATAAATCTATTTTAGCTCTATGACTAGTGAAATTGAAGCCTAGTAAACCTATTATATTAAAATATTAATAGTTTTAATGGTTTAATTCTAGTTTTTTCCAAAACATATGAGAATTTTGTTTTTGAAAAAGTACTTTTCACATCATTTTTCATCAAAAACCTACATTAAAAACATTCTAGAATATGACATTCAAAATCGGTTTTTATAAAAAATGATTCCAAAGACTGATGAGTCCAAAATTTCGATGTCATTTTATATGAAAACTGATGTTAAATACCCTCTAGGTCTGAGTTCTGACATCATTTTATAAAAATTGATGTTGAAACATCAATCTTTAACATCATCTTTATAGACGTCGGTTAAAAACGGCATCAAAATGTAAAAAAACAATGTGGAAAAAAATTCCACTAGTTATATGAGATTAATAAAATTTATGTCAAAATATCTTTCCTTAGTGGGTAATATCAAGAAGATGTCCATATGACACAACCTAAAGTTTTTGTGACTCCAAAGGATTACAAAAAGGTATTAAAAATATTAGAGATCAATTTATAGATTAAATCAAGTGTCTGAGTCATGGAACATTCAGTTTGATTTAGCCTTAATGAAATTTGGTTTCATAAAGACTGAATCTGATCCTTGTTTCTATAAATTATTTATTGGGAGTGTATTTTTTTCTTAATAGTTTATGTTATTGATATACTACTTATTAGAATTGAAATTCCATTCTTGCAGTATATTAAGGCCTGGTTAAACACATGTTTCTCCATGAAGTACTTAGGTAAAGAAGCATATATTATTGGAATAAAAATACACTGATATAGATATAAAATATTGCATGGTCTAAGTATAAGTAGCTATATTGATAAAATATTGAAATATTAAGTATGTAATACTCTAAAAGGGGGTTTCTTCTAGTGTCACATAGAACTCATCTTTTCATGAAAATGTGACCTATGGAATATGAAGGTAGATATAGTATGGTAAGGATTCCATATGCATCAGTGGTTCGATAGATTATGTATGTTATTCTATATGCTAGGAAATATGTTGCATATACCTTAACCATGGTAGGAATATATCTAGCTGACCTAAGTGGCTGTCAT
This sequence comes from Viscum album, assembly GCA_963277665.1. Taxonomy (NCBI): domain Eukaryota; kingdom Viridiplantae; phylum Streptophyta; class Magnoliopsida; order Santalales; family Viscaceae; genus Viscum; species Viscum album. Next base: position 1,912,765,863 of record OY728133.1, read on the forward strand.
TGGATCTTAGTTAAGACTATCCTTAAATATCTGAGGTAATTTAAGAATATGTTCATGGTCTATGGGAGTGATTAGGAGCTATTCGTAAAGTGATATGAAGATGATGGTTTCCAAAAATATCTAGATGATATAAAATTACAATCATCATACATCTCCACTCTCAATGGATGTGTTGTGGGATGGAAAATCTCAAAGAAGGTTGTGATAACATATTTTACATTAGACTTTGAGTATATTGTGGATGTTGTGGTAGCTAAAAAGTAGTTTGTATATTAAAATCCATCAAAGATCTTTGCATGTTTCATAGAAGTAAATACCCTATCACACTCTATTTTAATAATAATAAAATAGTGGATCATGTAAAGGAGATAGGGTCAAATCGCCATAAATTTCACATACTTCAAAAGTATCATCTCTTCAGGTATTTCTCTCAAAGAGTTAAACTTATAGTGAGAATATTATATATGGAATTTAAAATGATGGAACCCATAACTAAATCATTAAATCACTATAAACATGACCATCATTTGAGGTCAAGTAGACTAAGATCAATTGGAAATTGGCTCCAGTCTAGGTGGGATTCAATTGCAGTGGGTTTTCTAGAACCAACGGTTTTTATGTAAAACCCCGATCTTCCACGATATGCTTCTCTTTCAATAATGCAATATCTTACATTGTACGCAAGTTCGAGATTCTAACACACCGTGGCCAATCGAAGTAGCAGTTATGAATAGTAATACACACTTTTTGAAATTATATAAATTTTATATTTTAAAATGGACTTTATTTTTGTATTCGGAATATCGAAATTATCCTAAGTTGAATTTTTTGTAATTTTCTGAGAACTTCCAATTTTTTATGAATAGTGAAAAATACTTAAAAACAACTTTTTTAATCAAAATAATTTATAGTGATAAATTATACTATTGAGTGGTTTTAAAGTATAATTAGAATATATTTTTATCATTTTATCCAATGGTGGTCATTAGAATTAATTTCACTTTGAAATTTGACATAAACAATTGTCAATCTTTTGATATATATTGTATCTTAAAAACATGCTATTCTTTTTGACAACGGGAATTAATTATAAAATTAATTAATGCAACTTATATGTTTGGAATTTTTTAAAATAGAAACCATTTTTGAATTCATAATATCAATTATAGCTTAGGGTGAATTTTTGGTATTTTTTTGAAAAACTTCAATTTTTGATGAATAGTGAAACCCATAAGTGGTAGTTTAAAAACTAATTTTTCATGTAAATGAAACATTACAACTTTTTTTATTTGATTTTCAAAAATCCGACATACATGGTTGTCATTAGGAAGAAAAATGTGGTTCAATGGGATTAAAATAATTTTTTGGTGAATAGTAGCTTTTAAGTTTTATTAATCGCGATTAAAGGTAATTAGTGAAATTTAAGGTAAAAATGATATTACAAAAATATGAAAATGTCTTGAAACGTTCCATACCCTTATTGGATGAGTCATGTACGACCAAGACAATCCATGGGTCAACTAGGGGACCCCATGGAGCCACTTGGGTAAGAAAATGACATTAATAACATTTTATTTAAAGTAAAAATAAAATTTGTCACAAACATGTGTTGTTTTACTAAAACAATTATTACATGGGGTTATATAAGTTAACTTTTAGACGATAAATATTCATTGGAAAGATAAAAATATTTCCTACATCATTATTTTTTTTTATAATTTTTAGACATTAAATAAATTAAAATTTTTATGACACCATGATGATGCAGAGATTACCTCATTTTTAAAAAAAATGAAAAGATAATGTAAATTCTAGGACTTACACTTCTCAAAAACCTATTTGATGGGTATATTTATAACCCTTATCACCTTAACCTCCAAATATATAATTTTGGGACCTTTTAAATCCGAAAAGTACTTCATAATAATGTAACATTTCATTACTTCCCAAGAGTGCCCCTCCTCTCCTCTTATAAAAGGCCCCCACCTCTACCACCTTATTCACACCTTTAAAGTCATTTGGCTCAGCCAACATCTGCTAAAATACTCTCTAAAATTACCTCTCTTACTTTTAGAAGCCTCACTTTGGGCATAATGTTTCCCAAGGAAGCCTTTGTCTCAAATCAAAAAGAGTTAACCGATTTTATGGTAATGTCTTCTCTTATGTTATTTTGTTTTATTTTACTTCCCCAACCCCTTAAACTCTTTTTATTCATTTATTTTGTAACAAAACCAGTGTCTTCAATATACTAGGATGTTTTTATGAGAATTATTTTATTTACACTTACACACACCTTCGCCTAATGGTTAAAAAACATATTGTTTCTGTGGTTGGCGAATTTCTGCCTCACGAAACGATGATTGTTCAATCTTCTTTTAACACCTCTCATGGTGAACATTAAGATGTAACTATATTTATATATGATATATATTATTTTTATTATTTCTTTATTCTTCTGTATTTCTCATTTATGGCACACCTTTATGATTTCCATTATGGTTAAACGTGATAATTTCATTTTAGGAAGTGCGGACTACCGCCCCCTCAAAGTGATTTGAATCGTTAATTCCATATGTGGAATGTATAAAGGATGGATTAATGATATTATATATGATATTATACTGGAATTATAATATACCTTTATATCGTTATTATTTAATTCCATTAAATACTAAATAGAAATGAAAGTAGCGTTCATGCGTACCTACGGCTTACCGTCTCCATGAATGGTGCATTTCATTTCTTACCTCTAAATGTTACGTAATATTATGAATGAATGTATATACTGGATATATATGATATATATGATATCTACATCATGAATATAATTCTGGAGATAATGGATATTCTACCACATAAACAACTTGTAATTATAAGAAGTTTATTTTTGACTCAAGTACCAATGATCGACAAAACGACCGTTATTAACTTAAATAATTACATAATGTTCATAACATGGTAAAAAGTGATATAAAAGGAATAATGAACTTGAAAAAGGTTCTTAATCAATTATAAATTCACTCTAGTTTATTATTCAGGAGGTTAAAGAACGATCGAGTCAAGTCGGACACTAGGTAAGGGAACTTCTTAATCCAATTTCCGTTCTTTGGGTTAATCTCCTACTTTCAAATTATGTCATGATATTATTATGTCCTATCTTGTATATGTAATTTATTTATGTGTACTTATAGTGAATACACATAATAGATCTATTTTATTTAAAAAATGATCTTTGTAAGGGACTTCATCTCAATCTCCTTTCATTGAGGCATATTTTATTTTATACACAAATTTCTTTTATACGGTGTATAAACCCCTTTGACTTTTACGTTTATTCATAAGGAATATTTTTATATGAAGTGTTTTATTAAACGAAAAAAGAGAATGTTTTTTTGTCGTACGTATGCGGCGACAACGACTTCTCCACTGCTGTGACCATTATTTGAGTTTCGGATTCCTCTACAAGCTATAACTTTTTTAAAATGAAAAATAAATACCATGTTTTACTTTTCTTTTATTTTGGTATTGAAAATGGTTTTGACAATGTTTGTATTATATCAATGTGTTGTATTGATATCTTGTGATTGAAATGTGGAAATGTTATGTTTCCTTTATGCCTGTTTTATGTGATATGATTATGTTATGGTTTATGATATGTTTAAACCTTTTCATATAAGGAATGCATTGGACTTAATAAGTGATGTGTGGATCCCGTTATAGCTCCTAGATGCACCGGTAGGTCTCATGAGACAAACTAGTGTCTTGGAATGAGGCCTTCACAAAATATTATTTTTAGTCTTGGCACGAGGCCTTGGCTACATGGTTATGATAGTCTGGAATTATGCATTCCATCATTATGAAAGTGGTTATTGATATTGCATGTGATTATTCAACTAGTAGAATATCAATGTGAATAAGTAAATGGAATTATTTCATTTTATTTTTTCCATATTATGCTGAAGTTCAAGTTTAAAAGGCTTTTGTTTTAGTTATACATTGCCTTAAATGTTAATAGTTATTTATGAAAGCTTCTGATATATTTTTATCCTTACTGAGCATCTGAGCTCACCCATTTCAATGTTTTAATTTTTCCAGGATGTGAAGAAGTATTTTATGAATGACCTGAAGGGATAATATGAGGGGATATAAAGACAAGATGTTGTTGTAGTTTTGTATTACTTTCTGATGTAATGTAAAACTTATGAATGTATCTAGTGTTTCAATGCTACTAAACTAATCGGTCTTTCGAGACTTGATCTTTGTGATCATGCCAATGTTACGTAATAATGCACCAAATCTGGGTAACTGGGGTCCGGGCATTACAATTGGTATCAGAGGCAGTTTAGTACTAACCTTGGAAGCTAGATTTAGGTAAACTCTGATTAGAGCACATAGACCTAAGATAGACTTTGAGGATTAGTATGGAAGAACTTCCTAGAATTTTAGTATTAGAGAGATTTTGTGAGTTTTCCAAGAAATACATCCCTGTCTGGATACGAGCAGGTTGAGGCGGATCTGGCACATATGTACCTAGGGGTAAAACCCGAAAACACCGCTTTGAGCTAGACTCGAACGGAAACTGGTGCATGACAACGGGCCATGCTGCACTCTTGGTTACGACACTCTCGAGGGATATGCTTAGGATAATTCTCATTTTCTTTACAAATCATTATGAAGGGTTTATGAGTATATACTTCCTCAAAGAACACATTTCTTTTTATGATTATGGATTATATCCATAAATATTTAAATTTATGTTAAGTGTTTTTCAAGTATGGAATTATGTATTTTGATTCATAAACTGATCTAGTTTATGCCATTGTTTAGAAATGGCACCTAGTGGAAGGAATGGAAATCATATAAATGGACGCACTCCATGTAGGGATTTCCATCCTGCTCAAAACAATTATAATGGAGATGGTGATACAACTGGTGTTGATCAGCTTATCACCATACTGGGACAACTCACTCAGGTTATGAATAATAACCTTACCCGTATGGATCACCCTGATCCGCAACATGGAGGATCAATGTTAGATTGATTCATGTGGCAGCAACCACCAACATTCAATGGGAGTACAAATCCCTTAGTAGATGAGAAATGGATAAGTTCCCTAGAGAAAATATTTCAGGCTTTAGGGAGTAGTGGAAGGGAAAAAGTTGTCATGGCAGTTTACCGCCTCACTGGAGATTTTGATCAATGGTATTCATTGATTCAAAATACAAAGGAAGATGAAGAATTATCAAGTATGGAATGGCGATATTTTAAAGAGATTTTCTCATAAAAATACTTTCCTCGTGACCATCGAGCAGATATGGAAAGGAAATTTCTGAGTCTGAGGCAAAAGGAGGATGAGAATGTCGCAAAGTATGAGTCTAAATTTACAAGGTTAGCAAGGCATGCTGCAGATTATATACGTAACCCAAGAAGTAAGATTGATCGTTTCATTGATGGTTTAAAACCATTTATCTGCTGAGATTTAGTATCACAATCTTTCTCAACCTATGAAGATATATTCTCGTGTTCTATCAAGACAGAAAAGGAATTCTCTAAATATTATGACAATAAAGTAAATCAAGAGAAGAAGAGAACGGTGAAGCAAGAGACAGATAAAGGGAAAAAGGGAAAGAAGGATTTTCCATTATGCGATAATTGTGGGAAGAATCACCCCAGTACTTGCATAAAAGGAATGATAGTTTGTTATAAATGTGGAGAAAAAGGTCACCAGGCTCGTGATTGCAAGGGAAAGAAAGATGCTGTCAATGTTGAATGCTACAATTGTACAAAAATGGGGCATTATGAAAATGAATTCCCTAAGCGCTAAGGAAACTTACCTCAGAAATGGCCAAGGGATCAAGGATAAGCTTATGTTGTTACTACATATGAAGTTGAATAATTATTGTATTTGTGTTTTTAGACTCAAGGATTATATTATGGTTATAAGAATAATTTGATATATATAATGATTTTATTGCAGTACTTGTTGTTTTCATTAAGGTTTTAATATGATGAAGGTAATCATATTTTTAGTATGTGAAAATAATAGAAACTTTACTTTGTTTGGGTAATCTGATGATACAATTGATTTTGGAATTTAGAGATCTTTTAGAGGAAGTCTGGACATAGGTATTTTGGATAACTATAAAGGTTGAAATGGATTAAGGTGAACTTTGGATAGTATTGTTTAAGGTTAAAACATTTCTGAAGATTATTTTTGGAATATTATAATACTATAGTTTAAGGAAAGGTACAACCTTCAGGTTGGGGGATAACCTGTCACGTCGAACAAAGCTGTAGGAATTGAACCCACAACCATAGTGCGACATGCCTTTATTACCTACCACTAGCCTACAGGAAGTCCCTGGTTATTACAAAATAGTTTTCCTAATCTAAATGGTATGTGTTAATATTTGTAACCTTATAAGATTAGGATAAATATAATATTTTTTAGTTCTATTATCTTTTTGAGTGAAAGATGAGTTTGTGGTAGAAATTAGTTGAAGGTTGAAACTCTACTTGTCAAGCATAAATATATATATACCTATCTCTTATTCTATGAATAAATTAATTATTAAACTTTAGTAAAGGGATATTGAAACAAAAAATGTGTTATCCTAATACCTTATGTCTTGTCGAACTGAAAATATTTTAAATCAAAATAGATTGAAGTCATTGAGGCCCTTGACTTTACACTTATTTGTGATTGATGACCTCAATCACTCCCTACAAATATTTACGTTTTCCTCCAATTATAGGTCTCTAATTTCCACTAATGTTCTTCTTATCGAGATCATAATTTGGTGGTGACTTTTTCATTTCTCTTTCCCTCTTATTAAGGATAAATTTTATTAACCTTATTTCCGATGTAGATTTTCCACAAAGGTATTTTCTATTTTCAACCTTTTATTTTCAAAGAAAATTTTCAAATTGCGAGGACGCAATTTATTGAAGGAGGGGAGAATGTAACACCCCTAGCTTCCACGATATGCTTCTCTTTCAATAATGCAATAGCTTGCATTGTACGCAAGTTCGAGATTCTAACACACCGCGACCAATCAAAGTAGAAGTTATGAATAGTAATATCTGCTTTTTGAAATTATATAAATTTTATATTTCAAAATGGACTTCATTTTTGTATTCGGAATATCGAAATTATCCTAAGTTGAATTTTTTTGCAATTTTCTGAGAACTTCAAATTTTTTATGAATAGTGAAAAATACTTAAAAACAACTTTTTTAATCAAAATAATTTATAGTGATAAATTATACTATTGAGTGGTTTTAAAGTATAATTAGAATATATTTTTACCATTTTATCCAATGGTGGTCATTAGAATTAATTTTACTTTGAAATTGGACATAAACAATTGTCAATCTTTTGATATATATTATTTCTAAAAAACACGCTATTCGTTTTGACAACCGGAATTAATTATAAAATTAATTAATGAAACTTATATGTTTGGAATTTTGTAAAATAGACACCATTTTTGAATTCAGAATATCAATTATATCTTAGGGTGAATTTTTGGTATTTTTCGGAAAAACTTCAATTTTTGATGAATAGTGAAACCACTAAGTGATAGTTTAAAAACTAATTTTTCGTGTAAATGAAACATTACCACTTCTATGATTCTATTTTCAAAAATCTGACATACATGGTTGTCCTTAGGAAGAAAAATTTGGTTCAATGGGATTAAAATAATTTTTTGGTGAATAGTAACTTTTAAGTTTTATTAATCGCGATTAAAGGTAATTAGTGAAATTTAAGGTAAAAATGATATTATAAAAATATGAAAATATCTTGACACTTGTACTACCCTTATTGGATGAGTCATGCCCGACCAAGAAAATCCATGGGTCAACTTGGGGACCCCATGGAGCCACTTGGGTAAGAAAATGACATTAATAACTTTTTATTTAAAGTAAAAATAAAATTGTCACAAACATGTGTTGTTTTACTAAAACAATTATTACATGGGGTTATATAAGTTAACTTTTCGACTATAAATATTCATTGGAAAGATAAAAATATTTCCTACATGATTATAGTTTTTTTATAATTTTTAGACATTAAATAAATTAAAATGTGTATGACACCATGATGATGCAGCGATTACCTCATTAATTAACGATTTAAAAAAATGAAAGGATAATGTAAAATCTAAGACTTAAACTTGTCAAAAACCTATTGTATGGGTAGATTTAGAACCCTTATCAACTTCTAATTGAAATATATAATTTTGGGACCTTTGAAATCCGAAAATTACTTCATAATAATGTAACATTTCATTACATTCCAAGAGTGCCCCTCCTCTCTTCTTATAAAAGGCCCCAACCTCTACCACCTTATTCACACCTTCAAAGCAATTTGGCTTGGGAAACCTCTTCCCAAATACTCTCTCAGATTCCCTCTCTTACTCCTAGAATCCTCAATTTGGGCATAATTCTTCCCAAGGAAGCCTTTGTCTCAAATCAAAAAGAGTTACCCGAATTTAAGGTAATGTATTCTCTTATGTTATTTTGTTTTATTTTGCTTCTCCAACCCCTTAAACTGTTTTTATTTCATTCTTTTGTAACAACACCAGTATATTAAATATACTAGGATGTTTTTATGAGAAGGCTTTGATTTACAATTACACACACCTTCGTCTAATGGTTAAAGAACATACTGTTTATGTGGTTGTCGAATTTCTGCCTCACGAAACAATGATTGTTCAATCTTCTTTTAACACCTATCATGGTGGCCATTAAGATGTCACTATATTTATATATGATATATATTATTTTTATGTTTTCATTATTCCTCTTTATTTCTCATTTATGGCATACCATTATGATTTCCATTATGGGTAAATGTGATAATTTCATTTTAGGAAGTGCGGACTACCGCCCCCTCAGAGTGATTTGAATCGTTAATGCCATATGTGGGATGTATAAAGGATGGATTAAATGATATTATATATGATATTATACTGGAATTATAATATACCTTTATATCATTATGATTTCATTCCATTAAATATGAAATAGAAATGAAAGTACCATTCATGCGTACGTACGGCTTACCGTCTCCATGAACGGTGCATTTCATTTATTACCTATAAATGTTACGTAATATTATGAATGAATGTATATACTGGATATATATAATATATATGATATCTAAATCATCAATATAATTCTGGAGATAATAGATATTCTACCACACAAACAACTTGTAATTATAAGAAGTTTATTTTTGACTCAAGTACCAAAGATCGACAAAACGACCATTATTAACTTAAATAATTACATAATGTTCATAATATGGTAATAAGTGATATAAAAGGAATAATTAACTTCAAAAATGTTCTTAATCAATTAGAAATTAACTCTGGTTTATTATTCAGGAGGTTAAAGAACGATCGAGTCAAGTCGGACACGAGGTAAGGGAACTTCTTAACCCAGTTTTCATTCTTTGGGTTAATCTCCTACTTTCAAATTATGTCATGATATTATTATGTCATATCTTGTATTTGTACTTTATTTATGTGTACTTATATTGAATACACATAACAAATATATTTTATTTAAAAAATGATCTTTTTATGGGACTTCGTCTCAATCTCCTTTCATTGAGGCATATTTTATTTTATACACAAATTTCTTTTATACGGTGTATAAACCCCTTTGACTTTTACGTTTATTCAAAAGGAATATTTTTATACGAAGCATTTTATTAAATGAAAAAATCGAAAGTTTTTTTCCGTACGTATGCGGCGACAACGACTTCTCTACCGCCGTGACTATTATTTGAGTTTCGGCTTCCTCTACAAGCTATAACTTTTTTAAAATGAAAAATAAATACCATGTTTTACTTTTCTTTTATTTTGGTATTGAAAATGGTTTTGATAATGTTTTTATTATATCAACGTGTTGTATTGATATCTTGTGATTGAAATGTGGAAATTTTATGTTTTTGTTTATGCCTGTTTTATGTGATGTGATTATGTTATGGTTTATAATATGTTTAAACATTTTCATATAAGGAATGCATTGGACTTAATAAGTGACAGGTGGAGCCCGCTATAGCTTCTAGATGCATCGGTAGGTCTCATGAGACAAACTAGTGTCTTGGAATGAGGCCTTGACAAAATATTATTTGTAGTCTTGGCACGAGGCCTTGGCTACGTGGTTATGATAGTCTGTCATTATGCATTCCATCATTATGAAAGTGGTCATTGATATTGCATGTGATTATTCGACTAGTGGAATATCCATGTGAATAAGTAAATAGAATTATTTAATTTTATTTTTGCCATATTATGCTGAAGTTCAAGTTTAAAAGGATTTTTTTTAGTTATACATTGCCTTAAATGTTAATGTTTATTTATGAAAGCTTCTTCTATATTGTTATCCTTACTAAGCATCTAAGCTCACGCCTTTCAATGTCTTAATTTTTCCAGGATGTGAAGAAGTATATTATGAATGACCTGAAGGGATAATATGAGGGGATATGAAGACAAGATGTTGTTTTAGTTTTGTATTACATTATGATGTAATGTAAAACTTATGAATGTATCTAGTGTTTCAAGGCTACTACACTAATCGGTCTTTCGAGACTTGATCTTTGTGATCATTCCAATATTACATAATAATGCATCGACTCTGGGTAACTGGGGTCGGGGTGTTACATTTTAACTTGGATTCCATTTATATTCAAAGAATTTAATATTAATTAAAACATATTATTACATATTTTTCATATATTAACAAGAATTTAATGTAATAATTTCCTATAGTATCTTTCTTATTAAAAAGACTATAGTAGTTCCCCACTGTGATGAGAACCTTGAAATTCCATGATAATGTTCTTAAATCTTGTTTTATGGTATGATAACATTATATGATGGGTTACACAATATGTTGAGTGTCATGTGAAATTAATCATACAAATATAAGACTTTATCTTATGAATTTTACAATTGGTAATCTCCAAGATGGCAGATTATGACAATAGGCCCACAAGAAGGAATTCCTCATGTTTATGTGTCATCAGATATTCTTGTGTGTGAGTGTCTGTAATGGTACTTAGACTTTAAGATAGTAATTAATTCATTTCATTAATTAATAATTTATATTTACCTACCAAAACTATGAATCCATATTTTCATAGTAAGTATGGTACCTTGGGTTCATCACGAATGACGTATTATTAATAAACAAGTAGATGACGGATTTTTTACTTACATTTTAATTGATGTTGATATCTCAACCCTTTAATTGAAATATAACCATTGTATTAAATTCCATGGTCATGGTGTAATAATGAATTTATTTTAGATAGTCAAAGAAATATGTATCAAGCATATAGTTTGATGACATAGGTGTGCAACATATTTTATAAGATAACATGACAAAGGGGTTATATTACACAGGTATCACTCATATGTGGTTGTTGATTTTTCAGTATTAAATTCATTATATTAGACGACTTAACCCATTTCTAGACTGTAATCTTGGACTTTAGGAAATCCCACCTAAAATCAATGAGAAATAATCATATAGGGTCAAACGCAAAGTATTGATGTTGATCTTAATTAAATTTTATTTGAATTTAATTATTAAGATAAATATTATTCTAAAATATGAGAAATAATTTTATTCAATATTTATTAATCAAATAAATTAAATAAATATTTATTCACAAGTTAATTTTTTAATTTTTTTGATATATAATAAATATTTATTCAAGTATTTGATAAATACTGAGGATAATGAATAAATGACTATATCTATTATGTGGAGACTAATTGATATACAAAATTATTATGCACAATGAAATATAGTGATCTCTCAAGAAAAAAGAATATAGTAGAAATTCAAATTCCTCCTCCATAGTTTCTAGAATTAGATTGTAAGGATGATTCTTAATGATCAATGGAATTAGGGTAGAGATCCAAAAAAACACCAAAAATAATGATCAGCTGCACTAGTACCCAAAAATACATTGATGATATTAAGATAACATGTGTGCATCATGGGTAGAGTGATTATACACTTGGATCATACAAGATAAATGATGATTCAGAAAAAAATTGTTTTTTAAGATCAAAATCCAAATCAAGGAAAGATATCAAGACTAAGGTATTCTTTCGTCTGATCAATTTAAATTAGTTATATATTTATTGTGAAAATATCTTCACTTGGATCAAGTGACCTTATTTTTCAATATTATTTGTAAAAGTTTTATTGGTCATGATGTTTATATATTTTATAATTTTTGAATGGTCTATTTAATCTGACAATTGCTAAGTCAGGATCAGCCATGATAAGTGCTTATACTGCACCTCAAACCATCATTTTTCAGGTTCAATTTTTCATTTAATTATCTTAAAATAAGTATATTATGGTATTAATCACTCATGGTAACTCCCTCTGGTTTTAGTGATAGTTTAACCCTGAAGGAACCAAGTTAATAATGGAATGCATGCACAATGCAAAGATTTTATCAAAGAGAAATATAATAGGTTAAGATTTGGAGTGATGAATCTTGTGATTATGACATACTAGTTACCATGAATTGTTTTTAACTAAGTGAACATAGTTTGACACCAAATTACATAAAGAATATAAGGATGGAGTCTTGTGAGAATTCATATAATGTAGATAATGAATTAAGGATAATTTAACCTCTTACATGTTAAATATATTGGAAGAAGGACCAAGGAAATTTCCTCAAAGGGAAAAGAATATGGATTACCTATGTTTAAAGATAGAATTAAGTATTGAACTTTGATATGAAAATGAAGATTTTGGTTAACATGATTGTAAGAAATAGAGTTCCTCATATGGTAAAATAATTTCTTTTGGGATGATTTTACTAGAAGGCCTTGTGATAATTAATAATTCAAGTGGGGAGTAATACTTTTTTTAGATTTATATTTATTTGGAACAAGTACTTGAGGTTTTTTCATGTCTTAAATATAATCTTAAATATCTAAGATAAGACCCCCACTTCCATCACTTGAACACACACTTCACCCAAATATTTCACCAACATTATTAGAATCTAATAACTGGGAAATTTTAGTTGGTCCAAGAGCACTCATCCTTGAGTATTCAAGTGAAAAAAGCATTTCATCTATAGAAATAACTATTGATCCTTCATGGGACTGGTTAAGAAAATAAATCAGGCTCAATTGGTCTCCACTAGGGTATTCCACCATCTTATAATGTTTATAAATTCTAGAATTTTCAGTCAAAAAATCTCTTTTACTCTAGTTATAACTTTGGTATCAGTAAGGAAAATTTATATATAGACTTTAAAAGATTTTTCCCCCTTAGATAATTTTAAATATAATTACACATTAATTTATAGTTTTTGAATAAATCAATAATATATTTATAAAGATATTTTATTAAAATTAAAATCGCATTCAAGAGTACAAAAAATTAATTCATAAATATTTTTTACAAATACACTTAAATACACATATGATTTAAATAATGAGTTTACCTTTGAGTATTTTATGGTTAATATAATAAAATTTTCCAATTGATTTTCCTAGGATTTAGAGGATCACATAGTTTCGAAAAGGAAAAGGCATGACGGGAAGCATGATCCACACCATGATAATATAAAATCCTTTCTCTCATAACAACTAAATCGCATATATATATATGAAAATGACATAGTTCATATGATATATTAGTATATAACCCAATAGTATCAAAATATTCCTAATATGAAATCCTAATAATAATCTTGTATGTAATTATCAAGTCCATGATGTTTTTTTTCTTTTAAACCCAACTTAGAATTGATATGCTTATTGAAGGAGTCCACTAACAACCCATATTTACCAAACATTATAATAAGTGTAGAATCATGGATGGCATTATCTTCTATATACTGAGCCAAATTGAAATTTAGAATCATGATATTATTAAGGCATAGAGGAACCTTCTTTGATATATTGATATTCAAGAACATATGCAAAATGAAACCTTTGTAAAAAGATAAAATATATTGCAATATTCCTTATATGTTTTGTTTTTTATAGAATATTTACAGTAAAATGTCATATGTTATGTGTTCATATAATACTTATTTCAGTTAACAATATATATATAAATATATTTACACATGAAGGTGGGTGGGCATGTGATTCCTAGACATTTTTTACAAATACTATGTGTTTTATAAAATATGTTCATACACACATAAACCTAAATTATAAGAAAAATAAATTTTAACATCAAAGAATCAACTAAATAAATATGGTTAAAAGATATATTCAATAGCACATAAAAATAAAATGTTATTCAAGATAATATTTAACAACATATATATTGTTCATGTTTTAATTATATTAATTTTTTATAAATTAGAAATATACATTATATATGGTAATAAATCTAAAAACAATTATGGTAATATTATAATATATGTTATACTAATTAAAAAAATAAATTAATTAAAAAATTTAGATCAAAAAAATTCTTGGAATAATATTTTTTACTTAATTCCAAATAATTGAATAATGAGTCCCCATAGATCCACTAAATACTTTAAATGGAGTTGATGTGGATGTACTCAATCCTTTATTCTCCCACCCTAATGGTGATTTCCCCTATGATTTATCATGTAGTTTTTTTCCTAAATCCAATACCCTGGGGGGAACTCATTGTAATAATTTATAAATATTTTAGTAACCTAATACTCATGATATTAATCAATAGATGTTTAAAAGTGAATTGTTCTCACACCTTACAAGGAAGGTAATTTAAAATGTAATGTGATAAAAATCACCTTTGGTGGTGTTGGTGGCATTTTTATAGGCTTTCCACCTGGGGTATTGTAAAGGGTAATTTGTTTGAAGGTGAAATATTTAATTATAGGGGAAGATTGATACCAATGGAATGATCTTACACAATCACCCCAAATGATAGGCTCTCATTTACAACCATAAAATATTTTGATTGATAGAGAGATTTCATTTAGGTTGGTTTCATTAAACTACTTTGATATTTTTATCCATTAATGAATAAATAAATGTGATTCTTATTAAATTTAGAATTATCATAAAATCATGATTATGTTGAATTTTAAATTAATTTAAAATAAGGATTCTATATATTTTTGAGAAAATTGTTATGTATTTTTTATGATGATATTTTAAATTTAACATTACATGGTATAATGTTTTTAATGTTATGTTTAAAAATAATTATTACTCACTTTAGAATATTTCATTTATAAATAGAAGAGTTTGGTCATATGGGTAATCATTTTAAAAAAATTATTATTATTAATTTTATTTGAATTATATTTTTAGCTCAATTCAATTTTGGATGATTATTTCAAAAAAAATTATGCATAAAAGTTGATTAGTTTTCATGTTAAGACCATCATTAATATAAACATATACTAGTTGATTAATTATTAAGTAATTTTTCATAGTATTCATTTTTTAAAATTTACTTCATGTCTATGTTTATTGATAAATTAATTTTTAAAACTTTTTAATATAATTAATATTATATATTTGAATATTCTGAATGCTCGAAATGGTCTTTTTGAGTGATTTTAAAGTGTAGAAGTTGAAAATTCTAAAAAAAGTATCTTTATTTTATAGAACATAAAAAATCAATGAGGAAATTTGGTATTCTCGTAGCTAGGTTATCCTTAATAAGTCCTTATCTATCTCAATGCTAATTTTTAGAACAAAGAAAGGCTCGTGTACACTACATCACTCCCAAGATGCATCCATTTCCACATAGAAACTATTTTTTGCATAGAGTAAAATGTGAACCCCAGACCAATGCTTAGTGGTAAATCATCTGAACTACTAAACTAGGAAATTATTATATGTGTGTATGTATTGATTTATTTTATATTTACAAAATAAATATATGTTTATTTATATATTCATGCAATTTTATATGCGTGTCTATAATAATATATAATTTTTATAAATTATATAAATAAGCTTTATTGTATATTTTTATTTTAAAATGACCTATATATTTTAATATATATTTTATACGTAAATATATTTTAATACATTTTTATAATTATTAGTACCTACTTGATATTTATATGTTCTATAATATAGATATAAAATTATAGGTAAATTTATTTATTTATATATATATATATGAACTCATAGATAGAGATGTGTGTGTGTGTGTGTGAACGTGTACAGACACATTGATATATATATATATAATTTTAATTTTATATATATATATATGTGTGTGAAACTTTAAAATTTGGAAATAAATATATAAATTATAATATATATATATATATAGTATAAATATATTTATATATAGATATATATTTGTTTGTATGTGTGTGATCACGTGGGAAGGAATAATCTTCTTCTCAATTATGCACTGGATACACAATCTGAAATCCTTTTCATTGATCCTAATGTGTAGTGACGATGAAATTATAATTAAATATCCTTTCATTATTAAGTTTATTCCTTCTTTATCTTTCACATGTGATGAAATATATATCCTAACTATCAAACAACAGTTTTTCTAGTGGTAGCCTTCACCAAAAAGTGACCACCAATTGACATGATTTGAAAAACAATTGGTGTTAATGGATTCAAGGGAAAAAACTAAATAGTGTTCTGAATTGATATCTTCATTTTCTAATATTTTATTTTTAGTAATACTTACAATAATTCTATTTGAGGTATTCATAGTCCATTCAAGGTTTCGTCGTATAGATTACCAAATGGACTTCAAACTTTTAGAATTTTTTTGATTCTACAATCATATAAAAATATTTTGAAACTCATAGGTTGTTATAGAAATATTCATAAATATATACCTTTGTGAAACGTTTTTTGACATTATTATTCTTTTTATTATTTAGAAAACTTGATCTTCGGTATATTACAATCTTCTCTCTCTTTCTAAAGAATTACATCAAGGCTGATTTATCCATGCATACACCCCTTCATGTTCTGCTATCAATTGTGTAAAATACACTACATTTCACTATTCTCTATGATCATAACATGTGTAAATGAAAAAGAACCTAGTTATTTTCAAGTAAATCCTATTATAATTGATCTGTGATCCATATTCTTCAAAATTAAAAACCTCTTATGTCACCTCTTACAGCTTTAATTTCATGAGGATTAAAAATAATTTCCTTTTAATTTCAAAACTTAAATCTAAAATTATTTAATTATTCGACTTCGGCCTTGAATAATTTTTCCCATGGAATATCATAACTCCAAGTGATATATACCATGATAACACTAATTAAAATTCTCACCGTGTATGTGATTCATGAGGCTTTAGGAAAAATTGATGCACATTACACCTTCGTTCATGGCATGTTGACTTATATTTCCCATTTTCTATCCACAAATCCTGATAAGATGTATTTCTATTTCATTCCTTCATACAAGTATACCAAGACTACCAAAATGCTAATAAAGTGCTACCCCATTTAACACAAGTAAAATTAGAAACCAAAATTTCCAAATCTAGAGCATGGTCTCCAATCATAATCCATTTTGATTATCAATGAACTCCTTTGATATTTACAAAGGTTACTAAAATTCTTATGGCCTCCAAATAAAAAAAAATCCTTATCATTTTACATAGGTGAAATCATCAAAGTAATATTCCTTTCTAAATACCATGTTGAAAAACATTTGGCTATTTTTCAACTATTCAAATTCATATATGATCAAAAAATATCATATGGAATAGATAGATTCTTTCATACAGCAAAGCCACATTCCACTATGGGTTGTTGTAACATCCCTCCCCATCCCATTGGCTTAAGAGGGTGGAAAAATGCTACTTAGCATTAAGCGACGTTCCTAGGATGCCAAAGGTTAGAAAGAAATTCCAAGGGATTCAAGAATCATTGGGGAATAATATTCCATTAAGATAAAATTAGACAACCAAATATTTCATTACCAACAAAGCTACATGATGCATGTTAACAAAACAACCCAACCCATACATTCCCAAGAGACGGCCAACTATTCCATAAAAATTCACAAATAAAAATACAACCAAACCAAATATCAGAGTACCAAGTAGAATACCACACAACAAAACCACAAAGAACAAGTATACCATCCATGGCATCACACTAAGATCCATACTCAAAGCACCACAACATCACCAAAGCATCATGTCAAACCACTAAAAAAATGAGATGCTTTTCCCTTACCTGTGTCCGTAAATATAGCATCTGCAAAAGCACCCAAGTTCCAAAGCAAGGGTGAGTAATAATACTCAGTAAGATTTTCCCAAATGACTTCCCTACACACGCCACTAGGATTCAACCATTAGAACATTTATAAAAAAAATTTATATAAACATTAAATAGTTCAAAAATTACCACAGGTTAAACATAATCTTACCAAGACATGTTAAACAAGGGAAATCCACCACTATGCTATAAGACATAGCACTATTACACATTATCCCAACAAATTCCATCTTACAAATCAACACACAGCAAGGAAACCAAAACGGTGGAACTTCCATCCAACTCGTTCACTACATTTCCAACTAGTGGTGCTTCCCAACCACTATCCATAATCACGGATCTTCCATCAACTATCCATCACCTTTTATAGTGATAATTCCTAGCCACTTCCACATAATCAACACAATCCATAACACTTAATCAACCGACAATCATAAAGCACCAAGGCCACACAATAAGCACACACCCATTTCCAACACATGCCAATCACTTCATTAAATCACTCATTTATTGAAAACGCCCTTTAACCATTTCCCATGCCAAATCACATTTCAATAAAACAAAATCTTTATTGAAATTCATCTTTCATAAAACATTTACCATAATTCAACACATTATTTTTTTTAAATTCAACATTTTAAAATCACACCACAAAATCCCTTTTTGTAACAATATCCAATTTTACCCCAAATCCCCAAATAATCACCAAATGGGTTTTCACCAAGATATTGTACATCATATTCACAATTAATTTCAAGAAAAAAAATAATTTCAACCAAAACCACTAGTTCTAACCATGTGGAGTCAAGAGAGAATCCACCAACCTTTAGGGTTCTGGAAAAATTGACTCACACACAATCTCACCAAAAATCTAGGGAACACACCACCAAAACCAATCTAGATCATCTTCCCTATCATTAACAAGCCCTAAAATCATAAATTTTGGCTACAAAAACCCTAGATCTACACAAAAAAGATGTAGATCTAGAAAACTGAGAGAGATAGAAGAGTAGATCTAGAGAAAACCAAAGAGAAATCAAGAGAAGAGACTTATCCAAGATAAACCACCTTCAAACCACCTTGAAACCCCTTCAATTCACTTCCAAAATGAGTGGGAGAGCCCCTCAAACCCTTGATAACTGAAAATACCAAATGAGGCTCGAGTGGGAGGAAGTTTGGAGTGAAATAGGTTAAGCCTGAGTGAACCCGGATTTAAAAATCCCCTTTTAAGTGGCCTCACGGTCAGCCCACACAGTTTGGAAAACCGTGCACATGCGACTACCTCAAGAGAAAGGGTTCCACACAATTTTCTTACATGGTTTGGAAAACCATGTGTAGACCTTGAGAATCCCACTATCTCCCCTTGTACGCATACTTAGATAACCTGCATGGTTTTTCCCAACCGTGCACCCTTTGAAAAGCCACCAAACTTATTCAAAACCCCTCCAAACTCTCCCAACCTCTTCTCAACTCCTCAAAAGCACTTTAAATGCATAAAAAGGTATAAACAAAGGCTAAATACCTCAAACCATGGGTGCTACATTCTCCCCACCATTAGACTTTCCATCCTCAGAATGTAGAGAACCATTGCTTTGTCGAAAGAGCTCGAGCCATTTCTCATCCATCTATTTCTCCCTCTTACAAGTCTCC
The DNA here is from genome assembly GCA_963277665.1 of Viscum album. Lineage (NCBI taxonomy): Eukaryota > Viridiplantae > Streptophyta > Magnoliopsida > Santalales > Viscaceae > Viscum > Viscum album. The sequence goes on from OY728133.1 coordinate 1,912,785,757, forward strand.
TTCTAAATCTGACCATGCTACCACAAAATAGGAACTAAACCAATTTTTTTACAATGCAAGACTTTCTCTTTCCTATCCATAATACACATTATCACGTGCATCAAAGAAGCATTTGGTTTTAACTCAACATAATCCCAATGAATCACATGGTCACGATCTGGATGATACTTTTTCAACTACAACACATGAAACACATTATACACTACATCAAACCATGGTGGAAATCAAACTGATAAGCCACCTATCCAATACGCTCAGGTATGTAAAAAGGCCCAATATAACTTGGAGATAACTTACCCTACTTTCCAAATCGATGATGTCCCAACCAAGGAGAGATCTTCAAAAACACATGATCACCCACTTCGAAGGACAACAGTCCTCGACGATGGTCCGCATACGATTTCTGACGAACGTGATCCATCTCCATACTTTTCTTGATCAACTTTATTTTCTTCATAGTCTCTTAGAAAAGGCTCGGTCCAATCATCGTGGTCTCACCCATTTCCACCCAACATAGTAGAGAACAACACGGATGCCCAAATAATGCCTCTAATCGTGCCATATGTATTGACGCCTAATAACTATTATTATATGAGAACCCCCCCCCCAATGGTAAGTGCTCCTCCTATGAACCACAAAAACACATCACAAAATCCCTTAGAATATCCTCTAAGGTTTGTATCGTCCTCTTGGATTGGCCATTCGTCTGAGGATCATACGTCGTGCTCATCGTCAACAGTGTCCCAAGGGCTTGCTGTAAGGATTTCCAAAAACAAGATGTGAACCTCGGATCTCTATCTAATATAATTGAAAATAGAACTTCATTACTCTTTACCACTTCCTGGATATAGATTTTTGATAGATCCTCCATCGTATGAGATTCATGAATTCGGATGAAATAGGCCGAATTTGTGAGCTGATCCAAAATCAACCATATGGAATTGTGCTTTCGGACCATTCTCAGAAGACCTGTCACAAAATCCATCACTATTTTCTCCTACTTCAAAATTAGAATAGGAAAATAATACAACATTCCTACTTTCCACTGATGCTCTGCCTTGACTTGGTGAAAATTCAAGCATCTAGATACAAACTCGACCACATCCCTTTTCATACCAACCCACCAAAACTTCACTTTCAACGCCTTATACAACTTCTGAATTCCAAGACAAACATACCACCTGGAATGATGATTAGCTCTGAGAAGTTCCTCCTGAAAAGTCACTGGTACCACCAACTGATTCTGAAAACACAAAACTGAATTTCCATTCAGTTCCGAGCCCTCAATGGTCTCCCCACCATTGAGTTTCTACCTCATCACCATACATTCAGAATCAGATTCCTATTCCTCTTTAACCCATTCGGCCAAGTTAGGAACCAAGGAAACCAGAAAGAAGACCACTCTGCCACCCCAATACTGACATTCCAACCACATGTTGTCTATGACTGACATCATCTTCCACTAATTTGATGTTTGTTTCACCAACTGAGCATATGATTTTATACTTCATGCATCTGCCACCAAATTTCCCTTACCCGGTGTGTACATTAAGTCGAAATCAAATATCTAGAGATATTAAATCCATCTCCTTTTCCTAAAATTCAAATATCTATGTGGGATAATATGATTTAAGCTCTTGTGATCAGTAAACACTGTAAATTTCTCACCAAAGATATAATGACACCACATTTTTAAAGTAAGAACTACTACTTCCAACTCAAAATCATGTGTTGGGTAGTTATTCTCATGAAACCTCAACTGGCAGAAGACATATGCAACCACATGATCCCCCTCTATGATAACACACTCCTACCCAAATCCTGATGTGTCACAATACACCACGTACCCTTTCTCTAGTTTAGGAAAAACCAAAATTTGTGCTGATGTAAGGTGACCCTTTATCTCTTCAAATCATTTATAACCCAACTCATCCCATTGAAATTGGATATTCTTCCTTTTCAAAGCTATCATTGATGAATCCAATCATGATAAATCACAAACAAATGTCAATAATTTCCAGTTAGACCAAGGAAGGTCCATATTTTGAAAACATTATTTGGAAGTTTCCATGAGATAACAGCCTCTATCTTTTCTAGATCAACTGCAACACCTTTATTATAAATAATACGGCCAAGGAAACGAACATCCTATATCCAAAAGTCACACTTTGACAATTTGGCATACAACTGATGATCCCTCAAGATCCCCAACACTATCTCCAAGTTCTTCTCATGTTCTACCCTTGTACTCAAATACACCAGTATATCATCAACAAATACCACCACAAAAGAATCTAGATATCTCTGAAATATCTTATTTATCAATTACATGAACACCACTAGTGTAACCATTAGACCAAAGGGCATAACCACGTACTCGTAATGGCTACATCTACTTCTGAAATCTATTTTGGAGATATCCTACTTCCTTACCCACAAGTGACGATATCCTGACCTCAAGTTAATCTTGGAGAACTACTGAGATCCCATTAACTATTCAAACAAATCAAATGTTTGGAAATGGATATTGGTTCTTTATCATAACCTAATTAAGTCTTCGATAATCAACATAGATCCACAGAGTTCCATCCACCTTTTTAACAAAAAAAATGTGTGTTTCCCACGGAGATGTGCTAGGATAGATGAACCCTTTGTTTTCTAGCTCCTCCAACTACACCTTTAATACCATAAATTTTTTTGGTGCTATTCGGTAAGACAAAAGTGAGATTAGACTAGTCCCTGGAAGGATATCAATTGTAAATTCTACATCTCGTAGGGGTGGAAACCCTGATAATTCCTCGAAAAAGGCATCTATAAACTGATTAAAAACCATTGGAAAAACTCTTTGCTCAACTACTTCCAATGATTCCAATGACAATGCCCCTAACTGATATGTGATCCTGCCAAGAGTTTGTGCCAACAAATATTTTACGCCCAGCTTCTCTTTCTTCCCCACTCTAAAGAGATGTTCAATTCCATCCTACGTCTTAAAACTAATTGTTAGCACATAGAAATCGATAAGGGTGTTAAACATATCCAACCAATCCATTCCCGAGATTATGTCATAAGAATCCATCCCAAGCCTTGATAAATCCCACATCAATTCATTGTCATCAACAACTAAGCAACATTCTCTACATAGAAAATCTTAAAACTCTCTTTCACCCTGAGGAGTTTGTATTTTCAAAATAGAAGGCATCATTCCCACATGTAATCCCAAAAAAAAATAGAATGGGAAGAAATAAAATAATATGAAGTACCCATATCAAATAAATATTTCATCAACGTGGAATTTAAAAGAACCATACCACGCACCTTGGATGGTTATGACTGATCATCCATCATAACTTTTTCAGCTCCAAACAACTGCTTCCATGCCACGCCTTGATCTTTATAACATTGCTGATGTGTCATGGTATTTCCAAAATCACCATGACTAACTAAACTCTACCAATGAAGAGTATACTTCTACCCCTGTCCTGTCGAGGCATAGGATGCCTAAGACCCCTGAGGAGTGTCCCGAGCACCTGACCTTGGAGAATTATGGAAATACCATTGAAGATGCCCGGTATTTTTACAGTTATGACATGATCGAGGTTGTGGCATACAATCCCACTTGATGTGTCCCGTAGAGACACACTGAAAACATCTTGTCTCACTCTGAGGCTTCGGAGGAGCATTCACTGATCCTGCCTTCTGATTCTGAGTCATAATCTCACCCTGTAAATAAGTGTCCCTCTTCCACATGAACCCAGTGTTCGAGTTCCCACTATTTCTCGTGGGTACCAACATACATCCCTGCCTATATCCCCCAAAATATCCCCTTCATCCAACATATCTCTTTTCACCATTTTTGTCTAATAATTTATACATAGCACCACTATCTTGGAATGAATTTTCTAGTTCAACCCAACTTCATAAATTTGTGACTTCAATGATGTACTACCCACCACCTCAGGTGAAAACCGCACTAAGTTCATAAACTTAGCTACATATTCTATTACAGATTTTTTATACTTCCTCAAATGGAAGAAATATGTTGTACGCTAAATCCTGAATGTATGAGGGTAAATTTTTTATTAAACAACTCCTCAAAACCCTGCCATGTCACATCTTGGTCTGTCCCATCTTGGACCGCCAGCTCCCACCACTAAAGGGAATGATCCTTCAACATATACATGGATAACATCACTTTCAACTCTCATGGTGTCTAAAGAAGTCAAATATCACATTCACTTTGCTCAGCCACGCTTCAAATCTTCCTGGCTTTGAATCTCCCTAAAAGATGTGTGGATTCTGATTTTAAAACTGAACACCATGATCCCCATGTTTTAGTTCATCCACATTATTACCTCTTTCCACAGCTTGGAAAGCTTGTACTATAATTTTCACTAGCTTCTGGTTCACCTGGGGCTCAAGTGCAACCACATTTTTAGTAGCTTCCTTCATTTGGTCTCCACGAATCCTACCTAGTTCCATTTCTATCAATACAAAAATAACCACAAGTATCACTCCCTTAACAAGAAATGGTATACAATTTTCATTTTCAATACATTGCAATGATCACAGCCAGGCTTTCCACAAGATCACATTTCCCATGTTGCACTATTCTGACAAAAATCCACCATGTTTTGAAAATCGACCCATTTTTAAAAGATCACAAGTTTCTATGTTTAAAATCCGTCCATTTTGAATCCCAATTCATATTTTTCAAAAATCCACACATTCATATCACACCATAAATCATTACACCCCAATGAAATATGCATCCTAGTGGGAAGTATTTTCTACCATGTATGCCATGCTCATCTCATCAGCTAAACCCACAATAATGAGATTTCCAATGCCTATAAGTGTCTCTAAACACTTATGTAGCCAACTCCCTGTAAACTTGAAGTTCGGCATAAAAGGGTTTTCTATGTCCTTTTATGATGTACATTCCATGTTCTGAAAAATCCTATGTCTTGCTACCATCCTGACTCAATGAATAGGCCAAGTACGAGTATCAACACCAAGACCAACAATCAATGCCAAAGGACCGAACAACTACTCTCACTTACAAGACAAGGACCGAACAAACGAATACCACTTGTAACATCCTGACCAATATCGTTGGTTTAAGAGGAAGGAGGAATGCTACTTGGCCTTAAGCAATGTTCCTGGGGCACCAAAGGCTGGAAATAAATTTCAAGGGCTTCAAGAATCATCAGGGAATGATTTCCCCTTGAGATAAAATCAACCAACAAAATATTCCATTACCAACAAAGCTACATGATACATGTCAACAAAAAAATCCAACCCATACATTCCCAAGAGACAACCAACTATTACATAAGAATTCCCAAATGCCCATATAACCAAACCAAATATCAAAGTACAAAGCGGAAGACTACACAACAAACCCCAAAGAACTAAGACACCATCTAGGGCTCCACACCAAGCTCCAAGCTCCAAGCACCATAACATTACCAAAACACCATGTAGAACTGCTAGAAAAACGAGATTCTTTACCCTTACCTCTGTCCCGAAATACAAAATCTGAAAATGAACACAAGTTACAAAGCAGGGGTGAGAATTAATACTCAGTAGGATTTTCCCAAATGACATTCCTATACACCCCACTAGGATGAAACTATTATCACGTTTATAAAAAACAGTTTATATAAACATTAAATAGTTCAACAATTAAAACAAGCAAAACATACCCTTACCAAGCCATGTAAAATAAGGGAAATACACCACTACACTATAATCCATAGAACCATTACACATTATCCCAACAAACTACATCGTGCAAAGCAACACACAATAAGGAAACTAAAATGGTGGAACTTTCATCCAACTTGTTCACTACATTTCCAACAAGTGGTGCTTCTCGACCAGTATCCATAATGGTGGCTCTTCTGCCCACTATCCATAACCTTTTATAGTGAGACTTCCTATCCATTTCCACACAATCAACACGAGACAAAACACTTAATCAACCAACAATCATAAAGCACAAAGGCCACACAATAAGAACACACCCATTTCCAACACATGACAATCACTTCAATAAATCACCCATTTATTAAAAATGCCCTTTAACCATTTCTCATGCCAAATCACATTTCAAAAAAACAACATCTTTATTAAAATTCATCTATCATAAAAAAATTTCCATAATTCAACCCATTATTTATTTTAAAATCATAATTTTAAAATCACGCCAAAGAACCCCTTTTTGCAAAAATATGCCATTTTACTCAAAATACAAAAATCATCACCAAATGGGTTTCCATAAAGATGTCGCACATCATATTCACAATTAATTTCAAGAAAAAAAATTAATTTAAACTAAAAACAGAAGTTCTAACCAAATGGAGTCGAGTGAGAATCCACCTACCTTTAGGGTTCTGGAAAAACTGACCCACAAGCAACTGCACCACAAATCCAGCTAACGCACTACTAAAACCACTCTAGATTTGCTTCCCTATCCTCAACAAGACATAAAATCATCACTTTAGGCTACAAAACTCCTATATCTACACAAAATAGATTTATATCTTGAAACCCGAGAGAGAGGGAAGAGTATATCTACAGAAACCCTAGGAGAAACCTAGAGAAGAGACTTACCTAAGAGAAACTACCTTGAAACCCCTTTGAATCACTTCTAAAATGAGTGGGACAGCCCCTCAAGCCCTTGGGAAATAAAAATACCAAGTGAGGCTCGAGTGGGAGGATATTTGGAGTGAAATATGTTAAGCCCAAGTAAACTCGAATGTAAAAATACCCTTTTTAACTGGTTGCACGGTTAGCCCGCAAGGTTTTTAAAACTATGTGCACACCACTACCTTAAGAAAAGGGGTCTCACATAGTTTTCTCACATGGTTTGGAAAACTATGTGTAGACCATAGAAATCCCATTGTCTCCCCCATCACGGTTACCTTGAGAACCTGCACATTTTTCCCCAACTGTGCTAGAATCGTGCACCCTTAGAAAATCCACCAAACTTATTCAAAACCACTCCAAACTCTCACAACTCCTCCCAATAACTTTAAACACATAAAAAGAAATAAAAAAGGGGCTACATATCTCAAAAATTGGTTGATAAATTCTACCCACAATTAGACTTTCCATAATCGTATAGTAGAAAACCATTGCTTTGCTAAAAAAGCTTGGTCCATTGCTCGGTCATCTCATTCTCCCTCTCCCAAGTCTCCTCCTAAATCTAACCATGTTGCCACAAAACAAGAACTAAAAGAATGTGTTTACCATGTAATAATTTCTCTTTCCTATCCACAATCTACATCGGCACGTGAACTAAAGAAGCATCCAGTTCTAGCTCAACATGATCCCAAAGAATCACATGGTCACAATCTCAAATAAACTTTTTCAACTACAACACATGGAATACATTGTGCACCACACCAAACCATAGTAGAAAATCCAACTAATAACCCACCTCCCCAATCCACTCACGTATCTCAATAGGCCCAATATACCTTAAATATAACTTATCCTGCTTTCCAAACTGACGATGTCACAACCTAGGATAGATCTTCAAAAACACATGATCACCCACCTCGAACGACAATAGTTGTCAACGATGGTCTGAATATGATTTCTAAAAACATTGAGTTGTCGCCATACTCTTTTTGAACAAATTTATTTTCTCTGTAGTATCTTGGACAAGGCTCGGTTCAAACATCAAGGTATCACCCATTACTACCCAATATAGTGGGTAATGACACAGACGCCCATACAATGCCTCTAACGGAACCATACGTGTTGATGCCTAATAACTGTTATTATAGGAGAACTCCACAAATGGTAAGTGATCCTCCCATGAAACACTAAATTCCATCACACAAGCCCTTAGAATATCCTCTAAGGTTTGTATTTTCCTCTCGGATTGGACATCCATCTGAGGATGATACGCCGTGCTCATCGTCAACTCTGTCCCAAGAGCTTCTTGTAAGGATTTTCAAAAACAAGATGTGAACCTTGGATCTCTATCTGATACAATCAAAACCGGAATGTCATGCCTCTTTAACACTTCCCAGATATCGATTTTTGATAGACCCTCCGCAATATGAGATTCATGAATCAAGATGAAATGGGCCGACTTTATGAGTTGATCCACAATCACCCATATGGCATCGTTCTTCCTGCCCATTCTTGAAAGACCTGTCACAAAATCTATTGTTATTTTCTCCCACTTACAAATTAGAATAGGAAAATATTGCAACATTCCTTCTGGACGTTGATGCTATACCTTGACTTGCTGAAAATTCAAGCGTCTAGATAAAAACTCGGCCACATCCATTTTCATATCATCCCACCAAACCTGCACTTTCAATTACCTATACATATTCTGAATTCCAGGATGGATAGCTCACCTGAAATGATGATAAGCTCTGAGAAGTTCCTCCTGAAAATCCACTGGTACCCCCAACCAATTCTGAAAATAAATTACTGAATTTCCAATCAGTTCCTAGCCCTCAATGGTCTCCCCACCATTTAGTTTCGAACTCATCGCCATACATTCAGAATCAGATGTATGTGCCTCTTTAACCAAACTAGCCAAATCAGGAACCAAGGAAACTGGAAAGAAGACCACTATGTCATCCCATTCCTCAAATTCTAACCGCATGTCGGCTATGACTGACATCAACTACCACAGATTTGATGCATGTTTCACCACCAGAGCATATGATTTTCTACTTAATGTAGCTGCCACCGAATTTCCCTTACCCAGTGTGTACATTAAGTGTAAATCAAACATCTAGAGATATTTTATCCATATAATTTGTATCAAATTCAAATATATTTGTGTTAAAATATGCTTTAGGATATTTTGATCAGTAAACACTGTAAAATTCTTACCTAAGAGATAATGACACCACATTTTTAAATCAAGAACCACTGCCTCCAACTCCCAATCATACCATGGGTAGTTCTTCTCATGCAACCTCAACTCGCGTGATCCATATGAAACCACATTATCTCCCTGCATGATAAATATAATATACCATACTTTAAATATAGATATTACCTCAATATTGAGGAATATTTATTATATAACATAACAAAACCATTCCAGGACCATATAGGTATAGTGTCTTTAGAAACTGGGAAACATAAACAACTAGTTTATAAAAAATCCACATTGTCTCATGCTTATTTCTTCATAACTAGAATAATTTATGAAATATCTTACTTAATACCCTTATTCATGACCTGGGGGAAAGAAACATATAAAAGGGTGAGCTCAAATTCTCATCAAGGGTAAACAAGGTAAATATCATTCATAACAAAATCATAAGAACATAACATTTGAAAATATTATCCTTCATATAAAAGATCATAATATCATTTCATGGGATAAATCATAAAAGTGAAATTTAATCCCATTAGTCATAAAATAATACAAAAAATTTTGTGTCATACATACTTAATCATACAATATCATTTCATATTTTTCAAGGCTCATTGTCGAGACAATCATAGCAGACAAAGTCCATTACTGAACTGAGCTCACTCCTCATTCCAGCCCTTTATAACTGAACTGGATTTCATTTTCATTCCAATCATGTATATATCATGAGGTATAAATATTTACCCAATTAATTGGAGGGATATATAGGTCCCACCCATCTCATAATGAAACCATTATTACGAGTGACATAAAAACATAAAAACATTTACCATAGCATAACTCATAAAATAAAATGGGTTTCTTAAACATCATTCCATCATAATTGATATAAAAATGAATTTCCTAAATAAAATTACATCATAAACACAATAAAATCATATTAATAACAAGATTATAAATATAAACCTATTTAAATAGTTTCATCTTAGTTAGAAAATAATTTAGAGAAAACACCTGAAATTAATTCCTGAGGAAAATATCCTTTATCTTCAAAAACGTTTTCCTTCCACAAAATGCCACATAATTTTAGAATAAATAGTTTTATGGGAAAATAAACATGTAATATTGTATTTTAAGATTCAAGTAAATAATTCATTATGAAATCGTAAAAATCCATTCACTCCGTACAAGTTAAAAAACATTCTTCTCATACTTTTCGGAAAAATTCAAAAAGTAATAACAAAAATGACAAAACATTTCATTCATACCATTTAGTAAAAATTTATCCATGGGTAAAATTGACTTTTAAAAATTATATAAGTATATAAATAATATTTTGAAATACATATTTAGGAAACATGTATGTGTATGATAAATATACCCCTGTAAATACTTACGAATAAACAATCTCATCTAAAAATGAGATTTCAAAAGTTATCCCTTACCTTAGGTATGATATGATTCGTATGTATCTAAACCTCATTTATAAAGATTTAAATAATGTCACTGATTTATTCCTGAATCATAATAATTTTTATTATAACATATATTATCATATTTTCATCCGTTTTTTAGTAACATTTCATTGTTACTCCTTATTCGGGTATTAACTTCTTTATGTTCTTATGCATGTTTTTTCAGATAAGTTCTTATTACTACTTTTAGGTTTTAGTTATATCATTTATACAATGATATCAGTATAATATATATCATATTTATTCATTCAATTCATTTATATAATCATGTTTTAATGAATATCATAGAGAATAAATCACATCGCATCGTGGAGACGGTAGGTCGTACGTATGCACGAGCGATGATATCATTCCAAAATTGTTGAATGGTATTGAAGTGGATGGTGTATAATATTTAATAATCAGTATAATGTTATAATAATTATATATAGTTATTATTTCCATCAGTATACCCATCCAAGTAAGGTGGTGGTGAAAAACAGATTACACCATAGCGTGGAGACAGAATTATGTACGTACCCACATGTGGTAATTTCATTTTTCATAGGGTGGATAGAAAGTGGAATATGGTTGATTCATATTTATAATAAAATATCATTATATTAGTGATACTTATGTTATTACTTTATAATGAAACAACTAATTAAGAATAAGTATAAGAAGAAAGAAGTTTGAAATAATCGGTAGAAGAGATTACCTCTTCCTTGACGTGCTTCCTCTAAATCTCTTCTAAGGGCACTAGAGTTGGTCTTTAAAGATGAAGAAAACCGATAGAATGAAAATAAAAATTTTATAAGGAAAAAGGGTAGGTTTGGTTGATATTTAAGGTTCAAAATAAAGTTAATAGGTGAGGGAGGAGGTTCCCTTTTAAAATTGAGGTGAGGGGCACTTTTGGAAACTCCATAAATAATAATTTATAATAAACTCAAACCCTACCCAAAAACCTATAAAGTGTCTCAATTTCCATGATGAGATGAGAAAGTGTTGTAATAGAATCAAACAATAAATTTTGGACAACTTATTTTTTCAATTTAAACAAAATAATTTTAATTGACACTTATTTATTCTATTTAATTTTACTTGTGGTAATAACATTCTATATATTTAATGGTTATAAATATTTACTTATATGGTGTAAATTTACCACAAATGGATGTTTTAGGAAATTTTGGACCTTATAATTATCAATTTGTAATTTTTAAATATTTTATGATATTTAAATAATTTAATCAAATGTTATTTTTAAAAAATATCAATAGAATCAATTTTGACACTATTAATTTATTTGACATTAAATAAAATTCACCAAAGATAAATTTGAAAAAAAAAATATTTAATACAATCCTAACATTTCATAGTAATTTATAAAATTCTTGGATCACTTTAATTATTTTATATTATATTTATTTTAATATTTTTAAAAATATTTATTTGATATTTATATTAATAAAATAATTTTTACATCACTATCGTGTCATCATTAATAGTAACTATTTAATCTCTAAAAATTATAAATAAATTTCTATGATGTATTTAATTCTTTTATATTTCTATAGACTATCTATAGTCTATATTATCTCCTAGTTATATGTATATTAAAATTAATATACTTATATAAAATGAGATTGTGATATTTTGTCACATTCATTAGTTTTTATTACATTTGTGTCATTTTCATAGGTAAATGGCCATTAAGTGATTACATTTCGAAAAATATATGATAAGGGTATAATTTATTCATCCAATAGGATTTTTATAGGTTTTAAGGTAATTTTATAACATTATTTTTACTCTTAATTACCTGATTTACCTTTAACCATGGTAATAAAAATAATTACCAAAGTTACTATTCATAATGTCCAAAAATAAAAGTATCCTATTAACATAATTTGGACCTACAGATTCTAAATATGGAATCCATTTTTTAAAATTTAAAACATAAAATTTTCAGTAATTAATTTAAAATTAATCCCGTTGTTGAAATGAGGAAACAAGTTTTAAATGTTAAAACATTACAAATGATTGAAATGTTTTTACATCTGAATTTAATGTAAAATTAATTCCAATGACCAAAATTATATAAAATGTTAAAAATATATTACATTTATACTTTGAAACTATTCAGTATTATAATTTAACCATATAAATTTTCTCGATGAAAAAAGTTTTTTTAATTAAAATTTAGCGTATTTTAAATATTCATCAAAACGTGAAAGTTATCAGAAAAATATCAGAAATTTAGCCAAAGTAAATTTTTATATCCCGCTTAAAAATAAAATTTTTATTTTCTCATATAAAAATTATTAATGTGTAAAATTATTAATTTAAAAGGGGTTCTCCATTCAATGGTGTAAAACTAAACTTTTTTTAAAACAATAAGTTTTTATACATCAAATAGTGTTTTATTCATACCTTATGACTAAAACATACATTGGATGAATATAAAAAATATTTTACTCCATTACCAAAAGTAATTCACTAAAAAATACATATATCAAATTGATTTATATTTTCATAAATAATTGATAGCTAAAGAATTTATAATAAATTTTCATAAGTTAGTTATAATTAATCCCGCTAACCTGATGGATAGGCTATAATAATAATTTTATAATAAGGGTTTCTCATGGTTCATTTAAACTCATGATTGAGTGCAAAGAAATCTAATTGAGAATAAAAATTATTTAAAGAAAATATTTCATAAAAACATTCGAGTGTTACATTCTACCCCCCTTAAACTGAATTTCACCCTCAAAATTCATCAATTGAAAACCAAAAAATGAGGATATATCTCCCTCATAATATCCTCAAGTACCCATGTTACTTCTTAAAATTGGTGGTTCCTCCATAAAACATTAACCAAGCGAGTGGTTTTGTTTCGTAGAACTTTTTCACTACGATCCAGAATCTCTATCATTTGTTCTTCATAAGAAAAATATTTCTCCCGCGGTACAACTTCTGATCTTAGTACATGTGAAGGATCGGGTATGTGCTTTATCAAGAGAGATACATGGAACACATCATGAACATGAGAGAGATTTGGTTGAAGTTCCAATCAGTAAGCTACCTTCCCAACATGATCCAAAATTTCAAAAGGACTGATATACCTATAGATTAGCTTTCCCTTCGTTCCAAATCTCATTACTCTCTTCCAGGGAGACATTCATAAAAACACCTTATCACCCACTTAAAACTCTTGGTCTTTTCTTCGGTTTTCAGCATAACTTTTTTTTTGACTTTGATCTTCTCTTATGTGTTATTGAATAGATATGAACTTTTCTTCCATTTCATCAACAAGATCAGGTCCTAATATATTTCTTTCCCCAACATCATCCCAAAAAGTTAGAGTTATGTACTTATTTCCATAAAGGGATTCATAAGGATACATTTGAATACTTGAGTGAAAGCTATTATTGTAAACTTTAACCAAAGGTAGGTGTTGATCCCAACCACCTTTGAAATCCAAAGTTAAATCTCTCAACATGTCTTCTAGAGTCTGAGTTGTCCCCTCAGACTGACCATATTTCTAAGGAGAATAAGCAGTGCTGAAACTTAACTCTATATCCAGAGCATGCTGAAGTCTTCGCCAGAACTTTGAGGTTAACCTTGGGTACTGGTCAGATATAATGGAATATTGTACTCCATGAAATCATACCAATTTATTTACATATATCCTAGAAATATGATCAAGAGAGAAATCCTCTCTAATGGAAATGAAGTGTGCCGACTTCGTAAGGCAATCAACTATAACCTAGATAGCATTATTTCCTTTGGATGTTTTGGGAAGTCTGATGAAAAATTCCATAGTGATGTTTTCCCATTTCCATTCCAGTGTGGGTAACGGTTGTAACATCCCTTTAGACTTCTTTCTCTCAGCATTAACTTACTGAAAAACAAATCATTTAGATACATATTCGGAAACATCTCTTTTCATACCATCCCACTAGAAGTAATATTTTAGGTCCTTATACATCTTTGTGCTTCTAGGGTAAATAAAGAGTGAAGAAATATAAGCCACATACAGTAGCTCCTTCTTTAATTCTGGTATGGGAGGAATACAAACCCGGTTCACAAACCTTATTATTTCATTCCAATCAAGGTTTAATTAAAGAACATTTATCACTTTATTTTGTAGCTCTACATCTTCCTTTTATGCCTTCTTAATATTCACTTGTATAGATGGTTGATCATTCATTTGAGAAAGATAAGATTTATCCCCTTATATTAAAATTTCAAGATCTATCCTTTTCAAATCAATAAATATTGGATCTTTCGTGATCCTTATCACGGATAAGCTATCATGGTCTTTTCGACTCAAAGTATATGCCACCTTGTTTGCTTTTCTAGGGTGATAATGTATTGAGTAGTCATAATCTTTAATCAACTCCAACCATCTTATTTGGTGCATATTCAGATCATTTTATATGAAAATATACTTTAAAATTTTATGATGAGTATAAATATCATACCTTTCACCATAAAGATAATGACTCCATATATTTAATGAAAATATTACCATATCTAACTCCAAATCATGATTTGGGTGATTTTTCTCATGAATTTTCAACTGTCGTGAGGCATAAGCTATCACCATATCATTTTTTATGAGAACACATCCCATCCCCTTATTGGATGCATCACTTTATATCAAAAACCATTCTCCACTACAAGGTAGTGTGAGAACAGGTGCACTGGATAACCTTATTTTTTGCTCTTTGAAATTCTCTTCACATTCCTCCATCCAAATGAACTTAACTCCTTTTCGAGTCAACTTTGTGAGTGGATTAGATAATCGTGAAAACTCTTTCACAAATTTTCGATAATATACAGCCAAACCAAGAAAACTTTGGATCTCAGTTACCGTTGTTGGTCTCTACAATCTTTCAATAACCTCTCTTTTTTTTTGATCCACAGATATCCCCTCTCTTGAGATTATGTGACCCAAAAATGAAACTTTATTAATCCAAAATTCACACTTGGTAAATTTGGCATAAAGCTTCTCTTTTCTCAGGGTCTTCAGTACAATTATCAAGTGATCTTCATGTTATTTATTTCTCTTTGAATGTACAAGAATATCGTCTATAAATACTATAATAAATTAATCAAGATAGTCTCTAAAGTCTCTATTCAATAGATCCATGAAGATACTGGGGTCATTAGTAAGACCAAAAGGAATCGTTGTAAATTCATAGTGCCATGCCTTATACAGAAGGTTGTCTTTAGTATATCCTCCTTTTTGACCCTTAATTGATGATATCCTAAATAAAGATCAATATTGGAAAAATTTTGAGCTCCACATAGTTGCTCAAATAAGTCATCGATGCAGGGAAGAGGATATTTCTTCTTGATAGTGATCTTGTTAAGTTCTCTATAATCAATAGAGAGTCTCACTAATCCATCTTTCTTCTTAACAAATAGAATAGGTTCTCTCCAAGGTGATGCACTAGGTCCTATGAATGCTTTATCAAGATTCTCTTGGATTTTCTTCTTCAATTCCTGCAACTCAACTGGGGCCATTCTATAAGGTTTCTTTGAAATATGCATAACACCTGGTATAAGTTCTATTAAAAAATAAACTTCAAGATTTGTGGAATACCTAGCAATTCCTATAGAAAGGCATCATCAAACTCCAGTAAAATGGGTGTATTCTTAATCGTGAGTTTCTCGAAAACCATTTGAGATAAACAACCTTCATTTATTGGAATCAAGACCCATAAGATGGAAGAAATTTCTACTGAAAGTTTATATTCATCCTTTCATCCATATATGATCATGGATTGATTTGGAATATGAAATTTTACTTCCCTTCCTGGGTAATTGATATGAGATCTATATAGATAAATCCAATCCATACAAAAAATTACAAAAAAGACACTATATTGATGATCACAAGATTTGCAGGAATCACTTTCCCACAAACTTCAACCAGAAAAGAATTATAAAACTTAGATGTGACTATTGTTTCATTAGGAGTTCTTATAGATAAATTAACATCTAATTGTTGAGGTAATACAATGATACCCTTATAAAATTCTCCAGAAATAAAAGAGTGGGTGGATCCATAATAAAATAAAACATTTTATACTTTAGAGTGGATGGTAAGTGTACATTTCACCACTTCATTATCATACTCCACGTCACCAATAGTGACTTCAAGTGACTTTCCTTTGTCTTTGTCCATAAAATTTTGTCGACATCGATCATCATCAATAACCCTTATATTAGGTAATTGATTGGCTTAATTCCCCATTTCCTTTCACTTGTAACATTTAAGTGTAGGAGGTTCATTCTATGTAGCTTTTTATTTCTTCATATCATTATACATATTTTTCCCATCACTTCGGTATTCAACTTCCTGATGACCTTTTTTCCACACTTAAAACATTTACTAGTCCCTTTAAGAAAATTTCCTCTATGTTTCTTTCCACACATTGAACTTAAGGGAAAAATCATCTTTTTCCAGTGTGGTTTTTAAATTTTCCTTTGAATTCCATTTTTCTCTTCTTATCAAATCCAGATGACTGATGGGTTACTCCAATATCCTTCTCAACCTTGAGAACACATCAAACAATTTCCTTGTAGCAATTGAAGTCCCTTGTGGCTAATACCCTTTTGAGACTTGTTTTTAATCCACTAAAGTATCGATCAATTTTACTCTCAGGTTAGATTACAATTCCATAAGAATACCATGAAAGTATTGTAAAATTTGTTTCTTAGGTACCAATAGATACCTCGTTCTTTTTCTTAAGTTCAAGGAATTCCTTCTCCATATTTTTTCAAAGAATAGGATGAAAGTACTTATTAAAAAATAATTTCTTGAACTCATCCCATTCTATGGACTCAATTTCATCTCTTTACCTCATATTCTTGATAAGATTACACCATTTATCAGCTTCTCCTTCCAAAAAAATAGATTGATAAGACGACTTTATCATGTTTATAACATTTTAGAATTGAAAATATCTTTTCAGTGGTACTGATCCGTTGTTCAGCCAATAATGGATCAGAAGACCAGTTGAATGAAGGTCGACACTATCTCATGAAGGACTCAACAAAATGTTTCTCCCTACGTTGCTAATTTGGAAGTCCTGCATGATTAATATCTTGATAAAGTTGTGTAATCATAGCTACAATATTTTTCATTCAATATCCCATAACATTTGTTTTCTCATGGGGACAATCGTTTCATTGCCCATCGCATTCAGCATTAACATGGTTCCTTTGGGTTCCATCCATTGACTAAAACCAAGAAGCATAGTATGAGAAAAAATAATCATAATAGGAAAACCACATAATCAAGAATAAAATTTCAATTTAGGACACTTTAGGTTTTATCCTATGTTATTCATGAACATATCTAAAACACTGTGATAGGGTTGTAACTTATACTTAAACATATCCTTAGGGTTCCTACTATGGTTCTCTCATCCTATTTTCTAAAGGCTAAATATACCTTTTCTCTGATACCAACTATAATGTCTCATACTATACATATAGATATTAATTCAATATTAAGGAATATTTATTACAAAACAAAACAATACCATTCCAGGACAATATAGGTTTAGTGTCTTTAGAAACTGGGAAACATAAACAATTGCTTCATAAAACATCCACACTGTCTCCCACTTATTTCTTCATAACAAAAATAATTTTTGACATATCATACTTAATACCCTTCTTCATGACTTTGAGAAAACAAACATATAAAATGGTGGGATAAAATTCTTAGTAAGGTTAAAAAAGGGTAATATCATTCATATTATAATCATAAGAACATAACATTTGAAAATCTTATCTTATATAAAATATTATAATATCGTGTCATGGGATAAATCATAAAAGTGAAATATAATCCCAATAGTCATAACATAAGACATGAAATTTCATGTAATACATACATAATCATATAAAATCATTTCATATTAGTCAAGACTCATTGTCGAGACCATCATAATGGGCAAACTCCATTACTGAACTGAGTTTACTCCTCGTTCTAGCCCTATATTACTGAATCAGGTTTAATTATCATTCCAGTCATATCTATATCATGAGATATAAATATATACCCAATGCATTGGGGGAATATATAGGTCTCACCCATATCATAATGAAACCATTCTTACATTTTCCAGAAAAACATTAAAACGTTTACCATAGCGTAACACATGAAATAAAATGGGTTTCTTAAACATCATTCTATCCTAATTTATATAAAACAAATGGATTTCCAAAATAACATTCCTTAATAAACATATTAAAATCATAGTAAGAACAGGGATATAAATATAACCATATTTAAAGAGTGTCATCTTTGATGGAAAATAATTTTGAGAAAACACTTAAAATTAAATCCTCATGAAAATATCCTTTCTTGTTCAAAAATGTTTTCCTTCCTCAAAATGCCACATTATTTTAGAAGAAATAATTTTATGTGAAAATTAACCTGTAATATTGTAGGTTAATTTTCATGGAAATAAGGAATTATGGAGGGGTAAAAATCCCTTCATTCCGTACAAGTTAAAAAAACATTCTTCTCGTACATTTTCTGAAAAAGTCAAAACGTGCCTCGTACCAAAAACAACAAAAGATTCCATTAATACCATTTAGTAAAAATTTAACAATGGGTAATATTTAATTTTAACAATTATAGAAGGATATAAATAATATTTTGAAATACATGTTTAGGAAACATGGATGTGGATGATAAATATACCCTAGTAAATACTTACAAACAAAATATCTCAGTTAAAAACGAGATTGGAAAAGTTATCTCTTACCTTAGGTCTGATATGCTTCATATGTATCAAAACCTCATGTATGATGATTTAAATAATGTTAATTATTTATTCCAGAATCATAATAATTTTTATGATAACATTTATGATCATATTTTCATATATTTGTTAGTAACATTTCACTGTTACTCGTTATTTGGGTATTAACTACTTTATGTTCTTATGCATGTTTTGTCAGATGCGTTCTTATTATTCATTTTAGGTTATAGTTATATCATTTAAAAAATTATATTAGTATAATATATATCATAGTTATTCATTCAATTCATGTATATAATCATTTTTAATGAAGATCGTGTAGAATGAATCACATCGCATCGTGAAGACGGTAGGTCGTACGTACGCACGAGCGATGATATCTTTCCAAATTTGTTGAATGGTATTGAAGTTGATGGTTTATAGTATTCCAGAATCAGTAAAATGTTATAATAATAATATATATTTATTATTCTCATCATTATACCCATCCAAGTAAGGTGGTGGTGAAAAGCAAATTACCCCACAGCATGGAGACGGTAAGTTGTACGTATGTACACATGGTGATTTTGTTTTTCATAGGGTGGATAGAAGGTGAAATATAGTTGTTTCATATTTATAATAACATATCATTGTATTATCAATATTGAAGTTATTACTTTATAGTGAAACAACTAATGAATAGGAAGTATAAGAAGAAAGAAGTTTGAAAGAATCGGTAGAACAGATTACATCTTCCTCAACGTGCTTCCTCTAAATCTCTTCTTAGAGCACTAGAGTTAGACATGGAAGATTACCATAATATCTAGAATAAAAATATTTAAGTTTATAAGAAAACATTTCATGGGATTTCTTATCTTTAATTCTCAAAATTAAATCAATAGGTGAGGGAGGAGGTGCCTATTTATAATTGAGGTGAGGGTCACTTTTGGAAACTCCATAAATAATAGTTTATAATTAACTAAAACCATACCCAAAAACCTCAAAAGTGTCCCAATTTATAATATGATATGACATAGGGTTGTAATATCATCCACCAATAAATTTTGGATCACTTAGTTTTTAAATTTAGACCACATATTTTTAATTGACACTTAGTTATTCTATTTAATTTTAATTATGATAATAACATTATAAATATTTAATGGTTATAAATATTTACTTATATGTTGTTAATAGACCATAAATGGATATTTTATGCCATTTTAGACCTTATAACTATCACTTTTAAATTTTTAAATATTTTTATGATTTTTAAATAATTTAATCAAATGTTATTTTTATAAAATATCAATAGTGTCAATTTTGATACTATTCAATTATTTGAATTTAAATAAAATACAAACATAAGATGATTTTGAACCAAAATATTTAATACACTCCTAACATGTCATAATATCATATAAAATTTGTGTATCACATTAATTATTTCATATGATATTTATTTTAATACTTTTAAAACCTTGTATTTCATATTTCTATTAATAAAATAATTATTACATCACTATTGTGTCATCATTAATGGTAATTATTTAATCTATAAAAATTATAAATAAATTTCTATGATGTAGTTAATTATTTAATTTTTCCATAGACTATATATAGTCAGTATTATCTTCTATTCATCTATATATTATAATTAATATACTTATATAAAATGAGATTGTGACATTTTTCCACATTCATTAATTTTTATTACATTCATGTCATATTCATAGGTAAGTGGACATTAAGTGATTAAATTTAAAAAAATATATGATAAGGGTCTAATTTTTTCATCCAATAGAATTTTTATAGGTGTTGAAGTAATTTTATATTATTATTGTTACCCTTAATTACCCGATTTACCTTTAACCATGGTAATAAAAATAATTACCAAAGTTATTATTCATAATGCCCAAAAATAAATGTATAATATTTAAAAAATTTGGACCTACTAATTCCAAATATGAAATCCATTTTTATAAATTAAAAACATATAATTTTCATTAATTAATTTAAAATTAATCTCGTTGTTGAAATGAGGAAATGGATTTTAAAAGGTAGAACGTTGCAAAAGATTAAAATGTTTTTACATCTAAATTTAATGTAAAAGTAATTACAATGACATAAATTAAATAAAATGGTAAAAATATATTCTATTTATACTTTGAAACTATTCATTATTACTATCTAATAATATATATTATATGGATTAAAAATGTTGTTTTTAATTAAAATATAGCGTATTTTTACTATTCATCAAAACATGAAAGTTATCAAAAAAATATCACAAATTTATTCAAAGTAAACTTTTATATCCCTCTTCAAAATATCATTTTTATGTTTTCAAATAAAAATTATTAATGTGAAAAATTATTAATTTAAAATGGTTTTACCATTAAAAGGTGTATAACTAAACTTTTTTTGAATAAATATGTTTTTATACATCAAATAGGGTTTTATTCATACCCTCTGACTAAAATAATCATTGGATGAATATCAAAAATATTTTATTTCATTACCAAAAGTAATTCACTCAAAAATAAAAATATCAAATTGATTTTTATTCTTCATAAATAATAAATTTCCAAAGAATTTACAATTCATTTTCATAAGTTAGTTATAATTATTCCCACTACCCTAATGGCTAGGTTGTAATGGTATTTTTATAATAAGGGTATCTTGTGGTTCGTTTAAATTAATGATTGCATGAAAATAAAGCTACTGAAGAATAAAAATTTTTTAAATAAAAAATTTCATAAAAAAATTTGGGTTTTGTAAGAACACACCCCAACCCTGATCGTGATGCATCACAATACACTACATACCAATTCCTTGGTTCAAGAAAAACCAAGATTAGTGTTGATGCAAGGTGACCCTCTATCTCTTCAAAGAATTTTTGACACTTCTCATCCCATTGAAATGGAATATTTTTCCTTGTCAAAGCTATCAACGTTGAAGCCAATTGCGAGATATCACAAACAAAACATCAATAATTGCCAACTAAACCAAGGAAGCTCCGTATTTCGAAAATGTTCATTTGCGGTTACCAGGAGATAATAGCATCTATCTTTTCTAGATCAACTAAAACACCTTTATCAGAAATAACATGGCCAAGGAAATGAACCTTTTGTATCCAAAAGTCACATTTTGACAATTTGGCATACAACTGATGATCCCTCAAGATCCCCAACATGATTTCCATGTGATGCTCATACTCTACCCTTATCCTAGAATACACCAGTATATCATCAACAAATACCACCACAAAAGAATCTAGATATCTCTGAAATATCTGATTCATCAATTCCATGAACACCGCAGGTGCATTCATTATAAAAAAGGGCATAACCACATACTTGTAATGGTCATATCTACTTCTCAAATCTATTTTGGGGATATCCTCCTTCCTTACCCGCAATTGATGATATCATGACCACAATTTAATCTAGGAAAACCACATATCTCCCTTCAATTGTTCAAACAAATCATCAATGCATGGAAGTGGATATCAGTTGTTTATCGTAACCTCATTAAGTCTTCGATAATCAACACAGATCCACAAAGTTTCGTCTTCCTTTTTAACAAACAAAATTTGTGCTTCCAACAAATACATGCTAGGTCGGATAAACACTTTATTTTCTAGATCCTCCAACTACACCTTTAATTCCTGCAAATCTGCTAGTGCCATTTGTTAAGAAAAAAGTGAGATAGGACGGGTCTCTGGAAAGAGATCAATTGTAACCTTCACTTCTCACACAGGTGTAAACTCTATGAATTATATAGTAAAGACATCCATTAACTGATCAAAAAACATTGGAAAACTCTTTGATCAACTTCTTCCACTAATTACAATGACAACGTCGTTAAATAATATGAGATCATTCTAAGAGCTGGTTCCAACAAATCTGTTTCATATAGATTTTCCTTATTATCCCCTCTGAAGAGATGTTCAATGCCATAATATGTCTAAAAACTAACCGTTCTCCCATAGCAATCAATGTGGGCCATAAAAATCTCCAACCAATCCATTCCAAGGATTATTTCATAGGAATTTATATCAAGCACTGAGAAATACCAAATAAATTTAATTATGTCCATCAATAGGCAACATGCTCTACATAAGAAATCTCAACACTCTCTTTGACAAAGAGGAGTTAGTAGTTTCAAAATAGAAGGCATTATTTCCACATGTAAACCCAACAAACTAATTGCATGGAAAGCAAAATAATAATGTGAATAACTTATATCAAATAAAGATTGCATCAATGTGGAATTTAAAATAACCATACCTTACACTGTGGATGGTCTCTACTGATCATCCATCATAACCTATTCATCTCCAAACAATTGCTTTCTTGCCACATTTTTCTCTTTATTACCCTGTTGAGGAGTCATGGTATTTCCAGAATCACCATGACTAAATTGGATCTTCTGACGAGGAGTATGTTATTTCCACCATCCTTTCGAGGCATAGGATGCATGCGACCCATGAGAAATATCACAAGAACCTGACCTAGGAGCATTACAAAAATATAGTTGATGATTACCCATATAATTATAGTTGTGACATGATCAAGTTTGTGTCATAAAATCCCACTTGATGTGGCCTATAGATCCATACTGAAAACATCCCGACTTACTCTTAGGCTTCGGAGGAAGATTCACCAATCCCGTCATCAGATTTTGAGCCTCATTCCCACCCTGGAAATAAGTTTACCTCTTCCACTTAAACTCAGTGTTAGAGTTACCACTATTCCCCCTAGGTACAAATATACATCCCCTACCTATGGCCCCCAAAAGATCCCCCTCATCCACCGAATATCTATTCACCATTTCTATGTAATCATTTATACACAGCACCGCTATATTGGAATGAATTTCCTAGTTCAACCCAACTTCAAAAATTCGTGCCTTCAACGATGTACTACCATCCACCTCAAGTGAAAACCAAACTAATTTCATAAACATAGCCACATATTCTATTATCAAAAGATTTTACTACCTAAAATGGAATAAATATGTTGCACTCTGAATCCTGAATGTATGAGGGTAGAATTGTTTATTAAATAACTCCTCAAAACCCTCCCATGACACACCTTGGTCCACCCCAGCTTAGACCACCAGATCCTGCCCATGAGAGGAAATATCTTCCAACATATACATGGATAACTTCACTTTTAATTCTTCCAGTGTTCCAAAGAATTAAAATATCTTATTCATTATATTCTTCCACTCTTCAGCACTTTCTAGCTCCGAATCACCCCTAAATATGGGTGGATTCTTCTTTTGAAACTGAAGCACATGATCCCCATTCTTCAATTCATCCACTTTATTCCCACTTTCCACAGCCTAGAAATATTTAATTATACTTTTCAATAGCTATTGGTTCACCTGGGGCTCAGGTGTAACCATATTATCAGTAGCTTCCTCCTGTTGGTCTCTACAATGCCTACCCGATGCCATTTCTATCAATAAAAAAAACAACCATAAGTCCAACTCCCTTAACAAGAAAGGGTAAAAAAAATTCAAATTCAATGCATTGAAATGATCACAACTAGGCTTTCCACATGTTCACATTTCCCATGTTGCACTATTCTGAAAACAAAATCCACCATGTTTTGAAAATTGACCCATTTTCAAAATACCACAAGTTTTTAGGCTTCAAATCCTTCCATTTTGAAACCCGATTCATATTTTTTAAAATACACACATTCATATCACACAATAAATAATTATACCAAAATTAAATATTAATCATAGTGGGAATTCATTTATACCATGCATTTCATGGTCCTCTCATCATCTATAACCACGATAATGAGATTTCCAATGCCTATAATTGTCTCCAAACACTTATGTGGCCAACTCCTTGGTAAATTTAAGTTCAACATAAAAAGGTTACCTACATCCTTTTATGGAATACATTCCAAGTTCTGACAATAATATGTCTTGATACCATACTAAATCAAGGAATAGGCCAAGAACGAGTGTCAACACCAAGACCAATAATCAATGCCAAAGGACTGAACAATTGCTCTCACTTGAAAGCCAAGGACCAAAAAAACTGAGACCACTTGTAACATCACACCCCAACCCATTATCTTCATAGGGTGAGGGAATGCTACTTGGACTTAAGTGACGTTCCCAGGGTACCAAAGGCTAGAAATAAATTCCAAGGGGTTCAAGAATCATTGGGAAAAAAATTCCCTTAAGATAAAACCAACCAAACAAATATTCCATTACCAAGAAAACTACATAATGTATGTCAACAAAACAACCCAACCCATACATTCCCAAGGTACAACAAACTATTCCTTAAAAATTCCCAAATTCCAATACAACCAAACCAAATATCATAGTACCAAGCAGAATACTATATAAAAAACCACAAATAAGTAGGACACCTCCCATGGCTCCACACAAAGATCCATACTCCAAGCACCACAACATCCCCAAAGCATCATGTCAAACCACTAGAAAAATGAAATGATTTACCCTTACTTGTTTCTAGGAATACAGAATCTACAAAAGCACCCACGTTCCAAAGCAAGGGTGAGTAATATTTCTCAGTAGTATTTTTCAAAATGGCTTCCCTACCCATGCCACTAGGATAAAACCATTGGCACAGTTATAAAATATAGTTTATATAAACATTAAATATTTAAACAATTACCACAAGCCAAACATACCCTTACCAAGACATATCAAACAATGGAAATCCACCACTATGCTATAATCCATATCACCATTACACATTAGCCCTATAAATTTCATATTGAAAAGCAACACACAACAAGGAAACCAAAATGGTGGGACTTCCGTCTAACCCGTTAACTACATTTCCAACTAGTGGTGCTTCCCAACCACTATCCATAATCATGGCTCTTCCATACATTATCCATAACATTTTATAGTGAGAATTATGTCCACCTCCACATAATCAACACAATTCATAAAACTTAATCAACCAAAAATCATAAAGCACCAAGTCCGCATAGTAAACACACACCCATTTACAACACATGCCAATCACTTCAATAAATCACCCATTTATTGAAAATACACTTTAACCATTTCTCATTCCAAATTACATTTCAATAAAATAACATATTTATTGAAATTCATCTTTCATAAAATATTTCCCATAATTAAACCCATTATTGATTTTAAAATCAACATTTTAAAATCACACCACAAAACCCCTTTTTTGAACAGTATCCCATTTTACCCAAAATCCCCAAATCATCACCAAATGTGTTTCCACCAAGATCTTGTACATCATATTCACAATTAATTTCAATGAAAAAAATTAATTGCAACCAAAACCACGAGTTTTAACCAAGCAGGGTCGAGAGAGAATCCACCTACCATTAGGGTTCCGGAAAACTCGACCCACAAGAAACTGCACCGCAAATCCAATGAATGCACCACTGAAACCACTCTATATCCTATTCACTATCATAAAAAATCCCTAAAATCATCAATTTGTCTACAAAAACCCTATATCTACACACAATATATGTAGATTTAGAAAACTGAGAGAGATAGGGAAGAGTAGATCTAGAGAAAACCAAATAGAAACCAAGAGAAGAGACTTACCCTGAAGAAAACACCTTCAAATCACCTTAAATCCCCTTCAAATCACTTCCAAAATGAGTGGGAGATCCCCTGAAAACCTTGAGAACCGAAAATATCAAGTGAGGCTCAAGTGGGAGCAAGTTTGGATTGAAATAGGTTAAGCCCGAGTGAACCAGTATTTAAAAATCCATTTTTTAAGTGGTTGCACGGTTTTCCCGCATGGTTTGGAAAACTATGTGCACACCATTGCCTCAAGAGAAGGGTTCCCACAAAGTTATCTAGCATGGTTTGGAAAACCGTGCGCAGATCATGTGAAGCCCACTGTCTCCCCCTACACGGTTACCTAGAGAATATTCATGGTTTTCCCCAACTGTGCTCAAACCTTGAACCCTTATACAATCAACTGAACTAATTAAAAACCACTCTTAACTCTCCTAACATCTTCCCAACTCCTCCCAAGGAAGATCCATATTTTGAAAATGTTCTTTGGTAGTTTCCAAGAGATAACAACCTCTTTCTTTTTTGGATCAACTAAAATCATCACTTTGGATACAAAAACCCTATCACCAAGTGCTGCTCATGCTCTACCCTTTTCAAAGAATACACTAGTATATCATCGACAAATACCACCAAAAAAGAATCTAGATATCTCTGAAATATTTGATTCATCAATTCCATGAACACCATGGGTGCATTCATTAGACCAAAGGGAATAACCACATACTCATAATGGCCATATCTACGTCTAAAATCTTTTTTGGGGATATCCTCCTTCCTTACCCACAATTGATGACATCCAGACCTCAATTAAATCTTGGATAACCACTAATATCCCCTCAAATGTTCAAACATATCATCAATGTGTGGAAGTGGAAATCGGTTCTTTATCATAACCTGATTAAGTCATCGATAATCAACACAAATCCACATAGTTCCATATGACTTTCTAACAAACAAAATCGGCGCTACCCATAGAGATGTGTTAGGTCGAATGATCCCTTTGTTTTCTAGATCCTCCAACTACACCTTTAATTCATTCAAAATAGCAGATCCCATTCAGTAAAATGGAAGTGAGATAGGACTGGTCCCTATAAAGAGATCAATTGTAAACTCTAATTCTCTCATGGGTGGAAACCCTGATAATTATTCAGGAAATACATCCATAAACTGATCAACAACCGCTGTAAAAACTCTTTGATCAACTGCTTCCACTGATGCCAATGACAACGCCGTTTATGGATACGAGATCATTCCAAGAGCTAGTGCCAAAAAAACTGTTGCACCGAGCTTTTCCTTATTCTCCCCTCTTAAGATATGTTCAATGTCATCCTATGTCTTAGAACTAACCGTTCATGTATAGAAATCAATTTGGTCCTTAAACATTTCCAACCAATCCATTCCTAGGATTATGTCATAATCATCCATCTCAAGCACTAAGAAATCCCACATCAATTCAATGTCATCCACAACTAAGAAACATGATCTACATAAGAAATCTTGGCACTCTCTTTGACATAGAGGATTTAGTAGTTTCAAACTAGAAGGCACCATTTCCACATTTAAACCCAAAAAAATAATGGCACGGGAAGCAACAAAATAATTTGAATCACCTATATCAAATAAAGCTTGCATCAACATGGAATTTAAAAGAACCTCACCTCACACTATGGATGGTCCCAACTGATCATCCATCACAACCTGTTCAGCTCCAAACAACTGATTTATTACCACACTCTACCCTTTATTACCCTACTGAGGTGTCATTGTATTTCATGAATCACCATGATTAACTAGTCTATGCTAATGAGAAGTATGTGGCTACCCCCATCCTATTGAGGCATAGGATGCCTACGACCCCTATGGAGTGTCATGAGAACCCATCCTCGGATCACTGTGGAAAAATCAAGGAAGATGCCCCTTCATCGTATAGTTATGAAATGCTTGTGGTTGTGTCATATAGTCTCTCCTGATGTGTCCCATAGAGCCACACTGAAAACATCATGTCTTACTCTAAGTCTTCGGAGGAAGATTCGCCGATCCTATTGTCAGATTCTGAGTTGTACTCCCACCTTGGAAAGAAGTGTCCCTCTCCCACTTGAACCCAACATTTGAGTTCCCACTATTCCCCATGGGTACCAACTTACTTCCCACACATATATCCCCCACAATATCCCACTCAACCACCGTATCTCTATTATCCATTTCTGTGTAATCATTTATACACAGCACCACTATCTTGGAATGAATTTTGTGTTCAACACATCTTCAAAAATTCACGCCTTCAATGATGTACTACCCACAACCTCGGGTGAAAAAAACACTAAGTTCATAAACATAACTTCATATTATGTCACCAAAAGGTTATGTTGCCTCAAATGGAAGAAATACATTTTACATTGAATCCTTAATGTATGAGGGTAGAATTATTTGTTAAACAACTCCAAAAAACCCTCCTATGTCACACATGGGTCTATCCCATCTTGGACTGCCAGATCCCACCACTAAAGGGAGATATCTTTCAAAATATACGTGGCTAACTTCACTTTCAACTCTACCAGTCTTCCCAAGAAATCAAAAAGCCTATTCATTCTATTCAGCCACGCATCAGGCCTTTCTAGCTCTAAATCACCCCTATGGATGGGTGGATTCTGGTTTTAAAACTGAAGTGCATAATCCCCATGCTTTGGTTAATCCAATTTATTCCCACATTCCAAAGCCTATAAATCATGCACTATACTTTTCAATAGATGTCAGTTCACCTAGGGCTTAGGTCCAACCACATTTTCAGCAGTTTCCTCTAGTTGGTCTCTACAACGCCTACCCTATGCCATTTCTATCAATACAAAAACAACCTTATGTCCCACTCCCTTAACAAGAAATGGTATACAATTTTCAAATTCAATACATTACAATGATCACAACCAGGCTTTCCAAAAGTTCACATTTCCCATGTTTCACTATTCTAAAGAAAAAAAATCCAACATGTTTTGAAAATCGAGCCATTTTCAAAAATACCACAAGTTTTCATGTTTCAAATCCTTACATTTTGAAACCCAATTCAGATTTTTCAAAATAAACACATTCATGTCACACTATAAATAATTATACCCCAATTAAATATGAATCCTATTGGGATTTCATTTCTACCATGCATGTCATGCTCATCTCATCGGCTACACCTGCGACAATGAGATTTACAATGCCTATAAGTGCCTCTAAACACATATATACCCAACTCCTTGGTAACTTTAATTTCAGTATAAAAGGGTTAGATAAGTTCTTTTATGCTTTACATTCCAAGTTCCGACAATCCTATGTCTTGCTACTATCCGGACTCAAGGAATAGGCCAAGAACGAGTGTCAACACCAAGACCAACAATCAACACCAAAGGACCGAACAACTAGCCTCACTTGAAATCCAAGGACCGTACAAACTGATACCACTTGTAACATCTCGTCCCATCCCATTGGCTTGAGAGGGAAGAGGAATTCTATTTTCCCTTAAGCAGAGTTCCTAGGGAACCAAAGGTTGGAAATAAATTAGAAGGGCTTCAAAAATCATTGGGGAAAGATTTTCCCTTAAGATAAAATCAACCAACCAAATATGTCATTACCAAAAAAGCTACATGATGCATGTCAACAAAACAACCCAACCCATACATTCCAAAGAGACAACCAACTATTCCATATAAATTCCCAAATTCCAATAAAACCAAACCAAATATCAGAGTACCAAGAGGAATACTACACAAAAAAACCCTAAATAACTAGGACACTATCCAGGAATCCACACCAAACTCCATGCTCCAAGAACCACAACATCACAAAATCATCATGTCGAACCTCTAGCAAAATGAGATTATTTTCCCTTACCTGTGTCTTAGAATATAGCATATTGAAAATCTACCAACTTCTAAAGCATGGGTGAGTAATGATACTTAGTAGGATTTTCCCAAATGACTTCCCTACACATGCCACTAGGATGAAACCATTAGCACATTTATAAAAAAAATTATATAAACATTAAATAGTTCAAAAATTACCACAATCCAAACATACCCTTACTAAGCCATGTAAAAAAAAGGTACATCCACCAATAAGATATAATACATAGAACCATTACACATTATCCAAACAAATTCCATCTTAAAAAGCAACACATAACCAGGCAACCAAAATAGTGTAACTTCCATCTAACCTGTTCACTACATTTCCAACTAGTGCTGCTTCCTAACCACTATCAATAGTGGTGGATCATCCTTCCACTATCCATCACCTTTTATAGTGAGACTTCCCACCCAATTCCACATAATCAACACAATCCATAATATTTAATCAACCAATAAGTATAAATCACCAAGGCCACAAAATAAGAACACGCCCATTTCCAACACATGCCAATCACTTTAATAAATCAACCATTTATTGAAAACACCCTTCAACCATTTCTCATGCCAAATAATATTACAATAAAACAAAATATTTATTGAAATTCATCTTTTATAAAACATTTTCCATAATTCAAACTATTATTGATTTAAAAATCAATATTTTAAAATCATGCCACAAAACACTTTTTTGCAATAATATCCCATTTTACCCAAAATCTCCAAATCATCACCAAATAGGTTTCCACCAAGATCATGCACATCATATTCAGAATTAATTTAAATAAAAAAAATTAATTGCAACTAAAACCACTAGCTATAACCTAGTGGAGTTGAGAGATAAGCCACCTACCTTAAGGGTTCCTGCGAAATCGACCCACAAGCAACTGCACCACAAATCCAGCGAACGCACCACCAAAACCACTCTAGATCCTCTTCTATATCATAAAAAATCCCTAAAATCATCACTTTAGGTTAAAAAACATATATCTACACAAAAAAGGATGTATATCTAGAAAACCTAGAGAGAGGAAAGAGAAGATCTAGAGAAAATCAAACAGAAACCAAGAGAGGAGACTTACCCAGGAGAAACCACCTTCAGAACTCCTTGAAACCACTAAGAATCGCTTCAAAAATGCGTGGGAAAGACCCTCAAACCCTTGAGAACTTAAAATCAGGAGTGAGACTCGATTGGGAGAATTTTTGGAGTAAAATAGGTTAATCCTGAGTGAACTTGGATTTAAAAATCATTTTTTATGTGGTCGTATGGTTATCTTGCACGGTTTGGAAAACCGTCCACAAACTGTGTGCACGCCACTGCCTCAAGAGAAGTGGTCCTGTATGGCTGTCTTACATGGTTTGGAAAACTGTGCACAGATCGTGAAAATCCCACTATCTCCCCCTGCACGGTTACCTGGAGAACCTTCACGGTTTTCCCCAACCATGCTCAAATTGTGCACCCATAGAAAAGCCACCAAACTTATTCAAAACCAATCCAAACGCTCACAACCTCTTCTCAACTCCTCCCAAGCACATTAAACACATAAAAAGTCATAAACAAAATCTACATACCTCAAACCAATGGTGATACTTTCTCCCCCTCATTTTAATTTCCATCTTTGGAAGGTATAGAACCATTGCTTTGCTAAAAGAGCTCGGGTCATTTCTCAGTCATCTCTTACTCCTCCCAAGTCTCCTCCTAAATATGACCATGTTTCCACATAACATGAAATAAATCATTGATTTTACCATGAAATACTTTCTCTTTCCAATCCAAAATCTACACTAGAACATGCACTAAAGAAGCATCTGGTTCTAACTCAACATGATCCCAACGAATCACTTGGTCATGATCTGTCTGATACATTTTCAACTGTGACACTTGAAATATATTGTCCAACACACCAAACCATGGTGAAAAAGTTAACCACTAAGACACCCCTCCAATCCAATCAAGTATCTCAACAGGAACAATATATCTTGGAGATAACATTACCTTCTTTCCAACCCGACAATGTCTCAACCTAGGAGAGATCTTCAAAAATTCATGATCACCCACCTCAAATGATAGGGGTCATCGAAGATCGTCTGCATACGTATTTGGAAATCTTTAATTCATCACCATCCTCTTTTTGATCAACATTATTTTATCCATAGTCTCTTGGACAAGTCTTGGCCCAATCATTGAGGTCTCACATTTTTTCACCCAATATAGTGGATAACGATACGGATTCCCATAAAATGCCTCAAATGGAGACATATGTATTGATTCTGGATAACTGTTATTATAGGATAACTCCACCAATAGTATGTGCTCCTCCCATGAACCACCAAAATTCATCACATAATCCCTTAGCATATCTTCTAAAGATTGTATCATCCTCTTAGATTGTCCATCCATCTGAAGATGACACGTCATGGTCATCATCAACTTTGTCCCAAGGGCATGCTCTAAGGATTTCCAAAAATGAGATGTGAACCTTGGATACCTATATGATACAATTGAAAATGTAGCACCATGCCTCTTTAACACTTCCTAGATATATATTTTGGATAGATCCTCCACCGTATGAGATTCACAAATAAAAATGAAATGGTCCGAATTTTTGAGTCGATCCACTATCACCCATATGGCATCGTGCTTCCTGACCATTCTCAAAAGACATGTCACAAAATCAATCACTATTTTCTCTCACTTCCAAATTGGAATAGGCAATGATTGCAACATTATTTTTGGCCTTGGATGCTCTGGATTGACTTGCCGACAAGTCAAGCATCTAGAGACAAACTCAACCACATCTCTTTTCATATCATCCCACTAAAACTACACTTCCAACACCTTATACATATTTTGAATTCTAGTATGGACGGCCTACCAGGAATGATGATAAGCTCTGAGATGTTTCTCCTAAAAATCCAATGGTACCACCAACTGATTCCAAAAACACAAAACTAAATTTACATTCAGTTCCCAAGCCTCAATGGTCCCCCCACCATTGAGTTTTAACCTAATCGCCATACATTCGAAACCAGATTCTTGTGCCTCTTTAACTAAAGCATCCATGTCAGGAACCAAGGAAACCAGAAAGAAGGCCACTCTGTCACCTCAGTCCTCACATTCCAACCACATTTCATCAATGATTGACATTAACTACCACTGATTTGATGCTTGTTTCACCACTTGAGCATATTATTTTCTACTAAATGCATCTACCACTAAATTTCCCTTACCCAGTGTGTACATTAAGTCAAAATCAAACATCTTGAGATATTCCATCCATCTCTTTTGCCTAAAATTCAAACCTATTTGTGATAAAATATTCTTTAAGCTTGTGTGATTGGTAAACACTTTAAATTTTTCACCAAATAGATAATGACACCACATTTTGAAATCATGAACCACTACGGCTAACTCCAACTAATTTTTTAGGTAGTTCTACTCATGAAACCTCAACTAGCGTGACCCATATGCAACCACATGATCCCCCTACATGAGAACACACCCCAACCCTAATCCTGATGCATCACAATACACCACATAACCATTCCCTGGTACAGGAAAAACCAAGATTGGTGCGGATGTAAGGAGACCCTTTATCTCTTCAAATCATTTCTGACACTGCTCGTCCCATTGAAATGGGATATTCTTCCTTGTCAAAGTTGTCATCGGTAAATCCAATCGTGAGAAATCATGAACAAAACATCGATAATAGCTAGCTAGACCAAGGAAGCTCCATATTTTGAAAATGTTCTTTGGAAGTTTCTAGGAGATAATAGACTCTATCTTTTTTGGATCAACTGAAACACCTTTATCATAAATAACATGACCAAGGAAATGAACCTCCTGTATACAAAAGTCACACTTTGACAATTTGCCATACAACTAATGATCCCTCAAGATCCCCAACACTATCACCATGTGTTTCTCATGCTATACCCTTTTCCTCGAATACACCAGTATATCATCAACAAATACCACAACAAAAGAATCCAGATATCTCTAAAATATTTGATTCATCAATTCCATGAACACCACTGGTGCATTCGTTATACCAAAGGGAATAACAACATACTTGTAATGGCCATATCTACTTCTGAAAGCTATTTTAGGGATATCCTCCTTCCTTACCTGTAATTGATGATATCCTGACCGCAACTAAATCTTGGAGAACTGCTGAGATCCCCTCAACTGGTCAAACAAATCATCAATGCATGGAAGTGTATATTGGTTCTTTATCATAACTTGATTAAATATTTGATAATCAAGCCAGATCTACATAGTTCCATCTGCCTTTTAAAAAAATAAGCACTTACAACAGAGATGTACTAGGCCAAATGAACCCTTTGTTTTTTAGATCCACCAACTACACCTTTAATTCCTGCAATTCTTCTCGTTCCATTCGGTAAGACTGATGTGAGATGGGACTAGTCCCTGAAAAAAGATCAATTGTAAACTCCACTTCTATCACGGGTGGAAACCATGAGAATTATTTAGGAAAGACATCCATAAACTAATCAAAAACCGCTGGAAAAACTCCTTTCTCAAATTCTTCCACTGATTCCAATGACTACACCTCTAACTGATATAGGATCGTGCCAAGAGCTAGTGCCAACAAATCGGTTGCACCTGTATTTTCTTTATTCTTCCTTCTAAATAGATATTCAATGACATCCTATGTCATAAAACAAATTTTTCATGAAAAGTAATCTATGATGGCTTTAAACACCTCCAACTAATCAATTCCTAAGATTTTTTTCATAATAAATCATCTCAATCACTGAGAAATCCCACATCTATTCAATTTCATCCACAACTAAGAAACATGATCTACAGAGGAAACTTCAACAATCTCTTTGACCCAGAGGAGTTTGTAGTTTCAAAATAGAAGGCATCATTTCTATATGTAAACCCAAAAAACTAATGGCATAGAAAAAAAATAAAATAATGTGAAGCACCCATATCAAATAAATATTGCATCAACGTGGAATTTAAAAGAACCATACCTCACACCATGGATGGTCCTGACTGATCCTCCATCACAACTTGTTCATCTCCAAACAATTTCTTGCTTTCCACACTTTTCTCTTTATTACCCTGTTGTGGTGTCATGGTATTTCTAGAATCACCATGACTAACTCGGCTATGTTGAATAGGAGTATGTTGCTGCCCCCATCCTGTCGAGGCATAGGACGCATGTGACCCCTAAGGAATATAACAAGCACCCGACATTAGTGCATTACAACAATACCGCTAGAGATGCCCCATCTACTTATATTTGTGACATGCTTGAGGTTGTGTCATACAATCCCGCTTGATGGGTCCTGTAGAGCCACACTAAAAAACATCTCGTCTTACTCTTTGGATTTAGAGGAAGATCCACTGATCCTGTCATCGGATTTTGAGCCTCACTCCCACCCTGGAAAAAAGTGTCCCTCTTCCACTTAAACCTAGTGTTTGAGTTCCCACAATTCCCCATAGGTACTAACATACTTTCCCCGCATGTGCCCCCCAAAAGATCCCGCTCATCCACCGTAGCTCTATTCCCCATTTCAATGTAATCATTTATACACAGCACAGATATCTTAGAATAAATTTTCTGGTTCCACCCAACTTCAAAAATTTGTTCCTTCAATGATGTACTACCTACCACCTCGAGTGAAAATCACACTAAGTTCATAAACTTAACCACATATTATATTAATGAAAGTTTATACTACCTAAAACAGAATAAATGCATTTTACGATGAATCTTGAAAGTATGAGGGAAGAATTTTTTATTAAACAACTCCTCAAAACCCTTCTATGTCACACCTTGGTCCGTCCCAGCATAGACTGCCAGCTCCCACCCTTGAAGGGAAATATCTTCCAACAGATACGTGGATAAATTCACATTCAACTCTGAGAGTGTTCTCAAGAAGTAAAATATCTTTTTCATTATATTCATCGAATCTTCAACCCTTTCTGGATCTGAATCACCCCTAAATATGGGTGGATTCTGCTTTTGAAACTGAATCCCTTAATCCCCATTCTTCAGTTCATCCACTTTATTCCCACTTTCCATAGAATATAAATCTTTCACTATACTTTTCCCTAGCTGCTAGTTCACCTGGGGCTCAGGTGAAACCATATTTTTAGTAGCTTCCTCTAATTGGTCTCTACAATGCCTACCCAGTTCCATTTCTATCAATACAAAAACAACCATAACTCCCACTTCCTTAACAAGAAAGGGTATTCAATTTTCAAATTCAATACATTGAAATGATCACAACCATGATTTCCACAAGTTCACATTTCCCATGTTGCACTATTCTGAAAAAAAATTCCACCAAGTTTTAAAAATTGACCAATTTTCAAAATACCATAGGTTTCTATGCTTCAAATCCTTCCATTTTGAAACCCAACTCAGATTTTTCAAAATACACACATTCATATCACACTATAAATCATTATACCCCAATGAAATATGCATCCTAGTGGGAATTCATTTCTACCGTGAATGTCATGCCTATCTCATTAGCTATACCCACGACAATGAGATTTCCAATGCCTATAAGTGTCTCCAAACACTTATGTACCCTACTCCCTGGTAACTTGAAGTTCATCATAAAAGGGTTAGATACGTCCTTTTATGCTATACATTCTAGGTTCTAACAATCCAATGTCATTATACCATCCAGACTCAGGGAATAGTCCAAGAACGAGTGTCAACATAAAGAAAAACAATCAACGCCAAAGCACTGAACAACTTCTCTCACTTGAAATCCAAGGACCGAGAAAACTGAGACCACTTGTAACATCCTTCCCCATCCCATTGGATTGATAGGGTGGAGGAATTCTACTTGGACTTAAGATACATTCCCAGGGCATTAAAGACTAGAAATAAATGCCAAGGGCTTCAAGAATCATTGGGAAATGATTTCCCCTTAAGATAAAATCAACCAACCAAACATGACATTACCTACAAAGCAACATGATGCATGTCAACAAAACAACCCACCCCATACATTCTCATGATACAACCAACTATTCCATAAAAATTCCCAAATTCCAATAAAAAAACAAAATATTAGAGTACCAAGTGGAATACTACATAACAAAACCCCAAAGAACTAGGTTACCATCCATGGCTTCAAACCAAGCTTCATTCTCCAAGCTCCACAACATCACCAAAGAATCATGCCAAACCACTATAAAAATAAGATGTTTTTCCCTTACCGATGTCCTGGAATACAACATCTACAAAATCACTTAAGTTCCAAAGTAGGGGTGAATAATAATACTCAGTAGGATTTTCCCAAATGGCTTCCCTACACACGCTACTACGATGAAACTGTTAGCACATTTATAAAAATAGTTTATATAAACATTAAATAGTTCAACAATTACGACAATCCAAACATACCCTTACCAAGCCATATCAAACAAGCGAAATACACCACTGCACTATAATCCATATCACCATTACACAGTATCCCATCAAATTCTATCTTGCAAAGCAACACACAACAAAGCAACCAAAAGTGTGGAACTTCTATCAAACCCATTCACTACATTTCCATCTAGAGGTGCTTCAAAACCACTATCCATAATCGTGGTTCTTACTTCCACTATACATCACCTTTTATAGTTATACTTATTCCCATTTCCACACAATCAACACATAATATAACACTTAATCAACCAACAATCATAAATCACCATGGCCACACAATAAACACACTCCCATTTCCAACACATTCCAATCACTTCAATAAATCAACAATTTATTGAAAACACCCTTTAACCATTTCTCATGACAAATGACATTTCAATAAAACATCATCTTTATTGAAATTCATCTTTCATAAAACATTTTCCATAATTCAACCCATTTTCGATTTTAAAATCTACATTTTAAAATCATGCCACAAAACTGTTTTTTTGAACAATATCCCATTTTACCCAAAATCCCCAAATTATAACCAAATGGGTTTCCACCAAGATCTCACACATCATATTCACAATTAATTTCGTGAAAAAAAATTAATTGCAACTAGAACCAGGAGCTCTAACCAAGTAGGGTCGAGAGAAAATCCACCTACCTTTAGGGTTCCAGTGAAATCGACCCACAAGAAACCGCACCCCAAATCCAACAAAAGCACCATGAAAACCGCTCTATATCCTATTCTTTATCATAAAAAAGACCTAAAATCATCACTTTGGCTACAAAAACCCTATATCTACACACAATGGATGTAGATCTATAAAACAGAGAGAGAGGAAAGAGTAGATCTAGAGAAAACCAAATAGATACCAAGATAAGAGACTTGACCTAGAGAAACCACCTTTAAACCACCTTAAAGCCCCTTATAATTAATTTTAAAATGACTGGGAGAGCCATTAAAACCCTTGAGAAGCGAAAATACCAAGTGAGGA
Source organism: Viscum album (assembly GCA_963277665.1). Lineage (NCBI taxonomy): Eukaryota > Viridiplantae > Streptophyta > Magnoliopsida > Santalales > Viscaceae > Viscum > Viscum album. Next base: position 1,912,824,732 of record OY728133.1, read on the forward strand.
TCGAGTGGTAGGAAGTTTGTAGTGAAATAGGTTAATCCCAAGTGAACCTGTATTTAAAAATCCCTTTTTAAGTGGTCGTATGGTTAGCCCGCATGTTTTCGAAGACCATGTTCACACCAATGACTCAAGATATGGAGTCCCAAAAAGTTGTCTCACATGGTTTGGAAAACTGTGCGTAGACTGTGAAAATCCCATTGTCTCCCCCTGCACAGTTACCTAGAGAATCTTCACGGTTTTCCCCAACTGTTCTCAAACCATGCACCCTTAGAAAATCCACCAAACTTATTCAAAACCACCCCTAACTCTCCCAACCTCTTCCCAAATATACCCAAGCACTTTAAACGCATAAAGAGGCATAAAAATGGACACATAACTCAAACTGTGGGTGTTATAGTTTTTAAGTGTCATTATGATGTGGTGACCTTTACCATTTTCCATAAGGGCACTCTAAAAATTGAAATGCATGCTTGCTTCCTCAAGGAAGCTCAAATTAAGCTACTTCCACCATTCACTATGGAATACCCAACAATAATCACATCTGAAATCTCAAAATATAAAAACACCTAATTTATAAAAAAAATAAACCTTATATAATTCACGGTACCAATATTCTCTCCCTTTTTATTTTGTTTTGAATCTTCATATCTTAAAACCATCATCATAATCACCTTCAATATGACATCTTCAAAATAAGAGGCATCATAATTCTACCCTTTCATAAGAAAATTCAATGGTGGGTAAGTCCAGAGTTTCCACTTTCCAAAAATTATTGTAAATATACAAACCAAAGTAACAAAATAAATAATATACTTCCTAAGACTATGGATACTTAGAATAATATAGGGAACAAGAGAATACATGAATGAATACAAGGATCCCTATAAGGTTAAAATCAAATCCCCTATCCACTTCTTATTATCCCTTAGTCTAATATCTCCCTCTAATCAGATAAAAACTTTTAAACCTATACATAAATAAAGATATTTCAAGTAAAATAAAATATTCATTTAGGGTGATAAGAGTATATATGAACCAATTTAATGTGAAAGAGGTGTATGGACACAAATATTTGAGCTATCTTTCACAAATTCCTTGATAACTAATGTTTTGGTCAAAATGCAATCCACTTATTAGTTAGTTCCAAGAAATTCCATCTGAATAACTCCATGATCCACTTTTTATTGGACAATGTTATGTAAAATCTTTATGTTCATAGTCTAAGAGTGATGAACTAGATTCTTAGTAAGCTGAATGTCACTTTTTTATAACTATAGATAACCTTAGGCTACTAGATTCATTCTCCATGGTATTAAAATTGTTTTCTCATCCATTTTAACTAAGTACATGCCTCTATAACTTCTACATATTCCACCTCATCTATTTTTAGAGAAGTTCTCTCCTAATTTTTTTATTATTCATCTTACACACTAGTTTTTAATAATGAATTCACCTCCACTAGTGAATTTTATATCCACCATATCACCTACCCAATAATCCTTTGATTGGATGAAATCTTATTCTCCTTTTCTTATTTTAATAAAAACCCCAAATTGAGTATTCCCTGAATGTATCTCATGATTATTTTTACAGTTGTTATATACCCTTCTTTAAGACAAATTTAGAATCATGCTGTCAAACTGGTGGAATATTCTATGTCGGTCCATATAGGTGTCAAATATTATAGACTCTCAATCATTTTCCCATACACACTAGGATCAACTTACTTCCAATTTTTATAATTTCTAAGCTTGGTTCCAACTTATATAGTATAACCCCTAGGTTTTTAGGAAGTATATTCTTTCCATAAACTATATATTAATAATTATAAACTATTTATTTACTTGTTTAAACAAATTTAAATTGATTAGGAAATAAGTTATAAAATATATTAATTAAAAATAACAACACTTTATTCATTCATAAGTGAAATATTACAAAACAAATCACATAAAACTAAGTATAGAACACCATGGATTATTACTCACCGTGGATAAAATACATCCATTAAAAGTGCATAAATCAAGAGGGTAGAATAGATAGAACTTAACAAAATATTTATGAATAGGAAATCCCCTTGATCATATTCATCCTTGATTATTACCAAAATCTAAACAAAACCTATATTGAGGAATATCACCACGAAACGAGAATGCATTATGAAAAATATACAACATGAAGTATAAAAAAGTTCCTTGTGAAGAGAGGGAGCAATGAATGAATGATTTAGAAAGTATATATATATAGAAATGAAACCTAGCTATTCCAAATTTAGTTATTACAAATAAGTTCATTCATTATATATATGACAGGTATGTTGAATTCATGTACTTATAGGTAGAAAATTTAAAATACTACAACTCATAATGAAATAAAAACATGATATCAATATATTATAAATATACATAAAATTATGAGTTACATATAAATATTAATATTATTATAAAAATATGATATGATAAAATTCAAATAAATATCTTAATATCGATGGAGTAGTAAAAATAATTTATAGAATATTAATAAATAATTTAAATTGTATTTCTTAAAGCATATTTAATATAAAATTAATATTTCTTTTTTTCTAAGAAATATTTATTAAGTATTGAATATTTTATCATAATAGGTTGAATTGAAAACTTTTAAAATATTAATATATAAAAACTAATGTATTATACTATTTTTAATTATAAATTTATATGAAATAATATTAAGAACACTTAATGTTTAAAAATCATTATTTTTCAACAAAATTATTTTTTCTTTATATTTTATCTATTAATTTAAAAAATAAATTTATAAATTTTATATCTAAATTAGATAAAACTATTATAATTTTATGATTTATGATGTTAAAATTTTATTAGTATTGATTTTTTATTTTTTCTGAAAGGTTTATTTTTAGACGAAAATATGGGTTTTCTGAAAATTATATTTTTTATGATTTAATCATTATCTAAGCATATCCTAAAAGGTTATAAAAAAATTTAAGTAATAAAATATGTTTTATAGAATAAAATTATTCATTTTAAATTAATATTTGGACTTATAATTCTTATATCTAATATTTTTAGAACTAAATTAAAATGCAACTTTAATAAAAAATATTTTCATATTTTTCTTATAATTAAGTGTTTTGATGGTGAAATTAAGTTTTGGATTTATTTAAAATAAAAATACCTTTAGTTTTTTATAATAAACCAAATTATTTAATAAAAATCAGTATCTATGATAATATTATCTTTTACATAAATTTATAATCAAAATAACACACTTTTTCTAAAAAACTATTTTTACACATTATATGATTTTATTTTAAAATTAACATTTCAAAACATAAAAATATTATTTGATAAAATTATTTAAAATTTTGAGATATAAATTTTTCAATTATTTAAAATTTATAATCTTAATTTTTTCATTAATATTAATTACCAAGTTTAAAATCTAATTTCAAAGTTAAAAGTAAATTAGGGCACAAATTAAAATGTTAGAAGAAAATGACACAAGATACTCTATTCCATATTCAAAATGAGTGTATGAGGATAATAAAGTCCCACACAAACTTCACCTATAATTTTTTCTAATTTTATGCCATTGGACTTTGAATAGTAACATTACATTATTGAAAATGTAATGGTTACTTCCAAAACTACAATTCCCTTCACTTACAAAAGAGTATCACTTCCACCATTTGAAGACTCAACTCTCTAACGAATTTATTCTTGAAAAATGAAAAAATTTATACTCCTAAAATCATATCCCTCATTCATGATATTCTAAGAACCATTAGTTAGCATAATTCCATCATTTCCAAGTAAAATATAAAGGAGAATTCAAGTCCCTAACGTAAGTATTGCATATTAATTACCTTTTCTTCTTAATTATCTTCCTTGAAATTTATGCTATACATACTAATATTATTATATTAGTATCATATATATTATATAATATTATTATATTAATTTTATTATCAATATTAATCCCTCTATCCCATCCATTTAGAAAACTGAAATTGATGTTCATACATACGTGTGGACTACCGCCTCCATGAGTAAAGAAAATCATTTTTCATCACCATCCATAATTTATGGTTCATAGAATGGATTTAATTAGGACATCTTAATTTTATTACATGTTTAATCTTTTTAATATTTCAGGTTATCATTATCTAAATACATACCCTTACTCATTAAATCGTTAAAACACCTTACCATTTGGGTCGATTTAACTTCCTTTGTAAAAGATGTTATTTTGATTATGTCACAAATTATTATGGGATGTCATACAATGGTGATACAATGTAATAGTGAATATTTAAGTTGTTTTAATGATTCTGTAGTGTTTTTGTTAACATTTAAAATATTTATTAATATGACACCTTTCGATAGTTAGACACGTCAAAAACTAGTTCATCGCAATTTCAATTTTCATAAGTGGAATTCATCTCTTTCACCTAATAAAAATGGTAATTATGTCATAATTTAAATAAATGATTATTCCATTTTTAATGATCTATAAATTATTAACTTGAAACCAATTAGTGATAATCGATCCCTTTTGTATGAAATTTGTATGAAATAGACAACTAAAAGTTTCAACTACCAATGGTAAAAATAATTGATAAATAACTAAAATATTAATAATAAATGATAACAAATTAAGTATGTGAGAGGGTAATTTTTTGGATAAGGTTATGAAATAGAATATTTATAAAGTTATTTCATTTCTATATTTGGTTAGATCACATTCTAGTAATTGTGAATAAAGTTAAGGGAGGGGAAGCTCAAATTGAATCCCTCGGATCAAAAGAACGCACCTCACGCACGTGAAATTTTTGAAAATCTCTCGACCATTTCTTCCCCATCCAGCAGTGCTCAGGAATTTATCCCATCATTGATGACATTAAATCCCAGAGTATTATCAGGTGTTAAGCCCCTTGTTCCTCAGGAACTCCCAGATTCCCTCACCAGGTTTCACCAACCTGCAAGATCCTTTCGTGATGCCTTGTGCGGTTCGTCCAGTGGCTCCCAGTAGATCTGTTTCCCGGCAGTGTGCCTGGTATCTCCAGTGGTGTCTTAGAATGGCTCCAGTTTTCCAATGGAGGTCCCCCCCCCATGGCTTTCATGAAGTCTGTAGCTTCTCTCAAGTAGACACTGGTGGCTCATTTTGGGATGGTGAAGCCTTTCCTTACAGGTTTTCAGGCAGTTTGTGGTATCTTGGGGTCTAGTTGGCCAGGTGAGGATCTATGTGATTCATTGGTATTCATTTTTTATGGTGATGTAGTTTGAGGAGTACTTCATTCATGTGTGGTTCAAATCTCTCAGATCCTTTGGGAGGTGGAGGTTCATCTTGGCTCCCTGGTCATTTGATTCACATAAGGGTAAGCAATGACGGCCCGGATAATTCTGTTGCCCAGACCAACATTAAATTTTTTTTTCCTAAATACATTGAGAGATACAGTAAACTAATAAAATTGATGCCCCTTTATTTGTATTTTTTTTCTTTCTTGTGTGTTTCCCTAGCCCATGGGATCTTTGGGCTTTCCCTAGGGCCAGCCCTTAGGGTAAGGAAAGCTCGTGATCTGCATTTTAGCTTGGGATCCATGGTTTACCCTTGCCCTTCCAAAATAGAGGTCTTCTGAAGTACATAGGGGACTCTCTCAGGGTCTTTCTCTACATGGACGATCGCTCCCTATCCTATGAGGAAATAATGGTGCCTCGCATTTTCATGGATTTGGACCTCTCTTTGAAGATTCCAGAAAAGTTTTCTTTGAAGTTGAAGGGTATGGAAGATAGGGGTCAATCCATTATGTTCCCGGTCTTTCCTAGCTTCTTTTCCTCCTGCAGCCTCTAGGGGCACTCCAGGTATTTGTGTAGAAACGAGAAAAAAGGTGGCCATGTTTGGATCCAAAGGCTCCTCAGGGTGGAGTCCCCACTCCTCCTAGCACAGGTGTCTTTGAGTCAGATCCAGGTCGTGGTATAGTACCAGAACTAGGGGATGCCCTAGCCCCCTCAGCTGATCTAGTGACTGGGGCTCAACTCTCCCTCTCTCTAGCTATGGATATTTCTCCATGTAAGAATCTCAAGGTCTACTTTCTAGGGGATCCATCCTCGTCAGTCTCGGTTCTCTCTGATTCCTTGATCAGCCCTCCATTGCTTGATGTTGGGTGGTTTGGAGACAATCTTCTAGCCTATTATCTATCCGCTCTGGACCTATGAGTCTTCCTCCTGCCTCCTTAAGATATCCTCCCTATTTCACCTGTGGAGTCGATGGTTATGGAATATTTTCTATGATCTCCTTCCCCTCCAGTTTTCTTTTCAAAGGCTGGTCCCCGAAAGTTCTTTGGTGGCCCTCTAGATGGCTCATCTTGTTCTCCTCTCTCGAATCTAGGGGTGTCGAAAGGGGTGAGAGAAAATTCATCTCATGTTACTCCTTTAGCCCCAGTGTTATCCTCTCAGATTTAAGGGGTGTGCATGCGTGCATGTTCGAGATATCTCAGGGATGAATCCTCCTCCCAGGGCAAGAAGGTCTTCGAGCCTGGGGCCAAAGTCATGCACCTCTTTGTTTAATTTTATCTCTAATCATCTAAAACACCCATGGTTTGGGTGCAAGAGTGAAATATGATTTCATTATCTTTGATGTTAAGAAAAATAAAATTTATATTGTGGTTGTGCTCTAGAATAAGCAAAACTTGGTGAAGATCAGGGAGTTTAGTCAAAAAGAGAAAATGCATGGCTCCATGAAAGCAAATTCGATCAACAGACACATATGTCTCTTGTGGAACAAGGTGGTTTCTTTGGTTATGATTAATGTGGGTGACCAATTTATTACCTCAAAAGTAGCCATGGGAATGGATAGATTCTATGTATTATTTGTATATGGTAGTTGTGGCGTCGTGGTTCGACAGAGGATGTGGAATGAACTTGGCTTATTTGATCTGCAGGATCTCCCATGGTTTGTTGTGGGGGACTTCAACATAATCCTTGACTCAGGGGAGAAGAAAGGGAGAGGGGACTTCCCCCAACAATAAATCCTAGAGTTTACGCGCTTCATGGCAGTTAAGGGTCTTATTGATCTGGGGTAATCGAGATCCCGTTTTACTTGGTGCAATAACCAGAAGCATGGTAGATGAAACTAGAGCAGACTTGATCAATGTTTAACCAACTCAACTGGAATAAGCATGTTTATGAATTCCAAGGATACTCACCTTGCCCGAGGTATATTTGATCACTCTCCCTTACCTATTTCTATTTCTCCAGGGCAAGATTATCCAGAGTCCATCAGGTTCTACAACCAGTGGTCTCGAAGTCCTGGGTATTATCAGCTTGTTAGGAAACTGTGGGGAAAGCCTATTCGCAAGCATACCTGGGTGTCCCTCCATAACAAACTATGATGGCTGAAGTGTGGGTTTCAAGAATGGTTCAGAGGGATTCCTCCCTTCAACCAGGATATGGAAAACTTGAAGTAGAGTATTGATAAACTCGAATCCAGTCTCGAAGAGGTTTGGAGAGACTCGGTGTTCAAAGATTTAGTGGGTAAGAAAGATTATTGGGTGGAGTTGATTCTTAATCAGGAGCATCTAGCTCGGGCGAGATCTCAGGTGAAATGGATGCAAGAGGGTAAAAAAACACAGTTTTTTCCATGCCTTCATCAAATAAAGGCATCAAAAGAACAAACCCAACATTATTCTTGAGGATTGGAGTACACATAGGATGGAGAGATTGTTGGGGGCATGTAATATTGTTTCATTAGGGACCTTCTAGTTGGTCCTAACGTGAGGATTCCAAATGGTTATTCCAGCGACCATGCGGATTTCTGGGAGGAGATTCCCATGGTGGTGTCACACCAGGATAACGATAGCATGGAGGTGATCCCGAATGAGGAAGAGATTTATAAGGAAATGATGAATATGAACCCCGATAGTGCACCTCAACTAGACAATTTTCCAGGCTCATTTTATAGAGGGGTGTGGTGTGTGGTTAAGGGGGACATCTCAACAGCCATTCAGGACTATTTCTGTGGAGGGATCTTGCCTTGGGTTGCAAGTACTACCACCCTGTGCCTCATTCCGAATATAAAAAAAACCTTATTCTTCACCACACTATAGTCCAGTGAGTTTATGAAACTTTCCATATATAATTCTAGCGAGTTTAATTAACCGGAGACTGTCTAATCTCCTACCCTGGTGTATCTACATTGAGCAACACAGTTTTGGTAGGGGCTGCTCCATACAGGGCGATATTGCTCTGGCATAAGAGGTGATGAGGAACATTAAAGTTAAGACCCATGGCTCGAATTTGGTGATCAAATTGGATATGAACAAAGCTTATGATCGGATCAAATAGAGTTTCATCAACATAGATTTAGAGGAAATGGGGTTCTCAGACAAGGTTGTGTACCTCCTTTTTAGGAGTTTTATCTCATCATGGTTGGTGGTTTCGTATTTGGGTAAGTATCATGGATTCTTTAAAGAGACGATGGGCCTTTAGTAGGGAGACCTGATCTCTCCCAATATCTTCATCCTGCCACAGGACATTCTCAGTCGTCTTATCAATCGTGGCCTCTTTACTGGAGACATCCAGCCTTACAGAAGGAATATGAGTCTCCCACTAATAACCCACCTAATTTTTGTAGACAACACATTCATCTTCACGAATGAAGGTAGGGACTTTGTTCGAGACATCAAGAACATCTTGGAGTCCTACTTCTACTAGAGTGGGCAAGTTATCAGTAATAAAAAAAGCAATATTTTCATCTCTCACATGTGCTCCCAGACGGATTTCCTCCCTTTGTAATCGTCTCAACATGCAATGTGGCACATTTTTCATGGAGTACCTGGTCACGCCTATCTCCTTAGGAAGGCTTTGTGTTCACAACTTTAATAAAATTTTTAACATGATAGCAAGTCGCATCCACAACTGGAAGAACAATTTCCTCTCATTTGGGGGTCGCATTTCTCTGGTTTACAGCGTTTTTCCACCATTCATATACATGCTTTGGCTTCCATCTACATGCCACGAGGATTTATTAACACAATTGACAAGGTTATTTTTAGTTTCATATGGGATGATATGTTGGAAGGAAAGAGGCACTAGGCTCCATGGGGTAGGCTAGAAAGATCCATTTACAATGGAGGGATAAATGTGAGGAGTCTATAGGGTATGCTCTATTGTATGCATGTGAAGCTTGCGTGAGAGAATCTTAAGGAACAGAATCTTTGGCGCAGGGCCATGTCTTTCATTTGTGGGAGAAATGTATGTAACGACCCGAAATTTTGAATAAATTTTGTTTCCTAACTATGTGTGTTATTTTATTTTATACTCAACAAAACTATTTCTTTTAATAAAATGAGTATAATTAAAATGAGACCACTGATTTTTGACTATTATATGATTGTTGGTCAATATGACCGTTGGAAACTAAATTTTGCGATTATTGTCTATAAATACAAGTGATCTTGATTAATTAATATAGAAAGAATATTCGACAGCCCCATCCAGTAGTCTCGGGCCGAACGAAGCCCATATGACGGAACTCAGGAAAGAGGTAGCACCTTTGGACTTTGCTCTGGACCAAACCCAAGCCGAACTTCATCGTGTGAAGCTGGAACAGAATCGCCTTTGCGAGAAGTTCAAGCTGATAGAAATCACTACTCGTGAAATGTTGGCCGAGCCACCCCAAGATTCTATCACCCTAGAACACCTTACTCTTAGGTCCTATGATGGTGTTATAAGGTGCTATTTAACAAGATCGTAATTGCCTTGTGTAATCCTTTGATTTAAATAAAAAATTTCATTTCTTCTTATGGTGAAGTTTGTGAATCTCAAGTGTCTGGATAAATATGGGATGTATATTATTGATGAATTTAGGAAAAGGATATTTTAAAAATATTTATGTAAACCTTAAATAATTAATAATGTGTAATTATTTTCAAAAAACGGTCTTTTAAAGTTATGTTCAGTAAGAAATTTAGAGTCTAATAAGATCAACTTAATTTTTGATGAATATTAAATTATGAATAGTGATTTTGCACTTATGATTAGTAATGTAGTCAAATGGATTAAGTAACTTCACTTAAGAAAGTATTAATATAATTTAGGCACCTTGATTAAGTAATGTGATTCAATAAAATAGGTAAATAATTGTTTCAGAAATTATTGGTTAAGTATTAGTTTTTTCAGGTGAATAGTGTTTTTATTTAAAAATTAAATTAAAAATATTTAGAAAATTATTTTCATAAAATGGAGTTCATTTTTGAAATCAGAGCATTGATTTTTGGTTAAGGTGAATTTTTGGGATTTTTCTGAAATAGTTGAACTTTCAGTGAATAGTGTTTTTATTTAAAAATTAAATTAAAATTATTTAGAAAATTATTTTCATAAAATGGAGTTCATTTTTGAAATCAGAGCATCGATATTCGATTAAGGTGAATTTTTTGGATTTTTCTGAGAAAGTTGAATTTTCGGTGAATAGTGCAAATACAGTTTTGAGTTTTGGGTGTTTAATGACATCATTAAAGATGTAATAATTATGCAATAATTCTGGTCGACTTATTAATAGTAAGATAAGTTATGAGGTTTCCCAAGTGGCCAATACTATGGGAAAATACCATGGGCAAGCCCATGGTTTTTCCAATACCACCAATGAGGTGTCCCTTGGCAATTAATGCTTTGTTCCCTCAATCCTCCTATAAATACCAAGACATTACCTCGTTAATTTTATTTTAAAATCCTCCCCAACAAAGTTCTGGTATCTTTACCTCCCAATGAGTCCCCCCATGGTTCCCTCAAGCCTCCCAAGGTCCCGAACTTCAAGCTTTCGAAGTTACTCTTCAAGGTAAGAGATCTTTTCACCCTCCTCTTTTAAGTCATGACTTTTTTTATGTTGTGTCTTATAATTTCCATCTCTTTATGTTGAGGGTATGTTCTTATATGTTCTCATTTATTTTCATTTCATGTCTAATTATTGAGATACCTTCTTCGCTCTCATAAAAAAGTTTTCTGACTTTTTAAGTAACGCTGTTAGGCTGTCGAATTTTTCGTAAAAGAAATCACATCTTCTCTTTTCTTTCATGTTACCTTTTTCATGTGGTATGTCATTCAAATATCCATACAATGATATTATTCAGTACCCATACTGTATTATGAGTTATTTATGAGTGTTTGACCCTTGTCCCCTCTCTTTTCAATGCTTTCTAAACCCATGTTATATAGCCATTATGCTGTAGAAATTTCGTCTCAAAATTTCTATCTCTTTCTCTCAAGAAATTCTATTGTTTATTTATGTCAATACCCAAACTTATTTCATTTCCATGGGTGTTCATAAATATATAAATATGATATATTTTATTCTGAAATTGACATACATATAACCCTCAATTCCTTTTCATGGGTTATAAATGACATAATGATCTTATTTTTAAGCTCTTTTTTAAACATCACGATTTTGACATGAAACCCATTTCTTTTATTCTATTTTGGTTATTTATGAAATGTTTGATTATGATCTATGTCGATCACATGAAAGTAAATACATATTAATGGTGTGCCCTGATAGCGCTCCAATTTATTTGATAAAGAATTAATCTATAGAGATGACAAGTTTTACGATACCTTGGTGAATAACTTTGTTAATTTTTATGACACCTTGGGGGTGGACCTTGGTGATATGTTCATGAATGTCTAAATGAAATTTTGTAGCCACATATTCAAGATTATGTTCCAAGTTCTTTTCATTATTATATTCCTATTCTTCCATTTCTCATGAATTTATGTTTTTATTCAAGTTCTTATTGATATCACAAGTGCATTGATTCCCTTATTTACCCTTACTGGGCTTTCTGCTCACCCTTTCCTTTGAATGTATGTCTCTAGGTTATGAGATGCAGTAATTATACTTAGTATAAAATTATGATGAATCCTTACAAGTGGTTTAGAATAATTTTTTATGTTGTTTTCATGTATTATGTTCCTGATTTCCAAGACACCAGACTTTAAAGATCCTCTGTTTGTAAAATGTAATGAAATGTTATGTAATAAAAAGGTGGGATGATATAAAGTAGAGGTGGTTCATGGACATGTATCTCCTTTCTGTTCACTCATCTTTCCTCTATTTCAATCTCTTCTACAGAGATCTGTTTGGCTGGTTGGCATGGGGGACATTCCCTTTTAGAGCTGCAACTGGGCAGGCTCTGTTCATGGATTCCCTAGATGCAATGCGCCTCTGATCTCAGTAAGGGAAGTTAGCCTTTATCCAATTTTTATGAAATTTTTTCTATATGAGGAGAAGTAGGACCTCCTCGATTCCATCGTGTTCAATTGTGATCTGGATAAATGCATGTTTACTCCCTCTCCCTCGGGTGCTTTCACTACTAGGGACTTTTGTAGGATGGTTTCTACTCAGGATACCCATGTGAGTTAAAATGAGGTGCTATGGTGTAATAAGATTCCATAAAAGTATAATTTTTTGTCCTAGAACTTTAGGAACCAGGACAGAACCACAGACAAAAATATTAATAAGCTTGGAATAATTATGGCATCAAGATGACATTGTTGTAGAAATAGGTGGGAGAATAGCTCTCATTATCTTTTCCATGAAGGTAAATGGGAACAGGCAGTGTGGTTCATCTTTGGATGCCTAATATCCCTCACTTATTAGGATCTCGGGGACGCTCCATTCCTGGAAAGATGGTTCCATGGATCGCTGGATTTAGGTAAGGAACGGATGGCTCGGGCGGTGATCTATAATTTCAGGTGTTGGAGTCTATGGAAAGTGAGGAACCAAGCCAGATTTGATGGTCAAATCCCTTTGGTGAGGTCCATAATTATGAGGACTCGTTTCCTTTGGGTGGATATGGTCTCATTCATCTCTAATTGGTAGGGTGCTCCCTCTTTACGGCTTCTTTTAGTTAGGACTCAAGATCAACCTCCTTGATTTGACAAGCCATAAAAGAATTGGGTTTGTTGGCACCCTCCTTCTGCATGTTTAAATTTGAATTTAGATGGGTCTTGTGTTATGGGTGCTATGAGAGGCGGGGTTGTGGTTCGAGGTCCCGGGGGAATTGTGGTTATGGCCTATTCTTCATTCTATAGAAATGGAACCTCACTTCAGGTCGAGGCCAAAGCGATGCACACCGGGCTCACTATTTTTATACAAGATAACCTAGACATATCCTAGGTGGAAACTAATTCTAAGGTCCTCCATGATTCCATGAGTGGGAAAGGTTTGTCTCCTTGTTCCAAATCCTATAATGTTCATAAATGGAGATATCGTCTTGGCAACAACATCCAAGTCACCCATACTTGGTGTAAGGGCAACAAGGTCGCAGATCATTTGGCCTCTTTGGAAAACCAAAGTTCCATTATTACCTGTATCATCTCCATTAACTATCTGAAACTTGAGGGTGTGAACTTGGTTAGAGGGGATTCCCTCAGCCTGCACTATTTTAGTTCCCCTTAGTTTGGGGTTTTTTAGTCCTCTCTATTTGAAATAAAAATTGAATTTGCATGGATGAATAAAGTTAAGGGGTAATTTTTCTCATATTTAAATATTGAGACTTATTTCTTAATTTGCACCATAATAACTTTATTATTGTGTGATTACTATATAATGAATTTATTTTACCATATTTATGGAGTTTTAAGAGGAAAACCATGTAATTTATTTAAATTTTCATTGATTAAATGGATAACCAACTCGAAAGTGGTTTTGTGAAAAATGTGTCTCTATTGATAAGAGTTTTTTCAGATATATTTTCAAATAAATTATGTTTTTAAAAGATAATATATCTAGGGAATTTTTAATCTTTATATAACAACTGATGATTTCCTTTTATATTAGTGTGGTTTTATATTTTCACTCAATATTTTATTTCCCCTTGACTCATATTTTAGCCAAAGTGTTTCTTATAAGCGAAACAAGCCTTTTCTCTTATTCTTGGTCAAGAGAATCCCTTTTCCCATAACCTAATTCAATGTATGATTTTAAAAATATCCTTATTTATACCTAAATAATTGAATAATTTTATTTTATACAACTTGATCTTTTTAAGAAATTATATAAATTTTTAATGTTTTCTGTCTGGGTTATTTTCATCAATGTGTAAAAATAATATATTTTTAGTGATTTCTATGTGAATCTTCATTTCCTCTATCTTGTAAATTTTATATGATACTTCCTATCTAATATTTAATGGTTTTCAAAAAGAAAGTCTAGTTTTTAGTCAAAAAAATCTATCTATAATTTTTTCAAAAATATTGGGCATGCTCCTTATTTCTAAAGTGAATTTTCCTAATGATCCTAAAAACAGTTTTTATCTAAATCCAAAAAAATGATATATATTATTCTTATATTGTAAAGATACTCCATATTTCTATGTATGTCCTATTTAATGTCCCTCTATTTTGGATGAATGGTCTATCAATTCATTTTTCTAGCCTAATCTCCCACTATGTATGATACTTCATTTTCACCTAATGTATTTTCTTTTATGGATACTCAATTATTGATTCGTTTGATTAAAGGGTGTTCAACTAGATTCTATATATATATTTATTTGGGGAAATTATTGACTTAACTATATACCCTTTATTTTTAGGGTTTAAGTACCTTGTGATTTATTATATCGATTGTGTGGTATTTACCTAAAAAGTTACTTGATTTAATTAGATACACATTTATTTTCCATGTATTTATCATGTTATTATTATTTATAGAATTATTAATTATTTCATTTTGTTAATACTTATGAAACCCATTTTATTTACATTGGTTATTTATAATGTATTGAATGAAACCCAATTTCTTTCCATGGTTTCTTTATGCTATAAAAGTGAATTATTTTCATTTGAAAGATTAATAAAGCCCATTTTATTTACATGGGTTATTTATGTTTCAATAAGTGATTGATTTCAAGTGGAACTCATAATTCTGGTTGATTATGGGCGGGGTACTATATCTCCCTCCAATGCATTGTTTTAAACTTTATATCTCATTAGATAATTATTAGCGAGTATATTTTAGTTTCTCTCATGTGTGGAAACTGATAGTGTGTCTCATTAAAGTAATGTTCAATATACTAATTTTTATGCCTAAGTTCAAATATGTTACATAGTTTTATGCTTATAATTATGAATATTTTAATCTCTCATGGCTCATGTTTATTGACTCTTGTTTTCTCACTCTTTTGATTCATGTATTATCTTATGTCAACTCATATTCCTTGATTTATGATCTATGATTTGTTTTGAATGAATTTTATTATGTATCTTGATTATACCCATATTTTTATGTTATGTTTACTTATGATATTTGAATATTATTTATTATCTTTACCCTTATTGAGAATCTAATATCACCCTTTTCTTATGTTTCCATTTCCCCAGGTTATAAAGATGAGTATAATGTATAATAAGTATAGGAGGGAGTTAATTATGGCTCCATTATTGAGAAATTTTAATAAGGGTTGAAAAATAATTTGTTTATATAGTGATTCACCATAGACAAGAAACCTTTCGATATTGGGATTTTGTGATTATTTTTGAGATATAATGTTTACCTTATGAAACTATTGTAAAATAAATTTATATATAGAATGGGTTGTTGTAGATGGTATCATAGCCGATTTAGTAATTTTTTAGGATTATTTTAGTTATTCTAGTAATTAGGATGAGAGAACATAAGTGAAAACCCTAATAATATTTATAAATGATATGTCTATGTGTTGTATATCATCATAAAAGTTCAGTAATATAGGGATTGTGTGGTTTTCCTGGTAATAACAACCCCATTTGGATACTACAAGTGGATGCAGTCTCTTAGACAAATGTACCTAGGGGTAATAACCCTAAAAATCACATGTTTTATGTTATCATAATCATCACACGGTGCATGAAAATAGGCTTAACTTCACATCTGTTTTGACCCTCTGGAGGTATATTCTTGTTTAATCACATTCTCATTACAATCCATTATGAAGGATTTATTATGTTAAGAAATTATGATAAGAAGTATGAGAGAACCCAACCTAAATAAACCTAGATTAAATTGAGATTTAATTAGTTTGAATAGAATGATAGTGTAATAGTTGGACATTCTAAGGTGAATCTATCATGTAATTATCTTACGAAAAATATCTTATTATTTTAATCACTCATGGTAACTCCCATCGGTTTTAATAATTGTTTAAGCATACAGAAATAAAGTTAACAATGGAAGTCATAGACAATGCGGTGATTGTCCACGTGATCAATCTAATAGGATAAGTGCTCGAGTAATGAGTCTTGTGATTATTCTAAACCAAAAATCATGAATTATGATTTATAAAATGAACTTATTCAGTCTCAAAAATACACCAAAGAAGAGAAGTATAGATTCCTTTGAAAATTTAGATAATGGAGATAATGAAAGAATGAATATTAAACCTTATACATGTCAAATATGTGGGAAGAAGTACCATGGGAATTACCTCAAAAGTATAATAAGATGATTTATCTATGGTAAAGTAGGGAGGCACGAATCAAAATTCAATATAAAAATGAAGATTTCAGTTAATAACGTTGAATTAAATAGAGTTCATCCTATGGTACCATTAATAATTCAATATATTATGTGTGGGGAACATGGGAATTATCCAAGTAAATTTTCTAATCCAAGGACTAACCAAGATTATGAGAATCACCAACCCCAAGACCAATAGAACAATGGAATACTTATGCAATCACCACCCTTGAAGTGGATCCTGATATTTAAGTTACACATACCCTCCAATATAGACTTATAGAAGTATTGTTGAAAATTAAAACTAGGAACTCTAGTATATCTAATAAGTTTTGTAAGATCATTAAATAAACACCCGGATGATTTCATTATCAAAGAAATATTCAGGTGTTATGATTATTGTATTCCATGTGGAGTTTTATATGAATATGCCTTATGGAAATATTATTATCCTTCCTTCAGATAATGTTAGCATGATTTTATGGATGGATTGGTTCCCTCCACTTAATGTAAAATTATCTGGAGTAAGGATAATAATAAACACCCTCAAGAAAAAAAATTATATAGTGTGGTTTTTGATACCAAATAAAAGTAAACTCTTGGACTAAATAGCTAGAAAAAAAATAACATTAGGGAAAAGACTATTTTAAGGAAAAATATGTGTTTTACAAGTTTTATGGTTGATATCTCTATAGAAATTTTATCCAAAGTCATATCTATAATTTATATTCCCTTATCTATTTTCATTGGTATGTGATAATTATAAATTTTAGGACACAATTAATTTTTGGGGGGGAATAAGATAAGGCCCCAAGTTTTTAGGAAGCATAATCATTCCAAAATATGTTTATAATTCAAAAATATAGTTTTTTTAAAAGTAATTAAAATTGATTATGAAATAATTTATACAATATATGAATTAAAACTAACAACACTTTATTCCTTCATAAGTTAAATATTACAACAAAATCACATAAAACTAAGTATTGCACACCATGGGTTATTACTCACCATAGATAAAATGCATCCATTAAAAGTTAATAAATCAATAGGGAACAATAGATAAAAAAATATTCATGACTAGGAAACCCCATGGATCATTTACAACCATAGGGATCACCAGTAGCCAAAAAACATATAAATAGTATGATCACCATTAAAGGAAAAACCATTATGAAATATATATAACATGAAGTAAGAACTAAACCATGTAATTTTAAATTGGAATAATTGAATGATTTGGTATCTATATATATATAGGAATGAAATACGGTCATTTCAAATATATTCATTAGAAATATAGTCATTAAAAATATGGTCTTTGTTCATATATCTAATAGGTATATTGAAGTCATGTGTTGCTAAGTAGTAAATTTAAAATAATATATCTTACAATAAAATAAAAATATGATAATAAAATATTTTGAATATATATATATATATATATTTATTTATTTATTTATGAATTATGTATAGATAATAACATTATTATTAAAATATAATATGATAAAATTAAAATAAATTTTTTAATATCAATAGAGTGGCAAAAATAAATTATAGGATAATAATAAATAATTTTAACGATATATGTTAAAGCATATTTAGTATAAAAGTAATATTTCTTTTTTAAAATAGATTTTTTGTTAAGTATTGTATATTTTATACAAATAGATAAAATTTTACACTTTTAAAATATTACTATATACCAACTAATAAATAAACATTTATTAAATTATAAATTGATACAAAATAATATTAAGAATAGTTAATGTTTGAAAACATTATTTTTCAATAAAAGAGGTATTTCTTTTAATTTTGTATTTTCATTTAATTTTTTTTTAATTTTAGAATATTAATTAGAAAAAACTAACTTCATTTTATGATTTAGGATATCCAAATTTTCTTATTATGTATTTTTATGTTTTTCTTAAAAAAATTGATTTTACGATGAAAAATACTATTTTCTAAAAATTATAATTTTTAGAATTTTATCATTGTTTAAGCATATACTGGAATTTTGAAAAAAACTTTTAGGTAAATAAATATGTATTTAAGGAATATCATAATGAATTTTAAAATATTCATAGAACCTGTAAATCCTATTTCCAACATTTTTAGAACTAAAATAAAATATTACTTTAATAAAAACTATTATAGGTATTTTCTTCTATTTAATTTTTTTGATACTGAAATTCAGTTTTGGATTTCTTTGAAAGAAACTCACCTTTTATTTTATTTTTTATAATAAACCAATTTATATCATACTATTAGTGTATATGATAATAATTTCCAAAGACTCATACTCATGCCTCCAGTCATCAAGACCTCCTCCAAGGCCAACCAATATATATGATCGAGGCAGGTGCATCGGGGTATACCCTTTCAATCATGGATACCCTTAATAATATGAAGCTATGGGTTATCATACCTAGAAGATATAACCCCTGGTATGATCTTAGTTGTGGATTCCCTTGATAATGAAGGTCCCTATTGGGAAGATATTGGAGTAGTCTCTCATGGTTCGGTGATTGATTTTTTCTCCATTCAATGAGTCAGACTAGATAGGGAATCCCTCCTAGAGTAACCTCCTAATAATTTAGAAAACTGGTAACACTCATCATGCCCTATATTTCACTCCACCTATAAACATGCATGAATATGGGAGTATGGGGTTCCTTTTATATTATAATACACTAGATGGTTCTTGTGGGTTGTATTATCAATAAGCTAGGGATACCTACAAAGGGCAGTCTCGATGTATAAGTCCCATTAAAATTTAATTGTGAAATCTCAAATAATGTTCTATATTTTCTATTTTCTATTATTTATCACAGTAATCATGACTCTTGTTGTCTTAGATATCTAAGTTTATGATTCCATTAGCAAAATTAAAATACCTCTTATATCCTCCTACTTTGGTATAAACTTTGATAGTTTTTTATTTAGGAATTGTCCTTATGTGAAATCCCCTAACACTCCATTCCTTTTCCTTGAACATGGTGGGTAATAACCCACCTTTGAGAAAAACCAATCACTTAAGAATTTGATAAAACCACCAGAAATTTATTATGTAGATCAATATGGGGAAAACTAAACCACTAGAACATCTATTACTCTCGAATAAGTGCATCGGAAGTAGGAATTTATGGAACACTACCCTTATCACTAAGTAAAACCCATAAAAATGTCAACAAAAGTAATAAAATCAATGAAATTCAAGCATATATAATACATGAAATAGAAGTATATAATTTAATAAATGAATATGGGAATTTAACATGATTCTGAATTTGGTCTCACATGCAAGGGAGGAACCACTGAAAAGTTTTTATATTAATGAAAGTACAAATATTACATGCCACTGAAAAAAATCATTATGATTCGTTACAAAATTATGGACATTATTTAAAATGTTGATGAACTTTATATTCTTCTAGCACATTTTTTATGATTCATATGCACTCTTCTATGCTTAGATACTCATTCAAGGTCGATCTCTAAAGTTTTTAATAGGAAACTTTAGTTGGTTGTTCCGATCACACCGCATTCTAATATTCTTAAAGGAGCCTCCATATGTAATGTTATTTTTGAGCACTCATAATATTGTTGACCACAACTTCTTATCATAGTAAAAACTTAAAGATTATTATTTCTATAGAATTCATATTATAGATATCTCCAACATTATAAACCATACTTGATTTTATTAGAACATAAAAACTATGACAACCCTGCTTTTATTACAAACTTAAACATGATTTATTACATAAACTATCCATTTGATATAACATGGATGATCAAGAGGTCTAGTGTCTTTGGGGCTTAGGATCATTACATAACAACTTAAAACATGAAATACAACATCTTTATTGAAAACTTCCTTTACATGACCACTGCATTCCCTCGTACTTAGCATTGCATGGGATAACCTGAGGACATGCATAAGAAAAGGGGTGAGCTATAAAGCCCAGTAAGGGAATAAACATGGAATACATGAGGAGTACAATACATGTTAGAAAATAGGCATATCAATAGATCATAAGAGAAACATGAACATAAAGGCATGATAAAGCATGATAATCATAACATGGAAATGTGGCAGCAACACTTAATAAGGAATTAGCATGAGCCAAGGCTCATTGAACCTGGAGCATAAGTAAATCCTCATTGCACATGAAGCATGAGTAAACCCTCGTTGCAGTTGAATTAGCATGAGTCAACACTCATTGCACATGATGTATCATGATACTATACTTTACCCAATGCATTGGAGCATTATAAGGGTGCATCCTTCTTAAACATTTCATTTCATGCATAAGTGTGCCACATGGATCATAAAACATGGATTCATAAAACATAATCATTTATTCCACGAAAAAGGAATGTGTAATGAAACTTTATAATCAATAAGTAAATGTTCATGAAGGTGAATAACCTTGATGGAGAAATGGGCATGGTATTCACTACACAATGGCATTGGCTTAGAAAATCGCACTACTAAAAATATGGCTTTTATCAGCACTAAAAATGGCCATTAACAGCGCTAGAAAAAGTGCTCTTAATGCCGGCGAAGATAAAGGGGGGTCCACTTTATCAGCGCTTCAAAAAGCGCTGATAAAGACCCCTTTTATCAGTGCTAAAAAAAGCGCTGGTAAAAGGGGACTTTTATCAGCGCTAAAACGAAGCGTTGATAAAAGGGACTTTTATCAGCGCTTCCTTTTTAGCGCTGATAAAAGACCGCCTTTAGCAGCGCTTTTTTTAGCACTGATAAAAATAAAAAAAATCAAAAAAAAATCAAAAAAATCAAAAAAATACTGCCAATCTCAGGGGGGGCTTTTTACAGAAATACTACCAATCTCGGGGGGGGCTTTTTACAGCGCTTGATCCCTCCTTTATCAGCGCTTTCATTTTAGCACTGATAAAAGACTGCTTTTAGTAGGTCTTTTTTTAGCACTGATAAAAATAAAAAAAATCAAAAAAAATCAAAAAAATACTGCCAATCTCAGGAGGGGCTTTTTACAGCGCTTGAGCCCTCCTTTATCAGCACTTTCCCGCACCTCCAGCGCCAGCCCGCACCGCCTACACCCTTTATCAGTGCTAGCCCTTTAAATCAACCTTGTGCGCGCACCCATGTCTCCACCCAAATTTGATCTCGAGACCTCCCCCCTACGCACCTAAAGCCTTTGCCACTACCCTATATTTATATGTTCTCTTATTCATGATATATCTATTTATTTATATATATATATAGTTATATTTATTCGTATAGTAATATATATTTATATTAATATATATAGTTATATTAATATATATATAGTTATATTAATATATATATATATAGTTATATTAATATATACATATAGTTATATTAATATATATATAGAGTTATATTAATATATGTATAGTTATATTAATATATAGTAGTTATATAAATATTCATATATTGGTATTTTAAATAAAATGGATATTATTTATTATTTAGATAAAGCTGATATATTTTATATGTAAATATTTTTAATTATTTATTTAAAAAAATTAATTTTTAGGTGTGAATATATAAAAAATATGTACATATAGTTATATATTTGATTATAAATAGCAGTGCATTATAAAAAAGGATGAAATTTAAAAGAAATAATATCAATATGAATGTAATACCTTGGAATAAATTTAGTCCCCGCCAAAAAAATCCAATAATACCCCCTTAAATGAGGATGAAAATCCACAAAATGTTAAAACATCTGGGTACCCCGACTAAAAACTCAGTTTTGGAGGCCTTTGGGCCTTTTTTGGCCTCGAAAAACGCTTGACCGAGGCTTCCCCAATTCATAGCGACGTAGAGATCGTCGCAGGCTTCGATTTGATATGTGGTAGAGCTCAAATAGACACCCGGATCAAAAGTTATGGTCGTTTGAAGTTCGAGCAACATTTTCAACATATTTTGGATCTTTTTTAAATTTTTTCAATTTTTTTAGTCTTCAAATTGTTATTAAATGACTATTACTCCATAATAATTAGCAAATTATTAATTAAAAATATTTTTTAAATTTTTTAAGAAGCCATTTTCACTAAATATCTTATATATTACGTATAATAAGTTTAAATGTACATTTATACTTATCTAAAATATATTTAAAAATTATATATTATATTTATATCAATATAACTATATAACTATATTTATATATTAAATTTTTTTTAAAAAAAAATTGAAGTTGACCCTTTATCAGCGCTACTAAACAAGCGCTGATAAAGGGGTACTTTTATCAGCGCTTTTTTAGCACTGATAAAGGCACCATTTATCAGTGCTTTTTTGAGCGCTGATAAAGCCCCCCCCCTTTATCAGCAATTTTTCGTTAGCGCTGATAAAGGGGTGGCGCTGGCCTTGCCCAATTTTGTGGTAGTGTCAGTGCAATTTCGACAGCATAACGGCGTGATATTAGAATTCATAAAAATGGTTTATGAGAGAGAAAGGGGTGTCTTATCATATCTACATGAAATGGACAGTAATGGGGGTCATATAGATACATGTCCCAACAATTGTAATGGAATTTATATTCATGATACAAAAGCATTGCTTGAATGTAAATGTGGAGAGAGAAGTTCCTTTCGGAATTTCGGCATAGTAACGAGTGTACATGGGAGGAATTTAATGAGAGAGAAATGGATATACCATCATTAAAACAATAATAGGTCAATATGGGGGAGGTTCTAAACCATACCCCATCATTTATAATTGAAATTAAAAGGGCATAACAATATTAAGATAATTGGACAAAAAAGTGAAAGGAAGAAAAACACTAACTTCGAAGTGTGCTTCCAAAGGCTTGAGAGAGGCTTGAGAGAGGCTTCTTGGGAGCTTGGGGAACCTTGGGAGGATTCTATAGAGAGTAGGGAAGAGGTTAGACGAACTCCAGAGGCTTTTAGTGAGGAGGAAGTGGGATCTTGGGTGGGTTTATATATAGGAAAGGTGAGTGAATTCTTTATTATTTAGGTTTGGGACCCCTTACATTAAACAAATCAAATCCACAAATCAGCTCATGGATTTTGCCAATGGTTTTCGAAAAAGGGTAGAGAAAAAAAATATTTTATAAGGCCAAAGTTCGAACTTCTTAAAATAATGGGGTTTCTTATGTGGAGGTGAGTCACACTCCCATGGAAAAAAATTTAAAAAGACAACATGTTTAATAAGGCTTGAGGGGTCCATTAATGCTTTTTAAAATAATTCAAATAAACCCAAAGTCACATTATTTTAATGTTAAAACATATATTGGCAGGACCTAAATCTTATAGTATTTTATTACATCATTATTGGGTCATTATGATGTCATAAAACACATTATATATTTAAATGGTATTTAATTTTTACCCAAAAATTTGACTCTCTCAGAAAATTATGAAAAATTCACCGTTGGATAATTTAGAGATCCTGATTCCAAAAATAACACTTATTTTATCTAAATAATTTTCTAAATATGTTAATTTTCACTTTTAAAATAAAAACTGACATTTATCGAAAATTCCCAGATTTTGACAAAAATGGCTTTCAAACCTTAATAAAAATTACAATTGCATTCATAAAATTATAAGATAATTTATATTTAATAAAAATTAATTTAATAATAATGATAATTTTTTATTAAAATATTATTTAATTCAAAATCCCTTAATTTAATAAAATATAATTCTTGATTAAGAAAACACTATTTTTACTTTAAAAACTATTTAAAATGTATCAATAATGACAAGAATGTATATTCATTATTATATACAAAAATAATGTACATCAACATAGTACTATCGATTTGTTACATAACCCCTTAAAATAGCCACATAAGACCTAAGGGTAAGGTGTACGATGGTGACAGACTCTTGGGGTGGCTCAGATAACATCGCTTGAGTGGTAATCTCTATCAACTTCCACTTTTCCCATAGACGGTCCTATTCGAGCTTGACATGATGAAGCTCAGCTTGGGCTTGGTCAAGATCGAATCCCAAATATTCCACCTCTTTTCTGAGCTCTGAAAAATGGGCTTCGTATGTTGAAATTCTACTGTATGAGTCCATCGCTTCCTTTTTTTGAGTAAATTGGGTTCGTTAAAGCCTTATATTTATACTAATCATGTGATCACTATTCAATGGCTATAAAAGTAACGATCACAACTCTTAACATAAAACCAAATAAGTTGACATTTTATATAAAAATTTTACATAAAGAGACATTTAATTATATCAAGAGGGATTTCCATTAATGAAACTTTGGGTCGTTATAATATTCTCCCCTTAAGAAATTTCGCCCTCGAAATTTCCTTTTCCTACAATAAAATAGATGTGGGTAACTCAGCTTCATCATTTCCTCTGATTCCCAAGTCGCTTCTTCAAATTTGTGGTTTTTCCACAACACCTTGACAAGGGGCATTGTCTTATTTTGTATAACTTTTTCCCTACGATCTAAGATCTTCACTGGTTTCTCCTTGTAAGAAATATCATCCTCCAACTGTACCACCTCATAAGAGAGTACATGTGAAGGGTCTGGTATGTACTTCCTTAAGAGGGATACATGAAAGACATCATGTACTTTTCCCATGGTAGGTGGAAGTTCTAGTCGATAGGCCACAGCCCCGACACGATCAAGAATATTGAAAGGGATCGATGTACCTTGGACTTAACTTCCCTTTCTTTCCAAACCTCATGACCTTCTTCCATGGAGATATGCATAGAAAAACCATGTCTCCAAATTTAAACTCAAGGTCTCATCGAAGATTTTCTAAATAACTCTTCTGTCGACTATGGGTTTCCTTGATATGTTGTTGAATGGTTTTCACCTTCTCCACCATTTCCTCGACCATTTCTGGTCCAAGCAGCTTACGTTCACCGACCTCATCCCAACATGTCGGTGTTCTGCACCTTGTCCCATACAGGGCTTCATATGGTTCCATTTGGATGCTTGAGTGGAAACTGTTATTATAAGAGAACTCAACCAGAGGAATATGTTGATCCCATCCTCCTTTAAAGTCCATTGAGAATGCTCTCTACATTTCCTCAAGTGTTTGGATAGTCCGATCGGATTGGCCATCAGTTTGAGGATGATAGGTCGTACTAAAGTTCAGTTCAATATTCAGATCATGTTGAAGACTCTTCCAAAACATAGAGGTGAATCTTGGATCTTGGTCAGACACAACAGATAGTGGTACTCCATGCAGCCTTACCACTTCCCTGATATATATCTGTGTCATTTGATCCAATGAGAAATCCTATTGAATAGCAATGAAGTGTGCAGTCTTTTTAAGACGATCCACAACAACCCAAATTCCATTGTTGCCTTTGGATGTCCTCAGAAGTCCGGTGACAAAGTCCATGGTGATATCTCCCATTTACATTTTGGTATGGGCAATGGTTGCATCATCCCCTTAGACTTCTGCCTCTATGCCTTCACCTGCTGGCACACCAGGTACCTTGATGTATATTCAACAATCCCCTTCTTCATATTATCCCACCAAAAGTTTTCTCGGAGATCTCGATACATCATTGCGCTCCCTGGGTGAAAAGTGAAATTTGAACAATGTACATCATCCAAAAGTTTCTCCTTAAACTTCGGACTTGATAGAATGCATAGTCTTTTCCCAAATCGCACAATTCTGTCTTCATTAACATTAAACTCTGAGGATTTCCCTTTTTCAATAACTTCCACTTTATCTTGAATTCCCACATCATCCTTTTGAGAATCCTTTAACCTTTCAAAAAGAGATGGTCGAGCAATCATTTGTGAAAGGATTGATGATGTTACCTTCTTTATGATTCCCATGTCCATCTTCATCAAGTCTAAGAAGATTGGATCCTTCTCAATTCTCATCATTGATAGAATCACTGGGTCCTTTCTACTTAGGGCATCTGCCACCTTGTTCGCTTTCCAAGGGTGCTAATGTATTGAACAGTCATAATCCTTGATGAGCTCTATCTATCTTCTCTGGTGCATACTAAGATCTTTCTGTGTGAATATATATTTAAGACTCTTGTGGTCAGTACATATCTCAAATTTCTCCCCATAGAGATAATGCTGCCATATTTTCAAGGCAAAGATCACTGCCGCCAACTCCAGATCATGCTTGGGATAGTATCGCTCATGGATTTTCAACTGACTTGAGGAATAGGATATCACTTTATAATTCTGCATCATCACACAGCCTAATCCCTTCTTTTAAGCATTAATAAATACCACAAAAAATTTCCCCACTTGTGGGTAACGTGAGCATGGGCGCAGTGATAAGCCTCCTTTTCAACTCCTTGAAGCTTTCTTCATATTCATCACTCCAAGAAAACTTTACTCCCTTTAATGTTAGCTTGGTAAAAGGGTTGGACAATCGTGAGAAATTTCTCACAAATCGTAGATAATATCTAGCTAACCCCAAGAAGCTACGGATATACGTTACCGATGTTGGCCTCGGCCATCCCTCAATTGCATATGTTTTGGAAGGATACACAGATATCTCATTGCTTGTGATGATATGGCCCAATAATGAGACCTCCTTCAACCAGAACTCAAACTTTCTATACTTTTCATAGAGCTTCTTCTTGCGCAAAGTCTCTAGTATAGTTCTTAAATGCTCCTCATTATCCTCCTTGGTTTTAGAGTATATTAGAATATCATCAATAAATACAACCACAAATTTGTCAAGGTAATCTCCAAAGACTCTATTCATCAAGTCCATGAAGATTTCTGGAGCATTGGTGAGTCCGAAAGGCATTACTATGAATTCATAGTGCCCGTATCTTTTACGAAAAGCAGTCTTGGGGACATCTTCCTTCTTCACCCTTACTTGATATTATCCCGACTGCAAATCTACCTTGGAGAATTATTGTTCTCCACGTAGCTGATCAAACAAGTCATCGATCTGTGGCAGATGATACTTTTTCTTTATCGTGATTTTGTTAATTTCACGATAATCGATACAAATCCGCATTGACCCATCATTCTTCTTGACAAAGAGGACTGGTGCACCTCATGGTAAAGCACTTAGGTATATAAACCCTTTATCTAGATTCTCCTGTAGTTGTTTCTTCAGCACTTCAAGCTCAACGACAACCACTCTATATGGAGTCTTGGCTATTGTTAGTGCCCCTGGTATAAGTTCAATTGAGAATTCAACATCTCTTCTAGGAGGAAGACCATGCAGTTCCTCGGGAAACACTTCAGCGAATTCCTTCACAATAGGCATTTCTTCGAGGATAGTTTCTTCCTTGGACTCAATCATCTAAGCCACATATGTGTGCTCATAGGGCAGTAATATCCATTCTCGAGATGATGGAGCTAAAGGAGGTTCATCTTCCTCCTTACACTTGTAAATAATCGGGGGTCGATTCTCCATATGGAGTGTGATTTCCCTCTCCCGACAATTTATGTTGGCTCTATATAAGGAAAGCCAATCCATGCCAAGAATTGCATCAAATTCCACCATAGGGAGTATGATGAGGTTATCCTGGAAATTCAATCCACATATTATAACAGGGGAGGACTTATATTCATAGGATGCAATGATTGCCCCATTTTCCATACTCACCGACATCTTCACTTCCATGATTTGTGGTGGTGCTGGGATTGTTCTACTAAACTTTCGAGGTATAAAAGAATGCGTAGAACCCTAATCAAAAAGTACGTTCTCTATTCTTGAATGAATAACTAACATACCTATAACCATTTCATTGTCGGGGTTCACTTCGGGAGAAGTGATGGAAAAAGCTCTTTTTTGCTCCCTTGGAGGTTGTTGGTTGCCTCTGAAAACCCTTGGATTAGGGCACTGATTTGCAAAATGTCATGCTTCTTTGAAGTTTTAGCAATAAACAACGCGTTGAGGTTCGATCGGAGCGTTCCTCTCCTCTGTCGCCACCATGGGTCTTTCTTTCCAACAGTTAACAGCTAGGTTCCCTTCTCTTCCATGCCTAAAGAATTTCCTAGTTCCCCTGAGACAATTTCCAGGGTGCTTCTTTCCAAACTTTTGTCAAGTGGGGTGCTGGATCTTATTAGCACCGTTGGATTTATCCATTGGACCACCAGCATTGAATTCCACCTTATGCTTCTTGTCCACATGATACCCCTGTGATTCTCCGATCTCCATTTCGACCTTGAGGAAACATCTGACAATTTCTTCATAGCTGTCGAAGTCACGGATCGCTAATGCTTACCATATGCTAGGCTTCATCCCACCAAAGAGGTGGTCAACTTTTTATTTAGGGGTAACGACAAAGCCGGAAGTGTATCGTGCAAGCCTTGTAAAGTTTTCCTCATACACTCCAACAGATTATTTGTCTTTTTTCTTGAGGGAAAGGAAGTCCCTTTCTATCTTAAGTCGGAGGGTGCGTGGAAAATATTTATCGAAAAACATCTTCCAGAAATCCTTTCATTCCAACCCCTCGATCTCCTCCTCAGGCTTCGTATTTTTGATCAATGTCCACCATTTATCAGCTTCACCTTCCATACAATAATCCTCCAGGAGAACCTTCTCTTGTTCATAACATTGAAGGATAGAGAAGATCATTTCAATGGAGTTGATCCATTGTTCAGCGATCGTGGGATCGGATGATCCACTAAAAGTAGGAGGCCTTTGTCTCATGAAACTCTCAATAGCAACTTGTTCTTTATTAGGGGGGGTTGAACGTTCCTATTGACCCGTGTTTCTATTCAAATCTTGAGTTATCTGAGAGATAAGCATGACAAAGTTTGTGATTCCCGCTCCCATTGGATTGGGCATCTCATTAGTACAGTTATCACCCTGATCTTTACATTGGTTGTTAGCTAGAGTCCTCCTATTACAGGCAATTGGCTGGAATAAAAGGAAAGTTAGGGGTAACACATAAAGGGTAATCCAAAGACAAAATTCTATGACTTATAAATAAACTTTTATTTCTTAACTCATTAGGCTATGGGATTCAATCTAGGCTTTTCATGATCTATTTTCTAACATAAATTCTTAGGGGAATTTTTTTTTAATTCCCTTAATAAGGGTTCATATTAAGCTTGTCAATTTATCAAAACATATCCCCCATGAGTTTCATAACCAAGAGTGCAGCAAGGCCCATTTTCGTGCACCAGTTCCCGTTCAAGTATAGCTCAAAGCGGTGTTTTCGGGTTTTACCACTAGGATACAACTATGCCAGAGTAGCCTATTCCTGCTCGTATCCAGACAGGGATGTATTTTCTTGATAAACCAATTACTCAGTACTTACCAAAACTTAGGGATGTTTTTATTATACTTAGTCTTGTCTCTAAGGCTTTACTAGGGTTTTATAATCCTAATCCTAAAAATAACTAAACCTATCCTCTGATACAAACTATGACAACCCTGATTTTATTACAAACTTAAACATGATTTATTACATAAACTATTCATTTGATATAACATGGATGATTGATAGGTCTAGTGTATTTGGGTCTTAGGATCATTACATGACAACTTAAAACATGAAATACAACATCTTTATTGAAAACTTCTTTTACATGACCACTACATTCCCTCGTACTTAGCATTGCATGGGATAACCTGAGGACATGCATAAGAAAAGGGGTGAGCTATAAAGCCCAGTAAGGGAATAAATATGGAATACATGACGAGTACAATAAATGTTAGAAAATAGGAATATCAATATAGCATAAGAGAAACATGAACATAAAGGCATGATAAAGCATGATAATCATAACATGGAAATGTGGCAACAACACTTAACACGGAATTAGCATGAGCCAAGTCTCATTGCACATGGAGCATGAGTAAATCCTCATTGAACATGAAGCACGAGTAAACTCTAGAGAACTTGAATTAGCATGATTCAACACTCATTGCACATGATGTATCATGATACTATACTTTACCCAATGCATTGGAGCGCTATAAGGGCGCACCCTTCTTAAACATTTCATTTCATGCATAAGTGTGCCACATGGATCATAAAACATGGATTCATAAAACATAATCATTTATTCCATGAAAAAGGAATGTGGAATGAAACTTTATAATCAATAATTAAATGTGCATGAAGGTGAATAACCTTGATGGAGAAATGTGCATGGTATTCACTACATAATGGCATTGGCTTGGAAAATCGGTGCAATTTTGGCAGTGTAACGGCGTGATATAAGAATTCATAAAAATGGATGATGAGAGAGAAAGGGGTGTCTCATAATATCTACATGAAATTGAAACTAAGGGGGTCATATAGATAAATTTCCCAACAATTGTAATGGAATTTAGATTCATGATACAAAAGTATTGCTTGAATGTAAACGAGGAGAGAGAAGTTCCTTTCAAAATTTTGACATAGTAACGGGTGTACATGGGAGGCATTTAATGAGAGAGAAAGGGATCTTCCATCATTAAAACAATAAGAGGGAATTATGGGGGAGGTGATAAACAATACCCCATCATTTATAATTGAAATTAAAAGGTCATAACAATATTAAGAAAATTGGACAAAAAAGTGAAAGGAAGAAAAACCCTTACTTGGAAGTGTGCTTCCAAAGACTTGACAGAGGCTTGAGAGAGGCTTCTTGGGAGCTTGGGGAACCTTGGGAGGATTCTAGTGAGAGTAGGGCAGAGGTTGGACAAATTCCAAAGGCTTTGAGTGAGGAGGAAGTGGGATCTTGGGTGGGTTTATATAGGAAAGGTGAGTGAATTCTTTATTATTTAGGTTTGGGACCTCTTACATTAAACTAATCCAAACCACAAATCCAATCATGCTTTTTGCCAATGGTTTTTGGAAAATGGGAGTGGAAAAAAATATTTTATAAGGTAAAAGTATGAACTTCTTAAAATAATGGGTTTGCTTATGTGGAGGTGAGTCACACTCCCATGGAAAATAATTTAAAAAGAAAAGATGTTTAATAAGTATTGAGGGGTCCATTAATGCTTTGTAAAATAAGTCAAACAAATCCAAAGTCACATTATTTTAATGTTAAAACATATATTGGCCGAACATAAATCTTATATTATTTTATTATACCACTATTGGGTCATTATGATGTCAAAAAACACATTATATATTTAAACGGTATTTAATTTTTACCCAAAAATTTGAGTGTCTCAAAAAATTATGAAAAAATCACCATTGGATAATTTCGACGTCCTGATTCCAGAAATAAAATTTATTTTATCTAAATATTTTTCTAAATATTTTAATTTTCACTTCTAAAATAAAAACCAACATTTATCGAAAATTCACAGGTTTTGAAAAATATGGATTTCAAACCTTAATAAAAGTTACAATTGCATTCATAAAATTATAAGATCATTTATATTTAATAAAAATTAATTTAATAATAATAATATTTTATTAAAATATTATTTAATTCAAAAATCCATTAATTTAATAAAATAGAATTCTTAATTAAAAAACACTATTTGTACTTTAAAAACTATTTAAAATGTATCAATAATGACAAGAAAGTATATTCATTATTATATACAAAAATAATTTACATGAACACAGTACTAGAGATTTGTTACATAACCCCTTAAAATAGCCGCATAAGACCTAAGGGTAAGGTGTGCGATGGTGACAGACTCTTGGGGTGGCTCAGATAACATCGCTTGAGTGGTAATCTCTATCAACTTCCACTTTTCCTGTAGACAGTCACGTTCGATCTTGACATGATGAAGCTCAGCTTGGGCTTGGTCAAGAGCAAGGCCCAAAGATGCCACCTCTTTTCCGAGCTCCGACAAATGGGCTTCGTATGGAGCAATTCTACTGGATGAGTCCATCGCTTCCTTTGTCTGAGTAAATTGGGTTCGTTAAAGCCATATATTTATACTAATCATGTGATCACATCTCAATGTCTATAAAAGTAACGGTCACAATGCTTAACATAAAACCAAATAAGTTGACATTTTATATAAACATTTTACATAAAGAGACATTTCATTATATCAAGAGGGATTTACATTAATGAAACTTTGGGTTGTTACAATATTCTCCCCTTAATAAATTTCGCCCTCAAAATTTCCTTTTCCTATACTAAAATAGATGTGGGTAACTCAGCTTCATCATTTCCTCTGATTCCCAAGTCGCTTCTTCAAACTAGTGGTTTTTTCACAACACCTTGATGAGGGGCATTGTCTTATTTCGTATTACTTTTTCCCTATGATCTAAGATCTTCACCGGTTGCTCCTCGTAAGAAATATCATCGTCCAACTGTACCACCTCAGAAGAGAGTACATGTGAAGGGTATGATATGTACTTCCTTAAGAGGGATATATGAAAGACATCATGTACTTTTCCCATGGTAGGTGGAAGTTCTAGTCAATATGCCACAGCCCTGACACGATCAAGAATATTGAAGGGGTCTATGTACCTTGGACTTAACTTCCCTTTCTTTCCAAACCTCATGGCCTTCTTCTACGAAGATATGCATAGAAAAACCATGTCTCAAAATTTAAACTCAAGGTCTCGTCGACGATTATCTGCATAACTCTTTTGTCGACTCTGGGTTACCTTGATATGTTGTTCAATGGTTTTCACCTTCTCCACCATTTCCTCGACCATTTCTAGTCCAAGCATCTTACGTTCACCGACCTCTTCCCAACATGTTGGTGTTCTGCACCTTGTCCCATACAGGGCTTCATATGGTTCCATTTGGATGCTCAAGTGGAAATTGTTATTAGAAGAGAACTCAACCAGAGGAATATGTTGATCCCATACTCCTTTAAAGTCTATTGAGCACGCTCTCTACATTTCCTCAAGTGTTTGGATAGTCCGCTCGGATTGGCCATCAGTTTGAGGATGATAGGTCGTACTGAAGTTCAGTTCAATATTCAGAGCATGTTGAAGACTCTTTCAAAACTTAGAGGTGAATCTTAGATCTTGGTCAGACACAACAGATAGTGGTACTCCATGCAGACTTACCAATTCCCTGAAATATATCTGTGCCAGTTGATCCAATAATAAATCCTCCCGAATAGCAATGAAGTGTGCAGTCTTTGTAAGACGATCCACAACAACCCAAATTGCATTGTTTCCTTTGGATGTCCTCAGAAGTCTGGTGGCAAAGTCCATGGTAATGTTCTCCCATTTCCATTCTGGTATGGGCAATGGTTTCATCATCCCCTTAGACTTCTGCCTCTATGCCTTCACTTACTGGCACACCAGGCACCTTGATGTATATTCAGCAATCACCTTCTTCATATTATCCCACCAAAACTTTTCTCGGAGATCTCGATACATCTTTGTGCTCCCTGGGTGAATAGAGAAATTTGAACTATGTGCATCATCCAAAAGTTCCTTCTTAAACTCTGGACTTGATAGAACGCATAGTCTTTTCCCAAATCGCACAATTCCTTCTTCATTAACATTAAACTCCGAGGATTTCCCTTTTTCGATAACTTCCACTTTATCTTGAATTCCCACATCATCCTTTTGAGCATCCTTTAACCTTTCAAAAAGAGATGGTCAAGCAATCATTTGTGAAAGGATTGATTATGTTACTTTCTTTATGATTCCCATGTCCATCTTCATCGAATCTAAGAAGATTGGATCCTTCTCAATTCTCATCATTTATAGAATCGTTGGGTCCTTTCTACTTAAGGCATCTGCCACCTTGTTTGCTTTCCAAGGGTGCTAATGTATTGAACATTCATAATACCTGATGAGCTCTATCCATCTTCTTTAGTGAATATTAAGCTCTTTCTTTGTGAATATATATTTAAGACTCTTGTGGTCAGTATATATCCCACATTTCTCCCCATAGAGATAATGCTGCCAGATTTTCAAGGAAAAGATCACCGCTGCCAACTCCAGATCATGCTTGGGATAGTTTCTCTCATGGATTTTCAACTGACTTGAGGCATAGGATATCAATTTATAATTTTGCATCATCACGCATCCTAATACCTTCATCAAATCATTACTAAATACCACAAAAATTTCGCCACTTGTGGGTACGGTGAGCACGGGCGGAGTGATAAGCCTCCTTTTCAACTCCTTGAAGCTTTCTTCACATTCATCACTCCAAGAAAACTTTACTCCCTTTCAAGTTAGCTTGGTAAAAGGGTTGGAAAATCGTGAGAAATTTCTCACAAATCTTCGATAATATCCAGTTAACCCCAAGAAGCTATGGATATACGTTACCGATGTTGGCCTCGGCCATCCCTCAATTGCATCTGTTTTGGATAGATCCACAGATATCCCATTTCTTGTGATGATATGGCCCAATAATGAGACCTCCTTCAACCAGAACTCAAACTTTCTATACTTTGCATAGAGCTTCTCCTTGTGCAAAGTCTCTAGTACAGTTCTTAAATGCTCCTCATGATCCTCTTTGTTTTTAGAGTATATTAGAATATCATCTATAAAGACAACCAAAAATTTTTCAAGGTAATCTATAAAGACTCTATTCATCAAGTCCATGAATATTTCTAGAGTATTAGTGAGTCCGAAAGGCATTACTATGAATTCATAGTGCCTGTATCTTGTACGAAAAGCAGTCATGGGGACATCTTCCTTCTTCACCCTTACTTGATAATATCCCGACTACAAATCTACCTTGGAGAAGTATTGTTCTCCATGAAGCTGATCAAACAAGTCATCGATCCAGGCCAGATGATACTTTTTTTTTATCGTGATTTTTTTAATTTCACGATAATCGATACAAAGCCGCATTGACCCATCCTTCTTCTTGACGAAGAGGACTGGTGCACCCCATGGTAAAGCACTTGGGTATATAAACCCTTTATCTAGATTTTCCTGTAGTTGTTTCTTCAGCTCTTCAAGCTCAAGGACATCCACTCTATATGGAGTCTTGGATATTGTTAACTCCCCTGGTATAAGTTCAATTGAGAATTAAACATCTCTTCTAGGAAGAAGACCAGGCAGTTCCTCGGGAAACACTTCAGTGAATTCCTTCACAATAGGAATTTCTTCAAGGATGGTTTCTTCCTTGGACTCAATCATCTGATCCAGATATGTGTGCTCATAGGGTAGTAATATCCATGGTTGAGATGATGGAGCTAAATGCGTTTCATCTTCCTCCTTACACTTGTAAAGAATCAGGGGTCGATTCTCCATATGGAGTGTGATTTCACTCTCTTGAAAATTTATGTTGGCTCTATATAAGGAAAGCCAATCTATGCCAAGAATTGCATCAAATTCCACCATAGGGAGTATGATGTGGTTCTCCAAGAAATTCAATCCACAGATTATAATAGGGGAGGACTTATATTCATGGGATGCAATGATTGCCCCATTTTCCGTACTCACCGACATCTTCACTTCCCTGATTTGTGGTGGTGTTGTGATTGTTCTACTAAACTTTCGAGATATAAAAGAATGCGTAGAACCTTAATCAAAAAGTACGTTCGCTATTCTTGAATGAATAACTAGCATACCTTTCACCATTTCATTATCGGGGTTCACTTCGGCAGAAGTGATGGAAAAAGCTCTTCCTTGCTGCCTTGGAGGTTGTTGGTTGCCTCGGAAAACCCTTGGATTCGGGAACTGATTTGCAAAATGCCCTGCTTCTTTGAAGTTGTAGCAATGAACAACACGCTGAGGTTCAAACGAAGCGTTCCTCTCCTCTATCGCCACCACGGGTCTTTCTTGCCGACAGTTAACAGCTAGGTTCCCTTCTCTTCCACAGCTAAAGCATTTCCTCGTTCCCCTGAGGCAATTTCCAGGGTGCTTCTTTCTGTACTTTTGTCAAGTGGGGTGTTGGATCTTCTTAGCACCATTGGATTTATCCATTGGACTTCCAGAATTGAAGTCCACCTTATGCTTCTTGTCCCAATGATACCCCTGTGATTCCTCGATCTCCATTTCGACCTTAAGGACACATCGGACAATTTCCTCATAGCTATCAAAGTCACGGATAGCTAATGCTTACTATATGCTAGGCTTCAGCCCACAAAAGAAGCGGTCAACTTTGCATTTAGGGGTAACAACAAAGCCGAAAGCGTATCGCGCAAGCCTTGTGAAGTTTTCCTCCTATGCTCCAAAATATTCTTTGTCTTTTTTCTTGAGGGAAAGGAAGTCCCTTTCTATCTTAAGTCGGAGGGTGCGCGGAAAATATTTATCAAAAAACATCTTCCAGAAATCCTTCCATTCCAACGCCACGATCTCCTCCTCAGGCTTCGTATTTTTGATCAACTTCCACCATTTATCAGCTTCACCTTCCATACAATAAGCCTCCAAGAGAACCTTCTCTTGTTCATAACATTGAAGGATAGAGAAGATCTTTTCAATGGAGTTGATCCATTGTTCAGCGATCGTGGGATCGGATGATCCACTAAAAGTAGGAGGCCTTTGTCTCATGAATCTCTAAATAGTGACTTGTTCTTTATTAGGGGGGTTGAACTTTCCTATTTACCCATGTTTCTATTCAAATCTTGAGTTAGCTGAGAGAGAAACATGACAAAGGTCACAATTCCCGCTCCCATTGGATTGGGCATCTCATTAGTACTGTCATCACCCTGATCTTCACATCGGTTGTTAGCCCAATTCCTCCTATTACAGGCCATTGGCTGGAATAAAAGGAAAGTTAGGGGTAACACATAAAGGGTAATCCAAAGTTAAAATTTGATGACTTATAAATAAACTTTTATTTCCTTAACTCATGAGTCTATAGGATTCAATCTAGGCTTTTCATGATCTACTTTCTAACATAAATTCTTAGGGGAATTTTTTTTTATTCCCGTAATAAGGGTTCATACTAAGCTTGTCAATTTATCAAAAAATTTGCCCCAGGAGTTTCATAACCAAGAGTGCAGCAAGGCCCATTTTAGTGCACCAGTTCCCATTCAACTCTTGCTCAAAGCGGTGTTTTCGGGTTTTACCACTAGGATACATCTGTGCCAGAGTCGCCTCTACCTGCTCGTATCTAGACAGGGATATATTTTCTTGATAAACCAATTACTCAGTACTTACCAAAACTTAGGGATTTTTTTATTATACTTAGTATTGTCTTTAAGGCTTTACTATGGTTTTCTAATCCTAATCCTAAAAATAACTAAACCTATCCTCTGATACCAACTATGACAACCCTACTTTTATTACAGACTTAAACATGATTTATTACATAAACTATTCATTTGATACAACATGGATGATCGAGAGGTCTTGTGTATTTGGGTCTTAGGATCATTACATGACAACTTAAAACATGAAATAGAACATCTTTATTGAAAACTTCTTTTACATGACCACTACATTCCCTCGTACTTAGCATTGCATGGGATAACCTGAGGACATGCATAAGAAAAGGGGTGAGCTATAAAGCCCAGTAAGGGAATAAACATGGAATACATGACGAGTAAAATAAATGTCAGAAAATAGGAATATCAATAGATCATAAAAGAAACATGAACATAAATGCATGATAGAGCATGATAATCATAACATGGAAATGTGGCAACAACACTTAACATGGAATTAGCATGAGCCAAGTCTCATTGCACATGGAGAATGAGTAAATCCTCATTGAACATGAAGCATGATTAAACTCTCGAGCACTTGAATTATCATGATTCAACACTCATTGCACATGACGTATCATGATACTATACTTTACCCAATGCATTGGAGCGCTAGAAGGGTTCATCCTTCTTAAACATTTCATTTCATGCATAAGTGTGCCACATAGATCATAAAACATGGATTCATAAAACATAATAATTTATTCCATGATAAAGGAATGTGGAATGAAACTTTATAATCAATAATTAAATGTGCATGAAGGTGAATAACCTTGATGGATAAATGGGCATGGTATTCACGACACAATGGCATTGGCTTAGAAAATTGGTGCAATTTCGGCAGCGTAACGGCATGATATAAGAATTCATAAAAATGGATGATGAGAGAGAAAGGGGTGTCTCATAATATCTACATGAAATATACAGTAATGGAGTCATATAGATACATGTCTGAACAATTATAATGGAATTTAGATTCATGATACAAAATTATTTCTTGAATGTAAATGAGGAGAGAGAATTTCCTTTCGGAATTTCGACATAGTAATGGGTGTACATGGGAGGAATTTAATGAGAGACAAAGGGATCTCCAATCATTCAAACAATAATATGGAAGTATGGGGGAGGTGATAAACAATACCCCATCATTTATAATTGAAATTAAAAGGGCATAACAATATTAAGAAAATTGGACAAAAAAGTGAAAGGAAGAAAAACCCTTACTTGGAAGTGTGCTTCCAAAGGCTTGAAAGAGGCTTGAGAGAGGCTTCTTGGGATCTTGGGGCACCTTGGGAGGATTCTAGAGAGAGTTGGGAAGAGGTTGGACGAACTCCAAAGGCTTTGAGTGAGGAGGAAGTGGGATCTTGGGTGGGTTTATATAGAAAAGGTGAGTGAATTATTTATTATTTAGGTTTGGGACCTCTTACATTAAACTAATCCAAACCACAAATCCGCTCATGGTTTTTGCCCATGGTTTTTTGAAAAGGGGAGAGGAAAAAATATTTTATAAGTTCAAAGTCCGAACTTCTTAAAATAATGGGTTTGCTTTTGTGGAGGTGAGTCACACTCCCATGGAAAATAATTTAAAAAGACATGATGTTTAATAAGTCTTGAGGGGTCCATTAATGCTTTGTAAAATAAGTCAAACAAACCCAAAGTCACATTATTTTAATGTTAAAACATATATTGGCAGGACATAAATCTTATAGTATTTTATTACATCACTATTGGGTCATTATGATGTCATAAAACACATTATATATTTAAACGGTATTTAATTTTTACCCAAAAATTTGAGTGTCTCAAAAAATTATGAAAAAATCACCATTGGATAATTTCAACGTCCTGATTCCAGAAATAAAATTTATTTTA
Source organism: Viscum album (assembly GCA_963277665.1). Lineage (NCBI taxonomy): Eukaryota > Viridiplantae > Streptophyta > Magnoliopsida > Santalales > Viscaceae > Viscum > Viscum album. The sequence goes on from OY728133.1 coordinate 1,912,864,046, forward strand.
TCTAAATATTTTTCTAAATATTTTAATTTTCACTTTTAAAATAATAACCGACATTTATCAAAAATTCATGGGTTTTGACAAATATAGATTTCAAACCCTAATAAAAATTACAATTGCATTCAAAAAATTATAAGATCATTTATATTTAATAAAAATTAATTTAATAATAATAATATTTTATTAAAATATTATTTAATTCAAAAATCCATTAATTTAATAAAATAGAATTCTTAATTAAAAAACACTATTTGTACTTTAAAAACTATTTTAAATGTATTAATAATGACAAGAAAGTATATTCATTATTATATACAAAAATAATGTACATGAACATAGTACTAGTGATTTGTTACATAACCCCTTAAAACAGCCGCATAAGACCTAAGGGTAAGGTGTGCGATGGTGACAGACTCTTGGGGTGGCTCAGATAACATCGCTTGAGTGGTAATCTCTATCAACTTCCACTTTTCCCGTAGACGGTCCCGTTCGAGCTTGACATGATGAAGCTCAGCTTAGGCGTGGTCAAGAGCGAAGTCCAAAGATGTCACCTATTTTCTGAGCTCCAACAAATGGTCTTCTTATGGAGAAATTCTACTTGATGATTCCATGGATTTCTTTGCCTATGTAAATTGGGTTCGTTAAAGCCTTATATTTATACTAATCATGTGATCACTGTTCAATGGCTATAAAAGTAACGGTCATAATTCTTAACATAAAACCAAAGAAGTTGACATTTTATAAAAACATTTTACATAAAGAGACATTTAATTAGATTAAGAGGGATTTCCATTGATGAAACTTTGGGTCATTACAATAACTTCCGATGAAACTATTTCCCCTAAAGAGAGGAACTGGCATTTTATTCGCAATGATTCAAGACTCTTACTATTAACCGAAATTTTATAGAATATATTTCTAGTAATATAAACTTTTTATAGTCTAAAAAAGGCTCCATATACCAAAAATATCTCACTTGAATACTTGTTCCAAGGAAACTCTCGCAACCATCCTTGGAAATTTTCTTTATTTCCTTTATAGTATCAGTGTTCCTCTACCTCATTCTTCTTCCATTCACCCAAGTCCCACTGAGGCACAATGCTACATTAGTCATTCTTGTGTTAAATTATTGGTGAACATTTTTTTTTGATTGGCTACCATCAATCTTTCTGGGATCTAACACTTCTTACTCAAACATATTTATGATGAAGTGATACTTTTAGTCAATGTGATTTTTCATTACTTAAAAACCCATATTTTTATCCAATTGGATTATGATTTTTAATTCAAAGAAAATAATTACTTCTTCATTGATTCTTCATCATTCCTTTAGTAGTTACTCCAACAAGAACATCTCTTTCCCATATTTTATTACTGTTACATACTCTTCGTACATTATACTTAATGTAACCGTCCTCTTCAATCACAAAATCTAATTTATTATTGTTTTCATATAAGTAAATAAAAATATTTTTATTCTCTTCCGACTATCTAAATATTGAGAAAATTTAGGATTAATAATTACTTTTAATTAATCTTCCTCTCTAAAAAATAGCATGATCTTCCTTTACTTTCAAATACCAATGGATACACTTAATGCCATCATAATGTTCTTTTCTAGGGTTATAAATAAATCAAATTACATATTCCACTATAAATGAAATATTTCATCAAGTAAAAATATTTTCATACATTATACTTCTGACAACTAAATCATAAGACACTTTTTCCCATGTACTGATGCTCACATTCTATTGTAGGCACATGTACCTTAGACAGTTTGAAGTGTCTAGTAAGAGGAGTAGTAACTAGTTCGCATTCATCAATACCAAACCTTTTGATTAATTTTCTAATATACTCCTTCTAATATAAAACCAAAGTTTCAATATTACTATCTATTTTTATCCTCATTCCCAATATCTTCTTAGATTGTACAAGATCATTCATACTTCTGAACAATTTTATTTTCAATTTCTGAATCTTTTGAATATATAGTCTGACCAATAACATGTCATTGACATACAACAATAGAGTTATGAAATTTATATCATCCCATTTCTTTTTAAAATAGTAATGAACCATGATAAACCTATAAAATCTTTATTCTTTATTAATTAAGTCAAACTTATGGTTCCATTTTTGGGGTTCTTACTTTAAAAAATAAAATCATTTCTTCAATATATAGACTAAATTTTGGTCCCTAAATTCTCTTACACCTATTGTCTATTTTATGTAGATTTTCTCCACCAACTCAACATGAAGGAAATATGTCTCAATATCTATCTATTCCAGATATAGATCTTTTGATACCTCTATACTTATCAATGATTGAACGGTGTAATTTTTAAATACCAATGGGAATATTTATGATAAATATACTCCTGCATTTTTTTTAAACCCCTTCACTACCATCCATGATTTATAACTTTTCTTTACATAGGTTTATCCCTTAATATGGTAAAACCACTGGTTCTCAAGTGCCTTTTTACCCACCAGATGTTCATCCATCTCCCAAGTTATATTAAACATTAATGATTCCATACCTTTATTCAGGGATAACTACCATAGTTCTAATTCACTTAGTGAAGATACATATTTGGATTCTCATGTTCATTTTTATCCAATACTAGTAAAAAAATTAAATCATATCAAAACCTCTACACACTAGTGTCATGATTCTGGTTGATCTCCTCAACTAAATCAGCTTATCTGAGTTATTTGGATCTTCTCTTACTCCTTGTACTATAAATTCTAGTGATTTTACTTCTAAGGACTATACTTCTAATGCTCCCACATGAGATTTAGTTTCCCTAGAACTTTCTGGTGCATATGATGTTCTTACTATTCAACTCCCAGTTCTTTAAGCACTAATATCTACATTATCTAGTTTTTTTAATTACCAATACTCTGATCAATTTGGATTTTATGAGTTGATTTTTCTTGAACTTCTTACTCATCCAAGTATCAGTACTTCCATAGATCCTTCTCATTAATAATGACATCCTTGATTCTAATGATGTATTTTCTTTCACCATCACACAATCTATATCCCAAATTTTTTACTCCATATCCAAGGAAAAACATATTTTAGATCTTGATTCAAGTTGATCTTGATCCTTACCATATACAAGTGAAAATTATAACGTATGAAAAACATTACGATGTTGAACATCTGGTTGTTTCCCAAAGTATAAATCCTCCGTAAGTTCTTTCCCAACTACCAATGTTGGACAAATATTGATGTGGTATGTCTTAATTTATAGTGCATCTATCCAAATCACCTTAAGAATTTTAGAGTAAAATATTATACTTAGAGCTCTATATATTAAAGTCGAATTCATTATTTGAGTCAATTTTTTGTAGTGTTATAGGAACCATCTTCTCATACCTTATTAATTCCTTCTAGAAAACATTCTAGAGATTTCATCTAGTGTAATCACTGATATTATTCATCTGGATAAACTTCAAATTTCAGTCATATTCCCTTTATGCTGATGATTTCTATTGAGTGAACACCTAAAATACATCAGAATTATGCTTTAAGAAGTTAATATATAATTTATTATTATAATCATCAATGAAAGTGATAAATTGGAGGAAACAAATATTAGAATGGATGAGGAGAAGTCCCCAAACATTTAAATATACAACATCCAATATTTGATTATTGGGATTACAACTATCTAAGTTGAAAGACACTCTTTTTCTATATCCTATGAACAATCCTTTCAAAATTTACAATTTACCTATGATAAAGATTCAATATAAACATGGCCTTCTGAACATTGATGTTATTTTTACTAAGGTGACTAAACCTTTAGTGACATACTTCTTAATCATTAGAAGTTATACTTTTATCAACCTCCATCCCATCTAAATTTCTGGTCATGTAAAGGGTCATGTCGTTTAATCCTCATGAAACTATCATTAATTCAAAGGTGACGTTCAATACCCCATCAAAAGAGATATTCCCAAAGCCTGTATTATCACGTTGTTCAAGGAAAATTAGATTTTATATAAGGCTATGAATATGACAAACTTTTATTAACTTCAAGAATCTTTAACTGTTCATCTAGATATTGATCAATCCTTTTCCAATAAATTTAGAGCCTTAAACATCTAATATATATACATTCACAAGATTCTCATATGCATTATTAACTATGGATCTCTGATCACCCATTGAAAAATTGGATGCTCTAGAGTGAGTCACCTAATATTCTACCAAAGTATTCAAACTCAGTAGATATCCTTTGGCTTCTTCTATTGTGTTAATAGAATCTGAACAACTGGATGTTGATGCCTTCCTAGTCTCCTCCTTGTGACTGTTGACACTCTGTTCCATCAAAGAGTCTAAAAAATGAAAAAGGGAAATACTTTAGAAAAAATAGGGGGAAACATATGAAGAAAAATCAAAATTTTCAAAGGCATGAGATTTTGGGTTGCCCTAGTCAGGCCAAAAGGGAATCGGTGTGCAGCCTACTCGCACGCCCCCATCTGTCATGTAGCCTACTTGTACACCCAATTTCATTTCACCCAAGGTTCTATTTTTACCTATAAATAAACCCTTGGGGCCTTCATTTGTATGGAAAAATTTCCCTAAATCCCAATTGCTACTCTGGTTTCCCTAGTGCTTCTCCCAAGTCCTCTGAAACTTTCAAGGTTATTCTTTAACACCTAAAGTGGAGGAATTAAAGGAGGATCATAGGACTTAAGTCGTTTTATTTTTTGAAATCAATAACACTTGTGTTCCTAAATCACCCAACCTCACAAAATCAGAAACACTTGCACAACACCTATTCCTTTCACAGGAACTTGAGCACCCCACTTCTGGGATCACCTGTGAATACATCTGAAGGCTTGAGCCAGGTTTTTACCAAGTATTACCGTATAGGTTGTTCATCCCTTAAGTGAATATCAGGTTGCCCAAGCATACTTGTGCACCCATACTTTAGTGTCCTTATCTACTTGGGTGCCCCTCTTTGATTCACTTACTCTCTTTAGACTAAAATCCATCAAGACATTTCCATAGACATCCATGGAAAGGCTTCTTATTCATTGTCTCCCTTGTTTGAAAGGGATTCTATTGAGACGTCCACCAAAACCTCCTGACTAATCAAACCTTTAGGAAAGGAACATTAGTGTGTCTCTTATTTGGGTTTGTATATACACAGTCATAGGTTTCCCACATTTGTTTCACAATGGGGTTAGGATTCATGGAGTGTCTCTGGGTTTGTATATCCACAGTCACATGGATCTTTCTTGTAACGACTTGAACTTTTAATAATTTATGTTTCCTTTGTTTGTGTGTTATTTTATTTTATACTCGATGAAACTATTTCATTTAATGAAATGAGTATAATTAAAATAATATTGTTGGGTTTCAACTGTTAATGATCGTTGGTCAATATGACTGTTGGAAACAAAACTTTATGTTGCGATTATTATTCTAGAAAAAAAAAAGCGACCTTGGTTAATTAATACAGAAAGAAGATATGATGGCCTCATCCAGTAGTATCGGGCTGATCAAATCCCATCTGACAGATTTGGGGAAGGAGGTAGCACCACTGGGTTTTTCTCTGGACCAAACCCAAGCCGAACTTCACCGTGTGAAGCTGGAATGGAACCGCCTTCAGGAGAAGTTTAAGCTTATAGAAATCACTACTCAAGAAATGTTGGCTGAGCCACCCTCAGATTCTCTCACCTTAGAACACCTTACACTTAGGTCATATGCTGGTGTAATAAGGGGATATGTAATGAGACCGTAGCTACTTTGCGTAATCCTTTGTTAAATAAAATTGTGTTTTCTTCTTATAGTGAAGTTTGTGAGTTTTCAAATGTTCGAATGAATATTGGATGTATTTTATTGATGGATTTTGAAAAAAGGATATTTTAAAATATTTATGTAAACCTTAAATAATTAATAATGTGTAATGATTTTCAAAAAATGGTCTTCTACAAATGTGTTCAGGAAGAAATTTGGAGTCTAATAACATCAACTTAATTTTTGGTGAATTGTAAATTATGAATAGTGATTTTATGCTTAGGATTAGAAATGTGACCAAATGGATTAGTAATCTCACTTAAAGAAAGTATAAATATAATTTAGGAACCTTGATTAAGTAATGTGATTCAATAAAATAGGTAAATAACGGTTTCAGAAATTATTAGTCAAGTTTTAGTTTTTTCGGGTGAATAGTGTTTTTTAATTAAAAATTAAATTAAAATTTTTTAGAAAATTTTTTTTATAAAATTTAGTTCATTTTTGAATTCAGATCATCAACATTATGTTAAGGTGAATTTTTGGGATTTTTCTGAAAAAGTTTAATTTTCGGTGAATAGTGAATTTTCAGTTTAGAGTTTCGGGTGTTTAATGATGTCATTAAGGATATAATAATTATGCAATCATTATGTTCGACTTATGAATAGTAAAATAAGGTATTAAGTTTCCCAATTGGCCAATACCTTGAGTAAATATCTTTGGATATCTCATGGTTTTTTCAATACCACTGATGAGGTGTCCCTTGGTAATTAATGCCTTGTCCCCTCACTTCCCCTATAAATACCAAGAAATTCTCTCATATTTTTCATTCCAAAATCCTCCTCAACAAATTTATGGTCTCCTTAACTCCAAATTAGTCCTTACAAGGTTCCCTCAAACCTCCCAAGGTCCCAAAATTCAAGCTTTTGAAGTTACTCTTGAAGGTAAGGTATTCTTTCACCCTCTTCTTTTAAGGCATGACTTCCTTTATGTTGTGTCTTCTAGTTTCCATATATTTATTTTGAGGGTATGTTCTTATATGTTCTTATTACTGTAAATTTTATGTTCAAATTATTATATACCCTTTCTTCTCTCATCAATTGTTTTTCTGAATTTTTAAGTGACGTCGTTAGGCTGCCGAATTTCTCGTAAAAGGAATCACGTCTTCTCTTTTCTTTCATGTTTCCTTTTCATTTGGTATGCCATTAAAATTTCCATACCATGTTATTATCTCCATGTTGTTATGTATTTATACTGTATTATAATTTATTTATGAGTGGGTTACTCTTGTACCCTCTCTTTCCAATGTTTTCTAAAACCATGTTATATAGTCATTATGCTGCAGAAATTTCGCCTCAAAATTTCTATCTCTTTCTATCAAGAAATTACCTTGTTTATTTATGTGAGTACCCAGACCTATTTCGTTTCAATGGGTTTTCATAAATATATAAATATTATATATTTGATTCTGTAATGGACATACATATAACCCTTACTCCTTTTCCAGGGGTTATAAAGGACATAATGATCCTATTTTTAAGTACTATTTAAAACGTCATGATTTTGAAATGAAACCCATTTCTTTTATTATATATGGGTTATTTATGAAATGTTTGATTATGATATATGTGGATCACATGTAAGTAAAGACATATTAAGGGTTCACCCTGATATCACTCCAATGCATTGGGTAAAGATTTAATCTCTAGAGATGACAATTTTCACGATACCTTGGTGAATAACCTTGGTAATTTTTATGACACCTTGGGGATGGACCATGATGATATGTTCATGAATGTATAAATGAAATTTTGTAGCCAAATATGCAAGTTATGTTTCAATTTCTCTTATTTATGATATGCATATACATCCATTGCTCATGTCTCTATGTTTTTATTCAAGTTCTTATTGATATCACAAGTAAACTGCTTCCTTGTTTACCCTTACTGGGCCTTCTGCTCACCCTTTACTTTGATGTATGTCCCCCTGATATGAAAGTCAGTAATTGTACTTTGGATTATCTTATGATGAATCCTTACAAGTGGATTATAAGAATGTTTTATGTTGTTCTTCATGTTTTATGTTCCTGATTTCCAAGACACGAGACTTTAAAGATCCTTTGATTGTAAAATGTAATTAAAAGTTATGTAATAAAAAGCCGGGATGCCATAGTTGGTATCAAAGGATAGTTTAATTATTTATGAAAATTAGGCTATGAAAACTTTAGGAAGAACCCTATATCAGATTTTAAATACAGGAAAACTTCCTGGTATTTTGGTGAGTATTGAGTAAGTGGTTCATCAAGAAAATGCATCCCTGTTTGGATACGAGTAGGTAGAGGTGGCTCTGGAATAGATGTACATAGGGGTAAAACCCGAAAACACCGCTTTGAGCTAGACTTGAATGGGAACTGGTACACGACAACGGGCCTTGCTGCACTCTTGGTTACGACACTCTTGGGGGATATGTTTGGTTAATCTCATGTTTTTTATGAATCACTATGAAGGAATTATAGGGAAATGTAATTGTTTAAGAATGATGTTTTAAGACATAAAATCCTTTATAGTTAAAAGATTCATAAATGAAATAATTTTCTCACTAAGGATTTATTCTTTTAGAAAATGGCGGGAAATATAAGGAACCGTTCAAATGGTGACCGCAATGGACCATGTGCTGACGGCCCTCCGATGGAAGCCGGAATGGAAACATTCACGCGAATGATGAACCAACTAACTCAAGTTATGGGAAATAACTTGAATCAAGCTGAGAGATTGATCTCACTGTGAAGGGAAAACATGTTGTTGAGTGCTTTATGCATCAGCGACCGCCAACCTTCAGTGGATCGACAGACCCATTTATTGCTGAACAGTGGATCAGCTCTGTAGAGAAGATCTTTTCTGTGTTGTATTGTTCAGAATATGAGAAGGTCACCCTGGTCGTCTATCGCTTAGTGGGAGAAGCTGATCAGTGGTGGGAACTGATCAAAAACACATGGAAAGGAGTGGAAGTTGAAGCTATGGAGTGGGAAGAGTTCATAGGGATCTTTTTCAATAATTATTTCCCTCATTCCATGAGAACAAGAATGGAAAAGGAGTTTCTCGAGCTGAAGCAGAAGGAGAATGAATATGTGGGAATCTACGAGATGAACTTCACAAGGCTTTGATGATATACCTCTAGATTTTTCATGGATCCAAATGGTATGTTTGATAGATTCTTCAGTGGACTGAGACCTCATCTATGGAAGAATCTATCCAACCGAGACTATGATATCTACGAGGAGATCGTGCGGAGTGCGATGAAAGTCGAGCTAGAGTTTGGTGAGATTAAGTGGTCGCATAAATCCAATGACAATAAGAGATCTATGGAGCCCAGCTTAGGGAGGACTTTTGATCAGGGAAGAGTAGGGAAGCAAGTGCAACATCCCATGTGTAATAAATGTGGGAAGAAGCATTCCGGGAACTGCCTGCTCGGGACTAGGAGATGCTACAAGTGTGGCAGATATGGCCACATTACAAGGAATTGTCATGGTGAGGTGAAATCTCAACTTCCAAATACAAACGACAAGGGGAAGATGGTGCAGGCCCTACCTGATGTCCAGTGCTTCAAGTGTGGACAATGTGGGCACTTTTCCAATCACTGTTCAAATCTAATGGGAGTGGAGGGGAACCACCATCATCCTCAGTAAAGGCCAAGGGAGCAGGGTCGTGATTTTTTTATCATGACAGCTGAAGTTGAAGCTTCAAATGATGTGGTAGCAGGTACTCTTATTGTCCTCTCAAATATAGCAAGTACTTCGTTTGATTCTGGTTCTACGCATTCCTTTATTTCCTCCAAGTTTGCAAAGAATTTAGATTCAACCCCTAAAGTACTAGAAGTAGAGTTGTCAGTCAAGACTCTTGGTAGGACTATCCAAGCATCGTCAGTGTTTAGAACATCTAGTATTTACTTTAGTGAGCACAATCTTATCAAAAATATAGTAGTCATTCCCATGCTGGAATTCGACATTATACTAGGGATGGACTGGCTCTCAAAGTATAATGCTAAGATCAATTGCAGAAGCAAGGAAATATCAGTAGTCTTGAATGGAAAACCTACAGTTATCTTCCAAGGAGAGATATATCAACCTCATATTTGTTTAAAAGAACCCCCTATATCCTTATTTATAGCATTTATCGGTGAAGAAGAAGAAGGAGATGAGAGTTTGATGGTATAAAATGTCCCTGACGTCCAGGAATACGTTGATGTATTTCCTAAGGAGTTACCCGGACCTCCCCCAGAAAGAGAGGTAGAGTTATCCACTGAACTTGTACCTAGATCTCATCCGATATCAAAGACCCCATATAGGATGGAAAATGTGGAACTATAGGAACTAAAGAAACAAATCCAAGATCTTTTGGATAAGGGGTTTATCCAACTGAGTGTGTCTCCTTGGGGAGCACCAGTTCTCTTCATGAAGAAGAAGGATGGATCGATGCGGATATGCATTGATTATAGAGAACTGAATGGGATAATAGTGAAGAACAAATACCCTCTTCTAAGAATTGATGACTTATTAGACCAACTTCATGGGGCTCAATTCTTCTCTAAGATTGATCTTCGATCTGGTTATCATCAATTGAGGTTGAAGAAAGAAGATATTCCAAAAACTGCCTTCCGATCAAGATATGGACATTATGAGTTTGTTGTTATGCCTTTTGGACTGACAAATGCACCTACTATTTTTATGGATTTGATGAATAGAGTCATTAAAGACTACCTTGATAACTTTGTGGTAGTTTTTATTGATGATATTTTGATATATTCCAAAAGTTGTTAGGAGCATGAGGATCATCTAAGGGATATTTTGAAAACTCTACGGAAAGAGAGGATTTTTGGGAAGTTTAGTAAATGTAAATTCTAGTTACAACAAGTTGCTTTATTTGGGCACATTGTAACCAATGAAGGAATCATAGTTGACCCTGAAAAGATAAAAGTTGTAAAGGAGTGGCCTCACCCTACAACAATAACTGAGATTCGAAGTTTCCTTGGATTAGATGGATATTATAGGAGGTTTGTGAAGAACTTTTCATGACTTTCTAATCCATTAATGAAGTTAACTCAAAAAGGGGTCAATTTCATCTAGAAAAAGGAGTGTGAGGAAAGTTTCCAAGAGATAAATAAGATATTGGTTTTTTGCACCCGGGTTAACTCTTCCCTTAAGTGGAGAAGGATTCATTATTTTTAGCGATGCATCTCTACAATGGATTGGGTGCATCCTCATGAAAAATGACAAGGTCATTTCTTACGTATCTCGACAGTTGAAGATTCATGAGCATAATTATCCTACACATGATCTGGAGCTCACTGCGTTTGTTTTTGCTCCGAAGATATGGAGGCACTATCTTTACAGGGAGAAATGTGATATATACACAGACCATCAAAGTTTGAAGTATATTTTCACATAAAAGGAATTTAACATGAGACAAAGGATATGGTTTTAACTTCTTAAATACTATGATTTTTCAATTCATTATCATCCTAGAATATCAAACAAGGTTGGTGATGCATTAAGAAGGAAAGACCCAGTTGTTCTTTCCATGATGAGGATTCAAAAGGATCCTTTGATCAATAACTTAGTAAAGCTGGAATGGGAATTATAAGGGAAGGGAAATAATCAACCCTAACCCAAATGATTTCTCAACCGACATTACTAGAGAAGATCAAGAAAGCTCAGAAAGAAGATCCTTTGTTACACGAGAAGTTTGAGGCCCTAAAGGATGGAAAGTTTCCTGAGTTCAATGTTGATCAAGAAGGTGTACTAAGATTTTGTACAAGACTATGTGTCCAATCTATTCCGGAAATAAAGAAGGATCTGATGGATGAATCTCATAGCTCAACTTTCTCTATACATCCTGAAAGTACAAAAATGTATAGGGACCTTCGTGGTCATTATTGGTGGTATAATATGAAAATGGAGATTGCTGACTACACTTCAAGGTGCCTAGTATGTCAGCAAGTGAAGGAAGAGTGACAACTTCATAAAGGGGTATTGCAACCACTACCCATACCAGCATGGAAGTGGGACAATATCACGATGGACTTCATAACTGATCTTCCGAGAACTTCCAAGGAAAACAATGTGATATGGTTTATTATGGACCATCTCACCAAGACTGCCCATTTTATCTCTATTCGGGAAGATTTCTCTCTTGATCAACTTTCTAGGATTTACGTGAAGGAAGTGGTAAGGCTGTATGGAGTTCCACTTTCTATCGTATCTGATCGTGATCCAAGGTTCACATCAAAATTCTGGAGAAATTTTAAACATGCTCTGAGCACTAAATTGAATTTCAGTACAGCCTATCACACCCAAGCTGATGGTCAATCTGAAAGGACTATTCAAACACTCAAGTACATTTTGAGAACTTGCTCAATGGAATTTAAAGGTGGATGGTATCAACATCTCCCTTTAGTTGAGTTCTCTTACAACAACAGATTTCACTCGAGCATTCAAATGGCACCCTATAAAGCTCTATATGGGAGGCGATGTAGAACTCCTACTTGTTGGGATGAAGCTGGTGAGAGGAAGCTTCTTTGGCCTGATCTTGTGCAAGAGATGACAGAAAAATTCCATTCCATCCAACAACACATTAAGGCTACTCAGAGTCGGAAAAAGAGCTATGCCCACAACCGTCGAAGGGACTTGGAGTTTGATGTTGGTGAAAAAGTCTTTCTTCGGATTTCACCTTGGAAGAGATTCATGAGGTTTGGGAAGAAAGGGAAGCTCAACCCTAGGTACATTGGCCCCTATGAAATCCTTGATCGTGTGGGAGCAGTGGCCTATCGGCTTGAACTTCCTCCAAATCTAGCACAAGTTCATGATATATTCCATGTATCCCTCCTGAGGAAGTACATACCTAACCATTCACATGTACTGAACCCAAAGGTGGTACAACAGGAACATGACCTCTCTTATGAGGAGCAGCTGGTGGAGATCTTGGATCGTAGAGACAAGGTTCTACGCAACAAGACTACCCACCTTGTTAAGGTGTTGTGGAGAAACCACAAATATGAAGAATCCACGTGGGAACCAGAGGAGTCTATGAGGAAGAAGTACCCACACATTTTCTTTTCTGAGGGAATGAGTTAAAATTTCGGGGACGAAATTTCATATGGGGGGAAGAATGTAATGACCCGAACTTTTAATAATTTATGTTTCCTTTGTTTGTGTGTTATTTTATTTTATACTCAATGAAACTATTTCATTTAAAGAAATGAGTATAATTAAAATAAGACTCTTTAGTTTCAACTATTATATGATTGTTGGTCAATATAACCGTTGTAAACTAACCTCTATGTTGCGATTATTATTCTATAAAAACAAGTGACCTTGGTTAATTAATACAGAAAGAAGATATGATGGCCTCATCCAGTAGTCTCGGGCCGATCGAAGCCCATCTGACAGAACCGGGGAAGGAGGTAGCACCACTGGGTTTTTCTATGGACCAAACCCAAGTCGAAATTCAATGTGTTAAGCTGGAACGGAACCGCCTTCTGGTGAAGTTTAAGCTTATAGAAATCACTACTCGGGCAATGTTGGCTGAGCCACCCTCGGATTCTATCACCTTAGCCCACCTTACACTTAGGTCATATGCTGGTGTAATAAGGGGATATGTAACGAGACCGTAGATACTTTGCGTAATCCTTTCTTAAATAAAATTTCGTTTTCTTCTTATGGTGAAGTTTGTGAGTTTTCAAATGTTTGAATGAATATTTGATGTATTTTATTAATGAATTTTGAAAAAAGGATATTTTAAAATATTTATGTAAACCTTAAATAATTAATGATGTGTAATGATTTTCAAAAAATGGTCTTCTGCAAATTTGTTCAGTAAGAAATTTAGAGTCTAATAACATCAACTTGTTTTTTGGTGAATAGTAAATTATGAATAGTGATTTTATGCTTAGGATTAGTAATGTGACCAAATAGATTAGTAATCTCACTTAAAGAAAGTATTAATACAATTTAGGCGCCTTGATTAGGTAAGGTTATTCAATAAAATAGGTAAATAACGATTTCAGAAATTATTAGTCAAGTTTTAGTTTTTTCGGGTGAATAGTGTTTTTAATTAAAAATTAAATTAAAATTATTTAGATAATTATATTTATAAAATGGATTTCATTTTTGAATCCAGAGCATCGATATTATGTTAAGGTGAATTTTTGGGATTTTTCTGAAAAAGTTGGATTTTCGGTGAATAGTGAATTTTCAGTTTAGAGTTTCAGGTGTTTAATGATGTCATTAAGGATGTAATAATTATGAAATCATTATGGTAGACTTATGAATAGTAATATAAGGTATTATTTTTCCCAATTTGAAAATACCATGATGAAATATCTTTGGATAGCCCATGGTTTTTCCAATACCACCGATGAGGTGTCCCTTGGTAATTAAAGCCTTGTCCCCTCACTTCCCCTATAAATACCAAGAAATTCTATCATAATTTTCATTAAAAAATCCTCCTCAACGAAGTTTTGGTCTCCTTACCTCCCAAGGAGTCCTTCCAAGGTTCCCTCAATCCTCCCAAGGTCCCAAAATTCAAGCTTTTGAAGTTACTCTTCAAGGTAAGGGATTCTTTCACCCTACTCTTTTAAGGCATGACTTCCTTTATGTTGTGTCTTCTTGTTTCCATATATTTATGTTGAGGTTATGTTCTTATATATTCTTATTACTGACCATTTTATGTTAAAATTATGAGAGACCATTTCTTCACTCATCAATTTGTTTTCTGAATTTTTAAGTGACGTCGTTAGGCTGCCGAATTTCTCGTAAAAGGAATCATGTCTTCTCTTTTATTTCATGTTTCCTTTTCTTGTGGTATGCCATTCAAATTTCCATACCATGTTCTTATCTCCATGTTTTTATATATTTATACTGTATTATAAGTTATTTATGAGTGGGTTACTCTTGTACCCTCTCTTTCCAATGTTTTCTAAAACCATGTTATATAGTTGTTATACTACAGAAATTTCGCCTCAAAATTTCTATCTCTTTCTCTCAAGAAATTCTCTTGTTTATTTATGTGAGTACCCAGACCTATTTCGTTTCTATGGGTGTTCATAAATATATAAATATGATATATTCGATTCTGGAATGGACATACATATAACCCTCACTCCCTTTCCATGGGTTATAAAGGACATAATGATCTTATTTTTAAGTACTATTTAAAACGTCATGATTTTGAAATGAAACCCATTTCTTTTATTATATATGGGTTATTTATGAAATTTTTGATTATGATGTATGTGGATCACATGTAATTAAATATATATTAAGGGTGCACCCTGATAGCGCTCCAATGCATTGGGTAAAGATTTAATCTCTAGAGATGGCAATTTTCTCGATACCTTGGTGAATAACCTTGGTAATTTTTATGACACCTTGGGGATGGACAATGGTGATATGTTCATGAATGTCTAAATGAAATTTTGTAGCCACATATTCAAGTTATGTTTCAATTTATCTTCTTTATGATATTACTATCCATCCATTGCTCATGTCTCTATGTTTTTATTCAAGTTCTTATTGATATCACAAGTAAACTACTTCCTTGTTTACACTTATTGGGCCTTCTGCTCACCCTTTACTTTGATGTATGTCCCCAGGATATGAAAGTTAGAAATTGTACTTTGGATGATCTTATGATTAAGACTTACAAGTGGATTATAATAATTTGTTATGTTGTTCTTCAAGTTTTATGTTCCTGATTTCCAAGACACTAGACTTTAAAGATCCTCTGTTTTTAAAATATAATGAAAAGTTATGTAATAAAAAGACGGGATGCCATATTTCTCCCAGGAAAAGTGATGGGAATCTCCCAGTTTTGAGAATAAGAGTTTGGGTCCTGACCTCTCCCTTCTCAAAGAGCCATAACCTTAAATTTCTGGTAGGTAAGGTAAGGTTCACACTTGCCTATCCATTCAAGTGAATGAATAGTCCCCCTCCCCTACCAGGATCAATTATAGGGCAACCATCCTAGCATAATAACCTAACCTCCATCCCTTCTTCCTTTCATTGGACCCATTTCCAATTTAAAGTGAATAGAGGGAAGGCTCATCGCCTCACCCTCGTCCATCCTCACCATCGTAGGTGCACCCTCCTCCTCCAGTGGAAGAGGAAAAGTGTATGTGTCATTATTGAATATATCACATCCTCTTGTTTCTCACACCGAGAATGACTTGCGTGGGCTTAGAGATAAATGATGATTACAATATGTGCACAAACACTCACGGTGAATGAACTATGAGAACTCTGATTCCCACCATAATTAGGATGCGTATGAAGCCTTCACAGGGCCCGATCTCACTGGATATCCTCTTCCATAATCAAACCCTAATTCTCTTAATATGGGCATCCTCCTTAAGAATAAGCCCCAAATTAAACCCCCAAAATTTTCAAGGAATCCTTTTCAGGAAGCAATCCCAAACTCATTTTTCTCAATGGACTATATCATCCTATGAGATTCATTAAACTATGTGGGATTACATTCCCATACAAATAGGATATGTAGGAAGCCTCTTTGAGGTTCCAACTTGACACTTCAAATCAATCTTGTTATTCTTAGGTCATATTCTCAATAGGGGCTAATATTACTTAGAAACCCATATTCTTTCCAAGTTCCTTGGGTTTCTTAGGTATAAGTCCCACATTAATATTTGACTAGGCACTTTTTACTTAGATGTACTTACTACATAACATTAAACTATATGATTGGGTCCTTATCACATGACCTTAAAAAGGTATAATGTGTCCCATCAAGCGGCACTGAACTATGAGAGCTCTAATTCCTTTCACAAGGATACGTAGGTAGCCCATTTTATGGGTACGATCCCAATATCAAAACAAACTCTCTTATCCCTGGATAAAAATAAATTCTAGAGTTCCCCACTGAGTGGCTTAAAATCTAGTATCATCATAATGATTATTAAAAGAATATTTAAATAATATATGAGAGGATACCATTTATGGAGAACCTCAAATACATACAGATTTCTCCATTAATGAAAAACCTTGAATACATACTGATGATTCTAAATTTTACACATGTTAATAATTGATTACAAAATTCAAGGGAAACTTATGTTATACTTGGTTAATTAATAAGGATTCATGAAAATATCTTAAATTTATAAATAGAGTCTCGAATTAGATAATAATTCCCCCCAAAAAGGGTGTGATGAGTCCGACCTCCCATCCTCTCGACCAATGCACGTTACTAAGTATCGTAAAGTTCAAACATAACCAATGCTTGCATTTGGAAAGAAAGTCATTTTTGGATAAAGAACTATTGGAAGTTTCCGGTTCTATGAATAAATCCAATGGAAACCGCCTGGAAGTAGTGATTCTTAAAACTAGAACACACGTTTCAAGGAACTAAGAAACAAAAATGGTGAACCTGACGTGAATCCTTAACCAAGTTAATAATGTTACCCACCTGCTAGGCCCCTATCAATTGATAAAGGAAGTCCGGACAAAGGAATAAATCACGCTTGTATCCATCGAAACATATATCACTTTAATGGAGTTTATTTTTGTTGTTTTCAAGTTTATTTCTCAGAACTCCGTTTATTCCAAAATGGATTTCTTCAAGACGACATATGTGAACTTCCCGATCGCTGCTCAAGATGGATCCTCATCCATAGGAAGGACTCCATCACCCACCCAGCATCTTCAATACTGGGTCTCCAACATGCTAATAAAGGAGTGTCATCAGCATGGTACAATCCCAACTTTGGAGGCTGCCTGATAGGCTCTCCAGGTAAATAACAATCCTCGATTGTCCGGCCAACAATGACCGATTATCAAGAAGCAGACAGTTACAACAACCGTTTTCAATCATTTTGGGTCCTTATCCCCAGAACGCAACAACCAGTCCCTCCCGTACTACAGGGAGGTGGATCAAGAGGTCACTCAGAGCCTCAATTCAAAGATGTAGGGATATTTCCTTAGAATTCCCACCAACAATCTCCACCATCATAATTGTGCGTTAGTGAACCCCCAACATGATGGGGGTGTTGCCTTTGGACGTTCGGCCCAGGTCGCTCAGACCCAGGCACACAATACGAATTGTCGGGGACAACGTACGGTCAACAAGGAGCAGGTTCTTACTTATTCCCCCTCCGGAGAAGTCCATCAACCTAACTTGATGGCAAACAACGAGCGGGAACATACACCTGTCCGTCCTAATTTTTTTATCTAGCTGACTCGTCTGGAAGAAACCCACCAATCCCACTAGATAAATCCAGTGGAGTACCATGAACATGCACATAAACATGCTTACAAGTTATCAGCCAGTCAGCAGGCTCGTCTGACTGCATTTAAAGAATCCTGTCAATCCAATGTGGTGGAAACTGGTAAACAGGAACATACACCTGCTTACAATCACCAATTCTACCACTAGTCTCGTCTTCCAGTATTGAAGGAATTTCATCAACTATACTTAATGGGAAATAATCAGTAGGCACATACACATTCCAGTGTTCATCAAGCTTGACAACAACCACATTTGGTAGCACCCAAATAAGTCAGTCATAAAGCTCTGATGACAAATATGGGGCATACCCAACTCTATACCCCCATAAATGAGTACTATCAATACCCATTGACAGGAAAAAGAGGACATGATCAGGCACATACACCTACTCCAGATATGGAATAGACGTATATTCTTGTTCTGGACACTGAAGTCACCAAATACATCTTATCAATGGTGAAATGGCAGACACAAATTCCTTCCCATATTTTGGAAGCATGCCAGGATATTATAATAACTACTTCAGTAGTACCAAGGGAACATACACATAAATTTGTCCCCATACATGGTATGACACATTGGCATTTTATCCCAGAGCATATACACACCTCTTTTCTAGTCCAGGAGGGTCATGGGGCATACTCCCCCATATCATACAGACAACGAGATCGGGAACATACACCCTTTCCAATTTTAGGTAATTGGTCTGTTCCAGTAACCACTCCAAGGTATGAGAATACACCTGACCTTGATAACCACTTCTCCCAATAATTGTTCCCAACTAAGTGTAAGAGAACATTCAAAAAAGACTCATCAAACACGGTGGTAAAATCAAGAGTCAAGTTGCAATTTGGCTCCACTTAATTCGGTAATTCCAGAAGGCCTCAAACATTTATCTATTTCAGATCAAGATCCTACCCTCCAATTACCAAATTATGGGAGTAGCAGCAGTAATTCTGAGGTTCCCCGTCAGAAACTTCTTCATGAAGGCTTTCTTCATGAAAATTCGGTCAATCCAGAGAGCTTATCTCCAAATGAGAGCCACAACAACCCTCTGTGTGGCCAGAAGACCATGGAGAAAGATGATTTATCCCTTATTGTAATCCACCATAGTGGTCCTCCCCATGATGTCATTAGCTGAGAAAGTCCTCTCTACAGTAGTATAATCATTTTCAAGATAGTTATATAATTGACAATGTAGCGATGATAAATCCCTCCTATCTCAAGGCACTTGAAAACACAAGGCCAGTCATGTTTGATGCCTTGTCAATGATGGGTGAAATACTTTCTCAACCAAAAGATATCTTAGAAGAATATTCATTATCTGAACCTCCCTTGGGTCATTTATCTTCTAGTACAAAGCGTCCACTTTGGTCAGACCAAGTGGAGAAACCTCAAGTGAAAGATGATGAAGATATGTTAAACATGAGAAAACAATTGGATAAAGGAGAAATACTAGTCATGTTCTGGCCTTTGAAAAATTCTCAGTATAATGTTCCAGAATTGATGGCAGAAGATTACATTCATAATATCCACCTCAACTTATGGAAGACTCTTCGTCATTTGAGAACCAAAGTATTACCATATGATGAATATCAAAATCACATAAAGGTAATATAAGGGTTCCAAATCCAAATTGAATTGGCATCTATCTCAGTTTCTTAACATCCAAAAGTTGAAAAGAAGTAGATAACCTTTTATCATGCATGCCTCATTACTCTAAAGAGGCTATGCCAATTAATTTCTGATTCCCCATCTATTGTTTGTATCATAAGATGGGGTGCACATGGATCATTTCATTTCACTGCACTCTAGAATCAGCAAAGCCCACCAAAAGTGGTTTCACATAATGTTATTTCCCACAGTCAGCTACAATCAACAGATTTAGTATGTAATCAAATGTACAATCAAGAATAGGCATCAACTAGCTCTCATCAGGGTCAGGCCCAAAGAAAACAAGTTGTTGAGTTACTTTTACATCAAGCATCTGATAATATTGAGAAAGCCTCCCGATTAGAGTATATCAACCATCAAATAACACAAATATCTGAAATATAATAGTGATCTTCTAAAATAGGTTATTTGAGTGGTTGTCGGATAATGCATCTAGCTAATGTCCAAACCATAATTCACAAAATCAGAAGAGGAGTTGCACGAATCTCAGCCATAGAAGTTCAAGAACCATACCAACTTTCAGGGTAGGGTATTATTTAATTATACCTTTAAATTCATTAAAAAAAGTTCAAAGGTTTGAATAAGAAGAATAGGAACAAACCCATGCTACAGGGTTGGAGGCTTTTTCACATCAACAGTCTCCTCCTCCACGGAAGTCAGTTTACTTCCGATTAGGGAAGAAGCCACAAAGAAAGCGCACAAATGAACTATCTAAGGATTCCCTTAGGGTTAATATCTTTCAAACATCTCCTGAGAATCCATCATATAGAAGATAAGAGTCTCATGGAAGATACAGAGGGAGACGATTTAACAAAGATACCGACAGAATGCCATCAATGCATTATGCATCAGTAAATGTCATTAACACCATAACAGAAGATCCTCCAGAAAATGTGTCTAGTTCAGGGGAATCAAAAGATGAATTTCTTATCCATAATATAGTACACACTGAGGAAAATGAAAAAGGTATATGTACCCAAAATCACATCCTTACCTAGAATCTAGGTATGCCTTCAAATAACCAACTTCAACCCCTATGAAAGGCATATAACAAGGGGAAATGTAAAAGTCCGATTGAATCTCACTTTTCCATTGGATAAGTTCAATCTATTTTTCTTGAAGAGATATTTTCATTGCAAGAAGAGGATATGAAAGAGTTGAAAAGACTCAATATAGAGTTACTTCAAAGCTGTATTTCTGCTACACATACTCCCCAGGCAAATCCTTAACTTGCACATCTTGTAGGATCTCCTTAGCAAAGAGGATTTGTGGTAACTACATATGTAGATAATGAATTCCCTATATTGGGTACATATATAGGACAGGATCAAACACATTCTTATAGGAATGTTCCTGTGGGTTATCCAAGGCAAATACCAACACCACCACCAGTGGTTTTTTCGGTCGTTACTCTAGTTCAAGCTCCAGCTTCTGTACCTGTACAGGTCCCAGCTCATTCGGATATTCCCCAAGTGATTATGAACAATATTCAGGCATTAAAAATCGATTGGAAGCCATAGAGGAATGGAGTGCACCAGTTCAGCCAGAAAAGAAAGCTTACCCTGAATGGGTGGATCTGATTCCTCCCCCACCAAATTTTGTGAATACCACATTCCCAATCTTTAATGGTTCAGGAGATCCAGAAAAACACTTAACACATTTTTTTCTCATTGTTATCCCATGATGGGAAATCATCAGCAACAAGAAGAATTAAAGCTTAGGTATATTGTGCAGTCATTATAAGGACCAGACTTTGTATGGTATACAAGTTTGCAATATCGATCAATTACTGGATGGGAAGATCTTCGTCAGAAATTCCTTCTCCAATTCAACTCAACATTACCGAAGACAATAGTTTTTTATATTAAAAATTTAAAACAAATGTAGAATGAAATAGTTTCATATTTCATTGCTCGATGGAAAGGATTAATGTATTCCTTAAGTCTGGAACTCTCTGAAGAAGAGTTTCTACCAATTTGTGTGGAAAATATGCCTGATGAGTTACACACACCACTGATCCCTATTAAATACACATGAGGGTTTCGAGACCTTAATTCAGTTTATCAATATATAGAAGATTCTATTATAGAAACTAAAGCTAAAAATCATGTAATTCCATCAAATCTGGGAAGGAGAACAGGGAAAGTAGAGGATTCTACTGTTACACTCAAGCAAGCACATGTACTAGATTCCACTTAAAAACCTTCATCGTATCGAAGGGCTCCGCCACCAGAGCGTTAGCAGCAATGACCACCTCGTCAAGATGATAAAAGAGATCAAAGGTAGAAATAGTTTAAGGAATTAAAGATAAAAGATTATTCCTTCTAGAACGAACAATATCCATGTTACTTCATCTCAGCTCTGGAAAATAATTTGGTTCAATTTTAAAGGCCAAAGAAACCAAACGAAGAAGGATATGAAGATCTTTTTAATTATTTTCCATTTCACCAGATGTTGGGGCATCCTATTCAGGAGTGTTTTGTTTTCAAGGACCTCCTACAAAAAATGGTAGACTCATGAAACTGAAAAGTTCATCAGCTCAAGTAGCATGTGTTATTGCTACTAATCCAGAGAAAGAAGGAGAATTCCAAGAATTCAAAAGTAAAAATATAAAGAAATATGATGTTTGGATGATCAAAAAAATGATCAAATGAACTCATTACATTCTATGAACACAATTGAAATAATATATTGTGTCTTCCACCACTCCTTCCATAGCAAACCCACCTTTGTGAAAAGGTCAATCCTCAAAGAAGCAACGTGATCAGAAAGATAAAGAGAAGACAGAAGAAGATGAGTTTGTGTCAAGGCCAAAGTTGTCTTTGACTCTAGAAGATTTCATGTCATCCGCTTCAAAAGAACAAGCACAGCCTTGCCAAATGTCCCAACCAGAACTAACCTATCAAGTAGAATCTTCATCAGATTAAGAATTGATCTTTGGTTCCATCAACATCATCCACTTAACGGATCCCTATGCCAATGGTGATTCTGGTTATAATGAGCATGAGTTCCTTGAACCTAACTTGGGAACTAGAGGAAGAGGCCAAGGTAAAGGATACAGTGGAAGACGTGGGTATTCTAGAATCCACTATTTTTACTCTACCCCTACTTGAACCGTATATGCAGTAGAAACTCGTGGAAGATCCCTTCAGCGGGCTCAACAAGAACAAGGAGATTCTTCCACGCAAGATAGGTTCAATCCTTACATTATTAATTTGGAGGACCGATTAGAAGTCACACCATATTCCTCTCAGCAAGTAAATAGACCTTGACCTTGGCCTCTTCCTCTATTTCCCTAGTTAGGTTCAGGGAACTCATGAAAATATTAGACCCTTGTATTTATCTAGAAAGTTCAATGACATAGACATCTGACAAGAATTCATTGATAATGGCTTGAAAGTCAAACTAATTCATGTTCATACACTTCATCGATTGGGCCTTACTAAATCTGACTTATCTCCTTCTATTTTAATGTTTCAAGGATATGATAAGAATGAGCAAGAACATCTGGGCAAGATTACACTCAAAACTCAATTTGGAGATCTTGTATCTGATTCATATTTCATGGTTGTTTTTTATGACACAGCCTTCAACATTCTGCTTGGAATGCCTTGGATACACCAACATGCGGCCATACCTTCATCATACCACCAATGTTTTAAGTACTATTTCAATGGTCAAATTGAGACATTTTATGGTGACAAAGCTCTATTCAAAACATGTGAATCTCAATAAATTGTGGAATAGTTTTATCACACAAAGGGAATGAGGTCCATGACAAAGGAGGTAACCATAATTAATGCTCTGAATGGTTTGGAAAAGATCCCAGTAAACCCATTCATACATTTGAGTACAGATTATGTGTTATCTACAAACCAAATTTAAAAGGTAAACCCAAATCCAATCATTCATCCAGTAACTTCTATACTGTCAATTGTAGAAATCGATCTTGACAGAATGGGAGAAATTGTTGATTTACCAAGCAGTGATGGAAGCTCAAATGGATATGTCTTCTATTCATCTACTGAACTTCAGAAAGTCTCTACTTTGTAAATCAGGATAGAATAATTTGTATAAATACAAGAAGAAGACAAATATGTCGATTCCCAATACATCATCTTCTATTTATTACCCCAAGAAGACCCTTGATCATCAGTAGGGTCAGAAATTGTGGCCTCTTCTTCAGGATGTTCAAATACTGACTCCTTCCCTAACTCTGGAAGTTTTTCTTCGTCATTTACTATGCAAGTAGAAACAGAAGAAGTAACATGTAATGAAGATAAAGAGAAAGATCTCAGGGATGCTCCTCCAGGATTTGAGGAATGTGTCTCTACCACTGTGGATGAGCTCATAGAAATAAATCTGGGTACAGAAGAAGATCCACGCCCTACTCTAATTATTGTGGTCAGGACTTCTGAAGAGAAAGAGGCATATACTTAATTTCTAAAGAAACATAGAGATATATTTTTTTGGAATTATACCAAAATTCCATGAATTAATCTTGATGTAGCCACCCATCATTTGGGTTTTCCAAAATAATATCACGGATTCAAGTAGGAATCAAGAAGAACACACCCAACTCATGCCCCTAAAATTGAAGTTGAAGTTGATAATATTATAAAGTATAACTTTTTCAGGGAGGTTCAATATCCCAAATAGCTGGAAAACATTGTCCCAGTGAAAAAGAAGAATGGAAAAATCATATTTTTCATAGATTTCAAAGATATTAACTAGAATTTTCCTAAAGATGACTTTCCAGTTCCAATCACAGAGCTTTTAATTGATGCAAAAACTGGATATGAATCTCTTTCCTTCATGGATGGCTACTCTGGGTATAATCAAATCCATATGGCCCTAGAGGATGAATAATCTATAGCCTTTAGGGCCCCTCAAGGTGTGTTTTACTATCGGGTAATTATCTTTGGCTTAAATAATGCAGGTGCAACATATCAATGTTCCATGAACCATATCTTCAAACCCTTCTTAGGGAAATTTTTTGAATGTTACGTGGATGATTTAGTGGTCAAATCTAGACAACGTTCCAATCACTTGGCTGGTCTAGATACCATATTCAATAAACTTGGAAACACAGTTTGAATATGAACCCCTTGAAATGTGCTTTCGGGGTAACCTTAGAAAAGTTCCTAAGCTTCATTGTACGCCATATTAGTATCAAAGTTGATCCCAATAAAACAAAATCAATCCTTAGAATGTCACCACCTATAAATTTGAAATAATTAAGAGGACTCCAAGGACAATTGACCTATATTCGGCTCTTTATCGCCAATTTTGCTGGCAAGTGTTTTCCCTTCACCAGATTAATGAAGAAGGGAGTTACCTATTAATAGACTAAAGACTACCAAGAAGCATTTCATACCCTCAAGAAATATAATTTTATTCCACTGGTATTAATTCCACCTGTTGAAGGAAGACCACTTATTCTTTATGTGACAGATTTAGAGAGATCACTTGGTACCTTCTTTTCCCAAAATAATGATGCTGGGACTGAAAACAGCCTTTACTATCTCAGTCAAACTATGCTTGATGCAGAAACTTTGTATTAAAGTATTGAAAAATGTTTCCTAGAATTTATCTTTACAGTTCAAAAATTTAGTCACTACCTGCAACATCATGAGGTCTAATTGGTATCTCGTAATAACCCACTCAAATTTATCCACAATCATCCTATGCTTACAGAGATTCTTGCATGGTGGGCAGTTATTTTGAAACAGTTTGATATCCAGTTTGTGCCTTAGAAGGCAATAAAAGGCCAAGATTTGGCTGACTTCCTTATTGAACATCAATCTAAGGAAGAAATATCATTGAATACTGAACTTCTTGATGAAGAGGTATTCTTTATTCAAGATAATCCCCAAACATGGGAGATGTACTTTGATGGTGCCTCCAGAAGTCCAACACGAAAGAGAATGGAAAACCCTAAACTCAACAAAGTTGGGTTTGGAATTGTACTTATCTCCCCAGAAAAGGAATTATTGCCTTATTCCTTCCTATTATCAGAAGGCGGTACCAACAATGAATAAGAATATCAATCTCTCATAGGAGGCTTGAAATTGGTACTTCAGGTGCAAGTGAATCACTTGAAAGTGAAAGGTGATTCATAATTGGTAATCAAATAGATCAATGGAAAATATTCTATTATAAAATAAGAGTTAATCCCTTTGTGTGATTATGTCATAGAGTTAATGGCTGAATTTCCCTCAGAGTCGATATTGTCTTATGCCCCCTGCGATCACAAAATGACCAAGATGATGCACTGGATAATACAGCTATAGCCTGAGAAGATCCAAATTGGGTTGAGATAGTCATAATTATAGCCCATATTTGTATGGTCACACCTTTTGTTCAAACAAAAATGGATAAAATTAATGAAATTGGCCCTATTTTGAGCCATATGGTTATACCACGGGATGGAGAATACACATCATGGAACACCTTCAAAATGGAGTACTTCCACCAGATAGGGATGAAAAAGAACAAATCTGATGACGAGCGGCCAATTTTACTCTTTATGATAGTCTAGATCACCAAAAAATCCTCTAAAAATGAGGCTTTGATGGAATCATCTTCATATGTATTGATAGAGAAGAAATTGCAGCTGTCACGAAATAAGTACATTCAGGAGCTTGTGGTGTTTACCAATCTGGGTATATTATTTCTGATCAAATCCGAAGGGTTGGATATTTTGGCCTTCAATGACACAGTATTACACAGATTTCACTAAGAAATTTCATCACTACCAAGTGCATGATAACTTCATTCATCAACCCCTGGAGTTGCTACATACAACTAAATACTCCTGGCCATTTTCAACATGAGGAATGTATGTAGTAGGACCTTATCCTCTAGAAACGGCTAAGCAGTTCAAGTATATCCTTACTGCTATTGAATTCTTCTCCAAATGGGTTGAGGAAATACCTCTCAAAGAATTAGGATCCAAAACCATTGTTTGTTTTTTTTAAAACTAACATCATCACTAGATTTAGTGTCCCTCATACTATATTGATGAACAGTGGCACCAATTTTTGTTCTATTGAGATAAAGAAGTTATATCAAGAGTACAAAATCAAATCCAACCATTCATCTCATTATCATGTGGTGGCCAATGGACAGATAGAGGCTTTCAATAAGACCCTATCAAATGCACTCCAGAAGATGGTGGATAAAGATAAGAAATATTGGCATGATAAACTTTTGCATGATTTATGGGCTTATCAGACTACTACTCGTACTGCCACCCAGGAAACTCTTTATTCATTGATATAAATAATAGAAGTAGTTTTTCCAATTGAAATGAAATTGCCTTCACTCAGAATTGCAATCTTTGATCAGTTGTCTACAGATGAGAGGTCTCAGAAATGGTTTAATGAGCTAGAATAATTAGATGAGAAAATATTTCATACTTTTCATCATTCATAAGTCTATCATAACATAATAGAACGTTCTTTTAACAAAAAAGTTCACCTCCATTGATTTCTTCAAGGAGAATTGGTATTGGTTCTCAGGAGTCCAATGATACCAGGAAAGAAACCTCCAAAGTATGAGCCAATGTGGGAAGAACCTTATTTCATACATAAGGTCTACTCAAATGGAGCTTATGAATTAATCTCAATGGATGGAGATCTTATCATAACTCCAACCAATGCGAGATTCTTGAAGAAATATTTTGTGTAGTTACACACATTGTCCTCACTGCAAGACTGAAAACAACACAGCCCCCACATTCTTACTACAAGAATTAAAACTGCACAGTATAAATTCCTAGTTTCAATACATTAAACTGCATAACAACCATAAGTGTACATGTTTCATGACGTTAAAATGTGTAGAATCTTTTCCCTTGTCACATGACGTTAAACAGCATGACACCATTTTCCCTCATTACACGACATTAAACTGTAAGGTTAAAGTCTTCTCTACTTAAAGTTAGGATCTTCCATAAGCAAGAATCATGGAAATCATTGCTACTCCTTAGTGTAACATGATTCCCTCTCTTCCCTATGTCTGAGTTAGATATGCATAGGGACCTTGTTTCAAGAACTATGTGTGGCATGATTATCATCTATTTGAGATACATAGAGACACCTAGATCTCCAATATTGGGGCCAGCTGCAACCATAAAAGTTTTATTTCCTTTTTTTATTTCTTTCTTCTCTTGTATATAAACTAGGTCTATACAGAGTACATGATTTTATTTTCATACCATCTTGTGTCTTAAATTTAATAATTCTTATAGAATGTGTTAAATCCCCCTGTCTCCCATGTCAAACTCAGTTGGTGTGGGAAATGAATCTTTAAAGAACTAGGTATGGCTTGATTATCATCTATTTAAGATACATAGAGATGCCTATATCTCCAATCTTGGGCCCAACCACAATATAAAAAAACCTTTATTCCTTATATAAGAATCAAACCTGCATAGGGAATGTTTAAATAACTATGTATGGCTTGATTCTTTCCCCCATCAAGACACATAGTAACACTTGGGTTTTATCCCTCGGTCTAGTTATAATATGTCTTTCTTTTCACATCAGTTCATCTTTTTTCTTACCGCATGACGTTAAACTGCATGGAAATCTAACACCCATATTCTTCACTTGTATCACCTTTGTGTTATAGAAGAAACCCTTACTGCTCCTTGTTTCTCACACCGATCATAGCTCATGTGGGCTTAGGAATTGGGTAAAATGCTTTGTTATATAAATAAGGTATCTCGAATTCTTATGGTTCTATCAATTTCCTCATTTCATGACTTAAAACTGCACAGTATAAGGTCCTCACTACATGACTTTAAACTGCATATCACAATGTCAATTTAAAGGGAAACAAATAAAGTATCCATTTTACATATGAGTCAGATCTATGTAAAGTACATCAAACTCAGAGCCAATATTGTTTCAAATATTTATTAAGTGCATTGAGCATAACTCCCTTATATATTTCACACTCTTAATCTTGAATATTTCCAGATCTTCATAATCTTTATTATAGTTTCTGGTGAAAAAGTTTCTAATCCCTGAGAACTCTTTTTCCTGACTATGAAGAACGTGCCCTTAGGTGGACTTGCATAATTTACCTACATAACGGGCATGTTAGTCAAAATATTACTCTATTTGGATATGCATCATGTGCCCCAGTTGGCCCTGCATAATACAACCCCTATAATGGTTTTGTCAAATTATGTTAATTTTTTTCTTGGTTATAGTGTCTTTGTCCCCTTCAAACTTTGATGATAATATACAAGAATTTGTATTTTAAAATAGTCATTCATGTATATTTGTCCCATTATCTTTCTATCGATCTGAAAGTCTTCAATACCATGGTTTACACATTTCTATCTCCATGTGTTCAAAGAAATATAAAATAACCTTGGAATCAGTTGGCCACATATCATATACGGTTTCCATTTCTGTTCCTAGTTGTATGACCTAAAACTACAGACACCATACCTCCTACATTTGGGTTAGACCTTCGTAGAAGTCCTATTCATCTAATTCTTTGGAAATATTGGTTGGAAATACCCTCTTCATATTCAAGTACCTTTCTCCATAAACCAAAATTTGTGCTTCAAAAAATCTGAATCTCTATAAACTTTCTTCGGCTTTTAGCAATAGAATGTCAAACTTCTAAGATCTCTTTTTCATGACTATACATCATGTGCCCTTAGGTGGCCTTGCATAATTTTCCTGCATAATGGTCCATCAGTCAAAAGATTTCACTATTTGGCTATACAGCAAAATCCCCAGTTGTCTCTTCATAACACAACCCCCATAACTGATTTTTCAAATAATTGTAACTATGTTTTTGCAAAATACTTCCTTTAATTTCTTTAGCCCTTTTTCCGTATCATTCTTCAGATTTAGAAATTTCCAAATCACAGTTTACAATTTTCCCTTCCATAACTAAATATGGTAGTATTTTTCCAAACAAATTATCAAGAAATTGGGAGAGTCTCATACCTTTGCTCAGAGCTAAAGACCTTAAATTAAATCCACACAATGTCCTCACTGCATGACTTAAAACTGCACAACATAATGTCCTCACTGCATGACTTAAAACTACATAAAACATTGTCCTCACTACATGACTTAAAACTATACAATATGATATTAGAAATTCTTCTTTCTGGAAAATTTTAAACATTCCTCATAAAACAAATTTTTATAGAAATGGTTTTCCTATTCATGATATATGTCAGCATAAAATAGCCCTTTCATTCTTAAAAATCCCTTTCCTTCGAAAAACCACCCACTGTGGTTTTGAGTCACCCAAATCTTATTTTACCCTTTCTATTAGTAGTAAAATGTTAAATTCTTAAGAGGTATTTTTCTTGACTATGAAATACGTTCCCTTAGGTTCCCTTGCATAAGATGCATACATAATAGGTCTATCAATCAAAGGATTACACTATTTGGCTATATATCATAGGCCCTAGTTGGACCTTAATAACACAATTCCCATAACGGATTTGTAAAATAATGTTAACTTTATTCTTGGAAGATATATCCCTTATGTTGATACAATTTTTAAATTTGGTGACCATAAAAATCATGGCTCAATATTCCCCTTGGAAATATTTAAAGAATATTAAATCAATTCTTACTCACTGAGTCTTTTTTAGTATTTAATTTCAAAATTTATGGTAAAATCTATTTGACCTTAAACATTATCCCTTTATAGTCCAATATACATCAATCTAAATTTTCAACAACAAGAGACATGGTACTCACTAGATTGAGAACCCGAAAAGGGCACTCTAAAAAAAGTCGAGTCCCATCTCACTAAATGTACATTTTTTTGAATTAGTTAATATTGATAAATAAAAAATTCAAAAGATAAAAAATTTGTGGGGTTGTTCATATAACCCTAGAAAAAATCAAACTATGCCTACTAGTCAAAATGGCTTAGTTAAAACAAAAGCAGCTAGCAAGAATGAAAACACGGATGATTAAATAAAAAATGATTTTCATTTATGAAAAACTTTTCATAGAGGATCATCCAAAAATTGAAGTCAATATCTTATCAAAAATCACAAAAGGTTTTCTACATAACTTTTTATTTGGTTAACAGCCTCTTGAGACACATCAGCTACCTGTTGAAGCTCGTTTAGTTGACCAGCTCTGCTCTCTTTAGCGTGATGAAGTGCTTCTCTAGCATATACAATGGCTTTTCACCATCCTTATGGACTTCTCCTAATGAGATATGAAGATGGTCAAGCTCCCCTGTAAAAACATCTAATTATTATTGAAGACGCAGTTGCTGAACAGTCTTTTCTTTGATCTTCTGCTTCAGTTCCTTCAACTTTTTAGTATGATTATCCTCAACTCGGGATAGTGACACTTGGAATTATTCAGTGTTAATCAATAGTTTAGCTTTCATCAATTCTTGCCGAATCTTTTTCTCTTACTCCCTCCTTCGAATAATATCTTTCACCATGGTATGAATTTCATGATATACAAAACCTCTAAATCCTAGTGTGATAAACACAGATGAGAGTCATGTAATTCTTGAAGGCAGTTCCTTAAGAGGAATCTCAGATATTATCTTATATATATTCTTCTATGCTTTGTGACATGCAATAAGAAGATCCTTTTGCAGTTCTGGGTTTGATTCAGAATTACTGTCATAAGGAGGGATGTATTCTAGGATTAATGCACTTAAAGAAGTTCTGTGTTCTCCCTCTTCCTGAACAATGGTTGCTTCACCTTCTAGTATTCTTTGGGATGATGCAGAGGCTTCACCTCTGGACCTAACCATTGAATTTGGTAGCCCTATATAGTAAATCAAAAATTATGGTTATGGTTAACTTTAAGGGATAAAAAAGTTAGTACAATCACAATATCAATATATCTTACTTAATAATAGGTCAACAGCTTCAGAAGACTCCTCTCCAATATTATTAGTTTCAAAATTTTTGTTTGATGTTTCTGGGTGGGGAGTGATTTCTTTAATTGTCTCAGGATCTTTAGAATGAATCTCAAAAAGATTTTATGTCTCAAGATTCACCTGATCCAATGTCTCTATAATGATATGATTGACATTAATATCAATACTTCCTTCAAGTATCATTGTGGAAATAGTTTATTTATATGGAACTACATATTTCAACCAACTGTGGTTAAAATTTTAATCATAAGAGGATTAATAGGAAGAACAATGAAAAATCACGTCCAGTTGATTCTATAAAAGGAACTCCAAAATCTTCTAAATAATTTGGTATATTAAAATGTTCTAATACTTTTTCAAAATACATTCCAAGGTTCATCATTTCATCCAATGATATCCCAGATCCCAGGTTAGTCTCACCCGTGGGAGAAGTCGGCCTGTTTTCTTCGCAACCTTCCTTTGACAACTTTTGACCTCGAATAGCTTCCTCATCAATAGTTTTGGGGTCAGCATTATTCATTGTCGGATGTTCTGGTGCATGTGATGAACCTAAAGTACCACGGGATGGAAGTCAATTTTTGTTACATTTGATGTCCTATAAAGCATTTTTGATTTACCAGAAGCCTCCTCTCCTCTAATAGCAAGAATGGGAGCAGTGATGGGAGAAGAATTTGGTTCCTTTGGCCTCAATTCCTCTTCAGGAACCACCGAATTTTTAAGAATTTGTGTCTGTTCTGCAGCACCCTCCATCATTCCTTGAAGCTTATTAGTATTTTATTTCAAAGAAGAAATAGAAGAATCCCCTATAACCCTAATAAGTTTAAGAACTTTTTCATGAATAAAGGCTAAAATTCATTATTATCAGAAAGACTTACCACTACAGAGAAAGTGTTTAACTATGGATTTCTTCCTTCAATGCTTTTGTTTCTTATCCTTCTTAGGAGGACCTGCATAATCATCTCCATATATAGGTATTGGAGATGTAAATACCCTTTCCATATCATCATCCATGGTCTATTGGCCTGGAGATATTTCTCCCGATTCATAGGGTGATACGATATCTCCAAAAGTAGTGCCTCCAGGGCTATACCATGGTGAAGGAACTTTAGTTGATTTTCCTTTACCTAACTGCAAGCTAAAAATGATATTTTCCTTGAGTAAAAATACTTTGAATAAATTTAAATTTCAATGAAAAATAGAATATCAAAAAAAGGAAACTCACATCTTCAGGATCCAAAAAATCATGCCATTCTTCATCTAATTAAGGGACAATCCCTTCAGTGGTACCATGATCTATCATTTGTTTCACTCTCTTCATTATGGGAATTGATTCATCAGTTGCATATATGAGCATTTTCAGCTCTTGAATATAAGTTCTCACTTCATTGGGATTGTATTTAAATAAGATGTCAGAAGAGGCACGTAGATCCCCTACTCCTGGAATATGAAGCCCTTCACACAAATCCATCCACATGGTTTTAGCATCACAGTATAAAATTTTCCATATTTGAACAACTTCTAGTTGTAAATATTCAGAGTACACACCAAAGGGTTGTGAAGAGGATCCTGCAGACTTGGATTAAAGTTTCTTCCCAACTCCCGCAGTCATGGATGGGGGATGAGAAACCGGGACTCGTCGTTCTTCAGAATTATGACGACTAGATCGCCTCGGCATAACCTCAGTAGATATCGATGGAGTGGATCTCTTAATTCTGGCAGGTGGATTATATCTGGCATGAGGTCTATTTGGTGAATTTGGAGTCTCATCACCTCCACCCTCAGATTCTAATGAGTCGGCCCCTGATGATGAAGAGTTACCTTCCAAATGACGAGGTTACCTCCTCCTACTTATCTTTACCCCCACTTGAGGGATAGCATGGTTTAATACCCCTTCAGGGTAATATGTGACCCAGTTTTCAACATACCAGATAGTCAGTCTACTTACTGCATCAACAATAATTAAATTAAATAGTTCCCTAGTCTTCTCCATAGACATCAGCAACCATAATTGTTGGGAAACCATCGGACATTTCTCTAATCTGATATGCACAAGAGGGGATACAGTATTTTGTTGCCGACATTTGAACTGATGCACAAATCTATAAGGATCATATCCCTCCCATATGATTTCTTCGTCGATTCTGGTGGCCAATACACCATCTCTGCAAGCTAGCATGTATGCCCTCAACTCTAACCTAGTCATCCCATCATCAACGAATCTCCCCATATATGGATTCCCAAAAAGAAATAAATGAAATTACTTAAACATACTCAACCTACCCTTGATGTCGTAAGAATTAAGAGACAAGGGTGAGATACTAGAGAAATCCTAAACAGATGGTTGGAAAGAACTTCTAAAGACATGTACCCCACTTTGTACGGCATAATTTTTGAAGTGAGTAGTGATCCACCCCCATAACACCTAGAATGGTCCAGTTATTTTAAAGGAGACATAAATCTATAAACATGGACTAAGATCTTATGAATATTTTCTAAAATAGGAGTGGCCAACCCTACCATCCTTTTCTTAGCCATCTTGGCTGCAATAAAAAAATTTCATGGCCTTACACCTCCTTTGGAGTATCGGACTGGTAA
Source organism: Viscum album (assembly GCA_963277665.1). NCBI lineage: Eukaryota > Viridiplantae > Streptophyta > Magnoliopsida > Santalales > Viscaceae > Viscum > Viscum album. The sequence goes on from OY728133.1 coordinate 1,912,898,273, forward strand.
CAAGTACACACTGAGCCACATGGCCAGGAAACCTGCCGTAAGAACCTAGTTCTTATTCTTGAGGTACGGGTTTCTTCTTTTCCTCTTTCCTTTAGTTTTTTTGGTAAAATAAGGAAAATGGGGGAAATACCAAATTTTGTGGGTACACGCCATGTACTTTTCCACACGATGTGTACTTTGGCCGTCTGGGATGAGTACACAGGGCGTGTAGGCCTGTCGGCGATGTAGTCTGTAAAAACTGACTACACATTGTGTACTTAGTATATACACGCCGTGTAATCAGTCAACAGGTGAATAGTAAGGAGGTGGGAGTAGCCACCAGCTGAGCGACCGTACAGGCCGTGTATTCAGAAATACACGTCGTGTAACCATGTAAACAGATGAACAGTTCGATGGTGAAAAGGAGATGCTAAAGTAACAGTTAAAAAATGAAAATTACAAGTTGTGTACATGAGAGTACATGCCATGTAGTTTGTTTTTTTCACTTAAAACGGGAAGTAGCCTCCTCTATTTACAGAGGAAGCTTAGAACGCTTAAGGAGAGCAAGAGAGACGTCCAAAGCTTGGAAGATCTCCCGACCGCACACCGGGAACCCGATTCCCACGCCGTCGATCTCCTTTGAACCGCACGAGCAAGATATTCCTTCTCCCAGATCCTTTATTACCAATTTTTTCCCGAGGGAAATTTATTTGAGTTTGATTGAGTGAACGTTTATCCCATGTCTACGTCATTATTGGAGGATCTGGGAGGCGTCGTTCACATATACCGATCAGTGACAATCGAGGTAGGTGGTCTGGTGTTTTTTCCAACTTTTGAGTTGAATTTGTGTACCGTTGTGCTACGAACCCATGTTTGGGGTGTCGTATGGCTATGGAATTTTCTGAAAGATATCTATAATTGCATAGATAAACTTTGATGAGTTAGAACTATTGTTTCGGATCACTGCTTGGATCCAGGACCACCCTGGGGTTGCGTTCCTCTGTTTAGCTATTTGGCCAAGATAACTATGGGTATACTGTGAATTTTAGCATGCTTTGAATTGCCTTGAGAGGAATTGTATATAATCGATTGATTATGTGTTTGACTTGGCCCGGTTACTTGTATATCATAAGGGAAGTATTTCATTTATCATGTGGGCAACCTTTCTGTGCCTGTGGGAAATAGATTTTGTGCATGTGGGTGACACCTCGTACGCCTACGGGAAATATTCGGTATGCTTGTGGGTAGTCACATGCGGGTATTTTATTATGTTACCTCAGGGTAAGGATAGTATGTCTGAGGACACAGTTATTTAGAATATTCACTGTGGTGATTTTCTATGTTGTACCTGCCAAGCTAAAACACAAGCTTGGAGGTGATAAGTAATAATTAAAATGACAATGAAACCGGTAGTGATAGTTACTTTTGAGTACTTACTAGTTTACTACATTTCCATTAGCACACTGTTGTTGCATATTTTCACTGACAGTTGGGCACAGGCCTTCGATGGGTGCCTACTGGGATTTATTTCTCACACCCTATTTGGGTCATGTCTTGGGCCCAAACAGATTATATTGTTGCAGGTTTGGATAAGGGAAAGGGTCCCTACACCGGTACTTGATTATGGAAGAGGAGTAGGAGAGCATGGGACCGAGCTTAGGCTTGCGATGCGTTTGAGTTCCTTCTGCACCGTTTAGTTTTAATTCGCTGTATTTTTTCCTTGTGTTGTATTGTTTTGATTGCATTGTATACTATTTTGGCTGCTTTATTAGACTTAGGGACATATGGAATCATTATATACATGAATGTTGGTCTTTCTTTTACTTTAGTTTTCCATTTCAGTTTTATATTGTTTACTCCTTATGTTGTTGTATGTTGATATATTTTATTCCGCTGCACCACACTTTGACAAATGAGGGAATAGTTTCCTCACTATCATTCCTTGGCCCTCGCTTCTAGCCAGCAGCCTCTGGAGTTTGGGGAAATGCGCTTGAGGTCATGTGACCAACCGGGTTCGGAGCACCCGTTGTGTGGCTTCTGGATCCAGGACGTTACAAAGTGGTATTAGAGGAATTTTTTTCTCTTGAATTACAATTTTTCACCTATAGCTGGGGATAGGATGGAATATGTACTTGGTAATAAGCTGTTTCCGGGAGTAGATAACCCATGTACAGGGAAAATCCAATTTACCTCCTGTTGCAATTTTTCTAATTTTTCGATTTTACGGTTGATTTGATTTTCACCGTTGGGTGACGCACTTGTGGTGTGCTGTTATATTTTAATATATGGGTTCTATTTAGTTTCAACCTTATGAGATGAGGGTATTCCATCTCATGCATCATTTAGGAACATTCTAGAAATCACATGTCATGCATTCCTTCCATGCCATGTAGGTGCATTAGAAATTGCATGTTGTTGTGATAGTAGATGTGCTAGAAAAGCATTTTGTTGTGATAGCTTCTTTGATAAATACCTGTTATTTGATGGGTATTGTTATGTGAAATTTTGATAGAATGAACACCAAAATCTGGTTCTTGAGGAGTATGGGCCCTCATTAACCGTAATTTGGTGGATCATCAACTTGTTATAAAATGTATAAGATGTCAATCTTTGATTCGTAGGTAGTATGGGCCCTCACGGATTGGAATTTGGCACTTAGGTGTTTGTTCCGTGTTTTTCTGGGTTTCGAAGTAGTTTTTGAGGCCTACTGTTTGGAAAACCCAACATACATGCCATGTAGTTCTATAGAAACATGCCATTTGTTCTTCTGTTTGAAAATAGATAAAAACTTTACGTACATGCCATTTACCCTCAGTATAAGTCGTGTAGTCATTTCCTGTGTCATAGGTTGTGTGGGCGGGGACACGGGGTAGAAAATGGCTTGGGAAAACACGTCGTGTACCAGTTGTACATGCCGTGTAGTGTTGACCCAGTGTCCACCCGAGTAACTAACAACATGGATAGAGAAAACCTTAAGACATACACGCCGTGTCTACCTTGAACACGTCGTGTAGTCTGACTCAGGTACCCAGCTGTGTCACTAACAACACGGGTCGGTGTTACCTTTCCTAGTAAACGTCGTGTCCACTTAGAACACGTCATGTAGTGTCATCCGTGTAGTCAGCCGTGTTGTGAGAAACACGGGTCGGTCTGGGGATTCTTTGAACATGCCATGTCTTTTGGGAACACGTTGTGTAGTGTGACCTGGGTATACAGGTCATGTCATGAACAACACGGGTAAGTGAAAGCTTTTCGAGTACATGTCGTGTTCCCATGGGACACGCAGTGTAGTCTTGTTTTAGAAGAGCAGTGTGGCTTCGCTTTGTAGAAGGACTCGGGTAGGGAAGGAGGATTCAAGTACACGTCGTGTATTTAGAAGACACGTCGCGTGTTTGGGGTGTTACACGACCCCTTTTAACTAGAGTACACGCCCATGTGGATGGCATGTGAGAACACGCCGTGTAGTATTTATACACACCGTGTAGTCAAGTTTTGTAAATCTTGAATACTTTTCTTCTTCTGTTTTCTTCTTGGTCTTCTTGTTTCTGGTCCTGGATAAAGTTTTGATCTAAGGTGTGCTTTGACCTTGTATATTCATGTCTCCAAGACGACTACCGGTTGTTCTCCAGGAGAGAAGCAATGATTATACTCCATAGGTGGTTGTCCATGGGCTATCGATGGAACCTCCAGCAGTTTCAGATGCGGCGCCAGCTGTTATACCGGACAGAGGCTCGGATGTGCAGTTCCGTGAAGGCTTCATGTGGTTCATGAAAACCTTCCTGGGAGCACCGCCGGTTGCCACATCTATGGAAGAGCTCACTCGTATCTTCTAGCAGCATGATCCACCTATGTTTTTAGGGGATGGAGGACCGCAAGCTGTGGAGTCGTGGATGGATTTGATGCAGATGATATTCGAGCATCTAGAGACGCCTCCAGGGTGGAGGGTCAAGATCACTACATACATGTTGCATGATTCCGCCAAGAGGTGGTGGGATGTTCTCACCCAGACCGAGCATCACCGAGACATGGCGTGGTAAGATCTTTAGGCAGCATTCTATGACTTCTTCTTCCCAGAGATGCTGAGGGTAGATCGAGCTCGATAGTTCATGAATCTGTAGCAAGGCGCCATGTCAGTGATGTATTATTCTGCCCGCTTCACCGAGCTTCAGCAGTTTGCACCTGTTCTGGTAGGTGATGAGGCGTTGAGGGCTCGACGCTTTGAGGATGTTCTTCGGTATGACATCCAAGCACTAGTGAATGTTTTCAGGTTGCCTATGGTATATGCCATTGTGAACCAGGCACTGATTATTGAGAGGAATTTGTGGCAAGCTAGTGGTGCAGGCCAGGGCGGTTCGGCACCAGTTTTCGGTACAATTTCTACCGATAAGAGGAAGAGGCAGATGGATTTCTATCATAGTGGCAGTACTAGATAGAAGAATACTTCAGGTGGCCAGGTCATGTGCTACCATTGTGGTAAAGAGGGTCACAAGAGACCACAGTGTCTACGTGACCTAGTGGAGTGCAGAGCTTGCAGCAGGATGGGTCATCTCCAGCATTATTGTAGGGTGCTTCCACCAATGGCTAGTGAGAGGGGTTCTGTGAAGACTCTGCATGCGGGAGAAGGGCCAACAGCTTCTTACCAGTCAGGAAATTGGGATACGTCGGGACGTACAAGTAGATGTTGTGGTTGTGGTCATGGTAGCCAGACACCAGGATCTCAGAAACAGCAGGGCGGGTCAGCTCACGGTAGCCAGGATGTGTCACAGGGTCGCGCCACTGTGCAGGCATATGCACTGCAATAGACCCAATAGGAGCAAGATCCTGGACCTTTCACTATCAGAGGTACTATTCTAGTTGCTTCTGTTTTTCCTTCTGTACTTTTCGATATGAGTGTTACACATAGCTTTATATCTGTGCCCGTTGTGGAGAGCCTTGGGATCTTTGTTTCTTTTTCTTCTAATATTATGATGCTAGACACTCTGTTGGGGACTAGAACGGATAGTATGCATTAGTGCAGGGAGTGCCCCTTAGAGGTTTGTGGGTGTCACTTTCTATGGGACCTCTATGTATTAGAGATTAAGAGCTATGATGTCATTCTCGGGATGGACTGGTTGGTACCCTTTCGAGCCTTTGTATATTTCTATCGTCGCAGGGTGAGTTTCACATCACCAGAGGGTGGAGAGTTTCTATACAAAGGTGAATGGAATATCTAGGTGAGCCGAGATGGACCTGAGCATCGTGGGTGAGGTGGTGTGATAGCCCTGATTGCGAGTTTATATATGGATGACCAAGGAACTTGTCATACGGATTTCCTTCCAGTGGTAGATCATTTTAGGGATGTCTTCCTGGATGACTTTTCAGGTCTTCCTCCAGAGTGAGAGGTGGATTTATCTATTGATCTTTTGCCAAGAGCGGCACCGGTGTCCATTCACCCTTATATTATGGCTACACATGAGTTACAGGAGCTCAAGAGGTAGTTAGAGGAGTTACAGGAGAAGGGTTTCATCTGACACAGTACTTCTCCTTGGGGTTCTCCAGTCCTTTTTGTGAAGAAGGTGGACGGTACCCTCAGACTTTTTGTGGATTATCGGAAGCTGAACTAGTTGACGGTTAAGAACCGATATCCCTTGCCAAGGATTGATGATCTTTTTGATCAACTTAGAGGAGCACGAGTGTTCTCAAATATTGACTTGAAATACGGATATCATCAGTTATTCTTTTTACCATCGAAAATACCGCTTACAGCTTTTCAGAGTAGATATGGTCTATACGAGTACTTGGTTATGCCATTCGGACTCACGAACATGCCAGCAGTTTTCATGGCCCTAATGAATCGTGTGTTCCACCCTTATTTGGATTATTTTGTGGTAGCCTTCGTGGATGATATCTCAGTGTACTCTCACACTCGACACGACTATTCCACCCATCATGGGATCATTCTGAGTACACTGAGAGAGCGTCAATTGTATGCTAAGCTCTCAAAGTGACACTTTTTGATGGACTAGATACACTTCCTGGGTCATATCATCTCAGAGGAAAGAGTTTAAATAGACCTAGAGAAAGTGAGAGTAGTAGTTTCCTGGGAGCAGCCTAAGAACGTGTTTGAGATATGGAGTTTCTTGGGGCTAGCTGGTTACTACAGGTTCTTTATACAGGACATGTCCTGCTTAGCAGCGCCGTTGATGGGTTTGACTAAAAGGGTGTGAATTTCTTTTGGTCAGAATCTTGCGAGAAAGCCTTTTAGGATCTAAAGGAAAGTTTGACTACAGCACCAGTACTAATACTTCTAGAGAAAGGGAAGATCTATACAGTTTACTGTGATGCATCAGGTATTGGTCTAGGAGCATTGTTGATGCAGGGCGATTGAGTGGTTGCATACGGGTCTCGGTAGTTGAGGCCACATGAGAGGAATTACCGGATGCATGATCTCGAGTTATCTGTAGTAGTTCATGCGTTATTTTTTTGGATACATTATCTCTTGGGAGAAAATTTTGTGGTTTTCACAAATATATCTTTACTTAGCGTGACCTGAATTTGAGACAGCGAAGGTGGGTAGAATACCTTCAGTCCTTCGAATTTTGAGCTTGCCTATACACCTATTAAGGGTAATGAAGTGGATGATTCACTAAGTAGGAGGACTCAGATACAGGTAGTGCAGGAGGCCAGTGGTGAGTGGCAGCTTATGGATTTGTTCTCTGAGATGCATTTGGATGTGCACGACAGTTAGGGGAAAACCTTTCTTTCATCCTTAGCTATGACTTCTACCCTCCTTGATAGAGTGAGGATGATACAGCCATCAGATTCAGAAGTCCTAGTTCTATGGGAGTTGGTGGAAAGTGAGGACCCTCTTCCTGGTTGGACGATGGGTGATGATGAGTTACTGCATGTCCATGGACGAGTGTGGGCTCTAGGGGACATACGCGATGATATGATGCAAGAGTTTCATGATTCATCTTGGGTTGTACATCCCGAGGTTACCAAAATGTACCGTGACTTGAGATGTAATTATTGGTGGCTAGGTATGAAAAGGGAAGTAGCTAGTTTTGTTACGAGATATTCCACTTGTCAGCAGGTGAAGGTGGATCATCAGAGGCCAGTCGGGATGCTACAGTAGTTACCCATCCTAGAGTGGAAATGGGATGATTTCACGATGGATTTCATGACTAGCTTTTCGAGGTCACCTCGAGGTAATGATGTCATGTGGGTTGTTGTTGACAGAACCATGAAGTTAGCTCACTTTTTTCTGATCAAGGAGACCTTAGGTGTTGACAAGCTTGGGAAGTTGTATATCCGAGAGGTAGTGCGTCTTCATGGGGTCCCTCGTTCTATCATTTCCGATAGGGACGCCCTCTTTACATCTCATTTCTGGTAGAGTTTTTAGAGTTCACTGGGTACACAGGTGCTTCTAAGTACAGCTTACCACCCTCATACTGATGGCCAATCAGAGCGTACGATTCAGGTGCTAGAGAACATGTTGCGTGAATGCTTCCTAGACTTTGGGGGCTCTTGGGAGAAGCACATACCTCTGGTCGAGTTTTCCTATAATAATAGTTTTCAGGCGACTATTGAGATGGAACCTTATGAAGCTGTATATGGTAGGTCATGACGATCACCTTTGTGTTGTTTAAAGGCAAGTGAGGCAGCATTACTGGGACCATGTCTTGTACAGGAGACTTTAGAGAAGGTCCAGTTGATTTAGAAGCGGATGGCTACCGCACAGTCTCGTCAAAAATCTTATGCTGATCACCGTAGATGACCCTTGGAGTTCGTGGTCGGGGATCAGGTTTTCTTATGTGTTTCACTGAGGTTGGGGAACAGGCGGATGAGGAGATAGGGTAAACTTTCACTGAGGTATGTGGGTCCATTTGAGATTCTGGAGAGATTCGGGCCGGTTTCCTATCGTTTGCAGTTACCACAGTGGTATCGGGCCATGCATGACATCTTCCATGTATCTCAGCTTCATCATTATCATTCAGACCTGTCTCACGTCTTTCATCCTGAGGAGGTTGAGCTTCAGATCAATTTATCCTTTGAGGAGCATCTGGTTTGTATCGTTGATAGAAGCACGAAGGTTCTCTGACGTCGGTCAGTACCTCTCATACGAGTACTATGGAAGCATGGCCGAGTGCAGGATGAAACCTGGGAGTGGGAGACTGATGCATATGCTCAATGGCTAGAGTTGTTCTGAGCTTATCTTCACCACCCTTGGAAGGTAAATTCGGGGACAAATTTCTTTAAGGAGGGAGTTTTTAAGAACCGGGTTATTATTCTTGAGATACGGGTTTCTTCTTTTCCTCTTTCCTTTAGTGTTTTTGGTAAAATAAGTAAAATGGGGGAAAATCACAAATTTTTTGGGTACACGCCATGTACTTTTCCACATGTCGTGTACTTTGGCCGTGTGGGATGAGTACACAGGGCGTGTAGGCCTATCGGAGATGAAGGGTGTAAAAATGACTACACGTCGTGTACTTAGTATATACACGTCGTGTACTCATTCGGCAGGTGAACAGTAAGGCGGTGGGAGTAGACACCAGCTGAGTGACCGTACAAACCATGTATTTAGAAATACACGTCGTGTAACCATGTCGACAGATGAACAGTTCGGCGGTGAAAAGGATCCACTAGAGGAACAGGTAAAAAATGAAAAGTACACATTGTTTACTTGAGAGTACACTTCGTGTAGTTTTTTTTCTTCGCTTAAAATGGGAATTATCCTCCTCTATTTACAGAGGAAGCTTAGAACACCAAAGGAGAGTGGGAGAGATGGTCGGAGCTTGGAAGATCTCTCGACCATACACTGGGAACCCAATTCTGACGTCGTCGATCTCCTTTGAACCGCACGGTTAATCTCTTCCTTCCCCCAGAGCCTTTATTACCGATTCTTTTCTGAGGGAAAGTTATTTGAGTTTGAGTGATTGAATGTTTATCCCAGATCTACATCATTCTTGAACGATCCAGGAGGCATCGTTCGCATATACCAATCAGTGACAATCAAGGTAGGTGGTCTGGTGTTTTTTCCAACTATTGAGTTGAATTTGTGTATCGTTGTGCTACGAACCCATGTTTGGGGTGTCGTATGGCTATGGAATTTGTTGAAAGATATCTAGAATTTCATAGATAAAATTTGATGATTTAGAACTGCTGTTTGGGATTACTGCTTGGATCCAGGACCACCCCGAGGGTGCGTTCCTCTGTTTAGCCATTTGGCCAGGATACCTGTGGGTATACCGTGAATTTTAGCATGCTTTGAATTGCCTTGAGAGGAATTGTATATAATTTCTTTCTTATGTGTTGGGATTTGCCCGGTTACTTGTATAGCCTGAGGGAAGTATTTTTTTTAGACTTCGGGCAACCTTTCTGTGCACGTGGGCAGTAGATTATGTGCCTGTGGGAGACACCTCGTATCCCTGTTGGAAATATTCGTTATGCCTATGGGAATTCACCTACAGGTATTTGATTCTGTTACCTGAGGGTAAGGATAGTATGTCTGAGGACACGGTTATTTAGAATATTCACTATGGTGATTTTCTATGTTGTACCTGCCAAGATAAAGCACAAGCTTGGAGGTGATAAGTAATAATTAAAATAACAATGAAACTAGTAGTGATAGTTACTTTTGAGTACTTACTAGTTTACTTCATTTCCTTTAGCACACTGTTGTTGCATATTTTCACTAACAGTTGGGCATGGGCCTTCTGTGGGTGCCTACTAGGATTTATTTCTCACACACTCTTTGGGTCATGTCTTGGTCCCAAATAGATTATATTGCTACAGGTGTGGATAAGGGTAAGGGTCCCTATACAGGTACTTGATTGTTGCAGAGGAGTAGGAGAGCATGGGACTGAGCTTAGGCTTGCGATGTGGCTGAGTTCCTGTTGCACTGTTTTTTTTTTCTTCACTGTATTTTTCCCTTGTGTTGTATTGTTCTAATTGCAGTGTATCCTATTTTGGATACTTTATTAGACTTAGGGACATATTGAATCATTATATATATTACTTTTGGTCTTTCTTTTACTTCATTTGTCCATTTCAGTTGTATATTGTTTACTGCTTTCGCTATTGTATATTGATATATTTTATTCTGTTGCGCTACACTTTGACAAATGAGGGCATAGTTTCTCCACTATCAGTCCTTGGCCCTCACTGTTAGTCGGTAGCCTCTGGTGTTTGGGGAAATGTGCTTGAGGTCATGTGACAAACCCGGTTCAGGGACCCGTTGTGTGGCTTCCATATCCGGGACGTTACACCTGCTAAACGCGTTTTTGCAGGAATTTTGGGATTGACTTCATATCCCCACTTTTCAAAATCCATTTTCTCTAATATTGGCCAAAATGTATCATGTGTACCTATTTTCTCTACCTTTGTATAGCAGGTTGGATGATTACAGGTGGGCCCCTTATCTTTCTTCTTTACCAAGAATATTTCCATCCATTCCACTAGATGAATATCCCTTCTTCTATGGGACTTTGTGGTGGTCGCATTCTTGAGTTTGTTAAATATTTTCACCAACTCATGAACCAAAACTGGTGTCTTCTCTGAGTCATTCCATGTTACTTTGGGAGGAATAAATTCATCGTACATATCTCCAAGGATCAAAGCTCTAGAAATATTTTAGACATCCCACAAGCTAATGCCTATTTCTCCTAGTGTTAAGTGAAAGGAGTTAGTTTCTAGGCTCCATCGGATTAGTAACTCTAGCAAAAAATCATTATTCCTGTACACATAGGTTTTCCCAACCTGGACAGCCTCGTAAATCCCAACACCTTTTAAGTCATCTATAAATTCTGAACATGTCTTCTGAACCTAGTATCCCCACATCCATGCATATTTTACACCTCCTCCTGGGCAGAAATCCCAAATTTTCTTCCAGCCTTTGGATGGATCCTTTTGAGAAAGTTGAAAGATGGATGAATAACAATGTGGCTGCATCTCGGGTGTGTGTGCTTTTAAATCTAGAGCACACGGGATGTGATGCATGATATGAGCTTTCTTTGTTGTCCTAGCATTAGAAAATGAGCCCCCAACAGAAACATTGGAGGTGACATAATTCTTCAGGTCCAGGATATTGACTTCTTGCAAATGGTCATAGATATACAGAGGAAAATAAGGGCTTCTAGGAAATTGGAAGTGATATTTATTTATATATTTTTCTAAGTATAGAAAGGTGGTGTCAAAAATGTCAAAATAGTCATGACCGACAACATTCATCATGTCATAAATCCTCTTACTGGCTAGTTAATTAGCAGTTCCAATTCTTTTAGGAGCCATTGAACCTGCATAAAGATCAAAAATCATATTTTAAGTAAATTCATACTTGATGTTTGACAAAAGAATTTAAAATAATTGGCAAAGGAATTAAGGTGCACAAGTATAATACTTGGTGCACAAATGTAAGTCATCATGCAAGTATGGTGCCCTAGTTGTAGCGCGCAACTAAAAAACATACATAAGAAGCACGGTGAAAATAGAAGTGTCTGAGCAAAGAAGGACTTGTGTGCTGAGAGATAAAATTCCAGAGGTCAGAGAATTTTCGTGGAAGTGAAGTCGCTATATATAAGCGATGAAAGTCACCCTACGTTCCAGAATACTACATGCTACCAACTTGTGCAACTAGTTTCTTTGCACGCTTAAAAATCATGCGCCCTAGTACCCTCTTCTTTCTCCTTCATTACCTTACCTTATTACAAGATCCTCTTTTCATTATGGCTCCAATTCTGAGGGGGGATTTTTTTGACACTCAGTTCTATCAAAGAGCCTAAAAAATGAAAAAGGGAAATACTTTAGAAAAAAAATAGGGTAAAACACATGAAGAAAAATCAAAATTTTCAAAGGCACGAGATTTTGGGTCACCCCAGTCAGGACAAAAGGGAATTGGCATGTAGCCTACTTTCACGCCCCCATATGTCACGCAACCTACTTGAGAACCCAATTTCATTTCTCTTGAGGCTCTATTTTTTCCTATAAATATACCCTTGGGGACTTCATTAGTATAGAAGAATTTCCCTAAATCCCAATTGTTGCTCTGGTCTCCCTAGTGATTCACCCAAGTCCTCTGAAACTTCCAAGGTAGTTCTTTAACACCTAAAGTAGAGGAATTTAATGAGGATCATAGGACTTAATTTTTTTTAGTCTTTGAAATCCATAACACTTGCGCGCCTAAAGCACCCAACCTCCCAAAATCAGAAACACTTGTGTTCCACCTATTCCTTTCATAAGAACTTGACTGCCCCACTTTGGGATCACCTGTGAATACTCCTGAAGGCTTGAGCCAGGTCTCACCCAAGTATTATTGTATAGGTTGTTCATCGCTTAAGTGAATATCAGGTCACCCAATCCTACTTGTGTGCCCTTATCTATTCGGGTTCCCCTCTTTGATTCACTTACTCTCTTGAGTCTAAAATCCATCAATCCCTCTTCAAATCCATTCATAGAAAGGCTTCTTCTTTATTGGAACCCTTTTTTGAAAGGGATTTTGTTGAGACCTCCACCAAAACCTCCTGACTTATCAAACCTTTGGAAAAGTCACATCAGTGTGTCTCCTATTTGGGTTTGTATATCCATAGTCAGAGGTTTCCCACATTTTTTTCACAATGGTGTAAGGATTCATGGAGTTTCTGTGGGTTTTTATATCCATAGTCACCTGGACCTTTCTCCCAGAAACAGTGCAGGGAAGTTCCCAATTCTGAGAATAAGGGTTTGGGTCCTGACCTCTCCTTTCTCAAAGAGTCGAAACCTCAAATTTCTGGTAGGGAAGTTAAGGTTCGTACTTTCTTTTCCATTCAAGAAAATGAAAAGTCCCCCTCCTCTACCAGGATCAATTTTAGGGCAGCCATTCTGGCATAAGCCCCTAACCTTCATCCCTTCTTCCTTTTATTGGACCCTTTTCCAATGTAAAGTGAATATAGGGAAGGCTCGTCTTCTCACCCTCGTCCACCCTTGCCGCCGTAGGTGTGCACTATTCCACCAGAGCAAAAGGAAAAGTGTATGTTTCATTGTTTAATCTTTCACATCTTATTGTTTCTCACACCGTGCATGACTCACGTTGGCTTAGATATTCATGATTATTACAACATGTGCACAAACACTCACAGTGAATGAACTATGAGAACTCTGATTCCCACCATAATTGGGATGCATAGGAAGACTTCTTAGGGCCCTATCTCACTAGATATCCTCTTCAAGAATCCAAACCTAATTCCCTTAATCTAGGAATCCTCTTTAAGAATAATCCCCAAATTAAACCACCAAAATTGTCAAGTAATCCTTTTCATAAATTAATCCCAAAATCATTTCTCTCAAAGGACTATACTCTTTTATGAGATTCATTCAACTACGTGGGCTTTGATTCCCATCCAAATGGGATACATAGGAATCCTCCTTAAGGTTCAAACCCAACACTTCAAATCAATCATGTTCTCCTTGGGCCATATTCCCAACAGGGTTTAATTTTACTTGGAAACCCATATTCTTTCCCATTTCCTTAGGCTACTTAGGTATAAATCCCACATTAAACTTTGACTAAGAACCATCCACTTAGATGTCCTTACTACATGAAATTAAATTGTATGATCGAGTCCTTATCACATGACCTTAAAAAGGTATGATGTGTCCCATAAAGCGGCACCAAACTATGAGGCCTCTGATTCCTTTCACAAGGATACGTAGGTATCCCATTTTATGGGTATGATCCCAATATCAAAACAAAATTTCATCTCCCTAGATGACAATAAATTCCAAAGTTCCCCACTGAGTGGCTTAAAAACCAGTATCAACATAACAATGATTAAAAGAATCTATAAATAGTATATGAGAGGATACCATTGATAGAGAACCTCAAATACATACAGATACCTCCATTAATGAATAACCATAAATACATACTGATGATTCTAAATTTTACACATGTTAATAAGTGATTACAAATTCCAAGGGAAACTTATGTTATACTTGGTGAATTAATAAGGATTCATGAAATATCTTAAATTTATAAAGAGAGTCCTATAATAGACAATAATTCCCCTCAAAAAGGATGTGATGGTTTCGAACACCCATCCTTTTAACCAATATATGTTCCTAAGTATCGTAAAGTTGAAACTTAATGAACTCTTGACTTTGGAAAGTATGTACTTTTGGATAAAGAACTATTGGAAGTTTCTAGTTCCATGAATAAATCCAATGGAAACTGCCAGGAAGTAGTGATTCTTAAAACTATAACTCACGTTTCAAGGAACTACGAAACAACGACTCTTGCAATCCTTATTAATATCTCCTTTCTTCCTGAATTTATATTTGGTCAGACCAAGACCATATTATTTACTTTGAATCCTTTATCAGGACTTTTATTACATTGGTTTCTTCTAGTATACTTACTTTAGATGAGGTGACCTTCCACTTCTATCAGTATTAAGGGATATATCGGTTGGTATCGGAACTTCCCTCTACCTTAGTTCACCATTCAACACTATATTATGGATATCAAAAAATACCATGTTAGTTTTTTCACTAGAGTAAATAACTACAATAACCATAGCATCCCATCTCTCAAGAAGTGAAGATAATAGTATAAACAAACATATATCATAAGAAAAAGTTTATTTTACCGATTAAAGCTTCCTAGAAATCATGTTTAGGTCATTATCATGATCTTATGTTGGTATTCCTCCTAAAAAACTTAATCCAAACAATTTTTATAACATGAATACCTTTTTATGGGCCATTATTTTTCATGCATATCCACCAACACCATTAAAACTTATGTTTTTGTCTTCTTCTCTTGAATATTGAAGGAAATATTTATTTCCAAATACATTTTTACTAATTACAATGATTTCCATATCTAAGTATTCTCATTTATATTTCTCTATTAGCACTAGCATTACCCCAGACAATGGGATTTCCATTTCCTTCTAAATCATATGGTCTTGAATCTGTATTCTCTAGAATCCAAAATTCATTATATTGAATTAATTGATCTGGATATTTCATTAATTTGATGGCATGCCTATATTGTTACTAGTTTTTTGAACCTGTGAACACTAACATCATTTGATTGAACTTTATAAGGAACAACCAACCTTCCAAAAAAACTGATCACTTGAGTATCCAATAAAACCACTATAAATTCACTACATAATTATGCATAGAAAAAAAAAGCTGAACCTCTGGAACTCCTCTTCCCCTCGACAAAGTGTGCCAAAAGTATTAAGTTATTTCACCATTCATACCTCACTAATTCGACCTCACTCACACTTCATAAGAAACAATAAAAGCATCAAAAATTCAAAAAATGGTAATATGTGAAATAGAAGTACATAAAGTAGTAAATGGATATAAGATATTAACATGATTAATACTTTTTCCTACATACATGGAAGAACCACTACAACTTATTTATATTACTAAAAGTATAAAGATAACATACCACTTAAAAAACCAATAGAAATATTAATTATAGATTGGTAAACATTCTATAAAACTCCGATGCACTATATATTCCTCTTCTACACTATGAATGCATCATATTCATAGTTTCATGATTAGATACTCATTCAGGGTCAATAACCACTTCCTTTTATTGTAAAATTCATCTAGTTATTTTGACCACACTACATTTTTATATTCATTTTGGATCCTTAATATGGGATATTTCTATTGATCACCCAAAATGGTGTTAGCTATAATTTCTATCCCCAATTAACACTTCTAGATTATTCTATCCATAAAATTCCTTATAGAGATGACTCACAACATTCCTTTTTAGATTGTATAATTAAGATGAATCTTAGAGTTTAAAACCTAATATCATTAACCCTACATATTCATTATCATGGGGAAATATTCATCATGAGATGACTCACAACATTCCTCACCTAGCCATATTTTTGGGAGCTCATATTTCCCTCTATCCAAGGCCATATACCCTAGGGACCTTCCTTCGTAGGCTACGTTCCCAATGACATAATGCCCCTAGTTTGGAGGTCCATATCAATTATACACATAACTATATTTCCTTCATCATACTACACTCCAAATAGGGTTATATTTTTCTTGGCAGGTTATATTCTTTATAACCACCCCACTTCATGCCTCATTGGGCCATATCCCCTGGAGGTAACCAGGAAGGGCTGCTCATGTGTAATTCCAAAACCAACCACTGATAGTAACCTTTTACCTAGACATCCACACTCTATGGATTTTTCCTTATCACATGACCTTAAATGGTATAATGTGACCCATTAATAAAAACTAAACTATATATGTTATAATTACTTTCATGAGGATACATAAGAAGTCCCCCCAGGGGCATGATCCCAACCGTAACATCTTGGATTTTTAAAAGAAGTAAAAAATACTTAATTTACAATAAAAACATCTTTTGTTTTATGTTAGTAATGTTGTTAAGAGGATAAAGAGAGACTAAAAAGATTACTAGGATTGTTCATAGATCAGAGATCCAAATTTTCAAAAGACATACTCATCCACATAGTTGTCCCATGGTTAGTGATAATCATATGAATCCAACAAGCGGGCATTGTAGAAAACTTTATAGGGGAGGAAAGTAAATTATAACCATTCACCTTAGGAATAAAGGTCATGTGGGGTTCGCCAGTGTACTATAAAGGAAAATATGGTTTGTTTAAATTTTGTATCTAAAGTCACATGGTCGTATGTGGAATTTTAGAGATGCCTTCAGTATGGCACACGAGCTGGGCATGGTTTTCCTAAACCATGCACCTAACCTGCTCTCTTAGTTCCACATAAATAGTATAGGCACATGGTTAGGATCAAAAATTTTAAAACCATGAAGCCAAACCGTGTACCCCTTAAAAATAGGTAAAATGTCAATTTTCCCCTTTTCTCCTTAAAAACATAAAACCCCTCTTTCTACTTTTTTTTCTCTAGTAGTCGGTTGTGTGGGAGCTTCCTCCTCCCCTATTCCTTAGGAATTTATAATCCATCTACCTATAATATTTGATTTAATCACCATCTATGGTTTTGTATGTGTTTTGGTAAGAGCATTGATCCACTTCCTTTATTCATTTAGTCCTCCATCTCTGACTCTATTTCGATGTGATTCTATTCTCTATGTATTTTTCTAATTTTTTTTATTTCCCCCATTCTACTTCAAATATAAATCTCATAATATGCGATGCTTCATCTACCAACCTAAGGTAGGTGATCTATTACTTTTCCCCTAAATATGATTTGTTTTATTACATGTGTATTCATACTACACACTGGAGTTTATGTACATCACCTTAAATTTATAAAATTCATTAAAATAAATTTTTAATCAAGTTGTAATTTCCCAATATACTCTTAATTAGAGTTTGGGGATGACCCCCCCACCCCCCCAAAATTTCCACCCCTTAGGGTGTGCTTATTCGGTGATATTAAATCACTAAATGGATATATGAACAAAATACCTTCTAAGTGGTCTTGGATTGATTCTTAAATAAAGATACTACCTTTAATTAAATGGGAGTGGGGGTACAAACACTTCACATTACTTCCATATAAATAATGATTATTCCCCTTAGTTAAATTGTATTTTTAATGAATTATAATTAATCCTTTGGAATGTATTAAAGCATTTATGACACTTATTTTTATAAATGTGATATACAATTAGGGAGTCCAATGTAAATGTGGTTACAGGAATGGTGTCCCAAATTAAATGTGATAAACGGTCATGGAATCCCACATGAAATGTGATAACTAGTCACGGAATCCAAAATGAAATGTGATATGCAAGCATAATGTCCCTATATAAATGTGATAATCGGGCACGGTGTCCTAATTAAAATGTGATATACAGGAATGGAAACCCTAATAAAATGTGATCAAGGGGAATATAGTCCATAATTAAATGTGATAACTTGGAATGGAGACCCATATAATTTCTAAAACTTGGGCATGATGCCCCTTGACATTCTATGCAACTTATACTGTTATCCATGGATGACTGAGTTACAACTCGAGTCCTAGCTAGTATTAGTATCTATATATATGTATATAAACATCACTATGTATATAAAAAATATATATACATACATATATTTATATATATACATATATTAATTGTTTCAGATATATCTTGACTGAGGTCAAAGTAGGTAGTGATATCCTGGTGTCCCTTAGGTACCAGAGTCAACTCTTTTACAACTTATATTTTTTCTTACATTGTTATACAGGAACACTTCCCATTTTATATGAATCGGCTAGATTTTACTAGACACTATTGGTGGTGGCCTACGGAGTATATATCACACACTGTTCATGCCACTGGTTAGTACCCAAACAGATCTTATAGATGTAGGTAGGGGAAAAGTTAAGTGTTCGATGGTGGATGCTTGATTGTCCACTTAGGATGGAGTATGGAAGATGAGGACCGATCTTACTTCTAGGATCTTAGGGGAGATATTTTTTTAACTTTTTTTTAATTTTTTATAGCATATTGTTTATGCATGTTCCTCTATATCCATGTTTATCCCCTTTTTATTAGCATTGTGACATGATCATCATTTTTTATATGACATTGATTCAGCTTCTACTGGGTTATTATATATGGAATATTTATTATTTTTCTGCTAGTTACTTTTTATTGTTTCTACTACTTATCATTATTGTATATGGTTGTGTTACACTCTGATCATGAGGGTATATTCTCCCCACAATACTATCATAGAATTTTTCTTCTACTCAATAGCCTCTAGTATAAAATGAGGTTCTCTTGAGGTCTTATGGACAACCAAGTTGGGTTACTTATGAGTGAACTGAGTCTGAGATGATATAAAGTGGTATCAGATCCTACTTTTTTCCATTTTTCTTACTACTTGGATATTAGAAAAGAGAATAGAAACATTCCAAAATTTAGTAATGATCTTATTCCTTGTAGTAGATAACCCATGTATAGGGGAAATCCAAAGTACCTAGGATGGGGCATTGTTATTCTAGTTTTTATTGTTTATAGTTTTACTAATTTCATTATTGGGTGAAGCACATGTTTCATAGAATTATTATTGATATTTTTATTAGGGTCCTTCTTTTTCTTGTCCCGGTACTGTAAGGAGGTGTTATATCATGCATCATCATAGGTGCCTATGGATTCACATGTCATTGATTATGCCATTTCATATAGGTGTAACCCATTGCTTTCATTTCCTATATTTCTTGTGATTACAATAAGTGGCTTGATAATTATATTTGGTAATTTGCTAACATTTCTTGAATGGATAAAAAAATTGGATTTATTAAAGTGTATCCATCAAATTAAATAGGGGTTTCCTATATAGCTTGATCGAGGAACCTTAATTAGCCAATTATTACATGTATGATCCATGGACCATTAGTTCTATGGGATGAAACGTTATTTGAATTGATTACCTAATTTTCAATTGTAATTTATGAATAATTTACTTTAATAAATTATAAATGGCAATAAATTTAATGAAATAACTTTATATAACCTGTTATATCCTCATACCATATTTAAGGGTCGTTTTGTAGTTACAAGACCTACAAATTGCAATTTATAATGAGTATGGTCCTTTGTAAATTGGGAATTGTGACTCATATAACTAGATTTTGATATATATACATGCACTTAAATGAGTGTGAAATTAACTAAAATTAAATCATTAAATAAAATGGTTACAGTTAAATGGGGATTTTAATTGTAAAGTAAAGGGAGTTTTCCTCAATACCTTGCAATTGACACTCTATATATCGATACCTTTGCTATGTCATGTGAGACCTTGACCCTAAATCGACCTTAGTAGTGAGAAGTATGGAGTGTACCTTTTGATTTTTTATGATCTTTCTTATCACCTAGACCTGGCCTTAAGATTATGCAGAGAGGTGTGAATTGTTTATAGGAAGGATATGTATCTATATTTTTCTATTATCTTAGATCCTATTTGTCGTTGAATCTTATCTAAGTGGTAAAAAATTAAATCCTAACATATAAAAGGTAATACTTAGGGATTAACTGTCACAACCCCCTACCTCCAAAGATACCCTTCCTGGTCTGGCAATGAAGAAGGAAGATAATGACCCCTGAGTCCCGCCTCCAATAGGCTCAGGGGTGGAGACTATAACCAAGGGTATACAATCTCAAAAAAAATGTGAGACATTTCCCTTTTTAGAAAAATGAGATCAGGAGACAAGATGTCTCATCCCAAAATAATTCCAAGACATATATATTAAAGAAAACAAAAATTCATCCCGCATGCATTTTTAAAATAACACTATTGCAGGTGAAATAAAACTCTAAAGTAAGTACCAAAAGAAAGATAAATCAGCAACTTAGAAACTGTCCCAAAGTTTGAGGTAGTAACACCCAGCATGGTCCACATAGTCCTCATGGAAACCTAAAATCAGTTTTATATATGTAGGGTTAGCATACACATATACTCAGTAGGAAAAACCTAAGTCCCTCATGCACACATAAAAGGAATCATATTAATTCCCTTGTGAGAAAATAACAGAACCAAACAGCACCTAACAAGGCATACTAGCCATCCCATCCTCACCAAGGCACACTCACCAAGTAACGCAAGTCAAGTAAAGTAATATAGTAATCACATCAATTATTTGGGTACCCCACACCACTTCCCACTGGTTTAGCCGCTCTTACCTAAAATCAAACATCCTCACGCTCCCACCTCTTCTGAAAGAACCATGTCACAACCTTCCCACACACACCTAGGCCCCATAACCACACCTCATCCCATCACCTGGTCCAAGATCCCCATAACATCCCACCTGCAGACACCCGTGCCAAATACCACATAACATCCCACCTGCAGACACTTGGTCCACACAATACATCGCATCCCGCCCATAGACACATCGGCCACACAACACACCACATCCCTCCCATACAAATCTAGGCCACATACCACACCACATCCCAAAGACACCTGGGAAATCACAACACATCTCATCCCAAAAACACTTAGTAAATCACTACACATATCATCCCAAAAACACATGAGAAAACAAAAATCGACCACACACACCTGGGCCTCACAACAACAATATACCTGAAGAATATTGGGCAATAACCGCTTGGAAGAGGGATCAAGGAAGAGCGGGTTGCCAGCCATCCTCCCACCAGGATTTTTAGGAAAGACACCCTCCCCCATGATGATAGGGGTGTTCAGAACATCGTGCTCAACTAGGGTGTGCTTCATATAGAAATAACAAATTAAATACAAGTATATACATATATGATACTAAACACTCAATCACAACCTATGAGTTCTCAAATAAACAAACAGTTCATAACACTGCCAACTCTGTAGCTACCTCTAAATGCACAACACCACACATCAAGCCCCAACCTCTTTTCAATTTCCAACCAATTTAATTAACTGTTACCATTCTTTATTCACAACCAATTTATTTGTACCATTAACCAAACTAAACCAATCTAGTTCCAAACCTTATTAACCAATTATTTATTCCTTTATTCTATTTCTATCTGGAAAACTACCAAGCACAACACACAATAAACAGCACAACAACACATCACCACATAGCCCGATCGCAACCCCGCTGCGTAACACTTCTCATCCATTCCACAATCAATATCAAGGCTATAAAAATCATGTGAACAAACCCTATTACCTCTCAATTTCAATTAATCGATTCTTTATCTTCAATTTGGTTGGTACAACAACGATCTATAGGTGATAAAAAGTAAAACCCCTCCCGTATGTTTCACAATTAAAGAGAAACAAAGTAATCCTACATTGAAGGGGCGTTTCAATGTTCTTTTCATGATAATGGATCACATTATTGATTTATGATCACCTATCCCGCAAGATCTACATCCACCCGAGGACGCCACAGCACCACCGCATCAATAACACACTAAAAGAACCTCATTAGAACCAAGGGAGATCATCCTCAATGACATGGTATGAATAATGGGAGATAAAAGAGAGATAAAACCAGAATAAACCAAAAAAACATGGAAGAACACACCTTATATTGAAGATGGGTCTCTGCAGATCAAAGGAGGGAAGCTAAGAATCAATCCTTGATGAAGGAATACTCAAGATATCAGAGAGGGGTCATTGGATCATCGAGGTTCGAGGGTGTATCGATGCATTCATAGGGTTTGATAACATGAGTGGCTGAAAAAATGTTGAAAATGTTACAATAGTGGGGGATTACATGACATGTAATCCCCTTTCATGCCGTTAAATCCCTCGAGTTTGACTTCCACATAAAAACTCATCACCTCTTTGATTTATTTTATTTTTCAGCACCCAGATTATTTCACACTATGAACACTCCAAGTAAAGCAATAAAGCAGAGTTTCACATCGTGTAATATAGTTACATAGTTTGAAATCCCCCTCTTTTAAACCTTTAGCAACTAAACTCCTCCAAACACCCTCTGAGCCTCCTCCAATCACTTCCAATGACCAAACTCCAAAAAAATGGACCCATAAGGCATGGACCATAATATTAACATAATAAGAACATGAAGATAATAAAATGATGCATAAAATTATCATAAGTAAATGAATCATAACTTGGAAATGTGGCTAGAATATAAATATTAGATATTTATAAACATATCACCAAAGTTCATAACTAAGGTTTCATAAAATCACATTAACAAGTATTTTCATTAAGGTGTCATAAAATATTTCCAAGTCTTGCTACCAAGGGATTATGCACATGTCACCTCTAGATATTAATTCCTGATCCAATGAATTGGAGTGTTATCTAATAAAACCCTTTATATTACCAAGGTTTTTCACCAAGGTATCATAAAAATTTATAAAGGAGTGGTTCTAATGTAATAACCCCAAACCTAGTATCTTAGATCTAGTGATTAATTTATTACATAGTCAAAAGATACAATTAATCACATCCAAAATGATATAAGAGTTTAGTAGTCTTGTTAAACTAGATACATACTTGAATCTTATATTACATTTGAAAACTTAAAATACAACCCACAATTTTTTTAGAACACCATTTTATCTCTAGAATATTCCTAAATATCAATCATAAAACATTCACTAGAATATTGGGGATATCCAAAAAAATAAAAGGGTGATATTGGATTCTTAGTGAGGGAATGCATAGAGTGAAATCTAAATAAGACATGAATAATATATAATGTTTAAACTATGATCAAATAATTCCATATAAATAATCACTTGAGCTTGAAACTTATCCATGGATATCAAATCTAGTCAAATAAATCTCATCAATAACTAATTTCAAAATTATTGAATGCATAATATTGGATATCTGAAACTTACCATCAAGGCCTTGTTCTAACACATCTAAAAATACCATCAAGGCCTCATGCTAGGATGACTATATAAATGGGTAAGGCCTCAGCAAAATACCCAATCTATCTTATCTAATAATACCTACTGATTAATCAATGGGATATGTAATTTCATTCTATACCCATCACTTAATAAATCCAATTCATTCATTATATGAATAAACAATACAACTTAATCAACATTATTTAAAATAAATAACTATCTCTATTGGAAAAAATATCATACAAGATGTCAATACTTTCCCTAGTAAAAATAATCATAAAAAATACAAATTAAATATATTTTATGTTATCATTATTTTATATCCTTATTAAAGCATAATATTAAATAATTTTTTTTTACGTAGATGAAAATACTTAAAAAGTATCATTGGAAAATTTCTTGAGGAAAACACCCTTTTCACTTTGAAATCACTTGTTTAAAATCTAAAAAATTTCAAATTATTAAGGAAATAATTTTCGTTAAAAAATTTAAATTTTAAATGAATATTTAAATCATTGGGTGTTTATGATGGTGGGAAATTTTTTTCATGTTGTATTTGTTTAAACAAATATTCCATAAAAAAATTATAGAAAAATTTTAAAAGTACCTCTTTTATAAAATGTTAGGGATATTCATTTTAAACCATTTTTTAAAAAGAAAAAAATGTATAAAAATTAATTTAATAATTAATTGGATAATAATAAAAATATTATTTTAGGCATTTTAAGGTAAATATGGACATGGAAGAAAATGATTCCCGATAAAGTAGAAAAACAAGGTCGGTTTTCTTTAAAAAAACTTATTTTGGTATCTTAAGTACATAAAAAATTGAAAATGGAAAAAAACCTGTAATTTCCAGATATAAAAATATTATAATAAAATATATTAGGTTTAAGATAGAAATATAAAATAATTCCTCCATCAGAGACTTAAATATGAACAATCCTGAATAATGATGAGATTATGAAATAAACTCTTACCTCTGGTCAAACTTCATTTGAATGAGTTAAAACCTCATGTATAATAAATATATATTTATTATAAATCTATTATATAACCCTAAAAATATATATAATACCATATATTATTTAATTATCTCCTTTTATCACCCATTAATAAAAAATTCTTTATGAAATTCACTATTCTGGGTGATAACTACTTCATTTTTTCATATATGTTTTGGTTTGGTAGTTTTGGTCCTTGTACTTTGACCATGGTTACATAATCTCCAGAATATTAATAATGATATAGATACCATATATATTCATTATATAAATATTTATAATCATCTATAAAATATAGAGATGTAAAATTGAATTACATCGTTTATGGAGACGGTAGGTTGTACGTACGCTTGAATGTTATTTTCACTTTTTGACAAATGAGCCAAAAGAAATATAAATAATAATTAACCTTTAAAGGATTGTTTTTATATCATATATATCATATATATTAACTAAATATATCCTTATTAGCTTCCATGCAAATCAGAAATGAAAAAAGAATCACATCTCTTTGTGGAGGGGTAGTCCACAGGTACGCATTAGAGAAATTATCATTTTCCAATGGATTAGAAGGTAAAAACATTGATATGATATTATAATTATAGTATAGTAATTATATTATAAATATCATATATAAATATTAAACCCATCATAATTCCAATCCATAAAATATGGTTAAAAATAAATTATATCCCTATGTGGAGATGGTAAGCCATATATACGCATGGGTGATACTTTAACTTCCCATTTAATGGAAAAGAGGGTAGGTAATGCTAGCTTAATAATCATAATAAAATTTAAGTACATTAATTACAATTAATTTTTTATTTTACTATAAATACCAAAGATTTAGAGAAGGTAAAATAATAATTAAAAAAAGAAAGTGATCGGTTAAGGCGATTATCACTTCTTTAAAAGAACTCATTTAGATATCCTATTAAGGACCCTAGGATTAGTCTATTTTGAATAAAATAACCTCTAGAATATGGATAAGGATGTTTAGAATATAATTTTCTAGTTTTTGTTCTAGTTATAAGACTCAATGTGGGGTAATGAAAAGAGATAAGGGTATCCTTTTATAAGTGAAGGAAAGGACACACTTGGAATTACAATAAATATTAAAATATAATTAAGTAAATCTCAATAAAAATGCTTCAAAATGGAAATATATTAAATTTAAAATATTATAATGTCAAAATATAATCATAAAATGAAATTTATATGGGTTTTTATGTATTTTAAACTTTATCATTCAGTTTAACCCCTTGGTTAACCAATTTTAATCTTAATTGTGGTAATGAATTTTTAATATTAAATGGATATAATTTTACATATGAGGTAATAATTGCCTTATAAATGGATATTGAAATAAATTATAGACCATATATTATCCTTCATGCCCTATTTCAATATTTTTATGATTTTTAAATAATTTAATAAAATATGGTTTTCATAAAATATCATTATTGTAATTTTTGAGGCAATTCATTTAATTTGACTTTAAAGACATCAATGCAAAGATAGAATTAAAATATAATAATTCCAAACATACCTAATATGATATATTCATCTATAAAATTCTTGGAACACAATAATACCTCCAAATTGTATTATTTTTAATATTTTTAAAATCATTTATTTTTTTACATTACTTGAATAAATACTATCTTGGCATCATGTAAGTGTTTAAGGTAATTATATAATCATTAAAATATATAAATAAATCACCACCGTAAAAAAATTAATTATACACAAAATAAAATTTTACATTCACTCAAAATATATTTTTATCCCTATGTGAACATAAAAGAGAAGTTTAAAGTCAAGAGAGTGACATTTCTTATTTTTCTTTACTTAAAATAATATAAAGGTCAATATCAAAGTAAGATGGAACCCAGTTTCCATATTTTAGATAATTGGATGGAAATTTCGTAAATAAACTCATAAAATAGTATAAAGTTATGTTTTACGGAAATTTTAAATCCTTATCTCAAATTTTTAACCCTGTTTTTCCCGTTTTACCTTTACTGGGGTGAAGAAAATTTACCAAGTTTGCTATTCACGATTACTAAAAATAAAAGGGAATTATTTACCAAATTTTATACTCATAATTCCAAATATGGTATCAATTTTTCAAAATTCAGTTTCTATAAGTGTCAGAAATTAATTTTTAAATAAGTGAGAAAAACGCGATGAAAACTACTTTTTAGAAAAATACAGTTTTTAAGCATAAAACTATACTTATTCTTATCCCATTCCTAGATACAATATTAAATTAATGTTGAACCATTTTATTTAATATATAATATACAATTTTCATTAAAATCATTCACCAATATTGGTAAATTTAATTTATTATGATAAAAACACATTGCACGCATAAAAAAGCTTTAAAAAACATCACTTTTACATTAAATTGATTTTTTTCATTTATTATCAATTGATAAATAATGATTTCATTATAAACCATAAATGTTTCATAATTTATTTATTCCTATTCATACCTATAAATTTTAATGGTCGTGTTATAACAATAGTATTTAATATAATTTTAATAGTAGATTGTGGTTCGTTTAAACATGGTGTTGTGTGTAATGCAAGATATCAAAAAAATTAAATTTATTTAAAACTAATTATATCATAAAATCTTATTTTATTACATTATATACCCCTTATAATAAATTATCCCTTTAAAATCCATAACTTTTATATAAACAACTGATTATACTTCTACCTCATCATGTCATTTGGATCCCATGTAGCTTCCTCAATTTTATGGTTTCACCAAAAAACTTTGACTAGGTGAGTGGTCTTATTTCATATTAATTTCTCCCAATGATCCAAAATCTCCCTTAGTTTTTCCTTATAAGAGATATTTTACTAGTGTTTTATGAACTTTGATTTCACTACATGTGAAGAATCAGGTATGTACTTCCTCAGGAGAGATATATGGAACACATCCTGAACTTGAGATAGATTTATTGGAAACTCCAAGTAATAAGATTCCATCCTGATATGATAAAGAATATAAAAGGGGAAAATATAATTAGGGCTCATCATTATCTTATTTTTTAATCTCGTTACCTTCTTCTATGGAGAATTTTTTAGAAATATGTTCTCATAAACTTTAAAATCTACATCTTTGTCCTGACCTAACCAACTAGAGCCCACAAGGCCAACAGCAAGCGTATAACGAACCCAATCCTACCTCCAATAGGATAGGGGCTGGAGAAAAGTGTTAATAAGGAATAATTAAAATGGATTACTTACATGTATTCATACACACAGCCATCTCCATATGAAAGTGCAGAGGAATTTAATAATAGACTATAACATCTATAGTATAACCATGTATGCAATAACCTCCAGGGAATGCATCAAAGTGAGACAATATAAGGAAAATCATTATAATGGGAAAAATATATGCCCAACAAAAAATGTGATCCCAACATGAAAACAACTAGGTAAAGGAAAGATAAATAGAGATTGGCTCCTGGACTCCATGTCTGACCACCGAACATGACCAGTACTCCCAAGCATCACTATGCTCTATCAATGTCACTGCCAATCTTCTTAACATCTTCATAAGACATGAAACATGTGTAAAAATAATTTTAAGGAGTGAGTATATACATACCAATTAGGATTCTATAAAAACAAAAAAGGGGTTAATAGAAAGATACAATAAAATTCATCTCAACCCATAGCAAGAGGGAAATGAAACCCAAGATATATATGCTCAAAATGAAACCCATTTAAGAGAGAAAGATTATATCTATCTTTATATCCCATCTAATAATGATGATTCTTCTTGAATCTATAATCGTACACTTAATTGATGCTAAATATCCCACATAACCACAAAAGATATAGAGTGGGGGATGTATCTCAACACTACATGCCACAGTCGAAGGGGCACTATCTTCTATCCTTGTATCACGCTTAATCTCACAAGAATATATGGATAGGGGCCCACTCCCCACCCCGATTCTCCAAATTATAGGGATCCATGCTCTATGGAAGACCCATAGCCAACTTAGCTCAAAGATGGGGGTTCCACTTTATAGATAGAGGACACATTCCCAATGTAGTATGGGGGTTTCTAACCCTACCTATGTAAAGAGTATGGGAAACCCCCAATCTAAAATGATAGGGGGTTTAAAACCTCATAACACTCCAAATATTTCATTCCATAGATATAGGATCTACACCGGATATATTATGGGGGGTTACCAACCCTACCTATTTGAAGAGTATGGGGGACCCACACCTTGGTGTGATAAGTGGGTTTCCAACTCTAGCATCTCTCTTATGATGACACCCAATCACTGTTATCATTTATGTGTCACCTTAAGAAGTTTCACACTCACAATACCTCACATCATATCTTTAAATGCACTATAAAGGCTACAATCATGCTCTAAGTGGAAAACTGCTTATGATAGGCTACTCATGGGCCAAAATATGAGTCTCGAAGAAGGATAAATTGAAGGTAGAATTATCTGGGAAAAGTATATGGAAATTATGAGGGGTCACATGGCATGTAATCTTAAGGATGGGTATTAGGAATCCATTTCACACAACATGGCTTGTACGGGTGGTACATGATGTGTCTTAGTCACCTAGGGCATGTTCATGCTCTTCCAGTCCATACCCATGTACATCGTCCCATGCCTATGTATATGGTCATGTCTGGGTATCATGTTAATGTCCAAATACATGTTTGTGCCTCTATACTCTAGTCATTCGTGTGTTCCATGTCATATTTATGCTTGTGTACTCCCAAAGTGCATGTTAAGCCAGTAGATAGGGTTACACAGTACATGGTGGGTCCACATGATGTAAGATATTTATCTTTACCCAAAACCCTAGCTGCTATTGTTAGGGGACTACATGATGTGGTATCTTATGGAATACAGTCCATGTAGTATTTTTTAAAATAAATTTTAGTTTATTCACACAAATCTCAGATCTACCATCACCACTAAAAAATCTTTCATTTGGCCACCCGAAATCGAATGGGGTCATCTCTGGTTGTCGATCTTAGGACTCCTATGGATGGAAATTAGAAATCCATTCTCCCACCAATGATTTTTCGTGCCTCTCATCGCTGCTCTGGATCCCAAGTCCACAGAGGTATCCCCCACTACCTTCAATCCATACTAATCCATATATAAATCACCATATTATACATCATTAACACAAAAACCATGAATCTAGGGTTTGGATCATGCTTGAACTCGCCCTGGTAATTTCTAACCATGAACCTATAGACCAATGATGAAGAACACAATGAACGGTGAAGAGAAATGCACAAGAAAAAAGTGAAAATTTTCATTAACTAGTTCAATCTTGACCAATGACTATGAATATGCAGTAACATGGGGTGGAATCGGGTGAAACAATCATAAATAAATGGATCAATACTTATTTGTCAAATTTTGGGGCTCCTGTAAGAATGGAAAATGCTAGAAATCAAAGTAGATAAATAATCCATGATTAATCAAAACAAAAGTTAATAAATCAAAAAATAAAATTCCCTACCTCGATTAAGGATCAATCATTGGTGAAGAGTGTGATATATAGTGATGAATGTGGTCTACTTTGTTCGTTATCTTCCCCTTAATCACCTCAATATGATCATTTATTTGCGTCCTTGGTTTTTCCAATTCCAATGAAGAATTCTATCCTCCTATAATCATTCTAAGGTTATGTTTTGAACTCTATAGAAACATCATAATGATTTATTTATAAAGGAGTAGGCTATGATATTTCATCTAATAAAAATAAATGATTTTTTTTATTTAACAAATCTTCCAATGGTCACCTCCTATGGAATTTCTGATGCCGATGAAATTTATGTCATACATAGGGTAAACCTCTCATTCAAAAATCATATGTGGTATTGGATATACCATATGAGACACTATTTTGGATTTATTCCATTATTTCAAAAAAAACTAATAATGTGTGATATAGTATATCTAATATTTTTATTATATCCACAACACGCCTCCCCGGGGCCCGGAATTCCACAAAAACTCAGTACCTAGCTTCAAAAATATTCCTCAAAATATTCTAAATCCATACATAGAAAAATAGATTTCTTACACTCTCCCAAAATTCAAGGATTTTCATCCTAAAAAAACAAACTCATATAGGTGAGGGCACTGAGCACGCAACTGGTACCCCCACTCCCATGGTCTCTCTTTATTATTCTCACATTGTCAATAAACAAGCACCTAATAGAAATAATTTCCTAGGAAGTTTATTCTATTTATGGTTTTCAAACACCAATGGGATCCTCAAACTCCTTGAATAATTAACTCCACCCCCAATGTCTAGATCATCCTTGGAAAAATCAAGTGACAAGTTGTGTATGTTCCTTCTAATCTATGATGCATGGAAAACACCAAGAACCCAATATAATTCCAATCATAGGGTTAAGTTGTATTCCACATCACTAACACAGTATAGTAATTAGGAAAGGGGCTTATGAACCCTAGATATTTTCTTCCATCCTAGACAAATCCCCATGGTCCTCAATGAGGTGATATCTCTCAAAACACACAATATATTTTTTAAACTTTAAAGGACAACATCATTGGTCTATAAAGGACTTTGTATGTCTTGGGGAAATTCTAATCCACCCCTATATGAACTAAACCTTTCACAACCATCAGTATCACTAACACTAGGTACACAAGTGTACTCTTCCACTAGCTCAGCTCAGTACAGTAGTGGCCGATAGGTTCTCCCGTCCATGAAGTCAAATGGTGATATACATATGGTGGAGTGTTAGATAATTTGATACACAAACCCCGCTGATGTTAAATGATCCTCCCAACTATGGCCTATAACTAATAGGAATACTTGATGCACATTCACCAAAACCTAAATGGTCTGCTAATCCTAGCCATCTATCTAGGGTAAAACAGTTTGATTAACTGTAACTGAGTCCCAAAGGCCACCTAAATCCTCTCCATAATCATGATGTGAAGTGAGAATCACAATCTGAAATGATCATCAAGTGAATTCCATGAATCTGTACTACCTATTGCAAGTACAAGTATTTCAAACTCTCTATTAAACTCTACTCTTGGATGGTTGGAAGGTGGGACAAATTAGTGAGTTGATCTATGACCATTCAGATAGCATCACTCCCTTTCATTAATCATGGAATCCCCCATCAAGAAAATCACAGAGATATATTACCTTTTAAACTACCATCTAGGCACCACGACCTCCACCTATAGATAGGTGAGAAATAAATATCTTAACTCAAAAATAGTCTAGAATATCCTCGGCCACCTATATTGATGTGAAAATATCTTTATACAACTAAACCTCCCACAGGTGTACTAATAAGTGAAATAAATCACCTCGACATCTCCTCTCGCAACATGATTGGTGTCATTATCCATCCTCAAACAAGGATTTCATGCACCTGACTGTAGAGACCCAAATATTGACGTCCATGGACATTAAATTACTTTTGTGGAATACTTAATACATTACAAAACAAACGCCCAAAGATCGTATTATTTAAGTGTTTTTGGAAACTCGGAACATAATCTTCTAATCATGGTGAAAGATCTTCAACATCTCCCATAAAGATCTTCCCCTTTCTTTTCTTACCTAAAACCTTTATTTATATCCTGTGGAAAAGAAAACATAAAAATGGTGATCTCAAATACTCAGTAAGGGTAAACAAGGAGAACATAAAACAATCCATAAACATTTGAATGAAAAAACTTGAACATAAAATCTAAACATCAAAATCTTGAACAATGACATAAATCATGGAAGTATGTAAGGCATATATCATAAAGTAACATCAATCATGATAAAACAGCATGGGAATAAAACATGTAATTGTGGAAAACCATTAAGCACTTGATATGATTTCCATAGTAGCTAAGGCATTGCTGCCAAGACCATCATAGTGGACAAAGTCCCTTACTGAATTGAGTTCACTCCTCGTTCCAGTCCTGTATCACTGAACCGGATTAACTTGTCGTTCCATCCATGTCTATCTCAGGAGATATAAATCTTTACCCAATGCATTATAGGGAGATATAGGTCTCACCCATCTCATAATGAAATCATTCTTACGTGTGCCATAAAATAAACATACATCATTCATAATAACCCAACAAATAAAATGGGTTTCATAAACATCATCCCATCATAATATAATCCATATAAAAGAAATGGATATAATTTCATAATAAGAAAGATCATACCATGTAAATAATAGATACATTATACTTGAAACATACACATATGAAATAATGTAATCTTATATGGAAAATGGTTTTGATAAAACACTTGAAATGAATTCTTGAGGAAAATATCCTTTCTTATTCAAAATCATTTTCCTTTTCACAAAATGCCACGCAATTTTAAAAGAAAAGGATTTTGTTGGAAATAGTCATGAAATATTTTAGATTAAGCTTCATGAAAATAAGGCGCGATGAAACCGTAAAAATCCGTTCATGTCATATAAGTTAAAAAAACATTCTCCTCGTACTTTTAACAGAAAAGTCAAAAAGTACCACATATGGTAAACAAAAGAAAGATTCCTTCCATAACACAAATTAAAATTCAAAGAGGGGTAAACATGACTTTAAACATACATGGAAGAATATTAAAAACTTTATGAAAAACATTTTTATGGACCTGGATGAAAAATATAAACCCAGTAAATACTTACGTATAAGCAATCTCGGATAAAAATGAGATTGCAAAATTATCCCTTACCTTATTCCAATTTCTTCCATATGTGTCCGAGACTCTTGTATAGTTGGTTTAAACATATTATTAACTTGTAACATAACCATAATAATATTTATGATATTATATATGATTCACTTATGACTTTATATTACCTGTTCTTTTGTAAATTCCATGTTAAAGCAGCGTTTTGGGTAAAATCGTTTCATTTATCGTACGTGTTTTGACTTTTTGTTATTGATATTATTATTAATTATATCCTGATTTAATTAATTATATAATTTAAAACATTACTTATATATAATATATATTCATCATATAAATATATATGATAGATCGATAAATGGAATGAAATACACCGTTCATGGAGACGGTAGGCCGTACGTACGCATGAACGTTGTTTTTGTTTCCTTATTGAATTGAATGGAATTAAGTAAATGAAACATATATGTACATAAATACAGTATCATTATTATGTAATATCTTTCATGATTATTAATTATATATACTTTATAGTCATACTTGAATGGTTAATCATGGAAAATGAATCTCATCGCGTTCGTGGAGACGGTAGTCCGTACGTACACACGAGCGATGATATCATTCTTTTAATATTAAAATCATATATAATATAATGTTATATCATATATACATAATCATAATAATTTTATATTTATTATTTATATCATTTATACTCATTATTATACCCATCCAAATGATGAAATGTTTGAATAAAAAACTACACCATGACATGGAGACGGTAAGCCGTACGTACGCACGTGTGGTGAATTTTTCATTCATAGGATGGATAAAATAACTAATATGGTTGTAAAATTTTTATAATAACATCACAATATATTGAAGATACTAGATTTATTATTTTATAATGGAAATAACAAAGAAGGAGGAAGTGGAAGAAGAAAGGAACTTGAAATAGGTGGTGAGATATTTACCTCTTCCTCAGGTTCTTCCTTTTGATTTGATCAAAAGGGCTCCCTAGGTTGGTTTTCTGATTAAAGGAATGCCTCTATGATGAAGGGAGGACAGTTTAGAGGGTATTTGGGAAGTGGTTGGCCGAGCCAAATGGATTGGGAGGAGTGAATGTGAGAGAAGAGGGAGTGCCCTTTTATAAGAGGGGTGAGGGGAACCTTAGGAAAAACTTAAAATATTATTTTATAATAAATTCATATTCGGTTTATAATGGCTCTAAAGTGACTTATTTCAAGGCTAGGGTGGGGATGGGTAGAAATCCTCTCAACTAATAGGTTTTAGATAAGTTTAGGTTACCATTCACCTTAGGCTAATTTCGATATTCTGAATCCAAAAATGAAGTCCATTTTGAAAGATAAAATTTATAAAATTTTAAAAAGTGGGTATTACTATTCATAACGGCTAGTTTATATAATATTTTAATAAAATATCATTGTTTATTGAAACTCAGTATTGTTTACAATGCAAGCTATCAAGGAAGGTTTCTCTTGCGTGTAACACAAGCCAAGAATAGTGTTGTGTATACTACAAGCTAATACGGTGTTGCGTATAGCGCAAGATAATCTTTGTGTAGCGTACAAAAAAATACATCAAAGAAATTAAAAAGAATAATTCTCATAAAATCTCAGGGTGTTACATTCTACCCCCCTTAAAATTAATTTCGCCCTCGAAATTCGTCGGGGTTATAAATGGTTTACTATATGAAAGTTTCTTTCATCAAAACACACGTCGTAAAAAGGAATACTAAAACTTAATTTTAGAAACTGAAGTATGAAACGTAACGGTTACCCAAATTAACTCATCACTGGGTTTCCACATAGAATAACATAGGTGAAAATGTGGATATGGAAGAGAAATCTAACCATCAAGTTCTGATGGATAGTAGTAGAGAACATGGCTATGAAAAAGCCAACAATCACAAAGCCATAAATTTTTCACTACAATAGAATCACCATTTAGCGGTGGTTTTTTTTTGAGTTTCGCGGCGGTTTAAACCGTCGCGGCATGGTTTGGTGGCAGTTTACAGAAACTTCCGCCTAATATGGCGTCGTCAATCTATTCACAGTGGTTTTTTACGTTTCGCGGTGGTTTAAGGAAAGCGTCGTAGCTGCCTCATTTAGTGGCAGTTTTCCTGAATTTAGCGGTGGTTTTTATGCTCCATGGATATCAATTTATTTGTGGCGGTTATAACCGCCACGAATAAACTCAAATTCAGCGGTCGTAAAACTACCGCTGAAGTCACGGGAACCGCTGCAGAATGAGGCAGCAACGATTCGGCTATGTCATGGCGGTTAAAACCGCCGCTAAACGTAAGAAAAAATTTACATTTAGCGGCAGTTTTCACAGTTTAACGGGGGTTTAAACCACCGCCCGTATAAATGTCGTGGCAGTTAAAACCGCCACTAAAAGCTACCCAGAAAAAAAAATCTTCTTTTGCTGCACCACTGCCCTGAAAAAAAAAATCAAACCAGAAATATAAACCAACTAATATACATTATAGACCTCCTACCATGCATAACTCACATCATGTATCATAATCATTAGCCCTCCTCCTTCACTACATCACATTCCCACAATCACTTTCTCAATATCAAAAATAACAACATGACAATCACGCACCAAAACATCACTTTCCACAAAAAATCATTTGGTAAGAAATTATATATTATTCATATTTGGTTAAAATGGATTAAATAATTATAACTGATGATAAAATATTATAATTAATTATGTATGATTCCTTCGTATGTTATAGGACCTAAAAAAATGGGTAGGGAAAGATTGGTCTATGGAAATCTTGGGGGTGTGGTCTGTCCATGAGCTGGTAAGTGGTGTGTCAAGGGAAAGGGGATTCAAAATGCGTTAGGCTCTCTAATGTTCTAGACCTATTGTTTTTAGTATTATTTTATGTGGTTTGAGGTGTGTAAGATTTCCATTGGATTCCATTCTCCTTCTATAAACCCGATTATTAGTTTTTAATTAAATGGTTAATTGAAATTAAAATGTTAAGGTGATTGAAGACCATGAGAAAACTAAACTATGTGCTAGAGAACAAATAGAAGATTGTGTATTGGCCTGATTCCTCGGTCTCTAAAGGATGAGGCATTGAACTTAGAGATCTCAAGTGACTTCCTGACCCCTTCATTGGGGGGGGACCTTTTGAGATATCTTTTCCCTAGAGGATGATCCTTGTATATCCTTTTATGGAGGTGTTTTGTGACATAAGATGACCATCCAATGTGGGCTAGATAAGACCCTTGAGACACCTCCAACAATTAAGTAATGTTTGACTTAGAAACCATGGCCTATCTAGTCTGGAATGTGTCTTGGGTATACCATCAAGTTATGCAATCATAGTAATTGTTTGTATTGACCAAACCATTTTCCATTAGTTGTGATTTACTCTAGGTGGACGAACATAGGATGGACTAGGATTGGGTTTGCTGAGTGGACCATCTAAGTGGAACCTTCTAACTAAGATGGTCCATGATCCATATTCCTGGAAAACCCATTATTTGGTTTCCTCTACATACATACAGACCTAGAGGACCCATGTGGGTTCCTAGTAGATAGACCAACCCTGAACAGGTGCATGTGTTTCTTTAGAGATGGTTACAGGTGTCACTATAGAACCTGAACCAATGTGGATGCCTGATGGAGCTAAGATGATAATGATGGAAATGGGTGTTCGATTGACCATGGTTTTATTTATATTTATATTTAGTCTTGATTCATGATATTTAACAAGATTCATTAGAATCTCTAATTGGGCATGACACAATTTTCAATACTTAGGACACCTGTGAATCACTTGTTGGGATGGATGACACCCTTTGATTCTTATTGTGTTTTTAATCTATTATCATGACATATTTGGGGTGGACACTTAGTACAACTATCATCAATCATATATGATAGATGTATAACTAATGGTGGTACCTTTTTTTCAAAACAAATCCATCAGGTCCTGTGTGCTAGATATATTCTAGTAATTTATATATCTTCTCATTGGAGTGTTAGTTTGGGACATATGAGTAGTCCATTATAATAATTTTTCTATATAGAACATAATGATACATATGCATTCATAATCTGGGGTTTATATTGATAACATACAAGTAGATGGTGCTTTATAGCTTTGTAGGGATTATAATAGGTGTGGGTGGACAATTGGAACATCCATCGGGTCGATAACCCTCCTAGTAGCATAATCGATCCAAGGAATGAGTCCTCTATTTATTTTTTGGATTACGTAACCCTATCATAGTGATAGGACATGGGTCCTCCATTCATAGAGTTGGTAACCCTCTCAGTTGATGCACACAATTCACATTGAGGCATAGATCATTCATTGCAGCCAGTAACCCTCTTGAATAACAAAGTATTTAGTGTTTAATGAGTCCATTATTACTTCTACTATTGAGGGAGGATGTAGAAGTGATTGATGTGTGATAGTATGGGTGAAAGTTAGGACATGAAAATGTGTGGTGGTAACTACCAATTCAAACACAAGCCTAAATGGAATGATGTATACCACACTCGACAAATCAAGACATAAAAAGAAACATCAGAAATTAATAAAATGCATAAAAAGAAACATGAGAAATCAAGGAAATTTTAGGACATGAAAATGTGTGGTGGAAACTATGTGCCACAAATGTTATATATACAAACCAACAGTTCTCGTATTTGTTCAACACATCAACAATACAACTACCCAGGTTCTGATGATGCATCGTCGCCCTCTCCACCTTCATCTTCACTTTCTGTTGTCACCTGTAAGAATATTATATTGAAAATTAAATACGGTTGCATATTTATATTAAAACATAAAACCAATGAAAGTTATAAAACTAAATGAATTTGATTTTTTGTGATTTACCTGCATACCACCTGTCGATGCACTACCACTGGGGGCATATCTGCTCATCTACTAACGTATTTCAATCAACTCTTTCTGCAAAGCAGATATCTGACCCCCCTGCTGGTGAACTGTGTTTCGTAAAGAAACAATCTACTTCTTAGCATCTTCGAGTATGGGCTAAGTAAAGTCAAAAGTAGATGTAGCTGCCATCCCCGGTGGCCTGATAAAAACATCAGATGGTACGGGTCCCAAACCCATCCCGCGCACTCTCCCAGGATGCTCCTTCCCAAGGACTTTAGCAACCGGGTCGTCCTGGGAGACTGAGTAGGACTGCGCAGGATTGGCATCCCATAGTTCTTTAATTTTTACCTATAAATCAAATATCAATATATATTAACATAGCAAAAACTGATAATAAGTTATTATGATAAAAAATTGACTTCATACCCCAACTTCTTTAGCAGGCTCATTAACAAAGCTTCCATCTGATCTCTTGTGAACATCCAACCATAGTTCAGTTCTAGATGCTTCATGCCCTAAACTCTGGGACTACATTAAGCAAAGATAAATCAACAATTCAATATATTAAAT
Source organism: Viscum album (assembly GCA_963277665.1). NCBI lineage: Eukaryota > Viridiplantae > Streptophyta > Magnoliopsida > Santalales > Viscaceae > Viscum > Viscum album. The sequence continues at coordinate 1,912,936,743 of OY728133.1, forward strand.
AGATAAAATTTTCTTATAAATATTTATACTAATTAAAAGATTACCAATTTCATTTGACTTCTAGAAAAACTTTTTGAGCCCGCAGTGTGCGGGATGACTTGCTTAGCCCAGTTTGATGTATTCTGTCTTGAGAGATCCTAAAATAAATAAAATGAAATTTAATACTAATGTATTGAATGTCATGTCCTTTTCATATACAATTATAAATGTAAAATGAGGATAATATAATAATATATATTTTAATATCATCCGCTTCTGATCACGATGTCTGTCAACAAACACTTTCCATTGTTATTTCGGTGCCCCACCAGGTAGCTTCTCATACATTTACTGCGCAGTCAACTAAGTATCGTTGACATCACACCACAATATCCATTTGAAATCTTTCCACTTCTTACCTAGATTTTTCAATTTCCACTTTCGTGCTATCACATCAGCAACGGTAAATTGGAAGAACATCTGTATACAGAAATTCATTTTGAACATATTAGTAACATCACATTCAATTAAACTATAATGTAATAAATTTACCTTTATTTTAAAATCATAAACTTCATTTTTCCAGCTTGGAGGAATATGTCTCCAATCTTCATATGAAATGGGAAGGGAAACAGGCTCCGCTGCCAGCTGGCCTAAAATCTGGCCAAGTTACTCCGCGGTGTCAGATGTAGGGACCCCATAAGAATCAAATGGCATGACTATCTTCTCACCAGTCATATTCCAAACATCTTAACTTTTTATGTTTTTCTCCACGGTTTCATTTTTTTCATCTTCAATGAGAAAAAAATTAGTATAAACAAAATGTAATAAATTTATTTAATTAAAATTTGTACCTATGACAGTGACACTCTAGTATGCCCGAGATAAACTGGAAGGGGCTTGTCGCTGCCCCACTGCTGAGGCTTCTGAAGGGGGAGTCGACGACTCACCCTCTAATGGGACATCCACAGATGGTGTGAGAGATGGTGGAGGGGGAGATGGTGCAGGGTTGTCGGCAACTGATGCCTCAGATGTCATGGGGAGGGAGCCAGATGGATCGCCATCTGTCGCAGAACTAGATGAAATAGTGTACTGCTTCCTCCTTGGTATTCCTGTAATTTAATCAAATAAAATTAAGTTCAGAATATATATTTCAAAAAAATTATGCAGAAAAAAAAATTAAAAATGATAATAGATGCCCAGTACTAACATACAAAATATATATAACAATGATAATGAATGACTGCAGAAATGAAAAAATTGGTTGCTAAATAAATAAATAATTGTACATACAATCATTTTCCCCTTCAATCATGTCGGTTTCTTGCTCCATTGCTTCATCCACTTCATTCATCCTTACTAGACTAATATATTCAATATCATGATGGAAAAATAATCTTGTTTTCTGTTGCTAATTAACTTCAATTTCAGAGGTCAAATTTTCCACTTCATCACCCATATCATACAAATTTCTTTGTATTACGTGAGCAACTACACTCCACCCTTCATCAGTAACATAATTCACATAATATACCATTTTTTCTTGTTATGCTAAGATATATGGATCATGAAGTTCACGGTCACCAACATCCATCAAGCGAGAGAAGTTCACATAAGTAAATTTCAAGGAATCTCTTTTTACACCTCTAATAAAATCGACCCATTTTCATTTGAATAAAATAACTGAAAAATGTCCATGGTATTTTAATTTAATAATATCATACATATTTACATAGTATTCCACTTCAGAAAATGTAAATATACCACTATTCTATGTTTTCAAACCCACTTCTCGATCGACTGTATGAAATCTAAAGCCATTCACATTATAAGCGTCGAACTTTCTAACTTGTTTTAGAGGACCTCTAGCAAGAAACTTCAAATCTTCTGACACCTCTGCTCGAGTATCAGTATTCATGATCTGAAAAAAGAAATGTACATTATTATATTTTCAAAATGTATGTGTCAAACTAATATTCGTATTTATTGCGATATTTATGAACATACATGTCGTGAAAACCATTCTACAAGCTCTTTATTAACATCTTTCATTATATCTTTCTCATTTTGGGTTCGGCCTCTCATTCGTCTCTTTGTTTGTATCCTCAACTCTTCAATAAATGGATCTGCAATTTCACTATTCAGCAGCACATATCTATATGCCTATAATAAATCCAATTCAGTCAATGTCACATTTGAGGTCCTCCCAACTGATCGACCAATAGCATAAATATTTTGGATTTCTGATGTATTTGAGATTGAGTCGATGTGTTTTCAACACGTCCAACTCGATTAAATCTTGTCTCAATATCATCCAAGTATCGAGAACAAAAGTTCAGACACTCATCAGCCAAATATCCTTCAGTAATAGAGCCTTCTGGTTGAGATTTATTTCTCACGTATGATTTCAAATGCCAAAGATATCTTTGAAATAAAATAAACATAGTTATGCATTTAATTAAGTACCAAAAATTGTTTACTTAACTCTAAAACATATAAATAAAGTACCACTCAATTGGATACATCCATCGATAATGAACGGGGCCTCCTAATTTAGCTTCCTCAACCAAATGCATAGTTAAATACATCATTACAGTAAAAAACAATGGAGGAAAGATCATATCCATTTCACAAAGGGTCAATACAAACCTCTCCTAGAGGTTGTCAAGCTGAAATGGATGTAGATATTTCTCACATAGTTGTTTGAAAAATGTGTAGAACTGGAGTAAAACAGCAGTAATTTTTTCTGGTAATAATGTATGCAATGCCAATGGCAGTAACTACTGTAACAAAATATGTGAATCGTGACTTTTAAAACAATGTAACTTATGATTCTTCAAGTCAACACACCTAGAGATGTTACTTGAATACCCATCAGATATCTTAACATTATTTAACATTCAAAGGAATGTATCTTTATCCCTATTTTTCATTGAAAAAATTGTCAGAGGATACTTTTCATTCTCATCTGACTAGAGATCATGTTTTATGTTCATTGCTTGTAAGTCTTTGCGAGCATTGAGATGATCCTTCGAATTTCCATGATCATTAAGCAATGTGAATATCAAATTTTCACAAACATTCTTCTCAATATGTATCACATCAAGATTATGCTGCAAAAAATTAAATTCCCAATATGGAAGTTTGAAGAATGTACTTTTTTTCTTCCACTGTTGTGTTCCGGTTTCGCTTGATGATGCACTTCGGACCTGTTTTCTATTCTCATTCAAATGATGAACCTTCCCAAATTCTGTTTCAATATTTTCAAGCTGTGTCAATATTTCAGAACTAGTTAACAACTTTGGAGGTGGTCTACGATCAATGGAACCATTAAATTTTGATATGTTCAGCCGAAATCTATGAGATGCATCGAGAAATCTTTGATGACACAAGAAGCGCCATTTTTTACTGTGAGGTAGCCGTTTGGGATCAAAATAAAAGTTACAAACAGGACAAGACAAATGCGTGTAAGTGTTACAAACAAATAAATTCCCAAGCCCAGGGAAGTCACTAATGGTCCACATTAAAGTAGCATGCATTTTGAACATTGTTTTAGAAGAAGCATCAAATGTCTCAACACCATTTCTCCATAACTCCTACAATTCGTCAATCAAAGGCTGCAAGTAAACATCAATATCATTTCCAGGAATTTGTTTTCCAGGAATAATCATCGAAAGGATAAAAGATGTTTGTTTCATACACATCCAAGGAGGCATATTATAAGGGATCAAAACAACTAGCCAAATGCTATAACTGGTACTCAAAGTCCCAAATGGGTTGAATCCATCGGCAGCCAATCCCAATCGAACATTCCTAGGATCAGCTAAGAAATCGAGATGTAATGAATCAAATGTCTTCCACAATTGAGAATCTCGTGGATGTATCATTAACCCATCATTGTTATTATCTACAGAATTCCACTTCATGTATTCAGTGGTTTTTGATGACATGAATAATCTTTGCAATCGAGGCTTCAAAGGAAAGTAACACAAAACCTTTGTAGGTGTGTTCCTTTACTTCTTCTCTATGAAATTATGTTCATTCAGACTTCCAACATCACCCTTTTCCTACTATCTAGAAGAAGAACATTTCTTGCAATTCTGTATACTTGAATACTCTCCCCAATAAATCATACAATCATTGGGACACGCATGTATTTTTGTATAATTCAGACCAAACTTGTTAACAGCTTTTTTCATATCATAAAAATATTCTGGGATTTTTACTTCAGGAAATGCATCATTAATCAATTCCAATATCATGGACATTGCCTTATTTGTAATTCCACATAGATATTTGATATGGTACAACTTCAGAAAAAATGAAAGCTTTGAATATTTCAAACACCCACTATACAACTCTTGATTTCCATCATCAACTAAATCATGAAATGTATTTTCCTCAGTGAAGTTTTCTCTTACATTTGGATCCATAGAATTAAGAGGAGGATCCAATGATATGTTACAATCTTGATCTGCCTGTGTTACAGTCTCAAAAACATCACTTGTCACGTTTCAATTTATAGCACCCTCTTCTGGTTGTTCTGAAATTTTTTGATGCTGATAGTGGTGTCTTGTAGTGCCGAATGCATCATTTATGAGGTTTTTCATTTCATTTTCCATTGTCAATGAACTTGGGACCTCATTCTGTGGATTAACATCAGTGCTCAATCTTTCTGTTACATTCGATTCTCCATGCCAAATCCAACACAAATATTGACCAGGGAATTGTTTCAGTATTAAATGTTCATAAACCTCATCTCTCTTCAACCATGTTCTAAATTTATATTTAGGACATGTACATTTTATTCTCCCTTCAACGGATTGATTAGAAATTGAAAAATCTAAAAACTCATTCAAACCCTTAACATACTGAGGTGTGTTCCTCGGTAATGTGGTCCAGCTTTTATCCATGTATATCACAATGTGCCTACACAATAATAAAAAAAATTAAAACACATAGTCACTACTAAATAGAGAAATAGATTCATATATACGATAGTGTAACATTACAGAAACATAATATAATAAAGATGAGCCCCTGAGTTAGATATGAACCTTCTAGTGTTTGGGATAGGGGAAGTTTCTTTGGTAAAGAGAAACAGTGTGCTAACAATGTGGTAGCTACTTTACCATGAAAACCAAAGCATATTGTTAATTTGGAATAACCCCAACCTAAGTTCTCTATAGAGTCTTTATATAAAACTCTAATATCGAATAAATTATTGGAAAAATGGTCTTCTATGCAAGATTTGGAGTATGTTTTGTGCTTGTTGTCAATCCTCAGTGGAAGTTCAGAATATGTACCAGCAAAAAGATCATACAGTTCAAGCAGACAACAATATTGAAGGTGGCGTCGTTTCCTAGTGTTTGCCAATTTTTTGGGCCTGAAAATCGACAAATAGAGAAAAGTGTTTTTGGAAAATAGACTTGCGCGTTCTGTACTTGAAGGAGAGGAAACTTGTGCGCCATATGTTTTTCAAGATCATAACATGGTAAAATGGAAAAGGGGTCAGAGCCGCGCAAGTTTTGGGCTGGTCGCGCAAGTGACATGCGCGTCGTGAAGAGACTTGTGCGCTGATGCCTAGGAGGATTGGAAACTTGCGCGTCTATTGTTTTTCAAGATTATTTCTTCAAAATATGGCAAAGGAAAGAAGGTCTCACAATTATTTGTGTGGTCGCGCAAGTAGAGGTTGTGTGCCGGCTGTTGGCTGCGCGCCCAAGGTGATTTGGGCGAGAAAGGAAGTGAGTCGCGCAGGTTTGAAGTTCAAGATGGCAGTGTCGCGCAGGTGCTTTGGTGAAACTTGCGCTCTAGTTGGGACTTGCGCGCCGTGTTGGGACTTGTGTGCGGTTTTTGAGGAGACTTCTAGATATTGTTGAAGCACATCTGTCCTTTTGAAGCTGCACGATAGCTGGAGGATCACCCGGTACCCTTAGTGCAAAGTGAGATTCGTCTTCTGGTAAGAGTTGGACTTCAACAGAGCATCTACATACAACAGAGGATTCATTATTATGCAATTATTAAGAGACCTTAACATCTATAAATTGAGTGGGACTTCACCAATGGTAGTGAGCCAGGGGTAGTCAACGGGAGTGACCCGAGGGACGCAGTGAGCTATCCCTGAACTTTTGTAAAGGTAGTGAGCCCGGGATAGAGTGACTTTCCTGAACCATTGTAATCCACAACTAGTGAAGATTAGTAGAATTTGGTACGACCGGCAACTTGTCGGCGTATTCTCCTTGGACGTAGCCCTTAGTGGTGAACCAAGTAAAAAGTGATGTGTCTTCTATGTGCATGTGAATGTTTGCTTTCTGATCATATTCATCATACAGGTTCAACAAGTTCCTACCAACGTGGGAACAAGATCCATCACATTAAAAGAAAATGTTGTCACCCTGATTCACCCCTCCCCTCTTAGGGTGTCCCGGGGTCCTTCAAGTGGTATCAGAGGGTAAAGGTTGCAGGTGTCGAATTTGTCCTTTATCATCATGGAGAATGCAATCAATGTCAGTGGAGTCCCTCACTTCGATGGAATTAATTTCCAGATCTGGAAGAACAGAATGAGATCTCATCTAAGATCTCTTAGAATGGAAGTTCTCTTTTCTACTGTGCAAGGAATACAAGTCACTGATCCAATAGGACTGGCTATGACTGAAACAGACAGAAAAATTCTTGATGCAGATGCTAAAGCACAAAATGCACTCACTGCAGCCCTTTCTGATCATATCTACCTAAAGGTGATGAATTTAACCTTAGAATAATCCATGTGGGATAAACTTGAGAATATTTATGAAGGAGACAGAAAATTGAAGGAGGTGAAACTGCAAGTGCTGCACAATCGGTTTGATGATCTGAAGATGCATCCAGACGAGAATGCAGACTCATTCTTCAATCGAATTACTGAAGTGGTTGGAGCAATTCGGGGTCTAGGAGAAGAAATCAAAGACATTGATATTGTAAAGAAAATATTAAGAAGACTTCCACCTCTGTACAATGCAAAGGTGTCAGCCCTTGAGGAAAGAGATCTTTCTAAACTTTCTCTTGATGATCTACTGAGCAGGTTGGTAGCATATGAAATGAGAGTCAAACCAGAAGATGCTACGACTCATGTGAGCAAGGAAATGGAATTCAAGGCCTTGGATAAACTGAAAATCTCAAAAGATAGTAGCGGTGAAGACGACGAAGAAAAAGAAATTCTTTCTCTCATTGCAAATAATTTCCATAAGGGAAAAGGGAAATTCAAAGGTAAGTTACCTCTCGCATGTTTTCATTGTGGAAAAGTAGGGCACATTGCCTCTCAGTGCTTAAGAAAGATCAATGATGAAGATAGTGAAGATGAATGCTTCGAGAAGCCTCGGAGAAGGTTCTTCAAAAAGGGAGACTTCAAATCGGGAAATAAAATGAAAATGAAGAGTTTTGTCTGTGAAGAGGAAGAAGATGATAATTAATTCTATGAAGAAGAAGAACCAGAATTCAAAACTGGGAACCATGCTTCCATGATGGCCACTGTTGAAAAGTCGGAAGATACTGGTGAAGAAACAAAACTGAGAACTTGTGTAGATCCCGAGATGAAACTTAAGGATGTGGTTAGTAAGCTTAAGATTAAATGTAAGAGTTTCAAAGTGGAAATCAATTGTAGAAGAATAAACTGAATACGTTGATCAACTTGAAGCTGAAATTGAACGACTGGAAGAATTTGTGAAGGTACAGTCTAAAATAATTGATAACAATGATGATGTAGTGGATCTGAAGCTGATAATTGAAGAGAAGGAAAAGGTCATCAATGACCTCACCTCCAGACTAGATGAAAAATACAAGAATGTTGAGGGTATTGAGGAGGAATTTGTTACTCTAAGGAGTAAAATTGAGACTGAATCAATTCCAAAAGAATCAAGGAAGAAAATACAGTTTGGAAGATTCTCAGATGCAGAATTACTAGCAAGAGCCAAGTGTGGTTCAGATGGGGTTGGAAAAATCTTTAATAATCAAAGACCCGCTTGCATTGGAAAGACTGGGATTGGCTGTGAGGCTGAGACATCAACTTCTGGAAGTGAAAAGATCCAAAAGAAAGAAAAGATGAAATTTGAACATGTTGAAACGTTTCCTAAAGTGCTGAAAAAGGAACCCTTAATCCAAACTAAAAGGAGAACTGAAAATTATCCTCAAACATTAAGAAATGACAAACAGTCTAACTATTCTCCCAAAAACGATGGTATGAGGAGAAATTCAAGTGAGAGGACATTTCCTCTCATGAAGTGTCAGTTCTGTGGCTATCTGGGCCATACCATGTCATATTGCGAAGAGGCAAGAAGCTATCTGAATGGAGAAGATATATAAGTTCAACAAAGGAGAACAAATTCATATCCTAATTCTTACAGAAGAAACAATTTCTATGGCTATTGTTATCATTGTTCTAACTTTGGTCATAAGGCTGTTAATTGCAGGCAGAGAAGGGACATGGACACCTCATACCGATGTTCAAGACAAGTCAAGTCTCATCATCAAGACAGTGTTGCTCTTTCAAATAGGTTTTCTCCTCTAAAGGAAGATTTCAACTATGAAGAAACAGGGTATACAGAAGAGATAATTGAAAGGTCATCAGCACTATATACTCAATCCAATGTCTCATGGAAGGAAAGTAAGAAGATTGAGAAATCCAACCTTGCAGAGGAGGCCCTAAAAGCTACAAAGAACAATAGTACCTGGATTCTGGATAGAGGTTGTTCATCTCATATGACAGGTAATTTTGTCCTGCTAACAGATATCAAAAGGAAGGTTGATAGTACAGTACGATTTGGTAATGATGGAGCTCTGAAAATAAAAGGGAGTGGAAGTACCAAATTAGCTAATGGAGAACTAAAGAAGACTGAAGTCCTTTACGTAGATGGCTTACGTCATAATCTCCTCAGTGTGAGTCAACTCTGTGAATCGGGACTTATAGTTAATTTTAATCAGAAAAGCTGCACTATCAAGGGAAAAACAAGAAATTCACTTATGAAGGGATGCAGAACAGAAGGCAACTTGTATCAGGTTGATAGTGAAGAAAATGTCTGTTACATGACTTTTGAAGAAGAAAACAATTTGTGGCATCGGAGACTGGGACACATCAATCAACAAGACATGGAGAAAATATCAAAATTGATAATTTTCATGGACATTTCCAACTTGAAGCATGAACGTGAAAAATCTTGTGATGCTTGCATTCGTGGGAAGCTAGTCTGCAGTTCATATCGGCCAAAGAAGAAAAGGGCATCTCACCTTCTTGATCTGATTCATACAGATGTATGTGGGCTGATAAATTTTGCTGGAACTCATGGAGAAAGGTACTTTGTCCTTTTAATAGATGATTACAGTATAATGGCATGTGTGATGGTCATTCACGGGAAACGACAAGTCCTTGACTACATGAAAACATATCGGCGAATCGCCGAAAATGATACTGGACGAACAATCAAATTGTTGAGATCTGACAATGGAGGAGAATACACGTCCATTGAATTTAAAAATTATCTGGAGAAGCATGGGATACAACATGAGGTAGTTGATGTGAGAACTCCACAACAAAATGGAGTTGTTGAACATAGGAATCGACAGGTGAACAAAATGGCACGAACTATACTGATTGAGAGTCGTATTCCATGACATTACAGGAAAGAGGTTGTTCAAGCTGCAGTGTACATTCAGAATCGAAAAGGAATTTATATGGTTGATACGAAGACACCATATGAATTTTGGTATGGAAGGAATCCCTCTTTAATATACTTTCGTGTCTTTGGAAGTAAATGCTTCATCAGGAACAAAGAAGGAAATCAAGGGAAGTATGGAGACAATGCAGATGAAGGAATTTTCCTCGGTTACTCAATGAACAGCAAAGCCTACAAGTGTTTCAACAAGCGTTTAGGAAGGATTGTGGAAAGAAGTGATGTTAAGATAATTGAAGAGAAAACCACAAATGATTCAAGGACGTCATATGCTGATGTGATAGAAAGTCGGGAAGAAAGTGAATGTGAAGAAAATAAAAATGAAGAAATAGAGGAAGATGTAGAAAACACACAGCAGTCACATCATGATGTTGACTCAGAAGAAGAATCTGAAGAAGAAATTGTGGCTGAAGAGAATGAAACTGAACCTTGTAGGAGAAATCGAAGAGCTGAGATTGATCCATCCAACATAATTGGGGACAACAGTGCACCCACTCAAACAAGAAGTATGAGGAATAACACGCAATCTGCATTTCTATCAGTTGTAGATCCATCCTCATTCGAAGAAGCTACAAATGATGAATCTTGGGTGAAATCCATGAATGATGAATTAGATCAGATTGACAAGAATTAGACATGTGATCTTTTCCAGAGACCCAAAGGTCACAATATGATTAGTACCAAATGGATCTTCAAAAATAAGTTTGATGAGCATGGAAGTGTCATCAGAAACAAGGCATGACTGGTATGTAAAGGATACTCCTAGATTAAAGGCATTAATGTTGAAGAAACCTTTTCTCCAGTGGCTAGACTGGAGTCAATCAGGCTTTTCCTTGACATGGCACTTCAAATAGGATATAAAGTATTTCAAATGGATGTTAAGACAGGATTATTGAATGGTGTACTCGAAGAAGAAGTCTACATTGAACAACCAGTGGGCTTTGTTTTGGGTACTGATGAAACGAAGGTCTGCAAACTGAAGAAAGATCTATATGGTTTGAAGCAGGCACCACAGGCGTGGTACTCACAACTGGATTCATATCTCAAGAAGCTGGAATTCAAAAGAGGAGGAGTAGATCACAATCTCTATGTCAATAATTCTAAAAAAGATCAATTCATGGTTCTAGTCTACGTTGATGATATCATATTTGGTGGCAGCAGGCAAAAATCAGTGGATGAATTTGCTAACCACAAGAAATCAGAATTTGAAATGTCTATAATTGGGGAGCTCACATATTTCTTGGGGCTGCAGGTGATTCAAAATAAGGAATACACTTTCATTTCTCAGGAAAATTATGCAAGAGAGCTGCTGAAGAAGTTTAATATGCAATACTCCAAACCAATTTCAACTCCGATTGCAGTTGGAATAAACTTGGAAAGCATGAGGATGGGGCCTCTGTTGATCCCACCATGTACAGGAGGATCATTGGGAGCCTACTGTACCTGACAGCGACATGACCAGATATTTTCTTTGCCACATGCCTTGCGGACCTCTTTCAGAGTAATCCAAAGGAGGAACATATGGCCGCAGTAAAAAGAATCATGAGGTACATTCAAGGTACACATAACTTCGGGTTATTTTTTATTGTAGGCAGGTACAATGAATTATCAGCATTTTATGATTCTAACTGGGCTGGTGATGTAGTAGATTGAAAGTCCACTGGTGGTGGATCCTTCTATATTGGGTAGAAATGTGTTGGCTGATTGAGCAAGAAACAAGAAAGTACTTCCCTTAGTACTGCTAAAGCTGAGTATATCTCTGCCACAAAGGCATGCACTCAACTACTATGGATGAAGAAATAATTAAAAAATATTGGTGATGAGGTAAAGAAACCAATGGTGATTTACTGTGATAACAAGAGAACAATTGATCTTACAAAGAATCTTGTTCAGCATTCCCGTACGAAACATATTGAAATCATGTATCACTTTATCAAAGAAAAAGTTGAAAAAGGAGTGATTAGAATGGATCATGTGGGAACTGATGAGCAAGTGGCTGATATACTGACCAATCCACTGTCAGCAGCTATGTTTGAGAAGCATCGGTTGAACCTCGATGTTCAGCCACCTCCCAGTGCATAACGAGGTTACGCAATTCCCCTCTCCCTGATTATGTTAACTGTTTTTATCTGTTTATGAATATGATGCAGGTTTGTGGGGGAGATACTTTCCAGGGGGAGTATGGTTTGAGCTGAACGTTGAACAAATTACCAGGCTTTGGGTTTATTGTTAATGGGGGAGAAAGGAATAAATTCAGGCATGTTCAGACTTGTAATACTCCTGTGACACAATGAAAATTCAGTGTCAGTGATAGGATGAGAAGGATAAGAAGTAATTCATCAGTCATTTAATGATTCTTGGGCATCATTGAGAATTCCAAAACACAAGAACCCAATTCAAGCTTTCTCTCTTGTTTTCTACACCAAGCATTGCTCACGTAGACTTAGAGTGTTGGCTGAGTTGATTCTTGCGTTTTTTGGTTTGCACATGGATGGAGATCTATTGAATTTATTTTCTGATTGCCAACAAACCCAAAGGGGGATATTGTTGGAACCATGGTATTCTATGCATGATTTGGAGTATGGTTTGTGTTTGTTGTCAATCCTCAGTGGAATTTCAGAATGTGTACCAGCAAATAGATCATACAGTTCAAGCAGATGACAGTATTGATGGTGGCATCATTTCCTAGTGTTTTCCAATTTTTTGGGCCTGAAAATCGACAAATGGAGACAAGTATTTTTGGAAAAGAGACTTGCGCGTCGTGTACTTGAAGGAGAGGAAAATTGTGCACCATATGTTTTTCAAGATCAGAGCATGGGAAAATGGAAAAGGGATAAGGGCCGCGCAAGTTTTGGGCTGGTCGCGCAAGTGACTTGCGCGTCATGAAGAGAGTTGTGCGCCGATGCCTAGTAGGATTGGAAACTTGCGCGTCTATTGTTTTTCAAGATTATTTCTTCAAAATATGTCAAAGAAAATAAGGTCGTGCAAGTATTTGTGTGGTCACGCAAGTGAGTAGCACGACAAAGGCTAGGGAGGATGAGCTGCGCGCCGGAACCTGCGCGCCGAGGGAAGACTTGCGCGCCACCGCGCAGGGGGTCCAGTTTGCCTATAAATAGAGGACCACCCCTCCTCATTTGTAATGAAGTTCGAGGCTTAGATATTTTTCGAGCTCTCGTCGCGCAAGTGGTTGAGTCGCGCAAGTGGTTGTTGGGTCGCGCAAGTAGAGGCTACGCGCCGGCTATTGGCTGCATGCCCAAGGTGATTTGGGCGAGAAAGGAAGTGAGTCGCGCAGGTTTGAAGTTCAAGATGGCAGTGTCGTGCAGGTGCTTTGGTGACACTTGTGCGCCAATTGGGACTTGCGTGCAGGGCTTTGAGGAGACTGCCAGATATTGTTGAAGCACATTTGTCCTTTTGAAGCTGCACGAAAGCTGGAGGATCACCCGGTACCCTCAGCACAAAGTGAGATTTGTCTTCTGGTAAGAGTTGGACTTCAACAGAGCATCTAAATACAACAGAGGATGCATTCTTATGCAATTATGAAGAGACCTTCACGTCTATAAACTGATTGTGACTTCACCAACGGCAGTGAGCCACGGGGAGTCAACGGGAGTGACCCGAGGGACTCAGTGAGCTATCCCTGAACTTTTGTAAAGGCATTGAGCCCGAGATAGAGTGAATTTCCCGAACCATTGTAATCCACAACTAGTGAAGATTAGTGGAATTTGGTACGACCGGCAACTTGTCGGCGTATTCTCCTTGGACGTAGCCCTTAGTGGTGAACCAAGTAAAAAGTGATGTGTATTCTCTGTGCATGTGAATGTTTTCTTTCAGATCATAATCATCATACTGGTTCAACAAGTTCCTACCAACGTGGGAACAAGATCCATCACATTAAAAGAAAATGTTGTCACCCTGATTCACCCCTCCCCTCTCAGGGTGTCCCGAGGTCCTTCATAAATCTATTATAAATAATGTTTAGGTAAAACCTTATGATGCTTACAAAACTCAACACATTGTTAATTTGGAGTGGAAAGAACCACATGAGGGATAGTCTTGAGGCATGATAAGTGGTGGTGTTCATGGAAATGCATGATGAAATATTTAATCAATAAAGATCTATGAACATTATATAACATCAAAACAAGAAAATTATTAGAGGAGGTGACACATATGAGAGGAATACTAGAATCTTGGATATTTCAAAAATCACTGGGTATAAGTTTAATTGAGAAATCAACCACTTATTTAGGCAGAAGACTATAAAATAAATGGTAAAAACATCAGAATATTCTCTCACAATAAGAATTTAATCATGGTTTATCTTTTCTATAGTCTCAATAATTTGATATATATATTCTCACTTAGAAATAAAAAATATCCACTCTTTACATAATGATTACCAAGGATAATCATCTTTCTATATTCACTTGTATAGAATGAGAGGGAGATTTATGATATTGAGGATAATTTTATTAATTATAAAATATATCCTATATTTATACAAGAAAAAGTAATTCATACACATAATTTCATTTAATTACACAAAAGGGAGTATCTCAAGGTTTTATTTTATATTAATCAAAATGTTTCTTAAGGGAATGAATTATTATAAGGGGATGAAATGATTGACTAATTTTATCACATCAATAATAACTCGACATAGATGTTTTGATGGGGTGTTTTAACAGTTATACAAAACATTCATGATATGAAAGAATGTATAAAACATGAATAAAATAGTATTTTCTCTATACCTGAGTAATTAACTATCATACCTGTAACCATATTATTATTAGGATCTGTATCAGTAATTTTGCTTTCATAAGATCACCCTTACCCTATAGACCATATATGTTGTTTTCATTGATAAAATTATATACCCCTTCACATAATGAATTGATTTAAATAGGGTACCCATTTATTTAATATAAAACATTTTAAAATATTATTAGGGTTGATTAGATAATTCCTTTATTCCATCACAATGGTGGGTTTCTCCCATAGACATTCTCTAGCTATGTTCACCTATTTCCAACACCTTAATCATTTTCTTTTCTTATTTATAAAATTTATGGCATGATTATTCATACACTTTAGATAAGTGGGGTGATAAATGTTCTTAACCCCATGATATTTATTTATTTCACTACAAGAATTGAAATCCACACTTTACTTATTATCTTTTAAAACATGAAACCCTTGAGAATCAATGATCTCTATTTCAACTTTGAGGGCTTATCAAAAAATCACTTTATAGACAACAATTTCTCATATCACCAAATCATTTAATAGTTTCATATTCAGACAAAAATAATGGTTTTTAAGTGAAATTTTAGGGTTATTGAAAATGGCTGAGGAATATGGTAAATGTCATATGAAGTTTTCCTCATACACTTGAAGGATTATTCTTCCCTTTTCTTGAGGCCAAGGAAATAATTCTCAATTTTATATGAGAGAGTTAAAGGAAAATATTTATCATAAATAATTTTCATAAATTCATTCCACTCCATCAATTTGATCTCCTCATCAAGCATCATTTTATTCATAAATGTAACACATTATATATTTTCAATCTTTAACCATATCACCTGTAAAGGTATTATAATATTAAACCAATGGATTATCAAAACAAAGTAAGCAATGGGGATTTTTATTTCCATGTAATTATAGCAATAATGTATAGATTCCATAATTATAACATCATCATATAATAATTACTCCACTTCACAAAAATTTCCATAATATGGAAACCATCAATATTTTCGACAAAACAGAAAACCCAAATCTTAACATGTGTCAATCATCACTGTCACATAATCATATTAGCTAGAAAATAGGTAATCCCAACTCTCAACCTATGTCAATCATCTCATCCTCATCACATCATCATAATAAGAAAGTACAACTCTCAACCAGTGTTAACCATCCCAACATCCACTAAATTTCCACATCATTACCTCAATGACACATGTTATAACCTCAAGCCATCACAACCAAAAACATGACATAGCCTTAAAGCCATCACAACCTAGGGAAATGTGTACATGTTATACCTTAATCCATTATAACCCATAATATAAGCATGTATTGTAACCATGAGCCATCACAACCCATGAGTATAGTATCAAACAACCACAAACAATCAAGTAGATATAAAAACAATCACTTAAGAATAAAAACTAACAAACACATAAAAAATCACATGCAATAAGTAGAAAAACAAATAATCATAAACGAAAACATCTGCATACAATACAATAAATACAACATTACAATTTATTATAAGAAACAATAATAATAAAGAAATAACTAATATCAAAACAACAAAAAAATTATAAATCAAACCCTAGGGTTCGTATAGGTCATCGGGGAAGCAAGGTCGTTGGGGTCGCGGGGTCGTCGGGGTCGTGGGGGGCCAGGGTCACCGAGGTCGTGGGGTCGCTGGGGTCGCCGGGGTCACCGGGGTCGCGGGGGGATGGGGTCGCGGGGGAAGGAATCATGGTCGCTGGGTGAGAAAGAGGAGGGTTGGGGTGGGGAGGAAGGGTCGGGGCTGTTAAAAAAAAGTTCCGCGGTGGTTTATTATAAATAACCGTGAAACCTTTTTTTAAAAAGGTTTAGCGGCAGTTCTAGGAACCGCCGCTACAAAACCACTGCTAAACAGCGATTTTGTTGTAGTGTGTGATGATCTAAGGTACCATCTAATTCATCTAATATGAGGGTACTAGGACAAAATTTTTGGTTTTCAATATCATTTCCATAATGTTGATAAATTTTTTCACAAGGAGAAATACTTACTTGATTTCAATGTAGTATCATCGTTGGTCATTCCATGAACAATTTCCACTTCATCTCTTATTTAAAGAAATGAATTTGAATTTTTTCTTCTTGAAATGTTAGCAGATCATGCAATAGAATGATAGGTCATTCCATATGTCTCAAACAAAATGTTAGAAAAAGTTATTAAATATACATAAGTCCATCTATGGTGGGGTTAATTGTATATGATTACAAAAATGGACTTAGACTCCAACTATCATACCTCTTAATAAAATAAAACTAATTTCTACTAACCAGGGACTTCCTGTAGGCCAGTGGTAGGCGATAAAGTTCTGTCACACTTCGGTTGTGGGTTCGATTCCTGCAACCTTGTCCGACGCGATGGGTTGTCGCTCGTCCTGCAGGTTGTCCCTTTTTCTAAAACTACATTATTATAACATTCCTGCAATAATATCAAAAAAAGATCTATCCTTAAAAAATACTATCTTATGTATAACTTAATTCATTCCAATCTTTAGGCTTATCCAAAATACTTCGGTCTAAGATCATAGTATAAAGAAAACGATTACTTGAAAGGTCACATAGCAAGAACGTGAATACCATCATTTATCCCCCATAAATCATAAGATATATCTTGTTGGTCACATTCCAAACATGTGAATACCTTAATCATGTATTCTCTTTAATCATGAGTTACCATAGAACCTTAGTGAATACATGAATGCTGTTAAAAGTTAACTCTTTCCACATACCAAAATCCCAAAATTTCTATATGCTCAAACCATGATATCACTTTGTCCTTATATTAGTCATGAGCTCATTAATACTATCAAACATTTCATTATTACTTTATCCCTTCATTATGCGCATATCATCTTTTTTCCAAAAATATCTGAATAACCTTTCATGGTTACCGATACCATTCAACATATAATTTCAAATACTTTAAGAAAAACAATAGTGTAAGAATCCTTAGATGTTTCTTTATTCCATAGTACCATTAAATTACCTATACAACATTACTCTTGATAAACATAAAATCATTCCACCACCTTCTTAAACCATTGACTGAGATTCAACAATTATTTCATCTCACATATCATTTGCAGTCTCTTCATCATCAACAACATAAATACTACCCATACGACCATGTTGATTCTATTCATGAGACTTTCCCTTAGTGCATTGGTTTTCATAATGCTCATACATTCCACATTTAAAACATTTAACCATTGTTGATGTCTTAGCAATACCATTATCCTTTTCCATGGTGTTAAGTGAAAATTTTCCTTTGAAATTACTGGATTTGTGTCTTTCTTTTTTACACCAAAAGCATCTTCCAGTTCCTTTGAAACATTCTCTTTGATGCCTCTTCCCACATGATTTACATGAGGGAAATTGAACTTTCTTTCCTCTATGATTATCATGAAACTCCATCTTTCTCTTATTAGCTGAGTCAAGAAACTTACCAAAGTTGATATTATAGATCATATTATGAGATTGCTGATTAGGAAAAAAACGATGTTTGGACATCCAAATCCTGTTTCATTTGGTTTCTCATGAAGCATATCATTCCATTGTCCGTCATATTCTCCATTAACACGAATCCTCCTATTTCCTGCCATTTCTTAAAACCCAAAAAGAATAGTATGTGAGGCAAAACTCGTACTAGAAAAACAACATAATCAAGGGGGAGTACTTTCAATCTATAAAATCTTAGGTTTAATTCTATGATCGTTATCATAATTATAGGGCTATAACCAATACTTATACTTAACCTTAGGGACATCCCTATACATACCTTATAAATATCTCTAGGGATCTCACTAAAGTTTTCGCATCCTAGTTTCCAAAGGTTGAATGAACCTTTTCCTCTAATACCAACTATAGAGTCCCAAAGCTTGTTGTACATGGACATTACATTACTTTTTCGGAATACTTAATACATTACAAAACAAACGCCTAAATACCATATTAGTTTAGTGTCTTTGGAAACTCAGAACATAATCTTCTAATCATGGTGAAAGATCTTCAACATCTCCCATAAATATCTTCCCCCTTTTTTTCTTACCAAAAACCTTTCTTTATATCCTGGGGAAAAGAAAACATAAAAAGGGTGATCTCAAATGCTCATTAAGGGTAAACATGGAGAACATAAAACAATCCATAAACATTTGAATGCAAAATCTTGAACATAAAATCTAAACATCAAAATCTTGAGCAATGAAATAAATCTTGGAAGTATGTAAGGCATATATCATAAAGGAACATAAATCGTGATAAAATAGAATGGGAATAAAACATGTAATTGTGTAAAACAATTAATAACTTGATATGATTTCCATAGTAGCCAAGGAATTGCTGCCAAGACCATCATAGTGGATAAATTCCCTTACTAAATCGAGTTCACTCCTCGTTCCAGCCCAGTATCACTGAACCAGATTAACTTTCCATTCTATACATGTATATCTCATGAGATATAAATCTTTACCCAATGCATTGTAGGGAGACATAGGTCTCACCCATATCATAATGAAATCATCCTTACGTGTGCCACAAAATAAACATGCATCATTCATTATAACCCAACAAATAAAATGGGTTTCATAAACATCATCCCATAATAACATAATCTATATAAAAGAAATAGATATCATTTCATCATAAGAAAAATCAAACCATGTATATAATAGATACATTATACTTGAAACATACACATATAAAATAATTTCATCTTAGATGGAAAATGGTTTTGATAAAACACTTGAAATGAATTCTTGAGGAAAATATCCTTTCTTATTCAAAATCATTTTATTTTCACAAAATGCCATGAAATTTTAAATGAAAAGGATTTTGTTGAAAATAGTCATGAAATCTTGTAGAGTAATCTTCATGAAAATAATGCTTTATGAAACCGTAAAAATCTGTTCAAGCCGTATAAGTTAAAAAACATTCTCCTCGTACTTTTAACGGAAAATTCAAAAAGTACCACGTATGGTAAACAAAAGAAAGATTCCTTCCATAACACAAAGTAAAAGTCAAATAGGGGTAAAAATTCCTTTAAATATACATGTAATAATATTAAACACTTTATTAAAAACATTTTTATTGACATGGATGAAAAATATAACCCCAGTAAATACTTACGTATAAGCAATCTTGGATAAAAATGAGATTGAAAAATTATCCCTTACCTTATGTCTAATTTCTTCCATATGTGTCTGATACTCATGTATAGTGGGTCTAAAAAATTATTAACTTGTAAAATAACCATAATAATATTTATGATATCATATATGATTCACTTATGACTTCATATTACCCGTTCTTTTGTAAATTCCATGTTAAAGCAGCGTTTTGGGTAAAATCGTTTCATTTAACGTGCGTGTTTCAACTTGTTGTTCTTGATATTATTATTAATTATATTATGATTTAATTAATTCCATAATATAAAAAATTACTTATATATAATATATATTCATCATATAAATATATATGATAGATCGATAAATGGAATGAAATACAGCGTTGATGAAGACGGTAGGTCGTACGTACGCATGAACGCTGTTTTCATTTCCTTGTTGAATTGAATGGAATTAAGTAAATGAAACATATATGTACATAAATAAAGTATAATTATTATGTAATATCTTTCATGATTATTTATTATATATACTTTATAATCATACTTGAATGGTTAATCATGGAAAATGAATCTCATCCCATTCGTGGAGACGGTAGTCCGTACGTATGCACGAGCGATGATATCATTTTTTTGATATTAAAATCGTATATGATTGAATGGTATATAATATATAAATAATAATAATAATGTTATATTTATTATTTATATCATTTATACTCATTATTATACCCATCCAAATGATGAAATGTTTGAATAACAAACTACACCACGACGTGGAGACGGTAAGCCATACGTACGCATGTGTGGTGACTTTTTCATTCATAGGATGGATAAAATAAATAATATGGTTGTAAAATTTTTATAATAACATAACAACATATAGAATATACTGGAGTTATTATTTTATAATGGAAATAAAAAAGAAGGAGGAAGTGGAAGAAGAAAGTAACTTGAAATAGGCGGTGAGATATTTACCTCTTCCTCGGGTTCTTCCTTTTGATTTGATCAAAAGGGCTCCTCAGGTTGGATTTATGACTAAAGTAAGGACTCTAGGATGAAGTTAGGATAGTTTAGAGGGTATTTGGGCAGGTTTTGTCAGAGCCAATTGGCTTGGGAGGAGTGAATGTGAGAGAAGAGGGAGTTCCCTTTTATAAGAGGTGTGAGGGGCACCATAGGAAAAACTTAAAATATTATTTTATAATAAATTCATATTAGGTATATAATGGCTTCAAAGTGACTTATTTCTAATATAGGGTGGGTATGAGTCTAAATACTCTCAACCAATAGGTTTTATACAATTTTAGGTTACCATTCCAACCTTATCATTTAGATTTAACTCTAAGTTAAATAATTTAACTTTTACCGTGTCTTCTTTTATTCTTATACTATATGGTTAATAAACTTACTATAAACTTCCAATAGAACCCCAATTGGTTAATTAATGTCATATATATTATTATATAAGTCTTTTTTCCGAACCACTGATTTTTAAAAAAATTATATCAATTAATAATAAAATATTTGTTTTAAAAACTATTTTATGTCAATTTTGACACTATTTGGTATTTTATTTTCTCTAAATTCATAACAGCATTATTACTTTGAAAAAAATCATCTAACCAACCGTAATATGTTATATTAACCAAGAAAATTAGTTTAATTCATAAAAAGTCTCAAATTACATTTATTTGGGTATTTATAATATCAATTAAGTTAATATTTCATTAATAAGGTAATTATTGCATCATCATTGTGTCATAAATAAATTAAATTATTTAATGTCTAAAAAATATAAATAAAATACCATTATGTAGGAAATATTTTTATATTTCTAATGAATATTTATAGTCGAATTTATCTTATATATAACCCTATATTAAAAATGTTTTAGTTATTAAACTTTGATTTTAACTATTTTAATTCTTCTTTAAATAAAATAATAATGAGTGTCCTGATCTAATACAAGTGGACCAAAGAGGTTCATATTTTATTCCTAAGGTTTTTTTTTTCAAATTATACTTATCCAATAGAATTAGTACAGGGTTTGGGGTAATAATAATATCATTTTTACCCTTAATTGCCCTATTTACTTTTAACCGTGGTAAATAAAAGTAAAAAGTTACTATTCACCAAAAATTATTTTTATCTTATTGAACCACATTTTACTCCTTGATATTAACCGTGTCTCTCGGATTTTTGAAATTCAACTCACATAAGCGGTAAAATTAAGTTTTATGTAAATTTGCTAATGCTCCTAGGTGGTGGCTAAAAGACGGTAAAAAGTTCAATAAAATTTTTATATATCTAAAATTATTATAAAATGAATCCAATGAATTAAATTGAACTTATATAGGTATTATGTATATATTTTGACCTAAAATAAATTTAAATAAAATAAATGATTATTTAAATAAAATGTCAGTTTTAACCAATAACTCATTGTTTTCCCTATTCATCAAAAATTGAAAGTTTTCAGAAAAATACCAAAAATTCACCCTAGGATAATTTCGATATTCCGAATCCAAAAATGAAGTCCATTTTGAAAGATAAAATTTATAAAATTTCAAAAAGTGGGTATTACTATTCATAACGGCAAGTTTATATAATATTTTAATAACATATTGTCGTTTAGTGAAATTCAGTATTGCATACAATGAAATCTATCAAGGAAGGTTGCTCTTGCGTGTAACGCAAGACAAGAATAGTGTTGTGTATACTATAAGCTAATACATTGTTGCATATAGCGCAAGATAATATTGGTGTATAGTACATCAAAAGACATCAAATAAATTAAAAATAATAATTCTCATAAAATCTCAGGGTGTTACACTGACCTTCAGAAAATCCATTATGAACATGTCTAGTGGATGTATGGTTATAAAATATCTCATATTTGGTATCTCCAAGATTATCCTATCTAACATGATGTAATAGAATTGGTGTATCAACCATCTACTGTAGGTGTGCTACACCATCCTCACCCTCAAGGGCCAACTACAAAGAGGTCATGTACTCTGTCACCTCTCTCAATAATTGTGGACAGAAAACCTCACTGTGGGCATCTTCTTCCATGTCCAAGATCTTGTGATTATTCCAATCTAGAACTATCCCAACCTATAATGGGCCCACTATCACTCCCACATCTTAGAAAAAATATCACAAGAACTAGGCCTCCCAAATCTAGAAAAGTCTCTACAAAATCTCCTTATAAATCTGGTACTATCGAAGCATGTCCCAAACTATCCTTAAGTGTATTATGTGATCCTCCTTGAATTTCAAACAATAGGATGTCATGTTTAATACTATCAAAAAAAATCAAGAAGGGTTAAGGATCTGGTTCATAATCCTCATGAACTATGTTACGGTGTTCAACAAGACGAAGGGTATCACTAAGAACTTAAAGAAACTGTAGTTGCTCTTGGAAGCCATGCACAGTACATCCTCCTCTCAAACTTAGATTCAGTGAAAATAATTCCTAAGGTCAAAATCTATGAATAACATAACCCCAAACCATGGGTTAGATAATTCATTGATTTTTAGGGTGGATACCACTCCCTAGTAGTCACCTAGCTCAAGTTATGTCAATCTACACCTATCCTCAAGCTCTCATCCACCTCCTAAGAAAACAATAATGTGATTTCCAGGTGAACACACTAGGTATAACAATCCCCTACTCTATAAATTCATCAAACTAAACCTCTTTATCTCATAGCTACATGAGTTCATCTAATATGATAGGATATATATCGGTTCATCCCTGGGGAAATTCCTTGTATAAAAAAAACTATTGATGGGGAGGTAAACTTATCACATTCTTAGGAAAAATATCCTCATAAATCTCCCACATCACAAGAACTTAAATCTCAAAGAATATTCTTCTTTAATGGTCATACTATTTGACTGATAAGGGATCAGTTTTTTCCTCATGTACATGATATCATCCTTCTTTGGCCGAGATTCCTTCTTAAACAAGAAGGAAAATTATATACCACCACATCAATTACACTATAACCCTAACTATTGATAGTAATATGCATATAGATAGAAATAAGATAGTGCATGTTAAGGAAAACATCATAGGTACTCACTATAAACTACAAAAAATATTCCATACAATCCTCACTCTCCTCCTAGAGCCAAGTCACTCTATCAAAAAAGTGTGTGATCACTGATCCTCCCTGCAGGAGCCTCCGAACATAAGGATCAATCTAAAAGGGCCCTGATGTTATCATTTTTTCTTAAACAGAGGCTACATACATGGAAAATTGGCATGCGACTACTTACCAAAACTGGAACTAGAGTAGACAAAACATAGGTCATAACTTAATCACACCTAGAGCCCCATGGTCATAAGACGCTACTTCCTGAAGCCATATTTCCCCTTTCCCATCTGTTTTACTTAACCAAGGCCCACTCTAACACCTTATAACATCAAAATAACCTCAAATATACAAGTCAAAGGAACTCATCCACCACACCTAGACACTATATTCTTTGGGTGGAACTGACTCACCGCACTATTTTAAATCATGTTACAATAATGCATCTCAGTGGAGGAAGTGACCCTCTTCCCTGGGTTTTTTAAACCACATCAACATCACAAACACAAAGCTCTTCCAATGCCCTGTGTCACCCTATATAAGTCTCACTACTAGGACTCTATCAAGAGGGGGCATATCCAAGTGAGACTTTAACACCACAGGATCATGCCAGTCTTCTACCAACTAAAAAGGGGGGTTCTGGATTGACACAAAACCAGGTAAATCTCTATCTATGGAACCCATGATGGATAATCAGTATGGGTTCAACATCATCTGATCCTACCATAAAAATATGTTTCTCCATGATGAATATTGGTTATCAGCACAGCCATCTGGTTGATAAGGGTCCTCACAAGACATAAAACCTAGACCACTACCTCAAGCTAATACTCAAATTTTAGGGGGTCTAACTCATCACAAAACATATATAGTATCTTTCATTAAAACTTATGTAATGTTTTAGACTTTGTTCACCATCATCTTATCCTACTATATCCATCCACTACTTGAGATGTGTATGGTCATATTCTTAGACCACTGGAGGAGTGTTCGTGCACTGCTCAATAGGTGGTATCCTTACTTGGTTCCCACCATGATGAAACACCTTGGGAATGGGTCCCTAAACTGAGGCCTCAATTCCCAAATGGTCTTCATCATAACACAGTCTCAAAATCTAAGATTTTTTTCATAACATATACATCTCAAAGGTTATCAAGATTTACCATAGTCATAGAGAATATAAATGTATATATGTGGGGATTTTACTAAATAATAATAGTCAAAGGACTCAATCCAATATTATGTATGTACCAAAGTTCCCTATAACTAATTTCTTGGTATATTGATTAAACAATCAATTAGTTGCAGAGAAAGTTAATGGATATATTTTCCACCTCACCAACACTGTGTTTTTTTACTGAACTCTACACTCGAGACACTCCAACAACATTTCCCTAAGTTCTCAAACCAATACTCACCATGGGTATGTCTCTATATTGACTTGAGGATGTGAAAAATTTGATACCACTCTATCAGGACTCGGACCACTAGGGCCTTCCTATTCGATGGAAAACTAGGTGTGACAACCCCAAACCTGCCTCCAATAGGCTAGGGGCTGGTGAAAAGAACTGAGAAGTTATAATGGAAAGGTATTACATATCATAAGTACCTCTAAACATGAATGCAACCATATCCACATGAAAGAGAAGAGTAATATAATAAAAGATAGTGACATCTAGAGTATAACCACACATGTAATAAACTCTAGGGAATGCATAAGAGTAGGAAAATATAAATCCATATTACAATATGGGGTAAAATACATGCCCAACCAGAAATGTGGTCCCAACCCAAAAACCACTAAATAAAGTAAATCTAAAGAGATCTCAACTCTTGATCCCTAATCCTGGCCATCTAATGTGGCCAATAAATCCGAGCATAACTATTCTCCACTAAAATCACCACCAATATACCTATCATCTGCATAAAATATGAAACATGCTAGAAAATACCATACAGGGGTGAGTATATAACTTCCCAATAAGAATACCCAAAAAACACAAATGGAGTATTAGAAAGATATAATATAATTTATCTCAACCCATAGAAAAAGGGAAATGAAACCCAATATATATATGCTCAAAAATAAACCCATATGAGAGAGAAAGGGGATATCTATATCCATATACCGTATAAGAATGATGATTCATCCTATAGATCTAAATGTTCCCATCACTATTTTTGAAAATCCCATGTAATTAAAAAAATACAGAGTGGAGGGAACATTACTAGCCACTATATTACACAGTCAATGTGGAACTATCTATTATACATACATCATATGTAACCTTTCAATAATTTGAGTGGAGGGTCCCTATCCTCACCACTATGCTCCATAGCTGAGGGATCCATGACCTGTAGAGGACCCACACCCACTGGATCTCAAAAATTGGGGGTTCCACTCTACTGATAGAGGAACCACGCCCAATATAGTATGGGGGTATCTGAGCCTACTTATGTCAAGAGTATGGGGGATTCATGCCCTGGTGCAATAGGTGGTTTCCAACTCTGATAACACTCAGACGGTTTTATTTTGTTCATAGAGTACCTACACCAAATGTAGTATGGGGTTAACGACCCTACCTATATAAAGAGTATGGGGGACTAGATTTGTGGTGTGATAGGGTGTTTCTAACACCATCATCATTCTAATTTTCACACCTGATTAATGTTATCAGTCAAGTATAACTTGAAGAATAATCATAGTCTCAACACCACATATTATATCTTAAAATACACTGTGAAGGATTTCATCATGATATATGCATAAAACTACTCAATATAGGCTATTATTGGCCCAAAATACAAGTCCCAAAGAAGGAAATACATAAGTTATAAGTCTCTAGTAAAAGTACATGGCCTTTATGAGGGGTCACATGGTGTGTGGCTTTTCATCTATACTTGGTCGTGTTACTTCCTGGACATGGATTGAAAATATATGTCACACTAAATGATGTGTATTAATGGCACAAGTTTTTCCTCATCCACTTGGAGCCTACCCGTGCTCTTTTGATCTGTTCCCATGTACATCAGCTTATGCCCATGTACATGACCATGTTTGGGTATCCTGGTCATGTCTAAGCACACAATCGTTCCCGTGTACTCCAGTTGTGCTCATGTGCCTAGCCATGTCTATTCCCATGTACTCCTAAAGTACACACCAAGCATCCATTATAGGGTTTCATAATTTGCAGTGATTCCACACAGTGTATGATATTTATCTACACCCGAAAACCTGATCGTCGTAGCTTGGGGACTACACTACATGTGTTCTTTTATACTACATGCTATGTAGTCAGGTTTTCTCACAGAAAGCTCAGTTTATTCATGTGGATCCTAGATCCACCTTCTCCACCACAAAATATTCCATTTCACCACCTTAAATTCAAATGGTTTGTCTCTATCCATTAGTATTTAGCATCCAACGGATGAAAATTAGAAATCCATTTGCTCGTCGATGAGCTGTTGTGCCTCCTATTTACTCTTTGAATACCAAGTCCATATAGGAATCACCTTCGACCCATAATCCATCTCAATCCATCCACAAATAACTATCTCATATTTCATTCGCAAAACCACTATGAATCTGGAGGTTCAATTGCACTCAAACCCACCCCAATATTGTCGAACCACGACCCCATGGGCCAACAGTGAAGAATGTGAAGAATGTTGGGGTGATTTTCATAAGAAATAAGTGAAAATTGTCATTATATGATGTGATATTAACCAATAATTATGAATATGTGGTAACATGGGGTGGAATCAGGTGAAATATTCACAAATACCGAGATCAAGAATTATTTTTTCAATTTTCGGGCTCATGGAAGAATGGAAAACTTTAAAAATTAAAGAAGATAAATAATCCATTTTTGATCAAATCAAAAGGGTGAAAATTCATAAATATCATTCCCTAACACAATTAAGTATTGATTGTTGGAGAAGATAATATTATCCAGTGATGAATAAGGTATCATGAATTCGTTACCTTCCTCTCAATCCACCTCGATCAATCATCAATTCACGTCCTCAGGTTTCCAATGCAGATCAAGAACTCTCTCCCCCTCTAATACTCCTAGGGTTATGTGGATGAAATTAGAAAAAATTCATAATGATTTATTTATAGATTATTAGGCTAGGTTATTTCATTTAATAAAAATAAATTATTTATTTATTTTATTAAACGCACCCACCAATAGTCGCCTCCGATAGGTATTCTAATATCGAAGAACTTTATATCTCTCCTAGGGTAAAACCTATTTACTGGAATCAATTGTGGTCTCAAATATCCCAATCGAGATTAAGTTTATGGGTTATTAAATTATTTCCAAAAAAATACTCGTGTGTGATATAATATATTTAATATTCTTATTATATCCACATTATGCCTCTATAGAGCCCATAATTCCATGTTGACTCGGTTCTTGGAATTGAAAATATTCCTCAAAATATTCCAAAGTCATACAGAGAAATATAGAGACATTACAATCTCATCAATGATTTTGAGCATAAATGTTTTTCCACTCTAAGTTTCCCTTATGAGTTTTTGAATAATTCTAACTTTCTATTCCATTTCCTTAGCTAGATTAGGTCCTAATAGATTTCTTTCCCCAACATCATCCCTACATGTTGAAGTTATTCACTTCCTACCATAAAGGGATTTATAAGGATCCATATTAATTCTCAAGTAAAATATATTGTTATAAGAAAATTCCACCAAAGGAATGTGTTGATCCCAACCACCTTTAAAATTCATAGAGAAAACTCTCAACATGTCATATAATGTTTTAATGGTCCTATATGACTGACCATCTATCTAATGATGATATGAAGTATTGAAACACAACTCTATATCCAAAGATTTCTAAATACTTTTCCATAACTATGAGGTAAACCTTAGATTCTAATCAGATACAATAGAATGTGGTCCTCCATGAAACCTTACCACTTTCTTAATGTATATTATGGAAAGGTGATCAAGAGGAAAATCTTCTATAATAGTAGTAAAGTGTGATGAATTCATAAGATGATTGATTACAACCCAAATATTATTATTTCATTTTGATATTTTGGGAGTCTGGGCATAAAATCCATGGTGATGTTTTCCCATTTCCATTCTAGTATGGGTAATGGTTGTAAAATTTCCTTAAACATTAGTATCTCAACCCTAGCTTGTTGATATACCAGGCACTGAGATACATACTTTGAAATATCCCTTTTCATATTATTCCACCATAAATACTCTTTCAGGGCCCTATAAATATTTTTACTTATGGGATGAATAGAGAATAATGAATTATGAGCTTCATCCAATATCTCATTTTTCAAGTATGGTATTTATGGGACACATACTCTATTCATAAACCTTAATATTTTAGTATGATCATGGTAAAACATGGAAACATTCCTCACCTTATTATATAATTCCACATCTTCCTTCTGTACCTTCTTAACCCTATCATGTATGGATGGTCTAATATTTATCTAATAAAATAAGATTTTTCCCCTGTCCTCATGATTTCAAGATACATATATTTAAAATGTATAAATACTGGATCTCTTTTAATCCTCGTCATGGAAAAAACTAGCATGGTTTTTCTAACTTAGAGCATCATCCACCTTGTTTTCCTTCCAAGTGTGGTAATGTATTAAGAAATCATAATCTTTAATCAACTCCAATAATATTATCTTGTGCATATTCAACTCTTTCTATGTAAATATAAACTTCAATATTTTATAACTATTATATATATCACCCATTTCACCATACAGATAAAGCCTCTAAATCTTAAATGAAAAATTTACTACTTCCTACTCCAAATCATGGGTCGGGTATTTTTTTCTCATGAATTTTTAATTAATGAAAGGAATATGTTATCACCATGTAATTCTGTATGATGAAACATCACATTACCTTATTTTATGAATCACTATAGATCACAAACCCTTATATACAATTGGGTAGTGTAAGTACTGGCACATTGACTAACCATCTCTTTAGTTCTTTTAAAATATCTTCATATTCGCTTTTTCATAAGAACTTAACCCCCTTTTGAGTTAACTTGGCTATTGTATTTTAAAGTCAAGATAAATCTCTCAAAAATCATTCTTATTATTCATACAAACCAATAAAACTATGGATTTTGGTTATCGTGGTTGGTTTATTCCATTTCTCAATAACTTCTATCTTTGAAGGATCCACTGATATACCTTTATTCTAGATTCTATGACCCAATAATGAAACTTTATAAATCCAAAATTCATAATTGTTAAATTTAGCATAAAAATTTTCCTTCCTTGGGGTCTTTATCACAATTCTCAAATATTCTTTATACTCTTCCTTTCTCTTTGAATATATAATAATATCGACTATAATGACTAAAAAACTGATCAAGGTAATCTCTAAAGACTCTATTCATTAAATACATGAATATAACAACAGCATTGGTAAATCCAAATTACATTACTATAAATTCATAATGACCATACCCCATATGGGAGGTAGTCTTGGGCATATCCTCATTCTTGATCCTTAGCTGATGATATCTAGATTGAATATCAATCTTGAAAAAATATAGATCACATCATAATTGATCAAATAGATTATCGATACAGGATATAGGATAATTAATATTAATATTGATCATGTTAAGTTCTTGATAATTAATGAAAATATGCATTGACATATATTTCTTTTTAACAAGAAGAACATGTTCACATCATGGAAAAGCACTAGGCTGAATGAATTATCTATATTCTCCTGTATTTTCTTCTTTAATTCCTTCAACTCAATCGGGACCATCCTATATGGGGTTTTTGAAATAGGCATAGCACCAGGTATGATTTCTTTTAAAAATTAAATATCACGATTTGGGGTATGAGTATGAATGTCCTTAGGAAATATATCAGCATATTCTCAAACAATTAGAAAATTTTCAATATTGAGTTGCTCCTAATTTATTTGAGATAAATATCCCTCATGAATATTTATTAAATACTATATGATGGAAGTAATTTTTATTGGGTGTTCAACTTTTTCCTCACACTGATGTATTATTGAAGTTTGATTCAGAATGTCAAATATAACTTCCCTTCCTTGATAATGTATATGGGATATATATAGGTAGAGTTAATCCATACCCAAAATTATGTCAAATTAAATTAGAGGAAGTACAACAGGATTCCTAAGAAGAATATTTCCATAAACTTCTACTGAATATGAGTTATAGGATTTAGATATGGTCATCCTACAATTATCATTTCTCACCAATAACTCAATATCTTTTCATTGAGGTGGTGATGTGATACCCTTTAAAAAATATTCAAATATAAAATTTTGGGTAGAAACAAAATAAAATAAAACATTAGAAATAATAAATTGGATGATAAGTCTACATTTCACTACATTTCTAGGAAAATCCACTTTGAATATATTAATTACAAGAGCCTGGAATTCTCCCTTTGGCTTCATTTGTGGTAATTTCCCATTACATTTAGGGAATTGGTTGTAATAGTGCCCCATATCTTTGTATTTAAATCATTGTACTTTGATGGATTCTCACTTACCCTTAAAGTCTTGAGAAATATGGCATTTTCTCTACACTTGAAGGAAACTCGTTTTCCTTTTAAATGTGTGCCAAGGTGTTTCCTTCCACAAGTATCACATGTTAGAAAATTTCCCTTTCTCTTCTTCCACTTATATATTTTTTGATATATCATCCTCTTCTTCTCTTTATCTTATTTGAATACATTATAGTTAGATAATTCTTTTTATTTCTTGATAATACATTATATTATATCATCATATTATGAGAATGTTTGGGAGACTAGTTCCCTTTGAAGGGTTATCTAATCCCATTAATAAAATAGTCAATATTTAACTTTATATTGTGTTCATTTTTCATAGTAAACCATGATAACCTTGAAAATTTAACTTCATAATTAGATATTTTTTCCTCTTATTTTTGTCTTATACTCAAGAATTTTATCTCCATGTACGCTCATTGTTCATGAGTAAAATATTTTTCAATTAAAAGTACCTTAAAATATTTCTACTCCATGCTCGTTATTTCCTCCTCCTCATTATTATTTTTAATCAATTATCACCATTGATATGCAACCCCATGAGAAAATAAACTGGTGTGAAAACCTTTGTACCTTTCATTACTTCCCAAAGTGTGAAATATCATTTCTACAAAACTTATCCATTGATCATATATAAATGGATTTGTGGTAACATTTAATGGTATATTCTATTTTCATATAAAACATTATAAATTTATTACATCACATTTCAGATTAGTTGGATACTCTATATGGGAAAATTTATTGGCCATAACCTGAGTCAGATTCCCTAATATAGTTATAATTTTTTCACTTCTAGTTCTAACTTTATTATATTTATTAGGAGGAAAAACCCTAGATAGATTTGATACATTGATACAGTTTTCATTCCTTCTACTAGTTTCCATTTATAAAAAATGGAATAGGGTAGATTATATCATCAAATTATGAATCATAATGTATAATTTTAAAACTAGTGAAACACATAACATAAATTGAAAATTTATTCACAGCTAATCTCAAAATCATAAACATGGTATCTTTGATAATATTATCAAATCATAAAGATATCTTCAAATAATTCATAATAGTTTATAAATAAAATATGAATTAACCCAAGAATATCACTCAGGAGTGTCAAAATAGTTGCATATTAAGGGCACACTCACCATGAACCAAAGTGATGATAAAGATATACCCGACCAAAACTTTTTTGGGTTATTACCCCTAAACTCATCTGTTCCAAAACCATATTGAATTATAGTATCCAGACATGAATATATTGATATGAAAACAACATGATATCTACTTTAACAAAACATTATGGTGTCATCCTATACTTAGACTTATCCTCATATTTATTCATATGGTTATGTTCCTTAATTTATGTTTTCTTAAATCTAGTTCCCAGGCTTTCAACTAAAATTTCCTTGATATCAATGGTAAAACCCCATCCATATTAGCCCAGAGATTGTGGTTATTTTATTACATTGTAACTATATATAATTGATAACATCTCAAAGGAATAAATAGTGTATTAGTCTTCATAAACTAGGTACATACTTAAATCATACATTACATTTGAAAACATAAAATACAACATATAATTTTCTTTGAAAACGCCATTATTCTCTCTAGTATATCCCAAAATATTAATCATAAAACATTTATGTACATACTAGGGAAAGGAAACAAAAGAAATGGGTTAGTTTAGATGCTTGGTAAGGGAATCCATACAATAAATTCTGAATAAGGCATTAATAATATAGCAGTGATAAATGACGATCAAGTAATTCCATATAAATAATCCCTTGATCTTGAAACTTATCCATGGATAAAAAATCTATTCAAATAAATATCATCAATAAATAATTTTATAATGATGGAATTAATAATTTCATACATCTGAAACTTATCTTCAAATCATTTTCCTAAGACATATAAAAATATTATTAAATCCTTGTGTCAAGACATCTACATAAATGGGAAAGGCCACAGCCAAATACCCAATCTACTTTTTCTCATGATACCTGCATATTTATAAAATGTGTATTTAATTAAAAACCCCATTTATCACTTAATAGGTTCAATGCATTCATTATATTAATAAACAATATAACTTAATCAATATTCCTTAAAATTAATAAATTTTAGTATTGGAAGAACTAATATGTAGAATTTCAATATTTTCCCCAGTAAAACTAATCATAAATCATCCAAAGTAATATGGTGGATGGAATCATTAGATTATATCATTAATAAATCATAATATTCAATAAAATATGATTACTTAGACAAAAATACTTAAAAAGGATCACTTGAAAATTTTTGGAGGAAAAATCCCTTTTCACTTTGAAATAACTTAATTAAAATCTAAAAAATTCCAAAATATTAAGGAAAAAATTTTACCTGAAAGTAAACATTAAAAAATTTAAATTAATATTCAATTTATTTAGTGTTCATGATGTTATGAAGTTATATTCATACCGTGTACAATAAAACAAGGATTCCTTTCACATTTTCGATAAAAAAAAGTCAAAAGTACCTCATTCAGAAAATGATAAGGATAATCCTTTTAAAAATTATTTAAAAAAATAAAACATGGGTAAAAATTTATTTAATAAATTAAATTTGAATATCAAAAACATTTTTTTATACATTTTAAGAAAAATATGTACATAGAATAAATAGATTCTTGATTGAGATGAAAAACAAGGTTGATTTTCCTTAAAAACATTATTTTAGTATCTTGAGTATTTAAAGAGAGGAAAATGAAATGAAAACAAGTAATTTTATATATTAGAATAAAATATATTAGGTTTAATATATAAATATAAAATAATTACCCCAACATAATCTTAAACATAAAAAATTCTGAAAAATGATGAGATTGTGAAATAAACCCTTATCATAGGTCTGACTTCCTTCATATGTATTTGAAACTCACATATAATAAATATATATATTTCATACATATATTCTATAACCATAATCATATATAAAATACCATATATAGGTTACTTATAATCTTTTATCACATGTTTGTTAAAAATTATTTATTAAAATCATTATTCCCCATGATAACTGTTTTTTTCATGTGTGTTTTTATTTTAATGTTTTTGGTCCTTGTACTTTCATCATGGTTACATAAGCTCCAAAATTTTAGTAATTATATAAATATAAAATATATTAATTATATAAATAATTATTATCATCCATAAAATATAGGAACAGATAAATGAATTACACTGTTCATGGAGATTGTCGGTCATACATACGCATGAACGTTGTTTTCGGTTTTTGACGGATGAAATGAAAGAAAGAAAAAAAATAATTCAAAATTAAAGGATAATTTTTATATAAAATATATCTTAAATATTCATTAAATCTATCCTTATTACCATTAACATAAATAGTAAATAAATAATGAATCACATCGCTTCGTGGAGGTGGCAGTCCACACGTGTGCACGAACGACGTTATCATTTTATAATATATTAGAAGGTAAGAAGCTAGATATGATATTATAATTCCATAAGAATAATTATTTCATAAATATCATATATAAATATTAAACCCATCATAATACTCATCCATAAGATATAGT
Organism: Viscum album; assembly: GCA_963277665.1. Taxonomy (NCBI): domain Eukaryota; kingdom Viridiplantae; phylum Streptophyta; class Magnoliopsida; order Santalales; family Viscaceae; genus Viscum; species Viscum album. The sequence goes on from OY728133.1 coordinate 1,912,971,612, forward strand.
GATGAAAAAATAATTGTTTCTCTACGTGGAGATGGTAAGTCGTACATATACCTGAGTGATACTTTCACTTCCCATTTGAGGGAAAAGAGTGTGGATAATGGTGGTTTAATAATAATAATAACATTTCAATATATTTATTATACTTGATTTTTTATTTTATGATAAAAACCATAGATTTATTGGAGGTAAAAGAATAAGTGAAAAAATAATGTGATCGGTTAAGGTGATTACCTCTTCTATTAAATAAATCATTTAGATCTCTTGTTAAAGACCCTAGGGTTGGTAATTTTTTAATGAAAAAACCTATATAAAATGTATATCTATGTTTATAATATAATTGGGTGGGTTTGGGTCTATATAGATGGTCAAATGTGGGGTAAATAAAAGAGATAAGGGGTGTCATTTCATAAGCGAGGGAAAGGAAACCATTTGAATTACTAAAAAGATTAAAATATAATTATGTCACTATCATTGATAATACTTTAATATTTCTATATATTTTAATAAAAATAGGATAAGTTCTAAATATAAGAATCCAATAAAATTTATATTGGTTTTTGTGTCATTTTAAACCTTATCTCTTGATTTTACCCTTTGGTTAACCAACGTTAATCTCAATTGTGGTAATAAATTTTTAATATTAAAGGGTTATAATTTTACTTATAAGGTAAAAACTATATCATAAATGGAAAAATAAAGAGATATTCAACCATATATTATCCCCCTTATTCAATTTCAATATTTTTATGATTTTTAAATGATTGAATAAAATATTTTTTTTCATAAAATATCATTGTTGTCATATTTGAAAATATTCCTTTAATTTTATTTTAAAGACATAAAGGAAAATATTTAATTCAGATTTAATACTTCAAAACATCCCTAATATGATATATTCATCTATAAACTTCATGTTATAGAATTACTCTTACAAATTTTATTACTTTAAATATTTTTACAATTATTTATTTCATTTTCCCATTAATTGAATAAATATTATGTCAAAAAATTTCAATAATTTAAGGTAATTATACAATAAATAAAAATTAGAAAAAAAATAGAATAAAAAAAATTAATTATGCACAAAATAACCTTTAACATTAATTCACAACTTATTTTTATCCCTATGTGATCACAAAAAAAATATGTTTAAAGTCTATATAATTAAATTTCGTATTTTTATTTACTTAAAATAATATAAAGATCAATCTCAAAGAAAAATGGCACTTAGTGGCCATATTTTAGAGGATTAGATTTAAATGGAAAAATTAATCTCATATAATATGTTAAATTCTAGTTATATAGATATTTTAAACCCTTATACCAAAATTTTAACTCTATTTTACCCATTTTACACTTACTGAGGGGAGAAAAATTTACTAAGGTTACTATTCATAATGGAAAAAAATAAAAATAAAAGACTTATTCACAAAACTTTTATCCTCCTAATTCCAAATATGGGATCTATCTTTCAATATCAAACTTCTATAAGTAAGAGAAATTAATTTTAAAATATGTGCACAAAACATGATGAAATTTGTTTTTAGAGAAATATAGTTTTTAGGCATAAAACTGGACTAATTCTTATCTCATGCCAAGAAAAAAAATTATGATTTTTAAAACATTTTATTACACATATAATATATATATTTTATTAAAAAAATCACCAATAGTGATCATTCTAATTTATTAATATAAAAACACATTGCACTCATAAAAACATTTTTTCAAAAAAAATCACTTTTACCATCAAATAATTTTTATTTCCATTTATAATCAATTGATAAATAATTAATTCATTATAAAACATAAATTTTTATAATTTATTTAGTCTTATTCATACCTTACATTTTTAACAGATGGGTTATAATGGTCACATTTAATTATTATTTTAATCATATATTGTGATGAGTTTAAACTTAGTGTTGCATGTAACGCAAACTATCAAAGAAATTAAATTTATTTAAAAAGAAAAATATCATAAAATATTGTGGTGTTGCAAAAAAATTATCAGGAACATGTAATCTCTATATGTTAATTCTTTACCCAATTCATTAGAGTGCTATCAAGGCACACCCTTTATATGTCTAACATTATGTGCGCCACATATGTAAATCATACATAATTCTATTAAAGAATAATTAACCCATTAAGAAAATGGATTAAATTGTAATACACAATATAAGCATTGGGAATACATAAAAATATGGTTGTTTTAATCATAATATAATATCTTAGGAATGAATAGAGGGTATTGATATGCATATAAAATACCCTTTTAAGAGTATTAAGAAAATTGATTTGGAAATAAGAAATATCAATTAACATTTGAAAACATTTATTTATAAAATAAGTAGAGTAAAAATATAATTAAGAAAACATGAATTCATATTGAGTAAGTTTCTAATATAATAAAAACAAAAAAATTAATTTTTGAAAAAAATTTAATGTTATCATGAAAAAAAGAAGTTACGGGTCACATTCAAAAGTTATTTTAAAAAATTTGAAGTTAACTTTTTTGAAAACTTTTAATTTTGAAAAAATAACCTTCAATAATGGATCCTTGAAAGTTACTAAATAGTATCCCAAGGAAATATGTAGTAGAAGATAAAATAAATGATCATGGAAGGAAAATCATTTTATAATTTTAAAATATCTTTGTTGGAATACCACAACGTAAAAAGAGTAATAAAACTTCCTTTTGAAAAGTGGAGAAGGTAAATATGAAATTCATATTAAATAGAATATAATTTTATTTTTATATATAAATTAAACATTTGTGGGTTGAAAAATATGGACAAGGATAGAAAATCATCAACAAAAAGGATGATAATTATTCTTAACGATGATATACTTTTGGGGGAAGAGATTCATCAAGGTAAAATATTTGGATTAAAATTCACTCTCCCCAGTTAGTAAGAGACAGTTCTCTGAAATTGAATATTATAGTGGGATCAACCAAGCTTGTATGAATAAATTTCAATGAGATGTATTATAAAATGACAAAAGGAGTGGAGTTAGAAAAAACACTTTCAACTTTGGTATTTTTTTGAATCAGAGCTAACATGATATGGATATTTAAACCCCATGAATTAAATTTATATGTTAAAATAAATACATTAGGTATTAAACACACCAAATTAAAAATATCATGGTGAACAATACAAAATATTTCTTAAGAGTTTAAATTTGAGATGAAGAACCCCTTACCTTAATTTTTGGATTCCACCAAAGTACTTGAATCTCCTATATAAAAAATAACTTTATTATTTATATATTTAAGAACCTTTTTATATTTATAACCTTTGATAAACATCATTTTTAATTATTCTCTACATGTAAATTATTTAGTTACTATCTATTTTCAATATTTGGTGTGATTAAACTTGATCATTTTGAATTAGTTTTGTAATAGTGGTGTTGTTATTTATTCTTATCTCAGATTTTATCATTCCAAGATCATGAAACATACTATTATTTATTATTTTTAATTATTTATAAAGTTATAATTTTTTTCATATGTATTTTAGTTATTATTCATTATGACGAAGTCGGGGATGAGTTTGATTAGGAAATTTATGACAAACAAATATTTTTTTATTAATTAATAATTTAAATGTTTATATTACAATTAAATAACAAAAAATCCTTATTTTATTATTAATATCCAATTTTACGTTTCAAAATACATCCTTCCAATGGCCCAAAGGCCTTTGATTTTTTTTTATTATAAGCAACCCCCCCCCCCTTCAAGGGAATAAGGGGAAAACCCTGAAGACATCCTTGACTTAAAACAAATCACAACCTGAAGGTTTAGTAAGACCAACAAAACTGACAACGTGTAGCCACCCCTCCCAGTAATTGACCATGACAATGCTCTCCACCGGTGTAGGGAAAACGTCAAGAAAGTTTCACATGTCAAATAATAGGCCCGATCCAATGACAAACATCATACCCTATCAAAAAACCAAATCCATAAAGCTCTGCAATGATGAACAGCTAGCACTGGAACCTCCTCTGGGGCTGATCCATGTAGTCAAGTCTGGGTACCTCACCGTGCCAGCAGACCTCACAAATCCATTCAACTTTTTGAGAGAACACAATCAAAATCCTTCAACAAGTAGTTATCCTGGACTAGCTCCGATAACCTCCTCAGACCCCCATCACTACAGCCATAGAAGCCCGGAAGATAATCCAAAGAACACGAGTTCAATCCATCGTCGCCTAGGAAATGATGGACCAACCCCACACTTCCCTCTTTCCTCCTTCGGGGTGGGATCTGCTATTGACAGCTATGGATCTGTCTCGGCATGGGAGTTGGCGGCACATCTCGGTGGAGCTTCAGCAGTAGGCTCGGCTTGGGTTCGACATGGCGTGGTGTTGCTACTTGTGCAGCGGTGTCGCCTCTTGGTGGAGCGTCGGCGCTTGTTTCGGCTTATACGGCGAAATCGCATCCCAGTGGAGCTTCGATGGTGGCTCGACTTGGGTTCATTTTGGAATGGAAACGCCTATGAAGTGGATTCTCATCTCAGTGGAGCTCAGTGGTCGGCTCGGCATGGATCACTCCATATGTGGGTATGCTACACCACTTCTCGGCAGAGCTTTGGCGGTTGGCCTAGTGTGGTCTTCTTCCTATGACGGCGTTGTGGCTTGGTGTGGACCCAATCGGAAAGTTCGGTTTTTTCACCACGTCCAATGATTGGTTTTCTTTTCAGGTACACTACGGTGTAGTCCAGGGCATGATTTGTAGTGCTACGGAGGGGAAGGTATTTCTGGTTCAAATTATGTGGTTTTTACATGTGTTTCTTTTAGAGTTGCGATAAATCTAGTCTCTGGTTAGATCTGGTTTTGTTGCCTTGGTTCTTCTTGATGGCCCTTATTTCTATTATCGTTGTGAGGATTGGCCAGACTTAGGTTTCTAAATACATCATTTATAGAAATTTATAACATTTTTCAAATAGGTGGTTAAACCGAGTCAACAAGAACATGCTGCAATCTATGTGTGAGAATGGTTGTGAAAGAGATTATTTCTTCATAATATCAATGTCAAAAAAGTATAATGAAATTATTTATATATTTTTTATGTGATTAATTAAAATTTTAAAGATTTATAAGAATAAATTAAATGATAAATAATTTATCACTTTTAAATAAATTATTTTCCTCTTGGTATGTTCATTTTAAGTGGTTAGTTTTACAATGATTGTTTTTTTTCTAATATTACATTAATAATTCCTAATATATATTTTAAAACATTAAATTATGAAATAAATAACCTATATGTTTACTAAACCCATTTTTATTACTATACTTTAAAGGTGGTGATAAAAAATGAAATGTGTCAATCATGGAGGTGGTAGTCCGCACACATGCATAAGAAATGTTTTAATTTTTCAATTGAATAATAAGGGAATAGATAATGGTTATACCATAACTATAATAAAATTTTAATATATTATTTATATTAATTTCATTATATAAATATAGTTAGAATGGTTTGGTGTAGGCTGGATGAGAAGAATAAATAAAGGAACTGAAAGTGTAAATTTGGATCTTCTCTTGAAGAATCATTTGTAAATGTATGACTTGAAGATATTTGTTGAGTATAGAGGCTAAAAATGTATAAAGGGCATCTAGTTAATGTAAATTGGGTAGATTTCTATGGGAATTATCAAACCATTGGTGTGTCTTCAAGTTGGTGTAATTGATCACAGCTTATAGTTGAAAAAAAGTGGAAAATCATTGGAAAAGAATGTCAGGTAAGAGATAAGAATGGAATTTTATGAGAGTTAGGTGGGTAAATGTTGGTTAGATAAGTAGGTATGAAATTACAACCTAAAAAAGGTATTCTATAATTTTTAAGTGTCAATTTTTTTTAGTAAAATTTGATCCACATTAGAATACCCTTTTAACACTTATTAATCTTGATTGAAATTTTACCATGGTAATTATTTTATCACTAAAAATATAAAATTATGACATACCAAATTTTTAATACATAAAAAATTAATTAAATTATAAAAAATTTAATAATATATAGGATATTTTGAGGTTTATTTTCTTTTAAATTAGGAATATAATGCCTGAAAACATAAAAATTCTTCTAATCCACTTGAAAGGATTCTTAAAAGATCAATTCTGGGTTACTTTTACTATATCTCATATCTTCAGTACATACTTCAAAAGAAAGGGGTGAGCATAAATCCTGGTAAGGGAATAAACAAAGGAAATATTTAACATGTGATCATGATATATAAAAATAAGGAATAATCATAAAAACATGATTCATATCATAATAGAATGATCATGAATCATAAAATGGAAATATGGCTACAATATTAAAATAATAAATCCATAATCATATCACAAATGTATCATAAACATAATTACCAAGGTTATTCACCACAGTATCATAAAACATGTCACTATAGATTTTATTTCTTTACCATGCATTGGAATACTATCAGGTTCAACCCTTTATATTTATAAATTCATTTTCTCCCCATAGATCATAAGAAAACATTTCATTAATAACCTATGGTAAATAGTGAATGGATTCCTTATAAAAGTAATTAATCATAAATACTTAAATATGTGATAATTACATCATTTTTAACCCATGAAAAAGAAATGTGGGTTTCATATGTAGAAATACACAATAAATACATTATGTTTACATCTCTTTGAATACCCATGGATAAGGAATATGTTTGAGTATTCACAATATAAAATATTTCATGTAAAAGATATAAATTCGTGATATATTTCAGTAACATGAAGGGTATAAAATGTGTATTAAGTAAAGGGTGTGACAAGAGGGAATAGAGGTTTCCCAATGATAAAAAATATTTTTTTAGTAATAGTATAATAAAAAGTGCTTGAAAAAAAATTAATTCAACATTTATAAGACATCCCACAAAAGAGGTACTTGAATGGAAAAGAAGAGGAGGATAGTTCCCTTACCTTGAAGATTTTCTTCCTAGAACATGAGTATAGAACCTTAAGACCTTAATGACACTAAAAAGGTACTCTTTAGGAAGTAAAATTACCAAGACTTCATGGATAAACTATTTTTAGTGTATATGAATGGTGGGATTGGTGGGTATTTGCAGAAAAAAGAGGAGGAATTGTTTAGTAATTTTTAAATATAGGTCTTGGAATTCTAGTTTTTGGAATGAAAAACCATTAGCTTACCCATGGGTTTTGCTCATAGTTTTAGACATTTAAGTCCTTTTTTATAATATTTAAATGAATTAGAACCTAAATCCATTTTTTAATATTAATTTTTTCATGTGAAAGTAAATTTTCTGCAAAAATATATTTTTAAAATCAAAATTTCTATTTTAGACTTTGTAATGTCATTTATAGGTTTGGAAATTAATTTAAATTCATTCAAATACATAATATTAATAAAATAATATATTTTTTGATGATAATGAATTTAAATTAATTATTATATCACTTTTATGTATCTATGATGTTATAATGCTTATCGTATATTATACCATATTTTATATTTTACCCAAAAAATTGAGTCTTAGAAAATTATGAAAAATTCACCATTGGATAATTTTGATGTGTTGTTTTAAGAAATTTCATCCATTTTATTTGGAAAAATTTCTAAAAATGAGAAATTTAATTTTAAAATATAAAATAATTATTTATTTAAATCACAAATTTTTATTATACAATCAATTTTTTATCCCTTAGAAAAACTATATATAATTGTATAAAAATATTTATAAATAAATGTTGTTGTTTTAAACCCTTTATAGACCTTATTTTTAAAAATTAATTTTAAAGGGAATTAAATATATATACTTTCCAAAAAAAATCAATCACATTCACTTTGTATAAAAATATATTTTATCATATTATTTAATAATATTCATTTTATATAAGGGTGTAACACTAAATAACAATTTGGAATCTATTGATGCCAAAATTGGGGGCGAACAGAACATCCTGAAAGCATTAAGGACTACCTCGCAAAGATGGATTATGAAGCCCCTGAAGCCTTGCGGTCGGTGCAAAGATCTCCTTAATGACCCCTCGCAAAGCAAGGAGGAAAGACTGCTTCGTGAACCCCTTTAACGTTCATGACCCCTCGCGAAGCAAGGAGGCAGGACCTCTTCGCGAACCCCTTGGATGTTTGTGACCCCTCACAAATCAAGGAGGCGGGACCACTTCGTGAAACCCTTTGACGTTCGCGACCCCTCGCGAAGCAAGGAGGCAGGACCGCTTCACAAAGCCCTTTGATGTTCGCAACCCTGCCGCGAAGTGAGGAGGCAGTAATGCTCTGCGACCGCAGTTGACATTCGTGATCCGCCGCGAAGCTAACTCTCGCTTCGCACCAAGCGAGCTCTGCTTCACGGCACCTCTTTCCTATAAATATAGGGATCCCCTCAAGCCCAATGGATGGACTCTCCAACCTTTCACCTTCCTAGCTCCCGAATCGCGAAGCACCTATGCTCTGCGAACCATGAGCTTTTCAAGGTAATTTTGCTCTGCGAAGTACCTCTACCTTGGTCTTACTTCAGCCCCTATTTCGAGAGGGATGCCTTTCGCAAAGCCCGCGGGTCTTCACGAAGGAAGGAGATCCCCAAGGGGACTCGGGTCTTCACGGAGCACTTAAACTTCATGAAGCACCCCGCATACGCATGTAACCCAAGTGCCAAGGCTGGGTCACTGTGCATCGCGAAGCACATTTCTTCCCAATGCTATGCTTTTCAAGGAACCCTTGCTTTGCGAGGCCTTGCTTCGTGAATTCCTTTCCATTTCATGAAGCTTCTCCCAAATGCACCTATGCTCTATCTCTAGCCTAGGAGACTACACTTTGCGAAGAATATCCCTTCACGGAGTCCCTCTACTTCATGGAGCACCAGAACTTCACAAAGCTTCTACATGTGAACCCCTTTGCTCTGAAACTCCTTTTCCCGTGCGGCCCTTCAGGTTTGCATGAAGCAACTTCAAAGTCCCTTGGACGATACTACCCATTGCATTGTTTCGCATCATGATTCTTCGCATAGGCATGATAATGGCTATTGATTCTTCTCATAGTCATGCTAACATGGACCCCCCAATGGTTCTCTCCATAACACCCCCTAGCCATGGCATTGTCGATGCCTTCCTTCCCCCAAGGGAAGGCGAGTATCGGTTATGTAAGTCCTAGGGGTGTAGAGTGTACCCACATCGTCTGAGTTGCAGGACATTAAACTGCCAAGTTCCATTGTCCTCAACACATGATGTTAAACTGTGACCTCACCTCATGCCTCGCACGTGGGGAAAGGGCAACCACCCTCGTGTAAGCCCCTAGATTTTCTTTCCAATGGAAACATCCTTGCCCCTCATTTCTTCGGTTCCAAATCCCTCTTCTGCTAGGCTTTGTCACCACTGGGCTTGCATCCTAGAGTATGTCCCAACCTCTTCGGGCTGCTAACCACGCGTAAGGCCATGTTTCCCCTTTGGGCTGGTAATCACGTGTAAGCCCCACTCCACTTCCCACGGATGCACCTTTCGCAAAGTGATCACCAAGTCTTTGTTGTCTCTTGTTTCCCACACCGAGCATGACTCACGTGGGCTTAGAGTAAGCATCGACCATGACATCCTCTGGGTAAGCCTAGAGTGTAAGCCCCACACCCGCCCTGAACAACGTGGACTTTGATACTTTCCAATGCAAGGTATGTAGGAATCCTCCCTGAGGTTCAATCCCAACAAATGATCATCCCGACCATCTTCATGCCGGTTCTCCCACTCCTTATGAACTACGTGGTCTTTGATCCTTGCCAAGGCAGGGTACGTAGGAAGCCTCCATGAGGTTCAAGCCCACCACCCATTCGCCATCCCAACCATCTTCACATTGGTTCACCCACTCCTTCTGAACTATGTGGTCTTTGATCCTTACCAAGGAAGGGTACGTATGAAGCCTCCCTAAGGATTAACCTCACCACCCATTGGTCGTTCTGACCATCTTCACGTTGGTTCACCAAAAACATCCTAAACTATGTGGTCTTTGATCCTTTCCAAGGAAAGGTAGGTATGAAGCCTCCCTGAGGTTCAATCCCACCACCAATTGGTCATTCCGACCATCGTCACGTCGGTTCACCAAACCCATCCCGAACTATGAGGACTTTGATCCCTGCCAAGGTAGGGAACGTAGTATGACTCCCTGAGGTTCAATCCCAACACCCCATTAGTTACAACCACCTTCATGTCGGTTCCCACCACCTGAACTACATGGTATTTTATCCTTGCCATTTCAGGGTACATAGGAAGCCTCCCTGAGGTTCAAGCCCAACAACTGGTCGTTCTGAACCCATTCATGTCGGTTCACCAAACACCACCCTGAACTACGTGGCCTTTGATCCTTGCCAAGGCAGGGTATGTAGGAAGCCTCCCTAAGGTTCAAGCCCACCACCCATTGGTCGTTACGACCATCTTCATGTCGGTTCACCAAACCCATCCATAATTACGTGGACTTTGATCCTTTCTAAGGTAAGGTACGTAGTAAGCCTCCCTGAGGTTCAAGCCCAACAACTGGTCATTTCGACCCCATTCACGTCAGTTCACCAACACTCCAGGTAGCCTAGAGTGTAAGCCCCACACCCAACCCTGAACTACGTGGTCTTTGATCCTTTCCAAGGTAAGGTATGTAGGAAGCCTCCCTGAGGTTCAAGCCCAAAAACCGGTCATTCCAACCTCCCTTCACATCGGTTCTCCCAGAAACTGTGGACCTAAATCAGTTGTAAGTTGTTGACATCCCTATCCAGCGGTAAGTCGTTGCGACCCCATCCAGTGGTAAGCCGTTGACATCCCAATACAGCGGTAAGCTATTTTGACCCCATTCAACGGTAAGCCATCGACATCCCTATCTAGAGGTAAGCTATTGTGACCCCATTCAGTGGTAAGCCATTGAAACCCACAATCGGCGGTAATCCATCGTCAGATGAAATACGTGGACTTTGATTCCCTACCACGGGGATATGTAGGAAGTCTCTTTGAGGCTCAATCCCAACACTATCATCATCCTCATGGAGTTTCCATCCCATTCACCACCATCCATTTCATTCAACCATCCATCATCCATCATGATTCTTACCTGGGCCGCCACATCCCGGTGGGATCATGCCACCTCATTCCTCGTTCCCCTTGACAACAATCGGGAAGCTAACCACATGTTGTCCCCAACATCAGTGATCCCTCCAGAGGTTGAACCCATCTGATCCACTCTAATTAGTGTTCTGGTCAGTCTGATCCATCTCCACTGGACGTTAAACCGGAAGCATACCCTGTGTTAAACATGGGAAGCTGAAGAAAACCTTAGGTACATTCTTATGGCATATGATTCCCTACATTCGATGTGGGATGCCTTGGTCTTATGTGCCCTCGAGAAGCCCTATAATAAGGGCAAGAAACCCAGACACGCTAGTATCCCAGCGTCCAGACATTTCAGTGATGTCCAATGTGACAACTCCCCTGACTGAAGGTTGCTGCCCTGACCGGACCCCTTGGAATGTTCCTACAGAAGCAGTGTAATTAACTGGTGCCCATGAAGATATGGCACTAGGATGAGTTTCATGAACAACGTCTTAAGTCTATAAGGGAGACTCGTATTAGGTGACAAGTTCTGAGGAGGAATCCACAGAAGGAAGAACTGACATCCCATCATTCTGTTTCGATCAAGGATCAGATGTCCCTGCACAAGGAATGGATGTCTCCCACCTTTGGAAAGCGGGAATGCGGGGCAACAAACCGTGCCACCGTCCCACCAAACGAGATGGATGCACACGCCCTGGCGAAAGTGCCAGAAATAGAAATGGTGAACCTGATGTGAAGATATTCTCCTCAATATGGGTATTAGTAGCATTCAAGGCATCAATGGATTAGCCTGTCACCAAATCCAGTTATCCGGCATCGGGTCTAGCCAAGAAAATAGCAGGCATACCGTGAAACTCACCAGAAGTTGGGGTAGTCAAAACGTTGGACATCCCGTTCTACGATGTTTTCAGTGTGGATCCCTCTTACCAGTCATGGAAGATGGGATGGAACTGGGGAATTGGTAATTGATTATTTTTTTTCTTTCAGCACTGATGAGTTAATCTCCATGCTCTCCAAGAATCAAGTTGTTGCACCTGGAGCGCGATCATTGCTTGGACACCGATGCAGGGGAAGGGGCAGTGCCAGCGCGGCAGTCTTGCACAGCTCTGCCACTTCTGCAATGGCCTCTATTCCCATGATCATGGGGCACCCATGCCCCATCTCCCCATATGAGGTCATTCAACAAAGGGTGATCAATGACCTCGTACACCGGTACAAGGAGGAGGGTATCATTTCGACTCGGGATATGGTCTGCCTGGATTTAGAGGCATCTGTGCCTCATCGTCAACACCACCCCCGAGGGCTGCGTAGGGAGCCGCTACTCCTCACCCCGACATATAACCGTTTCAGGAGCCTATCCCAAGAACGCTTTGACGACTCCCTGCCCTACGCCGATGAGGTGAGTGATGTCCAGGTCATCCCGGTCAGAAGCCCATTTCAGGGGCTCCCGGTAAGGGTCCCCACCTGGTCGCATCAGCACCGCTGCCCAGTCTTTCTAGATGAGGAGCAGGTAAGCCATGTACCTGCACCACCAGCTCTGGTTCGTCTGACCCGACGCCAGCATCGGGCGCAAGCTGAAGAGGACTCCCGCCAAGGGGCATCAACGTCAGTGGCTACTATGGCCCGATCCACCACCGAAGCATATCACCAATTCCCTATATACGCTGAGTAGGGACGTTCATACGCCCAACCAAGATTGAGGCCCCAACCACCCCATAGGAAGGCTAGTTCGACTCTCTTTGTCTCTGGCACAGGTAGTGGCCACCGCAGATTAACCTGCAACGATGCCACCAAGTACAAAGGTCCTCCCCATACTGCTACCATGGAGAACACGGTCCTTCCCCACTTTGAGGCTTGCCATGGAGGTCTACCTCATGCCACCGTCAATCCAAATGAGGGTCTCCCCTGTGGCGGTGACGCTCACTACGGAAGTCTCTCCCATGCCCACTACACTAGGTATGGAGTCATTCTTCTTGCCCATGACTGTCGGGGTGGGGATGTTGCACATCCTCTCTCTCTTCGATGTGGGGACCCTCCTTGTGTCCTCTCAGTAGCTAGTGAAGGTCCTCCTCGCCTCGGAAACTAGAGGGGTGAAGGCCAGCCTCACCTCGCTAGCACCCAACACGGAGGTCCTACCCATGTTCAGCTAGACCAGTATAAGGACTCTCCTCATACTGAGGTCACCAGGGGAAACAAGCATGGAGATCCTCACCATGCTCCTACCTGTTCCAGTAGAGGTCTAACTCGCTCCAGCTCTACCCATGGAGGTCCTCCCCATATCCCTTTTGACATTTTTTTTTCGGTGCACCTCGTACCCTAGCTTACTCAGGTGGAAACCCTCTCAGCCCCAGCACCAGTGCGGCCGAAGGACCTCATGTCAGAAATCTTCCATGTCCCAAGGAGCCACCCAGGGGAAGAAAGGCAGGTCGTCGCCACCATAAGAATAATTCTAGGAAGGTCCAGACAGATATTAAACCAGTCTTCTTCTCAGACTCTGAAGCAGAGTATGACTCAGTGCGGGAACCCTCCTCTCGGTCATCTGAGTCAAGGGTTGGGGCAGGAACAAGGCGCATCATCCTAATAATACTGGAATGCGAGGTTCATATGATTCCCACCACCCTCTGTAGGTATATCCAGGAGTATGAAAATCTGGAAACCTCGCTGGTTACGGTCGTGCAATCACCACCATCGCCACCAGAAGCGCTCTCTACCTCAACAAGAGATCATAGAGAACTATTCTAGGGACCGACGGCGGGCGATCAGCAGCGCGACCTATCGCTAGTAGCCCTAGACCCTAAGCTAGGAAATGTGGTTTCCAGTCCGTCTTATCGTGACGTAGCGGCCAAGTCGCTACACTCTTCGGAGGACAACCCAAGATTCGGCGGCTAGTCAGCCTGTTCGTCGTACTCTCCATCGGCCACCCTGTCATCCCAGCGGTCTGCCTCAGTACCGCTGCCAGTTCCTCAGCCACCCCCGGTTGAAAAATGGTGCAATCAAGGTCCAGACACTGAATTCAAGCTGAGTATCTTATGGAACATCCACACAGCGGACCACTTCCCCAAGATGTTTTGGCCCGTGGTAGCACCGAATTTTCGTGCGCCGGAATCCCTCACCCCAGAGGAGGTTGAATGTTTCCGCCAAACGCTTTGGGCGATGTACTTTCGTCTTCGTCATCAGTGAGTGGTTTATCCCAGGATCCAAGCGCATTTTGAAGACATTGGCGAGAAATTCCCTCTAGTCAATCTGGATGTGCTTCTTGTGGCTCAGCGCCTCGAGTCACCAGGCCGTCATAAGGGCCTCCAGCAACAATGCGTTCAGAGTTTCAAGGTACTCTGCAAGATTATCAATGAGGCTGCCCCCCACGTAAAAATATGTGGCTAGGGGTAGTATGTTTCCCTCCTCTTAAGACTTATCTGGTAGTATCTCGACTCGCTAGGGAATATCGAAGACACACCCCCAGGAAGGGTCGCGGTCAACATGGCCAACATAGTGGAAGAGGAGGATGAGCTGGAGCTTCTCAATGGAGACTTACCCCCCGAGGTCATGCCACCACTAATAGACCCATCAGGAAGATTTACTCACCAGCAAAGGAACTACTAGGTCTCCATGCACCTACTGAGGCATTATTACTCAGCCGGAATTCTGATAAGGGTAAAGAGCGCATCGGAGCTACCAAACACTCTGACCTATCTGCCTTAGTGCAGAAGACGGAGGAGGACCCTGAGAAGGAAACATTGTGCCAACAACTTGCCAAGCAGAAGAAGTTGGTCGAATACCTCTTGGCTGAATGTGCTTCAGAGTGACGGCCCGACTACGGCAATCCTAGACAAGTACAGTAGGGGAAGGAAAAACTTCCCCTCAGTGAGCTGCCTCCTGGAAACCCTGATCATCCTGCTCCTACGGGCAGGGTTTAAGCCAGAACGTACGGAAAGAGGGCACGGTATGTCTCTCTAAACCCTCCAGAATGGTGCAACAATCCAAGGGATCCAGCTCAGGTTCCCCCAGCTACCCCGCAGGTCGCTCCACCAGCCGCCCCATGAGCCGCTGAGCCACCTTACCATGTTGAAGAACCCGCCAACACACTCGTGGTTAGGGATCCCCATCAAGATAGTGAACCCCACCCAGATGATCAAATGGAGGAACTCATTTCCTACCTTGATGCATTGGAAATGCGACAGGTGGCGATCCCACCTGATGGCAAGCCATACCCAGCGTGGGTGGATGATATGTCATCACCTCCGGGTTTCAGTAATCCCACCTTTTCCCCCTTCAAGGAGACATGGGACCCGCCACAACATCTGGCTCACTTCACCTCAAGGTGTGGGCCCATGTTAGGAACTCCAACATAGTAGGAGGCCACCAAGCTCCGATGTTTTGTGCAGACCTTGGAAGGACCTGCATTTTTCTGGTACATCCATCTCCTCATCGGATTGATAAATAGTTGGGAGGACCTCCGAAGGAAATTCCTCTACTATTTCAGCTCCACCACGTAGAAGATGAATATCACAGACCTCTTCAAGTGAAAACAGAGGCCTGATGAGTGTGTTGCAGACTTTATCGCCCAGTGGAAAGGGCTTACATACTCCCTTGACATGCCACTGACTCAGGAGAAATTACTGACGATGTGTGTGGGAAATGTTAAGACGGAATTGGTTCCCTATCTAATCACCTAGAACTACCCTAGAGGATTCTGATACTTCTCCGATAAGGCCCAGTGCCTGGAAGAAGTCCTGCAGCATGCTGTCCAGGCACGTCCATTGCCTCCTGCAACTCCCGCGAGAAGGGCTGTCAGAGCCGAGCCCGCCGCGGTGGCCCAGATAGAGGCCCCAAAACGACTGGAATTATTTCCGGTGGATCCACCTCCCCAGCCTCACAGAGGCCCGCCGCCACAGGTGCAGCCTTCATCCCAACAGCGGCCTCCTCAGAATCAGCAGTTTCCCCCGCGTAATGCACTACCACCGCCTAAGCGGGATAATCAGGCTCCGCCTCCTCGACAGGATCCTTCATCCCCTCGTCAGGGTCTGGCTCAAAGGGCCCCCTTTCCGGAAAGAAGAAACCATGCCTACTCATTCAACAAGAATCAGGTCCCCAGCTATTTATGAAGTGCCTTGGAATAAGGGATTGTGTGTTTTCCCAAGTGCAGAAGGCCATAAGAGGCAAACATCACTGATCTCCCCAACTACTGCCCCTATCATCAGATCCTAGGGAACGCCCTCAAGTAGTGATATGTGTTCAAAGATTGGCTTCAATACCAGTTTGATAACAACATAGTCAGGTTGGGCCCAGCCCCGGCACAAGTGGTGGGAGTCTTCGTAAGGCTAGATAGAAACAATGATGACAAAGATGAGTGGACGTAGGTTTCTAACCTAAGGTCCCAGAATTATGACGACTGGATGGCTCAAAAAATGGTTTCTCATGCCCATGGTATCATTCATGCACGCCTGAATCAGCCAGATCCTTTAGAAGCTGTAGTCGCTACTTCTGCATCATCATCTCAGTCGGCCTCTTCCCAGAAGAGAAAGCATCAGTGAAGCAAGGGAAAGCAATGTGCCCCGCCAATTCCATCGTCGTCCCGTACACTCGGATATGGGAATTCCTCCCAGAATCCACCCAGTAGTGGATGAATCTTCAAGTGATAGTCAAGGGTATGCTTCGGTTAACACCGTGGAGTTGGTAAACCCCTACAGAACTCCCAACGACGGGGAGCTCCAGGTGGACTTCTCCAACGTCCCCAGCCGACGCCAACGTCGGTAGAGCCGCGGCCACATGGTTCGTCGACGAACATCAATTGTAACTTCTAGACAAGACGTTCATGCCATTAAGACCGGACAACAGGCCCAGCACAGAGCTCAGCACGCGCAACCTCCTCATCTAGTGTCATCAGGCCCGCCTCCTCTGTCGTTTTTGCTACTGGACCAAGCAGAGCCATCTAGGCCTCACCGTGATCAGCCACACTCCACCCTGGACCGATCCCAATCAGCTATCCTCAGTACGTCAGGTGCTCCGCATGCTTCGAATAGTGATCAGTGGGATATTCCCAGCACCAGTCAGCTGTCGGCCTAGCCAGCAGGGCCCGTTGTACCTCCTATCATAGAGCGACCTCTTGTAAGCAGAAGTTCATGCCTGGCATAGAAGTATGATGTTCTAAAAAACCTTTTTAGCATCCCATCAACAATTTCCATCCTCAAATACCTTCACCTATCATCAGATATGTGTGAGGCCCTTGCTAAGTCTTTAAGAATCCCCCTCCAGTTTGAGATGGAGGTTGCAGTGGTAGAAGCCTTTCATGCTGAGGCGGTCGAGAATGATAAATGCCAGTCCATCATTTTGTTCTCTGGAGAAAATGAAGGCACTCCCATATAGGGGAACATTCTCCCACTATACATCACCGGCCAATTTAATGGCATGGAGGTTCGCCGTTGTCTTGTCGACACCGGCTCCAGGATCAACCTTATCCCAACATGGAAACTACGGAAGCTGGGGTTATCCGAAGATGACCTGACTCCCTCCAACTAAAGAATCTAGGGATACGACAGGACAGAGAAGACCCCGGTCGGCAAGATCCATTTGAAGACCCAGTTCGGTGGCCTAGTTTCCAGCACCAAGTTTATGGTTTTCTCCCAAGACACTGTGTATAATGCATTGATGGGTAGACCATGGCTCCACCTGCACGCGGCGGTTCCCTCATCATATCACCGGTGCCTCAAGTACTCCCTCAATGGTCGAGTGGGAATGCTCCAAGGTGAAGCATCTCCTTTTGCCTCTTGTGAATCCTACTACTTGGATTTTAACTATTACAAGATTAAGGACAAGCATATTCGGGATAGTGAGGTTGAACCCGTCAAGGTTGCAACTGACCCTTGGGTAGGTCTGGATGACGCCTACATCTTATCGATTCATCGATTGGAGGCCATGACCCCCGATATGGGGCAATGTTTTTTTGTTTCTGGTATAAGGGGGAATAATATTCCCAAGTCCAAGCGATGGTAGAAAATCACCTCTTACTCCTATACAAATCAGGCTCAGGTGATCCCGGAGCCTCCTACCCCCGTAAGGTATCGAGATGTCCGCCCCATGGCAACAGTAGTACGTCATATGTGTCTATTTTTCTAGGCTGGAATTAACTGGCTCAAGATGACACACCATTATTTCTTTGATATCATCAAATGTGGCCCCTTGGGCCGAATACCAGATGGGATCGGATCTACATCCTTCATTGCTATGGTTTCGGCAACACCGGAATCTCCCGATATGTTATCCATTGCCGCCCAGGCTGGTACCTGCCTCTCACAGGGGGCTGTCGACCTAGGGGAAGCTTCTCCCACTGGGGATCCCTCCTCTGCAAGTGAATAAGAGGATTTTTAGAATGATCCCCCCACCTTTGAGGAGGGCATCTCTACCGTAGTCGATGAACTGTTACAGGTGAACCTCGGTAGTGAGGCAGATCTGAGACCCACATTGATTAGTGCCGCCATACCCCCTGAGGAGAAACTGCATACATGGACTTCCCCAAACA
This sequence comes from Viscum album, assembly GCA_963277665.1. Classification (NCBI taxonomy): domain Eukaryota; kingdom Viridiplantae; phylum Streptophyta; class Magnoliopsida; order Santalales; family Viscaceae; genus Viscum; species Viscum album. The sequence continues at coordinate 1,912,990,225 of OY728133.1, forward strand.
GCACCGCGATGTATTTTCTTGGAGTTACGATGAGATGCCAGGACTAGATCCTCAGGTAGTCGTCCACCGCCTCGTTCTTCCGGAAAATCATTGTGGGTTCAAGAAACCTCCTAGAAAGATGCACCCTTCTCATGGTGCCATGGTCGAGGCCGAAGTTGACAAGCTCATTAGGGACAACTTCATTAAGGAGGTCCAGTACCCCAAATGTCTGGCCAACATCGTACCAATCAGGAAGAAGAACGGACAGATCAGAGTCTGCATCGACTTTCAATATCTCAACCATCACTGTTCGAATGGTGATTTTCCCCTCCCTCTGACAGAATTGTTGATCGATGCTATGGATGGGTTCCAATCCCTCTCCTTCATGGACGGTTACTCTGAATATAACCAGTTCTGAATGGATCCTAAGGATGAGGAGTCTACATCCTTTAGGGCACCACAAGTTACTTTCTGCTACCAAGTCATGCCCTTCAGACTAAAGAATGCAGGTGCCACCTATCAGCGGGACATGCATCGCATATTCAAGCCTATCCTTGGGACATTGGTGGAATTCTATGTGGATGATCTGGTGGTAAAATCTCTCCGGCTTCAGAACCATCTCAAAGACCTTGAGAAAGTGTTTGGATTCCTCCTTTCTCTCCACTTGAAGATGAACCCACTAAAATGTGCCTTTGGGGTCACCTATGGCAAATTTCTTGGCTTCGTTTTTAGGCATAGGGGCATTGAGATCGACCCAGATAAGATCAAAAAAATTAGCCAGATGCTTTCTCCAATCAATATTCGGGAGCTTTGAGGTTTCCAAGGCCACTTATCCTACATACTCCGATTCATTGCGAATATGTCCAGCAATGGTAAGCCCTTTTATCGGTTCATGAAGAAAGGCACCGCCTACGAATGGGACGAAGAGTGCCAAACCGAGTTCGAGGAAGTCAAGCAGTATCTGCTCTAGCCTCCGATCTTGATGCCACCCGTCTCTGGAAAATTTTTGATCATGTACATGACTGCCCTAGAAAGATCTCTTGGTGCCCTTCTCTCCCAGAAGAACAATGAGGGGATGGAGAAAAGACTTTACTACCTCAGCTGCATGCTCCTCAATACGGAGACCAGATACTCCCCCATCGAAAAGAGATTCCTTGCACAGGTGTTCGCAGTACAGAAAGTGTGACACTACTTGCAGCACCATGAGGTATAGCCGGTGTCTTTGGCATACCCATTGAAGTACATTATGAACCTCCCCATGTTGGCAGGCCATATAGCACGGTGGGAAGTAATCCTCCAACAGTTTGACATCAGGTTCGTGCCTCAGCAGGCTATCAAGGGACAAGCATTGGCAGACTTCCTCACTGCCCATCCAGCTACTGTTGACCAGTCTTTGGACCTTGATTTTCCTGATGAGGCAATCCTCTTAGTAGGTCATGACATCCCGTGTTGGAAGATACACTTCGATGGTGCTTCCTGAAGCCCCACCGGCAGGAGGCTCAATGATCCCGGACTCAACAGGGTAGGCTTGGGTATTGTCTTTATTACCCTGGAAAAATTCATTCTGATGTACTCATTCCTATTGTCAGAAGGCTACACCAATAATGAGGAAGAGTATAAGGCTCTTATCATTGGCCTCGAGCTGGCCCTCGAGATTGGTGTGCCCCATTTTCATGTGAAAGGAGATTCCGAACTAGTCATCAAGCATATCAACGGTAACTACGTATTCAGAAATCTAGAGCTTGTGCCATTGCTGGAGCGCACCCTCCATCTAATGGACTTGTTCCCATATCAGCTATAAGTTACTTGTGTCCCTCGATCTCAGAATGGTCAAGCTGATGCCCCGGTCGTCCTGGCTGCATCACTTGCAGAACCCAAGAAAGATGATCTGATTATCCATGTGGCACATTAGAGAGTCATTGTTCATGTCTCCCTAGGTGATGACGATAGCCTGCAGGTGAGCCATCTTACCGTCAGAGCCTCCACATCAGGACCCCCAGGTCCCTCCGATGCAGCGGTTGAAGTGACTCCCAACTGGAGATCCCCTTTCTCTAGTATCTCCAAAATGGTTACCTCCCAGCTGATCGGGCTGAGCGCGAGCGAATCCGACGTCGCGCACTGCAGTTTACCCTCCAGAGTGGTCCCAGTATTGAAAAGATCCTCTATAAGCGTGGGTTAGATGATGTTCTCCCCCGTTGCATCCAAAGAGTCAAAATTCCTCAGGTCATGTAGGAGGTTCATGCCGGTTCCTACAGCGCCCACCAGACTGGGCCGAAGCTATCTCACCAGATCCAGAGACTGGGGTACTTTTGTCCCTCCATGATCCATGACTACATCGAGTTTTCCAAGAGATTTCACACGTGAAAAATTCATGCTAACTTCATGAATCAGCTGCCAGAACCTCTCCACTCCACCAAGTACTCTTGGCCATTTGCGGTGTGGGGACTGGATGTTGTGGGACCATATCCACCAGTGACAGCTTGCTAGTGCAGGTTCATGCGGACCGCTATGGATTTATTTTCCAAGTGGGTAGAGGCAGTTTCTCTCAAGGAGGTCAAGAACCATTCTATCATTGACTTTGTGACCTCCAATATCATCTACCGGTTTGGAGTCCCTCACGTCGTCTTCACCGATAACGGTACCAACTTATGAGTATCTTAGTTGAAGAAGTTGTACGGCAAGTACGACATCTATTCGAACCATACCTCCCACTACCACGCATAGGAAAATGGACAGATCGAGGCATTAAAAAACCCACTCTATCATTTTTTCAGAAGATGGTTGGTCAGAACAAGAAGAGTTGTCCGGAAAAGCTCCCCAATGCCCTTTGGACTTATCAGACAACGACTCGTAATTCCACCCAGGTGACCCCATATTCCCTAGTGTACGGAACTAAGGCTATCCTGCCCATAGATATTCAGTTGCCTTCGTTACGCACAGCAGTATATGACTAGAAGGCACCAGATAAGGTAGCCGAAATTTGTCTGGATGAATTGGAATTACTTGACGAGAATAGGCTTCGTTCCCTGCACAATATGGAAAGGCATCAAAACAAGATAGCCAGATATTTCAACAAGAAGGTTCACCTCCTCTCTTTCTTGTAAGGTGACTTGGTATTGTCCCTCAGGACATCAATGATACCAAGCAGGAAACCACCCAAGTTGGAGCTCAAATGGGAAGGAACTTACATAATTGACAAGGTTTTCCCCAATGGTGCATACTACCTAGTGACCATGGATGGTGAGCATATAACTCTCCCCACCATTGCAGAGTTCCTCAAGAAATACTTTGCTTGAGTCGTAGGGTCCCACATGACCATAAACTGTATGGTCCTGCACAACCTTAAACTGGACGGTCTCGTACGACCCTAAATTGCATGAGGGTCCCACATGACCATAAACTATAGGGTCCCACATGACCATACACTGTATGGTCCTACATGACATTAAACTTATTGGTCCTACACAACATTAAACTGTATATGGTATGGCATGACTCTAAACTGTTTGGTCCTACATGACCTTAAACTGGTTGGTCCTACATGACCTTAAACTCTATAAGGTCCGGCATGACCCTAAACTATTTGGTCCTTCATGACCCTAAACTGTCGGGTCATGCACGACCCTAAACTGATTCATCCCGCACGACGTTAAACTGTCCCATGTCCTCACCGCATGATGTTAAATTGCATGGCCCTTCAAGAACTACGTATGGCTTTATTCCCATCATCATGTAATATGTAGGAACACTCAAGCATTTCGTTTTGATCCCATCCCCAAAACAATTCTCTTCAATTATCCCCCCTAGGTATAGGTCTCTCAGGGGATCCTTGAAAGGTATAGTGTAGGCTTCCTTGGCCCCACTCATGTCAAGATTACGACGGTCGCACCATGTTCCCACTTTCCATTCTTCTATCCTCCCACATCCTCACTGCATGACATTAAACTGTATGGCCTTCAAGAACTACATACGGATTGATTCCCATCCTCATGGGATATGTAGGAATGCCTAGACATTTTGTCTTTTGGCCTAGCCCAGATGTCACAATTCCCCCCTCGGGATGGGATATATGGTGGTACATGTTTTTTCCCCAATTCATGTCGAGCTCATCTCAATCCCTCCATACATCCCACTCCTTGGAGATGTCCATTACTCTCACCACCCTGCTTGACATTAAAATACACGGGCACATCTATGCTTCACCCACTCCTTTTATTGGGACCCCATCGTCTTTCCCATCTGGAAGGGCCCCCGAATAGCATGGATGTTAGGTCCAAGGGCTCTCCTACAACTTCGGGCCAATGCCCTCGAGAATTTTGAGCAATAAATTGATACAAATCCAGCGTTGCAAATATGGTCAGTGGTCGATTCTCATTTATTGTTCCCATTTCCGGTCACTATAAGGATGTTGTGTTTCAAACATGGTCAACAGCTATCCTTTTTCTTTAGAACCACCCCAAGATTTCCCAAACATTGAGTGTGGTGGTTCATTCTGCCCCATTGTATCTCCAAGCGCTGAACTCCCTTCGAGCGATTCCAGCTATCAGACCCCTATATGACAGGGAGATCCGAGTCTGGATCCTTGTTTCCCACATCGTGCACTGCTCACCCGGGCTTAGGAGTTGTGATGAAGTGATAACCGCACAAGAGGTCATATGGATACAGTTTTCTAGGACACCCAGCCTCAGGCCCCTTGGCCTTTTCCGGCCCCTTGTCCTTTTCCGGCCACTAGCCCAAGTTCTCATTTAGGATTGTGTTGTGTGGTGAAGACTTATGTCCTCAGTCACGTCAGGATATTTTTCCATGCCACACATATACACTTGAGGCATCCCTCCCTTCATTTTTCATCCATACCACGATCACAGGCCCTTCCATGCTTCGTGTACCCCATCATTTGGGTTCTCGGCATCCTCTATATCCAGAAGGGCCCCCAGATGGCATGGATTCTAGGACCAAGGGCTCTCCTACCATTACAGGCTAATGTCCTTGAGTATTTCAGGTGGAAAATTGATATGAGTCGTATGTTGCAAATATGTTCAATGGTCAATTCTCAATTGTTCGCCCCCCTTCTGGTCACATAAGGTTGGATATTGTGTTGTGAACTTGGTCAACAATTGTCTTCAATCATCATTGCTGATTTGTGGTCTTCCATAAGCACGATGATTCGCCCTTCTTGTCCCATGCATATGAAATTAAACTAGGCATATAAGGTCCATGTTCTAGACCCTAAACTAATATCACCTTCTTCCTCACTACAAGATGTTAAACTGCAAACTGGCTGAGACTTTCCGTCTGAGGCCCAGCCACAGGCCCCTTGGACTTTTCGGGCCCCTGTCCCAAGTTTTCACTCAGGATTGTACGGTGTGGTATGGGATTATGTCCTCATTCACGTCGGGTTACTCATCGTGTCATACACCTCCCTTGTTTGGGGTATCTTACCCCTTCCTTCGTCCTCACTGCAAGACGTTAAACTGCAAGCTGGTCGGGACTTTTCGTCTGAGGCCCAGCCTCTGGACCCTCGGCTTCTCGGGACCCTGGCCCAAGTTCTCACTTAGGGTTGTACGGTGTGGTGCGGTATTATTTCCTCATTCATGTTGGGTTACTCGTCGTTCCATTTGTATCCCTGGATGAGATACCTTACCCTTATCTTTATCCTCATTGCAAGACGTTAAACTGCAATCTGCCCACGACATTCTGTCTGTGGCCCAATCTCAAGCCCCTGGCCCAAGTCTTAACTCTTACAAGATTGTATGGTGTGGTATGGGATTATGTCCTCACTCACGTCAGGTTACTCGCCGCATCATACACCTCCTTTGTGTGGGGTATCTTACCCATTTTTGTCCTTATTACATGACAGTAAACTACAAATTACCCTCTTCTAGAACTATGTGTGGCTTGATTCCCATCATAATGGGATACGTAGGACTGCCCGAACGTCTAGACTTTGGGTCCAGCCCCATCTCTTAGAGATATCCCTGTTATCTAGGCCCCTTGGCCTACATTATTCCATGAGAGGGATATATGGTGTGGTATGGGATTATGTCCTCATTCACATCGGGTTTGTAACAACCACCCCATGAACCTCTTTCTCATGAGAGTTCTCCATCTCTTTGTTCTATACTCATATTTGAAAATTGGATGCTCTCAATTTGATCCCCTCGACCCTCTTCGATGATTCACCAATCTGTACAAGAGTACTATGGCTCAGCGTCTGGAGTGTCGTATTTTACACGGGCATGCTTTCGCCCATTTTTCAGGCTTCGTGTTCCCCTTCATTTTGGGCCTCCATAATCTTTCACACACAAAGGGACCCCCAAATGGCATGTATTATAGGCCTAAGGGATCTCCTACTATTATGGGACAACGTCCTCAGGGGTTTCAGACAACAAATCGATACAAGTCCCGCATTGCGAATATGGTCAGCGGCCGACACACATTTGTTTGTCCTCATTACAGGCTAACGTGATGTGGATGCTGTGTTTCGAACATGGTCAATAGTAATCCTCCATCATCATGCCAGCTCATTTAATCCTTGAATTTTGGTTACATGATTCACATTATTTTCCACTTCATCGTGTCCAGGTAGAATTTTGACACTCATGACATTATCCCTCAGTGTGCATTTTCACATTAGGAGGACAAATCCATGGTATGACATTCTTCGGGGCTCCGCACCGACTTCCCTTTGGTGTGTGTTCTAGGTTTTTCAAAAACCTCTTCCTCCCTTGTTTCCCACACCAAGTTTGACTCACGTGGGATTAGGGATAAGGTTGAGGCCCGCACTTACTCGGAAGGATTCCGCTTCTCCTTGGTCCGAGATCTAAGACCATAAACTAAGATCTCTTTTAGAACTATGTACAGCTTGATTCCCATTCCCATGGGATATGTAGAAATGCCTAGACATCTTGTCTTTGGGCCCATCTCGAGCTCCACTAATTTATCTCTTTTTTTCTGCTTTCGGGACTTTAACTCTTACGGGAATGCGTGGTGTGGTATGAGATTATGTCCTCATTCACATCGGGTTTGCATTAGCCACACCATGTACGCCCCTTTCTAGGATTTATCCTCCATTTACTTCCTATCCCACATGACATTAAACTATATGTTGTCCTACATGACTTTAAAAGGAACCTTAAATAAATACATGTGGATTGATTCCCATTCTCATGGGATACGTAGGAACACCCAGATGTCTCGTCTTCAGGTCCAGCTTAATTGGGAGCTAGTTTCTCCTTCCCCTTATCCTCTAATATTTCCTGGCCCCTCGGCCCGAGGTTTCTTTTATGGAATCATGCATGGTATGATGTGGACCTCATCCCCATTCATGTCGGTTATGCTTTATCACACTGTGCGCATCCTTTCTGGAACCTCATCTCTCTTGTATACATCCGAGCCATATGACTTTAAACTATGATGCTTAGTCCCACATGACTTTAAACTATTGCACCTATCCTGAATGATGTTAAAAATTCATGGTTGGTCCCATCACATGACCCTAAACTGTGACATTATCGTCCTAGTCGCACGATAAAAAAATGGCACTACACCGTGGTATCCTCACTCGAGGGGGCATCATGCTTGGTATCGGTCGCACACCATACCATTTTTCAATGCCTGTATATGGATTGATTGTTGTTCCGATTCCTAGACCTTCCATCCTAGGCCCATCACTTCACAAAAAAACAAAACAAGACAAAACAACCATTCATCCTAAAGGACAAGAAAGATATATCAAGTACCACTTCTTTTGGTGCAAGGGACAGGCCCGCCCAACCTTATTATCCCAAGAACTGGTATCCTACCATTCCATCTTTATAACTATGTAGAGCTTAATCCCCATCCTCATGGGGTATGTAGGAGCATCCGTACACCTTGTCTCGGGCTCATCCTAACTTTATTTTTCGGTCCCTCAACCTGAAACCTCCCCCGAGAAGCGCATGGTGATTCGGACCAGGTCCTCATTCACATTGGGTCGTGTGATTACATCGTCGTGGGTCTCTCATTTCCTACCATCTGTGGTCCAATCTCTATGACCATAAACTAAGTCCACTACGTGTCCTTTTTGCAAGACATTAAACTGCATGACATCTTCTAGAACTATGTATGGCTTGATTCCCATCCTCATGGGATACGTAGGAACGCCCAAGCATTTTGTCTCTAGGTACAGCCCCAGGAATCTAAAATCGTGTCCTTCCTTTTTTGGCCCCTTGGCCCGAACTCATTGGGGAACATGTGGTGTGAGGAGTACATCTTAGGTTATTGATCATGTTGGGTTTTTCAATAGCCTCACCATGTGTTTCCAATACCTTTTCCTAGTGTGGTTTGAGTTCTATAACCCTAAACTAAGATCCCCCTGGGGGAACTACGCATTGGATTCAGCTACTTCACCGCCCTACGCCCAGTTCATTAAATCAAGACCCCTTAATGGTCCACCATAGGACCTTAAGATGGAAGTGTGCGACCCCAGGACCCTTTTCCTTGGGAAGGGACTCGAATCCCTCTATCTGATACATCTTATATTCATCTTCAGATGCGTTTTGACAAGAGCCCGAAGTATGGAATTTTCACGGGGACATTCCCTCGTTCCATGTCCAAGCTTCGTGAGCCCGTTATTTAGATCCTCATCCTATTCCAAATCATAAGGTACCCCCTTCATGGCCTGGTCTCATGCTTCCTCTGCTCACCTACCATTTCGGGCCAACGTCCCTAAAGATCTCGAACGACATTTGTGACAGGTCTCGTGTTTCGAACATGGTCAGCGGTCGACCCTCATTTGTCTATACCTATTCTGGGCTAACGCGATATGGATACTGTGTTTTGAACATGGTCAACAGTTATCCCTTATCATCACGCCACCATCATTGTGGTCCAGATATCAATCATCATGATTCACATATTTCTGCTTTCTTATGTTCAAGTGGAATTCTGATATACTCAGCTTTACTCTTCAGCGCATCTAGGTGTGTTATATAGGCGGGTCAGCATCAGTGGGACGTCATTCGCCTACTATTTCATCATCCCTAATGTCTGCCTCCCTGTTCTAGGAAAGACCCATCACTACTCCTTGTTTCCCACATCGAAAAGGACTCACATGGGCTTAGTAGTTCTGGTAGGACGTGTACTGGCGCAGCCATGCCACGCGTGCCTTTCATCGTCCTGCATGACATTAGTAGTTCTGGTAGCACGTGTACTGGCATAGCCATGCCACGCGTGCCTTTCATCGTCCCGCATGACATTAAACTGCACTCTCAGAACTACGTATGGCTTGATTCCCATCCTCATGGGGTACGTAGGAACACCCGACCACTTTGCTTCGGGCCCATCTAAATTTTCACTCTTGGTCCCTTGACCCGAAGAGTTTCCTCCTAGGATATGTGGTGTGATCTGGACTCCAAGTCCTCATTCACGTTGATTTTATAGCTACCGCACCACATAGTCCCTTCCTGAGATCTTCCCTTTCACTCCACATCCTATCATATGACGTTAAACTACATGAGTCCATATGTCCTCAACGTATGACACTAAAATGTGGTTCTAACCTGAACAAGTTCGGGATTCCCTATGTTAATCATAGGATGCATCGGTTTCCTCTCTAGAAAGGATTATCCCTACCAGTGTTGGTCCCTGACCACACTATGCCCCAAGAACTACATTTGTCTTGATTCCCATTCTCATGGGATACATAGGAACCCCCATACATCCTATCTCTGGTTCCATCCCTAGGAATCATAATTCTCGTTTCCCCCTCCGTTTTTTATACCTTGACCTAAGATCTTTTAGGAAACCATGAACTTGCATCTTTACCCTAGACAAGTTCAGTATTCCCCATGATAAAGTTGGGAGGCGATAGTTTCCTCATCAGAGAGATCTTGTTCAGAAGTATGTTTGATCCATGATCAGATGGATACTCCCACCTAATGTTCCTTCACCACGGTGGTGTAATTTCAATAGTGTTGGACTCTAGTCAAAAAACTCATCACTCTACTCTCCACGCTTTTCATACCCTTCATTTGGACCCTCATCCTCTTTCATGTCTGAAGGAACCCCCTAATAGTATGGATGCTCGGCCTATGGCTCGCCTACTGTCTTGGGATAAAATTCCATAAGACTAATGGATAACATTTCTAGTCAGGCCCTGTGTTTCGAACATGGTCAGTGGTATGCCCTCATTTGTTATCCCCATTTCAGGATAATGCAATTAGGATACTATGTTTCGAACATGGTCAATAGTTATCCTTTATTATCACGCCACCCCCCACAGTGTTCCGAATCTTGGGTATCGTGATTCACACCTTCCATTCCCATCTGTTTGGATTGATTCCAAAGCCCCTGGAATTACCCCACTCATGTGCTAGAGCACATTTGGAAGGAGGGAATATCGATTGTTCTGAGGTCCTCATCCTCCAATTGGGCCTCTCCCATTTCTTCTCGGAAATCCAGATTGGTGGTTCAAACCCTCGGATTCCCGAAGCTTGGTTTGCACTCTTACATTTGTATGGAGTGATAAGGTGGTCATCCATTATTTATCACATCAGGCCTGACCCACATGATCTTAGGGAATAATCGCTAGGTTCTCCGCGAATGTCACAGGAATGCAATAAATCAATACAAATAACGGAACTCATGCATGCAGCTATCATAAAACAATAAAATCATGAAAGTACATTTGAGGGTTGGTAATCATTACAGTACCCGAGGTTCGTTTCCCCCCATGGACGGGTTAACCTCATCAAAAGAGGGTAGCAGCTCCGCCACCCTATGGCTTGTGGCGTCCAGGATTTTCTGCCGCCTTTTCAGTTCCTACTCCTCCTTGGTAGCGATGGGGCACAATTCCTCAGCCACAATCTGGGCCCGCTCCACGTCGGTTCATATGATGGTCATCTCCTCAGAGGCTCGCTTAATTCCCTCTTTGGCCTTTGTAATCTATCCCTTCAATCACAATATTAGCTCAGATTGTGCATTGAGGGAGGTCAAGTGCTCATCCTCCCAACTCTGCAGCCACTAGACCTCATCTTTAGCCTCCTGGAGCCTTTTTATGTTCACCACTTTCCTCCGTTGCCCGCCCATGCCAAGGCCACGGTCATACTTCCGAATCTTTTCTGCCATAAGATATCAGAAGAGCATGTGAGGAAGTTGGGTATCCACTCCCCCAGCACACAGTTCCCACAATCATGAGAGAAGTCTACCCATCTCATCCAGCCATAGTGCTTAGGGGTGTCTTCAATGAAGCACTTGATCCGCTTCCATGATCGGTGACAAACTATTCTATTTTCCTCTTCATCATAGGTCATCTCATCCTAGTCATTGCGATTGGTAGGCTCATATGCGGGAAACACCCCCAGGAACTCTTCAGCAGGGCCCACGTCTGGTGTTTGATCAGGCATGGTGGGACCTGGGCTATCTGATCAATCCTCATCATCGGATCCCACCTCAATGATCTCAGGAACAACCCCGTTGACAGTCCCACTAGTGATCGGGAGTGTCGCGGTTCGGTCGGTCTGGATATCCTCCTCCACTATCACCGACATTATTATGGGAAAGACGCCTCCAGAAGCCCCGACCAACCTCGCCAAGGAGGCCCATTCCATTTGCAGAACTGTGCGCACCAAAGAGGTATTGGATGTCAGTTGACATGGTCAGTGGGTGATAATCATGAATTTGGTATGAGAAACTTACAGAGATCAAATTCTTGGTCTCGTTCTTGGGTTGACATCATTGGGACCCTGAGGCATGGCCCCCCGTATATTACTGAAAGATCTGAAAGCTTCGGAGGGGTCACCTCAGGTATCCTGGCCCCACTGTACATAGCGATTGATGCAACTATAGGTGTAGATTCTGAAGGCCCCGCATCATCATTTGCTGATGGATGAGAACGGGTCTTGTGTATGAGGTCCTCCTGCATAGTTTAGATGTTAGTAAGGAGTCCAGACTGGCCTAGAAGCAGACCCTGAGAAAGGGGCTTGGGATTTTACCTCGAGGGCCTCTGTGAATTCTTCAAGGTCCAAGTCCTGATCATCGACTTTTCCCTCCTCCAACAGGCTCCATCTACCGGCCTCCTCCCCCCATGAGGAATCGTCTGATTCTTCCAGAAAAGGAAAGTGCTCTCTTAGTTCATTGGATGTCAACTGCGGTGGGACCGTACGATTCAGAAACACCTCAACACAATCTATCATTGGACGAGGAGCACTCCAGGAATTCACAAAGTCCTCCATCTCTACCAGGTATTGCTTCGCCTCCGCCTGGGACACTGCAAATCCAACCCGGATAGGCCCTATCCCCAGAAGATCCATCCTAAGATGGTTCAAATGTTTCCACATCTAGAACGGGATGAGGAATTTTCGATTGACTTCTCAGATGTCCCAGTTCTCTGGGAAGATAGCATTCTCTGGCATGTCTCTATGGCGCAAACGCTTCCCCGGAGCCTGGGTAGGTATCCTGTGGAACCTCTCAGCGTCCTCCCCTCTGGATGACTATACTCTTCTGGAACTGTCGGGTCCACTACCGCTGTTGGATCTATCTTCGCTACCTCACCCTCAACCGGTGTGGGTCTCACTGCCACGGAAGCCCCGCCATCGCGAGATGCCCTTTCCGCCTTTTGGCTCTGGCCCCGAGGTTGGGAAGGCTCACTATCACTGACCCGAACTATTGGCTGCTTTAGCATTTCCCCCAGGTAGGCTGCATCCCAACTTTGGGCATACTCCTTGACCAACCCGAAGGCAGCAGTGGGCAGAGGTAGCTCATTCCTCATTTTTCTATCCTCGTGAGTAAACATGAGCCACATATGCCTCATCACGCATGGATAATCTTTAAGACGCACCCCTAGGTAAATCTGGGGGGTCCGTCGCTGCATGCACCGAAATTGCTGGGAAAATCGGTGCAAGGTGTATGGATCACAGAGCGGATCACGGTCCACCCTCTCCACCAGGACTCCACCTCTAAAGGCCAGGAGATAAGACTGGTGCTCTTCTATCCCTCGTCCATCATCTATGAAGGCCCACGTTGGTAGCGGGAACAGATGGAAGTTGAACTCTTATACTTTACAAACTTGGTTTAATGCCGATGGTATGGTCATCTTGGATGGTAATCTCCTCTCGGCGTTCAGGATGGATGGGTGAAAGTCTGATCCTAGAGGAGAAATATGGTTTGGGTATTCATAAACCCCCTAATGTGCGCTACTATCCACCCGTACAGAAGGTGGAACAGCCCACATATCCTCTGTGGACTCTTCCCCTCACTGATGTGCCAAAGAATTTTGAACATCTTGGAAAGCATCGGAATTTTGAGATTCACCCTCCCTCTGGTCGCTAGCATTAGAGGCCATGATGAATGTTCTAGGTCGCACACCCATATTTGTATCCCTCACTGATAAGATCCAGCCACAGATAAGAGCCGAAATGAATGCCGCCAGCCTGACTATCGGCTGCTACTCAATGCTGATGCTGAATCCCCAGGTCTTCCACTAACTTTCCTCCATTAGCCGCCAGTATGAGTGCTCCTTGCCCCATTGATCCCCCTTTGGGAAAGTTTGAGGCCTCACCAGAAACTTCCTGTCTTCAAGGAAGTTCATAAATTTCTTGAACCACCATCTAAAGTGGAAATCTCTCACTGCTTCCTTATCCTCTCCCGGCACCAGTCACATCAATGCCATCACTAGTGGAGGCATCTACTCCGGATACTCCCATGCACCCATGTCAGGGAGGAATTCTCCGTACATCGCTCCCTGTATAAGAACCCCTGAGATCTGATGCACGTCTCATAAGCTAATGCTAACCTCCTCGTGATGTAGGTGGAAGGTATTGGTCCCTGATGACCACCGGCTCAATAGCTCTGGCATCAGCTAGTTTGGCTGGTAGATTTGAAATTTGGAGGCCCAGGCCGACTCATACAGACCTACTCTCCACAGCTCTACCCCGAACTCTTCACACGAGGCGCTTACCCAGTAGGCCCAGGCCTAGTCGTCCGTGAAGTTTCCACCTTGGCGGAGGTCCAACTCATTAGACCATCCCTTCTTTGGGTTCCTCAGTGTCGCCTTTAGGATTTTTTGGTATAGAGGAGGGGACGTCTCTGGCTGTAATGATTTCTCATCAATTTCATTCAGATTATTGTATAAACAATCAGTAGTAACAGGCGTAAAGTTCTCTCAAGCATGGTCCTTAGCAACCCTAAACCACTGGGGTTGGCGCGGCGTGCTCCTGAACCAGTAGGCCGACTCATACCTAATTGCTTCAGCGATGAAGACGTCATCACTCAGTCCAAATCCATACAAGGGTAGTCTCTTGAAAAATGGGTAGTCTCTTTGGCTATCTGACGGTAGTTGCACTAGCGGATCATGGTCATAGTGGCTCTGTACCAACTCCCCCAAACCCAATTTGTTCGCCATCTATTTCTTTCGGGTAGCGTCCACAAGGACCCCCCTGAAGACCTCTTGGTGAGCCATCCTGTCCTTAAAATTCAGATAATTTTCAGACAGTATCGTGAAGCTCGATCACGGAGATCGATCACGGAGACCGCTCGCGGAGCTCGATCCGGACAGCGGAATCACAGAGCCTTGCGCTGACCCCCAGACACAAGTTGTGGAGTGCACTAACGTAAAGTTGAATATTCGTTGTGCACCACAAAGAAAAAGGCTTGATTCATGAAGATAAATCATGGAGTAAGCATAGCTTCACGAATCCAGAGTGCCAAAAGGTTGAAATCACGGAGGATATAAAAGGACAAAAGAGAAGTCGGCCCCGCTATTTATAGGCGATGACCCCGGGTGCTTCGCGGCGTGTCCAGAAGCGGCAGACTTTGTGGTGCAACCAGCCTGTGCCTTGCTGCTCCACTTCATGAGCCTCCTTCGCAAGCCTCCTTCGTGAGGCCGCTTCGTGGGTAACCAAGGAATTTTGGCGATGGACCCTCAGACTTGGATTCTCGTTTTCTCCTCGACTCCCAGGCTGAGGAGGGGCATTTTTTGATGCCAAAATTGGGGGTGAACGGAACATCCTAAAATCATTAAGGACTTCCTCGCAAAGATGGATCTCGAATATCCTGGAGCCCTACAGGTGGAGAAAATATCTTCTTCGTGACTCCTCACGAAGCAAGGAGGAAGGACCGCTTCGTGAACCCCTTTGACTTTTGCAACCCCTTGTGAAGAAAGGAGGCAGGACCACTTTGAGATCCCCTTGGACGTTCGTGACCCCTCGCGAAGCAAGGAGGCAGGACCACTTCGCGAAACTCTTTGACGTTCGAGACCCCTTGCGAAGCAAGGAGGCGGGACCACTTTGTGAAGCCATTTGACGTTTGCGATCCCGCCGCAAAGCGAGGAGGTGGTAACGCTCCGTGACCGCAGTTGACATTTGCGATCTGCCGCGAAGCTAACTCTTGCTCTGCATCGAGCGAGCTCTACTTCGCGGAGCCTCTTTCCTATAAATACAGGGCTCCCCTCAAGCCCAACGGATAGAATCTTCGACCTTCCACCTTTATAGCTCCCGAATCACAAAGCACCTATGCTCTGCAAACCATGAGCTCCTCAAGGTACTTTTGCTTCCCGAAGTACCTCCCCCTTGGTCTTAATTAAGACCCTCTTTCGATAGGGATGACTTTCGCAAATCCCATGGGTCTTCACGAAGGAAGGAGATATCCAAGGGGACTCGGGTCTTCGCGGAGCACTTACGCTTCGTGAAGCACCCCCATGTGCATGTAACCCAATTTCCAAGGCCGGGTCACTATGCATCGTGAATCACATTGATTCCCAATGCTATGCTTTGCAAGGCACCCTTACTTCGTGAGGCATTGTTTCGCAAATGCCTTTCCACTTTGTGAATCTCCTCCCATACGCGCCTATGCTCTATCCCTAGCCTAGGCGACTGCACTTCATGAAGCACATCCCTTTGTAGATTCCCTCCACTTCAGGGAGCACCAGAGCTTCACAAACCTTTTACATGTGAATCCCTTTTCTCTGAAACTCCTTTTCTCGTGCGGCCCTTCAGGTTTGCACGAAGCAACTTAAAAGTCCCTTGGACGATACTTCCCATTGCGTTGCTCCGCCTCATGATTCTTCGTATAGGCACACTAATGGCTATTTCTTCTTTGCATATCCATGATAACATGGACCCCACAATGCTTCACTTCATAACACCCCCTAGCCACGGCATTGCCGATTCCTTCCTTCCCCAAAGGATGGGCGAGTATCGGTTATGTAAGTCCTAGGGGTGAGGAGCGCACCCACATCGTTTGAGCTGCAGGACGTTAAACTGCCAAGTGCCATCATCCTCATCAAATGATGCTAAATTGTGACCTCACCTCATGCCTTGCACGCGGGGAAAGGGAAACCACCCTGGTTTAATCCCCTAGCTTTTCTTTCCAGAGGCAACATCCTTGCCCCTCCTTTCTTCGGTGCCAAATTCCTCTCTTGTTGGGCTTTGTCACCACCCGGCCTCCATCCTAGAGTAAGTCCCAACCTCTTCAGGTTGTTAACCACGCGTAAGCCCCTGTTTCCTATTTGGGATGATAATCGCATGTAATCCACACTCCACTTCCCACGGATTCACCTTTCACGACGTGATCATCAGTTCTTTGTTGTATCTTGTTTCTCACACCGAGCATGACTCACGTGGGCTTAGAGTAAGAATCGACCATGATATCCTCCTGGGTAGCCTAGAGTGTAAGACCCACACCCACCCTAAACTATGTGGACTTTGATCCTTACCAAGGCAAGGTATATAGAAAGCCTACCTGAGGTTCAAGCCCAAAAATCGGTCGTCCTGAACATTTTCACATCGGTTCTCCAACTCCTTCTGAACTACGTGGTCTTTGATCCTTGCCAAGGCAAGGTACGTAGGAATCCTCTATGAGGTTCAATCCCACCACCCATTGGTCATCCTGACCATCTTCACATCGATTCGCCCACTACTTCTGAACCACGTGGTCTTTGATCCTTTCCAAGGAAGGGTGCGTAGGAAGCCTCCCTGAGGTTCAAGACCACCACCCATTGGTCGTTCTGATCATATTCATGTTGGTTCACCAAACCCATCCTGAACTACATAGTATTTGATCCTTTACAAGGCAAGGAATATAGGAAGCCTCCCTGAGGTTCAAGCCCACCACCCATTGGTCATTCTAACCATCTTCACGTCAGTTCACTAAACCCATCCTGAACTATGAGGACTTTGATCCCTGCCAAAGTAGGGTACGTAGGACGCCTCCCTGAGGTTCAATCCCAAAACCCCATTGGTTACGACCACCTTCACATTGATTCCCACCACCTGAACTATGTGGTATTTGATCCTTGACAAGGAAGGGTACATAGGAAGCCTCCCTAAGGTTCAATCCCAACAACCGGTCGTTCTGACCCCATTCATGTCGGTTCACCAAACACCACCCTGAACTACATGGTCTTTGATCCTTGCCAAGGTAGGGTAGGTAGGAAGCCTTCCTTAGGTTCAGTCCCACCACCCATTGGTCATTCCGACCATCTTCATGTCAGTTCACCAAAACCATCCCGAACTATGTGGACTTTGATCCTTTCCAAGGTAAGGTACCTAGGAAGCCTCCCTAAGGTTCAAGGACAAGAACTGGTCATTCCAACCCCATTCACATCAATTCACCAACACTCCAGGAATCCTAGAGTGTAATCCCCACACCCGACCCTGAACTACGTGGTCTTCAATCCTTGCCAAGGTAAGGTACGTAGGAAGCCTCCCTCAGGTTCAAGACCAACAAATGGTCGTTCCAACCTCCCTTAACGTTGGTTCACCCCCAAACTGTGGACCTCAATCAGCGGTAATCCATTGAAATCCCTATCCAGCGGTAAGTCGTTGCGACTCCGTCCAGCGGTAATCCGTTGACATCACTATCTAGTGGTAAGTCGTTGTGAGCCCATTCAGCGGTAAGCCGTTGACGTCCCTATCCAGCAGTAAGCTATTGTGACCTCATTCAGTGGTAATCCATTGAAACTCCCAATCGACGGTAAGCCGTTGTCGGATGAACTATGTGTACTTTGATTCCCTCCCATGGGGATACGTAGGAAGTATCTTTGAGGCTCAATACCAACACTATCGTCATCCTCATGGCGTTTCCATCCCATTCACCACCATTAATTTCATTCAACCATCTATCATTCATCCTGATTCTTACCTGGGATACCACATCCCGTTGGGATCATGCCACCTCATTCTCCATTCCCCTTGACAACAATCGGGAAGCTAACCACACGTTGGCCCCAATATCAGTGTTTCCTCCAGAGGTTGAACCCATCTGATCCACTCTAATCAGTGTTCTGATTAGTCTGATCTGTCTTCACTGGACATTAAATGGGCGGCATACCCGGTGTTAAACATGGGAAGCTAATTAAAGCCTTAGGTACATGCCTATGGAATATGATTCCCCGCATTCGACGTGGGATTCCTCGGGATTCCGCGCCCTCGAGAATCCCTATAATAAGGGAAAGAAACCCAGACGTTCCAGTTTCCCAATGTCCAGACACACCAGTGATGTCCAATGTGACTACTCCCATGACCGAAGGTTGTTTCCCTAACCAGACCCCTTGGAATGTCTCGACAGAAGAAGTGTAATTAACTGGTTCCCATGAAGATATGGCACTAGGAAGAGTTTCACGAACAACATCTTAAGTCTATAAGGGAGACCCAAACTAGGTGACGAGTTCTGAGGAGGAATCCACATAAGGAAGAACCGACATCCCATCATCACGTTTCGATCAAGGATCAAACATCCCTAGACAAGGAACAGATGCAGCCCGCCTTTGGAAAGCGGGAATGTGGGGGGAAAATTGTGCCACCATCCCACCAAATGAGATGGGCATGCGCGCCCCAATGAAAGCATTGGAAACAGAATCAATAAAACTATTAATTAATTTCTAAAATAATTACACCATAATAATTCTAGGGTCTAGATACATAACCCCTTATTAAAGTGGGATAGGCTCTGAGGGTAAGTTGTGTGATGGTGATAGTTTTAGGAGGCGGTTTAGCCAACATTGATCTAGTAGTGATCTCCACTAGATGAAATTTCTCTCAAAGTGATTTTTTTAGCCACGCTTGTTGATCTATATATAGTCTTGATCAATAGAAAACCCTAATGATGCTACCACCCTCCTTAAATCTAAAAAAAGAGCTTCATTTTTCCTGATTTTACTTGTTAAGGCCATCATTTCTTCCTTCTGTATTCAATTAATAGTCTTCATGTAATTTATAATATACCTAAAAGAGTTTTATCCTATAGATTATACACTTTTTGTTCATTATTATTTGGTTTTTATATCCTTTTACTAGTCTTAGATATAGTAATTGGAATTTTTACTTGACAATTAATAATTTTTTTAAATTCTTTCTATGTACTTACACTATGAAATATAATAAAATTTTCATTATGAAAAAGAATAGTTATTTAATTAATAAAAGAATGAATTTTCATGTTGTTACATCCCCCCCCTAAGAAATTTCTTCCTTAAAATTTATGTCCTGCTTAAAAATGAATGGGGGTATTTTTCCTTCATTGCTTCTTAAATTTCCCAAGTAAATTATTCAAACTTGTGATTTCTCTATGGGACTTTTACAAGTTGTGTTGTCTTCTATCTCAATACTTCTTCCCTTATATCAATAATATATTTTTTCCCTATTCATATGAAAAGTCAGGTTTCAATTCCACACCATTGATATCAAGTTCATGTGTTGGGTCAGACATATAATTTCTCTATAAAGACATGTGGAATACATCATGTACATTGGAAATATTTTTCGGTAGTGTTAATCGACAAGAAATTAATCCAACACGCTCTAGAATCTAAAATGGTACAATTTAACTTGGAATTATTTTACCCTTATTTCCAAATATTATAACTCATTTCTAAGATGATATATTTAGAAATACATGATCCTTGATATAAAATTTTATGTCATTCCTTTGGTTGTCAGCATAACATTCATGTCGACTCTGAGAAGCCTTAATGTGTTTCTGAATCACTTATTATTTTTAATAGTAACTTTCAAAATATCTAGTCCCCATAGTTTTTCTTCTCCAACTTCATCCCAATATTTTTTAGTTCTACCCATTTTCCATAGAATTATTCAAAAGGTGTCATTTGAGTATTCAAGTGAAAATTGTTTTCATGGGAGAATTCAATAAGTTGAAGATATTTTTCCCAATTCCCTTGAAAATAATGTGAGATATCCCTTAGCATGTCTTCCAATGTTTTAATTTTCCTCTCAGACTACAAATCAATTTGAGGATGATATGCTATGATCAGATTTACTTCTATATTCATAGCCTTTTCATGGATCCTCTAGAACTGAGAAGTAAATATTATATCTCATCCAAAAACAATTGATTATGGTACTCTATGTAGTCTCAATACTTCTTGAATATAGAGGAGAGCTAGGTACTCTTGGGATAAATCTTCTCCTATGGAAATGAAATGGGAAGAATTTTTCAACCTATCAATGATTACACATATAGCAATTTTATTCCTTGGATGTATTATATAGGTCATTGAAAATTTCCATAGTGATGTTGTCCCACTTCCATACAGGTATGGGTAGTGGTTGAAATACCCCTTTGGGAACTTTTCAATCTACCTTCACTTGTTGACACACCAAGTACATTGCAATGGAATCAATAATCTCCCTTTTCATATTATCCAACCAATAATGGTCACAAAGTTCTATAGACATTTTAGTGCTTATGGAATGTAAATAGAATATAGATTTGTGATATTCATCCATCATCTCATTATTTATCTCCAGAATAGATGGGATATATATCCTTGAACTAAATTTAAATACACATTCTTGATAAATATTGAATACAGGAAACTTTACATTTTTCACATACATTATCTTCTTTTGTATCAAAATATCATATCTTTGTGTTTTATTTATCATATATAGTAATGATGGTTGAGAAATTATTTGGGATAGGATTTATGGTATACCTTCCCTTATGATTCCCATGTCCATCCTTACTAGGCCCTAGGTCAATGGATCTCCTTTATTCCTCATCATTTTAAGAACACCAGGATCTTTTCTACTCAATGCATCTGTGAAATTGTTTTCACTTCCAAGGTGATAATGAATTGAATAATAATAGTATTTAAGAATATCCAACCATATACTTTGTCTAATGTTCATTTCATTTTGTATGAATATATACTTAAAATTTTGTTGGTCTATGCATATATAAAAAAATTTCCCATAAAGATAGTTTCCCCATATCTTCAGAGAAAAAATGACTATAGCTAACTCTAGGTCATGAGTAGGATAATTATAATCATGAGGATTTAACTATTTTGAATAATAGGAAATTACCTTTTCATTTTTCATGATAACACATCTAGGCCCTTTCATAGATTCATCACTATAGATAAAAAAACTTCTCTGATAGAGGGTAGTGTTTGAACTGATGCACTAACCAACCTCTTCTTCAGTTCTTAAAAACTTTATTCAAAATCCTTTGTCCAGATAAACTTAACTCCCTTTTTATTTAACTTTGTTAGTGGATTATAAATCCATGAAAATGTTTTTACAAAAATCTATAACATTCCACTAAACTAATGAAACTATGAACCTCAGTTACTCTTATAGGATGAGGCTACTCCTCTATAGCCTTTGTCTGGATACAATCAAATAAGATTCCTTCACTTGTTACAATATTCCCCAAGAAAGAAACAATTTGTAAACAGAAGACACATTTACTAAATTTATCAAATTTATTATCTTTATTTATAGTATTTAATATGATCCTTAGATGATCCTCATACACCTCATGAATTTTGGAATATAATATAATATCATTAATAAAAACTGTAAAAAATTTGTCAAGGTAGACCTTAAATAATCTATTCGTTAAATCTATAAATATAGCTAGAGAATTATTCAAGTCAAAGGGAAAAACAATAAAATAATATTTCCCATTTCTTTTTTGGAAGGCAGTCTTTGGGATATCTTTTTTCTTCACCCACAATTGATGATAACCTCATAGAAGCTCAATCTTAGAGAAGAATTGATCCCCATGAAGTTGGTTGAAAAAATCATTAATACTCATGAGAGTTTTTATTATTTAATGTGATCCCATTAAGCTCTATATAGTTAATTTCTAGTCCCATTGGTCCATATTTATCTTTTACAAAGATAATAGTTTCTCACCAATGAGACACACTTGGTCAAATAAAACCTTTTTTCTAATAGGTTTTATAGTTTCTTATTTAATTCCTCAAACTCCATATATTCCATTCTATATGGAGTCTTAGATATTGTCTTTGATATACATATGTATTCAATGGATAACTCTACCTCTATTTATATGGGAGTTCCAAGTAACTCTTTAGAAAATACATCAATGTATTCCTGAATAATGTCGACATTTTCTATCTTTATACTTTCATTTTCTTCACCCTCTTCACCGATCATCTCCAAAAATAATTACATGGGAGTTTCTTGTTAAAAAAGCTCGGGATGGGATATCTCTCCTTTGAAAATAACTATAGTTTTTCCATTAATGTCCATTTAAATTTATTTGCTTCCATAGTTTATCTTAGAAATATATTTTGAGAGAAAATTCATCCCTAGTATAGTGTCAAATTCTCCCATATAAATTACTACTAGATTTATGATGAGATTGTATTCGCCAAATTTGATACTATAATTTTTGTACACTTTGATGCTTGGATGATCCCTCTATGAGACTTAACTGAGAAATATACTTCTTGTAGTTTAGGGTTTAATTCTTAATTCTTTTAAAACTTGGATAAAATAAAGTAATTTTTAGAACTGTAGTAAAAAATGTGGTTTCTAGCTTTGAGATCACAGTAACGGTACCTTACACTACATCATTTGGAGCCTCTACTTAATCCATAATGATTTTGAATACACAACCCTAACAACTTGGAATATTCTAAGGTTAATGGTGGTTACTCTCCATTATCTTATGATTTGGACATTTATTTTAAAAGTAGGAAATATTTCTACACATGAAAAATTGAACTTTAGGTTGTTATTTCACCATATTACCTTTTTAGTTTTCATTGAGATGTTGAGGATTCACCTAACCACAATAGTTCTGGGCTATATGGTAATCTCATCCACAATTTTAGTAATTTCCACTTATATATAATAACTTTCTTAAATATTTCTTCCCACATTTATTTCACATGGGTAGTTTCATTTTTTTCCTTCTCTTACATAATCAAGATTATTCATTGATTTTAGCTCTATTGATCTCTTCTTTTCATTCATCCTTTGAGACTACTTCATATCTTAAAACTCCATTTCAACCTTGAAATAACTATACACTATTTTCTCATAGCTTTCATATTCTCAATTTTCTAGATTCCTCTATAGGTGGGGTCTTATTTATCCAAATAAATTATCAACCTTTCCATTAGAATCCATAATAAAGTTTAAGGTGTATCAATAAAGTCTTGTAACATTATTTTCATAGCTTCCCACCTATTTATTTTCCTTCTAATTCAGCTCTAAGAATGACTTATCTTTTTTCGTTCACATTGAATAAGGAAAATATTTATTGAAAAATATTCTCCTAAAATCTTCCCATTCCATACCATTATTATCCCTACTTAGCTTCATGTTCTTAATCAAAGTACACCACTAATACACTTCTCCTTATAAATGGTAAATTGGTAGGGTGACTTTCTATATCTATTAACAACTAATTACATAAAATATATTTTTTATAAAGGAGATATATTATTCTATAATTAATGGATCTGAAGATCCAATAAAAGAATCTGGTCATTGATCAATGAAAGTATCAACTGAAAGTTTTTCCCTTCAATGTGAATTGGGTGCTCAAAATTATTTAGGATATTATTCAAAAAGTGATATAGTTGATCCATCATACTCATGATGTTTCCCATTCCATCTTCCATCATGTTAGGAAGTTTGTTAGTTCATTATTTGTTTCACTCGTCCTTTATGCAGTTCCTCCTATTTCCATCCATTTTTATAAAAGAAGAAAACCTCGGTGAGAAACATGTTACTTTTATGAATCTTTTAATTCTAAATATATTTTAAGTCCAAAAAACAACATGCTCTAAATATTTTATTCTTTAATCTCCTCTAATAACAAATAAATTTTCTATATATCATTTATAATGGTTCATAAAAAACATGTGATTAATTAAATATATCCCCTAAGAGTTTAAAACTATGAGTGAAGAAATGCCTCTTTATTTTGGACCAGGTGATGATTGAGTTAATACCCAATGCACCCTTTTGGAGTTATTACCCATAGGTTTAACTATGCTAGATCCACATCAACTTGTAGTATCCTTACAGGGATTTAATTGCTTGGAAACCTCTCAATTTATACTTCACTGAAATTTTAGGATGCTTTCATATATTTTGACTTATAACTAAGGTTTTTACTAATGTTATCTAGTTATAATTTCCAAAAATAAATAAACATTCCTTTGATACCAACTACGGTGTCCTGAATTTTTAATATATAAGACTTCCATTGCATTATACAATATTTAACAATATATATGATCTTTTGAGGTTTAGTTTGTTGTAAATTAGGGTCATAATACATGAAAAAATAATATTTATTATAATCCACTTGATATTATTCTTCATATATTCATTCTACGTTACTTTTACAACATCTCATATTCTAAGGACAAAAATAAAAAATAAAGGGGTGAGCATAAATCCTGGTAAGGGAATAAACAAAGTAAATATTTACCATATGATAATGAGGCATAAAAATAGAGAATCATCATAAGAACATGAGACATTAATAAAAATGTGGATAAAATATAAAAATGATACATTCATAAGAATATAAATATGTTTTATCACCAAGGTGTTATAAAATATAATTACCAAGGTTATTCACCAAGGTATCATAAAACATGTCATCTCTAGAGATTATTTCTTTACCCAATGCATTAGAGTGATATCATGGTGAACCATTAATATGTATAAATTCATGTGTGTAACATAGATCAAAATAAAATATTTTATTAATAATACATTGGAAATAATTAATGTGTTTTATGAAAAATTCATTAAATTTGTAAATGATTAAATACATGAGCATTAAAAAAATAACCCATGAAAAGGAAATGTGGGTTTCATACATGGGAATACCCAATAAATAAATTTTTTTATATATAATTGAATACCCATGGATAAGTAAGAGGTTTGGGTATTCACAATATAAAATATTTCATGTAAAAGAGAGAAATTAATGAAATATTTTGGCCGCATGAAGGGTATACAATGTGGATTAAGGAAAGGGAATAATGAAAGAGGGGAAATGTCACCCATTGATAAAACAATATTTTGGTTATAATGGTATAATAATAATAAATTAATATAATGTAATTTAACATTTATAGTACATACCACAAACAATGTACTTGAATGGAAAAGAAGAATGGGAGAGTTCCCTTACCATGAAGAGTTTCTTCCTAGAACAGGAGTATCTCACCTTAAGAATATATAGACACCTTGGAGTTACAGTTTGGGAGTTAAAATGACTATAAATTCATGGATAAAGTATTTGGAGTAGATAGTAATGGTGGGATTGGTGGGTATTTATAGTAAAATGCTAAGTAGTAAATAAACTCAGTAGGCCACCACCATAATCATCCCGGGTACCATCAGTGGCCTGGATAGGGTGTGAGATTAACTCATTAGGCCACCACCAATGGTGTCTATAAATATCTAGTCAATTCATATAATATAGAAGTGTACAGGTAATAATGGTAATTAGTAAATAAAGTTATAAAAGGTTGTCTATGGTTCTTGAAGGAAACCAGGCTAACAATACATGTTTCCTCCTAAGCCAGATAGTTTCTAAACGAGTAATGAGATGTATACACATATATGGACTATATACGTAGTGATGATTACTTACATATTTATGGATACTAATACTAGTTTGGACCTGAGGTGTAACTCGAGCATCTATAAGCACTAGAATTAGTATCACAAGTATCAAGTAACGCCATACATAGTATCACATAAATAGAGGACGTCATGCCCAGTATCACAATAGTAAGGTTCGCCATTCCCAATATCATAATCATTAGGTATTCCATTCCTGTATCACAATATTAAGGGTCGTCATACCCAGTATCATAACCATACCACTAGGTTCGCCATTCATAATATCATATCACTTGGGTCACCATGCCCAATATCATATCATAGGGTTTCCATGACCAATATCATATCATAGGGTTTTCATGCCCAATATCATATCTTATGGTCTCCATGCCCAAGTGTCATTATATAGGGATTCCATGTCCAGTATCATAGTATAGGGACACCATGCTTGGTATCATAGTATAGGGACACCATGCCTATATCATAATAATAGAATAATGGATTCCATTACCAATATCATAACAATTTAAAGAGGGACATCATACCCCTTTATTAAGCATAGGGGTCATTGTGCCAAAATTATAACAGAAGTTTCGCCATGCCAGATCATATCAATTATTTATAGACAAAGCTTTAATAAAATCCAATTGTAAATTTTTAACTCATTAACATTCATTAATAACAAGGTTATAACCATTGTTCCATTCAATTAGGTGACATGGTCATACCACTCACCTCTATTCAAAATATCTTTGATTGATAAGTGTGTTATCCATTCTACACCACATTCATCCATTAGAAATTATTATATCACCATTTAGAAGTAAATCCAAATGCACCAATAATTTTTTTGGCAATTTTATCATGAAATACAATTATACTTATAGATGACACACACATAGGGGTGGAATACATTGAGTTTGATTACCTCACATTTGTCTTGGGATATAATAAGTTCATTTGGTTCATAATCAGGGAAACTAATTTATGACTACTTCAATTTTGGGGAAACTCATAGTAAATTCAGCATTTGGCACATGACATATATTATAAAACATCATGACTTTAATGGATAAATACTAGACCACCTACCTTATTGTTGTAGAGTAGAACTCATCTAGAATCGGACTTTGATTTGGTCCATATTGGTAGAAAATGGAAAAACATATGAACACCCTAAAAATAGGTCATATAGGCCTATACCTAAATAACTTCGTTGAGAGAAAGACAAACATTTAATGGTTCAAGATTACTGAATAACCTACCAGTACTAATCCAACTAGATAATCAGTGCTTAAATCAGAGCTTGGATAGAAGAGTTATAAATGAACCTAGGTGATGGAGGATTAGAGCTCCAAAGGGAAAAAGAAACCTTCATTCCACTAAAAATATATAAAAAAGAATAGGTGGAGTGTAAGTTATAAGCATTTAAGGTCATTTTGGTAAAATCACCCAAAAATTATTGGGTTGCACAGTTTGGTCATATGTTTTTCCAAACCGTGCACCAATCATGCACACCTCACTGCCTAAATAGCTATATCGCACAGTCATGGTGCGTGGTTAGAAAAACCATGCACCGACCGTGCATGTAGCCTCTATCAAAAACTAAAAAGGATCTGTATGGGCATGCATCCTTGGGAACATGGTTAGAGAAAACTATGAACCCTGCTTTTCCCTATGAAATGCCCCACATGGTTAATAGAAATTGTGTGGCCTAGTGATTTCTTAAACTGGTCAGGGTTTCAGGCTCTGAACAATCCCCATACACTGTTGTTTCCTCCATAACCTCACTAGTAATACATATAAGGTCAAAACCAAAAATTAAAATTGGAAACTAAAGGATTTTTACCTTTCATAAAAAACCGAGTTCTTATTGTGCATCATCTAATAGTTCCCTTTTCAGCTCAGGTATTTATGGAATACATAACCTCTTTGAAATTTTAGAACACCATATTCACACACACAAATCCTTCCAATTTTATTACATTCACAGCTTTAATTTTTTTTTTTAAATTCTCAGCATCATATTGATATCTTTTTATCTTTACAAATAAATATGGTTTCGCAATAATTTGACAAAGGAGTGGTGTATCCCCTTCATAATAATTACCATATCCATCCTTAATAAATGCATGAATAATTTATATCTCTCAATCTTCATTTAGATTATAAATCCATGAACTTCCCTGATTAATGTATCTTCTATCCAATTTGCTTTCCCTAGGTGGTAGTGTATTTAGAAATAACAATTCTTGAGTAACTTAAGTCGTCGTATTTTTCTCATGTTGAGTTCTTATATGAGAAGATAAATTTTAAACTCTTTTGATTCATATATATACCACATATTTCACCATAGAGATAGTGTCTCCATATCTTTAGGAAAAATATTATGGATCCTAACTCATGATCATGAGTTGGATAATTTTTTTATGAATCTTTAACTGTCTTGATACATATGCAATAACTTTATCATTTTTAATAAGGACACAACCCTGTCATTTCTTTGATGAATCATTGTATATCACAAACCCATCATTTCCGGATGGTATAGTAAAAATTGGATTATTTACCAATCTCCTCTTCAATTATTCAACACATTATTCACATTCTTCTATTCATGTGAATTTAACCCCTTTTCATGTGAGATTGGTTAAAAAGTTAGCTAATCATGAAATATTATGAATGAATCTTCGATAATAACCCTCCAAAATAATGAAACTACATACCTTGGTTATGTTTATTGGCGTAGTACATTCTTGTATTGACTTTATCTTCACAATATCAACCATGATTCCAACCTTAGAGAAAATATAGACAAGAAAATAAATTTCCAAAATCCAGAATTCATATTTCTAAATTTACCATATAACTTTTAATAATGATACATAAGTTATTCTCATGGTACTCATAGATTTTAAAATACACCAATATATCATCAATAAATACCATGAAAAATTTATCAAGATATTCCTTGAATACTCTATTCATTAGATCCATGAAAATAGAGGGTGCATTAGTGGGTCCAACTAGAATCACTATAAACTTATAAAGTATATACCTCATTTAAAATGTTATCTTCATAATATATTCTTTATTTAATTATAATTGATGATACCTAGAATGATGTTCAATCTTAAAAAAATATTAAGCTCCATGAAGTTGATAAAAGAAATCATAAATGTGGGGAAAAGGATACTTTTTCTTTATTGTAATAGTATTGATTTCCCTATAATCAATGCACAACCTCATGGATCCATCTTTCTTCTTAATGAAGAAAGTTGGGGCTCCCCGTGGTGACACACTAGGGTGAATAAATACCTTACCACTTAACTCCTCTAATTTTTTCTTCAACTACACTAATTATATTGTGTCCATTCATTAGGGAGTAATTGATATAAGTCTCGCATCAGAGATTAAATCAATGGAAAACTCAACTTTACGATTTGGTGGATGTCATGGTAATTCTTCATAAAATACATCAATTTAATCTTATATAATATGTATATCCTAAATTTTGAGATTAAATTTTTCATAAATATTATCATCCTCCCTAGGAATCACATTCAGAAGAGCTATTATAGTTGTATCTTTTCATGACTTAGATTATGAACTCTCTTCTCTAAAGATAAGTAATTCTATACCTTCATCAAGAATCGTAATTTTATTTTCTTTGCAATAAATTATTTAATAATACTTTTAAATCCAATCCATACCAATTATTATATAAAATTAAACCATAGGTATAACAATATGGTCATAAAATAAAGCATGTTTATATGCCATGATGAGAACTTCCTAACACATCCTTATTGTAGTGAGACTTCCACTAGGAGTTTTGACAGAAAAATCGCTTCTTAAATTAAAATGGAAATGTTTAATTTTCTTAGAAAATATGGAAGATATAAAAGAGTGTTTGGATCCATAATCAAATAATTTATTGGAAAAAATTGATACTATTATTAAATAACCTTCCACGATATCATTGGGAACTTATACCTCGGCTGTAGTAATTGTATAATCTTGGACTTCTCCCCTTAGCCTCTTCTATGGTAGACTCCCTTGGAACATGGGACATTGGTTTGAATAATGCACCATTTCTTTTAAATTTAATCATTTTATATCATTATTTTGTTTATTCCCCTTACATTAATGAGACAAATGACTCTTGTCTCCATACTTATAACAAACTCCTATACCCCTCAAAAATTTCCCCAGATGTTTCTGTCCATAATTTTCACAAGATTAAAATCGCTTTATTCCTTTATTTTCCTTTAATGCTTTAACTTTCACATGGTTATTATCTTACCAATTATTCTCTTGATTTCCCTTGAATATATAGGATCTAGAAAAAAAATCTCTATTTTGAGGGCACATAATACTATTTGATCATATGATGGAAAATTTTGGAAAACTATCACCCTTTGGAGGTTCGGCTTAAGGAACTTAAATAAATTATAAATATTCCTATTTGGATTACTTATATAATCGATAGTATACATAGTTAGTCTTGTAAAGGTATCCTTATACTTCTTAACACTTTATTCCACCTTCTTATTTAAGCTAATTAAATTTATCTTCATTTCAGTTCGTTGTTCACGAGGGAAATATTTATGAAGAATATTGCTTTAAAATTTTTCCACTCTATATGTTTTATTTCTTATTCTTCCTTAGTATTCTGGATTAATGGACACCACAGATCATCATCTCCTCTAAGACTTTAAATTTCTATCATAATATTTTCCCCTTCATTGCATCCCAAGGCTTGAAATATCTTTTCAAGGTACTTAATCTATTGATCAGCTTCCAAGGGATTTGTAGTCCTACTAAATGATGGACGATTCTATCAAATTAAGTGATACAATATAGTATAATCACACTATGTAACAACAAGTTTCTCCATTCGAGAAAGTTTATTCATCATAATCTGATTAAGTTTCCCTAATATAGCCAAGATCTACTCAGTTCCAACACCAACTGTATTGGATTACTCAGTAAGAAAATCACTACAATGTCCAAGAGTATTGATTCAATTTATTTCATTAATCATTATCACTAAATAATGGAAAACAATAATTTAGCTCAAAATTATCATGAATATTGACCCATAAAATAAAATCCCCCCAACAGTAAAAATTCTTAAATATTATAATGGACTATCATAGATCTCATGTTAGATATATTTATTTTAAAATATAGTTCTCAAGGAGTGATTTGGTATTTTACCAAGGCACCACCTTCTTCTTCTTATTTTTAGTTTCCAAGGTTTCTACTAAACTTCCTCTAATACCAACTATAAAATCCCTGACCTTAGTTTCCCAGATTTAGTGGTCATATTATTACATTGGAATGAATATAAGTAGTCAAATCATAAAGGACTGATTAGTTTAGTAGTATTGAAGAACTAAATACATAAATGGTCCCTTATTACATTAGTAATTAAACATAAAACATAACAAAGTAAAGTAATTTTCATCCTTGAACTCATTAAAATATTTCATCTTCTATCTTGGGGAAAGGAAACAAAATAAGGGTGAGATTAAATGCTCAATAAGGGTTACATGTAATAGAATATCTCTTGAATAAATAATACATAATCAATATGGAAATGTAAATAACTTAATACACATTCCATTTAATCAATAACATTTATATCAATAGAAGATAAGGAATAATCATTATGTAAATGTAAATAATTGGAAACAAATTTCATTTAATCAATAACTTGTGCACAATATGAATCCACATATAATATCATAGTGAAAATATCATGGACAAAAATAACTAAAATATTAATGAGGGAAATTATTTATATTAGATTCAATTATCTCTTAAATCATGGTATCTATACTATCAAGACCTTTCATAAGACAGTTTAATCATTATGGATAAAAACCCATTTAAATTTGGCCAATTGATTTCTCTCATGAGACCTGTCGATGCATCGAGGAGCTATCTATAAGAGGTAATCACCCATGTATTTCATGTATAATTAATTACTCATATATCTAAATTATTTATTTAATTAATGAATCAATATTCCTTTTCAAAAAATATCCACATTGGATTATATCCCCATTTAACTTTCAAAGTAATCACTATATATATGACTTAGGAAATAATCATAACCATGAAAAAAGAATATGGATATTTAATAAAAATTTAATTTTAAATGAATTATGATCATAAAAATATAAAATGTTAAGTATATACACCATAGAAAATAAATTAGGTGCATAATATAAAAATATGCCTCAATGAAGTGAAATTAAGACGAATTCCCTTATCTTGCATTTTCCTTTCATTGAATGTGTTTTAACCTCCTATAAAATGGTTTAAAGAATTTTATTAACATATTAAAGAATAATAATAATTTTTATATTATATTATATTATCCTTTTATAACATTTTACAACCCATTCATTAATATTATTTTATTATTTTCATTATTTCGGGTGTTGATTTCCTTATTTTCTCATGCATGTTTTGCCATGAAAGTACCAATTGTTTTTTATAATATATAGATCAATCATATATTGAATTATATTTATGTTATAAATATCATATTTAATCATTAAATACATTTTTTAAACCATTATTTAATGTTTAGAACCAAAAAAAAGAATCACACTACTAAGTGGAGATGGTAGGTCATAGGCACGCCCGTGCAGTGCTTCCATTTTTCATAAGATGGATAAATGATGGAATGTGGTTGTATCATAATCATAATAACATATCATTATATATATTATACAATATTTATTAATTTAGTATGGATAAAACATATTAATAGGAAGTAGGATAATAAAGAAAACTAAAAGAGTCAGTAAAGACAGTTACCTCTTCTACGCCTGAGTTCATTTATAAATTCTCTTAAGGGACATAGGGTGGGTATTTTGGAAGGAATAGAACCTTAAGAACTTAACTGATTATTTATAGAAAATAAATGGGTAGGGTTTAGTTGATATAGATGGCTCAAAGTTGTGTGAATAAGTGAAGAAAGGGGTTTCCTATTATAATTGAGTTGAGGGTCACTTTTGTAATTTATCAAAATATTAAAATATAAAAAGTGTAATGCCCCAACCCCAGTTACCCGGAGTCAGTGCATTATTACGTATCTCTGGCATGATCACAAAAGATCAAGTCTCTAAATACTGATTAGTTTAGTAGCCTTGGAAGTACTAGATACATTCATAAGGTTTACATTACATCGTAGAATGAAAAACTACAAAAACATTGTTTCCATAGACCACACTCATATCCCCTCAGACTATCCCTGTAGGTCAGTCATAAAATACTTTTTCACATCCTAGGAAAAATAAAACATAGAAAGGGGTGATCATCAACAATATCCCTTCAAAAACTCAAGATTTAATCAGTTTGAAAATCCATATTGGGAATCACCAACCGTTTTTAATCAACCTTTGAATGAATACCCCACACCCGATAACATGAACAAAATTTGTGATGATGAAGGTTTAAAAGATCAATTTCCATACCTATCTAGAATGATTCAAAAGATGAATAATGAGGAAGTCCATGATGTCAAAACATCTATCAATCCTAATCCTGAAACAATTCTTCAAAAATTGTGTGAAAAAATGGAAAAAATGAATTCAGAGGTATCAAGTTTTAGACTTGAACTACAAAACATTAAAACTTGTGTGGACCCCATTCCCACTCAAACCATCCCTTCCTCAATAATTATAGAAGAATCTTGTAACACAAAAACCCCTCATCCATTTATTGAAGAACCAACCTTAGGATTTGGGATAATTGGAGAGGATCGTGGGGTTTTTGAAGGGTCTTTAAATCAGGAGGAAATTGATTTTTTGGATTCAAAAGAGGAAAATTTGACATCATGGATTAAGAGTCCTGAATATTTCTCCATTGATGATTTTTCAAAAACACAAATCACTGAACAATTGGGAGAAATACCAAACATTGAGCCCATTCCCACACCTCAAATTCAACTAGACACTTTTGGGAATGAAACATATTTTAAAACAGAACCAATTCTTTCTAAATTTTTTGGAGAAGAAACTGACTTTCATTCAAATTTCCAATCTTTATTAGGAAATTGCAATCGACCAGAACTCAAAATCATTATCCTTCCTTCCCCAGACAATAATTCCATCATAGGTGATAAAAAAGACCTTGCAGTTTTAGTTCATTCATCTAATGAAGCCAATAATTTTGGAATGGTCATTGATGTCTTAAGAAAGAATATAAGTTCAAATCGATCAACCATTTCAGATATTCCTTGGATTTTACCAATCATTGTGGAAAATAGGATTTTACATGAAACAAATTTCAAAAAAATAATCAATCTCAATCTTATTGAAGTGGAAAAAGATGGGTTAATTAAAATGCTGAAAGTTGGAATTGGATAAGTTGGGGGGTAAAAGTTGAGCCAACGACGTTAAACAAAAGCGCTGAATAGGAGGCAACCCATGGTTTTCATGTTTCTAATAATTTTGAATCATTTTTTTTCATATAATAAATTACCATAAACTGTTGACCTGTTCTTCTTTTATGAGTAAGGATGGGTATGAAAGGGGAGCGCCATATTCATCCGTGTCACGTGGTGTGATCTCTGAGTAATACCTTACCCAAAAAATATAAAGAAGACAATGTATCATCAGTTTATTTTGTTTTGTTTTATTTTTATGTTTTTATAGGTTTAAAAAAATATAAAAGGACATGTCGTAAGCCATAAGGAAAATCCATTCACCACCATCCAAGCTACTGTGACTCAAATCCAGGATTGAAGGGAGACTATGGCATGCGCTATCATCATCAACCACCAGGTGACTTCATTCCATGATTTTAATTTTAAATTTCTTCTTTGAACTCCTCTCCTACCCCCTTCTAGCTTTTATTTTCTTTAAACACTGGGGACAGTGTTATTCTAAGTTGGGGGGGATAAAAAAATGTTTTTTTTTCAATAAGAACATGCATGGAAAGAAAAAATTCCATTAACCTTGAACATGATAACACACATTGCAAACTCTGAAATTGGATATCAAATAATTTTGTATGCCTTGATTCTGATTTTAATGCAAGTTTAAGTTCATGAGCATAGTTTTTGGAAAGTGCTGTTGTCTGATGTGATTTTTCAAAGTTTACATTTTCATCCTCTTAATAAAAATTCCACAATGCACGTCTACTGGATTGTGGGTGTAAATTTGAGTTCTTGGGTCCCTTTCATTATAGCATAGGGTTCTGGGGTCACTTTTATTTTAATTTGAGTATCCAAAAAAAACAAAAAAAAATTGAAAAAAATAATAATGACCACATAGAGCAATGTTTTGTCCAAATGCGTGGTGTCCGGCACTTGGGGATCGTGACTCCATAGTTGTCTTTCCCAGAGTTAGGCTTTATATCTCTATTTTAGAGCATGAAATTGACAAAATGCGTGGCGTCCGGCACTTGGGGATCGTGACTCCATAGTTGTCTTGCCCAGAGTTAGTCTTTTCATATCTATTGTGGTTAAAAAAAATCAAAAAAAAAATCAAAAAAAAATCAAAAAAATGGATACTCATCTTAAGGTTTAATGTGATTCCCACCTAGCGCTTCCATTTTTTCCCCTTGAACAATAAAATGGGCCCCATATCTTTTATGATACACAACACTTTATCATGCTTAATTGGAATTGGATGAAATGTGGCGATGAATTTGAACAAAGGAATGGGCTTGGGCTTGGGATATGCTTATGGACCTAGCTTGTTTTAAATGATTTTTATGGGTTTTCATAATTTTTTTGGTATTAGATATTTGGGTGAGTAATGTGTATTTAAATGTTTTTGGAAAAGGGGATTTGGATTTCATATTTGTAATTTATTTTGCTCGGGACTAGCAAAACTCAAGTTGGGGGGTGTGATTAGTCACTTAAAGTGGATAATATTCATTTTTAAGATCTTAATATTAATGTGTTTAAAAGTTCATAAACATCAATTTTAGTCCAATTCATAAATTGAACTTCATTTCCCATCATTGTGCAATTCATGCTTAAAATGTCAATTTGGGCCCACTCAATAATTTGCTTGTGGAAATTACAATATTCATCATTTTAATTTGAAAATTTGGTATATGATTGATCACTTTGTTTGGAAAATTTTATCTTTTAGGTCTGTTGGATAATCCCAAAGGAAGATGGAGAATTTTGCGCCTGAAGACAGAAACTTGCTGGAAAAAGCATAATGGGCCTAAGGCCCATCAAACCAATGTGGGGCCCATAAAACAAGCCCAATGAAGCTCAAATTTATACAGTAGAAAGATAAAAATATTAGGATCATTTTATTCAACTGTGTCCAGAGCTAATTCAGATGTTTTCATGATGATAAAGGGATCTGAAGTTTAGATTTAAATGGTGGACTCGTCATTAATGCACAGAAAGCCGTTCCACCATTTCGACCATAACATCCAAACGGATGAGCCAAATTTCCTAAAATTTTGAGAGATTCTATAATACACATGGAAGAAGATATTTTATATTTATGACACCTTCTGATTCGGCAATATGAAGTGTCAAACGCACACGTCAAAATGGAGGACGAATCTGGACAGTTTTCCGGGTCAACTTCGAAACGTCAATTTCCTTTTGATTATTCACCCTCATTTTGACTCTATTAATTGTTGGGGGGTGAATTAATTATCGGGGGATGGACCTAAGGATCCTAATATGCCTATATAAGGAGCTGTTGGTGAATAGAATAATAATCTAACATTTTCCTTTGAATCCATGTTTTTCTTTCAATTGTAATTTCCCGCTTTCGTTTTGTAATGGCATCGTCAATTTCTCTAATGTAAGTTTTTCATTCACATTTAGTATTTTAATAAAATTTCTTATTCTTCTTCACTTATTATTTTCCTTTTCTTCACACGTTGATACCGTTGAATCATGGTGTGAAATTATTCACACAAGCACTTGTGATTTCAATCACACAACGGTGGAGTGTTCGTTCTTTTAATAATTTTCTTCTTCTTCAATTCTGCCCCCATAAGTCTACATCCCGCTTCCATTGGTAGAATAGCATCAATGGAGGGATAACCTCTTAAGGGTTGATCCAAGGGAGTAGCAATGTTGTGTATTGAATGTTATTTCATGTACTTAATATTTAAATCTATTCGTTATTTTAGGATTTCCATTTGATGAGTTACATTCTTTCTCATCTTTTCCAACTTTAACAATGACACATTTTGAGTGTTAGTACGATCTATTTCCTTTTAGTGCTCATTAAATTGATCCTCAAAGTGAATTGGTGATTATACTTGGAATTGTGTAGGGATTAAATTGGTGAATGATTTGGAAGAATTATCTCATTGTTTGGATATGTCATGAATTAATGACATGAAATTTTCTATGAAAAGAAATTCATCCAATCCACCCCAAGCAAAACCCTAAGATCAACCCACCATCAATAATTGTTTAGTTCACATAATTTTTTTATTATATCTTATTTAAATTATATATTTAGTTCTCCAATTAAAATCTACCTCAAAGTTGGACACTTCATATACAATCCATCAACAAATCATAGTGTCTCAAGGTTTCTTCTTCGGTCCCTGTGGATTCGATCCCTACTTGTATTTCAACGACCGCTTTTACCAGTAGGGTAAATTTGGGCGCAACCAACTTTCATAAATAAGCATAAACATTTAAGGCAATGTATAAGAATAAAACAAAAGCCTTTTAAACTTGAACTTCAGCATAATATGGAAAATATAAAATCAAATAATTCCATTTAACTACTCACATGGATATTCTACTAGTCAAATAATCACATGCAATATCAATAGCCACTTTCATAATGATGGAATGCATAATGATAGACTTTCATAACCACATATTCAAGGCCTTGTGTCAAGACTACAAATAAGATTTTGTCAAGGCCTTGTGCCAAGACACTAATTTGTCTCATGAGACCTACCGATGCATCGAGAAGCTATAGCGGGCTCCACCCGTCACATACTAAGTCCAATGCATTCCTCATATGAAAAGGTTTAAACATAACATAAACATTCGTATTAAAACTAGAAAACGAAATGTCAATACTTTGTCCATAAACCATGAATGGTATAAAAATAACACATCCAAATTCAAACATATCACAAAACCTTAAATACAATATGGAAATTTTTAATCATAATAAATCAACTTCAAATAAACTTAAAATCCATCAAAGGATGTTGACATAGATGAAATCAAAACCTTTTTTAGAGAAATATATCTTTCTATTTTGAAATCATTTAAAAGTCAGGTAATTATAAAATAAAACATTTATATTTTAAAATATTCTTATAATCTTGTAAGGTAAACTTCGAAGATGTTATAATGGTAGTAAATATCCGCACCCGCGGTATAAGTTAAAAAAACATTCTTACCTTAATTTTGTCGAAAAGGTTATAAAGGACCTTGTTTGGAAAACAATGGAAAGATTACTTTATAATAATCTTACAAAAAGTAAAACCAGGGTATAAATGACTTTAACCCATAGTCTATAAAATAGTAATAATGTTTTGAAATACATTTTTAAGAAACATGGATGTGGATGATAAAGAGGTCCTAGTAGATACATACGTAAAAACAACCTCGAATAATAAAGAGATTGTGAAATTAACCCTTACCTTGTACTTTTGATTGGTCGAGGGGAGGTTAACCTCCTGTATAATGGTGAAATAATTGTTATTAAATTATACAAGAATAATATACATTAATATGATATCATTTATGATCTTTTATCATTGCTTTGTTAATAATATCTTAGTATTATCGTCGTTTCGGGTGTTAACTGATTCGTTTTCCTTTATAAGATTTGTTACGTAAGTAATGTTTGTTATGGATAGGATGTATCTTATTTACATTCATAATTTTATTAAGTCTTTAAAAATTATTTTTAATCATCTAATGAAAATTATTCTTGAAGGGATACGATGGGGAATTAATCCCATCGTGTTCGTAGAGACGGTAATTCGTACGTACGCACGAGCGACAATATCATTCTTTTGATATTAAAATAATATATAATTGGATGGTATATCATATATAAAAAATAATTATCATGTTATATTTATTATTTACATCAATTACACATCATTATTATACCCATACAAATAATAATGTATTGAATAACAATTACACCACGGCGTGGAGACGGTAAGTCGTACGTACACACGTATGGTGACATGTCATTCAAAGGATGGATAGAATAATGAATTTGGTTGTACCATATTTATAATAAAATCACAGTATATATAATATACCGGAGTTATTATTTTATAATATAAATAACAAAGAAAAAGGAATTGGAAGAAGAAAGGAACTTGAAATAGGTGGTGAGATATTTACCTCTTCTTCGGGTTCTTCTTTTTGATTTGATAAAAAGGGATCCTTAGGTTGGCTTTCTGACTAAATTAAGGCCTCTAGGATTAATGTAGGAAATTTTATAGGGTATTTTTTTAGGGTTTTGCCGAGACAAATGGCTTTGAAGGTTTTAATTAGAGAGAAGGGGGAGTTCCCTTTTATAAGAGGGGTGAGGGGCACCTTAGGAAAAGCTAGAAATATTATTTTATAATAAAATAATTTTCAGTTTATAATGGCTCCAAAATTAATATTTAAATTAAATGGTGGGTATGGGTCAAAAACCACTCAACCAATAGGTTTTAGACAGGTTTGGGTCACTATATTAACATTATCTTTTATATTTAACTCTTAGTTAAATAGTTTGACATTTACCATGTCTCTTTGTGTTTTTATATTATATGATTAATAAACTTACTATAAACATCCAAGAGAACCCCAAGTGGTTCATTAATGATACACCTATCATTATATAAGTCCTTTGGCCGAGCCTTAGATTTTTAGAAATATAATATCAATTAATAATATAATATTTGTTTCAAAAACTCTTTTATGTCAATTTCGACACTATTTGGTATTTTGTTTTTTATAAATTCATAACAGCATCATTACTTCAAAAAAAATCTTCTAAACAACCCTAACATGTCATATTAACCTATAAAATTAGTTTAATTCATAAAAATAATCAAATTAAATTTATTTGGATATTTAAAATATCAGTTATTTTAATATTTCATTAATTAGGTAATTATTGCATCATCATTGTGTCATAAATAAATTAAATTATTTAATGTCCAAAAAATATAAATAAAATACCATTATTTAGGAAATACATTTATCTTTCTAATCAATATTTTTAGTCAAATTTATCTTATGTTTAACCCTATATTAAAAATGGTTTAGTTATTAAACTTTGAATTTAACACTTTTAACTATTCTTTGAATTAAATAATAATAAATGTTCTAATCTATTCCAAGTGGACAAAATAGGTACATATTTTATTCCTAATGTTGTTTTTGGTCGAATTGTACTTATCCAATAGAATTATGACATGTTTCAGGGTAATAATAATATCATTTTTACCCTTAATTACCCTATTTACTTTTAACCGTGGAAAATAAAAGTAAAAAGTTACTATTCACCAAAAATTATTTTCATCTTATTGAACCACATTTTACTTACTAATATCAATCATTTCTCTCAGATTTTTGAAATTCCACTCAAAGAAGCGGTAAAATTAAGTTTTATGTGAATTTTCAAATTCTCCTAGGAGGTGGGTAAAAGGCGGTAAAATGTTCAATAAAATTTTTATATATCTAAAATTATTATAAACTGAATCCAATGAATTAAATTGAACATATATAGGTATTATGTATCTATTTTGACCTAAAAAAATTAAATAAAATAAATAATTATTTAAATAAAAATTTGGTTTTAAACTATAACTCAGTGTTTTTCACTATTCATCAAAAATTGAAAGTTTTCAGAAAAATACCAAAAATTTACCCTAAGCTAATTTCAATATTCTGAATCCAAAAATGAAGTCCATTTTGAAAGATAAAATTTATAAAATTTCAAAAAGTGGGTATTACTATTCATAACGGCTAGTTTGATTGGTTGTGGTGTGTTAGAACTCAAAGTTGTGTACAACACACGCTATTGTATTATTCAAAGAGAAACGTACCATGGAAGCTTGGGGTGTTACAAAAAGACTATTCTAGATAAAAATGATAATAAATGGCCTATAAATGAATAGGGTATGACGAAACATTCTTGTAGTATAGTGTTTAAAAATTAAATTTTATTTTCTTAATACAGCACAGAGGCTGACCATGGTCGTCTTACTTGAGGAGCATCATAGTCAGTTCAATCACTAACTCTAATTCCACCTAATATAACTCTTTTTTTTATGAAAAAAATGAAATTTTAGGGTTTTTGGTTTTTTAAAATAAATTCAATTCAATAAAATAACTAACTTATCTAACATGTAGATGAAATACCTAATGAGGGTCAGAAAGAAAGGTCTAGGTCCAGGGTTTGATAACACGAGTTCATTCATTATTTATTTATTGTTTAAATCTGGTTTGATAATTCATTTATTGAAACCTCATTAACAATTTGATTTCCTTTGATTTATTGATTGTACAATTTTATCATGCCTTTGGCACACCAAACCCCACCTCCTCCAGTAGTCAAATAGGATAACACCTCAACCAATAATTCAATTACTAAAAGACTCAGCTCCACCGTATACCATTTCAAGCCTTTAGGAAACCCTAAATCCACCTTATAAATTTTTTACTAAGAAAATGGATGGAAATAAAAATAAATCAAATAAAAGGAATGGAATTGAAAGTAATATCATGATGTAAAACCATTGCACTTGTGTAATACTCTTGCATCCACCACAAATATATTAAAAATATAATAAATTAAAGCATAATAATTAAGAATTCTATGAAACCTCCCCTAGGTCCAAGCCTCGAGTTAGTCACTTTCCATTGAAAAGTGAAAATAGATCACGATGGAAAGATGGAAGAGAGAGTTAATGAGATTAGGGTTTTAAGAGAAAGAGGGATAAAAGAAGAAGAGGGGAACACTTTTATTAAAATATGAATACACGTTACAATACAAAATGAATTGAAAATAAAAAATAAAATACAAATATAAAGTATAAGAACCCTAATAGTGTAGCGTATTGTAAAACCTCCAATGGTTGACTCCTCTTTTATCCACTAGCCTAGGCTTGTATTTATAGGCTTCAATCCACCTCAGATGCCATTAATAAAATCACAAATGAGTAAAAAAGTTATCCCAGTGGGTATTGGGGTTATAAAATTAGTCTTCTCCTTTAATTACATCGGATTCACCTATTTTTGGTCATGTATGAGAGTTACATGTTGTGTAAGTGTCATACACGATGTGTAATGTGTGGGGTCATGAACCTTCCATGAATTGATTCATAGCTTGCTT
The DNA here is from genome assembly GCA_963277665.1 of Viscum album. NCBI lineage: Eukaryota > Viridiplantae > Streptophyta > Magnoliopsida > Santalales > Viscaceae > Viscum > Viscum album. The sequence goes on from OY728133.1 coordinate 1,913,032,388, forward strand.
CATGAACTGTAATACTCTCCAGATACACATCGTGTAAATGACTTAGATGATGTGTAAAGTTGTAATATAGCTGATTTTTCTCCAATTCATCCCGGTTATTCATTTCATGCTTCATACATGGTCCTTCACTTTTCCATTCACCATAGGCCATCATAAATATCATTCAATCATTATCTTTTAGCTTCAAAAATCTGATGTAGTTCTTGTGGATCCCTAAATTCATCTCTTTTTGTTCATTTTTAAGAAAACTTTGTATCCTACCACAAAACTTAAAAACAAGTAAATACTGGAAATATTATTAATTTAATGTGTAAAAATATTTTGTTTTATAATAAAATAATCATTCCAAATATGACTCTATAAATTCCCCCACACTTGGAACTTTCTTTTCCTCAAACATGTAATCTCAAAAATATTCAGAGGATTCTCATTCAACCATTATTTAAATTTCAACAAAAATAGAATGAGATGTTTGATAATGGAAAATAAACTTTCAAATTTCAAAAAAAAAGGATTCCTTTAACTCCTCATTCTTAAAGGAAACAAATCAATCTTGAATTTTACTTTCCTTCTTTATAAATAACAATGCCTCTCCTTCCTTACACTTTTATTTTGGAATTGATCAATAATGTTCATTCCACTATCAATTTACCTCGCATTGAATTATTTTTATTCATCTCTAAAGTTAACAAATATAACTAGAATTGCACTCATAACTCAAGTACATGTCACTTACCATAGTCTTTCAAGGCGTCTATCATCTCAACCGCATAAATATAGAAATCAAAATTAATCATGAAGGATTTTCATTAATTTTCAAACATCTTTAAGGATTTAAGTTTGGTAGGTAATGAATAAAAATAAGAAAAAATATTAGGTTTGACTCTTTATCATACTACATGATATAAAAGTCAAACACTAATGAAGATATTTTAGAAAATTTCATCTTCCAACCATCAAAACTCATATTAGTCACATGATAAAAAGCATCACAATGATTGAATATCCTTCTCTTGATCTTTATTTTTTTCATTTTTTTTTTCATTTTTTCACTTTTTTGAAATTTTTTCTTAATAGAAATATCACATCCACCACCTAACCACATACGATCCTAAGATAATTGGTTGGGAAATTGTTATTTTTTATCCTCAAAATACATAACCCACATTTTTATCATTTTATTATTTTCATTTTGTTTTTTTTTCTTTTTAGCAAGAGAGGTAAATAATGAAGTACAATAAAAACATGTACTTTCCAAAAATCTCATGGAAACCCCCAAAAAAATGATGTATATCCCCAAATACCATGATAACTTCTCCCACAAACTTATTCTTTTAAATAGCATACAATATACGATGAGTGAGGTAGGAATGTATATAATAGGCCTATAATATGGCTCATTTCCTAATAAGGTCTTTCATAAATGAGAAATGTTTGTTTAAAATTTTTCTTAGGGATGAGAACATATGGTTTGCGAAAATTATTCATGGAAATGAATAAAATCAAAAAATAAATTCATATCAATTTCAAGAATTCAAAACATACCAAATCTATGAAAAAATTCATTTACAAAAATCAACTCATCACCAAAAATCATGATTTTTCAAATTCATCCTCTCATGCTTTGACCTTAAAAAACCATTTTACCATTTCACTCATCTAATCATGTAATTAGTGAAAATTAAAACATTGCATAATTATTATCCTAAGTAACCTATGTATCTTATATCAATAATATATTACAAGGGTTCAAAGTGGGGAATTAAATTTTTAATAAAGTTCTTAAACAAATTAAATTAATGATATTAGCATAAAATAAGGAATTTAAACTCATAATACCCTTTCAATTATGCTTCATTGTGGGTTGTACAGCCTCTTATTATTATTATTTTGTATCATTTCATGATGTGAATTCCTTTTACGATGTGTATTCCCATTTCACAGCCTAGTTCTACATCATTTTTTATGATGTGAATTATTTCACTGCTTTATTCCTACCATGTGCTATCATGGTTCTACAAAATAAATAAATTCATATAAGTACAAGTTTCTTGAAAAAGTACGTTCAAAAATAATTAGGGAGATATAGATTCTTATAAATTTATTCCTATTCTAATAGTTGAAATTTTAATTCCTATAAAGAAAGTAAACAAAATAAAGGAAGGGATAAATATTGGTTTGATTCCCCAAGTGGGTCCTAAGATTTTACTACCACTGGATGGGCAGTACCAGTTGTTATCCATAGTCTTTCAGTGGGTGTAGTTTCTTGGACTTGAACCACCACATGTTTTTATTTCCATCCTGGACTTATTCTTCTTTTTTTTAGGATAATTCCAAGCATTGAGTACACTATATCAGCCCCCTTTTTTACAAATTTATTCATATTCTTAAATTGTGACATGTACAGTGTGTTATTTATTGTTCAGTGGTTTCTTAAGCTATGCTACATTAAAATAATAGTCAAAGGGGAAGTGAGAGTGTAGTTTTATTTTTTTAAAAATCAATTTTGAAAATTTAATATTGAATTATTCCCCTTTGATGTAGGCGACATGTGTCTCTAGTTATTTAGGAAGAGTAGTAGGTATCTCTTCTTGGAATTTCTCCAGTAGATTTTAAATATGTTCAAGTACCTCCATGTATTCCTCAATAGGTGCATATTCTTTTTCCTTATCATCCTCCAGGTCATAATAAGATTTAGATAATTCTGAAAATTCAAAACAATTAGGAATGATACTCAAATTAGTTTCAATAAAATTAAATGATTTTGAGTTCAAGAACGTATCATATCCTTGATTTGGTTCAGATTTAATCTCTTCTTCAGTGGAAAGCACCTCTTGTAGTTGATAATAATTGGATGGAGGTAGGTAATTAGGTTCCTCTAGTATTTCATCAAATTTCACCACTTATGTGGCTTTCTCTTCTTCTATGGTAGCAATAGGTAGTTAGGTGTTGATTATTCAATCATATAGATGGGGAGATCTCATTTCATTTCATTATCTTCCCATTAGCTCTAAAATTGTTCCAAATATTTTCCCATATTCCTATCATTATGTGAGCCTCCATATTTTCTCTCTATCTCTTCATGGTATTATTGAATCTGGATCTCCAGTTGATTGGGTTGTGGGTAGTCTTCAATTGTGGATTGAACCTCTTGGAGGTCATCAAAAAAATTGGGAAAATCCAGTGGTGTTTTCTTAGGTTCAAGATTTGGTTATTTGAGGTGTATATTGAAATATGATATTGTCCAATCCATTTTTCTACCCTAATCATCTATTTTATAACTTACCCTTTTTCTCATATCATTTAGATCATTGTTATCAACTTCTTTTACTTGATATTGCACTTGTGAGTAATTACTCCATGCAGAATAATAATAGTTTGGATACATCATGGGATTTTTTTAAATAATTTTTATTTAAAATAAAATAATGAAAAAATATTTTAAAAAGTTGGGAAAAAGAAATAATGATTGAAATAACTACTTAGCTCCCCAGAAATGACACCAATTTTGACTCATGCCTATCGTAGGGTGTGGAAAAATAAAATTTTATTTTTCTAATGTAGCACAGAGGCTAACCAGGGTCATCTCAATTGAAAATAATCATAGTTATTTCAATAAATAATTATAATTCCACCTAATCTAACTCTTTTTGTTGTTTTTATTTATTTATGAAAATAATGCAATTTTAGGGTCTTGGGTTTTGTAAAATAAATGTAATGAAATAAAATAACTAAAATACATAACATGCAGATAAAATATAGAATGAGGATCGGAAAGAAATTTTTGGGTCTAGGTTTTGATAACAAAGGTTCTTTCATTTTTTATTTGTTGTTTAAATTCAATTTTATAATCAATTTCATGAAACCTAATTAACGAATTACTTTCCTTTGATTTATTGAGTGTGTGATTTTAGCATGCCTTCAGTGCACAAAACCCCACCTCCTCCAATAGTCAAATAGGATAAAACCACAACCAAGAATGAAATTCCTAAAATAATCAACTCTATCATATATCGTTTCATCCCTTCAGGCAACCCCAACTTCACCATATGAAGGGTTTTCCTGAGATCGGGGAGGGAAAAAGAATGAATCAAAAAAAGGATTGGAATTGGAGATAATTTCATGGTGGATGACCATTGCACCCATGAAATACTCTCACATAAACCAAAAATAGATTAAAAATGTGCTGAATTGAATTTCAATAATTAAGAATGTCACAAAACCTCCCCTAGGGCCATGCCTTAGGTTTTTCACTTTCCATTGCAAAGTGAAAAGATATCATGATGGAAAGATAGAAGAGAGAGAGAATTAGATTAGGGTTGGAAAAGAAATAGGGATGGAATAAGAAGAAGAGGGAAACACTTTTATTAAAATATTAATGAAAATTTCAATACAAAAGGAATTGAAAATAAAAATAAAGGAAAAATCCAAAGCAGCAAAACCCTAACAGTTCAGCGCAGTAGTAGAACCTCTAGTGGATAACTCCTTTTTTCTCTACTGGCCTAAGCTGGTATTTATAGGCCTCAATCCACTCCGAGTTCTATAAATGGTATCATAAATGGTTCAAATTTTCATCTTAGTGGGTCCTAGGGTCATAAAATTGGTATTCTCCTTTAATTATTGCATATTGTACCATTTTTTTCAGGTACAATAATTACATATCACGTAAGTGGTGTACACGACGTGTAATGTGCAGGGTTGTGAACCTTTCATGACTTGATTCATGACCTACAATGTTATCTATTTACACATCATTTAAATGACTTACATGATGTGTAAAGTTGTTTTCCAGCCAATTTCGGTCCAAATTATCTTGGTTCTTCATTTTCATGCTTCGTACATGGTATTTCATTTATCCCTTCATAATGGAACATCATATATATCAACAAATCATCATCTTTTAGCTTCAAAAAATCATTGTTGTGTATCACTGTGAAGAGGTGAAATGTAAAGTGCTTGCAGGTCCCTATATTCATCTCTTTTTTTTCATTTTTAATCAAACTTTATATCCTACCTCAAAATATAAAAAACATTAAATACCATCAAGATTATTCATTTAATGTGTGAAAATATTGTGTTTTATAATCAAATAAGAATAAAAAATATGACTCTTTCAGATGGATTTTTTGACCATATCTTATCCCCTTTATGATTATTTAAGATTTTTGTGGTTTATAAATAACTTAATAAAATATTAATCCCATAAAATATCATTATTGTCAATTTTGATACTATTCATTAATTTGATTTTAAAAACATCAAGAAAATAAGTAAAATTTGAACCAACTATTTTATTATGTCCTAAACATTACATGGATATCTATAGAATTCATGTATCACCTTAAATATATAAAATTATGTTACTTTTTGTATTTTTAATATCATTTATTCGATTATTCCATTAATGAAATAATTATTGCATTAGAGTTATGTAAGAATTTAAGTTAATTATTTATTCACTAAAAATAAAAATAAATTAACATGATGAAGATAAATATTTTATCTTTCAAAATAGTATTTACAGATGAATATATCCTCTAGGTAACACCAAATTAAAAATATTACACTTATTAAAAACAAGAGTATGTCATGTTTGACTTTTCATTAAATAAAATAATATAATGGTCATAATCTTATCCAAGTGGCCCCAAAAGATCATAAATTCAACCCTTGTATGATTATGGCCAAGATATGGTCCTCAAATAATATTTAGGTAAGTTTTGGGTCATTTTATGGTTCTTATCTTTTTTTTAACATAAATTATCTTATTTACCCTTCATCGTGGTAATAAAATTACTATGACTACTGTTCATATAGATCAAAAATAATGTTTTCCTATTTAATAAATATTGACCCATTGACTCCAAATATGGAATCCATTTTTCAATATTCTAAACACAGAAGTTTTAGAATTTAATTTAAAATTAAACTCGCAAAATGCTTCGAAAAACGGTTTTCTTGAAAAATGTGTTTTAAAACCTAATAATGTACTTACACCAAAATTAGATATAAATAAAATTAAAATGTAATTAATTAGATTATATATAAATAAATATTACTTAATTTACTTTTATTTCAAATTCAAATCATAAAGGGACTTTTTTATATAAATAAAATTATAGTTTTATAAAAATTGGTATTTTTACTATCCACTGGAAAATCAATCTTTTCAGAAAAATATCAAAAATTCACCCTGAGATAATTTTTATATAGTTTTTTCAAAAATGATATTATCTTTATAAAATAAAATTTATAGAAGTTATAAAAATTTATTATAGTATTCACCAATTAAAAATACATATTTCTGAAGCGTGAAATAAATTTACCAAAAATTGTGTGTTTATTTTTTAAGCAGTAATTAATAAATTTGTATATGACCTTCATATATATTTGATAATATAGTTAATATTATTCACACCTACTAATTTAATAGTTATGTTATATCATTCATATTTAAATAATAATATTTTGGGGTTCGTTTAGGCTTGGTGTTGTGTACAATGTAAGTTATTGAAGAGATTAAATTTATTTAAAAAGAGACATACTATTAAATAGTGGGGTGTTATATGACCAGGTACATGATCATTACTAGAGTACACAAGCATGGACTGAAGTACATGGGCACGAACTAGAGCACATGGGAAAACCTGGGGTGGAAAATACATGTTGTGTACTCCTAGTACACATCGTGTACATTCTCCAAGGCAGTTTGAGTCCCTCAATCTCTTTAATGATGGTCGGTATCTCTATGTTATGCCCCCTTGGTCCATCCCCATGAGGGTATAGTGAGAAACAATTTCCTAAGAATAGGATGTTATCCCCTCCAAAGGATTAGTCTTAGATAGAGTTTCAGGAATCCCTCCATGTAGTCAGGGTGGGATCCTTTATTATTCATTCTTCTTCCCAATGTGGGGTTTGAGGAATAATAATGACTAACATAAATGAATGTATGATCCCCTGTATTTAAGGTTATTCCAGGTAAGTTTCAATATACCCTAGTGGCCTTGGGTAAGATCCCCTATCTGTGCATCAAGATCTTTTGAGTTCCAGTGAGTACGTCTTCATGGAGAGGCCCAATGAGTACGAATTTTTAGATGAGTTTCATCATTATTATCGGTCTCATGGAGAGAGTTCTCCTTGACGAGTGTTACCTTGAGGCCCCGAGCATAATCCTATGGATAGTTTTATTATAGTGACCTCTTTGAGACTTAGTGTATATCTTGAGTATATCTATATTATTTTATTATTGTTATGCATCAAATTTTTATTATCATATATCTATATTGATGAGATGACTACTCTATTGATGCTTTATGTTTGATGATTTTAGGGTGTCCTATTGGGTATTGTTGTACTCGCCCCTACATGGGCTCTACCAACACATTTCATATCTAATGTAGATGATATAAATTTCAAATAAGTCTTAGGAGGACCAAGATCAAGTGGAGCATAGTGATCTAGAAATATTTTGGTTTATACCAAGTGTTGTATTTACTAGTAATCCCCTCCTTTATTGCCAAGTTAGACTCTTTTATAGTTTTGGTGGGATTTTAATTGGATCTTTTTGCTTTCAATTACTTTTTTCATACTCTGGTTTTGGGATATAGAGGTATTAATGTATTTGGGTATCAGTTATATTTTCCTTTCAGCATTGTATGGGTATTTGGATATGTGTGTGTGTGTACAGGTACATTAGACTAAATCCTCTCATGTGTTTGATATGTCTACTCAGTGTCTGTTGCTAGCTACTAGCCTATTGGAGGTGGTATTGGGGTGTCACTCTTGGCTTATCTCCATCCATGAGGGCCTCTTTGGGTCACATTGTGACACAATCCAAATCCAAGACAATAAATTCAAGCACTCAAGATTCCACAATAGCTTCCACTAGCTGATAACATCACATCCATCATCCAAAAATCAACTATAATCCAATGAAACCAAATAGTAATGTTGATTCCATCATCCTGGATGAAGGAACAATAATAACCAAGGAAATGAGATAAGAAGGTCACCTTCAATCAAAGGATAGTTTAATACCATTAATCGAGAAGTTTTAGACCCACAAGGGATAACCAAACGCTCCTTAGAGAGGCCATGGAACCAGCTACTGTTTAAGAGAAAAGAGTTGATCCATACCATGAATATTGTCTTACCCATATTTATAAAGACACTAAATCAACCTCCACAATGGAATGGTGACCTTAAACATGGTCATCATGCCTTTAGTTAAATCCATATTTGACATCTACACCATTTAAAATGGCTATCTCACCTATCTTTATTTTTTGTTTCACTCAATTAAAATAAGGTTGACCACCACCATGGCATGTTGATACCCAACACACATGTAGTGCCTCCCGACTATAGCTCTCATTGGAAGCACACCACAACTAGAGAAATTCCCCTTGTTGCTTCCATCCCACTATGGCTTGGACCATGGTATAGAGAGCCTTTCTTTTTCATTTTTAAAACTCCTGCACAACCCGACCTCTTTGCTATTAAACACCACCATTCCCACCAACACAGGCATGTTGGTCATCCTGTTTCTTATAGGGAAACTTTCCAAGCACCACACCCACTAAAAATGGATACCCCTATGATTTACTGACCACCACACAGATCAAACGAAGAACTATAAATATCTAAATACATCCCATGACATCATTACCTTCAACATTAGCATGGATCCATTCCCCATGTTACACAAGGAAATCCTCTAATCACCACACCCTACAAAATGGGTGTTTCACTCCCTGTGGTGCATCAAAAATTAAATGGCTAGTTCACCATTACCACAACACAAAATGTGTAGAACCATACCCTACATCAAAGGGGTTTGGCATCCTGGAGAGCTATAACTCAACTCTCCACTTCTGAAACACCTCCAAACTCTATATTGATATCCCAAAAGCCCAAAAAACACAGAGGGTTAAATTTGTAAAAACCAGGTTCTTGTATTAATAATTAAAAAATAAATAATATTCAACTCACATATTCTCACCTTGAATATATTTTTGATTAAATTTCTATAATAAACCATTACATTAATAGATATTATCCTACAAAGTAGAGAAAAAATTTATTCACAAACATAAATTTAGTAAAACTTATTAAGATTTTGGATAAACTTAGTGTGTGACTCCCTAGAAACCTTTCTCAATAGAAATAGATGAACTTATCTAAAGTTAGAGATCAGTGTATAACAACACATCAAGGAACACAAAGAGAAAAAGGTTATTGTGGAAACTACAAAAACCTTCCTATGAATGCTATTATGTAATATAATCCTTATTTTAACCGATATCGCATCAAGTTGGATGCATACTTGTGTCATCAACCTATATGTTTAATTTATCTTCATTTGAATCTTTGAAAATGAACTTTTCTAAAAACTATCATGGTAATGGATTTATACCGGACACTTCAATTTCAATCAAAAGGTCTGAAGATATCTTCTTCTATTAATATGGAAGTGACAAATCCTTTTTTGACCATTCAATTAATTTAATATCACTTATGATTCACCCAACTTATCTTTCCTCACTACAAGTATACATCATCACAATTTCTATCAATACATCAAAGTATGTGATTCATGATACGCATTAATAATGACCTCAAGCCTAAGGACCAATACACACGTCCACTGATAGGAATACCTAATGATGCATAAAACATGTGTAATTCCTAATGGAAGTTCTATCCTCATAAATTTCTGTATTGGAGATCACTAAGTGTGAACATTATGAGAATAAGTCTCAATACTTATGAGCTTTCAACATTTGATATTCAAGCATTATTTATGCCATATTTTATTGATGTATCTAAACCATCTGATATATTAATTTGAGAATGTTGTCATAGCATCTATGGATTCTCATTATAGTGATGAACTGCCTATAACCATTTAATGAAACAAATATTCTAAAGATAATATAACGAAAATGTTATGCGGATGAGAAATCATTATGTGATATATAGTGTGTGTGTGTGTGTGTGTTTATATATATATATATATATTGGTTAATGAAAGTCTTAGGTTTGTTTTCCCCATTCAATAATATCATCAAGGTGTTTCTCAAAATGTACCCCTTTGATTTATGGGACAATAAGATGTTTGTAATTGGGTCTGTCACCTCTGTAAAATACATTACCTTAAAGGAAAAGGTAAGACTATTATTTGAGGTACACTAGCAAACTACTACAAATTGGTGTAAGGGAAGTGCCTTGTTTTATCAGTGCTAAATAGAAAGTGATGGTAAACGGGGCACCTTTATCAATATTAGCTAAAAGCACTGATAAAGCTAACTTTTATCATCGCAAAAAATATTGATAATGGTATACCCTTTATCTGTTCTTTTTTTAAGGCTGATAAAGGATAATCCTTATCAGTATTATTCTTAGCGCTAATAAAAAAATTAATAAAAAATATTATTAATATATATATATATATAATTATTATATTTATATTCAAAAGTAATGCTTATTTATATACATTAATAAAAAAAGCATGTTTATAATTAATATAAATATGATATATTAATATATATTTTTAATAATTCAAATATATATATATATATATAATTTTTTAGAAAAGTATTTATAATATTATAAATATATATATATAATTATAAAATTATAATAGATTTTTCTAAATAATAAATATTTTTATTATATCTATAATTATATATATATATATATATATATTAATAAATATATATATAATTATATACATATATATAATTATATAATTATATAAATATATTTATATATAAATATTATAATTATAATTATAAATATATATATATATATATAATTATATATAATTATAAAATTATAATAAATATTTTTAAATAATATATATTTATTATATTTATAATTATATATACTTATATATTAATAAATATATATAATTATATCAATATATTTATAATTATATACAAATATTTATAAATATATTTATTTATAATTATGATTATAAATAAATATATATATATATATAATATTATATAAAAAATTATCAAATTTATATTAGTCAAAATGTTTAATAGTTTATTTATATATATTGATTACAAAATGTGAATTAAAATAAATATAATATATTAATATTTTATTTAGACAATTATATAATATATAAATGAATATATTTATTTAGATATATATTTATATTAATATTAAATAATTTAAAATATGTGTAAAAGTATAACTACTTGTGTGTGTGCGTGTGAATACATGTGTGTATATACATGTGTGTGTATACATGTGTGTGTATACATGTGTGTGTATACATGTGTGTGTATACAAGTGTGTGTAGATGTGTATGTTTACATATTGTAATTCATGTAAATGTTACGAATTTAGTTTTAAATATTTTTGTGATTTATTTAATTCAATTTATCCATTTATTATTATAAATTTATTAATAATGTTAAAAATGTATTGAATCATTTTGTAATATTTATTTATAAATATATTTATTTACTATATATACATGTAATATTTTCCATATGCTGGAAACTTATATGAATAATATTTATTCATTTTTATTTATTAGGTTTAAACATTTGATATATGTTTTAAATTTATATAATTAACCTATTTAAATTATTTTTTTAATATTTTTTTAATTTAAATATGTAATTATACAATTATAAATATATATAATTTTTTTAAAAAAGTATTTATGAAATTATAAATAAATAATTATATATTTCAATAATTATAAAATTATAATAAATATATTTAAATAATAAATATATTTATTATATTTATAATTATATATTAATATATACAAATATATATTATAGAAATATATTTATAATTATATATAAATACTTTTAAATTTATTTATTTATAATTATAATTATAAATAAATAAATTCATATTTAAATAATTATAAAATTACAATCAATATATTTATTATATTTATAATTATATATATATACTTTTTAAATATATTTATTTATAATTATAATTATAAATATATTTGTGTGTATGTGTGTGTGTGTGTATTTAGATAATTATAAAATTATAATAAATATATTTATTATATTTATAATTATATATATTTATATATTAATATAATTATATATAATTATATAAATATACTAAATCAGTGTGGACCATGACATATAATTATATAAATATATTTATAATTACATAGAAATATTTTAAAATGTATTTATTTATAATTATATAAATATAATTATAATTATATAGAAATATTTTTAAATTTATTAATTTATTATTATAATTATAAATATATATATATATATATATTATAGGTGATTAGGGGAACAATTACATCGAAACATACACACACACCTCACACAGACTAGTGGGTAGTTCATAGCTCCCCCCAAGGGATAACCCACCCATTATATTTGCACATAGACCCCCTTTACTATATTGGCCCAAAGACTCTTACAAATCATTCCCTGAAAGGCCCAAACCACCATGGTCTTCCCAAAACATGCACTACCATAGATGTATCACCACTGAATAGGCCTCCTACATTTCAAAGATGAATAAACTACTTGTCATTGTCTCACCGGATGTCATGTCACATTGACACATACGACTACTGGATAAAGATGTGTTCTATCAGTGCTTTTTAGCATTGGTAAAGGGGTATCTTTATCAGTGCTAAAAACATTAATAAAGAGCAGTTTTATCATTTCTTTCTATCTTAGCACTGATAGAATTTCTTTTTTTAATTGCTCAAACCTCTTCGGTCCATTCCTTTGTGAAAATACAGTGTTTGGGGTGTTCTGGGAGGCAATGGTAGCTCATTTCAAGAGTTTTCCAAAAATATAGTTTTTCCATCAATAGGTTGGCATCATTAGGTGCATCGGTAGGTGGCATCGGTAGGTTGGCCTCGGTAGGTTGGAGTTAGTAGGTTGGTGTCAGTAGGTGCATCGGTAGGTGGTGTCGGTAGGTTGGTGTCGATAGGTTGGCGTCGGTAGGTGGTGTCAATAGGTTGGCATCAGTAGGTTGGTGTGGGTAGGTGCATCAGTAGCTGGTGTCAGTAGGTGGTGTCAGTAGGTGGCATCGATGACTCACCATTAGTATCTCACATTGGTGACTCTCCATCGGTAGCTCGCACTGGTGACTCACCCATCAATTTGTCAAAATTCTAGTTTTTCTAGTTTTTCCAATTTCGCCCCTTTAACATTTTATTTGATGTAAAATGAGTTTAAAACCATATTTAAGTATTTTTTTTTAAGCCATTTAAAAGGGTATAAAATATATCCTTAAAATCCTAACACCCTAGAGACTCATAAATGGCCAATTCGTGTGGTTTTTATCAAGATTCACATTTAAAGGCATTGAAAATCATTTCATCTATTGATAAAGGATCTAGCCTATCTAAAGTTGAGACCCTTTCCTCCATTGTGTGTTTTCTTTTTATCTGGATACCGAGGCATTCCCATAACCTTTCTTCCCTGAGCAATTGTATGTTTTTATGAGGCCTTTGGATCATGTAACTTTTCCTTCTACATGTGCACCCCCTGTTTTGGGTGCAAGGAGCAATTACTGATCATTTGTTTCTCAAGGTAGGGATTCCCTTAGTTTCTATTTAACTGTGTATCATGTGAGGTGGGTATATAAATGTTTCCTTGTGAATATGATGGAATCCCAAATTAACAAAGATAATTTAATCTGTTTAATATCAATATACCAGGTCTGGTAAAAGTGATGCATGTTTCTGCCTTATTTTTTATTAATATTTTGAGTTGTATTGGATGTATGGCTTATGAAAATCATGGTCATTAGTTTTCTCTATTTGTGCACCTATATGAATTTTGAATACTATTATTGATTTTATATTGAATGTCTGTATATATGTATGCAATTGATTAACTACATATATTCGGTTAAATAAATGGACGTCGCCAGATCGAACTTGTTCTATGATAACACCTATTTTATTAAAGTGGAATTAAAGAATGAGTGTTTTATAAATCTAAATAAACATTTCCTTTTTTATGTGGTTGTGTGATGTTTGTGTATTTGTTCTATATTTTTTCTTGTGTGGTTGTGTGGTGTTGGGGTTGAGAACATGGCTTTTTCTAGGGTGATACGGGTGGTGAAATGGTATCTCATATTCAGTTTTTATTTTATCATGAAATGGATGTGCAGTGTAAAGCAGTGGGGCTGCAGGTTCAGGTTGTTCCATATTTATGTTACCGAGTGTGATGGTTGTGGTGTTTTTATACAGCGGGGTTGTCAGGTTGGTTGTGATGAGGTGTTTTGTGGGGTTTGGCAGTAGGTTGGAGGTTTCTTGTTGATAGGAAGTATATGGAAGTATAACTTTAAATAATGATGAAAAAAGTGGTTGTTATGGGTGTTAAATGGAGAGGAATGTGAAGTGGGTTAACTTACCATGGGTTTTCTTCCTTTGTGTGGCCTTGATGGGGGCTTTTTGTGTGCTATTCTTGGTAGTTTCCCTAGTAGGAATAGAATGAATAAATGGTCTCCTTGATAAAGAATGATAATTGGTTAAATGAGTTGTTTGGTGGTATGTTTGTGTTGTGGCTTTTTGAGAATGTATTTCATTTATCAACTTTTGAAGTGACTGTTGCTGGTGTTATATAATGCATTTAGAGGTAGCAGTAAAGGCAGTTTTGTGGGCTAGTTACTTGTTGGAAAACCCCATAAGTTGGGATGAGTGTTTGGTACCTATATATATACTTGTACTTCCTTTTGATTTTCTATATACACCCCCACCCTATTTGATAACTATGTACCAAACACACCCACTTTTGTGGGAGAGGGTGTATTTTCCCAACATCCTGGTGGGAGGATGGATCACTAGTTGTTGGATCTTCTCTGCTCCCTCTTTCTAGGCATTAGTAGCCCAAGACTCTTCGGGTAGGTTTTGGTGTCTTTGTGAGGCCCAACTATCTATAGGAGAGGTGGTTTGTTTCCCATGTGTCTTCGAGGTGAGAGGTGGTGTGCTTTCCCATGTGTCTTTGGGATGAGGTGTGGTATGTAGCCCAGGTGTTTGTGGGTGAGATGAGATGTGGTATGTGGCCCAGATGTATGTGGGAGTGATGTTATGTGGTATGTGGCCCAGGTGTGTGTGGGAAGGATGTGGTGAGCTTCGTATGCCTAGGTTGTGGGACTAGATCTGAGGCTCAGGTGTGTACGGGATGATTTTGACATGGGGCTTGTGGAAGAGTGTGGAATCATCAGGACGTTCGTCGTTAGGGTATGAGTAGTTAACCAGTGGGAAGTGGTGTGGGGTACCCAAATATCGATGTGATTACTATATTACTTAATTGATTTGTGTTATTTGGTGAGTGTTCCTTGGTGAGATAAGGGTGGTTAGCATACCTTGTTAGGTGCTATTAGTTTCTATTGTTTTCTCATAGGGTAATTAGTATGGTTCTCCCACTTGTCCATGAGTGACTTTGGTTTTCCCTACTAGGTCTACTTGTATTCTTAACCTATGTATATAAAACTATTTTCAGGTTTCTAGGAGGATTACCTGGATTGTGTTGGACCATAATATCTTAGGTTGTTATAGTTGTTTCATTACTGCTTATTTTTACATTTGGTACTTTCTTTGGAGACTTTTGTATTTGTATGAGTATTCATTTTTAAGATGCATGTGGGATGGTTTGGATTTTATTTTAACTATATATATTTTTCTTGGGGTTGTTTAAGGTTTATACATATTATCTCTCGATATTAGTTGCTATAAAAAGGGTAATGCCTCCCATTTTTTGAGATTTCTATACCCTTGGTGCTAGTCGCCACCCCGGGGCCTACTGGAGGTGGGACTCGGGGGGTCATTATCTCTCTTTCTTTATCACTATCTCAGGAGGGGAATCTTTAGAGGGAGGGGGTTGTGACAAAATGGTATCAGAGGATGTGATTTTGTGGGGTATGATAGATTTTGGAGTTAGGAACATTGAGGATTGCATGGGTTGGTAGGGAAATAGTGTTAGGTGATCTTGGTACGTGACATAGGCTAGGGAAGACCATCTAGGACATAGGATTTTACGGCCCCCTGTGATTCGATGCAAGGACTCTGATCCTACCAAACAACCAAGTGAGGCTCCACCGTTTGTAAGGTAGTGACCCTAGGAAAGGTACATGCATCATAATGACTTGTGTTTCTATTTTAATTATGTTGTTTTGGGGACTTTAAAATGGGAAATTAAATGAGTTAAATGAGTTAAAATAAATCATATAATAAAATTCCATACTACTCGGGCTTATTATTTCCTTGTTTACCTTTTTCAGTTATGGAACTCAGTCGACATCCACATGTAGTACAGGTAGTTTAGGCACAGTAGGCCGATCCAGTTGATCGATGGAGGGTTGATCAAGTAGATGAGGATGATTAGTGGCATAGTACATTACGTGCTTTCTAGCGGTAGGCTCTAGGAAAGTACGAGGGTACTGTTTCAGATATGGAGACGGAGAGATGGCTCAAGGAGCTTGTGATCACCTTCATCTTGATCCGGTCTCCGATGGAGTATTGGGTTCCTATGGAAGTGAGCCAGATGCGGGGAGTTGTGCGTCAGTGGTGGACACTATACCTGGGGGAGAGAAAGGAGGATGATGTTCTATGGGGTGATTTTGAGATGAAGTTCCAAGCATAATTCCTTTCTTCCACCATGAAGACTAAGAAAATGTAGGAGTTTCTCTTCCTCTAGTGGGGGAGTATGTCGTTATGAGAGATGGGTATCAAGTTCAAGTATCTCCTTTGGTTTTATCTGGATCTCTTTCTGGATGAGGAGTCTCGTTCGAGATGTCTATAGGAGGCGCTTCGTCCTTCTCTCCAGTATGCAGTTACTCCCTTCACCTTACCGATGTACTTGGAGGTCCAAAAGAAGGCAGAGATAGTTGAGATGATGAACTCACAAGGAGGTATACTGAGATAAGGTATTCAGTATAGTTCTTCTAGAGGCAAGTTTTCTAGCAGTAGATCTCAAATTCCAGGGCCTTCTAGGTTTCAACCAATGGGGATTCAAACTCAGTAGTTTTTGTTTCAACCTTCTGATCCCCATGATTTTCCTATGAAATTGGGGATGAGTAATTTTTTTACATATCCTATGGTCACATTCAGAATCAGTTCCTAGTGGTCATTTGAGCTCAGTTTGGTGGAGGTGGGCAAGTTCAGTGCTTGCCAAAGCAGCAGTTACCGGTGAGTCCATTTAAATTGCAGGGACAGCATGCTCATGCTCCATTGAGGGGAGACGGAGTAGGTAGAGGTCGAACTCAGGGTTTTCCTTAGGGACCTTGACCCAGGTGTGTTTGAGGATTCATTCGTCATTAGAGGTTCAAGGAACTAGGCGTGTTCAGTTGCACTCCATAGAGGCAGTAGTTCCAGTAGGGCCAGAGATCGTTCAAGGTACGAGTATATTTTTTAGTACTCTTGTTTGTGACTTATTTGATTTAGGAGCTTCCCACTCCTTTATTTCACCCAGTCTAGCCCATGCTTTGAGACTAGACATAGAGAGACTTTTTGTGCCATTGGTGTTGAGTACACCAGTCATAGGTCAGACCAGCTTGTTTGATGTGTGTCGGGGATGTAGAATAATGATGGGACCACATCAGTCATGTGGGGATATTTTCCTATTGTAGATGCAACCGTATGATGGAATCCTTGGAATTGACTAGTTTTACTCTATGCATGTTTTTATCGACTGAATCTGGAAAATATTCATGTTTTCAGACGTGTTTGGACAACATGTGGCCTTCTTTGGCGAGCGGAGTTTTGTGATGGGCAGTCGACGTGTGGAGCCTCTTCTTTCCCTATTGGTCGAGCTCTCAGTAGAATTAGTGGATGCTGAGATGGTGGGGGTTCCCATAGTTGTTAAGGAGTTATTGGATTTTTTTTCCCTTAGGAGTTTGTGACTCTACCCACTCGACGTGACGTTGAGTTTGGGATAGACTTGCAACTCGATGCTTCTCCAATTTTGATGCCTCCTTATCAGATGGAACCTTTTAATATGTGGGAGATGAGGATTTAGATTGATGATTTGATGAAGAGGGGATTCATCTATTCCATTTTGTCTCCATGGTGTGCTCTCGTGTTGTTTGAAAAGAAATAAGATGGTGTTCTAAGGTTGTGAATAGACTATCGAAGGTTGAATCGGGTAACGATCAAGAACGGTTACCCTCTCCCGAGGATAGGCAATCTTTTGGACCAGCTAAGGGGAGAAATTTGGTTATCTAATATGGATATGTAGTTTTGATATCACCAGTTGAGGGTGAAGGAGGATGATATCCTGAATACTGCTTTCAATTGTATGTTTGGGCACTTCTATTTTATGGTTATGTTGTTCGGTGTTACGAATGTACCGGTCATGTTCATGGGGATTATGAACTCTATCTTTCATGAGTTCTTGGACCGGTTAGTTTTCGTATTCATCAACGACATCTTGATCTACTCGAGGTTATAGAAGGAGCATGTTGATCATCTTAGGACTGTCTTGAATGTTCTTCGATACCACCAGCTCTATGGGAAGTTTTCCTAGTGAAAGTTCTAGAAAAGAGAGGTACACTTCCTTGGGAATGTGGTGTCTCAAAAGGGTGTAACAGTGGACCCATCAAAGGTCGAGGTAGTTGTTTCTTGGGAAGCACCCAAGAATATCGTAGAGTTTTGCAGTTTTCTCAATCTAGCAGGATATTACCAGAGATTTGTTCCAGATTTCTCTCGAGTTTCAACTCTGTTGAAATCCCTAACCAGAAAAGGCCAAGATTTTTGTGGAGAGAGCAGTTTCAAACAGTGTTCGTATATCTAAAGGGGAATTTGGGTAGTGCTCCAATTTCTATATGAGGGTGTGATGTTCAAGGTGTTTTGTGATGCTTCCCATCTAGGTTTGGGATGTGTTCTAATGCAACATCAGGGAGTGATCTCATATGGGTCTAGGATGTTACGCCCCCAAAAATGTAACTATGTCACCCATGATCTGAAGTTAGCATCAATATCGTTGGTGCTGAAGTTGTGGCAACATAACCTCATTGGGGAGAATTTTGTGGTCTTCACGGATCACAAGAGCTTGAGGTATATCTTTTTCTAGTGATATATGAACTTTCATTAGTGGAGTTGGATGGCATTTCTCCATAATTTCGATTTCTAGATCTCTTACACCTTAGTAAAGGGGAATGTCATGGATAATGCCTTGAGAAGGAATTTGCAGAATGAGGTAGTTTGGGATTCTATGGACACTTGGAAGGCAATGGAGGAGTTTCCAACATTGCACTTAGATGCAGGAATGGATGGTGGTGAAGGCTTCCTATTTCAGATGATGGTGAAATATTCTTTGATGTAGTAGGTGGAGGAGTCTCAGTGGGGAGAATTAGAGGTAGAATCGATGCACGATCACGTCAACCATGGTGATGCTCCGAAAGTATGGTCAGAGGATGGACAGAATCAGATGTTGTTTTGTGGGAGGCTATTTGTTCGAATAGCAATACATGAGGCAGTCCTCCATGAGTTTCACAAATCACCTATAATGGTACACCTAGGAGTTTCCAGGATTTATCATGTCTTGAGAGAGTAGTATTGGTGGCCTCGGATGAAATGGGTAGTGGAGGAGTTTTTAGAAAAATGTTTGGTGTTCCCACAAGTGAAGGCTGATTACCGTGTTCTTGGGGTTTGTTGAAGCCCTTAGATGTCCCTGAGTGTAATTAGGATGACATCTCGATGTATTTCATCTCAGTATTACCCAAGGATCAGGGAGGATGCGATGCAATCTGGGTAGTAGTGGATCAGATAATGAAATCGGATCACTTCTTAGCAGTTAAGGAGTTAGGCACAGTGGATACCTTAGCACAGAGGTATATGGATGAGGTGGTGTGGATGCATGGAGTTCTGAGATTTATTATCTTGTATCGGGATACGTGTTTTACCTCTCAAGTCTGGAAGGGATTACAGCATGCTTTTGGCACTCAGTTACACCTCAGTACTTCTTTCCACCCTCATACAAATGGGAAAATATAATGGACAATCCATACATTGGAGGAAATGTTGCGATCATGCATCTTAGACTTTGGAGGATCTTGGGTGCTCCACTTACCCTTAGTAGAGTTTTCTTACAATAATATATATCACTCTTCCATTGGCATGGCTCTGTTTGAAGATTTGTATGGAAGATCGTTTCGTTCACCTTTATGCTGGATAAAGGTTGGGGAGATAGTTGTTCTTGGCTCTGAGGTAGTGCAGAGCATGATAGAGAAGGATCAGCTTTTTCGTGAGAGGATGAAGGAAGCACAGGACTGAAAGAAGTCGTATGAAGATTGTAGGAGGAGGCCCTTGGAGTTCAAGGTTGGGTACCGCGTGTTCTTGAAGGTTTCCCCTCGACATGGGCAATGGAGGTTTGGAGTGGGGGTAAGCTTTATCCAAGGTTCATCAGACCCTTTGAGGTGTTGGGGGGAGTTGGAAAGGTGGAATATCAGTTGGTTCTTCCACTACAGTTAGAGAAGTTCCATGGTCTCTTTCACATCTCTCATCTTTTTCAGTATCTTCACAATAACTCTCATGTCATTGATTAGAGAGATTTGGATATCAAGGATGACATGGCATATGTGGAGAAGCCAGTGGAGATCCAGGATTGTCAAGATAAGGTGTTGAGTGTATGGAACATTACTTTGGTTCGTGTTTTGTAGAGGTATGGTGGCCTGGAGGAGAGTACTTGGGAGCGAGAAGTGCAGATGCATGCCCAGTACCCAAAGTTTTTTTTGAGTTCTACCTTGTTCTATTTTTCCTTGTAAAGTGATGTTTGTACTTTGTTTGTTATGAGATGAGTTGTTTTGTTTTTTTCATAATGTGTGATAAATTCCTGACATGTGAAAAGGGAAAAACCATATTCCAAACTGAGACGCATTAATTGAGATGTTATTAAACCCATGTGGGTGAGTAAGTGTCGCCCAGAGCGGATAGTATCTTGACATGGAGTAATGAATTTCCTAACTTATGTGTTTTAATAGTTGGTGATTGTATGGGGTATCTTATGGTTTTTTGGTTTAACAGATGTTAGAGGATGTGTTCTTGGAAATTGAGGTTTCACTCTATCTTTTGAACATCATAGGGTGGTTTATCATTGAGCTTCAACGTGTTTGGTTGTTAGTAGTGTTTCAGATATGGAAATATCTTTAAGAGGTATCTTACAAGGTGGTTGTTCGAACCCTTCTTCTAGGTTGGTTTTGAATTATCGAGGGACAAAATGGTTTGATAGGTATCTTATGTAATGGATCATACCTCTCCAGTCCATTCCTTTTTGAAAATACTGTGTTTGGGGTGTTCTGGGAGGCAACAGTAGCTCATTTCAAGAGTTTTCCAAAAATCCATTTTTCCCATTAGTAGGTTGGAATTTGTAGGTGTGTTGATAGGTGGTGCTGGTAGGTTGGTTTTATTAGGTTGGAATCAGTAGGTGCATCGGTAGGTGGTGTCGGTAGGTTGGTTTGGGTAGGTTAGCGTCGGTAGGTGGCGTTGGTAGGTTGGCGTCAGTAGGTTGGCATTAGTAGGTGCATCGGTGGGTGGAATTAGTAGGTGGCTTCAGTAGGTGGAAATAGTAGGTGGAATTGGTGAGTGGCATCAGTAGGTGGCATCAATGACTCACCATCGATATCTCGCATCGGTGACTCGCCATTGGTAGCTCACATCGGTGACTCGCCCATCAGTTTGTCAAAATTCCAATTTTCCCAGTTTTTCCAGTTTCACCCCTTTAACGTTTTATTTGACATAAAATAAGTTTAAAACCATATTTAAGTGTTTTTTAAGATGTTTCAAAGGGTGTAAAATATATCCTTAAATTAATAACACCCTGGATACTCCTAAATGGCCAAGCCACATGGTCTTGGTCAAGATCTGCATTTAAAGGCATTGAAAACTATTTCATCCATTTATAAAAGGATTTATCCTATCTAAAGACGAGGCCCTTTCCTCCCTTGTGTATTTCCTTTTTCTCTAGATACCAAGGAATTACCATAACCTTTATTCCCTGAGAGATCGTGTGCTTTTCTGAGGCTTTTGCATCTCATAACTTTTCTTATTGCATGTGCACCCCCTGTTCTGAGTGCAATGAGGAATTGCATATCATCTATTTATCAGGGGGTAGGGATTCCCTGGGGTGGGTATATAAATGTTTCCTTCTTAATATAATGGAATATCAAATTAAAAAAGATAATCAAATCTGTTTAATATCAATATACCAGGGCTGAAAAACTTGATGCATGTTTCTGCCTTATTGTTTATTGATATTGTGAGTTGTATTGGCTATATGCCTTTTGAAAATCATGGTCGTTGGTGGTATCTGTTTTCACACCTATATGGATTGTGAATAATGTTGTTGATTTCATGTTTAAAAGCTATATATATATATATATATATATATATATACAATTGATTAACCACATATATTCGGTCAAATAAATGGACGCCCTAAGATCGGAATCGTTCTATGATAACCCATGTTTTATTAAATTGGAATTAAAGAACGAGTGTTTTCTAAATTTGAATACACTTTTCCTTGTTGGTTTGGTTGTGTGTTATGTGTGTATTCGTTCTTTATTGTGGATTTTGTGTTTCTGTGGTGCTGGGTTGAGAGCATGGTTGTTGCTGGGGTGATACGAGTGGTGAAATGTTATCTCAGATTCAAATATTGTTTGACTGTCGAATGGATGTAAAGTGTTAAGAAGTGGGGATATAGGTTCAGGTTGTTCCATGTTTATGTTACCGAGTTTGATGGGTGTGGTTTTGTTATATAGTGGGGCTGTTAGGTTGGTTGTGATGAGGTGTGTTGCGTAGTTTGGCAGTAAGTTGGGGGTTTCTTGTTGATTGGAAGGACAGGGTGGTATGAATTTTAATAATGATGATATAAGTGGTTGTTATGGATGTTAAATAGAGAGGAATGTGAAGTGGGTTAACTTACTATGGGTTTTATTCCTCTCTGTGACCATGGTGTGGGGCTTGTTGTGTTCTATGCTTGGTAGTTTCCCGGGTAGGGATGGAATAGATAAATGGTATCCTTAATAAAGAATGATAATTTGTTAAATGAGTTTTGTAGGGGTATATTTGAGTTGTGGCTTGTTGAGAATGGATTTCATTTATCAACTTCTGAAGTGATTGTTGCTAGTGTTAAATAATGCTTTTAGAGGTAGCAGTAAAGGCAGTTTTGTGGGCTAGTTACTTGTTGGAAAACCCATAGGTTGGACTAAGTGTTTGATACTTATATATATACTTGTACTTCCTTGTAATTTTCTATCATGATCCCCACCTTAGTTTAGCACTATGTTCCAAACACCCCCACTGTCGTGGGGGAGGGTGTCTTTTCCCAAAATCCTGGTGAGAGGATGGATGGATGGTTATTGGATCTTCCTTTCTCCCTCTTCTAGGAATTATTAGCCCAAGACTCTTTGAGAAGGTTGTGGTGTGGTTGTGAGGCTCAGGTATCTGCGGGAGAGGTGGTTTGTTTTCTAGGTATCTTCGGGATGAGATGTGGTGTTCCTTCTTAGGTGTCTTTGGGATGAGGTGTGGTATGTGGCCCAGGTGTCTATGGGTGAGATGAGATGTGATATATGGCCTGGGTTTCTGCCAGTGATATGTGATGTGGTATGTGACCCAGGTGTGTACGGGTGGGATATGGTGAGATTTATATGCCCAGGTTGTGAGACTAGCTCTGAGGCCCAGGTGTGTGTGGGCGGATTGTGACATGGGGATTGTGGAAGAGTTTGGAAGCATGAGGACATTCTCCGTTAGGGTATGAGAAATTAACCAGTGGGAAGTGGGGTAGGTTACCTAAATATCGATGTGCTTACTATATTACTTACTTGATTTTCATTATTTGGTGAGCGTACCTTGGTGATATTATGGTGGTTAATATACCTTTTTAGGTGTTATTGGTTTCTTCTATTTTCTCATAGGGTCATCAATATGTTTATCCCACTTTTTCATGAGTGAATTTGGTTTTCTCTACTGAGTATACTTGTATGCTCTCCCTATGTATATAAAACTATTTTCAGGTTTCCAGAAGGATTATAGGGATCGTTCTGGACCATACTAGCTTGGGTCATGATATTTGTTGCATCTCTGCTTAGTTTTACTTTTGGTACTTGTTTTTGAGACTTTTTTGTTTGTATCAGTATTCATTTTGAACATGCATGTGGGATGGTTTTGATTTTCTTCTATCTTTATATATCCATTTTGGGGTTTTTTAAGGTTGATACATCTTATCTCCTGATCTTGGTTACTATAAAAAAAGGTAATGCCTCCCATTTTGTGAGATTTCTATACCCTTGGTGTTGGTTGCCACCCAGGGGCCTACTGGAGGTGGGACTTGGGGGTCATTATCTCTCTTCCTTCATTACCAGCTTAGGAGGGGCATCTTTGGTGGGAGGGGTCATGACAGAATGGTATCAAAGGATGCGAGGTTGAGGGATAGGATGGAGTTTGGATTTAGACACAGTGAGGATTTCATGGGTTGGTAGGGAAATAGTTCTAGGTGGTCTTGGTGTGTGACATAGGTTAGGGAAGACCGGCTAGGACATGGGATTTTAGGGGCCCCGTGATCCGATTCAAGGACTATGGGCCTACCAAACGACCAAGTGAGGCTACACTGTTTATAGGGTAGTGATCATAGGAAAGGTACATGCATCATAATTACTTGAATTTTTGTTTGAATTGGGTTGTTTTTTGGAATTTTAAATGGGAAATGAAATGAGTTAAATGAGTTAAAATAAATCTTAAAATAAAATTCCATACTACTTAGTCTTAGGAGTTCCTTGTTTACCTTTTTCAGCTATGGAACCCAATCGACGTCCACATGTAGTACAGGAATTTAAGGCTCAGTAGGCTGATCCAGTTGATCAATGGAGGGTTGATCAAGTAGAGGAGGAGGATCAGTGGCATAGGACATTATTTTCTTTCCAGCGGCAGGCTTTGGGAAAGTACGAGGGTAGCATTTCAGATGTGGAGACGGAGGGCTAGATCGAGGAGCTTGGGATCACCTTTAGCTTAATCCATGATCTAACAGAGTACTAGGTTCCTCTGGTGGTGAGACAGATGTGAGGATCTGTGTGTCAGTGGTGGATGTTGTACCCAGGGGAGAGAAAGGAATATGATGTTATTTGGGATGATTTTGAGAAGGGTTTCTGAGCGTAATTCCTTTCTTCCACCATTAAGGCTGAGAAAATTAAGGAGTACGTCTCCCTATGCAAGTGAGTATGTTCGTATGAGAGATGTGGATCAAGATTAAGGATCTCCTTTGGTTTGATCCGGATCTCTTTCTAAATGAGGAGTCTTGTGCGAGATGTCTAGAGGAGGCACTCCATCCTTCTATCCAGTGTGCAGTTAATCCCTTCACCTTACCGACGTACTTGGAGGTCTATAAGAAGGTAGAGGTTGTTGAGAGGATGCACTCTCAAGGAGGTATACCATGAGAAGGGATCTAGTAGAGTTCTTATAGAGGAAATTTTTCCATTAGCAGGTCTCAAGCGCCAGGGCCTTCTAGGTTTCAACGAGTGGGGATTCGACCTCAACAGTTTTCGTTTCAACCTTCCAGCCCCTGTGATTTTCCTGTGAACTTGGGGCCAAGGAGTTTTTCTTGAGAATCCTATGGTCAAATTCAGATTCAGTTCCCAGTGTCAATTCGATCTCAGTTTGGTGGAGGTGGGTAGGTTCAGTTCCCGCATCAACAGCAATTTCTAGCGAGTCCATTTTAGCAGTAGGGATAGCATGCTCATGCTCCATCGAGGGAAAATAGAGTAGGTAGAGGCCGAACTCAGGGTGTTGCTCAAGGATCTCAACCCAAGTGTGGTTGAGGAGGTGGTCATCATTAGAGGGGTTGAGGATCTAGGCATGGTCAGTTTTACACCACAGAGGTAGTAGTTCTTGTAGTACCATAGATCGTTCAAGGTACTATTATCTTGATTAGTACTCTTTTTTTCCTTGTTTGATTTAGGAGCTTTGAACTCCTTTGTTGAACCTGGTCTAACCCATTCTCTGGGACTAGACATAGAGAGACTTTTGGTGACCTTGGTGTTGATTACACCAATCGGAGGTCAGACCATCTTGTTTGATGTGTGCTGGGGATGTAGACTGATGATGGGATAGTATCAGTCATGTGGGGGATCTTTTCCTATTGCAGATGCAACCATATGATTTCATCCTTGGAATTAACTGGTTGTACTCTTTGTATTTTGTTATTAACTACTTTCAAAAAAGGGTTGTGTTTTCATACGTGGATGGACAACATGTGGCCTTCGTTGGAGAGTGGATTTGTCGGATGGGTAGTCCATGTGTGGAGCCTCTTCTTTCCTTATTAGCTGAGTTGTCAGTAGAATTGGTGGATGCTGTGATGGTGTGAGTTCTCAAAGTTGTTGTGGATTTCTTGGATCTTTTTTCCTATGAGGTTGTTACTCTACCCCTTGATGTGATGTTGAGTTTGAGATAGAATTGTAGCTCGGTGATTCTCTGATTTCGATGGCTCCTTATCAGATGGAACCTTCTGGGTTATGGGAGATGAGGATTCAGATTGATGTTCTGATGAAGAAGAGATTTATCCAGCCCAGTGTGTCACCATGGGGTGTTTCTATTTTGTTTGAAAAGAAGGCATATGGTGTTCATATGTTGTGCATAGACTAATGAATGTTGAATCAGGTAACGGTCAAGAACTGTTACCCTCTCCTGAGGATAGATGATCTTTTAGACCAGCTAAGGGGAGAAAGTTGGTTCTCTAAGATTGATGTATGGTCTGGATATCACAAGTTGAGGGTGAAGGAGGATGATATCCTAAATACTGCTTTTAGGTGTAGGTATGGGCGCTTTGAGTTTGTGGTTATGTCATTTGGTGTTAAAAATGCACCAGCCATGTTCATGGGTCTTATAAAATCTGCCTTTTGTAAGTTCCTGGACTAGTTAGTCTTCATATTCATTGGAGAAATCTTAATCTACTTGAGGTCAAAGGAGGATCATGTCGAGAATATTAGGAATGTCTTAGAAGTTCTTAGATTCCACCAACTCTATGGGAAGTTTTCCAAGTTAAATTTCTGGACAAGATAGGTACACTTCCTTGGGCATGTGGTATCTCAGCAGGGTGTAGTAGTGGACCCATCAAAGGTCGAGGCATTTGTTTCTTGGGAAGCACCTAAGAATGTTGTAGAGTTTTGCATTTTTCTTGGTCTGGAAGGATATTATCATATATTTTTTCTCTATTTCTCTTGATTTGTAGCTCCATTGACATCCCTAACCAAAAAATACCATCTTTTGTGTGGAGCAAGCAGGGTTAGGCAGTGTTCAGCTATCTAAAGGGGAAGTTGGTCAGTACTTCAGTGCTCCAGTTTCTAGTGGAGGGTGTGATGTTCAAGGTGTTTTGTGATGCTTCTCATATGGTTTTGGGATTTATATTGATGCAATAGTGGGGAGTGATCTCTTATGGGTCTAGGCAGTTCCATACCCATGAACGTAACTATGCCACCCATGATATAGAGTTTGCAGTGGTTGTGTTTGCACTGAAGTTATGGTGACATTACCTCATTGGGGAGCGCTTTGTGGTCTTCACGTATCACAAGATCCTAAGGTATATCTTTTTCCAGTAAGATCTGAACTTGTGATAGTAGAGGTGGATGTAGTTTCTCTAGGATTCCGATTTCAATATCTCTTACACCTCAGGAAAGGGGAATGTTGTGGCAGATGCCTTGATCAAGAAGTTACGGAAGGAGGTAGTTTAGGAATCTGTGAATGCTTGGAAATTGATAAAGGAGTTATTGGAATTGTACTTAGATGGATTAATAGATGGTGGAAAAGTTTGTCTATTTTAGATGATGGTTTAATATTCTTTGATTCTGCAGGTGGAGGAGTCTCAGTGGGGAGACTCAGAGGCAGAAGTGATGTGTGATCACGTTGACCATGGTGAGATCCGGAAGGATGGTCAGAGGATGTAAAGAATCAGATTTTGTTTTTTGGGAGGCTATTTTTTTAGTAGTTATGTGTGAGGGAGTCCTCCATGGGTTTCATGGCTCACTCTTAGTGGCACACCCAAAAGTTTCCAAGATGTATCACGGATTGAGAGAGTAGTTTTAGTGTCCTGGGATGAAATGAGAAGTGGCAGAGTTTGTAGAAAAATGCTTGGTGTTCCAGCACGTAAAAGTTGAGCATTGTGTTCCTAGTGGTTTGTTATAGCCCTTAGATGTCTCTGAGTGGATGTGGGATGACATCTCGATGGATTTCATCACAAGATTACCCAGGGATTAGGGAGGATTCGATGAAATATTAGTAGTAATGGATCAGATGGTGAAATTGGATCACTTATTAGCACTTAAGGAGTCGGACATAGTGAATGCCTTAGTACAGAGGTATTTGGATGAGGTGGTGTAGCTGCATGGAGTTTTAAGATCTATTGTCTCAGATTAGGATACACATTTTACCTCACAAGTCTGGAGAGGATTGTAGCATGCTTTTTCAACTCATTTACACCTCAGCACTGCTTTCCACCCTCAGAAAGATGGGTAGATAGAACGGAAAATCAATACATTGGAGGACATGTTGTGATCATGTATATTAGACTTTGGAGGATCTTGGGTATGACACTTACCCTTGGTAGAGTTTTCTTACAATAATAGCTATCACTCTTCCATTAACATGGATCCATTTTATGCTTTGTACATAAGACTATGTCGTTTACCTTTATACTGGATAGAGATTGGGGAGACAGTTGTTCTTGGCTATGAGGTAGTGCAGAGCACAATAGAGAAGGTTCAACTTGTTCATGAGAGGATGAAGGAAGTGAAAGACTGTAAGTAGTCGTATGCCGATCATAGAAATAGGCCCTTGGAGTTCAAGGTTGGGTACTATGTGTTCTTGAAGATTTACCCTCTTTGTGGGTAATAAAGGTTTGGCAGTGGGAGTAATATTTCTCTAAGGTTCATTAGACCCTTCGAGGTGTTGGGGGAGTTAGCAAGGTGGAATACCAGTTGGTGCTTCCACCGTAGTTAGAGAAGGTCCACAACATCTTTCATGTCTCTCAGCTTCATTGGTATCTTCGTGATGACTCCCATGTCATTAACTAGGTAGAGTTAGATATCGAGGACAATGTGATGTATGTGGATCAGTAAGTGGAGATCTAGGATCATCGGAAGAAGGTGCTTCATAGATGGACCATTCCTCTAGTTCATGTGTTGTGGAGGCATGGTGTCCTGAAGGATAGTACTTGTGAGTGAGAATCACATATGTGTGCCCAGTACCCAGAGTTATTTTGATTTCTTTTATGTTCTATTTTTCCTTTTAATGTGATGTTTGGAATTTGTTTGTTATGATATGAGTTGTTTTTTTATTCTGTGATGTGTGATAAATTCCTGATATATGAAAAGGGGAAAATCATATTCCTAATAAAGATGCATTAATTGAGATATGATTAAACCTATGCAAGCAATTTAGTGCCTCCCAGAGTAGATAGTATCTTAACATGGAGGAACAAATGCCCTAACTTATGTGTATGAATAATTGGTACTTGTGTGGGGTATCTTGTGGTTGTTTGGGTTAGCAGATGTTGGGGGAGGTGTTCTTGGATGTTGAATTTCCACTCCATCTTTCAAACAACATAGGGTGGTTTATCATTGAGTTTTGATGTGTTTGGTTGTTAGCAGTTTTTCAGGTATAGCAAGATCCTTAAGAGGTATCTTACGGGGTGGTTGTTCGAACCCTTCTTATGGGTTGGTTTTGGATTCTCGATGGAAATAATAGTTTGATAGGTATCATGTGTAATGTCATGAATATCTTCGTTCCATTCCTTTGAAAAAATATAGTGTTTGGGGTGTTTTGGGAGGTAACAATAGCTCATTTCAAGAGTTTTCCAAAAATATAATTTTTCCATCAGTAGGTTGGCATTGATAGGTTAGCGTCAATAGGTGTGTCAGTAGATAGTGTCGGTAGGTTGGAGTTGTTAGGTTAGCATCAGTATTTTATCATTGGTATTTTCATTAGTATGTGGCATCAATAGGTTGGCATCAGTAGGTTGGTGTCGGTAGGTGGCGTTAGTAGGTTAGCGTCGGTAGGTTAGCATCGGTAAGTGTATCGGTAGGTGGTGTCAATCGGTGGCATTGGTAGGTGGAGTCGGTAGGTGGCATCAGTAGGTGGCATCAGTGAGTGGTGTTGGTAGGTGGTTTCAGTGACTCACCATTGGTAGCTCGTGTCGGTGACTTGCCATTGGTAGCTCATGTCAGTGACTCACCCATCAGTTTGTCAAAATTCCAGTTCTTCCAGTTTTGCCACTTTAACATTTTATTTAACTTAAAATGAGTTTAAAAGCATACTTAAGTGTTTTTTAATCCGTTTCAAAGGGTTTAAAATATATCCTTAAATTCCTAACACCTCAGAGACTTGTAAATGACCAATCCACATGGTCTTGGTCATGATCCACATTTAAAGGCATTGAAAACTATTTCATCCATTGATAAAGGATCTAGCCTATCTAAAGCCAAGACCCTTTCCTCCCTTGTGTGTTTCCTTTTTATCTGGATGCTGAGGAATTACCAGAACCTTTCTTCCTCGAGTGATCATGTTTTTTTAGGCCTTTGGATTGCGTAACTTTTCTTGTTGCATGCGTACCCCATGTTCTAGGTGTAAGGAGGAATTGTTGATCATCTGTTTCTCGAGGTAGGTATTCCCTTCATTCCTCTTTAATTGTGTATCATGTGGGGTGGGTATATAAATTTTTCCTCTAGAAGATGAAAAAATCCTGAATTAACAAAGGTAATTGAATCTGTTTAATATCAATATACCGAGGCTAGGAAAAGTGATGCATGTTTCTGTCTTATTGTTTATTGATATTGTCAGTTGTATTGGTTATATGACTTCTAAAAATAATGATCATTGGTGGTATCTATTTGTGCACCTGTGTGGATTGTGAATACTAATGTTGATATCATGTTAAACGGTTGTATATATATTCAATTGATTAACCACGTATATTCAGTTAAATAAATGGATGCACCAGGATCAAACTTGTTCTGTGATAACCCATGTTTTATCAAAGTTGAATTAAAGAACAAGTGTTTACTAAATCTGAATACACTTTGCCTTATTGGTGTGGTTGTGTGTTGTGTGTGGATTTGTTCTGTATTGTGCCTTATGTGGTTGTGTGGTGTTGGGGTTGAGAGAACGTCTATTTCTAGGGTGATATGGGTGGTGAAATGGTATCTCAGATTCAGGTATTGTTTGATCATGGAATGGATGTGTAGTTTTAAGCAGTGGGAATACAGTTTCGGGTTGTGCCATGTTTATGTTATCGGATGTGATGGGTGTGTTGTTGTTATATAGTGGGCTATCAGGTTGGTTGTGATGAGTTTTGTTGTGGGTTTTAGTAGTGAGATGGGGGTTTCTTGTTGAGAGGAAGTATATGGTGGTATGACTTTGAATAATGATGATGTAAGTGGTTCTTATGGGTGTTAAATGGATAGGAATGTGAAGTGGGTTAACATACCATGGGTTTTATTCCTTTGTGTGACCTTTTTGTGGGGCCTGTTGTGTTCTATGCTTGGTAGTTTCTCTAGTAGGGATGGAATTAATAAATGGTATCCTTAATAAATAATTATAATTAGTTAAATGAGTTGGCTAGGGTTATGTTTGAATTTTTTATTTTTCAGAATGGATTTCATTTATCAACTTTCAAAGTGACTTTTTATGGTGTTAAATAATGCATTTATAGGTAGCAGCAAATGTGGCTTTGTGGGATTTTTACTTATTAGAAAAACCCATAGGTTGGGCTGAGTGCTTGATACTGATATATATACTTGTACTTCTTTGTGATTTTCTATTTTCACCCCACCCTATTTGAGAACTATGTTCCGAACACCCCCAATGTCATGGAGGTGTCTTTTCCCAACATCCCAGTGGGAGGATGGATGGATGGTTATTGGCTCTTCCATGCTCCCTCTTATGGTCATTGTTATCATTAGACTCTTCGAACAAGTTGTGGTGTGGTTGTGAGGCCCAGGTGTGTGTAGGCGAGGTGGTTTGTTTCCTAGGTGTCTTCGGGATGAGATGTGGTGTTCTTTCCTAGGTGTCATTGGGATGAGTTGTGGTATGTGGCTCAGGTTTCTGCAGGTTAGATGAGATGTATTATGTGGATCAGGTGTCTACAGGTGAGATGTGATGTGTTATGTGGCCTAGGTTTATGTGGGTAGTATGTAGTGATCTTCATATACCCAAGTTGTGGGACTAGCTCTGAGACCCAAGTGTCTGTGGGATAATTGTGAAATGGGGCTTGTTGATGAGTGTGGAAGTGTTAGGACGTTCACCAATAGGGTATGAATAGTTAACCAATGGGAATTGGTGTGAGGTACCCATATATTGATGTGCTTACTATATTAATTACTTGATTTTCATTATTTAGTGAGTGTTCCATGGTTAGATTGGGGTGGTTAGCATACCTTGTTAGGTGATATTGCTTTCTGTTGTTTTATCATAGTGGAATTAGTATGCTTCTCCCACTTTTGAATGAGTGACTTTGGTTTTCCCTAATGAGTATACTTGTATTATCACCCTATATATATAAAACTATTTTTAGGTTTTTAGGAGGATTATGTGGACTGTGCTAGACCATACTAGCTTGGGTTGTGATAGTTGTTGCCTCGCTGTTTAGTTTTACTTTCGGTACTTTCTTTGGATACTTTTTTATTTGTATCAGTATTCATTTTGAACATGCATGTGGGATGGTTTGGATTTTTTATCTATATATATCCTTCTTGGGGTTGTTTAAGGTTAATATATCTTATCTCTTGATCTTAGTTACTATAAAAAGGGTAATGCCTCCCATTTTATGAGATTTCTATAACCTCGGTGCTAGTCACCACCCCAGGGCCTACTAGAGGCGGGACTCGGGGGGTCATTATCTCTCTTACTTCATTTCTATATTGGGAGGGGAATCTTTGGAGGGAGGGGGTCATGACACTCTTTATCAGTTCTTTTTTGAAATCACTAATAAAATCCTTAATGGTTCTTATAAAAAGAACCCTTACAGAACCATGTCATTGCTCGCGTCTTCAATCTATCACAAAACCAGAGCCCTACTGTCGTTATTGTCAGACCCTACTGTAGCCACCGGTCTACATTATTGATGAATTGATATATTCAAATATAAGGTATGTGTCGATTTATCTTGTTAGAACCTTCGACCACACTGTTTTTTTAGTGACGCCTCTTCTACGTGCGTCTTCACTTTTTGTATCTGGTTTGAGTAGGAGTCTCCTATCCTCATCCTTATTTATCCTCTCCTTCTCTTATCTTCACTGTCTCAGTTCCCTAGCTTTGAATCCATTGTAAATTTTATCACTGGCAAAACTAGTTTAGAGATGAAGGTCTTGGATACTGGTGTGCATGACCATCTCCAATTGAGATCTAGTTTTGTCTTAAATATAGTACTACCCTTTTATTTCATTGTTACAGGCTGTGGGGCGATGGGTTATGGGTGGTTATCTTCTCTTTAGACCATCCTGCAACAGCGACGTGGGATGCAGGTGTCATGAAAATACCAGACTAATGTCTTGGTGCATTTGTAAGGTGATCCAGCATATCATGCAAGTGTCTTTGCATGGGCACACCCTATTACACTACAGTTCAAATTTATTCTACAAATTTGGAAAAGGAAATGACACTTACACACTTCCAATGACTCATATGCACTTATCTTATGATACATACACTATTATTTTATAACCTCCTTTGTGGTTCCAAAATCTAGGGTGTAGGGATAATCGATTTTTCATTTTTTTTCATGGGACTAGCATGTGTGATCTCTCTTCTAGGTTGCTTGGACTCGATTGGGGTAGAGTTGGGCATCCCTGATTGAAACCTATGATTTGTAAGTAGGTTTATCCCACACTTATCACTTTAATTTTTGATTTTTTGATTTCTTGGTCTTTTAATTCATGTTCTATACTTCTAATAACAGTATTGATTATGTTAGTGAAATCCATTGGATGAAATAAATATTTTCTCTAAGTTTCTGATGAATGTTAAATGTTTTTATATTAAAAAATATAAGTTTTAAGATGGTTTTCAATTACCTTGTGCACCATATATTTGTTAAATTTTTTGAATAACCCTTATGAATGAAGTGTTTAATTTAAAAAGGTGTTCCGATCTTCAAAAATATTTTTTAATTGGTTTTTAATTTTTACTTGTAATCTTAAGTAAAACTTGAAATTAAAAGTATTGATAAAGTGATTCAAGCTTATTTTTGAATAAAAATACATGGTATGAAAATTTCTTTTGACATTTTCAAAGTGTTTCAAGTTTATAATTTTATAGTTTTATATAATTTAAAATTTATATAATTTTATAAATTTTATAGTATATTAATTTAATAATATTATTTTATTAAATATTTATACTTTTATAGTTTTATTCATTTATAAATTTATATACTTTTATAAATTTTATATTATATCATATTTACATATATAGTTTAAATATAAAATTTTATTTATTATTTATACTTTTATAGTTTTATAGATTTATAAATTAATATACAATTATAGTTTTATTCATTATAAATTATTATAATTTTATAATTTCATAAATTTTACTTTTATATATTATAATTTTATACCTTTAAACATTTTTAAAACTATACACTTCTATAAATTATGTATACTTTTATAACATATATGTACTTTTATACAATTTTATGAAAAATGAGAGAGTTCAATGAACAAAGTAGATATTGAGTTGGTTAATGGCGGTGGAATCCTAACCCTGAGGTTCTGAGTTAGAGTCCTTGCAAGGTAACGTGCACTATATGCTAACAAACCTCTCATATGCCCCTCTACCCCTTTGGGAACTGTCCTAAGCCCAAGGGTTGTCCACCTTGGAACTCGATGGGGACGTGTGGCGTTCAGGTGGAGAGGCCTCCCCAATACCTCGTTACCCAAACAACACATTTTTTCTTTTGGGGAGAACCTCTCCCTCAGGATCCACTCGCCTTGTCGGGTCACCTAGTTCCTGACTGGGTGGGGAAAATGAGGTGTGACCCACCTGTGCTGACAGATTGCTGATTTGAACCATCATTTCTCGGGTCGTCAACCTCCGGGATGCTCTTCCATCTCAGCTGGAAATAGCTCCTTCCCAACTAGGGCTCTCTCCGGAGTGATCCCTTCGTGGGGGGTTTCTTGGTGTGAAGGGTTTGAAAAGGCCACACCTGGGAAATTCCCTTTCATGAAATAAGAATGAACGAAGGAGATATTGAATTTATTACCTTTAATCTCATGTAGATTTATCTCAATATATAATGAGTTAATATCATTGAATAATGGTAGAAAACCCTTAAAATTTCCCTATAAAAAAATTAAACTTATTCAAATATGTTTTAGGGTAATAAATGGGTGTTTTAGGATGAGATAGGGGTTTTAAAATTGATAACACATAAAAAAATATTTCAGTATAGTTTTTATGTATTGAATAAAAATAGGCTCTTATAGTTACCACACATAGATAACTAATCAAATTCCATAAATTTCACTAATACCATGTGCACTGGCATCAGCTCCAAGCAAAAATAATGTGGTTTCATATCTACTTTTAATTCAGTATTCAAGTGGATTCCCAGCTACTTCCAACTGGCCTCTATTTTATTTCTTGGTAGCTTTTATTTTTTTTAAAGTATTTAAATTCTAGAATTATAAAAGCAATGTGTTAATCTGTTGTCTTCCTTACACTCTTTCCGGTTTCAACCTATAGTCAAATTATCTAAATCGTCATTCACCATGAATCATTTATATCACAAGAAACCTTCTCAATTTTTTGCACAAATATAGGTTTACTCGATTATCCATCTTCCCTAAACTCAAAAAACAATTCAAAAATGCTAAGAAACTTTTTTCATTCCCTTTGATTCATCATACTCACACAAATCCCTTATTGAAATGATCTAGTTTGGGAAACCATAACCCAAAACTAGAAACCTTAGACTTCACTTAGAACTATCTTCACCTCCTATATAATATAGATTGATAATAACACCATGGAAGGTGTATTCCACTAACTCTATCCAAACCATAGGATATCCATCATGACCTCACTCCCACAAAAATTAAATTAATGGTTAGCCCCACTGAAAATCATAAACCTATTTTTCATCCAAAACCACCTACATGGATTAAATTAATAGATTCATATGCAATCATATCTTCTATCTAATATGGTGTTAGATTCTATGGGGATGAGTCTCAGGAAACAAAATGCAATAATAACTATCATCATCATCAACTTCATCTCCCAAATAGTTATTATTCCATTTAGTTTCCTAAGACTCATCCTCCATGTCTTATGGATGAATTCAAAGGATAACACCTACCACCATTGTAGTAATTCATTTCTTAAATTTAATTACCCATTTCCTTCAAATCATGGTGAAATATTTTGAAAAATTCAAATATTGGGTTCCCCTTATTTGAAAGGCCCCTTTTGTGTATTTATTTTATAAAATATTAATATTATCGAATCGAATATGATGGATATGAATAGATAATGGATGGATGAAAATTGTATGAAAAAAGAGTATGAATATGGGTGAAAGAGTTCGTCAAGTTTGAAAAAGAGCATGCATATGAACCTTCTCAAATCCTTTTTCCACATTTACACTATTGTTATTCAAGACTAATTAGCCAAGAGGAGTTGGAAGAACACTTGATCTATCATAGAATTTATCAAAGTTATAAATGTTGTAATAAACATGGGGGGAAAGAGAATGTAGCTAGTCACTGGGATAGCACTATGTTTTATGGATCATCTGATATGATTATAAGTATGGAAAATGAAGAATATCGTATCAAGGATGTAGTTACAGATGTGAATAATGATGAAGATCGTATTGAGGAAATGAAAATGACAGTTGAAGATGAACTTCATGATTGTCCAAAATTATTTGAGAAGTTAAAGAGTTGTGAAAAGATGTAATTGTATGTTGGTTGCACTAAATATAAAAAATTGTCAGCCATACCGAAGCTGTGTAATTTAAAAGCTATAAACTAATGGATTGACCCCATTTTTATTGAACTACTTTCTATCTTTAATGATATGCTCCCAAAAGATAATGAACTCACTAGCTAATCATATGATGTTAAATGAATGCTACGTTCGATGGGTATGATCTCTGAAAGAATACATGTTTAAACAAATGAATGTATATTTTTTATCAAGGACCAAAAATCACTTAAAGAATACCCAAAGTGTGGTGCTTCTTGATACAAGAAAGATGAATCGGGTCCTATGAAAGTTATATGGTGATTTCTAATCATTACAAGGTTTAGTCTCCTATTTATAAGTAAGAAGACTATAAGGAAATTTGCGTGGCATGTAGATACAAGAAATAAAGATAGGAAACTTCTTCACCCAGAATAATATCCTCAATAGAAGAGAATTGATCATGAGTATCCTGAATTTGGAAACGAGAAGAGAAACCTTCATCTTGTGTTATCTATAGATGGAGTGAATCCTTTCGGTTTTCTAAGAAACACTCGTAATATATGTCCAGTTATGTTGATAAATTATAACTTGCCACTATGTTTATGCATGAAACAAAATACATTATGTTATATGTGATTATATTGGGAACAAAACAACTGAGTAATGATATTGATGTTTATTTGGATACATTAATCAAATATTTAAAATTATTTTGGGATTCAAGTGTTAAGTTGTATGATGCTTACAGAAATGAATATTTCACATTTGAGATTCATGTTGTACGGGTTAATAAATGAATTTCCTACTTATGGAAATTTGGAAGGACATAGCATTAAAAGAACTAAAGGGTGTACCATTTTTGAACAATGAATATGGTAAATTAGGTTGAAACATTCATCAAAGATTTTTTTCTAGGACATCGTAGATTCCTACCCCGATGACATAAGTACTAATCTTGGATGACATCATTCGATGGGATTTTAGAAGAATGTACAGCACCATCTCAACTTATAGGTGATCAACTGTTTGAGAAAGTAAAAGATATAGACACTACTTTTGTTAAACCTTTTTCTAAAAACCTTACAAAAACCAGTTGGAAAATGAGATTAGTTTCTTTTAATTACCATAATGGATTTTTATATACGTCATATGTTTTCTTGATGTTATGCGTGTTGAAAAAAGAATCTATGTGATAGTGTCATTGGAATGTTATTAAATGCACCAGACAAAAAATGATAGAATTGAGGCTATGTTGGACATGATTGAAATGGGAATATGGGAAGAGTTGGAACTAATGAAGGGTGAAAAATGGACTTTTCTTCCTCCAACTGCTTACACTCTTTCTAGGTAAGAGAGATATCATTTTTAAATCTTCTTGAATTATGTAAATGTTGCATAGGGGTATTCATCGAATATCAAGAATAGCATGTCAATGATTGATTTAAAGTAAAAGGGTCTATAATCACATGAATGTCATGAATTTATGAAATATCTGATTCTTGTAGCTTTACATTTCATTTTTCCCAAGAATGTACATCATACATTAACCAAGTTCTGTTTTTTTTTAAAGCTATATGTAGCAAAGTTATAGACCCGATGAAATTTCCAAATATGGAAAAGAAAATTTCCATCATATTACGTGACTTGGAAATGTTATTCCTAATATTATTATTTTATATGATGGTTTACTTGATGGTTCACTTGGTGAGATATATTTTACTATGTGGTCATGTACATTATAGATGCATGTACCTCATTGAATGGTATATGAATATTTTGAAAGGTTGTGTTAAAAATTGAATTCAAACTGAGGGTTGTATTATAGAGTCGTATATTGTTGATGAAGTCATTGAATTATATACCGACTATCTATCCAGTATGGAAAGCATTAGTCTACCGAAATCTCATCACACTGGGTGTCTTATTACTGAAGGAAATTATGGAAGAGATATTTTCATAATCAATATTATCGATTAGGATTGTGCCCACCTTTATGTTTTTTATAATAGTTTAGAGGTTACCTGTATATTGAAACTCACCAAAAAATTATTATTCATTTGAATTAATCAAGAGATGAAAGATGGATATCAAATACACATAATTAATAGTTTATAGGATGGTTTTGAAACCATATTTTTAAAGAGTTAGATGAAAATATGGATTCAATTTCAAAATGACTTTGATGGATATCCATAGGACCAAGTGTGTATGTATTATCTTAAAATGGTTATTTTATTAATGGTTATATGTTCTATACAAATAAATATGATGAAGGAATTTCCATGAAAAATAGTGGTGTTACACTTGTGACTGAAGCAATGCATGTTTCTAGTACTAAGGATGGAAATCTAATTTATGTGAATATGTCAAACCTTGGCATCATCAAACAAATATGGGAGTTGGATTATACAATATTCCAAGTGCCTATTTTTCAATGCAAGTGGGTTGATAATAGTATTGTTATTAAAATAGATGAATTAGGATTCGTGAATGTGGATTTTAGTAAAGAGGGGTACAAAGATGAATAGTTTACAATAGAATCATAAGTAGTACAAGTATTTTATGTTCCATATCCTACAAACTGAAAGTGTTTAGTTGTTCTATTATTTTACAAAACCACTAAAAGGTTAGATTAAAATTAAACTGGGGATGGAGCTTTCATTAGGATGTTGTAATCATTTCACAGTGATCCTAATGTAAAAAAAAATTTATATGTCAAAGGAGACCATGATGAAAGGATTCAGATACTTGATAGAAGGTTCAAATCCCTTCAAGATTTAAAAAATAATAAAATTTAATAATTAGGTTATATTTTTTTAATATAAATTGTGTTGTCTCATGTTATTATCTATTCACTACTGCATTTATGTAATCTAAATTAAATGTTAAACCACTTATGAAGATAATGAATTTTGTACGTGTTGATGCTCTTAATCCTAAGGAACAACTAGTTTCTCAACCTACTGCTTCTCTTAATGTAGAGGAACAATAACCTTCTACACATGATGATGCTATCAATCCAGAGAAACAATAGGTTTCTCAACCTGTTGTTGCTCCCAGTATAGGGAAACAATGACCTTATGCACATGTCGATGTTACCAATCCAAAGTATCAACATATCTATGATGTTGAATCCAAGGAAATGGTAGATGGAAAATAACCGATGTTACAAAAAAACATGAGTGTTGTAGCGTGATGGTGTTAGAAAAAATTATTAAGTTGAAATGAAAAGGCAACAAATTCAAGGTCAGGTAGAATGCATGCAGCCAGCCTATTAATCCCAATAAGTCCATGTTCTGTAGTTACATTGGGATCATGACTTGGAATCATGTGTTGATTGTTGTGGATTCATGGAACCATGTTGTTCACATGATTAATACATTGATTTGGGAAGATATTATGATAAAATTATGATAACCTTTCTTTATTTTACTAAAAAATAAAATAATAAAACATTGACTTAATCTTCATCATCCATTGGAGAGTTCATTTATAGTATATGACTCCCACAAGAAATTTGTATTAATGATTGTTGTAAATAATCACAGAGGATTTCACACAATTCTAACGATATTTCATTTTAAAGATGTTGAAGGGAAAATTGACCAGCACCCACTGCTTATGTATGCACGCCTGATAAGATGAGTAGCATGGGATGTGTTTACTATCCATCATGGGGAGATATCTTTTTAGGTGCATTGTGGTTGGTAATACATTATTTAATAATACATGTATTCATAACTTTGATTGAGAATTTTTTATTTTTGAAATAGTAACTGAGTGTTGAAAATAAGGAATGGGTAGCAAAACCAACATACCCCTACCATAAAGAAAGGATGGGGTATGGTTCACTTGAAAAAAAAATTGGTGTGTATTTTAAATCTGCCATAATACCTTTATGTGAAATAACAACATAATTATGTTCCTCTATTTATATGCAGATTGATGAATCCAAATCCAAAGCCACTTTCATCCCATGTCATGTGCTAGGAATGAGGCATATGTAAATAAATATGAGATATTGATAGATGAAAACACACAAAAAAGTGTGGGAAACATGTTTAAGTATGACATAATAAAAAATTGCTTCAATCGCTATTAGATAAAAATGATTACTTATTTTCCTATATTTTATATCTGACTCAAACACAGGAATCATCAACACCTACATCGGATGAACACCTACTATTGGTGGTCTTGAAGAGGCTAGAACATTATGATCACATCAGAGGTGCGGGTTTTGGGGTGACACCCTGAACATATTTTGAGAAAATAAAACAACAGGAGCATAAAGATAAAGAAATGTAAGATATTAAATCAGGAATAGTTGTTATTAAAGAAAAATTTCATTGGAATTCTGAGTTTCTAGAAAATGTTATGGGGTATAAAAGAGAAGAAAAAACTCAAGAACAACCACTATATGAAGATCCCCCCCCCCACACACACACACACACCAGCTTTGAGGCAATCCATTCCCCTCAAAGATCTGTCTTATGTGAGGTAATAAATATTCTCATAATTGTTTCTGTAAAAATTAAATCTTATATACACTAATACCTTTCCTATACTAATATTCTATAGGGTGAACATGACTATGATTTATATCTATCAACACTCACCCATCGCCTTATTTTGAGGGCTACCATGTTCAATATCCAATAAGACAGTCTACACGATAGACCACTTACAGTAGGTCATGTGAGAGTGTGGATTACTATAGATCACAAGCCAAGTGTTGAGCTACCTATTCCACTTGATGATGTAGATATTCATAAGGTTGACCAAGCTATTTAAACATTCATAGAATGGACTTTAGATCTTTTAAAAAAACATGTTGATAAGAAGGTTTTCATTTTCAATTTATTTTTTATGAAAAACCTTCAATAATTAATGAAAAATGTTCTAAACTGATGAATGTTTTTACAGACAAAGGGAAGGGTTGAAACAAAAGGTTAAATAAAAACCATCTATAGGACCAAACAACCAATCAAAAATATATTCAGAAAACACATTTACCCCTCCCATTCAATATCTTCATTTACTAACATTGAAGGTTCATACAGATACAAAGTTACAAATTGGTTATAATCAGATAGTTGATTTTGAAGAACAAATGTATGGATAGGTCGTTACAGACTACATTGCTCTTGATAATGTAAATGAAATCATTAAGTATGAATGGATAGTAGTATCGGTTGTAATTGTATACATGAGGTGTGTTTTCATGATTTTTTTCCAATAGATAATATACTATTTTAATTATGACTAAATACATTTCATATTTTTTGCAAGTGTATATATGAATAGAAATTGAAGGGATTACCCCATGAACACAAATTTGGACTCATTAGTCCTCACATCACTTATACAGACCAAAAAGAAATAGAATAAAAAATAATGGATGGAATAATGGAAAACTGGAAAAATATTTTGAAAGAAAACTTACGAATGACATACTCTTCTTAATGTTAATGATGCAGGGGTAAAACTCTATAATTTAATTATATCAAATATATTTTCATTTCTTTCATTACTTATTACTTTTTGTGTTTTTAGGAAACATTAGATACTTATTATGGTCAATTTGGATACTCCAAAGATTTATTTCCTAGATTCACTACATGGATACCCAACAAACTAACCACACATGATGATGTTTTTCAATTTTTAATACACTACATCCAATGTTTTGGAACTAAACTATAAGTTATATATTTTATATTATGTTTTAATGAGAACCTCTTTATGGTAGGGTAGTGTCTAAATATCATGAAAATCATGGCATGAGAACAGTATATGTGCACAAGGAGTCTGAAAAGTTTTATAAGTGGACAAGTATCATGGTATATATAATAATATTTTACTATACAAACTCATATCAAAACAAATTACTTATTTTTCTCAATGTTTATACAGTTTAAAAAATAAAAAATGGAAAAGATTATGGTTATTATTTTTTAAATTTATGATATAGATCATATACCATCAACAAACTAGTATCTGTGAAGAGTTATTTTTTAATATAGTTATTATTTCATTTAAAATATTTATTAATCCTTTGTGTATTTGTATTTTTCCAGCACTGTTATGAATATTGAAAATCCTCATATTCATAAGACGAAATATATTTGTTTAGAAATGAATGGGAAGCATACCTGATGGAAGAATGTACAGATATATCATGAAGATGTAACTTCTTGCTTCTTATTTAGTTGATTTTATCATCATTTTATCTACTTTTTTTAGTTAATTTCCTCATAATTTCTATATGATACTTATTTTGTTAATTTTTAAAAAGATCATAAAGAAATAACCTCGTGTAATATTGGACTTCGAGGCTGCAACTGAAATAATAAAAATAAGGAAATGGGTTAAGAATGTATATAACCATCATGAAAAGGTGAATTCTTACTACCTTTAAAAAATAGAGTTTACTGAGAAGGTTAAAGTGTTTTTTAATATGCTATGTTTTCCTCATAATATTATATGTTTTATAATACATTGACATAATCAAAATTAAATATTTGACTACTTATGTAGACCATGTATTCTGCACATAATGATGTTACCAATCCTGTGGAAGAATAGACTATAATGAAGGAAACCCTTTTAGAAGATGTAAAGGTAATGTTACTATATACTTTCTCTATTTCACAGAAAAATTATAAAATTAAACATTGATTTAATTTTTATTATTCCTCGTAGAGTTCATTTATTTTAGAATATTTATGTTCATCTTTCATTCCTTTTATACATCAAAACTTCCACATACTTCTTCTCCCTCAAAACCTTTTCACCCTTACAGTGTTAGAATTTATCACTTTCATTCAAGTTCCCTCCACTACCTTTTCAGGAAGAGAAACGGCGCTGTCTCTGCTCAATTACAGAGATAATATTGATGTTTGAATAGTAAAATAATTGTCCATATAAGTAATGGATTGTTTCATATTTATATTTAATTTATTTATTTTTAGTATTACTCACATAATAATTGTTTTCTTATACAGGTGGATTCTTTTGTTTGAGTTGGGGTGGTTTGTTCGAAGCTGCTCATGCTCATGAGAGATTGGACTTCGAGGCTACAACTGAGATAATGACAATAAGAAAATTGGTCAAGAATGTATACAACCATCATGAAAATTTTAATTCCTACTACT
Source organism: Viscum album (assembly GCA_963277665.1). Taxonomy (NCBI): domain Eukaryota; kingdom Viridiplantae; phylum Streptophyta; class Magnoliopsida; order Santalales; family Viscaceae; genus Viscum; species Viscum album. The sequence goes on from OY728133.1 coordinate 1,913,076,467, forward strand.
TATTTAATTAATTTTTCATCATTTTATCTACTATTTTTAAGTTTATTTCTCTATCATTTTTATCTAATACTTATTTAGTTTTTTCACAGATCTTTTGGGAAGTCGTATTTTGATTTCAACTATCTAAAACAAGCCAAAAGAGATATAACATGTTCCTTTATGCCAATGTTACCACGGTTTTCATTGCCTTTATTTGTAGAACTTCCAAAAATACATATTGAGACAATGTTCTTAACTAAAAAAATCTTTCTCATTGTTGAAAACTAGAAGAGTAGAGGAAGGTTTTCAACTAAGAACATTGACTTAATATACAGTGTTGGCGGTTCTACAAAGAAAGGAAATCAAAATCATAGTGACATTGGCAGTTCAAATTGTTTTTATACTTTAGTTTAATGATACATAAGTAACTTGGTTCGTATAAGAATCAGTAGCACATCGATCTGATACATGGTGTGACTGGTATGACTCCAAATGCATATTTTTATTTAAAATTGACATTAATTTTAGTAAAAAAGACAACTAACATACTCAAAACCAAAAAAAATGTATTCAAATTATTTTGATACTTTAGGAAAATGGTTCATAAGTCATTTGTGACGTGTATAAATAAACTGCACCTCAATCTGATTGACGGTGTAACCGATGTGACTCCAAGTGTGTCTTTTTATTTAAAATTGACATTAATTTTAGTAAAAAGAACAAGTGACATACTCAAAATCGAGCAAACACATTCTAATTATTTTGATTTTTTAGGAAAATGATCCATAAGTCATTTTTGATGTGTAGGAATCAACCGCACATCAATCCAACACACGGTGTGACCAGTATGATTTCAAGTGTGTCTTCTATTTAAAATTGACAATAATTTTAGTAAAAAGAACATGTGACATACTGAAAACTGAGAAAACACATTCATATTGTTTTGATAATTTAGGACAATGATCCATAAGTCATTTTTGATGTGTAGGAATCAACCACACCTCAATCTGACGCACGATGTGACCGGTATGACTCCAAGTGTGTCTTTTTATTTGAAATTGACATTAATATTAGTAAAAAGAACAAGTGACATACTGAAAATCGAGAAAATGAATTTGTATTGTTTTGATACTTTAGGAAAATGATTCATAAGTCATTTATGATGAGTATGAATCAACTGCACCTCAATCTGACGCACGGTGCGACCAGTATGACTCAAAGTTTTTGTTATCAGTTTAAAATTGTCGTTTTAGTGGAAAACGTGTGTCACTCACTGAAAACCAATCAAACGCACTCTGATTATCTTGATAATTTAATAAAATGATTCATAAGTTAGTTGTGATGTGTAGGAAGCAGTCTCACATAAAACTGACACACGATGTGACTTATATGACTCAATGTGCGTGTTTCCGGTTTCAAATGACATTTTAGTAAACAGAACAAATGACATACTGAAAATCGAGTAAATACTTTCGGATTGTTTTGATACTTTAGGACAACAATTCATAATTCATTTATGACATGTAGGAATCAACTCCACCTCAATTTGATGTACGGTGTGACTGGTATAACTCCAAGTGAGTTTTTTAATGTAAAATTAACATTAATTTTAGTAAAAAGAACAAGTGACATATTGAAAACTGAGCAAACACATTCTGATTGTTTTGATACTTTATGACAATAATCCATAAGTCAATTTTTATGTGTATAAATCAACCACATCTCAATCTAACATACAGTGTGACCGGTATGACTCAAGATGTCTATTATCAGTTTAAAATTGATATTTTAGTTCAAAACGTGCCACTCACTGAAAACCGAACAAACGCACTACAATTGTCTTGATAATTTAGGAAAACGATTCATAATTCAGTTGTGATGTGTAGGAAGCAGTCTTATGTCAAACCGACACACGATGCGACTGATATGACTCAAAGTGCGTGTTTTCAGTTTCAAATGACATTTTAATAAAAAAACACAAATGACATACTCAGAACCGAGCAAACGCATTTGGATTGTTTTGATATTTTAGGAAAACGATCCATAAGTCATTTGTGACATGTAGAAATTATCTGCACCTCAATCCAATGCACAGTGTGACCAGTATAATCCCAAGTGTGTCTATTTATTTAAAATTAACATTAATTTTAGTAAAAAGAAAAAGTGACATACTGAAAACCAAGAAAATGCATTCGGATTGTTTTGATACTTTAGGGAAATAATACATAAGTTATTTGTGATGTGTAGGAATAAATTGCACCTCAATATGATGCACGGTGTGACCGGTATAACTTCAAGTGTGTTTTTTATTTAAAATTGACATTAATTTTAGTAAAAAGAACAACTGGCATATTGAAAACCGAGCAAACATATTCGGATTTTCTTTATAGTTTAGGACAATGATCCATAAGTTATTTGTGATATATAGAAATCAACTGCACCTCAATCTGATGCACGGTGTGACCGATATGATTTCAAGTGTGTCTTTTTATTTAAAATTGACATTAATTTTAGTAAAAAGAACAAGTGACATACTGAAAACTGAGAAAACACATTCGTATTGTTTTGATGTTTTAGGATAATGATTCATAAGTCATTTGTGACGAATAGGAATCAACTGCACCTCAATCTGACATTCGGTGTGTCCGATATGACTCAAAGTGTCCATTATTAGTTTAAAATCGACATTTTAGTTTAAAATGTGTGGCGCTCACTGAAAACCAAGCAAACATGCTCTGATTGTCTTGAAAATTTAAAACATTGATTCATAAGTCATTTTGTGACATGTAGGAAGTAGTCTCGTTTCAAACCGACATACAATGTGACCAGTATAACTCAAAGTGTGTGTTTTCAGTTTGAAAAGACATTTTAGTAAAAAACAAAAGTGACATACTGAAAACCGAGGAAACGCATGTGGATTGTTTTGAAACTTTAGGACAACGATTCATAAGTAATTTTTGACGTGTATGAATCAGTCACAGCTCAATCTGACGCACGGTTTGATCGGTATAACTCCAAGTGTGTCTTCTTATTTAAAATTGACATTAATTTTAGTAAAAAGAACAAGTGACGTACTCAAAACCGAGCAAACACATTCGAATTGTTTTGATACTTTAAGACAACGATCCATAAATTATTTGTGACGTGTGGGAATCAACCGCACCTCAAAACGATGCACGGTGTGACCGGTATAACTCCAAGTGTGTCTTTTTTATTTTAAATTGACATTTTATTAATGTATTCTTTCATATTAATATTTAATTTATTTTTTTATAGTATTACTAACATAAAATTTGTTTTCTAATATAGGTAGATTTTTTTCCTCAAGGTTGGGGTGATTTGTTCAGCAATTGATACCATGGGCAGACTTTTTTTAGAAGAGATCGCATATGCCAAATATGATGAAACATTAATGTTTTTAAATGTTTGTGGATAGTAATTGTAAATGTAATTATACAAAACATTGTTTGAAATGTATATAATAGTGTTTTTTTGTATTCGTGATGTAAAATTTATTTCATTTAAATTATATGTTTGCATACATGTTACAAGTATTTGTTGCAGAGCACTGGTAAAAGGGAGCTTTATCAGCGCTAATGAAAGCGCTGATAAAGTGGCGTCTTTATCGACGCTAATAAAAAAACTCATTTATCAGAGTTTTTTTAACGCCGATAAAGGGGGTCCCCCCTTGAACGGCGTTGAGAACAACATTATTTTTGTAGTGATGCTAAAGTCCTTTTTGTGTGTTGTTAGAGGACATATATGTAGTAGTGACATGAGCATCTAGTGAAAGTGGGGGTATAGTGGTGACATTTCATGAAGAGCATTATTGGTTCTTTTTTGATGATTTGATTTTTTTTCCCTTTTCTTTTTTAGACTTATTTATTTATGTATGTATGTATGTTTTTATTTATTTATTTAGCAGGATCGTGCTTTGTTTTTTTTTTTTTTTGCACATAACTTAAACCTAAACATTTTCATAATTTCCAACTAGTTGTCCTATCTAATCTGAATCTTCTTCTTCAATTTATGGAGGAAACCCTTTAATGTAGTAATAATATATTATAAATATTTTTTTTATATTTTGACGAATATGTTATGTGAACTAAATAAGAGTCATTTTCCAATGGTTGGGGTGGTAGCTGAGTAGTTAACACACCCCGTAAACCTGCATGAAACCCAGAATCAAACCCCAGTGGTGGAATATTTCTGGGTACTGTAACAATACTGTAGCGGTGTTGTGACAGTCATAACTATTCATCTGTTTGGTCCTTCAGGCCACCGATTTGGGCCTACGGGTCACGGGGTCTTCGGACCACCTAAGGCCTTCGGGACACCTTAGGCATTCGGGTCATCGGCTTTCAGGCCACATAAAACCGTGGAGCAGCCCAAGTAGAGCACACATAGCAGGTCCCAAAAGAGGATTCAGAACGAGTAGCAGCCACCACAACAGAGCTAATCGGATTGGAAGAATGAAAGGGTATGACTATCCCCATCGATACCAGGCACCGTGCAGCTATGCACGGGGCAGTGCTAGTCGATCAGCAATGCGAGGCGGGGAGTTAGACGCCTTCAATGATCCAAATGTTGGGGAGAGGCGGTTCAAGTGTAGTTTGGTTGGTCATTTGGGTCATGTATTGACCATTGTGACTCTAGGACTTCAGGTCATGTACTTGGCCTTATGCCACTGAGACTACGAGTTATGTAAGTTTTCCGTCTCAAGCCATTTAAAAATAGAATTATCCAAAATAAATGAAAAATCAAGACCTTCCAACCATTGAGACATTCATTTTCCACAATAAAAAAAATGTCCATCAATCAAATCTTTGAGTGGCAATTGTTTCTGGAACGGTTGATATTTTACTGAAAATATATTTATCGATAGATTGGTGTTTTTTTGGGGAAATAGTGATTTGTGGTTTTTTTTTAAATCTATTAGATTAAGTTTGCAATTTAAAAAAAAAATAGAAAGTAAAAAATAATAAATTAAGGGAGTCAATATGTTTTTATTCCGCTAATTTCACCTGTCATCATAACTTGCTAAATAAATAAATAAATTTTGTTATGTTTTTAAAATATGAAACGAAATAAATAAAATGATATTTATTAATGCTAAAGTAAAAGTAAAGTAAAAGGTGCGATCACCACGAAAAGACGAATCATTAAAGCAAATAAAATGAATTATCTTTTCAACTAATCTCGAAAGCATTGAAGCTGCGCAGTGCACGTTAGAATCCACTTGCAGGATTCATCGGCCGTTGTGTCCGAATTACTTTTGTTTAATTAATATTGCCGTTATTTTTAAAACCGATCAATACTATTTATTAGTTCATCAAAATTTCATTGGCTCCGTTTATTTTGATCAAACATAAACTAAATCTTATAGACCCATTCTTATAAATAGAGTTAATTCACATTATCAATATAATTTATATTGCAATGAAAATAATATCATTAATTTAATTGAATGAATTAAAAAACTTGAACGTTAATTGCAAGCAACTTAATTATACATAAAATTTTCATATTTAATTATTCTTATTCTTATTATTATTATTTATATGCAATCATTTATAATACCAATAATTAATGTTATTAAAATGTAATTACATAATTTATATATATATGTGTGTGCACGCAATGTAATTAATGATTAATTTGAATGTTTTAATTTAAATATAAAAAACAATGAGTATATTCAAATACACACATTTGGTTTTTCACTTTAACTTATCACATTACAATATATATATTTATATATAAATATACATAAACACAATCACATGTAGATAATAATGTATATTTATATTATATATATATAAATAGTTAGAATACATATAATTATCAATATAAATTTATTTTCATTGAAAATAATATCATTAATTTAATTAAATGAATTCAAAAATTGAACTTTATAAAAAATTAATTTTATAGAAAATTTTCAAATTTAAATATTATTATATATATGTCGTTATTATAATATCAATAAGCAATTTCATCGACCAAGGTTTAAACCTCGATATCCCCTGATTTAGGGGAATTTCCGGACAACGCCACGACACAAGGTGACGACCATGGTGCAAGGCACCAACCACGACGCAGGATGCTGAACCGCTGTGCAGGGAAAGGATGGCGACATGCATTGAGGAGGAGCACAACGACATAGCGTTGGGCGTAGTGACGCCAGGAGGAACACTACAACGTGGTGCTCGAATGATGCAGCGTGGAGCAGGAGCCCAGGGCGTAGGCGGCCGCTGCAGGTGTGATGTTGAGGGCATTGCGGTGTAGCCTAGGGTCCTAGGGCATGGTGATGCGAGCCATGACGTAAGGACGGTGGATAATCTCATGTATTTGGTGTAATGGTTCAGACTTTCTCGGCCCATTGGTGAGCTTTGGGTATTGAAGGAGCTTGGAGAAGGTTCAAGGAGAATCTGGTGGAGTTGAAGTCAAAATCTCAGCTAGAGGAGGATCTTAGGGCGAGGACCTTTTAGGGCTATGCCATAGTGGAGGCTCTAGTGGCATGGTTGAGGTCCTGCAACATAAGATCATGAGGAGGTGGGTTTGGGTATATCTGCCTCCTGAGAGGTGGGTGTGGCGTGGAGATTAGTTGTAGAATGGAGGCACTGATGGTTGGTTTTTGATGTCCCTATCGATTTGGGGGTAGTGACGACATGGTGTCTGGGTTGCGTGGTTCCCATACACTGGGCTTATAAGATTTCGGCATGATCTGCAGCATTGAATCCGAACGCCAATTGAACTGGGGGTGATAATGATAACTACTACAGGTCGCGCTTTTAACAACACTAAAAATTGGATTTAACAGCGCTATAAAAGTGATATTAGTCTAAGCGCTGCTAAAAGCCTCCATTTATCAGCACTACTAAAAAGCATTGATAAATGAGGTCTTTATCAGTGTTTTTTAGTGATGATAAAGACTACATTTATCAACGTTAAAAAAAACGGTGAAAAAGAGGGTCTTTATCGACACTTTAAAAATAGTGATGATAAAGCGTGCCTTTGTCAATGTTTTTTTAAAGCACGTATAAAGGGGGTAAAAAAATTATTATTATTGGAGTTTTCTATACCCCCTTTTGTCAATGCTTTTCCTCTGTCACTGTTTTTCACCAACTCACCCTCCACCCCACTTGTAACACCCCGACTCAGGGTCCACTTAACCTGTGCCCCAAGCCGGTGGGTTCCATGATGTAAGGACCCGACCCCAGTTTCCGGGAGTCAGTGCTTTATTTTATTACATTAACATATAAATAAGGAATATGCATCCCGAAGGACCGAGTAGTCTAGTAGCATTGGAAACAAGATACATACATAAGTTCAACATTACAGCTTGAAATAGAAATACAACATATTAGTTTTATTGGGAAAATCCACAACTATAAGCTTATCTCTGCAGGGTATTTATAATAAACTTCTTCATGTCCTCAGAAGATAAAACATAATAAAAGGGTGAGCTTAAACGTGCTCAGTAAGAGTAAACAATACAACGAAAGATAACATAAACATAAACATAAACATTATGCATATTGAATAATTGAAAACACATGCCTCTACAAATAATTTAGTTAAACACATTATGACGGGAATATGAGATGAGTAAATAATGCCATAATAAAACATAATCATGGGTATTCTACTAGTCGAATAACCACATGAACTTTTAATTACTAGCTTCATAATGAGGGAAGTGCATATGCCGGACATTCTGAAACATACCAACAATGTCTCGGCCAAGACGTCTAAAAATGATTAAGGCTTCGGCCAAACCATATCTCAAAATGGGCAAAGCCTTGACCAAATCCATATCTATTTGTCTCATTGGACCTTCTGATACATCGAGGAGTTATAGAAGGCCCCACCCATCACATAATAAGTCCAATGCATTCCTCATATGAATGAGGATAAACATAAATAACATATACCTTCATATTGAAACTAACATATGAAATGTAAATAACTTTCCCAGAACATTATGCTTAAACACTAACCATTCAGAGTAAATTGGTGAATGGTTTTAGGAAAGCAAATCCACAGTCAAACTAATCACAATCCATTAAATTAAATATGGAGTATGATATCATAAGATATTAGTCCCAACAATACATAATAATCAACAAGAGTGTTGAAATATATGAAAACACTCTTATAAAACAATCGAGTAATTCTTGAGATAAATACTCCTTTACTTTAAAAAGAAGAGTTATTTTGGAAAAATATTTATATAAATCTAGAAGTTAAGTAAGATAGTATTTTCATAATAAAATGAGTGATTTTAGAAAAATATTGGTTGCTAAAAATAGATTATAGAGTGCCCTTGAAAATAGGTAAATATTTGAGAAATCCCCTTGAATCGGGATTGTATTTTAGGAAGAAATTTTGAAAGATACTTTTAAAACATATAAATCCCCATAAATGAAGGTATTATTCTGGTTGGAACATATATATATCATTCACATAGAAATTATGAGTACATATGAATGAATAAGAATTTAATTGAGGTAAGTAGATAATAAAAGTAACTCGAATGAAAATGGAGGTTCGGGTGAAAAAACCTTACCTTAAGTTTGAATGTTCTGCTCTTGACCTTATGGTCTTGGAATATGAAATTAGACTCATTAATAACTTAATTCAGAACATATTAGACATGTATTTAGTTTATCATAATTTTGTTTAGTTCATTTATATCCTTATTGATAAGTTATAATATTGAATTCCGTCATTTCAGAGTGTTAGTTTTCTTGATTTTCATAACCGGTTTATTTGTTTTTAAGTAATGCAGTTCATGTGGAATGGATGTAAATCTACATATTATTTATGAATATCCATAGGTTTTAATGGTCATTTATATCATTTGGTTACATGGAATGAAGATGAATCATTAGATGAAATATTAATGACGATCACTTAGATTATTTTAGCGGTATTTGGATTATTAAGAACTAGTTTGGTCATATGATTTAATATTATGTACATATATTGGTTCCTAAATATTAAATAGGTTATAATACATATATTATAGCTTGGTTAAACCATAAAAATAGTTTTATGACCAGTATCAAAGGGTAAATTGAAGAACGAAACTTCATCGTCCATGAAGGTTGTAAATTGGCACCTCACGAATGATGATTTCATTTATAAAATAAAAGAGTAAGGATATTGATGAAGGTTCTTCCATTCAAATGATATAATTATAGTATATAGATGATATTGTATTTATCATGGTCATTTGGATAGAGGGTTGAGGATAAGATAACAATATAAAGGAACTTGAAATGAAATTAAAAGAAATAGAATGTGAATTTACCTCTTGAATCCACCTCATTGAGAATCTCTTTAAGGGAAGGGTGTTTTAGTCTTTTGGAAATACCAAGAGATCTTGGAAGTGAGGAGTGACTAGGGAAGGGTATTTGGGTAGAACTTTTAGAGGCTTCAAGACTTAGAGGAGTGAAGAGAAAAAGGAGTACCGGGGGGGGGGGGGTTATAGTGGAGGAGAGGATGATTTTCCCATTATTTTACTCATTATTTTATTATTTTTTCAAATACAACCAATAGTATTGATTATTGTGATCAATAATAGTAATAAGTGCATGTAAGTTTGAACCAATAGGGGTGTCCAGACCCAACCCAACCTGACCAACCCAACTCGACCCGATCGGGTCGGGTCGGGTTAAAAAATTTATACCACGGGTTGGGTTATATCATGGCCGGGTTGGGTCGGGTCACAGGTTGGGAAAAAAATGACCCAACCCGACCCAACTAACTTGACTACTGTGAGTCACCTCTTCAGACATCTCCCTTTTCCCCTGCCTCTTGATCCAATTCCCCCTCACCCTTTCCCCACACCGTTGTCTTTCTCTTTTCTTACACCATCCATTGAGTCCATGCCATCGCCCACCATTACATGAATACTCTATTAATAGCATAGATGATTGAATCTTCCATGAAATTTCTAAGACAAACATAAAATAAATTTAAAGGAATCGAGACATGTGAAATCAGTGGAAAAACAATACCCGGTCAACAAACAAAAACATGAAGATAACTGGATTTCATTCGATTTTGATATGAAAGCTAAAGAACAGGCAAAAAACCGAAGGAAGATAGAACAATTTTAATGATTCGAAGATCTGACGATGGAGGATTGACTAAGAAAATGATCGTTGAACATCTCCTTCACCCTCACCAGTCCAATGTATCCACCACACCGCACCTGCATGTACCCCTACCTCTGCCACCACTTCCATCTCCATTGCGACTGTGTGCGGTGCCAAATCTATTGGTGTCAGGCACTACCCCATTCTCATCACCCTCCTGGACTCACCGTGAACCTCCTCAAACCTTGATAACTACTTGCAGGCAAGCTAATCACATCACACCATTGAGTCGCAGTCTGACATTTTTTTAGGTTGATTTATTACAGGGCAGAGGACGCGGGCGTTCCCTAGTGTGGCGAAGAAGATGAAGCAGAGGAATACGTAACCCGATCAACCCACGGGGCGATAAACAAAAAAAGAACTGGACAATTTTTTTGTTGTAACTCGATCAACCTGCAGGTTGGGATCATAAAAAAAATACCAAACAATTTTTTTTCCTTAACCCGATCAACCTGACCCGATCCAAACCGATTTGATACGGGTTGGGTCGGGTCGGGTCTGAATCCAAAAACATCTCTGACCCGACCCAACCCGACCTGACCTATTTTGCTTGGGTCGGGTCCAAAATAGACTTCAACCCGACCCAACCCGACTCATGGACACCCCTATGAACCAATGGTCATTTACATCATCCATGACTCAAGCATGATGCATAAATTCACTTATTTAGCATATTTTGTAAATTATCAAATTTCACTATTCACAAAAATTCAAGTATTTCAGAAAAATCCCAAAAATTCACCCTAACCATTTTTTGACGTGTAGAATTAAAAAACGAACTCCATTTTTTGAAAATAATTTTCTAAATAAGATTAATTTAATTTTTAAATAAAATAATAATTTATTCAAAAAATAACAATTTAAAAACTATAATTAGTTTTATATCACACTGAAAAATTAATCAAGATCATAACCTTAAGACAATAAAATAATAATATAATTCATTATTCAAAAGGGTCATATTACTATTCATATTACTATTCATAAGGGTATGTTACTCTTCACCAAAAAATAAGTTTGTCTCATCAAACTCTAAATATGTTACTGAATGCAACCGTGCATGTTAGTTTTTTTTGAAATTCCAATCACAAAGGTGGAAAAATTATGTTTACTGGCTAGGTTATAACAAAGTGGTGTTTTGTAGAGACTTAGTTTTTCATGCATTCGATATTAAATTTATTTTCAAAAATCTTGGGGTGTTACATTATCTCCTCCATACAAAAATTTCGTCCTCAAAATTACCAGAATATTACCTCACAAAAAGTTTTGGGTAGATCTTCATCATAAGATCATCAAGCTTCCATGTTGCCTCTTCGATTTTATGATTTCTCCATAGTATCTTTACCAGTAGAGTCGTCCGATTCCTCAACACTTTTTCTTTAGTGTCCAGAATCCGGACATGCTCTTCACAATAAGATAGGTCAGGTTCCAATTCTATTACTTTAGAAGTGAGGACACACGTTGGGTCTGACATGTACTTTCTCAACAATGAGACGTGGAACACATTGTGTACTTTAGATATCCTAGGGCTCAGTTTCCCTTTCTTCCCAAATCTTATAACATCCTTCCATGAAGATACTTTCAAGAAAACATGATCTCCTACTTGAAACTTCAAATCCTTCCTTCGATTATCAACATAGTTTTTTTCTGCTTTGAGGTGCTTTGATATGGCCTTGAATAGTATTTACCTTTGCTATTGTTTCCTCCACAAGATCTAGGCCCATAAGCTTACTTTCTCCAACTTCATCCCAATAAGTTGGTGTACAACATCTCTTTCAGTATAATGCTTCATATGGTGCCATTTGAATACTTTAATGGAAACTATTATAGTAGGAAAACTCCACTAAAGGTAAATATTGATCCCACATACCTTGAAAGTCAAGTGAACATGATCTAAACATGTCCTCTAAGGTTTGGATCATCCTTTCTGATTGCCCGTCAGTTCGAGGGTGATAAGCAGTACTCAAACGAAGCTTAGTATTCAAATATTTCTGAATAATTTTTCAAAATTTCGATTTAAATCATGGATCACGATTAGAAACAATTGATATAGGTGCTCTATAAAGTCTCACAACTTCATTGATATAGAGTCTATATAGGCGATTCAGTGGAAAATCCTCACTTATAGCGAGGAAATGTGCAGATTTCGTAAGTTAATCCACAATTACCCATATTGCATCATTCTTTGTTGGAGTTTTGGGTAATCCAGTGACAAAATCCATGGTGATGTCATACCATTTCCATATAGGAATAGGTAGAGGTTGCATGACTCCTCTGGGATGTTGTCGTTTAGCCTTCACTTGTTGACAAACTAAACATCTTGATATATAATATGCAATTTCCCTCTTCATGTAATCCCACTAAAAACGATCCTTCAAATCTCTATACATCATAGTGCTACTAGGATGTATGGAGAAATTCGAACTATAGAAATCATATAATAACTCCCTTTTTATCTCGGGTATAGATGGAACACAAAGCCTCTTCCCAAATTTCATAATTCAATCTTCACATACAAAGTCAACCAAATTCCCCTCTTTCATAGCATTATTTTTCTTTTGCTGGTTCTCATCATCAGGCTGAGAGATTTTAATACTTTCTAATAAATATGGTTGGGCAACCAAATGAAAATGTAGCAATGTTTCTCCTTCTTTGATAATTCCCATATCCATATTCACTAGATCCATATACAAAGGATCCTTATCAATCCACATTTTGTTGAGAACTCCATGATCCTTCCTACTCAAAGCATCATCTAACTTATTTGCCTTTCCTGGGTGGTAGTGTATGGTAAAATCATAGTCCTTAAGTAGTTCGAGCCATCGCCTTTGCCTCATGTTGAGTTCCTTTTGTGAGAAGATATAATTCAGACTCTTGTGATTCGTATATATCTCACATATTTTACCATAGAGATAATGTCTCCATATTTTTAGAGAAAAGATCACAAAAGCTAACTCAAGATCTCGAGTAGGATAGTTTTGTTCATGGATTTTTAACTACCTTGATTCATAGGAAAAAAAAAATATCATTCTGCATAAGGACACAACCAATTCCTTTCTTTGATGCATCACTATAGACCACAAACCCATCATTCCCTAATAGTAGGGTTAGGAGCAGATAATTCACTCTTATACTCTTCAATTCTTCGAAATAGTCCTCACATTCATTTTTTCATATGAACTTAACCCCTTTATGTGTAAGCTTGGTCATTAGGTTGGATAAACGGGCGAAATTTTGAACGAAACGCTGATAATAACCTACTAAACCAATAAAACGACGTACCTCAGTTATGTTCATTGGAGTAGGACATTCTTGCACAACCTTTGTCTTTGTAGGATCAATATATATTCCATCCTTAGAGACAATGTGGCCTAGAAAGGAAACTAATTGATGCCAAAATTAACACTTGCTAAACTTCCCATATAATTAATTTCTTATAAGAGTCTTCAGAATAGCGCACAAATGATTTTCATGATCCTCATAGTTTTTTGATTATACCAAGATATCATCAATAAATACCACTAAAAATTCATCAAGATATTAATTGAAAACTCTATTCATTAGATTCATGAAAATAGAGGGTGCATTAGTCAGTCCAAAAGGCATTATTATAGACTTGTAATGCCCATACCTGGTTTGAAATGTTGTCTTTGGAATATATTCCTTCCTCACATGCAACTGATGATATCCAGATCAAAGATCAATCTTTTAAAAATATTGGGCTCCCTGAAGTTGATCAAATAAATCATCAATGTGAGGTAGGGGATACTTTTTCTTTATTGTTATAACATTGATCTCCCTGTAATCAATGCACAACCTCATAGATCCAACTTTCTTCTTAACAAAAAGAACATGGGCTCCCCATGGAGAAACACCAAGGCAAATAAATCCTTTATCATTCAATTCCTATAATTTTTTCTTTAGTTACACTAACTTCATAATGGCTATTCTATAATGGGTCTTTTATATTATCCTTTAATTAGAAATTAAGTCAATGGAAAACTCAATTTCCCACTTTGGAGGATGTCCAAGTAAATCCTCTAAAAACATATCAACATATTCTTGCACAATAGGTATGTTATCTATCTGAACATTCCATTCCTCACCCATAGTTATTTCTTTAACTTCCTCAACAATAATTGAATTCAGTAAAGCTACTGGGGGTGGATCTAGATGAGAATCAGATGGTGATGTTTCTTCCTTAAAGATAAGGGATTCCATATCATCCTAAAAAATTGTAACCTCCTTCATCTTTCAATAAATTTTCAAATCATGGTTCAAAAACTAATCCATAGCGAGGATTATATCAAATTCAATCATGGGTATGATAATAAAATCAGAAGATAAATCATGTTTATATTCCATAATGGGGACTTCTTGACACAACTTTGTTGCAATGATAATTCCCTTAGGAGTTTTGACTGAAAACTCCCTTATTAAATCAAATTAGAAATATCTAATTTTCTTGGAAAACTTAGAAGATATGAAAGAATGCGATGATCCATAATGAAATAAAGCATTGGATAAGTTTGAAGAAATGATTAAAGTACCTACCACCACATCATTAGGAACTTCAATATCAGAACTTGAGATCGCATAATCTTGTCCCTACTCCCTTAGACTTTTCTATGGTATGTTTTCTTGACGCTTTGGATAATCATTAGCATAATTTCCCATATCCTTACAATTATATCATTAAACATTAATAGTTTCTTTATTCCCCTTACAATCACGATAAATATGGCCTTTTTGTCCACATTTGTAGAACACTCATTTTCTTTTTAAGCAGGAACCAAAGTGTTTACTTCCATAATTATCATAGGGTTGAAATTCAACTCTTCCCTTCTTCCCAATTTCCTTATTTCCTTTTCCAGTGTTTTCAACAACCCTCTTCTTATCTTTCTTTCCTTTGAAGTCATAAGACTTAGAGAATTACTTTTTTGTCTTGATATCACAAGAAACTATATATTTATATGATGAGAATCTTTAGGATAATAGTACCCATCAGAGGAATGACTTTATACCATCAAAGAATCGATCAATATTTCTCCTTGGATTTCATATGTAGTATAAACAATGCCTTTCTAACCTTGTGAAGTTAGCTTCATACTTTGCAACATTCTCATCATTATTTTTCTTCAAATTCAGAAACTACCTTTTCATATCCTCTCACTATTCACGAGGAAAGTATTTCTCTAGGAATATTTTCTTAAAGTACCTCTATTACATATCTTATATATCTTCATCCTCCTTTATGTTTTGGATTAATGACCAACGCAGATCCACATCTCCCAATAAATGATAAAATTCCATGAAAACATTCTCTCTTTTGTTACATCCCAAAGTGAGAAATATCTTCTCTAGGGAACTTATCCACTACTCGACTACAAATGGGTTTGTAGTCCCATTGAATGATGGAGGCTGTTGTCACATAAAGCGATCTAACATAGCTCCTCCACGTGGTGGATCTGAATGCTCCATACGGGTAAGGTTATTGTTCATAACCTGAGTAAGTTGTCCTAGTATAGTTATAAGTTGCTTCATACCAGTTGCAGATCCAGATCCAACATTATTATCTTGCATTAGAGGGAAATCCCTACATGGGATAGGCGTGTTCATGAAGTTTCCATTTCTTCCACCAGGTGCAATTTCTAGATAATGGCATACAATAGATTAGGATATGAATCATAATGTATAATATTAACTTAGGAAAATACATAGCATAAATTGAAATCCTATGCTTGGCTAATCCCATAATCACAAACATGGTTTCTTTGAGAAAAAATTTACATTTAAATCCTTTATAATGGCTTGCAAAGAAAATATGAATTATTCTAAGAATATTCCCCAGGAATGTCAAAACAGGTCCATAGTAAGGCCTGTTGTTGTGTACTAGGATACCCCGGGTCAAGCCCAAAACTCATTATGAGAGTTTTCACTCTTAGGTACATCTGTCCCAGAACCGCGTCCACTTCTAGTATCCAGACAGGGATGTATTTTCTAGAAATATACACATAATCTACACCTTACTGAAATACTAGGATGTTCTTGTATGTTTATCCTCAAATACTATATTAGGTATTTGTTCCCTAATCTATGTTTTCTAAATATAGTTTCCAAGTTTTCTACTAAACTTCCTCTGATACCAACTGTAAGGAACCAACCCCAGTTTCCCGGAGCCGGTGCCTTATTTTATTACATTGGCATATAAACAAGGAATATGCATCCCAAAGGACCAAGTAGTTTAGTAGAATTGGAAAAAAGATACATACATAATTTCAATATTACAACTTGAAATAGAAATACAACATATAAGTTTTATTGGGAACATCCACAACTATAAGTTTATCCATACAGGTCATTCATAATAAACTTATTCATGTCCTGAGAAGGTAAAACATAAGAAAGGGGTGACCTCAAACACTCAGTAAGAGTAAGAAATATAGTATAAGGTAACATAAACA
Source organism: Viscum album (assembly GCA_963277665.1). Taxonomy (NCBI): domain Eukaryota; kingdom Viridiplantae; phylum Streptophyta; class Magnoliopsida; order Santalales; family Viscaceae; genus Viscum; species Viscum album. Next base: position 1,913,093,079 of record OY728133.1, read on the forward strand.
TAAACATTAGGCATGGTGAATAATTGAAAACACATGCCTCTAAAAATAATAAACGTGAACACATTAGGTCAAGAATATGAGATGACTAAATAATGCCATAATAAAACATAATCATGGGTATTATACTAGTCGAATAACCACATGAACTTTAAATTACTAGCTTCATAATGAGGTAATTTTATATGCCAGACATTCTAAAGCATACCATCAAGGCCTCGGTCAAGACGTCTAAAAATGATTAAGGCCTCGGCCAAAACCATATCTCAAAATGGGCAAGGCCTCGACCAAGTCCATATCTATTTGTCTCATGAGACCTACTGATGCGTCGAGGGGCTATAGAGGTCCCCACCCATAACATAATAAGTCCAATTCATTCCTCATATGAATGAGGATAAACATAAACAACATATACCTTCATATTGAAACCAACATATGAAACGTAAATAACTTTCCCCGAACATTAAGCTTAAACACTAACCATTCAGAGTAAATTGGTGAACGGTTTTAGGATAGAAAATCCACAGTCAAAATAATTATAATCCATTAAATTAAATATTGAGTATGATATCATAAGATATTAGTCCCAATAATACATAATAATCAATAAGAGTGTTGAAATAGATGAAAACACTCTTATAAAACAATCGAGTAATTATTGAGATAAATACTCCTTTACTTTGAAAAGAAGTGAATGACTAAAAATTAATTTTTTTATTATGATAAACCCCATTTTAAAGGGAGATGGGGGACCCTACAAGACTTCAAAAACATAGCTGACAATCAAACCCTCAGTCCAAAGCATCAAGGCAAAAAGAAAGCAAATCACGCTGCAAAGAAAGGTCCCACCCCAGCATTAAAAACATTAAGATCAGCTTCCACCATCACATTGCTGCTCGGAAAGCTATCCCGTGCAAAGAAGCATGGGGCTGGAACTGATGGAAAACACCATACCCTCTCAAACATCCAATTCTGATTATCCATGATCAGATGAAAGCACATGCCCTGAACCTCTTCTGGAATCGTCTTTGTAGATGAGCTGAATGCAATGACCCAAAAAACTGTGGATTGTGGAGCCACATATAAAACAGATCAAACCAAAATCATTCCAACAGCTTCACACCAATATGCTTCTAAACCCGCACAGCCGAATCAACACAAATTCTCCTCTACGGTGAATAATTCACCATTGCATTCACCTAGAACATCGCACCAAAAAACACAGTAAGAAACATAATCACTCAAATAATCACAAAATCAAAGAAAACCACCAGAACCACGGACACCGAATGGAACCGGAGAAACAACGCCACTACAGAACTGATCCAAGGACCTGTCGCCACCATCGCTCGTGTAGACCGCACATCCACTCACAGGACACAGGAGAAATAGAGGCTGCAACCTCAAGACATAACAGATCTGAATCGACCGCTCACTGCACCTCCATGGAAACAAATCCAATTGAAGGACGCGAGCCTTCGACGCCACAGAATCCCGCTGATGGCTACCGCCCATGACACTGCCAGAGAGCCCACAAACCCACAAAACCAAGGTCCCGCACCTCGACGACGCTGAGAACAAGATCCAGGATATCACCGCAGTAGGAGGAGCTCACCCAAAATCACTGAGAACCGAGGAATGGAGTCGCGGCTGACCAAGACAAGATGGTTGCTAAAAATAGATTATAGAGTTCCCTTGAAAATAGGTAAGAATTTGAAAAATTTTCTTGAATTGGGATTGTATTTTAAGAAGAATTTTTGAAAGATCCTTTTAAAAAATATAACTCCCCATAAATTAAGGTATGATTATGGTTGGAACACACACATATATATAGATAATTTACATAGAAATTATGATGAGTAGAGATTAATTAATAATAATTTAATTGATGTAAGTAGATAATCAATGTAACCCAAATGAAAATGGAGTTCGGGTGAAAAATCCTTACCTTAAGTCCGAATGTTTTAATCTTGAAATTATGGTCCTGAAATATGAAATTAGAATAATTAATAACTTAATTAAGAACCTATTAGACATGAATTTAGTTTATCATATTTTTTTAGTTCATTTATGTCCTTATTGATAAGTTATAATATTGAATTCCGTCGTTCTAGAGTGTTTGTTTTCTTGATTTTCATAATCGGTTCACTTGTTTTTAAGTAACGGAGTTTATGTGGAATGGATGTAAATATCCATATTATTTATGAACATAAATAGGAATTACTGGTCATTTATATCATTTGGTTACATGGAATGAGGATGAATTATTAGATGAAATATTGATGATGATCACTTAGATTATTTTAGCGGTATTTTGATTATTAAGAACTAGTTTGGGCATATGATTTAATATTATGTACATATACTGGTTTCTGAATATTAAATAGGTTATAATACATATATTATATCCTGGTAAAACCATAAAAATGGTTTTATTACCAGTATTGAAGGGGAAATTGAATAATGAAACTTCTTCATCCATGAAGGTTGTAAATTGACACCTCACAGACGATGATTTCATTTATAAAATAAAAGATAGAGTAAGGATATTGATGATGGTTGATAAAACACTATTTTATTGAATATTTTATTGATAATAAATTATATAATTTCCTCACATTGTGTTAAATATGTTTATTTATAAAATATTTGGGATTTGATCATTCATTTGAAAATTTGGTGAAAATTCCAGTTTTACCCTTAATAGTGCACTGTAGTATTTCGAATATAAATATTTTTATATTTATTATTTGAATTTGAAATTTTTTAACAGTGTTCCTAACTTAATTATATACAACTTTTATTCAGGACACTAGATCAAAAGAATGCATTTTAATGGATTAATTGGGCCATAAAGTCAAAGCTGGGCTGGAATCGCCAGAATGGATAAGCTTCTGTATTGCGGCCATAAATCCTACATATGGGCTTTTATTGAGCCCAAATTTGGGGACGAGATAGAGGACCCATATCCGCACATTTTATCCTTCTGGAAGGACGGACAATTCACGCGTTTTTGTGGTCCAATGTGCGGTGCAATTTTCATTAAAATATTTGGCCGAATTTCCACATTCACACTTGAAACCACTTGTAACCTCTCCTCTCTTCTCCTCTATAAATTGGAGTTTTTCTCATTTGGAGGGGTTGGGACGTGCATTAGGAGATTGGAGGCAGAGGAGAATTTGTTTCACCCAAATTCTCCAACCATTTTAATAGGGGTAGCTCTTGAAGCAAGGATCCCCTCATCGAAGCCTCCTTCTCTTCTTCATTTTGTAATGTTTTCATTTGTGTAATAAACTTCATTGTTATTATTTTATTTATTATCTTTTATTATGTTTTGTTTAAATTTCTTATTCTCTTAATCTTCCTCTTTGGTCTGGAATTCTTGAGTATAAGCGTTATTGGGTTATACCCATTATAAACCTTTGCACATGCAAAACGCTTCTACGATGATTACGCCACCCATGGAAGAGTAGTCTTTTAGTAATCGATCTATCTTCTACCTTATTCATTTAATTATTTTGAATCAATGAGATACTATAATTCACATAATATGATCCATGAATTGTGTTTTTAAATTACAAGAAACTAAGCAAGAAATTGAACAATTAACATAAAAACACGCGAGGTCGGGATTTTGTGTAAATTGTGAGAGCATAATCTTAATAGGTAATACAAGACCACACAGGATAAATTTGTAGAGTTAAAATATAATCCCTAAACACAATTCATCCTAATTTCCAGAATGGATATGTGCTCTAATTAACCACTGAACATAATCTAACCTTATAACAATAATCAAAGCAGGGTGCTGCGATTGCGTGTTCCGAAGCTAGCCTAGGGTTTAAGTAATTTCATCTTTGTGCTTAAGTTAACTCTCGTAGGATTCGAGGGATAACAAGTTAGGGGATCATAATTAAGTGGATATTGATTTAAATTATAATGATTAATAAGTGAATGAAGAGGTAGAGTTAGATCGATTACACCTTTTAAATATTGTCTAAAAAAACATCTTTTTGTTGTGTCATTATAATCGAACTTCATTTCAAAATTAAAAACAAAAAAATGAAATATTCTTCTAGAAAACTTCTTCTAGATTTATAAACTATAAACAAACACCCCCATACTCTCAAGTAGTGTTTTTATTCCCTTTTATTTTGTTTCTAGAATATCTCTGAAAAGTTGTTTTAATTCACTTCCTTCTTTGAGAGACGACCTTGGTCAGCCACTCTGCTGCACCTAAGTACCTCAAAATCACACTAATCATTTGAGGGCACCCACGACAGTGCTCTTTAAAATTGGCGCCGTTGACGGGGAGGCAAGTAATTATTTCAACCAATTAGAGGTATTTATTTTATTTTACAATTTATTCTCTTCCTCTCTTCTTTCTTCCTTCTTTACCCAATTTGATTTTTCTTCTTCTTCTTTTATTTTCTTCTACTTCTTTTTGGACCATCAACTCAAACTTATCATTTTTATTTTACTATGGTCCACTTTCTTTCTTTTCATTTTTATTTGATCTATGACACGAACTAATCCCGAAGATCTCTTATATCTTGACCCTGAGATTGAACGTAGCCTTAGGGCACGGATTAGACATTCTCAATCTACGGGAAGTTTCAATATTCAACCAGTTGGTGAATTCCTATCTTCTGGAAACATTGAAATTGGAAGCAATTAAAATTCAAACATAAAAGAGGAACCAATGGCTGGAAATAATGGAAATGAACTTAACAGAACCATTCGAGAATTGGCTGCACCTGATATTAAATATCAACCAAATTGTATTGCATACCCAAATCTCGAATCGGATTTTGAACTAAAATCTGGGTTAATTCACTTACTTCCAAAGTTTCATGGATTATCTAGTGAGGATCCCAATAAACACCTTAAGGAATTTAATGTGGTTTTCTCAACCTTAAAACCAAGAAATGTTTCTGAAGATCAAATCAAATTAAGAGAATTCCCATTCTCACTTGATGGAGCTGCAAAAGATTGGATGTATTATTTGCAACCTGAAGATGTAACATGTTGGAATGATTTGAAACGTCTTTTCTTGCAAAGATTTTTTCCAGAATCAAGGACCACATCCATTCGAAAGGAGATATCGGGGATCAAGCAAGAACAAGGGGAGTCAATGTATGAGTACTCAGAGCGATTCAAGAAGTTGTGTGCAAGCTTCCCACATCACCAAATCAGTGAGCAACTACTCATCTAGTACTTCTATGAAGGAATCACACCCATGGAGAGGAGCATGGTGGATGCTGCAACTGGAGGAGCATTGGTGGACAAGACACCAGTAGCTGCATGAGCATTGATCGACAAAATGGCCCAAAACTCCCAACAATTCAGTGATAGAGGCACACCACATGTTTGAGGAGTACATCAAGTAAGTCCTTCTTCTCTTGAAAGTCATTTGATTGATACTAAGTTAGAAGAATTGAAAACTATGGTGAGGCAGATTGCATTGGCTCAAAAGACATCCCAACCCCCTCCTTCAAGGCCATGTGGCATTTGCACTGAGACAAGCCACCCAACTGACTGTTTCCCACAACTATAAGAGACAGAAGATTGTGCAGCAGTATTCCCTGGGAGACTATTTCAGCAGCAACAACAACAACCATATCCCCAAAAGAAGTTTGATACAGTATACAACCAAGGGTGGAAAGATCAGTCAGACATGAGGTATGGCTCTGGACAACAACAAAGGCCCCCTTTTCAACCAAACTTCCAGCAGCCTCCACCTTACCAATAGGGTTTCCAACAACTCCAAAGGAGATTCGAAGCTCAAACATCAACGAGTCAGCAACAAGGGAATATCCAACACAAGATAGACTCTAACACTGATGATCTTTTGAAACAAATTGTTCTTAATCAACAGAATGAGGTGAAGAGTCAAGGTTCAGAGCTGAGATAGTTGAAGACTCAAATGAGTCAGATTTCCACCGCCCTCCATGAACTTGTGAGTAAGAATTCTGGAAATCTACCTTCCCAACCCACTCCAAATCCAAAGTGGAATGTTAGTGCCATCACATTGAGAAGTGGGAAGCAAATGAATGATACATCTGGACCTACCATTCCACCGGGATTCACCTCTACTCTAGAGAAGCTGCATTCCATACCAACTGATGAGAAATCCAAGGAGAAAGATAAAGGTAAGAAAAAGATTGATGATGTACCTCCTAAACCCCTTCCTTTTCCAAACAGGGTTGTTCAAACCAAGAAGATGGCTGAAGAAGCAATGCAAAAGGAGGTTTTGGACACATTCAAGCGTGTGGAGATCAACATTCCTCTACTTGAAGCCATTAAGAAAATTCCAAGGTATGAGAAATTCTTAAAAGAACTTTGTACCAATCAAAGAGGGCTCAAGGGAAATGAGAGGATCAACCTTGGAAGGAATGTCTCAGCACTCATTACACCAACTCTAGCAATGCCAACAAAGTGCAAGGATCCTGGGACATTCACCATCCCATGTACCATAGGGGAGTTTCACTTCTCTGATGCTCTTTGTGATTTAGGAGCTTCAATAAATGTGATGCCTCACTCTATATTCTCTTCCTTGCAGGTTGGTGAGTTGAAGCCAACAAGAGTAGTGGTGCAATTGGTGAATAGAGCTACGACATATCCAGCAGGAGTTCTTGAGGATGTACTTGTTCGGGTAAGAGACATGATCTTTCCAGCAGACTTCTATGTGCTTAACATGGAGGATGATCAGGTAAGTTCTCATTCCCCCATTATCTTAGGTAGACCCTTCCTCAAAACTGCAAAAACTATCATAAATGTCAATGAGGGTACACTTTCCATGGAGTTTGGAGATGAAGTTGTGATATTTAATGTTATGGATTCCATGAAGTACCCCTCAGAGGACCATTTTTCTTTTGTTATCTTCCATTTTGAACCACCAAGTAAAAACATCATGGAATTGGATTGTACTATGCTTAGGGAGATTATGAGTATTGGTTCTAGTTTGATGTCTAAGAGTACTTCTACACCTGTTTTTAAGGAACAAGACTCTCTAATATTTGATTTTGAAATGGAATCATATTCTGATTTTGATCATGTGAACTCTGATTATGACATGGCTATTGAGTATGCTGATGGATTTGGTGCTTTATTCTCTGATTGTGATGATTTTTATTCTGATACTGATGTTCATTGTGCATATATGTTTGTTGCATCAATTTCTCCATCCATACTACACCCTCCTTCATTAGAACTCAAGCCATTGGCACTAAATCTGAAATACTCATACTTGTTGAGTGGTGAGAGATCACCTGTTATCATTGCTAAAAATCTACCTTTTGAACATGAAGAAAAGCTTTTGAATATTTTGAGGGAGAACATCAAGGCGATTGGGTGGACCTTGGCTGACATACCAGGTATTAGCCCCTCCATTTTCATGCATAGGATTCTCTTGGAGGATGGGGCTAAACCGGTGAGACAACCACAAAGGAGACTTAATCCCACCCTCCTGGAAGTTGTTAAAAAAGAAGTTGAAAAATTGCTCGAGGCAGGTATAATTTACCCTATTTCTGACTCACAGTGGGTAAGTCCAATTCAGGCTGTGCCTAAGAAAACTGGTTTTACTATTGTTAAAAATGAGAAAGATGATTTAGTTCTAATGAGGGTGAAAAACAGTTGGCGTGTGTGTATTGATTATAGGAAACTAAATCAGACCACTCGCAAGGACCATTTCCCCCTCCCATTTATTGATCAAATGCTCGAGAGACTAGCTGGGAAAACACACTATTGTTTCTTGGATGGATTTTCTGGATATTTTCAGGTTCCTATAGCTCCAGAGGATCAGGAGAAGACTACATTCACCTATCCCTTTGGCACATTTTCCTACCGGAGGATGCCATTTGGACTTTGCAATTCCCCAGGTACCTTCTAGAGATGTATGGTGAGTATTTTTTCTGATTTTATTGAGACCTTCATGGAGGTATTTATGGATGATTTTACAGTGTATGGGTCTTCATTTGATGAATGTCTAAGTATTTTGGGAAAGGTGTTGAATCGTTGTATTGAGAAGAATCTGGTCCTGAACTTTGAAAAGTGTCATTTTATGGTAGAGCATGGCATTGTCTTAGGGCATGTAGTGTCAAAACATGGGATAGAGGTTGATAGATCTAAGGTAGACATTATTTCATCCTTACCCTATCCTTCATGTGTGCGTGATGTTAGATCTTTCCTAGGGCATGCAGGATTTTATCGGCGCTTCATCAAAGATTTTAGTAAGATCGCTCTTCCTATGTCACGATTACTTCAAAAAGATTCTGATTTTGTGTTTGATGATTCTTGTAGGACTTCCTTTGATGAGATAAAGAGGTGTCTGACCACTCCACCTATCATACAGCCCCCACGGTGGGACCTTCCATTTGAGCTTATGTGTGACGCCTCCAACTTCGTGGTTGGAGCTGTCTTATCTCAGAGGGTGGAAGGACGTTCACATGTGATTTCCTATGCATCAAGGACATTGGATTCAGCCTAATCAAACTACACAACCACAGAAAAGGAGTTTCTTGCTGTCATATTTGCTTTAGATAAATTCCGTTCATATTTATTGGGATCTAAAGTAGTTGTTTTTTCTGACCATGCAGCTTTGAGGTACCTCCTGAAGAATCCAGATGCAAAGCCACGACTTATCCATTGGATGATCCTTCTTCAAGAGTTTTACCTTAATATAAAGGACAATAATGGGTTAGAGAATTTGGTGGAGGACCACATGAGTAGGATTACTCACACACTAGAGGATGACACCTTGGACCAGGTACCACTTCGGGGCACTTTTCCCGATGAGCATCTTTATTCCATCTTAGGTATGCATCCTTGGTATGCTGATTTAGTGAACTACATTGTTGCCTCTGAAATCCCTGCAAATTTAAAGAAACATCAAGTCCAAAAATTAAAAAGTGAGTCTAGGTTTTATGTGTGGGATGATCCTTACCTCTGGCGCATGTGTAGTGACCAATTCATTAGGAGGTGTGTTCCCGATCATGAGTTTGAGTCTGTTTTTTATTTCTATCATACACTTGCTTGTGGTGGACACTTTGAACCCCAATAGACAGCTAGGAAGGTTTTGGACTCTGGATTATATTGGCCTAGATTATTCCATGATGCCCATGTGTTTTGTAAGTCATGCTCTTGTTGCCAACACACTGGGAACATTTCTAAGAGACATGAGATGCCCCAACAACCCATACTATTCTGTAAGATTTTTGATGTATGGGGCATTGATTTTATTGGTCCTTTTCCTAGTTCATTTGGATTTTTGTATATTTTGGTTGCTGTTGATTATGTGAGTAAATGGGTGGAGTCCAAGGCCACCAGGACTGACGATTCTCATGTTGTAGTGGATTTTGTCAAGGCTCAAATTTTCTGCAGGTTTGGAGTACCAAAGGCCATCATCAGTGACCAAGGGACACAATTTTGCAATAGGAATTTTTCTTCCCTCCTTCTAAAGTATGGGGTGACACACAAAATATCAACACCATACCACCCCCAAACAAATGGACAGGCTGGGGTTTCAAATCGTGAGTTGAAACAAATCTTGGAGAAAACCGTGCATCCAAATAGGAAGGATTAGAGCAAGCGCTTGGATGATGCATTGTGGGCTTATAGAACAACATAAAAGACCCCCATTGGTATGTCCCCATTTCAGATTGTTTTTGGGAAAGCATGTCATCTCCCAGTGGAAGTCGAGCATCGGGATTATTGGTCTATAAAGAAATGCAACATGGATTTGGCCCAAGCTGGAATCCAAAGGAAGATGCAAATTCAAGAGCTTGAGGAGATTAGATTATCATCATATGAGAACTCAAGGCTCTACAAGGAAATATCAAAAGCAGATCATGACAAAATGATCCAACAAAGGGAGTTTCATGTTGGAGAGAAAGTCCTTCTCTACAGTTCACGACTGAAGCTGATGCCTGGTAAGTTGCATTCCAGATGGTTAGGTCCTTATGTTGTGACTAATGTTTTTCCTTATGGTGCAGTGGAGATCACACAAGAGGACACTGGAAGGAGATTTACAGTTAATGGGAAACGTTTGAAGAGATACATTGAGGGACTTCCTACTGATGTAGTGGATTTTATCACACTGCATGACCCCATCATCACTTGAGCACATCAGGCTGTTCCTAACCATTTCACTTTTATATTATTTTTCCTATTTAAAAATTCTGCATTTCATGTTCATATATCATATCATATGTTCACATTGAGGACAATGCAATATTTTAAGTGTGGGGGAGGTAACCTTTTAGTTTAGTAATTTCAATTGCTTTCCTGTTAAAAAAAACCAAAAAAAATTGTGTGTTTTTCAAATTTTGTGTGTTTATTTTACAATTTTCTGTGTGTTTTTGAAACTTTTGGGCTGAAATGATTCTAATAACCATTTTTAAATCCATATCAATAAGTGAAACAATTTACCCCTTGAAACTAAGCTTAAATTAATGCTGAAATGACTTTTTTTCAAGTTCAAATATTTAGTAATTTCATGAAAAGTACGCTGAATTTTGAATCCCATGCCAATCTCGCTGTCTTTATATTTGAAATCACTTTCCTGTGAGGATTATAAACCATTATTTTCATATTCTTTACATTCACCTCACTTCTTGAGAGAACCAAACCATACTTGATTTAACCAGAATTTGATCTATTCCTGTCAAAACTTGAGGGTTTGAGGTACTTATGTTTAAATGATTGAGGCATTTGTTTGGTATTAAATCCCCTATTTCAAAGAATCCTTTTTTATAATGGCCTACCTTGAATATTTAATCCTTTTATTCCTTATAATCCATGAAAAGCCTGTTAGGTTAGCCACATTACAAGCCAATTTTACCTATCCAACCAACTCTTGAAGTGAAATTGCATAATCTAGTTGAGCTTAAGTGTGGGGGAAGTTGTCTTGTGTTTTGACACCACATTCTGTGATACTTTGGGTGGAAAATTAAATTCTGAAGAGATGTGTTTACTACTAAAGAAAGTCATTATATTAAAAACTGTGCCTTTTCTGGAGCTTTCATGACAAGTGAAGCTGTGCCTTTTCTGGAGCTTTTAATTGAGGTGGAAAGCTGTGCCCATCTGGAGCTTTCAAGAAAATCATGTTTGAGAAGATTGACATTTTTTATGCTGAAATGATGAATGGTGTAAACCTTTCATGACTTTTCATGATGATGGAGCTGAATTGATACTATGAGGATTGAATAGAAGACCATATTTAAGTGAAAATTAGATTAATGCAATTTTGCTTCAAAAGAGTCAAGCCCTCCTCATTCAGCCTCAGAGTTTTTCACATCTTAATCCTACCAACCAAAAGCCACAGAACAAACCTGAAAAGTCCTCATGATAAACATATGTCCTTGACTCACATCGGGTAGTGATGTAGGAATCTATCAAGCCTATGGTGACCCTTGTATGAGTTTGGATGAGAAAGACATTGCAAAAAAATTGATATTTGAGTGATGAGAGAAAATTCAAGAGAGGTAAGTGTTTTGTGCATGGGCGGATAAATGAAGTGGAAATATATTGAATGATATAAATGGATAACTTTAAATAAGGTTTTTTATGAGGCATGATATCTTTTTATTCTTGGTGTGAAATTGATTGATCTTAAGGATATGTGTTTTAAAATTGGTTTTGATTTGATATTGATGTTTACTTGATATGAGGTTTTGCCCAGGTGTGCAAAAGGGTAAGTGTGGGGGAGTTGATAAAACACTATTTTATTTAATATTTTATTGATAATAAATGATATAATTTCATCACATTGTGTTAAATATGTTTATTTATAAAATATTTGGGATTTGATCATTCATTTGAAAATTTGGTGAAAATTCCAGTTTTACCCTTAATAGTGCACTGTAGTATTTTGAATATAAATATTTTTTATATTTATTATTTGAATTTGAAATTTTGTAAAAGTGTTTATAACTTAATTATCTACAACTTTTATTCAGGATAATAGATCAAAAGAATGAATTTTAATGGATTAATTGGGCCATAAAGTCAAAGCTGGGCTGGACTCGCCAGAATGGATATGCTTCTGTATTTAGGCCATAACTCCTACATATGGGATTTTATTGAGCCCAAATTTGGGGAGGAGATAGAGGACCCATATATTCACATTTTATCCTTCTGGAAGGCCGGCCAATTCACGAATTTTGGTGATCAAATGGTCTGTGAAATTTGCATTAAAATATTTGGCCGAATTTCCACATTCACACTTGAAACCACTTGTAACCTCTCCTCCCCTCCCCTCTATAAATTGGAGTTTTTCTCATTTGTAAAGGTTGGGATGTTCATTAGGATATTTGAGGCAGAGGATAATTTGTTTCACCCAAATTATCCAACCATTGTAAGAGGGGTAGCTCTTGAAGCAAGGATCCCCTCATCGAAGCCTCCTTCTCTTCTTCATTTTGTAATGTTTTCATTTGTGTAATAAACTTTATTGTTATTCTTTTATTTCTTCTCTTTTATTCTGTTTTGTTTAAATTTCTTATTCTCTTAATCTTCCTCTTTGGGCTGGAATTCTTGAGTAGAAGTGTTATTGGGTTATACCCATTATAAACCTTTGCACATGCAAAACGCTTCTACGATGATTACGCCACCCATGGAAGAGTAGTCTTTTAGTAATCAATCTATCTTCTACCTTATTCATTTAATTATTTTGAATCAATGAGCTACTGTAATTCACATAATATTATCCATGAATTGTGCTTTTAAATTACAAGAAACTAAGCAAGCAATTGAACAATTAACACAAAAACACGCGAGGTCGGGATTTTGTGTAAATTGTGAGAGCGTAATCTTAATCGGTAATACAAGACCACACGGGATAAATTTGTAGAGTTCAAATATAATCCCTAAACACAATTCATCATCATTTCTAGAATGGATATGTGCTCTAATTAACCACTAAACATAAGCTAACCTTAGAACAAAAATCAAAGCAGGGTGCTGCGATTGCGTGTTCCGAAGCTAGCCTAGGGTTTAAGTAATTTCATCTTTGTGGTTAAGTTAACTCTCGTAGGGTTCGAGGGATAACAAGTTAGGGGATCATAATTAAGTGGATATTTATTTAAATGATAATGATTAATAATTTAATGAATAGGTAGAGTTATATTGATTAAACCTTTTAAATATTGTCTAAAAAAACATCTTTTTGTTGTGTCATTATAATCGAACTTCATTTCAAAATTAAAAACAAAAAAAAATTCAATCTTCTTCCAGCAAACTTCTTCTAGATTTATAAACTATAAACAACCACCCCATACTCTCAAGTAGTTTTTTTATTCCATTTTATTTTGTTTCTAGAATACCTCTGAAAAGTTGTTTTAATTCACTTCCTCCTTTGAGAAACGACCTTGGTCAGCCACTCTGCTGCACCTAAGTACCCCAAAATCACACTAATCATTTGAGGGCACCCACGACAGTGCTCTTTCAATGGTTGTTTCATTAAAATGATATAATTCAAGTATATATATGGTAATATATTTATCATGTTAATTTGGATATAGAATGTTATCATAGGATAATAATAGAAAGGAACTTGAAATGAAATTTAAAGAAATAGAATGTGAATTTACCTCTTGAATCCACCTCCTTGAGAATCTCTTTAGGGGAAGGGGGTTTTGGTCTTTTAGAAATAAAAAGATTTCTTGGAAATGGGGAGTGACTAGAAAATGTCATTTGGGAAGAAATTTGTGGGTATTCAAGGCTTATAGGAGTGAAGAGAAGAGGGAGTGGGGGGGGGGGGGGTTATAGTTGAGGGGAGGAGGGTTTTCCCATTATTTTACTCATTATTTTATTATTTTTCAAAATAAAACAAATGGTATTGATAATTTTGAACAATAATAGTAATAAGTGCATGTGAGTTAGAACCAATGGCCATTTATAGCATCCATGACATAAGAATGATGCAAAAATTCACTTATTTAGCATATTTTGTAAATTATTGAATTTCACAATTCACCAAAAATTCAAGTATTTTAGAAAAATCCCAAAAATTTACCCAAACCATTTTTTGACATGTAGAATTAAAAAATGAACTCTATTTTTTGAAAATAATTTTCTAAATATGATTAGTTTAATTTTTAAATAAAATAATAATTTATTCAAAAAATAACAATTTAAAAACTATAATTCATTTTATATCACATTGAAAAATTAATTAATATCATAACATTAAGACAATAAAATAACACTACTACAAATATGGCTTATAATAGCGCTAAAAAACGCCTTTAAAAGCGCTAAAAAAGCACTGTTAATCTCGGTGAAGATAAAGAAGGGTCCCCTTTATCAGTGCTAAAAATAATGCTGATAAAGGGGGACTTTTATCAGCGCTAAAAAAAGTGATGATAAAAGTGCCTCTTTATCAACGCTAAACAAGAGAAGATAAAGGTAGTCTTTATCAGTGCTATTTTTAGCACTGATAAATGTATAATATATCAGTGCTATTTTTAGCGCTGATAAACACTACCTTTATCAGTGTTATTTTGAGTGCTGATAAAAACTACCTTTATCAGTGCTCAAAATAGCGCTGATATATTATCCATTTATCAGTGCTTAAATAGCCCTGATAAAGGCCAAAGATACTGTGCAAAACCAAAACCTGCTCAAAACCTGCCCAGAACCTGCGCACATTACAACACCTGCACACAGCACAAACAACACCTGCACATAACACAAACAACACCCACACACAAAGCACAGAAGAACAAAAATGCTACATACATTTACTTGAAATCATGAATTCAAAACAACACACTGCTATATACATTTCAAACAATGTTTAATTTTGTTACAATTACATTTATCCAACAAACAGTTAAAAAACAATGATGTTCTATCCCTTTTGCATCCACCGGCTCAAAAAAAATTTCATCCATGGCGGCGGTTTCCGAACAAAGCATTCGAACTCAGGAAAAAGATTTCACCTACATAAGAAAACAAATATTATGTTAGTAATAAAATAATGAAATAAATTAAAAATTAATATGAAAGAATACATTAATAAAATGTCAATTTTTTCCTGTTACAAAATTTATTTTTATTAGTTCATAGGTCTAGGAGAGATGACTATAGAGCAAGAGTTCCTTCCCCATTGTGATGTGATGACCTGGGTAGGTAAATATTTTTGGGATAGTTTGTGGATTATGGGGACTTTCATGAGGATTTTAGGCTATGATGACACATAGGGGACCCAAGAACATTCCCAAGATATATGCACTCATGTTAGTCTATATAATAAATGAAAAACACTCATGAAACATGACCCTTATTTACTCATATTGCTAGCAAACTACTGGGATGCCTAGATAGTAGAAGATGACTCACTCTAGTTATACCTAGACGATGGTTTCATCCCTCTTTTAGATAATATTTAGATATGTACATTCTATTATATTCAAAAACAGATTATATTCCAAAAGATATTGTATAAAAAGAGTGGTGGATACTAGGGGAGAAGTCCTACAAAGGAAATGCACTAATGAATGACTATAAAAGATATCATAGAGAAAGAAGCACCGGGACTCTTACACAATCATTTCAGTACTCAAATTAGTGGGTAAGGAAATACCTCCATATCCAGATACCTATATAATATAAAGGGAAGCACTTAGCACACATACATGATTCACCTCACTCTATTCTTGACTAGCGGCATGAGAGGGAGGACTTGGGGAGCTCAGTTGGGATCAGAGGGGAAATACCTCTTCTAGTAAACAAATAGTTATGGACTCAAAAATAATTCTCGTACTTATATTGATATTTCCCTCTGTAAGAGACTCCTTCTTGTAAATATACTCGATCGGGATACCCAGCTAGAAAATGACTCCATTTATGCCTTTTGTAAGGCCTACCCCTTATAGAAGGAAGATGTCTTTTAGCACCTGATTGTAGACCAACCATAGGAGGGTCTGAAGAAGATCAACCTTTATAATCTTCTTATAGGACACAAAAAATACCTAACCTAATGAGGATATAAAAAATTATATTTTCAATGTATAAGAGAGACCTTCAGGAACTATAAAAGAGAAGGTGACCAGAGGGAGGATGATATGTTGCTGTTGTTGATCTCTTATAAGTAGAAAAATACACAAAGACACTAGGCCTCAAGATATTTAGGTTATAATTAATGTATGTTTATGTTAAAAATAATCTAATAATATGTGTTAAATAATGGGGTTGCTAAATGGAATTATACTAGTGAGGCACAAAACATAAAATAACCAATTAACCAAGAGACACAATTAGGTCAATGCCCTTACCTCAACCAGAAGTCCAATAAACTATTTTCAGTTCATACCAACCACAAATGAGTCCATGATCACATGTATTAATGTCCAACAACATTAAATTACATAATTAGTTAATTTTAACCGAAAATCCAGCATGGTATAATAGGCGCCAAACTCATCGTGTAATCCAACAAAGCCAAAATATTGAGAAACTAGGTGTGATCCACTCCTGACGGACCCCTAAGCCTAGAAAACACTAAATCACCAATCTACATTACTAAATTTATGAAAAATTAAGCCTAAATTTTTGAAAAACCATAAATAAATCTTCCACAAAATATAATCTGCATCAAATAATTATTGATTACTAGTTTATGAAATTTTGAGACATGCTCTAAGAGTCATATATAAAAGTCCCATGAAGAACAATGATTTATCCATACTATGGTATAATAATTACACCTAGAACCCTAAAAACTGAATGCAAATATTTGATCAAGAAGTTAGAGAAGCAAGTAAGATGTAGGAGAAGATACCACATTGATTTGAAATGACGAACAACCGATAATCCACTCAGGTCTAAGGGGAACGAAGGAGGGGAATGGGGTTTGGCCACCCCCTAAGAACTTGGTGCCCAAACGAAGAAACCTGAGGAGGTTTATACTTTATAAACACATCAACCACATAAAAATAAGTTTTAAATCATGTTACATGAAATGAACCAAGTGGTGACATCACTATATTTTGGGTCCAAAACCTTACTTGACCCCTTTTCCCCATTCACGACCATTATCACCCTATTAAATGCATTCATGTTGTGAATTACCCTTTCACACTATGAATAGCCTAATTCTAATACATTTCAATAGAATAACTACCCAAATCATCCTTGATATCCTCCCCAAACCCAATGACATCCCTCTATCCCCAATACATGTCTGAAACACCTATTAGAGACATTAAAACTCTTAATAACCCAACCCGAGACCTGGTTCAAAAAATGAAACCATCAATAAATGAAAATTCAATTTCCCTTGGTAATTTCTAACCCACAATGATGTGGGTCATTACACGCTTGGGTTATAAACAAGCCTGTTCTTTTATCCATAGTTCTACAGAGTATCATGGCACCTCACATTAAATCTGATGCATGAGAAAACCAGTGAATGAAATTCAGTCTCAAATTCAATTATTTTAAATAGGGTACTCAATATCACATTCTTAAATCTGGTTCAATGTACACACATTACCCCTCAATAATAATTGGATTAAAAGTCCCTCAACGATACCCATTATCTCATGCATCTACCTAGAAATAATTGTGCAAGTCAAAAAACAACACATGTGCTCAAATAAAAGTTCAAACAAACGAGATACTGAACATTGAAATTTCTTAAAAATGAACCAAGGGGTACACATGTGATTAAATAATATCTCTATATGTTGAATCTGATCCCTCTACTTTAATTTCAGAAATATTTATATTTAGGCCCTATATCTAACTGAAAATGGTAGATATAGACCATATTTGTTGTTTCCATCCATCGTTTGTTGGAAAATGGATTTTTTTGATCCTCGGTGGTTTCGTCATTCACCCCATACGCACTGCACACCATCATGCCTTACTTCAATATTGATTTGTTCAAATATCAATAATATGAATATGGGGATAGAAAACATTGAGTAATAAATTAATATTTTAATACATAGGAGCATTCTCAATCCAGAATTGGTACATATCCATCGAAGAGATCAATCTTCTCAAACTATTTAATCAACAAGGGTGTAAACATAAAATTTAAGATTCCTACTCGGATATTGGATCATTTTTCATCAAAAATCATGCTATCTAATGATTGAAGGAAGTCATTGTGTTCATTGTATCTCAATATTCTCTAATATGTCATTTATTCATCATCCAAGTTTATTCACCAAAGAAGGTTGGAGTATAATCAATGATCATATATAGATAACACAAGTAGTAGGAATTCACCTTTATCCTATTTGTGTACAATCTTCCATCAGGTATGCTTCCCATTCATTTCTAAACACATCTATATCATCTTCTGAATATGAGTTTTTGTGACAGTCATGGTAGTACTGAAAAAATATAAATACACAAAGGATTAATAAATATTTTAAATTAACTCGTAATTATTTTCAAAAATACCTCGTCAGGGATTCTAGTTTGTTGATGAAATACGATCTCTTTCATAAATTTACAAACATAATAACCACAATCCTTTCTGTTTGTTTGTTTTGGACACTGTAGAAACATCGACAACAATAAGTAATTTGTTTTGATATGTGTTTGGATAGTGCGATGTTATTATATATACTAGGATACTTTTCCAGTTGTAGATATTGTAGGCGTTCTTATCCTTAGGCCCTGGATTCATTCCATGCATTAGATGATATTGATGCACTGCCCTATCATAACAGAATCCTCATTAAAATATAACATAAATTATATAACTAGATGTTTAGTTTTAAAATGTTAGATCTAGTGTATTACGAATTAACAAACGCCATCATGTGTGGTCGGTTTGTTGGATATCCATGCATTGAATCCAAAAAATAAATCTTTGGAGTATCCAAATTGACTGCAATCAGCATCCAATGGTTCCTAAAAATACAAAAAGGAATAAGTAAATAAAGAAATGAAAATATAGTTGATATGATTAAATTGTAGAGTTTTACCCCTGCATCATTGTTATTAAAAAGAGTCTGTCATCCGTAATTTTGTTTTCAAACGATTTGAGTAGGGATGACATTATTGCAGCCTCTTTATCAGAATCTATTTTGTCTTTTGAAGAGGTGATGCGAGGACTAACAAGTCCAAATTTTTGTTCATGGAGAAATCCCTTCAATTGTTTTTCATATATATTCCTGTAATAAATATAAAATGTATTTAGTCATAATTATCAGAGTATATCAGCTTTTGTAAAATCAAATCATGAAAACATACCTCATGTATACATTTACAACTGAGGTACCTATCCATTCATACTTGAGGAGTTCATTTATATTTTCAGAACTAATGAAATCTAATGTTTCCTCTCCATACATATCTTTTTCAAAATCAACTGTGTGAGCATTTTCGTCTTTCAAATTTGTATCCACATGAGCCTGCAATGATATTAAATGTGGATATAGAACGGGCGGGGTGAAGATGCTCTCAGTAGACCGTTTCAATCGGTTGGTTGATCCTTGAGATAGTTTTGAGCTGATATTTCGTTTCGCCCCACAGTCTTTGTCGTTCTATAATAACATTCACCGGTTCATAACTTTTTTCATTAAATGTTAAAGGTCCAGCTTGAAAAATAAATTGGAAATGGATACCTTTTTTTCGACATGTTTTTTTACAAGAACTGTCGGCCATGTGATGAATGTTCCAATAGCTTGTTCAACTGTATGAATGTATTCATCGTCATTTGGAAAAAGTATCTTGGAACTCGGCTCATTAGCTACGTTAATTGACACTCTGAGATGATATTTTGGAAGCTGTCTATTGTGTAGCATGTCATTTTGTGTATTGAACACCGTAACCCTCTTTACAAGGTGATAGATGGGAGTTGATAGATATAAATCACAATCATTTTCACCCTGTGGAATATTAGTACAAGAAAGGTATCAGTGTCAATGTAAATCACATTTCATAGAAACAATTATTAAAACATTGATTACCTCATCTAAGTCAGGTTTTTTAGGGGAATGGCTTGCCTCAAAACTGGTGGGGGGTGGGGTGGGATCGTCATGCACGGGTTGTTATTGAGTTATTTCTACTCTTTGCCTCTCCCCCATCAATTTTTCTATCATCTCTCTCTGTTATTGTAATTCTTCTTGAAAAATAGATAATTGTTCTTGCAGCTTTTCCATTTTTTCATTTTGATCCTCTAATTGTTTTTGTTTTTGAAAATATGTTCGTGGTGTCACCCCAAAACCCACACCTCTGACGTGGACATACTATTCTGGCTACTTCAAGGATGCTAAAAGTATGTCTGCATCTGGTGCGGTTGTTGTTGATTCTTGTGACCATGTCAGATAGAAAATATAGAAAAATAAGTAGTTATTGTAATGTAATAGAAATTTAAAGAAAATAAAATTTATATTATGTTATAATTACACATGTTTCCCACACTTTTTGTGTGTTTTCATCTATCAGTATCCCCTCTTTATTTACACGATCCTCCTTCCATAGCACATGGAGTGAGATGGATATGGATTTCAATTTCGATTCATCAATCTGCATATAAATAGAGAAACACGGTTATGGTGTTTTTTATGTCACATACAAGTAGTAGGGTAGATTTAAAAGACATACCAATTTTTTCTCAAGTTCAGCGTACCCCATCCTTGCTTTACGGTAAGGGTACGCTGGTTCTGTTGCATGTTTTTTATTTTCATCACTCAGTTGCTGTTTCATAAATAAAAAACTATCAATCAAAGTGATGAATACAAAAAAACGTCAAACACCGTATTACCCCACATAATGTACCTGAAAAATCTGCTCCCCACGACGGTTGCTAAAATCATCCCACGCTCCTTGGGATATCAAGTGTGTGTAAAGAGGAGGTGGGTGCAGCTTGATTTTCCCTTCTGCATCTTTAAGATGACATTTCGTTAAAATTGTGCAGAAACCTCTATGAATCCTTCCTGCAACTCTTAATACATATTCCTTGTGCGAGGCATCTACTATAAATGCACTCTGCAATGGATAATGAAGAGTAAGTCAATGTTTTGGTATTTTATTTTATTTTAATAAATTAAAAAAAAATATATCATAATGTTATCTTAATCTCTTCCCACATTAGTGTCTTCAGCCTAGTGACAACATGGTGCCACGACTGTACATCAATCGGCACACGTTTTCGAGTGACTATTCCAATGTAGCTATTAAAGATGGCTCTGTTGGGGTTAACATGTTGGCCTCACTTATTCCATCCCACCTTAAATTTGATGCCTTTTTCTTTTGTCTTAAGGATTTTGGCTAACACTATCAAACTATGACGCTCTTGTTTCTTTTGTGCTTTCAGGGTTTCATTTCCTACCATTTCCTCAGAAGTAGCATCAATATGTTCCCCCGGAGTGCTACCATTAGCACTGGGACCAACAACAATAGGTTGAGAAACCTGTTGTCCCCCAGCACTGGGACCATCAACAACAGGTTGAGAAACCTGTTGTTACTCTGCACTGGGACCACCAACATTTGGTTGAGAAACCTGTTGTTGCTCTGTAGTGGGACCACCAGCTGCTGGTTGAGAGACCTTTTGTGCCTCGGGATTGGGCGCATCAGCAGGTGTAGAAGTCATTATCTGCATAAGTGGTTTAATATTTAATTTAGATTACATAAAAACAGAAGTGAACAGATAATAACATAATGTAACACAATGTATATTACAATAAACAAATAACCTGATTATTGTACTCTTTTTTTTCTTTAAAGGCTGAAGAGATTTGACTACTCTATAGACTATGTAAATCCCTTTATTGTGGTCTCCTTTGACATACAAAACACCATCTACATTGGGACCGCTGTGAAATGAATGTGAAGTCCCTATAGAAGGGTCAACCTCCGTTGAACTTTCATCTGACCCTTGAGTTGCTTTGGTCGATAACAGAACAATTGACCAATTTTGGTTTGCGGGGTCTGGAACATAAAATAATTGTACTGCCTGTGATGCCATTATAAATGATTCTTCTTTCTCCCCTTTCTTACTAAAATCAACTTTCACGAATCCTAATTCATCTATTTTAACAGAACTCCTGTTATCAACCCACTTACATTGAAAAATCGGCACTTTGAATTTCATATAATCCAACTCCCATATTTGTTTGATAATGCCAAAGTATGAAATATTCACATAAATTGGATTTTTTCCCTTAGCACCGGAAATATGCATCGCCTCAGCCACAAGTGTAACCCCACTATTCTACATGGTACTGTCTTCATCATGTTCATTAGTATAGAATGTATAACCATTAACTGCATAATCATTGTAAGATAATACATACACACTTGCTCCTCCGACTAGCCATCGAAGTCATTCTGAAATTGAGTCTGGATTTTAATCTAACTAATTAAAAATATGGTCTCGAAACTATCCTATAAACTGTCGATTATGTGTATCTGATATCCATTTTCAGCCCTAGAAAGATTCAAACGCCTAATAATTTCTTTGTGGGTTTGAACATATGGGTCAATGTCGAAACTGTTATGTAAAACGTAAAGGTGGGCCTGCTCCCGATCTGTAATATTGATTGTAACAACCACTCTTCCATAAATTCCTTCACCCTCAAGCCGCTCAGTGTGATGAGATTTCGGCAGGCCAATGATTTCCACACCAGACAGGTATTCGGTACAAAATTCAATATCTTCCTCAACAATATATTGCTCTACAATACAACCCTCTGGACGAATTTGGTTTTTGACATACCCTTTCAAAATCTTCATATACTGTTCAATGGGGTACATCCATCTATAATGTACAGGACCACATAGTCGAATGTATCTCACCAAATGAACCATCAAATGAACCATCATATCAAAAAATGTCGGCAGGAAGAACATTTCCAATTCACATAATATAACGACAATTTATCTTTCCATAGTTGGTAATTTCACCGGGTCTATAACTTTGCTGCATATAGCTTTGAAGAAGAAACAGAACTTCATTAATGTATGGCAGACATTCTTGGGCAAAATGCAACGTAAAGCTATAGGAATTAGATCTTGCATCAAAACATGGCAGTCATGTGATTTCTGACCCTTTAATTTTAAATCGCCCATTGACACGATGTCCTTTTTATTTGATGAATACCCATCTGGAACCTTTACGTCATTCAAAAAGTTGCAAAACTGATATCTCTCCTGCCTGGAAAGAGTGTAAGCAGCAGGAGGAAGAAATGTTCATTTTTCACTCTTCACTGGTGCCAACTCTTCTCGTATTCCCATCTCAACCATGTCCAATCTAGCCTTAATTCCATACTTTGTTTTTCCGGGTGCATTTAGCAATGTGCCGATGACACTATCACATACATTTTTTTTTCAACATGCATAACATCAAGAAAATTTCTTATATACAGACAATTCTAGTATGGTAATTCAAAAAAAACTGATCTCTTTTTCCAACCAGTTTTCGTAAGGTTTTTCGAAAACGGTTTACCAAAAGTAGTGTCCAAATATTTTACTTTCTCAAACAATTGATCACCTATTAGTGGAGATGGTGCTGTACGTTCTTCTGAACTTCCGTCGAATGATGTCGTCCAATATCGGTACTTATGTCGTCGGGGTATAAATCTGCGATGTCCTAGAAACACGGTTTTCGATGAATGTTTCAACCTAATTGACCGTGTACCTTGTTCTCAAATGGGACACCCTTGAGTTCATTTAATTATATATCCTGAAAAATTTCCATAAGTAGGAAAGTCATTTATCGTCCCGTAAAACATGGCTTTCAAAGTGAAATATTCATTTTTGTAAGCATCATACAATGTAACACCTAAATCCCACAATATTTTCAAATCCTCGATCAATGGGGCCAAATAAACATCAATATCATTACCCGGTTTTTTTGGTCCTGATATAAGCATAGATAACATGATGTATTTTTGTTTCATGCATAACCATGGTGGTAAGTTATAGTTTACCAATATAACCGGCCATGTACTGTGACTGTTGCTTTGAAAATCAAAAGAATTCACCCCATCTGT
Source organism: Viscum album (assembly GCA_963277665.1). Lineage (NCBI taxonomy): Eukaryota > Viridiplantae > Streptophyta > Magnoliopsida > Santalales > Viscaceae > Viscum > Viscum album. Next base: position 1,913,117,033 of record OY728133.1, read on the forward strand.
AGATAATGCCAGACGAAGGTTTCTTGGCTCGTTCCCAAATTCAGGATACTCGTGATCAATTCTCTTTCACTGAGAAGAGTTTGCTGGGCGACGTAGTTTCACATCTTTAATTCTTGTATCTGCATGCCATGTCAATTGTCCTGTAGTCTCGTCACTTCCATATAGGCACCTAAACCTAGGAATGATTGGAAAGTACCATACAACTTTCGTAGGACTAGAATCATCTTTCTTGTATCGAGAAGCACCACACTTTGGTCATTCTTTAAGTGATTTTTGGTCCTTTCAAAACAATATACAATCATTCTGGCAGGCATGTATTCTTTTAGAGATCATACCCATCGATCGTAGCATTCGTTTGGCATCGTATGTGGCTTGGGAGTTCATTATCTTCTGGGAGCATGTCATTTAGGAGATCAAGTAGTTCCGTAAAACTGGCGTCACTCCACCCGTTGCCTGCTTTCAAATTATATAGCTTCAATACGACTAACAATGCTTTATATTTAGTGAAACCATCATACAATGGCATTTTTTCACAACTATTTAACTTCTCAAACAATTTTGGGCAATCACGAAGTTCATCTTCAGCTGTCCTTGTCATTTCCTCAATACGATCTTCATCATCATTCACATCTATAATCACACCCTCCATACGATCGTCTTCACTGTTCACGATTCTAATCATATCAGATGATCTATTAAATTTCGTGTTATCTGATCCACTACCTACATTTGTTTTTCCCCATGTTTATTCCAACATATATAACTTCAATCTATTCTGTGACAGATCAGGTATTCTTCCAACTCCTCTGGACTAATTTGTCTTGAATAACAATAGCGTAAACACAGACAAAGGATTTGATAAGGGTCACATGCATGATATTCTACAAACTTGATAAACTCTTTCACACCATCTTCATACTATTTTGTCAATCGATTGACATTCATCCATTCTTTATTCATATTCATCATCTTTATGGGTTCGATCTCAAACTTGCAAAATATTATGTTTTAATTAATCAAGTAGAATTGTTTGGGTTTTATAAAAACAAATCATGGTACAAATTCCTTTAAACTCATGTGAAATCCATATACATGGTGTGTTCAGTAGGGTGAACATCGTGTATGTATAAGATACCTGATTTAATCTGAAATATATCAAATTTATTCCAAGTTAGCCTTACAAAGACTGAATGATGCCTTTGAAAATACATGACATTTAGAAAAACTTGAGCTAAAGTCATTTACTTTAGATACATATTGAGTCAGCTCACCAGCTATGCATCACATTTTTGTGGAATACACGGTGTGTAGTCCTTACATGACCACTAGGGGTGTATAGTTTATACACATAAAGTTTCTATGGTATCTATACATGGTGTGAGTGAAGTAAAACACATGTCATATGGTTCTACCATTATTTCATGGAATTTACATGGTTTCATGCTGAAGTATATGTCTTGGAGATACATTATGTGTGAACTAGGTTCACATGACATGTAACATTTAAAATGAAACTTATTCCAAGTTTGAGTCAGAAGATTAGTCATGTGGTGTAAATTTTGGAGATAAATGTTGTGTGGCATTAAAATATATATGAAATCCATGTATGGTGAAGCATGTTCCATTTAACAAGACTACATACCATGTATTTTAAAGTGTCTCATAGATTCCTCTAGAAGTGGTTTTCTAGGATTCAGTGGAATTGCACTAGTAACAAAGTGGTGGTGCCATTGAAATGGGTAAAGTTTGGATTGATATTTAATGGTGGAATAACTACAACATGGAAAACAAATGGCATATCAATCATGCCAACAACCACAACACCATACAAAAACACAATCGTGATCATAATCGCAATACCATACAAACCAAACAATCAAAATTTTAGATTTTACAAGCATCCCTTATTCAATTTTGTTTGTTAATTCAGGGTTTATCATATAAGTTTTATCATCCTGGGGTGTTCATTCATAATTCAAGTATACGTAAATTACCAATTTTTATATTCCAATGTTCAATAAGAACCAACCAACATTCAATTCATTTAGTGTGCAAACAAGGACCACCAATAGCCACGATTTTCAGTGGGGTGTTTAGCCCGTACATTTCACATTATAACCATCAATATCAAACAGTAATAACATGAGAACAAGAGGAAACCAATGAGTAATAGGAGAAAACTCATCACGAAGGTGTCGTTAAGCACATGACAGAGGTGCGTTTGTGGTAGAGGAGAGGCACACAACATAAGATATTTCCAACTGAGAAGAAAACATAAAATAAAGGAAACCCATGAGAATAAAATAATCTAAAACCGAGTACAACATTTACCACATCCCACAAACCCCAAAAGACAATGCATGAAAATAAATTTAAATTTATTGATAGAAATCACTATCTGATCACTAATGTTTATCCAAACCATAGGTGAAAACAAATCCAAATAGGAATCAGAAGGATCACATACCTCGAGAAATGAAATCCAGCCATAATAGTGATCAAGCATAGAACAATGTGAACTATATGAGAGGGAGTGACCCAAAATATCATCGGGATAAAGATCTATCCAAGAGGATAATTTTGTAAAAAATATGAAGCCTCAAGAACTCTATGGATCCCAAAAAACCTTTTCTGTGACATTGACACTACATGTAATACATTTACACGTTGTGTAATCCTCTTGACTTAGATACACTAAAAAACAAGTCAATTTTTATTTAAAACATTATATTTTTTATTTAAATGATATGTAACCATTACAAAGTTTGTAAAATTGTCACATTATGCATCCAATTAATGTGTCATTTTTGGTGGTCATTACATGTCATGCACTCCATTTACACGTCATGTAATTTCTCAGAATATAGTAAAAAATGTTGTTTTGTTTCTAAAAATTCCCTAAAGATCACTAAATTTACCAATACATGTGTCCTCCAAATCCTTTCTCAGCATTCCTCAACAAAAAAAATCCAAAAAAATGTTAAAACATACCTCACATAAAATGTAATGAGACTTTATAATATCCTGACCATAAATGATTTCCCCCCAGAAATCCCTCAAGATCATGTATCCTCTAATGAAGAAGGACACTACTACCTCATCAACGAGTCATTCCCCCATATATCATGGATATATTGTCTGAACTACCACATTAACTAGACCCGAGGTTGTTTAATCATGTAGTACCTTATACTTCAGATTCATAATCTGAATTGGCTGGGGAACCAAAGTATTATCAGGATCAAGATCAACATCCCCCGTCTAATCACATGTAAATGATCTGGTATATACCTACTCAAATGGAAAATATTAAACACATCATGGATAGATATCAAACTAGATGGTAACTGAAACCAATAAGAAATACTCCATAGTGACAAAAAATCACTATGTTTATCCCATTACTCGGTGCAAACAGACATTGATAACCTAGCTGCTGATGTCCCAAGTAATGTGAAACTACGATAAAGACCTAATCACTAACCTAAAACACTAGAATATGATTCCAATGGTTTGTATTGAATTTATTATGACTCTATGTAATGATTAAATTCTTCCAGATCAACCGCACCATCTCTTTCATCTCTTGAACAACACTCGAACCAACTTTGGACCACTCTCCCAACTCTTCCCAGTACTAGGGATATCTATATGGATTCCCATATAAAGAAATGTAGGGATCCATCTTTATCACATCCTGATAACAATTGTTATAGGGGAAATCAACAAAAGGAAAATTCATTTCCCAATATCCAATGAAATCACGCGCATGATTCTGGGGAGTAACCTCTAGAACATTGACTTCCCTCTCTGTATATATATCCATCTATAGATGATAATGTGTTTATAATTTAACCTGGAAAACTAGTGAAACCTATAATGATTTCCAAAACCTAGATTTCAACCTCAGATCACTTTCTGAAACAATTATAGAGGGAACCTCATGAAGTCTCAAAAAATCTAAAACATACAAGTCCGTGAGTTATTCCACTTTCATCTCCTCATTAATATGAAGGAAGTACAAATATTTTTGGAGTTGATCAACAACCACCCAAATCAAAACCTTCTTGCAAGGAGTTTTTGGAAAACCAATACAAAATTAATGAAAATATAATCCCACTTCTATACTGGAATGTTTAATGGCTAAAACAACCACACAGGTCTCTAGTGCTCCTCCATAATTCTATAATATGTAAGGAACCATGAATCCAAAACCATTATCAACTATATCATCCATTGAATCTTGCAATAACACCTCATGTCAGGATTTCACATGTTCAATTCAAGCGGTAGAAAAAAAATTTACTTGAAAATGAATATCAATAATGGTAGTGGCGGCGGCGGAGGCGGCGGCGGCGGCGGTCACGACAGTGGGGGTAAAGGCAGCGACGATGGCGGCAGAGGCAGCAGCGGCCGTGGCAGTGGGGGTGGGGGAGGAGGCGGCGGCAGAGGAGGAGGAGGACGAGGAGGAAGGATGAGGAGGGGGAGGATGAGTTCGCGGTGGACGAGGGGCCTGGTTCAGCTTCCACGAAAGCTTGACCGCGTGCGAGCGAGGATGGCCAGTTAGGGTTATTAAATAAAAACCGATGGAACCTTTGTCAGAACTCATTAAAAGTGCTGATAAAGGAATTTTTTATCAGCGCTAAAATAAAAGCGCTGATAAAACACTCATTTATCAGCGCTTTTTTAGAACTGATAAAGAGATACCTTTATCAGCGCTAAAAAAAGCGCTCATAAATGTTACCTTTTATCAGCACTAAAAAAAGCACCGATAAAGGGTACACCTTTATCAGTGCTTATTTTAGCGCTGATAAATGTAACATTTATCAGCACTTTTAGATAGTGCTGATAATGGCATACCCCTTTATCAGTGCTTTCTGTTTAGCACTGATAAAGGGAAGCGCTTCCCTTGCCCTGTTTTGTGGTAGTGTAATAATATAATTCACTATTCATATTACTATTCATAAGGGTATGTTACCATTAACTAGAAATTAAGTTTGTCTTATCAGACTCTAAATATCTTACTGAACGCAACTGTGTATTTTAGTTTTTTGAAATTCAAATCACAGAGGTGGAAAAATTATGTTTACTGGCTAGGTTATAACAAAGTGGTGTTTTATAGAGACTTAGTGTTTCATGCATTCAATATTAAATTTATTTTAAAAAATATTATGATGTTACATTATCCCCTCCTTATAATAACTTCCTCCTCAAAATTACCAGAATTTTACCTCACAAAAAGATTTGGGTATTTCTTCATCATAAGATCCTCAGGCTCCCACATTGCCTCTTTGATTTTCTTATTTTTCCATAGTATCATTACCATTCAAGTCATCTGATTCCTCAACACTTGTTCTTTTGTGTCCAGAATTTAGATAGGCTCTTCACAGTAAGATAGGCCAAGTTACAATTCTATACCTTCAGAAGTGAGGACATGCGTTGGGTCTGGCATGTACTTTCTCAGCAATGAGACATAAAACACATTTTGTACTTTAGACAGTCTAGGTGGAATAGCCAAAAGATATTAAACAAATCCAATTCTATCCTAAATTTAAATTGGGCCTATATACCTAGGTCTCAATTTCCCTTACTTCCCAAATCTTATAACACCCTTTCATGGAGATACTTTAAAAAAAACATGATCTACCACTTGAAACTCCAAATCCTTCCTTCGATTATCAGCATAGCTTTTTTGTCTTCTTTGAGATAATTTTATATAGCCTTAAATAGTCTTTACCATCACCACTGTTTCATCCACAATCTCTGGGACCACATGCTTCCTTTCTCCAATTTCATTCCAACAAGTTGGTGTACAACATCTATTTCCGTACAATGATTCATATGGTGCCATTTGAATACTTGAATAGAAAATATTATTGTAGGAAAACTCTAATAAAGGTTAATAATGATCCCACATACCTTGAAATTCAAGTGAACATGGTCTCTACATGTCCTCTAAGGTTTGTATTTTCCTCTTAGATTGTCCGTCAGTTTGAGGGTGACAAGCAGTACTCAAATGAAGCACAATATCTAGAGATTTATGAAGAATTTTTCAGAATTTCGATGTAAAATGTGGATCACAATCAGAAAAAATTGAGATAGGTGCTCCATGAAGTCTCAAAACTTCATTGATATAGAGTCGATCTAGGCTATCCAGTGTAAAATCCTCCCTTATAGCGAGAAAATATGCATATTTCGTAAGTCGATCCAAAATTAACCATATTGCATAATTTTTCTTGGAGTTTTGGGTAATCCAGTGAAAAATCCATGGTTATGTCATCCCATTTCCATGTAGGAATAGGTAGAGGTTTCATGACTCCTATGGGATATTTTTGTTTGGCCTTCACTTATTGACATACTAAACATATCGATATATAATCTGCAATTTCCCTCTTCATGTTATCCCACCAGAAATTATCCTTCAAATTTCTATACATCTTAGTGATACCGAGATGTATGGAGAAATTAAAACTACAGGAATCATCCAATAACTCCCTTTTTATCTTGGGTATAGCCGGAACACAAATTATCTTCCCAAATTTTAGAATTCCATATTCATATACGAAGTCAACCAACTTCCCCTCTTTTACAACATTAATTTTTTTACAGGTTCTCATCATTAGGCTGAGAGATTTTAATCCTTTCTAATAAATATGGCTGGGAAACCAAATGAAAAAGTAGTGATGCTTCTCCTTTGATAATTCCCATATCCATCCTCACTAGATCTATGTACAAATAATCCTTGTTAATCAATATTTTGTTGAGAACTCCATGATCCTTCCCGCTCAAAGAATCAACTACCTTATTTTCCTTTCCTAGGTGGTAGTCTATGGCACAATCATAATCCTTGAGTAGTTTGAGCCATCACCTTTTCTTCATGTTGAGTTATTTCTGTGAAAAGATATACTTCAAACTCTTGTGATCCGTATATATCTCACATATTTCACCATAGAGATAGTGTCTTCATATTTTTAGGGCAAAGATCAAAACATCTAACTCAAGATCATGAGTAGGATAGTTTTGTTCAAGAATTTTTAACTACCTTGATGTATAGGAAAAAAATCTATCATTCTGCATAAGGAAACAACCAAGTCCTTTATTTGATGCATCACTATAGATCACAAACCCATCATTACCTAATGGAAGGGTTAGGATCAGAGCATTCAATAATATCCTCTTAAATTATTTAAAACATTCCTCACATTCTTTTTTCCATATGAACTTAACCCCTTTAAGTGTAAGCTTGGTCATTGGGATGGCTAAATGGGAGATGTTCTGAAAGAAACACCAATAATAACATACTAAACCAATAAAACTACATACCTCAGTTATGTTCGTTGGAGTAGGATATTTTTTCACAACCTTTGTCTTCGTAGAATAAAATAATAATCCATACTTAGAGACAATTTGGCCAAGAAAGGAAACTGATTGATGCCAAAATTCACACTTTATAAACTTCCCATATAATTCATTTCTTCTAAGAGTCTTCAGAATAGTGCACAAGTGATTTTCATGATCCTCATAGATTTTGGAGTATACCAAGATATCATCAATAAATACCACCACAAATTCATCAAGATATTCCCTAAAAACTATATTCATTAGATCCATGAAAACAAAGGGTTCATTAGCCAGTCCAAAAGGCAATACTATAAAATTGTAATGCCCATACCTAGTTCAAAATGTTGTATTTGGAATATCTTCCTTCCTCACACGCAACTGATTATATCTAGATCGAAGTTCAATATTTGAAAAATATTGGGCTCCCTAAAGTTAATCAAATAAATCATCAATGAGAGGTAGGGGATACTTTTTCTTTATTGTTATAGCATTGAGCTCCCTGTAGTCAATGCATAACCTCATAGATCCATCTTTCTTCTCAATGTAAAGAATAGGGGATCCCCATGGAGAAAAACTAGGGAGAATAAATCCTTTATCACTTAATTCATCTAGTTTTTTTAGTTACAATAACTCCATAGTGGCCATTATATAAGGGGTTTTTGATATGGGCCTTGAATTAGGAACTAAGTCAATGGAAAACTCAATTTCCTGATTTAGAGGATGTCTAAGTAAATCCTCTGGAAACAAATCAACATATTCTTTCACAATAGGTATGTCCTATATTTGAAAATTCCCTTTATCTCCCATATTTATTGAATTCCCTTCCTAAACAATAATTGAATTCAGTAGAGCTAATGGGGGTGGATCTAGATGAGAATGATACAATGATGTTTCTTCCCTAAAGATAAGGTATTCCTCATCGTCCTAAAAAATTGTAACCTCATTCATCTTGAAATAAATTTTCACATCATGGTTTGAAATCCAATCCATACTGAGGATTATATCAAAGTAAATCATGGGTATGGAGATAAAATCAGCAGATAAAGAATGTTTATATGCCATAATGGGGACTACTTGACACAACTTTGTTGCAATGATACTTCCCTTATGAGTTTTGACTGACAACTCCCTTATTAAATCAAATTGGAAATATCTAATTTTATTGAAAAAATGGGAAGATTTGAAAGAATGTGATGATCTAGAATCAAATAAACCATTGTCTAGGTTTTAGAAAATGATTAAAGTACCTACCACCACATCATTAAGAACTTTAATATCATCAGTTGTGATTGCATAAGCTTGTCCCTGCTCCCTTGGAATTTTCTATGGCATGTTTTCTTGACTATTTGGACAATCATTAACATAGTGTCCCATATCCCTACAATTATAGAATTGAAAATTAATAGCTTCTTTATTCCCCTTACAATCACCAGAAATATGGCCTTTCTGACTACATTTGTAGCATACTCATTTTCCTTTTAAGCAGGAACCAGGGTGTTTCCTTCCACAATTATCAGAGGGTGGAAATTCAACTCTTCCCTTATTCTCCATTTCCTTATTTCTTTTTCTAGTTTTTTCAACAAACATATTCTTCTGTTTCTTTCCTTTAAATTCATAAGACTTAGAGAATTACTTTTCTGTATTGATAGCACATGAAACTATATCTTCATATGATGATAAACTTTGGGAGACTGTTTAGAACCGTTCACGTGGTGGGGACCGACGTGCCCGATGGTCGATCTTACGGAGGGCTGAGCTCCGCTCAATCGCTCAGGTCGGGTATATCGGTCTTCGTTTCAAAACGCCCAACAATTCCGTATCCAACGATCTGTGGACCTTCTTTCCAAAGTCAGGTGTTCGCTGGGCGATTCGGCCGACAATTCTTAAGAACCCACATTGGTCGAGAGGATGGGAAGTCGGGCTCATCGCACCCTTTTGGGGGGAATTATTGCCTGTTCCGGGACTCTCTTATAGATTTAAGACGTATTCATATGTTTGAAAATCTTTGGTTTATACCCAAGCATAGTATCCACAGATTACTCCTGGTTGGTAGTGATCAGCTGAACGCAGGGATTCAGAATCATTTAGGCTTGAGGTTTACCATCCCACATTGGATTAATGACTCTGAGAAGTTTGGAACCATTGAGACGACACTAGTTTGAAGCCTCATAACTGGGAGCTCTAGAGTTTATTGTCATCTAGGGGGGGACAAATAATGAATTGAGAATTTGGATCGAACCCGTGATACGGGATTCCTATGTATCCTTGTGAGAGGAATCAGAATCCATGTAGTTCGGTGCCACTTAACGGGACACATCACCTTTTAAGGTCGTGCGATAAGGACCCAAAAATATAGTTTAATGTCTTGTGGAAAGGACACTCGAGCGAGAGGTTACCGGTCAAAGTTGGTGCGGGACTTATGCCGAAACGGCTCAGAAGACCCAAGGGAAGCGATTTCTTGGGCCATATATACGGTCCTTCTGGGGTCATGAGGACATGGTATGAAAGTGACGGGTGTGTATCAGGCTTAGATATCGGGATTTCACCTCAGGGAGCTTTCTTACATATCCCAGTTGGTCGGGAATCGAAGTCCACGCAATTCTTGGAAGATTAGGGATTACACGTCAGAGTTGCCTGTTATTTGTGTTGAACCTTGAGGAGGCGTCCTACGTACCCTGATTAGGAGATAGGGATCAAAACCCACGTAGATCGTTCAACTGCCGCCATCATGCGGATTTCGTGACCATCACAAATCTCTAAGCCCACATGAGTCATGATCGGTGTGAGAAACAAGAGAATGTGACATACTTAGCAAGCCTTGCACATTATTCCTACTGAGGGAAGGGGAGGAAGACGATGAGCGGAGGAGAAGGACGGGATCAATGGACTCTCCTTCTCCCTGATGTTGGAGGAAGGTAAGAGTCGGGAAGCATAGCAATGAACCTTCCGTGATGAGAGGGGAAGGGCCATTGGCTTCTGGCGATGATGGTGTGGGGCTTACTCCAAGAGGGATGCCCTGCCAATCCAAGGATAGGGGAGAAGTGCTCACCGTTGGTGCTCGTCAAAAGGAAACATGAGTGGGGTCTCTCAATCCTGGCAAGTGGAGAGGCAAAAAGGGTACTTTTAGGATTGGACCCTGCACTACCGTGGGAATGTGAACCCAGGAATGTTTTGGGAATCCGCTCAAGGTCCGGAGCAACCCCTTTGTCCTCGCCTACTATGGGTTTGTAAACTCAAAGCGGTGTGCTGATGCGCTTTAAGGTTACATCATACGGGTCCGGTGTCTTCTGTAGAGGACTTGGCTTGGGGCCAATGAGTAGGCCAATGAAGGGATTGTGAAGGATCAGGCAAGATTGGAAGGATTTTATCTATCTCGGGGAATGGGAACACTGAAGGAGTTGGCGGGCCACATGGGTGTATGATGAGTGGCGCCCTTCATGTAGGGGGGTGCTACATGGCTGGAGAGGTCATCCGTGTACTAGGGCGGTATGCGGACTGATAGGCATCCCATATACCAGGGTGGTATGCGGATTCGGGTTCGGCCCCCATACCAGGTTGGTATGCAGTGGAGTCTGTGTGAGCAGTGGCGGCCAGGGGTGACACCAGTTGGGGGTTCGTCGGTTAGGGATTCACCCGCATAGGAGGGTGCTGCGTGGTGCGTCAGATTGAAAAAGGGGCATAGACTCCCTGGTCCGTGAGGAGTACATCCGCGGAGGGGCCATGGATCGTGGTCTTTTTTTTTTAAGTTCGCGGTTCCCCAATTTGTTATGCATTTTTCGATTCCTTATTAATTCATTTCCAGTTTCATACCTGTTCTGGTTCGTGAATTGGAACTTCACTGTTTGCAAAATCTTAAGCTCCTTCCTCCGAAATCCTTCCACCCGAATCTGATCGATCCCTTTCTTCTCCCCCTAGATGTCCTTTTATAGAGGGTGAAAGATATGTATCTATGGTCATGCAACACCTTTTGCAGAGGCCCATGGCTGAAAACCCAGTTTACAGATGACTTGGTCAATCCGTAACTCGCGGGGGGAATTGAATGCACCTCAACTACGAACCAAATCAGTTCGGGGGTGCTTCGTGGCCGCGTAGGGATCCACCTCTGTTCTGAGAATGATAGCGCACATGGTCTAGGCCGGTTGATGCGTTTTGCGGCTGGGGCGGTTCTTGACGGTGGACCATCCTGGCACCCGTCCTGCTTCATGCCCGTGGAGGGTTCCCGCCTCCGTTTCACGGACAGTGCTGGTCCGTAGAGGGGGTGGCTTGCTAAACCGTCCACGTACCATCAATGTTGGACCGATATGCGGATCAGTCGGTCTCCATTATTTGAGGGAAATTGGGTAGAATCCTTTTCCAAATTAAGGGGATTCCCGTTCTCCTTTGCGGATTTTTCAGGACCCTACAAATGCCCCCATCAAAATGGGGTCCGATCAGAACGAAGAGGATATTATTCTGATGTAGAGTGGTCCTGAAACTTGGATAGTTTGCAGTAGAGGAGTGGACTCATTAGGGGACCATGTCTATAAATAAGGGGACCCCATTACCTTGTCTTTTACTAGATTCTTCATGAAAACAGAGCTCTCTTTTCATCTCTGCGTGCCTGCCTCCTTCGCGAAACTTCTTGTTCGTGAACCAGCTTCCGTTTTCGCGAACCATTCCTCGTTCACACATTCCTTCACCTGCGGACCAATCTCCCAGCCACGAACTAAAAATTTTAATCAACTAAAAAGTAAGTCATGATGGGCCACGTAGGAAATCGCTATGCGGTTTTGGATGGTCCGCAGACTGGAATAATCCAGAATTTAAAACTTCTAAAGTCTTTTGAACTTAAACATTTTAAAGATTCCGCGGAGCAGCCTGGTTCGCAGATTTCTGGCCAATGCTCTGTGGGCCATAGTATCGCGGACTTCTTCCATGTAGGGCTGGTTCACGGGATGCCGTCATCATGAACTATCCTATGAGGCCAGCCCACGGATCTCATCATGAAGGCTCCTGGATGGAGTCCTTTGTTAAATACTTGGTGTTTTGTCCAAATTTTATTATTTTGGACTAACCATTTGTATGGTTTCCATGATGCAGGGAGAAAATATGGTTCCTCCTCGACCTATGATTAGGCCTTCTGTCAAGCCTCTTTCGGTTGGTGATCAATGCTTAAAGGATGTGGCCGACTCTGTTCAGGATGGAGTCCGCCATACTCCACTGTACCCCCTCCTTGCAAACTTACTCTCCGAGTCATAGCGGGAGTACCCCTTTTCCAATAGCCTTTCTACCTACAGGTTTGGTTTATTTTCCAACACACTGATTCCAGTTCCATCTCGTGACAACAATCCCACAGCATGGATATTTACCAGTACCATCCCTCGAGTCGTGATAACCACCAGAGGGTGGCCTACCCCAAGGGATACAGCTACCGGGTCTATGCTGAATCACCTTCCTTTGTCCCCGATAGGAGAACAACGTCAGCATAATGGGGAAATTCACTGTTACCAAAGCATTGCCCACAATTCTATCGTAAACAACCAACATGGCTATTCAGCGGACTGGGACCTCCGGCCCGGAGGGGCGTTTAAGTTGTTGGATTGGGGGTGGCCCTTCTGGGTTCACCAGAGCTGTGCAGATTTTGAAGCGGAATTGCGAGTCGTGGGTCTTTATGAAGCTGCCTGGGTGTCCCAGACCTATACCCATCAGCCCCACGCCCTTGCCAAGCAGTTTATGAGCCGTTGGAGTCCAGATACCAACACATTACATCTGGTCCATGGGGAGGTGGGTATCAGTCTTTGGGATGTCTCCTAGATTTCAGGGGTCCCAAGTGTTGGAGTCATGTATGATAAATTCTTTCCTCCCCCTTCTGTGTGGGATAATGAAGAGAGGACTCCTCCTTTGGTGAAGCAGCTCATTGATTAGGCTCGGGAGTATTCAAAGGATATATCTACAAAACATCTTGTCCCATTATCGTGACTGAATCAAAGCTTTTTCTAGAGAGATAAAGTCCATGGCTCTTCCACGCAGGCCCACGACCTGTCCTTCGATGGAGCCCCGAAGGCATAGGGGCAACTATTGGCTGATCCTGGAGGAGGGTCAGTTCAACAGCTGGGGATGGGAACTTGTGCCAGACGTTGATCGGCTGCTCCATATGGCGGTGTTTCTGGACACGTTCTTGAGTGGCTAGCTGTTGCCCGTACGCGAGACTGGTGGTGTGAGGGTCTCTAATTTTGTTATGGAGGCACAACTGGCCACCGACAATGTCATCAACTTGGATGTCCCAGTACTGGATAGGATTTATCGGTTTCTTGGAAATATTACCGAGGTGAGTCGGCCAAACCGGGTATCCAGACCTTTTCAAATCCTTTGGGGATGGTTGATAGTGAATATTAAGAACTTCTATACTTTTATCAATCCTTTTCAGATTCTGGGTACCATATTCAGGCTATATTTTCAATTGACTAGCAGGGTTATGCCTGAGGAGTGGATGACCCAAGAGAAGGATGAAAAACATACGGATCAGAATATGCATCTGCTGTCGAGCCGGATCTCGAGATACGATCATTTCAATTTCTGACCATATCCTTCCTCAACCGGTGCAATCACGAATGCTATATCAGAGGAATTTATCAAGTGGGGCTACCTCTTTTCCCTCCTAGAGGGTATTCTGGTGGATCGTATCGGCGAGGAACTGATCTGTGAGGGGTATGCGCCTTTCCTATTCGGACGTCAATTTGGTTGCGTCCAGGCGTTGTGTCCTCTTGCTCTCAATGGTGCCCGCGGGAACCACCATCTAATGGTGTCTAGACAATTGTGGCTAATGTTCACCTGGGAGGACACTGACTGCGAGGTTATGACCCCCGCGCTTGCAAACTCCATGCCATTATTATCCAAATGCTATGCCGATTCCTGGGTGCAATCCTACCCGAATGGTCAGTTAGGGCTGTGGGTGCCCACTATCTCGAGTCCTAAGCCATCGAAGAGCAAGAGGAAGCAGAAGGGGGATAGTGCTCCAACCAGGTCGGGAAAGGTTCTCCACAACCCTATTGGTCCTGTACTTCCGGGGAAGGTTTTAATGGAAAAAGGTGTATCCTCACATGCCCTCGAAGCTACCCGGAGAGAGTTGTCCATTCCTGCTGATGCTGCCTTCCTGATGGCTTGGGGCCAATGGGACGAATTCAAAGGTTAGTCATCCTTTTGCAGTCAGTACCCCCATTCTTTGTGGTAGCATCTCCAGAAATTTGAAATGGCGTTCGACTGGCTGGGCTACATATCTGCTCCTGCTAACATCCTTTACGATGTGGACCCAGAGAGGGTCAATCGGTATCTCTAATACCTCGAGGCTTACGTTCATTCACGCCAGGGTTATGCAGTGTTAACTCACCGAGTACAGGCCATGCTGCGATTGGTGACTATTAAGGAGGAGGAAGAGAGTGATCACTCTTCAGGGGGTGATGATTTTGCTGGTTCCCCTTCTGTGGATGAGGCAAGGGAATTCCCACCTGCCCGTGAGGTCCCGCCCACAAGTATCTCCCGAGAGTTCTTGGGCGAAGGTGAGATCTAGAAAACAACCACGACTATTGGAGCCTCCACCGGCCCCTGCCGCTGCCCAAACCTCTCAGGTCAACCCCCCCGGCTAGCTGTTCCTATTACAGACTCATTTCCAGATGTGTGGAGGATTTGGGATGACCTGAGGGTCAGTGGCTCAGATGAATAGGTTTGGTCGTTACTCCAAACGAGCTCTCTCGAGCTTCCGGGTATTGGGACTATCTTTGCTCCTCCTCACTTTCTCTTGGAAGATGATCTAGATGAAATAGTAACCTCTTAGAAGGAAATGGACACATATGTGCATTCACTCCAAAACCGGCTTTACGGGTCTAATCGGGTGTCCATGATGATAAAGCATCTCGAATCATCCGATCCCGTGGAAGAGTTTGCCCTGCTTGTCCGTCCCGGCCTTCTTCCTACTTTACTGTAAAGGTTATAAAGTTTCTTTCCTTTATGCAGGGTGATAAGGAATCCCAGGGGGAAATTCCTTCCCCAGAGTATACTCCCTGGGGTACCGTAGTAGACGAACACGTGCCTTCGACTATGGGGGTCATCGAGGAGGGGTCTCCTGGTGCAGCTGAGCACATGGAAGCGACCATCGCGGATCTGACTAGGGTCTTTCCTCCTCTAGATCCTCCCAGAATTCTGAGTGGATAATTGTCCCCTGGACAAATCCAGAGACATCGGAAGGTGTCTTGATTATCGGAATGACTTAGACATGGAACGAAGGGTAATCATGATTCCCATTTCCTCGATTACCAACTCATATGTTCTGATTCTGCTGGTTATTAACTGTTTTGGTGCTATGGTGTGGGGCCAATCGGAGACCTGTCCATGGATACTATGGCATCCCACCATTTTATAACATAAACTTTCATTACATTACACAAAACTGAGGATATTTAAGGTCTAGTGTCTTGGAAACCAGGAACATAATACATGAAAACAACATAAAACATTCTTCTTAAACACTTGAAAGGCGTCTCCTTAAGTTCATTCTAGGTTCATTACTGCATCTCATAACCTGGGGACATACATCAAAAGAAAGGGTGAGCAGAAGGCCCAGTAAGGGAAACAAGAGGAACATTTTACATGTGAACTTGGTATACTTCAATAAGGACATGAAAAGAACTTTAAGGCATGAGAAAGAAAATCATGAGGCATTTCATAATAAAAATAACATTTTCCATAACTTGAAGATGTGGCTACATAATTTAACATAGACAATCATGAACATATCACCAAGGTCCATCCCCAAGGTGTCATTTGAAAATTACCAAGGTTATTCACCAAGGTATCATGAAAATTGTAATCTCTAGTGGTTACATCATTACCCAATGCATTGGAGCGCTATCAGGGCGCACCCTTAAATTTTCCTTTATTATCATGTGAGCCACATATGTCATTATCAAACATTTCATAAGTAACCCATATAACATAAAATAAATGGGTTTCATTTCATAATCATAACGTTTTAAAACTGCTTTAAAGACAAGATCTTTACGTCACTTTAAACCCACGGAAGGGGAGAGCGGGTTTCATGTATGTAATTCCCAGAATTTTAAATAAAACATTTTGATATATATGTGAATACCCTTGTAGAAATAATAGCTTTGAGTATTCACTTTATAACATAAAAATAATTTTGAGAAAAGAGAGAGGTATTTTGAGACGAAAATTCTGCAGCATAACGGCTATGTTTCGGGGTTTTAGAAAACATTGAAATGAGAGGGGAAATGGGTCACCCACTCATAAATGATCCATAAAACAGTAGGGTGAAAGAATAAGAAGGAAATATGGACATGGTAATGAAATTTTAGGGACATACCATTTGAAATGAAAAACATGGAAGGAAAAAAGATTAGATTTCTCTTATGAAAATTCGGCAGCCTTACGCCGTCACTTAACTTCAAAAGAAAATGATTTGACAAGATCAAATAGGGTCCCTCATCATATGATCATAAGAGATCAGTATGATAGATATAGAGATCATACCCCAACATAATAAAAAGGAACTTGAAAGACTTGACATGAAAATCGAACTTGAAAAATGAGAAGGGTGAAAGAATCCCTTAAAAATTCGGCAGCCTAACGGCGTCACTTAAACTTTCATAAAACGAAATGATGAGAGTAAGAGGGGATCTCTAATCATATAAAAATGAAAGGGCAGTAAGAGGAATATAAAATAACATCCTCTCACATAAAAACATGGAGCAGAAAAGGAATGACATAAAAGAGATTACATGAAAAGAAAGAGAGGGGTCGGATCCCTTACCTTAAAACGTGACTCTTGAAACTCAAAGGATTGGACCTTGAGGGCTTGGGGGCACCTTGGGAGGACTCCTTGGAAGGTAAGAAGACCAGAACTTCGTTGGGGGAGAGTTGGGAGTGAAAACTAAAGGAGGAAAGGGTGGGTATTTATAGGGAAAGTGAGGGGACAAAGCATTAATGGCCAAGGGACACCTCACTAGTGGTTTTGGAAAAACCATGGGCTTTCCCATGGTATTTGCCCATGGTATTGGCCACTTGGGACACCTCACACCTTATCTTACTATTCATAATTCGACCATATTGAATATATACTTAATACATCATTTAATGATGTCATTAAACACCCGTAACTTAAAAACTATACTTTCACTATTCACCGAAAATTCAACTTTCTCAGAATAATCCCAAAATTTCACCTTAACCAAATATCAATGCTATGATTTCAAAAATGAAATCCATTTTATAAAAATAATTTTCTAAATATTTTTAATTTTATTTTTAAATAAATACACTATTCATCGAAAATTCATTTTTTCAGAAAAATCCCCAAAAATTACCATAACATAATATCGATGCTCTGAGTTCAAAAATAAAGTCATTTTTATAAAAATAATTTTCTAATTATTTTTAATTAAATTTTTAATTAAAAAACACTATTCATCCGAAAAAACTAATACTTGAATAATAATTTATGAAACTGTTATTTACCCATTTTATTGAATCACATTACTTAATCAAGGTGCCTAGATTATTTTAAAACTTTCTTTAAGTGAGATTACTAATCCATTTGGTCACATTACTAATCCTAAGCGTAAAATCACTATTCACTATTTACTATTCATCAAAAATTAAGTTGATCTTATTAGACTCCAAATTCCTTAATGAACACTTTTGTAGAAGACCATTTTTTGAAAATCATTACACATCATTAGTTATTTAGGGTTTACATAAATATTTCAAAATATCCCTTTTTCAAAATTCATCAATAAAATACATTCTAAAATTATCCGGACATTTGAAATTTCACAAACATCACTAAAGGAAGAAATCTCAATTTATTCACCCGAAAGGACTACACAAGGAAGCTAGGGTCTCGTCACATAGCCCCTTATAACACCGGCATAAGACCTGAGTGTAAGGTGTGCTATGGTGAGAGAATCTGAGGGAGGCTCAGATAACATTGCCCTAGTAGTAATCTCTACTAACTTGAACTTCTCCCACAGGCGTTTCCGTTCAAGCTTGACACGCTGGAGTTCGGCTTGGGCTTGGTCCAAAGCGAATCCCACAGATGCTACCTCCTTCCCAAGCTCTGATAAGTGGGCTTCATAAGGGTTGAGTCTACTGGATGAAGCCATCGACTCCTCTTTCTTCATTAACCATTAACATCTTATTAAATCAATAAGAGTAAGTTAATATACTACTCAAAAAAATATTGGGTCGTTACAGATACCTAAGTGGTCATACCTTCCAACCCTCTATTATCTAAGGGACCACCTGTGGCCATACCTGAGCGTGAAGAGATGGTGGGCCCTGCTTAAGGGTCTAGTGGTACATACACTTTCCTTCTGTCTTCAACAACCAGAGATATGTCAGAGGAGGAGCAGCTAGAAGATGATACTCCTGTTGATCACATAGCCTTTATAGCTACGGGGGTGGATGGGGGGGGGGGCACCCTTGATTACTGAGGGGCCCCCATATCCGATAGGTTCAGCTGCCTCAGACCCGATGGATCCCATGGCGATGGAGGAAGAGCCTGTTATCAGGCCAGTTGTTGAAAACCCAGAGCGGGACATCGTTCTGTTTACCGGGGGAGTAATTTCCCCGAGATTGATCTCCATAGATGCCCACTTGGAGATATATTTGGGAGTTTCTGGCCTTGAGTGTGGCCTTAGGTCTTGGGAACCTCTGGGGGTTTCCAGGACTCCATTTCCTCTTGAATATGTAGCGTCTTCCTTGAGCGGCAGCGATGGCGTAGAGCTTGAGGGCACCGACGCCTTGATGATCGGGGGTAAGATTCTCAATATCTTGCCACTAAATCCTTTCTATTCCCTTTTATGATTAGGGATACTTTTATGTATTATTGAATTTTGGGATTTAGGACCACGGACCTCGGCATTGGTGATTGTGTCGTCGGATCCAATCGTGCCCGTGACCACAACCATTGGGGGTGAAGTTTCCGCAATGTCGAAGCTTGCGGTTGAAGCCGCACTGGGTCCTTCCTTGGTGACATTTATCCCAGAGTATGTATCTTCATCTGGGAGTGACTCCGAACCTCATCAATGGGTCCTTTACTGTCTTATACCTGCTCGCCAAAGGGCATGGGAGAAAATTTGGAATCTGATTTCTTAGACGCCCTTGGCCGAGATGCCGACTAAATTTCCAAAGTTGTGTGATCTGTTTATGCTGCTGGGATTCGACGGATTTGAATACCATGGTATTTATGATATATTCAAACAGGTGGTAGCTGACTGGGAGAGTCTTGGTGGTTTTGAATCTCGCCTTTCTGCTGCTCAGTCTGAAGCCTACCTTTCCGCAACCCGACAACTTTTCCTAACAGAAGATCATGATAATGCCAGGGTAGTCGCGAGACTTCAGAGAGAAGTCCTTAAGCATCATTCTTGAATGGAGGTGCTGAGGAGTGACATACAGTGGCTTCATCAGGAGGAGGCTAATGCCACAACCATAATTGAAGAAGGGGAGTGGCATATGGAGGAGGAGATGAGGGCAAGCTTAAAGGTGGCACAGGAGGTGGAAGCACTGTGGGCTGATGCAGAAGCTGAGACAGCCTTGCTGCAGAATCTCCGTCAAGAAATTGAGGATTCTCATTAGTGCCTGGTACAACTTTTTGAATCCACTGAAAGTCTCATGTAATAACCTTTCACTGCCAGAGGAGGCTCCGGATTGTGGAAGCCATTCTCATCAACTCTGTTATGGAACAAAAAAGATGTCTCTTCTTATCACTCATTGCTTCTTTCTCCTATGATAGAAATTATTTGACATGGTTGCTGCATATGATAATTCACCAAACTTAGAATAATCAAAGTTTAGGACTAATGATAAAATATAAATGAGCTCTAATTTTTTCCTGGACCATGGGATCCAGTGAGCATAGTTTGACTATTGCTAGGATTTTGTAGAAAAACCCTACAATTTTTTTTGCCTTTTCCATCAATACCCTAATTTTTCCTGGGCCCATTTAGTGTGGACCCATCGGGTATAGCCTGGCTTTTGATTAGGTCTCCCTTTTTGGGTTTTCAGCCTAACGGGCTTTGCACCTCTTTTTGTGAGTGGTTTAAGGTCCCGCTGACAAGACTATCATTACTGATATTTTAGGTCGAACAGATTTTACCAGATATAGTGGGGGTGAGGGCCCCGATGAGGTTTGGTTGATTAAAAGATGTCTCAATACCTTTTAGACGCATGTGGGGAGAATATGTTTAGATTTGAACAACATGAAGGGCATGTCTCAAGGCATAGGAGCTGTATCGACGTGCAGAGGTTGGAAAATAATCACCTAAGGAAGACTTGAATTTGTTAGAAGGGCCAGGGGCAATCAATATGTAGAGCCGCTGAGGGCATGGTATGCATAGTCATGCAAAGGTGTCCTTAAGTCAATGACTATCCATTTCTGATGGCCCGAGGACTTCATGGAAGTCTGGATTATGAAAACCGTCATGGGTGGCTTGGAGAATTATAAAAACCACCAAGGGTGGCTTGAAAAGGGTATGTGATGTATGAAAGGGTTTGGGAACATCTATATTAATAAGGAGTGTGGATGAAGGGTCCTTGTCCTATGCATTTAGTTAGCGTAAAGGAT
Organism: Viscum album; assembly: GCA_963277665.1. Lineage (NCBI taxonomy): Eukaryota > Viridiplantae > Streptophyta > Magnoliopsida > Santalales > Viscaceae > Viscum > Viscum album. The sequence goes on from OY728133.1 coordinate 1,913,137,992, forward strand.
GGTTGGACTTTGGCACAGTTTAAATTCATGAAGCTGGGACATTATTTAAAATGGAACAACTTCTCCTGGTTCTTGGTAATCTCGTCAGAGACGTTCCAGCATATTCAGGAAGGGTTGTGAAAGAGGTTGATAAACTGCAGCTCAGAGGGTTTCTGAATCCCAGGATGGACATGGGGGCTCAGAGGCCAAGAGGCGTACAGAGAAAAGCATTGCCTAAGGAAATATTTCCTTTGGTATACAGGCTAGGGGATATCAATATGCAGAGCCGCTGGGGGAATGGTATGAATAGTCATAAAAAGGTGTCCTTAGGTCAATGATTGTATTCTCTTGATAGCCGAGAAACTTCAGGGAAGTTGAGATTCGGGACCACCAGGGGTGGCTTACAAGGGTTCAGCTCTTTCTGGGTACAAAGTGTGATTTATGAGGAGAGGGTTCTTGGATACGAGAGAAACATCTGGGCTAAATTTCTTGGGAATGGGTGAAGTCATCCCCTCTCACGCTGGTGTGAGACGGTGGTTTTTGAAGGTCTAGCCCATGCACTGAGGGGCAGAGGAAAGCCTATATTCCTAATTTAACTCGTGAAGAGTTCGACCATGCCGTTTATCGTTATGCGGCGAGGATGAAGGGCATCTTAAATTCCGTGCAGTTTAACGTCATGTGGTAAGGATGGATTCCGTGCAGTTTAACGTCATGTGATAAAGACGAGGAGCATTATTAAAGATACTGTGCAGTTTAACGTCGTGTAGTGAGGATGGGGGGAATTTTTTTAAATCTGGGAAAATGCTTGTAGTTAGAGGAATTTCCCTGGATGTTTAATGATTGGTCTTTACAGCTTCATTCTAGGCAACAAAGACATGTTTCGTGCAGTTTTAATCATCATGCGGTAAGGATGTAGTTGCAAAGGACCCTCTTGATTAGAATGTAACTAGGCTCGAATATCTCAGCATGTCCAAGACATGGAGAGGGATTGATGGTGTAAATCATGGTTTCAGGGATTCTTGGATCAGAATAAATGATATGGGGGCTCTGAGGCTAGTAAGCGTATAGAGATAGAAGAGTATCGCCTGAGGAAATCCTGCCTTTGGTAGACGGGCCAGGGGCTATCAATATACAGAGCCACTGAGGGCATGGTATGCATAGTCATGGAAAGGTGTCCACGGGTCGATGAATTTCACTTATGATGGCCATGGGCGGTTATGAATATCCTCAATTATCCGGGCTGTGAAGTCTGTCATTTGGTAAGGAAATATCTGGACATGTCAGGGATGTTTATCCTTGGTTGCTGTTAAAACTCAAGGAGTTCCCTGCGCTGATTTATCCTGCGCATGGGGTGTACCTTTACTCCATGTAGTTTAATGTCGTGCGGTAAGGATGAAGTACTCTTAGTTTACCGGTCATAGAGTTCGGACCATTGGGTTTCTATTGCTACAATCACCCGAAGGGAAATTGAGTTAGGATGCTCTGGTATACTCTGAACAAGTGTGAGGGGATGAGGGTGTAAACTGTAACTTTGGGGTTTCCCGAATCAGAATATATGGTGTGGGGATCTGAGGACAATAAGCGTACGGAGATAGGAAGAGTATCGCCTGAGGAAATCTTGTCTTTGGTAGACGGTCCAGGGGCTATCAATATGCAGAGCCGCTAAGGGCATGATATGCATAGTCATGAAAAGGTGTCCACGGGTCGATGACTTTTCACTTTCGATGTCCATGGATGATTATGAAAATCTGGGATCACTCATAGCACAGAGTTCAACATATGGGGATAATGGTGTCCAAGCATACAAGAAACATCTTCACCGCAATTGCCCATCGAGTCAAAGTAGCTTAGCCCTGACTTGATGTTTGTAGATGCAAATCGTCATGTTAACCACGGGTGGATAAATAGGCTAACTAGGTAGGGATACCCTGACAATGTTTGGATGTGAGAGGGGAATGAACTTGTAAACCACTGCTCCATAAATTTTTGGATTGGGAGATATGATATGGGGGCTCTGAGGTCGGTAAGTGTACGGATATAGGAAGAGTATCGCCTGAGGAAATCTTTCCTTTGGTAGACGGGCCAGAGGATATCAATATGCAGAGCCGCTGAGGGAATGGTATGCATAGTCATGAAATAGTTTCTGTGGGTCGATGACTTTCCACTTCTGATGGACATGGGTGGTTATGAAGATCCACAATTATCCGGGCCGCGAAGTATGTCATTTGGTAAGGAAATATTCAGACATGTCGGGGATGTTCGTCTCAACCTGTTAAAACTTGGGGAGTTCCCTACGCTGATTTATCTTTCATATGGGGTGTACCTTTACTCCATTCAGTTTAATGTTGTGTAGTAAGGATGAAGTCCATGCAGTTTTAACTTCATGTGGTGAGGATGAAGATGAACCGACGTGAAAAGAGGATTCCATACAATTTAACGTCATGCGGTAAGGATGGGGGGTATATATACCTGTGTTTTCTTTTATTAGTGGTTGGTCTAGGAGATAAGATACTAGCATCGCTACGTATTCTGCGAAGGTAGGAATCAAGCCTCACGTAGTTCTTTTATGGAATACACCCCATGCAGGTCTGGTCCGTACGGGGGAAAGGGGCAAATTTTTTTTCTTTCTTATCCGTGCAGTTTTAACGTCGTGCGGTAAGGATGAGGAATACACCCTGTGTAGGTCTGGTCCTTGCATGGGGGAAAGGGGGTATTTTTAGCTTCATTTGGGGTGGCTGGGCTAGGGTGTGGAATTTTGGCGTCACTATGTATCCTACGAGGGTAGGAATCAAGACGTACGTAGTTCTTTAGAAGATAATACACCCCATGCAGGTCTGGTCTGTATGGGTAAAAAGGAATTTTTAATCTTCATTCGGGGGTGGCTGGCCCAGGATGGGGGACCCTGGCATCGCTACATATCCTTCAAGGGAAGAAATCAAGCCGTACATAGTTCTATGAAAGGGATACACCCCGTGCAGGGCTGGTCCATACACGGGGGAAGAGGGAATTTTTTTTATTTCATTTGGGGGCAGCTGGGCCAGGATGGGGGACCCTGGCGTCGCTACGTATCCTGCAAGGGTAGGAATCAAGATGTACGTAGTTCTCTAAAAGGGATACACCCCGTGCAGGGTTGGTCTATACACGGGGGAAAAAGTGGGACTTTTAACTTTATTTGGGGATGACTTGGCCAGGATACAGAATCCTGGCATCGCTATGTATCCTGCAAGGGCAGGAATCAAGCCATACATAGTTATCTGGAATCCGTGCAGTTTAACATCGTGCGGTGAGGATGAAATACTCTTTGTTTAGGGTCATAGAGTTTGGACCATCGGGGCTTGGCAGTTTAATGTCCTGCAGCTCGGACGATAACTGCTTTTGGTTATGCGAAATACTTCTTCAGAAATCTCGCATTTGTAGGAGCGGTAGTGAATTGCCCGTCCATGGAGATCAGGACATATGTTCCATTGGAGTAGACCTTGTGTATAACATATGGTCCCTCCCAATTGGGCTCCATCTTTGGTGGTTTCTTTCCAGGTATCATTGGGGTCCGGAGGACCAACACCAATTCTCCTTCCAAAAAGGACCAAAGAAGAACCTTTTTATTGAAGGCTCGTGCGATCCGGTTCTGATATACTTCCAGATGGTGAAAAGTGTGCAACCGCTTCTCATATAGCTGTTCTAATTCGCCTATCCATTTTTCTGATTTCTCATCGTTGGATAATTGATCACAAATGACAACATAGAGCGAGGGAAATTGGAGCTCAATGGGATGGACCGCTTCTATTCCGTATACTAATGAGTACGGAGTAGCCCGAGTAGCGATGCAGATTGTGGTTCGATAAGACCACAATGCATGAAGGAGTTTATCTGACCATGATTTCTTGTCTTTGTCCACCATTTTCTGGAGGATGTTGGATAGGGTCTTGTTGAAAGCCTCTATCTGTCTGTTGGCCGCTTCATGGTAGCGGGATGAGTGTTTAGCCTTGATACCATATTCTCAGTATAGTTTCTCCAATTCAGCAGAGCAGAAGTTAGTGCTGTTATCCGTTAGTATGGTATGAGGGATGCCAAATCTGGTGATGATATTGGTTTTCACAAAGCTGACAATGTTTCTTGCCCTGACTTCCTTGAGGGGTACAACTTCTGCCCATTTGAAAAAGAAGTCGGTTGCTGTGAGGATGTACTTCAATTGTTTGGCCGTGGTGGGAGGATATGGTCCCACGACATCCATTTCCCATATGGAAAATGGACATGAGTACTTATCCTGATGAAGTAACTCTGGGGGTTGGTGAATAGAGTTGGCATGAATTTGGAAGGAGTGACATTTTGCGGTAAAGTGATCGCAATCTCGTGCCAAGGTGGTCCAATAGTACCCAAATCCTTCGAACTTGATGGGAAAGCTTAGACCATGACTGATGTGCTCCACATACTCCGGCATGCACTTCAGTCATGACGACATCGGTTTCTTCTCCATCAATGCATCTAAGGAGGACTTCGTCGAGGCCTCGTTTGTAGAGGACCTCTTGCTGACCCGTGCTGCCATATATGACAAAGTTGATTTCCCTTATCTGTATTTTCTCTCATTCAGCCCTGTCTAATGGAAGTTCTCCACTTTGAAGGTAGTTTTCAATGGGGGTCATCCAGCTGGTGGCAGGAGCATATGGCTTAGGGACAGAAATGACTTCATTGATTTCTTCCATCTTAGTCTGAACAAACGGAAAGACCATTCAACGATGAGCAATAATGATAATTGTCTCATCCCGGTCTGGGTCAGCTAGGGTTGTGGCTGCATTAGCTAATGCATCGTCCTGGGCATTCTGAGACCGGGGAATATAGGTCAATGTTGGTTCTGTGGAGAATTCCGTCATTAACCCTCGGACATGGTCAAACAGGGGAATCATCTCCTCCTTTTTAATAGCATAGTCACCATTTACTTGCTTGATGACCAGTTCCGAGTCACCTTTTACCTTGAGGTGCTGTACTTATGCCTGGAGTGAGAGCTCCAGGCCTTCAATGAGAGCTTGATACTCCGCCTCATTGTTCGTACATCCTTCTAACAGGAAGAATGAATATGGAAAGACTGCCTTTTTTGGGTACATGAGTATTATCCCCAAACCCACCTTGTTAAATTTGGGATCCTCCATCCTCTTCCCTTTTAGGATTAGAGATACGCCGTCGAAGTACATTTCCCATGTTGGGAACTCCTCTTTAACTGAGAATATGTCTTCATTAGGTAGCTCAACATCTGGTGCTGTGGTCCCTGTCGAGGGGTTCTCTGCTAGAAAATTTTCTAATGCCTGGCCTTTGATGGATTTCTGAGGCACAAACCAGATGTCAAACTGTTGCAGGATGACTGCCCATCGAGATAGGCGCCCGGTCAGCATTGGGAGGCTGAGGATGCACTTGAGCGGGTTACTACGCGAGACCAAATGGACTTCATGATGTTTCAGATAATGTCGCAATTTTTGAACTGCGAAGACCAAGGCCAAACAACTCTTATCAATGTTTGAGTATTGATTTTCAACGTCGATCATGGTTTGACTGAGGTAATAGAGGCTATTTTCACTGCTAGCGTCATTTTTCTGTGTGAGGAAGGCTCCTAGTGACCGCTCTAGGGCCATCATGTATAGGATAAGAGGTCTTCCTTGAACCGGGGGCATGAGCACAGGTGGGATTAAGAGGTACTTCTTTAGGCTGTCGAATGCCTCTTGGAAATCATCCATCCATTGGTACGTAACCCCCTTTTTCATTAACCTGGTGAAGGGAAAACATTTGCCCACCAGGTTGGCTATGAACCGCCTAATGTAGGCCAGGTGTCCTTGGAATCCTCTCAACTCAGTGAGATTGTGGGGAGGTGGTAAGCCAATGATAGAATTTACCTTTTCAGGGTTGACTTTGATGCCATGATGGCATACGACAAAGCCAAGGAATTTCCCTGAGGTAACCTCAAAGTCACATTTTAAGGGATTCATCTTCAGGCTATGTTGTCAAAGTTTGTTGAAGACAGTTTCAAGGTCTAACAAGTGATCTGAGCGATGTCTTGATTTGACCACCAAGTCATCCATGTAGCATTCGACGAATATCCCTTGGAATGGTTTAAAGATACGATGCATGGTGCATTGATATGTGGTGCCAACATTTTTGAGACTAAAGGGCATGAACCTATAACAGAATACTCCTTGAGGGTCCCTGAAGGTAGTGGATTATTTATCTTCTCGGGCCATCCGGATTTGATTATACCCAGAATAACCGTCCATGAAGGAGAGAGCCTCATACCCGGCCGTTGCGTCGATTAATAACTCGGTGATCAGGACCAGGAAATCATTTTTTGGGCAATGCCTATTGAGATCTATGAAATCTATGCAGACACGGATTGGTCCGTTCTTTTTCTCAACGAGGACAATGTTGGCTAGCCAGATGGGGTATTGGACCTACCGAATGAAGGCTGCTTTAATTAGCTTATCTAACTTAGCCTCTATTTTGGTGGAATGTGTGGGGTGCGTCCTTATGGCGGCTTGTTTATATCCCCGTTGGTCTTCTGGTATACCTAAGTGGTGCATCACCACTTTGGGATCGAGTCCCAACATTTCCGTGTAATTCGAGGCGAAGACATCTCGAAGTTGCCTCAGGAAAAAGGTATATACCTCGTGCTCCTCGGGGGACATGGCTGTACTAATGAGAGTGGGCCTTGGGTCTTCCTCGGTACCTAGGTTTATTTCCCTGAGCTCGTCCACAGTGGTGGAGATACCTTCCTCAAATGCGGGAGTTGCATCCCTGAGATCTTCCTCCTCTTCTTCCCCCACATTCTCATCTTCTTGATCCGATGGGGGGAGAGTTCCTGGCACGGGCTATTGGGAGTCCGGAGGTGAGGCATTGTGGGTGTCCTCTCCCAAGTATTCGACCCCAAATTTAGGGTTAACGGTCGTTTACACATTTTCACACTCGACCGTTATGGATGAAGTCATGAGGAAAGCTGAGTGCATGTCCAGACTTGAACCCCTGCTCTTAACATGGTTGATGGGCAGTACGTAGTCTCTGCTAAGCTGTTTGAGGGGGTCATCATGAACCATTTACAGACCATTTGGATCGGGGATCTAGTCGATACCATCGAGCGAAGGCTTATTTTTTTCCTTTTCTCATAAAACCCGGCGTCAATGTAGTGTGACTCGGAGAGCTCGAAAGGGGCCTTGTCAGCGTGCAATGTCCCACTTTGTCCATTGATGAAATACTTGATACAATGGTGGTAGGATGAAGGAATGGCCATGTTCTTATAGAGCCACGACCTTCCTAGTAGGGCATTGAATGTTGTGTTCTTCCAGACCACCAGGAATTCCGAGTAGTCTACAAGGTCACAAAAATGGGTTTTTAGATTGATTTTCCCCATTGGATTTTGTTCACTCTTGTCCTAACCCAATAGAGTTGTGTATGAGGGTATTAGATCATCCTCAATGTAGCCCAACTTACGGAGTGTCCGTAGGGGAAGGAGGTTAACTCCAGAGCCATTGTCAATAAAGACTTTCTGAATATCAACATCATTTGATGTACCAGACACATATAGTGGTTTGATGTGTCCTTGCATGATGGAATCTTCATCCTTATCGGTGAAGGAGATTACCACATTGCATTCAGCCGGGCCAGTCTCTGTCTGGTAAATCTCAGTGGTGGCTAGCTCAGATTGAAACTCCTGGGGGCTGAGAAAGGATTCTATGAGCGCCTCCTTGAGATCTATTGACAAACTTAGGGCATCCAGGATCGATAGTTTGGTTGGTACTGATGACAGCTGCTTAAAGATATCGTACTTCTGTGCCAGTGGCCGATGCTTCTCCATTGGTGGGAGAGTTTTAGCAGGCACTTTGGGAGCTGGAGTATGTGACGATGAGGGACCGACTGCGGGGTCAGAGGTCGATGGTGTTCCCATGTTCTGGGGACTTGGCCCGACCGGTCTGTTTGTGCGCACTAGGCATCTAGACACTTGTTCCTCCTCTGATGGGTACCGTAGAATGACAGGGCCATAGTGGCCGTTTGTGGTGGTGGAGGGATATTACTTCTCCTATTGAGTTCATTGAAGGGCTCTCCCATGGATTTTTGCGATATCAACGGCTTGGGATGGGGTAAAACTGTAGGGTTGGTTTCGGCCGCGATTGCGTCTCCCTTGGTATCCCATGCTTCTGCGATTCCTCCTCCCAGCCCCTTGTGCTGGGAACTCAGGTTCGTAACCATAACCTTCGTCAGGGAACGATTCCATTAGATGGATGATGTTTATGGAACCAAATATTAGCTCCTCGTCCTGTGACAGGTCAACCTGGTTGGTTGTCCCTGATGGTGTTGTTTGGTGGGTCTGTGCCCATGGTGCCAAGTTTGGGGGCATAAAATCCGACAGTGTCGGGGCTAACTTCGGCCTCATTGCGGACTGCCCCTCTTGTGCTCGTCTCCTCCCATTTCGATTGCGACTGGATGATCGGATCGTGGAGGGTTGTGAGTTCTATATTTTCGGCTGTGCGACATCAGGGGCTGTTGGCGGCAACACCGGCTATAGTTGAGCTCAGAGTATGCCCTGAGCTCAATTTACAGTCTTCCGAGTCATCCAGTCATCAAATTTCTACCCCTTCTTGCTGTTGACTTCCTGCCACCCCTCCCTTTTTTCAAAGTCGGTAGTAGAAATATACGTCACATGTACTGGGGGTGGTCCCAGCTCGACCTTCTCGGAGTCTACCATCCTTTTCAGGAGGTCTTTGAAGATAAAACATTCCTTGATATTGTGCCCCAACATTCGATGGTAGGGACAGTAATCTGGTCTGTCATTGCAGTCGAATTCTTTGGGATTCCTTGGCTCCGGGAGGTGGAGAAAATTTCAATTCATGGCGGCGATGAAGTAGCCACAGACTTGGTCCTCTCGGAATGAGTATACTTTGTGTCTTTATTCCTTGAACTGGTTCCACTTCGATCCTCTCTGATCGTCCCTCTTGGGTGGAGGTGGCCGCTGATATACAGGGGTCCCTTGACGATTTGGTGGAGGCCTAGGTGGTGGAGTAGGTGCAGGGGCTAGCTTGAGCGTGACAGAGGACTCTTTAGCTCCAACTACTCTCTTTTTAGGTTCCTGTGAGGCTATTCAGGACTTCAGATTAGTCCGCTACAGGGATTTTTCAATTCTCTGGGTAATGGTAGAGAGATTGTGGAAGCTAGTGGTGCACTCCACTGGTATGAGCGGTGTTTGTTGCTCATCTCAAAGTTTATCGATGCATATGGCCAGCATCTCATCTTGGGGCATTGGCCTGTTTAGAGAGTAGGTCAGACCCTTCCATCTGGTGATGAAATCTGAGACCCTCTCGTTCTCCCTCTGTTTTCAATTCATGAGGTTGCTGACCGTTTTTTAGACAGAGTTGAGCTAAAGTAGAATAGGAACTGCTGCCGAAGGTCTTCCCAGCTTTTTATTGACTGAGCTGGCAGATTTGTATACCAGACGTAGGTAGATCCTTTCAAGGTCCGCACGAAGCATATGAGTTTCACTGTTTCTTGTTGTTCCGAAGTTCCCATCATAGGGTCGCAATAAGACAGTTAGTGTATCAAATGCTGTTCCAGATCACCTGATCTATAGAAAATAGGGAATACATGGCTCCCAAAATTGGGTGGAGGAGGCGTGTTGCTCACCCAATCAGGGTAGGGCTTTTTCTCTGGCTGTACCGGAGTGCGTCGACCTTCTATTGCTTCCAATCGAGCTGTCAGTGCCTCGATGGTGCTGGAGAGACCCTGGTTTACATCCTATTGGGCACAGTCTTGGGCAGGTGTAGCCCGAGGCATTGCTTGAGGATCTGGATTAGCTGGCACCAAGGGTGCATATACTATTTGTGACACCTTCATAGGGTTTATACGTACTCGCTCCAGTTGCTTCCTGAGTGGAGGGAAGTCTTGTTATTCACCCAAACCCATGTTCAGGTAGTTGGACGGACCAGGTGCCTCATTGGGCGGGGGCCCTGACCGTGCTTCGTTTGCCGAGGAAAACTTTGGTCTTTGAGGTTCACTTGCTGGGAGTGCGAGGTGCGGCTCTTCTTGGGAAGCGCTTTCAATAAGACGATTCCTCTGGAGTATCTCAGAGTTAAGCCGCCTCAATTCTTTCATTTCCTCTTCTTGTCGATCGAATCTCTCTTCGAGTGTAATTGGATCATTTTTATTGAGAGGAGGAAGGTTAAGGGTAACTGGTCCTTTTTTCTTATCCTTGTTGGGAGCTCGCAGGGTAAGTGGAGGAGGGTTAGATGGAGGGGAGACCATATTTAGGGCGGCCCTCTGGTTTCGGGTGTGGACACCTGGTGGTTTGTTGTGAATCACAACCTGATCGGAACCATCGTCTCCCGATCCATCCGGATTTTAATCATCTCTAGTGTCACATGTGGGAGTAACCTCTATGGCATTGATGGATGCATATCGTAGGGTGGAGGAGATGTCATCTTCCAAGTAGGAAGAGGATCTACCGTGCCTTTTACTGGTCTTCCCCTTCCTGTCCCAAGATTTATTTTAGACTCCTTGATAAAGGGTGATGCAGAGAGTTATTTGATACGACCTTACAGTACACCTCCCTCTTGAAGGGGATGACGATTCAAAGGATGGGATAGGGCAAGAATCTCCTCTTCTGATTTTCCTCCCTAGATGAGAGAATACTAATTCTCGTGGGGGAGGTTGTTGTTGAGGTGGTAAAAATTTTCCCAGCCCTAAGGGCTAGGGTTGGCTCCGTTCCATGGACGTTGAGTCTCTTCTCATTTTTATTGGTCTTACGGGGGCATTTGTTGTTAAAAATCCCCACAGACCTGCAGGCTGGGGTTGACCTTGGATTGCGGCAGTGGCTGCTGCTATCATTACCTTCCTGATCTTGCGTTCCCCCATTCGGGGGTGAACTGGATCTGATGCCGAGTTCACTTGTGAATCAATCCCCTATGGGGAGGCAAGTAATGACTGCTAATTGGACTCTCTTAGGTGAGAGGCCAGTTGTATGCTTTCAGTGGCATGATTCAGGAGTTTGTGAATGGCTTGTTCCCGTCGGGCCTGACACTTCTAGGACTTACTCAAGGCCTGTCTCTTTTGGGTGTGTCGCCTTTCCCGAACCGGTAGACCACTCGATTGCTATCTTGATGTGATTATGTTGCAAGACATTACACTGAATGGGTTATTCTGGGCAGGGAGTGGAGTGAAATGAAGAGCTCCATGTTCTCCCCATCTTCTGATATGGACTCTCCCGTCGGAGCGTCACCAATGAGGCGGCGCAACTGGTGCAATGCATGGAGGCATGCTAACTCATTGTTTCCTTTACACCTCTCAGGTCGCGATTGACGCGCCGAAGGAAGAGATTCCAGGTCGATGTGATGCAGGAGGTCTCCTATTGTCTTGACATGGTCTACATACCCATCGTAGGGTAGGAAGCTTGATTTCAGTCGGTGGAGTGTTGTCCATATATTGGAGCGGATTTCATGCACACATTCTTCTGACAACTTTCTGGGTATGTCGAATTGAGAGGTAGCCGTGGACCAAAACATAACTGGTACATCATCTATGGCCAGTCATTTACTTAGGTGAAACATGTCAGCATACTCCTCCGCTAGTGATTCCTCTACCTGGTCGGCCCAACTAAGACGCTCATCGATAGTGTGGTTGGAGGCAGTGGGGACGGTAGGTATTGAATTATCATGTGGGCGATTCCGAGGTGGTTCAGAAGATGAACGTGGCCCCAGACCATCTCCTGATTGAAGAAGGGTGTCATTGGCGACTGGTTGGGAATCTGACATGCTTGATCCTGTCCTTCTGAGTGCCTCAGCATATGAGGGATTTTCTGTGCTTGATTCGGCAGGGGGAGGACCTTCCAATTGATATGATATTTCACTGCGGGGAGGACCTTTGCAATAACTACCATCATGGTGAGGATGACCATCATGGTTTGATGTTCTATGTGTATCCTGGGGAGGACCTTCAAGACACACTGCGACAAGGGGAGGACCTTCTTATTGCCTGGGGCCATTGCGGGTAGGACCTTCTCAATGGAGACCATGGTGGCAAGGACTACCATCACAGCTGCGACAATGGTGAGGACTACCATCATGGCTGCCGTAGGGAGAATGTCTGCGGGGTACACCCTGGGGAGGGCCTCCAAAATGTACCGAAACGAGGGGAGGGACTTCTCATTGCTTAACGTCCCTACGGAGAGGACCTCCATTAGCAGGGTGGAGAGGACTACCATCATGATATGATGCCTAGCTGCGTGGAGTGTCGTTGCAACATAACCCATGGGGAGGACCTTCAGGGAAGGCCACGACAAGGGGAGGGACTTCTTGTCGCAATGAGACATCACCGTAGGGAGGGACTCTGCAGTTGAAACTACGATAGCGAGGACTACTATCATAATATGTGGTCCCACTGCACGAAGAGTGTTTTCAGTGTATACCCCGAGGAGGACCTTTAGGGTGGACCGCAGCAAGTGGAGGTCCTTCTTGCTGCTCAATCTTCTGGTCACGTGGAGAGATTTTGTGACTCGCATCAAAAGAGAAGATCTTGTGATCAATCATTATATGACCATGGGGGAGGTCCCCATGGGTGCTCTAGGGAGGACCTTCAGAGCTGCTGGTAGCGACATTACGAGGAGGACCTTCAAAACTGCTAATGACGTTCCTATAATATGGTAATGTGTGGGTAGGTTTTTGAGCCTTCGATATGTGCTTAGCGGTATTGGGAAGCCCATCTTCCAGTAGAGCGGAGTCATGAACCCTCTCTTTATTTTCCAGCTGCCTTCGGTGTATTCGGAGTGCTTTCTTGCGGGCAGCGGGGACCGTCTGCTGTTGATAACGACCTTCACCTTTGGTTACCTTTCTAATTGGGTCCCGTGATGCTGCTGAGATATTCCGAAGAACATATTGACTTTTAACAGGGATATATGCCTGCTCTGGAGCATCCACTGTGATGGATGGGTGTCCCCCAGTTGGAACGAGTGAAGCTACTCGATCCGGTTGCCCTTGTATCGCGGAATATGGCCGATGACCCTCCTGGGTGGAAGCAGGGATACAAATCTACTTCGAGGTGGACATCTTGTCTCTTAGATGAGTCGCCTCAATTGGAGAGATGAGATCACGGGCCCGAGTCCTTGCTGTTTTCACTGATGCAATTACATTCTGGAAAGTCTGCAAGATATGATCTGGGATAGATACCTACTCCTCCATCATTTCCAAGATATGCAGAGAGACATATTTGTATGGAACAGGTATGAAGGCCCATTATGGTATCGGAGTAGGAATATCTGGCCCTGGTCCTCCGGTTGTCAGTGGGTACTGACAATTATCCTATGTCGGGGCAGGTGAACGAGCCTTCCCCTGTGCCGGGATATTCCAGTTTATCTCTCCGTTTGCCGCCACATCAGGATGGCGTACTTTACTTGCATCCTTAGGGTGATGGCCCTGCACATGTTGGTTCCCCACCGTATCGATTCGGTGGACTTTGTTGGCAAGGATACGCACCCGCCTATTAATTGCCGCCACATCTGGATGGAGGGCTTTGTTGATCACCACCACATCAGGATGGTAGGCGTCAGGAGCATCTTCTAGGAGCTAGTCCTGCAGGCGCTGGGTTTCCACCACGTCTGGTTGGTGGGATTCATGACCCTGGGCAGGGAGAGGTGCCTGCCGGGTAGGTGTCGTCCTGTGTGAGTGACAGGCTTGATGGAGCTTGGCGGGGATGCATGCCTGCTCATATGATGCCGCCATGTTAGGATGATGGACTTTGGAGGAGCGGACATGTGTATGTACCTGCTTGCAATATGTCTCCGTGACTGGGCAACAGAGCTCCTCCTCAGGGACAAGGGTGATGATCGGTCCTTGGTTTTACGTTTTCCACCCTCTTCGGGTGGTCCGATGGGTCGGAGCTCAAGGAGCGTGGGCCTGGATCCTCGGGGCGACATCCTACTTAGCATGAGGATATTGAGTCTTAGTGTAACTACGATGACATCTTCCGGCGGCGACCTTAGAGTGGAACCCCCATTCAGTAGGGATGAATTCCTCGGTGTCGACCTCATTCGGCTCCCTAAGATAGGGGAGGTAAACATTGTCTCATTCTAGGGAGAGACTCCTGAAACGGTTTGAGACAGTAACAGGAGCCATCTAGATCTGCTTTCGCGACCGCTGCTGAGTAGGCGACCAGTGGGTCTTGGCGGATTGGAAGGTGTGCATGGCCACCTCCACTGTTGGGGGAGTACCATTCAAGTGGTACTCTCAAATAAACACATCCAAGACCCAGCGTCGAAGACTCTGAGTAGGTGAAGGGGTCCTTCATTGGTTAGGATGTCTGGTCATTGCGTTGCTTGAAGTACGCGTCTGTGAGTTCCTCCGTGATTCCATTGGATCGAAGGGAGTTCTGATTGGTACCTGTAAAAATATTTTAACAAATACAAATAGAAAACCCATCAAAGAAGCATCTTATGATCCCATGCATAATTAATGACCTTGCTTGGCCCTCCTTATGAGTATAAGGGGGTACAGAGTGAGATTAGGTTAAATCTGTCATGCTTGGTTAAATATTCACGCTAGGTTCACCATTTTTGTTTCGAACTATTCACGTGGTGGGGACCGACACGCCCGACGGTCAATCTTACAGAGGGCCGAGCTCTGCTCAATCGCTCATGTTGGGTATATTAGTCTTCATTTCAAAATGCCCAATGGTTCCGTATCCAACAATCTGTGGACCTGCTTTCCAAAGGCAGGCGTTCGCTGGGTGATTCGGCCAGCGATTCTTAAGAACTCACATTGGTCAAGAGGATGGGAAGTCGGGCTCATCACACCCTTTTGGGGGGAATTATTGCCTGTACTGGGACTCTCTTATAGATTTAAGACATATTCATATGTTCACGAATCTTTGGTTTATACCCAAGCATAGTATCCACGGATTACTCTTGGTTGGCAGTGATTAGATGAACGCAGGGATTCAGAATCATTTTTGCCCGAGGTTTACCATCCCTCATTGGATTAATGACTCCGAGGAGTTTGGAATCATTGAGACAGAACTAGTTTGAAGCCTCATAACTGGGCGCTCTAGAGTTTATTGTCATCCAAGGGGTACGGATAATATAGCATCCCGCCTTTTTGTCATATAAACTTTCATTACAATATACAAAACTGAGGATCTTTAAGGTTTAGTGTCTTGGAAACCAGGAACTTAATACATGAAACAAAAAAAAACATTCTTCTTAAACACTTTAAAGGATTCTCCTTATGTTCATCCTAGGTTCATTACTGCATCTCATAACCTGGGGACATACATCAAAAGAAAGGGTGAGTAGAAGGCCCAGTAAGGGAAACAAGGGGAAACATTTAACATGTGAACTTGAGATACATCAACAATGTCATGAAAAATAACTTTAAGGCATGAGAAAGAAATCATGAGGCATTTCATAATAAAAACAACATTTTTTATAACTTGAATATGTGGCTACTACATTTAACAAAGAAAATCATGAACATATCACCAAGGTCCATCCCCAAGGTGTCATTTGAAAATTACCAAGGTTATTCACCAAGATATCGTGAAAATTGTAATCTCTAGTGGTTACATCATTACCCAATGCATTGGAGCACTATCAGGGAGCACCCTTAAATTTGCCTTTATTATCATGTGAGCCACATATATCATCATAAAACATTTCATAAATAACCCATATATCATAAAATAAATGGGTTTGATTTCATAATCATAACGTTTTAAAAACTGCTTTAAAGACATGATCTTTACGTCACTTTAAACCCACAGAAGGGGAGAGCGGGTCTCATGTATGTAAATCACAGAATTTAAAATAGAACATATTTATATATATGTGAATACCCCTATATAAATAAGAGATTTGAGTATTCACTTTATAACATAAAATAATTTTGAGAAAAGAGAGAGGCATTTTGAGACGAAAATTTTGCAGCACAACGACTGTGTTTCGGGTTTTTAGAAAACATTGAAAAGAGAGGGGACATGGGTCAAACACTCATAAATGACCCATAACACAGTATAGGGACAGAATATAAAGTATTTGAGAACCTGATAATGAAATTTGAAAGATATACCATATGAAATGAAGAACATGAAAGGAAGACAAAAATAAGATTTCTCTTATGAAAATTCGGCAGCCCAACGACGTCACTTAAACTTCAACAAAAATGAATTGACGAGATCAAATAGGGTCTCTAATAATATGAACATAAAAGATCAGTATGATAGATATAGAGATAATACCCCACCAAAATAAAAAAGGAACTTTAAATACTTGACATGAAAGTAGATCTTTGAAAAATGAAAAAGGCGAACGAATCCCTTAAAAATTCGGCAGCCTAACAGTGTCACTTAAACTTCAACCAAAAATGAATTGACAAGATCAAAATAGGGTCTCTCATAATATGAAAATAATGTTTCAGTATGATATATATAGAGATCATACCCCAAAATAATAAAAAGTAACTTGAAAGACTTGACATGAAAACAGATCTTGAAAACGAGAAGGGTGAAAGAATCCCTTAAAAATTCGGCAGCCTAACAGCGCCACTTAAAACTTCAAAATACTGAATTGAAGAGATAAAATGGGGTCTATAATCATATGATCATAAAAGATCAGTATTATAGATATATAGATGATACCCCAACATAATAAAAAGGAACTTGAATGACTTGACAAGAAAATAGAACTAGAAAATGAGAAGGGTGAAAGAATCCATTACAAAAATTTCGGCAGCCTAACGACGCCACTTGAACTTTCATAAAATGAAATGATGAGAGTAATAGGGGGTCTATCATCATATGAAAATAAAAAGGACAGTATAATGAATATAAAAGAACATCCTCCAACATAATAACATGGAGCATAAAAGGAATGACATAAAAGAGATTACTTGAAAAGAAAGAGAGAGGTCGGATCCCTTACCTTAAAACGTAACTCTTAAAACTCAAAGGTTTGGACCTTGAGGGCTTGGGGGAACCTTGGGAGGACTACTTGGGAGGTAAATAGACCATAACTTTGTTGAGAATGATTTTGGAGTCCAAAGGATTAGAGAATGTCTTGGTATTTATAGGGAAAGTGAGGGGACAAGGCATTAATGGCCAAGGGACACCTCAAAAGCGGGTTTCTCAAAACCATGTGATATCCCAAGAAATTTCCCATGAAGTTAGGCCACATGGGGCCCCAAATACAATAATTCATCACCTTTGGTAGGCCAACCCATAAAAAATCTCATGACATCATCATGACACAGTTATGATGTCATTAAACATACCGAAACCCTAAAATTGTATTTTTACTATTCACTGAAAATTCAACTTTCTCAGAAAAATCCCAAAATTTCACCTTAACCAAATATCAATGCTCTTATTTCAAAAAATGAACTCCATTTTATAAAAATAGTTTTCTAAATATTTTTAATTTAATTTTTAATTAAAAAAAACACTATTCACCTGAAAAAAACTAATACTTGAATAATAATTTACGAAACCGTTATTTAACCATTTTATTGAATCACATTACTTAATAAAGGTGCCTAGATTATTTTAATACTTTCTTTAAGTGAAATTACTAATCCATTTGGAAACATTACTAATCCTAATCATAAAATCACTATTCATAATTTACTATTCATCAAAAATCAAGTTGATCTTATTAGAATATAAATTTCGTACTGAACATAATTTTAGAAGACCATTTTTTGAAAATCATTACACATTTTTAATTATTTAAGGTTTACATAAACATTTTTTAAAATATCCTTTCTCTAAAATTCACCAAAAATATGCATACTATATTTATCCGGATATTTGAAAATTCATAAACAACATCATAAGAAGAAATCACAATTTTTATTTAAAATAAAGGATTACACAAGGCAGTTACAGTCTCCTTACATAGCCCCATATCACACCAGCATAGGACCTAAGTGTAAGGTGTGCTAAGGTGAGAGAATCCGAGGGAGGCTTGGCCAATATCGCACGAGTAGTAATTTCTATCAGTTTGAAATTATCGCGAAGGCGATCCCATTCTAGCTTCACACGATGAAGTTCAGCTTGGGTTTGGTCCAGAGCAAAGCCCAGTGGTGCTACCTCATTCCCAAGTTCTGTTAGATGGGCTTCGATCGGTCCAAGACTACTGGGTGAGGCCATCAAATCTTCTTTCTATATTAATTAACCAATATTACTTGTATTTAGAGACAATAATCAAAACTTTTAGTTTCCAGCGGTCATATTTACCAATGGTCATATAACAGTCAAAACCCAACGGTCTCATTTTAATTATAATCATGTTATCAAATGAAACATTTTTGTTGAGTATAAAAATAAATTAAAAAAAAAACACACAAAATTAGGAAACAAGATTTATTCAAAATTTCAGGCCGTTACAATCTTCCCCCTTAAGAAATTACGTCCTCACAATTTTTAAAATTGTTTTTTGAAATTTCATTGAAAGTCCCACATCGGAAAAGGAGTCAGTAACACTATTACTTTAAAAGAAAGAAAGGTAAGTACAAAGGTCACCCGAGTTAACCCATACTAGGATTCCATGGAGGAAAACATGGATATGGAAGAAAAACAAAGGGTCAAGTTCTGGGGGAGAGTGATAGAAAACATGATTAGGAGAAAGTAGACCACGAAAAAATCCCAAACTTATGATGTGTGTAAACGGTATTTGATTACCTAGTAGGAAGCGTAAACCAACAAAATTTTTGTTTTACGTTTCTTTTCATAATTTTGAGGAATTCATTTACTACATAGAAAAAATAAGGAAATATACCTACCTTCATGTAGAGTTTCATCCTTTAATAAGTTTCTACCAAAATTAATCTTTTCTCCAAACGATGAGCATTAAAAACTACTTGGTCTCATCAAAACACAAGAATCATCTTCTAAAGAATCACATAATCCACAAAAGATTAACTATCTATTTCTTCTATCTTTAAAAATTATCCCAAAAATAGAAAGGTTAAGGTAAAACAACTCTTCAAAAATAAAGAATCCCATAGGAATGGAAACTACTTTTAAATCTTCAAAGTTCCATGGTACTACTCAAAGTTCAACATAGACCATTCCATAAATAATGGTCCTTAAAATTCCTCAAAATAAACCAAACTAAGATTGAAAGCCAAATACAAGAAGGATTTGATAACATAGTCTTCCAAAATAAACGTCATTTTTCATCTCCAAACAACATCAACCACTCCTAACATATTATAAAAAAAGTAGCTAACCTAAACATATTTTACCCAAGATAGGTTAATCATTCCCATAATTAACCTAAATTACTATAAGTCCACCTTAAATTCATCGATTCTTCAAAATATAAGTCAACCTTTACTCCTCAAAGAAAATACCGTAGTAATCTATTTACCTCGATCATATAGGGTCCCCAAAATAGTGAACGTCTTCCAAAATAATAATCATCTTTTAATCCCCTAATCATATCTGTCATATTAATACGGCAATCGTCGCATTTCCTATCACATTTGTTGTTGGGACATGTTCTTCCATTCCCTGCCATTAACTAAGAAAAGAAAGTACAATTAGGGGCTTAAATACTTATCCAATAATCATGAAAAGGAACTTAAAGCATAGAAGGATAACTTGTATAAGAAAAGTATACCCTAACTTGTGATCCCCTAGGTTCTCATCTAGGTTATCCATGATCATATATTCTTATTTGAATCTTTATTTTATTTTATCTTTGTTCCTTTAACAATGGTTCATACTAAGCTTATGAATTTACCAAAGCATATCCCTGGGAGTGTCGTAACCAAGAGTGCAGCAAGGCCCGTTGTCGTGTACCAGTTCCCGTTCTAGTTGAGCTAAAAGCGGTGTTTTCGGGTTTTACCCCTCTGTACATCTGTACCAGAGCCACCTCTACCTGCTCGTATCCAGAAAAGGATGTATTTTCTTGGCAACCCCTTACTCAATACTCACCAAAATACCAGGAAGATTTCCTATATTTAAACTTTTATATAGGGTTATTCCTAAAGTTTTCATATCCTAATTTCCACAAATAACTAAACCATCCTTTGATACCAACTATAGCATCCCTCCTTTTTGTCACATAAACTTTCATTACATTATACAAAACTGAGGATCTTTAAGGTTTAGTGTCTTGGAAACCAGGAACTTAATACATGAAACAAAAAAAAAACATTCTTCTTAAACACTTTAAAGGATTATCCTTATTTTAATACTAGGTTCATTACTGCATCTCATAACTTGGGGACATACATCAAAAGAATGGATGAGAAGAAGGCCCAGTAAGGGAAACAAGGGGAAACATTTAACATGTGAACTTGAGATACATCAACAATTTCATGAAAAATAAATTTAAGGAATGAGAAATAAATCATGAGGCATATCATAATAAAAATAACATTTTTCATAACTTGAAGATGTGGATACTACATTTAACAAAGACAATCATGAATATATCACCAAGGTGTCATTTAAAAATTACCAAGGTTATTCACCAAGATATCGTGAAAATTGTAATCTCTAGTGGTTACATCATTACCCAATGCATTGGAGCGATATCAGGGTGTACCCTTAAATTTGCCTTTATTATCATGTGATACACATATATCATCATGAAACATTTTATAAATAACCCATATAGCATAAAATAAATGGGTTTCATTTCATAATCATAATGTTTTAAAAACTGCTTCAAAGACACGATCTTTACGTCACTTTAAACCCACGGAAGGGGAGAGCGGGTCTCATGTTTGTAAATCCCAGAATTTAAAATAGAACATATTGATATATATGTGAATACCCCTTTATAAATAATATCTTTTAGTATTCACTTTATAAAATAAAATAATTTTGAGAAAAGAGAGAGGCATTTTGAGACGAAAATTCTGCAGCATAACGGCTATGTTTCGGGTTTTTAGAAAACATTGAAAAGAGAGGGGACATGGGTCAAACACCCATAAATGACCCATAACACAGTATAGGAACAGAATATAAAGGATTTGAGAACATGTTAATGAAATTTGAATGATATAACATATGAAATGAAGAACATGAAAGGAAGGAAAAAAATAAGATTTCTCTTATGAAAATTCGGCAGCCCAACGGCGTCACTTAAACTTCAACAAAAATGAATTGACGAGATCAAATAGGGTGTCTCATCATATGAACATAAAAGATAAGTATGAAAGATATAGATATCATACCCACCCATAATACAAAAGGAACTTGAAATACTTGACATTAAAGTAGATCTTTGAAAAATGAGAAAGGCGAACGAATCCCTTAAAAATTCAGCAGCCTAACGACGTCACTTAAACATCAACCAAAAATGAATTGACAAGATCAAAATAGGGTCTCTCATAATATGAAAATAAGGGTTAAGTAATATATATATAGATATCATAACCCAAAATAATAAAAATTAACTTGAAAGACTTGACATGAAAACAGATCTTGAAAACGAGAAGGGTGAAAGAATCCTTTAAAAATTCGGCAGCCTAACGACGCCACTTAAAATTTCAAAATACTAAATTGAAGAGATAAAATGGGGTATCTCATCATATTATCATAAAAGATAAGTATGATATATATAGAGATCATACCCCAACATAATAAAATGGAACTTGAATGAATTTACAAGAAAATAGAACTTGAAAATGAGAAGGGTGAAAGAATCCGTTACAAAAATTTCTGCAGCCTAACGACGCCACTTAAACTTTCATAAAATGAAATGATGAGAGTAAGAGGGGGTATCTCATAATATGAAAATAAAAAGGACAGTATAATTAATATAAAATAACATCCTCCAACATAATAACATGGAGCATAAAAGGAATGAAATAAAAGAGATTACTTGAAAAGAAAGAGAGAGGTCGGATCCCTTACCTTAAAACGTAACTCTTAAAACTCAAAGGTTTGGACCTTGAGGGCTTGGGGGCACCTTTGGAGGACTACTTGTGAGGTAAGGAGACCATAAATTCGTTGAGAATGATTTTGGAGTCCAAAGGATGAGAGAATGTCTTGGTATTTATAGGGAAAGTGAGGGGACAAGGCATTAATGGCCAAGGGACACCTCATAAGTGGGTTTCTCAAAACCATGTTCTCTCCCAAGATATTTCCCATGAAGTTAGGCCACATGGAGCCCCCAATACAATAATTCATCACCTTTGGTCGTCCAACCCATAAAATATCTCATGACATCATCATGACACAGTTATGATGTCATTAAACATACCGAAACCCTAAAATTGTATTTTTACTATTCATTGAAAATTCAACTTTCTCAGAAAAATCCCAAAATTTCACCTTAACCAAATATCAATTCTCTTATTTCAAAAAATGAACTCCATTTTATAAAAATAATTTTCTAAATATTTTTAATTTATTTTTTAAATAAATACACTATTCACCGAAAATTCAATTTTTTCAGAAAAAACCCCAAAATTTACCTTAACATAATATCGATGCTCTGAGTTCAAAAATGAAATCCATTTTATAAAAATAATTTTCTAAATATTTTTAATTTAATTTTTAATTAAAAAAACACTATTCACCTGGAAAAAATTAATACTTGAATAATAATTTATGAAACCGTTATTTAACCATTTTATTGAATCACATTACTTAATCAAGGTGCCTAGATTATTTTAATACTTTCTTTAAGTGAAATTACTAATCCATTTAGAAACATTACTAATCCTAATCATAAAATCACTATTCATAATTTACTATTCATCAAAAATCAAGTTGATCTTATTAGGCTATAAATTTCGTACTGAAAATAATTTTAGAAGACCATTTTTTGAAAATCATTACACATTTTTAATTATTTAAGGTTTACATAAACATTTTTTAAAATATCCTTTCTCTAAAATTCACCAAAAATATGCATACTATATTTATCCGGATATTTGAAAATTCATAAACAACATCATAAGAAGAAATCCAAATTTTTATTTAAAACAAAGGATTACACAAGACAGTTACAGTCTCCTTACATAGCCCCTTATCACACCAGCATAGGACCTAAGTGTAAGGTGTGTTAAGGTGAGAGAATCTGAGGGAGGCTCGGCCAACATCGAACGAGTAGTAATTTCTATCAGTTTGAACTTCTCGCGAAGGCGATCCCGTTCTAGATTCACACGATGAAGTTCATCTTGGGTTTGGTCCAGAGCAAAGCCCAGTGGTGCTACCTCCTTCCCAAGTTCTGTTAGATGGGCTTCGATCGGTCCAAGACTACTGGGTGAGGCCATCGAATCTTCTTTCTATATTAATTAACCAAGATTACTTGTATTTAGAGACAATAATCAAAAAATTTAGTTTCCAGCGGTCATATTGACCAATGGTCATATAACAGTCAAAACCCAATGGTCTCATTTTAATTA
Source organism: Viscum album (assembly GCA_963277665.1). NCBI lineage: Eukaryota > Viridiplantae > Streptophyta > Magnoliopsida > Santalales > Viscaceae > Viscum > Viscum album. The sequence goes on from OY728133.1 coordinate 1,913,161,343, forward strand.
TACTCATGTTATCAAATGAAACATTTTTTTTGAGTATAAAAATAAATTAAAAAAACACACACAGAATTAGGAAACCAGATTTATTCAAAATTTCGGGTCGTTACAATCTTCCCCCCTTAAGAAATTGCGTCCTCGCAATTTTTAAAATTGGTTTTTGAAATTTCATTGAAAGTACCACATTGGAAAAGGAGTCAGTAACACTATTACTTTAAAATAAAGAAAGGTAAGTACAAAGGTCACCCGAGTTAACCCATACTAGGATTCCATGGAGGAAAACATGGATGTGGAAGAAAAAAAAGGGTCAAGTTCTGGGGGAGAGTGATAGAAAACATGATTAGGAGAAAGTTTACCACGAGAAAATCCCAAAATTATGATGTGTGTAAACGGTCTTTGATTACCTAGAAGGAAATGTAAACCAACAAAATTTTTGTTTTACGTTTCTTTTCATAATTTTGAGTAATTAATTTACTACATAGAACAAAAATATAATGAAATATACCTACCTTCATGTAGATTTTCATCCTTTAATAAGTTTCTACCAAAACTAATCTTTTCTCCAAATGATGAGCATTCAAAACTACTTGGTCTCATCAAAACACAAGAATCATCTTCAAGAGAATCACATAATCCACAAAAGATTAACTATCTATTTCTTCTATCTTTAAACATTATCCCAAAAACAGAAAGGTTAAGGTAAAACAACTCTTCAAAAAGAAAGAATCCCATAGGAATGGAAACTACTTTTAAATCTTCAAAGTTCCATGATACTACTCAAAGTTCAACATATACCATTCCATAAATAACGGTCCTTAAAATTCCTCAAAATAAACCAAACTAAGATTGAAACCCAAATACAAGAAGGATTTGATAACATAGTCTTCCAAAATAAACGTCATTTTTCATCTCCAAACAACATCAACCACTCCTAACATATTATAAAAAAAGTAGCTAACCTAAACATATTTTACCCAAGATAGGTTAATCATTCCCATAATTAACCTAAATTACTATAATTCCACCTTAAATTCATCGATTCTTTAAAATATAAGTCAACCTTTACTCCTCAAAGAAAATACCGTAGTAATCTATTTACCTCGATCATATAGGGTCCCCAAAATAGTGAACGTCTTCCAAAATAATAATCATCTTTTAATCCCCTAATCATATCTGTCATATTAATACGACAATCGTCGCATTTCCTATCACATTGGTTGTTGGGACATGTTCTTCCATTCCCCGCCATTAACTAAGAAAAGAAAGTACAATTTGGGGCTTAAATACTTATCCAATAGTCCTGAAAAGGAGCTTAAAGCATAGAAGGATAACTTGTAGAAGAAAATTATACCCTAACTTGTGATCCCCTAGGTTCTCATCTAGGTTATCCATGATCATATATTTTTATGTGAATCTTTATTTTATTTTATCTTTGTTCCTTTAACAATGGTTCATACTAAGCTTATGAATTTACCAAAGCATATCCCCCGGGAGTGTCGTAACCAAGAGTGCAGCAAGGCCCGTTGTCGTGTACCAGTTCCCGTTCGATTCTAGCTCAAAGCGGTGTTTTCGGGTTTTACCCCTATGTACATCTGTGCCAGAGCCACCTCTACCTGCTCGTATCCAGAAAAGGATGTATTTGCTTGGAAACCCCTTACTCAATACTCACCAAAATACCAGGAAGATTTCCTATATTTAAACTTTTCTATAGGGTTATTCCTAAAGTTTTCATATCCTAATTTACACAAATAACTAAACCATCCTTTGATACCAACTATATCATCCTGCCTTTTTGTCACATAAACTTTCCTTACATTATACAAAACTGAGGATCTTTAAGGTTTAGTGTCTTGGAAACCAGGAACTTAATACATGAAACAAAAAAAACATTCTTCTTAAACACTTTAAAGGTTTCTCCTTATGTTCATCCTAGGTTCATTACTGCATCTCATAACTTGGGGACATACATCAAAAGAAAGGGTGAGAAGAAGGCCCAGTAAGGAAACAAGGGGAAACATTTAACATGTGAACTTGAGATACATTAAAAATGTCATGAAAAACAACTTTAAGGAATGAGAAAGAAATCATGAGGCATATCATAATAAAAATAAAATTTTTCATAACTTGAAGATGTGGCTACCACATTTAACAAATACAGTCATGAAAATATCACCAAGGTCCATCCCCAAGGTGTCATTTGAAAATTACCAAGGTTATTCACCAAGATATCGTGAAAATTGTAATCTCTAGTGGTTACATCATTACCCAATGCATTGGAGCGCTATCAGGGTGCACCCTTAAATTTGCCTTTATTATCATGTGAGACACATATATCATCATTAAACATTTCATAAATAACCCATATAGAATAAAATAAATGGGTTTCATTTCATAATCATAACGTTTTAAAATCTGCTTCAAAGACATGATCTTTACGTCACTTTAAACCCACGGAAGGGGAGAGCGGGTCTCATGTATGTAAATCCCAGAATTGAAAATAGAACATATTGATATATATGTGAATACCACTATATAAATAAGAGCTTTAAGTATTCACTTTATAACATAAAATAATTTTGAGAAAAGAGAGAGGCATTTTGAGACGAAAATTCTACAGCACAACAGCTATGTTTCGGGTTTTTAGAAAACATTGAAAAGAGAGGGGACATGGGTCAAACACTCATAAATGATCCATAACATAGCATAGGGACATAATATAAAGGATTTGAGAACATGTTAAAGAAATTTTAAAGATATACCATATGAAATGAAGAACATGAAAGGAAGACAAAAAATAAGATTTCTCTTATGAAAATTCGGCAGCCCAACGACGTCACTTAAACTTCAACAAAAATGAATTGACGAGATAAAATAGGGTCTCTCATCATATGAAAATAAAATATCGGTATGAAAGATATAGAGATCATACCCCACCATAATAAAAAAGGAACTTGAAATACTTGACATGAAAGTAGATATTTGAAAAATGAGAAAGGCGAACAAATCCCTTAAAAATTCGGCAGCCTAACGACGTCACTTAAACTTCAACCAAAAATGAATTGACAAGATCAAAATAGGGTCTCTCATCATATGAACATAAGGGTTAAGTATTACATATATAGAGATCATACCCCAACATAATAAAAAGTAACTTGAAAGACTTGACATGAAAACAGATCTTGAAAACGAGAAGGGTGAAAGAATCCCTTAAAAATTCGGCAGCCTAACGGCGCCACTTAAAACTTCAAAATACTGAATTGAAGAGATTAAATGGGGTATCTCATCATATGATCATAAAATATAAGTATTATAGATATAGATATCATACCCCATCATAATAAAAATGAACTTGAATGACTTGACAAGAAAATAGAACTTGAAAATGAGAAGGGTGAAAGAATCCGTTACAAAACTTTGGGCAGCCTAACGACGCCACTTAAACTTTCATAAAATGAAATGATGAGAGTAAGAGGGGGTCTCTAATCATATGAAAATAAAAAGGACAGTATAATTAATATAAAATAACATCATCCAACATAATAACATGGAGCATAAAAGGAATTACATAAAAGAGATTACTTGAAAAGAAAGAGAGAGGTCAGATCCCTTACCTTAAAATGTAACTCTTAAAACTCAAAGGTTTGGACCTTGAGGGCTTGGGGGAACCTTGGGAGGACTCCTTGGGAGGTAAGGAGACCAGAACATCGTTGAGAATGATTTTGGAGTCCAAATGATGAGATAATGTCTTGGTATTTATAGGGAAAGTGAGGGGACAAGGCATTAATGGCCAAGGGACACCTCATAAGTGGGTTTCTCAAAACCATGTGCTCTCCCAAGATATTTCCCATGAAGTTAGGCCACATGGGGCCCCCAATACAATAATTCATCAATTTTTCTCGGACAACGCATAAAATATCTCATGACATCATCATGACACAGTTATGATGTCATTAAACATACCGAAACCCTAAAATTGTATTTTTACTATTCACTGAAAATTCAACTTTCTCAGAAAAATCCCAAAATTTCACCTTAACCAAATATCAATGCTCTTATTTCAAAAAATGAACTCCATTTTATAAAAATAATTTTCTAAATATTTTTAATTTATTTTTTAAATAAATACACTATTCACCGAAAATTCATTTTTTTTTTCAGAAAAAACCCCAAAATTTACCTTAACATAATATCGATGCTCTGAGTTCAAAAATGAAATCCATTTTATAAAAATAATTTTCTAAATATTTTTAATTTAATTTTTAATTAAAAAAACACTATTCACCTGGAAAAAACTAACACTTGAATAATAATTTATGAAACCGTTATTTAACCATTTTATTGAATCACATTACTTAATCAAGGTGCCTAGATTATTTTAATACTTTCTTTAAGTGAAATTACTAATCCATTTGGAAACATTACTAATCCTAATCATAAAATCACTATTCATAATTTACTATTCATCAAAAATCAAGTTGATCTTATTAGACTATAAATTTCGTGCTGAACATAATTTTAGAAGACCATTTTTTGAAAATCATTACACATTTTTAATTATTTAAGGTTTAAATAAACATTTTTTAAAATATCCTTTCTCTAAAATTCACCAAAAATATGCATACTATATTTATCCAGATATTTGAAAATTCATAAACAACATCATAAGAAGAAATCCCATTTTTTATTTAAAACAAAGGATTACACAAGGCAGTTACGGTCTCCTTACATAGCCCCTTATCACACCAGCATAGGACCTAAGCGTAAGGTGTGCTAAGGTGATAGAATCCGAGGGAGGCTCGACCAACATCGCACGAGTAGTAATTTCTATCAGTTTGAACTTCTCGTGAAGGCGATCCCATTCTAGCTTCACACGATGAAGTTCAGCTTGGGTTTGGTCCAGATCAAAGCCCAGTGGTGCTACCTCCTTCCCAAGTTCTGTTAGATGGGCTTCGATCGGTCCAAGACTATTGGGTGAGGCCATCGAATCTTCTTTCTATATTAATTAACCAAGATTACTTGTATTTAGAGACAATAATAAAAAATTTTAGTTTCCAGTGGTCATATTGACCAATGGTCATATAACAGTCAAAACCCAACAGTCTCATTTTAATTATACTCATGTTATCAAATGAAACATTTTTGTTGAGTATAAAAATAAATTAAAAAAAAACACACAAAATTAGGAGACAAGATTTATTCAAAATTTCGGGTCGTTACAGATAATGACTTGAGCGTTTGGATCAAACCCATAATATGGGATTCCTACGTATCCTCTTGAGAGGAATCAGAATCCACGTAGTTCGGTGCCACTTAATGGGACACATCACCTTTTAAGGTCGTGCGACAGGACCCAACCGTACAGTTTAACGTCTTATGGCAAGGACACCCGGGCGAGAGGTGCCCGATCAAAGTTGGTGCGAGACTTACGCCGAAGCGGCTCGGAATACCCAAGGGAAGGGATTTCCAGGTCCATAGATACGGTTCTGCTGGGGTCATGAGGACATGGTCTAAAAGTGATGGGTGTGTATCAGGCTTAGATATCTGGGCTTGCACCTCGGGGAGGTTTCCCACGTATCCGAGCTGGTTGGGAATCGAAGTCCACGTAATTCTTGGAAGATTAGGGCTTACACGTGAGAGATGCCTATTATTGGGGTTGAACCTCGAGGAGGTGTCCTACGTACCCTGCTTATGGGACAGAGATCAAAACCCACATAGTTTGTTCAACTACCACCATCGTGTGGATACCATGACCATCACAAATCTATAAGCCCACATGAGTCATGCTTGGTGTGAGAAACAAGAAAATGTGATAGACTTAGCAATCCTTTCACATTCTTCCTACTGAGGGAAGGGGAGGAAGATGACGAGCATAGGAGAAGGCCAGGACCACTAGACTCTCCTTCTCCCTGATGTTGGAGGAAGGTAGGAGTCGGGCAACGGAGCAATGAACCTTCCGTGATGAGAGGGGAAGGGCCATTGGCTTCTGGTGAGGATGGTGTGGGGATTACTCTAAGAGGGATTCCTTGCCACTCCTAGGAGAGGGGAGAATTACTCACCGTTGGCGCTCGTCAAAAGGAAATGCGAGCGGGGTCCCTCAATCCTGGAAAGTGGAAAGGCAGAAAGTGGACTTTCGGGCTCGGACCCTGCACTATTGTGGGAATGTGAACCCAAGAATGTTTCGGGAACCCGGTCAAGGGATGGGGAAACCCCTTTTCCCTCGCCTACCATGGGTATGTGAACTCAAAGCGGCGCGCTGATGCGCCTGAAGGTTGCATCATACGGGTCCGGTGGCTTCGGTAGAGGCCTTGGCTCGGGGCTAATGAGTAGGCCAATAAAGGGATTACAAAGGATCAAGCCAGATTGGAAGGATTTTATCTGGCTCGGGGAATGGGAACATCGAAGGAGTTGGCGGGCCACATGGGTGTATAAGGAGTGGTTCCCTTTACATAGGGGGGTACTACGCTGCTGGAGAGGCTGTTCGCATACTAGGGTGGTACGCAGACTGATAGGCATCCCGCATACCAGGGTGGTATGCGGCTTCGGGTTTGGCCCGCATACCTGGTTGGTACGTGGTGGAGTCCGCGCGAGCAGCGGTGGACAGGGGTAATGCCGGTCGGGGGTTCATTGGTCAGGGCTTCGCCCGCATAGGAGGGTGATACGCGGTGCGTCAGATCGAAAAAGGGGCATAGACTCCCTGGTCCGCAGGGAGTACATCCACAGAGGGGACATGGCTCGTGGTATTTTTATTTATTTATTTTAAGTTCATGGTTCCCCAATTTTTTATGTATTTTTCAGTTCCTTATTAATTCATTTCCAGTTTCATACCTGTTCTGGTTCACGAATTGGAGCTTTTCTGTTTGTGAAATCCTAATATCCTTCCTCTGAAATCCTTCCACCCAAATCTGATCGATCCCTTTCTTCTCCCCCTTTATGTCCTTTTATAGAAGGGGGAAAGAGATGTATCTGTGGTCATGCGGCACTTTTTATGGAGGCCCATGGCTGAAAACCTGGTTTACGGATGGCTTGGTCAGTCCACAACTAACGGGGGGCATTGAATACACCTCATCCGTTAACCAAATCGGTTCGGGGGGGGGGGGGGGGGGGTGCTTCGTGGCCCCGCAGGGCTCCGCCTCTGTTCTGAAAACAACAACGCACGCGGTCTAGGCCGGTTGACGCGTTTCACGGCTAGGGCGGTTCATGATGGTGGATCGGCCTGGCGCCCATCCTACTTTGCACCCGTGGAGGGTTCCCGCCTCCATTTCGCAGACGACGCTGGTCCGCGGAGGGGGCGGCTTACTGAACCGTCTGCGTACCATCAATGTTGGAACGATACGTGGACCAGTCGTTCCTTTGGCAATCTTGACTATTCTCCATTATTTGAGGGAAATTAGGTAGAATCCTTTCCCAAATTAAGGGTATTTCCATTCTCCTTTGCATATTTTTCAGGACCCTACAGAGACCAATTCCCATCGGAGGAAAAAATTTAGGCCATCAAAGAATCAATCAATCTTGCTCCTTGAATTTCATATATAGTCCACAACATTACTTGCTAACCTTGTGAAGTTAGCTTCATACTTTGCAACATTCTCATCTTCATTTTTCTTCAAATTCAAAATATGCCTTTCCATATCCGCTCACTGTTCATGAGGAAATTATTTCTCTAGGAATATTTCATTAAAGTCCTTTAATTCCATATCTTCTATATATTCCTCCTCCTTTGTGTTTTGGATTGACGAGCAACAAAGATCCAAATATACTGATAAATGATAAACTACCATGAAAAACTTCTCTCTTTCGTTAAATCCCAAAGCAAGAAATATCTTCTCTTGGGAACTTATCCACTTCTCATCTACAAATGGGTTTGTAGTCCCATTGAATGATGGAGGCTTTTTTCTCATAAAGAGATATGACATAGCTCCTCCACGTGGTGGATCCGAATGCTCTATATGGATAAGGTTATTGTTTATAACTTGAGTAAGTTGTCCCAGTATAGTTATAAGTTACTCTGCACCAGTTGTAACTTCATATCCAATATCATAATCTTGCATCGAAGGGAAATCTCTACATGGGATATGCATGTTCATGCGGTTTCCATTTATTTCACTAGGCTCTATTTCTATATAATGGGATACACTAGCTTAGGATATGAATCATAATGAATAATCTTAACATAGAAAAATACTTATCATAAATTGAAATCCTATGCATGCTTAATCCCATTATCACAAACATGGTTTCTTTGAGAAAAAATTTACATTTAAATCCTTTATAATGGCTTGTAAAGAAAATATGAATTATCCTAAGAATATCCCCCAGGAGTGTCAAAAAAGGTGAGCAGTAAGGCCTGTTGTTGTGTATTAGGATACCCCAAGTCAAGCCCAAAACTCCTTGTCAAAGTTTTTACTCCTAGGTACATCTATTCCAGAACCATGTCCATATGTAGTATCCAGACATGGATGTATTTGCTAGAAAGATACACAAAATCTATTCCTTACCAAAATAACAAGATGTTCTTGTATGTTTATCCTAAAATACTATATTTGGGATTTTCCCCTAATCTACATTTTCTAAATCTAGTTTCTAAGTTTTATACTAAACTTCCTATGATACCAACTGTAAGGAACTGACCCCATTTTCTCGGATCCGGTGACTTATTTTATTACATTGGCATATAAAAAAGGAATATGCATCCTGAATGACCAAATAATTTAGTTGAATTGGAAACAATATACATAAATATTTTCAAAATTACAAATTTAAATGGAAATAGAACATATAAGTTTTATTGGGAACATCCACAAATATAAGTTTATCCCTGCAGGTCATTCATAATAAACTTCTTCATGTCCTGAGAAGGTAAAAAATAAGAAAGGGGTGAGATCAAACACTCATTAAGAGTAAGAAATACAATGGAAGATAACATAAACATAAACATTAGGCATGGTGAATAATTTAAAACACATTCCTCTACAAATAATTAACCTGAACACATTATGGAAAGAATATGAGTTGAGTAAATAATGCCATAATAAAACATAATAATGGGTATTCTAATAGTTTAATAACCACATAAACTTTCAATTACTAGCTTTATAATGAGGGAAGTGAATATGTCATACATTCTAAAACATACCATTAAGGCCTCATCCAAAACTCCTAAAAATGATTAAGGCCTCAGCTAAAACCATATTTCAAAATGGGCAAGGTCTCGGTCAAGTCCATATCTATTTGTCTCACGAGACCTACCAATGCATCGAGGGTCTATAGCAGGATCCATCCATCACATAATCAGTCAAATTCATTCCTCATATGAACTAGGATAAACATAAACAACATATACCTTCATATTGAAACTAACATATTAAATGTAAATAACTTTCCCTAAACATTAAGCTTAAACACTAACCATTCAGAGTAAATTAGTGAATGGTTTTAGGATATAAAATCAACAGTCAAACTAATCATGACCCGTTAAATTAAATATAGAGTATGATATCATAAGATATTAGTCCCAACAATACATAACAATCAATAAGAGTGTTGAAATAGATGAAATCACTCTTATAAAACAATCGAGTAATTCTTTTAGATAAATACTCCTTTACTTTGAAAAGAATATTTCTTTTGGAAAAATATTTGTATAAATATATAAGTTAAGTAAGATAGTATTATAATAATTAAATGAGTGATTTTATAAAAATATTGGTTGCTGAAAAAATATTATAGAGTTCCCTTCAATATAAGTAATAATTTGAGAAATTCTCTTGAATCGGGATTGTATTTTAGGAAGAATTTTTGAAAGATCCTTTTAAAACATATAACTATCCATAAATAAAGGTATAATTCTGGTTGGAACATATATATAGAGAATTAAAATGGAAATTATGAGGAGTACATATGAATTAATAATAATTTAATTGAGTTAAGTATATAATAAAAGTAACCCGAATGAAAATGGAGGTTCAGGTGAAAAACCTTACCTTAAGTCTAAATGTTCCACTCTTGACCTTATGGTATGGTAATATGAAATTAGACTAATTAATAACTTAATTAATAGCCTATTAGACATGTATTTAGTTTATCATAATTTTTTTAGTTCATTTATGTCCTTATTGATAAGTTATAATATTGAATTCTGTCATTCTAGAGTGTTCGTTTTCTTGATTTTCTTGATAAGTAATGGAGTTCATGTGGATTGGATGTAAATATGAATATTATTTATGAACATACATAGGTGTTAATGGTCATTTATATAATTTGGTTACATAGAATGAGGATGAATCATTAGATGAAATATTAATGACGATCACTTAGATTATTTTAGTAGTATTTTAATTATTAAGAACTAGTTTGGTCACATGATTTAATATTATGTACATATATTGGTCACTGAATATTAAATAGGTAATAATACATGTATTATAGCCTGGTTCAACCATAAAAATGGTTTCATGAATAGTATTTAAGGGGAAATTGAAGAATGAAATTTCATCATCCATGAAGGTTTTAAATTGGCACTTCACGAACGATGATTTCATTTATAAAATAGAAGAGAGAGAGTAAGTGGGGACGTAAGTGACCATATACCTGGAATACTAGTTTCTGGCTGGACCGAGTCATAACTCAGATATCCATAACTAGTCTAACAAGCCTATAATATCAAGCAATAGGTTACATTCCCTACATCTCATAATTAGTGAGATATGCCATGCTCTCCACTCAATATGGTGAGTGTGACAACATGTTAACACTCTAAAAAGGGACGCTACGCATCAAGACCAACATCCAACTAGTGTTAGTTGTGTGATACATCATGCTCAACACCCGATGTAAGGAATAATGATACTATCATTCTCAATAGAACCCTTACCATTTTACCACAACCTATATCAAGGAGTAATCATATTTATAAATATATACATGAGGCATTACCTCCCATGCATCTCATTTTCAAGATAAATGTAAAAAAGGATTCACAGTTCAATTAATTACATTTGATTAAAAATGAATAGGCATGAACATACCACACTTATAATTCATTCCATTTAAATCATACAATTTATTTAAATAAGGTAAACCACCATGTATTATCCATTCCACTTAATTAATCCATTCAATTCCTCATAAAAAAATGCCTGACAATGGAGTTGGATTAGGTTCGAGTCGCACCACACATGAAATTATCTAGGGGTGTGTGGCGCACAGGTGGTGGGTTGGGACCAGGACAGATGTGGTGTGGCACCCATCTATACCTCATTACTCAAATAACATGTTTTAGTGTAATGTAAGGCGATCACTCTCTAGCAATGAAACTGGATTAAGTTCGAGTCCTACCACACTAAAAATTAGCTGGGGGTGTGTGGCATGCAAGTGGTGGGTTAGGCCTAGGACAAACCTAGTGTGACTCCCACCTATACCCCATTACCCAAATAACACATTTTTCTAACCATGGTTGGATTAGTGATACCGTGTAAGGCGATCACTCCCTAGAAATGGAATTGGATCAGGTTCGAGTCCCACCACACTCGAAATTAGCTGGGGGCATGTGGCATGTAGGAGGTGGGTTGGGCCTAGGATAGGTGTGGTGTGGCTCCCAAATATACCTCATTACCCAAATAACATGATTTTTTTGATTCGATGGTGGTTTAGTGGTAAGGGAGAAAGGTCATACAAACAATGTTTCTTTGGAGGTATGGGGTTCGAATCTCGGGATCCCACTCTTGGGGGGATTTCTGCCTCCCTCGGTCTGCTCACCATGTTAGGTCACCTGGTGCTGCATCAGGTGGGAAGAATGGAGCAACCCACATAGCTAACAAATTGCTGTGTCGAACCATCATTGATTGGGATATCACCTCATGGGATGCTCTAGCATCTCAGTTGGAAATGACACCTTCCCAGTCGGGGCTCTCTTCAGAGTTATCCCTTTATGGGGAGGGGGGTTCCTAGGGTTAAGGATTCAAAAAGACCACTTCTAGGGATTCCCTATTAAAAATAGAGGTAATTGAATTTATAAGTCTCAAGAGGCATTTTAAAGGTTACATGGAAAAATAAGGAAATTTCCTTCCTAGGAAATTCCAATTATAGGTTCATCAAAAAATCTAAGAGGTGCCTCTGGTTCTATAAAAATCCACATATCAAACGAAATTCCATTTGAAGTTTAAGAAGATAGATAAATAGAAGTTCTGGGTATTGGAACAATTAACCATAAGGTAAATTCAACTTGTCACACCCAAGGGGTGTTCATATGTGAGGTCAACATCCTCTAAGAAACCATACAAGGATTAAAGTATGTATATCATTGTGTGATTATCAATTTGATATGAAGAACTCAATAAAAAAGGAGTGCTCAGGAAAACCAACATGCAACACAAAAAAATAGCTACAAGACATCAAAAATCATTAGGAAATGATGATACCACCTACCTCAAGGCCATAAATTATTCCTCACTCGATATTACTCTTAGATTCAGAGTTGGTTGGAAGTGATCTAAGAAATGGTCTAACACCCTGAAAATAGGGGAAAAAATATTAAAATTAAATAGTGATATGGATTAAAATTTAAACTTAGATAAGAAGGGATAGTATTTGAGTGATTTACTTAAGGAATACAACTCCTTTGACAGATCTTTAATTGGGAACCAAACATGGGAGATATAAGATATTCTAGGTTAAAGGAGGTTTGGCCCATAGGAGAGGAAGAGAAGGGTTGCATGCTAGAATGATAAGAGAGGAAAAGAAAAATTAGATTTAAATATTAAATAGGGGAAAATGGATTTTCACCCTCAAAATAAGGGGCACACAGTTTGGCCGCATGGTTGGAAAAACCGTGCGCCAACCGTGCGTCATTCACTACTTCAAAGGGGCACCTCGCACAATTAGGCACACAGTTTGTCTAACCATGCACAGACCGTGTGAATAGGCTCTGCCCAAAAAGTCTACAGCACCAGAAGAACATATGCCCTAGGTTGTATGGTTTTAAACAAATCATGGGCCCCTAGGTTCCCACTATCTACAACCACACGATTTAGGGAATCCATGCAGGCTGGGCAGCACAGTTTCTCTTAACTATGCTCCCAAGTCTTTTCTTCCCATTTCAGGGATTTGGGCTCCGAACGAGCCCCAGATGCACCAAATAGCTCCTTTACCTGATTATTAATCATTATTAGGCCCATTTAAAGTAATTGAAATAAAAAACAAATGATCCTTACCTTTGTGAAAAGATGGGTCATTACAACCTCCTCTCCTTAAAGCAATTCGTCCCCTAGTTGGCCTTCTAAGGGTAAGGAGGAATCGTCTGCAAAGAGTTCCAACCACTGAGCTCGTATATCAGATTCCCATTCCTAGGTATCATTCTATACCTAGCCGTTCTTCTATAACAATTTTACCAAAGAAATAGACCTACCTTGTAGTGTCTTAATTATCCAATCTATAATACGAACATGATACTCCTTGAAGAAAACATCTACATCCAGCTCAACCTCATCATGCTGAAAGACATGTGATAGGTTTGGATGGCATCAGCAAAGATGAGATACATGAGAGAAATCATCCATAGACCAATATTTCTAAGGTAAGAGGTCTGATCCATTTCACAACCTCAAAGGCTCCAACGAACCTCGGTGAGAGATTACCCTACCTATGAATATGTCTATGACCCAACCTCAGTGAGACTCACAAGAAAACCCTGTCTCCAACCTGAAACTCTTGAGGTAATCATCATAACAACCCAAACCTATGTTGTATTAGTGTAATTAATATTAATGTTATTTGTGTACAAATAAATGAATATAATTCAAATGATCTAAAGAAATAAGAAAATACGAGAAATATTTTTATTGATAAAACACTAAAACATTACATTATTACAAGGCTAAAAAACTCAACTACTCTAGAAAACTCATTACAAGACCGAGTAACACCACTAGAAGACCTTCCTTCAACACAATAAAACCGATTATGTATCCTTCATCCCTTGGATCTATCATTATAAGAAAAATAATGACAAGAAGAATAATGGAAATATTGAGAATAAGAGGAATAAACAAAACCATTTTTGAAGTAGGATAAGAACATCAGTGATTTTTGTGTCCTTAATACCCGTATACATGGGTATTTATAAAATTTTACTTTTGTGACCGTTTTAAAAAAATATATCCATTGGAATTAATTTTAGTGACCATTAGTGTTTTTAATCGTTGGGTGTTTAAATAATTTAAAATGAATTTAAATATATATTTTTAAGTAATAAAATTAACTATATGTAATGTTATAATTATTAATTGGATAATATAACCTTATAAAATAATATAAATGATTTTATATTTTTAAATAATAATGGAAAATTAATTTTAAGGTGTTAAATATATATATATAAGTATACATATTTTTTTCGGTCTATGTTTAATACATTTTTATCATAAAAATTTCTAAGTACCCCCACAAATGAGATCAACCACTAAGGGAAATCCCTCAAGGTCCAGTGGGGGTAAAACATAAGAAAAAATCGAGTAGTATGTGTTGAACCATTTATAGGGTGGGCTGAATCGGCATGTGCATGGGTGGATTGGTACTGGTCTGCGAGTGTGAGTGAGTTAAATCCCACACGACCTGTGTATAAGGTAGCTGTGCTATGTCTGTTCATGACATAAAACAAATGAACCGCATGCCCAACCTTATAAGGAGATCACATAAATGAGTCAGTTTTGATGTGGGACACATTTTTTTAAATGCGGATCAAATCCAGACGTTCGATCAGGCCGCTCACGATCACAACCGTCTGCCTCCTTGTCCGATCGGATCACCTCTTCAAAAAATACTAGGGTTTTGTTTCCACCATTGGACCACATTGCTATCGATCCAGGTCATCCCACATTTCTTCCTCATCAAACCCACTTGCACCACATAGCTGGACCATCCATCAGGTTTATCCCAACCCTCTCATCGAACCAAGCTTATCTCAACCGTCCACACCTTTCTTCCTCGATAAAGCTTGTGCCGCACACCTCCTTGTGTCGTACCAGTGAGTCCAAGATGTGGTCCCTTCCTCATTTCTTCTCCACCATAGATGTCACCTTACCAATGACCCTATATCTCTTCTTATTCCATAACAAAAAACAATTTTATTTTTTTAAAACCAATCCTTATCTCCATGGTTCAGTTTCCCTAAACCTCAAATATAATATATATAATTTCATTTTTTCTCTAATTCAAATTCGGATCCTTTTTCCATATTTTCAGATTATTAAATGTTTGATTCATGAAAATTGGACAAATGGGCCTGAACCCATGGCCAATTTTTCAAAAGGGGTAAGTTTATTTAACAAAACAAATTTTATTTAAAACCCCACTTTGAAACACCCAAACCACATTCTCCCAAGTTATTCTCTTCTTTATGACCTAATTTCTGAAGTCTCAACCCCTTGTTCCATCCAATTCAAGTAAAGGATTAATTATTCTATATTATTTTAAAAAGATACATATATATATGTATGTATGTATGTATATATATATATATGATTTTAAATCTATCTATATAACCTAATATTTTCAGATGATATAAGTTAAGGGTTATATTCTAAATTATATCCTTAAAACTATATTTTGTGTGGTTTTATTTGTTTTATCAAGTTATTTAAGTTTTAAAAAGATATATATATATATATATATATATCTCTATGTGTGTGTATACATGTATATACATATACTTATAATAATATCTATTTTCAAAAATATAAGATAAGATTTTTAAATTAAATATTTTATTTCTAAATCCAACAGTTTGTATAGGTTCATTTTATTTCTTTAAATTATTATAATTTTACAAAGGGTGTATATATATGTGTGTGTGTGTGTGTGTGTGTGTGAATATATATACATATATAACATTATATTTTTAGTGTATATATATGTGATAAGGGTTTTGATTTAAATGATTATTTCTAAAACCTATGGTTTGTAAGGGGTAAATTATTTTCAATCAATAAGAATTTTATACATACATACATATATATAAATATATATACACCGATTTATACATATGTAAGTATATGCAATTGTTTCTATCTATTTTATAAATATTTCAGAACTAAAAACTTAAGGGTAAAGGTTTTGTCAAATGTTCTTTGTTCTACAAATAATTACATCCATATATATAATTTATGTATATATGTATATATGTCAATACTTGAAAAGAATATTTTTAATTAAAATTCAAATTTTCCTATGTGATTATAATTTATAATCTAAAATGGAAAACAATAACAAAACCCTATTTTTTATTGTGTGCCTTAAAATTTTAAAGGGGTTTATTATTTTGATATTGCAGTTATTATTTCATGTATAGACATATGCATATATATTTTTATTTATTAAAAAGGGGCAATATTTTATTTCCAAATCTATATAAGATGTTAGAATTTATTTTTATTCTATTATTTTATGGTTTATGTTTATTTGTAAACATAGTATTTAAATGATAATAGTTATCATTTTATGTGACAAGTCTAAACAAGCTATCATTTAATGTGTGAATTTGTTTCTACACCCCTTGGTATCTCATGAATAAATAGAAATGGCCATCATATAATTTATAAATATAATTCCATTCATTTTAGAGAGCATGTGCATATTTATTTCATTATCCATTTTAATTGTGCATTTTAAATAAAGATTGTTATTTCAAGCATGTGATTCTCTTAAAAATGATTTTAGAAATTCTTGAGAAAATTTTAATGAAATGTTATGAGAAAGATTATTTTATTTTAAATAAAATAATATTATGGTTGTTTTTCTGAAATGTTTTGGGTTTTTAGTGAGAAAATTAGGTCCATGAAAAATGTTTTTAAAGTTTGGCACTAGTGAGTTATGTGACATTATGGGGAGTGAACCCATAAGTCTTAAGGGAACCTTGTTTCACCTAAGTTATGACTAGTAGCCTTATGTTATGGTTTTTATTATGGTCTTATAAGTATCATGAATGAACCATCAGAAAATTATTATTTTTAATAGGAGAAATCCCAATGTTCTTTTAATTATAATTATTTTGAGAAATTAACCGTTTTCTAAATATATTTATTTAGAATTAAAATGTTATGAAAATATATTTTAAGTATGTATATTTATTTTTAAGAAATGTTTTAAAAGTATTTATTAATTTTTTTAAAACCCCTTACTAGGAATTTTAAATGTTCACCCTAGGTTTTAAAATTCTTTTACAGATATAGTAGATTTAACAGTGGTTTATTTTTCTTTGTGGAGACAGTGCAGTGAAGATTATTTTGTTTAATTAAATTTATTTTTGTGAAGTTTTTGAGGAAATGTAATAGTTGTATCTAATTATCTAAAACCTAGACTGATAAATATCCTATATTGTGTAATTTATTGTGTAATTATTGAGTTTTTTTTATAAAAAAACTTACAAAACATATTTTAGCACTGACTCTAGGATTCTAGGGTCAGGGGTGTTACATTTGGTATCAAAGAAATGATCTAGATAATTTTGGAAAATTAGAAAAAATTAAAATTTTAAGCACAAATTTCTTATAAAAATTCTTTCCTTGTTTTTTATTTTTCAGATGGAAGGAAGATGATAAAAAACTAATCTTTTTCCCCTTCCAGACGAGATACTTGAGAAAATAATGCTAAAATCATTTTTTTACGAATTCGAACCCTTTGAAAATATTCACTTAACTTGAAAACATCTTTATCAAATATCCAGAACTCTTAGTATACTTTGATCCTTTCAAGGACCGGGCTTCGTTTATTTCTTCACGGTGCATGCACAACTCTCATATTATGCATGTCGGGGAAAATACTTTGAAGTTATGTTTAAATGTTTCTAGATAAAAAATTTATGTCTTTAAGGTATTTCCAGGAATCTACAAGGGAGGGTGACCTCCACGCAGCATACCTATGTCAAATTTTGAGTTATATTTTATACAGATGACTTAGAGACTTTGAAATTCAAGAGGTTGATCCTTTTCATTTGTTTTATAGACATAGAGTCCACTATAATGTATCCCAACTTTACACCACTCATTCCACTCTCTCGAGGACCTATCTCTATATACATGAGTTTGACCCCAGCTTCTCATGTTGTGTTTGGGAGAATGAAATTGAAGAATTTAAAATTTCATTGAGAATCAACTTGAATGGAGGATCTTATCAGAAAAATCAGTGACACTGGTGGTACTGGTGATGGTAATAATTAATTGTTAAAATTTTTATTGATAAACTATTAATAATAATTAATTTTTTCTTGTAGGAACATAAATATTTAAGACTAGAAGTGGGTGTGAGTAAAAATAAATTTCAAGGGTGCAATTTTGTTGTGGGGGGGGGGAGAATGTAACACCCCGATCCTATGTTGTATTAGTGAAATTAATATTAATTTTATTTTTGTATAAATAAATGAATAGAATTCAGATGAACTAAAGAAATAAGAAAATATGTGAAACATTTTTATTGATAAAACACTAATACATTACATTATTACCAGGCTAAAAAACTCAACTACTCCAGAAAACTCATTTCAAGCCTGAGTAACACCACTAGAAGACCTCCCATCAGCATAATAAAACTGATTATGTAGCCTTCATCCCTTGGATCTACCATCATAATAAAATAAATGGAAATAAGAATAATGGAAATACCAAAAATAATAGGAATGAACAAAAACATTTTTGAAGTAGGAGAAGAAAACCAGTGATCTTTTTGTATTTAATATCCATAGACATGGGAATTTATACACGTTTTATTTTGTGACCATTGTAAAAAAATATACAGCTGTTGGAATTAATTTTAGTGACTGTTAGTGTTTCTAATAAATGGGTGTTTTAAAAATTTAAAATGAATTTATATTTATATTTTTAAGTAATAAAATTAACTACATGTAATGTTATAACTATTAATTGGATAATACAACCTTAGAAAATAATAAGAATGATTTTATATTTTTAAATAAGAATGGAAAATTAATTTTAAGGTGTTAAATATATACATATAAGTATATATATTTTATTCTGCCTATGTTTAATAATTTTTTATCAAAAAATTTTCTAAGTACCCCCAAAACTGAGAGATACCAATAGAGACAAGCCATCAAGTTCTAGTGGGGGAACAACACAAGAAAAAATTGAGCAGTAGGTGTCAAGCTGTATATAGGGTGGGCCGAATCGGCCTGATCATGGGTGGACAGGTACTGATCCGCGAGTGTGAGTGAGCTAAAGCCCACACAGACCATGTATAAGGCTGCTGTGTTGTGTGTGTTTGTGACATCAAACAAATGCACTACATGCCTGGCCTTATAATACAGTCCCCAAAACTAGTTTGTTTTGATGTGGGACACGTTTTTCTAAATACAGATCAAATTCAGTAGTTCAATCAGGCCACACACGATCACAACTGTCCGCCTCCTTGTCCGATTGTATCACCTCTTCAAAAAAATACTAAGGTTTTATTTCCACCATTGGATCACGTTACTATCAATCTAGGACATCCCCCATTTATCCCTCGTTGAACCCAATTTTTCCGCATAGTAGGACCATCCATCAGGTTTATCCTAAACCTCCAATCAAACCAAGCTTATCTCAACCATCCAAACCTTTCTTCCTTGATAAATCTTGTATTGGAAACCTACTCATGTTGCACCAGTAAGTCCAAGTTGTGATCCCTTCCTCCTTTCTTCTCCACTATAGATTTCACCTTTCCCATGGCCCCATCTGTCTTATTCATCCACAAAAACAAATGATTTTTTTTAAAATAATCCTTATCTACATGGATCGGTTTCATCAAATCTCTAATAAAATATATATAATTTCGTTTTTCTCTAATCCAAACTGGGATCCTTTTTCCATATTTTTGGATTATTCAATGTTTGAATCGTAAAAATTGTCCAAATGAGTCCAAAACCATGGCCAATTTGTCAAAAGGGGTAAGTTTATTTAACAAATTTTTTTTATTTAAAACCCCACTTTGAGACACCCGAACCACATTCTCCCAAGTTCTTCTCTTCTTTCTGCTCGAATTCCTGAAGTCTCAACCCATTGTTCCATCCAATTCAAGTAAGTGTTTGATTATTTTATATCAAACTATGATGTTTTATAAATATATATACGTGTATATATATATATGAATTTAAAACTATACATGTAACTTAATATTTTCAGATGATATAAGTTAAGAGTTATGTTCTAAATTCTATCCTTAAACCTATATTTTGTGAGGATTTCTTTTTTTATCAAGTTATTTTAGTTTTACAAAGACACACACACATAGACACACAAACACACACACACACACAGATATATATATATATATATCTCTGTGTGTGTATACATGTATATACATATATTTATAATAATATCTATTTTTAGAAATATAAGATAAGAGTTTTAAATTAAATCTTTTATTTCTCAAGCCAACAATTTATATGGTTACATTTTATTTCTTCAAATTATTATCATTTTTCAAAGGGCACACACACACACATATGTATATATATATGTATATATACACATATATAACATTCTATTTTCAGTGTATATATATGTGATAAGGGTTTTGATTTAAATAGTTATTTCTAAATCCTATGGTTTGTAAGGGATAAATTATTTTCAATCTATAATAATGTTACACACACATGAACACACACACACACAAATTGATTTATACATATGTAAGTATATGAAATTGTTTCTATCTATTTTATAAATCTTTCAGAACTAAAAACATAGGGTAAAGGTTTTATCAAATGATTTTTGTTCTACAAAGAAGTACACCTCTATATTTAATTTATATATATATATATCAATCCTTTAAAATAATGATTTTAATTAAAAATCTAGTTTCTCAATGTGATTATAATTTCTAATCTAAAGTAAAAAACAATAAAAACCCAATTTTGTTATTGCGTGCCTTAAAATTTTAAAGGGGTTTATTATTTTGATATTGTAGTTATTATTTCACGTATATACATATGAATGTATCATTTTATTTATTGAAAAGGTTTAACCTTTTATTTTAAAATATATATACAATGTTATAATTTATTCTTATTCTATTTTTTTATGGTTTATGTTTATGTGTAACCATAGTATTTAAATGATAATAGTTATCATTTTATATGACAGCTCTAAAAAAGCTATCATTTCATGTGAGAATTTGTATCTGTGACCCTTGGAATGTGTAGAGACCCATACTTGACGTACATGTACATTACATTAATTTTTTAGAATACTTAATACATAATAAAAACAAACACCCAATGACCGTAATAGTTTAGTGTCTTTGGAAACTCGGAATATAATCTTCTAATCATGGTAAAAGATCTTCAACATCTCCCATAAAGATCTTCCCATTTTTTTTCTTACCAAAAACCTTTATTTATATCCTGGGGAAAAGAAAACATAAAAAGGGTAAGCTCAAATGCTCAGTAAGGGTAAACATAGAGAACATAAAACAATCCATAAACATTTGAATGCAAAAACTTGAACATAGAATCTAAACATCAAAATCATGAGCAATGATATAAATCTTGGAAGTACGTAAGGCATATATCATAAAGGAACATTAGTCATGGTAAAACAACATGGGAATAAAACATTTAATTGTGGAAAACTATTAATCACATGTTATGATTTCCATAGTAGCCAAGACATTGCTGCCAAGACCATCATAGTGGACAAAGTCCATTACTAAACCAGGTTTACTTGCCGTTCCAGCCCTGTATTACTGAACCGGATTCACTTACCATTCCAGCCATGTCTATCTCATGAGATATAAATCTTTACCCAATTCATTGTAGGGATATATAGGTCCCACCAATATCATAATGAAATCATTCTTACTTGTGCCACAAAATAAACACAAATCATTCATCATAACCCAAAGAATAAAATGGGTTTCATAAACATCATCCCATCATAACGTAATCCATATAAAACAAATGGATATCATTTCATCATAAGAATAATAAAACCATGTAAATAATAGATACATTATACTTGAAACATAATCATACTAAATAATGTCATCTTAGATGGAAAATAGTTTTGACAAAACACTTGAAATCAATTCTTGAGGAAAATATCCTTTATTCTTAAAAATCATTTTCTTTTCACAAAATTCCATTCAATTTAAAAGAAAAGGATTTTGTTGAAAATAATCATGAAATATTGTAGAAGAAGATTCATGAAAATTAGGCATTATGAAACCATAAAAATCCATTAATGCTGTATAAGTTAAAAAAAACATTCTTCTCGTAATTTTTCTGGAAAAGTCAAAAAGTACCTCGTATGGTAAATAAAAGAAAGATTACTTCCATACCATGTAGTAAAACTCAACAAAGGTAAAAATGAATTTAAACATAAATGGAATAATGGTAAGAATTTTATGAAATCATTTTTAGAATACATGAATGTGGATGATAAAATATAACACCAGTAAATACTTACGAATAAACAATCTCGGATAAGAACGAGATTGGAATAATTATCCCTTACCGTAGGTCCAATTTCTTATATAAGTGTCCAAAACTCCTGTATAGTGGGTTTAAAAATATTATTAGCTTTTAACAGAACCATAATAATATTTATGATATCATACATGATTCAGTTAGGTCTTTATATTACCCGTTCATTTGTCAATTCTATGTTAAAGCAACGTTTTGGGTAATAATTGTTTCATTTATCGTACGTGTTTGGACTTGTTGTTCTTGATATCATTAATTATATCATGATTTAATTACTTCCAAAATGTAAAATATAATTTATATATAATATATTTTCAGAATATAATATATATAATAGATCGATAAATGGAATGAAATACACCATTCGTTGAGACGGTAGGCCGTACGTACGCATGAACGATGTTTTCATTTCCTTATTGAATTGAATGGAAGTAAATGACATATATATATATATACACATAAATCCAGTATCATTATTATGTCATATGTTTCATGATTACTTATTATATATATACTTTATAATCATTCTTGAATGGTTAACATGGAGAATGAATCTCATCGCGTTCGTGGAGACGGTAGTCCGTGCGTACGCACGAGCGACAATATCATTTTTTTGACATTAAAATCATATATAATTGGATGTTATATCATATATAATGAATAGTAATAATGTTATATCTATTATTTATATCATTTATACTCATTATTATACCCATCCAAATGATGAAATGTTTGAATAACAAACCACACCACGACGTGGAGACGGTAAGCCGAACGTACACATGTGTGGTGAATTTTTCATTCATAGGATGGATAAAATAACTAATAAGGTTGTAACATTTTTATAATAACATAATAGTATATATAAGATACTGGAGTTATTATTTTATAATGTAAACAACAAATAAGGAGGAAGTGGAAGTAGAAAGGAACTTGAAATAGGTGGTGAGATATTTACCTCTTCTTCGGGTTATTTCTTTTGATTTGATCAAAATGGATCCTTAGGTTGGATTTATGACTAAATGAAGGACTCTAGGATGAATATAGGATAGTTTATAGGGTATTTGGGTAGGGTTTGTTTGATACAAATGGCTTGGGATGAGTGAATTTGAGAGAAGAGGGAGTGCCCTTTTATAAGAGAGGTGAGGGGCACCTTAGGAAAAACTTAAAATATTATTTTATAATAAAGTCATATTCGATTTATAATTGATCAAAAGTGATTTATTTAGAGTCTAGGGTGGGTATGGGTCTAAATAATCTCAACCAATAGGTTTTATACAAGTTTAAGTTACCATTTTATCCTTATCATTTAGATTTAACTCTAAGTTAAATAATTTAACTTTTACCGTGTCTTCTTGTATTCTTACACTATATGGTTAATAAAATTACTATAAACTACCAATAGAACCTCAATTGGTTCATTAATGTCATATATATTATTATATAAGTCTTTCTGAACCTTATATTTTTAGGACCATTATATCAATTAATAATATAATATTTGTTTTAAAAACTATTTTATGTCAATTTTGACACTATTTGGTATTTTGTTTTTTCTAAATTCATAACAGAATTATTACTTCGAAAAAAATTCATCTAACCAAAAATTATATATTATATTAACCTATAAAATTATTTAAATTCATAAAAAGTATCAAATTACATTTATTTGGGTATTTATAATATCAATTATTTTAATATTCCATTAATAAGGTAATTACTACATCATCGTTGTGTCATAAATAAATTAAATTATTTAATGTATAAAAAATATAAATAAAATACCATTATGTATTAAATCTTTTTATCTTTATAATGAATATTTATAGTCAAATTTATCTTATGTATAACCCTATATTAAAAATGTTTTAGTTATTAAACTTTGATTTTAACTATTTTTACTCTTCTTTAAATAAAATAATAATAAATGTCCTAATCTAATAAAAGTGGACCTAAATGGTAATATTTTATTCCTAAGGTTGTTTTTTGTCGAATTACACTTATATAATAGAATTAGGACATGTTTTAGGGTAATAATAATATCATTTTTACCCTTAATTACCCTATTTACTTTTAACTGTAGTAAATTAAATTAAAAAGTCACTAGTCACCAAAAATTATTTTCATCTCATTGAACAAAATTTTACTTACTGATATCAACTATGTCTCTAGGATTTTTTAAATTCAACTCACATAAGTGGTAAAATTATGTTTTTTGTAAATTTTCAAATGCTCCTAGGAGGCGGGTAAAAGAGGGTAAAAAGTTCAATAAAATTTTTATATATCTAAAATTATTATAAAATGACTCCAATGAATTACATTGAACTTATATAGGTATTATGTATCTATTTTTACCTAAAATAAATTTAAAAAAAATAAATAATTATTTAAATAAAAATTCGGTTTTAAACTATAACTCAGTGTTTTTCATTATTCATCAAAAATTGAAAGTTTTTAGAAAAATACCAAAAATTCACCCTAAGCTAATTTCTATATTTTGAATCCAAAAATGAAGTACATTTTGAAAGATAAAATTTATAAAATTTAAAAAAGTGTGTATTACTATTCATAATGGCTAGTTCATTATAATATTATAATAATACCTCATTTAGTGAAACTCGGTATTGCGTACAACACACGCTATCGAGGAATGTTGCTCAAGCATGCAACAAAAGCCTAAAATAGTGTTTGTGTATAATACAAGCTAATACGGTGTTGTGTATAACACATGATAATTTTGGTGTAGCGTACAACACAAGAAATCAATGAAATTAAAAGAATATTTTTCATAAAATCTCGGGGTGTTACATTCTACCCCCCTTAAAATGAATTTCGCCCTCAAAATTTGTCGGGGTTATAAATGGTTTACTACTTGAAATTTTCTTTAACAGAAACCCATATCATAAAAAGGAATACCAAAACATATCTTTAAAAACTAACGTATGAAACGTAACAGTTACCCAAATTAACTAATCACTGGGTTTCCACATAGGAGAACATATGTGAAAATATGGATATGGAAGAGAAATCTAACCAACAAGTTTTTATAGAGAGTGGTAGAGAACATGGCTATCAAAAATACAACAATCACAAAGCCATAAATTTGTGATGACCTAAGGTACCATTTGATTTATCAGATCTGAGGGCAATATGACAACATTTTTGGTTTTCAAGATCATTTCCCTAATGTTGAAAATTTTTTGAATTAAAAGAAATAATTACTTGATTTTGGTACAATCTCACTGCTGTTCATGCCTTTTACAATTTCCACTTCATCTATTAAATAAATGAAGTTGAATTTGTCTTCTGTGAAGTGTTAGCGGATCATGCGATAGAATGATAGGTCATTCCATCTGTCTCAAACATAAGGTTAGCAATAGTTATATACTTAAGTCCATCTATGGTGAGATTAATCGTATATGGGTCCAAAAATGGACTTATACTTCATCTATCATACCAATTAATAAAATAAAACTAATTTCAACAAACTAGGGACTTCCTGTAGGCCAATGGTAGGCGATAAAGGCTTGTCGCACTTCGGTTGTGGGTTCAATTCCCGCAACCTTGTTCGACACGACGGGTTGTCGCTCTTTCTACAAGTTGTCCTTTTTCTAAAACTATACTATCATTTAAAAAAGCTCTAGCCTTAAACAATACTATCTGATGTCCAACTTAATACATTCCAATCTTTTGGTTTATCCAAAATACTTCTGTCCAATCTCATAGTATAAAGAAAACGATTACTAGAGAGGTCATCTACCAAGCATGTGAATACCATCATTTATACCCCATATATTATAAAATATATATCTTTGGTCACATTCCAGACATGTGAATACCTTAATCATGTATTCTATTGAAAAATGAATACCCATTTAACCTTAGTGAAAACATGAATGCCGTCAAAAGTTAACTCTTTACACATACCAAAATTTTAAAAATTCTATATACTCAAACCATGATATCACTTTGTTCTTATATCAATCATGAGCTCATGAATACTACCAAACATATTATTTTCTCCTTATCCATTCATTATACGCATATAATATTCTTTACAAAAGAATTTCAATATAATTATTGAAAACTAGAATAAACCAACACATGGGTATTCCAATATTCCACAATACTATAAATGAGATTCCATGATACTATTTTGAAATCCCATTACATAAACACTTAATCATTCCACCACATCATTGGAATACTCAAAATCACAAATAGTGATCGCATGTGACTTCCCTTTTTCCTTTTCCTTAAGAGGTTGTTGATGTCGATCATCATTAACCCTTGGATTAGAGAATTGGTTAGCATAATGCCCCATTTCCTTGCAATTGTAGCATTGAAGTGTTGGTGGTGCGTTCTCTGTAGTCTTTTCTCTATTCACATCATTAACTACATTTTTTCCATTACTTCAACACTCAACTGCTCGATGACATTCTTTTCCACACTTAAAAAATTTTCTAGTTCCTTTTAGACAATCTCCACCATGCTTCTTTACACACTTTCAGCATAAAGAAACATTCATCTTCTTTTCACGATTGTTCTGAGATTTCTCCTTGAACTCCATCTATCGTTTCTTGTCAAAATCATGAGATGGATATGTAACACCAACTTCTAGTTCTACCTTGATAGCACAATGAAAAATTTATTCATAGATACTAAAGTCTCTTATAGATAATGCCCTTCGAAGACTTGGTTTTAAGCCACTGAAGAATCGATCAACTTTACTTTCAGGTTGGATGATATAGCCAGATTCATACCTTAAAAGCCTTGTAAAATTCACCTCGTATATACCAAAAGACTCATCATCCTTTTTCTTAATCTCAAGGAACTTCTTTTCCATATTTGTTCTAATAATACGAGGGAAATACTTATTGAAAAACAAGTTCTTGAACTCATCCCATTCCATGGATTCAATTTCATCTTGGGGCCTTGTATTCTTAATTAGAGTCCACCACTAGTTTGCTTCACCTTCTAAACGTTAAATATCCAGAATTAATTTTTCATGTTCTGAGCAGTGAAGTATGGAAAATATCTTTTCAATGTTACTGATCCATTGTTCAGCAATAAGTGGATTAGAAGACCCATTGAAAGAAGGTGGACATTGCCTCATGAAGGACTCAATAGAATATTGTTCTCTTCTCTGCTCATTTGGAAGTCCAGAATGATTCATATATTATGTAAGTATAACAATAAGATTTTCCACTCCATCTCCCATAACATTGGTTTGTTCAGGAGGATAATCATTGCATCGTCCATTACATTGATCAACATGGTGCCTTCGGGTTCCAGCCATCGTCTAAAACCCATAAAGAATAGTGTGAGAGGCAAAAATCATGCTAGGAAAACAACATAATAAAGGGGGAGTAACTTAAATATCTAACATATTAGGTTTAATTATAATATCGTTATAGTAATTATAGTACTATAACCTATAATTTTACTTAACCTTAGGGACATCCCTAGACATACCTTTGAAATATATCTAGGGATTTCACTAAAGTATTCACAACCTAGTTTCCAAAGGTTAACTAAACCTTCCCTCTAATACCAATTGTAGAGACCCATACTTGACGTACATGGACATTACATTAATTTTGCGGAATACTTAAAAAAAACAAAAAAAAAAACACCCAAGGACCATAATAGTTTAGTGTCTTTGGAAACTCGGAATATAATCTTCTAATCATGGTGAAAGATCTTCAACATCTCCCATAAAGATCTTCCACTTTTGTTTTCTTACATAAAACCTTTATATATATCCTGGGGAAAAGAAAACATAAAAAGTGTGAGCTCAAATGCTCAGTAAGGGTAAACTTAGAAAACATAAAACAATCCATAAACATTTTAATGCAAAAACTAGAACATAAAATCTAAACATCAAAATCATGAGCAATGATATAAATCTTGGAAGTACGTAAGGAATATATCATAAAGGAACATTAGTCATGGTAAAAGAACATGGGAATAAAACATTTAATTGTGTCAAATCATTAAGCACATGTTATGATTTCCATAGTAGCCAAGGTATTGCTGCCAAGACCATCATAGTGGACAAAGTCCATTACTGAACCGGGTTTACTTGTCGTTCCAACCCTGTATTACAGAACTGGATTCACTTTACGTTCCAGCCATATCTATATCATGAGATATAAATCTTTACCCAATTAATTGGATGGAGATATAGGTCCAACCCATCTCATAAAGAAATCATTCTTACTTATGCCACAAAATAAACATATATCATTCATCATAACCCAAATAATAAAATGGGTTTCATAAACATCTTCCCATAATAACGTAATCCATATAAAACAAATGGATATAATTTCATCATAATAAGAATAAAACCATGTAATTAATAGATACATTATACTTGAAACAGAATCATACTAAATAATTTCATCTTAGATGGAAAATAGTTTTGACAAAAAACTTGAAATGAATTCTTGAGGAAAATATCCTTTGTTCTTCAAAATCATTTTCTTTTCACAAAATGCCATTCAATTTTAAAAGAAAATGATTTTGTTGAAAATAATCATGAAATATTTTATAGGAATATTCATGAAAATTAGGAATTATGAAACCATAAAAATCTATTCATACCGTATAAGTTAAAAAAACATTCTCCTCGTACTTTTTCTGGAAAAGTCAAAAAGTACCTCGTATGGTAAATAAAAGAAAGATTCCTTCCATACCATGTGCTAAAACTAAAAAAAGGGTAAAAATTAATTTAAAAATAAATGGAATAATGTTAATAATTATATGAAAACATTTTTAGAATACATGGATGTGGATGATAAATATAACCCCAGTAAATACTTACGAATAAACAATCTCAGATAAAAATGAGATTGGAATAATTATCCCTTACCGTAGGTCCAATTTCTTCCATATGTGTTTGAAACTCCTGTATAGTGGGTTTAAACATATTATTAACTTGTAACAGAACCATAATAACATTTATGATATCATACATGATTCACTTAAGTCTTTATATTACCTGTTTATTTGTCAATTCTATGTTAAAGCAACCTTTTGGGTAATAATTGTTTCATTTATCGTACGTGTTTGGACTTTTTGTTCTTGATATCATTACTTATATCATGATTTATTACTTCCATAATTTAAAACATAATTTATATCTAATATATATTCAGAATATAATATATATAATAGACAGATAAATGGAATGAAATACACCGTTCATAGAGACGGTAGGCCGTACGTACGCATGAACGCTGTTTTCATTTCCTTATTGAATTGAATGGACGTAAATGACATATATATACATTAATTAAGTAGAATTATTATGTCATATGTTTCATGATTACTAATTATATATGTACTTTATAATCATTTTTGAATGGATAACATGGAGAATGAATCTCATCGCGTTCATGGAGACGGTAGTCCGTACGTACGTACGAGCGACAATATAATTCTTTTGATATGAAAATTGTATATCATTGGAAGGTATATCATATATAAATAATCATAATAATGTTATATTTATTATTTATATTATTTATACTCATTATTATACCCATCCAAATGATGAAATGTTTGAATAGAAAACTACACCACGACGTGGAGACGGTAAGCCGTACGCACGCACGTGTGGTGACTTTTTCATTCATAGGATGGATAAAATAACTAATAAGGTTGTACCATTTTTTTAATAACATCACAATATATAGAATATATTGGAGTTATTATTTTATAATGTAAACAACAAAGAAGAAGGCAGTGGAAGAATAAAGGAACTTGAAATAGGTGGTGAGATATTTACCTCTTCTTCGGTTTCTTCCTTTTGATTTGACCAAAAGGTCTCCTTAGGTTAGATTTATGACTAAAGGAAGGACTCTAGGATAAAGTGAGGACAGTTTAGATGGTATTTTTGAAGGGTTTGGACGTTAAAAATGTCTTGGTAGGAGTGAATTTGAGAGAAGAGGGAGTGCCCTTTTATAAGAGATGTGAGGGGGATGTTAGGAAAAACTTAAAATATTATTTTATAACAAAGTCACATTCGATTTATAATGGATCCAATGTGACTTATTTTGAGACTAGGGTGGGGCTGGATCAAAATACTCTCAACAAATAGGTTTTAGACAAGTTTAAGTTACCATTTTAACCTAATCATTTAGATTTAACTCTAAGTTAAATAATTTAACTTTTACCGCGTCTTCTTGTATTCTTACACTATATGGTTAATAAAATTACTATAAACTGCCAATCGAACCAAAATTGGTTCATTAATGTCATATATATTATTATATATGTCTTTTTGCCGAAACTTATATTTTTAGGGCCATTATATCAATTAATAATATAATACTTGTTTTGAAAACTATTTTATGTCAATTTTGACACTATTTGGTATTTTGTTTTTTCTAAATTCATAAAAGCATTATTAATTCGAGAAAAATTCATTTAACCAACCCTAATATCTTATATTAACCTATAAAGATAGTGTAATTCATAAAAAGTCTCAAATTACATTTATTTGGGTATTTATAATTTCAATTATGTTAATATTCCATTAATAAGGTAATTACTGCATCATCATTGTGTCATAACTAAATTAAATTATTTAATGTCTAAAAAATATAAATAAATTACCATTATGTAGGAAATATTTTTATCTTTCTAATGAATTTTTATAGTATAATTTATCTCATGTATAAACCTATATTAAAAATGTTTTAGTTATTAAACATTGATTTTAACTATTTTAACTCTTCTTTAAATAAAATAATAATAAATGTCCTAATCTAATCCAAGTGGACCTAAATGGTAATATTTTATTCCTAAGGTTGTTTTTGGTCGAATTAAAATTATCCCATAGAATTAGGACATGTGTTATGATAATAATAATATCATTTTTACTCTTAATTACCCTATTTACTTTTAACCGTGGTAAATAAAAGTAAAAAATTACTATTCAAAAAAAATTATTTTCATCTTATTGAACCAAATTTTACTTACTGATATCAACCGTGTCTCTCGAATTTTTGAAATTCAACTCACAAAAGTGGTAAAATTAAGTTTTATGTAAATTTGCAAATGCTCCTAGGAGGTGGGTAAAAGATGGTAAAAAGTTTAATAAAATTTTTATATATCTAAACTTATTATAAAATTACTCAAATGAATTACATAGAAATTATATAGGTATTATGTATATATTTTGACCAAAAATAAATTTAAATAAAATAAACAATTATTTAAATAAAAATTCGGTTTTAAACTATAACTCAGTGTTTTTCACTATTCATCAAAAATTGAAAGTTTTCAGAAAAATACAAAAAATTCACCCTAAGATAATTTCGATATTATGAATCCAAAAATGAAGTCCATTTTTAAAGCTAAAATTTATAAAATTTCAAAAAGTGGGTATTACTATTCATAACAGCTAGTTCATAATAATATTATAATAATATCTCGTTTAGTGAAACTCAGTATTGCGTAAAACACATGCTATCGAGGAATATTTCTATGGCATGCAACACAAGCCTAGAATAGTGTTTGTGTATAATACAAGCTTATATGGTTTTTCATATAACATAAGCTAATTTTTGTGTAGCGTACAACACAAGACATCAATGAAATTAAAAGAATATTTGTCATAGAATCTCGGGGTGTTATAGTATTCCATGCATAAATAGAAATGACCATCATCTAATTTATAAATGAAATTCCATTCATTTTAGAGAGAATGTGTGAATTTATTTCATTATACTTTTTAATTATTTATTTAAAAAAAAGATGGTTATTTCAAGCATGAGATTCTCCTAAAAGTGATTTTAGAAATTCTCGAGAAAGTTTTGATGACATGTTATGAGAAAGATTATTTTATTTTAAAAATAATAGTACAATGTATGCGTTTTGAAATGTTTTTGGGTTTGGAATGAGAAAGTAATATCCATGGAAAATGTTTTCAAAGATTGGCACTAGTGAGTTATGCGATGTTATGCAGAGTGAACCAATAAGTCTTAAGGGAAACTTGTTCCAACTGAGTTATGAATAGCGGCCTTATGTTATGGTTTTTATTATGATCTTCCGAGTATCATGAATGAACCATAAGAAAATCACTATTTTCAATAGAATAAATCCCAAAATTCTTTTAATTATAATTATTTTGAGAAATTAATGGGTTTCAAAATATATTTATTTAGAATTCAAATTTTATGAAAATATATGTATATTTATTTTTAAGAAACATTTTAAAAGTATTTATTAATTATTTTAAAACCCATTACCGGATATTTTAAATACTCACCCTACATTTTAATTTTTTTTACAGATATAGTAGATTTAATAGTGGTGTATTTTTCTATATAGAGGCAACACACTGAAGGTTATTTTGTATAATTAAATTTATTTTTATGTAGTTTTTAGGAAATGTAATAGTATTATTTAATTATCCAAAACCTAGATCAGTAAAGATCCTCTATTGTGTAATGTGTTGTGTAATTATTCAATTTCTTTTATAATTTTTTTAAACAACTTGTTTTAGAACCAGATCTATGATTCTTGGGTTTGTGGCATTACAATCGATATCTGTTGGCATATAACTACCATCTAGATTGATCTATAATTATGCACTTTATAATCAATTGAACCCGCTCTGTAGTCTCATGTACGAGACATGGACCAAGCATAGCTGCCTCCCCTATCTCTAGCCAGTATAAAGGTGAGTGGAAATCCCTACCATATAAGGATTTAAAATGATCCATCTCACTGGTATCCTAAAATTTGATATTATAAGTGAACTCCACAAGAGAAATGTGTTTCTCACAAGAATGCCAAAGTCAAGGAAACATGTATGGAGTATGTACCATCGCACCTAAATCATATAATCCATCTGTCCATCGATTTGAAGGTGATAGGCCATGCTTAGAATAACCTGTGTAACCAAGGCCTTCTATAACTCCTGCTAGAACTATGATGTAAAGTGAGCATCCCTATCAGAAACTGTAGTCTGAGGAGCTCCATAAAGATATACAATCTTTTGAAAATGAAATCTCCCTAGTCCGTCTACTGAGAAGGTATCTTTCACATGTAATAAGTGTGAAACCTTCATCAAATAATCAATGAAAACCCACACTACATCATTTTCATGAGGTGATATGGGTATAATAGTCATGAAACCCATAGATACATTGCCCCATTTCCACTCTGGAATGGAAAATGGTCGTAAAATCCCTAACAGACATTGATAATCCACCTGTACCTGCTAATATGTGGAACACCAAGTGATATAACTTGAAATATCACATTTCATACTAGGATACTAATATTGGTGTCGTAGATCCTGATATATTTTGGTGACACGGGGGTGAGACGCCCATGACAAGGCATGGAATTCTCACATTATATCTTCTCTAATGTATGTTGGGACCCATACAAACCCATGGAATAATAAGGTATCATACCCATCCATAGTCAAACCTGAAGATGTATAATCATCTATGATGATTTCTCTCAGGAAAGGGCCTTTGGGATTAGATAGTTGCCTCATTCATTTCCCATTTTAGGAGAGTATAAGTCACTACTAAGTATAAGAGGATATTCTGACCATGGTCCTCCTAAAACTCAATGTTCATATCTATGAATAAGGCAATGAGTTTCCATTTTCCACTAGAATCCTAAACTTCCCGAGTCCGAGTCTTCTGGCTCAGAGAATCAACCACTACATTGCCTTTACTAGGCATGTTGGAAACATAAAAAATCAAATGATTGTAGGTACTCATCCCACCTGTGGTGTATGATATTTAGATCCCACTGAGTAAAGATGTACTCGAGTCCTTTGTGACCAGTTTATACAAAAAAATTCTCTCTAAGTAGATAGTGTCTCCAATAATATAGAGCATAAATTAAAACAACTATCTTGAGGTTGTATGCTAGGTAATTCCACTTGTGAGGCCTCGATTGATGAGACCTGTACACGATGACTTGCTTTTCCTATATCAAGAAAGATCCTGGACTAATACCAGATGTGTCACAGTAGAAATTATAACTCTTTCCTGACTTTAGAAGAATTTTTATTGGTGATGATGTCAAATGACCCTTCAAATCCTCAAAAGGATGCTTCAAAATATTTTTACCATACGAATTCCACACCTTTATTTTTCAATCCCCTAAGCAGAACTTTAAGACATGAGAAATCCCAGATAAAGAATATGTAATATCTAGCCATCCCTAAGAAACTCTAAATGTCAAATACATTCTTGGGATTCTCCTATGAAACTACACATCTCACTTTCTATGGGTATACCGAAGCTCCTGACTCTGAGATAATGTGACCCAGTAAGTGGAATTTATTGATCCAAAAGTGTCATTTATTGATCTTAGCATAGAGTTGATACCCTCTTAGTGTATTTAGAATGATCTCAAGATGATTGACATGGTCGTGTCTGGAGCATGAATACACTAAGATGTCATCAAAAAAGATTACACAAATGAATCTAGATATGGGTGGAAGACCTGATTCATAAGATCCATGAAAAAATAGGTGCATTTGTGAGACCAGATGACATAACCAGGTACTCATATAGACCATACCTACTCCTGAAAGCTATACGAGGTATGTATAATTACCTGAAACACACCTGGTGATTTCCCAACCTAAGATATATATTTTAAAACACTCTTTCACCGCAGAGTTGATAAAAGAGGTCGTATATTCTAGGAAAGGGATACCAATTCTTTATCATGATCTGATTAAAGTGATGATAATCCACAAAAAGCCAAAGGGTACTATCCACCTTCTTGGAATAGGACTATTGAAACCTAAGGAGAATTTATGGGGCTTATAAATCCTTTATCCTCTAGATAATCCAATTTCTTCTTGATCTCCAAGAGATCCTTAGGTTCCATCCTATAAAGAGTAATGGTCATTGGTGCTACTCCTAGTACTATATCAATAGTTAATTCCACCTCTCACACCAGAGGTATACTAGAGAAGTTTTCAGGATAGACATCCCTAAAATGCTTCACTATAGAAGAAAAAATAGGGGGTCGTAACCTCTAGCCATCTAAGAAAATATTGGTGATATGAGCTATCACACTACCCAACCTCCGCTGCTCGGGTTCTGATCATGTAGCTTGCACATCTGATTCTCCATTATGCACATTCTTATCACCATCTGGTGCTGTAAACGTCACCCTATAATGATAGCTATCAATATAGGATTGATAGTGTACTAACCAATCTATACCGATGATTACATAAAATCTCATCATGTCGAGGATGAAAAGATCCCATACAAAAAGGTAACCACCTATCTCAAGGGGTCTATCCTTAAAATGGAGTACACCCTATGATCTGATACCTAATGGGGTATCTAGCATCATAATGCCATAAAAGTGATTGATATCGAGGCCAATAATTTTTGTGATTGCCTCAGATATAAATGAGTAAGAAACACCTATTCTAAATAAAGTATACACTAAAGTGGAGGATACTAAAATAATACCTTGTACATTAGAAGGTCTGATGCTCAACTCCTACAGCATAGGATAGACTATATGTAACTAGAACATACCATGGACTGGAGTCACTACCTGACTTCCCTGAGCGAGTCCATTCTGCTGGTGCCTAGAATCATGATTCTGACTACCTCTTCCTTGACTGCTACCTCAGCCTGGGTGTGCGGTGGTATTCTATCTACTTGTCTATTATAATCCTAATATCCCTACTCCAGTATGTGGAGTAATTATAGATCCTCGTTCACTAGGAACTGATGTAAAATTTATACAAAAGCTCTGAATACGGCTCATACTACCATAACCTCTGCATTCCATATGATATCGTAAGCACTGAGGCTTCATGTGTCCCAACTTCTTGAACTGCTGACATATCATAAAGCTGTCAGTATGAGGAACCTTACTACTACTACCTCTAAAAGCAGCCTCAAAATGTCTACATCACCTAGAAGAAGAATAAGTACTAATTGATCTAGGTGACAAAACTCCCTGACTCACACCATCAATGGTATCCTTTCTGATGAAGTGTTACTTTGAAAAATCTAAATTATTTTACCCAAAAAATTATAGTAAAATAAAGGGATTGATCTACAGGGATATGGAGTTATTGTGTTTTGTTTTTCTATTTTGTGATTAATTTACTGAAGTTTTCTGAAATTTAGAGTTAATTTTTTGGTTTTAATATAGGGTTATTGGGATTCAATTTCTTGATAAATTACTTTAAAGATAAAGGAAAATAGAAAAATTCGATTTCTGATAAAAAGTGGGAAGAATGCATTGTGGTGTGGATTTTTAAAGTTGTAATTAAATCAATTTTCTTATGAGGTTGTGTTGTTCATAATAACCCAAATATCTTGGTTATGAATGTAGCAGAACTCCCTTGGTCTGATGAGTTTTGTTTAAATCAATAAAAATGAATTCCTTGGTCTGGAATTTGATTTCTCTTAATTTTATTATTGGAAACCCTTTTGAGATGATAAACATATCCAATGATCATGGATGTTCTTGATCATAATTCCTTATAAGATCCCTAGAAATCACGTTCTTGGTCTGATACAAGATTTATAGTGAAATTTATAATGTTTTATTAAGGGATTATGAGAGAGAAGAATAAATAACACAATTACAATATCACAATTGATAAAATACAACACATAATTGTCCACAACCCCAACACATAGGGGATTTATTTACTCATGGAGCTAATGACTAAAAAACTACTTGCGATACCTAAATTAAACATGGAACAAACTTCGGATTGAAGATCGTTGAGGAGGTAGCAACAAAACCTCCTTTCTTATCTTCTCTCCTTGGGCATCTCCAGAAATTTTCCCCTTGGTTTGTCTTGGAATGAATCCATCTGTCCTAAACTTGGAGGGCCCACCATCCTATTTATAGTTTTTAGTAATATACATTGTGTACCATAAAGTACACAACATGTACTCTGGTCAACACAGTTTGGCCCTCTTTTCTCCACCAGTGGGTGAGCTACCATGCCTCCCTGGACTAGGAACATGATGTTTCCTGGTAGGTAGAAGTACACAGCGTGTACTGCCACCATATGTGGTGTGTAATATCGGTCATCAGCCACCAACTTCTTCTATAAGGGCTACACATCATGTATATGTAAATTACATAGCGTTTATTCCTTGGATGGAAACATGGGCATGTATCCAGTCTTCCTGATCCATGTCATGGAAATAGTACAGAACGTGTAAAAAAAGTACCCGCTATGTATATATAAATTTTTTTCTGTACTTTCTTGATTTGTGAATTTGAATTGAAAACACCTAAAAATCATTATAATCACCAATATAAAGAATTTGATCCAAAAAATGACTGATATTTGGTGAAATTTTTTTTTATTCTCGTTAATATATATGAAAGAGCATACAAATATTAGGTATATCAAATTCCCCCATACGTAGTCATTTGCTTATCCTCAGGAGAAATCTCAACATCAAATCAATAGAATCCATACTCTAAAAAGGGAAGCATTCAACTAATTATAATTGTAAATACTATATCCATAATAGAATATTTTAAAAGGTACAAAACATATTTCAATTATAAAGATATTCTAATAATGCCTTATATATTATTTAATTAAAAATTTGCATCCTCTTTCATCCACATTTTTTACTTTTAATAAATAAACATGCCACTTGATGACTTACCTCACCAAAAGTTTCACACTCATCACTCAAGATTATTTAATCAGAGTTATACTCAATATTAAGTATATACACTCAATCCATAAGTTTGAAAGTGTTCTCATTATCCACTTTAGAAGTCAAATCACAAAAATCACGAGGGCTTTCAATAAGGTTCAAATGTTTATGAGGCTAAGGGTTGGTAGGTAATGATAAAAATTAATCTTAGAGGATTGAAAAGGATGCTGAATTATTAAAAAATAATTCATTGTATTCAAGATAAAGATTAATGAAAATGAACCCTCAATCAAGATCTATCAAAGGTTATCATTACCATGATATTCCCTTGCCAATATGGTCCCATAAACCATCAATTAATTTGGTCCATCTTTTTCATTTTTTTAAATAGGGAATACTAAGAATATAATGAAAAGTGGTTTTGGAAATCCTTATTCCCAAATAAACAAGTGATAAAATCCTCCACACTTACATGAATAGTTGTTCCAAAATAGACCATGAATGGACTAAAATCCCTCTCTAAAGATCAAGTGAATAATTATGAAAAATTATAAAATATTTAGGGTAGGAAGGGAAAATAGGCTTGTAATGTGGATTCCTATCAAGACAGTTCATGGTTTCTAAGGATTTTTACGAAGATCAGATGTAGGGTAGGTATCAAGGTAAAAGGGGCTGAAAAAAAATCAAATACCTCAATCATTTTAATGTGATTCAAAAATCGTCATGTTTTGAAGAGAAAAACTAGTAAGTTCTGGTAGTTATGCATATCCCAAGAATCTCTCAAGAAATAGGGTATAAGAAAGAATATGTCAAAAAGGCTTGGAATACCTCTCAGGAATGGAAAAAAATATAATATTCAATTAGGTCATGACATGAGTACAAATGATCATTTCTAATAAATGAAGATGTCCAAGACTGTAAATCCATAATCAAACTATATCAGAAATCATTTTAAAATACTTTGAAAATTGAAATAAGCATGTAACTTTTAAAATCCTCTTTTATGTATTTATTATTTATAATTATAATTAATCAAAAAATTTCCACAATTTAAAATATTTCAACTATTAATGATGCATCCTAAATTAGTTTAAGGAAAATAGTAGTGTAATTAAAGACCCTCCCCCACACTTAATAAAACACATGGTACCCCAAGTGAAATACCAAGGAAGAGGAGGGAATATGGGGAAAAAGTAGGGGTAAGACGAGGGAAATCATGGAAGAAGTAAATCCAAAGTAGAAAGGAAAAAGAAACACTGAAAAATACTCCCCTCGTGGTGAATCAACAAAATGGGGAAGTAGTTAAAATATAGATTCCCAAGTTGCTCCATTGTACCTATGACGGTCAAGGGAAGGGAAAAAAAATATACAGATGCATACATCATCACATCCCAAACAAAGAAAAAAAAAGATATATATAATGGAAATAAATGTGCCCAAAAACTAGTCACAGGGTTTCCTCAGAAGAGGTATCATCTACTACAGAAGAATCCAGCAATGGTGAAGTAGGTGCACTGGATAACTAAGGCATGGGTGCAATACTCTGGGTAGTAGGCACATGAGTAATTGTATGCTCAGCAAGGGAGGTAGAAGTTGGGACATCCACCGTCGGAAGCATGCTAGTGACAACTGGCCCAGTAGGAGAGACGAGAACAGAATCAGTGACCAGAGCTGTTGGCAGCGACTGTCTGGTGGGAGGCTACAGAGAAGAAAGAGGAGTAGGTGCTGGGGGTGTTGGAATGCCGAGATGCTGAAGAATGAGGCCC
Source organism: Viscum album (assembly GCA_963277665.1). NCBI lineage: Eukaryota > Viridiplantae > Streptophyta > Magnoliopsida > Santalales > Viscaceae > Viscum > Viscum album. Next base: position 1,913,201,233 of record OY728133.1, read on the forward strand.
AACATTCGCTCAATCTGTGTTTGGGACTCGAGAAGGGTATGCTACTAATGCTCAAGAATGGCCATGTAGAGGCTATTGGGGAGATCATTCGAGGGTGCAGATAAAGGTGGGGAGGTGGAAGGGACAAAAAAATAAGGGATGTAAAAAGAAGAATTAAGACTAGAATAAGAAGGGTGGGTCAGTGAGGGAACATCCACTGATGGATGTGGTGGGTCCTGGTCAGCAACACCAGTGGGAGCAGCCAGGTCATCTCTCACCCTGGCAGGAACAGGGGCATCCTTCACAAGCCTGTAGCCATCCCCCTATCGCTCGAGAATCCTCATGCGAATAAGAATGAGAAAGTAAAAATGCTGAGGAGAGCCCAATGGGTTTTGATGGAGAGCGGGATCAAAGACTCCCAAATGGTGTGCCAAATGGGTGTCATAGAAACCACCATTCAGGTAGCCCTGATAGCTGTGAATCATAGAATGGAAGTAGGTGGCAGAAATGTAGGGGAGGTCAGGGTAGTCGTGTCGGAAAATACAAGTAAGGAGCTCCATGTCCTGGATGAACACGACACCCATATCCTCATGGAGAGGAAAAATAATGGCGCTAAAACACCGGTGAAGGAAATAAAGGGGAAGGTCAATGATGAGCGTTCTCTTCTATGATGTGGGGGTATACTTGTGGTCAAGCCTAGTAATCTCCTGACAAATGAAAACATGGTCAGAGCACTCGGGGCGGGTAAGGGTGAAAAAAGGAGGTAGGGTGGAAGGATGGGGGTAAAAGCTACACCCTTGACCAAAGTCTAGCATGGTAAGAGAAAAAGGGCATCCCCCCCAGCCTAAAGAGAACCAGGAAATCTTTATCGGTGGGAATCTACTGGTAGGTAGGCCCATTGAACTTGAAGGTTCCCATGAACTCCAAAAATAAATAGTGGTAATTAGGAGTGCTGACCTGAAAAGTTTTCTGTAGATGAGTATGGCCCAGAAGCCCCTCAAGCTCCTCCCAAATTCCTAGACGCTAGGGAATGCAGACATTTAGGTAGCGATCGCTCAACTGAATAGTGCAGTGGGAGAAGCACCACAATCTCACTACCATAGGATTATCCTCAATAAATATTAGGCATGGATGTAGTGAGGGCAGGAAGCTTCCAGTGTAGGTGATGGGGGAACAACTGGTTCCAGAGTATATGGTTCCATTGTTGTGGTAGGAGGTGGAGCAGTGGATACCTGAGCTACCCCAATGGGCTGACCAGTAGAGGGTGGAGGTGCTGACTTGGTCAGGTCCACTACAAGTATGGAGGGTAGCTCTGAGGGGATGGAGTTGAAAGGAGTGGTAGCACTAGAGCTCTCAGCCACAGTGGATGGTACAAATGTTGCCGCTAGACAATCAGTGGTGACAGAAGAAGGCACCACAGGAACTTCCAGATTGGTAGATGTCGTAAATGGAGGCAGCATCAAAAGAGGAGGCAGAGCGGCCAATGCTGGGGGCTGACAAACCAGAAAATATAAAGATGGCTGCTCTGAATGTTGAAGATGAATCTGACGATGAGGAGGCTGCTCACCCTCAGTAGTAGAATTAGGCTTCTTCCCAATCACATGATCTCTATCATCCATACCAGGAAGAAAAGAAAACAAAAAAAAGAAAAGAAAATAAGAAGAAACAGAAAAAGAAGAAAATGTGAGAAAAATAAAAATATAGAATAACACGACATGTATATCCAGGATACACATCGTGTAGTATGATATGTGGAAGAACCCGTGTACTCTAGATAGACATGATGCGGGGGCATGTTCTGTGTAAAACCACTACACGGCGTGTAAAAATGTGTACACGACATGTATGAAAACATGGAGTGGTGCCCGTGTAATGAGATAGACATGACTCGATGAGGTTAGGGAACTAGACAATACACACATTTTGTAGAAAGGGGTACATTCCGTGTATGGAAACATGGTGTGCGAGGCATGTACACCATCCACATGGAGTCCTCCAAAGGGTTTGAGGACATGGTGTGTTCCGAACATACATGCCGTGTATAGGCACATGGGAAAGGGATGTGTCCCAGAGGAAACAGTATGGGTAAGAAGGATAGGGGAGGCATGGTACATGACGTGTACTGAACGCACATTCAATGTATATTTTAAATGGGAAACACGTGCCGTGTGTATCCATGCATAGTATGTACACGTCGTGTGTTATTCACACACCCCGTGTACTACACGAGAATCTGAACAAGAAGTCGATCTAGAAATCAACCAAAACTCAAGTGAAAATTTAAAACAAGAAGTATAGAATGACATACCTAGTAAGAGGATCACAATACAAGATAAATCAGGTTGTAAAACACTGTAAATCAGCATATTGATATCGGGGAGGGAGGAAGACATGTGGGAGAAGAAACATGGAGGATGGGGGGGGGGGGGTTGCGTGACACGACCTGAGGTAGGGTAGGGCCTGGCTCTTATAGTCGGAGTACATGACATGTAGAGTACTGTACATGCTCTGTATGTGGTTTTTTTCGATTAAATAAATAATATAATATAATTATTATAGTAAACTATATAATAATTAATATTAATATTTAAAATTAATATATATATATATATATATTATGTACTAAAAATAAATCTATACATGTAATGTTTTGGAAAATACACACCGTGTATTCTAAAATTGGAAAAGAGAACTACAACCTTCAATCAAGTTCTTGGGGCGCGATTCGAACCGATGGTCCGTTGATCCAAACGCAAGGCCTCAACCATTAGAGATAAGGTTGTAGTGCTGTACAGTTTTAGTTAATTTTAATATTTAATGTAAATGGAAAATTCTACACGGGATAATGAAAATGTATGGCGTGTGGTTTTTAATTTGAATAAAAGAGATAAGTAGAGAGATTAGCCTGGTTCGAACCCGCTCCTTTTGGATCCAGGGATGAGACTTTTCTAATCTACCAATTTCACCCACATGTATGTTCGTATTTAAAAAACTATTTAAATTATCATTGAAAAAATGACACACATGACATATATCAAAATACACGCTATGCAGTTTTATTAATACGAATAATGATAGAAATGGGTCGGTTGTCAGGATTCAAACCTGAGTTTTTTGGAACTGGTATACGACCCTGGCCAATCGGTCCATCCCTTTCATGGGTTTTATTTTATTTAGAAAGACTTATATATTATTTTGAAAAATACCACACATGCTGTTTAGTTAAAAATGACTATAAAAAGGATGAATCCCATGCCGAAGGTAGGTATGGAGGGATTCTAACTGGCGATGGCTTGGATATATTCCAATGACCTTAAAATTGGCACCGACATCATCCATGTTTAGTAACTTATTTAATCTATATATTTAAAATATTAATAATATAAACTAAAAAGATAAGTACACGCCGTGTGTATAGGTAGTACACGGCGTGTAACCTCTGGGTTACCTCCCAGGAAGTGCCTTTGTTTTATGTCATTTGATCGACCTTACCTGAGCATTATGTTACCCAAATTTTATGGTGGAGAGTGTACCCAACATAGATTCCATTTGAAATAGGGTTTAAAATTATTCCCATTTACCTTGAATTATTGACTGTCTTCTCCAGCCACTTCCACCACATTATGGGGAAAAACCTTGATCACTTTGAAAGGTCCCGACCACCGGGACTTGAGTTTACTAGGGAACAATCTCAAACAGGAGTTAAATAAAAGTACATTATCATTGGGCTGGAAGGATTTCTGAGAGATCATGCAGCCATGAAATGCCTTTATCTGCTCATTATATAGCCTAGAATTCTTATATGCCTCCCCCAAAATCTCTTCAGCTCCCGTCAGTTGAAACTTGTGCTTTTCTACTGCATCTTTGAGATCATAGTTCAAGGATTTCATAGACCAATAAGCTTTATGATCAAGTTCCATAGGTAAATGACACTGCTTACCATAGATCAAATGGAATGGAGACATCCCTATAGGTGTCTTGTAGGAGGTCCTATATGCCCACAAGGAATCATCATGTTTCTTAGACCAGTCCTTCCTTGAAGTTCCCACTGTCTTCTCTAGGATCTCTACTTTAATTCACAGGTTGAGACCTCCACTTGGCCACTAGACCGAGGATGGTAAGGTGTACCCCGATTATATCTCTATCCATACTTCAGAAGCACATTTTTCATCAATGCATTGTAAAAATGAATTCCTCTATCACTGATCAACACCCACGACACACTAAACCTACTGAAAATGTTCTTTTTTAAGAAATCCAAAACAATTTTTGTAGTGTTGTGTGTTGTGGCAGCGGCTTCCACCCATTTTGATAAATAGTCCACACAAACTAGTATATAAGAGTTTCAACCTGATAGAGGAAAAGATCCCATGAATCCAATACCCCATACATTGAATATCTTGAACTCAAGAATGGTGTGTTGATGCATTTCATCTCAGTGCCCCAAGTTACCTGTTTGTTGGCATCAATCACAGCGTTTCACAAAATTTCTGGCATCCTTGTGCATGGTGGGCCAGAAAAACCCAAATTGGAGAATTTTTTCCATTGTTCGGTCTGATCCATTACGTCCCATAGTTGGGTAAGAATGAAGAAATTCTAGAATTTCTTGAATTTCTTCCTTTAGGATGCAGCGTCGGATGACCCCATATCCACATGAGAGAAATAGCAGAGGGTCTTCCTAGAAATATCATTTCACATATGATAGAAATATATTCTTTTTATGGAATGTGAAATCAGGGTGAATGACTCCTATATACAAGTAATTGGCTATGTCAGTATACCACAAATGAGGTGTAGTTTCAACAAGGAAAATATGCTCATCTGGGAAGTCTTCCTTGATGTCTCTATCTTCTTCTCTTTCGAGATAAGGAAATTATAACCTAGAGAGATGATCAACCACACCATTTTCACTACCCTTATTATCATGGATCTCCAAGTAAATTTTTTGAATAAGAAGCACCCAAAGAATGAGTCATGGTTTTGCATCCTTCTTGTCTAGTAAGTATTTCAGTGCTTCTTGGTCAGTGTAGACAATTACTTTGGAAAGTACTAAATAAGAACAGAACCTTTCAAAGGAAAAAACCACGAAGAGAATCTCCTAATTAGTAGTAGTGTAGTTTATCTGTGCTTCATTTAAGGATTTGCTGGCATAATAGATCGGTTTGAAGATTTGACCAAGTCTCTACCCAAGAACTACTCCCACTGCATAGTCACTTACATCACATATAATCTCAAACTTCTCCTCCCAATTTTGGGAAATCATGATAGGGTATTATACTATTTTTTCTTCAAAAGTTGGAAATCTATTGTGCATTGTTCGTCAAATTCAAAGATATCATATTTTGTAAGAATATTGGTTAATGGTTGATCAATATTTGAAAAATCATGAACAAATCTCTTGTAGAAATAGGCATGCCTAATAAAGATTTGGATTTCCCCGCAAGATGCGGGAATAGGAAATTGAGAGATTATTTCAATCTTGGTCGGGTTAACTTCAATTCCCTTCTTATAAATTTGATGGCCTAAGACAATTCCATATTGTACCATGAAGTGGCACTTATCATAGTTTAAAAATATATTGGTGTGTTCACACCATTCTAGAATTAATTCCATATTTTGAAAGCAAGTGTTGAATGATTTCCCATAGATGAAAAATGCATCCATGAAGACTACTAGAATTTGTTCTACCATATCATAGAAGATTACCAATATGTAACACTGAAAGGTGGATGGAGCATTACACATTCCAAATGAAATCCTATGATAGGAATAAGTTCTGTAAGGGAATGTGAAGGTACTTTTTTTGGTCTTTAATGGAGATAGATATTTGGTTATAACTAGAATAACCATCTAGGAAGCAATAAAATTCATTCCCTACTAAGTGATCCAACATTTGATCCATGAAAGGGAGTGGGAAGTGGTCCTTTCATGTGGAATCATTTAGTTTTTGGTAATCCACACATACCCGCCATCCTGTGACTATTATGTTTGGGATAAGTTCATTTTTATCATTAGTGATTATAGTGATACCCTTCGTTTTGGGTACCACTTGCAGAGGAATTACCCACGGGATATCGTATACCGGGTAGATGATCCTCGCATCTAAGAGATTTATTACCTATTTCTTCACTACCTACTTCATGGGAGGATTTAACCATCACTGTGGTTTTCAAGAGGGATTAGATCCTTCTTTAAGTAACAAATTGTGAGTGCAAATAGTGGGGATGATCCCTTTAAGATCAGAAACAGTCCACCCAAGGGCCTTTTTTCTTCTCTGCAGAACTTGTAGGAGTGCCTCCTCTTGATATTTTGTGAGTAAATCATTTAGGATTACTGGTAGAGTGTTATCATCACCCAAGTACACATATTTTAAATATGATGGGAGAGTCTTGAGTTTAATTTGAGGGGACTTCAGAACTGAGGGCACCATGGGTTGTACCTTGGCTCGTTCTGGGATATCTAGATTGATTTCCCGTTTCCAATGATGACTGCCCTGACCGACGACAAATTACAACTCTTCTGGTTGAACTTCATACTGGATTTCATTGATGACTTGATCAGTGGTTATAGAAGAATATTCTATGTCATCACCCATATAACCCAAGGGATTATTCACAGTTTTAAAGTAAAAAAAATCCTCATTCTCCATAAGTGATACTTTCTTCACCGCTTTGAGGAAGTTGTAGGACAATTTTTCAATTCCCACTTGAAAGATCAAATCACCTTGATGTACATTGATCAACACCTTCCTAGTATCCAAGAAGGGTCTTCCCAAAATGAGAGGTTCCTCTTGATCTTCTTCCATATCAAGTATGATGAAGTCACCATGAAGAATAAGGAGTCTTACTTTGACAAGAACATCCTCAAGTAGCTGTTTAGGATATTTTATGGATATATCTGGCAGTTAAAGGGCTACCTAAGATGGTTAGAGATCATTTAGCCCCAAATTTTTTAGGACTCCATAGGGAATAAGGTTAACAATTTCCCCCAAGTCACAAAGGGCTTTCCCAAACTCACAAGATCCAATTGTGCATGGGATTGTGAAATTTAATAGATCTTGGAGTTTGTGTAAAGACCTAGAAATTTCAAGGATTTTTTTCTTAAATTCTTTTAAATTTTACGAGTCCGCAGTTTCTGACGGCACTTGATTCCGAGGCCCGGTGTGCCCGGAATCAATTTCTAAAATTTTGTTTGGGTACATTCAGTAAACGTATGAGCAGGGTTTTTTTAACTTCTGAACCAGTGCTCGGAATTGAAATCCAAGGGAATTAATGAACTCGTAGTGCCGGAATTCGCCTAAGGGGACCTTCACCGTAGTTGCGTTTTATCGGGAGGAGGAGTTAATTTTTGGGGTTTATTATTAAAAATAAATAAAAACATGAGTTATATATTTTTATTTGGTGGGCGGTTATAATCTCCAAAAGGGAGTTGAAGGTGGGGCCTACACCCCACATAACCACCCATGAGAGGATTTAGTGTGGTGGGGCCCACATGAACCTAAACCCTTTCACCTCCCCTCAACTCCCTTAAACTCCCCATTAACACCCCCTTAATTAATTTGCTAACTTTCCATCAACTCCCCTCTTTAATTGTGACTTTCCACCTCCTTCTCACTCCCATAAATTTTGCCAACACATTTTAACTAATTAATGGAACTCCTCAATTAATTAATTAAAGTGGTTGAATTTTGAAATTGACGTGTGAATAAAATAATATCCTTAGATATTATTTTTGTTTTCACTCGTTGTGTTGGGAGAACTTTGGGAAAGCTCTGGAGAAATAGAAGAATAGTGTTCTTATCTTGACGAAGAACACCATCCTACCAACAAAGAACCACCAAAGAACGATGATCATCTCCTTCAATATTCATCCAAGTCAAAGGAGAAGGAGCCACTCGCAAGGAACGCCGAAGACGCGCTATCCTCAGCCCCTTCTTCCTCGATGTCAACGAGTTGACGCCGCCTCCCCGCGACTCCGACTATGAACGAACCTGAATTCGGGGTAGGGTGTTTGTATAATTTAATTTGAATAAATTATACCTTCCTTCTTGTTGAATGAAAGTGATCGTCTATGGCCATTTGTTACCGCCTAATGCAGAGGGTGTGGGCCGAATGAACACGGCCTGATGACCCTCCGTTGTTCCTTATTTTTATTTGCAATGGAGATGGTGATGAAGAGGTGGCGGCGATCGGAATTGATGACGACCGAAGGCGGCAGTGACAACGGAGGCCACGCGCTGGACCATTAGAGAACCGTGACATTGGGTGTCGCGCGGGTGGAAGAGACCGCGGCCCGAAACCGGGCCTCTCGGCTGAAGAAGAACCGGACGGCTGTAGCCGGCAGGACAGGAGAACTGTGGCGCCTCTCGGCACCACGCTGTGGAGAACCGCAGCCTGCACTGGGTGGGATGCTTCGGCGGACAAACCAGCTGGCTCATCAGCCTTCTGGGTGGAAGGAGTCGCGATGACCATGGGTGCCACGGGCGGAGGATTCGCGGCCCGCAACCACGGGCCGCTTGCGTCGGGAAGACCGACCGGCTGGACAGGAGGGCGGCGCCGCTCGGCGCCACCATTTCGGAAGACCGGGGGCCGTGCCCTCGATCTGCTCGGCCATCTAGCCGAGCCGTGGCTAGCCAGGCCGGGCCGGGCCGGGCCAACCCCTTATCCGGGTCGGACCCTCCAATTCAGGATGGGCCGACCCGCCAGCCCACCGGGTTGGACGGGCCGGGCTCGTTTCACTTAAACGGGAATAATTTCCAGACCGTGCATCTGATTGACGCGCCGTCTGCGGCACTAGGACCCTTGCGACAAGATGGTACTTTTGAGATACTCTAAGTGAGTTTTGGACAACTATGAAAAATAGCTGGGTTTGGAATGAGCGTATTTCCAACCGGGCCCCTCGAACGGAAAAGCCAATAACTCTCAGACCGAGATTCCAATTGACGCACCGTCTGTCGCGTTGGGTTTCTTTTGACTAGATGGAACTTCAGGATACATAAACTTTGTAATTCTTGATCATTGATGTATCGACCCCTTTGCTCGAGGAGCGGACCCTCCCAGAATCGAGCATGTTGTGTGCGGGAACCCTAGAGCTGGCTGCGACTGCGTCGACTACTGTACTGGAATCCTATGTGGGTTCGACAACGAGGAATACCATACTAGAATCCTCCGTGGGTTCGACGGAGATGACTACTATTCTTGTATCCTGTGTGGGTCTAGCAGTTTTGACCTCTATACTTGTATCCTATGTGGGTCCGGTAGAGTAGGTGATCTTGTATCCTATGTGGGTCCGACAGCTTAGCTGGTCTTCTATCCTATGTGGGTCCAACAACTTAGATGAATTAGTGACTACATCTGATCATCTCCATCGATTTAGTAAAGGTGTATACCTGTGTGAGATGAGTCTTAAATTTCAATCATTATCATCAATGTGATTGACTTACTTTCCTGTGTGGACTGGGTTGTTCTGGGGCTCGAGAGTAGAGCCGAACTGAGATTGATGACTTAGGTATATGTATGGGCATATACCTAAGTAGAGTTGGTCGATACTTCATGATTTTATATTTCTTCTATGTTTTATCCTTCTTGGATTCTGGGAGACCTTCGGGGGTCTCATGGTCCCTACTTATTATCATATACTCACCCCTGCACGGGATACGCCCGCACTACGTTGTGTTGGATGCAGACGATAGAAAACATTGATCGAGGATGAGACTTATGGAGATGGATGGTACCAAGAGGTGGACCTCTTGGTGAGAGGTACACGAAGCAAATGGGAAGATAGAGGCGCTGAGGAGTCCATCTATACCCACTCTTCAGGTGGGATTTCCCGGAGGATGACTCAGTGGTTGCTGTTTTACTTTTCAGCAACTGTACTAGCTTTTCAGTTGTTCTGTACTTTACAGTTGGGTTTGTATACTAGCCCATTTGCTTTTCAGCACTTACTTTTGTATTCATTTTTAATTTGTGTATACTTATTGTTGCATACTCTGTTGTGTTTGTTTACTTTTATAAAGGAAATGCCTTCCCAGCTTAGGGATTTTCTCCTTTGGTGCTAGTCGTCAGCCCGTGCCCTATGGAAGGCGGGCTTGGGGTAGTCACGACACGAGCCCTGAGGACAGGTCGTGACAAATTGGTATTAGAGGAGTCAATTCTACCATAGAATTCAGAACTTTGATAATTCTTTCTGTGAAGAAATAGTGTTAAGAGTATTGAGTGTGGTTTTCAGTCCAGGGAGTCCAGTGTTGGTGCGGCGACCGACGTATCCATACACCAGGACCCTGACCTCTGATTTCTCACTCAATGCACGAAAACATTGATTGCATGTGTGGTTAAAACGTTTTCTTTGTGATTACTTTGCGTCAGCGCACCAGGTATACTGTTTGACCGTGGAACACCTGTTTCTCTTCAGGATGGCCCCACGAAGGTAGCCAACTAGGGTTCCAAGTTACGTACGAGATGGTAGCCCACCGAGTGACGAGACCTCGGTACAGGGCCCCATCACAGCGGGGGCACCAGCGGTACCACTACCCGTTGAGCCACCGATACCACCAGCTCCAGTAGCAGAGAGTGCACGCCGCCTGAGTGCGTTTCCCGAGTTTTAGCGACAGAGGCCGCCCATGTTCCGTGGAGGGACGGATCCACAGGCAGCCAAGGATTGACTGGAGGCTGTCGTCAGAGTTTTCAGATTGGTAGAGACACTAGCTGACCTCATGGTGATCCTTTCCATGAGTCTCATACATGTGGCATCAGGAAGATGGTGGAGCCTGATGCTCCAGGTGCATCACAAGGCATATTTACTTTGGAAAAACTTCAAGAGTCTCTTACACTCAGAGTTCGTTCCATCCACCCTTTGTGCGGTGCAGATTCAGGAGTTACTTCATCTGCAGCAGAGCAGCATAACAGTAGCTCAGTACTCAGCGAGGTTCATTTACCTCTCATGATACTCCATAGATATGGTACAATACCCTTTCTTCAGGGCCCGAAACATTGAGCAGGGACTGAGGCTGGAGATCAGGGCTTCGATGATTCCCCTTAGCATCCCGACGTAGGCAGGGGTACTAGAGAGAGCCCTTCTAGTGGAGAGTTTCCTCACTGAGTAGACACCAGTAGCGAGACCCACCACTGGGTGAAACGTAGCAGAGTCTTCTAGAGCCGACAATAGACAAATTTCGTAGAGGTCCAAACGGACCCGTCCATCAGGTGGGTGACCTCAGGATACAGGTTCGGTTGTGTGGGGAACACGAAACAGAGCCAACCTTACGAGGATCAGGCAGTGCTACGCATGCGGCAGGCAGGGTCACATGGGTCGTGACTGCCCGACATGCCATGAAGATGATCAGCAGACAATAGAGGGACCTCCCAGGCAGAGGTAGAGGTTCGACCATGGTGGTCTGTCGGGATCAGGCAGACGTGGTAGAGGAGCTGGCCAAGCAGTGGGTGGTGGATGACGTTTTGAGGCTCTACCACCGCCACAATCAGGAGGTCCACCCCGACCACAGGGAGCTGGCGGATAGAGGCAGGCTCAGCTCCATGCAGTTGAGGCCTACGACCACATCACACTTGAGATGATTCGAGGTACTATCTGTGTCTACTCCACTCTTGCTGCAGTACTTATAGACACATGTGTGAGTCATTCTTTTATTTCCTCTGCCCTTGTTTGGAGCTCGGAGATTCCGACGGAGCTGTTGGCTCAATCCTTATGGCTAGAGACTCCTACGGGAGCATACTCGACAATTTCACACTGGTTCCAGAAGTGTGAGCTTACTCTAGGAGGTGAGAGCTTCAGCTGGGATCTTCTTATAGTGGCGTCGAGGCCTTACAACGTCATCTTGGGTATGGACTGGTTATCTATAGTCTATGCTCAGATCGACTGTATTAGACACAAAGTGCAGTGTGTCCGCACGGATGGGACCATGTTCACCTTCACCGGCGAGAAGGGAGCCTTTGCAGTGCAGGATAGACTTACGCAGAGGAGAGGGTAGCCCATCACACATCAGTTGGCTAGTCTCATCCTCGGAGAAGTTGATGTGCGGAGTCCGAGTTTTCCTATTGTGGTTGATCAGTATGTTGATGTTTTTCCTAAGGATGTTCCAAGACTACCTCCTCGCAGAGAGGTAGAATTTTACATTGACATGTACCCCGGGACAACACCGATATCTACTCCAGCATATCGGATGGCTCCCGCTGAGATTCGTGAGCTGCGGGTACAGCTGGAGGACTTGCAGGGAAACAGATTCATCTGACCTAGTGTTTCACCATGGTCTTCTCCGATTTTGTTCTCCAAGAAGGCAGATGGGAGCTTGCGACTGTGTATTGACTACCGCCACCTGAATCAGGTGACCTTGAAGAACAAGTACCCACTCTCGAGGATTGATGAACTCTTTGATCAGCTCAAGGGAGCACGATGGTTCTTGAAGATAGACCTTAGGTCAGGCTATCACCAGCTCAGAGTTCGAGATGAGGATGTGAAGAAGACGACCTTCAGGTGTCGGTATGGACACTATGAGTTCTTGGTTATTCCCTTCAGCATAACCAATGCTCCAGCGGTGTTCATGAGTTTCATGAACAGGATCTTCCAGCCTTACCTCGATCGCTTTGTCGTAGTCTTTATCGACGACATACTAATTTACTCGACTATTGAGGAGGAGAATACCTATCATTTTCGGGTAGTACTGGACACACTCTGAGAGAACCGGATTTATGGTAAGATCTCAAAGTTCCAGTTCTGGATTAGAGAGGTTCACTTCTTGGGACGCATCATCTCGGAGGCTGGGGTAGCAGTGGATCCAGCAAAGATCGAGGAAGTACTCACTTGGGAGCCACCCAGAAGTTTGACTGAGGTTCGGAGTTTCCTGGGTATGGCTGGGTACTATCGGAGATTTGTTCCAGACTTCTCTAGAGTTGCATCACCGCTTTCAGCTTTGACGAAGAAGGGGAAACCCTTTGTGTGGTTAGATAGATGCCAGTAGATATTTTAGGAGTTGAGGCAGAGGTTGACCAGTGAGCCCATCTTGAGGCTACCAGAGGAGGGCGTAGGGTATGTAGTTGACTGAAACGCATTAGGGACTAGACTCGGGTGTATCTTGAGTAAGGAGTGAGCAACGATCGCCTATGGTTCTTGGTAGTTGAGGTAGCATGAGAAGAACTATGCTACCCATGAACTGGAGTTAGCAGCAGTGGTCTTCGCCTTAAAGATGTTGTGACACTATCTGATGGGAAAGCACTTTACAGTCTACTCTGACCACCAGAGTCTCAGGTACATCTTCTCGTAGATGGACCTAAACCTGAGATAGCAACATTGGCTCGAGTTACTCCGGGACTATGACTTTGAGATAGTATATACTCCTAGGAAGGGGAACATTGTAGCAGATTCTCTCAGCAGGAGATTGGGCATTCAACTGCTAGGAGATGCGACAAATCATCTAGCCGCGTTGCAGATATCCTTTATGGATAGAGATGGAGCAGCCTTTCTTCAGTCTCTTACTGTCACTCCTCCACTTATTCAGTGAGTCAGAAAGGCACAATGTGGGGATGTGGACTGTGAGACACGACGTGATCAGATATCCATAGGGCAAGCACCTGATGGATTTTCTAAAGGTGGGGAGCATGTCATTCTATTCAAAGGATGTACCATGGTACCGGTTGCACTACAAGAGGAAGTGCTGAGGGAGTTTCAAACTTCCCCTCTAGCGGTACATCCAGGAGTGGCAAAGATGTATCGGGACCTCAGGCGATAGCACTGGTGGCCAGGTATGAAGAAGGCTATAGCAGAGTTCATTTCACAATGCCTCACTTGTCAGCTAGTGAAGGTGGAACACCAGGTACCAACAGGCTTAGTACATGCCTTAGAGGTCCCATAGTGGAAGTGGGGTGGGATATCCATGGATTTCGTGATGGGGCTTCCACGTACATCCAAAGGACACGACTCAATCTGGGTGATTGTAGACCGACTCACCAAGTCGTCCCACTTTCTACTGATCAGAGAGAAGGGCTCAGTAGAGAGCTTGGGACGCCTCTACATTCGGGAGATCGTATGACTTCATGGTGTGCCATCGACTATCATCTCTGATCGAGATGATCGTTTCACTTCCCGACTATGGAAGGGGTTACAAGAGGCTTTTGGGACGCATCTTCACTTGAGAACTGCCTTCCATCCTCAGACAGATGGCCAGACTGAGAAGACCATTCAGAATATCAAGGACTTGCTCCATGCGTGTGTCCTCAATTTTGGTCGCAGTTGGGAGGATCACTTACCCTTGGTGGAGTTTGCATACAACAATAGCTACCACTCCAACATCGGGATGACCCCTTACGAGGCACTGTACGACCGACCTTGCAGATCCCCTCTGTGCTGGACTGACCTAGGGGAGTCAGCACTTGTAGGACCAGAGATGGTGCAGGCTATGACGTAGAAGGTACAGATCATCCAGGAGCAGATGAAGACTGCACAGAGCAGACAAAAGTCCTATGCTGATAGGAGACGGAGACCACTGGAGTTCGAGGATGGCAACCACGTCTTCTTACGGGTCTCACCTCGACGGGGTCTATGAATATTTGGCCGAGGTGGCAAGTTATCTCTGCGCTTCATCAGAACATTCCAGGTCCTCAGCAGAGTAGGTGAGGTGGCTTTCTTCCTGGCCCTTCCACATCAATTGCTCCGGGTGCATGACGTCTTCCACGTATCTCAGTTGAGGAGATACATGCATGACCCGACCCACATCATCGATCACGGATATCTGGACACCGATGATAGGGCAACATTCAAGGAGGTCCCAGTGGAGATCAAGGATTTACAGGAGCAAGTCCAATGTGGACGGTCGATTCCTCTGGTGCGCATTCACTGGCAGTATGGGAACCTCCAGAAAAGAACATGGGAGCGGGAGGGTCAGATGCGTGCTCAGTATCCCCATTTGTTTCCCTCGCTTGTGTTTTAGCTTTATGGGGACGTAAATCCCTGAGGTGGGGGTAATGTAAAGACTTTTAAATTTCAAGGAATTTTTTTTCTTAAATTCTTTGGAATTTTACGAGTTTGCAGTTTCTGACGACACCTGATTCCAAGGGCCGGTGTGCCCGGAATCAATTTATGAAGTTTTTTTCAGTTACGTTTAGTAAATTTATGAGCGGGATTTTTCTAACTTCTGAACCAGTGCTCAGAATCGAAATTTGAGGGCACCGATGAACTCGTAGTGCTGGTATTCGCCTTAGGGGACCTTCACCATAGTTTTGTTTTATCGAGAGGAGGAGTTAATTTTTGGGGTTTATTATTAAAAATAAATAAAAATATGTGTTAGATATTTTTATTTGGTGGGTGGTTATAATCTTCAAAATGGAGTTGGAGGTGGGGCCCACACCCCACATAACCACCCACGAGAGGATTTAGTGTGGTGGGGCCGACAAAAACCCAAACCCTTTCACCTCCCTTAACTCCCTTAGACTCCCCATTAACACCCCCTTAATTAATGTGCCAACTTTCCATCAACTCCCCTATTTAATTGTGACTTTCCACCTCCTTCTCACTCCCATAAATTTTGCCAACACATTTTAATTAATGAACGGAACTCTTCAATTAATTAATTAAAGAGTTTGAATTTTGAAATTGATATGTGAATAGGATAATAGCCTTAGATATTATTTTTGTTTGCACTTGTTGTGTTGGGAGAACTTTGGGAAAGCTCTTGAGAAATAGAATAATAATGTTCTTCTCTCAACGAAGAACACCGTCCTTCGAACGAAGAACCGCTGAATAACGACGATCATCTCCTTCGATCTTTGGCCAAGCCAAAGGAGAAGGAGGCACCCACAAGGAAAGCCGACGACGCGCCATCCTAGACTCCTTCTTCCTTGATGTCAACGAGTTGATGCCGCCTCCCCATGACTCTGACTACAAACAAACCTTAATACGAGGTAGGGTGATTGTATAATTTAATTTGAATTAATTAAACCTTCGTTCTTGTTGAATGCAAGTGATCATCTATGGCAATTTGTTACCACCTAATGCAGAGGTCATGGGCCGAACGAATACGACCTGAAGTATAAGGCCCCGACCTTAAACCATACTTAATATTGAATTAGATGAATAATTCACATTGAGGATCTTTTCAGGTTTAGAGTTTTAGAGAATTAGGATATAAATCATGAATTACATTCCACATTTAAACAAAGTGGTTACATAAAAGAGAGTATTCATTTTCCCCATAAACAGAAACATATTTAAAATAAAACATGGATTCCTTCTTGACGCTTACTTGAAACTATCATCATATCATGTACCTTTCCCTTGACCTGTGAAAACATTTCAAAAACTTGGGATGAGCATAACAAGCTCAGTAAGGGATATAAAAATATTGAAAGGAAACATGAGTACACGTATACATAAGAATCCATGAAATCATACTTTACTCATAAAACAAAAGCACTTTAACATACCTCATCAAATCATGAATAAATCATAGAAATCATAAGACATAAAGGTAACTTGAGGCAGTCATAACATTCTTACGTAGGGAGTTACCCTCATGGTTACGTTTGGAATACCCATCACAGTATATTCCCTAAAATATCTTCAGAGAAACCTTAACGTTTAACTCCTTCACGTTACCCAATGCATTGGAGAGCTATATCGGGCTCACCCGCCCTTAGTTTATCGCGGAACCACCCGTCTTCATAATAATTTCCAAGAACCATAACATAATCATATCACATAAAACATGCATAAAGGAAACATAACATTTCCACATTTCAATCACAAGATATCAATACAACACATTGATATAATAAAAACATTATGAAAACCATTTTCAATACCAAAAAAAAGAAAAGTAAAACATGGTATTTATTTTTCATTTTTTTAAAAAAGTTATGGCTTGTAGAGGAAGCCGAAGCTCAAATAATGGTCACAACAGTGGAGAAGTCGTTGTCACCGCATACGTACGAAAAAAAAACATTCCCTTTTGTCGTTTTGTAAACGCTTTGTATAAAAAGATTCCTTTTGAGTAAACGTAAAAGTCAAAGGGGTTTATACACTGTATAAAATAATGTTGTGTATAAAACATAATATTCCTCAATGAAAGGAGATTGAGACGAAGTCCCTTACCTCGGGTCCGACTTGAATCGATCGCTCTTTAATCTCCTGAATAATAACCTTGAGTTAATTTCTACTTTCTTAATAACCTTTTTTTTATGTTCATTATTCCTTTTATATCACTTATTACCATGTTATGAACACTATGTAATTATTTATGTTAATAATGGTCGTTTTTTCGATCATTGGTACTTGAGTCAAAAATAAACTCTTTATAATTACAAGTTATTCATGGGGTAAAATATCCATTTTATCCAGAATTATATTCATGATGTAGATATCATATATATCATATATATCCAGTATATACATGCATTTATAATATTACATAACATTTAGAGGTAATAAATGAAATGCACCGTTCATGGAGACGGTAGGCCGTACGTACGCATGAACGCTACTTTCATTTCTATTTCTTACTTAATGGAGTGAAATCATAATTATATAAAGGTATATTATAATTCCAGTATAATATCATATATAATATCATTAAATCTATCCTTTATACATACCACATATGGTATTAATGAACCAAATCACTTTGAGGGGGAGATAGTCCGCACTTCCTAAAATGAAATTATCGTGTTTACCCATAATGGAAACCATAAAGGTATTCCACAAATGAAAAATAAAGAAGAATAAGGACAACATAAACATAATATATATCATATATAAATAGAGTGACATCTCAATGACCACCATTAAAGGTGTTAAAAGAAGATTGAACAATCATCATTTCGTGAGGCAGAAATTCGCCAACCACAGAAACAGTATGATATTTAACCATTAGATGGAGGTGTGTGTAAGTGTAGCTTGAATACTTCTCATAAAAACATCCTAGTATATTGAAGATACTGGTGTTGTTACAAAATAAATAAATAAAAAGAGTTTAGGGGGTTGGAGAAGCAAAATAAAACAAAAGAACACTAGGGAAGACATTACCTTTAAAATGGGTAACTCTTTTTGATTTGAGCTCAAAGGATTCCTTGGGAAGACTTCTGCCAAAAGTGAGGCTTCTAAGAGTAAGAGAGGGATGTGGAGAGACAAAATGGTTAGGGGTTGTCTGAGCCAAAGGCTTGAGAGGTGTGGGTAAGGTGGTAGAGGTTGGGGCCTTTTATAAGAGGAGAGGAGGGGCACTCTTGGAAAGTTATAAAAGGTTACTTTATTATAAAACGATTTTAGGATTTTAAAGGTCAAAAAATTATATATTTCTAGGATAAGGTGATAAGAGTTCTAAATACACACATCAAATAGGTTTTTGACAAGTGTAGGTCTTAGATGTTACATTATCTTTTCATTTTATTTAAATCGTTAAATAATGAGGTAATCGCTGCATCATCATGGTGTCATAAATAATTTAATTTATTTAATATATAAAAATTATAAAAAAATATCATGATGTAGGAAACCTTTTTATCTTTCTAATGAATATTTATTGTAAAAAATATGACTTGTATAACCCCATGTAAAAATTATTTTAGTAAAACAACACATGTTTGTGACATTTTTATTTTAACATTAAATAAAAAGTTATTAATGTCATCTTCCTACCAAAGTGGCTCCATGGGGTCCCCAAGTTGACCCATGGATTGTCTTGGTCTGTCAGGACATATCAAATAAGTGTAGGATATGTGTCAAGGTCATTTCATATTATTAAAACATTATTTTTACCTTAAATTACACTAATTACCTCTAATCGCGATTAAAAACATAAAAGTTACTATTCACCAAAAAATTATTTTAATTCCATTGAACCAAATTTTACTTCTTAATGAAAACCATGTATGTCAGATTTCTGAAATTCAAAACACATAGGTGGTAAAATTTCATTTAACTGAAAAATCAGTTTTTTTAAGTACCACTTTGTGGTTTCACTATTCATCAAAAATCAAAGTTTTTCAGAAAAATACCAAAAATTCACCCTATGCTATATTTGATATTCTGAATTCAAAAATGATGTCTATTTCACAAAATTCAAAACATATAAGTTACGTTAATTAATTTAATTATTAATTCCCCCTGTCAGAACAAATAGCGTGTTTTTATGAAACAATATATATCAAAAGATTGGCACTAGTTTAAGTCCAATTTCAAAGTGAAATTAATTCCAACGAACACTATTGGATTAAATGGTAAAAATATATTCTAATTTCAATTTAAAACCACTTAAAAAGATAATATAATCATATAAATAAATTAGATTCAAAAGTGGTTTTGAATAAAACTTCAACATTTTTCACTATTCATTAAAAAATGAACTTTATCGGAAAAATACCAAAAATTTACACAAAGTAGATTTTGATGTCCCGATTCTAAAGAAGAATTTTACTTGGTCCAATAGAATGTATAAGAGTGACCAAAACTATATTTAATGACGGTTCGCCATCAAAAGGCGATAGTTCGACCTTTTAGGGAATATTAGAGTATCTATGCCTAAAATTGGATTCTTTTCTTATTTTAAGCCTTTATCTTTTATTGGATAAATGTAAAAACATTTAACAAACATATATAACCATATTTTAGTTATTTCTATACATTCACGCCAATACAATGGATACATGTTAACTATCATTTAAAATAATATTATTTATATTACTAGTGTGCAACGCAATATTTCAAAGAAACTCTTTGTTGTGTATCGGGTACGCTATCGAAAATTGCAGCCCATTTAAAGTAAAATTAATATTTAATTCGTAAATATTAATAAATATGAAAATGTTTTATTCTTTATTTAACTGGGATGTTACACGGAGACTCTCCGTTGTTCCTTGTTTTTATTCACAATGGAGGCGGTGATGAAGAGGTGGAGGCGACTGGAATTGACGACGACAATAGTGGCCGCGCGCCGGCTCGTTAGAGAATCGCGACACCGGGTGCCGCGTAGGCAGAAGAGATCGTGGCCTAAAACCAAGCCGCTCAGCTGAAGAAGAACTGGCTGCACATAGCCGGCCGGACAGGAGAACCGTGGCCCACGCTGGGCGGACCGCTTTGGCAGACGAACCGGCCGGCTCGTCGGCCTTCCAGGTGGAAGGAGCCGCGGTGCCTATAGGCGCTGTGGGCGGAGGATTCGCGGCCCGCTACCGCGGGCCGCTCGCACTGGGAAGACCGGTCGGCTTCGGCCAACTGGATAGGAGGGCGGCGCCGCTCGGAGCCACTGTTTCGGAAGACCGGGGGCCGCGCCCTCGATCTTATTGGCCAGCTAGTCGAGCCGCGGCCAACCAGGCCAGGCCGCGTCAGCCAGGATAGGTCACGCCCCGCCGGGCCGGGCCGCGCCACGCCCCGCTGGGCCGGGTCGCGCCCCGTCTGGACGGGCCTAACCCTTAGCCAGATCGGACCCGGCGAGTCAGGATGGGCCAACCCGCCAGCCCACCGGGCTGGACGGGTCGGGCCGGTTTCGCTTAAACGCGAATAATTTCCAGACCGTGCATCCGATTGACGCGCCGTCTACGAAACTAGGAACTTTTTGAAGAGACTGTCCTTTTGCGATACTCTAAGTGAGTTTTGGACAACTATGTAAAATGGCAGGGTTTGGAAGGAGTGTATTTCCAACCGGGCCCCTGGAACGGAAAAGCCAATAACTCTCAGACCGGGCATCCGATTGACGCGTCGTCTGCCACGTTGGGTATCTTTTGACGAGATAGATCTTTGGGATACATCAACTCTAGACTTCGTGATAATTTATGTATCGAACCCTTTGCTCGAGGAGCGGACCCTCATGGAATTGAGCGTACTGTGTGCGGGAACCCTAGAGCTGGCTGCGACTACGTCAACTACTGTACTGGAATCCTCCGTGGGTTCAACAGTGACGAATACCGTAATGGAATCCTCTGTGGGTTTGAAGACGATGACTACTTTTCTTGTATCCTATGTGGGTTTGGCAGCATTGACATCTATACTTCTATCCTATGTGGGTCTGACAGAGTAGCTGGTCTTGTATCCTGTGTGGGTCCGACAACTTAGCTGGTCTTGTATCCCGTGTGGGTACGATAGCTTAGATGAATCAGTGTCTACATCTGATCATCTCCATCGTTTTATGAAAGGTGTATATCTATGTGAGTTGAGTCTTGACTTTCAATCATTATCATTGATTTTATTGACTTAGTTTCCTATGTGGACTGGGTTGTGCTTTGGCTCGAGAGTGGAGCCGAACTGAGATTGATGACTTAGGTATTTGTATGGGCATATACCTAAGTAGAGTTGGTTGATACTTCATGATTGTATCTTTATTATGTGGTTTATCCTTCATGGATTCTGGGAGACCTTTAGGGGTCTCGGGGTCCCTACTGAGTGTCGTATACTCACCCCTGCATGGGATACACCCGCACTACATTGTGTTGGATGCAGACGATGGACAACATTGATCAAGGAGGAGACTTGTGGAGCTGGACGGTACCCAGAGGTGGAACTCTTGGCGAGACGTACACAGAGCAGACGGGCGGATCAAGGTGCTGAGGAGGCCATCTGTACCCACCCTTTAGGTGAGATTTCCCGGAGGACGACTCAATGGTTTCTGTTTTACTTTTCAGCAGTTGTACTAGCTTTTCAGTTGTTCTGTACTTTACAGTTGGGTTTGTATACTGGACCATTTACTTTTCAGCACTTACTTTTGTATTCAGTTTTACTTAGTGTATAATTCTTGTTGCATACTCTGTTATGTTTGTTTACTTTTATAAAGGCAATGCCTTCCCAGGTTAGGGATTTACGCCTTTGGTGTTAGTTTCCAGACCCTAGCCTATGGAAGGTGGGCTTGGGGTAGTCACGACATGGGCCCCGAGGACGGGTCATGATAGTTTGGGAGGAAGACAATGTTTTACCACTACTGAGCATTATTTAGTAAGAGGAATTGTCCCCAAATATTCCATATTTCTTTTATTTTAGAGTTTCTCCTTCACGAACTTTGTGTATGTTGTCATTTTTGTTAACACCTTAGCGAAAAGAACATTTATATGAAGTTTCTGGAATACCTTCCTGAATTTCATGAACTGCTGGTCCAAATTCATTTGCTTCATTCATGCAGGAAATGGAAAGGGGGGTTGAAAAGGTTTAACCACTTCTTTCCCATTACCATTTATGATCCCTTATAGTTTATGAGTCGAGGGAGACTCCTTAACTTTGACTTATTTTCCAGAAGATGATGTTGGTTGAGTAGTATTTTCACCTCGAATTTCAGTTGTATTCTATGGTATCTCCTTCCCACTTCATAATATGAAAACATTGGATTCTTCCCATGTGTTATTTTTGGTATTACATGGAAGAGTACTAGGTTTCCTTGAGGAGAGCTTATTGGTAGGTTTCCTAATCTGATTCTCAAGTCCTCAAATGGATTCCTCTTGATTTTGAAATATTGTTTCTGCAGTTTTTATGAATTTTGTCATCATTTATTCCAGCTTTGATGGGGATTCCTTCTGAGGTTGTTGTGGAGCTGGTTGAGGTTGTGGCTGCCTTAGTTGTTGCGCCGAATGAGGGTTTTGATACCCTTGTTGTTGGAAAGACCCCTTCTCCTGCTATCTTGAATATGGATTTTGGTATTGTTGTTTCCCATAACTGGTTGGCCTATGGGGTCCGGGTTGAGAATTTTGATGTTTTTGTCCCCAGTCTAGATTTGAGTTATCTTACCATACAGAGTTTTGGTACTGAGGGTACATATTTGGCCCTCTATTCTAGGAGAGGAAATTTACCTCACTTATCGATGTACTATCACTTGTCCCTGGGAATTCACCCATGATGTGATTGTCACCAAATTCACCGCATGCTGGATGATTCACTATTTGATCTTGAGATGCATTTCTCAGGTTTAATACATCGATCTTCTTGGACACTTCATCAAGTTGAATGGCAAGAATCACAGTGGCATGAATTTTGTGCATGCATATCTTCTAATTTCCTCACTTTGAGTGCCATTGGAAGTTGTTTATGGACATGTATTTGAGAAAGTCGAAGAGTTCTTCTGGTGATTTCCTCATTACTGTTCCTCCAATAGTTGCGTCCACCACATATTTGGTGTTTGTTGTGTGACTGCCATATAATGTTTGGACTTGCATCCATAATAGAAGGCCACGATGAGGGAACTTCCTTAACATTTATTTGAGATGTTCCCATGATTCATACAAGTATTATGAATCATGCTGCTTGAAATTGTGAATTGTATTCCACAGGGTCACCATCTTGGAAGGTGGGAAATATTTGGACAGAAATACCTGGGAAAACGCCTCCCAGGTGAGGATAGAGCATTGAGGTAATCCTTTGATCAAATACTTTTCTTTATA
The DNA here is from genome assembly GCA_963277665.1 of Viscum album. Classification (NCBI taxonomy): domain Eukaryota; kingdom Viridiplantae; phylum Streptophyta; class Magnoliopsida; order Santalales; family Viscaceae; genus Viscum; species Viscum album. The sequence continues at coordinate 1,913,224,560 of OY728133.1, forward strand.
CCTTAATGAAAAGGGAAATAACTAAAGGCGAATAGTGTCCTCGGACACCCCATGGTAGTAGAAGGAGTCACAAATCTCCAGAAAACTGGAGAGATGAGCATTAGGTTCTTCGATGGGTAATCCTCCAAATTGAACCATGTTCTAAATGAGTTGCATAATGGCTGATTTGATCTCGAAATGCTAGGCCTGCACCGATGGTCAAACAATTCCCGTACCTACCCCCTGGATTAAAGGAAGACTGTACTCTATAAGGGTATGGTGTGGGGGAAGTTTCTCTCGAGGAGGTGTGGGCACAAATTGTTTCTTAGGAGAAAAATAAGGCCCCTAACCTGGCTGCAGGTATGGTGACCACTTTGGTTGGAACTATTAGAGTTACTATAGGCCATACCCCAGAACAAATGGATCTTGTTGGTTTCAGTTTTCATTTGGGCCAAACGGCTGTCCAGCTCCCTAGACAACAGCTAGATCTCCCTCTTCTATATTTTCCATGGTAGTGTTCTAGTTGCACTCGTCCATAAATTCTCATTGTCACTATAAGATCATTAATTCTATCTATGGATTAAGCAGAAGGATGTACGATGATTCAGTGCTCTTGGAACACATGATTCAGCCACTCATGCATGTTTGAATCTACACAATACTGAACAAAATACCATGCATAAAAGGGGAAAAATAAAATAAAAAACAGAAATGAGATTAAGAAGAGAAATTTTTAGAATTTCTAATTTTTACTTTTGACTTTAATTAATACAAACTTGATTAGAAAAAACACCATTAAATTTCCTTCCCCAGAAACAATGGAAAAATTTGGTATCATTTCTGACAACTTTTTTACTTTCGATAATCCAAATTAATTTACCCAAACAAGTATAGTGAAAGTAAGGGATTAATCCATAGAGAGAGGCAGTTAGTGAGTTTTGTTTTTCTAGTTTGTGATTAATTTAGTGAAGTTTTCTAAATTTTAGAGTCAATTATTGGGTTTTAATATAGGGTGAATAAGTTTCAATTTCTTTATAAATTACTTTAAAGATAAATGAAAATGGAAAATTTTGATTTTTGATAAAAAATGGGAAGAATGCATCGGGATTGTGGATTTTTGAAGTTGTAATTAAATCAATTTTCTTATGAGATTGTGTTGTTCATAATAACCCAAATCTATGGGTTATGAATGTAATCAAACTAACTTGGTTTGATGAGTTTTATTTGAATCAATAGAAACCAATTCCTTGTTCAGGAATTTTATTTATCTTAATTTTATTATTTTCGTCCCTTTTGAGATGATAAGCACATCCAATGATCAAGGATGTTCTTGATCATAATTCCTTAGAAGATCCGTAGAAATCCCGTTCCTGGTTCGATATGAGATTTATAATGAGATTTAGCATGTTTTATTAAGTAATTATGAGAGAGAAGAATAAATAACACGATTACAATATCACAATTGATAAAATACAACACATAATTTTCCACAACCCCAACACATAGAGGATTTAGCTACTCATGGAGTAGCTAATGATTAACACTCTACTTGTGATACCTGAATTAAAAATGGCACGAAATTTGGATTGAAGATCATTGGGGAGGTAGCAGCAGAACATACTTTATTCTCTCTCTCCTTGGGCATCTCTAGAAATTTCTCCCTTGGTTTGTCTTGAAATGAATCCATCTATACTGAACTAAGAGGGTGACTCTCCTATTTATAGTTTTTAGTAATACATGACACATACTCTAGTCAGCACGGTTTGGCCCTCTTTTCTCCACTGTTGGGTGAGTTACCATGTTACCCTTGACTTTTAATACGACGCCGCTAGGTAAGTATAAGTACACGATGTGTACTGCCTCCATACATGGCATTTAATATCATTCATTAGCCACCAACCGCTTATAGAAGGGCCACACGATGTGTATATGGAAAGTACATGGTATTCATTCCTTGGCTGGAAACATGGGTTTGTATCCAGTCTTCCCGACCCGTGTTGTGGAAATAGCACACGACGTGTATAAAAAGTACACGCCGTGTATATATGAATTTTTGTTCTATCCTTTCCCGATTTGTGACTTTGAATGGAAAACACCTGAAAATAAGCACAATCACAAATATAAAAAATTTTATCCACAAAATGATTGATATTTGGTGAATTTTTTTTTCATGCTCATTAATATATATGAAAAAGTATACACAAATTAGGTAAATCAATAAAATTCCCTCAAATTTATCTATGTAATAAGAATCTGGTTGATGATTATAGAAATAGTGGCCAATATGAAAACATTGGCCTGTGACCAAATGGAATATACCTTACCATCCTCAAATTACCTTTCAGTCATGAAATCATCACTCGCTAGAGTAGGAGAGAACTGCTGAATCTCTGTAAAATGAGTAGAGTATTCCATAATAGACATACTTCCCTACTGCAGGTCCATGAATTCCATAGCTCTATCAGCACTCAGAGTTTGGGGAATGAAATAGATGCAGAAGATCATATGAAAATCTACCCAAACCATATCTCTATGCCAATATGCTTGGGTAATAACATCCCACCACTACTTGGAATAATCACATAATGTATACATAGCTAGTTTGAACCTATACTTTGGAGGTATCTCCAAATGCTCAAATATAAATAGAATAACTTCAAGCTAAGACTTAGTAGCATGTGGTCTGACATCCCCCAAAAATGTGGGAGTACGATGCTACTGGAATTCCCAAGTCAACTCTTTCATGCTTAGGGTAGGTCAAACTACAACTTGAATATTCTGCAACATATATAGGAATACCTCTCGTAAATGGGCTTCAGTACCCATATTAGGTATATGAAGTGATTTCATAGGTGGAACAGCTGGAGGAATCCCTGGTGGATCAGGTTCCACCACCTCAAGAGCATGGTCATCACTACCTTCAAGGTGTATGATTAGAGGATGCCATGGAGACACGATACTACAATGCCAAACACACACCTTAGAATAGATTTTATCAATTTAAAGGATTATAGATAGAAAAATAGGACAACTACATAGCCCTCATATATAAATGATCACGTCTCTTTTCCTAATATAAAAGATAGGTCTAGGTGGTAGAAAAGACCATAACAGGACATAAGAACACAAGAGACTCACCAAATACCCACTATTGTGTTTGGGTTCGGGTCTAAGTCTCAGTTTCACATGTATAGGATAGCTAATTTCACTTTAGAAGGCATATTCATTTTAAAATTTTTCTCATTTAAATAATTAAATTCCTTTAAATGGTTGAATTAGGTGGATTACCATTTCCAATCCATAAGTGACCATACTCTTTATGAACCAAATTATGTCATTCACTTAACTCATACCACAAAACATTCCATCTCATGTGTCTAATGGTCTATAGCTCAACATTTTATAATTGACTTCTTAAGGTGTCCACTTTAACCTATGTAGGAAAACACTTCTAGGTTAAGGTATTAAATTTAAGTTTCAATTATGTTTTCTAGTCCCTGTAAGATATGTCAACACATTTTAGTACATAATCCAGGCTCTAAAAATACGTGACAGGAAAATTCACATTGAGAGTAGACATGACATAGAAAGACTACATGACATATTATTCCTATCGTGCCGAATATGATGTACGAATTGATGCAACATGCCCATTTCATCAAGACTAGATGAGAGAAATAATATTTTCAATCATATCAATGTTAATTACATCACAAGATGTGTGCATCACCCAATCAGTGAATTCATATCAACTATAACATAAATAATCAATAACAACAATTTCCCATCCTAGGTAATTTGTGTTTCTCTTGAACATGGGTTAGCTACGTTGAGGTACAAGGTCAATTTCAAATTCCTTTAACTCTTAATCTCCTATATAATACCCTAATATCAAGAAAAAGAAAAAATAAGGCTCTGATACCACTTTGTTACATCCTGAACGAGGGTCCGCTTAGCCCATGCCCCAAACCAGTGGGTCACATGGCCTCAAGTGTACCTCCCCATATTCCAGAGGCTACTGACTAGCAGTGAGGGTGTAGAGGTTGTACGGTGGGGAGACTATGCCTTCATATTAGAGTGAAACAAAAAAAATATAACATATAAACATACAACAACTGAATCATTTATGAACATACAAAATAAATAAGCAGCGGAATAAATAAACAATTGAAGAACAAAATAATAATCAAAATCCACTGGGCAGTGTCAGATACATGGATGCATGTCATGTTGATATAAAAAATGGGAATAAGGGATATTAAGATACAAACATACAAAAAAAAAGAAAAAAAAAGAAAAAAATCTTATCTACTAGAATCTCATGTGAATGCCTAGTCCTTTACTTCTAATATCAATCTATAAGTAATCATATCAAAGACTCGTAGAGGGGTGCTTTCCCTTATACATACTTATAGGCAGATAATATTCTTAGGTACCAATGGAAGCTCGAGTAGTGTGTGATATAAAATATTAGTAGGGCACCACCAATAGTTTCTATAAGTAATCAAAGTAGTTCTCATAACTAAACAATGTGTAGATATAAACAGAATAAGAAAAAATGCCAAATAAATCAATAACAGCCCGCTCAGGTTCCTATAGGACACCTGATGGGTCTACCTTCTTCAAATCATGTCCATAATGAGAGTTTGATCTGGAACTAGATATATATAGTAATAATATATATATATATATAGTATAGTTATATATATATATAGTATAGTTATATATATATATTGCATCCACCTATATGAACCAAGTACGTGCAGACATAAGTGACCATATACCTGGAATACTAGTTATTGGCTGGACCGGGGTCTAACTAAAACATCCATAACCAGTCTAATGAGTATATAAGATCAAGTAATATGGTACATTCCCTATATTTCATAATGACTGGGAGACACCATGATCATCACTGGAGATGGTGAGTGTGCCATCATGTCAACACTCTAACAATGGATGTGGTTCATCAAGCCCAACATCCAACTAATGTTAGTGGTGTGAGATGTCATGATCAACGCTTGATGTAAGGGAGAATGATAATGTCATGATCAATATAAATATTACCATCATTCCAAAACCTATATCAAGGAATAATCATATTTATAAATATATGCATGATACATTACCTCCCATGCATATCATTTATCACGCTTAATGTAAATTAGGCTTCAAAATTAAATTAATTATATTTGACTAAACATGAATACGAATGGAAATACCATCCTTATAAGTCATTCCACTTAAATCATACAATTCATTTAAAGAAGGGAAACCACCATGTATTAGCCATTTTACTTAATTAATCCATTCAATTACTCATAATAAGGTAATTCAATTTATAAGTCTCGAGATCCTTTTAGAAGGTTACATGGTCAAATAAGTTAATTACCCACCTCGGAAATTCCAATTAAAGGTTGATCCAAGCACCTAAGAGGTGCATCAGATTCTATAAACACTCATATATCAAGGGAAATACCATTTAAATTCTAAGATGATAGATAAATTGGATTTCTAGGTGTTGGAAAAATTAACCACAAGGGAAATTTAACTTGGCTTACCCAAGGGGTATCAAAATGCAAGGTTAACATCCTCCAAACAACTAAATAATGATCAAAGGACGTTTATCATGGTGTGATGATCAATTTGATATTAAGAACTCAATATAAAGGAGACTCTCAGTAAAATACAACATGTGACACAATGACATAGCTACAATACAACAAAAATCATGGAAAAATGATGATACCACCTTCCTCACGTTTGTAGATGACTCCTCACTTGATATCAGCCTTATATTTAGAGTATGTTGGAAAAGATATAAGAAATGGTCCAATGCCCTAAAAATTGGAAAAAAAATCTTGTAAATAAATAGTGAGATGGATTCAAAGGTAAAAATAGATAGGAATGTAGAGGATTTTAGAGATCACCTTAAGGAATCCAATGCATTTGACAGATCTTGAATTAGACACCGAACACGGGAGATATCAAAGATTCTAGGTTTAAGGAGATTTGAGCCATGAGAGAGGAAGAGAAGGAGTGCACATTGGAATGAGAAGAGAGGAAAAGAACAATTATATTTAAGGATTAAAGAGGGTAAAAATGGACCTTTCACCCTGAAAATAAGGGGTGAATGGTGTTTTGGTGCGGATGTGCGTCGGGTTTCTGTTCCGACGCTGTTCCGCCAGGACGCGTTCGCGCGTGCGCCCGTCGACCCGAGGGGATGGGCGCGCGCGGCTTGTGGTCCCGCAGTCCCGCTTTCCAAGGGCAGGCGGCATTCGTCCCTTATTCAGGGGCGTCTGCTCCTTGATCGAAACCGGGATGATGGGATGTCGGCTCCTCCTTCCGTGGACGTCTCCTCAGAACTCGTTGCCTGATCCGGGTCTCCCTCATAGATTTAAGAATGTTCGTGAATCTTGTTCCCGGCGCCATATCTTCATGGACACCGGTTAATTACACTGCTTCCGCCCAGACGCTCCAAGGAGTCTGGTCGGGGCAGCAACCTGCGGTGAGGAGACCGGGTGGCTCTGGGTGTCGGGGGCGTGCCTTAACACTGCGACTCTGCATGTCTGCCTTCCATCCCTAATAGGGATTCTCGAAGGCGTGATGGCCTGAGGCATCCCGCGCTAGGTGCGGGGAAGTGTGTTACCTGAGGTTTTCCTCAGCTTCCCATGTTTAACACGGGGTATGCCGCGAGTTTAACGTCCAGCGGGGACGGCATCGGACTGATCAACACGAGAAGTGGATCAGATGACAGAACCCCTTGCGGGGAACCTCCGACGCTGGGGCCAGCACATGGGCGGCTTCCCGAGTGGAGTGGAGTGGAATGAAGTGGCATGACCCCACCGGGATGTGGCGGCCCGGGTAAGGATCAGGATGGATGATGGAGTGAAGAGCTTGGACCCCGTAGGGGCTTCCTACGTACCGCGCGTTGGCGCGGATCAAAGTCAGCGTAGTTCGAATATACAGTTTAACGTCATGCTGGACGTCGGCAAGCCGACTCACGAAGAGGTCGAGGCCGCCGGGCGGAGGATTGAACCGAACCACCTCACACAGAGGGGGATGGAACGGCTGGGTGGATCACAGTTTCACGTCATGCTGGACGCTGAAAGGAAAAAAGGGACGTGGGGAAGCACAATGGAGATACACATGTGCAGTCTCCCATAGGGGCAGATTCATAGGTGAATCGACGCAAGTGTGAACCCAGGAGGGGTCCACTGATGGACGAACCGACGTGAATACGACCGGGACGACCAGGTGGTGGGCTTGAACCTCGGAGAGGCTTCCTACGTACCCTGTTTAGAAGACAGGGATCAAAGTCCACGTAGTTCGTTCTGTCTGTAACACTCTACCCCCGTGGGCGAAGGCCACTCCAATACCGACATCCCTGCAGAGACGCGTGGGTGGGGGCCACATCCAAACCGGGGGGATCCTGCGTGCGAGACACGAGATCGGGTGATGCGGACGGTTTAACGTCTTGCCAGACGAAGTACAGTTTAACGTTGTGTGTTGAGGACGAAGCGGACGGTTTAACGTCTTGCCGGACGAAGTACAGTTTAACGTCGTGTGTTGAGGACGAAGGTGCTTGGCAGTTTAACGTCTTGTCGCGCGGACGAAGTACAGTTTAACGTCCTGCAGGATGAATGATGAACAGTTTAACGTCTTGTAGCTCGGACGATACTGCCGCCGATGGGTCCGTATCACTTCGCGCGAGCCTGGAGGGCCGCACGGGAAGACAACGCACGGTGCAGGCACCCAGGATGAAGATCATCGGGTGCCACGCAGGCGGGTACCCTCAGGGGGTCAAAGGGGGCGACCTCGGCGGATTGCGCGCAAAAGAGAATCACGGCGCGCAATACCGCGGGTCGGCGCGCAAATGGGTGGGCTGGCGCGCAATTGGGCCAGCGCTTTGCGCGCGGAAGATAGAGATTGCACGCACCGGGCTTCGGATAGCACGTGGGGGCAACGACTCATTCCTTAATCGAATGGCCACTTTAAAAAAGGGGGTGCGCGCAATCGGGCCGGATTGCGCGCACCCCGGGGGCAATTGCACGCAAGAGGCTTCTTTTGCGCGCGAAAGACTTTGGGTGAAGAATTAGTTCAAAGGAAAGGAGCCAAAGGGATTGCGCGCGAAGGCGAACCCCGAGGCTTTCTTGCGCGAAAGAAAGGAGGTTACCTGAAGATCGGAATTTCGCGCGGAAGGGGTTGGATTGCGCGCACGAGAGACCTTTCGAATTCCGGCAACCTTCAAAATGTCGGGGGTCGCCTTATATTTATAGGCAACCCCGGGCGCGGAATCCGGATCGCGGGCGCGGAATTCTCTTCGCGGGCGTGGAACCGGGCCCGGCACGCAAGGGAGTCGCGCGGGTCACGGGCGCGCAAAATTGCGCGCCGGCCCAGCGCATTGCGCGCATCCCGGGAGGTTTGCGCGCGGCTCATCAACTTTGCGTCCGGGTCTCCAAAATTCTGCGCAAGGCTTCCGGGCCCTCCGAAACGGGCTTATGACTCCAAATATGACCTCGCTTCCCGCATCCGGAGCTTCGTTTGGGAACAACGGACTTTTCCAGCGTCTACAAAAGCCCCCCCTCGGAATCTGATCGGCGAGAGGTCGCAACGATCGGGTTCTGAGGGAGACGCCGGAATGCCGAAGTCCTGGGTGGCACGGGACTGTGGCACGCAAAAAGGGGGCGTCGGGTGCGAAATTCGCCGGTGCGGTCGCGCAAAGCGCTTTCCGCGCGACGCGGACTCCCGGCCTCGCCTATAAATAGGGGCCCTGGGTCCCCCGTACCGTACACCGGCCTTCCGCGCGACAAGCATTCGAGCTCTCGTGCGCGAAATTGCCCTTTCCGGTGCAGAATTCACCCGTTCGTCGCGCAAAACTTTCCGGATTTCGGCCTGTCTTTGCGCGAATACCCGGGGTTTTACGCGACAGACTTCCCGATTGCGCTCCGTCCACTAGGATTGCGCGCCAACTCTCAAACTTCTCTGCCAGCCTCGTCCGATTCCGCACGCTTCATCCCTTAACCCTCACGACTCCCGGAGCTTCTGAGATGGCCGCGAATCAAGGGAATGAGGGGGATGCCGCCACTCGCAGAGCTGAGATGGCGACGAACGAGGAGGTCTACGAAGCCAAGGAGATTGTTTCCAACAATAAATCCTTGTTCGACTTGCTGACGCCGGCCCAGAAGACATATCCGCTGTCGGACAACCTGCCGCTCTGGAACTTTGGCATCCTAGATGAGGTTCCGGTGCCAGGGTTCGAGGTTGATGCGCCACAGACCTGGGTGACTCGGGAGGACGAGCTTCTCCGCTATAACATCACCAACAATGGGCATCCTTCCAGGGAGACCAGGCACTTAGATGTCTATTTCCTGAACCCGAGGACGTGAACCATTGTCGGAAGTGAGCCTACTGCGGAGAACTCTCCAGCCCTCTACTCGAGCACATATCGCCAGAGTGTCACTGACGACACCAAGGGCTGGCTGAAGGACTGGGATTTGCGGTCTGGGGGCAATTTCACCAGTGAGTGGGCCTGGGCGTTCTGGGTACGCCACACTTGCGATCACTTCGCGGAGGAGATGCGGTACATCGGCCTGTTTGAGGCGGTGTGGACGTCGCAGTTCCACTTCTACCAGCAGTCCGAGCTCGGGCCGGAACTGTTCACCCGCTGGTCCCCGGATACCAACACCTTCCATCTTCACCATGGGGAGGTTAGCATCGGCCTCTGGGACATCCACTGCATCGGAGGTATCCCGCTGGAGGGTTACCAATACGATGAGTTCCTGCCTCCGAAGAACATCTGGGAAGACAGGTCACAGACTCCCATTCTGACATGGCATCTGCTTGACCTGGCTACGCAGCGGCTCGGGATCAAGGACTTCCACAAGGACATAGCCTACAAGGATTGGTTTGGCCAGTTCTTGGAGCATGACCCGGCGGTCAAGATGCAAGGCAGGGGGAAGCGGTGCCCGACCGCGGCTCAGAGGAGCCGGAACGGGTCGTACTGGCGGGTTCTGGAGACGGGCGACTACCGCTCATGGGGGTACCGCGTCATCGAGGCCCGGGACCCAAATGTCCGGTACGCGGCGTTCCTGGCCGCCTTTCTGAGTGGGTGGCTCCTGCCAGTGCGGGACGCGAGAATGGGTGTCCGCCCAGCGACACTGGCGATGGCGGGCGCCATGGCTGCCAATAAAAGATACAACCTCGGGGTCCCAGTGCTGGCTAAGCTGTACGCCATCCTGGGACGCATCTCGCGAGGGGGGTCGCCACGAAGGATCTGTGGGCCCTTCCAATTCTTCCACGGCTGAGTGGCTACTCACCTTGGTGGGTACACGTTTCCGAACGCCATCATTCCTCCGGGAAACGACCTGCGACCCTCCCTGCTGAACATTGCGGGGGTCGCTCCGATGACCCTAAATGAGGAGGGCGTGAGGATTCGGATTGGAAATCATGCCAATTTCAACTTCAGCCCGTTCCCCACTCCCGTTGTCCAGATGATAGACAACGGGCAGGGTTCGCTGGAGCAGCACGAGTACTTCTTGAACATGCGGGGCAGGGTGCTCGTGGCTCGGATCGACGGGAAGGTGATCTGCGAGCACTACGTGCCAACCCGGTTCGCCAGGCAGTTCGGGTGCCTTCAACGGATGCCGAAGAGGGTATTCACTGCTGTCCGGGAGGAGACGAACCCTGGCGTCCTTCGCCAGATGTGGCTGATGTTCGTCGCCTTTGGCTCTGGCGACGTCATCACTCTCCCTCCTACCGGGGTCGACGCAGGCTTGGCAACCGAGTACGCCGAACACTGGGCCATCGTGTACCCCGAGGGGCTTCTACGGAAGGCAGTTCGGCGGCTCGAGGTCTCCCGTGCGGAGACCGGGCGTCAAGGAAGGAGGCGAGGCGCCGCCACACGGGGGAGAACGGAGGCGCGCCAAGCAGCGGAGCCGGCGCGGGCAGGGACTTCGGCGGCGGGCACATCGCAAGATGCCGCCACGACTTCAGCGCCCGGAGAGGGGGCACATGCGGCGGTCGGGGAGTGGCCCGGGAAGCAGGTAAGGCGTCTGCTCGAACCCTCCCACAATGCAGTCTTCCCGGCGCTGTGGTCAGCCTGGATGACCCTGTGACAGTCACTGAGGACCGAAGCCATCTGGCGAAAGATACTCAGAGAAGGAATCCATATGCCAGAGGTCGGGCGCCTCCAGATCGCCGACAGGGTGAACTTCAACCGGCAGTATGCGTATCTGACGGCCATGGACGAGTACGCGCGCCAACGTGGTCAGCGTGCGGAGCCATCCCTTCTGGTGAAGGTGATGCTCAGTCTAGAGCCTTCTCCAGAACAGATGCCGCCGGAGGAAGACGACAGTAGCAACGACTCCGAGGAAGAGGAGGAGACGGGGGAGGATGAAGGCTCCGAGGGAAGGTCCCATCAGGGGAGCCCGCGGGAGAGCGGCGAGGTGGCCGACTCTTACAATGTTGATGTCACTGAGCTCCTCGAGGTCCGCTTCTATCCCTACTCAACCTGCTTCATCCATTCTCTTATGCAGCTTCTAACCCATTTCTCCACCTTTCTCAGGAGCGCACAGATGTTGGTCAGGCGTCCTCAGCGGGAGTAGGAGAGGCGCCAGCAGGACAAGGCGGGGGCCAGACACCCATCATTGAATTGATAAGTGCGGAAGGGTCCCCTGCTGCAATTGTTCCTGCGGCGGCCGGGGCAGCGGAAGATGACGCTCTGAACTCCCGTAAGTCTCCTTACTTTACTGCTGGTGCTCGCCATTGACGATCCGTGACTAACCACGGCATGCCCTGCGCAGTGATCTCAACACCGGAGGCTCGTCGGGCTGTCGAACCCGGGCCATCCACGAGTGGACCGGTGGCAGACATGCCGCCTGCTCCGGAACAGACTTCCCACACCGAGCCGGCCCCACCAACTGCTGATCAAGGGGCTGCGGACGCCGGCGGTGCTGACATCGGAGAGAGGTCGGGGGCTGACGAGGGTGTCAACGCCACTGGGGTGGGAGAAGAAGGTCTTCCAAATGTCGGGGAACCTATCCCCTGTGAGGACATCCCAGGGGCGGACCCTGCAGCAGACCTGCTGGCTGTCTTCCCTGCCTACCGGCCTGCCGACCCTGAGGAGATGGACGACTCGGATGCAGAGGCGGTCGAGGAGAGCCGGATAACGCGCCGCAGGGGGTGGAAGTGCATCCATCGCTTCCTTAAGCGAGACCTATCAGAGTGGCTGGGGCGCATGGGATCCCTTCAAACCTGGCTGCGCTTCCTGTGTGTCGGGGGAGATGATGCTCAACGCCTCCATTTGACGGTCCATGATTTCATGGCCGAAAATATGCGCGAGAGCTGCCGGCGTGCCGACGTCGCACAATGTCGGGACATGTCGGAGAGCACGCGGGCGCTCTTCGTGGCGGAGCAGGAAGTCCGGCGTCTCGAAGGGCAGGCGGCAGAGAAGGAGGCCTTCATTGCAACGTGCACTGAGCTTGTGGAGCAACTAGCGGCCCAGCTGGTTGACGCCCAGGTACAGCTGACGGAGGCGGGCCAACAGATGGTCACACTTCAAGTCGAGCGGGAGCGTGCACAGGCCAGGATCGACGAACTTCGTGCTGCGACCGCCGACGAAGAGAGGGCATGCAGAGAGCGAGAAGCAGCTCTGGAGGCCACCAGCCAAAGGGTAGCGGCGTTGGAAAGAATCATTCATCACGCTAATCCCTAGGGGCTTTGTTTTTGCCACTCCCAGAACATTTGCTTCCGCTACTCAATATTTCGATCCATTTGTATGAACCAACATATTTATCTGCATATTTTGGCTTAACATGCTCAACCAGAATTCATTGTCTCGCGGGAGCGTTAACCAAGCTTCAGGCATCCCTAATTGGGACTGGATTTCTAAAGAAAAGAGGGAGGTAATTCCTAGGAAAGGAGACCTCAGACCTAATCAATGTATCATCCCCCCAACTTGTTCCAACACACGAGCGGGACAACGCTAGGGGCGTTGAGATTTTATCCGAACATAGGGAAATGAGAAAGGGTTGAATCGCGTGTCCCGAATTCTGAAATCCACAACGGTCGGCCTTCCAGGAAATGCCCAAGACGGCAAGCGGAAAATGGATCAATCGACCATACTACCGCAATAGACGGACCGAAGGTCATCATTCATATCGCAGGAGGCGGATCACATGTCATCATCAATGCCTCTTTGGGGGTTCCTTCAGGCACAAGGGTGGAAATCCAGATCAATAGGGCATGCGAAGCGTGGGGCGAAGTGATGATTTGTTCGGACAGAATCCAACGCTCCCAAAATTGCGCCACCGTGGGGAAAGCGTATTAGGCGGATGCACTAATCTGGCCGTGAATCACCCCAATTCTCAGACAGAACCTCTTTGACGAGGAAACTGTCGCTTCCCATCATTGCGATGGGGCATCCCGAGCTGAATCGGGGAAAATATCACAACTGCACCACTCTACCCGAAGCCAGGCCAGACGGCCGGCGACGAGGAGGGGCGGGACTTAGCGATCCCTGAGGCTGGACCCGAGTCGAGATGCCCGGGCGTTCCTACGTACTCCATCAGGCTGGATATCAAGCCACACGTAGTTCTGAAAGTGCAGTTTAATGTCATGTAGGACGTAGAACCCCGTTTTGGGAGATCTTATTTTAAGGTCGTAGAGCTTGGACCATAGGGGTAGATCTTAGTTTAAGGTCTTAGAGCTCGGACCATAGGAGCAGATCTTAGTTTAAAGTTTAGAGCTCGGACCATAAGAACCTCAAAGTACGCCACATCGTGGTCCTATCCCCTGGATATGCGAAGATGCACTGAGGGATAGCGTCAAGAGTGTCGAGGTTTCGCCTGGTCAGAATGGGAGGTGGAAAATGTAATGTGAATCATGCGGCCATTCACTCAAGGACTGGGGGCACCGGCGTGACGATATAAGAGTACTGCCGACCGTGGCGGAAAAGCAGCATCAATATCGCACTGACCGCTGATGAAATGAGGCAGCAAACGAGCATCAACCGCTCAAGCGCAGGATTCATATCGATTTGCTGCCCGAGGCCCTTGGGGGCACCAGCCCGAGTCGGTGGGAGAGCATTGAGGCATTGTGTCCAAACCGCTCACGGGGGCTCCACCCAGGGCGTAGGCGATGGGTCCGAATGAAAGGGAGCATGAAGCCTGAAAAGTGGAAGGAACCTGACCAAGCTGAACCTGACCCTCCTGGCAATAAACTAGAGTACTCTTGACACCGGTGGACCACTGCAAGGGGTCGAGGGACACGCCTTGAGGGTGACCCAAAGGCGGCGGATTCCCCAGAGAAGGGGGAATCTCTAAGAGGTGGGGGGCTGGACCTGAAGTTTCAAACATCCGGGCGTTCCTACGTATCCCATAAGGATGGGAATCAAGCCATACGTAGTTCTTGAAGCGCGGCGCAACACAATCGGGCACCAGCGCGGGGAGGGGTGCGGGTCTGGCCCTCGCACCCAGAAGAAGCGGCATTTGATATTTCTTATTTGTCCTTAAAGATGGATGGTTTTTCTTTGTGCAGCGACATGCCTGTGATTAAGAAATCCCCGGCGTCGCCACAATAATCAAGCCATGAAAGGCATTGACAAATGGCGTGGTTAGTAACCAGCGCCCAACGTGAGTGTCCTCTGAGGAGAACATCACGATGCAGTGCCGTTTCTCGTCAGGCGGCCAAGACGATCACAGTTTACGGTCGTGTGGTAGGACCAGACAACACAGTTTAAGGTCATGTGGTTCGGACCATGGAGGAATCCGCTTATTGCGATATGGCAGACCCAGCGGAGGTGGGAACATACCCAGCCCTGCGGTCACGCACGATTCCAGGAGAAGGATCCTGGGATAGGGGCCTGCGTATGTCCATCACCCGAGAGGCAGAGATGCTAGCCTCCACCTATACTGGGCCCAGAACGCGATTGTTCGGGCGACTCCTTCCTCCTTATGGGGACGAGGGTCCAGCTACACATGGCCCTTAGGGAGGACATCAGCATATATCCTTGGTGCTCAGATCGCGGGAGCCTCAAAAGACACCATTACCCTGGTTGGCCTGCCTAACGTGTAAAGGTGTACTACAGTTCAGTATGAAGAGAGTGTCGAGATTCCACTACAACGCACAGAGGCAGAGTGTGATGAGGACTGCGCAACCAATGTTCAGAGCCTGAAAGAGCCGACATGGCGATCAAGGATTTCGCTGACCATATTCGCAACACAACATCCGATCGCGTCAGCCTAGAATGGGGCAAGCAAACGAGCATCAACCGCTCAAGCGCAGGATTCATATCGATTTGCGGCCCAGGACCCGCCGGTAAATCGACCCGGAGCGGTAGGAGAGCACTGAGGCATCGTACCCAAACCATTAACGAGGATCCCTTTGAGTGAAGGCTCGAACAAGAGGAAGCGCGAGGCCCGACAAGCAACACAGGACTTGTCAGGATTGAATCCGACACCACGAGTCATAGACCGAAGTACCCAAAACATGTTAACAGATCACCGGAAAGGGTCGGAGGACTCATCCTGAGAGCGACCAAAAGACAGCAGATCCCTGTGATCAACCAAGAGACGGGGCTGGACCTGAGACACAAGAATCCAGGCGGTCCTACGTATCCCATAAGGATGGGAATCAAGCCATACATAGTTCTTGAGGGGCAGTTTAACGTCATGCAGGACGATGAGGGGTGTGAGGTAGTCTCACACAAGGGGGAGGCGTGCGGCGCGGCCAGTAGACCAACGCGAATGAGGACATAATCCCCCGCTCGCGCCACACACCTCGCACAAAAAAGGAGGGGAACTTGGGCCAGAGGCCCAACGCGGGATAGAGATTCCCGGGAAATGGGGCTGGGCCTGAAACATGAATGTTCAGGCGGTCCTACGTATCCCATAAGGATGGGAATCAAGCCGTACGTAGTTCTTGAAGTGCAGTTTAACGTCATGCGGGACGAATAAGGAAAGGGGAAGCGGAAGGCATCCCCAACCATGGGGGGCGTACAGCGTGGCGAGCAAATAGCCCTAAGTTCACACCATACGCCGCATACCCAGAGGCAATTGGGCCAAGGGCCCGAGATGGGATGGAAATTCCCGAAGGATGGGGCTGGGCCTGAAACATGAATGTTCAGGCGGTCCTACGTATCCCATAAGGATGGGAATCAAGCCGTACGTAGTTATTGAAGTGCAGTTTAACGTCATGCGGGACG
The DNA here is from genome assembly GCA_963277665.1 of Viscum album. Classification (NCBI taxonomy): domain Eukaryota; kingdom Viridiplantae; phylum Streptophyta; class Magnoliopsida; order Santalales; family Viscaceae; genus Viscum; species Viscum album. The sequence goes on from OY728133.1 coordinate 1,913,240,743, forward strand.
GATGCTGAACAGTTTAACGTCTTGTAGCTCGGACGTGGTGCAGTTTAGCGTCATGCAGGACGAATGCAGTTTAACGTCGTGCGGGACGAACTGCAGTTTAACGTCGTGCGAGACGAAGTACAGTTTAACGTCGTGTTGGATGAAGATGCTTGTCAGTTTAACGTCTTTCCGTGCGGACGAAGATGCTTGGCAGTTTAACGTCTTGTCGCGCGGACGAAGTGCACTCAGGCAAAGTACTGCTTGAGGAACCTAGCGTTGGTGGGAGGAGTGACACGCTCACCATCCATAGTTTATAGGGAGTACGCACCATTGGGATAGACCTTGTGGACAACAAAAGGTCCCTCCCACTTGGGCTCCAACTTGGGTGGCTTCCTGCCGGGGATCATTGGCGCTCTTAGGGCCAACACTAGGTCACCCTACAGAAAGAAGCGGAGGCGAACCTTCTTATTGAAAGCTCGAGCCATTCTGCTTTGATGCCTCTCCAATTTGTGCAAAGCGCGAAGTCTATTCTCATCCAGTGCTTCCAACTTGACTAGACGGGCTTCAGCAGCTCTGTCCGGCGCTTGCTGGTCGTAGACCGCAGTGCGCAAGGACGGTAATTGGATCTCGATGGGCAGGACGGCCTCAGCTCCATACACCAGGGAATAAGGGGTCATCTGGGTGGAATTGCGAGTCGTCGTCCGATAAGCCCAGAGGGCGTTGGGGAGCTTGTCCGACCAGCTCTTCTTGTTCTGACCAACCATCTTTTGCAGAATGTTAGGGAGGGTCTTGTTAAACGCCTCAATCTGTCCATTCGCCTGCGCGTGATAGCGAGATGTATGGTTCGAGCGAATGTTGTACTTGGCGTACAACTTCTTCAACTCGGCTGCTCGGAAATTGGATCCGTTATCCATGAGGATAGCGTGAGGCACTCCAAATCAATGAATGATGTTGGAGGTCACGAAGTCAGCGATCGAACAGGATTTGACCTCTCTGAGCGGAATCGCCTCTGCCCATTTGGAGAAGAAGTCCGTAGCGGTCAAAATGAACCGACATTGGCGAGCCGTCGCCGGCGGGTAAGGTCCCACAACGTCCATCCCCCAGACTGCAAAGGGCCAAGAATACCTGGTGGTATGGAGAGGCTCCGGCGGCCGATGCACAAAGTTCGCATGAACCTGGCACGCATGGAACCTCCTGGAATACTCGATGCAGTCATGGATCATGGAGGGCCAGAAGTATCCCAACCTCCGAATCTGGTGGGACAGCTTTGGCCCAGTCTGATGGGCACCGCATGAACCAGCATGAACCTCTTGCATGACTCGTGGGATCTCAACTCCATGAAGGCAACGGAGGAGAACACCATCAAATCCGCGTCTATATAGGATCTGCTCCAGGCCGGGACTGCTCTGGAGGACAAACTGCGATGCGCGGCGTCGAACTCGCTCGCGCTCGGCCCGATCCGATGGGAGAATGCCATGTTGGAGGTACTCAACCAAAGGCGTCCTCCAATCAGGGGCTGGTTCGACTGCCATATCTGGGGTACTCGGGGCTCCGGGCATAGGGGCAACCGTGGTGAGATTACTTACCGACGGGCCGCGATCTCCCTCCGGGATAACGGGAGCGATGAGCCTGCGGTGCGTCACGCGGACGATCAGGTTGTCCTGTTCAGGCTCTGCAAGTGACGCAGCAAGGCTGGCCAAAGCATCTGCTCGACCGTTCTGCGACCGGGGAATATGGACAATTTCTGGCCGAGAAGGGAACTGGGCCATCAGAAGGAGGGTGCACTCCAGCAACGGCACAAGTTCCGTCTTCCTGACAACATAGTCGCCATTGATCTGCTTAACGAACAGCTCATAGTCCCCTTTCACACACAGATGGGGCACGTCGATCTCGAGAGATAACTCGAGGCCGGTGATGAGGGCATGGTATTCCGCCTCATTGTTGGTACAGCCCTCTGACAACAGGAAAGAGTATAGCAGCACGGATTGTTCCGGGGTAATGAAGACGATACCCAAGCCCACTCTGTTGAGCTTAGGATTATCAAGCCTTCTACCGGTGGGGCTCTGGGAGGCACCGTCAAAGTGCATCTGCCAGCACGGATCGACACGATCGACCGAGAGAATGGCCTCATCAGGAAAGCCTAGATCCAGCGGCTGATCCGCGGAGGTCGGGTGAGAAGCCAAAAAGTCTGCCAATGCTTGCCCTTTGATGGCCTTCTGAGACACATACCTGATGTCGAACTGCTGGAGAATCACAGCCCACCGTGCTAGACGGCCAGTCAACATAGGCCGGCTCAGGATATATTTCAACCGGTCTACCCGAGAGACCAACTGTACCTCATGGTGCTGCAAGTAGTGCCGTAATTTCCGTACGGCAAATACGAGCGCCAGGCAGCTCTTCTCGATGGGGGAATACCTGACTTCCGCATCGAGGATCATGCGACTGAGGTAATAGAGGCTATTCTCTGTTCCCTCGTTGTTCTTCTGGGCGAGAAGGGCACCCAGGGACCGTTCCAGGGCGGTCACATACAGGACCAGCGGCTTCCCGGATACAGGCGGCATCAGAACCGGAGGTTGAAGCAGGTACTGCTTGATTTCCTCGAAAGAGGTCTGACACTCTTTATCCCATACATAGGTGGCACCTTTCTTCATGAGCCGAGAAAAGGGCTTACACTTTCCGGCCAGATTCGCGATGAATCGGCGTATATAGGCTAAGTGGCCTTGGAACCTTTGCAGTTCCCGGATGTTACCTGAGGGAGGCATCTGGCTAATCACCCTGATCTTCTCTGGGTCGATCTCAATACCTCGGTATCTTACCACAAATCCAAGGAACTTTCCGGAGGTGACCCCGAAGGCACACTTCAACGGGTTCATCTTCAGGCAGCGAGACCGGAGGAAGCCGAACACTTTATCAAGATCTTTGAGATGGTCCTGACGCTGGCGCGATTTGACCACCAAGTCGTCGACGTAGCATTCCACCAGTGTGCCGAGGATTGTCTTGAATATGCGGTGCATCACCCGTTGATAGGTGGAACCTGCATTCTTCATGCCGAAGGGCATGACCTGGTAACAAAAGATACCTTGGGGGGCCCTGAAGGCAGTGAACTCCTCATCCTCAGGGGCCATCCGGATTTGGTTGTATCCGGAGTATCCATCCATGAAGGAGAGGGCTTGGAACCCTACCGTGGCGTCAATCAACATCTCTGTCACCGGAAGGGGAAAATCATCCTTCGGACAGTGGCGGTTGAGATCGCGGAAGTCGATACAGACTCTGATCTGCCCGTTCTTCTTCCTAACCGGCACAATGTTGGCCAGCCATTTGGGGTACTGAACTTCCCTCACGAAGTTGGCTTTGATAATCTTGTCAACTTCGGCCTCAACCATGTCACCTTGGAATGGGTGCATCTTCCTGGGAGGCTGCTTGAACCCGCGATGGTTCGCCGGGAGACCAAGGCGGTGGACGGCTACCTGAGGATCTAGCCCCGGCATCTCGTCATAGCCCCAAGCGAACACATCACGGTGCTGTCTGAGGAAGTCCACGTACTGCTGCCGCTCTTCAGAGGGCATGGCGGCACTGACCAATGTGGGTCTTGGATCTACTTCGGTTCCAAGGTTCACCTGTACTAACTCATCGACCGTGGCGGAGACGCCCTCCTCAAAGGCTGGGGGTGCATCTTCCACGTCCTCTCCACTCGGGGAGGGATCGTCCACGGGAGAGACTGCGTTGAAAACTGCATTGGGGCTACCAGATCCTGCTGGGCCACTGGTTCTGGCATGGGCGGTCGCGGTCATCTCATCAGGAGACTCACAGGCCGTCGAGACCATGGCCACGTCCAACCGATGAATCGGGAGGACGTAAGCGTCATCCAAACTTGCCCAGGGATCACTTACAACAGTGACAGGCTCAACCTCACCTGCCAAGATCTGCTTATCCTTGCTCTTGTAATAGTCCGCGTCCAGATAGCGGGCTTCACATGAGGAAAAAGGAGAGGCATCTCCCTGAAGCACGCCTACTCGACCGTTAAGGGAGTATTTGAGGCATTGGTGGTATGATGAGGGAACTGCCGCGTGAAGGTGGAGCCATGGCCTTCCCATAAATGCGTTGTACGCAGTGACTTGAGAGACTACCATGAATTCGGTGTTGGCAACCAAGTCACCGAACTGGGTCTTCAAGCGTATCTTGCCAATCGGGGTTTGCTCGGTGCGGTCGTACCCCTGGATCCTGAGGTCGGAGGGGATCAAGTCATCCTCAGACAACCCCAATCTCCGGAGCGTCCGAGTTGGAATCAGGTTAATCCCGGACCCCGTGTCGACAAGACAGCACCGGACTTCAAGGCCATTGAACTGGCCAGTAACATACAGTGGACGAATGTGTCCCTGTATAGAAGGGTCTTCATCCTTACCAGAGAACGAGATAACTGCCTGGCATTCGGCGTCCTCAATCGTTTCGGCATGAAAGGCCTCTGCAGCCGCAACCTCTGTCTCAAACTGGAGGGGGCTCTTTAGGGATTCAGCGAGTGCCTCGCGCATCTCAGGTGACATGCGAAGAGCCTCAAGGATGGAGAGCCGTGCTGGGATGTCGGCCAAGTGCTTCAGGACATCATACTTTTTGGCCAAGCGCGAGCCCCTGGTTGCAGGAAGTTGCTCTGCGGTTGGAGGCATGATGGGCCTTGCCGGTTGGGCCGGCGGCCGACTGGTGCTTGGCGCATCCCACTGTTCATTGGTTGAAGCCCGGGAAGTAGTCACCGTACTGGGGTCAAGAGGCCGGGACGGACTTGCGGCAGGGCGGAGCTGATCGTGACGCGACTGAGGCGGTTCTGTCTGGTCCCACACCACAAACAGTGGCGGAGGTGAATCCGTCATCCCCGGATGGGGGGGCTGTGCGCGCTGAACTCGGTTTTGAGCCTGCTGCCTAGTCTCAGTGGCGTGCACGTCCTGGCTGGAGGTACCAACTGTTGTGCCCCGGCGACTCCTGTTGTTGCGGTTCCTCCGACGGTGGCGACGACCGGGGACACTAGGGAGGTCCACCTAGTGTTCTTCAACGTCGGGAACCGAAAAGGGATTTACCAGCTCGACGGTATTAACCGAAGCGTACCCAACACCGTCATCGGACGAATCATCCATCGCCGGGCAGATCCGAGGAGGGACCCCCATCCCCGGGGGCATGAAATCGCCGAGAGTGCGGGATAGTGGCAGAACTGGCGGGGCGCGCTCTTCCTTCTTGCGCCGCCGCCGTTTGCTCTTCTCGGAAGAGGCAGGCTGGGATGACGATGCCGAAGCAGCACCCGCAGATTCTGGGGGCTCAGGCTGATTCAAGCGCGCACGGATGATTCCATGGGAGCGAATAATCGTCTTGCGGGCCATCCAGTTTTTATACTTCTGGGATCCGCGGTCGGAGACCAGCTGCCATTCGTCCTCATTGCCACTATCGTCATCTGATCCCACGAACACGCCCGCCACTTGTGCTGGATCTGGGACCAACCTGATTACATTGTTGTTAATCTGGTCTTGGAGCCAGTCCTTAAACACGTAGCACCGCTGGATGGTGTGCCCCAGGGCCCGATGGTAAGGGCAGTAGCGGGGGTTATCCGTGAGATGTGCCTCCTCCGGCCTCCAACACTCAGGTAGTCGCACAATCCTCTGCTCCAGGGCGCTCCGGAAATAACCGGGGACCTGATCCTCGTGAAATGAGTAAGTCAGGTATCGCGGGCCCCTGGGAGCGTGGTCTTGACGAGGGGCTGGAGGGGCCTGCCGAGGAGGTGGACCCTGATTATCTCACCTGGGTTGTGGCAGTACATTACGCGGAGGGGCCGGCCGGTTCTGAGGCTGCCGCTGCTGGGCCGGGAACTGAGCCCGTGGAGGCGGATTCCTGTGAGGCTGTGGAGCTGGCCTCGCCGGCAGCAGCTCCAACGGCCTGGGGGCCTCTATCTGGGCAACATCAGCGGGCTCAGCCCTGCTGGCTCTCCTTGCAGGAATCATAGGAGGCAGCGGGTGTGCCTGACTGGCCTGTTGCAGGGCTTCCTCAAGACGTTGAGCTTTGTCTGAGAAGTCCCTGAACCCTCCGGGGTAATTCTGAGTGATCAGGGAAGGGACCAACTCGGTCTTGACGTTCCCGACGCACATTGTCAGCAACTGCTCCTGAGTCAATGGCATGTCAAGGGAATACGTGAGACCCTTCCATCGGGCGGCGAAATCCGCGACTCGCTCATCAGGCCTCTGTTTGCACTTGAAGAGGTCTGCGATACTCGTCTTCCGGGTCGTGGAATTGAACTGGTAGAGGAACTGTCTACGAAGGTCCTCCCAGCTAGTTATCGACCCGACGGGGAGCTGGCTATACCAGACAAATGCTGGCCCTTCCAGTGTCTGGACAAAGCAGCGAAGCTTAGCGGCCTCCTGCTGCGCCGGAGTTCCCAACATAGGCCCGCACCTCGAGTTGAAATGGGCCAAATGCTATGGCAGATCTCCAGTCCCGTTGAAGGGGGCGAAGGTGGGATTCCCGAATCCCGGAGGTGCCGGCATGTCATCCACCCATGCTGGGTATGGCTTGCCGTCCGGTGGGATCGCCACTTGCCGAGTCTCCAAGGCTTCCAAGCGGGCGATAAGTGCCGCCATCAGATCGTCCGGACATGGGTTCCAGTCCTGGCGAGGATCTCTAACCACGAGCGCATTGCATGGCCCTTCAATCGGGTCGTCGACCGGGTCGTCGAACTTGGCAGCTCGTGGGATGGCGGGCGGAGCGGCCCTTGGGGAAGCGGGAGGAATCCGAGCGGGGTCTCTCAGGTAGTCACGCCGCTCGGGAGGGTGCGGTGAAACATACCGTTCCCTCTTGCCATAGGCAATGGCCTCTCCCCTGTCGGAAAACACGGCATAATCACGGTTGCCCGGGAGAGCCTCATCGAGGGGTGGTTGTTCCTGTCCCTGCTGTCCTGGCCTAGGATCACCGTAGTCAGGCCGCTGCTCTGCAGCGCGCTCGGCGAGGAGCTGGTCAACCCGCTTCTTCTGCTCGGCGAGCTGTTGACGTAGCATAGCCTTCTCGGGATCCTCATCTGCCCTCTGCATGGAGGCAGATGGGTCGGCGGGCTTTACAGCCCCGCCGTGCTCTTTACCTTTGCTGACGTTTCGGCTCAACGTTAGTGCTTCAGTGGGTGCAGGGAGTCCCAGGAGGTTCCTCTGGTGACGAGTAAATCTCACCGATGGATCCAACGACGGCTTGTCTTCGGGGGGAGAGCCCCCGTCGAGAAGTTCCAAGTCGTTCCCCTCTCCCGACAGGTCATCCATATTGACCGTTTCCATCCCTGGGGATATACCCTCAGGGCCACCCAGTGAATCGGGCTGTCGGCGAATCGCACTGAAGCGTAGGTCAGCGTACTGCCCCCATCCACGGATATACACGTGGGGAGTGGCTTCCTCGAGAACCTTGCGGAGTACTTGAAAACACTCGACGCATCGTTGTTGGAGGGCCTCGTGGTGCCCAAATGACCCGGGGTGCCGAACCGTGGGGAGCGTGGCCAGGTCAATTTGACGGCACTGCTCACCAATATCCTCCAGGTGCACTTGACTCCCGGGGTATGGCATTTTTAAGAGGTGAATACGGGAGTGAGTCTCCCGGAGAGTTCGGAGGAAGCATTCGAACTCATCCGGGGTGAGCGATTCGGGTGCATCAAAGTCCGGTCCTGCGACTGGCCAAAACTTCTCAGGGAAGTGGCCCTCTAAAAGGACGGTCCAGAAGCTCCACGACTCAAACTCGGGACCCAGGTCTCCTTGGTCCTCTTCAACGACTGGGAATGGACGGGGAACTGGCAGTGGTGCCGAGGCGGGCCGTTGGGCCGGCGGGCTGGCCGGCGGTGAATACGGCGAGCAGGCCGATTGGCCTCCATATCCCGGGCCGCCCTCTGAGGGTGGCGGTGCCCCAGCTACCACATCACGATAGGACGGGCCAGCGAGCGAACATCCTGCCGTAGCGTCGGTGCTCGCCGAGGGTGCAATGGATCGTGGTTCGACCGTCGGTCCCCAGAAAAAGTCTCCGGCTTCTCCGATCGAGGCAGAAGGTGCTTCCGGAGGGGCTGGTACCAACCGCAAGCTTGATCCTTGGGGGTCTACCAGGCCCTCGCTACTCCGGATATACCTTCGGAGAGAAGCGGGGATCATATCGATCTCGCTCTCGGGAAGTACGAGGCTGACGTGCCGCATTCCTACCCCTGCCCCTAACTGGCGGGATCGGGGGGAGGGATCCGTCGCCGAATCATACTCCGCCTCTGTATCAGAGAAACGAACCGGTCGGATCTCTGTCCGGAATTCCGTAACATTCTTCCCTCGGCGTCGACGCCTCACCTTCCTGCCCCTGGGTGGTTCTTCGGGGCATGGCTGATCTCTATCCTGGCGTCCTCCGGCCGCACTGGTGCTGGGGCCAAGAGGACTGGAAACCAAGGTGCGAGGAGCACCGGGACAGATATCAAAGGGGACGCGGGGAGAGATGATTCCGGGCAGGCCTCCGGGCCGGGATCGAAAGGTGGGGTGACCCATGCCTCTTGGATCGGCCACGCGGAGTAGACCCTGTTGGTGAATAGCGCTACCGCGAGGTGGTCCGCGGTGGCTATTGCCTGTACCAGCAACCGGGAGAGTCAACCCAACCTGCCTTTGGGGCGGACGGGGCCTCGATCCAAGTCGGGCATAGAAGTGTCCCTGCTCAGGATACGCAGGGGCCTGGTGACTGGAGCCATCAGTAGCTTGAGCCAACGTGGCCGCTGTTGCTAGGGCCCCAAGGTGGGCATCCTCTTCCGCTCGTGCCCGACGTTGGCGTCGGGACAAACGAGTCGGGATGAGCGGCGCAGGCAGGTGGAGAGTCCGTTCTTCGACTTGAGGGGCCTGGCGGCGATGTCGCCGTGGCCTGACAGGAGCCCTTATCGTGGATCCCTGGAGCGAATCTCAGATAGGGTGGTCCCGGACATCTTCCACCTCATCCGCACAGGGGAAGGAGTTGTCGGAGCGCTCCGGGGATAAGCTCCCGAAGCGGTTGGACGTCGAGTTAGGCAGTGGTGCCTCCCTGCGCGGCCCTCGGGGGAGGCGTTGGTGGCGAGGTGCAGCTTTCTCGAGGTCTAGGCGAGCCATGTCCCTGGTGGGGATGACTCCCTCTTCCTCATATCTCCGCACCAAGTTGTTGATCACCCTTCTCTGGATGACCTCCGAGGGGGAGAGAGGGCGTGGTTGCTCCGCAGCTGCGGCTGCTGGGACGGCTGTGGAACGGGCAGGACCGCACGGAGGAGCCGCGTCGGTGTTTCCCCTACCCCTGCGCCAGTGGGCGGGTGGCGATCGGGCACTGGATTGGGCGACTTGATTCCTGAAAGCAGGGAGAAAAACCCATTAAAACTGACAGGAAAAGGAATCGACAACCAACCATTAGTGCCACGATGCCTTCCATGGGGGGAACCCAGGCCCTCGACGTCGTGAGACGGAGTGCCCGATTTCCCTTCCCCATCCCCTGGCGGGTTCCGTTCCCCAGTGTTGAATGCTTGGTCGAGCAGTATGCTGGTCTTCCAACACCTCTGAAAGACATCGGTCTTCGTATTGAGGAGAAGAGATTCACGTCGGGTTCACCATTTTTCTGTTTCGGTGCGGATGTGCGTCGGGTTTCTGTTCCGACGCTGTTCCACCAGGACGCGTTCGTGCATGCGCCCGTCGACCCGAGGGGATGGGCGCACGCGGCTTGTTGTCCCACAGTCTCGCTTTCCAAGGGCGGGTGACATTCGTCCCTTATTCAGGGGCGTCTGCTCCTTGATCGAAACCGGGATGATGGGATGTCGGCTCCTCCTTCCGTGGACGTCTCCTCGGAACTCGTTGCCTAATCCGGGTCTCCCTCGTAGATTTAAGAATGTTCGTGAATCTCGTTCCCGGTGCCATATCTTCATGGACACCGGTTAATTACACTGCTTCCGCCCAGACGCTCCAAGGAGTCTGGTCGGGGCAGCAACCTGCGGTGAGGAGACCGGGTGGCTCTGGGTGTCGGGGGCGTGCCTTAACACTGCGACTCTGCATGTCTACCTTCCATCCCTAATAGGGCTTCTCGAAGGCGTGATGGCCTGAGGCATCCCGCGCTAGGTGCGGGGAACTGTGTTACCTGAGGTTTTCCTCAGCTTCCCATGTTTAACACGGGGTATGCCGCGAGTTTAACGTCCAGCGGGGACGGCATCAGACTGATCAACACGAGAAGTGGATCAGATGACAGAACCCCTTGCGGGGAACCTCCGACGCTGGGGCCAGCACATGGGTGGCTTCCCGAGTGGAGTGGAGTGGAATGAAGTGGCATGACCCCACCGGGATGTGGAGGTCTGGGTAAGGATCAGGATGGATGATGGAGTGAAGAGCTTGGACCCCATAGGGGCTTACTACGTACCGCGCGTTGGCGCGGGTCAAAGTCAGCGTAGTTCAAATATACAGTTTAACGTTATGCTGGACGTCGGCAAGCCGACTCACGAAGAGGTCGAGGCCGCCGGGCGGAGGATTGAACCGAACCACCTCACACAGAAGGGGATGGAACGGCCGGGTGGATCACAGTTTCACGTCATGCTGGACGCTGAAAGGAGAAAACGGAAGTGGGGAAGCACAATGGAGATACACATGTGCAGTCTCCAACAGGGGCGGATTCATAGGTGAATCGACGCAAGTGTGAACCCAGGAGGGGTCCACTGATGGACGAACCGACGTGAATACGACCGGGACGACCAGGTGGTGGGCTTGAACCTCGGAGAGGCTTCCTACGTACCCTGTTTAGAAGACAGGGATCAAAGTCCACGTAGTTCGTTCTGTCTGTAACACTCTACCCCCGTGGGCGAAGGCCACTCCAATCCCGACATCCCTGCAGAGACGCGCGGGTGGGGGCCACATCCAAACCGGGGGGATCCTGCGTGCGAGACACGGGATTGGGTGATGCGGACGGTTTAACGTCTTGCCGGACGAAGTACAGTTTAACGTCGTGTGTTGAGGACGAAGCGGACGGTTTAACGTCTTGCCGGACGAAGTACAGTTTAACGTCATGTGTTGAGGACGAAGGTGCTTGGCAGTTTAACGTCTTGTCGCGCGGACGAAGATGCTTGGCAGTTTAACGTCTTGTCGCGCGGACGAAGTACAGTTTAACGTCCTGCAGGACGAATGCTGAACAGTTTAACGTCTTGTAGCTCGGACGATACTGCCGCCGATGGGTCCGTATCACTTCGCGCGAGCCTGGAGGGCCGCACGGGAAGACAACGCACGGTGCGGGCACCCAGGATGAAGATCATCGGGCGCCACGCAGGCGGGTACCCTCAGGGGGTCAAAGGGGGCGACCTCGGCGGATTGCGCGCAAAAGAGAAGCATGGCGCGCAATACCGCGGGTCGGCGCGCAAATGGGAAGGCTGGCGCGCAATTGGGCCAGCTCTTTGCGCGCGGAAGATAGAGATTGCGCGCACCGGGCTTCGGATAGCGCGTGGGGGCAACGGCTCATTCCTTAATCGAATGGCCACTTTAAAAAAGGGGGTGCGCGCAATCGGGCCGGATTGCGTGCACCCCGGGGGCAATTGCGCGCAAGAGGCTTCTTTTGCGCGCGAAGGCCTTTGGGTGAAGAATTAGTTCAAAGGAAAGGAGCCAAAGGGATTGCGCGCGAAGGCGAACCCCGAGGCTTTCTTGCGCGAAAGAAAGGAGGTTACCTGAAGATCGGCATTTCGCGCGGAAGGGGTTGGATTGCGCGCACGAGAGACCTTTCGAATTCCGGCAACCTTCAAAACGTCGGGGGTCGCCTTATATTTATAGGCAACCCCGGGCGCGGAATCCAGATCGCGGGCGCGGAATTCTCTTCGCGGGCGTGGAACCGGGCCCGGCGCGCAAGGGAGTCACGCGGGTCACGGGCGCGCAAAATTGCGCGCCGGCCCAGCGCATTGCGCGCATCCCGGGAGGTTTGCGCGCGGCTCATCAACTTTGCGCACGGGTCTCCAAAATTCCGCGCAAGGCTTCCGGGCCATCCGAAACGGGCTTCCGACTCCAAATATGACCTCGCTTCCCGCATCCAGAGCTTCGTTTGGGAACAACGGACTTTTCCAGCGTCTACAAATGGTTTGGCCGCATGGTTGGCCAAACCATGTGCCAACCATGCACCATTCACTACTTCAAAGGGGAACCCCACATAGTTAGACACACAGTTTGTCTAACCATGTGTAGATCGTGCGAACGAGCTCTATACAAAAATCCTACAACATCGCATGACCCTTTTCCCTAGGCTGAATGGTTGTAAACATATCCTATGCCCCCTGGTTCCCACTATTTGTAGCTGCATGGTTTAGGGAAACTGAACGGGTTGGGCGACACAATTTCTCTTAACCATGAAACCTAGTATTTTCTTCCCATTTCGGGGCTTCGAGCTCCGAATGATCCTTGAACACACTTGAGATATCCTTTAATTGATTAGGAATCATTATTAGGGCTGTTTAAATGAATTGAAAAAAAATGATCTGTACCTTCATGAAAATACTGGTTGTTACACCACTCATAACCTGATTTTTTACACCCCTGACTTTGTCAGTGCTCAAAATGGACCTTTTTCAGCATTTTTCAAATGCCCATCCTCTTGTTCACCTCCCGTGCACACCTGGATTTGATCCTTGTACCTATATTTTGAAACTGGAATGCCTTTACCACTTCACCAAGATGTTTTAGTCTCCATTTTATGATATTTTTTGCTTATATATATACATATATATTGTTTATTCATATATTTTTATAATTATATTTAAATATATTTATAAAATACATGTTTTTATGAGTGTGATATATATATATAATTATATTTATTTAAATATATTATATATTAATATTAATTTACATATAGTAGAATATAAATATAATATATATCCATTTATTAATGCACACACATATGCATATATAATAATTATTTATATATATTTGTATAAGTATATATATATATTCACATATTTTTGTAATGTAAAAAAATTCTTAGATATTTTTTTAAATACTTTTTCACAATATTTATATATATTGTATATTTAAATATATATTTTATACATTATATATATATATATGTCTATATATTTACATATATATATATATATATATATATATTTATATATATAAACATATAGTTTTATATTAACATATTTTTTTATGATGTATTTATAAATATTTACTATAAAATAAATTTATATACTATATTTAATGACAATGTTAACAATTTATTTATAAAAATACATATATATATATGATGTATATACATAATATTGACACACACATACACACAAATATTTACACACACAAGTATACATTCATATTTCTCACATACACATACAAATATTTACATATATATATATATATTTATTTATTTACATATATTAGAATATACATATAAATATTTTTTTATTGGCACGCACATATTTATATATAAACATTACTTGTATAGGTATATATATACATATTAATACATTTTTATAAGGAAAATAAAATGGATACTTTTTTTTATTTTAAATAAAATGAATAGTAAATATTTATTTCCATTTGGTTTATATATTTAAAAATACATTTTTATGTAAATATGTTTAAATTTTTTATTTATACAATTGATTTATTAATAAGTAAATATAAGAAAATATGCATATATTTAATTATAAATAAATCTAAAATATGAAAATGATAAAATTTCAATACCATATTATCTATATAAATGTAATGCATGAGAATAAATTTAGTCTTCATTGAAAATAGACAAGAATAATTTCTTAAACAAAGTTTAAATACGATTGAATATTAAAAAACTAGGGCATCTCAACTAAAAACTCAGTTTTGGAGGTATTTTGTGCCTTTTTTTGACCTCTAAAAAATAGTTATTGGGGTTTCCCCAATCAACATGGCATTGAAGTATTTGCATGATTTGATTTGATATGTGGTAGAGCTCAAACAGACACCCAGATCAAAAGTTAGGGCCATTTGAAGTTCAAGTCTTGTTTTTAACTTATCTTAGATTGTTCATTAGTTTATTAAATTTTTATGTCATCCAATTGTTATTAAATGACTATAACTCGATAATAATTAGAAAATTATTAATTATTTTTATTTTAATTAATTTTTAATCCATTTTTCACTAAAAATATTATTTATTTAGTGTAAATGTGTATTTAACTTTATCTATACCATATTTAATAAAATATTTTATATTTATATCAATGTAAATATATTTATATATTAATATATTATTTTTAATTACATATATTTTTTTATGAAATATAACCTTTATTAGTGCTAGAAGAATACGTCGATAAAGGTCCTTCCTTTATCAGTGCTTTTTTTCTAGTGCTGATAAAGACCCCCTTATCGGATCTTTTTTGCTAGCACTAATAAAGGGGTCTGTTATCAGTGTTTTTTTCTAGTTCTAATAAAGGGTGCCTTTATCAGTTCTTTTATCTAGAACTGATAAAGATTAGCACTAAATAAACCCAAATTTTTAGTAGTGCGTAGCACCTTGTCTTGCAATGCAGTGTTTGGTGAAATTCTATTCACTATGGCGTGGTCAGGGGATTTACCGTGTGATCTTTTAATTATCTATTGTGTATAAATTCTCGAACTCCTTTGAAACTAATCAATTAACCTAATTCTCTATCGACTATTAGGAAACATTGGTGCAGTTTTGGGAGGTCTTCCATCCCCTTTACATCAGTTTTGGACCTTGGTCTTTTAACCTTAGTTTTCAACAATCCTTGGCGATCTCCCTCTACCACATTGCTTTCTCCTCTGTTCTTCATCTACAAAAAGTTGTGGTTAAGAGATATGGTTGGTTGGATTATGTTGTGGCTAAATATTTAGGGGGTTATGTGACCTAGGTTGTTGATACCTTCTTGGTGTTCTCTTGAGTGATTCTAGCCTAATGATCATCTTCTTGTTTCTTGGGTCTTTCATAACGAATCATAAAGCCATGTTTGAGGTAGGGGATCTTGGTTCTCTCTTTACTTTTGTGCATATGTGGGATTAATTTTTTTTCCTTTGGGTGGATATTACATATTGATATAATAAGATAATGAACCATATGAATTGAAATTAAAGGTAAATAGGGGATGTGCTTTCATTTATTTATCTAGTTCTATGTTATTTCCACCTAATATTTTTTTAATATTTGATGCAGCTATGATTTAGATTTGTTGCTGTTATACTATGTGTGTTTCACTATGAATTATAAACCCTTATCATGTAATTTTTTTAAGACCACTATTTATATTATTCTAAGCACTTATATATGACTATGAGCTGGTTGTGTGAAAATCTAGAAATTGGCTAAGAATACCCATGTAAGAATTGATGAAATGTTATGCAAGCCCTCTTTAAAAAAATAAGAGTATGATGATTTATGTGATCTATAAATATGTTTTTGTTTTATACTAGTGTGTTTTATGTTATTTTGGTGCTAGTGTGGATCTCATGGGGTTTGTATGGTGATGGTGGTGACCGATTTGGGTGTATAATATTATGGATTGTGGGGTTGTGATTTGTTTATAATTTTGATATGTTGAGGGATAGTTGATAGTGGTTGGTTGATGATAATTGTCTAATGGATAGTCTATAAAAGTGGCTTGTCTTGGGATGTGATGGCAGTTGTTTTGAGATAATTGGGCTATTGTGTTGTGGAATATGGTTATAGTTTCTTGGTAGTAATGGGATGTGATTAATAATGATGAAATGAAAATAGCATGGGAAGAGAATTAAATAAGTTGTAATTGATTTATGAATTGAACATTGATAAATGAGTGAGAATAAAAGTGGGAAATGGAAAGAGTGGGTTTTCATTAAATATGGTATTAAGTGAATTAACAAACAGAACTTTGATAATAACTATTGAATCTATAAATTGTTTGAATTTGTAAATGAAAGTGGAATTATGGGATGGTTGTGGCTGTTGTGCATAGTGAGTTTTATTTAGTGGTGGAAGTAGTTGGTGGAGAATGTCATGCATTGATGTGATAGTGTTGTGGGATATTCTAGTATAGTTTATATGGACCCTTAGGCTAGGTATCGTGTGAGAGTATATATGCATGTATTTTATGTGTTAATTCTATATGCACCCCACATGTGCAGAGAAATACATACCAGAAATGAACTATTGGGTGTGTGGGGGGGGGGGTATTTTACCCAACATTCAGGAAGGAAAGGGAACAAATGGCAGATTTATACCTCTTTCTCACTCTTCCTTTAGTAGTAGTATGTAGTGGGGATGCCTAGTTTTTGGTGAGTACTGGTCAACAATGGAATAATTGGTGGTAATGCTTAGTGATGTGAGGATGTGATATGTGGTGGGGGTCATGTGTGGTCAGATGAAGGAATGTTGTTAATTTCCTTCACATTTATTATAACCTTCTACCATAGTTATGAACTTGTGATGGGATATGAGATATGATAGATGATTATACGGATGATGATATGGAAATAACTGGTGATATGTGGGTATTGGATGACACCAACACAAGATGTTGGGCCCTATAAGAGGTTGGGATAAGTAGGGTTGCAACCTAACCCACATTATATGTTGTATGATAAATGATGGCTAGTATACTTGTAAGGGATATGATCAAAAGGAATTTTAAATAGGGTTGTGGAAGTGAAAATTTAATGGGGAAGTGGATGCATGACACCTTTATCCATTTTATCTTGATATTATTTTACTACCTTAAATTCATTATTCAGTGAGTAAGACTTAGTGAGTCTGAGATATATAATTTACCTATTTAGGTAAATATTAGTTCTATTGTTTGGTGGTTGTTTATATTATCTCTTTATCTTGTCCATTATGTTATGGAAAATTCCTCCCATTTGGGTGATTTATACACTCGGTGCTAGTCATTAACCTAGGGACTATTAGTGGTGGGATTTGAGGGACACTCATTCTCATCATTGAAAGCTTAGGAGGGATACTAGTAGAGGGGGGATGGACATGAAAGAGTGGTATCAGAGCTTTTGGTTGAGTGATAATATGGATATTTGGGTTAGGCAATTTGAGGCTTACATGGGCTGGTAGAGCAAAAGTGTCAGTTGAGATTATCTCATGATGTAATAAAGGAAATAGGCTAAGACACAATATCTTATCTATATCTATAATCCAATACAAGGACCATGGGTTTTTTGAATGTTCTATGTGAAGTGATATTGCTTATGGGGTAGAGACCTAAGATAGTTACATGCATTATGCTTGTTTGTGAGTGTGATTGAATGAGGTGATGTTTGGAAATTTAAATGAACATAAATAAATGGATCTAAATAAATTCCATGCTACCAAGATTAGTATTTATATGGTTCATTATTTAAATAAATGGATCCTGGTCATCGTATGTGTGTAATTTAGGGAGGAGAGGTTTAGTAGGCTGGCCCGATCGATCATCAGAGGATTGATCTGACTAAGGAGGATGAGTTGTGGCATAAGATATTTTGTGATATCTAACATAAAAATGTGTAAAATTATAAGGTATAAAAACCCAAGCATGAACTATATGAATATTATATATTTTTAGATGAATATTCATTACATTTTATAAGTACACACCTAAGGACCATAATAGTTTAGTGCCTTTGGAAACTTGGAATACATTCTTCTAACTTGTCAAATATCTTTAAAATCTCCCATAAAAATCTCCCCCTTTAGTACTCATACTTAAATGATTTATTTATAACCTGAGGAATGGAAATATAAGAAAGGGTGATCTTAGATACTCAGTAAGGGTAAAAAACAATAGATTAACATATGAATATAAAAAAAACATGAACATAACTTTTGAATATCAAAATCTTGAGTTATGAAGTAAATTTTAGCGTAAGACACAAATCATAAAGAAACATTAATTATGATAACATAGAATTATCATAAAACATGAACTTGTGGCAAATACATAAGCATAAAAAATCATTTCCATATTATCCAAGGCTCATAGCCAAGACTATCATAGTGGACAAAGTCCCTTACTGAACCGAGTTCACTCCTCATTCTAGCCCTGTATTACTGAACCAGATATACTTGACATTTCAGCAATATATTACTGAACTGGATTTACTTTTCATTCTATTCATGTCTATCTAATTAGATATAAATCTTTACCCAATGAATTGGATGGAGATATAGGTCCCACCAATCTTATAATGAAATAATTCTTACTTGTTCCATAAAAACATAAACCATTCATTATAAAATAAGAAAAGGAAAAAAATGGGTTTCTTAAACATCATTCCATCATAATCTATATAAAATAAATGGATTTCATAAAAATAATTCCATTATAAAAACAATTAAATAAAATTAATAAATGGGATAGAAACATAACCCTATGTAATATTTTATGGAAAATAATTTTGATAAAATCCTTGAAATTAATTCTCGAGGAAAATATCCTTTCTTCTTCAAAAAAGTTTTATTTTCTCAAAATACCTCACAATTTTAAAAGAAAACAATTTATTTGAAAATAAACTTGAAATTGTCTAAAGGAAGCTTCATGGAAATAAGGCCTTATAAAGACATAAAAATACGATCATGCGGTATAAGTTAAAAAGAACATTTTTCTTATACTTTTTCTGGAAAAGTAAAAATGTAACTCATATCAAAAAATGCCAAAAGATTCCTTTCATACCATTTAATAAAAATTGACCAATGGGTAAAATTTAATTTAAACAATTGTAGAATAATATAAATTGTATTACATATTTAAGGAAAATGGATGTGGATGATAAATATACCCTAGTAAATAATTATGTACAAACAATCTTAGATAATAATGAGATTGCAAAATTATCCCTTACCTTAGGTCCGATATCCTTCATATATATCCAAACCTCTTGTATAATGATTTAAACAATGTTATTGACTTATTCTAGAATCATAATGGTATGAAATTGAATGGTATATTAATTATACAGAATAATTATCATGTTATATTAATTATTTACATCCATTATATCCATCATTATAACCATCCAAATTAAGTATTGTTGACTAACAAATTACACCACAGCATGGAGACGATAAACCATACAGACACACACATGGTGATATTATTATTCATAGGATGAATAAAATGAGGTATAAGGTTATAAAATAATTATAATAACATATAATAATGTAGAAGGTAATAGATTTATTACTTTAGTATGGAAACAATATAAGAAGAGGAAGTAGAAGAAGAAAATAATTTTGAAAGAGGTGATAAAACAATTACATTTTTTTCAAGTATCTCCGTTTGATTTGCACAAAAGGTCTCCTTATGATGATTTTCTTCCTAATGTGTGGTATCTAAGAGAAAAGTAGGAATGTTGTAAGATTATTTTATCATAAGTTGGACATACCAAGGGGATTGATAGGTGTGAGTAATTGGGTAGATGTGGTATCCTTTTATAAGATCCAGGAGGGTCACTTTATGAAAGTCTTGAAATATTATTTTATTATAAATTGATTTTAGAATTATAATAGATAAAAAGTGATATATTTAGAGGATAAGATGAGGATAGTTCGAAATAATCTCATCCAATAATTTTTAGACATGTATTTATTGTATTTTAAACCTTATCTTTTTAGTTTACCCTTAATTACTCTCTTTTAATTTTAATTGAGGTAAAAACATTTTAATTACTAAGAGGCTATTAAGTTTACTTATATGGGGTAAATTTTCCATAATTTAAAAATTAATTAACTTTTAGACCTTATAAAATCCACCTTGTAATTTTTGAAATATTTTTATGATTTTCAAATAATTTAATAAAATATTATTTTAATAAAATATCAAGTGTCAAAATTTACACTATTCATTTCATTGAATTTCAATAAAATTAAAACAGAGATATAACTTTGAAAAAAAGAATTAAATAGTCTTATAACATGTAATATTCACCTATAAAAATCATGCATGACAAAAATTATTTCAGATAATGTTTATTTTACTATTTATAATATCATTTATTTTATATTTCTCTTAATAAAATAATTATTGTATCAGTACTATGTTAATATTTATAATAATTATTTAATATCTAAAAAATTAAAAATAAATTCACATGATGTATATAATTGCATTATATTTCTGGATACTATTTATTTTCAAAGTTTTATCAATTTTATCACTACATTAAAATTATATTACTTATAATAAGAGATAATAGAGTGACATGTTGTCACTTTCTTTTGTTTTAATTATAATTACATCACTTTCGTGGAAAAAAGTACATGAAATGAATCAATTCAAACCATTAGGTGATATTTTTCGACTTTAATTCATCCAATAGGATTTTGACAGGTGTTAGGGTAATTTTCTTGTCTGTATCATATTGTTTGTTACTCTAATTTACCTGATTTACCTTTAATTGTGGTAAATAAAAATTATCGTAGTTACTATTCATAATATCCCAAAAAAAGTAACCTATTAACATAATTTGGACCCGCTAATTCCAAATATGGAATGAATTTTTAAAAATTTAATATAAAAAATCTTAAGTAATTAATTTAAAATTAATTCCCGTTGTTAAAGCGAGAAAAAATATTTTTTTAAAGTAAAATCTATCAAAAGAGTGATGTGTGTTTATATATAATTTCAATGTGAAAATTAATTAAAATGACAAAAAATGTATTAAATCATAACAAAATAATCTAATTATACTTTAAAACTAATTAAAAGGATTACCTTTTTGTATAAAAAAATAAGATGAAAAAACAGTTTTAAAGTAAAATGCATTTTTGTTCACTATTCATTAAAAAAATAAATACTATTAGAATATTACAAAAAATTTAACCAAAGTAAATTTTTATGCCCTAATTCAAAATAATAAGTTTATTTTGTCAAAAATAACTTATAAAATTGTAAAAAACTAGGTTTAAAATGGGTTCTCCAGCAAAAGGCAGTAAAACTGCCTTAAAAAACACTCATTTTATCCGTAAAATTGAATTTGTTCTTATATCATGTCTAGAAAACATATAAGATAAATTTTAAACATTAAATTTAATATATTAAATATATATTTCATTAATAATATCCATAAAGAGTGATTTTATTATTTTATATACTCACTTATTTTCATTTAAATAGTTATTTAAAGGAAGTTAACACTATTCATACCCACCATTATAATGACTAGGTAATAATATTTAGTTATCACTTATACTCGGTATTGAATGAAACTAATTCTATCAAAATAAATTGAAATTGTGTGTAGCACAAGCCAAGAATAGTGTTGCATATACTACAAGCTAATACAGTGTTGCGTATAGCATAAGATAATCTTAGTGCAGCGGAAAACACAAGACATCAAAGAAATTAAAAAGAATCTATCTCATAAATTCTTAGGGTGTTACATAATACCCCCCATAAAATGAATTCTCATAATTTTCAGGGTTATTAAAGGTTTACTACTTGAAATTTTCTTTTATAGAAACCCATATCATAAAAAGGAATACTAAAACTTTATTTTAAAAAGGAATGTTAGAAACATAAAAGTTACCCAAAGTAACTCATCATTAGGTTTCCACATATGAAAACATGCGTGGGAAGTGAAAACATAGATATGGTAGAAAAATATAACCATCAAGTACTGATGGATAGTGATAGAGAACAAGGTTTGGAGAAAGTTTACAGTAAGAAACCCATAAATCTATGATGATTTAAGGGATCATGTGATTCATCAAATAAGAAGGTACTAAGATAAAATTTTTGGTTTTCAAGATCCTTTACCTAAAGTTGAATAACATGAGAAGAAATACTTACATGATTTCAGTAAAATCTCACTGTTGGTCATGCATTGAACAATTTCCACTTCATCTCTTATTCAAAGAAATGAAGTTGAATTTTTTATTCCTGAAGTGTTAATAGATCATGTGATACATAAAGAGAATGATATTTCATTCCATCTATATCAACAAAAAGGTTAACACAGTTTACCAGAAATACATAAGTCCACCTATAGTGATGTCACGACCCGTCCTTGGGGCCCGTGCCGTGACTACCCCAAGCTCGCCTTCCATAGGCTAAGGGTTAGCGACTAGAAACCAAGGCGTAAATCCCTAAGCTGGGAAGGCATTGCCTTTATAAAAGTAAACAAACACAACAGAGTACACAACAGGAAGTAAACACTAAGTAAAACTGAATACAAAAGAGTGTGCTGGAAAGTAAATGGACCAGTATACAAACCCAAATGAACAAGAAGTACAAGTAAAAAGGGACAAAAAGTAAAGAGCAGCTCCTGGATCATCCTACAGGTTTCCTACCTGAAGGTTAGGTACATATGTGCAACTCAGAACTCTGGTCTGTCAATCTCCTTTGTGTGCCGACTCGTCGCAAGGTCCACCTCCAGGTATCGTCTAGTCGTGGTGCTCTCGGCCTCTGTCAACACCTACCATTGTCTGAAACAAACACAACGTGGTGCGGGCATAGCCCATGCAGGGGTGAGTATAACGATACTCAGCAGGGACCCCGAGTCCCGCAAGGTCTCACAATATCCACTATGGATAAACAAAAGAAGAAAGATATAATCACGAAATATCAACCATCCCTACTTAGGTATATTCCCATACATATACCTAATTTACCAATCTCAGTTCGGCTCTAACCCTCGATCCCAAGCACAAAACCAATTCCACAAAGGAAGTAATGTCAATCACCACGATGATAATAGTTGATAGACATGACTCAGCTCACATAGGTATGCCACAATAGTTGAGAGATATAGATGATCATATGTAGCCACTGGATCATCTAAGCTATCAGACCCACACAGGATACAGGATTAGCTAAGCTGTCGGACCCACACAGGATATAGGACCAGCTATCTCGTCTAAGCTGTCAGACCTACACAGGATACATGAACAACTATAATTCATATGAGTTGTTGGACCCACATAGGATACAGGACCAACTATTTTTTCGAACCCACACAAGATACAGAAATAGAAGTTAGAATTATCGAACCCACACATGATTCCGGTACAATAGTCTTCGTCGTCGAACCCACAGAGGATTCCAGTATAGTAGTCGTCGTCATCGCAGCCAGCTCTAGGGTTCCCGCACACAGTACACATGATTTTGGGAGGGTCCACTCCTTGAGCAAAGAGGTCGATACATCAACTATCACGAAGTCTTGATTTAATGTATCCCAAATTTCTATCTCATCAAAAGAAATCCAACGCGACAGACGACGCGTCAATCAGACACCAGGTTTGAGAGTTATTGGCTTTTTTGTTCCACGGGCCCGGTTGGATTTACGCTCGATCCAAACCTCTCTATTTTCTAAAGTCATCCAAAACTCACTTAGATTATCACAAAAGGACAGACTTGTCACAAGGGACCTAGTGCCGTAAACGACGCATCGTTCGGACGTGTGGTTTTGAAGATATTCGCATTTAAGCGAAGTCGGACCCGACCCGTCAAGCCCAGTGGGCTGTGGCGGGCTGGCCCAACCCGGTTCGGCGGGTCCGACCTGGCTGAGGGGTTGGCCCAGCCTGGTTTGGCGAGGCTGACCCGGCTGGGGGGTCGGCCCGACTCGGTCTGGCGGGTCCGACCGGGCTGGGGGGTCGGCCCGACCCGCCTGCAGACCCAGCCCGTGGAGCAGGCCGATCTGGTTCACCCAACAGTGCCGAGCGGTGCTGCCTCTCCTTTGCCCAGCCAGCTCTGTCCGGTGCATGCGCCCTACTGTGCGAGTCACGGTTCTTCCCACGCGGTGCCAAGAGGCGCCACAGTTCTTCAGCCCGGCCGGCAGGCTCGCCCACCTAGCGACCCGCGGTTACGGGCCGCGTCTCCTCCGCACAGCACCTGCGGGTGCCGCAGACCACCAGCCCAGCCGGCAGTAGCCATCCGGTTCTTTAGCCCTAGAGGCCTGCAGATGCAGGCCGCAGTTGTCCTCCATGCGGCTGCCGCCTCCAGTCGCAGTCGATGAGCCAGGGAAGACAGGCGTATTTGACGTTGCACGTTGACGAGCCACGGAAGACAGGCGTCGCGGAAGTTGGGCGTCACGGAAGATGGTTGTCGTTCCGTCAATGCCGGAGGGAGTATATTTCGGTGAAGTTAAGTTGAGATAACTCCCTCGGTGTATTTCGTGGGCGGCGGTGCTTACCTTCCTTGCCTCGGTCGAAGAAGGCAGAAGATGTTGCTCTACGTTCTTCGGAAACGAGGAATGTTCTTCATTGAGAGGATGATGTTCTTCGTGTTCTTAGTGGGAAGAAGGCTCTCCCTATTCTCCAAGGCTCCTCCAAAACAATATGTGCCAACCCAAAATAATAGCTTGGATATTATTTTATCCTTGACATGAATTTCAAAATAATTCAAATTAGATGAGCCAATTAATTAATTGCTAATTAATTGAGAGAGTGTTGGCATCTTTATGAGGGAGGGTGGAAGGTGGAGTGTTTAAATTAAAAGAGGAGATAGGTGGCCTCATTAATTCAAAGGGGAGTCCAAGAGTTTCAATGGGGGGTTTAAAGGGAGTTGAGGGGTTTGGTGTTCATGTGGGCCCCACCACATAATATCCTCCCATGGGAGGTTATGTGGGTTGTGGGCCCCACCTAAAACTTCCTTTTGGTGGATTTAACCCCCACCTACTTAAAAATATGTTAATCATATTTTTATTTATTTTAAATAGAAAACCCCTAAAATAACTTCCAACCTATATAAAACGAAACTGCGATAAAGGTTCCTTTAAGCGAATACAGGTGCTGCGAGTTCATTGGTGTCCTCGGATTTCAATTCTGGGCATTGGTTCAAAATATAGAAAAACCTGTACGTATGTTTACTGAACACACCTGAATAAAAATTCAGAAAGTGATTCCGGACACACTGGGCCTCAGAATCAGGCGCTGTCAGAAACTGTGAACTCGTAAAATTACAAAGAATTTAAGAAAAAATTTTCCTTGAAATTTCTGGGTCTTTACATTATCCCCACCTCAGGGATTTACGTCCCCGTAAAGCTACAACACACACACACACTAGGGAAACAAATGGGGGTACTGAGCATGCATCTGAGCCTCCCACTCCCCTGTGCTCTCCTAGAGGTTCTCGTGCTACCAGCGAATGCGCACCAGAGGAATCGACCATCCACGTAGGATCCACTCCTGTCGATCCTCAATCTCCACTGGAACCTCCATAAAAGTCACCCCTTCATCAATGTCCAGCTCCCCATGGTCGATGATGAGGGACGTGTCGTGCACGTATCTCCTCAGCTGAGATACGTGGAAGATGTTGTGCACCCGGTGCAATTGAGGTGAAAGGGACAGGCGGTAAGACACCTCTCCTACTCTGCTAAGGACCTAGAACTACCCAATAAATCGTGGAGATAACTTTC
The DNA here is from genome assembly GCA_963277665.1 of Viscum album. Classification (NCBI taxonomy): domain Eukaryota; kingdom Viridiplantae; phylum Streptophyta; class Magnoliopsida; order Santalales; family Viscaceae; genus Viscum; species Viscum album. The sequence goes on from OY728133.1 coordinate 1,913,266,035, forward strand.
CGCCTCGGACAAATCTCCATAAACCTCATCGAGGAGAGACATGTAGGAAGACATGGTTGCCATCCTCGAACTCCAGTGGTCTCCATCTCCTATCAGCATAGGACTTCTGTCTGCTCTGTGCAGTCTTCATATGCTCCTGGATGATCTGCACCTTATCCCTCGTATCATGTACCATCTCCATTAACACAAGTGCTAACTCCCCTGGGTCAGTCCAGCACAGAGGCGATCTGCAAGGTCGGCCATACAGTGCCTCATAAGGCGCTGTAACAGCCCAAGATTTTATGAAAAATATTCTTTTTAATTTCACTAATGTCTTATGTTGTACGCTACACCAAAAGGAGCTTGCACAACACGCATCCTTGACTTGACTTGCATTACACGCAATCGCGACCTTCCTCGATAGCGTGTGTAGTACGCAATAACGAGTTTCACTAAACAACAATATGCTATTAAAATATTATTAAAACTAGCTGTTATGAATAGTAATAACCACTTTTTGAAATTTTGTAAATTTTATTTTTCAAAATGGAATTCATTTTTGGATTCAGAATATCAAAATTATCCTAGGGTGAAATTTTGGTATTTTTCTGAAAACTTTCAATTTTTGATGAATAGTGAAACCACTAAGTGGTAGTTAAAAAACTGAATTTTTCATAAAACTTAATTTTACCGCTTCTGTGAGTGGAATTTCGAAAATACGAGAGACATGGTTAATATCAAGGACTAAAATGTGCTTCAATGAGATGAAAATATTTTTTGGTGAATTGTAACTTTTTACTTTTTTTACCACGGTAAAAAGTAAATAGGGCAATTAAGGGTAGAAATGATATTATTATTACCCTAACACTTGTCCTAATTATATTGGACAAGTGTAATTCGACCAAAAACAAACATAGGAATAAAATATGACCATTTAGGCCCACTTGGATTAGATTAGGACATTTATTATTAATTGATTTAAAGAAGGGTTAAAAGAGGTAAAATCAAAGTTTATTTAGTAAAATATTTTTAATATGGGGTTATACATAAGATAAATTCGACTATAAATATTAATTAGAAATATAAAAATATTTCCTACATAATGGTATTTTATTTGTAATTTTTAGACATTAAATAATTAAATTTATTTATGACACAACGATGATGCAGTAATTATCTTATTAATAAAATATTGAAATAATTGATGTTATAAATACCCAAATAAATATAATTTGAGACTTTTTATGAATTCCACTAATTTTCGAGGTTAATATGACATGTTAGTATTGATTTAATTAACTTTTTTTGAACTTATCATTCTGTTATGAGTTTCACAAAAATAAATTACTATATAGTGTCAAAATTGACATAAAATAGTTTTTAAAATAAATATTATATTATTAATTGTTATTTTATTCCTAAAAATCTAAGGTTTGGTCAAATGACTTAGATAAGGTTATATATATTAATAATAAACAACTTCGGGTTCTTTTGGCTTCTTATAGTAAGTTTATTAACCTTATAGTGTAAGAACACAAGAAGACACGGTAAAAGTACAATTATTTAACTTAATGTTAAATCTAAATGATAAGGTTAAAATAGGAACCTAAACTTGTCTAAATTCTATTTTATGAGAGTATTTAGACCCATCCCCACCTTAGATTCGAAATATATCAATTTTTAGCTATTTAAAACCGAACTTGACTTTATAATAAAATAATTGTTTTCGTTATTCCAAAGGTACCCCTCTCCCCCCTTATAAAAGGGCACCTCCTCCCTCTCCTCCTCACACCAATTTGAGCATTCAAGCTCGGCCAAACCCTGCCACTTTCTCCTCTCCACTTATATAGAGACATCCTATAGGTCCTGGTCTTCTTCAAAGACCAATTATAGTTCCCTAAAAGAAGGTCTCAAAGAAGCACTTCAAAGAAGAGGTAATGTCCGTTACCGATTCTTTTATCTTTATTTCTTCTTCCACTTTTTCTTCTTTAGTTGTTTCATTATGAAGTAATAAAATCAGTATCACTCATATACTTATATGTTATTATAATTATTAAACAACCCTATTTCACCATCTATCCATCCTACGGAAAAAGAAATCACCGCGCGTGCGTACGTACGGAATACCGTCTCCACGCCGTGGTGTAATCTATTTTCCGCCAACACCTTAATTGGATGGGTATAATGGTTTAATGAGTAACTATATATGATTATTATAAAGTGATATTGATACTGAAATAGTATAAATACACTTCAATACAAGTTCACGATCATGAGAACGATATCATTGCTCGTGCGTACGTACGGACTACCGTCTCCACGACGCGATGAGATTCATTCTCCATGTTAACCATTTAAGAATGATTATAAAGTATATATAAGCAATAATAATGAAATATATGACATTATAAAGCTACTGGATTTATGTGTATATATATGTATGTCATCTACTTAATTCCACTCAATTCAATAACGAAAAGAAAACAGCGTTCATGCGTACGTACGGCCTACCGTCTCCATGAACGGTGTATTTCTTTCCATTTATCGATCCATTATATATATGTATATTATGAATATATATTATATATAAATAATGTTTTATATTCTATAATTAAGTAATAATGATCTAAGTAATCATATGAATAATTACAAGTTAAAACACGAACAACAAATGAGACGATTTTACCCAAAACGCTACTTTAACATGAATTTACAAAAGAACGGGTAATATAAAGTCATAAGTGAACCATATATGATATAATAACAATGAATATGATTCTTTAATAAGTCAATGACATTATTTAAATCATTATACAGGAGGTTCGGACACTTACGAAGCAAATCGGACCTAAGGTAAGGGAAATATCACTATCTCATTTTTATCCAAGATTGTTTATACTTTGGTATTTACTGGGGTGTATTTTATCATCCACATCAATGTTTCCTCAATATGTAATATTATTTCCATCCACCTAAAATTGTTTAAATCCAATTTTACCCTTCGGTGAGTTTTTAGTAAAAGATATGAAAGGAATCTTTTGTCGTTTTTCGTACGAGGTACTTTTTGACTTTTCCGACAAAAGTACGAAGAATGTTTTTTTAAATTATATGGCATGAATGGATTTTTAAAACATTATTTCCAAGAATCTTCCTTTACAAGTTTTCAAGTTTATTTTTAATCAAATTCTTTTAGTTTAAAGTTTTATGACATGTTAAGAAAGGAAAAATGTTTTTAAAGAAGAAAGGATATTTTCCTCAAGAATTCATTTCAAGTGTTTTTTCAAAACTATTTTCCATCTAAGATGACGTTATTTGATATGTATGTTTCAAGTAAAATGTCTCTATGATTTAAATGGTTTCAATTTTCTTATGATGAAATGATATCAATTGTTTATGGATTATGATGGCATGATGTTTAAGAATCCCATTTTATTACATGGGTTATGCAATGATGTATGATTTATGATTTTGTGGCACACATAATAATGGTATCATTATGAGATGGGTGGGACCTATATCTCCCTCCAATGCATTGGGTAAATATTTTATATCTCATGAGATAGACATGGCTGGAATGGTAGGTTATACCGGTTCAGTGAAACAGGACTGAAACGAGGGTAACTCGGTTCAAAAAGGGACTTTGTCCACTAAGATAGTCTTGGAAATGAGTCTTGACTAACAAGAAATGATTATCTATGATTATGTGTGTATGCCACAAAGTTTCATGTTTTATGTTATGATTATTGTGATTACATTTCACTGCCATGATTTATCCCATGTTATGAAATTATGCTCCCTTTTGCAGGTTAAGATTTCCAAAATGTTATGTTCTTATGAATATGATGTGATTGATATTTCTTTTGTTTACCCTTAATGAGCATTTGAGCTCACCCTTTTATGTTTTCTTTTCCCCAGGATATAAAGAAAGGTTTTAGGTAAAAAAAAGGGAAGATCTTTATGGGAGATGTTGAATATCTTTCACCACGATTAGAAGATTATATTCCGAGTTTCCAAAGACACTAAACTATTACGATCCTTGTGCGTGTGTTTTTGTTATGTACTAAGTATTCCGCAAAAGTAATGTAATGTCCATGTACGTCAGGCTTCGGGTCTCTACAGGTGCCATCCCGATGGTGGAGTGGTAGCTGTTGTTGTAAGCAAACTCCACCAAGGAAAAGTGATTCTCCCAACTATGGTCAAAGTCGAGGACGCAAGCATGGAGCATGTACATAAGGGTCTGAATGGTCCTCTCAGTCTGACCGTCCATCTGAAGATGGAAGGTGGTACTCAAGTGAAGCTGCATCCCGAAAGCCTCCTACAACCCCTTCCATAGTCGGGAAGTGAATCAGGCATCTTGATCGGATACGATCGTCGATGGAACACCATGAATCCATATGATCTCTTGAATGTAGAGGCATTCCAAGCTCTCTTCTGATCCCTTCTCTCTAATCGATAGGAAATAGGCCGACTTGGTGAGTTGGTCTACGATCACCCAGATAGAGTCATGTCCTCTGGATGTACGTGGAAGTCCCGTCACGAAATCCATGGATATACTGTCCCACTTCCACTCTGGAACCTCTAAGGGATAAACCAAGCCTGCTGGAACCTGGTGCTCTGCCTTCACTTGATGACAAGTGAGGCATCAAGAGACAAACTCTGCTACTACTTTCTTCATACCTGCCCACTAGTGCTGTCGTCTGAGATCCTGATAGTTCTTCGTCACTTCTGGATGTAACGCTAGAGGGGAAGTGTGGAACTCCTTCAACACCTCCTCCTATAGTGAAACTGGTACCATGGTCCATCCTATGAAGAGTATGACATGTTCCCCACCTTCAGAAAGCCCATCAGGTGCCTGCCCTGAGGATATCTGAGCACGTCGCATCTCACAGTCAACGTCCCCACGTTGTGCCTCTCTGACTCGCTGAAGAAGTGTAGGAGTGACTGTGAGAGACTGAAGAAAGGATGGTCCATCTCTATCCACAAAGGATATTTTCAACATGGCCAGCTGCTCTGTCACCTCTCCTAGTAGCTGAATGCCTGATCTTATGCTGAGAGCACCTGCTAAAACGTTACCCTTCCCAGGAGTATAGAATATCTCTAAGTCATAGTCCTGTAGAAACTCGGGCCATTGTCACTGTCTCAGGTTTAGGTCCTTCTACGAGAAGATGTACCTGAGACTCTGGTGGTCAGAGTAGACTGTAAAATTCTCACCCATCAGATAGTGCCACCACATCTTCAAGGTGAAGACCACTGCTGCTAACTCTAGGTCATGGGTAGTATTGTTCTGCTCGTGATGTCTCAACTCCCGTGAACCATACATGATCACTGCCCGTTCCTGCATTAGGACACACTCGAGTCCAGTCCTTCATGCATCGTACTAAACTACGTACCCTACGCCCTCCTCTGGTAGCCTCAATATGGGCGCACTAGTCAACCTCTGCCTCAACTCCTGAAATCTTTGCTGGCATCTATCTGACCACACGAAGGGTTTCCCCTTCTTCGTCAATGATGAAATTGGTGCTTCAACTCTGGAGAAGTCTGGCACAAATCTCCGATGGTACCCAGGAAGACCAAAAAAACTCCGCACCTCCATCACACTCCTAGGTGGATCCCAAGCAAGCACTGCCTCGATCTTTACTGGATCCACTGCAACTCCAGCCTCCGAGATGAGATGACCCAAGAAGTGAACCTATCGAATCCAAAACTGGCACTTCGAGAGCTTACTATAAAGCTGGTTCTCTAGGAGTGTGTTCAGTACTACCCGCAAATGGTAGGCGTGCTCCTCCTGAGTAGTCGAGTAAATCAGTATGTCATCGATGAAGACTAGGACAGATCGATCGAGGTAAGGCTGAAAGATCCTATTCATGAGATGCATGAACACTTCTGGAGCATTGGTTACGTCGAAGGACATAACCAAGAACTCATAGTGGCCATACCGACACCTTAAGGCCGTCTTCTGCACATCCTCTTCTTGAACTTTGAGCTAGTGATAGCCTGACCTGAGGTCTATCTTCGAGAACCATCGTTCTCCCTTGAGCTGATCAAAGAGGTTTTCAATCCTCAGGAGTGGGTACTTGTTCTTCACGGTCACCTGATTCAGACGATGGTAGTCGACACAAAGTCGTAATATCCCATCCACCTTCTTGGCAAACAAAATCAGAGATGCCCAGGGTGAAACACTGGGTTGGATAAATTACTTCCCCTGTAAGTCCTCCAGCTGTAACCGCAGCTCATAAAGCTCAGAGGGAGCCATCCGATATGCTGGAGTATATATCGGTGCTTTCCTGGGGTACGGGTCAATATAGAAGTCTACCTCTCTGCAAGGATGTAGTCCTAGAACGTCGTCAGGGAAAATATCCATGTAATGATCCACCAAAATAGGAAAACATGGACTCTGCACATCAACCACTCCGAGGATGAGACTAGCCAAATGATGTGTGATCGGCTGCACCTGCCTTTGTGTAAGTCCATCCTGTGCTGCAAAGGCTCCCTTCTCGCCAGTGAAGGTGAATCTGGTCCCATTCGTGTGGACACACCGCACTTCGTGCTAATACAGTCGATCTGAGCATGAACTGTAGATAACCAGTCCATACCCAAGATGACGTTGTAAGGCCTCGACGCCGCTACAAGAAAATCCCAGCCGAAGCTCTCGCCTCCTAGAGTAAGCTCACACTGACAACACCAGTGCATAATCGTCGAGTATGATCCTGTATGAGTCTCTAGCCTTAAGGATTGAGCCAATGACTCCTTCAGAATCTCTGAGATCCGAACGAGTGCAGCAATAATAAAATAATGACTCACACCTATGTCTATAAGTACTGCAGTAAGGGTGGAGTAGACACAGATAGTATCTCGAATCATATCAGGTGCGCCGTGGTCGTAGACCTCGACTACATGGAGTTGAGACTACCTTTGTCCGCCAGCTCCCTGTGGTCGGGGTGGACCTCCTGGTGGTGGTGGTGGTAGAGCCTCGAAACGTTGTCCACCACCCGCTGCTCGACCAACTCCTCTGCCACGTCTGCTTGCTCCTGACAGACCACCACGGTAAAACCTATGCCTTTTCCTGGGAGGTCCCTCTACTGTCTTCTGCCCATCTGCATGGCGGGTTGGGAATTCATGAGCCATGTGGCCCTGCCCGCTGCATACATAACACTGCCTGATCCTCGTATAATTGACTCTGTTTCGTGTGCCCCACACAACCGAACCTGTATCCTGGAATCACCCACCTGATGGCCTGGTCCTCTTGGACCTATGTGAAATCTGTCTACTTCCGGCTGCATAAGACTCTGCTGTGTGTCTTTATATGGTGGGTCTCACTACTGGTGACTGCTCAGCGAGAAAACTCTCCACTAGAAGGGCTCTCTCTAGTACCCTCACCCATGTCAAAATGATGAGGGGAATTGTCAAATCCATGATCTCATACCCGAGTCCCTGGTCGAAGGTCTGGGCCCTAAATAATGGGCCCCGCACCATATCCATGGAGTAGCTTGAGAGGTTGGTGAACCTCACAAGGTATTGAGCTACCGTCATGCTTCCCTGCTGCAGATGTAGTAACTCTTGAATCCTCACCACATGAAGGGTGGATGGAACAAACTCAGAGTGGAAGAGACTCTCGAAGTCTTTCCAGAGTAATGATGCCTCATCATGCACCTGGAGCATCAGGATCCACCATCTGCCTGATGCTGCATGCATGAGACTCGTGACAAGGATCACCATAAGGTCGGCTAGTGTTCCTAACATATGAAAACTCCCACGACAGCCTCCAACCAATCCCCAACTGCCTGTGGGTCCATATCTCCCCGGAACCTGGGCGGCCTCTGGTGTTAGAACTCGTGCAGTGCACTCAGGTGGTGTGCACTCTCTACTGCTGGAGATGGTGGTATCGGTGGCCCTGTGGGTAGTGGTACCGCTGGTGCCTCCAATGTGATGGGGCCCTATACTGAGGCCTCGTCGCTCGGTGGGATACCATCTCGTACGTAACTCAAAACTCCAGCTGTATGCCTTTGTGGGGCCATCCTAAAAAGCAACAGGTGCGCCACGGTCAAAATAGTATACCTGGTGAGATGACATAAAGTAATCACAAAGAAAACTTTTTCAAAGGAAAACACACACGCAATCAGTGTTTTCGTGCACTGAGTCGGTAATCAGAAGTCAGGGTCCTAGTGTATGGATATGTCGGCCGCCACACCATCAACGATTTACCTAAACTAATAACCAAACCCAAAACACTTAAGACTATTTTCGTTAAAAGAATCAGATTCTAAGTTATGCGGTAGAACTGACCACCTATGATACCAATTTTTCTTGACCCATCCTCGGGGCCCGTGTCGTGACTACCCCAAGCTCGCCTTCCATAGGCCAGGGGCTGGCGACTAGCACCAAAGGCATAAATACCTATGCTGGTAAGGCATTGCCTTTATAAAAGTAAACAAACACAACAGAGTATACAAAAAGAAGTAAACACTAAGTAAAACTGAATACAAAAGAGTGTGCTGGAAAGTAAATGGGCCAGCATACAAACCCAAATGAACAACAAGTACAAGTAAAAAGGGACAAAAAACTGAAAGTAAAGAGATGCTCCCGAATCGTCCTCCGGGGTTCCTACCTGAAGGGTAGGTATAAATGGGAACCTCAGCACTCACATATGTTAGTCTCCTCTATGTTCTAACTCATCGCAAGGTCCAACTCTGGGTACCGTCCAATCGTGGCACTCTCGGCCTCTGTCATCACCGTCCGTCGTCTGCAACCAACACAGCGAGGTGGGGGCACAACCCGTGCCGGGGTGAGTATAACGATAATCTATAGATACCCCGAGTCCCGCAAGGTCTCACAATATCCAGTAAGGATAAAAAAATAAGAAAGATACAATCACGAAGTGTCAACCATCCCTACTTAGGTATATGCCCATACATATACCTAAGTTACCAATCTCAGTCTGACTCCAACTCTCGAGCCCAAGCTCAAAACAATTCCAAAAAGGAAGTAAAGTCAATCACCATGATAATAATGGTTGATAGACATGACTTAGCTCAAACAGGTATGCCACAATAGTAGAGAGATATAGATGATCAGATGTAGCCACTAGATCATCTAAGTTGTTGGACCCACACAGGATACAAGACCAGCAATAATTCATTTGAGTTGTCGGACCCACACAGGATACAAGACCATCTATTCTGTTGGACCCACACAGGATACAAGAACAAAAGTTAGAACTATCGAACCCACACAGTATTTTGGTACATTAGTCATTGTCGTCGAACCCACGGAGGATTCTAGTACAGTAGTTGTCTTCGTCACAGCCAGATCTAGGGTTCCCGCACACAACATGCTCAATTCTGGGAGGGGTCACTCCTTGAGCAAAGGGGTCGATACATCAACTATCATGAAGTCCTAAATTGATGTATCCTAATGTTCTGTCTCATCAAAAAAAACCCAACATGACAGATGACGCGTCAATCAGACGCCTGGTCTGAGAGTTATTGGTTTTTTGTTATAGGGGGCCGGTTGGATTACACTGAATCCAAACCTGGACATTTTCTAAAGTTTTCCAAAACTCACTTAGAGTATTGAAAAAGGACCTCCTCATCACAAGGGTCCCAGTGCCGCAGATGGCGCGTCGTTCGTACGCGCGGTCTATAAGATATTCGCATTTAAACGAAGTCGGGCCCGACCCGTCAAGCCTAGTGGGTTGTGGCGGGCCGGCCCGACCGGGTTCAACGGGCCTGACTCGGCTGGGGGGTCGGCCCGACCCGGTTTGGCAGGTCCGACCTGGCTGGGGGGTCGGCCCGACCCGGTGGGGCACGACCCACCCGCGGACCCGGCCCGCGGAGCGGGTCGGTCCGGTTTGCCCGACACCGCCGAGCGGGTCGGTCTAGTTCGCCCGACGGCGCCAAGAAACGCTGCCTCTCCTCTGCCTAGCCGGCCTTAGCGGGCCAGCTCTATCCACCGCGTGCAGACCGCTGTGTGGGCTGCAGTTCTTCCCACGTGTTGCCAAGCAGCGCCGCGGTTCTTCAGCCCGGCCGGCTCACCCACCTAGGGGCCCACGGTTGGGGGCCGCATCTCCTCCACACGACAGCTGCAGGTGCCGCGGACCACCAGCCCAGCCGGTAGTAGCTGACCGGTTCTTCATCCCGAGCGGCCCGCAAATGCGGGCCACTATTATCCTCCATGCGGCTGGCGCGCGGCTGCCACCTTTGGTCGCCGTCGACTCCGGTCACCGCCGCCTCTTCGGACCACCACGACCTGTATGGCAGTTGCCTCCTTCCTTCGGAGCGGTGTGACGACACCGCGCCCTACCGACTCTACCTCCATTGTCAACGCAAACAAGAATCAACGGAGGGTCGTTGGGCCGTGTTTGTTCAGCCCACGCCCTCCACGTTAGGTTATAAAAAAATTGGCCACCATCAATCCAAATATAATCGCCAAAGTACAAGGGTATAATTCAAATGTATAAATAAATAATTCAAATTCCGCCTAACTTGTATTTGATGTTTCACGTTCACGAGCCATGTAAGATGGGCATCGCGGAAGTCATGCGTGGCAGAAGACGGTTGTCGTTCCGTCAACGCTGGAGGGAGTAGAGTTCAGTGGAGTTACGTTGAGAGGACACCCTCAGTGTATTTCGTGGGGGGCAGTGCTTCCCTTCCTTGCCCCGGTCGAAGAAGGTAGAAGATGCTGCTCCACGTTCTTCAGAAACGAGGAACGTTCTTCGTCGAGTGGATGATGTTCTTTGTGTTCTTCATGGGAAGAATGCTCTTCCTATTCTCCAAAGCTCCACCAAAACAATATGTGCCAACCCAAAATAATTTCTTGGCTATTATTTTATCCTTGAAATGAATTTAAAAATAATTAAAATTTGATGAGCCAATTAATTAATTGCTAATTAATTGAGAGAGTGTTGGCATCTTTATGAGGGAGGGTGGAAGGAGGAGGGTTTAAATTAAAAGAGGAGAGAGGTGGCCTCATTAATTCAAAGGGGAGTCCAAGAGTTTCAATGGGGGGGTTTAAAGGGAGTTGAGGGGTTTGGTGTTCATGTGGTCCCCACCACACAATATCCTCCCATGGGAGGTTATGTGGGGTGTGGGCCCCACCTACAACTTCCCTTTGGTGGATTTAACCACCACCTACATAAAAATATGTTAATCATATTTTTATTTATTTTAAATAGAAAACCCCTAAAATTACTTCCAACCTGTATAAAACGCAACTGCGGTAAAGACCCCCTTAAGCGAATACCGACACTACAAGTTCATCGGTGTCCACAGATTTCAATTCCAGGCATCAGATCCAAAGATATAAAAACTCTCATGTACGTTTACTGAACGTACTAAAACAAAACTCCAGAAATTGATTTTGGGCACACCGGGCCTCAAAATCAGGCGCCGTCAGAAACTGCGGACTCATAAAATTCCAAAGAATTTAAGAAAAAATTTTCCTTGAAATTTCCGGGTCTTTATAAGTGAGATAATACATTAATCTAAAAAAATTCAACTGGAGTATAACTTATACTCTCTATAATTGGATAACTTTACAATCCTTCCAAAAACTAAAAATCCATAACTTTAGAAAGAGGTGAAATAAATCAGTTTCACTTTTATCTCCCATATATCATAAGTTAGTTCTTATTTGTCACATTATAAACATGTGAATACCTTAATTTTGTATTCTATTGAGTCACGGTAACAAACTGAATTATCATATATGCTTTTTGAAAACATGCATGTTTTCTTATTCTTAAGTACAAAAGCTATAATCTTCATCTGAGATAGCATAAACCACATGTCTATAAATCCTTAACTAGTTTCATTGTAACTAATATCATCCAATTTACTTATTCCTATCCAACATACCTTTATCCAAATATATTTATCACAACATCATTTTCATATTAAGGGTTATCTTTCCCTAAATCATATGTTTTCCAAAAAACATCACCCTACTACCTTAATCACTTTTCATGGTTACTAGTACCACTCAACATATACTTTAAAATACATGTGGATAACCATAGTGGACCACTACATAGATATTTCATTATTCAATAATACCCTAAAAAATATTCTACAACATTATTCTGGAATCCCATTATATAAACACTCAATCATTACACAACTTCATTTTCATACTCAACATCACCAATAATGATCGATTGTGATTTCCTAATGTCTTTTTCTGATTTTGTTGATGTTGATCATCATTTATCACCCTTAGATTAGGGAATTGGTTAGCATAATTCCCCATTTCCTTGCACTTTTAGAATTTAAGTGTGGGTGGTGTATTCTCTATATCCTTTTCTTTATTCACATCATTAGATACCTTTTTATCATTACTTCGACACTCAAATGCCTGATAACATTCTTTTACACACTTAAAAAACATTTTATATTCCCTTAAAGATAGTTTCCACCATACTTATTTCCACACATTGAGAATAAGTAAACATTCATATTCTTTTCACCATTGTTTTGATATTTTCCTTTGAACTCCATCTTTCATTTCTTATAAAAACCATGAGATTTATATGTAACACCAACTTACATTTCTACCTTGATATCACAATGTAAAATATATTCATAACAACTAAAGTATCTTATAGCTAATGCCCTTCAAAGTCTTGGTTTTAAGCCACTGATGAATCAATCAACTTTACTTTCAAGTTGGATGATAAAGCTAGAATAATACCTTGCAATCGTTGTAAAAGTTTCCTTGTATGTACCAAAAGATTCACCATACATTTTTTTAGCTCAAGGCACTCATTTTCCATTTTCATTCAAATAATATGAGGAAAATACTTATTGAAAAATAAGTTCTTGAACTTTTCCCATTCCATGGATTCAATTTCATTTTGTTGCCTCGTATTATTGATTAGAGTCCACCACTGGTCTAATTCAACTTCTAAATGATAAATATCCAAAATTAACTTTTCACGTTCCAAACAAAAAAGGATGGAAAATATATTTTCAATGGTACCGATCCATTGCTCAACAACACATGGATCAGATGACCCACTGAAAGAAGTTGGATGTTTCCTCATGAAGGACTCAATAGAATGTTGTTCCCTTCTCTACTCATTTGGAAGTCTAGAACGATTCATAACTTTTGTAAGTATAGTGATAAGATTTTTCATTACATATCACATAAAATTTGTTTATTAAGGAGGAAAATTATTACATTTCCTATTGCATTGATCATTAACATGATTCTTTTGGGTTCCAGCCATTGTCTAAAACCCAAAAATAATAGTGTGGGAGGAAAAAATCATACTAGGAAAACAACATAATCAAGAGGGTGTATTTTCAATCTCTAACATATTTGGTTTAATCCTAGGTTATTCATAATTGTTAGAATAATTCTAGGACTATGACCTATAATTATACATATCCTTAAGAAATATGATATAAATATCTCTAGGGATCTCACTAAAGTTTTCACATCCTAGTTTTCAAAGGTTGACTAAAACTTTCCTCATATACCAACTATAACAACCCAAGAATGACGTATATGAATGTTATATCCTTTTAGATGAATATTGATTAAATTTTACAAATGCACGCTTGAGGATCATAATATTTTAGTGAATTTAGAAACTTGGAATACATTTTTCTAACTTTTGAAAGATCTTCAACATCTCCCATAAATATCTTTCCCTTCAGTACTCCTACTTAAATGATTTCTTTATAACTTTAGGAATAGAAAAATAATAAAGGTTGAGCTTAGATGCTCAATAAGGGTAAGAAAACAAAAAATGAACATATTAATGTAAAAAAATGAACATAACTTTTTTACTATCAAAATCTTGAGTTATGAAATAAATCTTAGCAGTTTGTAAGACATAAATCATAAAGAAACATTAACCATGATAACATATCATTGGCATAAAATATGAACTTATGGAAAAAAATAAGCATATAAAATCATTTCCATATTATCCAAAGCTCATATCCAAGACTATCATAGCGAACAAAGTCTTTTACTGAACAAAGTTCACTCCTCGTTCCAGCCTTGTATTACTGAACCAGATTTACTTTCTGTTTCACCTCTGTATTTATAAACCAGATTTACTTTCCATTCCAGTAATGTCTATCTCATGATATATAAATCCTTAACCAATGAGTTTGATAGAGATATAGGTGTCACCCATCTCATAATGAAATCATTATTACATGTGCCACAAAAACATAAACCATTCATCATAACATAACCCAAGAACAAAAAATGGGTTTCTTAAACATCATTACATCATAATACATATAAAATAAATTTATTTCATAAAAATAATTCCATAATAAACATAATAAAACCAAAGTAATAATAGGTAGAAAAACATAACCCTATTTCATCTTAGATGGAAAATAAAAATTGATAAAATAAATGAAATTAATTCTTGAGGAAAATATTCTTTATTCTTCAAAAACGTTTTCTTTTCTCAAAATGCCATGAAATTTTAAAATAAAATATTTTATTTGAAAATAAAATTGAAATTGTGTAAATTAATATTCATGGAAATAAGGTGTTATGAATATGTAAAAATCTGATCGTGCAATATAAGTTAAAAAAACATTCTCCTTGCACTTTTGCAGGAAAAGTAAAAAAGTACATCGTATCGAAATATGCCGAAAGATTCCTTTCATAATATTTAATAAAAATTAACCAATGGGTAAAATTTAATTTAAAAAATTGTATAAAAATATAAATAGTATTACATATTTAAGGAACATTAATGCGGATGATAAATATACCCTAGTAAATAATTACATATAAACAATATCAGATAATAATGAGATTGAAAAATTATCCCTCAGCTTAGGTCTGATATCTTTCATATGTATGCAGACCTCATGTATAATGATTTAAATATCATTATTGAATTATTCCAGAATCATAATAATTTTTATGATATCATATATGATTATATTATAATCTTTTTGTTAGTAATATTTCATTGTCACTCATTATTCAGATACTAATTGCTTTATGTTCTTATGAAAGTTTTGTCGGATAAGTTCATCTTCCAATTATTAGGTTAAATTTATATCATTTAAAGAATAATATTAGTATAATATATATCATATTTATTCATTCCATTCATGTATATGGTTTTTTTAATGAAGATCATATATAATGAATCGCATTGCATCATGGAGACGGTATGCCGTGCGTACGCACGAGCGATGATATCATTCACTTAATGGTTAAATGGTATGTAATTGGATGGTATATTAATTATAAATAATAATTATCATGTTACATTAATTATTTAAATCCATTATAATCATCATTATACCCATAAAAATTAAGTATTGTTGAATAACAAATTACACCACAATGTAGATATGGTAAGTCATACGCAAGCACACATGGTGATATTTTTATTCGTAGGATAGATAAAAGGAGGTATAAGACTTTCCCATGATTATAATAAAATATCATAATGTGAAATATACTAGATTTATTAATTTAGTATGGAAACAACATAATAAGATGAAGTATAAGAAGAAAATAATTTTGAAAGAGGTGATAAAACAATTACCTCATTTTCAAGTATCTTATATTGATTTGCACAAAAGATATCCTAGGATGGATTTTTGCCCAAAATTTGGTCTCTATGTGGAAGGGGGGATGTTGGGAGATTATTTTAGTAGATGTTGGATGTGTTAAGGGGCTTGATATGTCTGAGTAAGTGGGCAGATATGGTGGCCTTTTATAAGAGGGAGGAGGGGTGCTTTTAGAAAGTCCTGAAATATTATTTTATTATAAATTGATTTTGGAATTGTAATAGCTCCAAAGAGATATATTTCTAGTATAATATTATGATAGTTATAAATAATCTCATACAATAATTTTTAGATATGTATTTTTTATTTTAAACCTTATCTTTTTAGTTTACCCTTAATTACTTTCTTTTAATTTTAATTGAGGTAGAAACATTTTAATTATTAAGAGGCTATAAAGTTTACTTATATGGGGTAAATTTTCCATAATTGGACAATTAATTAAATTTTAGACCTTATAAATTCAACTTTTTAATTTTAAAATATTTTTATGATTTTAAAATAATTTAATAAAACATTATTTTAATAAAATATCAATAGTGTCAATTTTTACACTATTCATTTTATTGAATTAAAATAAAATACAAAAAAAGATATAAATTATAAAAAAGAATTTAATTGTCTTATAAAATTTCATATTCACCTATAAAAATCGTGGATGACATAAATTATTTGAAATAATATTTATTTTACTATTTATAATATCATTTATTTGATATTTATCTTAATAAAATAATAATTGCATCACTGTTGTATCGATATTTATTGTATTTATTTGATACCTAAAAAATTAAAAATAAATTCACATGATGTAGATAATTTCATTATATTTATGGAGACTATTTATTTTTGAAGTTTTATTAAGTTTATTAGTATATTAAAATTATTATACTTATAAGGGATAAGAGAGTGACATGTTGTCATTTTTTTCTTTTAATTATAATTACATCACTTTCATGTAAAAAAGTTTATTAAATGAATCAATTACCACACTTATAATATATTTATAGACTTTAATTCATCCAAAAGGGTTTTGGAAGGTGTTAGCATAATTTTATTATCTTTATCATATTGTTTGTTACCCTAATTTACTCGATTTACCTTTAACCGTTGTAAACAAATATTACCGTAGTAACTATTCATAGTATCCAAAAAAATAAAAGTAACATATTAACATAATTTAGACCCACTAATTCAAAATATGGAATCCATTTTTAAAAAATTAAAGACATAGAAGTTGTGGTAATTAATTTAAAATTAATTTTTATTGTCAAAGTGAGAAAACAAGTTTTTTTAAAAGTAAAAACCATCAAAAGATTGATGTGCGTTTATATATAATTTCAATGTGAAATTACTTATAATGAAAAAATTGGATGAAATGATAAAAAAATAATATAATTATACTTTAAATAAATTAAAAGGACAACCTTTATGTATAAATAAATCAGATGAAAAAGCAGTTTTAAATTAAAATGTAGTATTTTCACTATTCATTAAAAAATGAATATTATTGGAAAATTAGCAAAAATTAAACAAAATTAAATTTTTATATCCCACTTAGAAATAATAAGTTTATTTTGTAAAAAATAACTTATAAAATTGTAAAAAATAGATTTAAAAAGGGTTCGCTATTAAAAGGTTGTAAAAGTACATTTTTAGAAAAATGCTCATTTTATCCGTAAAATTGAATTTGTTCTTATATCATGTATATAAAACATATAAGATGAATTTTAAACATTAAACTGAATATATTAAATATAAATTTAATTAATAAAATTTATAAAGAGTGATTTTATTATTTTATATAATCACTTATTTTCATTTAAATAGTTTTCTTAGAAGGAAGTTAATATTATTCATACCCACCATTACAATGACTAGGTTATAATGTTTAGTTATCAATTATACTCGATATTTCATGTAATGAATTATATCAAAATAAATTGAAATTTCATGTAACACTAGCCAAGAATAGTGTTACATATTTTTCACGCTAATATGGTGTTACGTATAGCACAAGCTAATCTTGGTGTAACGTACAACACAAGACATCAAATAAATTAAAAAGAATATATCTCATAAAATCTTGGTGTGTTACATTCTACCCCCCTTAAAATTAATTTATCCCTTTAAATTCATCATGTTTTTAAAAGGTTTACTTAGAAACCCTCATCGTAAAAAGGAATACTAAAACTTCATTTTTAAAAGGAAAGTTAGAAACTTAAGGGTTACCCAAAGTAACTCATCACTGTGTTTCCACATAGGATAACATAGGTGGTAAGTGAAAAAATGTATATGGAAGAAAAATATAACCACCATGTTCTGATGGATTGTGATTTATAACAAGTTTTTGAGAAAGTTAACAACTAGAAACCCATAAATCTATGATGATTTAAGAGACCATCTGATTCATTAGATAAGAAGGTACTAGGATAACATTTTTGTTTTTCAATATGTTTTCCCTAATTTTGAAGAACATGATAAGAAATAGTTACTTGATTTCAGTACAATATCACCATTGGTCATGCCTTGAACAATTTTCACATCATCTCTTATTTAAAGAAATGAAGTTGAGTTTTTCATTAATAAAGTGTTAGCAGATCATGAGATCCATAAATATAATGATAGTTCATTCTATCTATATAAAAAAAGGTTAAAAAATGTTATCAAATATGAATAAGTCCACCTATAGTGAGATAATACATTAATTTAAAAAACTTCAATCGGAGTATAACTTATACTATCCATAATTGGATAACCTTACAATCCTTCTAAAAACTGAAAATCTTCAACATTAGAAAAAGGTGAACTAAATCGATTTAATATTTATCTTTCATATATCATAAGGTAGTTCTTGGTTGTCACATTCTAAACATGTGAATACCTTAATCTTGTATTCTCTTGGGTCATGGTAATAACCTAAACTATGAGATATCCTTATTGAAAACATGCATGTTTTCATATTCTTAAGTCCAAAAAGGTGTAATCTTCATTTGAGATAGCATAACCCATATATCAATAAACCCTTAACTTTTTAAAAGGTAACTAATATCATCCAATTTAATTATTCCTATCCATCCTACCTTTATACAAATATAATTATCTCAACATCATGTTTATATTAAGGGCCATCCTTCCCTAAATCAGGTGTTTTCCAAAAACATTACACTATTACCTCAATAACTTTTCATGATTACCAGTACCACTCATCATATATTTTCAAATACATGTGGATAACCACAGTGGACCACTACATAAATATTTCATTATTCCATAATACCATAAAATCGATTCTATAACATTATTCTAGAATTCCATTACATAAACACTAAATCATTCCACCACTTCATTTTCATACTCAACATTACCAATAGTGATCACATGTGATTTACCTTTGTCTTTTTCCTTAATAGGTTTTTTACTTTGATCACCATTGATCATCCTTGGATTAGGGAATTAGTTAGCATAATGACCCATTTCCTTTCACTTGTAGCATTGAAGTGTGGGTGGTGCATTCTCTATAACCTTTTCTCTATTCGCATCATTAGCTACCATTTTCTCATTATTTCCGCACTTAGCGACCGGGAGAACTTCTTTTACGCACTTAAAACATTTCTAGTCTCTTTAAAATGATCTCCACCATTCTTTTTTTCACACTTTTAACATAAGGAAACACTCATCTTATTTTCACCATTATTCTGAGATTTTCCTTTGAACCCCATCTTTCGTTTCTTGTCAAAACCATGAGATTAATATGCAACAAAAATTCCATTTCTAATTTTATAGCACAATGAAAAATCTATTCATATCAAATAAAGTATCTTATAGTTAATTTACCTTCAAGACTTGGTTTTAATACACTGAATAATCGATCATTTTGAGGTTGGATGATAAATCCATAAGCATACCCTGCAATCCTTGTAAAATTTTCCTCATATATACCAACAAATTAATCATCCTATCACTTAATCTTAAAGAAATCCTTTTCTATTTTCATTTAAAGAATATGAGGAAAGTACTAATTGAAAAATAAGTTCTTGAACTCATCCCATTCCATGGATTCAATTTCATCTTGTTGCATCATATTCTTGATTAGAGTCCACTACTGGTGTGCTTCGCCTTCTAAATGATAAAAAACCAAAAATGAATTTTAATGTTTTGAACAATGAAGGATGAAAAATATATTTTAAATGACACCAATTAATTTTTATGTAATAAGTGGATCAGAATACCAACTGAAAGAAGTTGGACATTTCCTCATAAAGGACTCAATAGAATGTTGTTCCATTCTTTTCTAATTTGGAAGTCCATAATTATTAATAACCTGTGTAAGTATAGCGATAATATTTTTCATTCCATATAACATAACATTTTTTTGTTCAAGAGGACAGTCATTGCATTTCCAATTGCATTTATCATTATTAAGGTTCCTTTGGGTTCCATCCATTGTCTAAAACCAAAAAAGAATAGCGTGGGAGGCAAAAAACATACTAGGAAAACAACATAATCAAGGTGGGTTATTTTAAAAATCTAACATATTATGTTTAATCCCATATTATTCATGATCTTTACCATAATTATAGTATTGTAAACTATATTTATACATATCCTTAGGAAATCCCTTAGAAATATCTCTAGTGATCTCACTAAAGTTTTCGCATCCTAGTTTCCAAAGGTTGACTAAAAATTTTCTCTGATACCAACTACAATGACCCAAGCTTGAAGTATATGAATATTACAACTTTTTAGATTAATATTCATTATATTTTACTAATTCATTCCTGAAGACCGTAATAGTTTAGTGCCTTTGGAAACATGGAATACATTCTTCTAACTTGTGAAAGATCTTCAACATCTCCCATAAAGATCTTCTCCTTTAGTAATCCTACTTAAATGATTTATTTATAACCTAAGGAATGGAAACATAATAAAGGGTGAGATTCGATGCTCAGTAAGGGTAATAAAACAATATATGAACATATTAATGTAAAAGAAACATGAATACAACTTTTTGATATCGAAATCTTGATTAATGAAATAAATCTTAGCAGTTCGTAGGACATAAATCATAAAAAAACACTAACCATGATAAAATAGCATTGGTATGAAACATGAACTTATAGAAAAGACATAATCATAGAAACTAATTTCCATATTATCCAAGTCTCATATCCAAGACTATCATATTGGACAAAGTCTATTATCGAACCGAGTTCACTTCTCGTTCCAGCCCTGTATTACTCAACCGAATATACTTACCGTTTCAGCCCTGTATTATTGAACCGAATTTACTTTACATTCCGGTAATTTCTATCACATGAGATATAAATCTTTACCCAATGAATTGGATGTTCCCACCCTTCTCAAAATGAAATCATTCTTACATGTGCTACAAAAACATAAACCATTCATCATAGCATAACCCACAGAAAAAATGGGTTTTTAAACATCATTCTATCATAATCCATATAAAATAAATGGATTTAAGAAAAGTAATTCCATCATAAACACAATAAAATAAAATTAATAATAGGTATAGGAACATAACCCTATGTTATCATAGATGGAAAATAATTTTGATAAAATACTTGAAATTAATTCTTGAGAAAAATATCATTTTTCTTCAAAAATGTTTTCTTTATTAAAAATGCCACACAATTTAAAAGAAAAGAATTTATTTGAAAATAAACTAGAATTTTTTTAAAGGAGTCTTCATGAAAATAAGGTGTTATGAAAACATAAAAATACGATCAAGCAGTATATGTTAAAAAACATTCTTCTTGTACTTTTGCTGGAAAAGTCAAAAAGTACCTCGTATCAAAAAATTCCAAATATTTATTTAGTACCATTTAATAAAAATTAACCAATGGGTAAAATTGAATTTAGAAAATTTTATAAGAATATAAATAGTGTTAAAAATTTAATTAACATGGACGTGGATGATAAATATACCTTAGTAAATAATTACATATAAACAATCTCGGATAATAATGTGATTGAAAAATTATCCCACACCTTATGTCCAATATCCTTTGTATGTATCCAAAACTCATATTTAATTATTTAAATAATGTTATTGACTTATTCTATAATCATAATCATTTTTATGATATCATATATGATTATATTATCATTTGTTTGTTAGTAACATTTCATTGTCACTCATTATTTGGATATTAATTGCTTTATGTTCTTTTTCTAGTTTTGTCAGATAAGTTTATATTACACTTCTTAGGTTAGAGTTATATCATTTAAAGAATTATATTATTATAATATATAACATATTTATTCATTAAATTCATGTATATAATCATGGTTTAATGAAGATCACGTAGAATGAATCGCATCACATCGTGGAGACAGTAGGTCGTACGTATGCAGGAGGGACGATATCATTCACTTAAGGGTTAAATGGTATGGAATTGGATGGTATATTAATTATAAAAAATAATTATCATGTTATATTAATTATTTAAATCCATTATACTCATCATTATACCTATCCAAATTAATTTTTTTGGTATAACAATTTACACCATAGTGTGGAGACGACAAGTCGTACGCACACATGCATGGTGATATTGTTATTCATAGGATGAATAAAAGGAGGTATAAGATTGTACCATAATTATAATAACATATCAGCATAAATTATATACTATATTTATTAATTTAGTATAGAAACAACATAATAAGAGGAAGTAGAAGAAGAAAAGAATTTTGAAAGAGGTGATAAAAAAATTACCTCGTTTTCGAGTATCTTCTTTTGATTTTCACAAAAGGTCTCCTTAGGATGGCTTTCTACCCAACATGTGGTCTATAAGATTAAGGGAGGGATATTTGTATCTTATTTGAGTATAATTTGTATGATCCAAGTGGATTTAGATGTGTGAGTAAGTGGGTAGACATAGTTGCCTTTTATAAGAGGGAGGAGGGGCACTTTAGGAAAGTCTTGAAATATTATTTTATTATAATTTTATTTTCAAATTATAATAGATCCAAAGTGATATATTTATATTTTAAGATTATTATTGTTCTAAATAATCTCATCCAATAACTTTTAGACATGTATTTATTTTATTTTAAAACTTATCTTTTCAGTTTACCCTCAATTACTCTCTTTTAATTTTAATCGAGGTAACAACATTTTAATTATTAAGAGGCTATTAAGTTTACTTATACAGGGTCAATTTTCCATAATTAGGAAATTAATTAAATTTTAGACCTTATAAAATCTACTTTTTTAATTTTAATTTTTTTTTCTGATTTTTAAATAATTTAATAAATATTATTTTAGTAAAATATCAATAGTATCAATTTTTACACTATTTATTTCATTGAATTTAAAAAAAATACAAATAGAGATATAACTTCTAGAAAAAGAATTAGATAGTCTTATAAAATTTCATATTAACCTATAAAAATTTTGTATGACATAAATTATTTCAAATAATATTTATTTTACTATTTATATATCATTTATTTGATATTTCTCTTAATAAAATAATTATTGTATCATTATTGTGTCAATATTTATGGGAATTATTTAATATATAAAAAATTAAAAATAAATTTTGATGATGTGGATAATTTCATTATATTTATAGAGACTATTTATGTTTGATGTTTTATCAAGTTTATCACTACATTAAAATTATTGTACTTATAAGAGATAAGTGAGTGACATGTTGTCACTCTTTTATTTTAATTGTAATGAGAACACTTTCATGAAAAAAAGTACATTAAATTAATCAATTCCGACCCTTATGTGATATTGGTTGACTTTCATTCATCAAATAGTATTTTTTAGGCTTTAGGGTAATTGTATTATCTTTATCACATTGCTTGTTACCCTAATTTACCCGATTTACCTTTAAATGTGAAAAATAAAAATCACCATAGTTACTATTAATAATATCAAAAAAGAAAATAAAAGTAACCTATTAACATAATTTTTAATTACCGATTCAAAATATGGAATCCATTTTTCATAATTCAAAACAGAGAAGTTGTAGTATTTAATTTAAAATTAATCCCCATTGTCATTGTAAAATTACTTCCAATGAACAATATTGTATTAAATGATAAAAAATAATCTCATTATATATTAAAATAAATTAAAAGGATAACCTTTTTGTATAAATAAATTTTATAAAACACCAATTTTAAATTAAATTGGAGTATTTTTCATTATTTATTAAAAATGAATATTATTTGAAAAATATCAAAAATTAAACCAAAATAAATTTTGATTCTCCTATTCCAAATAAAATGTTTATTTTGTTAAAAATAAATTATAAAAGTGTAAAAAACTATATTTAAAATTGGTTCACCATCAAAAGGCGATAAAACTGCATTTTTTGAAAAACACTCATTTTATCCGTAAAATTGAATTTGTTTTTATATCATGTATAGAAAACATATAAGATGAATTTTAAACATTAAATTGAATATATTATATATATATTTCATTAATAAAATCCATAAATAGTGATTTTATTATTTTATGGACTCACTTAATTTCATTTAAATAGTTTTTTAGAAGGAAGGTAATATTATTTATACCCACCATTAGAATGACTATGTTATAATATTTAGTTATCACCTATACTCAGTCTTGCATGAAATTAATTCTATCAAAATAAATTGAAAGTGTGTGTAAAACAAGCCAAGAATAGTGTTTCATATACTTCATGCTAATACGGTGTTGCATATAGTGCAAACTAATCTTGATGTAGCGTACATCACAAGAAATCAAAGAAATTAAAAAGAATCTATCTCATAAAATCTCATGTTTTTAAATGAGGTGAGAATTTTAAATCTGGGTATGGAGCACTAAATGGAAGATATTGAGATCACCTTCAGTTTGATTTATGAATGAGCTGAGTACTTGGTTTTATTGGTGATCAATCAGATGATAGGGTCGCACACTAGTGGTGGGAATTGTATCTTAGAGAGCAGAGGGAGGTGGATGTTTCTTGGGATGAATTAAAAAAGGAGTCCCATTTATATTTCTTATCTTTGATAATGAAGGTGAAAAATAAGCAAGATATTATCTCCCTTCAGCAAGGGATCCTGAGATTTTGGGAGATTGGGATCAGGTTCAAGGACCTCCTACGTTTCTCTCTTGTTCTCTTTCCTAATGAGTAGTCCAAGTCACATCATATTAATGAGTAATTTCTTCTAACACTTAGATATGCAGTCACTCCATTTATGATTTATAAATACTTGTATGTGAAGGATAAAATAGAAGTGATAGAGAAGATTGGCTCATTGGGATGCATGCCCCGAGAGGGAGGTAAACAAATTTTCCCATGGGGAAGATGTTTTGGTGGGGGGAAAAAGATGTTTAGGTAGTCAAGATTTTGATAAGTAGGGATTAGTTACAACAGTTCATTTAATGATTTTATGGGGAAAGCAGTTCTAAATCATTTACTAGGAGTTCTCTGATGGCGTGATTTACTTATGGTGGTTTTATTCATCATTAGTCTTAGTGCTCAAACTCTAAGGGAGGTTATTTTGGAATGGGAAGTCAAGTACCTTTTTAGCATTAATAACAATAGATGCCACCGAGGCCCCATCGATAAATGAGTGACTTCTACTTGTTACAGATAAAACCATATGATTTCATCCTTAGAATGGATTAACTATATTACACTTTAATATTTCTATTTTTTCCAGAGAAGTGTGGTATTTCCCAATATGGAAATATTGTGAGTGGTGTTTATTGGTGAGTGAGGTTACCAGATAGAAGATAGGCATGAAAATCCTTTCTTATCTCACTTGGCAGAGTTATAAGTGGAAACTCAGGTAGCAGAGCTCCCTAGAGTCATTGAGGAGTTTCTAAATTTTTTTCTAGATGAGGCTAGGACACTATCCACACTTTTTGAAATCAAGTTTATGATAGAGTTATAGTTGAACACATCTATAATATCGATGGATCCTTACCATATGGAACCCACAGAGTAGTGGTAGTTGAGTATATAAATTAAAGGGTTTTTATAGCAGGGATTCATCTATCCCATTGTATATCATTGGGGTTCTCTAGTGTTGTTATCCAAGAATAAAAATGGTAGTTTGTGGATATGTGTGTACTACCTAAGGTTGAACCAGGTGAATATCAAGAACCATTACTCTTTTCCAAGGTTAAAAGATCTATTTGACTAGATGAAGGGATAAATTTGGTTTTTAAAGATTAATTTTTGGTCTGTATATCACCAAATATGATTAAGGGGGGAGTATATCCTTAAGACTACCTTCCGGCTTAGGTACAAACAATTTGAGTTAGTGTTCATGTCATTTGATGTTATAAATATGCAAGTAGTGTTCATGGGACTCATGAACTCCATGTTCCATGAGTTCCTGGACCAATTCATGGTCCTATTCATCAATGAAGATTGAGACAAATTTTTCTTGGGTAGAATCCAAGAATATGGTATAGGTTCATAACTTCCTTGGCATTACAGGTTATTATTAGAGGTTTATATTTGAATTCCCTCAAATTAAAACCTTGTTTATATATTTTACCAAGAAGTACAAGGCCTTTTTTTAGAATAATCATTTTTAGGATGTATTCGAATACATAATGGGGAAACTAATTAGTATCATAATTATTTATTTACCTAGGGAGGGATTGAAGTTTGAGTTCTTTTGTGAGGTGTCTTGCATGGGATTAATATTCCTCTTGATACAATAAGGGAATTATGGGTATAATAATTTACATTTTCATGAGTGTAAATATTACACCCATGGCCCGAAGTTAACATCATTAGTGTTTACCCTAAAGCCATGGTGAAATTTCCTCATCTAAGAACACTTTTTGGTCATCAATGGACACATGAGTTTGTGGAATGTTTTCACTTACCAGGATATAAATCTATGTTAGTGTGGGAGGATAGAGTTTATTTAGGATTTTTATTTTTAAATCCTTGACACTCCAAGAAATAGTAATTTTGTGGTTGAAATGCTGAGTAAGAAGTTACAGGGAGATATCATTTTAGAGTCCAAGGATTCTTGGAGGGAAATGGAGGTACTATCTACTTTACATCTTAGTGAAGAGGAAACCAATGATAGAGGGTGTTCATTACATATGATATTTGAATCTTCCTTCTTGAGAAAAGTATAGGAGTCTCAATGGAGAGACTCAAAGGTGGATTTGATGCAAGCGTGTAAGACATAATGATGCCCAAAGGGGTGATCAGGGGATGGTAAGCACAAAAATTTGTTTCAAGGGAGGTTATTTATTATGTTGTCCATGATTGAGTTAGTTCTCCATGAGTTTTATAGCTCACCTTTAATGGTGAATCTGAGCGTGAAAAAGATGTGTTGTGGCTTGAGGATGAAGCTTTATTATATTGGAATGAAGTGATCAATTGAAGAGCTCATGGAATGATGTTTGGTATACTAGTAGGTGAAAGTAGAGCACAATGTACTTGTGGGTTTATTTTAGCCATTATATATCCTCAAGTGAAAGTGGGAGGAAATATTGGTGGATTTCATCACCGGGTTATCCCAGACCCTAGGAGTACATGATTACATTTTGGTGATTTTAGATTGATTAAAAAGTCAATACATTTTCTATTGATTTTGGAGTCAAGTACCATGGATGTTCTAGTGTGGAAATATATTGATGAAGTAGTGAGTCTCCATGGCATGTTGAGGACCATCATCTCTAATTGGGATCCTCTATTTACCTTACAGATCTATATGAGATTACAATATATGTTTAATTCCCAAATACATATTAGAATTTATTTTCATCCCTAGAAGGACTTCTGGATTTAGCAGTCTATATAGATGATGTAGAATATATTGTGGGATTATTTTATAGGATTTATAAAATCATGGGTGAAGAACTTACCCCCACATGAGTTTTCTTACAATAATAGATATCAATCATTCATAGATATAGCTTCTTTTAAGGTGTTTTATAGAAAAATGTTTCCATATCCATTATGTTTGACCATGATTGGGGAGTCAGTAGTCCTTGGTCTTGATGTAGTGAAGAGTATGATAGAAAATATATAGGTGGTTCAAGAGAGGATAAAGGTAATATAGGACTTCCATAAGGCTTACACTAATCATAGGTGAAGACCCCTCTAGGATGAAGTTCCAAACCATGTGTTCTTATGGGTTTACCTTTAATAGGGTAAAAATAGGTTTGGTTAGGGGAGTAATCTATCTACTTAGTTTTTGGGCCTTTCGAGGTGTTGGAGCACATTGGTGAGGTAGTGTATCATTTTTCACTTTCACCATGCCTAGATAGTGTCTAAAATGTCCTCTACATTTCCCAAATTCAATGGTATCTTCACAATGAATCCAATGTCATTGGTTGGGGAGAGTTTGATATCAATAATGAAACAACATTTATGGATTGTACAGTTGATATTTGAGATCTTCAATAGAATGTATTTCATAGGAGTTCCATTCCCTTAATTTGTGTGTTGTGGAGGCATGGTGGTCAAGAGGAGAGTACTTGGGAGAGTGAGATATAAATGCTTTCTTAGTGCCCTGAGTTTTTTTGAACCCCTTTTGATTTTTTATTCTAATTTTAAAATTTAATGCATGTATTATTGTTGGTTATGACATTTGGTTGTATCTCTTGTTTCTTGCACTAGGTTGGTAGTTGTGTTTGCGAAGTAAAGGGATTCATGAGAGGTATCTTAAAATATAGTTATTAGGATTTCCACTTTTATCCTTTTTTATAATGTTGATTTTGATTCATGAGGATGATAATCATTTAATAGGTATCTAAAGTTATGATACAAACCATCCCATACCATTACATGGTGATATTTGGGTATTGAAGGTATTGTGAGGAGGTTCTAGGAGAATCTAGTGGAGTTGGAGTTGAAATATTAGCTGGAGGAGGATTTTGCATCATAGAGATCAAGGATGAATTATAGTGGAGTATCTTATGGTGTGGTTGATGTCATGTGGTGTAGGGTCTCTAGGAGGTGGGTTTTTGTGTATCTACTTCTGAGAGGTGGCTACGATGTGGAGATGAGTTGCCGCATGGTGGCTTGAGTGGCCAGTTTTTGATGTATTTATCGATTTGGGGGTTTCTATGGAGTGCTTCATGGGTTTCACTATAGACTTACCCTATGATTATAGGATCTCAACATGATTTTCATTTTGGATTTTGGATTCCACTTATATTGGGGTGATTATAGAAAAACACATGGATTTACACTGTAGTTTGGGGTGAAACCCTATTCACTATAGCATGGTTAGGGGTTTTCTGCCATGGTCTTTTAAATTATGGTTGGGTATTAATTCCCAAATACCTTAAAAAATCATCACATACCCAACTTCTCTCTATATTATTGGGTGAAATGTTTGTGGTTTTGGGAGATATTCCAGTAACTCTTCATCAGCTTTAAACCTTGGTCTTATGAGACTGGTTTTTGTTTATCCTTGGTGAGTCCCCTCTCCCTCCTTGCATTATCCTTCATTCTTCATTTAAATAAATTTGTGGATGAGATATATGACTAATTTGGGTGATGTTATAGACAAATCTTGATGGAGGATGTTTTTTTCTAAGTTGATGATACCTTCTTGGTGTTCCCTTGGGTGATTTCATCCTATCAATCATATTTTTCTTACTTAGATCTTATATAGTCACTACTAAAAAATAGGCCTTTAACCATGCTAAAAATGGTATTTATCAATTATATAGAAGAACATACTACTGGAGCATTATTAAAAGCCTGAATCTTTTATCATTGCAAAAAAAGAACTAATAAAGGATCCCTTTATGAGCACTTTTAAAAGTGCTGATAAAGGGGAATTCTGTAGTGTGCTGCAACAACACACTACAACACCAGTCCAGTGTGCTATAATAGCACACCATGGAACAAAAAAACCATGAAATCAATAAAATCATGTATGAATATATAATTTAAATAAATATATAACAATCTATTCTTTTTATCTTGATTCTGGCGATGTGATGCGTGTTTTAAAGTAAAATGATACTTATATATTAAAAAAATGCACCTGAAGTCATACTAGTCAAACCATGAATCAAATTGAGGTGTGTCTGATTCTTACGCATATAAAATGAAATGTGGATCATTTTCCTAAAGTATCAAAACAATCTGACTGTGTTTTCTTGGTTTTGAGTACGTCACTTGTCATTTTTTTACTAAAATGTCATTTTAAAACAGGAAACACACAATTTGACTCATATCAGTCACATCGTGTGTTATTTTTACATGAAACTAATTTATACACACCAAAAATGACTTATGAATTATTTTACTAAATTATAAATACAATATGAAAATGTTTTCTTGGTTTTCAGTGAGTGGCACTTTTTAAACTAAAATTTTGATTTTAAACTGATAATGGTCACATTGAGTCATACTGGAAAAATCATGTATCATATTGAGGTAATGATGATTCATAGATGTCAAAAATGACTTATGGAACATTTTACCAATGTATAAAGATAATCCAAATGCGTTTTCTTGATTTTGAGTAGGTGAGCTGTCCTTTTTTCTAAAATTAATGTCAATTTTAAATAAAAAGATGCACTTGGAGAAATATCGATCACACTGTGTATCATATTGAGGTGAGAATAATTATAAAACATCTAAAATGTATTATGTATTTTTTTATAAAGTATTAAAATAATCTAAATATATTTACTCAATTTTGAGTATATCACTTGTCTTTTTTACTAAAATGTCATTTTAAACTGAAAACATGCACTTTGACTCATACTGATCACATCGTGTATCAGTTTTATGTGATATTAATCCCTACACATCAAAAAATTCTTATTAATCAATTTCATAAATTATCAATAAAATTGGAGCATGTTTTCTCAATTTTCAGTGAGTGGCATTTTTTGAACTAAACTGTCGATTTTAAACTGATAATGGACATATTGAGTCATATAGGACACATTATGTATTAGATTGAGGTGCGTCTGATTATTATATTTAAAAATTGAATTATGGATCATTTAAATTTTTTTAAAAATAACATAAATTCATTTGATCGGTTTTGAGTAGGTTAGTTGTCCTTTTTATTAAAATTGATGTCATTTTTAAATAAAAAGATGTACTTGGAGTCATACTGATCCCAAAATGTGTCAGATTGAGGTACAACAGATTAATACATAAATAAATTGACTTATGGATAATTTTCCTAAAGTATCAAAACAATATGAATGCATTTTCTCTGTTTTGAGTAGGTTAGTTTTCCTTTTTATTAAAATTGATGCAATTTTTAAATAAAAAGATGCACTTGTAGTTATACCGGTCACATAGTGCATCATATTAAAGTAAGAATAATTCCTAAACATCTCAAATAACTTATGTATAATTTTAATAAAGTATCAAAATAATCCTAATGCATTTTCTTGGATTTGAGTACATCACATTTTTATTAAAATGTGATTTTAAACCAGAAACACATACTTTGACCAATACTGATCACATCGTGTATCAGTTTGATGTGATATCAATTACTAAACATAAAAATGAATTATGAATCAATTTCATAAATTATCAATTGAATATGTGTGCATTTTCTTTGTTTTTATTCAGTAATATTTTTTGAACTAAACTGTCTATTTTAAACTGATAATAGACACATTGAGTCATAGAGGTTACACCATGCATCGAATTGAGGTTTAATTGATTCATACACATCCCAAATGATTTATGTATTGTTTCAATAAAGTATAAAAATAATAGGAATATGTTTTCTTAGTTTTGAGTATATCAGTTGTCCTTTTTACTAAAATTCGTTTCAATTTTAAATAAAAAGAAACACTTAGAGTCATACCTGTCACACCGTATATCAGATTAAGGTATGTTTCATTATTAAACATCCCAAAGTATCAAAAAATATTAACTTCTAATGTAACCAAATTTATATTGTCTTTCTATTTTGAACTGTCAACACTTCATATTGACTCGATATTCTTAACCGATTGTTTTCTCATTGTTGAAAGTTAGAAGAGCATAATAAACCCATGTTCCCATTATATCACGAGAATTCATCAAAATGAGAACATGATTTTCCTCAAATCTCCTAGATTTAAAAAATGATAAAGGTTTTTCAGTTAACAACTTCGAATAAATATGTAGTGTTGGCAGTTCGAAAATAAAGGTAATGAATAAGGAAAACGTGGTTACATTGGAAGAAAGAATAATTTTATCTCTTTTGTGGATTTTTTCTGATAGTTTAAAGAAAGACATGACTTCCCAAAATATATATGAAAACAAGTAAATAAGTATTAGATAAAAATGATAAGAAAATTAACTTACAATTAATAGATGAAATGATGAAAAAATTAATTAAATAAGTATTAAGAACTCACATTTTCCTGATAGTTGTATGAATTCTTGATGCATTTACTTATTTTAATTATATCAGTTGTAGGATTGAAGTCCAATCCCTCATGAGTATGATAATATTCAAACAAACCACCCCAACTCGAACAAAATAATCCACTTGTATAAGAAAACAATTATTTTATGAGTAATACTGAAAATAAATAAATTAAACATAAATATGAAACAATACATCAATTCTATGGATACTAATTTTACTATGAAAACAGTGTTTACCACAAGGATTTTTCGACAATAAAGTAATAATTATGATAAAAATCACAAATAGATCTCTCCAAACAATCAATCAATGAGTGAGGGGGATGAGGAGAAAATAAGATACATTGGATTGAAGATTTGAATCATCTGAGAGAAAGTATAAATATATAATTGGGTTAATAAAATATTCATATTTTTACAATAAATAAATAAATACACAATAATATTCATTATAAAAGGTGAATGCCTCCCATTTGTGAGAATTACATGGATGGTAATTAGACATTCCTAAAGGTGGAACCAAAAGTCAATGTTAAAGAATGATATATTTTTAGATGGATTAAAGTAAAACATACATAGTGTTTATATGATGTGTGAAGAAAGAAATAGAGTGATTTTTAAAAAGTATTAATGAGTGAGTTATCATTTCAAATATGGCTATATTTTTATCAACTTCAAGAAATACAAGAAAGGTTGAAATCAATAAATAAAATGTCATTTGTGTTTAGAAATTTTTAGTGAAAACTCAAAGGACTAAGACTCTACAAAAACCTCATTTTTTCCCAAGTAGATCCAAAATCATTTTTAGAGGATGGAAATGATGATAATTGGATAAAATCTATGCATGAGGAGATTCATATGAATAAGAATAATGTGACATGAGGATCTTGATTCGAATCATAACAATGAAGGATTCTTATGGATCAAGTTGTTGCATATATTTCTCTAGAAAATGTCCATTAGTTTAAAAATACATGAGTTTTTTAGTTAATTTTTGGTCCTAATTTTGTAAAAATCTTAACATAAATGGTCATGGTAATGTATTTTAATGAAACATTTTTTATGTCATATAATTGAGATGGTCACATATGTGGGGCATCATATTACCACTAGAAGGACATAAAAAAGGATTTAAGTTTATATTTGTAAACCATAAAATTAAATAGAATTAAGAATCCACAGCGAACATAACATATAATTAAATTATTAAAATACAAACTAATAAAGTTAACTTAAAGTGGGATTCTAAAGGTGTAATGATTTTTTCCATGAAATATAATTTTTATTTCAACAAAATAGATTCTATTAAAACTTATTTATTAAATTTACATCAATCAATATTAATATTTTATTTTATCAAAATTAGTTAAATATAGTTGTATAAATTTATTCTTGAATGATTTAAAATATTATTTAAAATTTAAATAATAGAATAGTTTACTCATTAAATATGTTAATTTTCAAAGAAAATATAAAATTTAGAAAACTTTTGACCAATCCTAAAGGATTGATAACAATAAATTCTATTAGAAATATACCATTCTTCTGTACCATGTAATGAAATAGTATTTTGTTTCTTAAAACACCATGATGCTAAGGATTTTACTAGAAAACCACTCATTTCAATTGTTTATTTTATGACTATATTTTAATAACAAAAATCCAAATATCAATTACATTTTATCTCAAAATAATTTTTTCCTATACAATATAGTCCAAGGATTATATAACCTTAAACCTCTTTGATTTCTCTTTTTATATCATTTAAGTCATATTATTTAAATTCAAATTGAAATATTTCAAAAATAAAAACTAAAAATATTATATTTCTTCAGGAAGTAGTTATATAAATAAATCAATAAATCAAACATATATATTGTTTTTTATCATCTAATTTCGCAGATTTATCAGAATCATTTGATTATTACATTTCATAAGTGTCCCCTAAATCTATCCTAAGCCTCATGTAATAGTTCACAGTCATCCAAAATAAATCCATTAATTTTACACCATATTTCAGTGCATATTATCAGAGAAAAGAATTTCATGAAAAAACCATTATATAGTTGTTCCAATGTGTTAGATATTTCAGCATCCATTTTTTAGAAACAACTTCTAGAATTACATTTCAAATATAAGGGGATAAACCTATATTTTAATTCCTCCTCACTCAATCCTATTAGTTCCAATTGATGCACAATATAATATAAGACCCCAATGACACCAGATATTTCATCATCCAAGTGATTTGTAGTGTAATATTCTAAACCAATGACAACACTAACAACTATATGGATGAATTTTTAAAAAGTGGATGATTGGAAAGAGGTAGATGTCATGGAATATAGGTATTGGGAGCCTATTATACCTTAAAACAACATGACCCAACATTGGGTTTGATATATTTCAAGTCACACAATACCAATGTTGTCCCAAGGAGACCCACATGATATCGAGGAAGAAGATACTTCAATATATCTAATAAACAATGAATTTTGAGTTATTTTATTATAAGATTGTGCAAATAGACTTTTTGGGATACACTGATGTTGGATGAGAAGGTTCAATGTATAACCAAGGGAAATTAGAGATATAGAAAAACTTGATTTTGATTCTACACATTCTTTCACATATTACAAGTTTTGTAGAACTATTCAAACACCACCTTAAAATATGGAGGTAGAGTTATCTATGGGAACAAAATATGCTAAAATTATTGCATCCAAAGTATATAAATCCTCCATGGTTATTGTTTATGGATTGAACCACTAATAAAATCTTTTCTTACTTCCTTACAAATCCAACATCTACTGTCGGGAAAGGGAGACCACTCTTCACATCTTGAGGCATCCTCCAATTCTATACAAGTGTAAGGAAAAGGATGATTCTCCATATGGATCATTGTCTTAATTGTGGATATTATTTCCTTATGTGCAAGAATATCTAGCTCAAATGATTTAGATAAAGGAGAGAATGATTCTCGAAGACATGCCCAATATGAGGGACTACACTAATGTGTTCCCCAAAGAGTTGTCTGGTCTTCCTCCTAATCGAGAAGTTGAGTTCCCAATTGAACTTATTCCAATATCTATGTCTATATCAAATAAACCTTATAGAATGGACACCGTTGAGTTTTAAGAACCGAATAAGAAGTTACATGAGAATCTGGACAAGGCTTTTATGCACCTGAGTGTTTCACCATGGAGTGCGCTTATCTTATTCATCTAGAAGGATGGATCAATGTGACTCTGCATTGATTATTACAAGCTCAATAAAATCATGATAAAGAATAATTATCCCTTACCATAGATATATGACTTGATTGATACACTATGTAGGGACAAATATCTCTCAAAGGTGGACCTTTGGTTGGGATTTCACCAATTAAAGGAAAGGAAGGAAGATATTCCAAGGACTACCTTTCGAATGAGGTATGGGTTCATAATGTTTCCCTTAATAATCACTAATGATCTAGAAATTTTCATGGATTTAAAGAATATAGTATTTATATATTACCTCGATAATTTTTTGGCAGTCTTTGTCGATGGTATTCTAATATACTCCAAGTGTAAGGGGGAATATGAGAATAATTTGAATACTATGATGAAAAATTTGTGAAGGGAGAAAATATATGAAAATTATAGTAAATGTGAATTCTAGATGGAGGAAGTATCATTATTGGGACATGTTATCACCATCAAATGAGTATCTGTGGACCCTTCCAAGACAAAGACAATTGAAGAGTGGCCGAGGACAACATCTATAAAGGAGATACACAGTTTCATTGGACTAGATGGGTATTAATGATGATTTGTGAATAAATTATCATGATTTTAAAACCCAATAACTGATATAACTCAAAAGAGAGTGATGTTTTTCTATACTATTTAATGTGAATACTTCTTCAAAGAGTTGAGAAAGAGGTTTATCACTGCACCAATACTCACACAACCAGCAAGTGAGGAACTATTTTTGGTATAAAATGATTCTTCAAATAAGGTATTAGGCTCTATACTGATTCAAAATGATAAATTGATAACCTATTCCTCAAGGAAGTTTTAAATTCATGAGAAAAACTATCACACACATGATATGAAGTTGGAAGATGTGATCTTTACATTGAAAATCTTGTGTCATTATCTCTATAGGGAGAAGTGTGAGATATATACTGATCATAAGAACCTCAAATATATATTCACATATGCACCAATGATGATGGTTAAAGCTCAGAAAGGATTATGACTGCTCAATCCACTACTATCCTGGTAAAGAAAATAAGGTGGAGGATACTCTAAGTAGAAAATATCCTGTATCTTTATCAATAATGAGAATTCATAAGGATCTAATCTTCTTATACTTTTAAAGGATGAACATGGGAATAATTAAGGAAGGAAAATCATCAATCCTTTATCAAATGATTGATCAACCATCCCCTACAGATAAAATAAAAAATTCTCAAAGAAATAATAAGTAAATAAAAAAAATGGTGGAATCAATTAGAAATGAGAAATCCTTAGAGTTCAAAATAGAAGTGGAAGGATTCATGAGATTTGGGTCACTACTATGTGTACAATCCAATCTTGAGATAAAGAAATAGCTTCAAAATGACGCACATAGATCAACTTTATATATTCACCCAGGGATCCTAATGATGTATCATGATCCCCGAGAGAACTATTGGTGGGAAAATATGAAGAAAACAATCATTGAGTATAAATCAAAGTTTCAGGTATGTCATCAAGTGAAGTTTGAAAGGAAAAAGTTTAAGGGGATGATGCAACCATTACCCACACCAACATGAAAGTAAGAAAACATCACTATAGAGTTTTTCTCTAGACTTCCAAGATAATGCTATATAGTTTATTATGGATTGTCTTATAATGACTGCTCACTTTATTGCAATTTGAGAGGAATTATCACTTGGCCAACTTACATGGATATACATCACATAAGTGGTGAGGATTCATGAAGTTAAACTCGAGATTATATATGATTAAGATATGAGATTTAGAACCAAGTTATGGAAAACTCTTCAACATTATCTAAACACTAACTGAACTTCAGTATGAACTATCCTCCTCAAACTAATTTCTAATATGAGTGGACAATTCAGACACTAGAATACATGTTGAGAGATTGTTCTATGGACTTCAAAGGAATATGGGATTAACACCTACCTCTGGTCAATTTCTCCTATAATAATAGTTTCCACTCAAGCATTCAAATGGATCCATATGAATGACTTTATGGGAAAAGATGGAAAACACCAGCGTGATGTGATGAAGTTGGTGAATGAAAATTTCTAGGACCTGAAATGGACAAAGAAATGATAAAAAAAGTGAAAAACATTCAGCATCACATCAAGGAATCTCAAAGTCATCAGAAGAGGTATGGTGATAATCTTCAATGATACATTGAGTTTATTTTGGAGACATGGTATTCCTCTGCATATGTATATGGAATAGGATTATGAGATTTGGAAATATACTATATAATTATATAATATTAAAGTAAATAAATATTTTGAAAATGATAAATTAAGTGTTGGTATTTTTATAAAACACAAATGTTTATTTAAAATTTTATAATTTATATAATGATTTAAAAGAAAATTCATCTGTATAAAATGGATTTATAAATTAATATTTTGTTGTCTTATGATTATAAGATAATTTTATCTGACCTTAATTGATTTTTTAAAGTGTTATAAAATCTGTTATAATTTTAAAATTGACATTTTTTAATAAATTATGGTTTTAATTAAAAATTAAATTTCTCATATTTAGAAAATTAATTTCATAAAATAGATTCCATTTTTTAATTCCACATGTCAAAAAAAATTTAGGGTTAATTTTTTATATTTTTCGAAAATACTTGAATTTTTTGGCGAATAGTGGAATACGATAATTTACTATATAAGCTAAATACACGAATTATTAATCCATGGTTGATGTATGGGTGATGTAAGCACCATTTTTTCGTAATAAAATTCACTATTTACTATATTTAGTTATAAAAATAAACACTATTATTAGTCTTGGTCCAAAATAATAAAAAAATGAATAAAATAATCAAAAAACACCCCTCTCCTCTATTATAAATATCACCCATCACCACCTATTCTCCTCACACCTCAAAAGCCTTGAATACTATCCAAATTCTATCCAATAATCATGTCAGGTATTTTAACCACATCTAGAAGCATTTTTCTCAATAAAATACTAAACTCAAGTGCCTTAAGGAGGTTCTTAAGGAGAAGAATTCAAGAGGTAAAAACCTCTTTCTTTTTCTTTTAATTTCTTTTCAATTTCATTTAATTTCTTTTCCTATCCTCAAATAAAATTATCCAAGTGACATGATAAATAAATTAAATTTTATAAACTATAATTTTATTTTGTTAATGTAATAACCCATCATCAATTCCCTTCTCCCCTCCCTTTTATTCTAAAAATGAAAACTTTATCCGTGAGGTGTTGATTTATCACTTTCAAGGATGATGAATTTTCATCTTCTGTTACCACCTTCAAGGATGGTCATAAAAACTTTTATGGTTAAAAAATATTATAATATATTTATTAAATCTTATTTATTGTTCTATAACTAGATTATATACATAATATTTATTAATAAAACAAAACTAGTTAATAATTATTGAAAAAATGCCAAAATAATCTAAATTATTATCATTAAAATTTTATCTAATGAATCATCCTGGATTATGAAAATAATGATATATAAGACCATTTAATATTATTTAAGTTCTTTAATGACATATAATTTTAATTCTGGGCAACTATTCTCATTTTACTTTATTTTTTATACACATCTAAAAGTGAACCAATTATGAAAACCAAGGAAATGAACACTCCCAAATAATGAAATTGTATCTTATAACTCATATTAAAGATCATAAATGAACTTAATAAAATTATAATAAATCAAATAAATATAGAAAAAATTATTAATTAATTAATTCATTTGTTTAATTTAATTATCTAGGACATTAATTCTAAGTGCAGAATACTTTCAGACATAAGGTAAGAGATTCTTTCTGAACCACCATTTTTTTCCTTCGGGTTATGATTTCTCTCTATTTAACCCAATTTAATTATTATTTATTTTTATATAAATATTCTAAAATATATATATATGTTCCAAAATCAATTATATAGATAATTTCATCCTTTTTTGATGGGGAAATACATGTTTTAAAAAGGTTCACTTCTCAATTATTCCCGATAAGCAAGCCCGATTAAAGGGGAACATCCCAATTTCTCACCCGTTTTCAAGTTAACTCCATAATATATTTTAATACACCATTATATTTCTAAAATCACTCATTTTATCATGAAAAACTATATTAGTTCATTTCTGATTTTATTCAAATAATTATTCCTTTTTTTATTTTAAAGAATATTTAATATTTTCCTTACACTGCACTAAAATGTTTTATTTATAAAGTTTCTTAAACACTGTTTTTAAAAGTTTTCAATTTATTTTTACATCACTTATCATGATATATTCCTATTTTTTATTATGAATGTCTATTTATGATTTAAATCCATTCTTTCATGGAAAATATTATGATAATTCCTTCTGTTATGCCTTTCTACATGATTATAATACCCAATTATTTCCACGAGTAACCCTTATTCTTATGTTCGATTCCTTATGTGTGATTATTTACATGGCACACATATTCATGAACATGTTATGATGGGTGTGCCTAGATATATCTCCAATGAATTGGGTAATGTTTAGTCTCATGAGATGTCATGTGCAATTGTCTTGGTGGTTAGCCTTGACTCATGCTCCCCCATGTGAAATGGTATTAATGGTTATCCTTAACTCATGATCCTCAATGTGAAATAGTCTTGGTGGTTATCCTTAACCCATTCTCCTCCATATAAAATGCTCTTGGTGGTTATCATTTACTTATGATTATGTCATGTTGTTTGCTGTTTCCACATTTTTATGATTCCATGATTACATGATCCCATGTTTTATATGTTATGATTAAATATGTTTATTCATGTTCCATGAAATTTTTATGTCATCATGTAATGAATTCTAGCCCATGCACTATGATTTATTCATATACTTATTCCCTTACTGGGATTTTTAGCTCATCCCTTTTCATGTATTCTCAAGGTTTTCTTATACAGATGTAAGGGCTTAAAAGAAGTTAGGATATCATTATAAAGATTAAATAAAATATGTTTTTATTTTGGTTCCATGTTTTTAGTTTTCTTAACATAATATTTCAAAGATACTATAATTTACGATCCTTGGTTTGTATTTGAAGTCTAGTTATTATTAAAATCATGTAATAATAAATGTAAAAGTCTAGGGCCATTACAGGGTTGGTTGGTAGTGATTGGTTGATTATAATTATGAAATAGATGAGTTGTGAAAGTGGTTTGGCATGGGTTGTGATGGTGTTTGTTGTGAGATAGTTGGGCTGTTTTATTGGGGAATGTGGTTATATTTTCTCTGTATTAATTTGATGTAATTAATAATTATGAAATGGAAATGGAATGGGATAATAATTCTATAAGTGTTAATTGATTTAGGAATTGAACATTGGTTAATGAATGGGAATAAAATTGGGTGATGACTAGAGTGGTTTTTCATTAAATATAAGATTAAATTGATTAAAAAATGAAAGTTGTTTGATAATTAGTGAATCTGATTTTTTTTATTTTTAAATAAAAGAGAAATATGGGATGTGTTATAGCTATCTTACTTGGTGAGTTTCGTTTAGTGATTGAAATAGTTAGACCCTTAGGTAAGTTATTGTGTGATATATATATGCCTGTATTTTCTATGTTACTTCTATATGATCCCCACCCATATTGAGTACTATGTAACAACACCTAATTTGGGGGGGTGGGGTATTTACTATAATATATAGGATGGTGAGGTAATGGATGGATGATTTCTCCATATTTTATGATCTTCCTCCAACAGTAGTATGTGGCAGTAAAGCCTAATTTGTGGGGAGTACCAACCAATGATGACATAGTTGGTGGAAATTCCTAGGGATGAGGAGATGTGATATATAGTGGGGGTAATGCATGGTAAAAGAGGGTATATGGTTTATGTTCTTCACATTCATGATATCTTACTTCCCTAACAATGAGGTTGTGATGGGATATGTGATTGTAAGGATGATGATGCATTAATGACAATGGATATGTGGGTATTGAGTGAAGCTAGAATGAGATGTTGGGATCAGTGGAAGGCTAGGGAAGGTAGGGTTGTGACTCCAACCACATAAAATGTGGCATTATAGGTGATGATTGGTATTATTGGATGGTATGCGAGCACATGATATTTGAAGTTGGGATGTGAGAGTATAAAATTTGTGGGAAATTGGATGTGAGACACCTTTATCCCTTTTATCTTGATATTATTTTACCACCTTGGATGCATTATTTGGAGAGTCAGCCTTGGTGAGGTTATGGTGGATAGTTGACCTATTTTGGTTCATGTTAGTTCTTCTATTTTTTCACGAGTGCATTAATTTTCTCTTCTCACATTTGTATAAGAGACCTTTGGTATGATCCTATTGAGTATACATGTTATAATCACCCTATGTATATATAAACCTTTTCTTCAAGTTTCTAGGAGGGTTTCAGAGACCGAGCAAGATAATACTATCATAGTTTTTGGAGTTACTATAGAGTTGCCGCTTTAGGATTTCCCATGGTGCTATTTCATTCTGGATACTTGTGTATGAATTGTTTGATATGCATTATGGTCAGTTGGTTCTTTTATATTACCTGATATATTTTTTTGTGGTCATTTACCTTTTTTCTTGATCTTGTTCATTATATTTAGTGTAATGCCTCCCATTTGAGTGGTTTATACCCTCAGTGCTATTCACCAACCTAGGGAATATTAGATATAGGCTTCAAGGTAGCTCCTTCTCTTCATTACTAGCCTAGAAGGGGTACCAATGGAGGGAGGGGATCATGACATTTGGCCTTCGAGCCATTGGGACTTCAAGCTATTGTAAGGGTCCCCTATCAACTCAGTTAAAAAATAGATTGTCTGAAAGTAAAATAATTAATTTTATTCAAATGTAGCTAGTGAAATTTATATAAAAATATATATATTTACATATAAACATCTTAATAAAAAATATATGTGTATATATTTAATTTATATTTTTTAAAATATAATTTAAATTTAATAAACAATGTATAGAGGGTACCTTGCATAATATATTTTGTATATAAATATATAAATATTATTAAATTTGATTAATATAACAATATATATATATATATATAAATACAATATATATATATATATTTAACAATTTATAATTTTATACTTATCTATAGTTTTATTTATAATTTTAATTATACACCCCCCCACACACATTAAATTATAGTGATATGAACTATATACATATATATATAAATACAGTCATGTCCTACCCCAACTGGGAATCCATCCTAAGACATTAGTGAGGATGAGAGTTACCCTTGAGGCCAACCTCTAACTGGCCTTAGGTTGGTGATTAACACTGAGGGTTTTATAACAAGCAAATGTGAGGAATTAACCTCATATATCCTAGAAACATAACAAGAAATTCACCAATCAACATGATAATAAAAAGTAAACCAATTACCATAATGATCCAAAATGCATGACAAGTCATACATATATAAGTATTCAAATAAAATACCAATAAAAACCCCTAGGTGTTGATTCTAAGAAAAAATCCATGATTTGAGTTAGTACTATCCACCTTAATATCCAAATCTGCACTTGAAACCTTAAAAATTGTTTATATATATAAGTGAGAATAACATGTATACTCATTAGAATTATATTTGAGACCACTCATGAAAATTTGGAAGAAGCATACAAATACTTCAGTGAACAAATAATAAAACCAAAAAACACTTACCTGGTCAACTATCACCTAGCCTCACAAAGGAAAATTTGTGAAATATCACATCCATGTGTAATAAAATAGTATCAAATAATATAAAAAAAGATACCTTAGAACCAGTTACCCACTGGTTTGTCTCTCTCATACCCCAATGTGAAGTTTCCTGTGCTCTCAATCCCTTATACAGTCGTATTACAACACACTATATCTCAAACCATAACCATATAATACAACACAACCATATCATCACAATCATCATCTAATGTCAACTAGTGCATATCATGTCTCATCTAAACATCACATATAGTGAACCACGATTCTCATAAATGGATATTAAATATTTTTAAATGAATATTCATTACATTACACACACACATGAGGATCATAATTGTTTAGTGCCATTGGAAACATGGAACACAATATTCTAAATTCATGAAAGATCTTCAATGTCCCCCATAAATATATTTCCCTTTATTACTCCAACTTAAAACCTTTCTTCATAACCTATGGAAAGGAAACATAAGAAAGGGTGAGCTCAAATGACCAGTAAGGGTAAAAAAAAGAGATAAGTAATCATAACATGAGTATAAGGGTATGAGAACATGATCATAATATGTTAAAACCATACCCTAGATATCAAAGATCATAATTTTGAGTCATGGAATAAATATTGATAGTTCATAGGACACGAATCACAGGGGAATCAAAGAACATGAACCATGAGATAATAAAATTCACATAATACCATGACTTGTGGCATACACATAAGTATATAAAACTTATGTTAAGGACACCCACCAAGACATTCACAACCACTAGTGTACTTGCTTAA
This sequence comes from Viscum album, assembly GCA_963277665.1. Classification (NCBI taxonomy): domain Eukaryota; kingdom Viridiplantae; phylum Streptophyta; class Magnoliopsida; order Santalales; family Viscaceae; genus Viscum; species Viscum album. The sequence continues at coordinate 1,913,309,658 of OY728133.1, forward strand.
AGCTTGGGATGACCTCCCTTGTACTCTCTTTCGGGATTGGGATCACCTTCTGTGTACCCTATTTTCGGCATGGGATAACCTATTGTGTACCCTTTGACCTTATATAAGATTAATCATCACCCAATTAATTATAGGGGATATAGGCCCCACCCATATCCTAATGAAAATCATACATATGTGTGTACAAATATCATAAAACACTAGTAATATCAGAATCCATGAAATAAAATAGGTTTCATAAACATTTAATCATATCATAACTTGTTAAAAATAGATAGGTTTCATAATAATTTCATAATTTCATAATATAATAACTCATGATCCAACAATGGGGTTGCTACCTATACCATATACCATATAATAACTCATGAAAAAAGAATCGGATTTCATAAGAATTTTATCATGGTATACCCAGTGGAAGAGAAATGGGTTTTATAATCATCTTTTTATCATAAACATAAAAAATTTAGAGAAATAATAATAATGGTATCCTTGGTTCATATTCCCAAAAAATTATAAGTCACATTAAATTATGTCAACTTAGATGAAAATTTATTTTGAAATCTAAAGCACTTGGAACTTTTCTTGAGGAAAATAAATTTTATTTGAAAATAAATTTAAAAAAATTAAATCATTTTAAAAATAATTTACTTTGAAAATATCCTTGAATAATTGTAAGGTAATATTTAAATCTTTGAGTGTTTATTATAGTGAGAAATAATTTTCATGATATGCATGTTAAAAAAAATATTCATTTCAGATTTTTGTTGGATCAGGTTATACTAGATACACACAAGAGGGGGGGGGGGTGAATTGTGCCTTTTTCAATTTCTTTGAATGATCATGATATGTCCGTTTATGTTTATATCAAAAATTAAGCAGTGGAAAATAAATAGCACAGGACACACGAAGTATAGTGGTTCGGGGAACAGAAGGCCCCTAGTCCCCTCCACCAATGCTCTACTCCATGAGCTTGGTGATTTTCATTATCTGGTCCTCTTATCAACAGACCATTCCACAACTGATTACAGGAAGTTGACACATTTACAATCTTAAGTATAAATAGAGCCTTCTAGTTCAAACATATAATATACATAGCTTAGTGGGAGAAGCTGATCACTCAAGATAAAAGAGTATTTTGTTCGTTGAAAATACTTTCCTAGCTATTCCTCACAATTGAAATAGAATGAAAATTGACAGTAGATGGATCGTCGTCTTCAGAAATGATGATCTTTGGGTAAAATAAGTTCTGAGTCGATCTAGTTTCATTATATCTTGAAATTCCATTTACAACTTTAATAGTAGTTGATTCACAAAAAGATATTCGATGTAGATCAGAAAATCTTCAGTCATGTATCTTCTTCTTTAGAAAATAGAGCTTTGTCGCTCTTTATAATAGCAGATCTGTAGATCTCGATTGTCTCTGTTTTTCTCTTCTGTATATACGTCATTGTCGTTCAGCAGTTCTTGTCTATTGTATATTTGTATATCACATCTGTATTTTGAAATTCAAAATATCATAAAATATATAGAATAACAACGAGCACTTCTTCTGCAAATTTAGATCCATAAAAGACGCCTTCTGACTCGCAATATTCAAACATTTGAATTAACAGAGCAGTCATAACTTTCCTTTAAATCCATAATGAAAATATCCTTTAATTTAGATCCTTTGAATCATGAATAAAAAACTTTGAATTCTTCAAAGTCACACTTTAGATTCGTCTTTTATTCTGGCTTAAAATCAGCCTGATCATTAGCTTATAACCGTTGCACGATCAATCTATATTTAAATTTACGATGCTAAATGTAGGGTTGATCTGAATGGTATTCCCTTCAACATAAGGATGATTATGAAATTAAGGTTGACGATACATTATTCATATTTAGGTTTGATCATCCATACTCTTCTTTTCAACTCTTCAACATATAGTACATAATCTATACTTTTCTATTCTTCCAAACGTAAGGTTGATCATTCATACTTGTATCCTCAGCTCTTAAATGTATGGTTGTTTAAAAAAGTAAGGTTTATGAACCATAATTTTCTCTTCTTCTAAACATAAGGTTTATGATCCATACTTTTTGATGAAACATTGGGTTCGTTCCAAAAGTAAGGTTGATGAACCATACTTTTGAGAAATAAACTCAAAGTTCCATACTTAAACAATGACCCTCTTCCATACTTGCCGATATCCCAAACGTAAGGTTTCTTCCAAATGTATTGTTCTTCTTCCATACTTTTCCAATAGCGTACGGTTGTTTAACCATACTTTTCTGATTACTTGTAAGATAAACACCACATTCCATCCTTACACTACACTTCCAAATGTAGGGTGTGAACAGTGTTTCTAGAACACACTCAAAATGAATTCCGAATACTTTAGCAATTAATTCTTTCTGTTCAAATACTTAAAAATTTCTTTCAAAAATAAGAATATAACAAATTTTAAATTCCTAAAATACACTTAAAGTAAAATCATTATAATAAGAAATATGGGTATTTGTGAAAATCAAAATCATCATAAAGAGTTAAAGCATTGTTCTAAAAAATCTCCCCCTTATTAATAATAAAATATGTATTGTTGAAAACATCACTTGCTCAATAATCTATCCCTTTTTGGTGATCACAAAACCTATAAAATAAGCAATGAAATTAACTTACAAAATTAATTATATATAGTTTTGAATTTTTCAAAGATAAATAAAATATTGAATTTGAACAGCATTATTTTAATAAAAATAAACATTGTATTATTCAAAGTCATAAAAAGAAAAAAAATTTAAAATTTTCTCGCCCAATAAAAGATTATGTTATCCATATATCTCTTTAAAATAACATTTTTTTTAAAAAAATTCAATAACTTAAAATACAATGTTTGGTTTAACTTAAGTTCTCCCCCTTAAAGGATTAAGATAAGACTTAACATTTCTCCCCCTTTTTTGATTAAAAATATTAGAGTAAAATTTTAAATAAATTAAAATATATTAAAATAAAATGTTGTGTTTATCCTAATTTCTCCCCCTTTTTGTGATATCAAAAAGAATGATAGAAGAAAAAATATAACACATTTTAATGTAGCATTGAACTTAAGTAAATACTATTATAAACTATTTATCAATATGTGAATATGAATTATGGGCATTTCTATCAAATAAATTATAATAAAACAAATTAAAACACATGAAAATGAGATATAAATACAGTTCATTGAAAATAGAATTACAAGTACAGTAATGAAAAACAATAGGAATCAAGGTTGGGTAAGGGTGTGAGATACGGTTCATCTCCTCTAAACTATTGCCTTGATCTCTGCCAATTATTCCCTCAATTTTCTCATCAATCCATCTCCCAACTAGATAATTAGATCTATACTTTTGTGAGTCAAATTAATATCTTAAATCAGATTCAGTCAAAAAAACTCATGAAGCCTTTCTTTCTTCTCCATAAAATGAGTCAAATTTTCCATGAACTAAATTATCATAGCTCTAATCCCTATTCACTTGAGGTCAACTAATCAACTAGAAACTTCTAATTATCTAACAACACTGAAAAAGGAGAAATGTTGAACTGTAAGTCCTGCATTCTATCATTCCTATTCACCATTATTGCTGTAATGGCCTGGAATCTCTTGATTAAATCAGGTGAAGTACCTCATGTACTAGCTTCACTGGTTCTGACAGATGGAAAATGTGTTTGGATGAAAGATTTAAACTCCATCAAATCAGACTTTATAATAATTGATAATTTCAACTTTGCAACTTCATCGAGCATCACTCTCTTAAAATTTTCAACTTCCTATTTGGAAATAGTACTGGTTTTCAGTCTTTGAAATTTCAAAAGTTCCTTTTCTAATACTCTCCTTAGAGAAACATTCTCAGATTCAGCTATGTTCAACTTTCTGTACAGCTCCTCAACTTTTTCATTTAATGAATCAGAGGCACCTTGTGCTTGATTCTTAGTTTGATCTTGATGTAACAATAAAATTGGAAAATATTATGCATCTGATTTCTCATCATCCCCTCGCTGTACTGGTTTCTCAATAGATTTTTACTCCGAGCCATTCCCAGAATCATCCAAAGAAAAATTATATTCAATATCTCAGTATGAACTTCTGAAACATTCTCTTCTTTAGTTTCAATATGGTTTGGAGGTTTCTCCTCATGAGCATAATTTTCATGTTCTTCCTCCGTTACTGAATTCTCCTAATTAATTTCTATTTGATCAACTTCTACTTGATCAATTTGAGTTCGGGCCACTGCTTCTCCTTCACCAGGCACTGTCTCAGCTTCTTTTTATATTATTGGTTCTACTTCAGCCTCCACTACTGTCTCTGTTATATTTTTTAGTTGAGACTGTTTTGTTGTCACTTCCTGAGCCAAAATTTCTTTCTCCACTAGAGGATTCACCTTATCCTGAGAAAATGCTCCCTATAACATCTCTTAAACTGTAGCTTCTTTCACAAACTTATATCTTAGGACATCACCAGATGTTAAAACATTCGAAGTTACAGTAGGATCTTCAACATTATTAGGATCTGTGGTCCTTTTTAATTGATGTACTTCCTGACTTCTTTCTTCAGGTGCATCCACAGACTCAAACCTGATTCTTCTTGATACAACACTAACTCTTGATTTAGTTTGTCCTTCCTTTGATTTAGCTGGTTGGGCCTGAGCACTTTCGTCATCCTCTTATAATCCTTCCGACAACATCTTTCCTTTGATTGTGCTCCAGAAATATCAAATATTTCTCATTGTACTAGTATTGAAGTTATTACTATGATTTCATCTCACTCGAACATCAAACAGTCTTATAGTATCTTTCTTAAACAGAATCTTTGAGATGAACCTTCCATAAGGATAAAAATTCATTATTGCCTCTGGTTGGAAACAGTAATTGAGATAACCTACCATGTATCTCAGAAGATTCAATTTGATATCACCCATGAAAAAAACATTAAATACATATCCGGATAAAGAATATTTTCCATTTCATACATCCTAGGTGCAATACCATTTTTCACAGACTTAACCAATATTTTCAGGTCCGATTATAAGTCCTTTACAATAATCTTCCTGATATTAGTTGATCCAAACAGAAACGACATAATATCTTGAAATTTATGTACACTATCTCCAATATTTTTCAAATAAAAATGATAAACTCCCTCATGAGGGCAGTTTAGATTTTTTGCAATTTCCATAGATGAGATTGAAAAATATCGACCCTCAATCTTAGAGATTATCGAATCATCGTCATTTCCTATACTAAACTATACTAAATTAAAGAAATGACAAAGTTATAACTCATATATAAACTCCGTATAATCTCCATTGAACTTCTATTACAAGTTTTGAAAATCTTGGGCTTGCCTTAGCGTCAGGTTCGTCTGATAGAGCCATTCCAGATCTATGTATTTTCCTTGTAAAATATTTCTTCCAGCCGAGCGCAGCCTCTTGGAAGTACTGGTCTCTGGTTCATCGATTCTCTTGGTTTTGTCCATTTTTTTATCTGATCTGAAGGTTCGAAGATAAGATTTTTGAAGCTTTAGGGTTAGAGAAGAGCGGTAATGTTTCGAGAGTTCGATGGGTTTTTAGTAAGAGAATCAGTTTAGAATTTAAAAAGGCTATTAGAACCTTGATTCTCATGTCATTACATGCATATGAATCATTTCATAAATTTTAAAAAAAATTAAAATTGCACGCGGCAAAGAAAAATATAAATAAATAAATAAATAAAATTGTACTATTTGAAAAACAAATAACTAAACTATTTTAAACGAAAAAAGAAAAAATTTAAAATTTCTTAAAATTAAATAAACCTAACTCCCCCTAAAAAAATCAAACCTTTTAGTGGTAAGTGGTTTAGTAAAAATATCAGCTAATTGAATTTCTATATTCACAAATTCTAAAAATATATCCTTTTTAAAAACACAGTCTCTCAAAAAGTGATGTCCAATATCAATATATTTAGTCCTAGAATGATTAAAAGGATTTTTTGAAATACTGATTCACTTGTATTATCATATAAAATAGGTGTATTATTAAAATTTAGTCCAAAATCCATAAGAGTGTCTTTCATCCACAAAAATTGTGCAAAAAAACTGCCAGCAGATACATATTCTACCTTGGCTATTGATAGGGAAACTGAGTGTTGTTTCTTATTTGACCATGACACTAAAGATTTTCCTAAAAAGTGACAAGTTCCTGAGATGTTTTTTTCTATCTAATAGAAAACTTCCAAAGTCAGAATCTGAATATAAAATTAAATTAAACTCATAAGTTTTGGGATAAAGTTTTTCCTCTGGTCCGTTGTTTGTCTCAAAGCTCACGTTGGTTAGTGGGATCGGGGGAAATCTCCTTTTGGTATAAGAACTGGGTTGGCTCTGTTCTAGCCTTACCTAGGTGTCCGGATCCTCTAATCACATTTAAAGAAGCTCAAATCCATCCCCACTTCATCAAGGTGGTGTCGAGTGCTGAAAAACATGACATATTTGATTCTATCGAGCTGAATGAAGAGAGGGATATGTGTGTCTTCACTCCCTCATCTTCGGGTGTTTTTAGTATCAAATACTTCCGGAGGCTGTCTTCTTCGGGATCTATGGATCGATGGAATGAGGTGGAATGGTGCCGTAAGATCCCGTTGAAGTTGAACTTCCTCATTTGAAGTATCAGGAATCTTTCCCTTGCTTCAGATGAGAATATCAAGAAACTGGGGATCTGTTTGGCCTCGGGATGTCACTACTGCATTCTGCGGAGGGAGGAAAGCTCTGAACACCTGTTTTTTTAGGGAGAATGGGCTCAAGAGGTGTGGTCGTTTCTTGGAGGTGATTGGTTTCTCAATAGGGAGGAGACTAATATTTCTTTCCTAGTGAGATGGTTTGATGGTTCGATGGGCTCGAAGAAGGACTGTATGGCTCGGGCTGTATCCTTCAACGCGGGGTGCTTGTGCATTTGGAAATTCAGAAACCAAGCTCAGTATGAAGGCGAAAGGCCCACAATGAGAGATATAATTGCCCGTATTCATTTCATGCTTCTGGATCTGATCTTTTTTAATAAGGAGTGGCACAAGACCCCCCCACTCCCATTCATGCAGGGGTCTTACCGTCTTCCCTTACTTTCTATGGTGGGAGGCATTAGTAAGTGGGTTCGCTGGGTTCCTCCTGCATCTGGCTTTAAGATCAACTCGGATGGGGATTGCAATGGTGGGATGATATCAAGAGGGGGGTTGTTAGAGATACTGGGGGAGGTGTGGTCTTGGCCTTTTCTTGTTCCTTTGTAATGGGTACTGCTATTCCGGCTGAGGCTCGGGCTCTCTACACAGGGCTATCATTGTTCACTTAGGAGAATTTATCTATATCCGAGGTGGAGGTGGATTAATTAATCCTCCATGAATCTATGAAAGTAAATCGCTCCTATTTGTGGTCCATTGTCTATATAGTTAGAAAATGTCATGGCATGCTTCGTCAGAACACTATTTTATCCCACACATGGCGAGAGGTGAATAAGGTTGCGAACTATTTGGCTTCCATGGCTAATCAAAGGTCTACTGATGCTCGCCTATTTCAGATAGATAGCATGAATCCAGAATGTGTTAACCTTATTAGAGGGTATGCCCTCGGTTTCCATTACTATAGACCCCCATTTATTTTTTTTGTTTCCTTTGATCTTTTAATAAAAATTTATTTTGGAGTATAGATTGAAAAATAGTTCCTTTTAAATATCTAAAAATTCTTTTAACAGCAGTTAAATGATATTCTTTAGGATTTTATTGAAATATTGCACAAAGAGACACTGAATACATTATATTTGGCCTACTAGTAGTAAGATAAAATAAACTATCAATCATACCCTTATATAACTTGTTGTCAACTGATTTTCTAGTTTCATCCAAATAAAGTTTTATTTTAGTACACATAGGAGTTGTATATGCCTTGTTATTTTCAAATCCAAATTTATTTAGTAAATCTGTAATGTATTTTATTTGTTTTAAAATATTTCCAAAATATTTCTGGAAAATTTGAATTCCTAAAAGGAAATTTAATTCTCCCATCATACTAATTTCAAATTTTGTTTTCATTAAATTTGAAAACTCGTGACAAATTGTTTTATTTTTTGATCCAAAAATTACATCATCAACATAAATTTGAACAAATAAAATATTAGAGTTTACAGTTTTCTTAAAAAGTGTTGAATCTGACATTCCAACAGTAAAATAATTTTTTAGTAGAAAATAACTTAATCTTTCATACCAAGCTCTAGGTTCTTGTTTAAGGCCTTAAAGAGCTTTAGTATGTTTAAAAATAAAATCTGGTTTTGGTGAATTTTCAAAACCAGAAGGTTGCTCAACAATTTTTAGTAAAAGCCAAATGGGCATTGTTTGGAAAATGATATAAAGATTCTATTCAAATGTTTTTATAAAAATTAAAAAATGGATAAAAATTTCTTCAATAAACCTTTTTAATAATGTTTAAAACACATTTTTAAAAACATGGTTTTGGAAGGAAAAGGGTTTTCAACCAAAAAGATTATTTTTAATAAAATAATTATTTTGAACTCTTGAGTACATAAAGAGAGAAAAATAAAGGGAAAAAATTTGTTCACATGAACTCACCATAGTAGAATAAAATACATGAGTTTATTGAGAGATATATCATAATATTTTTCATTGGAATCATAATCATAAACAATCCTAATAAAATTAGATTGTAAAATACAACTCTCACAGCTTTGGAAACATTGAATAATAATCCTCATGAAATAATAACTTATGAAGCTTGAATTTTAACATATTATATACTATATTTCAATGTTATAATACCCAAAATAGTGTTATTTTATGGGAAATTATCACATTTTTATGTTTTAGTTGTATTTTGAGCTCAAATGCAAAAATGGATTTATTTTGGTGTTTAACTGTTTTATTTGTCTTCTGTATTTCGGATATATTATTTTTCCCACTGAACCAAATTGTAAAATTCCTTTTTTTAGGATTACTTACATAATGGGCCGAATTTCATCCTTCTGGAGGCCCATCTCAATCATTCATTTGGAGGCCCAAAATCAGCTCACAATCTGGACCTCGTAAACCGTGCGTAGATTTGTAATGTTTTAAAGATGAGCTTGTATATCGAATTATACCAATTCTATGGATCTTAAATTAAACAAGGATATGGAAGAGGAATTAATGAACATATTTAATTAAGGATGACACATATGAATTACTGTATAAATGGCATTAGAATTTGGAGTTGTGGAAGATGAAGAGTCACTTAGACAGATTAAATGTTCCGCACTAAAACAGCCATAACTACTTCATATGTGGACCAATCAGACGGAAAGTTTGCAGAGGGATGAGGAAGATGATATGGAACAACATTAAAGAAGGGTATAGTTACCATTTCTTCCATTTAATGGGCCTAAAAGTTGATAACATACGGAGGAAATAATTGAGTGAAATTTCAGCACCCATTTTCTCTATAAATTTATACCTACTTTTTTATAAGGATAGACATTTCAAGGGGGTTGGACCAAGGGAGTGAGTTTTTTTGGATAATATATGCTGGATAATAGGATTTAAATTGATTATAATCAAGACATTAAGGGATAAACTCCAAGTGGTGGTGGGCAGCAGAGATCCAAATTTTATTCCCTTTTGAGTTTGTTACTTCAATGTATTCTAATTATATTTTTATGGAATTGGATTTCATGAATGATGGAGGTATATTTTCTTTCATTAATTCACTTTATTCTATTTTTTTCTAGTCTCTTTATCAACTTATGAATGTAAAATAATTGTCTTGTTGTTTAAACTTCTACGGGCGAGGTCTACCCATTGAGCACAACAAGTTTAATTAGTTTTGATTGCTCGAAGGTATTTGGGTAGTTGAATCACTTTCATAAGAGGATAAACAACCATATTTTAGGTCTAGTTATGGTTTATAGTCAATATGGGTGTTCACTTGGAGTTATTTTAGTGATCATTGAGAAATATAATCTGATAATTTAATTAAACAAGGATAGAGGGAGTATATGAGGATCGATGTATGTCCACCGCTGCCTTCTTTTGTTTGTTTTCTTCTATCTAGTTTTCTTCTAATTTCCAATCATTAACCTATATTTATAATTGAATTATTATTTTATATTATTTAAAATTGTTTATATAATTTCAAATCCCCATTTCTAATTCTTACATTAACAGAAACAAATTAACAAAGTGACAGTTTGATAATTTACCCTGTAACCTCTTCGTGAAACAACCCCATGGTCACCACTATGCTACATTTTAATGGGAAATTGTTGACTGGAGTTTCATGACAAAAACCCCAGCATCAATAACATTAAAATAAACTTAAAAAATAATGAGAAAAAATTATTTCAAGATATTACATGTCAATTAGGATGTATATATGTCAGGACCAAGCTGACGATGAAGGTGTTTTGTATTGTCTTTTGTTTTCAAGTTTTGTTTTGAAAGAAAGAAATCACATTAATTTGTTTCTGGAAACAAGTGCGGGATTTATAAAAATTTGATTCACTGTGGGATTGAAAAAAATCATACTCACTATGGGATGAATAAAAATCATACTTATGTTCTGTAAAGGATCAGACTCGCTGTGATTGTCCATCATAATGAGAAGAATCTATTTTGAAAGAAGTGTTTGTTTTTTTGGAGAATTGGGGTCAGCATGGCTAAGATATTTTAAATGTGAAGATGATTTTATGATATGTATTTTACATAGATCAGGAGTTGAATAGAGAACTTTTGATTCCATATTGATGGAAGAGTGAGAGGGTGAAAGACATGATTCTAATCTGAAAAAAATCATATCCAGATTTATTTTATCTAGGTGGCAGAGAGAAAGAAGTGATACTAATTGTTTTAAAAAAAATCATATCTGGGTGAAATAAGAGGAATGTAGTGCCGACGAATGTGGTGCTGATGGAATTTGGTGCCGATTGAAAAGATTATGCTGATTGAAATAGTGATGCAGATTTATTATAGCATTTTGTATCCCATAAGATGAAATAAAAATTTTTCGTATCTAGGACACTTATACTGAGAAAGATCGTACTCTAATTACTGTAATCATGATGAGTAGAATGGTTGTTTGAATTGACGAAGGAAGATATAGGTGAACACTTATATACTTTCAAATGGATTTTTCAAGTGGATCAAGAGAAGAGGATACGAAGATGCTTTGAATTTGAATTGTGTCAAGAGAAGAAGTGAATAATGTGATAAAAAATGTAGTCAACCATTTCAAAAGGGTTGTATTACTTTGTTTGGATGATTTGTTCAAATAAAATAGAATTATTGATGATTTATAGAGGGGTATATTAACTTTCAAATACAATATTTTGATTCAAATCGGTTCTATGAATTGTATTCAACAATTGGATTGATACAATCAGACAGAGATGATTGGACTCATGTATTACTCATCAATTGAAATCAGGATAACAATTGAAATGGGAGTTTGGAGAAGAACAGGTAAAGATTATAGAAGATTCTACCAGAATCGAGAAGTGTTGAAAAAGTCACAATTTCTCTGATATTTCAGGATAAATTCAAATTTGGGTGAATTTAAGTGAGCAGGAAAGTTTTGGGGATTCCCACCCAAACCTGATTGTGGGTCATCTATAAAAGAAAAAAAGTACATTGTACATGAATAAAAATGGCATACTATTCATCCCAGTAGAGAGAGGAGTTCTAAGTATTCAGTGGGAGAAACTGATACCATTTTGTTTTGTATTTAATACATTTTGATGGGGAAGAAGACAAGGTTGCAATGACTATATTCGGCTAATTATCATACTCAGGAGTCATTTTACTTAACGGATCACCATATTCATCATGTCAATTGTATTTGGATTATTTTGATATCAGGATGAATTTATCGAAATAGGGATTTCATACTAGGTTTTACCTTATTAAAAATTTCCTGTTTGAGGAAGTTTTATTGAAGTGGTGCTCATTCATTTCTATTATATTATATCTAATAATCAGAATGAGAGAATTGTATCTAGGAGAATCTAACTCGAAGGAATCAGACTCAGAAAAGATCAGACTCAGTGTTTCATAACAAAGTTTAGGTGGTTCTTACCTTTTTTCTGGGCAATAAATTGAATAATTGTATTTGAATTGAATACATTTGTTGAATTGAGATGAATCATAGGTAACATGAGTTGTTTTATAGAGTTTGTTTTCCCCTATTATGCTAAGAGAGTGTACACGCACTAGTGGGATTTTTTTCCAGTGCTTCATGAGTGTAAGGGTATATCCTACTTGTTATAATACAAGGATTTTTTTCTAGTGGATTTTATGGTATTGTATTATTTTCAAACCATACCAAGGATGTAGCTATTCTTATTAAATAGTGAAACTTATAAATATTTGTGTTCCTGTGGATGTGTGTTGGATTTGTTTTTAGTAGGGAATTGAAATCTCTAATAGGAGGTGAAGGTTTTCTCAATTTAAAATCAATATTAAAGAAAAAATAGTATCAATGATTTACCCCCCTCTAAGTGATACAGTATAGTGACTAGGCACTTATAAGTGGTATCAGAGCATTGGTTCCCTTCACTACTCTTTGTTGATAGATAATTTGAAATGTGTGAACAGTAAAGTTATTCCGATATTTGATAGAAAGAATTATCATATCTGGAAGGTTAGAATTATGCCTTATCTTATGTCTATCAGTTATGATGTTCTTGAAGCTGCAATAGTTGGGTTTCCACCCATTGATGATAAAGCTCCACTTACACCTGTTGATAAGAAAAATCTTGGGAATTATGGAAGGGAGAAGAATTCTATTTTGTCATCACTTTTTGAAAGTGAATTATTGAGAGTTAAAGGTGTTTCTATGGCCAAAGGAATATGGGATAAATTAAAAAACATATATGAAGAAAATATAGAAAACAATAAGAAGAAACTTCAAATTTAGAGATTGAAGTATGAAAACTTGAATATGGGTGAGCCATGAATCTATTAGGGAGTTCTTTACTAGGGTGAATGATATAGTGAGTACTATCAGATGTCTCGATGAAAATATGGATGAATCTATAGTTTTTTAAAAGATATTGAGAATCCTACTAGACAAATTCGATGAAAAAGTTTCTTTATTAGAATATAGAGCTCCTGAAACATTATCTATTGAATATATATATAGAACTCTTATTACTTATGAAATAAAAAGAGAGAAATCTATGAAGAGAAAATAAAAAGTTGATATAGAAATGTATTTAAAGGATTCAAATATAGAAATTTTGAGGAAGATTATAATTAAAGTAGAAGACGGTGATTCTGAATCTAAAAATGAGGTATGTAAAATCTCAATGATATTTTACCCTTGTTTTCCAAAAATGTGAAAAGAGGTGCATGGAAATACTAAGGGAAACATCCCTTGAAAAGTTTTGAATGTGGAAGAGTTGGTCAATTTATGACAAACTATCCTCAAAGAAATAATGAAGAGGATAGTGAGAAAGAAGATATAAATCCTAGAAGATCATGGAAGACATAGGGAGATAAAGTAAAATCGTATTCTATAGGGAAAGAAAATAAATTATTAAATCAAAAAGAAGAAGTTTCCTATCTAATGATAAATAAGAAGAAAAAGTGATGCTAAATCCAAAAAATCAGTTGATTATGGTATTGATAATTCATTTATTGCAATAGCGAATGATGAAGAATTCATAAGCAGTAGTTCTGAAGAAGAAGAAACTCAACTTGAGATTCATTTGAAACAATAATTGAAAGAATTTATAAGATATATCAGAAAGATTGAAAATAAAAAAAATTTGGGAGATGAATGTTATTCAATGAGAAATCAAGAATTTTTTGTTTTTAAGAAAGAAAAGTTTTTGAAAGATAATGATAATTTTAAGAAGTATCTTAAAGAATAAAAGAATAGAAATGTGAATCTGGAGGTGAATCTAAAAGAAAAATAAGAAGAGTTGGAACTTTTACAATAAAAACTTTCCAAATATGAGTTAAAAAATAAAAGCTTCCAAAACTCTATCTATAAGTTGGGAAATGTTCTCGTAATGAGAAACCTATGAAGGTTCAACAAAAGTTACCTTCAAAAGATGAGAATAATAATTGAATTGTTTCTGAAAAGAAGAATGCTGGGAAAGTTATGTATGTGTCCAATGTGAAGAATTCAGAAGTTAAAAAAATTCATAAGTTTGAAATTTTTTTATCTGGATATGGAAAAGTTTCAAATACTTCTGATTATATTTAGGATAAAATTAATAATAATAACATAATTTATAATGTAAAGGTTGATGACTTTGAAAATAAATAAAAGGTGGATGAGAAACATATTTACAATTATGACCAGTATGAAGGTTTAAAAGTCAAATAATATTTCTATGGGTATTGCTAGTATTTTGGGGGATTCGTACACATATAAAGTATGTGTTGGTTTCACCAACGATAGTTATATTATCCCATAGGATATGGAAGACATAGATTGAGGGGGATCAAATCTCCTCAAATAAAGAAGTATGAGAAGGTTGTTGTGAAGAAATCTGAAAAGAATGAAGTAATGATTGAAAATAGGTTCCAACCCCTGGAAACTATTTTTTAAAGGTGTTAACAATCTATATATCTTGAAAAATGATTTATTGTTTTGTTACCAGATCAGAAAAATATTCTCAATTCTCAGAAGTATAAAGTTTAGAAAGAAAATAATGGAGAAAAAGCTCTTGTTGTTGAAATTGCAATGAATGCCACAAAAGAAGAATGAACTTGGATACATGATAGTGGGTGTTATTCTCGCTTGATAGGAGACTTGAAACTATTAAAGAATTTGAAATATTTTAAATATGTCACAATGATATTTGGTAATGAGGAATCCTTAAAAATCAAAGGTGTTTGATTAGCCAAAATTGGAAAAGAAAAGATAGATTCCAAGAAAACATTATTTGTTGATGGGTTGAAACACAATTTTTTGACTGTTTCAAAGTTGTGTGATGAGGGTAACAAATTTAACTTCAAGAAATATGAGTTTTTTTTGTGAAAAGTGAAATGGATGGGAATATTATTACAAGAGTCCAACGTATGAAAGGGAATTTGTTTTAGGTTGGAGATTCACAAAACTCTTGTTACTTGAGCATGGTTTAAGGGAATCAGTTGTGGCATAAAAGTCTTAGAAACATGTGTTAGATAAACATTATCAAGATATATAAGAGATACAATGTTCTATATATTCCTAATTTTCTAAAAATAAGAGATTGATGTTGCACTGTCTTAAAAAAAGGAAAAATTACAAATGTTCTGCATAAGAAAGTTTATATTTATTTAAAAAACCCCTAGAGATGATAAATTATTATATATGTGGTCTAATGGGAAAACAGTAAAAATGGAGATAATTACTTCATTACTTTAATGGATTATTTTACTCTCATTAATTGTGTCATGTATATGAAACATAAATCAGATGCTTTGAAAATGTTTAAAAGTTTCAGAAGAAGAGGTTAAAATAAATGTAAGTATTTTGTAAAGAAGTTATGAATAGATAATGGTGGTGAATACAGAAGTGAATAGTTTTAATACTATCTTGAGAATCATAGAATTCAGTATGAATATAGTTCCCCATACACTCCCCAAAAAAAAATGGGGTTACTAAAAGAAATAATAGTAGTTTGGTGGAAATTGGAAGAACCATGTTACTTGATCATAGACTTTCACCTTACTTTTGGAGGCAAGCCATGAGCACTACTGTTTACATTCAGAACTATTGTTTCTATAGGCCTTAATCAAGTATGATTCCCTACGATTTTTTATGGAAAAAATTTATGTTTCAATAACTTTAGATTTTTTAGTATTCTGTGTTTTATCAAGAAGAAAGGTGGAAACTATGGAAAATTTGATCAGAAAGGTGAAGATGGGATCTTTCTTGGCTATGCTCTAGAAAGAAGAGGTTATAGATGCTTCAAAAAATAAACAAAGTGAATTTTTGATTCAGTTGATGTGAAAGTAATTGAAAAGGCAGAGGAAGGTAAACATTCTTAGGTAGACAAGGAAGTTGAGAAAGGGGAAGAAAACAATTCTGATAAGGATACAGACAATGATATTACTTCTCAATAAGAAGAATCAGACTCATCTATTTCATGTTATGAAGATGACTCTTGAAAAAATCATCCCAGGATGAGGAAACAAGTGGAGGCTCATAATATAATTAGTGATCAATATCAAAAGGTTCAAACCAGAAGAACAAAAAATGTTATCACACATACTTCATTGTTTTAAGAAGTAGAAAAAAATGATGTGAAATAATATTTTGATCATCCAAAATGGGTCCAATCCATGAATGAAGAATTGGATCAGATTGAAAATAAAAATACATGGGAACTTGTAACCAATCCTGAAAACAAAAACATCATTGGCACTAAATGGGTATTCTAGAACAAGATGAATGATGAAGGTGAGGTGATAAGAAACAAAGAAATATTGGTTTGAAAATGGTATTCTTAGATTAGAGGAATTTATTTCAGTGAAACCTTTTCTCTGGTGGACAGATTGTAAAAAATTAGAATCTTTATTTCTATCTCTACACAATGAGGCTACAAGATCTTTAAATTGTATATTAAATCCACATTCCTAAATGGTGATATTGAAGAGGAGGTTTACATTGAACAAACTTTTGGCTTTGTTATTGAGAATGATGAAAGTTATGTGTTCATATTGAAGAAAGCCTTGTAATAAAACTAGCTCCAAGGAAATGGTTTTCCAAATTTTATACTTGCTTAAGGAAGATGATTTTTAATAAAGTAAGAGTGGATAGAAATTTGTAAATTTGATAAAGTGAAGATAATTCCCCCATTGTTATTGTTTATATTGATGATATTATCTTTTATGGGAATTATGAAAGAAGTTTTGGAATATTTGATGAAGAGATGATGAAGGTTTTTGAAATGTCCATGCTGGGGGAAATGAAATACTTCCTTGGGCTACAAATTGTTCAAAATAAGGAATACATTTTTCTCTCACAAGAAAAGTATTCTAAGGAACTTCTCAATTGGTTCAGTATGGAAAATTCAAAACCTATTTCCACACCCATTTCAGTGGGAACAAATTTGAGTAAATATGGAGATAGAAAAGAAGTGGATCATAAAGAGTATCATAATATGATTGAAATCCTATTGTATTTGACTACCTCAATACCTGAAATTGTTTATGTTGTTACCTTATGATCAATATTTCAGAGTTCTCCAAAATAATCACATGTTATTTCTGGAAAAATAATTCATAGATACCTCAAAGGCACAATATAATTCAGAATTAGGTATTTAGGCTCAGATAGTATTGATTTGTTTGGGTATTCAGATGCAGATTGGGAAAAAAATACTGATAATAGAAGATCCACGTCAGGTAAATTATTCTTTATGGGAAATAATTGTGTTAGCTGGAATTAAAAGAAAAATAATTTAGTAACTCTCCATATAGATGAATCTGAGTATGTTTCTGCCACTCAAGCCTTTACTCAACTCATGTGGATGAAAACACAATTGGAAGATTTGTTGAAGTGAAGTTACCCTTGCTCTTGGGTTGTGATAATCAAAGCACAATAAATCTAACCAATAATCTAGTTCAACATTCTCATTCAAATCATATTGATATCAAATATCATTTCATCAAAGATCATGTGGAAAATAATTAATTGAAGCTTGAATATGTTTCAACATCAGAGGAAGTGGCTGAAATTTTCAAAAAACCTTTACCGAATAATCATTCTCAAAATTGAGGTTGAACATGGGTGTACAACCTCTTTCTCTTAAAGGTTGAGGTATGTGTTTTTGTCCCCTCTCTCATCCCACATTTGGATTGTTTTATCAAGGGGGATAATTGTATTGTTTTATAAATCAATCCAAGTGATGCATGTAAAAAGGGGGAGTTATGGGTAAGCTATGAATTCAGCATTGTTTAGTGTGTGAACTATTCTAACTATTTGTCAGAGTAGTTTTAGGAAAGAATTTATTTTGTATTCCAAGGAGGTAGAAGAAGAATAGAGGAAGAAAGATAAATATGTTATCATAATCACTACTTCTGGATAACATTGTAATCCTATCAATGATTCTTGTTTCCTACAGTTAGTTACCTTATGTAGGCATAGAATTTTTATATGTAATCCATTGATTGAGGATAAAAAGTTCAGCAATTTATGAAACTTAGTTGAGAACAAAATCCAAATGGGTAGATTGTTAGGACCAAGTTGACGATGAAGGTTTTTTTTGTCTTTTGTTGTCAAGGTATGTTTTGAAAGAAGGAAATCACTTCACTTTGTTTTTGGAAACAACTGTGGGATTGATAAAAAATGTACTCACTGTGGGATTGATAAATATTGTAATAATTATGGGATTGATAAAAATAAGACTCATGTTCTATAAAGGATCAGACTCACTGTGATAATCCATCATAATGAGAAGAATTTATTTTGAAAGAAGTCTTTGTTTTTCTGGAAAATCGAGGCGAACGTGACTATGGTGTTTTAAATGTGACAATGCTTTACTGCTTTTTATTTCACATAAATCTTGAGTTGAATGGAGAAATTGTGATGTGACCTTTATGAAAGAATGGGAGAGTAAAAAAGATGCTTCCAATAGGAAAAAAATCGTATCTAGATTTATCGTATCTAAGTGGAAGAGAGAAAGAAGTGACACATATTTTTTTTTTCTCCAAAACAATCGTATCCGGGTGAAAGAAAAGGAAACTAGTTCCAATGAAAGTGGTGCTGATGAATTTGGTGTTGATGGAAAGTGGTTCATATTGAAAAGGTGATGCTGATTTTCTATAGGATCTTTTATTCCATCAGATTATATAAAAACTTTTTTCACCCAAGCCAATCATACTCATAAAGATTATACTCTATATATTATAATAATGTTTAGTAGTATGGTTGTTTGAATTTCTAAAGTAAGAGATATGCAAACACTGATTTACTCTCAAATGTATTTTTCAAGTTGGTCAAGAGAATAGGAGAATAAGATGCTTTGTATTTGAAGTTAGTCAAGAGAAGAAGTGAAGAAGGTGATCAAAAATGTAGTCATCCATTTCAAAAGGTTTGAATTACTTTGTTTGGATGAGTTTTTCAAAGAAAAGAGATTTCTGAATGATTTTTACATTGGGATATTAACTTTAAAATACAATATTTTGATTTAAATCGGTTATATGAATTGTATTCAGCAATTGGATTGAAACAACCAGACTCAGATGATAGAACCCATGTATTAATCATCAATTGAAATCAGACTAACAATTGAAATGGGAGTCTAGAGAAGAAGAGGTGAATATTGTGTAATATTTGAGAATAATCGAGAAGAGTTGAAGAATTCATAATTACTTTGACATTTAAAGAGAAATTAAAATTTGGGTGAATTTAAGTGAGGGGGGAAGTTTTTGGGATTCCCGCAAAAACCTGATTGTGGGTCACCTGTAAAAGGGAAAAAGTATATTAGACTTGACCAACAATGGTGTATATTTCATCATAGTAGAGAGAGTAGATCTGAGTATTCATGAGAGAAAGTGATACTGTTTTGTTTTGTATTGAATACATTTCGATGGGGAAGAAGAAAAGGTTGCAAAAATTGTATTCGGCTGATTATTATAATGCCCTGACCCTAGAATTCCGGAGTTGGTGAATTACTTTATCACATTGGCATGATTACAAGGAATCAAATCCTGAAGGAATGATCAGTTTAGTAATCTTGAATAAACTAGATACATACATATAACTCATATTATAATGGAAAATATATCAAAGTACAATACATAACAAAAACTAATAAACCGCATCCATGAGAACTAAAAAAATGGTCTTTTCTTCATAACCTATTGAAGGTAAAAAAATGAAAGGGGTGAGCTCAAATGATCTGTAAGTGATACAAATAGCAGAAGAAAGAATCAAAAATAACTAAATCATAATCAAATTGGCATAGTCAATATATCATGGTGAATAAATGAAAAACAGACACCATTAATAAACTGATAATGAAACTACATCCATATATTTTTTCATAGTGAAAACCTCATGGATAGTAGTAACTAAAAATGAATAAAGAGAATGATTATTAATTTGATGTCATGTATATGGAACATGATACCACTATACTATCGAAATAGTTTAAGTATGTGGGTAGATACCCGTCTGATTCTATTTTGGAAACAAACTCGAAGGGTTTGTAGGAAACATATTTGTCTCATGAGTCCTATCGATATATCAAGGAAATATAGAGGGCACCACCAATCACTGAAATTCCAAATAATTATTTATACACAAATTTAATACAAGTACAATATTCCTTATCAATATCCATAGAGATTAGAGGATACTGATTCATCAATATTTCCCTAGTTAAAACAACATTCTAAATAAGCACCGTATGTAAAAGGGTATATATATTGAGAAAATAATCATATCCACAAAACCAGAATATGGATATATAATATATTTACAATTTAAAATGAAAAATTATCTTAAAGGGGTAGTAGGTACACCACATAATAATGTTTAGGTGCACAATACTAATTAAATCATAATGAAATGGAAACCGAAACAAAGTCCCTTACAACATTATAATCTATCGAGTTAATATTCATTAAGTGAGTCACTGAATACCATGAATATAAATATAATAATGATATTATATATAAAATGAAAGTAAACATACACCATATATAATAAATATATGGCAAGCAATGGAAATCTCATGGAAATAAAAATGAGATGAGAAACCACTTAGCATATGCCCGAATGTGTTCTTCATTTGATCTTAATGACCTGAATAATAAAATTTAACTTAAATAATTAATAATTCTAATAACTCCTATAATTTTAATTTATCTATTTTAACCTTATTATGTTCATTAATTTCCTTTTTGATGGATTTAAGATGATCAATTTTATTGTTTTGGAAGCATTTTCTTCCTTGGTTTTCATGATCAGTTTACTTATATTCATGAATGAAAGTTCAATTAAAATATGTTTAAACATATATAATTGTTAAATTATATTATTAGTGAAATTATGGATATATAAATGATCTTATAATGATTTTGGTTACATACCATGAGGATGACTCATTTGATAAAAGTTAATGATAAACGCTTTAATTAAGTTGGCGTTTTTCTTCTCAATGAATTTGTTTTGTATTATTATTTTATATCATGAGCGTGTAAGAATTTATAGGAAATTAAATAAGATAAAATAAATATATTTTGATCTGGTTCAAACATTAAAAAGGTTTTATGACCAGTCTTGATGATATTAATGCAAACTGAAAACCTGTCTTCCTTGAAGGTGATAAATTAACACATCTCGGACGATGTTTTCATTTATAGTATAAAATGAGGGAAAAGAAGTGATGATGATGGAATATTCCATTATAATAACAAAATTCTAGTACATATAATTTACTTTATTTTTCATAACACTTGGATGATAATAGGTGAGAATAGAAAAGATAACAAAGGATCTTGAAAAGAAAACAAAAGAATTGAAAAGAGAATTAACCTCTTGAATCTATATTCCTCTGAGAGCCTTTTTAAGGGAGATGATTTGGTCTTTTGAGAAGAAAAAGGGATTTTGGAAGTGGGTCAGGTGCTTAGGGAGAGATTTTAGTATAATTTATTCAAGTATTGAAGCTTTAGAGGTGTGAATAAATGAGGTTGTGAGGGGTGATATTTATAGTGGAGGGGAGGGGAGTTTTCTTAATATTATATTCATTAATTTATTATTTATCTAAGATAAGAAATAGTGAGGATTAAATGACCTATAATAGTAATAAGTTCATGTGAGTTTGAGATTTGGGTGCTTACATCACTTATGATGCTAGGTATAGTGTATTGAATTTATAATGTATTTATGCAGTAAATTAATGTATTTTACTATTCACAAAATTCAAGTATTTCAGAAAAATATCAAAAAATACCCCTAACCATTTTTCAACCTATAAAATCAAAAAATGAACTCCATTTTTCAAAGATAATTTTATAAATATGAGAAATTTAATTTAATTAAAATCATCATTTAATTAAAAAATACCAACACTTAAAATATTCATCTTCATTTTTAAGGTGCCTAAATTTTATTTACACTTTAATGGGTAAGGTTACGATTCATAAGGGTCATATTAATATTCATAAGGGTAAGTTACTATTAATAAGGGTAAGTTTCTATTCATAAGGGTAAGTTACTATTCACCAAAAATTAAGTTGATTCTATCAGACTCCAAATATCACCTTATATCCCAACTGTGTATGTCCGTTTTTCGAAATTCAAAACATAGAAGTGGAAAATTTAAGTTTAATGGATATATTATGACTATATCCTATTATAACGAAGTGTTTTTTCATAGTGACTCACTAATTCATCTAATATAGGATATCTAATGAATTTAAATCATTTAAGATAAGCATACCGTAAAATGTTTGAGGTGTTATATTATTTCCACCTTCTAAAATTTTATCCTCAAAATTATATCCCTTTAAAAAGATGTGGGTTGTTTTTATTTATGAAATCCACTAGTTCCCATGTTTCCTTCTCCATTTTATGGTTTCTCCAAATAATATTTACCAGATGATTCATCCGATTTTTCAATACTTTATCTTTAGTGTCAATAATCTTGATAGACACTTCACAGTATAACAAACCAGGATCTAGATCTATTTCTTTATAGGTGCGTACATGCATTGCGTATGACATGTATTTATTTAACAATGACATGTGAAAAACATTATGAAATTTAGAGATTGTTGGTGGCATTTATAAAAGGTAAGATACAACTCCAATTATTTCCAGAATTTAAAATGGTCTAATGTACCCAGGGCTCAGTTTCCCTTTCTTACCGAACCTTAAGACACCCTTCCACGGAGATACTTTTCAAATGACGTGATCTCCTACTTGAAATTTAAAATCCTTTCTCTAGTTAGCATCACTCCTTTTCCTATTTTGGGATTCTTTAATATGGGCCTGAATTTTCTTTACCTTTGTATTTGTCTCTTCGATAAGTTCTGGGCCTATAAGTTTCCCCTCACCAACCTGATCCCAAAAAGTTGGAGTTCGAAACCTCTTACCATATAATTCTTCATATGGAACCATTTGAATTCTAGAATGCAAAATATTAATTTAGGTAAATTACACCAATAGTAAGTATTGATCCCACATACCTTGAAAGTCAAGAGATCATGAACTCAACATGTGTTCTAGTGTTTGAATAGTCATTTCAGACTATCCATCGGTTTGGGGATGATAAGCATTACTCATTTGAATCTCATTATCCAAGGACTTCTAGGGACTTTTCTAGAATTTTGATGTAAACTAGGGATATCTATCGAACAAAATTTATAAAGTTGCACCATGAATTCTGAAAACTTCCTTAATATAATGTCTTTTCAGGTGATCAAGTGGTAAGTCCTCTCTTATAGCAAGGAAATGTGTTGCTTTTATGAGATGATCAACAATTAACCATAATGCATCATTCCATCTCGGTGTACACCGTATTCCCATAAAAACATCTATCATAATGTCATACCACTTTCACATAGTAATACGTGGAGGTTGCGTTACCCCTCTAGGATGTTGTCTCTTGGCCTTCACTTGTTGACAAACTAGACACTTTGACACATAGTCTGAAATTTCTCGCTTCAGGTTATCCCACTAAAAATATTCCTTAAAATCTCTGTACATCATCGTACTACCAGGGTGTATAGAGAAATTTTATCTATGAGCATCGTCTAATAGTTACCTTTTTTAGCTTTGGTATTGATGGAACACATAACCTCTTCCCAAATTTCAGAACTCTATCCACATACACAAAGTCTTCCAATCTTCTATCCTTAACAGATTTAATTTTCTATTGTATATTGTCATCATTGGATCGAGAGGTTTTTATCTTATATAGTAAACATGGTTTATAAATCATTTAAAATAGGAAATATGTTTCCCTTTCTATAAAAATTCCCATATCCATTTTTAATAGATCCATGAATATAGGATCTCTCTCAGTCCCCATTAGGGTCATAAGTCCATGATATTTCATGTTTAATTCATATGACACATTATTTTCCTTTATTAGGTAGTACATCATTGAATAATCATAATACTTGATTAATTAGAGCCATATCCTTTGCCTAATATTGAGTTATTTCTATGAAAAAATGTATTTCAAAATCTTTTGATCTGTATATATCTCATATCATTCATCGTAGAGATAATGTTTTAATATTTTCATATCAAAGATTATAGCTGCTAAAAAAAGATCATGAGTTGGATAATTTTTCTCATGAGTCTTCAACAATCATTATGCATAAGTAATAACATTATTATTTTTCATAAGGATGCAATCCAGTCCATTCTTTGATGCATCACTCTATATCAAAAATCCATCATTTCTACATGGAAGAGTCAAAAGTAGAGCATTGAAAAATCTTATTTTCAATACTTAAAACCATTCTATACATTCTTTCAACCATACAAAAATAACCCCTTTACATGTGATCTTGGATAGCGGGTTAGCCAGTCGGGAAAAATTCTGAACGAAATGCCAATAGTAACCTACTAAGCCAATAAAACTACATACCTCAGTTATATTAGTTGGTGCGGGCCATTCTTGGATTGTCTTTGTCTTTGTAGGATCAAATAAGATTCCATAATTAGAGAAAATATATCCAATAAAAGAAACTTATTGAAGTCAAAATTCACGCTTTCTAAAATTCCTATATAATTCATTTCTTCTAAGAGTTTTCAGAATAATCTGAAAGTGATTCTCATGGTATTCATAGATTTTGGATTATACTAGGATATCATCGATAAATACCACTAAAAATTCATCAATACATTCCTTGAAAACTCTATTAATTAGATAATTGAAAATAGAGGGTGAATAAGTCAGTCCAAAAGGCATTAATGTAGACTTGTAATTACCATACCTGGTTCAAAAATTACATCTTTGGAATATCTTCCTTCCTCACAGACAACCGATGATATCCAAATTGAAGGTAAATCTTTGAAAAATATTGGTTTATGTGAAGTTGATCAAATAAATCATCAATGAATTGTATATGATACTTATTCTTTATTATAATAGCATTGATTTCCCTATAATCAATGCATATCCTCATGGATCTATTTTTCTTCTTGACAAAGAGGGACGGTGATCCCCATGGAGAAATGCTAGGTTGAATAAATATTTTTTTTTCACTCAATTCCTCTAGTTTATTTAGATCAACTAATTCTATAGTGTCCGTTATATAGGTAGTATTTGATATAGGTCTTTCACCAGGAATTAAATCAATAAAAAACTCAACTTCCCTCTCTAGAGGATGTCTAGGTAAATCCTCTTGAAATACATCAATGTATTCTCGCACAATATGTACATCTTCAATTTGAATCTTTATTTCCTCTCCCATATATATTTTATTCTCTTCCTTTCTAGGAATTTCTTTCTATAGAGATACTGGGGGTGGATCTAGATAAGAATCAGATGGCAAGGTTTCTACTCTCAAGATAAGGTATTCTACAACATTCTCAAAAAGTTTAACTTCCTTATTCTTGTAATAGATATTCTCATCATAATTTGATAGCCAATTCATACTAAGAATTATATCAAAGTAAATAATTGGTATGATGATAAGGTTAGAAACTAAATCACATTTATGTTTCATGAGGGGTATTGATTAACACATCTTTTTTGTAATGATACATTCCCTAAGAGTTTTGACTGAAAACTCCTTTATTAATTCAAATTGTACATGTATAATTTTCTTAGAAAACTGGGATGATATAAATTAATGCGATGACCCAAAGTCAAATAAATAATTTTCTATGTTTTAGGAAACAATTAAAGTACCTACCACCACATCATTAGGAACTTCAACCTACATAGTTGTAATCGTATAATATTTATATTACTCTCATGACCTTTTCTAAGGCCAGCTTCCTTGGCTATCAGGAAACTCATTTTCATAGTTTCCCATATCTCTACAATTGTAGAATTAAAAATAATTGACTTGTATCTTCCCCTTTCATTAACTAGGTTGATGACCCTTTTCTCCACACTTATAGAAAACTCCCATGTCTTTTAATCATTTCCCAAGATGATTCTTTCCACAGTTCTTGAATAATTGAAATTGCTTCATTCCCTTCTTCTTCATTGGCTCTTTATATTTTCCATGATTATTATAATTCCTATTCTTATCTTGATTTCCCTTGAACAAATTTGATCTAGAAAATCCCTTCTCTATTTTGAAGGTACTTAATACAATTTCATCTTATGATGAAAATGTTTGAGAAGCCAGTTCCCTTTGAAGACTTGGATTAAGACCATAAAATAAATGATAAATATTGTCTTCAAAACCAGCTATGTAATCTATATCATAATTGGATAATATTTTTAAGGTAGCCTCATACTCCACAACAATATCTTCTTCCCTTTACGTTAGGATAAGGAATTTCATCTTCATTTTAGTTCATTGTTCATGAGGGAAATATTTGTCAATGAATATTTCCTTAATAGTTCTCCATTCCATATCTTCTATTTCTTCTTCCTCCGTGGTATTATGGATTAAGGACCACCATTTATCAGCATCACCCTTGAGGCAATATACTTCCAATACTACCTTATAATTTTCATTGTATCTTAATGAAAAAAATATATTTTCAAGGGAATTGATTCACTTATTAACTACCACCAGATTAGTATTCCCACTAAAATATGGGGGCTTCTTCCACATGAAATAATCCAGTATAGGTGTATCATGATTATTCATCATATTTCGAGGAAGTTTTCTCAATATTGTCATGATATGATATGCTACAACATTGACTATGTTGACTTGCTCAATGGGGAAATCCCTACATCGTCCATGAGTATTGATTTCCATTCTTCTATTAGGTGCCATCACTAAACAATGGCACACACTAAATTAGGACATAATTCATATTTTCTAACTAGAAAAAACTTTATATAATCTGAAAATTTATGCATGACTAATCTCATAATCATAAACATTGTTTCTATCTACATTTAAATCATTCATAATGGTTTGTAAAGAAAATGTGAATTATCCTAAGTATATCCCCAGGAGTGTCAAACTGGGTGCATAGTAAGGCCCGTTGTCATGTACCACTATACCCCGTGTTAAGTCCAAAACTCCTTGTTGGGGTTTTTAATTTTAGGAACATCTATGCTAGAACCACATCCACTTGTAGTATCTAGATAGGTATGTATTTTCTAGGAATACCCACATAATATATTCTTTACCAAAATTCCAGGATTTTCTTTAATGTTTATCCTCAAAGTATAACTCAGGGTTATGTCCTTTAAACCTTATTTCATAAATCTATTTTCCAAGGTTACTACTAAACTTCTTCTAATACCAACTATAATGCCCCGACCCCAGAATCCCAGAGTTGATGCATTACTTTATTACATTGAAATGATTACAATGAATCAAATACAGAAGGAATGATAAATTTAGTAGTCTTGAAGAAACTAGATACATACACATAAATCATATTAGAATGGGAAATGTAACAAAATACAATACTTAACAATAACCAATAAACTAAATCCACGAGAACTAAAAAAGTAGTCTCCTCTCTATAACTTTTTGAAGGTAAAAAATTTAAAGGGGATATATAAAATGCTCTATAAGTGTTAAAAATAGAGTAATCATGAATCAAAAATAACTAAATCATAATCAAATTGTCATAGTCAATATGTTATGGTGAATAAATGAAAAACACACGCCATTAATAAACTAAAAATGTAACTGCATCCATAGATTTTGTCATAGTGAAAACCTCAGGGATAATAATAACAACTCAAAATGAATAAAGAGAATGATTTTAAAGTAGAATTCAGGTATCTACCACATGATACTAATATACCATCAAAACGGTTTAAGTCTATGAGTAGATACCCATCTGATTCTATATTGGAAACAAAATCGAAGGGTTTGTGGCCAACTAATTTGTCTCATGAGACATGTCGATGTATCAAGGGGATATAGTAGTCCTCATTTGTCACTACAAGTAAAAATCATTCTTTATACATAGATTTAATACAATTACAATATAACTTCCCAATATTTTTATATAGTAGAGGATACTGATTCATCAATATTTCCACAGTTAAAACAACATTCCAAATAAACACCATATGTAAAAGGTTATACAGATTGAGAAAATAATCATATCCATGAAACGAAAATAGGGATAAATAATAAATTTAAAATTTAAAATGAAAAATTATCTCAAAGGGGCAGTAGGTACACCACATAAGAATGATTAGGTGCACAATACCAAGTAAATCACAATGAAATGGAAACCGAAACAAAGTCCCTTACAACATTGTAATCAATCAAGTTAATATTAATCAAGTGAATCGCTACATACCATGAATATAAATAGAATCATGATGTTATATATAAAATGGTAGTAAACATACACCAAATACATGAAATAAGTGGAAAATAATGGAAATCTCATGGAAATAAAAGTGAGACCCAAAAGCCCTTACTTTATGCCCGAATGTGTTCTTAGTTTGATCTTAATGACATGAATAATCAAATTTATCTATATTGATTAATAATTCTAGAGACTCCTATACTTTTAATTGATTTTTTATCCTTATTAGGTCTATTCATGGCCTTTTTGAATGGTTTAAGAGGTTTAATTTTATTTTTTTGGAAGCATTTTTTCCCTTGGTTTTCATGAATGATTTACTTGTATTCATGAATAGAATTTCATTTGAAATATGGTTAAACACCCATAATTTTTGACATATATTATTAGTGAAATTACATATATATAAATTATCTAATAATAATTTTGGTTATATACCCTGAGGATGACTCATTAGATAAAATTTAATGATAAACGCTTGGATTAACTTGGCAGTTTTGTGCACAATGAACATGTTTTGTATTATTATTTTATATTATGAGTGTGTAAGGATTTACAGAAAATTAAATAAGATAAAATAAATATATTTTGATCTTGTTCAACCATTAAAAAGTTTTCATGACCAATCATTAAGATATTAATACAAATTTAAAACCCGTCTTCCTTCAACGTGATAAGTTAACACATCTCGGACGATGCTTTCATTTATAGTATTAAAAGAGGGAAAAGAAGAGTTAATGATGGAATATTGCATTATCATAACAAAATTACAGTACATATATGGTATTGTATTTTTCATAACACTTGTATGAGAAGATGTGTGAATATAAAATATAACAAAGTAACTTGAAAAGAAAACAAAATAATTGAAAAGAGGAATTTACCTCTTGAATCTATATTCCTTTGAAAGTATCTTTAGGGGAGAGGATTTGGTATTTTGAGGAGACCAAGGGATCTTTGATGTGGGGGAGGAGCTTTGGGAGATATTTTATCAGAATTTAGGAAAGTATTTAAGCTTGAGAGGTGTGAAGAAATGAGGGTGTGATGGGTGGTATTTATTGTGGAGGGGAGGGGAGTTTTCTTAATATTATATTCATTAATTTATTATTTCTCCACAAGACAAGAAATAGTGAGGATTAAATGACCTATAATAGTAATAAGTGCATGTGTTTTATATATTTGGTTTCTTAAATCACCCATTATTCTAGGAGTAGTGTATTTAAATTATAATGTATTTGTACGGTAAATTAATGTATTTTACTATTCACTAAAAATTCAAGTATTTCAGAAAAATCTCAAAAATTCACCCTAACCATTTTTCAACATGTATATTCAGAAAATGAATTCCATTTTTAAAGAATATTTTTTTTAAATATTAGAAATTTAATTTTTAATTAAAATCATCTATTAATTGAAAAATACGAACACTTAAAATATGAATCTTCATTTTTAAGGTGCCTAAATTTATTTACAATTTCATGGGTAAGGTTACAATTCATAAGGGATATATTAGTATTCATAAGGGTAAGTTAATATTCACAAGGTTAATTTACTATTCATAAGGGTAAGTTACTATTCACTGAAAATTAAGTTGATTCTATCAACCTCCAAATATCACCCTGATCACAACCATGTATGTTTGTTTTTCGAAATTCAAAACACAAAATTGAAAATTTAAGTTTAATGGATAGGTTATGACTATATCCTATAATAACCAAGTGTTGTTTCACAAAGAATCAGTGATTGATGCAATATAGGATATCTAATGAATTGAAAGCATTTAAGAGAAATATACCATAAAATGTTTGGGGTGTTATAATTAATGATCTCCAGATTCATCGTACTCAGTGGATCATTGTATTCATCTTGTCAATTGTATTCAGATTATTTTGATATCGGTTTGGATTAATCAGAATAAGATATTCGTATTGGGTTTTACTGTATTAAAGATTTACAGATTGAGGAAGTTTTATTGAATTGGTTTTGATTCATTTCTATTGTATTCTATCAGAAAATTATACTGAGAGAATTATATCAAGGAGAATCAGACTGAGAGGAATTAGACTCAGAAAAGATTGGACTTAGTGTTTCATAACAAATTCCTGGTGGTTCTTTCCTTTATTATAGGTAAGAAATTAAAGAACCTTATTTCAATTGAATACATTTTTTGAATTGAAAATAAGAATAGTTTACATGACTTGTTACACAGAGGTTGTTTTCCTCTATTGTGCTAAGAGGGTTCACACACTAGTGAGATTGTTTTCCAGTGCTTCACAAGTGTAAGGGGTATATCTTACTCGTTGTAATGCAAGGATAATTTTCTAATGGATTGTACGGTATTGGATTATTTCAAAATAATACCAAGGACATAAGTACTCTTATTGAAAATTTAACCTTTTAAATCTTTTTGTTCTTGTGGATGTGTGTTGGATTTTTTTTAACAGAGAAACAAAATCTCTAACAAGAGGTGAAGGTTGTTTCAATTGAAAAAAAATATAAAAGAAAAGAGAGTATAACTGATTCACCCCACCCCTCTCATTGATACAATATACTAACTATGAACTTACAATATACACCTCATAGTAGAAGATAGGTTCATAACATAAGAAATGTGTCAAAGAAGGAAAATTGAGAAAAAAATCCATTACCTCTTTAGTAATCTTTTGAATCATAAGACCCAATAAAGAATAAAATAAACTAAAACTTTAAATATCATGAATAGGATTATATTATTGATATAAAATGTCAAAGTGGCTGTATATACATCACCCAAAAATAAAATACTGGTGAATTTTCATATGAATCCCAGAAATAAAAGAGAAAATAGAAATATCTTACCTTAAATCTTGACTTTCTTTATACATGCTAAAACATAATTTATAATAAATATAACTTCATTATACACATATAAAAAAACCATAATTATATATATCATACCATATATTATTTTATTGTGACCTTTTATTACCCATTTATTAACAAGTCAATGTTAAAGTGATGTTTCAGGCAATAATTGCTTTTTTGTGTGTATATTTTGATTTCTTATTTTTGGTCCTATTAATTTTATCATGGTTCCATAATATATAGAATATTAATAATGAAATAATTATCATATTTATAAAAAAGATATATTTTAATACCAATTATGAAATATGGTTGTGAGAAATGAAGTATGTTACAATCATAGAGAAGGTAGGCCAAACATACACTTGAGCAACGTTTCCATTTTTCAACGATCATTATGGAAATGAGGTAATTAATATTTTATATTTAAATAATGATAATGATATTATATTATTTCATTAAATATACTTATACATGTCATCCATGTGGTGTGGTGATGAAAATAGAGAGAGTAACATTACTTCCAGAAGGCGGTCGTCCACAAGCACATGAATGGCGTTATCATATTTCAATGAATGAAAATGAAAGAAATAAAAAGATATATTATTTTTTAATAATTATAAATATGTAATTAATATCACAATTATTTCATTTTATATCACATATATTTATCATTATTATCTTCCATGCAAATCATTAGTGAAAAATGAATCACATCGCTTCGCGAGGCGGTAGTTCGTTGTACACACGAGCGACATTATCACATTACATATGGAAAGGAAAGTAAAAATTTATATATGATATTATGAATAAAAAGTTATAATTATATTATAAATATCACATCTATAATATATATCCATTATAATACCCAATCACGAGAGGTGGTAGTCCGTCGTACACACAAAAAATGATTTCATAACCTATTTGAGGGAGGTGAAGATGGTTTTAGGTCATAAAATTAACATTAAAACATCTTATTATATGTAATATACTTATTATAATATATAATAATTGTTTAATAATAATTTTAGCGGGTTGAGGAAGAAATAAAATAAAAATTCTCATTGAGGAACGTTACCTATTCTTTTCGTAACTTCCTTAGGGTTGCTCTAAAAGACATTCTAGGTTGGATTAATGAATAAAATAATGATTCTATGATGATAATAGGAAGTTTGGGAAGTGATTTGGGTAGGTATTTTCTGAACCAAAAGGGTTTTAATGTGTGGGTAAGAGAGGAGAGGGGGTGACCTTTTATAAGTGAGGTGAGTGACACACTTGCAATTTTTGAAAAGAAATTGGTATTCCCACATTTTTAACATTCCAAAAAAGTAAATAATGGAGTATTATAGATACTTGTAAATTATAGGGCCTAAATACGGCTATAAAATATATTTTATACAAGTTTTTAGGTTATTTTAACTCTTATCTTTTTAGAGTAACCCCTCGGTAAACCCATTTTTACCTTAACTGTGGTATTTTTTTTAAAATTTTTCACTATTCATCAGAAAATTAATCCTTTCATAAAATAATAAAAAATTATCCCTAATATAATTTTGAATTGATGATTTTAAAAATTATTTTTATTTTATCAAATTATTTTTTTAAAAGTTTCAGAAATAAATTTTATTATTCTTCATAAATAGAAATATTCTTTTTTGGGAAAATTTTGTTTTGGAAACAAATAAATAATTTATCAAAAAATTAAGTACTTTTTTATGAATATGTTTTTATTTATATAAAATCATTATACTTAATATTTAAAACTTATTTATTACTATTCATATTTTTATGTTTAATGAATTTTTTATAATGGTTGAATTTGAAAAATATTAATAATATGTCATAGTTTCGTTAAAACTCAATGTTTTGTGTAACACTAGCCAACCTAGTGTTATATTTAATGCAAGATGAACTTGGAACTGTATGTAATGAATGATTAAATTAGTGTTTTGTGTAACTCAAGATATCCAAAAAATTTAATTTATTCAAAAATATAATACATTAAAAACCAAGGTGTTACATTCTACCCCACTTAAAATGAATTTTAACCTCATAATTCATCATTTTGATACAAAAAATGGGGATAATTATGCATAATTATTTCCTTAGGTTTCCATATAGATTCCTAAAACTGGTGGTTTTTCCACAAAACTTTTACCATGTGAGTGGTATTGATTCGTATAAATTTCTCTATATGATCTAGAATCTCTGCTAGTTATTCCTCATAAGAAATATCTTGCTCTAGTGGTATGTAATTCCTTAAGAGAGATACATGAAATTCATCATAAAACTAAGATATGTTTGGTGTAAGCACCAAAAAATAATCAACTGTCCTGATATGATCAAGTATTTCAAAGGGACTGATATAACTAGGGCTTAGTTTTCTCTTCTTTCTTCCATAGAGAAATTCATAGAAAGATATTTTCATCGACATAAAATTATAGATCACATAGATGATTATCTTCATAACTTTTCTATCAAATTTCTTTTTATCCTTACATGTTTTTAAATGGATCTAACATTTTTTACCATCTCATTATCTTGTTGAGGTCCCAATAGCTTTATTTTTCCACCATTATTCTAGTATGTGGGAGTTCTACACTTCTTTCTATAAAGGGATTCATAAGGAGACAGATGAATGCTCGAGTGAAAGATATTATCATATGAAAGTTCTACTAGAGGAAGGTGTTGATCCCAACCACCGTTGAAATCCAAAGTACAAGATCTCATCATATCCTCTAGGGTTTGAATTGTTCACTCAGACTGACCATATATTCAAGGATGATATGTAGTAATGAAACTTAACTTTGTATCATGATATTTTTAAAGACATCAACAAAAATTATAGGTAAACTCCATATCTTGATCAAATAAAATTTAATGTAATACTCCATGAAACCTTTTTAATTCATTAATATATTTTCTTGAAAAAAAATACAAGGGGAAATATTTTTTGATACCAATGAAGTGTGATGACTTCGTAAGGTGATCAACTATAGCCCATAATTATCTCAACATCAAAGATAAGATAAACCCTAAATGTAACCACTTCCGTTAATCATATATCCACAAAGTGTAAATGAATTCATTCTCAAATAAAATTTTCACTATATAAAAAACCAAAGGGTTTCATTACCAAAAATGTCTCTTAAAATATCCTTGATCTTGATAAAATCCTGTCACATAAAACCTTAAAATGGGTGTTAATGACTTTGAAAATTTTGTTAAACCTTAAAATCTTAAATCCATGATGGCATTGATAACCCTTATGTTAATATTACATAGAGACATATACACCTCCAAAAGTCAATTCATGCTTTAATCCTTATATAAGATCTTATCTTATACAAAAGAATTTTCCTGGGAATCTTGTGTTCTCCATTATAATTATAGAATATAAAATGTTATTTTACTATTCTAGAATTATTGTAGAGGGATAAAATCACATGAAATTTCACTAAAGTATTAAGAATAAGATTTTTATAGGGCCTATTCATACAAAACCAGATATAAAATTCCCCCAAAAAGTATGACAGGATAAGATTTTCCTAATTATCATGATTCACTTCACCCATTTTTATTGTATAGTATTTACATTTGTACTTTTACTTTAGAGGTTATTCTGGATTATCATCCATATTAACCCTTGGATAAAGTAATTGATTCACATAATTCTCAAAATCCTTTTACTTGAAACACTAGAGTGTGGGTTGTGAATTCTATGGATATTTATCTCCACTGGCTTCAATTATTAACTTATTCTCTTCACTTAATCATCATATTTCCTAACGACCTTCCCTTATACACTTAAACAAATTTATAGTCCCCTTAAGACAATTTAATCCATGTTTCTTCTAACACTTTGAGCATAAAGGAAAGATCATATTTTTCTTGCTATGGTTTTTAGATTTTCTTTTGAATTAGTTTTTTCTTGCCTTATCTAAACCATGAGATTTATATATAAAAATAACCTCCATTTCTACCTTCATATCACACCAAATAATATCTTCGTGGGTAATGAAGTCTATTATGGATAACTCCCATCGAAGACTTGGTTTTTATCAACTGAATAATTGATCTACCTTGCTTTTAGATTAGATAATAATAGTATAATCATACCTCACAAGTCTTGTAAAATTTTCCTCCTAGGTACCAGAGGATTCAACATCCTTTTGATTTTTCTCAAGAAAATAATTATCTATCTTTGTAAAAATAATATGAGGAAATTACTTGTTGAAAAATAAGATCCCGATCTCATCCTAATCCATAGAGTCATTTTCATAATATTTCATTATATTCTTGATATGATTACACCATTGATTTGATTCCCCTTCCCAATTTTATATGGACAAAATGAATTTCTCATGATCCAAACACTGGAGAATGGAAAATATATTTTTAGTGGTATTGATACATTTCTTAGGAACTTGTATATTAGAATATCCACTTAAAGAAGGTGGAATTTGTCTCATAAAGTACTCAGTAGAATTTGTTTCCCTCATTTTCTTATTTGGAAGTCCATAATGATTCATAGCTTGAGAAATTTGTGTCAGAATAGAAACATGATTTTTCATTTCATTACCATATCATTTGGTTTCTTAGGAGAACAATCATTTCATTATCTATCACATTTAGCAATAACATGATTTATTCAAGTTCTAGCTATTGGAAAAAACTAAAATCATAGTATTACCAACACTAATAAAAGCATGGAACCACATAATCATTAAAAATAACTTATATGATGTCTAAATCATGAAAATCACTTTTTAATATATGAAACCTTAGATTTATCCTATGTCGTTAATAGTCATTATCTAATTAAAGACTTCATTATGGTTAGTAAAGAGTTTTTGAATTTCCAAAGCATATCCCATGAGAATGTCAAACTAGGTGCACATCAAGGCCCATTATCATGAACTAGGTGACGATTGAATCTAGATCAATGATCCCTTTTCAGAGTTATTACCCCTAGGTGCCTCTGTACTATTTCCACATATACTTATAGTATCTAAATAGAGATGTAATTACTTAAAAACCATTGGCTACATCCTTTATCATAATTCTAGGAAATTTCCCTACACTTTGGCTCATCCTTAGACTTATACTTAGAGACATATCTTTACATATCCTTATATATATACCTAGGGATATCACTAAAGTTTTATCATCATAGTTTCCAAAAGGTTTACTAAAAATTTCCTCTGATACCAACTACAAAAACTTAGTATTATCATATATAGATATTACATATTTTTAGATGAATATTTATTACATTATACAAAGAATGCTTGAAGATTGTAATTGTTTAGTTCTTTTGGAATCTAGGAACACAATATTCTCAATTTATGAAAAATCTTCAATGTATCACATAAAGATCTTCCAAATTATTACTCCTACTAAAAACCTTTCTTCCCAACCTGGGGAATGGAAACAAAAGAAAGGGTGATCTAAAATGACCAGAAAGGGTAAACAAGGGAGATACGTAATCATAATATGAGAATAAGGGTATGAGAACATGATCATTTTATTTGAAAACAATACCCTCTTTATGAAAGATCCTAATATTTAGTCATGGAGTAAAGATTATTAGTTTATAATATATAAATCATGAGGGAATCAGAGAACACGGGCAATGAGAGTATAAAATTGTCATAAGACACCGACTTCTGGTATACACATAAGTATAGAAAATGTTATGTCAAGGTTACCCACTAAGACATTCATAACATGTTAGGATTGGGATAACTACCCATGTAACTACTTCAGTCTTGGGATGAACTCCCATGTACCCTCTTTTGGGCTTGGGATAACCTCCCTTATACCCTCTTTTGGTCTTAGGATAACCTCCCATGTAACCTTTGATAACATATAACATTATTCATTACCCAATGCATTGGAGGGAGATATAGGTCCCACTCATATCATAATGAAAATCATACACATGTGTGCTACAATATCATAAAACATTCATCATATCATAACCCATTAAATAAAATGGGTTTCATAAACATTTCATTAAATAATAACTTGGGTAAAATATATAGGTTTCATAATCATTTCATCATTTAATCATAGTATAAACCATATAAAATGAATTAGGTTCCATAAGAATTTTTCCATTTTATAACCCATGGAAGATAAATAGGTTTCATAATCATATTATGATAATAAACGCGAAACATTCAGATAAAGAATAAGATTGTTATGTTTGGTTCATATAACAGCCCTGATCTTTATTACACACATAAACATGATTTATTATATAAAGTTGCACTTAATACAACTTTTAGGATTTAGAGGTATAGTTTCATGGAAAATTAGGAACATTAGATAACAACTTAGAACCTAAAACACAACATCGTTATTGAAAACTTCTTTTACATGACCACAACATTCCTTCGTACATAGCATTGCATGGGATAACCTGAGGAAATGCATACGAAAAGGGTGAGATATAAAGACTAGTAATGGAGTAAACAAGTAATAACATGAATAATATAGTACATGTTAGAAAATAGGAATATCAACGGATCACAAGAGAAACATGAACATAAAGGCATAATATATGATGATTATCATAGCTTGGAAATGTGGAAAAAACATTTAACATGATTCTAGCATGATCCAAGGATCATTGCACATGGATCATGGGTAAAACCTCATTTCACTTGAATTAGCATGAGTATAACCTCATTTCACTTGAAATATCATGATACTAATCTTTACCCAATGCATTGGAGTGGTATTAGTGCACACCCTTCTTAATCATTTCATTTCATGCATAAATGTGCCACATAGATCATAAAACATGAATTCATTAAAAATCATAATTTATTCCACGATAAAGTAATGTGTAATTTATACATGAAACTATATAATCAATAAGTAAATGTTCATAAAGGTGAATACCCTTGATAGAGAAATGGGCATGGTATTCACTACACAATTACTTTGGCTTGGAAAATCGTGACGCAATTTCGGCAGCATAACGACGTGTTATAAGAATTCATAAAAATGGTTGATGAGAGAGAAAGGGGTATATCATAATATATACATGAAATTTAAATTAATGTGGTAATATAGTTACATGTCCCAACATATGTAATGGAATTTATATTCATAATATAAAATAACTACTTGAATGTAAATGAGGAGAGAGAAATCTCTTACGGAATTTCAGCATGGTAATGAGTGTACATGGGAGAAATTAATGAGAGAGAAATGGGTATATCATCATTAAAAAATAAGTAGGGCCGTATAGGGCAGGTGATAAATCATACCCCAACATTTTTAATTGAAAATACAAGGTTATAGCAACATAAAGAAACGTAGACAATGAGAGAGGAAGAAATCCCTTACTTGGATGTGTGATCCCAAAGGCTTGGGAGAGGCTTGAGAGAGGATTATTGGGAGCTTGAGGCACCTTGAGAGGATTATAGAGAGAGGAGGTCAGGGGTTGGTTGAGCTCTAAAGTATTTTAGTGAAGATGAGGTTGGAGCTTGGGTGGGGTTATATAGGAAAAGAGAGGGAATTCTTTATTATTTTGGTTTTTGACACCACACATTAGACTAATAAAAAACACCAACCAAAACCTGGTTTTTGACCATGTTTTTTTGCCAAAGGGGAGTGGAAAACATTATTTTATAAGGAAAATGGACAAAATTATTAAAATATTAGGCTTTATTATATGGAGGTGAGTCACACTCTCAAGGAAATCATTTTAAAAGTTAAAATGTTTTATATGTTCTGGAGGCTCTAGTAAGGCACCATAAAATTAATCAAACAAATATAAAATCAGATTATTTTAAAGGTAAAACATGTATTGTATAAAAATATCATTTATAGTATTTTATTACAACACTATTGGGTCATTATGATGTCATAAAACACATATAATTAAATTGTATTTAATTTTTACCAAAAAATTCAACTATCTGAGAAAATTAAGAAAAATTCACTGTTAGATAATTTCAACATCTTGAATCAAAAAATGATATTAATTTTATCTAAATAATTTTCTATATATGTGAATTTTTTACTTTTAAAATAAAATATGACATTTATAAAAAATTCCTGGGTTTTGATAAAAAAAACTTTCAATCTTTAATAAAAATTACAATTATATTCATAAAAATTATACGATCATTTATATTTAATAAAAATTAATTTAGTAATAAAATTTCATTAATAAAATATTTAATTTCAAAATCCATTAATTTATAAAAATATATTTTTTAATTTAATATTAACTAAAAATACAACTTTTTTCTTTAAAAACTATTTACAAAGTAACAATAATAAAATGAATTTATATTATCTATAAAAAATTAATGTACATAATCATAGTGTTAGGGTCTTGTTACGTAACCCCTTATAACACCCTCATATGACCTAAGGGTAAGGTGTGTGATGGTGATAGACTCTTGGGGTGGCTCGGATAACATCGCTCAGGTGGTAATCTCTATCAACTTATACTTTTCCTATAGGCAGTTCTGTTCAAGATTAACATGTTGATGCTCGGATTGGGCTTGGTCAAAAGCAAAACCCAACAATGCTTCCTCCTTTCCGAGCTCCAAAAAATGTGATTTGTATGAAGAA
The DNA here is from genome assembly GCA_963277665.1 of Viscum album. NCBI lineage: Eukaryota > Viridiplantae > Streptophyta > Magnoliopsida > Santalales > Viscaceae > Viscum > Viscum album. The sequence goes on from OY728133.1 coordinate 1,913,349,512, forward strand.
ATTCTGCTAGATGAGGCCATCGCTTCCTTTGTATGAGTAAATTAGATCTCTTAAAGCCCTATATTTATACTAATAAATTGATCACTGTTCATTAGCTATATTAGCAATGGTAGTAGTTCTTAATGATATTTTGAAATCCATAAAACCAATGAAGTGCATATTTTATATATCAATTTTAGATAATAAAAAGTTTAAATATATCAAGATAAATTTTCATTAATAAAAGTTTTGGTTGTTACAATCTTCCCCCATTAATAAATTTCACCCTTGAAATTTCCTTTTCACACACTAAAACAGATGCGGGTAACTATGCTTCATCACTTCCTCTAATTCCAACGTTGCTTCTTTAAACTTTTGGTTTTTCCATAACACCTTGATGAGGGTCATTGTCTTATTTTGTAGAACATTTTCTCTAAACTCTAATATCTTCACCAGATTATCTTTATAGGAGTGGTCATTCTCTAATGGTACCACCTCTAGATTGAGTACATGTGAAGGGTCAGGTATGTGCTTCCTCAAGAGTGATACATGGAATATATCATGAACTTGAGATAGGTTCAGCGAGAGTTCTAGTCTATAATCCACTCCTCCAATGTGATCAAGGACCTCAAAATGTCTGATGTACCTTGGACTAAGATTTCCCTTCTTCCCAAATATCATGACTCTCTTCCATAGTGATATGTGGAGGAAGACCATGTCTCCAACATCAAACTCTAGGTATCGTTGACGATTATCAGCATAGATCTTTTGTCTACTCTGAGAATCTTTAATGTGATGCTGGATGGTCTTAACCTTCTTCACTATTTCTTCGACCATTTTCAAACCTCGAAGTTTTTTCTCCCCAACTTCATCCCAACATCCCGATGTTCTACACCTCTTCCCATAAAGGGCTTCACAAGGAACCATTTTGGATGCTTAAGTGGAAACTGTTATTGTAAGAGAACTAAACCACAGAAATATATTGATCCCATCCTCCTTTGAAGTCCATTAAGAATGATCTCAACATGTACTCAAGTTTTTGGTTAGTCTGATCAGATTAGATATCATTTTGAGGGTGATAAGACGTACTGATGTTCAGCTCAATATTCAGAGCATGTTGAAGTCTCTTCTATAACTTAGAGGTGAATCTTAGATCTTGATCAGATATAATAGATAGTGGTACTCTATGAAGCCTTACCACTTTTATGATATATATCAGTGCTTGTTGATCCAATGATAAATCCTCTCAAATTGCAATGTAGTGTGCAGTCTTTGTAAGAGGATCCAAAACAACCCAGACAACATTGTTTCCATTGGAGGTCTTCAAATGTCCGGTGACAAAGTCCATGGTGATGTTCTCCCATTTCTATTATGGTATGGGTAATGGTTGCATCATCCCCTTAGAGTTCTCTCTCTCATCCTTCACTTGCTAACATACCAGGTACTTTGATGTATACTCAACGATATCCTTCTTCATTTTATCCCACTAATAATGATCTCAGAGATCTCGATACATCTTTGTGTTTCCTAGGTGAATGGAGAAATTTTAACAATGTGCATCATCCAAAATCTCATTATTTAACTCCATATTTTATGGAATACATAGTCTTGACCCAAATCTCACAATTCCTTCTTCATTAACATTGAAATCCGAGGATTTCCCTTTTCTGATAGTTTCCACTTTCTTATGAACTCTCACGTCATCCTTTTGAGCATCCTTTAACCTTTAAAAAAGAGACAGTTGAGCAATCAATTGTGAAAGGATTGATGATTTTCCCTTATTTATTATTCCCAGGTCCATCTTCATCAAATATAAGAATATTATATCCTTTTAAATTCTCACCAATGATAGAATCTCTGGGTCGTCTCTACTTAGATCATCGACGACCTTGTTCTCTTTCCCAGGGTGGTAATGGATTGAGCAGCCATAATATTTGATCAGATCTAGCAGTCTTCTTTGGTGTATATTAAACTCTTTCCAAGTGAATATATACTTGAGGATTTTGTGATCTGTATATATTTCACACTTCTCCCCAAAGAGGTAATTCCACCAATTTTTCTAAGCATAGATTATTACATCCAACTCCAGATCATGTGTTGGATAGTTTTGATCATGAACTTTCAATTGCCTTGAAACATAGGCAATGAATTTTTTATTTTTCATCAACACACAACTCATTACATTTTTTTAAAGCATCACTGAATACCACAAAATTTTTTCCACTTGATGGTAGTGTGAGCACTGGTGTAGTGATAATACTCTTTTTCAATTCCTTGAATCTCTCTTTACATTCATCACTCCAAGAAAACTTTACTCTCTTCTGAGTTCTCTTGGTAATAGGGTTTGATAATTGTGATACAAACTCTTTTACTACTTCCTTCATCCCTGGAAATCTGTTCTAGCACCGGACTCTAGGATGTACCGTTAAAGGGGATATATGGATCTCTGTCAACTCCTCCTCCCGAAGTGTCACTGGTACCATGGTGCATCCTCTAAAAATGATGACATGATCCCCACCTTTAGAAAATTCCTTCAGGAGACTGTCCTGAGGATATATGAGCATGTCGGGCCTCGCAGAAAACGTCTCAGTCTGTGCCTCCCAAATTCACTGAAGAATTGGGAGAGTGACAATCAAAGACTTGAGGTAAGTTGATCCATATCTATCCACTAAGGATATCTGCAGCGCGACTAGCTTCTCTAATGCATCACTTAGTAGCTACTAACCAAACCTCCTATTGAGTGTGTCTGCTATCACGTTCCCCTTCCAAGGAGTAAAGACTATCTCAAGGTCATAGTATTGGATGAAGTCTGGCCATTTTCACTATCTCAGCTTCTGAAATCTCTAGCCGAGCCAGCCTTGGCACCGGTTGTTGTACCAGTTGCAGGCGCTGATTCACAGTTCAGGGAAGGTTTCATGAGGATGATGCCGGCCTTCCAGGGAGCACCGCCTCCTGCCTCGTCTATGGAAGAATTGACGCGGGTCTTTCAGCAGTTGCATCCTCCCACGTTCTCGGGGGAGGGAGGACCTCAGGCTATAGAGTCATGGATGGAAGTCATGCTGACTATATTTGAGCATCTGGAGACACCTCCAGAGAGGCGGGTCAAGCTCGCCACCTACATGCTCCGAGACTCTACCAAGAGGTGGTGGGACGTGATCTCACAGGCGGGTCAGCAGCAGGCTATGGATTGGGAGGAGTTCCAGTGCATGTTCTATGACTACTTCTACCCGGAGACCCTGAGGGACGATCGAACCCGAGAGTTCATGAGCTTAGAGCAGGGTACTCTATCTATCATGGAGTATTCCTCTCGTTTCACTGAGCTGTAGTGTTTTACACCCCTTTGGGATGAGATTGGGGTGTTCTTGGCGAGGAATTTTGAGGATGGACTCAAGCGGGAGACCCGCTCGCAGGTGAACATCTTCCAACTAACTTCCATTACATCCATCGTCAACTAGGCACTGATTGCGGAGTGCAATCTGAGAGACTCTGGAGCCGCGAGTCTGGGAGGTTCTGCTTCCAGAGATAGCTTCCCTTCAGATGACAGTAAGAAGTGCCGTAGGGAGCCTACGTGCGGTGATGCGAGGAAGCGAGACACATCATCAGGCAGACATGTGACATGCTACCAGTGTGGCCAGACAGGGCACACGTGGCCGCAGTGCCAGAGAGACCCTGTGGAGTGCCTATCTTGCGGTAAGATGGGTCACCTTCAACGTTTCTTCCAGGTTTTCCAATAAGCAGTAGGAGGTTGGGGTTCTTCCATGACTCCTCGTCCAGGAGAATCCCCACCAGTCTCTCACCAGTTAGGGAACTGGAGTTCTTCCGGCCGTTTAGGCCAAGGTGGAGGTCGATGCCATGGCGGTCAGCCACCAGTCCCTCGACACCAGCAGGGAGGTTCAGCTCAGAGTGGTCAGTTAGGGGCGCAGGGCCGTGGTGTAGGCCAGTCTTTCACTGTGGAGCAGACTTATCACGAGCAGGATCCTGACCCTTCTACTGTTCGTGGTACGATTTTAGTAGCCTCAGTTTTATCTTCAACTCTTTTCTATACCGGTGCTATGCATAGTTTTATCTCTACCGACTCGTTGACACTAGACACACCTTTAGGAACGAGGACATCTAGTGTACGTCAGTGTAGAGAGTTCCCTCTTGAGGTTGCAGGGTATCACTTCTTATGGGATCTCTATATCCTAGAGATGACAGACTATGATGTCATTCTCAGCATGGACTGGTTGATTTCCTTCCAAGAAGTCGTTGAATGTTATCGCCACAGAGTCAGTTTCATTTCACCAGAAGGTGAATCTTTCGTTCATAGAGGCAAATGGGACGTTCGGGCGAGTCGGTCAGTACTCGAGCATCTTGGGCTAGGAGGAGTGACGGTCCAGATTGCTAGTCTTTATCTGGATGATCAGGGGACTCCACAGTTGAACTTTCCTCCAGTGGTGGATCGCTTCAGGGATGTCTTTCCAGAAGACATTTCAGGATGGCCTCCGGAGTGTGAGGTAGAATTCTCTATTGATCTCGTGCCAGGAGCAGCACCAGTTTCCCTTACTCCCTATAGGATGGCCACACCTGAGTTGCAGGAGCTCAAGAAGTAGTTGAAGGAGCTATAGGATAAGGGTTTCATCTGACCCAGTACTTCTCCTTGGGGTTCGCCTATTCTGTTTGCAAAGAAGGCAGACATTACCCTTCGGATTTGTGTGGATTATCGGAAGCTGAACCAGTTGACGTTCAAGAACCGATATCCTTTTCCGAGGATTGATGTCATTTTCGATCAGCTTCTAGGAGTCTGGGTGTTCTCGAAGATCGACTTGAGGTACGGTTATCATCAGTTGCGCGTTAGACCATCAGATATACCTATGACAACCTTCAGGAGCAGGTATGGTCTATACGAGTATACAATCATTCTATTTTGTCTCACGAACGCACCTACAGTTTTCATGGTGCTGATGAACCGAGTGTTCCATCCTTACTTGGACTCCTTATTCTTGGTCTTCGTGGACGATATCTTCATGTAATCTCACACTCGACATGACCATGCCACACATCTTGAGATCATTCTGAGTACACCGAGAGAGCATCGACTTTATGCTAAACTCTCGAAGTGCCACTTCTGGATGTATCATATTCACTTCTTGGGTCACGTCATCTCAGAGGCAGGAGTATCTGTGGACCCAGAGAAAGTGAGAGCTGTATTTTCCTAGTAGCAGCCGAAGAACATTTTTGAGGTACGGAGTTTCCTAGGGATGGCTGGATACTACAAACGCTTCATTCAGGACTTTTACCATTTAGTAACACCCTTGACAGGTCTGACCAAGAAGGGGGCAAAGTTCTTGTGGTCAGATTATTGTGAGTCAGCCTTTCAGGAGCTGAAAGGGAGGTTGACATCAGCACCGATACTAGTCTTGCCAGAGCCAGGCAAGAGCTACACTGTTTACTATGATGCTTCAGGTGTCAGGCTAGGAGCTGTGCTTATGCAGAGAGATGGAGTCGTTGCGTACGGGTCTCGACAGTTGAGGACACATGAGAGGAACTACCCTACGCATGATCTGGAGTTGGAAGCTGCTGTTCATGCCTTGCGCTGTTGGAGACACTATCTTCTGGGAGAGCACTTTTTGGTCTTCACTAACCATAAGAGTCTCAAGTATATCTTCACTCAGCGTGATCTGAATCTGAGGCAGCATAGGTGGGTTGAGTATCTACAGTCTTTTGACTTCGAGCTTGCCTATACTTCAGGAAAGGGAAATGCCGTGGCAGATGCGTTGAGCAGGAGAACTCATATTCAGGAAGTTCAGGAGGCTATTAGTGAGTAACAGCTGATGGATCTGTTCTCTGAGATGCATCTAGAGGTGTACGACAGACGGGGACAGACTTTTCTATCTTCTGTAGTCGTTACCTTCACGCTACTTGATCAGGTACGGATGAGGCGGCTATCAGACTCAGAAGGATTAGTCCTGCGGGAGAGTGTGTCAGGAGGGGACCCTCTTCCTGGATGGACAGTGGGTGATGATGATATCTTGCATTTCCAAGGATGCGTATGGGTTCCAGCAGACATACGTGAGGAGCTGATGGGGGATTTCCATTCGTCAGTTTGGGCAGTTCATCCTGGCGTCACCAAGATGTATCGAGATCTTAATCGCCAGTACTGGTGGCCAGGTATGAAGAAGGATGTTGCTGGTTTTGTCATGAGATGTTCTACTTGTCATCAGGTGAAAGCAGAGCATCAACGACCAGCAGGCCTTTTACAGCTGTTACCCATTCTAGAGTGGAAGTGGAACGATGTTGCGATGGACTTCGTGACTGGGTTGCCGAGGTCACCGCGAGGGAACGATGTTGTTTGGGTTGTCGTCAACAGACTTACTAAGGTTTCTCACTTCTTTCCGATCAAGGAGACCTTTAGTGTCGATGATCTGGGATGACTTTACATCAGAGAGATTGTGCGTCTGCATGGTGTTCCGCACTCTATTGTTTCAGACAGAGATGCGCGCTTTACCTCTCGGTTCTAGTAGGGACTTGAGAAGGCCTTGGGTACATAGGTAATTTTGAGTACAACATACCATCCCCAGACTGATGTCCAGTCCGAGCGCACGATCTAGGTGCTTGAGGATATGCTTCGGGCTTGCATCCTTGACTTTGGAGGTTCTTGGGAGAAGCATATTCCTCTGGTGGAGTTCGCCTACAAAAACAGTTTCCAGGAGACCATTCAGATGGCACCATATGAGGCTTTGTACAGTTGGCCATGCCAATCACCATTATGCTGGATGGAGGAAGGAGAGGCAACCTTACTGGGACCTCGTCTTGTTCAGGAGACTTAAGAGCAGATAGAGCTGATTCGGAAGAGGATGGCTACAACACAGTCTCGGCAGAAGTCTTATGCTGATCAGCAGAGATGACCTCTGGAGTTCGAGGTTGGTGATCAAGTTTTCCTACGTGTTGCACCGAGGTTGGGACACAAAAGGATTCAGAGACAGGGTAAGCTTTCACCACGGTATGTCGGGCCGTTTGAGGTCTTGGAGAGAGTGGGGCCGGTCGCCTATTATTTGCAGCTATCTCAGAGGTATCGGGCCATGCATGACGTCTTCCACGTCTCTCAAATCTAACGTTACTTTTCAGAACCCTCTCACGTCTTCCAACCCGAGGAAGTCGAGATTGAAGCGGATGCGTCGTTCAAGGAGCATCCTATCCGGATTGTCGATCATAGTACGAAGGTTCTCCGCGGGCAGTCTGTTCCTTTGGTACGAGTGCTATGGTAGCACGAGCGAGTACAAGACGAGACCTAGGAGAGGGATGCCGATGTACGATCGCAGTGGATGAAGCTGTTCGGGGATTCTTCTTCTCCACCTCGTTAGGGAAATTCGGGGACGAATTTCTTTAAGGGGGGAAGTTTGTAAGAACCCGGATCTTTGTGCAGGTACGTTTTTCCTTTTTCTAGATTTTTTTTTGAGAAAAATGAATTTTCTAGAAAATTCAAAAGTACACGCCGTGTACTTTCTGATTACATGAAGTGTACTCTTTTCCGGCTCGAAGCCGTGTGCTGGTCATGTCCAGGCCACACACATGGTGTGTAAGGCTGAGGTGGAGGTCGGTTATTTCGGAGTACGAAAAAATTCTAAGTACACGCCGTGTACTTCTTTTTTTTCATTAAACGGACCGGGGTCTCACCTAACCCCCATATTCGTCTTCTTCTTTAGTTTTCGACCGTCCGGGAGTGACCGTACGGCCAGATCTTCGACGGATTCCTGCCTCGCCATCCATTCTCCGATTCGAGCACGATTAATTGCGTTGGAAGCGCAACAGTGAGTTCTTCCTTCTGCTTGAGCCTTGTTTCTTGATTTCTCCTTGTTTTCAAGTTATCTTGGGATGAAAGTTTTGTGCGTTTTCTAAGATCTACATCGTTCTAAGGGAAATCTGTCGTCGAGGTCCACGTATATCAATCTCCTAGGATCGAGGTAGGTGGTTTGTGCCTTTCTGTAGAAAGTTTTTGAGTATTTTGTGCAAATTCCACCAATACCCTTGAACGGGGTATTGCATGTTTCCTGTTTTGACCTTGTTTCTTGCCTGCTTTGCTTGATTTCTTTAGTAGAGGTTATTTCTTGTGATTAGAGTATTTTGTTTGTGCTTAGATTGCTTTTCCGTGCTTGTTTTTCCTGTTTGGCATTTTTCCAGTTGCGTTGCCTAGTCGTAGGATAGTTGAACTGTTGTTTTATTATTGCTGCTGAGCCTTAGTTGATAGCCAAGTAGTTCTTGAGGTTTACTTGGACAGTATACATGCGCTGAGCATGTTTAGTTACTCAGGACTGTGAGAACCTAGAGTAGTAGAACAAAGGGAGAATTAACGGAAGAGCTTCTCCAGAGTGTCTTTTAATCACGATGCGAGACCAAGTGGAGAATTGACGAAAGGGATTCTCCAGAGTGTCTTTTAAATACGACGTAGGCTATATGGGGAATTGATGTTGAGGGCTTCCCCAGAGAGCCTTTAGCATGACATGAGACTATAGGGGGAATTGATGGTGAGTGCTTCCCCAGAGAGTATGCTTAATTTACATAGCTAAACCGGAGGGGTGAGACTCTGTGTGCCTCCCAGAGGGTTGATAGTACTTAGAGGTTGAACCATAGGGGCTGGACTATGAGAGCTACCCAGAGGGTTACCTATTTTCTTCTTGTTGTTGACTGCTTACTTGTGTGCTATACTTGTTAGAACTGTGGTTTGTAGCTGTTTGTGATTTTCTGTTTACTGCTTCTTGTTTTATTACTGCCACGTATTCATTGACTGTTAGGCACAAATCTTTGGGTGATTTCCTACTGGGATTGTATCTCACACCCTATTTGGGCCATGTTTTTGGGCCCAAGCAGACTATGTTGGTGCAAGTATAGACAAGGGAAAGCGCCTTTCCACTTTAGGATCTTGATTGCACCAGGAGCTAGGGAGCATGGGACCGAGCCGTGGCTCGCGATGCCGAGGAGATTATTTTTGTTTTTCTTTTGCACTTGGTTTCAATTGTATTCCAGCATGTTGTTGTGTATGCTACTTTCCATAGATACTTGTACCTGCTGTATTATTATCATCATTGTTATATATCTGCATTGCTTCCGCTGTTTGGTTTCTATTGTTATGCATGTTGGTTGCTGCTTCCGCTGTTTATTGTTGTTTCTTACCTTGTATACCTTACTGAATGAGGGCATAGTTTCCCCACCGACTCACCAAGGCCCTCGCTGCTAGTTGGAAGCCTCTAGCATTTGGGGAAACACACTTGAGGCCATGTGGAGAACCGGGTATGGGGCACTAGTGGAGGGGCTTCGGACTCGGGACGTTACACCATTCTTATGATTATCTATATACAAGAAACAAATTACACATTTAATAAAATTAACATTCAATTCTAATCGTTCTTATTTAAGACAAATAAAACTCATAACAATTAATTATATTATTTAATTATTAAATTGTTTTATCTAAACTCTCACCCAAATTTCTTTGAGATTTCATTGATCAAAATTTTAAAAAAATATTTAAAATTAACTATATACAAAAATGTACATTGGATGCAACATGGTGGGTACCCATATGAACTAACCAACATGTATTATACTCGTAAAATGTTCACTCTTGTGACACGTGGTATACATGACTTATCACATAATTTCCTAGTGTGTACTATCAACTTAATAACAACATGAAACACATGATATTTAAATCTCATGTTATGCTTCAATGTGCATAGAGTAATAATTGTAATATGACTTATACAAGATATGAAGATCCAAACATTACACAGAACACAATTATACATTAATATACATAAAACCCATCAAATGATGTGTACTTTAAACTTAATGATCACATAGAACACATGTTTATAAGGTTTACAAAATATAATAAATTAACTTTTAATTATGTGTAATTTTTAAAAGTACACAAAATATAAATTTAAGATACACGACATGTATTATACTTATCCTCTATCCATGAAAAACAATTGGGGACTCAGCATGTAGTCATTCCATGAAAAAATCATGGATACGTGGCATGGACATGGTCTACATGATGTGTGGTATTTGGGTTACATGGTCACTATTAATATAGTCCATGTAAGAGGGTAAACATCCTGACTGTGACTAAGGGACTACAAGTCATATACAGAATTTACACAGTGTGTACTCTGACTGACCGTATGTAATGCCCTGACCCCAGAAGCCTAGAGTGGATGCATTATTTTAATATATTGGCATGATTATAAGAAATCAAATCCCAATGGACTATAAATTTTAGTAGTTTTGGAAATCCAGATTACATACATGATACCCATAATACATTGGGGAAAAAAAATAAAACATGCTACACAATAAATGAAATAAATATCATCCTTGAAAGCTTAATCAAAGTTCTCTTCTTCATAACTTGGGGAGAGAAACATAATAAGGGTGATATCAAATTCCCAGTAAGGGTAAGTATAATAGAAGTAATAAATGAATAAATTTATATGGAAAATTAAATAACTAAACACACTTTCTATCTACATAACTAGATAAGGCACAAATAATATGGCGAGTAAGAAATTGAAACATGTTCCATAAATCAACTAACTGAGATTGAACTACATACATAGATATGTCGACATAAAATATATGGATAAATAATAACTGAAACTAAATGAGGGGAATTTATTTCTTATCGGATGTCATGTCATAGGAACATGAAAACCTATTACTGTCAAGACCTTTCACAAGACGGTTTTAAAAACAGATAGAAACCCATTTAATTTGGCCAACTTATTTGTCTCGTGAGAACCCTTCGATGCATTGAGAAGATATATAAAGTCCTGGATCCACCCATAAATTACTATTTCAAATAATTCCTCATATTTAATAATAAATTATAACTAGTATTCCTTACCAAATAACCGTATTGAATAAGAAATAAAGATTTATCAATAATTCCCCAATTAATCAAATAATTGTCAAAGTAACCACCATATGAATAATGGTATATGGTTTATGAAATAAGGATATGCATTGTATTCGAGAATGGATATTCAGTTAAATTTCCAATGAAAAATGATTATAATAAAGTGATTGTTTCAATATAAAGTTTACAATCACAGAAGTAAGTGTGATTAAGAACATTCTTGAGGAGAATAATCTTTAAACATTCTAAAGAGTCCCATACCACTTTGAAAAATTTAAATAATAATCACCAAAAAGATATGACATTAAATGAATCTTATAATATAAGAAGAATAATCAGATTCATTATAAAATATATCAAAATTTATAGTAGGTATGACCCACAGAAGAAGTAAGTGGTGAATGTGTCATTAATCTTGCAGATTTAAAAAGTTAGTTGAAAATGCTTAACTTAAACTTACTCTTGTTGTGTGGTATTTATCCTTATATATAGTGGTTTAAAATATGTTAATAACTGATACCAAAAGCACAATAATGTTTATAATCACATATATTAACTTCTTACACTATTTTATTACCCATTTGTCAACAATCTTTCATTATTTTGACTATTTCTAGTGTTAATTTCCTAGTTTTATCAAGTACATTTTGACTTGTTATTTGTTGTTCTTTTTAAATATATCACGGTTTCAGAATATACAGATTTTAAACCATGAATAAATTATCTTATGTAACATCCCGACCCAGAAGACACTAAAATGGTGCTCCGAGCCGGTTCGCCACAAGGCATCAAGCGCGCCTCCCCGTACGCTAGAGGCTACCAACTAGAAGCGAGGGCCTAGGGTGTGATAGTGGGGATACTATTCCATCATACCAGAGTAAGAAAACAATAGAAATAACTACGTATCATACACAATAGAAAGTAAACAGAGTGTGGAAGCAATAAACAACTAAAATAGAACAAGCGGTAATAGTAAAATGCTGTAACAGCCTGAACAACTATGAAATACAATACAACACTGGTCACCCAACAGGAATACCATAAAGATACAAGTACAAAAGAATCTGAAAGTAAAAGTATAGGGCTCTGATATCAACTCTGAGCCAATCCACGTACCTGATCTCAAGACATTGTCAAACTATATCATCCCAATTAGTAGAACCACTCGAGTAGCTCCGCTCGAGCATGGAACATTGGGCCTCAGACCTCTCCACCATGAAAATCGTGCTTAACCTGAAAATTAGACATAAAGTATACACAAACACCGAGGTGAACGTGCAAGGGTGAGAAACAATCTCAGTAGGGCAGCCCGACAAGCAACCCATAACTGTGATGCTAAAAGTGTATGCAACAACAATGTGCTTAGCCTAGCTGGAACACAACAAAGGAAGTAAACCAAACGTGCAACCACAATCGATCCTAGGGTATGTAAACCCTATCAACTGGGCAAGTGCCACCATGGATTTCAATATCTATATTCATACACATGTATAGTCCCATACCTATACACATATACATAAATAGGAATATTCATGATTAGGTAAATTTAATATTAATAAACCACATCAACAGTCGATCCTTGTGACCATAAGCCTGGTATCCTAGACATCCTATGCAAGGGAATTGAGCTTGAAATCGTGCCACTCAAGCCGTGTATAATTAAGTTGATCTCTGGGTCTGTAATCCCATCGACATGTACCTACTTCGGCCAATGCCAGAATCGTATCTCTGAGAAAGCTAATGAAAAATAAGTAACCCTCTGGAAAACTCTCATAGTCTAACCCCTTTGTTCAACAAGCCATCAATCACCAACACATGACCACCTGGAAGCTCTCATGGTCTAAACCCTATGGGTTTAACATAATATACAACCACCTGGGAATCTCTCATAGTCTAACCCCCTGGGTCCAACATAATATATGACCACCTGGGTAGCTTTCACAGTCTAACCCCATGGGTCCAACATAATATATGACCACCTAGGAAGCTCTCACAGTCTACCCCCTGGGTCCAACATAATATACGACCACCTGGGTAGCTCTCACAGTCTAACACCTGGGTCCAACATAAGACAAAGACTCTCTGAGAAAACACTCACAGTCAATTCCTCTTATAGTCACGTGTAATCAAAGACTCTATGAGGAAGATCATAAAATCAATTACCCTTATAGTCTAAAGTAGTTCAAAGGGTCTCTGAGGAAGCTCACTCGGTCAATTCCCCTTGTAGACTAAAGTGGTCAAAGACTCTCCCAGGAAGCTCACTTGGTCAATTCCCCTTATAGTATCCTACACCAGGTTCTCACGGCCTTGTGTAATTCAATGAGCATAGCAACAACCATATTCATATCCGAAATAATCTTTACTCAAGCATACAAGCATAAAAGTAATCCCAAAAAATAAGAAAGACGCCTCGCGTCAGGCCCAACATCCACCAACCAGGAATCACCTATGGTAACCACTACAGCATCAGAAAACTAAGTCAGATATAAACAAATGGGTGAGTGTGGGCCGAACGCCCAACCCAACAATACGTCCAATGCCAAAGGGATTACCAATTTGGAATGGGTTCTAGGTGGCACCTTATCACCATCTTTACCCAAAACCGACATAACAACTCAAGGTCAGTCAAACAATGGCACCTTCTACGTCCCTCAAGTCAAACACTGAGGAGGCATCATACTTAGGATCCTCTAGGTAAACACAAGAAAATGCATCCTACATGTGATCCTTAGTGAAGTGTAAGGGAGGAATCATACACGGAAATACTCAAATGAAGGACAACATAGGAATTCCATAACATGGGACCTATAAAAGGGAAAACAGGAGAGGGATCCTACAAGGAACTCCCAAGGTCAGTACACAAGTAAAGGCATCCCTCTGGGAATCCTTAGAAGTACCTGGCCTCAAAGCCTCATAGGCCAGAAGGGAACATCTCACAAAGGAAAAGTCATCTAAAGAATAGGTTATGAGAGATAGATCATAGCACATATTCTATTAAAGGTCTCAATTAATTTGGTCTGAACACCCAACCTATCATACACGCCAAGTCTCACTCTCAAGTGACAACTGAACTCGATAACTGGAGGAAGAACCCATCCATTTAGATATAAACCCCCAAAAATAACTTTATATGACCTTAAAAATGTAAAATATATTCCACCATTATTATCTACGTGAAAAAACTCTCAGAATCGACTACTCACACACCCAATTCTGACTTCTAGAGCCCAAGATATCCCCAAAACTAGTAAACTGAAGTAGTACCTGGCCAGAGCACATGGCCAGAACACATTGGGCCTGCCAGTGTAATAGTACGCGACATGTACTTTACTGTAAATGGCATGTAATATTCACAAAAATTCATCCCATGTTTTTTTTCACTAAAACACATGCCCAAGTACCACTACACGACGTGTACTTATAGTGCACGACGTGTAATCCTTGAAAACCACTATTCCGTGTTCTATTTCACACGACCAGTCACAAAACCAACAACTAACAACATGTACTCAAAGTAAATGGAGGTTAATTAAGAAAACTTCATCTTCCCCAAACAGGAAGAACATATGGCATGTACCCCTGGAATACACGCCGTGTATTCTGGGTTTTCCGACGGGAAATCCCTTAAAATGCCCGAAACGCCCGTTTCCGCCCCCGAAACAATAGATCGAGCCCCATGGGCTTACAAGAAAGAAATATAAGGATTTAAAGACTTAAAAAAACATTCTTAAAGGGGATCTATGGTGAAAACATAAATGGCCCTACCCTCGGGTAGAAACCGCCGAAGCTTCGGTTGATTTCGCAGCTCCCGGTTGCCGCATGCCGACTCAGCGCATCAAGAGCTTCGAATCGATACCCTTCTTACCTCCCAACTCTCACTCTTTATCAAAATAAATATCTACCATAGGTCACAGGCAAGGGCGTGGCATAGGAGATGTGCACAAGTCTGAGGAGGAAAGAAAGAGAAAGAAGAAAAGAAAAGGAAGGGAAAAGAAGAAAAAGGGGTCCGGGCCGGCCCCGACACCCGACATGAGTTTCTATGTTACCTAGGATAAACTACCCATTTTGGACTCAACAGAGTAGATAGAATTTCAATCCGATGCTCCATTTAGAATTTATTGACAAATGAGCCTGCACGAATAATTTAATAATATTAAATATTAAATATTCGGCTAAAATTCGAACAACTCAGATTTCCTCCAAACTCCTGTCCTAGGGTAAAATCCCTATTCCGGGACCAACGTAGTTGTCAGAGAAATTATCTGAGATCATCTGGTAGAGGAAAATGACCATTTTACCCCTCACAAGCATCCAACGGAAAAAATTCAAATTTTTGCTCAAAACTACAGTCCGAAAAAAACAGGTTCTTACATATTATATATTTAGTACATAGGTATTTATAATATCCCATAATATTTAGAGATAAGAAATGAAGTTCAGTATTCATGGATACGGTAGACCGTATGTATGCATGAACTCTAGCTTCATTTCTTTGTTTTATTAAATAAATTAAAATTAATTGATACATATGTATATTATATATATATATATATTATATATTACATATGTTTATTACAACAATCCTTTATACTTTTCATGTATGTCATGAACGTGTCATATCAATTTTGAGGGGGCGGTAGTCACATTTCCTCAAACAAAATTATCATATTTACACAACATGGAAAGTATAAAGGTATGTTATAAATAAAAATTAAAATAAGCATAAAGACAATATAAATATAATATATATGATATATAAATATAGTTTCCATTATAGTGTCCACCATGAGAGGTGGTAGCAGAAAATTTAACAATCAACATTTTGTGAGGTAGTAGTTCACCGTAAAAAGAAATAATATGTTCGTTACCATTTGATGGAAGTGTGTATAAGTGTAGGTCGATCCTTTATAATAAAAAAATAATTTTATATTGATTATACTGGTTTTTTTATGCAATCATAGAATAAGAATAGTGTAGGGAGTGGAGAATGAAAATGAAACTAGAAAGCATGAGAGAAGGCGTTACCTCTTAATCAGGTAACCTCTTTTGATTTATAACCAAAGGCTTCCTTGGGAGGATTTCTGACCTAATTGTGGCTCCTAGGATGAGGTAAGGAATTATAGGAAGAGTTTTGGGAAGTTATTTTATGAACCAAAAGGATTTAAAGTTTAATAAAAGAGAGGAAGGTGTTCCTTTTTATAGGAGAGGGGAGGGTCACCATTAGAAAATATTAAAATATTAAATTAATATAAATTAATCCATTAATTAAAATGGATCTAAATTGATATAAGTAGAATATAAGATGAGTATTGTTCTAAATCTTCTCAAAAAATAATTTTTAGACTTGTATTGAGTTTATTTTAAAAGTTATCTTTTCAGTTTACCCTTAACTATTCTCTTTTAATTTTAAAAGTGGAAAAACATTTTAATTATTAAGAAGCTATTAATTTTACTTATATGGGGTAAATTTCCCATAAATAGAAATTTAATTTACTTTTATACCATATAATAATCACTTTGTGATTTTAAAACATTTTTATGATTTTTAAATAATTTAATCAATTATCATTTTAATAAAATATCCATTATGTCAATTTTTACACTATTCAATTTATTGAATTTAAATAAAATGTAAACAGAGAGAGAACTTCAAAAAAATCATTTAATAGTCTTAGAACATTTCATATTCACCTATAAAAATATTTTAGGACATAAATTTTTTCAAATAACATTTATTTTAATATTTATAATCTCATTTATTTTATTCCTTCATTAATAAGGTAATCACTGCATAATCATTGTGTCATAATTAAATTTAATTATTTAATATAAAAAAATAAAAAATAAAAAACCATGATGTAGTGAATATTTTTATATTTATATTTACTATTTATAGTTGAATATATGACTTATATGAACCCATATTAAAATTGTTTTAGTAAGAAGATATATGTTTATAACATATTTTCCTTTACTTTAAATTAAAAGTTTTAAGTGTCATAATCACACCCAAGTAGCTTCCAAAGGAAAAATTTTCATCCCAGGGGTATTATTGGTTGGAAATATGTCATAAAATAGGATTATTACATGTGTTAGGGTAGTTTTATATAATTATAATTTTATTTTTACCCTTATTTACCTCGTTTACCCTTTAACTATGGTAAATAAAAATAATTACTGAAGTCACTATTCATAATATGAAAAAAATAAAAGGGACCTATTTTCATAATTTAGAAATTATAATTACAAATATGGAATCCATTTTTCCCATTTCAAAATAGATAATTGGAAAATATTAATTTAAAAATAATTCCCATTGTCAAAACGAGAAATTGAGTTTTTAAAAGTAAAAACCATCAAATGATTGACATGTGTTTATATTAAGTTTCAATTTGAAAATTATTCTAATGACCACCATTGAATTAAATGATAAAAAATTAATATAATTATACTTTAAAACCAATTAAAATGATAATATATCAATATAAATAAATTAGATGAAAAAGCCGTTTTGAATTAAAATGCAGTATTATTTTACTATTCATAAAAATATGAAAGTTATCCGAAAAACATTAAACATTTGTCCAAAATAAATTTTTATTTCCTTATTATAAAGAAAAATTTTATTTTTTTCAAATTTATCATATAAAAGTTTCAAATATTTTATTTAAAAAGGGTTCTCCATTAAATGGTTTCCAAATAGCATTTTTTTGAAAAATACTTATTATATCTAAAAAGTTGAAAATTTTCTTATATAATGTCTAGAAAATACATAATATGAACCTTAAAATTATATGTATGATATAAAATTAAAAATATGGTTAATAATATTCATAAAAACAAATTTAACGGCTAGTTAATATATTATATTAAATAATAATATTTTATTAATATATTTTTGTTCATTAACACTAGGCCTTGTGTGTAATGCAAGACAAATAATTTTTTTGTGTAGAATAATATTAACATGGTGTTTCATAATAATAAAGAAATTAAAAAAATTAAATTTATTGAGAAATGAAAATATTATAAAGTCTTAGGGTGTTACATTCTCTCCTTCAATAACTTGCATCCTCGTAATTTGAACTTGTAATCGAAAACTATGGGTTGGACTTTTCAAAATATATGTATTGAAGCCCCACATCGGAAAATGGATTAATGAGACCACCAATTTTAAATAAATAAAGAGAAGTATTAAGGTCACTGAATATAACATATACTAGGGTTCCACGTAAGAAAACATGGATATGAAAGAAAATATAACCTTTAAGTTATGATGGAGAGTGATAGAGGAAATTATTTGGAGAAATTTAATAACTAGAGAGATATAAATATACGATGATCCAAGGGACCATTGGATTCATCACAAAAAGAAATTACTGGGGAAATTTTTTTGGTGTTATGATCCTTTAATTGGTGTAGAAGAATTAATTTACTTCATAGACTAAGAACATAATGAAGCATACTTACATGATAATCAGAGTTCCATCATTTAAATAATTTCTACAACAAACTCATCTTTCTCTCTAAAAGATAATAAAATTAAAAATTATTCTATTTATCTTAATCATATAGGGTTCCAAAAATGAACATAGAATTCATATTTGATACCATAAAAGAACCATGTTATACAAATTAGGACATCACATAGGCCAATGGTAGATGATGCATCCTTTTTGCCCTTTGGTTGCATGTTTAAATATCACAGCCTTGCCAGACTGGAAGGGTTGTCTCTCAACCTGTGGGTCTTCCTTTTTAAAAAACTATATTATTATAATATTCCATAAATAATATTAAGAAATGTTTTTAACCTCAAACAATACTATCCAATGTTCAACTTAATCCATTTTACCTTTAGAATTATCCAACATACTTATGTTCAAACTCAGAGTCAAAAAATTTATAAGTAAGGTCTCTAAATTTATCAAATTGACATGATGATTATCCCTTTTTGTCACATACCAAACATGCCAATAACTTCATCATGAATTCTCTTAAAACATGGTAATAACATTAATTACTATAAAATCTTGTTGAATACGTTCATTCTTCTTTATTACTTATGTAAAACATAGAATATTGGATATACTGCTTAAATCCAAAAATGTTGCAAAATCCAACAATGATGGAATAAATAAAACATTAATCAGTTCCAAGGTAGTCAGTAATACCCAATATAGTTTATCAAAATAAATCATCTCTTTATTCTAACATTATTATCTCTGAATCAAAAACATGTTAATGGTTATCTTTCCCTCAACCATATATTTTCCAAAATGTTTAACTTGCAACTATGTCACTTTTATTGGGACCACAAAATCCAAAATCCTTAATGAAATTGTAAAATAGTATAATACTTATTTATTTTCATAATTTTTATAACTAGAACATCATTTATACAATACTCAAATGACACAATTATTCAGTAACAATATAAATACATTAATCATTTCTTTTAATCTACAGTAGTATCATAACTTGATTATTATCTAAAAGCATCATTTGGGGTATAATCTGATGATTGGGAAATTGATTTTCATAGTGTCCCACCTCCTTGTAGATGAAGCATTGTAAATTGGAAACCTTTTTCTTACCCTTGTAATTACGGACTTGGTGTCCCTTTTCTCCACACTTATAACAAATTCCCCTTCATTTCAAGTAATCACCATGGAGTTTCTTCTCACAATTATCACATAAGGGAAAGTCATTCTTTATCTTTTTCCCTTTATCCATATCTTTATCATCCATCCTTATCTTATCTTTATTCCCTTCAAACCCATATGACTCATAGAATTCTTTACTTATCTTATTGACAGATGATACT
This sequence comes from Viscum album, assembly GCA_963277665.1. Classification (NCBI taxonomy): domain Eukaryota; kingdom Viridiplantae; phylum Streptophyta; class Magnoliopsida; order Santalales; family Viscaceae; genus Viscum; species Viscum album. The sequence continues at coordinate 1,913,369,215 of OY728133.1, forward strand.
ATTTCTCCATATGATGAGAATATATGTGAGAATATTTCCTTTTGAAATGTTGGATTCAGACAACGAAAGACATGATCCTTCTTACTATTTGGATCATGTGTATTTCTAAAGTTCTCATTCCTATAATAGACACCATTTCTAAATGATGAGACATATTTTATTAGCTCATAAAATTATGAATTTTAAATATAGTAAAACACTCAACATAAATTAAAAATTTATGCATCATGAACCATAAATTTTTTTATGTTAGGTGAACTATCATAAGTGTATCCCCAATGTCTATCTTAGGGGATTTACCCTAGTCTATGTTTTCTATATCCAGTTTCCATGGTTATTGCTAAACTTCCCCTGATACCAATTGTAATGCCCCGACCCCAGAATCCTAGATCCTAAGAGTTATTTTAATACATTAGCATGATTAGAGAATGAATAAAATCATAAAGGACCATAAAGTTTAGCAGTCTTGGAAATCTTGATTACATACATGATACACATAATAGATTGGGAAAATAAAATAAATCATTATACATAATAAATAAAATAAACTGTATCCTTAAAAGCTTAATCATAGTTATCTTCTTCATAACATGGGGAGAGAAACATAATTAGGGTGAGCTCAAATGATCAGTAAGTGTAAGTAAAACAGAATTAATAAATGAATAAATATATATGGAAATTTAAATAAATGAACACACTTTCTATTTACATAAATAATTAAGGAACAAATAATATGGAAAGTAGGAAACTGAAACACCTACCATAAATCAATTAACTGAGTATGAACTTCATCCATAGATATGTCGACACAAAATCTCATGGATAAATAATAAATGAAAATAAATAATGGTAATTTCTTTCTTATTTTACATCATGTCTCATGTAACACCCCAAGATTTCATAGTACATTATCTCTTTAATGTAATTCAATAGCTTGCGCTACAAGCAACACCGAGTTCAAGCACATCACGACCTATCAAACTAGCTAATTAAAAAGTGGTTATGAATAGTATTAACAAAAGTTTGAATTTTATATATATCCTATATAATTTAGACATTCAACTTTTCTATTTTTTATACATAATATAAGGACAAATTCAATTTTTCAGATAAAAGAAGTATTTTTCAAAAAATGCAATTTTCTGCCTTTTAATGGAGAGCCCTTTTTAAATCCAATATTTTAAACTTTTATATATTAAATTTAATGACATTAAATTCTTATTTATAATCAGGACATAATAATTTAGTATGGATAAATGTTTGATGTTTCTTTGAAAACTTTCATATTTTGGTGAATAGTAAAAAATACTAAATTTCAATTGAAAACAACTTTCTTAATCAAAATAATTTATAGTCTGAAATTATAAATTTGAATAGGTTTGAAGTATAATTATATTAAATTTTTATCATTTAATCCAATTTTTGTCATTTGAAGTAATTTTACATTTAAATTGTACAAAAACACATATAAATCTTTTAATAATTTTTACTTCTCAAAACCCCGCTTTCTAGTTTTGACAACAGGAATTAATTTTAAATTAATTAATGAAAATTATATGTTTTTAATTTGGTTAAATAGAAATCATTTTTGAATTCAAAATATCAAAATTATTTTTCTGTTAATTTTTGTTATTTTTCTAAAAACATTCAATTTTTGATTAATAGTGAAAAAACTACGTTGGAGATAAAAACCGACTTTTTTCATTAAAATAATTATTTTTAATTAACATTTTATCCTATAATAGATACATAATACATATATTAGTACAATTTAAGTCATTAGAGTCATTTTATAATAAGATAAGATATATAAAATTTTGTTGAACCTTTTTAACATCTTTTTACCCACCTTCTAGACATATTTACCCACCTTATAGGAACATTTAAAAATTTGCATAAAACATAATTTTAATACTTCTGTGAATTGAATTTTAAAATTTCTAGAGACACATTTTACATTATTAAGTAAAATGTGTTTCAATAGGATGAAAATATTTTTTGGTGAATAGTAAATTTTGAATTTTATTTACCACGGTTAAAAGTAAATATGGTAATTAAAGGTACAAATAATATTAAAATTACCCCAACACATGTACTAATTCTGTTGGATAAGTGTAATTCGACCAAAATCAACCTTAGGACAAAACTAAGATCCTTTTGATCCATTTGGGTTAGATTAGGACATTTATTATATTTTATTTAAAGAAGAGTTAAAAGCGTTAAATTCAACATTTAATAACTAAACCTTTATTAATATAGGGTTACACATAATATAAATTCGAATATAAATATTTATTAGAAATATAAAAATATTTCTTAAATCATGGTATTTTATTTATAATTTTTAGAAATTAAATAATTAAATTTATTTATGACACAATGATGATGCTGTAATTACCTTATTAATGAAAGATTAAAATAATTGATATTATAAATATAAAAATAAATTTTTATTGAGAATTTTGATTCCATACATGAATTTTACTGGTTAACATGACATGTTAGGGTTGATTTAATATATTTTTTTCTAAGTAATCAACTTGTTATGACTTTCAAAAAAACCAAATACTAAATAGTGTCAAAATTGATATAAATGAGTTTTAAAAAAAATACTATACTATTAAATTATATAATATTCCTAAAAATATAAGGTTTGACCAAAGGAATTATATAATGATAGATATGTAATTAATTAACCACTTTAGGTACTCTTGTAATTTTATAGTAAGTTTATTAACCATGTATTATAATAACACAATAAGACAAAGTAAAAGTTAAATTATTTAACTAAGGGTTAAATCTAAAAGATAAGATTAATATGGTGACCTAAACTTGTATAAAATCTATTGGTTGAGATTATTTCAACCCATAGCTACCTTTTCCTAAAAATAAATTCTTTTTTAGTCAATAGAAACCGAAAATGATTATACAATAAATTAATATTTCAAGATTTTCCTAAAGTGCCCCTCACCTCTCTTATAAAAGTACACTTCCCCTTCTCTTAAATTCACACCTCCAAAGCCATTTGGCTGAGACAAAACCTGATAAAATATCCTCCTAAATACCCTCAATTTAAACTATAGGAATTATGTTTATCAAAAATCCAGCCTAAGGAGCCCTTTTGTTCAAATCAAAAGGAAGCACCCGAAGAAGAGGTAATTAATTCATCACCTCTTTCAAAGTGTTTTTCTTCTTCCACTTCCACTTTCTTTGTTGTTTCCATACCAAAATAATAAATCCAGTAACTTCAACATACTGTTATGTTATTATAAATATGTTACAACCATATTAATTATTCTATCCATCCTATGAATAACAAAGTCACCATACATGTGTACGTACGGATTACCGTCTCCACGTCAGGGTGTAGTTTGTTTTTCAACGCTTCATTATTTGGATGGGTATAATAATGAGTATAATTTATGAAAATAATAAATATAATATGGTAATTATTCTGTATATATAATATAACATCCTATTAAACATTATTTCACCATCAATAGAATGATATAACTGCTCGTGCATACATACGACTTACCGTCTCCACAACGCGATGCAATTCATTTCCACGTTTACCATTAAACGATGATTATAAAAATATATATTATTAATAAGTATGTAATATATGAAAAAATAATGTTATTGGATATATATATATATATCTCATTCACTTACTTCTGTTCAATACGATGTGAAAATGGAAACAACATTTATGCATACGTACGGCCTACCATCTCCATAAAATTGTGTTTTCCATTTAATATATATATCTATTATACATATTTATATTCTGAATATATATGATACATAAATAATGTTTTTTTTTATTCTGGAAGCAATTAAATCATGAGATATGTTATACGATCATGAATAACAAGTTAAAACATGTATGATAAAGAAAGCGATTGTTACCCGAAATCACTACAAAAAAATTTCCACTTTAGAAGGGGTTATTTTTTATGTTAGAAGGGGTTATAACCCCTTCTAAATCCATTAGTGGAGTTTTTGAGGAACCACCACTAATGTTCCCGCTTACTGTTAGTAGAGGCGGTTGTCAAGAAGCACTGGTAAATTCATAGTAAATTTACCAGTGGTTACGTTAGAGGGGGGGGGGGGGGGGTTTAAACCCCCTCTAATGTTGCTCGAAATTTACCACATTAGAGGTGGTTATAACATAAACTGCCTCTAATCTTAGGGATTTTGGGGCGGTTTGAACCACCACTAACCCTTGACATCACGAGGGGCGCTAGACCAGCCCCTTGATACCCCCACAGCCCACCCCTATCCAACCATGACACCCCCACCGCCCAAACCTATCCACCCATAACACCCCCACACGCCCACCCTTGTCCTACCATGAAACCCCAAACACACACCCATGACACCCCCCACACGCCCACCCTTGTCCTCCCATGACACCCTATACACACACCCATGACACCCCACCCTTGTCTGCCATGGACACCCATGCCAACCCCTTGGCACCCCCACACCCCCAACCTTGTCCTCCAATGACACCCTAGACACACACCCTTGACACCCCTGACAAACACCCGGACACCGTAGTTGGACACCCCCTTGTTCCCCAGAGCACCATCGCGCGCATAGCACCTCCTTGACACCCCCAACAGACACCCAGACACCACAGACACCGCAGCCGGACACCCCCACTGTAACATCCCACCTAAATAAAGAATATGAAATTTTCATATTTTTTAATATTTTTGAATTAAATATTAATTTTACTTTAAAGGGGATGCTATGTTCGATAGCGTACCCGATACACAATAATGAGTTTTTTGAAATCTTACGTTACACACAACGTTGAGTCATACTGAAAAATTATAATATAATATTATTTAAATGGTAGTTAATGCCTAGCCATTGTATTGGCAGGAATGAACAGAACTTACTACAATATTATTATACATGTTTGATAAATGTTTTAACATTCATCCAATAAAAGTTAGAGGCTTAAAATGCGAATGATCCTAAAAAGTCCCTTCTCCCCTTATAAAAATCCCTCACTTATAACCAATTACTCAAACCTCTGAAGCCCCTTGGATCATTCAACCCCTGCCCAAATAATCTCTCAGGATCTATATCCTCCACCTAAAATCCTTACCTTAGGAAGACAGCACTTCAAGAAGTCCTTTTGGTTTAAACCAAAGGGAGTTACCCAAATTAAAGGTAACAATTTCTCTTAACTTCTTTTCTTTTATTTTACCACTCCAACCCCTAAAATATTTTTATTAATTTATTTTATAAAAACACTAGTATCCTAAATATACTGATATTTTTTTATGAGAACAATTATAACTACACTTACACACACCTCCATCTAATGGTTTAAGAACATACTGTTTCCGTGGATGGCAAACTAACGCCTCCCAAAACGGTGATTGTTCAAATATCTCCAACCACCTCTCATGGTGTCCATTATGATGGAAATATATTTATATATGATATAAATTATTTTTTTTATATATAATTTTTATAATTTTTACTTACAAAAATACCTTTATTCTTCCAATATATGTAAACACGATAATTTCATTTGAGGAAGTGCATACTACCGCCCCCTCCAAGTGATATGATTCGTTTATGAAAAACATGGAATCTATAAAGGATGGAGTTAATGAAATTATATAACATATATATCATATGATATTATACTAGAATTATAATATAGCTATGTATTATTATGTTTTCATTTATTTAAATATAAAATAGAAATGAAAGTAGCGTTTATGCGTACGTACGACTTACCGTCTCCATGAACGGTGCATTTCATTTCTTAACTCCAAATGATATGGAATATTATAAATACATATAAAATGTATATATATGATATATATGATATATAAATCATGAATATTATTCTGGAGATAATGGAATTTTTAAAACATGGACAAGTTGTAATTATAACAAGTTCATTTTTGACTAAAGTTCCGAACATCGACCAAATGTCTGCTATGAACTCAAATAATTAACTAATTGTTATAGAAAGGTAATAAGTGATATAAAATAAATAATAAAATTTAAAAATGTTCTTAAGGAATTAGATATTTACTTAAGTTTATTATTCAAGAAGAACACAGAACATATGAGTCATGTCAGATATGAGGTAAGGGGATTCTAATCTCACTTTTAATTCCATGAGATTTCCATTGTTTACCCCTTATTTATTGAATGTGGTGTATTGTGCTCTATCATTTTATATATATTATCATGATTATATTTATATTCATGGTATTCTGTGAATCATTTGGTGGTTATTAATTTTTCTTCATACGACACGATTGATTGCTACGTGGTGAGGGTTTTTTATCTCACTTTTTATTCGTGTGAGATTCATGTTATATTTGCCACTTTATCATTTTGTGTGGTGTATCTACTGCCCATGATTGTATTAATTGTGTAATATAATTTAATTTATGGGTATTTACATTTTAATTTTATGATTCTTCTTTCATGGGGGGTATGTTTCGTAAGTTACAAAACCAGTAAATAAACCTTTCACCCTCCTCTTTTTAAAAGACTTATTTTTATTATGTCTTTTAATTTATATCTTATTATGTTAGGATATGTTCTTATATATCCTTATTGATTTATGTTTTATTTCCAAGTGATGAGATACTATTTTCTATCTCATCAACTCATTCTATGAGTTTTAAATTGACTCTGTTAGGCTGTCGAATTTCTGTAAGGGAACTTCTCTACCCAATTTCAGTTCTTTGGGTTAAGCATCTACTTCTTGATTTTGTCGTGCTATAAATATGTGTGAGTGAACTATTATTGTTTTAAACTTAATATCCACTTATATTGGGTGTATTATTATTTTCCAAAAATAATTATTTCATTGATTTATCCTTATTCTAAGGATACCCTCTTTATAAGGGATTTCGTCTCAATTTATTTTGCATTGAGACTTCATTGTTGTTATGCACAAATTCACTTTTATATGGTGTATATAATTTCCTTTGAAAAATTATATCAGGAATCCCTTTATTCTCATGATATTATAAAGTTTTTATTAAATTTAATTCCTAGATTATTCGTATTCAAGCATCTCTCATTTGGTTAAAAAATATTTAACTAAAATATTGTTTTAAATGTTTTAGAGATATATTATTCTAATTCTTTCTATTTAATGTACATGTTTTAAAAATAGTTTTGAGGATTTATATATATGGACATTAAGGTTTTAAAATGATAATTCCTTTAAAATATTCAAAGTGGTATGGGATAATTTGATTCAAAAATGTCTTGTTAAATGGTTTTGAAAATGGTTTGATTAAGAATTGATTATTTAATTATGTTTAAATTATTTCTTGTGATTGTAAATGAAATGATATTAGTGAAATGTTTATATTTGCAATATTTTATGTGTTATTATTTTATAATGATACTTGGACATTGGACGAGTGGTTGCATGATAAACCAAATGATGGGTGGTGCCGTGATAAACCAGGATGGGTGGTTACGTTATAACCTCCAATGCATTGGGTATGTAAGTCGGTCGTATTGATATTCCATTTAGTGATATGTGTGGAAGTTGACCGTATGGTTATTGCACTTAAGAATGTTTATGTCCCAAGTTACCTTTATTTGTTATGTGTTCTTTATATGAGTTTTATAGTAATATTTGGGTGAAAAAAGGGTAAGCAATGATATTTTATTCAGTGAAGAGTATTTACTACTTCATAAAGGTGAAAATTATTACTTATGACAAAGTATTCATGGTTTACTTGTTTTTTTGAAAAAAATAACAGTTTTCCTTATTTTTATATCCCTTAATGAGCTTTTTAGGCTCATCCCATGTTTTGAAATGTTTTTCACATGACTTAAAGATGAATAGGGTCAAGGATAAGATCAAGGAAAATTTTTTATATCTAAGACATGTAACTAGAAATGGATATTTTTTTTCAAGTTTTTTTATTTTGTGAAAAAAATGGAAACTAAGTAGAGGTGTCTACTTTCAAATTTTTGAGATGTGATGAAATTTTTATGCCTAATTTTCCAAAATTCTAAACCTGAAAAGATCCTCAATGGAAATTATTAATTTAATTCAATATTATGTAATGTTTAAGGCCGGGTACTTATAGTTGGTATCAATGGTTGGTTTAGATAACTTTAGAGGTTAGGGTGTTATTTAAGCACAAGTGACATAACCATAATTCTTAGAATATTAGAAATAGTCATAGTTATATTAGATAAATTGAACGAGTTTAAGACAACATGAATAAGTATATCTTAGTATTTACCCTCATCATAAGATATTATATGATAATTTTACTGATATACTCACACTGACCTTTTTGGTTTTAGTAAATGGCTAGATCTAGAAGGCACCAAAGTAACAGTGGATGTGATAAAAACTGTGATCGTTTTCTGAATGAGCAACTAAATGAAATGGGAGCTGCAATGAGAAACCTTGTGGTTATTCTCAACCAACTATATGGAGTCATTATTGACCACATGAACCTTGGTGATTTTTATAAGGCATCATATATACATGAAATAAATCCCTACGGAAGTTCAGGTAATAATCATAAAGGTAAGTATGTTCAAAAACCTATGTGTCAAGGATGTGCAAAGAAACACTAATGAAAATTCTTCAAAGGGATAGGAAGATGATATAGATGTGGTAATTAAGGTAATAAAGCAAGAACCTTCCTTAGAAAAAGGAATAATCAAGTTGACCCGCAGAAAGGGAAATAAGTTGTTTCCGAAGGATCAATTGAATTTTTTAAATGTGGTGCTCGTGGTAATTATACAAATAGATGTCCTTTGAAGAAGGTTCAGGAATGGGATCAGCAATATCGTACAAATATATATTTACTAATTCTTAATGCCATTCTAATTGAAGATGAGGAAACTGACAATGACCAATGAATGTTTTGAATTATTTCATAGCTCATGTTTTGACATTATTTAATCTTAGGATATGATTCATGATTTTGTTTGTGGGAAAGATGTATTTCAGAATAAGTTGGCAAAGAATGGTTAATGGATCACGAAGAACGTTGTAAGAATTAAACATATAAGGGATTAAAAATTTATGGTATATTTTAAGACGATTAAATGATTAAAAGTATTAAGTCTCTTTTGATGATGGGATTACATTAGAATATTTTTATAGTATGTGTAACTCTGAAGTTTGGTATATGAAAATGTTATTCAAGGAATAACTATATTTTCTTTTGTGAAGTAATGATCAAGATTTTATTTTGGAAAAATATATGTTTTTGTTATGGACATATGGTGGTTTGAGTTATTTATGGAAATGATTAACCTATCATAGAGAATATGCGATTAGGCTAATTACACTTTAGTATGAGACTTTAAGAGTAGTCGATGTTATTTGGAGATAAATTTTATGATTTACTGTGGAAGACTATGGGATTAAATCTTTATGAGTTTTGGGTTTCAATCATAGTTTGGATTATTTTGAAGAATTTTATGGACATATGTTTATTAAATGGCCTTTTTTGAACTTTGGGTTTTGTTTGACAAACTTTGGAGATTAATAGTAGTTTTTCTTATTGTAAAAGATTATCCTTTTTGAGGATTATATGATCTTTTAATAACCATTTTTATTTTGGTTGATTTCTAAAGACAAGGTAAATATACAATTCATCTTTTGTGGATTATGTGATACTCTAGAAGTTGATTCTAGTGCTTTTAATGTGACCAAGTCAGTTTGAGTACTCATCATTTGGAGAAAAGATGTGTTTGTGGTAGAAATTTAGAAAAGTATGAAAGTCTACATGACAATTAAGTATGTTTCCTTATGTTTTTAGTTAAGATAATAAATAAATTACTCAATGAAAAGTAACTTAAAACAAAAATGTTGTCTATTAACTTTTCCTACTGGGGAATCAAGGACTGTTTAACCCATCACAAGTTTGTGATTTTATGGGGGTTAACTTTCTCCTAATAATGTTTTATATCACTCTCTATCAGAACTTGATGGTTTTTTTTTTCTTTCATATCCATGTTTTCCTACATAGAATCCTAGTATGGGTTTTCTCGGGTGACATTTATACTTCTCTTTCATTCTTTTGAAGTGTTATTTTTAATGATTTTTTTAATGTGGGACTTCCAATTATGTTTTCAAGACCAATTTTAAAATTGCTAGGATGCAATTTCCAAAAGAGGGGAAGGATGTAACATCCCATATAAATAAAGAATATGAAATTTTCATATTTATTAATATTTGTGAATTAAATATGAATTTTAATTTAAAGGGAATTCTATGTTCGATAGTGTACCCGATACACAACAATGAGTTTCTTTGAAATCTTATGTTGCACACAATGTTGAGTTATACTAGAAAATAATATTATAACATTATTTTAAATGGTAGTTAACGCATAGCTATTGTATTGGCCGTAAGGAACAGAACTAACTACAATATGATTATACATGTTTTATAAATGTTTTTACATTCATCCAATAAAATTTTGAGGCTTAAAATGTGAATGAATCTAATTTTAAGAATAATTATTTTTAAAAGGTCGATTTATTTCCTTTTGATGGAGGACCATTTTTAAACCTAGTTTTTGTCACTTTTATATGTTCTATTTTACAAAATAAAATTCTTTTTTATAATTGGGACATCAAAATTTACTTTGGGTAAATTTTTGGTATTTTTCTGATAAAATTCATTTTTAATGAATAGTAAAAAATACAGTATTTTAATTCAAAAGTGCATTTTAATCTAATTTATTTATATGGATAGATTATCTTTTTAACTGGTTTTAAAATGTAATTAGATTATATTTTTACCATTTAATCCAATTTATATAATTGTAATTAATTTCACTTTGAAATTGGACAAAAACAAGTGTCAATCTTTTGATAGTTATTGTTTCTTAAAAACCACTATTTGTTTTTACAACGAGAATTAATTTTAAATTAATTAATGCAACTTCTATGTTTTTAATTGGGTAAAATAGACATAATATTTTAATTCTTAATATCAAATATATCTTAGGCTGAATTTTTGGTATATTTATGAAAAACATCATTTTTTGATGAATAGTGAAATCACTTAGTAGTAGTTAAAAAACCGACCTTTTCATTTAAATAAAATTTTACCACTTCTGTGAATTGAATTTTGAAAATCTCACATACATGGTTGTTATTAGTAAGTAAAATATTGTTCAATAAGATGAAAATAATTTTTGGTGAATAGTAACTTTTGAGTTTTATTTACTGCGGTTAAAGTTAAATAGGGTAATTCAAGGTAAAAATAATATTATAATAATACAAAATTATGTTAAAACTTTTCATAAACTTATTATATGAGTCATGGACGACCATATACATAGTTTTGTCTATTTTGGGACCCCATGGAGCCACTTATTAGTGATAATGACATTTTATTTTAATTAACTTAAAATAAAGGCAAAAATGACATAAATAAATATCTTTTAGTAACTTAATTTTTACATTTGGTTATATAAGTCATATTTTAGACTATAAATATTAATTGTAAAGATAAAAATATTTCCTAAATTATGGTATTTTTTTTATAATTTTTACACATATAATAAATTAAATTATTTATGACACAATAATGATGTAGTATTTAACTTATTAATAAATGATTTAAATAAATATGATTATAAATATTAAAAAAATATCAAAAACCTGTACAATTCTTGAGGATGATTTTATTTAGACCATGAGTCATCATATATTCTACTTTAATTAGTTTTGGACTTTTAGATAGTTAATAACATTATATAATAAAATAATATGTTCACACTTTCCTAAAGAGCCCCCCCCCTTATAAAAATCCATCACTTTTAACTCATTACTCACACCTCTTAAGCAACATGTATCATCCAACCCCTACCCAAATAATCTCTAAAGATCCCTCTAATCCTCTTAGAAGCCTTATATTAGGAATAAGGCACTTCAAGAAGTCTTTTTGGTTCAAACCAAAGAGAGTTACCCAAATTAAAGGTTACAGTTTCTCTTAACTTCTTTTATTTTATTTTACCTCTCCAACCCCTAAAATCCTTTTATTCCTTTATTTTATAAAAACACCAGTATAATCAATATACTAGGATGTTTTTATGATAATAATTATAATTACAATTACACACACCTTCATCTAATGGTTTAATAACATACTGTTTCCATGGATGGCAAACTAACGCCTCACGAAACGATGATTGTTCAAATATATCCAACCGCCTCTCATGGTACCCATTATAATGGAATAGTATTTATACATTATATAAATTATGTTTTTTTTTTCTATATTCTTCTATAATTTTTATTTACAAACAAACCTTTTTTCTTTCCAATATATGTAAACACAATAATTTCATTTGAGGAAGTGCGGACTACCGCCCCCTCAAGGTGATATGATTCGTTTATGAAAAACATGGAACGTATAAAGGATGGAGTGAATGAAATTATGTAACATATATATCATATGATATTATACTGGAATTATAATATACCTATGTATTATTATGTTTTCATTCTTTTAAATATAAAATAGAAATGAAAGTAGCGTTCATGCGTATGTACGGCTTACCGTCTCCATGAACGATACATTTCATTTCTGAAATAAAAATGATATGGAATATTATAAATACATATACACTGGATATATATAATATATATGACATATAAATCATGAATATAATTCAAGAGATAATGAAATTTTTACCACATGGGAAATTTTGTAATTATAACAAGTTCATTTTTTACTAAAGTTCCGAACATCGAGCAAATGTCCGCTATGAACTCAAATAATTAACTAATTGTTATAGTAAGGTAATAAGTGATATAAAAGTAATAATAAACTTTAAAATGTTCTTAAGTAAGTAGAGATGAAATTAATTTTATTATTCAGGAATAACACGAAACATACGAGTCAAGTCAGACATGAGGTAAGAGGATTTTTATCTCACTTTTAATTCCGTGATATTTCCATTGTTCTCCACTTATTTATTGAATGTGGTGTATTTTGTACTAAAATTTGATATATATTATCTTTTTTATCTTTATATTAATGGTATTATATTAATAATTTTGTGGTTATTAATTTTTCTTCATACGACTCGATTGATTGCTACGTGGTGAGGGTTTTTTATCTCACTTTTTATTCCTGTGAGATTCATGCTATATTTGCCACTTTTTCCTTTTGTGTGGTGTATGTACTGCCCATGATTGTATTCATTGTGTAATATAATTTAATTTATGGGTACTTAAATCTTAATTTTATGATCCTTATCTAATGGGGGGTATGTTTTGTAAGTTACAAAATCTGTAAAGCAAACTTTCACCCTCCTCTTTTTAAAAGACTTCTTTTTTGTTATGTCTTTAATTTACATCTTATTATTTCGGGACATGTTATTATATATTATTATTGAAGTATGTTTTATGTCTAAGTGATGAGATACTATTTTCTATCTCATCAACTCATTTAATGAATTTTAAAGTGGCGTCATTAGGCTATCGAATTTATGTAAGGGAACTTCTTTACCCAATTTAAATTCTTTGGGTTAAACTTATACTTATTGATTATGTCGTGCGATAAATATGTGTGAATGACCTATGATTGTTTCACAATTAATATCCACATATATTGGGTGTATTTTTATTTATCACACATAATTATTTCATTGATTTATCCTTAATCTAAGGATACCCTCTTTATAAGGGATTTCGTCTCAATTTACTTTCCATTGAGACTTCATTGTTGTTATGAACCAATTCACTTTTATATGGTGTATATACTATCCTATGGAATATTATATCATGAATACCTTTATTCTCAAGATGTTATAAAGTTTTTATTAAATGTAATTCTTCAATTATTTGTATTCAAGTGTCTCTGATTTTGTTAAAAACTATTTAACTAAAATACCGTTTTAAATGTTTTAGAGATTTATTATTCTAAATATTTATATTTAATGTCCATGTTTTAAAAATGGTTTTGAGGATTTACATATATAGACATTAATTTTTTAAAATTATAATTCCTTTAAAATCTTCAAAGTGGTATGAGAATCTTTGATTCAAAAATATCATTTTAAATGGTTTTGAAAATGGTCTGATAAAGCATTGATTATTCAAATATCTTGAAATTATTTCCTGTGATTGCAAATGAAATGTTATTAGTGAAATGCTTATATTTTCAATATTTTATGTGTTATGATTTTATAATTGTACTTGTACATTTTATGGATGGTTACATGATAAACCAAATGACTGGTGGTGTTGTGATAAATCAAGATGGGTGGTTACGCTATAACTTCCAATGCATTGGGTATGGAAGTCGGACGAATGGCTATTCCATTTAGTGATATGTGTGGAAGGTGACCGTATGGTTATTCCAATTAAGAATGTTTATGTCCCAAGTTACCTTTATATGTTATGTGTTCTTTATATGTGTTTTATGGTAATAATTTTGTTACAAAAGGGTAAGTAATGATCTTTTATTCAGTGAAGAGTATTTACTACTTCCTAAAGGTGAAAAGTATTACTTATGCTAAAGTATTCATGGTTTACTTGTTGTTTTTAAAAACTAACAGTTTTCCTTGTTTGTGTATCCCTTACTGAGATTTTTATGGACATCCCATGTTTCGAAATATTTTTCACGGGACTTAAAGATGAATATGGTCAAGGATGAAATCAAGGAAAAGTCTTCCAGTCTAAGACATGGAACTCGACAAGTCACTTTTTTTTCAAGAGTTTTTATTTTGTGAATAAAATGGAAACTCACTAGAAGTGGATAATTTGAAATTTTTGAGAAGCAATGAAATATTTATGCCTAATTCTTTAAAAATCTAAACCTGAAAAGATCTTAGATGTGAATTATTCATTTAATTTAGGATTATGTAATGTTTAAGGCTGGGTCCTTATACCCAAACTTGTCCACCCGATCAACACTGCGTGCAGAGCACCCCCTTGACACCCCCAACAAACACCCGAACACCGCAAACATAGCCGGACACCCCCACCCTTGTCCGCCAAAGCACCCCAAATCCCCCAGCACGCCGCCAGAGCAGCCCACCACCCTTGTCCGCTAGAGACCTCACGTGTGAGCCCACATCACGCCTGCGGCGTAAAAGAAAATCCGCTGGGATTTAACACCTCGACCGGTTCCAGACAGCGCCACCACTGAACCAACTAGGATAGCCGTGATTTAATTAATAATATACGCTGAATTATATTTATTTATATTTTGAGTTATTATTATATTTATATATATTGTGTTTATAAATATAAATAATATGGTATATTTGTATATATATAATACATTTATCTATAATATAATATATATTTGTGTATAATATATATATATATATATAATATGTATTTATGTATAATTATAATATATCTGTGTATAATTTATATATATATATATAAATACATATTTATACATATATTAATAAATATATTTATATTTATATGTATGTGTGTTTTTTTGTATTTATAGATATTATATAATTATAATATATATTATACCTATATTATATTAAATAAATTTATTTTATATATTAATGTATGTAATTATATACATTTATATTATATCATCAACACACACATACACACACAGACACACACAAAATTAAATGCCTTCATATAATTAGAAATAAATAATATAATTAAATGATATATATATATATATAAACTAAATTAATTTATAATTAATATGCTATACTACAATATACATAAAATAATTATATAATACATAAAAATTTATTTACAATAAAATATTTACAATATAATATATAATATAAATAAATAATATATTTATATTTATATTTATATTTAATTTTTTCTAAATTATTAAAATTAGTATACATAATCTAATATAAATGTATTTATAAAAAAGTATATAATACAAATGTATTTATGTATGTGTGTGTGTAACAATAATATTATTAATTATTATATGATATATATATATACTAAATTAATTTATAATTAAAATGGTATAATACAATATACATAAAATAGTTATATATTATATATAAATTTATATATAATTAAATATTTATAATATATATATATATGATATAATTATATAAAATATATATGTATATGTAAATTTGTATTTAATGTTGTCTATTTTATATATATTTGTATACATAATATAGTATAATTGTAATTATACAAAAATATACAATAAAAATTTATTTAATATAATATATGTATAATATAAATCATAATATAAATGTATATAATTTATAAAACCATATATAAATTTTATAAATTTGAATAAATATATTTATAATTACATTTATATTATGTATATAAATATTTATATATATGTATACATTTTTTATATGTATAATTATTTATTTAAAATATGTATAGAATATGCTTATATATTTGTGTTATAATGTATTTAAATACATTTATATAATGTGTTTATGTAATATATATACACACACATGCACATGACAACATATATATTAAAAAAATTGAATTTATATGAGATATATTTTAAAAATTAAATAAAAATTTAGAGGGAGTATAAAACCCGCTCTAATCAAATAGATTTTTAGCAGTTCATAACCCCCCATCAAATTTCTTGAATTATAGGGGGTTAACAACCCCATCTAATGTCATAAATTAGAGGGGGTTTTGAACCCCCTATAATGTCATCAATTATAGGAGTTCAAAACCTCATCTAATTTATTAAATTAGAAGGGGTTCAAAACCCCCTGTAATGTCATCAATTAGAGGGTGTTCAAAACCCCCTCTAATGTCATCAATTAGAGGGGGTTCGAAACGCCATATAATTTCTTAAATTAGAAGGGGTTGAAACCCCCCTCTAATTTCTTAAATTAGAAGGGGTTCAAAACCCCTATAATGTCATCAATTAAAGTCGATTCAAAACCCCCTCTAATCTAAGGGATTAACGACATTTCATGAACCCCCTCTAATATCTTAAATTAGAGGGGGTTGTGAACCACCACTAGTTCCTTAAAAAAATTATATATATATATATGTTTATATATATATATATATATCCAAATGAATATTATATATATAGCTCCTCTAAAATACAACATAATATATAATGCCACTAATTATTAAATTAGTAGTGGTTTTTATATAATAGGATCTAAAATCAAACCAAATATTTAAAAAACAATGCTAAAAAATTTAGTGGGGGTATGAACCCCCACTAAATTTGATTATTAGAGAGGGGGTTGTGTATAATACCTCTCTAATTTTTATGGAAAATGAATTTAGAGGGGACTCATAACCCCCTCCAAATTCTATTATTAAAGGGGGTTGTGAAAACCCCCTCTAATGTTATAGAAAATGAATTTAGAAGGGATTCTGCATAACCCCCTCTAAATAACCCCCTCTAATGTACTGTTTTTTTGTAGTGAATGTTATTTTAACATGGAAATTATTATTAAATGGGTAGTATAATGTCATAAATGAATCAAGTATGATATCATAAATATGAATATGATGATGGTATAATTTAATAACATACTATGGTCATTATATAATAGGTTAAAAATACCCTCGACCAAAGGAAAGTACAAGGTAATGGTTAATTCCTAAATCTCATTATTATAAGAGATTGTTAATGTGTAAGTTTTTACTGGGAAATATTTATTATTCATGTACGTGTTTAATAAAAGAGTTTTCAAATGGATTCTTTTCAAGGGAATATTTAACTAAAATATCATTTTAAATAGTTTAAATATTTATTCTTCTAAATCATTCTCATTAATGTACATGTTTTCAAAATGGTTTTATAGATTTGTTTATATAGACATGAATGTGATAAAATTATAAATTACATTAAAAAGTTTCAAAGTGGGATGAGACACTTTGATTCAAAAATATCTTTTAAATGTACTCCTTTATAAATTGAGGGTCTTTTAAATGATTTCCTGAAAAAGGGATATTTCTCTCAAATAATTTTACTGATCATTATCAACTATGTCCACATAATTTACTGAATATTATTATGATTGAGGTTTATTTATTATAATACAATGTTCTATATTGTATGGATTGATTTATGATATGTTTGACTATGGATGTGCTGTTTTTATACCATTCATGGTTTACAGTTAAAGTATTGATATTTCATATGCTATTTTTAATACGAATGTCTGTGTTATGTTTCACCCTTTTCATATGAGGAATAGATTGAACATATTAAGTGACGGGAGGATCCTAATATAGCCCCTCGATGCATTGGTAGGTCTCATGTGTTGTCTGGGCACAAGGCCTTGAAATTTTTTTATTTGTAGTCTTAGCATGAGGCCTTGACTATTTGGTTATGATGTCTAACATTTTGCATTCCCTCATTATGAAATTAGTTATTAAGTATGATTATTTGACTAGTATATAATCCATGTTCATGTTTATATGGAAATGTTTGATTAATTTTTTTTCATATTATATTCAAATTTATGTTTAAAAGGATGTTGTTTTTATTACACATCTCACCTTAAAAGTTTATAGATTTCACTAAATTATTTAGCCATACTGAGCATCTGAGCTCACCGTTTTCTTATGTTTTGTTCTCCTAGGATTCCAAGAAGTGTATTATGATTGATATGTAGTGTTAATCTAGAGGAATAATGGAGTTATTAAAAGATTATTGATGTCGTTTTTATGTAATGTAATGTTCATGTATGTAATCTATTTTCTAAGAAAGCGAAACTGATTGGTCCTTCAGGACTTGATTCCTAATAATAATGCCAATGTATAAAAATAATGTACCAGATCTGAGTTTTTGGGGTCGGCGCATTACAGTTGGTATCATAGGAAGGTTAGCAAAAACCTTAGAAATATATTTAGATAAACTCTGATTTGGAAACATTTCCCTAAGATAGACATTGAGGATTATTATAGAAGAAAATCCAAAATTTTTGGTAATGTAAATATTATGTGGGTTTTCCAAGAAATATATCCCTCTCTAGATACTACAAGTAGATGTGGTTTTGGCATGTTTGTACCTAGGAGTGAAAACTCTGATAAGGAATTTCGAGTTTGACTCGGGGTATCTTGGTACACGAAAACGAGCCTTACTGTGCACCTGGTTTGACACTCCCAAGGGGATATGCTTAGGATAATTTACATTTTATTTACAAACCATTATGAAGGATTTATGAGTAAATATGTCAGCAAAGAAACAATTTTTTTGATTATGAGACTGGATGTGTGAAAATATTCAATTAATGTTGAGAATTTTTCTGGTTTTTTTGTTATACAGTATGTTATGATCTAACCTAGTGTATTTAATCATTTAGAAATGGTTCCCAGTAGAAGTAATGAGAACTCCTAAAATACACATAATCTAAAGAGTCGGAAAGATCATATATTTCATGGTATTAAGCTATCATTTTGAAGGGAAATAGTCTCCCACGTATTCTCATTATATGAAGAAATGATATCATGTGTTAATAAGATAAGTAATGAATTATCTCAGTCCTATGGATTTGAAGGGAAACAAGAGAAGAAAAGGATGAAATAGAAAAAGAATGATAAATGGAGGTAGGGAAAGAAAGATTTTCCTACATGAGATAACTATGGAAAGACTCACCTTGGTAAATTATTGATGGGAATGGGAGTTTTTTATAAGTGTGGAGAAAATAGACACCAAGTTTGTGATTGTTAGGGTAAGAAAAAGGTTTCAATTGTACAATGCTTCATCTATAAAGTGTTGGGACACTATATAAATCAATGTTCCAATCATCAGAGTATATCCCAAATGATGCTATTGGATAATAATCAAGTTATGATACTACCACATATGAAGAGGAATGATTAGTGTTATTAATTTTTTACTAAAGGATTGTGTCATTTGAGTATTGTATTAATGATGTACATGTTATAAGAATTATAAAGTATATAAGTATTGTACTGTAGTACATTTTCATTAAGGATTTGAGATTTTATGGTACTAAGTAAAGTGACACAGTTTCAGTTAAACATTTTGTAAAATATATGGTTTGGGTAAATATAACCCTTTATATGTTTTTGAAATCATGATAATGATTTTGGAATAAGATATGATTGATTTGGGAAAATTATATTGGATATTATTGACTACCTTGAAACTAATTAATTGTTTGTTTATTCCCTCATTGTTGAATTTTACAACATTTTTGGGTATAAGGAGTATATACAATATTCTATAAGAAATAAGGGAGCATGAATGTAACCAATAAGGTTTTATGGTAATTCAGGGTGTTACCATGTTTAAGATAATACATGATAAAGGTATTCACATGTTATTACATGGAAAAAAGAGATCTTCATTATGTTTAACTTCCTTATAAATTTTGGACTGTGAGTTTGGACAGAAGTTATTTGGATAAGTATAAAGGTTGGAATGGATTAGGTTTGACATTGGATACTATTGTTTAAGGTTAAAGAATTTCTTAAGATTATTTTTGGATTGTTATAAAAAGGACAACCAAAAGGTCGGGCGACAACCCGTCTCATCTGGAAAGGCGGTGATACTTGAACCCGCAACCGAAGGGCGACAAGGGTACACCACCTACCACTGGACTATGTGATGTCCTGGTTTTTATAATATAGTTTTTTTTAAAATGGTATTGTATATTGATTATAAATTATTTTTTTGAAACACTATATTATTATGTTTAATAGCATATTTTTGAGTTTTATTATCTTTTGAGGAGAAGGATGAGTTTGTGGTAGAAATTAGTTGAAGGATGGAACACCACTTGTCAAGTATTTTTTTTCTCTTATTATATGGAGAAATTAATTCTTAAAATTTAGGGAAGGGATCTTAAAACAAAAAATGTGTTATCCTAATACCTTATGTTTTATTGAAATGATGATATTTTAAATCATCATAGATTTATGGCTTTGAGGCAATCAATATTCCATTTATTGTTCACTTGTTTGTGATTGATGAACTCAATATCTCCCTATAAATATTTAACTTTTTTCCCCAATTATGTGTCTCTAATTTCCACCACTATTCTCTTATTTGAGATCATAATTTGGTGGAGACTTTTTCATTTCCCTTTCCCTCTAATTAAGACTAAATTTTATTGACTCTACTTCCGATATGGGTTTTCCACAAAGGTATTTTCTATTTTCAACCGTTTATTTTCAAAGAAAAATTTCAAATTAAGAGGACAAAATTTATTGATGGAGGGGAGAATGTAACACCCCAATATTTCATAGTACATTATCTCTTTAAAGTAATTCAATAGTTTGCACTAGACGCAACACCAAGTTCAAGTGCATCAAGACCTATCAAACTAGCCGTTTAAAAAGATGTTATGAATAGGATTAACAATATTTTTAATTATATATATATCCTATATAATTTTAAAATTCAAAGTTTCTGTTTCTTAGACATAATATAAGGAAAATTCAATTTTTTAGATAAAATAAGTATTTTTCAAAAAATGTATTTTTTCCACCTTTTAATGGAGAACCATATTTAAATCCAATATTTGATACTTATATGTATTCAATTTAATTAAATTAAATTCTTATTTACAATAGGAGCATAATAATTTTTTTTGGATAAATTTTTGATGTTTTTCTGATAACTTTCATATTTTGATGAATAGTAAAAATGTACTAAATTTTAATTGAAAACAAGTTTCTTAATCAAAATAATTTATAGCATGAAATTATACATTTGAATTGTTTTGAAGTATAATTATATTATATTTTTATCATATAATCCAATTTTGGTATTCTTAATAATTTTACAATTAAATTGGACATAAACACATATCAATCTTATAATAGTTTTTACTTCTCAAAACCCCGATATCTAGTTTTGGCAACATAAATTAATTTTAAATTAATTAATTCAACTTATAAGTTTTTTATTTGGTAAAATTGAAATAATTTTTGAATTTGGAACATCAAAATTTTCTTTAGGTGAATTTTTGGTATTTTTCTAAAAACATTCAATTTTTGATGAATAGTGAATAGAACTGCGTTGTAGATAAGAACATACTTTTTCATTTAAATAATTATTTTTAATTAAAATTTTATAATAAAATAGGTAAATAATACATATATTTGTACAATGTAAGTCATTAGAGTAATTTTATAATAATATTAAATATATTAAATTTTACTGAACCATTTTAACATCTTTTTACCCACCTTCTAGGCACATTTACTCACCTTCTAGGCACATTTAAAAATTTGTATAAAACATAATTTTACCACTTCTGTGAATTGAATTTAAAAAATCTTAGAGACATGGTTGACATTAGTAAGTAAAATATGGTTCAATAGGACGAAAATATTTTTTGGTGAATCGTAACTTTTGAATTTTATTTACCACAATTAAAAGTAAATAAGGTAATTAAAGGTAAAAATAATATTAAAATTACCCCAAAACATGTCCAAATTCTATTGGATAAGTGTAATTCGACCAACATCAACATTAGGAAAAAAATAAGATTCTTTTGATCTATTTGTGTTAGATTAGAACATTTATTAGATTTTATTTAAAGAATAGTTAAAAGTGTTAAATTCAACATTTAATAACTAAACCATTTTTAATATAGGGTTACACATAAGATAAATTATACTATTAATTATAAATATAAAAATATATCCTAAATCATCGTATTTTATTTATAATTTTTAGACATTAAATAATTAAATTTATTTATGACACAATGATGATGCAATAATTACCTTATTAATGAAAGATTAAAATAATTGATATTAGAAAAATGAAAATAAATTTATATTGAGAATTGTGATGCGATCCAAAAATTTTCTAGGTGAATATGACATGTTAGGGTTTATTTGATGTATTTTTTTTGAAGTAATCAACTTTATATGACTTTCAAAAAAACCAAATACTAAATAGTGTCAAAATTGACATAAATGAGTTTTTTAAACAAAATACTATATTATAAATGATATAACCTTCCTAAAAATATAAGGTTCATCCAAATGACTTATGTCATTATAGATATGTCATTAATGAACCACTTTAGGTTCAATTGGCATTTTATAGTAAGTTTATTAACCATGTATTATAATAATACAAGAAGACATGGTAATGTTAGACTATTTAACTAAGGGTTAAATCTAAAAGATAAGGTTAATATGATGACCTAAACTTGTCTAAAATATATTGGTTGGGAGTATTTCGAAACATCACTATATTATACTCTAAGTAAATCTTTTTGGAGCCATTAGAAACTGAAAATGATTATAGAATAAATTAATATTTCAAGCTTTTCCTAAAGTTACCCTCGCCTCTCTTATAAAAGGGTCCTTCTCCTTCTCTTAAATTCACACCTACAAATCCATTTGGATCTGCCAAAACCTGATATAATATCCTCCCAAATACCCTCAATTAAAACTAGAGGAATTAATTTGTTCAGAAATCCATCCTAAGGATCCCTTTGGTTCAAATCAAAAGGAAGAACCAGAAGAAAAGGTAACTATTTCATCACCTCTTTCAATGTTCTTTTCTTCTTCCACTTCCTCTTTATTTGTTATTTCCATACCAAAATAATAAATCCAGTAACTTCTATATACTGTGATGTTATTATAAATATGGTACAATCATATTTATTATTCTATCCATCCTATGAATGACAAAGTCACTATACGTGAGTACGTACGACTTACCATCTCCACACCAGGGTGTAGTTTATTATTCAATGCTTCATTATTTGGATGGGTATAATAATATGTATAATTGATTTAAATCATAAATATAATATGGTAATGATTATATATATATTATATAACATCCAATTAAACATGATTTCACCATCAATAAAATGATATCATCGGTCGTGTGTACGTACGACTTACCGTCTCCACGACGCGATGAGATTCATTTCGGCGTTCACCATTCAACGTTGATTATAAAAATACATTTTATTAATAAGTATGTAATATATGGAATAATAATGATTCTGGATATATATATATATATATATATATATCTCATTCACTTACTTCTTTTTAATACAATATGAAAATGGAAACAACATTTATGCGTACGTACAGTCTACCGTCTCCATAAAATGGTGTTTTCCATTTCATATATCTCTCTATTATAAATATTTATATTCTGAATATATATGATATATAAATAATGTTTTTTATTCTAGAAGCAATTAAATCATGATATAAGTGATACAATCATGAATAAAAAGTTAAAACACGTATGATAAAGAAAGCGATTATTACCCGAAATCACTAGAAAAAATGACCACCTTAGAAAGGATTATTTTTTACGTTAGAAGGGGATATAACCCCTTATAAATCCATTAATGGTGGTTGTGGGGAACCACCACTAAGGTTCCCGCCTACAGTTAGTAGAGGCCATTGCCAAGAAGCGCTGGTAAATTCATAGTAAATTTAGAAGTGGTTACGTTAGTGGGGGTTTAAACGTACCCTCGACCAAAGGAAAGTACCAGGTAAGGGTTAATTACTTAATCTCATTATTATACGAGATTGTTAATGTGTAATTTTTTATTGTGAAAAATTTATTATTCATGTACATGTATCATAAAAGAGTTTTCAAAAGGATTCTTTTTAAGGGACTATTTAACTAAAATATCATTTTAAATGGTTTAAGTATTTATTCCTATAAATCATTCTCATTAATGTCCATGTTTTAAAATTGGTTTTAAGGATTTATTTATATGGACATGAATGTGATAAAATGTTAAATTCCATTAAAAAGTTTGAAAGTGGGATGAGGAACTTTTATTCAAAAATGTCTTTTAAATGTCTTTCTTTCTAAATTGTGTGACTTTTAATTGATTTCATGAAAAAAGGGTATTTCTCTCAAATAGTTTTACTGATCATTTTCAACTATGTCAACATACTTTATTGGATATTATTCACGATTGAGGTTCTTTTATTATAATACAATGTGACTTTTTGTATTGAATGAGTTATGATATTTTTGACTATGGATGTGTTGTTTTTATAACATTCATGGTTTATAGTTAAAGTATTGTCATTTTGTATGCTAGTTTTAATACAAATGTTTATGTTATGTTTCACTATTTTAATATGAGGAATGAATTGGACTTATTAAGTGATGGGAGGGGCCTGCTATAGCCCCTAGATGCATTGGTAGGCCTCATGGGACAAATTAATGTCTTGGAACCAAGAATTGAATTTTTTTTTATTTGTTGTCTTGACATGAGGCCTTGACTATGCGGTTATGATGTCTGACATTACACATTCCCTGGTTATGAAATTTGTTATTACAGGTGATTATTTGACTATTAGAATATCCATGTGCATGTTTTTGTGGAAATGTTTGATTAATTTTTTAAATATTATATTTAAATTTATGTTTAAAAGGATTTTGTTTTTATTACATATCTTTCCCTAAAAATTTATAGCTTCTGCTAAATTATTTACCCTTACTGAGCATCCGAGATCAACCCTTTCTTATGTTTTGTTTTCCCAGGATTCTAAGAAGTGTATTATGATTGATATGTGGGTTAATCTTGGGGAATAATGGATTTCTCGATGGATTATTGATTCTGTGTTTATGTAATGTAATGTCCATGTATGTAATATATTTTCCAAGACTACTAAACTGATCGGTTCTTCGGGACTTGATTCCTTGTAATCATGCCAATGTATAAAAACAATGGAATGACTCTGGGCTTCTAGGTTCGGGGCGTTATAGTTGGTATGAGAGGTAGTTTAGCAACAACCTTAGAAATAGATTTAGATAAACTCTAATAAGGAAACATTACCCTAAGATATAATTTCAGGATTAATAGAGAAGAACATCCAAATTTTTTTCTAATGTAAATATTATGTGGTATTTATGAGAAATACATCCCTATATAGATACTACAAGTGGACGTGGTTTTAGTACAGATGTACCTAGGAGTGAAAAATATGATAAGAAGTTTCGAGCTTGACTTGGGGTATCCTGGTACACGACAACAAGCCTTACTACGCACTTGGGTTGACACTCCCGAGTGATATGCTTAGGAAAATTCACATTTTATTTACAAACCGTAATGATGGATTTATGAGTAAATATGTCAGCAAATAATTTTTGTATGATTGCGATATTGGATGTGTGAATATCTTTAATTAATGTTGATAATTTTTCTAGTTTTTGGATTATATAGTATGATATGATCTAACCTAGTGTATGTAGTCATTTAGAAATGGAACCTAGTAGAAGGAATGAGAAATCCAAAAATACACATGATCTAAAGAGTCTTAAAGATCATATATTTCATGGTCTTATTCCATCATTTAGAAGGGAAATAATCTCTCATGTATTCTCATCATATGAATAAATGATATGATGCGTTAATAAGATAAGTAATGAATTCTCCGAGTCCTATGGATTTGAAGGGAAACAAGAGAAGAAAATGATGAAAGAGAAAAATAACGATGAAGGGAAGAAGGGAAAGAAATATTTTCCCACATGTGCTAACTGTGGAAAGTGTCACCTTGGTAAATTTTTGAAGGGAATGGGAGTTTGTTATAAGTGTGGAGAAAACGAACACCATGTTCGTGATTATAAGGGTAAGAAAAAGGTTTCAATTGTACAATGCTTCATCTATAAGGAGTAGGGACTCTACGTGAATCAATGTCCCAATCATCAGAGTATATACAAAATGATGCTATCAGATAAGTACAAATTCAATTTTTTAGATAAAAGAAGTATTTTTCAAAAAATGCAGTTTTCCACCTTTTAATGGTGATCCTTTTTTAAATCCAATACTGGACACTTTTATATAATAAATTTAATGAAATTAAATTTTTATTTAGAAGTGGGACATAATAATTTAGTGTGGATATTTTTTTTGTGTTTTTCGGATAACTTTCATATTTTGATGAATAGTAAAAAAATTCTAAATTCTAAACGAAAACAATTTTTTTAATCAAAATAATTTATAGTGTGAAATTATATATTTGAGTGTTTTTAAAGTATAATTAGATTATATTTTTATCATTTAATCCAATTTTGTGCATTGGAAGTAATTTTACATTTAAATTAGACATAAACACATGTAGATCTTTTAATAGTTTTTACTTCTCAAAACCCCTCTTTCCAGTTTAAACAAAAAGAATTAATTTTAAATTAATTAATACAACTTATATGTTTTTAATATGTTAAAATAGTTATCATTGTTTAATTTGGAATATCAAAATTATCTTTAGGAGAAGTTTTGGTATTTTTATGAAAACATTAAATTTTTGATGAATAGTGAAAAACACAGCGTTGTAGATAAAAACCGACGTTTTCATTTAAATAATTATTTAAATTAAAATTTTATCTTAAAATAGATACATAATATATATTAGTACAATTTAATTCGTTAGAGTCATTTTAAAATAATATTAGATATATAAAATGTTATTGAACCATTTTAACGTCTTTTTACCCTCCTGCTAGGCACATTTACCCACCTTTTAGGCACATTTTAAAATTTGCATAAAATGTAATTTTTATGATACTATGAATTGAATTTAAAAAATCCAAGGGATATGGTTGACATCATTAAGTAAAATGTGGTTTAGTAGGATGAAAATATTTTTTTGTGAATAGTAACTTTTGAATTTTGTTTACCATAGTTAAAAGTAAATAAGGTAATTAAATGTAAAAATAATATTAAAATTACCCCAACACATGTCCTAATTATATTGGATAAGTGTAATTCTACCAAAATCAACATTAGGTGAAAAATAATATCCTTTTGATCCATTTGGGTTCGATTAGGACATTTATTATATTTTATTTAAAGAAGAGTTAAAAGTGTTAAATTCAACATTTAATAACTAAACCATTTTTAATATAGGGTTACACATAAGATAAATTGGAATATAAATATTAATTAGAAATATAAAAATATTTCATACATTCTGGTATTTTATTTATAATTTTTAGACATTAAATAATTAAATTTATTTATGACACAATGATGATGGAGTAATTAACTTATTAATGAAAGAATAACATAATAGATATTATAAATATAATAATAAATGTAAATTGATACTTTTTATTAAATCCACTAATTTTATAGGTGAATATTAAATGTTAGGGTTGATTTCATGTATTTTTTTCGAAGTAATCAACTTGTTGTGACTTTCACAAAAACCAAAAACTAAATAGTGCCAAATTGACAAAAATGAGTTAAAAAATACTATATTATTAAATTATATAATATTACTAAAAAATTAAAGTTCATCCAAAGGACTTGTATAATTATAGATATTTCATTAATGAACCCCTTTAGGTTCTCTTTACATTTTATAGTAAGTTAATTAACCTTGTATTATAATAATACATGAAGACATGGTAAAAGTTAAACTATTTAACTAAGATTTAAATATAAAATACAAGGTTAATATGGTAACATAAACTTGTCTAAAACCTATTTGTTGAGAGGATTTAGAACCATATCAACCTTATCCTAGAAATAAATCCATTTTGAGCTATAATAAACTGAAAATGATTATAGAATAAATTAATATTTCAAGATTTTTCTAAAGTTCCCCTCACCTATCTTTTAAAAAAGGTACTTCCCCTTATCTTAAATTAACACATCCAAATCCATTTGAATTAGATAAAACCTACTCAAATATCCTCCCAATACCCTCAATTAAAATTGGAGAAATTACTGTGATCATAAATCCAACCTAAGGAGCCCTTTTGTTCAAATCAAAAGGAAGCACCCGAAGAACTGGTAATTATTTCATCACCTATTTGAAAGTTATTTTCTTCTTCAACTTCCTCTTTCTTGGTTATTTCAATTTCTAAATAATAACTCCAATACATTTTACAATCTGTGATGTTATTATAAATATGATACAACCATATTCATTATTTTATTCATCCTATGAATGACAAAGTCACCATACGTGCGTACGTATAACTTACCATCTCCATGTTGGGGTGGAGTTTATTATTCTACACTTAATTATTTGTATGGGATATAATAATGAGTATAATTGATTTAAATAATAAATATAATTTGGAAATGATTCTGTATATATAATATAACATCTAATTAGATACAATTTCACCATCAATAGAATGATATTGTCGCTCGTACGTACGTATGACTTACCGTCTCCACGATGCGATGAGATTCATTTCCACATTCAACATTCAACGATGATTATAAAGATATATATTATTAATAAGTATGTAATATATTAAAAAATAATCCTATTGGATATATATATATATATATATATCTCATTCACTTACTTCCATTCAATACGATATGAAAATGGAAAAAACATTTATGTGTAAGTACGACCTTACGTCTCCATAAACAGTGTTTTACATTTCATATATCAATATATTAAAAGTATTTATATTATTAATATATATGATACATAAATAATGTTTTTTTTCTAGAATCAATTAAATCACGATATAAGTGATTAGATCATGAATAACAAGTTAAAACAGATATGATAAAGAAAGAAATTATTACCCGACATCTTATTTGAACAAATAAGTTATTATTAAATGGGTATTATAAAGTCATAAATGAATCAAGTATGATATAAAAAATGTGAGTATGGTTATGGTATAATTTAATAACAAACTATGATCGTTATATATGAGGTTAAACGTTCCTTAAACCAATAAAAAGTACAAGGTAAGCGTTAATTACTCAATCTCATTATTATCTGAGATTGTTAATGTGTATGTTTTTACAAGGACATATTTATTATCCATGTACATGTTTCATAAAAGAGTTTAAAAAGGATTATTTTTCAGGGACTCTTTAACTAAAACATCATTTTAAATGGATTAAATATTTATTATTCTAAATCATTCTCATTAATGTCCATGTTTTCAAAATGGTTTTATGGATTTATTTATATTGGCCTGAATGTTTTAAAATGTTAAATTAATTTGAAAAGTTTCAAAGTGTTATGGGATACTTCGATTGAAAAATGTATTTTAAATGTCTTGCTTTCTAAATTGTGTGACTTTTAAATGATTTCATGAAAAAGGGATATTTCTCTCAAATAGTTTTACTTATCATTTTCAACAATGTCAACATCCTTTACTGGATATTATTCATGATTGGTGTTTATTCATTATAATAAAATGTTCTATATTATATTGAATGATTTATGATATGTTTGACTATGGATGTGCTGTTTTTATACCATTCATCTTTTAGGGTTAATGTATTGAAATTTTGTATGCTAGTTTTAATATGAATGTTTTTGTTATGTTTCACCCTTTTCATACGAGGAATGCATTGGACTTAGTAAGTGGTGGGTGGGGTCCTCTATATCCCCTAAATGCATCAATAGGTATCAGGAGACAAATTAGTGTCTTGGAACAAGGCCTTGACAAATGTTTTTCGTATTCTTTGCATGAGGCCTTAACTATGTGGTTATGATTTTCAACATTATGCATTCCCTCGTTATGAAATTAGTTATTACATATGATTATTCTACTTGTATAATATCCATGTTCATGTTTATGTGGAAATATTTGATTTATTTTTTCCATATTATGTTTAAAGTTATGTTTAAAAGGATGTTGTTTTTTTACACATCACTACTGGAATTCTTGTTAATTGCGACGGGATCCCGTTTCAAATAGGCTTTAGCGACGGGGTTCCGTTGCAAATAGCGCGTTGCAGAAAACGCTGTCCCAAATAAAATTATTTGCGATGAGACCGTCGCAAAAACCATTATTTGCAATGGGAATGTTTCCCGTCACAAATAAACTTCCGATTATTTGTATTATATATACACAAATGTTTTCTACGACGGTCCCGTCACAACAAATTATTTGCGAAGAGATTACTTACCCGTTGCAAATATGTTTTTAAAAATATTTATTTAGGCTATTTGCGACGGGGTCCCGTCGCAAAAGGCCCCGTCACAAATAATAAATTAATTTAAAAAAAATAAAATTTATTAATATTACAATTGATGAAAAAATAATATTATTATTATTAAAAAAATTAAAAAATAAAAAATATTAAAATTCTTAATATTCACAAAAAAATATAAAAAAATAAAAAAATAGTAAAAATTAAATTATGTAATATTTTCACCAATATAAGAGACATAAAATTTAAAGAATCCATATTACAATTTTAATTCAAATGTTTGTAACATAAAAAATCACTGGGTGGGGGGTCGTCTGGAGGAGGTGGAGGAGCTGAAGGAGCTGGTGGAAGAAACTCTATCCCTAAACTACGAGTCAGACAGCACATGTACTCTATCTTCTCCTGATGCTGCTGCTGCCATCGGCGACATTTCTCCTCATAATGTGCTCCTTCTACTACTGCCGCCGACACATCTCTTCTTGCTGCTTCTGCAAAGTCTCTATATGCTCAGCCTGAGCTCGCAACTGCTCCTGATACTGTGAAGCAGAAGATGATGCCTCTACACAAGCTCCTCTCGATCTGGACACCGACATCGCAGCAGTACCATAATAAGTACCAGAAGTCAAATGATAGCTGATTCCAACTACTCTGCCCTTCTCAAAGCCATACCGAGTCACCCGCGTCCATGCCGCCTCATCGAAATGGTGAGCACTGGTCTGCTCGGCCGTCTCATCCTGACCCTCAGCCTGTGTCTGAGAGGTCACAGCCTCATATGAATCCTTCAATTCCAATTTAAAATTAAAATTGTCAAAAAATTTTATGCAATTAATTGTTAAACTGAAAAAATAATACTAACCACAATCTGACGCTGGCGATCACCTCTAATCTCTCCAGTGGTTGGATCACTGTACATCCTCCGATAAACGTCAAACTCCGTAATATCGAGATGCTCGACTGCCTACATAAATATAAAATATTCTGTATATTTTTATAGTTATATAAAATATTTTAAAAATATACTTACCAGATGCACTTTATGCGAACTGAATGTATGACTACCAGCTCGATGCGTCACCTCCTGTCTCCCCCGGTTCTATCGTCCCACTGAAGATATCCTCTGAAATCCACCACCCAACCAGTGTAAACATAATCCATCCCAAACATGAGATGAAATGTACTCTGGTCGGTGGGTTCTACATGACTCATCAAATTCTGTCACCCCTGCTTTCCTAATGGCTGTCCTTCTTAAATTGTGCAAAAACTGGCGGAAACGATCACGCATAGAAACCTGCCATGCCGTGTCGATAGTGTCGCGCATGCTATCATCGATTGGATTCCATAAACCCTACAAATAATTTATTATATCAGGTTTTTAATAAAATAAAATTCAAAATAAATATCATTTATTTACGTACTAGCCAATGATGAAACATGTTGCGTCAGACATCAACAAGAATCTATTCCCATTTGATCCATGGCTGAGAAAAATAATTGCGCAATATAGCGCTCCCCTGTCCAATAGCTACATGCTGAAAACTGTGAAAAAAGAATAAATAATCAAACAATTAGTATATATATAAATAAATTAATGAAATCTAACTAAAATATATAGGTTACCATACCTCCGTGTGCATGGATCGAAACCAAGATGTGGACGTCGCTCGGGGATAGGGCCAAGGATCATCAGTCGCGCAAGACCGCGCCCCCTCCATGTACCTCCTAAACCACTAGAAGTCTGAGGGTCAGCTGATCCCACATCCTCATCATCCAAAGGTAGCTCAGCCTCCGATAACACATGAAATAAATCACCGTCCATATGAAACACAAAATTATTATTGTTAGCAGATAGTTGAAAATAACTGTTATATACAGATATATATTAGTTATGATTATAACCATAATTTAATTATTTCAATGTGCATATTCATCCTCTTCTCCATAGTTGTTAATGCCAATGTATTCATCCTTCTCCTCAGCATCATCAATATCCATATGAGTTTCAATTTCATCATCTCTTGTCACTTCAAATTCATTTGTAACATCATTACCATCTTCATCATCATCGATCCTTAATTGTGGGGTGTCTTCGTCGATATTCACGTCTCTTTGTGAATTAGATGGATTTTGAGTAGTCTCTTGAAAAATTTCAATTCCTTCCACTTCAACGGAACCACATTAAATTTGAGTAAACTGATTTTCCCAAGATTTCATTTTTATTATGATCCACCAATCGCTCAAGTCTCTTGAAGTAGCACAGTACTTTGCATAATAAATTTGATGTGCCTATTGAGCTAGTAAAAATGGTTCATTTGCTGCAAAAAGAATTTTATATTTAATATCGACGATTACACGAGTCAGATGAACACACAAACATCTTTCAGTATCCAACCACCGACATTTAAACATTGTTATGTAATTCTGTCCTAGATAACACAGCTCAATAATTTCATCCAAAATGCCATAAAAGTCAACTTCAGTTTCTCCATGATGTGATCCTCTCAAGAAAACTCCACTGTTCATTGTTTTTTTGATTCCCCATATGCAAGTGTATGAAAGAAAAAACCATTCACCACATAAGGATTATAAGATTTAACCATTTTGGATGGTGGGTTACTCAATATACACAGTCATTTTTCAATTTTATCAGCATATTGAGACACCTAAATTTTTTTTAAAACAATTATCAATATAATAAATAATAAACAGAATCGATATTAGACTATGAATAATTTATGTTACCAGTTTTTGAAACCAGTGAGAAATTTTTTTATGTCTATGTTCTTCAAGTGCAGCTGCTGTAATTTGTGGAAGTTGTTTCTTGATATGATTATCATATAACCTACAAATAAAATAAGTTTAAATCTTGCAAAAAAATTATATAATAAGTGATAGAATCACCTATAGATAAAATGATGTCATTTATTCACAGTTGAGAAGAACATTTGTATGAGCTCTGTGAAGTTCATCATCTGAAAGCCATCGTTCATGAACTCCACAAAAACCAATATTTGGTTGATTAAAAGATGTTAATTTATTTTCCATTTCTTCATTAACATTCCCCTCATTTTTCCCCATGTGATTCTGTTTTGAGGGATATTGAGATTCAAAATAATAAGAGCAGAAAAAAGAAATTTCCTCTTGCAAATAAGCTTCAGTAATTGAGCCTTCAACTGATGCTTTGTTACGTATTTTTTTCTTCAATTTCTACATGCATCTCTCAAATGGGTATATCCATAAAAACTGTACTAGACCTCCACATTTAGCTTCATGTGGCAAATGTAACATCAGATGTTCCATTGAGTCAAAGAAAGCCGGCAGAAATATTTTTTCTAGTTTACATATAATTACAGCAACATCTTCTTCCAGTTTTCTTATCGCATCGTAGTCTGTTGTCGCTACACAAATTTCTCGAAAAAAATATGATATGTCTGTTATCGAATACCAAATCATATAATTCAACAAACCTCTGAATCCAATCTGCATAAATCTTTCCATTATAACATGACAATCATGACTTTTTAATCCTGTAATATAACCATTCTTAACGTATTTTCCCAAATTGGAAGCATAGCCATCTGGATGTCTCAAATATGCAATCCACTGACAAAATAATAAGCGAATCTCTTTGGACAGTATATAATCTACTTTTGTCTTCATTAACCTCTATGATCTGATATTTTCAAATAATTCATGTTCTGGTCTCCTGCAAATTTGGGCGAGATATAATCGTCCCTTTATAGTATCTTTGGTCTTACCTAGTGTATCCAAAACTATATAAAATAAATTATCAAAACAGTTCTACTCAATATGCATAACATCCAACATGTGGCGGACCAACAAATCAGACCAGTACGGAAGATCCCAAAAAATGCTCCGTTTTATCCAGTTATGTTCTTTCCCAAATCCATGAATTTTTTGTTGGTTTACTGTTGGTCGAAATGTGATGGAGGGTAATGAAAATACAAATGATTTTAACTCTGTACTTTAGATCATATTTTGAGGTTCATCTCTTTCAATTATACCTTTTATAAAATGAGATTTGTTCCTCTGAAAAGGATGATCGGTTGGAAGAAATCTACGGTGACAATCAAAATAGAAAGGTTTTTTCCATTGACCAGCATAAAGGCTTTTTTTTCTTTCATACAGTAAGGACATGATTTCGGACCATGTGTACTCCAACCAGATAACATGCC
This sequence comes from Viscum album, assembly GCA_963277665.1. Classification (NCBI taxonomy): domain Eukaryota; kingdom Viridiplantae; phylum Streptophyta; class Magnoliopsida; order Santalales; family Viscaceae; genus Viscum; species Viscum album. The sequence continues at coordinate 1,913,404,226 of OY728133.1, forward strand.
ATATACCGAAAAGTCACTAATCGTCCACATCAATGCAGCTTTTAATTTGAAATTTTGTTTCGCAGCAACATCATATGTATTAACACCATCACTCCACAATGCATTTAACTCATCAATCAATGGTTTTAAATAAACATCAAGATTTTTTTCGCATATCCTGGGTTTAATAGAGTCAAAAATATATAAGGATCCTTCATCAACATCCATGGAGGAAAATTGTACGGAGTTATAAAGATAGACCAACATGAATACTGACTACCATAAGAACCAAATGGACAAAAACCGTCAGTAGAAAGACCCAATCACATGTTTCGAGCTTCTATAGAAAAAGACAGATGCAGACGATGAAAATGTTTCCATGAATCACCATCAGATGGATGATTCAATATTTAATCAGTTGAAATCTTGGTTTTGTGCCATGACATCATTGACGTTATGTTCTGAGACATAAATAAACGTTGTGACCTAGGTGTAAGGGGGAAATATCTCAACTGTTTTACTAGAATTGATCTAGAGTTCCCTGTTTGAGCTTCTTTATACCTCAATTGTCCACATGTGGGACAAATATCCAATGACTCATTTTCGCCAGAATATAAGATGTAATCATTTGGACATGCATGAATCTTCCGATAACTAAGGTCCAAATTACAAATCAACCTCTTACTCTTATAGTAATTTGAAGAAAACACATTTCCTTCAGGTAACAGTGTTTTAACCAAAGAAAATATCTGATTAAAATAGTTGTTTGACATTGCATTATCTGATTTAATAGCCATAATTTTTTCAACTGCTCCTAATTTTCTTATCTTGTAACCAGGATATAATGCATCCTCAGCATACCTCAACGAATCATAAAATTTTTATGGTGACAACTCAGGAGTTAAGTCAATATCATTGCGAGTTTCTATTTGTTGCACAGATGGACCTGCCACATCATGTACTAAATTTTGAAATCGTGATGGATCTGTAATCAAGTTATTAGAATCTTATCTAGAACTGCGTTCACCTTGTTGATACCAAAAAACATAATCTGGTTGAAAACCAAACCGCAAGAGATGTCCCCCCAACTTTATCAAATGTGTCAAACATTCTCAGAGCACATTTTTTACAAGGACACTTAATTGTGCCTTCTGAAACATATTCTGGTTTTGATGTTGCAAATTCTAAGAAAGCTTCAACACCCTCAATATAGACAGGATTTAAACCAGAACCATTTGGATTTCAGTGCTGATTTATCCAAGTTCTATCATCTAATAATGAATGATGGCAACTTGCTTGTTCTATATTTTTCTACATAAATTATAAAATCATCACTGTTTTTATATAATTTGAAATTATAAAAACACTATCTGAAAAATAAGATAAATAATTACAACTACTTAATAATTATCATTAATTAAGGGCGACAGAATTTCTAGTGGATTGACGACTACTCTTTTGTCCGACAGCTCATTTAATTGCATCTTTCTCACACTTATTATTACTAATTTAGCAATACTTAGCAATACTTCGCAAAAGGAAAACTGCTTGAATAATGAAAGGAAATTTGGTAATCATCATTGTGGAGATAATTACAAATTTTCCTTTCATTATCCAAGCAGATTTCGTTTACTAATTATTAGTAATAAAAAAAATTATATTATCAATATTTACGAAAAAACAATATTAATATTATTTAAATAATAAAAAATTTATAAAATATTAAAATTATTACTAATTAGTCATAATAAATACTAATTACGCCTAATTATTACTAATTAGTTCTAATTATTACTAATTATTACTAATTATTCCTAATTATTACTAATTATTCTTAATTATTACCAATTATTACTAATTATTACTAATTATTCCTAATTATTACTAATTATTCCTAATTATTACTAATTATTCCTAATTATTACTAATTATTCCTAATTATTACTAATTATTCCTAATTATTACTAATTATTACTAATTATTAGTAATTATTTCTAATTATTACTAGTTATTCCTAATTATTACTAATTATTGCTAATTATTACTAGTTATTCTTAATTATTACTAATTATTGCTAATTATTACTAATTATTCCTAATTATTACTAATTATTACTAATTATTACTAATTATTTCTAATTATTACTAATTATTACTAATTATTACTAATTATTCCAAATTATTACTAATTATTCCTAATTATTCCTAGTTATTCCTAATTATTCCTAATTATTCCTAATTATTACTAATTATTCCTCATTATTACTAATTATTCCTAATTATTACTAATTATTACTAATAATATCTAATTTTTACTAATTATATCTAATTTTTACTAATTATATCAAATTTTTACTGATTATATCTAATTATATCTAATTATTTTTAATTATAACTATTTATTGCTAATTATTCCTAATATTTGCTAATTATATCTATTTATTCCTAATTATTTCTATTTATTCCTAATTATTTCTATTTATTCCTAATTATTCCTAATTATCCCTAATTATTCCTAATTATTATTAATTATTACTAATTATTGCTAATTATTCCTAATTATTACTAATTATTCCTAATTATTCCTAATTATTCCTAATTATTCCTAATTATTACTAATTATTCCTAATTATTACTAATTATTCCTAATTATTCCTAATTATTACTAATTATTCCAAATCATTCCTAATTATTCCTAATTATTCCTAATTATTCCTAATTATTACTAATTTTTCCTAATTATTACTAATTATATCTAATTATTACTAATTATATCTAATTATTACTAATTACTTCTAATTATTACTAATTATATATAATTATATCTAATTATTACTAATTATATCTAATTATATCTAATTATTACTAATTATTCCTAATTATAACTTTTTATTGCTAATTATATCTATTTATTCCTAATTATATCTAATTAATATTAATTATAACTAATTATTTATAATTATTACTAACAATATCAACTTCTTAGTAAAACTAAATATAATTAAAAATCAATTGAAATCTAACTAAATTAGAAATCATAAACAACAATTAAAATTAACATAAAAAAATAAAATAAATATAAAAAAATATAAATACCTTAAACTTTGATATTCTGAAGATATTGACGCCCTTTGATTGCTCTTAAATAAAAAAACTTCAACTAAAAGAAAATTTCTCTTTGAAACTGAAGAATGAAGAGAGAGAGAGAGAGCAAGATCTGAATGATTTGAAAAAAAATGGATGGGGGTATATATAGGTTAGATTAGTTGCGACGGGCTTCCCATCGCAAATGGTGGTATTCGCGACGGGTTCCGTCGTAATTACCCTCGCCCTCATTAATTACAGTCGGCGGTTAAAAGGTCATTTGTGACTGGTCCCATCGCAAATAGTGCCTGCCGACAGTATTTTTGCAACGGGACGACATCCCATCACAAAACGTTATTGACCGCCATCGGGTATTTGCGACGGGACCCGTCGCAAATAACCCTGCGCGGTTTGGCGCACAAGCCGCCCCATACTTTTTGCGATGGGAGACACCTCCCCGCCGCAAATAGTTTTTGCGCGGTTTGGCGCTCAAGCTGCGCCAAACTATTTGCGACCGGAGACAAAATCCCGTTGCAAATAATTAGTTATTTGTGACAGGCACTTCTTCCCATTGCAAATAGCTTCCTAGACTTGTTATTCGCGACGAGATTTATTCCCGTCACAAATAGCCCTTCGCAAATAGCGATTTTTCCCGTAGTGCATCTTGCCATAAACTTTTATTGCTTTTGCTAAATTATATTCCCGTACTGAGCATCTAAGCTCACCCCATTCTTATATTTTTTTTCCCAGGATTCCAAGAAGTGTATTATGATTGATATTTAGGGTTAATCTAGGGGAATAATAGAGTTCTCGAAGGATTATTGATTCTGTGTTTATGTAATGTAATGTTCATGTATGTAATCTATTTTCCAAGACTACTAAACTGATCGGTCCTTCGGGACTTGATTCCTTGTAATCCTTCCAATGTATTAAAATAATGCACCGACTCTAGGCTTATGGGGTCATGGTGTTACATCTCAGGAACATGATAACTTATTACCATCAAGACCTTTCACAATACAGTTTAAAACATGGATAGAAACCCATTTAATTTAGCCAACTTATTTGTCTCATGAGAACCTGTCGATGCATCGAGGAGCTATATAAAGTCCGAGCTCCACCAGTCATTACCAGTACAAATTATTCCTCATATCTAATAATCGATAAAACTAATACAACTTACCAAATAACCATATTGGATGAGAAATACTAATTTATCAATAATTCCCCAATTAATTAAATAATTTTCAAAGTAACCACCACATGAATAATGGTTTATAGTTTACGCAATACCGATATCCATTGTATGAGATAATGGATATTTAGTTAAATTTATAATGAAAAATTATTATAATAAAGTGATTGTATCAATATAAAGTTAAAAATTAAAAAAGGAAGTGAGATTAAAAACATTCTTAAGGAGAATAATCTTTAAACATTCCAGAGTGTCCCATACACCTTTGAAACATTTAAATAAAAATCACCAAAAAGTTATGGAATTAAATGAATATTATAATATCATGAGAATAAAAAGTTTCATTATATTATATATCAAAATTTCCAGTGGGTATGACACACAAAAGAAGTAAGTAGTGAATATGACATTAATCTTATAGATTTAAAAAAAGTGAGATGAAAATCCTTACCTTAACCTTTCTCTTGCTGTACAGTATTTAACCTTCTCAGTAGTTGTTTAAAATATGTTACTAACCAATAATAGAACCAAAATCATGTTTATAATACCATATATTATCTTCTTATAATATTTTATTACCCATTTGTTAACAATCTTTCATTATTTGGAATATTTTTGGTTTTAATTGCCTTGTTTTCTCTAGTTCATTTTGAATTTTTATTTACTGTGCTTATTAAAAATATCATGATTTCATAATCTCCAAAATTTAAACCGTGAATAAATTATCTTATGTATTCAGTACATAGATATTTATAATATCCTCTAATATTTGTAGAATAGAAATGAAGTTCATCGTTCATGGAGACGGTATGCCGTATGTATGCATGAACACTACCTTCATTTCTTTATTGTTTTAAAATAATTAAAATTAATTTATACATATGTATATTATATATCTATATTATATATGTTACATATTTTTTTTACAACCATCCTTTATATGTTCCATGTATTACATGAATGAGTCATATCTCTTTGTGGGGTCAGTATTCCACAGTTCCTCAAACAAAATTATCATATTTACATAACATGGAAAGTATAAAGGTATTTTATAAATAAAAATTACAGAGGCATAGAGACAATATAAATATAATATATATCATATATAAATATAGTTTCCATCATAATGTCCATCATGAGAGGTGGTAGTGGAAAATTGAACAATCACCATTTCGTGAGGCAATAGTTCACCGTACAGAAAAACAGCATGTTCGTTACCATTAGATGGAGGTGTGTGCTAGTGCAGTTCAATCCTTTATCATGAAAAAAAATCATATTATATTTAGGATACCTGTATTGTTATGTAATCATATAATAAGAATATTATAGGGAGTAGAGAATGGAAATGAAACTAGAAAGCAAGGGAAAAGGAGTTACCTCTTAATCGGGTAACCTATTTAGTTTTATACCAAAAGTCTTTATTGGGAGGATTCTAGAATAAGGGAAGATATTCTAGGAATATTTTTGGGAAGGTATTTTCCAAACAAAAAGGATTTTCGAGTGTAAGGAAAAGAGAGGAATGGGTGACTTTTTATAGAAGAGGGGAGGGGCACCCTTGGAAAGTATTAAAATATTAAAATAATATAAATTAATTATTTAATCCAAATGTCTCAAAATTGATAGAAGTCAAAGATAATATGAGGATATTTCTAAATCCTCCCATATAATAATTTTTAGACACATATTTAGTTTATTTGAAACCTTATCGTTTCATTTTATCCTTGACTATTCTCTTTTAATTTTAAAAGTAGAAACAACATTTTAATTATTAAGAAGCTATTAATTTTACTTATACGGAGTCAATTTTCCCTAAATGGAAAATTAATTAAATTTTATACCATATCATAATCAGTAAATTATTTTAAATTTTTTTTATGATTTTTCAATAATTTAATCAATTATATTTTTTATAAAATATCCATTATGTCAATTTTTACACTATTCAATTTATTGAATTTAAATAAAATATAAACAGAGAGATAAATTCGAACCAAATAATTAAATAGTCTTAAAACATGTCATATGAACCTATAAGAATCTTTTATGACATAAATTATGTCAAATAAAATTTATTTTAATATTTATAATATCATTTATTTGACTCCTTCATTAATAAGGAAATCACTGCATCATCATTATGTCATAATTTAATTTAATTATTTAATGTATAAAAATTAAAAATAAAATAACATGATATAGGAAATATTTTTAGTTTTATAGTTAATATTTATAGTAATATATATCATTTATATAAATCCATATTAAAATTGTTTTAGTAATAATATATATGTTTATAACATATTTTCCTTTACTTTAAATTAAAAGTTATAAGTGTCATAATCAATCCCAAGTGGCTTTCAATGGCCAAATTTTCATCCCAAGGGTTGTATTGGTATCATATCTCATTTAATAGGATCATTTAATGTGTTTGGGTAGTTTTATGTTATTATAAAATTATTTTTACCTTTATTTATCTGATTTACCCTTTAACTATGGTAAATAAAAGTAATTACTCATATCACTATTCATAATATTCAAAAATAAAATGGGCCTATTTTCATAATTTTAACCTTATAATTTAAAATTTGGAATAAAATTTTCCAAATTCAAAATACATAATTGGCTGATTTTTATTTAAAAATAATTCCCATTATCAAAATGAGAAAGTGTTTTTTTAGTAAGAACCATCAAAAGTTTGATATGTGTTTATATCAAATTTCATTGTGAAAATACTTCCAATGACCAAAATTGGATTAAATGACAAATAATTAATCTAATTATAATTTAAAACTAAATAAAATGATAATCTATAAATATAAATAAATTATATGAAAATACAGTTTTGAATTAAAATGCAGTATTTTTTTACTATTCATTAAAATATGAAAGTTATAAAAAAACACAAAAAATTTGTCCAAACTAAATTTTTTATGTACCTATTATAAATAAAAAGTTTATTTATTCAAATTTAACATATAAAAGTGTGAAATATTTTATTTAAAAAGGGTTCTCCATTAAAAGGTGTCAAAGGTGTATTTTTTTTAAAATACTTCTTTTATCTAAAAAATTAAAAAATTTCTTATATCGTGTCTATAAAATACATAATATTTATCTTAAAATTATATGGATGATAAAAATTCAAAATATGGTTAAAACTATCTATAACCGCAAGTTTAACAACTAGGTAATATATTGTATTAAATAATAATATTTTATTAATATATTGTTGTTCGGTAACACTGAGCCTTGCATGTAACGCTAGCCAACTTGTTGTTGTGTGTAGCGTAAGATTAACATGGTGTTGCGTAAAAGTAAATAAAGCAAAAAAATTAAATTTATGTAGAAATGAAAATATTTTAAAGTCTTGGGGTGTTACACCGTACAGTAGGATGACCAGATAAACACATGATGTATAATTAATTTCACTGTCTGTAATGAATGCACATGACTTGAATTAATTATGAATTAATTCATCATACATTAAAAACTAGTACGCTACATGTAACTCTTGGTTACATGGTGTGTACTCTTATGTTATGTGGACAGACTCCTAGGAACCTCCAGATGAAATCTTCAAATTTATTTCATTCCTAAAATTAACCGATTTGATTATATTTATGAGAAACAAAGAAGAAGAAAATATATATTTTAATCTGGATTAAGGAACGATTAAACTAGAATTGAAAACTAATAAAAAATGGGTGATACAATCAAAAATATTTTAATAATTATAAATAATTATGTGATCACTCTGATAACACTTTTGGGTTTTGGGTATAACTAAAGTATCAGATGGGTCATACTCAAAATTTAGTTTTTGTCCCGATTGATGATTAATTTGATATTTACACAATGATAAATGGTGTGATAAATAGAATTTAATCATAGAATATAGATGATGGATAAATTCCAAAACCAAAGCATATGATCATCACATATTATTTATAATTAATTTAAGAAATTAAAGAATTACCTAGTGATAAATTATTTATTCATTGATGGATATGAAAACAGATTTATGTTGTATGATAATTACATTGTATGAATCAAGAATAGATTCCATCCATTGGTGATCCACATATGTTCCATGAATCTCTGAATGTCCCCATAGGAATATTTTGATTCTAGCATGGTTGTCCTAATGCTTGCATTGTTCACCTTTGATTTCCTGGAGAATCACTTCGAAAGGATTATCCTTGATCTCTCTAGGCCCGAGAGTGGATGGTAGAGATATATCGTTCTCCGGTCTTGGGATCATTCTTGGAGAGGGATCTCTCTAGGGATTGAGGGTATTCTCTTCGAATGGTGTTATGAATAACAAAAAATGAATTGGATCTGTTAAGAAAATACTATAATTGGATTTATATACCTCTGGGGTTGAAAAATATTTATTGCACATGAATCCTTTATTATTTACCTAATCCCTTTGAAAACCCATATCTATAATAATAAAAATATTATTATTTGTTAACGTGGACTAAACTCACGAATTAAATTAAATATTATTTATTAAAATAATATTCAATATATATTATTTCTCGTCGGACCATTAAACTCGGTCCACCATTCCTTCAAAATATTTATCAGGCCTTGAATAAGTATGATTATTTAATAAATAAATATCATTGCATTATTCACTAATAAATAAATAAATAATATATTCACTAAATAGAAAATAAATATTTATTTAATATTCTTCTCATATAATATTCTCTTGAATAACCGGTGATAGAATATATATGATCAAGAAAATATGAATAATTATTAAACTAGTTATGGAAATAATATTTATTCAACTTGTTAAATAATAAATAATAATATATTATTTAACTATGATTATGGATACACTTAGTGTGTGACCCTCCATGCCTCTTTCTCAATGGCATTTGGTGAAGTATCCAAAAGTACATGTTTAGCTTATAATAACACAAAAAGGCACCCATAAGGAAATATTGTAATGCCATAATTATATATTATCTCCTGTGAATGCTTACTATTTAACATATGAATGTTTTAGGCACAACTAAAGCATGTGATGGGTCATGCCAAAATTTTCTTAATGTCAGGGTTTATGATTAATATGAGATTCTACATGAATATGATTGCAATAATCCATGGAATTGAATCAAAGAAAATATAAAAGGGATAGAATGTTGGAACTAAGTGTAGGATCATCACATTTTATTTATAATTAATTTATTTAATTAAAGAAATACCATTAGTGGATTATTTATTTATTGATGGATCTGATAATAGATCTGCATTGTACCGTAATTTCATTGTAGGAATCAAGAGCAAATTCCATCTAGGAGTGATCCACACATATTCCAGAAATCTTCAAATGTCGTCATAGCAATCTTCAGGTGCTAGCATGACAGATCCCATCACTTGCATCATTTGAGTTTGATCACCATGAGAATTGATTCATTAACATTTTCCTTAATATCTATAGAGTCAATAGTGGGAGGTGGAGAAAGAACACTCTCTTTTATTAGGAGTGTTATTGGATAGGTATCTCTCTAGGGCTTGATATGATTCTCTCCGGCTGTCGTTGTGCACAACACAAAATGAATTGTATTGCTAAAAAAATAAAATAACTGGTTTTAAATATCACTTGGGATCAGATATAAATATTAACATAGTTTTAATTTAATATATATTTAATCCTTAAGAAACCCCATGTCTATAATAATAATAATAATATTTCATCGACATGTTTTTAACTTGCGAATTAAATTAAATATTATTTAATCAAAAAATATTCAATATATTTTATTTCTCATCAGACCTAAAAACTCCATCCTCCATTCCTCCACAATATTTATCAAGATTTTAATAATGACTATTTATTTGATAAATAAATATCACTACATTATTCACCAATAAATAAATATTATCTTCACTAAATAGAAAATAAACATTTATTTAATATTCCGCTCACATTATATTCTCTTGAATAACTAGTGACAGAATATATGTGATCAATAAAACATGAATAATTATTAAAACATGTTCATGAATAATATTTATTCAACCTATCAAATGATAAATAATAATATATTATTTAAATTGGATTCTGTATACACTTAGTGTGTGACCCTTTAGGCCTCTTTCTTAGCGGCATTAGGTGAAATAGTCAAAATTATAAGGTTAGAATCTAGAAACACACCAAGGAACCCATAGAAAAATAACTTAATCACTCAATTACATAATACCTTTTACAGACACTCACTGTATAATATAATATCTTAACGGGATATCTATAATCAAATAAGTTGAATGGTGGTTCCATCAAACTATGTGCTTGATGTATCTTTATTTGACTTCTTGAAAATAGAACTTTCCTATAGAACACCATGGAAATGGATTTATTTAGGCTATATCATTTCTATAAAAGGGATTGGGATATCAAATTCCGTTATAGAACAAAATAGAAAAAAATCCTTTCTTTCATTATTCATTAATACAATATTACTCGTGACAACCCAGTGTATCATAGCTCACTGCAAATATATAACATCATGATTTTCATCAATACATCAAATTATATGAATTATAATATTCATTGAAAAAAATCTTAAAGTGTAATGATCAACAGACAAATCCACATATAGGAACAACTAATGAAACATATGAATGTGGATTTCCAACCAACGGTTCTTGTTCTCATAATATCGTACACTAGATACCACCAAGGGTGTACACCATGAAAAGGTGACTCAAAGTCCAATAAATCCCCACCCCTGATAGCCTGTATCATTTTTATCCCTCAAATGACATCATCCATCTATATAACATATATTTAAGAATAGTTTTATAACACTTATAGGTTCTCATCATAGAAGGGAACTACTAAGACCTTTTGGTGTGAAAACTACTCTTAGGACATTATCAAATACTATGTTAAAGAGAATAATGATCATGATGTGATAATAAGTTTATTAATTTTAAAAACTATGAATACATGTTATCATAATGTACATAGAAGTTTGTTCTCTGGAACCAACTCCAATAGAATCCCACATGCAGAAGAACCAACCGCTAACAACCTTAAGTATGCTAGCTCTCAAATGATACTCGAGATTTTACTGAGATATAACTTTAATCAAGGGGTTTGATAAGTTATCTTACTTGGGTAACATGATTATTGAAACATTACCCCTTTTTAAAAAACCCATAAATAGGTGATAATTTCAAAGTATATTGTTTCTCCATTAGTGAGGCCTTGACTCTTTTGTAAGAGAAACCATGATAGTATTATCACAATAAAATGTGATAGAGTGATTACTACTAGGTACCATGTCAAGCTGTTAGACACAGTTTCATATCGAAATAGATTCCTTGGATGCATTAAAACCAATATATACTCACACTCTTCTATAAAATCAGTGATAATTGGCTTCTTTGAACTATTTTAGCTCACAGATCCTCTGTTGAGATAAAAAACATATCCTTAATATTAATTTAGATCATTATGATCTATCTGAAAACTAGTATTAGTATATCCCTTGATGATCAACTCCTCATCTCCTATATAAACCAGGAACATATCCTTAGTTCTTCTCAGATACTTAAGGATATCCTTAACAATAGAATTTTTTTCTCTTTGATCAAATTGATATATTTTTACCGTGTTTAATGTATAGAAAACATCAATTGTAGTACATAATATCTCATAAATTATTTATCCTATCGTTGAAGCGTAAAGAATATTACTCATTATCTCTTTATCCTATTTTGTATGAGTAAATTTTTTTAAAGAAATATATAAACCATGTGACACTGTAACCAATCCCATCTTGGATTGTTCCATACTAAATATTTGTGGTATCTGGTCAATATATGTAGTTTTACTTAGTCTAAGAAGCCTATTGGATCTATCATGAATGATCTTGATCCTAAAAATATAGGTTGCTTCCACTAAGTCCTTCATGGAGAAACATTTTTTTAACTCATCCTTAACAGAGTGTAAGTCTGGTATGTCATTTACAATAAGTAATATTTCATCAACATATAATACTAGGATAATTGATTTATTTCCACTAAAACATTTTTAAACACATGGATCACATTTCATTATTAATGAAACTAAATTATTTTATAGTTTCATTGAATAAAATGTTCCATGACCTGGTTGCTTTCTTTAATCCATAAATGGATCTTTACAGCTTGAAAATATTTTTGGCATCACTTGGAGTCACAAAACCTTATGTTTGTGCCATATAGACATCTCACAGAAGGCTCCTTTAAGGAATATAGTTTTGACATCCATCTACCAGATCTCATAGTCATGGTAAATTGCCATTGTAAGTGTAATTCTAATGGACATAAAAATGTAAAATGGTGAAAATATTTCATCATAGTCAATTCCTTGATGTTGTTTAAACCCTTTATCCACTAAACTTACTTTTTAGGTATTTACTTTACCTTTAATGTCTATTTTCTCTTGAATACCCATTTTCACCCTATGGGATTTGCATCAACTAGAACATCAACTAGAACCTAAACTTGGTTATGATACACAGAATCAATTTCAAAATCCGTGGATTTTTTCCATCTTGAAGCTTCTAATCTCTCTACTACATCTCTGTAGTTGATAGGTTCGTCATTCTCAACCAATAACGAGTCACCATCTTCAGTGACTATAAAACTACATCTATCTGGTTATCTTACCTCTCTTGTACTTCTATATAGTAGTTGTGTTTCAGGAAGTACTTCTTCCCTATGGACCTAAAGTACTTCTTCCTATTCCAACTATTGTATATCTTGAGAATCAACTTCATCAAAGTCAATCTTTCTCCCACTATCATTTTTTAGGATTTTATCCCTCTCAAGAAAGATAACTTTTTTGGAGACAATAACTTTCTTATCCGAGGGGTAGTATAGGTAGTATCCCTTTGCTTCCTCAGGAAACCCTATAAAGATACACTTTGTACCCTAGGGTGCTAGTTCATTTCCTAATAAGGCCTTAAAAAATACCTTGAAACCCCATACACATGTATGGGACAAAACAAGTTTCTTTCCACTCTATAACTCAAAAGAAATTATATTTTCAACTTTATTCGGTACTCAATTTAATGTATTTAACACATTTTGTAATTCATATCCCCAAAAGGATAATATAATATCAGCATGACACATTATCAACCTTACCATGTCTAACAAGGTATGGATCCTTCTTTCACTAACACCATTCCACTATGGTATAGAAAGTGGATTGGGTTGAGATAGAATCCCAAACTCCCATAAAAAATGGATTAACTATTGGTTAATATATTCACCAACTCGATCTAATTTAGTCTTATTTATCATCTTTAAAAATTGATTATCTACTTTATTCTTTGATTCCTTGAATTTCTCAAAGGAATCAGACTTATACATCATTAAGTAGACATAAATAGATCTTCTCAAGTCATTAGTAAAATTTACGAAGTAAGAATTCCCACCTCTATATTCTACTATAAATGGTACATACACATTAGTGTGCACCAATACTAGAAGTTATGTGACCCTTTCATCCTATCCACTGAATGGTGGTTTGGTCATTTTTCCTTATAAACAAGCATGACATCTTTCAAGTGGTTTTAACTTAGTGTAGTTTAAATAACCATCTTGATAGAGCTTTGTCAAATGCTTATCATTTATATGGCCAAGACGGTAATGCCATAGATGGGTGTTATATTAGTCATGTGAACATGATATTTTATCAATTTTCAATACTTTTTTTCCTAATTTAATACATAAAGACCGTTATTTAAATGTTCCATGCCATAACATATGTTTTATTTATGGAATAAACAAAAAATTATTTACAAACATAAAAATAAACCCATTTGTATATAGAAATGATACAAAAATTATGTTCTTAGAAACCATTGGTATATAATAACAATCCTTTTAAACCAAAATCATTATTGTGGGAAATGAAAGGTGGTAGTGACTAGTGGATAGAGCATCCAACCTCACACCATAAAAAGCTCAAAAATCCACCTTTCCTCTTGAAATCTTTCATAATATACTTGGTTTCTGCATTTTTATACATATGTGAGCACCATAAGTTGTATCTAATACCCAATGTGTTGATATTGAAAGATTACAATCAATAATAAATGAACATTTATCTTCCCATTACTCCTAGGTGTAGTTCTTCTTCCAGTGGCCTTTCTTGCCACATGAAAAACATACTAACTCATTTCTTTCACTACCTCTGGATCTTCCTTTTCCTAGAAGGTTGGAGCTTGATAGAGTTATACTTGTTATGATTCTTGAGCCCCTTCACCTTGTTCTTCCTCTTATTCACCATAATGACTATTTTTTTTTCACACCCCATGTGCTTATTTACTTGGATAATCAATGTAATAAGTTATAAAAGGGTCTTATCATTATTAATAATATTGTAATTAACAATAAAACTAGAGAAGATCCTAGGTAGTGATGAAAGTTTGAGATCTGCGCACAAATCATCTTGGAATTTAGTCCCTAAGATGTCTAAGCATTCAATGTATCCAGTAATCTTGACTACATGAGGCCAAAATTTCATAGAATCTCTCAAGATTAGTTTTCAATAATTCATTATAGATCTCCGATATCTCTTATCTTACCTTATCTTGATAGAGATCCCAAAGGTGAGACATCATGCTATATGCATTCTCATGTTTCTTCAAGAGTTCATTGTTCATTGATGATATCATTAAATATTGACCATCTATAGCATCATTCAAATGTTTATAACATAGATACAACTCTTAATATGTATCCTTGTTTTTAGAAACTTTAAGAATTAGTTATTCCAAACCATATAATTTTGTTTCTTGGAAAAGGATAACACATAAACACCCTTGCCACTCTTGAAAATTTGTTCGAGTGAGAAGGATGTTCTTATCAAGTACGTATCACGATGATATTTTTGAAGTAATTTTATTATTTTTTCTACAAATTATATGATCATTATTTTTTTATTTTATAAAATAAAATTTAGACGAATAAAATTAATATTATATCTAATAATCTCCCACTATTTTATCAAAATATAATATCCATCACCATTGGATTCAGAATATTATATTGTTTAAAAATTCTAGTAAAAAAGATCCATATTCCCATAATTATTACCCCAACTTTGTTTGGTCAAGAAAACTTATTGGTTTTAGGTAGGCATTCAAAATTCCAACTGCATTAACTCACAGTTCCTTGATCTGATGAGTGGACTCCCCAATCTTGAAATCCTTAAATTGGATTTCCTCAACCCTTTCTTCTTAGTTACCCAAATCCCTACTTTGAAAGTCAAATCTTGATGTGACATAAGTTATTTCAACACAAAACTCCATGTTATAATTACATAATAATTGAAAGTACTCCAAATTTGACTGGTTAAGCACTTTGAACTATGGTTCAATTTTAACTAAAGTAGTAAAATGATTTAATGATTTATTATATATTATTGAGGGATTTTATCCTTTTATGAATAAATTACTATTTATTATCTTTATTACATTATTTTTAAAATTAATTGGACTTACTTAAGTGATTAACCATGTATTAGGTAATATCTATTCATAATCCAATTTATTTTAGTTCTATCTTTCACACTTGTAAAGTAATTAATTCAAGTGATTACGATATAATGAAATAACTATGAAACTTGACATAAAAATTAATAATGATGTATGATTATGAGATTTTACTAATGGTTAGTTTGTTTAGTGAATGATAAACCAACCGTCATTCTAGGGGGAAAACATAAACCAATCAAGGTTTGTGTTACATATTTCCATCTATCCACCCATGTACCTTACTTGGATTGGTTTATCCTTGGCTCCAAACATGATCCGCAACCACTAGTTTGGGATCTCCATACATTAAACATGATTTTAATTATACACATGTGAGGGAAACATGGGGTTTATATAAAAGAAACAAAGGGCATACAAGCCCATAAATAATGAAATGAGAGATGACACGATGGGCACAAGTTTAATTTAATAATAAATTAAATAAAACCAATAACACACAAATGTTTGTTCTATGATCATGATCATTCACATGCATGAAATTAATTACACATTTAATAAAACTAGAATTCAATTATTAATCGTTATTATTTAAGATAAACCAAACTCAAATCAATTAATTATATTCTTTAATTAATCAATTCTTTTATCTTAATTATCACCTGAATTTCCTTGATATTCTTATTCATAATAATTTTAAACAAATTAAATTAATTTATTTAAAATTAAATGTGTACATTAATGTACCTTAGATGCAATGCTATGAATACCCGTCTGAATCTACCCAATATGTATTATACTTGTATTTTTCTTACTCTTGTGACATATGGCACAAACAACTTATCAAATAATTTCATAACATGTACTATCACCTTAATGATTATAAGAATTATATGATTTTTTGTCACATGTAATGATTCAATGAATGTAGAGTAATAACTATAATATGACTCACACATGATATGTAAATCTAAAAATTATGAAAAAATTAGTAAAACACACACACACACACACATATATATATTAAAACCCAAAACATGAAATGTCATATCAACTTAATTACTACATGAAATCACATATGGATAAGGTTTACATTGTATAATAAATTAAACTTAGTTATGTGTAATTTGGTATAAGTACACGACATGTACAAATAAGATACATAGTGTATACATTTCTCAATATCTATCTGAGGAACATGCCTGGGGACTCAGTGTGTAAACCATGCCTCAGAAAAAATAGAGCACATATTGTGTATAATGCCTATATAGAATGCGGTCTCTGAGTTACATGATCACCATTTAGTTAGGCCATGTAAACAGAAAAACGGACCATCTGTGACTACAG
This sequence comes from Viscum album, assembly GCA_963277665.1. Classification (NCBI taxonomy): domain Eukaryota; kingdom Viridiplantae; phylum Streptophyta; class Magnoliopsida; order Santalales; family Viscaceae; genus Viscum; species Viscum album. Next base: position 1,913,421,340 of record OY728133.1, read on the forward strand.
GACCACATGCCATGTATGTGTGGTATATGATATTTACTCTTTCTGAAAATGCACTAGGCTGGCTTTCTCAACACATAATTTATAATTAAATTCATCAAATGTATTCAATGCACATAGTTTGAATTTATTTTGAATTAATTACTTGTGAATTGAAGACTAGTATATGACATGCAACTTTGGTTACATTGTGTGTACTCTCATTTTATCCGTCCGTAATCCTCAACACCTCCAAATGAGTTATTAGATTTTGTATCATTTATAAAATTAATCAGTTTGATTATATCTATGAGAAATAAAATAGGAAGAATAAAATATCTCAATTTTAATTTAATAATTATTAAACCTGAATTTAAAACTATCACAAATGCTAAAATCAATCAATAATTTTTAAATTCTTTGATACCACTTGTAGGTTCCTGGTGTAGGCAAATTGTGTGATGGGTCATGAACAAATTTTCTTTTTATCATGATCAATGACCAATCCATGATTTTAAAAAATAATGAATTATGTAATCAACAGAATTGAATCAAAGAAAATATTCAAGGGATATAATCTTGAAACTAAGGTCAAGATCATCACATACTATTTATAAATAATTTAATCAATTAAATAATTACCTTGCATAAATTATTTCTGTGATGATGGATATGAAAATAGATATGAATTATACTATCCCTGCATTGTAGGAATCAAGAGTAGATTCTCTTTAGTGGTGATCTACACTTTCTCAAAAAATCTTTGAATGTCATCGTAGGAATCACTGAGTGCTAGCAAAAAAGGTCCCATCACTTGCATTGTCCCCCTTTTATCACCACAATAATCTCTTCCAAATAATTATACTTAATGTACTTATACTAAAGAGTGGGAGACAATGGAAGATCACTCTCCATTGCTGGGAGTGTTCTTGAAGAGGTATCTCTCCAAGACTTGAGAGGATTCTCTCTGGCTATCATTGTGCACAAAAAAAATGAATTGGAACTCTAAGAAAATATTATAATTGTGTTTAAATACTACCAGGGTTTAGAAATAATTATTTTTACTAGTGAGGTTTAATATTTAATTAATCCCTTGTGATAATAATAATATTATTTCCTTGATAGGTTCTTAACTTGATAATTAAATTAAATATTATTTAATCTAATAATATCAATATATATTATTTGTAATCGGACCTAATAACTCAGTTTTTCCTTCCTCCACAATATTTATCTGGCCATGAATACTGACCATTTTAAAAAAAAATAAATATTACTACATTATTCAATAATAAATAGATAAATATTATATTCACTAAAAAACAAATAAAAATTTATTAAATATTCCGGTCACATTATATTCTCTCGGATAACTAGATATGGAATATATTTGATCTAGAAAAATTGAATAATTATGAAACCATGCATGGGAATAATATTTATTCAACTTGTTAAATAATAAATATTATTATATTATTCAATTAATATTTTAGATACAATTATTGTGTGACCCTCTAGGTCTCTTTCTCAATGGAATTAGGAAAAGCAGCCTAAAGTCCATGGTTAGCATCTAGAAATATGCCACGGAACAAATAGAAAAAAAGTTAATTTCACAATGACATAATAAGTTATACAAATGCTCATTGTGTAATATGATCCCTTGAACACGATATCAGTAATCAAGTAGATTGCATTTCGGTACCATCAACCTGTGTGCTTGATGTATCTTTCTTTGAATTCTTGGAAATTGAACTTGCCTATAGAACACAATGGAGATAGATTTATTTAGGCTATCTCATTTATTTCAAATGGACTAGGATATAAACTTACATTAAAGAACATAAGGGAAAAATCATTTCTTGTATTATTCATTAATGTAATATTACATATCCCTCTCGAGTTTTGATTTCACCCTTTGTTCCAGTTCATTTTTCGATTTTGGTTTTTCTCTTGAGTTGTGGGTGTGAAGAGGTAGAATATTACGGTATTTCCTTTTTTTATTTTCAACATAGTGCTTTTCCATGAGTTTCCCCCTTAATATTTCATGAAAAATTAAGGTTTTTGGGTTGATAGATTGATGTGCACGATTGGTGGACAGTTTTCCAAACTGTGTGCCATTCTCAAGGTTACCATACAGTTAGTTGGAACATTCATACCAAAGCTACCACATGACTTCCACATGGTATGTCAAGCCATGTGGACTAACCATGTGGTAGGCGACTCTTAGGGAGATATGGGCATAAGGTCTTTTCACAATTTGAAAAACCTTTTGGGATAACCATGTGCGATGTCTAGGTCATTAAAAATTTTAAAACCCCCTTTGTATCACCTCAGTATTTATCCCCAAATCCAGCCTTGCTTGACCCATTATTCCACCCCAACCCTAGGCACCCCATTATCATCCTCTTGTCTCCCTTGGGCTCCCTTCCTTTGGTGGATTTAGTTAGGTATCTCTGAGATTTTTCATGTAAGTTCCCTTTATTCTTGTTCCCCCATCTTTTCTAGGGTTCCTCTCCTTCCTCTTTGGGGTTTCTTATATCTAGAAGGTTGGGTGGTCTCTTTAGTGTTTAATCTTGTTCTTTAGGGGGTGTTCATGGCCCGCCTTCCACAAGATGAGGGAAGTGGAAAAAAAGTGCCACACCCTCCCTTCTTCAAGATGAAGGAGGGATAATGACTGCCGAGTCCTACCTTCAATAGACCCCAGAGTGGAAACTAACACCCAAGGAATTGATTTTCACAGAAAATGGAAGGTATTTACCTTTTTAATGAAACTAATATTGGGAGATAAGACTATTAAATCCAAAACAACTCCAAACATTTACATAAAAGAAACTAAAATCCAACCCATGCATGATTTTAATGTAAACTGTGAAAAATGTAAGAAAAGGCTCCCGAGAAATTACCAAAAAAATGAAACTAAGTGTAAGAACAACAACTATCCCAAATCCTAAGCTAGTAAAGTCTAGCACAGTCCCCGAAGTCCTCTTGGAAACCTAAAAATAGTTTTACAAATGTAGGGTGAGTATACAAGTATATCTAGTAGGAAAACTAAAGCTAATTGTGCACAAGTGGGGGAAAATACTAATGCCCCTATGAGAGAATAATAGAATCTAAAAGAACCTACCTAGTAGTACTAACCATACTAGCCTCACCAAGTCACACTCACCAAGTAATACAATTTTAGTAAATTAGTATCATAAGCACATCGATATTTTGGTGCCCTGCACCACTTTCCCACTGGTTAGCTGCTCATTCATAACAACTAAATTCTTGATGCTAACACTCTTCCAAAATGAATTCCAAATTCCAAAACATTCCCTCAAACACCTGGGTCTCAAAACACACACAAAACCCATCCGTAGACACATGGGCCTCAAAAACCGCGCCTCTCGCGCAAAGACACCTGGGTATCATCCTGAAAACATTTGGGAAAAAAACCCTGTCCTGAAAAAACCTAGGCCCCTCATCCACAAAAATCCTACCCAAAGGATCTTAGACTATGGTAAGACTCAATCCATTACAGCCTACCCAAATATTCTCAAGAAGTAATAACCCAATAGAGGGTGTGAGTAAGAAATTCAGTAACCATCCATCTGTCCTCCCATTAGGATGTTGGGAAAGACACTCTCCCCCATAAAATGGGGGTGTTTTGAACATGGTTCTCAACAAGGGTGGGGTGCATATAAAAAACAAAAGGAACTATAATTTATACATATAATTAAACAAAAACTCATCCCAACCTAAGAGTCCCAAAATAAACAACAAAAAACATATATAACCACATTTACTACTACCCCTATATGCACAACCACACAAATAGCCAATGACAAATCATAAACTCAACACCCTTTTCATTCAACCATTTTCCATTTATTTATTAAGGGTTCACTTTAATTTATTCCTGCACTACCTGAGGAAACTACCAAGAACAAGATATGTAACCATTTTCATAAGGTAAAGAGATTGATTAACTAAACATATAGAAAACAACCCACTTTGTACTTTGGTACTACCAACATTAAACAAGGGAAGAGGGACCAAGGTAAAGTATTTAGATTTTAACACCCATTCATAAAAACAATAGAAGATAACCAATCTAAAGTCCCACTTCACACCCCCTTTTTCCTAGACACCCATTAAACCACTTCCAACTGTCATTCTTCAAAGTTATCCCACTCAATTATACCCTCACAACCAAACCCGACAACCCCGCTGCACAACAACACCACACATCCGGTACAAACCTAAACATGAAGTCACGACACAACCCAAACTTATATACCCACTACTCAAACATTCTCTAGATGCAGTCCAACTACACAAAAATCCCATAACCACAATGCAGTACCACTTCCCAATGTCACATGATGGCCACAACACAAACAAAGGAAATCCCACTGTTTACAAGTCTATCCATTCCACAATCAATTACTCTCTCAAACTGAGATTCCAACACACTACCCTTACCACCCTACACAGAAATCCCATATCAACTATTATTAAACTACAACCCCACTGCACACACATACCACACCCTTATTACATAACCAACTCTCCTTCCCACCCTTATACCCATAACTGTGATCCCAAAGTAGCACCACACAACCCAGACAAAGTCACAAAAACCAACAGAATGAAGCACAAAACCACACCAATCAAACATGATGTATTTAGATTTGGTAAAAACTATTCTTTAAGTCCACTTGGATAAACAATAGTGATCACACAAGGGTTTTCATATTGGGGAATCCATTTCATTTAATTGGGTATACATGATTAATCGGATTGATATTTACACCCATTATTTGTATGGGAACAAAAAAAGTTATAAAGCATAACCCATGCATAGAAAAGTAACACCAAGGACAGTGATTTTTAGAATCCATACAACCACAATAGATCAAACCATCAAATATAACAGATAAAATAAGTGATAAAAATCAAACCACTCCTAGACCGTTATTTCATTGACCCCTATTATCTTTTGATCATGTTACCTTCCCCTCATTTATTACTTGTTAAGAAAAAGGATACATCATTTCTTCATGAAGAAAAATTACTACACCCACCCCAAATGATTCATAAATAAAGAGATGCATAAGAGTCCCTACTTAAAACAATAGTTGACCAAAAATGTTCTATGCGTCAAAATAGAGGATCACATGAGTAGAAGGAAACTCCAAGAAATATGAGTAGGAGGGGGATCTAGCACAAGTGAATGACTATTCTAGATAGAAATGGGTTAGTCCCACTAAGAGGGAATGTAAACAACACTAGGAAAGGAAGATCATGGATTTAAAGTGATAGATCCTATATCAATGGAGGAACCGTTTCAAAATACATTAATGTGGGGTCATGGTCAAGATCATGCGGTTTGTGTATATCAAAGTCCTCAGAACATTAAGATATTAAATATATACTTAATATCATTTTAAACACCCTTAAAAACACCCAATAAAGGATTTAAACTTGGTTTATATTAAATAAGACATAAGAGGGGTGAGACCGGGAAAAACTTGGGAAACTGGAAATTTTGAAATGGGTGAGACACTATTTGGTGTACCACCATTTTAGTGTGGAATCATCATGGTTCCACCATTATGGTGCCACTTTTTTGGTGTGTGACCATTACAGTGCCATTTTTTTGTTGTACGACCATTTCGGTGACACCGTTTCGGTGTGCAACTATTACGGTGCCACCGTTTGGTCGTGAAACTGTTACAGTGCCACTATTTCGGTGTTCTACTATTACGGTTGCACCTCTATGGTGCCACCATTACGGTTCCACCATTTTTGGGTGCCACCATCATGGTTCCACCATTATGGTTCCACCATCATGGTCCCACCATTATGGTGCCACCATTTTGGTGAAACCATTTGGTGAAAATGGATTTTTGGAATACTCCCAAAACAAACCACTACTACCCCTAAAAATGCAACAAGTACTGAATTTTCACAAAAGGGTGGAACAGGGAAATCCAGGTCATTACAAGTTTGATCTTGATGTTTAGTGATAAATCTGTCCTTTCTAGGGTTTTATGGTGGCGTAGTTGAGGTTTCACATCATTTTCTAGAAAGATATAAATAAAAGGTAGGTTGTTCCATTTCATAACATTTTTAGATGATTTTATTATGCTTGTTTGTTTATTTGATATGTTATATAGTTTAATTGTATGGTACGAAATATATTTTGGGTTTGTTTGGGCATACGTTCATGATGAAAGTGGATTTTCAAATGCGTAAGGTTATTTTTTTGTATGTTTTATTTTGATATTTATAAAAAGGGTTTTATGCCTTGTGTTTAAGGTGTGGAATGGGGTTTTAATGGCACTTATGGTGTGAACATATTTCAAATTGTATTTTCAATGCAAAAATGGATTATTTTTGCATGTTGGATTTTATTATGCACCCTTAAATATGAAATTTAGATTCATGAAATTATGAAAATCATGTTTTTAAAATGATTACGGTTTGTGAGTGGATAGAAGAAAAGTGGCTTGGACCCTATATTTGGTTGATCAGTTGTGTGATTTTCTTGTACTTTGTCAAATGGCGATTTTTGAATTATGTAAGTGAGGGTAAAGGTATTTGAAAGTGGTTTTTGGAATGTGTAAAAATGGAAAGTGGTTTGGTTTATTGAAAATGAAGATTTCTTAGTATGTTTAAAATTATTGGAATGTATATGTGAAAATGGGGTTTTTATTGTAACAAGTGAAATGAGGTATTGAGCATAAGGTAATCCTAGGTATCTCGGTGGGATGACTAGTTCTAGTACACTAGTGATTCAGAAATGGCATTTCCTGGTTTCACTTAGCTATATTGATGATTACAACACTAACTATACATTTATGATGACTGGATACCAGTGGGCCATTGGGTTATCCCCTCCTAGTGGCTCATACACAAGTAAGATTATGTTCATGGAAACCATACCACAATTCATTAAGTTGTGATGTTCTAGTGTCCCATTAGAGCTAGATTACCCAAAGGGATTTACCCATTGGTCTCTCTTAAGGCTTATATGATGTGGTTACATCTATTATCATATGGTGTACCTTGAGTGTGTTTAATTTATAAGAAAGTTTATTTTTGTGAAGTTTCCTTTTGAAATTTTACCTTTAAAAGTGTTGAGTTGAAAATGGTTCTTCTCCTTAATTTTGTTTTTCAAAAAAACGTTTTAAAGATTTCATGCATGAATGAACATGTTAATTTTTCTTTTAATGTTACATCATGGAATCCTTTATTTTGGGTGGAATCCTACTTGGCTTTGGATCACACCCTGCATACACCTTTTGGTACTTTGTTTCATATATAACACATGAAAAGACAAGATGAGTCATGTAGATTTGGTGGTTCAGGTTTCTAGTGGTATACTTGTTATTGGTATTGGTGGCGGTGGCTTGAGGTTGATGTAACTCATGTTGCATGGAGGTGTTGGGATGTTCAATAGTTTCCCCTTTTGTTTCAGTATTCTTGGTTTTTGGTTAAAGATATAAAAAAACGATTTTGAAAATTGTCGAGTGTTGTATGGTTTTGGTTAGTTTTTATTATGATGTTCACTTACTTTGATTGTTTTATGTTCATATAAATGGGTGAAATAATTACCAAGGTATAATATTGATACCCAGGCACTAGTTTCTAGCCCATGGGGATTGGGAATGCCCTTTGGTCCATGCCACTGACTGGGTCATACATCAGGTTAGATGGAATCCTAGATGGGTTCGTGACATCTGTTTTTTGTCTCCAATTCCTATATTTGAGACATGTTTGGTAACAAGAACGTAATTTATTTTAAGTGGTGTATATTTTTCCTATTTGAGATGTTGTATAATGAAATTATTTTATTTATGGATTTAAAGATCAATTTTATTCACTTTTTTCAAATATATTATGGAAGAATTTTACCCAAACCATAAGTGGGGTTTTGTGTATTATTTAAATTTTTTTGTGATTCATGTAAAAATCACCACATAATTTATTTTATGTGGTGAATAAATTACTATGGGATAATATTTCCATGTTACTCATGAAATCTATGATATTTAAAAGTCTATATTGTTATCCTACTCTTATATTCCATTTATTTGAGAGTTATTTTTTCCATGGTTGATATATCATTATTTGTATTTGTAAGGTATAAGTGTGTGTAATTTACGAGAAGATACATCCATGTTCATATTAGGGGATGTATATTTATATATATATGTGTATCATAGATGATACTAGGTGTAATAACCTTGAAAAATGTTTGTTGATTAGTGACTCAATCTTCATGCCAATGAATGATGAGTGGGCCTAAGACTGCATAACATGTGAGACTCTCCCTGATGTCATGGTTTAGAATTTTCACATTCTCATAATTAAAAATGATTAAAAATTGATTCTACCACTTACATGGTGATATACCAATTCAATATATTCAATAATGTTACAATCTTCCATGGATAACAAAAAATGTTTAAAGTACACTCTCCACTATAATACATTGATATAGTTACATATATTTACATTGAAGGCCCAAAAAAACTTCCAAGTTTATCAAGAGATATTCTCCCAGACATCAATTTTTTTTGCATTGAATAGGAATATATTATAAATAAAACATTGTAATTATACATATTATGAAGTTTTTTTAGTAATAGAATCCTTAGAGAATTGTTTGAATGGTCTCGATGAATCTTATGGTGAATGAATTGGTATTAAACATGTGATGGGTGGGGCCAAAATTATATATCCCCTTGGTAAAATGATAAGTCTCCAAGGAAAAAACTGGTTTGGTATTGGTGTATGACTCTCCCCAGAATAGGATAATGTCTTGAATATGGTCTTAATGAAAATTATATTATCTCAGCATAATGCCTTTATAGCATGTTTTTGATGTTTGAAATTATAAATTCCATTAGTATGAGAACAATGATTAATTTTATCCATGTTTTATTTATTTTCATAGATACAAAATTTCCATGGTTACAATTGATTATAGATTCATGTTTTTATTTAATTATTTCTCTATCAATTATATGTTTTTATTTAATATAAGAATCCATTATTTTCTATTCCTTTCTAATAATCTAACCATACCATTATTTGTAATCATTTATATAATAAACCTAGAGGGAGACTAAGTGTAATTTTAATGGATATTATGGAATGGATAGTAGTTATCATGAAATTTGTTTGTGTTTTATCTCCTGTTTTCATATTTAATTTAGGCTTGTATCACATTTTTCATGAAAAACATGTTATTATATCCTTTGGCAGCTTTGTCATGTTTTAAAAATAATGTAATATAAATACCATTTTTAGGTTATTATAGTTCTAAATGATAAAATTATTGTTAACAGAAGAATAGTAGAAACATTGGGGAGTATATTTTTATGAACTGATTAAGATAAAACAAGTACAATGAAAGGGAAACATGATTTATAGTTAAAAATATAGAAATCATAGTTTGAATTATATATTACAATTCAATATTGAGAGCTTTCTATGTTTATGGAATTATAGAATCATGGTGACTAATAGAAGACATGATGTCTATATCAATACATATAATCAATGTAGGGATGTTCCAATTGACTATGTTAATTAGAATAGAGTTTTCAAATATGTTACCAGATTGGAATCTTATTACAACAAAAGTTTATAAAATAGTATTGTTATGTTGAATAAAAATTCCTTGGTGTAAAAAATGATTTTTATGACTATAGTTTATTTTGACATAAACCTTTTTATATATTTTAAAAAGTTAAATGAAAAAAGATTATTTTAGAGGGAAATAGATTATAATTGATGGTTTTGATGTGAAATCTCTTGTTTTTGGGGGGAAAATTCATTATGAGATTAATTTTTGAATCATCCCCCATTGGAACTCCTTAATGAAATTTTGGGTAAAGAGGTAGATCAAGAGTGATCTATATATGAGGTAGGTATCCTAATAATATTGTATGTACCCCTGGTACAAAATTCCATCGATTTTTTTCTTCATATAATTACATGGTCATCCATCAGAGTTTGATATTTAGTTCTCCATTAAACTCATACAAAATGAAAGACACATATATAATACTTATTTTATGATTTAAGCAGTGGATTTTGTGGATTTAAAAAAAATATCTAATTGGTTTGAGTGAACAAGTATTTATATTTCCAAGTGTTTCACCATGGGGATACCATGTATTATTCATGAAAAAGTAGAATGGTTTGATGAGATTATGAATTGATTATATGGATCTAAATGCCATAACTGTAATTAATAATTATCCTTTTCCTCATATTGATGAAATGGTTGATCAAATTTATGCACCCCAATACTTTTAAATGATTTAAATTTACTCTTTATATCATCCATTATGGGAGATGAAGGATGATATATCAAATATGGAATTGTAAATATGGTATGAGTATCAAGTGTGTATTATAATACCTTTTGGATTAACTAATGAACATTATTTATTTAGGTATCTATAGAATAGATTTTTTAAGGAATATCTTGATGACATTTTGGGGTATTAATTGACAATATATTTATATACAATATGAGATATAATGATTGTTAAAGTCTTATAAAAGTAATTCTAGAGAACCGTAGAAACAAATATTTATATGGGAAGTATCATATGATTTATTTTTTCTCAAAAATAATTATTTTCTTAGATATATTATATCCATGTATAGAATAAATTTTGACCACTCAAATACCAAGGTATTCAATGAATTCCCTACACTGATGAAAAAAACTGATATATTAGTTTTCTTAGGATTAATAGGTTACTACTAGTGGTTTGTTTTGGATTTCACATGGGTGGATAACCCACTATACAAGATAAAATGTAATAGGGTTATATTCACATGGTCAAGGTAATATAAGGAATGATTTTATGATATGAAGGGGTGATTGATTATTGGACTAATAATAACTCTCCCATTAATAAATTAAGGGGTTTTAATTTAAATATATGCATCAATGAATGGACTTGGTAGTGTCTTTATGAAATTTGTTAAGGTGACTTATAATACATTAGAGTAACTAGAAATGATTGAAAATATGTACTCAAAACATGAAAAAAATCATTAAGATGTATTATATTATTTTAAAATATTGAGACACCACCTATATGGAGAAATATGAGAGATATATATGAATCACAAGAGTTTTATGTACATATTCTCTTTGAATGAGCTCAATATGAGGTAAATATGATGGTTGGGACTACCTATGGTCTATTATTTCTCGATAAACTACCCCTAGGTAGGAAAATAATGTGGATGATGTATTGAGTAAGGGAGACCATTGATTTATTACCATGATGAGGATTAAAAAGGATCCCATAAAAATGGATACTGTGATTTATATGAAAGGAGAACCAAATCTTATTTTTTATGAAATTAAAAAACCATTATTAATAGAATTTATAGGGAAGACTTATTAAGATGATGAGAATATAAAATGGAATATTAAAGTATTGAGTGATGGGAATTTGAAAAAAAATATCTTCTTAGATGTAGTGTGGAAGTTTAATAAGAGTTTATATGTTCCATCTATACTTAAATTGAAAATGGAACTCCCAGAAGAAAAAGATAGCTCAAATTTCTCCATATAACCTAGTATCACAATGATATATAGGTATTTAGGATAAAATATCTAGTCATGATGATGTAAGAAATTGAGGTCTATATGTCAAGAAGAATGGTATGTCAATAGGTGAATTGAGAATGAAAACATCCTAAGGGAGTTATTAAATATATTCTTATACATATATGGAAGTAGTATAATGTTACAATGGACATACTCACTAGACTCCCAAAGTCTCCATGTAATAATTATGTTATATCTATCATCATTGACCATCGTAATAAGGCACCAAATTTATTATAAAAAATAGATTATCTATTGTTGAAATCCTTTTATAACTCTATATAAATGAGAATTATGGGGAAAATCTTTTGATTGTATCAGATCATGACCCTTAAATCACCTCAAAATTAAGGAAGAGTCTTCAAAGGTATCTCAATATAGATACACATTTATGCACAGTCTATCATCCCTAAACTGAAGGGAACTTTTATTGAATTATTAATACTTTAGAATACATTATGATATTATGTTAAATTGAATTTAAAGGTATTTGGGATTATTATATATCTATTATAGATTTTACATACAATAATAGATTCCATTCGAGCATCATGATTGTACCATACAAGGAATTGTATGGGATGAAGTGTCAAACTTTAACTGGTATGGAACAAGTTAGATAAAGAAGTTTAGATAGCCCAGAGCTTATAGATGAGATAGATGTTAAAGTATAGACTATTGATTATCACTTTAATGTATCCCAATGAATACAAACATCCAATTTAGATAATTTAAGGAAGTAATTGGTATTTCAAGTTTGGGATCATGTATTATTGAAGGATTCACCATTGAAGGGTGTTGAATGATTTGGTAGAAATGGAATGTTAAGTCCATGGTGTTGTGTTCCTTTTGAAATATTATAAATAATTTAGATTATAGCTTACCAATTGGAAATTCAACAAAAAATTTATAAAGTACATGATTTCTTCCATGATCCATTACTATAGAAATAAATCTGCAATGAAATCATGCTCTAAAATATGATGGAATATATTTGGATCCATACTTTTCTTATAGTGAGGTCCATTTACATATTTGGTACAAGAGAGAGAAAGTATTATAGAATTTGAAAACTCATTTGGTGAATTTCCTTTAGATAAATCACAAAAATATAATAGGAAACCCATGATATTAAAGAAGATATAATGAATGATTATCCAAAGATATTAAACAGATGATATATAATACACTTTTGAGGATGAAATTTTATAAGGGAAGAGAATGAAATAATATGTAATCTATTATAATAGATAAATATTGAAGGTATTGGGGAAGAAGAAGAAGATGGTGGACTAGGTAATATAAAATTTTTCATCACTAGGAGGAGGATGATTTTTTTCTCAGATGATCTGAGCCCACATAAGGTCCAAGGATTTCAATTGAATTAAATAGTGCACAAGAAAATTAATAAATAAATACTGAATTGGATTTGGTGAAGTGTTCGATAACAGATTTTTGACTGTGATCATTGCTTGAAGGATCTGAATTCAAAATGATCTAGATCATCCAATTTTTTCCTAAGAATCTAAATTCATGTCATTCATCAAATTCTAGGTGCTAACACAGAGTTCTGATAGTCTCTTCAACATCACGAAGATCACCACAATCTGATGCCTTCGATCTATTGAAAGTGTCTTGGATCAGATGTTTGGATAGAGACATTATTTCTATAAACATAGGGTGGATAGAGAGCATATAATTCCTAAATAATGAATATTCATTGGAATGAGCCTCTCTACATCCATATAAAGTGGGTGTAGAAAATACTCAGATAGGGTTCCCAGGCCCTCAGAAAATCAATAGAGAATATTATTATAAATTAAACTATGTCAAAAATATTATTTATATTTAATCACATAACTATAATATAAATTAAATATATTACATTATAAAACCGATTCATTGAAATTGAATCATAATTCCCACTAATATTAAACAAACTTGGAATATTAAAATAATATTCATTCAAATAATATTATTTTTTTATTCACTAAATACCACTTGAATTATTTTTATAAATAAATTCAACCCAATTATTATTTACTTGAATAATAACGAATTTATTTATTCTTCGGTGATCGATGACTTGGAAAACACTCGGACCTTGTGGTGGGGCCCACCATGTGTGATATACCTGTTCACCAGAATTGGGTGGATCCTTAAATACTCTATTAGGTGTGACCCTGTAATCCCTTATCTTGATAATAGATAATAATATTCACATATCAAGAGTGGATTATAGAAACCAATATAGTCCCCTAAATAGATAAGAAATAGTCATAGAAACAACCAACATACGAACATGTACTGTGTAATGTAAACTCTTTATCTTTAGATATCTCATAAATTGGGACACACACATATTCCATCATACTTTATTTCATAATTATTTGTTGATATATTTGAAAATATTTACCTTTCAACTACCTTGGACAAGGATTTATGAAGGTACTACAATATTGATCAACTAGGTCCAAGATATATTACCTCCTCAACTCATAAGTGACAAATTCAATCTTGAACATTCAACCAATGCCATACCACAAATGATGCACCCAACACAAGAAAACTTACCATGATTTCATTATCATGATTTTTAAACAACATCAATGTAGACAATCAAATGGAACAATTTGATAATGATATCGATTTAGGATACCAATACACATGTTAATAGATAAGAACAACCAGTGACACCTAAAAATGTGTTCTTATCTGCAGGTTTTTCCTCATGATCTGAACTACTTGAGATCACCAAGTGTGTTCTTCTTGAGAAAAATTATCAATTCATATAACCCCCCTTCACATGATTGTCAAATATAAACTATTTCCATTCAATTTGATGCATCAATACTATAGGACATGTATTTAAGATTAATGTCACAACATCTCAACAATCTCATTACAGTTTGGGATATGCTATAACCTTCTGATATAGTAATTAATCTATGGAAATTACCATTAAATAGTGGATGAAGAAAAATATACACTATAATGGTAAGTTTTCATCATCCATAACTCATTGTATACTTGATATGATAATCAGAAGTACTATTTATTTAGGTCTAGGGAACCCACTATTACACCACTTCCACTTGCACTAGATACAAATTTCTAACCAACATTGTTAGATATCACATGATTAAGATCATGTTTCTGTTGAGTCACAACTTTAGTTACTAGGCCTGACATATCTGCGCTGTATGGATATTCTCTGAGGTGTGCCCTCACCTCATTGAGTAAAACTTATCAAGAGTTGGAAACCTTGATTATATGCATTTTTCCAACGTAAAAACTTGTCATCTTGGACAGTATATGTAATAGAATTATCACAATGAGAAAAAAATACTTACTTGGTGTGATTACATGAACTAGAACAAATCATTGTGCTTAATACAATGTTTTTTAAGTTCCTTATAATCTATAACATACTTGGTATTTGTAGGTATGGATACTGTTGTCTTATATGAGCATGTCTCACTCATTCCCTTATCCCATATTTGATGTTAGATCATATTGATATAATGAATACTAGTTTTTATCCCCCCAAAACTTGTATCCCCTTCTCTCCACTTACTTGGTAAATATCCTTTTTACATTCTCTAGTATTATTGGATAATTCTGACTACTTCACTTTCATATCTCCTAGATATAACTGATACTTTCCACCCACAATGATTATGATGACAATATAATTTCTTATATAGATCATGGAATACCTGATTTATCTATCACTGGAGGGTATGAAATTCAACATAATTCTATAATATCCTCCTATAACTATTCACTTCTACTTGGATTGACTTATTCCTTGTGACACTATAAACAATTCTCTCTTGAATTGTTTTGACTTGTATTTTTCATTACTAGGTCAGTATATGTATGATTGACTAGGTCCAAGAAATTTTTAGACATACCTTAGTATATACTGTTACTTAGAACTTAGGTTACTACTTAAAGTCAATCACTAGAGATATTATTTCATTTTGGTCTTAGATAACTTTAAATCCAATTTTTTTTCTGTATGTTACCAAACATATTTCACTTTGAGAACAATGGTGCTCCCATTATCCTCTGATAAACACATGCAAAAGATTCATTCGAAATTAATATTCTATGTACATGTTTCTTACCTTAATCCTGAACTATATTTGATTAACTTGAACCCCTTATTGGCATTTTATGGTGTCACCATCCCTTTATAATTTCTTCATATAGACACCTTCCATGAAATTTGGTCTTGAAATCCAATGTATAATTAAGTGATCATAAAAATTATAGGTGACACACAAAATTATAATGGATTTAGGCATAAATACTTGGTATTAACAATAAATTCTTTTTGGTACCACACTTGTACCACCCATGTATAATCTCAATTGAATACCCCCACAATATTCAAAATATTAACCCTTTCACTTTGAAACATGGAATCCATTATTGAAATTTAATTGATATTTTCATTCATAGATAATTTCCATATACTACTTATTGGAATTATTATTCTCAATGAATAATATAATAGCATTTACGGTTAATATAAAACTGTCACTATGGTTTTAGCCATCCTTTTCAATACATGTCTCTGAAAAATTCCTCTTCCACACCTCTTTTGGAACTTGTTCTTAGGACAACTACTTGTTCATCTCTATCATGGACTCAACCCAAATAAATATTGATCCCACTATCTCATGTAGAGATGTGAATCCTCTAAATAGAAATATAGTCTATTATATGAGTATAACCTTTATATAAAAGGAATTATTTTAATATCATAAGAAACTTTTAGGATAATTAAGCTGGATTCACTTTGGGTTTTTATTAATGCATGTTTGTTTATATCCTAACAAACTCTTTGCATCTAAATATATGTCTTATGACATAACTGATTTCCAACATACTATGACTCATATAATATCCATTTTTAATTATAGTTGGAATATGATTATGGGATATCACTATTATTTGTGACCTGCATTGTGTAATATAATGGAAGTTTCTAAAAATCATATATTTGTTAACATTGATGCTCCTTTTGTTCACATCATGTCACTGATGTGTATTAGGAAATTTTTGATTAGGAATGGATCCATGATACATTTTGTTAATTGATGTTAAAATTTATGACTCATCATCAATCCTACTTACTGACATCAGTTTTGTAATGTGGATATTTTAATATGCATTTAGGAATTACTCCATGCTATATTATATTGATCTATTAATTCTTTGTTACGATATTTTTCAGCATTCTAGCCTCAAGAAACTGATATCTTGTGACCATTCATATAACATACATTACTATCACATTTCTTAATAATGTAAAGGAATGTTATGAGGAACATATTTTCCACTAGATTTTCCTTGGAATAGTTTACGATCTCATGATGAACTAATTTTTAAATCCTTGTGGATTCCCTTTATCTCTAAAGGTTTCTTTATTTATATATATATATATATATATATATGATGATAATACCTATGTTTTTTTTATCTCCACTGAGTCTAAATATGATAATGGGTATATCCTTGACGTCTAATTTTAGTTTTACTTGATAAAGAATTAACTTGAGGCAACTAGATATATAAGTATTACATTTTATATTCATCATTAATTACCTATGATTCATACACCACTAAACAATATGTTTAGCATAAAACACCGGGAACAACATTAATTCATAAATGTGGAATAATGTATCCTTGTGTCTAATGGACACATGAGATAAATGTTTCAATGATACTCAATAAAAGGTTCTACTTGATTCATTTTCTTGGAAATTTGAATTTATTTTCCTCTCACCAGGAACTTAGGAACCACCCTTTCTCTGGCACTCGGATAACACACCATACTTCTTGTCATGTTTCTATTAATTACATGGTTACTATATTTTGGTACACCTATGTTATCATTATATTGTATTTAATACCCAAATATTATTATAGAAACATTACAAACAATTTGATGAATATCCTTGAAGAAGAAGTGGATACTTAGCTCTATGATCAGTTCATTAATATTAAACTTCCATATATTTATTTCATTATATGATAAGAAAAAAAACCACCAATATATTTACCCTCCTGTTCAAGGTTGTTGTGAAGGTTCCATTGGAGTCACTATTTCCATAGGATTTATCGCCTAGTCATTCAACTTTTTCACCATAATAACTAAAGATTAATATTTCTCTAGTGTTCCTATTGCTTGGAGAACCTTACCTAAAAAGTAATGAATCATTTTTATCCAAAACTTTCATATTCTAATATTAAATTGAATTGGAGAAACTTGGTGAATGACTTGTGATACATCTTTCTATTGCACACAACTAGTGTAATTATCACAAATTCATATCTCGCTTCACTTTCTTTATGTAATATTCTCATAGATGATAACACATGTAAAGTCATCAATTACCCGAGGTTTGTATATAAAACTCACATGAGAAGTTTATGATATCATTACGAAAAAACCATCATGTGAATTATAAATGAGTCTCCAATAAGAATTTTTATATCCTCACTTCCTACATTGGGTTAATAGGTTTTGGGACACGAGCAGCTTGAATTTACAATGTTGTAGTAATGTGCACAAGAACCTATACTACAGTTAAAAATTATTTCTAGTTTAGAAATTTATTTTTTCCATTATATATCATATTTTTTTTATTTCATGCAATTTTATACAAAAAATAGAATTTCAGAAGTTGTAATTTTATCTTGATTAGTAATTTATAAATTATTGATTAATTTTTTAAGTAATTAAATATATCCCACTATTTTTACTAAATTTTGGGAACCCTCTACACTAAATTAAGAATAATACATCACATGAATATTTTAGTTGAAAGGATCCTTGAACGTCACCTCATAGTTCACATGATTTGGATACACCACCACTTGGAGAGTTAAAGGTAGGTGTTTTTCTGGCCAACCTCATTAACTCATGACTTCTTGATTTGTTGGGTTAAGTCTTAGTTTCTAAAATCATAAATTTGATTTACTCAATGATTTCTTGTAATGTTGCAGCAAGACAGCTTTGACTACTTCTTTGCTGCCCAATTTAGATAAGTCAACACATCACTCTCCCAAGAACTCCTTGGTCATAATAGGCTACATCAACTTTGGTCAACATGCACCCCAAACTCACAGTTTTGTTCAAATTCAAATGATAGAAGGTGTTTAGAGAATTAAATTTTCTATGAGTTTTTTTATTTTTCTTGATGGATGTAATCAATTTATATTAATCAAGTTCATTATATGTTTTTGTGCTCACAATTGAACATTAATTGAAAATAAATCATCGCTTCTTTAAGAATTTTTCTATTTATTATTTTATGTAGTCCCCTGTAACACCCCAAAAATGATAAAGGGTTAAATGACTAAATGATATGAGTGATGTTAATAAGGTTCACCTTCTTTTTCAAGAGCCTACTTGATTAGAACTCCACAATTAATCGTGCTTGGCCTCGAGTAGTGATCAGGATGTATGACCTTCTGAGAAGTTTCCCAGGGTGTGTGTGAGTGAGGAAAAAGCACACTATAAAGGACATATGTTGGAATGTGGGTACAATCATTAGTCAGATGACCCGTTCGGGCACGTGGGTGGGCCCCAGGGTGGGGACCAAATGTTTCCGGGGCAACTGGTGGTACCTAGCGGGTGAGACCTGACTGCATGTTAAAGGTGGGGAGGGTGTGTGTTGGTGAAGACAAAGCACACTGTAAAGGACATGTGTTGACGTGTGGGGACAATTATTAGTTAGATAACCCGTTTGGGTATGTGGTTGGGCCCCGGGGTGGGGACCATGTGTCTGCGGGGCAACTGGTGGTACATGGTGGGCCAGGACCTGACTGTCAAGTTAAAGGTGGGGTGTCAGTGCTATCAGCGGGACCTAGTTGTCACATTTGGTATCAAAGGTGGTACCAAGTCTTAAGTGTGGTGCACTGCCTGGGATGAGATGTAGGGCCCACAATGAGGACGTTGTCCTCTAAAGGGGGGGTGATTATAATGCCTGAAAAATGATAAAGGGTTAAATGATTAAATGATATGACTCATTTCAACAAGGTGCACCTTCTTTTTCAGAAGACTATCTGATCAGAACTCTACAATTAAGTGTGCTTGGCCTGGAGTAGTGATCATGATGGGTGACCTTCTAGGAAGTTTCCCAGTGTGTGTGTGAGTGATGAAAAAGCACACTAGAAAGGACATGTATAGGCCTGTGGGGAATATCATTAGTCAAATGACTTGTTCGGGCATGTGGGTGGGACCTAGGGTGGGGACCACAAGTCTGTAGGGCTATTGGTGGGACCCAAGGTGGGGACCACATGTGTGTGAGTGAGGAAAAATCACATTAGAGAGGACATGTATTGGCCTGTGGGGACAATCATTATTCAGATAACCCGTTCGGGTACGTGGGTGTTCCCTAGGGTGGGGACCACGTGTCTGCGGGGCAACTGGTGGTACCTGGCGAGCCAGGACCTGACTGCCATGTTAAAGGTGGGGTGTCTGTGCTGTCCCCAGGACCCTCTTCGGGCATGTGGGTGGGCCCTAGGGTGGGGACCACGTGTCTGCGGGGAAACTGGTGGTACCTGGCTGGCCAGGACCTGACAGTCATGTTAAAGGTGGGGTGTCTGTGCTGTCATTAGGACCCAGTTGTCACATTTGGTATCAAAGGTGGTTCCCAGCCTTAAGTGCGGGTGTACTTCTTGGGTTGAGATGTCGGGCCCACAACGAGGACATTGTGCTCTAAAGGAGGGTGATTGTAACACCAAAAAAGTGATAAAGGGTAGAATGACTAAACGATATGACTCATGTCAACAAGGTGCACCTTCTTTTTTAGGAGCCTTCCTGATTAGAACTCCATAGATAAGCGTGCTTGACTTGGATTAGTGATCGTGATGGGTTTTCTTTTGGGAAGTTTCCCAGGGTGTGTGTGAGTGAGGAAAAAGAACACTAGAAAGGACATTTATTGGCCTATAAGGAAAATCATTAGTCAGATGACCCGTTCGGGCATGTGGGTGGGCCCCCGTGCGGGGAACACATGTCTGCGGGGAAACTGGTGGGCCCCAGGGTGGGGACTATGTGTGTGTGAGTGAGGATAAAGCACACTGGAAAGGACATGTATTGGACTGTGGGGACAATCATTAGTCAGATGACTCGTTTGGGCACGTGGGTGGACCCCAGGGTGAGGACCACGTGTCTGCGAGGTAACTGGTGGTACCTGGCGGGCCATGACCTGACTTCCATGTTAACAGTTGGGTGTCTGTGTTTTCACCAGGACCCAGTTCGGGCATGTGGGTGCGCCTCAGAGTGGGGACCACATGTCTGCGGGGCAATTGGTGGGCCCCAGGGTGGGGACCATGTGTCTGTGAGTGAGGAAAAAGCACACTGGAAATGACATGTATTGGCCTGTGGGGACAATCATTAGTCAGATGACCCGTTCGGGCATGTGGGTGGGCCCCAAGGTGGGGACCACGTTTCTATGGGGAAACCGATGGTACCTCGCGGGCCAGGACCTGACTGCCATGTTACCAGTGGGGTGTCTGTGCTATCACCGAGACCCAGTTCGGGCACGTGGGTGGGCCCCAAGGTGTGGACCATGTCTCTGCGGGGCAACTGGTGGTACCTGGCGGGCCATGACCTGACTGTCATGTTAAAGGTGGGGTGTCTGTGCTGTCATCAGGACTTAGTTGTCACATTTGGTATCAAAGGTGGTATCTAGCCTTAAGTGTGGTGCACTGCCTGAGTTGAGATGTAGGGTCCACAACAAGGACGTTGTGCTCTATAGGGGGTGATTGTAACACCCCAAAATGATAAAGGGTTAAATGGATAAGTTATATGACTCATGTCAATAAGGAGCATCTTCTTTTTCAGGATCCTACCTGATTAGAACTCCACAGTTAAGCGTGTTTGGCCTGGAGTAGTGATCAAGATGGGTGAACTTCTGGGATGTTTCCCAGGGTGTGTGTGAGTGAGGAAAAAGCACACTGGAAAAACATGTATTAGCCTGTGGGGACAATCATTCGTCAGATGACCCATTCGGGAATGTGGGTGGGCCCTAGGGCAGAGACCACGTGTTTGCGGGGAAACTGGTGGTACCTAGAGGGACAGGACCTGACTACCATGTTAAAGGTGGGGTGTCTGTGCTGTCACCGAGACCCATTTGTCACATCCCCGCTGTCATGCACATGCATAAAATAATAAACAAAATTAATGAAGGAAATAAACTACCCGACTAGTCTTAATCATTTAAGTCTGGTTGATCCATTTAAACTCAATGGATCAACCATGACCTAGGGGTATCATACCTGAGTTGTTACTTGACTCACGATGAAGCTCATCCTCGTCCAGTACATCCACTACTCATCTAGATTTCACCTCGACATGGAGAGGTTCATGTAATAAGAATCATCATCAAAAGGTATAAGTATTCTAGTGGGTTAACTTGGGGCGTAATATATAACAAATAAATTTGGACATACATACCCTTATACATATTGATTGAAAAATGACAATGTGAAAACCACCTATATTTTTCTATAATAATCGCAAACAATTATAAATAATTAAATAAAATAAATTGAATATAAAGAAGTCAGTAAATTGCTCAAGACCATTCTCGAGGTAATTTAAAAGCGTGATAGAAATTAAATTAGAATAAATTAAAGTATGGGGGTCTTTAATTAAATTAAATTAATTAATTAAATTCAAATAATTTAATTCTATTTGACCCCTTGATTAATTTTATTATATTTCCCAAAATTAAATTAATTAATTAATTAAATTTAATACCAAAATTATCTAAAATTTTTCCGAGTATTAAAAATACATTTTAATCCAAAATTAATATTTTCATTAATTTAATTAAAAAATAATATTAAATTAAGTAATTTAACTAATTTTGATTATATTAAAATATATCAAGACCTTGAAAACTCCGCCTAGGCCCTTTTTAGACTAAGATGTAATCCCGCAGGCCAGTTTCAGTCCAACCAAACCCCATGTAGGAGTTTCCTGGGCTGTGCAGGTCTACCCACACCCATTTCAAGTTGGTAAGACCCACTCTGACCCAATGGGTAAATAGGGTCCAACCAGACCCGCCTCATAACAAAGGAGGTGTCTGGATTGATTGCGAATATGGGAAGTGGGGTTGTCTTGCACTGACTATGGTAGATTGACCCAAGATGCATGATAGTGGTGCAATGGAGGATGTCGTGATACCCTACCCTCACAGTGGCCAGAGGGTGGTGTAGCCACAATATGAAGCAACACAAATGGACGAGATCTTGCAGAGGTGGTGCCAAAGGGTATGGTAGCGGGACCGAGAGAGAAACACTATTCAATGGACATCAAGCGATGGTGTGTGGACCTTGTAGCTAGGATCTGGGCGTTAGTGTGGTGATAACCGGTCTATGGAGTCTAGGAGCAACCAAAACCAACCATGGTGGAGTGTCAGTGGCTAGATCTGGCGGTGGCGCTAATCGAGTGGAAGGTGACAGGATGAGCCTCCCTCTTTGGTGTGTAGAAAATTATTTCAAAAGCAACAATTTTTTATTCTTATTAAAACATGTCACTTTCCTAGGTGGTTGAATTTTCACAATGACACACCCCATTAAATTTTTTGCCTCTTGTAATTTTTTTCAATGTCCGATAGAATAGACTTAAAATAAAATACATGTTATTATTATATTAATATAAAAATAATGATTATTATTATGTAGGTTCCACAATTATATGGACTTAACAGTCCCCGATCGAAGAAATTCTGGTAATTAGAATCCATCCAACACCCGATCAATAAATCAAAAGAAACATTGAATAATCACAGAATTATATGTATATACTATGTTATTTAAAGTTTTAATACCTTAAAATAACTATAAACGATCCATAATTTTTTTTCCGAATTTATGTAACATGGTCACCCGACCTTAGATCAAATCACAATCATGTCCAAACCCTCTATTTAAATTAAATCAAGTTTATTTTTTTCTTCTCCCTAATAGTTTATGATATCTCTATTATACTAATTGAAAGTACTGGTGTAGAAGGAGAAACTAGTGGGGCATGGATTTTAAAATTTTCCTTCAATGAGACTATGATACTTTTCAGCTATGATGATTTGAGCCCCATTATTGTTTGAGGATCACACATTAATTAAACATAGCACAAAAAACAAATAAACTAATACCTCATTCGATTCAGTGGTGTATTTGAATATAGTTGTTATCGGCAATCATTTCTAAGTTGATCCAAAGACAAAAACCTATAGATATTCCACACACAATCCATGAATCTTCACACATGTCATTATTCAAATTCTGGCTGCTAACTTCGAGCTTCAGTGATCTCTTCGACATCACGATAGTCACTATGATCTCATGTCTCTGATTCATCAAAGGAACTTTGGATCAGTCGGTTAGAGAGAATATCTCTCTCTCTAGGAAGCAACATGAGATAGGGGCTCTCATTCCTAATGAATGAATATTTTTTGAGATGAGCCTCTCACCAGCCTTATATAGTGGGTGTAGAAAATACCCAAATAGGGTTTCCCGAACCCCAGAAAATCAACTCCCACAAAATTATTAATATATTTTAATTAAAATGAACTAGACTATGTTGGAAATAATATTTACATTTTAACAAATACCTATAATATATATTAAATATATTACATGATATAATTGAGTCATTTAACTTGACTCATAATTCCTATTAATATTAAACAAACCTAGAATATTAAAATAATATTTGTTCGAATAATATTATTTCTTGTATTCACTAAACAACTCATGAATAATTTTAATAAATAAATTCCATCCAATTATTAATCACTTGAAAAATAATGACTATATTTATTTTTCGATGATTGATGACTTGTACAACACTCAGACCCCATGGTGTGGCGCACCATATATGATATACATATTAACTAGAATACAGAAGATCCTTGAATGTGATATTATGTGTGACCCTATAAGCCCTTATAGTGATAGTAGTTAATAATATTCATAGATCAATAGAGGAATCTAGCAACCCATCAAGGTCCCTAATGGTATGATTAATATTTATATAAACAACAACCAAACTATGATCATCCACTTTGTAATATAAACTCTTTTTCTTTTGATATATCATAAAGAAGAACACACACTTGTGTCATTATCCTTTCTTGACCTATTATATGGTGATCTATATTGACATATTTACCTTTCGACTAAGTTGGACAAAGATTTATGGAGGTACTACCATCTTGATCAACTATGCATGAGATA
Source organism: Viscum album (assembly GCA_963277665.1). Classification (NCBI taxonomy): domain Eukaryota; kingdom Viridiplantae; phylum Streptophyta; class Magnoliopsida; order Santalales; family Viscaceae; genus Viscum; species Viscum album. The sequence continues at coordinate 1,913,446,226 of OY728133.1, forward strand.
TATCAATTCATCCACTCCGAAGTGACAAATTATATCTTGACCATTCAACCAATGTCATATCACTAATGATTCACCCAGCACAAGCTACCTCACCCTGATTTTATTATCTTTTTTTCCATTAAATCAAATTAAAAAATAAAATGAAACATATAGATAATGATCTCTTGTAAGGAGACCAATACACATGTTCATAGACAGGAATAATCAATGACTCCTAAAACATGTGGTGTTCCTGTTGACAGGTATGACCTCACAATCTCAACTACAACAAACCACTAAGTGAGAACATCATGAGAAGATGTATCAATGCTTATGATACCCCAACACGAGATAGTCATACACCAATTGTGTCCTGCCAGTATGATATATCTAGATTATAGAATATATATTGAGGATTAATGACATAATATCTTGTGGTTCTCATAATATCTTGGAATCACTTATATCCTTTTGATGTGAACATTAATATACAGAAATTATCATTAAATAGTGTATATAGAAATATATACACTATAATGGTAAGTGTATATCATGAGAAAATAACTATGTATGTGATATGGTAATCAAAATTTCTATTTTTTGGGTCTAGAGAACCCACTATTACAAAAAATATTGTATCATGAACTTTTATAAAAATGAACCCTTTAAAGTGACTTTATTAAAGAAATTATTTAAATGTTAAATTTTATAATTTTAATTTGAAAAAGATAATAACATTTTTTAATTTAATATATCAAAATTATGTTAGTATAAATTTTTGATCTTTTTATAAAAAATATTTTTTTAGTAAAAAATTTTGGTTTTAACAAAAACTATTTATTTTACGAAATCACCATTATATAAGAATGTACAAGAAGTTTAGAAAACCATTATGTATTAAGATATTAATTAAGGTAACAACATTATACATTTTATAATATTTTTTGAACATAAAAAAACATTGAAACCATTTTTTGATAAAATTAAAATGTTACTCTAATATAAAAATTGGGTTTTTGTCTTTTTATTAAACTAAGTACATTAAAGGGAGATTCAGTTTTTCATGGCCTTGAAATCCACTTAAGAATTGTTTTTTATATAATAAATTAATTCCACTCATTAAAATTGGTAATCAAAGTAATTTTTCATAATATATAAATTTAAAGCATAAAAATATTATTTCTCTAAAAATTATATTTACCTGAGTAAGATTTTTAATTTAAAAAATAAACTATTCTAACCATTAGAAATTTTATTTTATAAAACAAATTTCAAATATGAAATTTTAAGTATCAAATTTGGTTATATGATTAATCATAATCATTGTTATAAAAAATTATTTACTATTATTAGATAGTAATTACCATGGTGAAACAAATATACTTTCAACAAATTGAATGGTTGAGATTTAGATGAACCAATAAATTTTTACAATACATTTCTTTATATTTTTGAGACATTTATCCTTAAATAGTTCCATGGAATTATTTAAAAAATGTAAATGTGTTCCCAAAAAAATCCTTCCCTTGAATAATTAAAGGGGAACATCTTAACCACTTCAAGACACACCTATGATTTGAATTTCTACTTAACAATATGACATTTTTCTATCTCTATAATCCTTTCCCATGAACATAATCTTGCAGTAATTTATAATTATTCTAATCCCCAAAAAATAAAGGATACTTACATGAAAAAAGAAAGTCATCGAAGTGAGTATTATTAACTAATTAGTTTTGTTATTAAATTTTGTCATTAAAATATATTATATCCATAGTAATATAATTATATAATTATTATTTATATACTCTAGTATTAATATATTAATTATATTATAATTATTTATTTATATACCTTACCCATTAAGAAAAACAAAAATGTTTTTCATGCACTGTAATGACTACCACTTCCACGGCGTAACGTGTTGCATTTTATTTTACCTCCTTTCAAGGTTTGATATAACTATTTCATTAAATTATTTATTATATTTTTAGAATATCATTATTAGTTTGGTGTAAGAAGCTTTAGAACATATTAATGATCTAATTATCAAATAGTCACTGTTAATTTATTCATATAAAATAATCATTCAATGAGTAAAATATTTTAATAAAATTTTGTAATGTTTGCAAATAAATTATTTAATATTATAATTTATTATAATTTTAAAATCAAAAACTAATAATAGATAAATAATATCATTATTCTCCTAGTATAATTATAATATAATAAAACCAAATCTTAATCATTCATTAAATTTAGGTATGTTCATTTTTGGGTCGATTTAACCACCTACTTGAACAATACTATGAATTTATACCATGAATTACTATGAGAAAATAATTACCTATAAAATATGATATATATGTTCAAATAATGATATGTTTTATATTATATATATTTTATATAAATATTAAATACATTAATTAAGGAAACGTGTTCTGATCACCAAGAATTACTAAAACATACTTATTACAGATTTAATCTTCAAGGATAAAGAATAAAAAACTCATTAAATGGAATTGAAATATCATAAATTATTATAATTAATCCAAAAAAATAAATTAAATTAAATTTTAATGTTGGATATTAGATGATAAAATAATGAAAAACACCACAATTATGAAAATAGTACAAAAATCAAAACTATAAACACCCAATGTGGAAAATCGGAATAATTAATGCTGAGAATTACTATTTATAGACTGTATAAATTAAATTTGATATAAATAAGGTTATGAGTTATGTGATTTAGATATAATTTTTTATGATACATTTGGTTAATGTATGTTCAGGGGATTCATGAAATGATCTATGGGTTTTCTAACTCAAATTCTTCTATGTAAGACTTGTTTTGTAATATGTGCCTAATTTCGAATAAGTGGTTTATATACAACCTATTTGAGAATTATTATCCTAAAATTATAATATTAATGGTTTTTTAATATCATATTTACTCCTACATTTTCCAATAGGCTATGATTGAATTTTAACCCAATCAATAACTGCGATTTTCAGTCTTAATTTTGATTCTTTTCGACTCATCTTATAATCACAACCTATTTTATTTTTTTGGATAAAATATTTACATGGAAGAGATTTTCCATTTTACTCATGAAATTTAAGTAATTTAAAATTTTATATTTTTTAATCTCTTCCATTTTCCTTTTATTCAAGAGTTTTATTCTCCATGGTGGAAAAATCGTGTTATAATTTTATAATGTTAAAGTGTTTCTAATTTCCTAGAAAATACATCAATGTCTATATACTAGATTTTGGATTCATTATTGGAATGAATGAACCATGATGTAATCAACTTGAAAAGGGTTTGTTTTATTATAATCTCATTCAAGACCATCATGCATACCGATTTGGAGTAATACAATACCCCTGGTGAGGCAGTCACACGAGATATGCTTTTGAATATTTTCATGCTCTGAATGAACCCTGAAAAATGATCTTCACTTCAATTCCATTGGTCTCATACCAATGGAATATATTTAATACAATTACTATATTACATTTATAACCTAGAATATTTTAATTACCCCCTCTAATATAATTTTATGATAAGTTCACATTATATTACATTGATGATACTGTTTGGAATCAATTTATAATAAGGTATTTTCTCCTAAGAAACTAAAATATTATTTTAATATGGATTTTTATTATATTCATTTATATCATTAAATATAAAGCCTTGTTTTTTCAGGAAAACGTTATATAGGGAATGGCTTGAAAGGCTGTGATGTCTCTTATGAAAAATGCATAAGATAAAAAGAAGTAATTAGTGGGGCCTACCATTAAATATCCCCTTAATGAATAAATAGGACTCATGAGAGAATAAAGGTTGGGTTTGTGTGTATAATTATTTCTTTAATTGGATAATATATTTACTATGTTGTACATTACATGTAATGTTTCTTAGGGTAAGGAATTTGTATCAAGTTTTTGATGTTTGACAATATAAATTCCATGATTATGAGAAAGTGATTATTGTTATCCATGTATTTATTTATTTTCATGCATATAGAATTACCTTAATTACATTTTATTATTGATATACATGATTAATTTCTACTTTCCATATCACTTATGAAATATTTATAATATCTGATATTTTCATTTATGTTACTCCTTACTAATAATCTAAGGTCACCATTGTTTGATTTCCATTCCCTAATAAACCTAGAGGAGAACTATATGTAATTTTGAGGGATATGATTGAATATATAATAAAATATCTTGAAATTTTTTCATGTCGTATCTTATGTTTTCATGTGTAATATATTTATGTCTCTAGTATTCCATGACTACAAAGAAATTTGATCCTTTGGGAAACCATATTCTTTTAAAAAAATAGTAATATAACTACCAATTGTTTTTTTCTGTATTCCGAAATGTTATATCTATTTTCAAACTATTTTTAGAAGAATCCATGGGGATTACATTTAGTTAAATCAAATCCAATATAACAATTATAATGAAGATACCTAAATATTTCTTGGAAACACTCTAGGAATCATAATTGGAATTTTATTTTACAATTAAATGTTATGATAAAATTATGGCTATTCCACTATATAATTATGGAGAATAATGAGATGAATGGTTGCAATACCAACATGTATAGTCAATGTGGGGATGTTCCTCATGACTAGTCATTGATAAAAGGGTTGTTAGTTAAGACACCTAATGGGATTATTATTACAATGAATGTTTTTTAAGAAGTATCTATAAAGATAAAGATATATCCCCCGGTATCAAAAATTAATATTATTCCTATGGTATATTTAGACATTATCAATTTTATGGATTTTTTTCAAATAATAATGTAAAATATTTATTTCTAGGTAAATGAGATTATGATTAGGGAAAGTGAAGTTGAATATATTTTCTTTAGAGAGAAAAAATTAGCATCTAAATCCTGTTAGGATCCAACCCCATGAAACCTTCCTTAAATAAATTATAAGAAAAGTTGAATATCAAGATTGATATATGGATGAGGAAGGCATCCTAAATATATAGGATTTTCACACTATATAAAATTTCTTTTATTTTTTTAGATGAATTACCTCATCATCCACCAGAGAATGATGTTGATTTCTCTATTGAACTCATTATTATTTCATGAACCATATATAAAAATCCTTAATGGATTCCACCACTAGATTTAGTATATTTATATAAATAGATATATGATTTGAGTGATAATGGATTTATCTTTCCATGTGTTTCACCTTGAGTAGAACATTAATTTTTCTTGAAATAGAAGGATGGGTCTGTGAGATTTTTCATTTATTATAGGGACATTAATGCCATCTCAATAATTAATTCGTACATATTTTCTTGATTTACTAATATATTTGATCATCTTCAAGGAGGAAAATAATTTTTTAAAGTATCTATCATTACTATCATTATCATTTTTAAGGATGAATGCCGATAATATATTAATGAAGACATTTGAAATAAGGTACAGACATTATGAGATTATTGTTATGATTTTTTTATTGACTCATGGACCTTTGAAAATGACGGATATGATGAATAAAGCTTCCAAGGAAAATCTTGATAATTTTATGGTGGAAATAATTGGAAATATATTAATATACCTTAATTATTCTTAATAACATCATAATAATATATAAATAATTCTAGATGCCTTCAAAAAAAATTATATGGGAAGTATAATAAATTTGAATTTTTTATAAATGATGTTTTTAAACCAATCTTCCATAATGTTAGGATATTTATTGAACCCTGAATTAAAAAGGCTGTAAAAAAGTACCTATTCTGTGAACAAAATAAATATTCGATATTTTATATTATTATTATGTCACTATTAAAAGTTTTTCAATATTGTTTCTAGTTTTCCAACCCCTTAAACAAGTTAACATGAAATGGTTTTAATTTCACAAGTATAAGAGAATGTAATGAATTATTTAATGATGTGAATATGATACTTATTAAGGAAATGGTATTAACTATACCATCATATGTGGGAGGTTTTCTAATTTATAGTTACGCGTCAAAGAAATTTATTATATTTTTTCCATACAGAGAACTGTAGAGTGTTTTCCTATTCTAGAATGAAATTAAAATTCCATTAATAGAACTATAAAACTAAAACAATTGTGCTAGAATATTTAATATTTTATTTGAAAATATAGATATAATTACTATATGGTGTATGATTTTAACTATATACAGACCATTAGATTTTGAAGAATAATTTCTCTCATTAGAAGAACAACATAAGGAAAATAGCTTTTTTGGAACCACTAATGTACTATGAATTATCAATACAATACAACCATATCATTGAATAAAATGTGGTTGATATATTGAGTATGAGTGGAAATGGATTTCTATCCATGATAAGAAATAATGAGTATCCCATACAAAGAGATATAGTATAGTTAGATATAGTGATTTTTAGGCATGGGGAACCATCATTCAATTTCTAATAAATTTATAAACCATCTATAAAAAATAGGTTAGAGAAGCTCTAGTAAGATTATGATAACATAAAAAGGGTTTTTAAATCATTAAGTGATAGGAAATTAATGGACATCAAATAAAGATATATATTGTTGATGTTTGGGAAGGGAATATGTGTTTTATCCAGACCACAATTGAATAGGTAATTACAAGATGAAGCACATAGCTAAAATTTATACATAGATCCTAGTTTCATAATTATGTATATAGTTTTTATTGAAAATTTTAGTTATTTTGATTTAAGATGAAAATTTTAGACAATGTTTCCAGATGCATATTATTCTGGTTGGTGACAATTAAAAGAAAACATCCCAAAGGGGTCATGAACCATTTCCTATTACTATATAGATGTGTGAAAATGTTATAATAGACACAATCCCTAGACTCTAAAAAACTATAAGGAATAATGATTATATATAGTTCTTAAATTACTATCTTAATAAATCTCATAATTTAATAATAGTTATAGTAGATATACCCCATTAGATCCCTAGTTGGATCTTTATCAATGAAATTGTAAGGCTTCAGGGGGAACCTATTTATTGTATTAGATCATTCCACAATTTTCACATCTAAATTTTGGATGATTTTTTATAGGGATCTTAATAATAGTAAAATTTTAATTACCACCAATAAACCAATATTGATTGGTTAACTGAATGAACTATTCAGACATTGGATGCCATACTATGATTAAGTTCTCCAGAAATCCATGATTTATGGGAATATTATCTACCTTTGGTGGAGTTTTCATACAATAATAGCTTCCATTCATGCATCAATACAGAACCATAAAATTATTGTATTGGAATAGGTTTCATAATGAAACCTATTGGGAAGATATGGGAGAATAAATGTTTGATATCCAAAAAAATTTGGAGGATGTGATTGTTAAAGTACATACTATTTAAAATCCCAATAAATATTCCATAATAAAAAAATGATTGTGATGTTAAATAATGAAAATACACAAAATATTATATAGGGGATAATGAATTCCTTATGGGTTCAACATAGAACAAAGCTATAGGATTTGGTAGAATGGGGAAATTATTCCCTAAGTGCGTTGGAAATTTTGAAATATTGGAATGAATTAGGGTTGTAATTTATCAATTTTCCATGCTATCCAACCTTTATAATGCACAAAATATCATCCATGTTTCATTACTATGGTAATAATTGAAACATAAAACACATTTTCTGAAATATTAAAGAATGGATTTTGAGTAGCACATGCTTTATAATGAGAATCCTGTCCAAATTCTTCATGTGAGAGAGAAAGTATTGCAGAATCAGATGACTCATTTGGTGAAATTATTTTAAATAAATAAAAAACTAGAAGATTGAACATGGTATACTAAATAAAAAAATAAGGAAAGAGTATCCACATATTTTCAGAAGATAATATATACCCCAATTTTGAGAATGAAATTATTTTTTTGGCGGGGGGGGGGGATGTAACACCTGATCCCATACTGTAGCTAGTTAATATCGTATCATGAAAAGTTTAGAAATTTTCCTTTTATGGATCATTTATTAAGGAGTATATTTAAAATTAAAATGCCATAATTTTAAATTTACCAAAAAATTTCATTATTGGATTCTTCATATTAAAATTATATTTGTATTAATTATTTTGATATTTCTAAAAAGGTCAGCTTTTAGTCAAAAATTTTAATTTTACTAAAACCTGTAATTTTTATGAATTTAATTGAGACTTAGTATATCTTACAAGGCTATTAAATCATTAATAAGGTAAATAATATAATATTAATACATTCATGAACAGGGTGGTCTAAAGGCCAAGTATGTTTGGCGATAACATAGATGGAATAAGAGACATAAATCAGTTATATATTAGTGAGGATAATAAACATCATCATATCATATTCATATGATCACCTTAATAGTCTGGAGGGAAATATTTGATAATATATTGGAATTTTACTTAATTATTATAATTAAATATCATTAAACAGTGTCCAAATACCAAACATAGTTATAAATAAAGAGATAATCATGTTCACACATAACATTTGTGATGAAATTATAACATCATAAATATAATAAAATCTAGAATCATGTTCACAAATAATACACTCAATAAAATTATATATATTACATTAAATAATAATTGGAGGGATATAAAAATTTGGGACCACATCTGCTATCATAATATTTTTAATTTAACAATACACATAAAATGTAAAACAATCACAACCATGAAACAAATCATTGAAAGAAATGTGTTTCCTAAATGATTTATAAAAACACGTCCATTAATAAACATTGAAGTTCCAAAATGAATAAGGTAAATCATATTTTTTTATAAAATATCATCACTATTGATTGGAAAACAAATAAATCCAGAGAGTTAATGAATTTTTTTTTAAATTAAATTCCTGTTGAAAATTATTTTTAAATGGATTAGGAAAACTTTTAAAAGGGTAGATACATGTATATAGATGAAAATAAAATGGAAAAGATATTAGAAGGGAATTTTAATGATATAATAATAGTATCAATAAAGAAAAATGTGAAATAGGATATAACCCAAAAAGAAGATTTCTAGGTTTGTGAATCCACTAACCATAAATCCCACTTTATTGCATCACTTTTTCACATCTTAAAAATAATCATAATATTATTAAAATATTGAACCATAAATGAATTATATTCCATTTTTTCACAAAGAAATTATTTTAATGTGATTATATTCCTAAATTACATTTTTTAATGGTGAAATTTATTGATATCATATTTTCATTAAAATAACCCATCTTTCATTGATTAACTGATATTTTTATATTAATACATATAAATAAATAATATTAACTCGAAAATAATAGAAAAAATTTATATTCAAGAATTTATATATTATAAATAATTAATTAAAATCATACATAGTGGTTGGGATTATTTCAATGTTCACATCATCTGCATAGTCGGTTAACTGTCCATTAACGAGATATTGTGAAAAGAAGAATAATATTATTTTGAAATATTAATATGTCCAAAATATGATAATTATAGCAGGTTAAAATAACTAATATAATTATAACATATTACTTTATTAATATTAGATAATTTTTGTTTAATAGGGGTTGGGAAAGGAGGAGAAGAAGAAGATGAGAGAAAATTCAATTAAAACTTAATATTTTTTCAGTGTTTCTTCTTTTTCATGACACTAATCTCCCCTAATTATTATAGGCGTATTACCCCGAAAAATCCCAAATGATTATAAAGATATTTAGAGTGTATTTTGGAAGAAATTTAGTTTTTTTTATATCTAATTGAATTGGTTTTAATATAGAGTGGTGAGTGGTTATTTATAATTGAGGAGAGTGTTATTTTTAATGATAAAATATTGAATAAAGTACTATATTCAATGAAAAACTTTTAATAGTGATATTTTGAACATTATGATTCATATATTAATAAAATAGCATTATTTTAGGATTTCTATCCCCATTATGGACCGAATTAACGAGTTAATAAATAAGGAAGGTGGAAATAATCAAAAAAATTATTTCAATGGAATATTTTTTTTTTGACTTTGGAAAAGACTTTTCAAGTATGAAAATTTTGTTAATTGTTTTTAAATGACCCAAAAATCTTATTAAATTTATTTTTGCTAGAAATAACCAATTTATTATTTTTTCCTGTCATTATTTTATCATCATTATTTCCTAAAACAAGCAGTACTGGAAAATTAATATTCTATATTATTCCTATAAAAAATTCATGTATTTCATAAAATTACAAAAAATTAACACTTGTAAAATTTTAGTGCGTTGATTTAAAAAGTGTAATTTAAAATTTTAAAATAATTTACTAGAATTTTTAATTTTAATTTAAAATATAATTTTTTTTTGTTTTTTATGAAATGAAATAAATTATAGTTTATTAAAATTGTTTAAATATTTTCATTTATTTTTAATCATGATATTTATAAAATTGAATTATAAAATTTATATTTTCTTGAAATACTCAAGGAAAATATTAATTATATTAGAAAAATATTATTTTTATGTGAAATTAATATTCTAATAGTCTGACTAATATTATAAAGTTATCATCATTATTCCAATAGTCAATTTACCTCCTTTAAATACATCATCATTCTTTTATTCAAAATTCACTACTATTCCTCCCAATGTTACATATTTTCCCTTTTTTATGATGTTGATTTGTTTAGATTTTTTATATATAGTGTTTCCCATGGGGGTGAAAATTCTAGAATATTTGAATGATCCAAAATTTTACATTATACCTTTTATCTATAACATATTATTTTCCATTGTAATATTTTTCTTATTTTCATGGGTTTAGTAGTGGTTAATTGTAAAAGTATACATTAATAAAATAAATTTTTAGTTTTTCTATGTGTAGTATACATATAATACTATATAATATAATATAATAAATGTTTATTCATGTCACATATATCACTTTTAAACTCTTGGTTTTTATATTCTTCCCCCATTTGAAATTTCATCACTAAAATTTCAACTCATATTCTTGACTCAGAATAGATTAGGGTACACCTAATGCAATATTTCCTCTAGTTTCTACATTGGATCATCATATTTATTATTTATATATTTCTATTTGAAAAGGTGTATTATATTATTTCATAGAAAATTTTCTATATGATCGGAGATAAACACTGATTTATCCTCATAAGATTTTCACTCAATAATTAAACCACCTATACATTTATTATATATGTGACATCTAATATATACATCATTATGAGAGATATCTAGAACATGTCACAAACATGGGCCTTATTTAGTGGAAGTTATAACTAGTTGGCCACTCCTACTATATGCTCAATTATCTCAAAGGGGTAAATGTACCTAGGGATATTCTTTCCTTTCTATACAAACCACCCGACTCACTTCTATGGTGATATTTTAAGGAAACATTTGTTACCAACATCAAAATCCATATCCCTTTAATAGTTTCAAGTAGAAATATTCTTCTAACTATAAAAACATTTTATATGTTTGTGAATGAGTTGAACCTTCTATATCATATCATAAATTAGATCAGGTCAAATTTGATGTCATTTAGCAACTTCATCCAAACATGTAGGTGTTCTAAAAGTACTTCAATATAACGATTCATATGGGGTCATTTGAACACTGATTTGGAAGCTATTTTTGTATGATAACTCATCTAATTGGAGAAGTTAGTACCATCCACCATTAAATTATATTTAGAAGGATATCAACATGTACTTGAGTGTATGAAAGTCCCATTAATATTATCTTTTGATTTTTGGGTGATAGGCCATAATTAAATTCAACTCTGTATTCATAACATGTCAATGAAAAATAAAAAATTTAGGCATAAACATTAAAATATGGCTAGATATGATCAAATGTTTTCCCCATGTAGTCTCAGAACTTTTTTATACATATCTTAAAATGTTTTCCAAGTGATAATTCTTCCTAAATAGAGATGAAGTGGGAAGTATTCATTAGTCGATCCCCTAAAACCCACATGGGAATCCTTCCATTAGATGTATTCATGGGACCAATGAAATAGTTCATGGTTATGTCTTATAATTTATATGTGGGTATGAGATATTACATCATCATCCCCTTGGACATATATTATTCTACATTAACTTTATATCAAACCAGGAGCATTGAGGTGTACTCAGTGATCTCATTATACATGTTTTCTAAATATTAGTTCTCTCACATATCCTCATACATATTAGTAATTCAATGATGTATAGCGAAGTATTAATTATGAGTGTTATATAAAAAAATATTCATTAGCTAATGTGGTGAAGGAATGAAATGTATAGTTCCATATTGAATGACATAATCTTCATTAATGTGGAATTACTAAATATCCCTATCCTTCTCTATATAAAAATTCTTTTTAAGATCGATGGTATCACTTTAAACATGCTTTATCTTCACTAAGATAGTTTTTTTGTGAATTAATTGTGAAATGTAATATATATTCCATACTCTTATGATTTTAATATACATAGTTTTAATATCAAGAAATATAGGTTCTTTCTCAATTTTCATCTTGGATTGTGTATTAGGATCATTTCTAATAAGAGAATCAACTACCATGTTAACTTTCTAGGATGGTAATGAATAAAGTAGTCATAATCCTTGATTAACACTAACCATCATTGTTGAGGTATGTTCGCCTCTTTATGTATTAATATATACTTTATAATCTTATGATATGTATATATTTCACACATCTCACCATAAATATTGTTCCATAAAATCATTAAGGTAATGATCACATATTCTTTCTCATGAACATGGGAAGATATGTTTTTCTCATGGTACACTAACTCATGTGGGGAATTCGCTATCACTCTCTCATTATTCATGATTATAGAACCCTTAACTTTATTTAATGCATCACTACATATCATGAAACCTTATACTATTGATAGTATTGTAAGAACATGAACCATGATTAGAATATTTTTGATCTATTTAATTATTTACTCACATACTTTGATCCATGCATACTTTCCACATTCCATGCTATAATAATTAGCACAATATAAAATGGTATGAAATTTTTCACAAAATGTTTTTACTACCTATATATGAAATTAAAAATATGGATTTACATGAAACATAAGCATCTTAGATATTCATTAATTTCCTTTATCTTTTATGGTTCTATATAAATTCCCCCACCTATGATCACATCCCCAAGATTTTGACTTACAACATTATAAACTTACACTTGTAAACATATCATTATTTTTATTGTTTATTAATATCACCAAAAAACTCCTTATTTTATCATTATGTTCCTCCTTTATAATTTATTAAATGAGAATATAAATGATAAATATTATTGAAATTTTTTTGAGGTGTCTTCGAAAGACAATTTTTATCAAATCCATGATTATTTTCATGTATTTGTATGTGTGAGGGGAATCACTATGAACTCATAGTGTCCAAAACTTATATATAATGTCTCCTTCTGAATATCTTACTTCCACACATTCTATTGATTATATAAATAATTATGATACACATTTGAAAAATAATTAACTACTTGTAGTTTATCCAACAAGTTAGCAATCCATGGAAGAAGATACATTTTCACTATGGGGATATTGTTGTGATCATGGAAATCGATACCCAACCAAATTGTTCCATCCTTTTTTATAGAGAAATATTATCGGGGAACCAAAAGGAAATACACTAGGTAATATTAATCATTTTTACTAATTATCTAGCATCTACTACTTTAACTCTACCAGTTCGATCAGGGCCATCATATACAGTAATTTCATTATCAGAGTGGATATATATATATAATATTTATTGAGAACTGTACCTCAGGATATGTGGAATTCTTTGTAACTTTTCATGAAATATTGTAGGTTATTCCCTTAAAATGTTATTTATGTCAATGATGATACATTAGTTTGACATAAACATTTTTAATGGTATATATATTATCTAATTATCAACACCAACATCATTATGCGATTTTCTAGAGGACATTCATGATCTACCTTTCATTTTTACTAGAACATGGGAAGATTCAGAACATATATAGAGACTTAATTTTCTTTATTGTTGACATGATATATATATAAAGAGGGAAAATAAATTCCTATTATAGCATCAAATTCCAAAAAATATAAGATTACAATTTTCCTCATAATAATCATCCCACATGTGCTAATAGGAGAAGATTCCAACACCTGGGTTTCATTAATCACACAAATTTTTATTTTTACATATATAACTACTGCATAGTGTTAGGGATGTGATACAAAAGTCCTACAAAATTTATAAGATATAAAGGACCACGTGTAACTAAAATAAAAATAAATTATTATATTCTCGAATTAATAAAAAGTGTACATTATATGACATTATATTCATGTTCAACCTTATCCATAGTAATGGAATAATATTTTCCTTGTTCCTTTAGCTTTCGTGGTGACTGATACTGATTACCCTTGATGACCAATGTTTTATTTCACTAACTTTTATAATTACCTTGCTCCCTATAATTGAAGAATTAAATCATTGGAGGTACCTTCCTTTCTTCCATCACATTAGTTGAATTATTCATGACTTTTTGACATCCATGATATTGGTGGACTTCTATCCTACACATAAATTATTTCAATATCCTATTGAGGCTATTACCATGATGCTTCTTCTAACATTTTGGACCTTTTGGTGGAATGTCCTTCTTTCACCCTTTTCCATTTGATCCCATGTAATGAAACTATATCATTAATTAAATATCTCCCTAATCAAGGGACTATTATATATAATCTATATTTATATTGAGATCACATCAAACTACTTCTTCACATCTTCTAAGGTCTTAAATGTATAATGACTTTTGAAGGTGTGGTTTTAATCCACTACAGAATCTATGTTTTTTTTCAATATTTATTGATAATAAATCCTGAGGTGTACCTTCCATGTACAGTGATTGTTTCTTTATATTATATGAAACATTCACCATCATTTTGATTATGCTCTTGGAATTATATCTATATCTCTGTATGATGAGATTGGGGGGAAATCATTTTTAAGAAATAACTTCTTAATTTATTCCCATTCTATTTTATATATTTTATACTTTGGATTTTTATTTTTTATCAACTACAACCAATGAAAAAGATCTCTATCTAAATATTAGATGAAAAAAGTAACCTTATCTTTCTTAGAATAGCAGAGAAATAAATATTCTTCTCCATTGAGTTAGTCCACTATTTTAATACAAGTGGTTTAAAATTTCTGTTAAACATTAATTGTTTTTTTCATATAAGGGACTCGATTCCTAGTCACTCCTTCATTGGTTGTGGTGTATGTCACACATGGTTGAAGTAATTTTTCATAGCCTAAGATATTTGGATAAGCATGGGAATGATATTTTGAACTTTACATTTGATGGTAGTGGTGATGTTGTTCCAAAAATCATTGCATTTTCCCTCACATAGATTGTTCATCACGTTTCTCCATTTTCCAACAATTATCCAAAATATAGATATTTTGAATAAGAAATTTTTCAATAAAGAATGAATGGATAATTTATTCTTATAAAAAAATTAACTCTATAGTCATATCATATGGGATCTGTATGTTTAAACTTTTTTTCTGAAATGATTCTACAAGGATCATGTACTTTAATTATTTTATAATATTAGATGAAATAATTACTTTAGTGGTATATCCTTCATAATGGATTGTTTATATTTAGTGATTAATTGAAGAAGAACCCTTGCAACGACCCGAAATTTTGAATAAATTTTGTTTCTTAATTTTGTTTGTTATTTTACTTTATAGTCAACTAAACTATTTCATTTAATCAAATGAGTAATTAAAATGAGACCATTGGGTTTCTACTCTTATATGACCATTGGTCAATATGACCGTTGGAAACTAAATTTTGCAATTATTGTCTATAAATACAAGTGATATTGGTTAATTAATACATAAAGAAGATTCGATGGCCTCATCTAGTAGTCTCAGGCCGATCGAAGCCCATCTAATAGAACTTGGGAAGGAGATTGCACCACTGGGATTTTCTCTGGACCAAACCCAAGCCGAACTTCATCATGTTAAGCTAGAACAGAATCACCTCCAGGAGAAGTTCAAGCTAATAGAAATCAATACTCAGGCAATTTTAGCTGAGCCGCCCCAGGATTCTATCACCTTAGCACACCTTACACTTAGGTCCTATGCGGGTATTATAAGGGGATATGTAACAAGACTTTAGATGCTTCATGCAATCCTTTAATATAAATAAAATTGTAATTTCTTCTTATGGTATTATTGATGAATTTTTGAAAAAAAGATATTTTAAAATATTTATGTAAACCTTAAATAATTCAAAATGTGTAATGATTTTCAAAAAACGATCTTCTACAGTTGTGTTCAGTATGAAATTTAGTGTCTAATAAGATCAACTTAATTTTTAGTGAATAGTAAATTATGAATAGTGATTGTATGATTATGATTAATAATGTGACCAAATGGATTAAGTAACCTCACTTAAGAAAGTATTAATATAAATTAGGCACCTTAATTAAGTAATGTGATTCAATAAAATATGTAAATAATTGTTTCAAAAATTACTGGTTAAGTATTAGTTTCTTCGTGTGAATAGTGTTTTTTATTTAAAAATTAAATTTAAAATATTTAGAAAATTATTTTCATAAAATGGAGTTAATTTTTGAAATCAGAGCCTTGATATTTGGTTAAGGTGAATTTTTGGGATTTTTCTAAAATAGTTGAATTTTCTGTGAATAGTTTTTTTATTTAAAAATTAAATTAAAATATTTAGAAAATTATTTTCATAAAATGGAGTTCATTTTTTAAATCATAGCATCTATATTCGGTTAATGTGATTTTTTGGGATTTTTTTGAAATAGTTGAATTTTTGGTGAATAGTGAAAATACAGTTTTGAGTTATGGGTGTTTAATGACATCATTAAGGATGTAATATTTATGTGATAATTCTGGTCGACTTATGAATAGTATTATAAGGTATTAGGTGTCCCAAGTGGCAAATACCATGGGAAAATACCATGGGAATGCCCATGGTTTTTCCAATACCGACGATGAGGTGTCCCTTGGCCCTTAATGACTTGTTCCCTCACTTCACCAATAAATACCAAAACATTCCCTCTTTAATTTCATTTAAGAATACAACCTAACGAATTTCTGGTCTCTTTACCTCCCAAGGAGTCCTCCCAAGGTTCCCTCTAGCCTTCCAGGGTCCCGAACTTCAAGCTTTCGAAGTTACTCTTCAAGGTATGTGATCCTTTCACCCTCCTCTTTTAAGTCATGACTTCCTTTATGTTGTGTATTATAATTTCCATATCTTTATGTTGAGAGTATGTTATTATATGTTATAGATTCTATAAATTTCATATCTAATTTTTTAGAGACCTTTTTCTCTCTAATCAATTTATTTTTTGAATTTTTAAGTGACGCCATTAGGCTGCTGAATTTCTCGTAAAAGAAATCGCATATTCTCTTTTCTTTCATGTTTCATTTTCATGTGGTATGTCATTAAAATACCCATAACATGATCTTATTAAGTATCCATACTGTATTATGAATTATTTATGAGTTTTTGACCCTTTTCCTCTCTCTTTTCAATGTTTTATAGAACCATGTTATATAGCCGTTATGCTGTAGAAATTTCGTCTCAAAATTTCTATCTCTTTCTCTCGAGAAATTATATTGTTTATTTATGTGAATAACCAGACCTATTTAGTTTCTATGGGTGTTAATATATATATATATATATAAATACGAGATATTTGATTCTGGAATTGACATACATATGACCCGGACTACCTTTCCATGGGTTATAAATGACATAATGATCTAATTTTTAAGCTCTTTTTAAATATCATGATTTTGACATGAAACCCATTTCATTGATTCTATTTGGGTTATTTATGAAATGTTTAATTATTATCTATGTGGCTCACATGAAATTAAAGACATATTAAGGGTACGCCCTGATAGCGATCCAATGCATTGGGTAAAGATTTAATCTCTAGAGATGAAAAGTTTCACGATACCTTGGTGAATAACCTTGGTATTTTTTTTGAAACAATGAGGATGGAACGTGGTCATATGTTCATGAATGTATAAATGAAATTTTGTAGCAAAATATTCAAGTTATGTTCCAAGTTCTCTTAATTATGATATTCCTATACTTAAATTTCTCATGTATTTATGTTTTTATTCAAGTTCTTATTGATATCACAAGTAAACTGATTCCCTTGTTTACCCCTTACTGGGCCTTCTGCTCACCCTTTACTTTGATGTATGTCTCCATGATATGAGATTCAGTAATTGTACATAGTATTAAACTATGATTAAGCCTTATAAATGGTTTATAAAAATGTTTCATTTTGTTTTCATGTATTATGTTCCTGATTTCCATGACACTAGACTTCAAAGATCCTCTAGTTGTAAAATGTAATGAAAAGTTATGTAATAAAAAGGAGGGATGCCATAACCCTCATGAGTGTCAAACAAGTGTTTGGTAGGGGCACTTTCTCATACACCTTGTGATGATCCAGTTATTTCCCAATATACCCATTTAGGGTTATTAACCCCAGGGAAAACGTTTCTAGAACTATATCCACCTGTAGTATTCATACATGGATTTCATTTCATAGAAACTATATGCTTTAATACTTAACCCAAAAATAGGATTTTTCACCATTACATAGACTTATCTTTATGATTTTCTCTAATATTTACTAATATCAATTACCAATTTAACAAAACCATGTCTTTGATAACATATATAGAATAAAAAAATTCTTTAAATTACTATTACATCACTTTTAATATAAACAACATAATAGTTACACATTCAATGATCTAATGGTATAATATATGGGGAAAATTATGATCATAAATTACATATAACATATAAAACAAAATCATTTTTTAAATACTTTTATTTATCCTTATAAAATAACTCACATTCTTATTTTTACATGTAATCACATGAGGATATGAATGAAATAGAGGGTTACCCTAAAATCCATGTAAGGGGAGGGATAAGATAGAGGGAATAACTGACATGAATCCATAATACATGAGTTAGAATAATCAACTTCATCATATAATTAGCATAGGACCATCTTTATAATGATTAGGGATAAATTACATAATAGCATAGGATGTGGAATTTTAATAATAATTAAACTTCATAACATAGTGTTAAAAAACCACACATTGTTGTAAATAATTCTAGAATCATGTTCACACATAACATATGTGAAAAAAATTGTAACATTATAGTTTTAAATAAATATATAATCTTGTTCACACATAATACACATAATCTAATGAGATATATCTATTTGGTTGTAATAATATTAAGATCAAAGAGGTGGTGAATATACCCTTTTAAAAATATTAAAAAAATCAAACTTAATCCTTTTTGTAATTTGTAATCCCAAGAAATTTTCTTTTATTTAAAAAAATTATGTAGTGGAGAATCAAAGATGAAGAAAATAGCGTTGGTTGATTTTTTTGAGAAAAATATTCAATTCCTATATATAGAAGCAACTGATAGATAATATACCTTCTCCTTCATAGGTAAATGTCATCAAGAAAGTATAGACTGAAGAGATAATAGTTGGCGATGATACTCAAATAAAAAAATGTATAACCATATAAGAATAATGGATCAAACACTCAACAGTTAAAAAACTTGTAAGCTTTCAATGTTTTACTTTGTTAGTTTCTTTTACAAGATACAACAATAAAATAATAAAGAGACATAATAGCACAAACAATAACATGCTGATAAAACCAAGAAGGATTAAAACATGTTTACCCAAAAATAGTAGATCCAAATAGAAATAAAGATGATGTTACAATATTAATTTTTATACACATCTGTCTATCAAGAATAAGAAAATCTTAGAATTAAAAAAGATTATTTTCATTATGCAGGTTAAACATATTCATAAAATCATAATTATAAGTCACATGCATTTGAATTTAAAAATGGCCAAAAAATATGGAACTTAAAAAAGAAATTTGAATAATTTAATCCATTTAAAAAGAGACTTTGAATTAGTCTCTATACAAATTTAGATAATAAAATAACACTAATAGAGTTCAAATTGAAATTTTGGAAATAATACAACATTGAAATTTCCTATACAACCATGTTAAACTTTGGGGTTCACTATGAAAATTAAATCATTAAAATTATAGATTAAAATGTATGGTTGATTTTAAAAGTACGGCTGATTAACCATACATTAAGAAAAAAACATAGGGAAGTTTTAAAAATAATAGTTCCTGAATCTTACATTCCATAGAAACATAAGGTTCTAAGAGTATCTTTCTTTATAAACCACAGTTCATAATCCATAAATTCACTAAAATTTTTATCTTTTTGGAAAGTGATTCCGGACATCTTTGAAATGTGAATAATACTTATTAAAATTTAAACTTTAACCATATTTAAAAACTAAAGTGATTCTAAAATAAAATAATTTTTCCAATAAATATTATCCTAAAATACACTTAAAGAACATTCATTAGTAACACATTTTTTTGTTTTTCTGATCATTAGAATAAATGTTAAATAAATAAAATTTTTGGATCAACAAATGTGTAACTATCTCCCCCATTTTTTAGATCAGAATACCAAAATAAAAAAAATTAATGAAATTTTATAAACACAAAAACCTAGGTTAGTTGATAAAACAACTGATATTAAATAAAAAATTGAAATTATACTTACAAATTAGAAATTCTATATAGAACCTTTTAATTTAAAAAAAATAAACCCAAATATCATGTTTATACAAATATCTACACATTTTTATGATATCAAAAAGAAATTAAATATATAGATTAAAACAATTTTAATATAGAACTATTCTATAGTGAATATTGTTTTATGAGAAACATAAATATTTCTAGAAAAGGTGAATAAGACTTGATAAAACAAAAGGAAAAAAATTGACAAAAGTTATTTATTTTAATAATATTTCTTGATTAGATATTTTTTTTGTCTCAATGATGAAAAAGTTATGTTTCAATATGGGAATAGGGTAATGGAAATTGATCAGAAGACAATTATGAGGTAATGGAATATAAACTACAAGATGAATGGCATCGAGATATACCAAAAACACCAAAAAAATATTATTCAACATCCTTCCCACTTCTTCATAATAATTATAGACTCCTTTCCCAATTTTATATCATCATCCAAATTAAAATTCAAAAAATCATGAACATTTTTACCGATCAAAAAATAATTGTTTAACATTTCTACCTTCTCATTTAAAAGACTTCGAATTCCAAGTTCCATAGAAGTCAGTCTTACAACTATCTTATTCTGATTGTTCAAATGATTTTGAAGTGGGATAATATCACACTATAATATTTGAATTGTATCATTTATTATAGACCAAACAATTGTCAAGGACTCAACCTTATTATCAAATATGTAGATGTTTTAGGGATTGAATTATAAGATCATCATTGGATTGTGATTTAATAGATTCATACTCACTACACAAATACTTCCTTAGATATCCCAAATAAGACTCTAAAATATATTTATCTCTCACCTATCCAATTTTCTCTTTTATATCTTTTTAAAAAGAATAAAAATATTTTGATGATACTAAAATTTCATTATTATTTTGAAATTGAGCTTTAACTTATTCTAACTCTATTCAAGGAATAGAAGATCTTCTTAAATCATTAAAAAAATTCCATGAAATTTCCTACTCTCCTTGAAATTGATTATTAACTTATATAAACTAAATTAATTAAGAAAACATATCATCAACGTGAAAATTGAGGGAATATAAATATTCTTCAACTCGTTTTCCAGAGGTTTCTCTTTCCTCGACAAATATAAGTGACTATTATTCTAATCCTTCCCTGTATGAAGATAAAAATTCATCATGAATCATAGTATAATCACTAGACATAGTCACAACTCTTCCAAAGACAACTAAATAATAGAAAGAGTCATATCTTATATTTTCTTGTTTCTTTAGACTAATGGAATGTGAACTTGTTCATCATAAAAAATATCATCATTATCTTGTTATTTTTGATGAACTACTCACTTTTCTAAATGAGACACATGTGCATACACATGTGTTCCTTGCTCATTTACATGATCCACAAATAATATTTCTTCAGAAAATTGAATACAATATTATTTTATTATATTTACAATAAAGGTTGGTCAACTTATCCAACCTAAAATAATTCATCATGTATTACATGAACTATAGCTCATTCATTAACCATTTAAGCTGGTTGATCAATTTCCTCATTGGCAGAATGATTATCCAAATCAATAGTTTATTCTCTTATTATAGGTTTACAAATAAAATTTTATCCGTTACCCTCTTCAAAAAGTTCTTGGAAAATACATGGGACTAGAGGAACTCCCCCTGAGATCATTGGGATAGTAACATAGATTCTTAGTCTTCTCCTAGTAGGGGAAGGATCATCAGATAATAAAGATTAAAAATTTCAAACTTCTTTTAATGCACTAAGAATCATAGATTCTTAAAAATAATCAATATGAAATCATTAAAAAATTTTTTTTTTTCATATATGATCTCTTTGAGAACCAACTCCAAATGTTTCTTCATCGTCACCTATTACTCGAATCAACATTCTTTCAATAGTGCTCCATAAAAATTTAAATTTTCAGAGCATCCTTAGTTAGCTAATGTCATTGCGGTGACATTTTATACTCTTTATAATGTCCCTTATTTTATTTCTATATTAAATAAAAATAGATACTATCCTTACATAAGGATAGAAGGGAATCCTAGAATCTTTCTAATAGTAGTGTTCCTTATGTCTCATAATAAATCTACTAAAATTGAATGTGATGTCACATAGTTACAAACAATTTACATTTATATCATGAAAAATAATTTTTTCTAACTCTACTATTCTTGGAAAATATGTTTTTTAAATGAACTTAAACAAATAAATTTGATCTATATCCATATCCTTTATAAACGCCAATATTATTTTGGAATAACCAAAAATAAATTAAAAAATGTACTATAACTTATGAACATTTTATCGAACCAAAACTTACTAAATTTATATTCCCCTTCATGGGGGAACATGAAAATAGGACTAAGAATAATATAATAAACTAAAAACATGTGATTTTTTACCTTGGAAGAGATATTATCTTCTGAATATATAAAGATAAACTAAGTTTTTCATTTAACTCCTTCACATCCATCTTGACAATATACTCTATTTTTTAATAATAAAAAAGGTCTCCAAATGTTTAAATTTAAGGGAAATATTTAGTATATGTATAATATGACACAACCATTTCAGATCTATATATTTTACTTGAAGGTGTTTTTTTATTAAAATCAAACCTTTGTGTTTCTGGAATATTCAATAATCTATTTCATTGGTTCTCTTGGTTTTGTCCATTTCTAAGTATCAAAATGTGAAGTGATAGAATATTTGGGTTAGATAAGATATTGTGAAATATAGAATATAAAAGGGCTCATGATCGAGGTTAAGAGAGGGAGATTATCTCTATTGATTTTTTGAGATTAATTTTTTCCTCAATAAAATAATATTATGTAATAATTTTGAAAAAAAATATAAAAAGATTAAATTTCATAAAAATTATTAAAAATAAATTAAAAAAGCATTGATCATAAATTTAAAAATGTAAAAAAAGTAAAATTCAGGTCATGAATTTAAATAAATATTGAAAAGTAAAGGAACAAATATCTCATAAAATTAATTTTAAAAATAGATTAATCAACTAAAATTAATGTTTTTTATTTAAAGATACATCAAAATAAATCCTATTTGATAAATCTAAACTAGTATCATGAATAGGTTTAGTGAAAATATCTACAAATTGATATTTTTTATTTACTAATTATATAGATATATCACCTTTTAAGACATCATATATCATTAAATTTTTCCTTATATAAATATTATTAGTTCTTGAGTTACCTACATGATTCATTTAAATATATATTTCACTAGTATTATCACATAAAATATCAATATGATTAAAATAATATCCAAATACCAAAAGTGTATATTTCACCAAAAAAACTTGTGAAAAAATTGGTATTTGAAATATATTCTACCTCTTCTATTGAAAATGTAATTAAACCATGATTCTTACTTGACCATGAAACTAGATATATTCAAAAAAAGTGATAGGACCCCAACATGATATTCTATCAAATCTATATCCTCCAAATTCAGCATCTGAATATGAATTTTTTTTAAATTAATTTTTTGGATATATTAAGTATAGAAAAATTATTATTTTCTAATACCTTATATATATTTTAACTAAAAATATGATGATATTATATTATATTTGATTTAAATATATCACATAAAAAAATCGATAACTTAATGTATGACATATTAGAAGTTATATATATATATATAATGCTTCAAATAAAACCTACAAATAACATTCATTTCACTTATTTTCAGTCTTTATCAATGTCACATTTTATATTTATACTCATGGGAGTTTTAGATGTCCTGTTATTTTCATGTCTTAAGTTTATCAGTAAATCAGTAATATATTTTACTTGATTTAAAAAATTTCCAAAATATATTTCATATATCTTAAAACCAATATAAATATTTAATTATCCCATCATACTCATTATATTTTATTATCCATATGTTTTTAGAAATCATTAAAAAGAATTTTATTAGTTGATCCAAAAATAAAATCATATACATACATTTTAACTAATAAAGTGTCATATACAGTGGTTTAAATAAATGAAGTAGAATCTAGAAACCCATTTTAAAAATCATTTATCAAATAAATAAACTTAATGATTTATACCAAGACATTGGTCATTGTTTAAGGCCATAAAGGGCATTAGTATATTTGAAAATAGAATTTTTTATATCATGATTTTCAAAACCTAGAGGATGGAAAACTTAGACTTCCTCCACTAAATATCCATTTATAAAAGAATATTTTACATCCATATAATATTATTTAATATTATTATTTGATAACATTTTAAAATAATCTAAATGGATTCTAGTCGAGAAACTTGGGAAAGGTATCCTCATAATCTATACCTTATTCTTGATTATATCCATTAGAAACTAGTCTACCTTTTATAAATTAATTATACCGTGGTCTTCATGATTATTTTAAAAGAACTATTTAGTTATTATTAATTAATGATTCAAGGGTCTATTAGGTTTAAAAAAATATTATTTCTCTTAAACATATTTATTTAATCCTATATGGATATTATCAAACTTTTTATTTGATAATGATTCTTCTATAGTCATAGGTTCTAAATAGGAAAGGAAGGTATAGAATTTAGCTAGGTATAATACATTACTTATAGTCCAAAACCCTGTATCTAGGTTAAATTTAACAATCCCTAAAGTATGGTCCGTTAATGATTTATTCTATTTCAGTATGACACTTTCATGTTCTATAAATTCAAGTTCTTCTAAACTGGATTGAGTGTCATCGGATTTTATTTTGTTTTCAAAAACATGTTTAGATGTATCTACTCTCATATTATTAAAAGAATATGAAATTTCATCTCTATTATTTTTGTGATGGTCAAACAGATCACTTTTATCATAGTTCATGTAAACATATTCTTCAATTATCCATGACTTTTGATTAAGCACTCTATAAGATTTATAATTAGTAGAGTATTGTAGAAATATTCCTTTATCGTATTTTTAATCAAATTTTGAAACGTTTTCCTTAGTATTAAAGATAATTACCTTGCATACAAAAATAATTAATTATCCAAATTTAGGTTTTCTATTATTCCATTATTTATAGAGTATGTCTTCTTGAATGGGGATTATTACAACTCTATTCCTGATATAAAATATAGTGAAAATATATTCTTACCTTAAATAGGTAAAAATAATATATATTAATTTTTAATATTTCTTTCTAAATCACGAATAGTTCAATTTCATCTTCCCATAATTAAATTTTTTAGGTCTTCATAATTCATAAAAGGTTTCTTCATACGTAGGTTTGAGGAAAAATAATTAAATTCATGATTTTCATACTCTCTGCATGGATCACATCTTAATTATTTTTTTAATTTTATTTAATTTTGAAATTTTTTCAAAAAAATGCATCTCTTTTATGTTTTATGAAATAAACATTGGTAAATCTAGAAGAATAATCAACTAAAATAAGAACATATGATCTTCCATCCTATATTTATACTCTTGATGATAAAAAAAATTCTAGTGGGTAAGTTATATAGGTCAAGAAGTAAAAACCTTGTAAATATATTTAAAATACAAATTATGATTATTTCCTCTTTGGAATGAATCACACAATATATTTTGATGAAATTTAATTCTAGAAAAATACAAACTAAATATATCATAGATTACATTGAAAAAGAAATTAAATTTTAGTATGCAAGCATTCTATTCCAAATCTATTATTCCTTTATTTCATTAGTAAAAATATTAAATAATTTTCCATACAAGAAAATATCTTATAAAGTATAAACATTTTCATTTCATAGTGATATAAACATAAGAATTTTACTACAAAATATAGATCATTATTTTTTTTAAAAAATAAACAAAAAAACAATCATCACAATATTGAGATATACTTGTAATACTTTTTCTTTAATATTTGAATATATAGAACATTTTTTATTAGTATTAAATGTGGATCTCCAACTGATTAAACTATAATTATTTCATCATTAGAATAATCACTAAAAGTGAAAATTCCTACTTAAAATTTAGATAGTGTATGGAATTATGTAAAGTCTCTACTCATGTTCCTTGATAATCCATTGTTCATATAAAATATTTTACTTTTTTCCTTGTGGATTTTTACCAATTATTACTTATCCATAATTGACATATTTTCGTTCAGATATGATTTTTCTTTTTTGAAACGGATTTAGATAATATAATGGAGTATTGATAAGAACTCTATGCATCCTTAATAGATGTATTTACTTTGTTCTCATTATCACATTTCATATGATATTTTTTTCATTTCAATTTTTCAATTATCTTCTTTCATATATGATAAATCAGGTCTGATGTGCCTCATCTATTTTCATAAATAACATCTAAATTCTTTGAGATTATGATTTTTTTCTAGAACCCACTGAATGACCTTGTGAATCCTCTTTTCTTATTATAAAACACACTAAATGTTCTAGATAAATAGGATAATTACATTACAGAATATGGATATTTTGTGCTATTCATTGATATAGAATCTTCATTATATTTTTTTCCACTTTTTAAATTTGTGACTATGAGTGTAATTTTATCCCTATTCGTAATTATATAAAATATTTTTTCAACTGTCATTCAAGCTAAATATACCATAAGATTCCTATAAAATTTATTCAATGAACAATTTTTTAATAGAGTTGATTTTATGATTAGAGTATATATTCTGTTCTATTTGAAAGGTTAAACTCTTAGTTCTTCTAAAACATTATCTTTTTAAGTAATTTGATATCCCAAATATGGAACACTATTGAATATTCCAGTAAATCTTCTGTTCATTTTGTGATGCTTTATCTATTATACATAATGAAGGTGTCAAAATTCATCTTAAAAGTGTTATACCTTAATTTAATGACATTGTAAGTACATTAGTAAGAATGAATGATTATTTACCACATATAATAAGAAATAACATATTTAGATATGTGATTGAATTCATCTAGAACATGTCCACATAAAATTCCATCCAATTCTTTTGAATTATTATCATCTTCAGTTTCCTTAGTTGCATACCACTTATCTTGTTTATCTAGTATTTAATAAGTATTGGAAAACTTTATATATATATTAATATTTTTATTTAAATGGGTAATAATTTTTTCTTTCCAAAACTCATAATTTTTTCCATTGAAATATGGTGCTCTAAATGTTGATATTTCTTATTTGAGTTCAACCATAGACATATTTATTAAAATAAATTATTGAATCAATATTTAAGGAGCTTAATATAATTATTCCAAGAGTACTCCTTTAATAAAAAATTTTAGGTCAGAATAATTGGATGACACAACATGTAGGTGAATTGTGTCCATTTAAAAATATCTACCAAGTAAAAATTAATAAATATATGTGATTCACAATGGAGGTAATTTTTCATTTAGTTAAATATTTTATTCATAATTAAAGAAAATAACATGAACAAAATAATTTTTATAGTTTTTTGGGGAACGAAAAATGCATAATCCACTCCCCCAACACTATCTCCACGAACTCGGTGATTTTCACTAAGACAGATCCTCTAATCCTGATACCTTTACAATAAGTTTTAGTATTTGACATATTAAAACAAGTAATTTTCTTTTATAGATATATTTTATATCCAAAACTATTTATGAGAATCTAAAACAAGATTGAGAAAAATAAACTGGTACTTTAAGAAAACAAAATTGGTTGATTTTTTTGAGAAACAAATTTATATCATAGTTGCAGTAGTAACAAAAAATAATTAATCTCAACCTTTTTAATAAAAATAAATATATACATAAGAACTCCATGAAGATACTAGTCATAGGTTAAGTTAAATGAAATATAGAAAAATAAATAATAACCATTTAATAAAAATAAAAAAATATTCAGTAGATGATAAACATGTATACCTTCAAAGTATAAATATGATAGTTTCTTTTAAGAGCTTTAAAAATCGATTAATGAAGAGGTATAAAAGCTGTTGCTTCTCATCGAACAAATATAAATTGGTCAAAACATGTATATATCTAATGTGTAGCTATTTATTAAAAAAGAGATGATATCAAAATATAATTTTCAAATTAATATCAATCCATTGAGATAGAGACACTCTTGATATTTAACAAGAATCATTTATTTCTTCAGTTAAATAGATCTCTAAATTCTCTCTAATAAGTCATAGTGATATGTATTTAATAAAAATGAGGAAAATAATAACATCCATTAGAAATATTAATGATTTAATAAGTTAAAATAGATACTTTGAATTGGTCTTTAAATAACATTAAATGATAAAATAACATCAAAAAAATGGTTTAAGAAATCATTGAAATAATCCAAAATAGAAATCTCATAGATGGATGGGTAAAATATTGGGTCACATCCTGAAGAAGTAATCTCAAAAAGTTTGTTTTAAAATACACCCTTGATTATAAATGTTAATTTGATTAACCTTATGATAAGATAAAAGTATAGGGTATCTAAAAAAGTATGCTTCCCAAACTTTACATTCCATTTAAACATATAGTTCTCAATGTAGTTTTCCTTGTAAACATAGGGTTACTGATCCATATATTTACTTTAAATGTGACATTATGAATTCTGATTCTAGACTATGTTTAAAATATAAAATTCATAGTAAAATTTAAAATTCATCTGTATTTGAAAAGTAAAGTGCTTATTGAATAAAATAAATATTCCACTAAATATTATTCAAAAATACACTAAATGTAACTTCATTAGGAATACAAATGTTGGTGTTTATGTAAAACAAAATCCTATAGAAATATCTACAATATATGGATCAACACATGTCCAAAAATATCACATTATAAAATGAATTAGAGGGTTGTATAATTTGACAACCACCGACCACATCATAAAATGATCATAATCATGTATTCCAAAGTGAATGTAAAACATCCGGTGTCATGAAATAAACTGATGGAAAGGAATGCATTTCAAATTTTTTTTAAAGAATATTTTTCTTAATAAAAATTTCGATTAAAAATGAATAAATGAAATCATATTTGGAATATAAATAATTATTCTTGAGGGTTATAAAACAAATAAATAGGTGGTAATGTGATGTTATAAAAATTAAAGTCCATATGAAAAACCATTATAAATAGCATAGAAAATTCTCAAAATTGTTAAAACATGTAAATTATAAAAACTAAAATGAAAATAATATTGGTAGGATACTTTATGGAAACTACAAAAAAATAGATAGTGAAAACAATTTGAAATAGGATATAACCCAAAAATCATATGTTTTGGTTATAGAACCCCCTTTCCTTAAATACCTTTTTATTTGGTTTATTTTATTCCAGATGAATAAAAAATACTAGATTATTTAGACATTAAAATAAGTGAGTTATGTTTATTTTTATCTCTCTTTACCAATTATAATCATTGAATTATATTTATCAGTTCCCTTTGTTAATGGTAAAATATATTGATATCAAATTTTCCTTAATATATCATATATTTCTTCGATTTACTGATCATACATTATTACTACACATACATTATTATGATTGAATATATAATAATAAAAATAAATATATTTATAAATTGAATTATTGTAAATAAATTATTATAATCATTCATAATTATTGTAATGATTATAGTTTTAATATTTCCCTCGTTGGCGGCTAACCAACCATTGAGAAGACATTTCCAAGAGGAGGAAGAGAATTATGAAATATAAATAAATCATAAATATGATAATTTTAGTAGGATAAAATTATTAATATTATTTTAAAAAACTTATAAATTAATTATAGAATACTTGGGTATGAAATGGATTATTAAAAAAAGGAGGATAATAGGAAAAGGAGATAATATATGATGAAAACTTACTCCTTTATTGGGTTTTCTTCTTTTCTATGACACTAAACTCCATTAATTATTAGATATTTTATACTAAATGAAATACCTCAGGATTATAACGGAAATAAGATATATGTTTTGGGTATAACATTGGATTTGGTTAGAGTTATATTATTTTTTTTCAAAGGAGGGGTGATGGGTTATTTATACACGAGGAGAGCTGTATTTTAATGATAAAATATTAAATAAAATATTATATCTGAGGGAAAACATGTAATATATATATTTTAAACATTATGAATCACATATAAATAAAATATAAATGTTTTAGGACTTAAATCCAATTTATAATTCAAATTCACTAATTTAATAAAAATGAAATTGGAAAAAATGAAAAAATGTTATTTTAGTTGAAAACTTGTGACTTTTAACATTAGAAAATATTTTTTCATTTGTAAATTAGGTTTTTTAATAACCCATTTATCTTATTAAATTATAATTTTTTTTTCAAAATAAACAAATTTTTATTAATTAATTCATTATATTATCATCATTATTTCAAAATATATTTTGCATTTGGAAAATAGTATTTTTTATTATTATCTTTCAGATTGAACTATTTCATAAAATTAATAAAAAACTTACT
Organism: Viscum album; assembly: GCA_963277665.1. Taxonomy (NCBI): domain Eukaryota; kingdom Viridiplantae; phylum Streptophyta; class Magnoliopsida; order Santalales; family Viscaceae; genus Viscum; species Viscum album. The sequence goes on from OY728133.1 coordinate 1,913,477,477, forward strand.
TAAAAAAATTGATTGTTTTGACTCTAAAAATGAACCTAATTTTATGAAAATATTTTTCGATCATAGGAGATTTTAATTTTTGTTATAAAACATATTATTGTTACTAAATATATTATATACATTAACTTAAAATGTGCTCATATTTTCATTGAGTTTATAATATTTATATTTATTTTATAGAATTACATTTTTTATATTTTATTAAATTGAACATGAAAATTATTATTTACAGTGTTTTATTTTTTTAAGTGAAATTAGTCTTCAAATGGTCAAGTTAGTATTATAATGGTGATATTACTATTCTAATGATCATATTACCTCCTATAAATACCTTTTTATTCCTTCATTCAAAATTTAGTATAGTACCTCCCATAGATATATATTTTGATTTTTTAGATGTCAATTAGTTTATTATTATCCTATTTCCTTTCTATTGTGTTGTTTATGGGAGTGATTACTTTAGTATATTGGAATGATTGATGTTTTACCATTATATATTTTATATTTAATATACATCATTGCATTAATATTTTTTGTATTTTTTATTGGTTTGGTTTCTAACTAATGTAATGATTTCAATTAATTAATAACATGTTATTAGTTTCTTTATGTGTCTCATGTGTATAATAAAAAATAATATAATATAACACACAATTATGCAAGAAACATATATAATTTATAAACCACATTAAAAGTATATAATAATGAACTAGAAGTTTAGAAACCATTTTATATAATAAAACATGAATTTATTTAATAAAATTATATTTTTTTGAACATTATTTGAACATATAAAACCATTATAAAACATTTTTAGAAAAAATTAAAATTATGATTTAATATAAAAAATCGATTTTTATTCATTATATTAAATCATGAATTTACAAGGGAGAAACATTTTTGGCATAAATTTAAATCCTAATAACATTTTTATCATTTATTATAAATAAATTTAGGCCATTATCACTAGTATCCAAAATAATATTACCTTATATAAAAAATTAAATCATAAAAGCCTTATCTCAATAAAAAAGGTGTTTATGGGATTAACCATATTTATTTTTAAAATTAACCATTAAAAGGATTTGAAAATTTATTTGTTAAATTGATTATGAATAAAAATATGAATAATTAAATTATTTAAAATGGTTAATCTTAATATTTCTCATTAAGATAACTTATTAATATTGAAAACTAATTCCCGAGCTAAAATAAAATGGCTAAATTAAATTTAACCAAGTGTAAATGCCATAAAACATATAAAGAACATGTGTAGAATTGAATTAATGAGATTTCTATCAAACAATACATCCTTAGGAAAAAATATTTTTCTTTTTAGGAGCCATTGAACTAAGAATATTTCCATGAAATTATACAAAAATCTAAATGAGTTACCAAAACTACCCTCTCCTTTACTTATAGAAGTGGAAAATTGTCACCAATTTAAGTCCAAAAATCCATTCAAATTTTTCCTATAAAATCATCCATTTACTCTTCCTATAATCCTATCCCCTGAACATAATCATCTAGTAACTAATTTTTAGCCTAAGGCCTTTAAATTTAAGTTGGATTCCAAGGAATAATCAAGATCTCGACATGTGTATTATCAACTACTGAGTTTTCTTCTTAATTCTCATCTTTGAAATATATTATATCCAAACAAATATAATGTTATAATTGTCATTTATACATATAAATGTTACAATATAATTTTAATTATCACAATTTATTCATATAACCCATCCATTAGGGAGAATAATATTGTTTATCAAGTGTTGTACGGAATACCACCTCCATAGTGTAACATGTTTTATTTTCCTTCACTATCAAGAAATTTTGGATATAAGGATGATTTTAAATGATATGTATGATTTTAGTGATATTAATAATGTTCTAGTGTGAAAATTATAATAACAAATTAAAGATATAAAAAATAAAAAACATCATTTTTAACACTTTTAAATAATCACAATATAAAGGAAATATTTTATTTAAATTTAATAATGTTTTTATAGACATTAAATATTATTATACATACATTTAATTCAAATTTATCACACTATAAAATTTTAAAAAATATAATGATGCTCCTGGTATAATGGTATTACAACAAAACCACCACTTAAAAATTTATTAAATCATGGTATGTTCTTGTTTGGCCCTGTTTAAGCTCCTACATAAACAATAAATTTAGCTTATTCCATGAATGTAGATAGTAACATAATATATGGTTAAAAATTGTATTAATGTGTAAATTATGTTTTTTTTATTCTAGGTATGTTAAGTTAATATTTCATTCATTAATTAAAATAACATACTTGGATCATATATAATCACTGAAATATTCTTATTTTTGATTTTGTATTCAATAGTAAAGAGTAAAACACACTTAAAAGGGTTTTGAAAAAAAATAAATTATCATTATATATCCCAAAAATATACATTAATTCCCTAGTAATGAATAACTTTTTAAGATGGATGAATATGAATATATCCATTATGAAACTAGTTCAAATGATTTGAACTGGTTGTGTTTTGGTTTTTTACACTTCCCTAAATTGGATAATATCTTGACTAATTTCTCACTTGAAAAGTAATGTGTCTTGGAATAAGTATTTGGAAAATAGTTTTTTTATGTCTAGCATTATGAGTTCCATCAGTATAAGTACAATGATTATTATTAAACATGTTTTTATTTTATTTTCATTGATATAGAATTACCTATATTATATTTTATTACAACTTCATGTTGTGAGTTTATTATTTCTATACCACATATTCCATGTTTACACTACATAATCTTGTCATATATGATACTTTTTACATAGTATAAAAGCTCACCCTTATTCTTAATACTTTCTCTAGGAAACCCTGAGGGGGACTATTTTTAAATTTTAGGCTTATAATAGAAGGGATAATAATGAACTTTCTATATTTTAATATTGTATAATATTTTTAAAAAATGTAATATTTGTATTTATATAGTATTATAAGACTAATATGTTATTAAATGATTCAATAAATCTTGTACATTGTATAAATAATGTAATATAACTACTGGATCTAGGTTTTAGGAGTCTGGTATGTTAAATTAATAATCAAAATATGTTTTTAGAAATTTTGGGGATGATATTTAGATGAAACACATATATAGAACAAGTAATATGAAAATAACTTTTGATTTATATGGGAAAGTATATAAATCATAATGGGAATTATAATTTATAATTCAATGTTATAAGAAACTTTTGTGTATGTCACTACATAATGATGTAGAATTAATAACGATTTCAACACACATTGTCAATTCCTAGATGTAGCTCTAGAGGAAGTCAATATGAAATTAACCTTCAATGTTGACACCTAATAGGATTCTTATTAAAAATAAGGTTCAACAAGGAGTGTCTATAAATATGAATAGTTAATCCCTAAAATAAAACATTATCATTTTTCCTATGGTCAATTTTGAGAAAAATCCTTATTATTGTTTTGATTTAAAAATATTCTGAAAAGTTTTAATTTCCAAAAGAAGTAGATTATGATTTTCAATTGTGAAGTTAAATATATTGTATTTAGATAGGAAACATCATCATATATAACATGTAAGGATCCTCCACTAGTATCCCAACTTAATGAATCTTTGGGGAAATAGAAAGAAAAAGAGGGCTCTATTGGCGGAGATGATATCCCATGAATGGAGGATATACTATAATATAGAATTTAAATGGATATTTATAACAAAATAACATGTTCATGAACTAATAAAAGATGTTGTGTTCTCTATTGAACTCATTCGTGATACAAGGAATATATCTATAATTCCTTATATGATGGCACCCGTGGAGTGGGTGGAGTTACAGAAATAATTTATGAGTTGAGTAATAATGGATTTCTATGTATGAGTGTTTCACCTTGGGAAACACATATTTCATTTGTGAAATATAAGAATGGTTTGATGAGATTATTCCTTGATTACAGGGAGATCAATTTCATCTGTATAAAGAATAAGTATCATATATTGAACAATGATTATGTATTTTATCAACTTTTGGGATCCCAATACTTTTCAAAGATAGGACATCAATCTAGTTATCATCATTTATGTGTGAAGAAGTATAATATACTGAAGAGTACGTTTCAAAACCTTTATGAACATTATCAATGTAAAACAATGAAATTTATAATGACTAATACACCATATGATTTTTGAATACGATGAGTACACTATTATTTTTGAATCTTGATAACATTTTGGTGGTATTCATTGATTATATATTGATATACTCTAAGATCATTTAATATCATGGGATTTGTCTTAAAATAATTTTGTATACCAATAGGCAAAATGAATTATATGGAACATATAATAAATTTAAATTTCATGTTAATTAATTTAATTTTATTATCCATATTATCTCTAAGTATCGGTTACATGTTAAAACCTAAAATTCAATGGTAGTCAAATAATGGTGTAAAGTGATGAACATAACTGATATATGAAGTTTCCATGGATTATCATGTAAATATCAGTGGTTTGTTCAAGATTTCACCAATTTTACTTAACTTTAATAAAGTTAACATTTAAAAGGGTTAGAATAAAATGGTTAATATAATGTAAGAAAAATTTTGATGGGAAAAATAGGTGATACATTACTAAACCAGAATTGAATATATTGTTAATTATGGAAGGGATAACAATTTATAGTGATGGAGTAATGAAATTAAATGGTTTTAAATTTATGTGGAATAATAGAGTGATTTATTATTCATCAAAGTAATTTAAAATAATAAAATAGAACTAGACAAATCATGAACTTTAGTTGATTGTTGTAATCCTTACTTTCAAAATACAGAGACAATAACATTATGGTGAATGATACCAAATATATGTAGACCATAAGTGTTTTATTTATTTCTTCTGTCAGAGGAACATCAACATGATCCAATGTAGATGAATCTAACAACACATGGTCTATTATTTCCTAATATAATACCACCATAGGAAGGAAAAAATTTTGGTAGATGCATTGAGTATGAGAGACAATGTATTTATAAACATTATGTGGATTAACAGTCTTCCCATATATCAAGATCTACAAAACATGTATATAGTGATTCCTAGGTAACGAGAATCGTGATTACATTTCCATGAAATTTCAATACCATCCTAAGTTGAAAGGAGTAAAAAATAATGGTAGGATTATAAAAACATACATTCGAAAACTAGATCTATTTGTGATAGAAAATTGGTGGACTTCATCTATAAATATGTGGTATTGTTTTTGGGAAACAATTTATATGTTTTATCCATTCCAAAATTGATGAGAGAACTACTAGTTAAAGAAAATAAATCAATTTTCCCTATACACATATATAGATCAAATATGCATAGGTATTTAAGATAATATTTATATAATTAATTCATAAATCTAGAAATTATAGACTAACTGTCTTGATACTTAGTATTCTAGTAGGTTAAGGATAATAGGTAACATCTATCACAAACCAGCCTGGGTCGACCCTAAACTGGTCACGCAGGCCGCTTCGTGAAAAGTCTTGAGAGGCATTCTTGATCCTCCTGGGATGGTTACAAGCATCAGGAGAATCAAAAGAGTACTCAAGGTAACTATTTATCCCAAAAATAATTAAGAACTAAGAAATAGAAAGAAATATACAGCCCAACATACATTTATATAAAATTGAACTGAACATTATTTATACAAGAAACAAAAATTAAAACTAAATAATACTACCAACCAACCAAACCTGATGAACAAACTAACACCATGTGACCCCACTGGTCACTCTCCAACACAATGAATACTTATCTCCCAAAGTGACCAAACTCAAGCTAAAACCTGGACAAGGGCTAGAAACAGAAGAAAACTATAGGAGTGAGTATTAAAACCCATAAGGTTAGCCCGATATTCTATTCCCAATGAATATTCTTTAAAATAAAAGAAAAATAAATTCAAGTTTGAGATATGATATATAAAAATATTTTTTACAAATGAGTTTCCATACTATAAAAATTACCAGACAAAAACTTTCATATTTTATAACCAAGAATGCAAGTAAGAGTTTTTCAAATAGGTGCAACTTCAAAATGAAAATAGTTTTCAAGAGGGATGACTTAAAGAATATAAAATTTTAAATAAAACACACATGATGCACAATTTAACAACTAATCACATTGTATATTTATATTGAGTACAAATATCTAATGATCCAAGTCACGGGAACACCCCTAGGCACTAGTTTATTGTGGGCCCTAGGTACCTCGTATGTTAGTGTAAAAGTAACCATAAAAAATATCTGTTATCATGCACACGATCCAATAGTAGGAGAATAATCAATAACCTAGTTGTACCCAAAATCATCATTATCATAGTTTAGTTAGTGTTGTCATCGTCAAACTTTCTACATGAAATAGGGTGAAAACCCATCCAGATCACTAGCATACGAGTACACATCTTCCCACTTAGATACTTAGGTTTTCCCTTTTTGTGAAAAAACAAGTTACACATCTATAAAATACCATTTTCCCATGAATATTACATTTAAAAAACATACATACATCCAAAATCCTAGACACACGTCTCAAATTTCATTAACGGATCAACAACCAACCTAAATTTTCATAAAAGAATTTCAAGAATTATAACGTGGTATTGCACATAGAATCCATTAAAAAAAATTTCTTTACTGGAAAAAACCCACCAATACCATATAAAACATTATTTTTAATCCTTAACACCATTTAATAAACCAATTTTTTGGATCATAAAATGGACCCAAATGATACAACATGAAAAACACATGGAATCCATTTTTACAAGAAAAATTCCAAACAAGCCATTAAGCATTTCTTAAAACCAACATTTTCCAAAGGTAAAATTTAAATTTTAATGAAGTGGTATATAAAAACTATTTAAATAATAAAAAAAACTTTTATAAATCTCTTAGAACATTCAGGTTACACATCCAAAGCATGACCATTTTTATAAGGATGTCAAATTAGCCATTTTCTGGAAACTTGGGCGAAAACATGTTTACCATAAAAAACAAATCTATTTATAAAACAAAAAATACTTTTTAAAGACATAAAAGGAACCCAAAATACCATTTTTAACGATAAAAATTTAATTATAAATCCATCCAAATAATTTTAAATAGCACTAAGCACATAAAATCCTACTGTGAAATTTACCAAACACATGACATGCACTTTTAAACAATAAAACTTATTTTAAGCACTTGAAAAGGGATAAAATAAAATTTTCATGACATAAATTTATTCAAGATACTTTAACATGTTCAAAATACAATAAAATAGGTGCGTAAGATAACATAACATTTAAGTAAGCAAGCAGTGTTCACATTTATAACAAAACAAGACTACTTTTTACAAAACAAGGCTTAAACAATCGTTTTTCACAGCAGAAAAATTATATAAAGGATAAATAATAATAATAAACCTATATATCATGTGATAAAAACAATAAAATGATGAAACATAAATGATAAAGGCATGTGCAAGGGATATGCTACCTCAAAACCACGGTAGAGAGGAACTACACACCAGATATTACCCGCCACGGTGCCCAACACTCTAAGTCTATGAATACCAGCCCCAAGTGAAAAAAACATATAAAAAATCATTGGATAATATATTACTAGGTCTTTAGTGACCAACAGAGAAGATTAAACCAAGATAACGTGAAAGTATAAGGAAGAGGGATGATAAAGGAGAAGGAATCTCACATTATAAACTAGAGAAATCTTTATCTTCCATTAGATCTACACCCTTAGGGGAAAGGGAATGGATTAGAACTTCTTGGAGATTGTACTTAGGTTAGGAATAATATGATAAATAATATTTGTGGGGAGAAGAGAAAAATATAACAATTCATTACAGAAATGAATTACCTTACCAAATCTGGATGATTTGAGAATACTTGAGAAATCTCACCCTAATCTAAAATAATATTAGATACAAAGAGAGAAAATGGAAATTGGGGGTGCGCCTAGGGTTATTGGTACTGAGTGAGTGGTGTAATCACCAAAAAATATAAAAAAATGATTAAGATATAAAATAAACAATTTTTTTAAAACTGCAAATGGGATCATGGGCTGGCCCAATACCTGAATAAATAACCCTAATCCACCAAGATTATGAATTTATAAGGGGGTCAAAAAGGATATGGTGGTTTTAATAGGTCCACGAGGAAAGTGATAAGTTTAATGAGTGAAAAATGTTGAAAACCCAAGGACTTATAAAGTAAAAATATTTTGGTTTTAAATCTGGAAATGGGATCATGGTTGGGCCAAATCTTGAAGTAACCACCCTTTTTTCCAAAAACACCCAATAAATCTATGGGGAACCCATGGTAAGTTTATTATACATATATGGAAGTTCACAACCAAAAATTAATCTCACATAAAACCAAAGAAATGGATTGGTATTTCCAATAAATTGGATCAAAACCAAGACATGATAAACCGGGTGTGACGATTCTCCCCACCATTAAAGCTTTCCTCCCTCAGAAAGCCACAACAAATTCCAGATGATTGATCAAAACCTAAGGATTCCCTATCAATATGGTCCATCATATGAATCCAATTCCACATAATCCACCATCCTATTACCTCCACTAAAACACCAACTCTCAACCACTTCCTGATAATTAATCGAAAGATCAGGTCACTACCTCCACAACCAAATTGAGAAATATATTATTAGGCCTTCTCCCAATGAATCCAATGATCACCCAAACCAAAGAGAACTACCACAAACCAATGATTCTAGGGGATTATGGAATGGTCTCCCCACCATTAAGAAACAACTATAACTTGACCAATTATTAGAAGGAAACTCTATGAGACCCATGGTGGTTCTCCCCCCATTAAGAAACAATGACCAATAACCAAACAAGAATTAAAAATAAACTAGGAATAGGTATCTCTGACATAGGCCCACCGAAACTCTCCCACAAAAACATACTAACCCTTGTTAAGAGGAACACAACATGAACATTTAAACCCCCCCACTCCCGAATGGAGGGGACACGAACTAGGCCAACACTCTCTGCACGGATCAAAACCCCCACACCCGGGGCAGGGAGGGAAGGGGACCCAATCATTTGACCTCTAAAACCACAAAAGAAATAAAGGAAATACCTCACTGTAATAGTATATGAATGAGCTTAGAAATACTACCCACAGTACGGGGACTCCTGAGTACTCACCAGATTCCCTCCGAGACCTATGGCTAGAGCTCTAATGGATGAAGCATCTCCTTCATCATAGTCAAGATTTGATAATCCCTAACTTGAACTCTTCCCCTTAGTTTCACACGATGACACACCCATGCCAAAATAATAGATCAATGGACACCACAAAACTCTCTTCCTCAAAAAACAAACTTTTACCCAAACAAGAACTTGTAGATACACAAAACTATTTTATCTCACTATGAATGATTCGAAGAATTGAAAAGGTAAATTGAGAAACACATCAAACTCACCTAGCATAACTACTCTAACCAAGAGGGAAACTATTATAGAAAGGAACTTTAAATCGAGCCTGAAAAGATGTCATTTTCAATAAATGGGATAAGGCATCATTTGAATAGGTGGATCTGACATTTGGAATGAATACTTAGGTTGATCACTTGGAAAAATTGCGAAAAAGAACCATATGTGGACACATACCAATATCCAACACATCTTTAGAAACCCACTGAACATTGCTCCAAAACCGAGCCACCAACGGGATCCCATATCAAGACACAAAAAGAGTATGAATTCCATATCGAAATAAGAATACAGAATAACAAAAAATTCTAAGATATAGGAAAAACTAGACATATAAACATCAGTTTATAACAAACACTATAAATTTGCAGCTTAAAACACTTTTGAAAAATTTTACCAACTTGGTTCATTTTCACATTCACCATTTGTGTTTCATCAAGTCTCACTCATATGCATGTTTTCGTGCCAACCTGAGCCCCAAATCACCATTCCATACCATCCATTCATCCATATATCCATAAAACCAGGCATGTGAGAACCCATTAAAACACCAAGGATAAAATAAAACCATAATCACTCTAAAAATAATCATATACCTTCTAAAGGCACATTAACCCCTAAATCAAAAACCATTTTCAGATTTCACAAAACAAACCAATATTTATCAAGAACCATTTGATTAAAAAAAAATCCATTTTATTTAATAGAAATTCCAAAAACAACCCTTCTATTACAAATATGCCTTTCCCATTTTCAAAAATTCGGTAAGGCCTCTTTTCATAATCCGGCATCACTAAATTCCAGCACCCCTTTCAAGAAAAAGGCCATCTACTAATTTTTTTTTTCCAAAACTAATTCATCAGATTCAAAAAAATTTAAACATCCCAAAAAACCCTATTTAAAACAATGTTCAGAATCTATTTAAAATAATCCAAGATTTCCAGAAATTTCATTTTAAGAAACGATAAGTTCAGATTAAGGAAATTCAATCCTATTAAATCATTTCCGCTTTATCCCCAAGATTTTTTTCACAAAACCCAACATTCCTAACCCTTTATCATATTAAATTTTGAAAACCCATTTTCCACTTTTCAATAGTCATCCATTCCTTTAAAACCGATTTTCACAATTATCACACAAGGATTTTCAAAACAAAATTACTAATTCAAGAAAATTTCAAGATACCCACAAAATAGAACTAGTTTTAGTGGGTGGCTTGACCATATGGCTGGAGACCATATGTCAAACACACCAAAAATATAAATAGCCTTATTAAGGCCATGACCTAGATTCACATGGCTTTCTAGGACCTATGATATCACTGATACCATTATTATAACTCCCATTATCATATCCCAACACCAAATAATCAATAAGAACCAAAGACACTAATAAAACCAAACTTCCCATGGACACCCAAGGGTCAAAATGAGAAAAAGATCATGATAATCTTCCCAATACTACCCATCAAGTCCCAAAAATCCTTCTCCATATACATTGACATCCCCAAATAATAAGGGGAGTTATAGAAATAATGTTCTGCTAGGAGACAACCACCTTTGATACCATTTTGTCATGAACCTTCCTGGGTCGACCCTGAACCAGTCATTTAGGACACTCTGTGAAAAATCATGAGAGGAGTTTACGATCCTCCTGGGATGGAGACAAGCACCATGGTCATCAGAAGAGTAGTCAAGGGAATTATTTCACCCAAAAATAATCAAGAAGTATGTAGTGTAAAGAAATGGATAGCCCAATATACATTTATATTATATTGAAGTGAACATTATTTATACAAGAAATCGAAAGAACAACTAAACAATAAAACGAATCAAACAAAAATTAAAACCAAACTAACACCATGTTACCCCATTGGTAACTCTCCAACAAAACTAATACTAATCACCCAAAGTGACCAAACTCAAGATGAAACCTACATTAGGTCTAAAAAAATAAGAAAACTATAGGTGTGAGTATTAAAACTCAGTATGTTAGCCTCATATTATATTCCCAATGAACATCCATTAAAATAAAATAAACATAAATTTCAAGTTTGAGATAAAATATATAAAAATATGTTTTCCAAATGGGGTTCCATTCAAAAAAAATTACTAAAAAAAACTTGAATGATTTATAAACAAGAATTCTAGTAATAATTTTTCAAAGAGGTGAAAATTCAAAATGAAAATAGTTTTTGAGAGGGATGCTTTTAATAATGTAAAATTTAAAATAAAACATAGATTCTGTAGAATTTTCCAACTAAACACACCATATACCGATGATGAGTACAAATAGCCAATGAACACAAGTCACAGGAACACCCTTAGGCACTAGTTCATTGTGGACCCATGTACCTGAAATCTCGATTAAAAAGTAACCATAACAAATATCCATTCTTGTGTACATGAGAAACTAGTTTGAGAATCATCCATAACGTAGTGTTCCCCAATTTCATAATAATCATAGTTTACTTTGTGTTGTCATCATCAAACTTCCTACGTGGAAGAGGGACAAAACCACTCCAGATCACTAGCATACTATTACACATCCACCAACTTAGATACACAAGTTTTATCTTTTTGTGCTAAAAAAAGATACACATATATAAAATAAAATTTTATTATAAAGAATACATTTACAAATCATACCAACATCAAACATCCCAGACACATGTCTCCCATTTCTTTCACGGATCAATAAACCGCCTAAATTTTCATAAAACAATTTCAAGAATTATAACACAACCTTGAAAATAAAATCCATTCAAAAATTCTATTTGAAAGAAAAAAACCCACCATTACCATATCAAACCAGATTTGGAATCCCTAAAACACTTCAATAAAAAAAATTCGTGGACCATAAAACGACCTCTATTGATACAATATGAAATACACATGGAAACCATATTTACAAGAAAAATGACAAATGAGACTTTAAGAATTTATCAAAAAGAACATTTTCCAAAGGTAAAAATTTCACTTTTAATAAAGAGGTGTATGAACACAACTTTCAATAGAAATCCACTTTCATAAATCCATTAAAACATTCAGGTTACACATCCAAAGCACAACTATTTTTATAAGGATGCCAAACGAGCCATTTTACGGAAACTAGGGCCAAACATGTTTACCCAAAAAAACCCATTTTTATAAAACCAAAACCACTTTTTAAAGCCTTAAAAGGACCCAAGAATACCATTTTTGGCTTAAAATGTATTTATAAATCCAAAGAATTATTAAAAATTGCACTAATCACATAAAATACAACCGAGCAATTTATCGAACACATGACAAGGAATTTAAAATAAACAAATTATTTTAAGAACTTGAAAATGTATAAAATACCATTTTAATGACATAAATTTATTCAAGCTACTGAACTATGTTCAAAATAACATAAACTAGGTCCATAAGATAACTGAACATTTATGTAAGCAAGCGGTGTACACATTTATAACAAAAGAACCCTAGTTTTCAAAAAACAAGGATTAAACAACCGTTTTACAAACAAAAAAAACTATCCAAAGGATTAAAAATAATAATAAAATTTCCGGTGAAAATAGTAATAAATTGATGAAACATAAATAATAAAGGAATGTGCAAGGGATATCCTACCTTAAAACCATGGCGAAAAGGAACCGTACACCCGATAATACCCGCCGCTTTTCCCAACAATATAAATCTATAAATACCAGCCATAAAAAACCCATAAACAATAATGGGATAACATAACCCTAGGTCCTTCATGACCAGGGGAGAATACAAAACCAACATAAATTGGAAGGAGAAGGAAGAGGGAGGAGAAAGGAGAAGAAATCTCACCATGGAAACTAGAGAACTCTTCATCTTCCATTATATACACACCTTTATAGGAAAGTTAATGTATTGGAACTTCCTAGAGATCATACTTAGGTATTGAAGAACCAGAGAAAGAATATTTGGGGGAAAATAGAAAAAAAAAATAATGATTCATGAAAGAAACAAATTACCATATCAAATCTGGAATTTTTGAGAATCATTGAGAACTTTCACCCTAATCTGTGACTAATATGAGATCCAAAGAGATAAAATAGAACTTGGGGGGTTCTCCTAGGGTTATTGGTCTAGGTTGATAGGTATAATCACCAAAAAATATAAATAAATGAATAAGATATAAAAGTAACAAATTATATTTCTTAAAACTAGAAATGGGATCACGGGCTGACCGAATACTTAACAAATAACCCAAATCCACCATGCTTATAAATTTAAAAGGAACTAATAAAATATATGGTGGTTTTAATAGTTCAAGTGAAGACTTTTTGAAGTGAAATTAGTGAAAAATGTTTAAAACCAAAGCATTTATAAAAGAAACAAATTTTGGTTTTATATCTAGAAATGTGCTCACGGTTGACCCAACTGTTGAAGTAGCAAACCTTTTCTCCAAAAGTCCCAAAAAGATAAGTAGAAACCATGTTATTATGATAATAAATATATGAAATTTCAAAACCCAAAATTATGCTCACTCGAAACCCATGAAATGTATTAGGATCTCCAACAAACCAGATCAAAACCAAAACAAGAAAAACCTAGTGTGACCACATCCTAAGGTATTCAGGCAACATAATACTATAACTATTTGGAATGGAGACATTGATACAATGTACATTGTAATATTAGTCCCAATTGTTCTGAAAAGGATTTTTTCTATATGGTTCATCCTTGAAAATCTTACGATGAATTCTCATTTTATATAAATAAGGGAAGATATAGCCCTTGAAGGAATTTCTTTGGAAAATATCAATTAAATCATAAGTATTAATGGGAACTTATATAGATTATATCATATCACAGTACTAAGTTTACGTAAAAATTATATATGATTCTTTAATGTGATCTCATAACTGAGATACATTCAAGAACTGACTGTAATCACCAGACTAATGGGTAGTCAAAACAGATTATCCAGACATTGGAAGGCATACTGAGATCATGTTATATGGAATTCAAATATATGTGGGACCAATATTTACCTTTAAAATATTTTTTATCCAACAATATATATGATTCTATCATCATGATGAAAGTATATGAAAAATTTTATGTGAAGAGGTATCGTACTCCAACCAATTGGGAAGAAGTTTCTAAAATAATGTTAGTTGGCCCTCAGTTTAGAGAGAATATAAAAATTAAGGTGTGGACTATTCAAGGTAATATTAATGAATAATAAGGAAGAGAAAAAGATATATGCTATTAATTAATGGGAGGAACTGGAAATTTATGTTGGGGATCAAGTTTCATAATTGATTCACCATGGAAGTGACTTGTATGATTTGGTGGAATGGGAAATCTATTCCCTAGGTACATTGGGAATTTTGAAATATTATATTGAATTTGTGTTATATTACACTAATTCGTTATTCTACCCAACCTTAATAATTTAATGGCGTCTTATTTGATTTATTAATAAGGAAATTATTTCCAAATCAAACACATGTTCTCACGTATGAGGTAATAAAATTGTTTCCTAAATTTCCATATAATGAGGGGTCTATAAAAATTCTTGACACAGAAAAAATGTATTGCTGAATCAGAATAATCATTTGGTGAATATTCTATGGAGAAATCATAAAAAAGAAAAAACCTAGGAGAATGAAGAATCTATAAGGTTTTATTATTGAAATATATTCAATAAATGATATATACCCAGATTTTTATGATGAAATTATTTATGAGTTGTTTAATGTTACACCTAAGACACCATAGTAGCCGATAAATATTGTATAATGAACTATTTCACAAAATTTACCCTTTAAAGAGACTCGATTTTATAATTTATTAAAAGGTAAAATCATAGAATTTTAAATTTTATAAAATAATTATAATTTTTAATTCATCATATCTAAATTATCTTTTTTTTTATTTTTTTAGGATTTTTATAAAAAAATCAAAATTTAGTCAATTTGTTTATGAAACATGTTATTAGTTTGACAATAAAATTAAATAAGATAGAACTTAGAGTGTAGAATCTCTTTTTTTGTAATAAAATATGAATTTATGGAATAAAATTATAAATTTTATAATATTATTTGTACTTAAAATACTATTGGAAATTTTTTTTTGAACTAATTAAAATTTTACATTAATATGACAATATTATTTGGTTTTTAATGAAATAAATTATTTTTAAGGGATGTTAATTGTTTTTAGGATTTTAAATCCAAAAAATATTAATTAATTTTATAATAAATTATATTAATTTATTAAATTTTTTATAAAACTAATTTCATAGTATAGATAAATTTAATGAAAAATAACCATATTTATCAAAAAATAGTTTTTTACATGATTAAGTGTATTTTTTTAAATTAAATTTTAACACCATTTGAAATATTAATTGGTAAAATTATTTTATAATTTGAAATTAGATGAATAAAATTAGTTTAAATTTTTAATCTCTATATTTGTTTCTAATTAATAAGTATGATAGCAATTAATCACCAAGGTAAAAGTAAAAGGGTGGATTTGTGTTTGAACTAGTGTAAAATTCAAAAAATATTTATATAAATTGAGTAAAATTAAATGTTTGAGGTTTTAATAAAAAAATAAATGTGTAACATACATTTTGATTCATTTTAAAGAATTTAACCATGAATATTTCCAAAGAATTATTGGAAAATGTGGAGGTGTTCCCAAAACTAACCTTCCATTTAATTATAAATGGGGAACATATTCACCACCTCAAAGAACACAACCAATTATAATTAATCCATGAAAAATTTTAATTTTACTCTCAATATAACACTATACCTTAAATATATTGTCCATTTTCATTCCTAGTTTACCTATGATTATAAAATTCAAGGATACTTTTAAGTAAGAATCATGTCCCTAACTTGAGTATTATCAACTATGAAAACTTATTCTTATTTATCATCATTAAAATTTTCCAATAAAAATAATATAATTATATATTTATAATCAATATAATATAAATTTATTATACTATAGTTATCATTATTATTTATACATATAACCAATCTGTTAAAAAAAACAAAACTGTTGTTTGTGTGTTCTTTGGACTATCGCTATCATGACGTAATGTGTTTCATTTTCCATTAATGTTATGAAAAGGTAAAATATAAGCACTGTTTTAAGGGATAAATATTATTTTTAGGATATATTTATGGTTTTGGGGTGGAAAAGTTCACAACCTATTATTTATTTAATCTATAAACAATCATCCTTAAATATTTTACAATAATAATACTAAGATAATAATATTTTATTCAAATAGCCTAATGTTTCCGTATACATTACATATTTATAAAATTACTACTAAATATTATTTATCATACTAAAAAACACTATATAATACCCTTATGATATTGGTATAATGATAATTTGAAAAACCACCTCCAATTCATTCATTAAATTAGGCTACATTCATGTTTGGGTCAGTTTAACCACCTTCTTGAAAAATTCATTAAATTTATACTATTAATGACTATTGGATCATAATTACATGTATAATATGAAAAATATTTTCAAATATGTTTTTGGAAATGTTATGTTAATAGTTATCCCACTAATTATGATCAAATACTCAGATAATCAAGAATCACCAAAATATCCTTATTGTTGATTTCATCTTTAAGGATAATGACTAAATTTCTCCTAAAAGAGGATTTAAAGATCATAAATATTTATAATTAAATATTAATTTTATATTTATAGACAAACTAGTTGTGAAATTATTAAGAATAATTAATATGAACACCACCAAAAGAGATCTAGTACAAATGATCAAAACAATAAACAACTAATAAGAAAAATTGGGAGAAATCATGTAGAATATGACATTTTAGGTAGAGTATGGATGAATATTTATGTGATTAATGATCTTAATTAAGTGATTTATATTACTATGTTTATGATACAAGATGTTAGTGTATATGTTTTTATTTTTTGGACAATAGGTAATGGTTCTTTATCTCAAAATCCTATCCATGATACATGTTTTTTTAATATGCACCTAATTTCATTTATGTTGTGTATAAAATTCCTATTTGATAAGTTATATAATTTAATGATTTTATTTATGGAATATAAGAAAAATGCTAAGCTCGTTTTTTCTAAGAGGTTTTTATTTATTTTCTATCCAAGTCATAAGTGGGGTTTTCCCTATCAATTTTCTTTCTTTAGTACTTAGGTTGAATTTAACATGTATTTTCTTTAGTGTGGTGAATAAATTTACACATATGAATTTTTTCATGTTTCTCATGTAATTTAATGGATTTATAAGTCTATATTTTTATTACTATATCATATTCCTTTTATTTTGGAGTTACCTTCTCCATGGTGGAAAAATCATCTTATGTTTTTCAAGGTAAATGTTTGTGTCATTTACGAGAAAAAACATTCACATCTTGATACAGTCATTTTTATGGAGACATATCATGGATACACCTTGGTTTAGTCACTCCAAAATGGGTTCATTGTATATTAAATCAACCATCACCACGATGCACACTGAGTGGTCTCAAGACTTCACTCACGGAGAGACACTCCTGGGGTATATTCTTTGAAATATTCACACTCTTAACGAACTATGATAAAGGATATTTCCTAAAATTGCCTTGGTATCCTTTAAATAATGTATATGTAATAATATTAATATCTTAAATTGATAACTTACCACATTTTATGTACTCTCAACACTATACCTCTTTGATTAGGGCAGTTCATGTTACTTTGATGATACATCATGACTTCCATGCTTGCTAAGGGGTGTTCTACAAGAACTCCACATTATTTTGTTAAATGGGGAAGTATTTATATCTATATATTAAATTATATATATTCCTAATTTTTTATGTAAATGTATTCTCAGGAAATGGTTTTAATGTTATTGATAACTTTTATGGTAAATGCATTAGACTTAATCAAGTGATGGGTGTGTCCCTATATTATATATCCCCTCGATGAGTCGAAAAGTATAATTATTCAAAAGATGTTATTGAATGTTGTCGACCGATGATGGATCATGGTCACCCTTGCCCTAGTTCCAGGATCCTCTGCAGAAACTTTGCAAAGGACTTGAATGGAGGGGTTTCGCAGGCGGTGGTGCTCCCCGTGTGTTATGGTTTTTCCCTCGCTGATTACCTTTTTGATTTTGTGGTTCTGCACAAGACCGCTTCAGAAATGGTTTTGAATCTCCCTTCCATCTCGTATTTTGGTGAGATGATGTTTGAATGTGTTTATGTTTTGGTTGTTTTCGATTTTCAAAGGCATTGTGATGCCATTTCTTCTCAATTGTTTTTTGTGACTTTTGGTGCCTGTTGTGAGGCGATGAATATGGTGGTGGAGATGACATGAATGGATCTATTTTTGATCTTCATGGAGGGTTTATGGTTCTCTTTGATGTTTTTGGTTTTGTGGACGGATGAACATTTGATCTGAATCTTCAGGTTATGGTTGAGTTTATCGGCAGCATTGCTGCGTGTGTTGGTTCTTGTGTTGGTCTTGTCGGCCCGGTGGTTAGTCTCACCGACTGTCTCACCGGAGTGATGTTACGACATTGATGATTGATGGATGGGTGCACTGCTCAAGGAGGGTGTATGTCACAGCTGGCATATGACAGGTTGTTTGATTTTGAATTTTGTAATGATTTTGGAAGGTGATGATGTTTTGAATTTTGGCCGTGGTTCTGCCTGCCTCATGATTTGTAATGGGTACCAGTCACCCATAAACCGGTTTTCAGAAAATGAAAAAAAATGATTGCAGACTTATTCCATATTTATGTTATATAAGAATCAACTACTTTCTACTCCTTATTGAGCATTTGAGATCACTGTAATTTTTTTATTTTCCCAAGAAACCTAGAGTGGTACTACATATAATTATATTAGATATGATTAATGGGATACGAATTATCCTAAAATAAATTCTTATTGTATCTTAGGTTTTCATGTTCACACTACTAGAATTTTGATCTATACCAACACCCTTATCCCAACGGTTTTCTAAAACTTCTTGGATATGTCACCTTTCCTAACTGTTTTCATAAAACCGTTGAGAATAGTTATAATTTTTTAAAGCATTACCAATGGTTCTGAAAACCCATTGGGAAAGGGTTAAAAACTAGTCTATTCCAATGGTTTTTTGGAACTATTGGTATAGATGATATATCCTAATAGATTTTAAAATTTTTTGGGATATATTTCTCCCAAATACAGAGTGAGCCACCCCTCCCCATTCAAGATTCAAGTTTTCTTTTACCCTAAGAGAAATGTAGCTCTCTCCCAACTGATGACCAGTCTTCCATAGGTGATTCATCATAATTTTAATTTGGTTTTTTCAACTTCCAATTGGTTTCTTCTATTTTAAATCTGTTTCTTCTAACATTTATCTTTAAATTGGTGAGTTCTGTTTCTTCCATTTATTTCTGTTCTCTCCATCGATCTACAATCTATCATTATTTAGATGTGTTGATTATGTTGCATATGTTGTATATGTTTACACAGATATTCACTGATTTTATTTCATATACGACATAGATATACTCATAGATACATTAATTTTGTATAAATCCATTATATTACATTTGTATAGATACATTATAGGTGGATCTATATAAATCCATTATATTGCATATGTATAGATGCTGATTCTATTGCATATGAATCTGTATACATACATTACATCTATTTTGTATACATATATCTCATCTATATAAATCTAGTATAATTTTTATATGTATACTACATTTTGTTTACTATTACATTTTGAAATATCATTTTATTGCAATATGAACCATATACTATGAAATATGTTATCTATTTTTCTCACATTGTACATTTTTAATGTGTTTTAATATGGATCATAAATTTTAGAATGTAATAAATGCATACACTATGTAATATGTAATTTGTTTTCCTATTAAATAATTAAGCAGTAATTTTTTCAATACGCATCATATCCTTGGAAATAAGTGATTTGTGCACACTATGTAATATGTAGTGTGTTTTTATATTACACTATGAAAATGTAATTTGTTTCAATATGCATCACACACTATGAAATATGTAATATTTTATGCTTTTACACTATATAATAGTAATCTATTTTAACAAGTAATTTGTTACGCTATTACACTATACAAAATATATAGTCTATTTTCCATTACACTATCCAATAGTAATTAGTTTCAATATGAATTATACATTTGGAAATAGAAATCTTTTCATAAAGCATCATTCATCCTGAAATAGTAATTTATTACAATATGCATCAATATACTATTTGTTTTTTCTACATTACAACATAAAACATAAATTGTGAAATGGTAATATCTTTTTCAATACACAATGTAATAGTAATCAGCAATGAATGTCTACAATACACTGTTATCAGATACCCTACTATATGAAATATTAATTTAGTATGTAATCTGTTTTTCTTTTATATACTGAATTTATATTTCATACAATAGTGTCTATACTCTATTTTTGATATATCCAATACAATATGTAGAAAATATTATTGTATAAACTATATGCAATACACTACTATTACTCCAAAAAAATGAAATTGTAGTTTAATATGTTACCTATGTGAGGCCTATTGGTGAAGTGACATGTGAGATGCACTTGGGAGAAGTGATCTGTGTGAGGAACTAGGTAGTTATTCACTACTTTTCCAAATTCATGTCCAAGGCTGCACAACCCACATGGGATGGAATTAACCCAATTTTGACCCATGATATCCTATGATAAAATAAAATAATTACATTTTTACTAATTAAATCTTATATGCCTACTTACATACTTCCAATGGCTTAGAAAACTGTTTATATTTTAGATAAAGATGTTGATACATGTATATATGAGATATTGGACATTTTTGTACCATGATAGTTCCTATTATATGACCCCACACGTCTGAACCTTGTGAAGCATTTGAAGAAGTACCATTTTTTATCATAAGGGACAAGAGTTACTATTGTATGACCACTAAGTAGGAATGAAGTTATCATACTGAAGTGGGGAATCCCTTGAAAATATTGACATGTGTTGGAGTAAGGTAAATATAACACATCGGGGTATACCTTGGAGTTTTTCAACCCTTTAATAACCCATTTTCATGATTTATATCATTTTCATTGAGCACTCACATGTTTCTAGTTCATGAAACCAAGATGTATACTTTTTGAATAACACACCCTATTAAAAATATCATTGATCACTAATACTACAAATGAAACCATTTATTAGAAATATACCATTAATTATGAAATACAATGATCTATATCAATTTAGACTAAATACCAACTATTTTCCCATAATTATCCTAGAGAGATCAATATTTATATAATGATTTTACATCACATATGATTCCTGGACCCCTTTTTGTTCTGGTTGTCGTAAGAAGGGACATGATTCTGCTTATTGCCGTAAGAAAACCATCGACGACCGGCCGGGTCCTTCCCCGAATGTGGCTTTCACTACATCAACGTTGGGTGGTGCTGTTGCCGCAGATGGGAATCAACATGGAGGATCCAGTCTGAAGGGGAATAGAAATCCTGCGGATGCTCAGTCTCTATTAGCAGGGGACATGATGAAGGGATCTACCATGTATATTTGTCCTACTGGTCATAATGCAGTGGAGGAATTGAGGCAGGACACTGAATTTTCTCTGAGGGCTGCTGCCATGGGAAGATAGGGAAGCTTGGATCAGTTTGGAAATAGGGATTATAATTGTGAAATTGGTGATCATAATCACTTAGATGAGTCTAATGTGAACATTACTGAGAATAAAAAATATGAAAAACTGAATCTTGATGATGGTGGCTTGGGCATGGATGCTGCAAAATATGACTTTCAATTTATGGCCAGGGGACTTGAGTAGAAGCAGTTTTCTGAAGCTCCTGTGGATACACATCAGAATACATCTTCTATTCTGGTGCAGGTAAGGTATGATTATTTGATAAATTTCTATAAAAATCGTTATGCAGTCCTGGAAAATGCAGAGTTGATGGAGGCTGAAGAGATAGTAGAGGAGGAACCAAGTGAGGGATGTGGTGGACCACAGAATTGTGAACTTCTGAACCTGGAGATGGAGGTTCTTGGAATAGCAGGTGGAAAAATTTCTGAGGAAGTGTAGAGTGAGATTGCTACTATGGACCAACAAGATGACAGGGAGATATCTTGGGATAGGCATGACTGCTTAGAAGCAAGCGGTATGAATCATAACAATGGGGATTACTCTCCGTGCTTGACACCCACGGATGGTAACAAGGAACCTCCTCGGGATACAACCTCCTTGTTGCATGAGGGCTACCAAATGGTGTATGAGGGGAAGGAAAACCAAGGATTTTGATCAAAGGGTCATATAAAGGAATCCAATAGTGAGATTATCATGAATGGGGTGAAACGGAATGAATGCAATGGATCGTCCACCATTCCACCAAAGGGGAAACCTAGAAAAGATTACTCCAACATGCTGAGGACCATATCCACCAAGTATTCTACAAAAAATAGAAAAGTGAAAGAAATGGATCAAAAGTGGGGACGAAGTAGAATCACTGAACCCATTTCTCTAGTGAAGTTACATTTGAGGGAGCAATACATTCAAATGCTAAGTCGACGTGCTCCGCAATCTGAATGGGAGTCGGTGGATCCGGATGAGTTCTCAGAAGGTGGTGGTGGCGACATCTCTAATGCTTTCTGATATATGATGTTGTGAGGCCTGCTGTTTGATTTATTTATCTTTTTTGTACCTTGTAATCTCTTTTTATTAATAGATTTCTGGGGGACTAAGCACTCGACCTAGTCCTGTGTCTTCCTTGTTACATATATATAGTATTTTGTTGTATTTTATATTTTGATTCTCAAATAGAGTAGTGTGTTAGTTATGGTTTTATATAAACTGAAAATTTATCGTTTACTTAAAAATATATTTTCAATTAAACTTCAATATTATTTAATTTCTTTCATGAAATGACTTATTAATTTTTTTACAGAATAGATAGAAGATTGATGTATGAAACTGATCAGATCTCAAGGGATTTTCCAAACAATTTGGAGAGATTTTTAGATTTCATATTTTATAATGCTTCAGATAATGGTCACATACACTACCTATGTTATAATTATGTTGTAAGACCTTGGTTGATCCGTGAATAATTTAGCTACCATATAAAAAAATATGGTTTTAAAATAAACTAATATGTGTGGTATCATAATTGGGAGGAAATTGAAGCTCAAAATACTGATGATCTGAATGAGAGGATTAGATTGGAGAATTTGATATATGACTGGTTTTTCTTTATTTTTCATCATTATAAGAAATGTATGTATACTCAAGAAGACTTCAATATGATCACACTTGATGCATCCCATATAAATGATGATTTTGACAGGGTGAAAAAATTGAATGGTGATGCGATGACTCTAGTATATCGACAATGTTGTAAAATGAAAAAGTTTAAATTTTTAATTCAATTTTTTAATGGGAAATACAGGTATGGTATTTATAATACTTCTATCTATTACATTCTTACCTTCTTGTAGGAGTTAATTTCAAATGATGTAGATATTCCCTCAAACAACTATATGGCATGGAAATTAGTTGAAGAACATTGATTTAAAAAAAATCATGCTGGCTTGAAAGATTGCAGATAATTTTGGGAGGAAATTACTGAAATAAAATGATTGTAAAAAATTTTAAACATCCTAATGGAAGCCAAAAATTGATGAAACACCACCACGTGTTCCAAAAATATTAATGTGACACCTACCATTGATTCCCAGAATCCATAATCTTTTCATGTCAGATGAAATATCAATAAAAATCAGATGGAATGATAATGAGAGAAAGAATAATAATGAAGAGTTGGTTGACCCTGCAGATGTATTTTCTTAGAAGAGATTTGATTCTCAATATTTTTATTTGGTAGATGAAGTACACAATGTGAGACTGGGTCTTTTGTGTGATAGTTTTTATCCATTTGGGTAGATGCTTACTTTTCATAGCACATGACCAGTTTTCATACAAATTTATAACCTCCCCCCATGCTTTTGTATGAAAAACCTCACACTTTCATTATTATTCACATATCTATACCTTATGATCCCAACAATTATACAGACATATACATGCGACCTTTAATAAAAGAGCTAGAACTTCTTAGGGATATGGGTGTGCACACATACAATGCATGTTCGAAAGATATATTTTATATGTGTGTTGCACTTATGTGGACAATCAATGATTTTCCTACTTATCAAATTATGTATGGATGGGGCATGAATCAAAAAATATCATGTCCTATTTTTTTTAATAATACTTGATCCAAAAGACGAAAATATCATCGTAGTTTTTGTAACACCCATAGATTTCATAGTGTGTTATTTCTTCAAAATAATTCAATAACTTGCACTACACGCAACACCGAGTTCAATCACACCATAACTTACAAAATAAAGCCATTCAAAAGAGGTTATGAATAGTATTATCTAAATTTTAAACTTTATATAATCCTTATAATTTTAGAATCCATATTATGAGTTTCTTAGATATAATGCAAGAACAAATTCATTTTCAGTATTGCACTTTTATCAACTTTTAATAGTGAACCCTTTTTAAATACAATATTTTAAACTTTTTGACTAAATGGGGACATCAAAAAATTTAAAATGAAACATCCCAAGCTTCCGCGGTACGCTTTCCTTTGAATAATACAGTAGCGTGTGTTGTACGCAACATCGAGTTTTAACACACACCACAACCGATCAAACTAGCCGTTATGAATAGTAATACCTACTTTTTGAAATTATATATATTTTATATTTCAAAATGGACTTCATTTTTGGATATGGAATATTGAATTTAGCCTAAGGTGAAATTTTGGTACATTTCGGATAACTTTCATATTTTGATGAATAGTGAAAATTACTAAATTTTAATTAAAAACAACTTTTTTAATCAAAATAATTAATAGTGATAAATTATGAATTTGAGTGGTTTTAAAGTATATTTAGAATATATTTTTACCATTTAATATAATGTTGGTCATTGGACATAATTTTACAATTAAACCGAACATAAACAAGTGTCAATCTTTTGATAGTTATTATCTCTTAAAAACACGCTTTTTGTTTTGACAGCGGGAATTAATTTTAAATTAATTTCTGCCACTTATGTGTTTTGAATTTATGAAAATGGATTCCATATTTGGAATCAGGATGTTCAAATTGTGTAAATAGGTAACTTTTATTTTTAGACATTTTGAATAATTACTGCGGTAAATATTTTATTTACCATGGTTAAGGGTAAATCCGGTAAATAAGGGTTAAACAATAATATTATAATAATACTAAATTACCCTAAAACGTGTCTTAAATCTATTGGTTGATACATGGTCGACCATGGGCATCTTTGGGTATATTTTGGGACCCCATGGATCCACTTGTAAGTGATAATGACACTTTATTTTAATTAAGTTAAAATGAATACAAAAATGACACAAGCATATATCTTTTAGAAAAACAATTGTTACATAGGGTTATATATGTTGGATTTTAGATTATAAATATTCATTAGAAAGATAAAAAGATTTAATACATAATTATATTTTATTTATAATTTTTAGACATTAAATAATTTATTTTATTTATGACACAATGATGATGCAGTAATTACTATAATAGTGAAAAATTAAAATAATTGATATTATAAATACCCAAATAAATATAATATAAAACTTTTAATGCATTAAAATAATTTTCTAGGATAATATTATATATTAGGATTTATTTAATTGACTTTTTTCGAAGTAATCAACCTGTTATGAGTTTCATAAAAATCAACTATTGAATAGTGTCAAAATTGACATAAAAGAGTTCTTAAAAAAAATATTATATTATTAATTGATATTAAATTCTTAAAAATCTAAGGTTCGGCCAAGAGACTTATATCATGATAGGTTCATAATTAATGGACCACTTGGGGGTCGTTTGGATGTATATAGTAAGTTTATTAACCATATTATATAAAAATACAAAGAGACATTGTAAAAGTGAAACTAATTAACTTAGAGTTAATACTTAAAGATAAGGTTAATATAAGTACCCAAACCTGTCTAAATTCTATTGGTTGAGTGGTTTGAGACCTATCCCCACCTTAACCTTTGAATAGTCAACTTTGGAGCCATTGTAAACCGAATATGAATTTATTATAAACTAATATCTCTAGCTTTTCCAAAGGTGCCCCTCACCCCTCTTATAAAAGGGCACTCCTCCTTCTCATTTCTTCACACCTTCAAAGCCTTTTGGTTCGGCCAAACTCTGCTCAAATACTCTCCCAAATTCCCTGACTACAACCTAGGGGCCTTAGTTTGATCAGAAAGCCAACCTAAGGAGCCCTTTTGATCAAATCAAAAGGAAGAACCCGAAGAAGAGGTAATGATTTCACCACCCTTTTCTAAGTTCATTTCTTCTTCCACTTCTTCTTCCTTTGTTGTTAACATTATAAAATAATAAATCCAGTATCATATATACACTGTGATGTTATTATAAATATGGTACAACCATATTCAGTATTCTATCCACCCCATGAATAACATGTCACCATACATGCGTACGTACGACTTACCGTCTCCACGTCGTGGTGTAATTGTTATTCAATATAATATTATTTGGATGGGTATAATAATGATGTGTAACTCATGTAAATAATAAATATAACATGTTAATTATTCTGTATATATGATATACCATCCATTTATATATTATTTTAATATCAAAAGAATGATATTGTCGCTCGTGCGTATGTACGGACTACCGTCTCCACGAACGCGATGAGATTCATTCTCCATCGTATCCATTCAAGTATAATTATCATTTGATGATTTAAAAATGATGTTTAAGGACTTGATATCATTCTGGATATGAATAATATAAAACCTATCCTTTACAAACATGTCTTACGTAACAAAACATATAAAAGAAAACAAGTAAGTTAACACCCGAAACAACGATAATACTAAGATATTATTATCAAATCAATATTAAAAGATCATATATGATATCATATTAATGTATATGATTATTTTATAATTTAATAACAATTATTTCACCATTATACAGGAGGTTAACCTACCCCAACAAAGGAAAAGTACAAGGTAATAGTTATTTCACAATCTCTTCATTATCCGAGGTTGTTTATACGTAATAATCTACTGGGATCTCGTTATCATCCACATCCATGTTTCATCAAAATGTATTTCAAAAAATTTTTAATATTTAAAATAATATGGGTTAAAGTCATTTATACCCTTGTTTTAATTTTTATAAGAGGTTTATAAGGGAATCTTTCCGTCGTTTTCCAAACAAGGTGCTTTTTAACCTTTTCGACAGAATTAAGATAAGAATGTGTTTTTTAAACTTATACGGCGGGTGCGGTTATTTTCCGCCGTTATAAAATATTCAAAGCTTTCCTTACAAGCTTATAAGAATATTTTCAAAGAAAATGTTTTATTTTAAATGGATCTTAAATGATTTCAAAATAAAAGGAGATATTTCTTTAAAAAGAATTTTGATTTCATCTATGTCAACATCCTTTGATGGATTTTAAGATTATTTGAAGTTGATTTATTATGATACAAAACTTCTATATTGTATTGAAGGTTTTGTGATATGTTTGACTGTGGATGTGCTATTTTTATACCATTCATAGTTTATGGTGAAAGTATTGACATTTCGTATGCTAGTTTTAATATGAATTTTTATGTTATGTTTAAACCTTTTCATATGGGAATGCATTGGACTTAATATGTGACGGGTGGAGCCCGCTATAGCTCCTCGATGCATCGGTAGGTCTCATGAGACAAACTAGTGTCTTGTCACAAGGCCTTGACAAAATCTTATTTGTAGTCTTGGCACGAGGCCTTGACTATGTGGTTATGATAGTCTGGCATTATGCATTCCAACATTATGAAAGTGGTTATTGATTTTTGTACGTGATTATTCGATTAGTAGAATATCCATGTGAATAAGTAAATGGAATTATTTGATTTTATTTATTCCATACCATGTTGAAAGTTCATGTTTGAAAGGATTTTGTTTTAGTTATACATTGCCTTAAATGTTTATTCTTATTTATGAAAGTTTCCGCTATATTGTTATCCTTACTGGGCATTTGAGCTCACCCCTTTTCAATGTTTTATTTTTCCCAGGAAGTGAAGAAGTAAATTATGAATGACCTGGAGGGATGTTATGTGGGGATATGAGTGTTGATTATGGAGACATTATGTTGTTTTAGTAGTTTTTCATTTTATGATGTAATGTAAAACTTATGAATATATCTAGTGTTTCCAAGGCTACTAAACCAATCGGTCTTTCGAGATTTGATCTTTCGTGTGATCATGCCAATGTTAGGTAATAATGCACCGACTCTGGGTAACTAGGGTCGGGGCGTTACAGTTGGTATCAGAGGAAGTTTAGTACAAACCTTGGAAGCTAGATTTAGATAAACTCTGATTAGAGCACGTAGACCTAAGATGAACTTTGAGGATTAGTATAGAAGAACTTCCTAGAATTTTGGTATTGTAGAGATTTTGTGAGTTTTCTGAGCAATACATCCCTGTATGGATATGAGAAGGCAGAGGCGGCTCTGGCACAGACGTACCTAGGGGTCAAACCCAAAAACACCGCTTTGAGCTAGACTCGAACGGGAACTGGTGCACGACAACGGGCCTTGCTGCACTCTTGGTTACGACACTCCCGGGGGATATGCTTTGGATAACTCTCATTTTTCTTTACAAATCATTTTGAAGGGATTATGAGTATATACTTCCTCAAAGAAAACATTCTTATGATTATGGATTATATCCATAAATAGTTCAATTTATGTTAAGTGTTTTATAAGTATGGGACTATGTATTTTGATTCATAAACTGATCTAGTGTATGCCATTGTTTAGAAATGGCGCCCAGTAGAAGAAATGAGAACTCCAGAAATGCACATGATCCAAAGAGAAGGAAGGATCATATCTTTCATGGTCTTAAGCTAGAATTTATAAGAGGAATAGTCTCCCATGTATTATCATCATGTGAAGAAATAATATCATGTGTTGATAAGATAAGTAAAGAGTTTACTGAGCCCTATGGCTTTGAAGGGAAGCAAGAGAAGAAAAGGATGAAAGAGAGAAAGATGGATAAAGGGATGAGGTAAAAGAAGAATTTTCCCATATGTGATAACTGTGGAAAGAAACACCCTGGAAATTGCCTGAAAGGAATGGGAGTTTGTTATAAGTGTGGAGGAAAAGGGCACAAAGTACGTGACTGCAAGGGTAAGAAAAT
Organism: Viscum album; assembly: GCA_963277665.1. NCBI lineage: Eukaryota > Viridiplantae > Streptophyta > Magnoliopsida > Santalales > Viscaceae > Viscum > Viscum album. The sequence goes on from OY728133.1 coordinate 1,913,507,353, forward strand.
GGTTTCAAATGTACAATGCTTCATTTGCAAGGAGTTTGGACACTACGCGAACCTATGTACCAGTCATCAGACTATGCCGTAAATGATGCTATTGGATAATAATCAAGTTATGATACTACCATAGATGAAGAGGAATGATTAGAGTTCTTATGTTGATTATGTCAATTGAGTGTTGTATCAACAATTTACTTGTTATAATAATTACAGAGTATATAAGGATTATACTGCAGTACTATTTCATTAAGGACTTGAGATTGTGTGGAACATTGAAAAGTGACTCAATAGAAGGATAAAATTTTGGAAAATATATGGTTGAGAGAATGATAAACCATAATATAGTTCTGATACCGAGGTAGTGATTTTGGAATAATACATGATTGTTTTGGATAAATTATATTGGATATTCTTGCCTACCTTGGAACTGATTAATGATTTGTATATTCCATCATTTTTGGGGTTTAAAACATTTTTGGATTGATGAAATATATCCAGCATTCTATATGGAATAAGGGAGCATGAATGTAATCAATAAGGAATATGGTAATTCAGGATGTTTCAGTGTATTAAAAGAATACATGATGAAGGTATTCATATGATATTACGGGGTAAAAAGGATCTACATTATGTTTAACTTTCTTATAAATGTTGGACTGTGAGTTTGGACAGAAGTATTTTGGATAGTTCTAGTTTGGATTATTTTGGATTGCCATAAAAGGACAACCCGGAGGTTGGGCGGCAACCCGTCGCGTCCGGCAAGGCTGCGAGACTTAAACCCGCAACCGAAGGGCGACAAGGGTGTATCACCTACCACTGGCCCACGAGATGTCCTGGATTAAATATTGTAGTTTTTTTAAAAGATCTGGTAGATGAATTATAAATTCATTTATTTTGGAACCCTGTACGAATAGTACAAATAGGAATTTTTTTTTTCTATTATCTTTTAGAGTGAAAGATGAGTTTGTGGTAGAAATTTATTAATGGACAAAACACTAATTATAAATTAAGTATATCTCCTTATGATCTTATCCGATCTCATAAATAAATTCCTCAACATTAAGAAAAGGAACTTAGAACAAAAATGTTGTCCTAGATGGTACCTTAAATCATCACTAATTTATGGCTTTGGGATTGTTGGCCTTTTCATAGCCATGTTCTCTACCACTCTCCATTAGATAATTGATGGTTAGATTTCTCTTCCATATCCATATTTTTCTACATGGAACCCTAGTATGTGTTATTTTCGGTAATCTTCATACTTTACACTCTTTATTTTAAATAGAGGCCTCGCTAATTCATTTTTCGATGTGGGATTTCAACTAAGATATTTTGAAACATCAAAAATGTGTTATCCTAATACCCTATGTTTTGTTGAACCGATGGTATTTCAAATCATCATAGATTGATGAATTTAAGGACCTCAATTATACACTTTTTTGTGATTGATGACCTCAATCACTACCTATAAATATTTACGTTTTTCCTCCAATTATATGTCTCTAATTGCCACCAATGTTCTCCTAATCGAGATCATAATTTGGTGGGGACCCTTTCATTTCTCTTTTCCTCATATTAAGACTAAATTTTAGTAACCCAATTTCCGATGTGGGTTTTCCCACAAATATGTTTTCTATTTTCGTACTTTTATTTTCGAAGAACAATTTCAAATTGCGAGGACGCAATTTTTTGAAGGAGGGGAGAATGTAACACCCCAAGATTTCATAGTGTGTTATTTCTTCAAAATAATTCAATAACTTGCACTACACGCAACACCGAGTTCAATCACACCATGACTTACAAAAAAAAGCCATTCAAAAGAGGTTATGAATAGTATTATCTAAATTTTAAACTTTATATAATCTTTATAATTTTAGAATCCATATTATGAGTTTCTTAGATATAATGCAAGAACAAATTCATTTTCAGTATTGCACTTTTATCAACTTTTAATAGTGAACCCTTTTTAAATACAATATTTTAAACTTTTTGACTAAATGGGGACATCAAAAAATTTAAAATGAAACATCCCAAGCTTCCACGGTACGCTTTCCTTTGAATAATACAGTAGCGTGTGTTGTACACAACTTCGAGTTTTAACACACACCACAACCGATCAAACTAGCCGTTATGAATAATAATACCTACTTTTTGAAATTATATATATTTTATATTTCAAAATGGAATTCCTTTTTGGATTCGGAATATCGAATTTAGCCTAAGGTGAAATTTTGGTACATTTCGGATAACTTTCATATTTTGATGAATAGTGAAAATTACTAAATTTTAATTAAAAACAAGTTTTTTAATCAAAATAATTAATAGTGATAAATTATGAATTTGAGTGGTTTTAAAGTATATTTAGAATATATTTTTACCATTTAATATAATTTTTGTCATTGGACATAATTTTACATTTAAACCGAACATAAACAAGTGTCAATCTTTTGATAGTTATTATCTCTTAAAAACACGCTTTTTGTTTTGACAGCGGTAATTAATTTTAAATTAATTTCTGCCACTTCTGTGTTTTGAATATAGGAAAATGGATTCCATATTTGGAATCAGGATGTTCAAATTGTGTAAATAGGTAACTTTTATTTTTAGACATTTTGAATAATTACTGCGGTAAATATTTTATTTACCATGGTTAAGGGTAAATCCGGTAAATAAGGGTTAAAAAATAATATTATAATAATAATAAATTACCCTAAAACGTGTCTTAACCCTATTTGTTGATACATGGTCGACCATGGGCATATTTGGGTCTATTTTGGGACCCCATGGATCCACTTGTAAGTGATAATGACACTTTATTTTAATTAAGTTAAAATGAATACAAAAATGACACAAGCATATATCTTTTAGCAAAACAATTGTTACATAGGGTTATATATGTTGGATTTTAGATTATAAATATTAATTAGAAAGATAAAAAGATTTCCTACATAATGATATTTTATTTAAAATTTTTAGACATTAAATAATTTATTTTATTTATGACACAATGATGATGCAGTAATTACTATAATAGTGAAAAATTAAAATAATTGATATTATAAATACCCAAATAAATATAATATGAAACTTTTAATGAATTAAACTAATATTCTAGGATAATATGATATATTAGGATTTATTTAATTGACTTTCTTCGAAGTAATCTGTTGTACCCCACACTCTTTGATTTTCATGATCACAATCACTTTCATCTTTTTTTAACCTTGTTTTTAAGTGTTGTGGATGATAGGAAAAAGATTGCCAAAGGATTGGCCCAAGAAAGTTGGCAAAATGGACTGAAATTCAGTCCACCGGCCAACCGGTGTGATAGAACCGGCCAGCCGGTGGAACTGGCAGAGGCATTGCCCACTGCCAGGTTCCACCGGTCGACCGGTGGCTCTGTCACCGGTCGACCTGTGGCACCCAGCACAAATAGTGTTTGCTACTGTCTTGCCACCGGCCAGCCGGTGGCTCCTCCACCGGTCGACCGGTAGATCCTGGATCAAGACTCTTCTTCTCTACCAAGGCACCGGCCAGCCGGTGGAGCTGTACCGGCCAGCCGGTAGCCCAGTCAAACTAGCCGTTGGCTTTGACCAGTCAACCCTCTTTTGCCTCCCAACGGCTCCGAAGACCTCTCCAACGGCTCCGAAGCCTCCCCAAGGGTTCCATGCCTATAAATAAAGGCCAAGGAAGCCCCAGACACCTACCGGAACAATACGGAAGCCTACGGACACCTTGTTGATCATTTGGCGTACCTCCGGCGGACTTCCTCAAAGGAACCCTCCTAGCTCCATCCAATTCCACATCCAAGGAGCTCCCTCAAAGAAGCTTGGGAGTGCACGTCTTCAACTCCATTCAACCTTTGGCGCCCAAGGCTTCTCAACAATACGGTTTTTATTGTTTTAGCTTTTTGAGATTTAATTTTGGGTTTGTGCCTACAAACCCCAACACCTTTTCTCTTCCCCCTTTCTTTTGGGTTATCACACCACCATTAAGGTGTGAAGAGGTTTCTTCAAGCCTTTCCTTTTAAAAGGCTTGTGTTTCGGTGAGCTAGCCTTCACCCGTTAAAAAGGCTAGTGGGTTCTTGCTATTCCATTGAAAGCAAGTGGGTTCTTGCTTAACCATCAAAAGCAAGCTGTAATAGGTCCTAGTGCTACCTCAAAGCCTAGTGGGTTTCTTGCTAAAACCATTAAAAAGCAAGCGGTAGAATCTCTCAACGGTTGAGTTTGGAGCGGAGACGTAGGCCGGGTTTTGGCCGAACTCCGTTATCAATTTCTTGTGTCTTGCCTCTTTACTTTCCGCTGCATTCTTTACTTTGATTTTAATTTGTTAATCATTTTTTAAAAGGCAATTCACCCCCCCTCTTGCCATCATTCCTCGTTTCTTCCGACCCTACAATTGGTATCAGAGCACGTATTTGAATAATTCCTTAAACGGTTTCAAATTAAAGATCCTATTTTTTGATGGCTTCTACCGCTTCTTCCTCTCAATCCCCCGAAGGACATTCTTTGGATCGTGCTCCATTCTTTGATGGAGCCGATTATTCTTTTTGGAAAACCCGCATGACCACATTTCTTAAAAGCATTGGTTATCCTATTTTTAAAATTGTCATGCATGGTTTCACCCTTTCTTCTCCCGATGAATCTCAATGGACCCCCGTAGACATTGCAAATTTCGATCTTGATGGCAAAGCCATGAACGCTCTACATTGTGGGTTAGATCGTAATGTTTTTGATTGTATTTCTTCTTGCACATATTCTCATGATATTTGGAAGTTTTTAGAACTAACCTATGAAGGTACTAGCGAGGCTCCAAAGCAAAAATCCGATCAAAAGCAAGAACCCGACGAAAAGATCAAGCCCGTTTGCCCACCTCACAAGAAAAGGGCCAAGAAGAAAAAGAAGAAGGCTTCAAAGGCAACATGGAGTGATAGCTCCACCTCTTCCTTCTCCTCCTCCTCCTCAAGCGACCAAGGTACAAAATGCCTAATGGCATTCCATGAGGTAACTTCTTCCGATTCCTCATCCTCTTGTTCTTCAAATTCAAATTCTTTAAATCATTTATCCTATGAGGATCTCCAATACGCTAAAGACCAACTAGAAAAAGGTTTTCATGAACTCTCTTCTAAATTTGTTTCTTTGAAAAAGTCTTTCAAAAAACTCTCTTCCGAAAAAGAACAACTTCTTAAAGAGAAGGAAGAGTTGACCCTTAAAATCCAAAATTTTCCAAATGTTGATTCCATGGAATCAACCATCAAAGACCTTAGAGAATCCTTAGCCAAGTTCACCCAAGGTGAACAAAATTTGTCCAAACTCTTAGGTTCTCAACGTGTATCTAGAACCACCAATGGACTTGGCTACACCAACCAAGCCTCCTCCTCCCATGCACCCACTATTTTTGTAAGGGGGAGCTCAAGTTTTAAATTTTGTAACTATTGTAAAAAACCCGGGCACCTTATTTATGAATGTAATTGTAAAAACGCCCGGTACGGTCAACCCAAAAGTTTTTTCTTTTCCGATGAATTTTATAGGAGAAGACCCGCCATGAGACAAGTATGGATTGAAAAATCCCTTCTAGCGAGTCTCTCCGGGCCTAAAATCATCTCTTTTCAAAATCCCTCTCCCCGGTGATTTATTGTTTTTATTTAGGGGGAGTTAGGATTGTTTAAGCTTTTCAATTTCAAATTTTTTCAAACTTTCAATTTCAACACTTGGTTTCAAATTTTCATTCAAAATTTTCATTTCAATTTTGATTCAAAACTTTCAATTCAAACTGTTATTCAATTTTTGATTCAAATCTTTTCAAATTTCAAAAATTTCAATTGATTTTTCAATTCCCATTTCTTGTTTTTCAAAATCTCCCTCAATCAAGTTTTATGCCCCATTCTATTTTGATAATCACAAAGGGGGAGAAATTTCTTGATTGATTGGGGGAGAATCTTTTCTCTCATGGTTAGTATTTATTTTCAATTTATCATTTAAAGCATGCCTTTCATTTAAGTTTTTACATTGCTTTGATAAGTGATTGTGATCATCAAAATAGGGGGAGATTGTTGTACCCCACACTCTTTGATTTTCATGATCACAATCACTTTCATCTTTTTTTAACCTTGTTTTTAAGTGTTGTGGATGATAGGAAAAAGATTGCCAAAGGATTGGCCCAAGAAAGTTGAAAAAATGGACTGAAATTCAGTCCACCGGCCAACCGGTGTGATAGCACCGGCCAGCCGGTGGAACTGGCAGAGGCATTGCCCACTGCCAGGTTCCACCGGTCGACCGGTGGCTCTGTCACCGGTCGACCTGTGGCACCCAGCACAAATAGTGTTTGCTACTGTCTTGCCACCGGCCAGCCGGTGGCTCCTCCACCGGTCGACCGGTAGAGCCTGGATCAAGACTCTTCTTCTCTACCAAGGCACCGGCCAGCCGGTGGAGCTGTACCGGCCAGCCGGTAGCCCAGTCAAACTAGCCGTTGGCTTTGACCAGTCAACCCTCTTTTGCCTCCCAACGGCTCCGAAGACCTCTCCAACGGCTCCGAAGCCTCCCCAAGGGTTCCATGCCTATAAATAAAGGCCAAGGAAGCCCCAGACACCTACCAGAACAATACGGAAGCCTACGGACACCTTGTTGATCATTTGGCGTACCTCCGGCGGACTTCCTCAAAGGAACCCTCCTAGCTCCATCCAATTCCACATCCAAGGAGCTCCCTCAAAGAAGCTTGGGAGTGCACGTCTTCAACTCCATTCAACCTTTGGCGCCCAAGGCTTCTCAACAATACGGTTTTTATTGTTTTATCTTTTTGAGCTTTAATTTTGGGTTTGTGCCTACAAACCCCAACACCTTTTCTCTTCTCCCTTTGTTTTGGGTTATCACACCACCATTAAGGTGTGAAGAGGTTTCTTCAAGCCTTTCCTTTTAAAAGGCTTGTGTTTCGGTGAGCTAGCCTTCACCCGTTAAAAAGGCTAGTGGGTTCTTGCTATTCCATTGAAAGCAAGGGGGTTCTTGCTTAACCATCAAAAGCAAGCTGTAATAGGTCCTAGTGCTACCTCAAAGCCTAGTGGGTTTCTTGCTAAAACCATTAAAAAGCAAGCGGTAGAATCTCTCAACGGTTGAGTTGGGAGCGGAGACGTAGGCCGGGTTTTGGCCGAACTCCGTTATCAATTTCTTGTGTCTTGCCTCTTTACTTTCCGCTGCATTCTTTACTTTGATTTTAATTTGTTAATCATTTTTTAAAAGGCAATTCACCCCCCCTCTTGCCATCATTCCTCGTTTCTTCCGACCCTACATAATCAACCTGTTATGAGTTTCATAAAAATCAACTATTGAATAGTGTCAAAATTGACATAAAAGAGTTCTTAAAACAAATATTATATTATTAATTGATATTAAAATCCTAAAAATCTAAGGTTCGGCCAAGAGACTTATATCATGATAGGTTCATAATTAATGGACCACTTGGGGGTCGTTTGGATGTATATAGTAAGTTTATTAACCATATTATATAAAAATACAAAGAGACATTGTAAAAGTGAAACTAATTAACTTAGAGTTAATACTTAAAGATAAGGTTAATATAAGTACCCAAACCTGTCTAAATTCTATTGGTTGAGTGGTTTGCGACCTATCCCCACCTTAACCTTTGAATAGTCAACTTTGGAGCCATTTTAAACCGAATATGAATTTATTATAAACTAATATCTCTAGCTTTTCCAAAGGTGCCTCTCACCCCTCTTATAAAAGGGAACTCCTCCTTCTCATTTCTTCACACCTTCAAAGCCTTTTGGTTCGGCCAAACTCTGCCCAAATACTCTCCCAAATTCCCTTACTTCAACCTAGGGGCCTTAGTTTGATCAGAAATCCAACCTAAGGAGCCCTTTTGATCAAATCAAAAGGAAGAACCCGAAGAAGAGGTAATGATTTCACCACCCTTTTCTAAGTTCATTTCTTCTTCCACTTCTTCTTCCTTTGTTGTTACCATTATAAAATAATAAATCCAGTATCATATATATTCTGTGATGTTATTATAAATATGGTACAACCATATTCAGTATTCTATCCACCCTATGAATAACATGTCACCACACGTGTGTACGTACGGCTTACCGTCTCCACGTCGTGGTGTAATTGTTATTCAATATAATATTATTTGGATGGGTATAATAATGATGTGTAACTCATGTAAATAATAAATATAACATGTTAATGATTCTGTATATATGATATACCATCCATTTATATATTATTTTAATATCAAAAGAATGATATTGTCGCTCGTGCGTACGTACGGACTACCGTCTCCACGAACGCGATGAGATTCATTCTCCATCGTATCCATTCAAGTATAATTATCATTTTATGATTTAAAAATGATGTTTAAGGACTTGATATCATTCTGGAAATTAATAATATAAAACCTATCCTTTTCAAACATGTCTTACGTAACAAAACATATAAAAGAAAACAAGTAAGTTAACACCCGAAACAACGATAATACTAAGATATTATTATCAAATCAATATTAAAAGATCATATATGATATCATATTAATGTATATGATTATTGTATAATTTAATAACAATTATTTCACCATTATACAGGAGGTTAACCTACCCCAACAAAGGAAAAGTACAAGGTAAGGGTAATTTCACAATCTCTTCATTATCCGAGGTTGTTTATACGTAATAATCTACTGGGATCTCGTTATCATCCACATCCATGTTTCATCAAAATGTATTTCAAAACATTTTTAATATTTAAAATAATATGGGTTAAAGTCATTTATACCCTTGTTTGACTTTTTATAAGAGGTTTATAAGGGAATCTTTCCGTCGTTTTCCAAACAAGGTGCTTTTTAACCTTTTCGACAGAATTAAGATAAGAATGTTTTTTTTAAACTTATACGGCGGGTGTGGTTATTTTCCGCCGTTATAAAATATTCAAATCTTTCTTTACAAGCTTATAAGAATATTTTCAAAGAAAATGTTTTATTTTATATGGATCTTAAATGATTTCAAAATAAAAGGAGATATTTCTTTAAAAAGAATTTTGATTTCATCTATGTCAACATCCTTTGATGGATTTTATGATTATTTGAAGTTGATTTATTATGATACAAAACTTCTATATTGTATTGAAGGTTTTGTGATATGTTTGACTGTGGATGTGCTATTTTTATACCATTCATAGTTTATGGTGAAAGTATTGACATTTCGTATGCTAGTTTTAATACGAATGTTTATGTTATGTTTAAACCTTTTCATATGGGAATGCATTGGACTTAATATGTGATGGGTGGAGCCCGCTATAGCTCCTCGATGCATCGGTAGGTCTCATGAGACAAACTAGTGTCTTGGCACAAGGCCTTGACAAAATCTTATTTGTAGTCTTGGCACGAGGCCTTGACTATGTGGTTATGATAGTCTGGCATTATGGATTCCAACATTATGAAAGTGGGTATTGATTTTTGCATGTGATTATTCGATTAGTAGAATATCCATGTGAATAAGTAAATGGAATTATTTCATTTTATTTATTCCATACCATGTTGAAAGTTCATGTTTGAAAGGCTTTTGTTTTAGTTATACATTGACTTAAATGTTTATTCTTATTTATGAAAGTTCTAGCTATATTGTTATCCTTACTGGGCATTTGAGCTCACCCCTTTTCTATGTTTTATTTTTCCCAGGAAGTGAAGAAGTAAATTATGAATGACCTGCAGGGATGTTATGTGGGGATATGAGTGTGGATTATGGAGACATTATGTTGTTGTAGTAGTTTTTCATTTTATGATGTAATGTAAAACTTATGAATATATCTAGTGTTTCCAAGGCTACTAAACCAATCAGTATTTCGAGATTTGATCTTTCTTGTGATCATGCCAATGTTATGTAATAATGCACCGAGTCTGGGTAACTAGGGTCGGGGCGTTACAGTTTTAGTTTTATGGGACATCGACAATTCTTACAAATAGGCCATCCATATAGAAACAATTGTTTAAGATTTTACCATACCATGAAGACTGATGATCCACCTTAGCATATGTCGGGAACTAATGTGCTTATTTAATGTCAAGATTTTAGTTTTCATTTGAAAATGTTCAAATGAAATCTAGAAAGAGGAAGAATGTTTCAAATGATACCTGTTACTGTTAGAAGAAGCGGAGTATCTTATTTGAGTTTCCTTATTGGTCAACCAATTTGTTATGTGATTTCTTAGACATAATTCACATTGAAAATAATATATGTGAATTTTTTTTGATTCTATTAAATGCTAAGGGAAAGATAAAATATGATTTATGATCTCAACATGACTTGGTGGATTGGGGTATCAGTCCAGAATTGCATCATGTGTGTATCAATGAAAACAAATGACAAGTTCCATGTTCTTCTTATATTATGAAACATATAGAAAAAAATAATTTTTTAAAATTACTAGATACTATTAATGTTTCTGAGGACTATTTAAGAACTATATCAAAACTGGTCAACAGAAGTCAGTTGAAGCGAAAATATTTGAAGAATCAAGATTATCACATCCTTCTACTTGGGTTGATTCCAATAGAAATTTTTTATCTAGTTTCCAATAATTTATGGGTGTTAGTTATTCTATTGGGTCATTTATTTAGGGATCTTTATGCTAAGAAGTTTCTAAAGTACTACTTGACAAAAAATTTGGTAGATACACCATTATTTTTGTTTGATTTAGAGAAAATAATTCCTCCATCATTTTCACATGCATGTTGCATTTGACTGTGCAAATTCCAACTGAAATACTTCTCATAGGACCTATTTCTTTTCATTAGATATATCTAAATAAAATAAATATGTACCCATTGAAATCTTACGTCCATAATTGGAATCACCCCGAATCTTATATAATTAATTGTTACTTGTATCAAGATGGTATGAATTTATACTCAATATATTTGTCTAATATTACTATGAGAATGAATAGACCAATGAAAAATAAAGAATAATAGTGTGATAAAATTGAACCTAGTTTTCCAGCACTTCCTCAAATAGAGGGAATTACTAAATCATATATATTGAAAACCTTAAGCCTTGATGGGCGGGAAATGGCACATCACACAGTGTTGTTCAACTGTGATTTGTTCGATAACTATATCAAGTAAGTAAATTGAACATGTACATCTTACCTAATCACTTTTAATTTTAAATTTCTATTAAATCATTTCTATTTTTGTATACAGGGAATATAAAGAAATGATAAATAGTAAACATCATTCTTTATCTTTGATAAGAAGATAGGATTTGCATAGAAAATATTTTTCATCCCGGTTAAAATTCAAGATAGAAATATTTCTGTAATAAACAAATAAAATAAATATTTAATTAAGTTTAAAATGGGTTTATATTTCAGGAATCATTTTTTCCTACTGACACTGTCTCTGAGGAAATAATAGGTTTGGCTTTTGGTCTTCATACCGTGGTTCGTGAATATAAATCAATTGTGATCAATGGGTATAGATCTATTATCACTGAATGAGAAAATAATATGAGAACACAGCATTATTGTGTTATGCTAGATACCACAATAGACTATTATTCTAGTGCATCAGATAATTGACCTCATTTTGAAAATGTAGCTTATTTTGGAGTCATTGAAAAAATAAAAATATTGGACTATTACTGTCATGGTTGAGTCACTATAATGAAATTCTAGTGGTTTGATTTGATGATGAGGCTGGACACCTTTATTGATGATTGTGGATTTCACGTTATTAACATCACTAGCACTCTTTCTACCGATGAACAATATGTATTGGAATCAATGGTGAAGCAAGTTTTTTATGTTAAAGATCATCTTTGACCATAATTTAGTGTCATTATGGAAGTAATCCCAAGACACATTTTTGATGATGGAATTGAAACCATCCCTACCCCCATTAGCCCTGATCCATTTATTACTTATAATGACTCCAATACTCCAATTGTTAGAGTTTATTGTGAACCCGAAGTTGTGGTGGGAAATATATAGAATCATTCATCTGTGTTCTCAGTTATTTTGGTTTATCTCAACTTTATTTGTTGAGGTTTGTGAAATACAAATTGATTCACTATTTATTACAAATATTTTTTATCCAACTGGAACTTCATGTTCATTTTCAATATTTACTGGTTTCATTTTTCTTTGAGTTTTATTTTTTAATATTGAATTGAACTATATCCAAACCTATCAAACAAAAAAAATGAAATATTTAAATTGTACCAAAAAATAAGATGAATTGATTTGGACATATTAAACTAATTGATATTAAAATCAAAACCAATGAAAAAAATGACCTAAAAAAATATCTAGATTACCTAATTGAAAATATGAACTAAATGACCTGAGATAAATAATAAATGTCTTATTTCTTTTTTTTAGGTTACATAGTAGTTATCTTTTTATAATTACTTCCATATTTTATTTCCAATGAAGGAAATGAAACCTATTGAGGATTAATAAATAACAAGGATAATGGACAACAATCACATAATGATTTAGATTGGTATTCATCCATTAGATCATGTTGTGAGTATTTTATTTCAAATATATATATGTAAATAACATATAATATCAAGTAATTAATTTTGTTTTAAAATATTTTGAAGTATCCACCTCTTTAGCGCCAATTATTCGACGAGAAACCAAGCAATGGTCCCAGTACTCAGGCCAGTGGTATGAGGGGGGGGGGGGTAAGAGAGCTAGGACCTATAGTAGGTGTACCCATTTAGACCCTACCCCTCCCACTAACATACCATTTTCCACACATTCTAATCCTGCTGAGTCATTAGGGGAACACAAGATATTTAGGCCTCCCATATTTTCACCATCCTTTACATTTGATCCTCCTCACCAATCTTTACTATATCCCACGATGATTCTAACTTTTCATCCATATCATAAAGTGAAGATCCATCCATGGCATCTTCTTTACCATATACTTCTTCTTCTTCAATATTCTACATTCCTTCTTTGACTCCTGCTCCGACAAGTCTATGCCTACATAGTATACGCTGGGACACACTCCACCTATAAAGGGTGACATTCCTTTAGTTCCAATGGATACATCAATTCCCTTTGAGCAAAGTTCCATAGGTATATTTTATAAACCTAATTTTTTTACCATAATTTATTTTTAACATGTATTGATATAATATTTTTTTTCTTTCATAATAGATACATATACTAATAGGTGGCAGTGGCGTATACACATGAATTTAGTGTGGAACCACCACACACAATTGATGGTTGAATACAACGAAGACAACTAGATGATCCAAGAAAACAAGTTAGCAATGTTTGAGTTTATTGGTGATAGTTGGAAAATACTCTAACATCATTCCCGTCAACCCGCTCTTGTGGAGACAAAAACCAAATAAATTTGAGGATAATTCTTGGGAACATATATGTTTATAAAACTCTATTATATTTAATGTAATATTATTTTTTATTTATATGAATTATTATTTTGGTGTGAACTTCATTTTAGTTTTCCCGATGGAGAGGGTGCACAAACAGGATGTATAAAGGAGTTAGGAGAGCTTTGGAGAGCCTATAAGCAAGAGTTGTATGTCGGATGGCATGATAGAGTTAGCACAAAGTTACTATAAGTACCGGTTGTGGATGATTATATGATATAATAATATTGGATAATGATTACTCATTTAACAACTACCATGTTCAAGGTAATAATCACATTTGTGGGTTTCAAATGAAAATTTTCTTGTTTCTCATTAATACTATATTTTTTATAATCTAATTTTATTTCTGAATCATCTAGAAAAAATAAAAAAAAAATTGATACTAAAAAATACCTCAACACTTTTGGGCATAATATGATGTTAGATCATGAGAGGAAGGAAGTATGACAATTTATAATTTTTCTTTAGGAAATTCAATTTCTATTATTTCCTCCTTAATTTATTCGATTTATAAAGTTTTAATATAATTTTAATTATGAAATTAATTGTTGGTAAACTATTTTCTATTACAGTTTCCTAAATTCATTGTCATTTCCGAGGCAGGTATTGAATATTGAAGGTCATGCACCTTGAGAAAAACTGTTTTGCTCGAGTAGAAAGAAAAAATATGAAAGTGCAGTTAACAAACTGACATAGAAAAAAATTTTAAGTTTTATTTTTTTATTTAAAATCTTAATATCTATTTTTTAACTTAATAATCTATTTATATTTTTACAAAGCTGATTTGGAATCCCTTAACACCCAGAAACTTGACAATTTTGGGCCAAATGATCACTTACATCAGGTGTTGGGAGATGAGCACCATGTTTGAGTACACTTCCGACCTGGGAAGAGTGTAGTCCCAATGAGGTATTATCCCTCTTCAGGTACTAGTTATAGTAAAAACGAGTTATAAAAGGTTAAGGCACAAGAACAACATGCCAAAAATGGGTCACATATGTGGAATAATTAGTTGATAGTAAAAACATTGAATTTATGAAAATGATGAGTGTTTACTGTCCATAAATTCTCCTAGAGGTTAGAACAACTTGTGATGAATATATGTCATCAATGTGTTCATTATATAGTGCACCAAGTGGTAGTTCTTGTGGTGAACGATATGATGTCATTCGTGGAGATGATGATGGAAAAGAAGAGGCTGAGGCTGAGGATGATGCCGATACCAAGGATGAGGATAAGGATGAGGCCGAGGTTAAGGGAGAGGTAGAGGCCGAGGCATAGAATGAGGGTGAGTATGAGGGTGAGGATGAGGCTGGACATGATTATGGGGATGAAGATAGGGATGAAAACAAGGACATGGATGAGGACTAGGATGAGGCTGTTGATGATAATGATAATAGTTATGGTGATGGTGATGAGGGACTAATTGATCAGTTATATTTTTAACCGATATTACTAACATTTGATATTTTCTTAATTGTTGTGATTTAATATATGTGTGATTTGGTAGGTCACATTTTTCTCGACTCAGGTAGCCTAAATACTATATAGTTTTAATCACAACACTATTTACAAATGTGTTGTCATCTTTTTTGATAATGTAATTAGGGTGTTTAGATATTTAATATATGAATCAACATTCAAAGGATTGATTAGGTCAGTGGTATTACTTATATCATTATTTATTTATCTATAGTTGGAATCTATGAATTCTATTTTTATCATGGTATCAAAGCTATTTCACAACCCTACCCATCCTTATCCATGGAACCCCCCCCCCCAATGCACCAACCTCCCTGCCAAAACCACCCATGTTTATAGTCTTTCCAAGTATCCCTTTCCATGTTATCTCCTTACCACTATCTAACCTCCTACTGGGTTCACTTACTTTCTCACCCCTCTTAATGTCTTGGATTCTTACTGTGTTGTGAGTGACTAATTTTTTTTAAAACACACATTTTGACTTTACTTGAACATTTTTTTGGGAATCCAGTTATTCCATACTGACATATAATATTCATTAAAATTTCCATTTATTTTGATTTTAGTTTCCCTTAGTTTCATGGAGGATTCTCAATGGATCCCCAAAGGCACTTCACAATACCCAGACAACCTTCAGTGAGTCACAAGATCCACCGAAACATATGATTAAACTCTTGGATGGAGTAATTGAGCTTATTAATTGTCATTTTACCACTTCTTAGTAATTATACCCAGATTCATTGTCTTTTTATGCTTTGAATAACGGGATAACTTTTTTACCTATTCTCATTCCCACTTTCCAAAAGTTATTTTTTCTCTCACCATTAGGGTGATGATTTTGGCTCCATTTATCCATAAATCCATGGATGGTTTCTTCAATATCTCTTTTAGTAAGAATTATAATCAATTTCATTACAACCCTTCATTTAAATATGTCTATAAAAATTAGTAACTACCATAAAAAATCTATTCTAAAACATTATTCAAGTGTTTTAAATACTAAACTCATCAATCAATAATAGAAACATAATAAGGATGTATTTTTATTTGTCAATCTATCCAATGTTATTTTTCCAAAGTGTTCAATTTGGTGCGAATATTATCCTTATTTTGGTGTGGATACCATCCTTATTTTAAAATCCAATCAAGTGGCATATTGTGATCTACAGTGTTGTATTTTCCCTATAATTTTGTTGTATATTTTCTACATTTTCAGGTGTATTAATAGTGAAGTGTTTATCCCAGTGCGATGTTTTTTAGGCGTTGTATTAGTTTTGTTTTCATGTGTTGTTTTGATCATTATTCAGTAGTGTTTTTATACATGTTTGTAGAGTATTTTCTTGTGTTGTGATTTCTAGTGTGGTATTCTATATATTTTCTTCATTACTATCATTTTGAATTTTATATATTTTATTTTTTTCAATGTAATTGCAATTTCAGGTAATTGTAGAGGGGAGAAAGCTATGTCGTGCTGTTTATGAATTTCAGACTTCTATTCTAACGATTTAGAAACCATTGTTATAGATTTGAAAAAAAATATATACCAAATGTTCTATCTAAACTATTGGTAAAACTCTATAACAATGGTTTAAAAAAATATTGGTATAGAGATACATACCAATGGTATACAACCATTGGTAAAGATCTATTCCAACGGTTTGTAGAAATCGTTTGAATAATGTAATTCTTAGCGCCTTATACCAATAGTTAGTAGATAACCATTGGTATAGAGTTATCCCTATGTGTCAACAACCAAAAGGTTGGAAAACCATTAGTATTGTGTGTACCAATGGTTTTCCAGCTTATCCT
Source organism: Viscum album (assembly GCA_963277665.1). NCBI lineage: Eukaryota > Viridiplantae > Streptophyta > Magnoliopsida > Santalales > Viscaceae > Viscum > Viscum album. The sequence continues at coordinate 1,913,524,061 of OY728133.1, forward strand.
AATGGTTTAAAACTGTTGTTGTACCATAATTATCCAACAGTGTTAATATTTGTTTGTATCTATTCTTCCAAGACTACAATGCTATTTGATCATTTAGGAAATATTTTACTTTTATGAATAATGTAATATATGAATAAATTATGAGTTTATAGAGTTTGTGAATAAAAAATTATCGCTACCATATAACACATCCTCACCATCCCTAGGAAAATTCAAACTGTAACCTGCCAATCCTGGGTGATCTCTAACACTAACCCATCCTTATGAGGGGATACCTAACACCATTCAATGAAATCATTATTATTGTAGAAGTAAGTGTTGGGAATAGTGGTTACCCAACCATTTTATTCAACACTATCATGGATATTGGGGAAAACACTAAAAACCCTAAATAGTTCTGTGTTGTTATGGTTACCCAACTCTATATGGGATCATATAGAAATAAATAAAAAAATATAGGGTTATATCACACAATAGCCTAGCTTTGGGTTGAAAAGGAAATCACTACAATAATCCACAACAACACCATTTCTCCTTACATCATCTATCATAACCTCCTCCACCCCCAAATGCATCACAAAACACACCCATTATATATTGTAAGAAAAATACCCATGATCATTAATTTATAGAAATTAAAAAATTGAAATTGAATATTATTTAATTAATATTTATTAATATAATTCAACTATACCATATTATATTTCATCCAATGTATCATTAATTTACAAACCCATATAATTTTTCAGTCAATTTATTCAAGACAGCTAACACACATCAATTTTAGTACATTCTTATTTATATTTCCATTTTTCAATTAATTCCATGGATAACCAACAAAATAACATAGAAACTCCACATAACAAACCACCCATATCATATACACACATTTATAACAATAATATATTTCAACCCATTACCATAAACCAAACCTATCACCTCAACATCCACAATCCAACTACTACACATCACCCATCATCATATCAATTTCTAACCAATAGAAGAATCATTTTACAACACATTCCCAACCCAATTCTACCACCACAATAACCATATAATCCACAAAAGGTTTCTTATAACTAAAACAGATTCATAGAAATCACATAAACTTATAAATAAATTCAATCTTCTACATAAAAACGGATTTTTCAATTTTATATATTAATTATAATTTTTATTATCACAAAATTCCATATTTCCATGGAAATAAAATTCATTATCAATAAATAAGTTATTTAAATTTTTTTCAGGGTGAGATCAAACAATCAATACAATAATGGTTTTAAAATAAAAATAGTTACAAAAAATAAGTCTTCAAATAGAATTAATTTTTAGTATAGTCAGAAAGAAATAAAATTTTTATTTTCAATATCATAAAATATAGTAAATAAATTTTTATATTAATTGATACATTATTTAAAAATTGTAAACATTATTGAGAATGATTAATAAGAATTAAAAATTTAAATAAACCTCATATGTAATCCTTATTAAATAATCAAATTATTATTTTTATTTAAGTTATGGGTTCATTATTTTAATTTAAATAAAAATTAAAATATAATGTTATTAATTAAAATAATAGGAATTTTAATTTTGATCAAGGTTTTAAATCATTTTATATGGGTGATAATTGACATGAAAAAAAGGAAGAGGAAAGTTATGATAAATAATTTTTACATAGAATTACCTACTTGGAACGTGACATAAAAGAGATATTATCCCCTACAATTAAAGATATAGTAAATTATGTGTATATTTATTAAACAAAAATATATAATATTTAAGAAAAAAAAATGATGATAATATAGTAAAAATGGTTGATAAATAATGATAATTTTTAAACATTAATTAGCAAGGGTGGTTTTGAATATCTATTTTTATATTTTAGAATACCATTGTTAAAACACACCATGATAAAAGGGTCAAAACAATTTTTTTTGTAATTAAAAAAATGAAAATATGAATTTCACAATATATAACACATATTTAGAATCCCAATTTAAAAGTATAAAATTATTTAGAATATAAATTATGGAAAAGTGTTGAAAACTATAGTTAAAGTTTATGGGAATTATTATCAACAATGATATAATATTTGATAAAGAACTTCATCAAGGATATAACATTGAAGCCAAAATTAATTCACCATTAGGTGTTGATAATGTAGTATGAAATAAAATATTATAGTGTAATTTAATCACTCACAGATGAAATAAGATTAAAAATAAATATTTTAGCTCAATGGAGGGACTCAAGTTTATGATGAACCTTACATCATCGTTATATATTAAATTTAATACGCATAATGATATAACATATATTTATTTAGAAATAAATTATATTTAACTTTTATTATGATTTTAAATACCTCTAATAGTATTATTTACATTATAAAATGGGAATATGCAGTGAATACAAATCATATATCAATTAATCAAAATTGAGATTAGGATTTCTTTAACTTGGGGTCTGATTTATTATATGTGGGTGAGTAACATCCTAAAAAATAAAATAATTATTTTAAAACACTTTCCTAAGATCCTCATTAAAAAATATTTAACTTTCAAACTTCAATTTATATTCATTTTCTATTTATTTATTAAATTTTTTCACTTATGTTGTTTAATTGATGTTGTTTAACCAAATTCACTATCACTATTTCTGTATGATGACTGTGAAAAAATGTGTAGTAAAATGGATTAATAATATCAATAAAATTATATATATATATATATTTTATTATTCCATTAAAAAAGTTATTTAATTTCCTTATGTCACTAAAATGGACTCATATTATGAATAGTGCCTTAAAAAGTTCTTTTTAAATAGTTATGTTTACTATGACTTTTGATTTTTTATTTCACAAAAAAAATGTATAATATAATAAATATAAAATAATAGTTATTCCATAAATATAATTTTCATTCCTTATATACATTATTATTGAAATTTATGGTATGCATCAATGGAAAATGAAATGTTTTGTTCAGTGATGGAGATAGGCCGTTTGTACAAGGGTGATTCTTTCATTTATCATTAATATGGAGGATGATAGAAATTAAAATAAATTATCAAATATGATATATACTAATTTCATTTATATAATTATTTTTCATTAAATAATCATTTTTTATTACACATGTTATGAGGATATAAAATGTAAAACATATCTTTCATGGTGGTCATTGTCCATACAAATGAATGCCTGCATCTTCATTTTGAAAATGGTTTTAGGGAGTGGTGTAAGAGTGATATTAAATTATTATAACATTATTCAAAATATTTTTAGTTTTTTTTTTCATATTTTGATCTATAGTGAATATTGTATGGGTTAAATGAATATTATAATTAAAATACTAAGGATCATGAATTACCAACATTAATAACTTGAACATTCTAATGAAAGTATTATTATAAATGAATTTCATAGGATAACATATAAATTCAAATGGATTATGAATTTAGAGTAGAAATATATGAGATATGTATTTGGTACTATTTCAATAAGAAACCATAAAATATATTTTTCATGATGTGGGGGTGAGGGGACACTTTTATATGTGATGAAAAATAGTATTTTTTTAAATACCCATTACAACCCAATGATTCCATGTAAATAATCAAGAATAAATTGATCCAAAAGTGGTGCATAATTTATTGGACATATGTTTTTGTGATGGGAAATATTTTACCATGCATTTTTAGAAATTTATAAAAAAAATTGATTCTTTTTTCTATATTTTTTATAAACATTTCAATTTTTTGTTTTACATTAATAACTAATTATTTTTATCTATGTAATTTTTTTACTAATAAAATTAGATAAATAATCTTTCCAAATTAATGTTTTATAAAACTAAATTTATCCTCTATTTAAACTTATTCAATTTGTAAAATATGAAATTTAAATTTTGAATTGAAAAATATAATATATTAGATTTTTTTTAAAATTTATTCTTATCAATAATAATTATTAATTTTATATAAAAATATTCACCATTTATAGGATAAATAAAATATTATGAAAGATGTGTAAAAATCATATTATATTCATTATATAAATTAAAACATTTTAATTTAAATGGTAAAAACACAACACCATTAATAAAATGGTTCATTGAAAATTACATTTTATCCAATTTCATGTTCATTAATTTAAATCTTAGTAATCATAATATTGGGGATATAAATTAAATCAACTTATTTATATAATATTGACAATTTTATATATAATTTTCTATATATTTATTTTTATTTTACTTCTAAAATTGATGAAAATATAGTTTATATCCTAGTAGAATGAAAAAGTTATAAGAATAAAGTATTACTCATACTTCTAAACCTATAATAATGGGTTATGTAGACAAAATATAATATTTTTAACTGATTTATTATTTTATTTATGAAAATATATCTATAATATTTTTTAGAAAAAAAATTAGGCCATTATTTTATTAAGATAATTTTTGAAAAGTTGTCTTGAAAAATCAATAATTTTTACTATTCACTTGAAAATCAATTATTTCAAAAAAGTCCCAAAAATTAATCTTAAGATAATATTGATATGATAAATGAAAAATTAAATTTCATTTTTTTTCAAATTAAAATTAATGAATTTAATTATTTAATGGAAATATAATATACAATTAAAATTATTTTATTAAGAAAAAATATTATTGATTTTAATTATCCTTATTATTATTTTTTGTTAATAAATAATTAACGGTGTGTTAATATATTATTCATATCTGTGGAATATTTTATATTTTTTAAATTTATTTACATAAAATAAAATGTACACATATATCAAATTTTAGAAAAAAAATGTTACAATGGATTAGTATAAAAATATTAATTTTCTATATAAGTGAAAATAAAAAATGCGTAATATTTATGTGATACAAAACTACGTATTTTAATAATTACATTTTATATCATATTAATCACAAGTTATATATCCCCTCAAAATTTCTACATAAGATCAAGCATATGGTATTCTCAGGTGGGATTCATTGGTATTGACTCCACTAGAAAGGAAATCTTGGAAATTTCAATGATCATAAAATACACTCACATATGATTTTTATAACATTGTAATTGTTGGAGTTTGAATTTTTCATGGCCTCATTAAAACAAAACTATATTATCCCCATTTAAAAAATATTAAAAATGATGTTCAAAATATAGACATCCACTACTTGATTCAATTTCACTCATATTTATTTATTGATGTTGTCATACAGTTACTTCTAATTATACCAACTATTTTAATTACTATATTATAAATGAAAAATTTAATAGTTTTATATTAATACTTAAATTCATTGTTTTAGTTTAATGTTTAAAAAAACATATATACATATTTAGTTTTAAAAAATTTATAGTAAAATTATTGGGCGTTATAGAGAGTGTGCATAAGAAAGACATAGAAACACTTGTTGGGTATTAGTATGGACCTTCATGGAGCAAGGAATTTGATGGAGTCTCATGGATTTTTGGATGATTAGTATTCCAATTGGTAGGGAGACATAATAAATATTTAACAACATATTTCTCAGGGGAATCACTTCTCATGTGTAAAATGGGTGCTCTGTCACCTTATTCTTGTGGTAGATAGTTTGTTCATTACTAAGGATTCTATACTTTATCCCTAAATATTATTTATTTTATGGGTGGTAAGGCCACCTCACATTAGTAGTGAAAATTTATCTTCGGCATGTATCAATGGTAAGGACATCCAACTTATTTGCAGCAGCCTATTTAGTAGGATTTTTTTCTATTAAGAGAAGATAGAGTTGGTAGAGGGAATCACTGGGTTGTCCCTCCCTATTAGAGAACTAGTTAGGACAATGAATATGTTTTATTTCAACATTGTGGCATATTATCCAGAAGATTCTATATATAGTAAAATAATTTCTCCGTTTCCAAAAATACCGGAGTATGGTAGAGGTATGACCAGTTTATCATTTACCATGACTTCTACTTGGATTCATTCTAGATATTCACAAAAATTTATTGAAACCAATGAAGTCAGAACATTAGGGATATATATGGTGGGGATTATTTCACCACATGTGCTATCCATGCATGCCATAAGCTAGGTATGGTTGGTTAAAATGTCACTAGGGCACATAATACCATTGGCGAATCATAAATAATTAGTATATTTCATTAGAATGTAGTGTCAACTATACAATTCCATTATTAGAAAATATTGGTTTCATATTATTCATGTATTGGTTGATTATTTATATAGTAGAGTAGAGTTTTCTAATATTGGAGGAAAAATTATTGTGTTCACATATCAGTGAGGAAGCCTTATGAAAATTAGGTAAGAAAATCCCATTCATTCATTGATGTCTAGGTTATTGGTAGGACTAGTGACAACTTAGCAATTTTAGGCCACCTAAGTTACATATAAGATTCATTATATTTTCTAAGATGAGGTTGTGAATCTACCCCCTTTTTTAGATGTTTAGTTTGGAATTAATTTATAGTCATATGGTATATTTATTTATTTGTATCATTATTTGGTAAAAACCTTAGAGGTTAAGGAATTGAGGATTGAGATTGAAGATCTAATATGGAAACACTTTATCTAGCACAATTCATCCTAATGGGGAGCTCTATTTTTTCCCTAAGAAGGATGATGATATTTTGAGGTATTGTATAAATGACTAAATTCTGAATCCATATCTGATCAAGAATAAATACCCTCTTTTGATAATTTATAATATATGTGATTAGATTTGGGGGAGTATGAGGTTATCTATGACAATGTTTTTTAGATATTATTAGAATTAGGTGAAGGAGAAAGATAATCAAAAGAATACTTTATGTTTTCGATATAGGTAATTTATGTTTTTAATCCTATTTTCACTATAAAAAATTCACTAGATTTGTCCTTGGGATCATGAATTTCATTATACCTGACTTCATAGAAAGTATTTTTATCATGTTCATTGATGATAATATCATATACTTTATGTCAAAATATGAATATATAAAGAACCAATGGATCATTCTAGATAGTCTAAAAAATCAATATCTATATAAGAAATTATTAAAGTGTATCTTCTATATGTGAGAGGATTAATTTCTTGTACATGTTGGGTCATTTAGAGTCATATCACTGGTCATGAAAATGGTTGATGTTTTTTATTTCTGGGAGGAACCCAAGAATATGGTAGAGGTCATTAGGTTTATTTGTATCATGGTTAATTATCATAGGTTTGTGTATGTTTGTTTATTATATTAAAACCCCATTAATATCCTAAAACATAAAATACTTGGATTTATTTTAAACTGATCGTTAGCAAGAACTGTTTGAATACATGAAGGGGTAGTTGGTCAGAAACCCAATGTTTTGGTTTCTTAAAAAGGGTGTGAGGATTAAGGTGTTCTGTGATGCGTTGCACTTGGGTTTGGGATGTGTGATGATGCATTATTGGTAAGTCATCACCTATTTATATAGATCGTTATATTAATGGTTCAGATCTGCCAAAATTTTCTTATGTTTTTTTGTCTTGGTAGTATCAAGGAGGATTTTAGAGGAATTACACCATGGTGGTGGATGTGTTTGTAATGTTATGACCAAATATCCCCTAAATTGGTTCCCTGAGTTCGTTGGTCACATGTCTTCAACCATGAATCCCTATACACCAGAGGTGGATGAATTGCAGTGAGGGTCTAATGATGTTAATATAAGGATATTGTAATCTCGTGATCAGATTAATCTAGTGGTATTCAAAAATAAAACAACAGGGGAAGCAGATGAAAAATAATATATCAACATAAGATAATAATGACTAAAAATAATTAAATAATGAATAAATTAGGCAACATAAAATGATATAATCATGCATTTCCATGTGATTCTAAAATATATTGTAAAATTAGTTATAGAAAGAAATAGATTACAATACATTATAATGGAAATTAACAAAATCCCAAAGGATATCTATATGGGTATCCTTAGAAATGGATCAGTCTTATTATCCTAAGCTTCCATATCTAAGAGTACAGTACAAAAAAATATGCATAAACCTAAACTAATAACCATGAGGTCTATTTGGGTATCACAGTAAAGTGGTTCCCCAAACAAGGTGAGAGATAATCTAAGTAAGATTACAAAAAAGGTGTATAATGAAATCCAATCTATGAGTATAAAACAAAATACAGTATCGGTATACCAAAATTAATATAGGTAATTTAATGAATAAATATAAATAACTAGGCCTTGGTTACACAGGGGACACCTGGTTGACAATACCTACTTCAACCTAAGCCATAATATCACTAAACATTGAATAATTTTTATATATGATTATATAAAATAGATATATATAGATATATCCATGAACTAGTGAGAATCAATGGCCATCACATAGTAATAATGGTGATAGTAGTAAGATAATCCTTGGACACATAACTACATGATCATGAACCCATGAATTAGTTTCTCTAAAATAATGATGAAATTTCATGTAGTAACCTGTATCTAAACATAGGTTCATTATATGGTTAGGGACTGAAGGTACATTGAAAAGTTTTTCTACAATAATAATCATCTTAAAGAGGTACTATAATATACATGTAATAATAATAACATCATTATAAAAAAAATCATTTTTCTTATGATCTTTTCAAATGTGTTTCATAATGAGGAACCTAGATATTTTCCAAGGAGTAATTTAATTCTATTTATTCCATGGGCCCATCCTTGTAATTCCATAAAGTGGAAACCCAATTATCTCTAGTATCTTTCAATTTCCCAATGGACCCATCCAAGTAATTGCATTAAAACAAAACCCATGTATCACTCAGATCACGAGGAAAACATCTAGCTTATGATCCCATCCAAGGAGTTTCATAAAAATGAAACTGAAGTATTACTCAAGGTGTAATATAATTCAAGTAACCTATGAGCCCATCCATTTTTTTCATAATGTATAAATCAGTATCAGTCATGTTACAAATGACCTCTAATTTCCAAATATTTCATCCAAGATGTTCTATAATGAGAAACCCAAGTATAATCAAAGGAGTAATGTAATTCATTTTTTGATATAACAATTGTCATTATTGTAAGATATATCACAACCTTATTATAATTAATAATAAATTCCATGTCCATAATCATTCCATGTCAAAATTTTTGTATAAAATGGGATCATTCTATTTTTAGGTAATCAAAAAATTCATCAGATGGTCCATTCCATTTATCATTTCAAAAAATGAAACCTCGACTTGATTTCACCTTCCAAAACAATTCATTTAATTATATTTATAAATTCAATTATTAGTGATGCGAGCCTATCATTATATCTAATAATTTGTGCATAGACAAGGGTAAATCCTTACCTTAAGAATCAAAATCATTTATAATTATCCATTTCATTAATTAAAAATAAAAACAGTTTTTATAAATAATGATCATAAGATAAGTGATTCGTTCCCTACACTTATATTTTATTTAATTCCATCAAAACATTTATTTTTAATATTATCAAGATAACATTATCGATTGGTAATTTTTGTTCCAATTAATAGGCTTAAAGGTAATTGAATATGATAATCAAATCCTAAGAGTGTGGTTCATGTTTAGTTGAAAATATTCAAATGATTCAATTAGATTCCCAAGGTCTATTCAATTTATGGAATTACATTCTATATAAATAATTTCAATTTTTAAGTGAAACATATAGAAAATATAGAAAATGGGAAAATAATTTAAATTAAAAAATAATGAGACATTGAGGAATAATTCATATATTTCCATCTTTATACCAAGTTTGATCCACTCATCCAATATTGAGCTATAATTCAATCGATTTCGAAATAAATCAAAAAAAACATAAAAATGAAATAAATAAGGAAACATTTATCACATGGATTTATCATTACTTATAGATAGATAAATGAGGGAGGGAAGGAAGAGGGTCAAGGATAATACATATACACTTCCTATGAATTTGAAAACACTTGATTTGGACTGAAGATGAAGGAGATTAACTATAGGAAGATGGAGGAAGAAGGTGATCATGTGGAGGGCTCCTTGGGTGACTAATGGAATAAACTTGGGTAAACCCCATTAAATGAGGTAGGGGAAAGTCATTATTTTTTCAAACTATTAAGAGCCTCATGGTTTGGTTTTATTGTTTTGAAAATTGTGTGCCAACCATGTAATGACACATTATAAATTGGACTAACTAGTTGGGAAAGGAATTTTGTTTTCTAAACCATTCCCTACCCATTCTCCCACCTCTTCAATTTACTACAATAATCTTCACGACCGTGTGACCTCAGGTACATTGTTTGAAAAACTTTGCAATTCCCTTCAGGACCCTGAACTATAGTGTACAGTTTCCATTATAGGGTTGTATAGTTTCCTTGAATCATTTCACTATAGAAAATAGACCAAATAGTATGGGCCACATGGTTATTAATAATTGTTCCGCAAACCTAATCCTCTATCTAATTCTATCAAAATATAATTTTATTAGCCTGATTCCATTGAAACATATCATAACTCTCTAGAAACCACTCATGAATTTAACAACATAAAAAATATATTTAATTTATCCAAATGTTTTATTAAAATTCAACATATGATTTTAGAAAAGTTCCTATCTATGAAATAGAAAATCCCAATTTCATTGGAAAATTTCCATGTTTTGAAAAAAGAGGATATTACGACTTACCCACCTTAGAAATTCCTATATCTGAGAGACCATGGTGAATAATAAAACATCCTTTGACCTACATAGTTAATAAAATTTTTCTAAAATGGTTGTGTTTTATTTTAAACTGCCATCCTATCTACAAGTATCTCTATAAAATATAAGGCACATAAGATTTTGAAAATTTATCCAACACTCATACACAAAACATAAACATCGAGAAGCCTCTTATCTGATCCCATATATATCAATAAATGATAATTTTAACATCTCTTTAACGATTTATCTTATAGTCCTCATCAACATAGTCTATAGAATGAACGACCAATTTCAATCCACATTACCTCCACCATCATAATTTTTATTGAAGCACACCATTAGAATTATATCTTTGCCTTGATTGTTTTCTCTCAATATGACTAAATATTTGATTCCCAATCAACCAAAATTCATCTTGGTCATGTTTTATTTTCCTGGAAGTTCCTCGTACAACCTTCATATAACTAACATCTAAAATTGATAGTGTAAGTGATTCAATTCCACACCTACATCATCCAAAAAAATAAAGGGGCATTAACTCCAACCACCTTTGGTAGAATAAATTAAAACACACTCCTGTTAGATGGAAGATGCATTTAGAAAGATAGATCTTAATGCCATTAAATAATGGTACGTTGGTATTTTATTTGAGCGTGATCACTGAATCATGTCACAAGATTCTAGTGACACTTTTGGCCAAAATATCATCTATGTTCTTAATCCACAACACAAACATAGGTGTACACCTACTGAAATACACTTAGAGCATCACCATTTAATTAAAAGAACTGATCCTATATATATTTTTGGGGTAACTTTGGAATCATCTAATGGAGTCCAAGGAGCTCATCTAAGGTAATACATACTCTTTTGTTTATTTGTAATACATTTTCACATATATTAAATGTCCGCGTATTGAGAATTGTGGCTCGGACCAATAATGATATATCACCTGGTGATAGATTCAATGAATTTTTGTACATATGTTTTTCCAAGGAATTCCGACATTTAATTCATAGCATCACTATATAAATTCCATGACTCCATGATTTTATATGATTTCATATCACAAATTTAAAAGTGTTTATTTTTCAGGCTATTATGGATTTTAATTCCTATCTTAATAGTGGTGTATATCCGACAATCTCCTATTACAATAAGAATGATATAAATATAGAAAACATGGCCTTATTTAAACCACAAGTAAACTTAGACTATATAAATGATTACTACCGAGGATCAAGACACTCATATCATATCCAAGACAAAGTTCCTTATATGGTTTACAACCAACCACATCCAAACTACCTATAAGAAGAAAACTCAAACCATTATAGGAAAACTCATTTTGAATGAGATCAACTGCACCTACTGAGGTATAATCTTTAACGAACCATGATTTACATGGTCCTGAGGCATTGAGTTATTTTTTCAAAAACTCCAACCATAGTCTATCATAGAATCATAGTTTATACAAAGGTTTCATACTTAGGAAACCATTTTATTCTCATGTTTCCTTGAAATAATTACAATCCTCTATCACTCATACACCATGAGCCTAAATCATACATACAGGCACCATCAAAACCCATAACTTGGTATTATATCTAGTGTCATCCCAAGTAACAAAAACATCAATTTTCATCATCATGGTATTTCTAAATTAGAGGTTACTACTCCTAAATGGAATGTTATAGTTGAGCTCAATATAAAAGGAAAGTTATTCAAAAACACATTAAACACAATTATCCCCACCATAGGAGTTTCAATAGTAATAATTAATTGAGTAAAAGAACCCATCCCATGGAACATACTCTATCGACCACTAACCATAGGTTTTGGATGTGGCAAACACACATTTACTAAGAAACATTTTCTATAAGAGAGAAAAAACATCCACTTATAGTAACACCATGCCATATTTATTATAAACTTATATGTGACTCTCCTCTAATAAAATATTTTTCACAGAAAAAATATAAGGAATGAAATCCAAAACTAAACTGACCATCATGATAACACCCTGAGATATTCTGAAATATTTTTTTTTTTCAAAAAAAATTAACCATTTCAATATTTTTCATCACAAACAACAAAAAATTATGATTTTATAACATGAAACATAGAATTTAGTTTTTTTACATGTAATACTATTTCCATATAGCGTTATATGTAGCACATAGTTTAAACTAAATGATAAATTCAATAAAAATATTATTATTCAATATGATAGTTATCACATATCCATTGGAATAGTGGGTATAGATCAAATTAACTAAATTATATGGATATATGGTTTAAACATGTATATAAAATTAATTAAATGGTTAATAATTAATTATAAATTTAAATAAAAACTATTTGAAAATAATCAAAAACATTTTGTGGAAAACTATTTTTATGAAAATTAATGTATTTTGAAAAAATAAATTAAAATACCCCTTTTAGGGAATGATTATAAATAAATTCATAAATTACATATTCAATCAAATATTTAACATTAATCTTATATATTTTTATACAATAGATTAGAAAATATCCAATTTTATTCTTAAAAATAATATTTTTCTAAAAATACGTTTCTTCATATTTTTGAAATATATTTTAAAATTAAAATTTTCAGCATTTTGAAAATTTATTTGATAAAATAAGAAAAATTATATAATAATGTCTAAATTATCTTTGAGTGAATTTATGTATATTTTGTGAAAATATAATTGTTTCGATAAATAGTGAAAGACACTAGTTTTTATTAAGAATTTTCATTTATTTTAAATTATTTAAAGACCTAAAAAATAAAATTGTTTTAAAACTAAAGTTAATTAAATTATTTATATATTAATCCAATTTAGGTCATTTTAATCAATTTAATATTTAATTTGTATCTAAAAATATTTTAAACTATTGAACATTTTCACTTTGGAAAATTGCTTTCTCATCATGTTAGTGGGATTAATTTTAAATTAAATTTTACAAATTATATAAGGACCCGACCTTAAAACATTACATAATCATGAATTAAATGAATAATTCACATTGAGGATCTTTTCAGGTTTATAGTTTTAGAGAATTAGGACATAACTAATACATCTCAAAAGATTACAAAGTAGACACTTTTACTAAGTTTCCATAAAATAATTACTCTTTAAAAGAAACATGTCTAGTTCCATGTTTTAGATAGAATGTATTTCCTTGTTCCCATCCATGACCCTATTCATATTTAAGTCATGTGGAAAACATATCAAATAATTGGGAGTAGCATAAAAATCCCAGTAAAGGATACACAAAGAAGGAAAACTGTTAGTTTTTTCAAAACAATTAGTAAATCATGAATACTTTATCATAAGTAATACTTTTCACCTTTATGAAGTAGTAAATACTCTTAAAATAATAAAAGATCATTACTTACCATTTTTTAACAAAAATATTACCATAAAACCCATGTAAATAACACATAACATATAAAGGTAACTTGGGACATTAACATACATAAATGGAATAACCATACGGTCAACTTCCACACATATCACTAATTGGAATATCCATACGGCCGACTTCCATACCCAATGCATTGGAGGTTATAACGTAACCACCCGTCATATGGTTTATCACATAACCGCCCGTCAAATGTCCAAGTACCATTATAAAATCATAAGACATAAAACAAATATAATGGAAAGAAAACATTTCCACATTTCAATCATAATATATCACTTAAATATATTGACATAAAAAATCCATTATCAAAACCATTTTAAATACCAAAATACATAATAGAGTATATGGTATTTATTTTCTTTTAAAAACTATTACGGCTTGTTAAGGAAGCCAAAGATCAAGTAGTACTCGCGGCGGCGGAAAGGTCATTGTCACCACGAACGTTAAAAGAAACATAACTTTTTGTCATTTAGGAAAACACTTCGTAGAAAATTATTACCTTTGTATGAAATTAAAGGTAAAAGGTGTTTATACGTGTATAAAAGAAAGTCTTGTATTAAAACCAAATATGCCTCAATGAAAGGATATTGAGACGAAGTCCCTTACAAAGTCGGTATCCTATGATTAAGGATAAATCAATTACATAATTATGTGTGAAAAATATAAATACACCCAATATAAGAAGATATTAAGTGTAAAACAATCATAGGTCAACCACACATATTCATAGTATGACATAATCAAGAAGTAGAGGTTTAATCCAAAGAATTGAAATTGGGTAAAGAAGTTCCCTTACAAAAATTCAACTACCTAACAATGTCATTATAAAATTACGAAAATGACATGATGAGAGATAAAAAGGGTATATCATCACTTTCAAAATATCCGTTATAGAAATAAGGATATATAAGAACATATCACAATGTAAGAAGATGTAAATTAAAAGACCTAACAAAAATAAGTCTTTTAAAAAGAGGAGGGTGAAAGGGTCCCTTACCGATTTGGGTAACTTTCAAAACGTACACCCCATGAAAGAATGACCATAAAAAGTTGATGTAAATACCCATAAATTAAATTATATTATACAAAGAGTATAATATTGGGTAGTACATATGAAACTCAAAGGAGACAGTGACAAATATAGCATGAATCTCACGGGAATACAAGTGAGATAAAACCCCTTACCTCGTTGTAATAAATCGAGTCGTATGACTAAAAAATAATAAATACCAAATGAATCACAGAATACCATGAATATAAATATAATCATGATAATATATATAAAATGTAAGTACACAATAAATCACATGAAATAAATAAGTGGTGAACAATGGAAATCTCACAGAATTAAAAGTGAGATAAGAAATCCCCTTACAAAAAATTCGGCAGCCAAACGACGCCACTTAAAATTTCTTAAAATGAATTGATGAGAGTAATAGGGGGTCTCTTATCACATGAAAATAAAAATTACAGTATGGTGAATTTAAAGAACATCCTCCAACATAATAATTTGTAGCATAAAAGAAATGACATAAAAGAGAGTACTTGAAAAGAAAGAGAGAGGTCGGATCCCTTACCTTAAGTCCGACTTATCTTGTTCATTTCTTTATATTCCTGAATAATAAACATTGGTAAATTTATAATTGATTAAGGAAATCCTTTAAAGTTTATTATTAAATTCATATCACATATTATAATGTTATAATAATTAGTTAATTATGTGAGTTCATATCAGACGTTTTTGTCAATGTTCGGTACATGAGTAAAAAATGAATTGTTTGAAAAGAATTATCCATGTAGTTATAAGTAAATGATCTCCAGAATAGTATTAATAATTTAAATATAATATATATCCAGTATATATTAATTTTATACTATTATATAAAATTTTGAGATAAAAAATGAAATGCACCGTTCATGGAGACGGTAGGTCGTACATACACATGAACGCTACTTTAATTTCATTTTCATATTAAAGGAATTAAAACTAAATGATATATACATATATATTATAATTCCAGAATTATATTCATCATTGATATGTAATATCTATCATATATATCCATTATATATAAGTACTTATAATAGTCCATAACATTTGGAGAGAATAAATGAAAGGCACAATTCATTTCTATTTCATACTTTAATGGAATCTGTACGTACACATGAACACTAATTTCATTTCTATTTCATAATTTAATGGAATGAAAATATAATGATACACAGGTATATTATAATAACATTATAATATAATATATGAAATCATTAAATCCATCCTTTATTAATCCCACATATGGCCTTAACGATTCAAATCACTTTGAGGGGGCGGTAGTCCGCACTTCCTAAAATGAAATTATCGTGTTTACCCATTATAGAATCCATAAAGGTATGGTATAAAGTGAAAAATAAATAAGCATAAGGAAACAATAAACATAATATATATCATATATAAATATAGTGACATCTTAATGTCCAGCATGAGAGGTGTTAAAAGATGATTGAACAATCATCGTTTCGTGAGGCAGTAATTCGCCATCCACGGAAATAGCATGTTATTTAACCATTAGACGGAGGTGTATGTAAGTGTAGATCAAATAATTCTCATAAAAACATCCTATAATATTTAATATACTATTGTTTTTATAAAATAAAGGAATAAAATGAGTTTAGGGGGTTTCTGAAGAAAAAAATAAAACAAAAGAACATAAGAGAAGACATTAACTTTAAATCGGGTAACTCCCCTTGGTTTGAACCAAAAGGATTTCTTGAAGAGATTTATGCCTAAATTAAGGCTTCTAGGATGAATATAGAGATTCTTAGAGATAATATGAGCATGGGATGGAGGAGCAAAGGGCTTGAGAGGTGTGGTTAAGGGAGTAGATGTGGGGGCCTTTTATAAGAGGGAGGAGGGGAACTCTTGGAAGGTCATGAAATGTTACTTTGTTTTGAAATTATTTTCGGATGTTAAAGGTCACACATAGATATATTTTTAGTATAAGGTGATAAGGGTTCTAAATCCACCCATCCAATAGGATTTAGACAAGTTTAAGTCTTATATTTTACATTATCTTTTCATTTTATTTAAATCATTCATTAATGAGGTAATCACTACATCATCATGGTGTCATAAATAAATTTATTTATATAATGTCTAAAAATTATAAAAAAATAAGCATGATGTAAGAAATATTTTTATCTTTCTAATGAATATTTATTGTCAAAAAGATAACTTTTATATCCCGATGTAAAAATTGTTTTAGTAAAACAATACATGTTTGTGACACTTTTATTTTTACTTTAAAAAAAGTTATTAATGTGATTTTCTTACCCAAGTTGCTCCATGGGGTCCCCAAGTTGACCCATGGATTGTCATGTTCTGACATGACACATTAAATAAGGGTAGGACATGTTTCAAGGTAATTTCATATTATTAAAACATTATTTTTACCTTAAATTACACTAATTACCTCTAATCGCGATAAATAAAACACAAAAGTTACTATTAACCAAAAATTATATTCATCCCATTGAACCACATTTTACTTAATAATGAAAACCCTATATGTCAGATTTCTGATATTCAAATCACAGAAGCGGTACAATTTCATTTAAACGAAAAATCTGTTTTTTAACTACCACTTAGCGGTTTCACTATTCATCAAAAATTGATGTTTTTTAGAAAAAAACAAAACATTCATCCTATGATATATTTGATATTCAAAATTCAAAAAATGATTTCCATTTCACCAAATTCATAACATAAAAGTATAATTAATTAATTTTATAATTAATTCCCGTTGTCAAAACAAATAGCGTGTTTTTAAGGAACAATATATATCAAAAGTTTGACACTTGTGTATGTCCAATTTCAAAGTGAAATTAATTACAATGTCCAACATTGGATAAAATGTTAAAAATATATTGTAATTTAACTTTAAAACCAATTAAAAAGATAATGTAACCATATAAATAAATTAGATTAAAGGAGGTTTTGAATTCAAATACAACACCTTCAACTATTCATTAAAAAAAGAACTATATCAGAAAAATACCAAAAACATACACAAAGTAAATTTTGATGTCCCGATTCAAAATAATGATTTTATTTTGTCAAATATAACATATAAAATTGTCAAAAAGTGGATTCAAAAAGGGTTCGCAATCAAAAGGCGATTAATCGACCTTTTAAAGAATATTATATTTATGCGTAAAAATATTTGATAAACGTATATAATCATTTTGTAGTTAGTTCTGTTCATTCCCACCATTACAATGACTAGGTGTTAACTAACATTTAAAATAATATTATTTTATTATTAGTGTGCAATGTAAGATTTCAAAGAAACTCGTTGTTGCGTATTGGGTACGCCATCGATCATAGAATTCCCCTTAAAGTAATATTAACATTTTATTCACAAATATTGATAAATATGAAAATGTCATATTCTTTATTTACCTAGGGTGTTACAAATGAAGTGAATTGAATTTGGATAAATGGATTCCATATTTGAATATACTGTTGTTGTTACAAAATAAAGGAATAAAAAGAGGTTAGGGGGTTGGAGAAGAAAAATAAAACAAAACAACATAAGAGAAGACATTACCTTTAAATCGGGTAAGTCCCCTTGGTTTGAATGAAAAAAGTGTCTTTAATAGATTTCTGCCTAAGGTATGGCTTATAGGATGAATAGAGGGATGTGGAGAGATAAAATGAGCAGGTTTTGGATGAGCCAAGGGCATGAGAGGTGTGGGTAAGGGAGTAGAGGTGGGGGCCTTTTATATGAGGGAGGAGGGGAACTCTTGGAAGGTCATGAAATGTTACTTTATTATGAAATGATTTTCAGATTTTAAATGTCCCACAAAGATATATTTCTAGGATTAGGTGATAAGTGTTCAAAATCCACCCATCCAATAGGTTTTAGACAAGTGTCAGTCTTAGATTTTACCTTATATTTTAATTTTATTTAAATCGTTCATTAATGAGGTAATCACTGCATCATCATGGTGTCATAAATAATTATATTTATTTAATGTCTAAAAATTATAAACAAATTACCATGATGTATGAAATATTATTATCTTTCTAATGAATATTTATAGTAAAAAAGATAACTTATATATCCCCATGTAAAAAATGTTTTAGTAAAACAATACATGATTGTGACACTTTTATTTTTACTTTAAAAAAAGTTATTAATGTCATTTTCTTACCCAAGTGGCTCCATGGGGTCCCAAGATGACCCATGGATTGTTATGGTCAGTCATGACTCATAAAATAAGGGTATGACATGTTTAAAAGTAATTTCATATTATTAAAACTTTATTTTTTACTTAAATTACACTAATTACCTCTAATCACGATTAATAAAACTCAAAAGTTACTATTCACAAAAATTATTTTAATTCCATTAAACCAAATTATACTTACTAATGAAAATCAGGTATGTTGGATTTTTGATATTAAAATAACAGAAGTGTAAAAATTTCATTGAAATGAAAAATCTGTTTTTTAACTACCACTTAGGTGGTTCACTATTCATCAAAAATTGATATTTTTCAGAAAAAACCAAAAATTCATCCTAAGCTATATATGATATTCAGAATTCAAAAAATGATGTCCATTTCACCAAATTCATAACATAGAAGTTATATTAATTAATTTTATAATTAATTTCCGTTGTCAAAACAAATAGTGCATTTTTAAGAAACAATATATATCAAAAGATCGCCACTTGTTTATGTCCAATTTCAAAGTGAAATTAATTCCAATGCCCACCATTGGATTTAATGGTAAAAATATATTATAATTGCACTTTAAAACCAATTAAAAAGATAATCTAACCATATAAATAAATTATATTAAAAGGAGGGTTTGAATTAAAATACAACACCTTTCACTATTCATTAAAAAAAGAACTATATCGGAAAACTTCCAAAGACATACACAATGAAAATATTGATGTCCCGATTATAAATAAGGATTTTATTTTTTCAAATATAACATATAAAATTGTCAAAAAGTGGATTTAAAAAGGGTTCCATCAAAAGGCGGTTAATCGAACTTTTAAAGAATATTATATTATTTACCCTTAAAATTGGATTCATTCGCATTTTAAGCCTCTAACATTTATTGGATAAATGTAAAAATATTTGACAAACATATATAATAATTTTGTAGTTAGTTCTATTCATTCCCGTTGTTACAACCTTTAGGCGTTAACTACCATTTAAAATAATATCATTTTATTATTAGTGTACAACGTAAGATTTCAAAGAAACTCGTTGTTGCGTATTGGGCACGCCATCGATCATAGCATTTCCTTGAAAGTAATATTAAACTTTTATTCACAAATATTGATAAATATGAAAATTTCATATTCCTTATTTACCTGGGGTGTTACAAATTATGTGAATTGAATTTGGATAAATGGATTCCATATTTGGAATAATAATAATTTAATTTCTCTAATATAGTCAAATTAATTTTTTACCATAATTAATTGTAAAAATAGTAAATATTATTTACCATGGTTAGGGTAGAAATGGGTTTACAAAGGGCTTAAACAAATGAGATAAGGGTTAACAATGACCCAAAACTTGTTCAAAACCCATTTTAGGCCATATATAAAACTTATAACCTATTAAGTTCAATAGTGGAACATTTTTAAGGCATTGTGTCTTTGAATAGTATGGGTACACATATTTTTTCAAAAATACTAGTGTTCCTCTCACCTCACTTACAAAAGGTCACCCCTATCTTCTCCACTCAAACTTCAAAAACAAATTTTTCAGACAAAAAAACCCCCTAATAACTTTATTATGTTCTTATTCTCATCCTAGAAGACTTATTTTGTTCATAAATCCATCCTATGAATCCTTTTGGTGAAATCCAAAAGAATTTACCTGAATAATAGGTGGAATTCTTCAACAACCATTTCTATTTTTTTGTACTCAACCTAATTCAATTATTATTAAACAATTATAATATAATAAACTCACAATATTATATATTATATATTATATATGTTAATTATATTACCTAAAAACATCTATTTATCCATAAAATGGGATTCAAAACCACCTTATGTATGTACGACAGACTAATTCTTGACAAACTAATGTTATTTGTTTTACATCAACACATTTAAAGAATAGATATAATTATGAATTTATTGTTAATATAAGATATTTAATATATTATTATTATTATAGAATCATGATATCATATATTTATTCTTACTTTCTATTCTATGTGTATGTGAAAATGCCACTTGTGTGTACAGAAGAGTACTGCCTTATGAAGGAACGCGATTCATTCACATTTTACACTGATGATAATGAGGATGATTTTTTTAATCATATGATACAAATGAAGTGAAAATTATTATGTAATTTTAATATTTTATTTACATGTCAATATTTCAATCCATCGAGAAAATGGAAACAAAATTCATGCATACGTATGACCTACATCTCCAAAAATAGTGTATTTAAAATTCTACCTATAACATTTATATATCACTGCAATAAATATACAATGAGTATATATGATATCTATATAATGATTAAATTATATAGATAATGGGAATATGATCAAAATAAGTGGACCAAAAAAATAACAAATCAATACTTATAGGGATAAAAAATCGTTTATTACTTAAAACATTATTTTAACAAGGAATTGTAGATAAAAGGGTAATAAAAGGTCATAATTAAATAAGATATAATATGATACATATTATTATGTTTCTTTATTTTTTGAAAATAATATTATATTTATTATATCATATTTTTTACATGTATAATTTAAGTTAAGACTTAAGGTAATGGATTTCTTTCTCACTTTTTATTTATATTAGACACATTACATATACACTACTCAATTATTTTATGTTGTGTATATATAACCCATAAATGTATTTTAGGACTCATATCCCTAAAATTATTAAAATTTAAAATACTTTTTAGGATATCTCTTTCATGGGGTTTACATTTCAAGTTCTACCAAAGTAGAAAATGAATTTTGTCTTAATTTTCCTTCTTTGAAACATATGTTTGATTTTGTACTTATCTTATATTTTGAGGTTTATATAAAGATGATTGGAAATTTAATATCATGTATTTATTAATCTTCTGAATATTATATCTTTCATTTAATATTATGCCTTCAAGGGACATAATATTCAATGTTACCAAACATGTTTGTGTTCTATGATACAATCTCATCGTTTATTGGGATTGGTTATTATTATATTTCTAATTATGATATATTATAGATCATCTATAAAGAAACTCATGAATTTTATTATCCTTTTTATTTCAATAAAATACATATTTTCATTCATTTTCATCAATTTATGTACTGAATAATTCAATGGAATGTTTTTAATAAAATTAAACATTATTTTTCTATTCAGTTGATAACACATTTTATCTCAAAAAACATGTTTTATAATTTTTTTTGAAAATATATTTACAAATATCCAAATGTTTTTAAGAAATTTTTACCCATGTTTGAAATTTTTTAACAAATATTTTGAAATTAATCTTAATGTGATTTTCAATACACTTCATAATTTTAATTTAATTAAAATTTCTAAGAAATCTTTGTTTTAATGTTTATATAATGAATGGTATTTTCAGACATCATTTAGGCACATTTTTAAAATATCCCTTTATATTTATCCAAACTTATATTCAAATAAATGGATTTTAAATATGTTTTTAGTTTTAAAAATTGTTTTTAAAGTGAATTTAATATTTTCCTCAATAAATGTTTTAAATTATTTTTAAATATTCCTTTATAAGTTTAAAAGTTAATATTAAAATAAAAGTATTTTTATTTTTTAATGAATTTTTAGTATTAATTTTTTTAAAGATAAGTTAATTTCCTCAAGAAATATTCCAACTATCTCTTCCAAATAATTTTCCATATGAAATAAAATACTTTTATGTAACTTTTTCTTTATTAGGTATTTCAACCAACAACTCCATTCTTTTTTCATTATCTAAATGGGTTTTTATATGGTAATAAGTTTAAGAAACTTATTTCTATTCCACATGTTATTACATGATATAATGGTTATGAAACCTATTTATCTTTCATATGTTATACCATGATTGAATTCTTATAAAACCAAATTATTTTCTAATGGATTATTCTATGATGATATGATCAAAAGAATAATGAAACCTATTTATTTTACACAACTTATGTTATGATGAAATGATAATAAAACCCATTTATTATCACAGTTTCTGATATAATGAATGTTGTATGAACATCTGAAACACATATTTTTTATTTTAATTATGAGATGGTGGTTATGTTATATCCAGGTATAGTGGTTAAATTATATCCGAAGACAGTTGGGATATATATGTCCCTCCAATGAATTGGGTAAAGATTTATATCTGATGGGATAAAAAGGACTGGAATGGAGAGTGAACCTAGTTCAGTAAGGGTCTCTATCCACTATGATATTTCTGGAAGTGAATCGTTTCTACTATAATGGTTTGTGGAGTGAACACAATACACTATGATAGTCTTGAAAATGATTGTTGAACTACTAAGAAAATTAATTTTTATAGTTTTATGCTTGCTTCAAATCTATATCTTATGCCAACATTATAATCCCATGGTTCATGTTATGGGATTAAATTATCATTAAAGTCTTATGAAAATACAAAATTTGTGACTCATGTTTATGATATATGATATACTGGGTATGGTACTCAAATGTTATTCTTAGGCTTGCATACCCATTTCTCCAAGATATTTATATATCACAATCTTTTACCCTTACTGAGCATATGATCTCACACTTTCTTATGTTTTATTTTCCCAAGATATGATTAAATTTATTATATATGATATGTCTAAATATGTTCTTAGTTATGAATATAATAATGGGAGATGGAATGATTCACTTAGTGACTAGATGTTTATGTGTATATGCTTCTAAGGTCACTATTCTTTTATGGTCCTCAGGTGTGTGTTTTTTGTAATGTAATGAATATTCATCTAAAAATATATAGTATATTAGTATGGGATGTTTGGGTATCTACAGTTTTTATCTGACTATAGGTTTATCTTACCTTTGGGAACTGGGATATAAAAACTTTAGTGATAACTTTAAGGATATGTCTATTGATATAATTATGGATAAGTCTACAGACGATTCAATATATATAAAAATATCCTGGAATTTTGGTAGAGGATTGATTAAATATTTTCCATGAAATTACATCCCTATATAGAAACAAAACATGTATATATATCTAGAATTGAGGTACCTAGGGGTAATAACTCTTAAAAGTGAGCATTGAGCAGGACTCGATCATCACCTGATGCACGACAATGAGCCCTACTGCACACCTGGTTTGAATCTCCATGGGGATATACTATGGAAATTAAAAAACTATTTTAGAACCATTAATTGGATTTGAATATATTATGTCCATGATTACCCTAGGTTAATACTGATGAATCATAGATAGAAAATATGGTTTCATGATTTATAAATCCTATAACTGTTTTTTCAGGATTATGTTGTTTCCCACAATGAATATTATTACTCACTATATTCTATTTAGTATTAGTCAATGGATTGGACCAAAATAAACTAGATTAATGTTGAATAAATTATAATTTTTTTTATGAGAACTAAAAGTGATGATGAAATGTATGAAGGATATTGTAATTATGATTAATCATTTATCCTGATATATGGTTAAAAACATGCAACTTTACCAACTCTAATGATCACCAATGAAGAGAATGATAAAGTTTGTAGAATTTCCGGTGGTGGAAATAATAGAGAAAATAATATTTTTTTTCTTATGTGTTGAGAATGTGGGAAGAAACACCTAAGAGGGTGTCTTAGAGAAACTAGAAGATGTTTTGTGGGTGGAAAATGTCACGAACCAACCTAGGTTGACCCCCAAATGGTCACCCAAACCAATATGTGTAATTTCTTGAAGGGAATTACTAATCCCCAGGGGCTGGAAACAAGTGTTGGGCATTAACATAGTACAAAGAGGGAATGATTTTTCATAATAAATAGACAAGACAATAAAGCAATAAAAAAGTGATCATCCAAACCACTATATAAATAAACCAAACTGAATGTCTTATAAAAGGAATAAATTAATACAATAGTGATAAAATTAAAACAAATGAACAAGACAACCATACCAGCTATATGTGACCAAAAGGTCACTCTCCAACACAATGATCTACTATCTCTCAAGGAGAATGAACTCAAGATGAAGCCTTCAAAAGGTATAAAAAACTATAGGTGTAAGTATTGAAACTCAGTGGGCTAGCCTGATAATCTATATCCCAATGCTCTTACTTTAAAATAAAAGAAACATCAATTTTGACGTTTGAACTACAACTTATAAAAGTATGATTATCTATAAGTGCAACTTAAGAAAAGTACAACCCATTGACCTTATCCATTTCCAAATCCAATATCGCTCCAATAGTGAGACATTATCATTTTTAAGTGAAAAGTGATGTTGATTTTTTCAACTTACACAAACGGGATAAAATAATTTTCTTTGAAAACACATTTCATAAATCTTTTTAAAACTAAAACATCAATTTCCAAGGAAAAAATTTCACAAGTGGGCACTATAATAATTACACAACCAGGGAAATGGAAGTATGCATACAACTATTTCAATCATTAATGAAAGATACTAAAATCCAAAAAACATTCGTGAACCCAGAAGATCAATAATAATCTAGAAGACACAAATAAATGAGACCTCATATATAGTAGCATTCCACATACAATGAAATAAAATGATATATATTCTCAAAAACCATTTCTCAGTATAGACCAAAGGAAAATCCCATAGTAATGAACCTAGTATATCTACCTATTGTGGGCCATTGGTTAGTACCGTGACCTACCAGTGTAGTAATCATCATTAGAAAATTCTCTCAATATGCTAGGTTCCTATTCTGAATTATTTAATTGGGGCGAGCCAACTGATTCCAACCGAGCATCCAATCACAAGGTACATTTAATAATAATAATAATTCACAATAGTCCTCACCCCGAGTCTCCCCTAAGAATAATCCCATACCCTGAAATAAAAAGATAAAAAAGGGTTCAAACTAAGGAAACTTGATAATGTATCTTGATGATTCCATAGTGAGTAACTCCCATAAATTATATGTAGGAATGGAATGAGAAATATCTAACAATGGTTTTTATAATGAAAACTTTCCATCAATTTTACAAAGTGGACAAAAAGGCCCTTAAACATTACAAAAAACCAACCTTTATCAAATATTAAATCCAAATTTCAAGAATAGGTTTCAAACAAACCATTACCTTATAAACACATTCATGAAACTATTTCAAAAAATTTCCACACCATTTTCAAACCAAAACCAATTTCTATAAAAGTGTCAACCAGGCCACAATTCATCATCTCATAACAAATTGATTTCAAAATCAAAATACACACTTTATTTAACTTAAAAACATTGGAAAATATTTAAAGAAACCAAAAGAAACCATGTCACATGATGCATATTTATTAATAATGTTAAACAATGCCTTACATAATAAAAATTACTCATAAAAACATCCAGCAATTTCATCGAACACTAGGTATGCATTACTTAAAAAACAAGCTTAAATATCACAAAATAAGACTTAAAACTACCATTTTCACACCAAAAATTTTAAAACAAGGATCATATATTTATTTTTATATAAAAAATAGGATGCGAAATAAATATACCAATGAATATTAAATTAAAAAGGCATGTGCATGGGAAAACCGACCTTGAATCAAGGGCGCAATGAAAACGCACCACTGATAATGATCCACGAGGGTTCCAAAACACTATATCCCCCAAGAAGAGTCCTAAAAGATAAAAATCCCTAACATAAACTAGGTGAAATCCAAGCCCTATGTCTACATGACCATGGGAAAGAAATAAATATAGAGAAAATGAGAGGATGAGGGTGGGGGAGATGAGAAGACAAGATTACCTTGAAGAATATAGACAAAACATTAAAGAAAACCATTGATCCACACCCAGGGAAGGAGGAGAAGGATTGGGGAGAAAAGGGAGAGCCCCTTATTGTCTCAGGAATGAGTATAGGGTGGATAGGTCCAAATTTGGGGTAAAAAACCTCGAGGGGGAAAACATGGAAATGCAAAAAATTTAAAACTGGGCAAGTCACATGGTTAGGTTGCATGGTTTAATAAAACATGTAAAAATTGTATGATAGCCATTGTATGTGAATAAAATGGCCACATGGTTACCTAGAACTGACCGAAAGACCATGCAGTAGATGTGGGGTAGGTTTTATAATCTATCTTATGATTACCTGGGCCCTGCCGCATGGTTTGTAAAACCTTGCAGTAATAGTTCTTAGGGTACATCCAAGCCAAACTTCCATGATTTTCTCCAAAAACTCCCCAAAAAACGACGATAAATAAAAGTGGATAAATTTAGAAAAGGAGAAACTTAAAAAATTAACACTAATCACACCCAAAACCCCTGAAAAAACTACAATTCACATCGAACCAGAGCATAATTCAGGTCTAGAAAAATGGGTGTGACAATTCTCCCCACCATTAATACTTTCTACCACCAGAAATCCAAAACACTCTCCAGCCGATTAATCAATGCCTAAAGATTACATATTAACACAATCTAAAATCTTAATTCAGGTAAATTTTACCAACCACCAATGAAACTTATTCCTTTTTCCTAAAATGAAATAATAACCCACCAACACTTTCTGAGAATAATGGGATAGATCAAACTAGAAATAGATAATTAGCAAGGGGAGGCCCGAATGGACTCTCTACTATTATAAATTAACTAACATCTGATAAATCTTGGGATACCCCACAAAAGACCAATGGTGGGCCTCCCCACCATTAAAAACCAACTAACAATGACCAAAAAAGAATTCAATAAGATCCAAACCAGGATATTTCTACACAGGCCAACCCGAACTCTATTTCAACGACATATCATCCCATCTCAAGAAAAAACAATGCATGAACACTTAAACAACCCATTATCAAACATTTGTGATAAATCTGAGTCCAAAATCCCTATGCAGGCCCATGAACTCCCACCACATAGGGAGGGGAGGGAAAGTTCCCAATGATCGAACCATTTAAACCACATCTAAAAACCACTCGCCACTCTTTCCTAAGGGAGGCTAAAAACCAAGACTATACCCAATTCCATGGGTATCCCACAAAAGGGTATTGATAGTAATATTATGTTGATTGAGAAACTAAAATTCATAAATATGAACTTTCTCAATATAACAGTAAGGGTATAAGATGAACCAAACTTCCTTCACTCCTAGAACTCCTGGCTATGCACCAGCTTCACTCCAAAATAATTAACTAGAGCAATGGTGGTTGAAGCATCTTTTTCATCACAGTCAGAATTTGACAATCCCAATAAAAAGAACGCATCACTCATTTATAGAAAAGATAAATAGGTATTCGTATAATGGAAACCACACTTTCATTTAAAACATGGGTTTCCCAAAAGACCCACAATATCCCTTACATTTCAAAAAATCTAGACACTATCGACCCAACTACCACAACAAAAGTACTTGTACATAGGATGGGTGCTTATAAAAAGGAAATTGAAATGAGGCTCCCAACAACAAATAATTTTTTTTAGGATTTACTCCATGATTATTTCTAATAATTCCATGATAGAAAGGCTACAATTTACCCAAATTTCCAACAAAAATGGCACGACTTAAGAGTACTTGGAGACATCAGCTTCTTGTAACCTAGGTTTCCACATTAATAACATATAAAGACATTATTCCTAAAAGGGGTTGATGAGATATCTTGTGGCCTTTTGATTCCATATAGCCCTTTATAAACTCCTAATCAATTCCTCATTTCCTGGATAGAACATTCCCCATTTCTCATTGTGATTACACGAGGGAGGGCTACCTCAAACACACCCACATCAACAACTTCAATATGAAACTATTTCCTCACCACATAAGAAAATAAAGTTATGTTGAAGTCCAATTACTTTGGATAAATACATGTATGAAGCCCAATATCAAAATTTCGAGCCTTCCTAGAATCACTCATAACATATTCTAGAAGGTATGAAACTAGATCTATAAACTGGCGGAAATAATCTGACACCGACCAATCACCCTGTTGTAAGAAACTCATATACATTCCCTTCTCACCCATTATTTCTCAAATAAATATTGGAAAATGAACAAATCCATGAAGAACTACCAAGTAATTTGTCCATGAGTCTTGTTCCGAGATACCGACTTCCACCACTTCCACAGTGAAAATTCAAGCATGAAGGTTGCAAACTTGACCTTTAACAATTAGGGAAACTCAACAAGGATAAAGTTCCATTCGATATTTCTCATCAACTCTTATGCTGAGAGAGGATCTAGTTGACCATAGAAGAGAGGTGGATACAATTTCTGGAATTCAAAAACAATATCCTTAGGTTGATCAAATTGAAGTTATGCCAATGGGGAATCACCCTTAACCGCACTGCAATAACCCATCAAAGATCTATAGGGAAAAGTTATGAAAAAAGAAAATCCAAGAACAATATCAAGGTTAACTCAACATTACAATCCTGAAGAACAAACCCCATATAAGCGACCAACTTTGAACATAAGAAAAAAAAGACTTTATTAACATAGAAAATCTCCATTTTAAAAAAAAAATCAACCTCAAGAAAAAACATGGTTGAATGTCATGCTCAATAATGGTGTCCCATAGAGTCACACGCACACACACAAGTTCGTTTCACCCAGGGTACCCATCCATCATGCCTTACCAAGAATCCATCCACATTCCCATATAAAACCATGCATGCGATCGCACATGAAATGTCAAAGGCTTAAAAAAAACAACCTTCATTTTCCAAAGTAGACCATTTGACCCATTTTTAAATCAAAAAACTTCCAAAGGATCACTAACCACCAATTCAAAAATCATTTTCAAAACTCACACAAAAAACCATCTTACCCTGATAAAAAATGAAACCCCATATATTTCCATAAAAAAGCATTTTCATCTCATTCAAAACATTTTAAAAAAATTCAACCAATCTCATTTCATCGATACCATTTGATCGAATCCTATTCCCTATTAATTCATAAAAAATTTCAAATCAAACAACCTCTTTCAAAAAACCATTTTCCCATTTTAAAAAATTCACCAAATCCCATTTTCATATTTCACTCCACCAAAATATTTTTTTAACAAAAACCAAACTGTTTAAAAGATTTCTTAAAGTAAATTATGAAAATAAATTTTGCACATTTCAAAATCCATCCATTCCATTGAAACCCAATTTTCAAAGTTCCTATTCAAGTATTTTCAAAATAATTTTTAGAATTCAAGAAAGGTCCAAGAGACCCACAAAAAGGGAAATATTGTCAGTGGGTGACTTGTTCATATGGTTGGAGACCATATGAAAAATACACCACCAACACAGAGAGCCTTCTAGGACCATGCCTCTATCTCAACATGGCTTTCCAAGCCCTGTAAGATCACATAGACCACTATACCAATTCCCCTTTTATATTCCAATCAATAAACAATCCCTAAATAATAAAGAAAATATTAAAACTAGACTTACCATTGAAACTTGAGGATCAGAATGAGAAACAATTCACAACGCTCTTTCTATACATTCCCCTCAAGTCCCAAAAATCCTACTCAATATACCAGGACATCCCCATGAAACAAAGGGTTCTATGAAAATCAAGCTCTGATAAAATCGAACATGATTTAATACCATTTTGTCATGAACCAACTCGAGTCGACCCCAAAACGTTCACCTGAGATGATTTGTGTCAAATCCTGAAGGGCGCACCAAACCCACATGGTCTAGAAACTAGTACTAAGCATCAAAAGAGTACAAAGAGGGAACAATTTTTCCAAATTAATGAACAATACAACAAAGTAGTAGAAAGACCCACAAAAAATCCACTATATAAATAAACTGAATTGAATATCTTATATAAGGAACAAATAAATACAACAATGATACAATGAAACCAAACAGACTAGATGACCACACTAGCTCCATGTGACTACAAGGTCACTCCCTAACACAAAGATCAACTGTCGCTCAAGGTGAAAAAACTCCAGTTAAAAATTGTACAAGGGCTAAAAACAAAAACAAACTATAGGAGTGAGTATTAAAACTTAGTAGGCTATCCCGATATTCTATTTCCCAATACTATTCCTTTAAAATAAAAGAAACATCAATTTTAATGTTTGAACTAAAAATTATAAACGTATCCTTTTCTACATGTCTTGCATAAAATAATGTAAAGCCCATTACCCATATCTATTTCCAAATCCAAAAATCCCTCTATTAGTGAGACATTATCATTTTAAGGGGAAAGTGATGTTGATGTTTTTAATTTACACAAAGTGGACAAAATACATTTCTTTCAAAAAACTTTTCATAAACATTTTTAAAACCAACAGATAACATTACAATGAAAACATTGAACAAGAAGGAACTATAATAATCAAACAATAAATGAAATAGAAGTATGTATACTAGTATTTCAATCATCAATACAAGAAACTAAAATCCAATAGACATATGTGAACCCAAGATATCAAGAATAATCCAAAAGACACCAATACCTGAGACCCCATAAACAGTAGCATGCCACAAAAGATGAAATAAAATGATCTATATGCTAAACCACCGTTTCTTAGGATAGGCTAAGGGAAAATCCCATAACAATGAATCCAGTATATCTTCCTACTATAGGCCACTGGTCAGTACCATGACCTCCTAATGTAGAAATCATCCTCAGAAAATTTCTTTAATATACCAGGTTTCTATGTCTCTAGTATTTCATTGGGGTGAGCCAACTGATTCCATCCGAGCATGAAATATCTAGGTATATGTAATAGTAAAATAATAATAATAATAATAAAAATAATAATAATAAAAACAACAACAACAAAAATAACGACAACAATAATCCACAACACACCTCACCCTGAGTCTCCCTAAGGACTAATACCATTCCTTGAAATAAATAGATCACCAAGGGTTCCAACCATGAAACCTCGATAATGGATCTTGATTATTCCAAAACGATTACCTCCCATCCATTAAACATACACAAGTAATGAGAAACATCCAATAATGTTTTTTATAATGAACTCTTTCCATCACTTTTACAAAGTGGCAAAACTGGCCCTTAAACATTACACAAAACCAACCTTTATAAAAAATGAAATCCAAATTTCAAGAAGAGGATTCAAACACAACATTAATTTATGAATACATTAATGAAACTCCTTCCAAATATTTACTTCTCACTTTCAAAGCAAAACCATTTTCTATGAAAATTCTAACTGGGCCACAATTCAACATCACATAACAAACCAATTTGAAAAGCCAAATACAAGCTTTATAAAACCTAAAAAATTGGAAACTATTTTAAGAAATAAAAATCCACAAATTAACATGATACATATTTATTAAAAAAGTAAAAACACATCTTACATACAAAAAATTTCTTATAAAATCCAACTGGGCGTTTCATCGAACACTTGGTGTGTATTACTTAACAAAATAAGCTTAAATATCAAAAAACAAGGCTTAAAACTACCATTTTCACAGCAAAAATTTAAAAAATGTATCTTATATTCATTTTTATATAAAAAAATAGGATGAAAAAAGTAATAACTAATGAATCATAAATTAAAAATGAAAGTGCATGGGAAAAAACTACCTTGAATCCATGGCACAATGACAACTCCCCATTGAAAATGATCTAATAGGGTAACACAACCCTAGATCTACCAAGAAGATCCCTAAAAGAAAAAAAGACCCAATATAAATAAGGGGAAAATCAAACCATATGTCCAAATGACCATGGGATAGAAGGAACTCAAGAGAAAATGAAATGAAGAGGGAGAGAGAGATGAGAAGAAGAGATTACCATGATGAATATAGCCACACCCTTGAAGAAACCCTTAAATCCACACCCAAAGAAGGATGAGAAGTCTTGGGGTGAAAAGGGAGATCTCATTATGGTTTAACCAACCAATAGTGGGGGTCTAGGGCTGGATTTGGGGTAAAAAATACCAATGTAACAAACATGGAAAACCCAAAATTTTAAAACTACGCAAGTCGCACGGTTTGGCCATATAGTTTAAAAAACCATGAAATAACCATTTTATAGACACTTTACATGGATAAAATGACTGCATAGTTACCTATAACCAACCACACAATCGTGTAGTATCCATGTAGTAGGTTCTGTAACCAACAACATGGTTTTCCAGACCGTGCGATAACCGTGCTTAGGGTTCTTCCAAGACAAACTTCCAATATTTTCTCCAAAAAATCCCAACCAAACAAAGGATAAACCAAGTGGGGTAAATGTATACTAGGAAACACTTCAAAAATTAACACCCATCAAACACAAAACTTGAGAAAAAGACTTTAATTAACATCGATCTGGAAGTCAAGACTAGAAAAATAGGGTGTGACAGAAAAGAAGGACATAAATTATGTAATTGTTAATGAAAAATATAAAGTTTGGATAATGAAATAGATGAAAATAATGGTCTCCCTAATATATAATTGATGGATGAATATTTAAAATTTTTATAGTATGGTCATTATGAAAATTAATTCTCTAAACTAAAATCTAATGAATATAATTAGAATAGTTATATGAGTAATAATTATATTTTTTTGATGAAGAGACTATATATGAAATATGAAAGGAATGAAGTGTTATGGAATATGAAAATGAATCCTAATTAATGGTTTATGAATAATGTGGTGTTATTAATGCGTGTATGTAATAGGTTCAATGAATTATATTTTTATTAGTGTTATTTTTTTTATTATAATCATAAAACATCAATGGATTATTCCAAAGTAGTATGAATTAATAATTTGAAATAACAGGTTAAATGGTACTTATGGACAATAAAAATTATTTAATGGAAATTTATTATTTTAATGAAGGGATAATAAACTTTAATAAGTATATAATTTTGGGAAAATGGTTTTTATTTTTGATAAATACATGACTGATAAGAATAAATTAAATTAGATATTATTACTAAACTTGAAACTAATTGATGATTTGTGGAAAAATGGTTTATGTTATCATTTATTGAGTGTAATGTTTTTGGGATTTATGACATATATTGAATAATATGTGGTTTTATTTAAGTAATGAGGATGTTTATTTGTTTTCAATGTGGTTTTATTATAATCATGGCTATAACCATGATTCATGAGAATATATAACCAATGTATTCATATATTTATTATGTGGATATTAAGTTTTACTTATTGATATTTTTACGAAAAATGTTATATTAATTTTTTTATAATTTAGTGACCTTCATTATAAGTTTCTAATTTTATAATGTTTATAAGTTTAACCATTTATAAAATGTTTTATGTTGATATTTGGATGAAGACACTACTAGAAAATAAGGCAATAGACACATTTTTAATTTGTGGGTATAAGCCCAAAAACATTGTCTATAGGATATAGCCAGAGTTTACTCAACTATGGCTAGTGTTGGCATGGATATAGGCTTGTAGCCACTGTTCAAACCATGGATAAAGGGATATAGAGACGATTCAAACCGTGGCTAAAACCCTATAGCCATTATTTGAAAACCGTCGCAGAGGCTAAAACCAATCATCATTTATAGCCACGGTTTCCAACCGTGTCTATATGCCATCATATTTCCTAAAAAAACTGCATTGTTCAGCTGGTGATGTCCCCTTGCACCCCCTACACCCTCCCCCCAGCACCCCCCCTGCATAGCCCCCCTTGCACCTCTTGTACCATTGCACCCACCCCCTAGCACACCTGCACACCCCTTGAACCACCCTAGCTGAACGCCCCCACTGCACCTCAATCCTAGGCACCCCCCTCATACACACCACCCTAGACAGTCCCCCCCTTGATAGACACCCCCTGGAAAATATCCCCCACCGGACAGACACCCCCCTCTTGGAAACCCCCCTGGACAGACCCCTCCCCCCTTCTGGACAGACTCCCCCCAGAGAGCAGCTCCCTTACAGATCCCATTCACCCCCTGCACAGCCCCCTTACACATCCCTTACACCCCCTGAACAACCACCATTCACCCCCATCCCCTTGCACACACCCCTTTCACACCTGCACACCCCCACTACACAGACCATACCCCCTACTAGACTCCCCTTGATCCACTCCTGCTATAAAACCCCTTACACCCCCTATAGACCCCCACTCTCACCCCTTGCACCCCACCCCATGGATAGACCCCCCCTGGACTACACCCCCACCGCCTAGACAGACACCCCCCAGGACAACAACCCCCCAGATAGACACCCCCTGGATAGCAGCCCCCCCCAGACAGACACCCCCTGACACACACATGTTCCTTTGAACCCCACCCCCATCCATTAAACACCCCTTGCACACCCCAAGTGGACACCCCTTGCACCACACCTACAAGACACCACCTACACAACCCCCCTTTTTACCCCCTAAACATCCCCGTGCACCCCCCTTAAACATCCCTTTCACCCCTTGCAAACCCTTATCCCCTTGCACACACCCCCTTGCACACCCCATGCACCCCCAAGCACCACCCCTACTGGACCCCCCTTGCACCACCCCTACTAGACACCCAAAATGAACACCCTTTTCCCCTTACACACACCCCTTACACCCCCTACTGGTCCCCCTTGCACCAACCCTACTGGGCACACCCACTGCACACCCCCTTCTAGGAAAACCCCCTTGAACCCCTCAGACAGACACCCCTCCCCTAGAAAATTCAAGCTCTCATCCATCTAATGTTGGAGGATAATTTACAGTGGAATAATGTCCACAATATTTGGAGTAGTTATCTACTCACACAATAGATGAAATCAACAAAAACCAATCCATTTAAAAATAGTGTCTAGTGTGTGGTTACACTTGATTGGAAGAGGAAAGGAAAATTTATAAAACCAAAAAACATAGGAAATGATGAAGTTATTGATAAAGAATTAATTATGCATGGAATTCCTTGGTTTTGATATTTATTTTTTAACTAAAAAATAATGGGCCTACCTGGATTCACTTCAACATAGTGTTGATTAAGAGAGTTGGAGGTGTGGTGGTGGAATAATTTGAGGATATGAATACAAAAAAAAAGAACTTAAAAATACCGAGGAAACATAAATTGTGGGTTCTATTAAGAATTTAGATCCTATATAGATTCAATGAATGGAGTATAAAGAGGTGTTTGAACTAGCACATGATCCTACTAAATTGACCAGTCACAAAGATCTATCTTTTTCTTCAACACTGCGGTCCGAGATAAAAAATTGGGAGAAAGATTATATGAATATAGCTACATAAATGTAGGTTAATGATATTTTTTCTTGTAATAATGCAAATATTGGATTATTTCTATGTGTTGTTTGGAACAATAGGCTTTCATTTCATGAATTACATTGTAACAGGCTCCTATGGAGTTTTAATTTTATTGAACAACATCTGAATTTATGGAACCTATTTAGTTGAAGAGAAAACCTATGGAAAATATATATGTATATAAATATCTCAATGTGGTGGAAGGATGTAGGGAGGTATGTGAATCTAAAAAGGTTAGAGTAAGGTTCTTTAAATTTTTGTGTGTTGAGAACGAAAAGGATTGGAACTGAAGGGAATGCATAGAGGATCAAGTCCAATTCACTGAATAGAGTTTAATCATATTTATAAATTATTTTATATGGAATAAGGGAATTTTAAATGTATTATAGTTTTGTAGTAGATTAAAAAATTATTTACATATCTATATAAATATGTATATTTTTATATCTATTGGTTCTAGTAGAATTTATATCCCAATTGATGATTTCTCTGGCTAATATGACTATTTGGAGGTTTTGTGGTGCGGTAGTAACTACTCCAAAAATACAGATATAAATTTGTCTGATTGTAGTGGTGATTTCAAAAAAATACAAGAAAGTGAATATCCTTTCTAAATATAAGGATGTTAAGGGATTTGATTCAGAATAGACCTATCTAGTTTTTTAGCTTTGGGAATTACTGTTCAAAACCACAGAGCCAACAATAAATCTAGGAAATTACGAAGAGAATAAGCCTCGTTGGGAATTCTATTTTGAAAAATAACATGGTGTAAACATATCAGAAATATCTAATAGTTTATAGATAACTAACTATGAGAATAAAATAAGAGAAATATTCTAGAAAGATCACATCATATTCCTATAAGTTAACAAATTTTGGAATGAATATGGAATTCTTGATAGGGAAATGTACATTTTAAACCTGATTGTTATGGTTTCTCTAGGAATTACAGATATCATAACTCCTAATGTATCTAATCCTTTTCTTTTTGTCCAATAAAAAATCTGATTGAATTGTCTATTTTATTTATTTTTTCCTTTAAAAACTCCACTAGAGGTTCATGTTTAGTTATGGTACTGGTTTAGATGTCTTGGGGAAATTTTAATTAAAATAAAAATAGTGGATTATTGGTGCACTGTTTGATGTTTTTGAATCTAGTTGAGGAAGATGTCAATTATAAGAAGATAAGAGATCCTCTAAAATTAGTGATTAAGAACAACACTTCCAACATGTACCCTTAATAGGTATGAAAAACATAACATTTATTAAACTCCAGATTCTCATTAAGTACTTTTTTCCTCTATCTTGGAATTAAATGTGAATAGGAATACCATAATGTTTAAACGTGATAAAAAAATCAATGGAGGAGGTCAGGTTTAGTGATGTTCAAAAGTGGAAGATAGAACTGTACCAAGAAATTTGTAATCTCTGACAAAGTGGTAGATTTATTTGAATTATTTATTCTTTCCACCTTGAGTAAAAGTTTTAATTTTAAGATAGTGGTGATGATGGGAACATGGGATTAGGTTTTAGATTTAGAGAATAGTGTGGGGTGGTGTTGCATTGGGGGTAGGTGAGTGTCTAATAACTATAAAGAAATTATTGTAAATGGTATTTGAATGTTGTTTTCCTACTAGATCAGAGCTGGTTGGGGATGATAATGTGTCTCTATTAGAACTGTTGACTTTCATATTCTTTAGTATCCACTAATTGAATTGGTCTTATCCTACATTTATTTGAAACATCTTATCTATCAATGAACACACCAATGTTGATATAACTATAGGTAAAAAACTAGTTTCCAAGAAGATTTTAATTTCAATTGTTACAATAATATTTTTTATTTCAGGATTTATGTATGTGAAATATATTAAAGAAAACTAAAAAAATTAGTTTTTCAAGAAAAATATAGTGAGAGTAGAGAAGAAGAATATAATTATCATGGTTATATCTCAATATCCTTATCAACTGTAACAATCATTGGGTGGTGAATTAGGTACACAACTCTAGTACAAAGTGGTTCTGTGATGGGAAAATAAGAACCTAGTGAGGGGTGGAATCAAGAAGTATTCAAGAACTAGTGGTTTTGGTATAGATTAGTACAATAGGATTTCAAAGGTGGTATATGTATCATATTGAGTGATTAAATAGTGGATGTATTCACTAAACTCTAATGTTGGACTGAGAAATATAGTGTCAACAAAGAAGTGGATGTGACCTAGGATTGGAAAATCACATTTCAAAACCTAATTATAACACATAAAGTGATTAGTTTTATAATATGCTTTTCCGACACAATCACATTTGTAAGCAAAAAATTTGGGAATAGCCTTTTAACAATTGTCATACACACCCCCTACCCCTGCCACCCCCTTTCCTTGACACGCCCTACACACCCCATGCTCACCCCAGCCCACCCCCCAGCCCACACCCCATGCACCCCCTACACACCACCCTGCACACCCCCCCTGCACACCCCCTACCCCCATCACACCCCTATCCCCTACCCCCTCCCCTACACACCACCTACACACCCCCTTCCCATCCCACACCCCCGACCCACCCCATGAACATTCCACATCCACCACATCATGCAACTAAAATCATTGAAAAACATTCATAGACATGTCACTTAATATAAGAATAACTATTCATTTTATTCTAACAAGGTCATCTCAAATTAAATATTCAAGGAACGTCTTTCACCATGAAAAGTGATTCCATCCAAATCATTCTATTCACTGTGTGGTGACTTGGTTATTACAACACTTGCCTTCTTAATAAATTCCATCTTAAAAGTCTAACAGCACTTAAAGTGTATTTTGGTTCAAACAACTATTTTTATAAAATGAGGTCACTCTTCCCTGCCCTTGCAAAAGAACCCAACATAATAGTGAAGGACATAGAACCTAATTGGAAGGTTCTTTGCAACTTTTTTCCAACTAGGATATCCAAAAGAGTATGATATATGGATAAATTCCTTTTTTATGATATATATGTGTGTTATATATTCTGATTAATAATATGAAGTTCAATATAGCTAGGTAAATGAATTGTTTCATAGATCACTACTACAAAGGGAAAGATAATCTAAATTACTATCCTTATGGTAGACTGATCTAACTAGTTTTAATGGAGATGAAAGTTTATTTGAATGAGGGATAGGCAGTGAGATTCCATAAGATTAATACCCTATTTTCAATTCTTCTGAAGACCATCGTGTACTTCTAAGATACCAACTCAAATTCCTTGAAGCTAGTTAGTTGGGAATGAGGGGAACAAAATTTAATTAGGTATCCTTAGAGATTCAGTCTCTATAGTGTGATATGTTCACACCATTCCATATGCAATGTTTCAAGTGGAATATTATGGATGAGTTCCATGATACTAGAGATGATGTAAGGATGCTTGGTATTGGAACTGATAGATCCTTAAATTAAGGAGTGGTATTTTATAATGAATTTAATGGGAAGTTGAATGAGATAATTAATGTATATAAGGATGATCAATTTATGGTTTTTAGATCTCTAGTTGTAGTATCTATAAACTACAAGTATTTTTAAACCTCTTTGAACAAGGTCCATAAATAAGTTCAAGTGATATATTCATATTCTTCCTTGACAAAGATTGTGGTTATTAGAAAACTATATTTTTAAATAATAATGCAATCATAAAAACAAGTTTTTAAAACAATTAAGCAATTATATAATTCAAATTAAAGGCTTAGGCTGAGGGATCCTACCTCAACCTCAAGAAGTGTTTCTTTTGATGACGACAACTTGAATTTTATTTTTTTTCTTGCCTTCATATGCATTTTCACATACATATATATATACACACCTAGCCCCTATGTACATATTTTCATGGCCAAATATGTACAAGGGGTTCCTTATATATATGTTTATACTTGCATATACCTCTTTACACTTACACATATATGCAATTTTCGTATTTATATATAATAACACCTAGACCCAATATATATATTCATACTACCATGAGTTAATATATATAAAGCGGCAACTTATATATGTATATGCCTACCTATGAATACACATGTAAGCCTTCATCAACGACGACTAGAATATACTTCATTAAAATAAAAAACACACCAAAAAATTATAAGAAACCCCAAAATAAAAAAAATCCCAAATTAAAAACGGTCCAAAGAATATAAACGGAATAAACCTTACCCAAATACGATGTTGAACACACTGTCTTAGATGGTGTTGGATAGAACTGACCTCATCGTAAGAATCCACCTATAAAAAAATAGTGGGAAAAGAAATGAGATATAATCGATTCTTATATATATTTGATCAATGTGTCAACTGTACATGATAAATGATACATGAATCCATAACCAACAATGAAAAAATAATATTTATATTTATATTTACATCCCAATAATAAATAA
Organism: Viscum album; assembly: GCA_963277665.1. NCBI lineage: Eukaryota > Viridiplantae > Streptophyta > Magnoliopsida > Santalales > Viscaceae > Viscum > Viscum album. Next base: position 1,913,565,079 of record OY728133.1, read on the forward strand.
AATGATCATTAATATAGCTATTTATTTTTAAAACATCACCTTCAATTTCCTAATAAAAAAAAATCACCAAAATATGTGAATAAGGTAAACTTACATCAGTACCTAATAGCGAGAAATATGGATTAGACATTGTTCTTAACGTAGAAAATCCATTCCTTGAATGTATATAATACATACAATGCTTCATACCTATATCATTCTTAATTTTCTACATTAAAACACCATTTTTTAGTATCTTATTCTTCTTAAATTAACCTTTATTCTTAGTTTATATATCTTTATCAATTTTATAAAATAGAGAATTTTCATTCTATTATTCGTACTAAATACCCTTGTATTTTCATACAAGTTTTCTAATATGATTAGGCAATATTTTGGTGCATGATCTTACTAATTCTTGATTATATATTCCTTATTTGTAGAAAATATTTTTGATCATGTGATAATTGGTTATTTATTTTTATCTTTAAACAATTATTATTTTTATGGAATCCATGATGTAAATTCTTAAAAATTTGGACTACTTGGTTTCCCTTCCACACACACTTTCAAAAACCTTTATAGTACCCTTTTTAGTCTCCATTTCATAACCCACACAAGAATTTTCAAGCACTATCCCACTAAAATATAAAATATTGATACATAACACAACAATTTGATCTTAAGGACATCTTATAAATACAGAATATATAAATAGCCTATTAACCAATATAAAATCCTCATAATTAACTAAACACACTGACTATAACAACCACTATAGGTAAATCATTAATTTTGGTGGGGTCCAGGAACCAAATATGGTTAATCCAACATCTATATCTAGAAACTAAATTCACCCATTTACTGTATACGTTTATACATTTCACAACCTTGATAAGGATCACCATCCATTGATATGGATTTCACTCAAAAAAGACGAGTATGAATCTCCCCACTATAGTATTATCGAAACCATCATAAATCCTATATACACATGTCAGGTGCCTCATATCACATTAGGATAACTATATAAGATCTTAGACCAATAAAAATTTCTTCATTTAAAAACTATCATCTTTCAAACACACATTATATCCAAAAAATAATACATTAAAAGATATTAGATAGAGTAATACAAATGATATAAAAAATATAACTTTAGGAATACCTCAAATATTATGGTACTAAAATCCCCTTCACCTAGGATGTCCTTTCCCAATAGAATAATCTCTATTGAAACCCACATGTCTACACATACATGAAACCTATTTCCCATCCCAATAATAATGGAATGCATGCTCATTCTTGATACAAGAGAAATAGGAAATAGTTCATTTATTTTTCTAATATTTATATGAGATATTACTCATTCAATTTACTCCGTCACCCTCAATCTGAAGGTCACCAACCAACATTCATTCCTACCCTATTTCCATCCTTCTCCATATAGATTCCTATGCAATGGATGTATCTACATAGATATCTTAGTCTTTCTTGAATGTCTCATAGTAGGACTCTTGATAAAAGGAAGCCAATCATACCCACAATGAGAACATAAGACCATTTAAAAAATAGAATTCCTTTATGAATAAATTTCATTTGAATTATTGAATGAAATGAATAAACCTTTAAAATTTAGTGGCATACTCCATTACTGATTCACATAATGATATAGCTCCATGAATTCCCCAAACATGCTCTTATTTTGTAAATCAACCATATATCCTCTAGATTTCCAATCATTTCAAATAGGAACTAAACATTCTTCAACATACTATAAATATTCTATGAACCCATGTCACTACTGAAAATTAGATTCTTATACTCTTGGAACTCGTGGATAACTTAGATGGAGAGGAGAGGAGGTTCGCGGTGAGGAATATAGACAAATATGAGAGGAGGGTCACAGATCAAGGGAGGAGGAGAGGAGTGCCCGACACATATCGCAAAAAATTCAGATTTTTATCCACAAATGTTTAATTAAATCATGGCTACAAACAACCTATAGCCATGAACCTATAAAACTATGGCTATAGGACTCTGGATGTAGCTTAAATTTCTAGTAGCGGGATTTAGAGATTGAAGTATCACTTCACCATATGACTATTTTTCTATATTAGATTACCATTTGTAAACATTTGGTTTTGATGATTAATATATATAAAAGGAATGAATTATGATTATATTATGGATATTTTGACCAATTAGTGCTCCAGTAATAAGAAATTTATCTTCAGTTCTTGGAGTAAGTGATGATGTGAAAATGACCAAGGCATATCCAATGGTTGTGATGGTGATTATAAAATGGAATGAAATCAAGTAAGTATATCTTCTCATGAAAATTATATAACATAAAGACAAGAATCTTTAAATAAAATTATTTCCAATTAACATATTTTATGATGATATCAATGAACTTATACAAAAATATTTTATTTATGGTTTTGGGGTTGATTACTTTCACAGGATCATTCACTTTCATATGATCAATGATCTAAGTCACTCTTTATCATTATTTACATATTTCACTTTTTTCCATGTCCAAGTCTTCACTTACAACCTGTATTATCCTACATGGAAACCTACAATGTGTTATCCCAAATGACCTTCAAAACATTGATTTATCTATTTTCATGAGCAATTTTTATTAACTATTTTTATAATTTTTGTTTCCCACAAATGTATTATCAATTGTTAAACCCCTTTTTTACTATGCGGAAGTTCAAATTTTTAAGAGACAATTTATTTATGGGGGTAAAATATAACACCCTAAGAGTTTGTGAAATATATTTTTTGAAATAAATTTAATCTATTCGATATTTTTTACATGTAATGATACCTTTATTTTATGTCACACTGAAAACTGATTTTATCTTGTTTTACATGCCATACGGAGTTTAGCTTGCATTATATGAAAAACCGAGTTTAAATAAAATATGAAATTCTATTAAAATATTATTATTTATAAAGATTGATCTCACCTAGAAATTATAATTGATTTTATAGATATGATCAACTAAATTATTAAAATATATTTATTAAACATGCACTTAAAATTAATCATTTTTTGAAAAAATAATTAGAAATTAAAATAAAAATAGGTTAAAAATAAGAATTTGTTTTCCTGAAAAACTATTTGTATTAAAACAAACACATTTCAACTCAATAAATTAAAAAATAAAACTAGTGATGAATTATTTTAATTTAATTTATTCATTAATATTCAATAAAATTTTATCATTCATATTATGTATTTTCCATACAATATAAAAGAATAAATCCAGTTTTACGTTTCAAACATTATAATTTCTAAAAAAAAAATTGTCCTTTTTGCACACTTATTTTATAATTAATTTATTCTAATTTTATAATATTTATAATAAATAATAAAATATAAATTTTAAATCATCAGGTCAAAATTATATTTGAGTAATTTTATTGAAATTTTCTATAAAAATAACATTTTTTACAGATATAGAAAAATAATGGTTTTCATTAAGAATTTTCAATTCTATTTAAAAAATTAAATACATAAATATCATTTCAATATTGTTTTAAATGTATTATTATTGAAATTATATTTCTATTAATACAATTTATTCTATTATAATTAATTTGGTTTTGAATTTTATATAAAAATTGTTTGACCATTCAAACATTTCATATTTGGAAAACTGCATTCTCGTCCTGTATGTGGGGTTAATTTTAAATTAAAAATTTCAAATTATGTGAATTTAATATTTAAAAATTTATTCCTTTTTTTTATTTCTAATCATTTATATTATTAAATAAGTTTAAATTATAATTTTTTTCTAAAATAAATAGTTAAAACTGCAAAACTTGTTTACCGTGGTTAAGGTAAATATGGGTTTATTGAGGGTTAATATAAAATGATAAGTGTTAAAAATGAACCAAAACATTTCAAACACCCATTTATTAGATATAATTATACCTTAACCTTTTTATGGTTTTATAATATATCATTTGAGAGCCTTTTGGCATGTGAAAAATGAGGGTACCCCTTTTTCGTTTCTAAAATGATAAGTGTTCCACTCACGACACTAATAAATGTACACTCACTATCCTATCCACTTCACAATTCCAAAACCCATTGTATTGGAAAATAGATTCCAAAATTAATTCAATAATTCCCTCATATAATTATATAATCCTTAGTTTTTTCATAAATTCTCCCTAATAAACCTTTCAGTGCAAACCAAAAGAAGTTTCCCATAGAAGAGGTAACATTTTTTAACAACTGTTTTTATTTTATTTCTTCATCAACCTACATAAAAACATATAAAAAAAATATTATATTAAAATATATATATTTAATATTTTAATATTTTTTTATGTTATATTAATTTTCTACAACTATCTCCACTTCCATCGAATGAGATATGAAATCACTATTCATGTGTACAACAGACTACCTCCTCATGAGCTAAAGGTATTTATTTTCAATCATAACCTATAAATTATAGATATAATGAATTATTTATTTTTTATATATGATATTATTATTCTTTTTTTCATGATATCACATATTCCTTCTTATGTTCCATCATGTGGGAATATTATAGTGTTGGTTATGTGTACGACAGACTATTACCTCGTGAAACTATGTGAGTTGTTAAAACATTACAGGGAATGTTATAAAGATAATTTAAATGAAAAAATTTCATACATGTGACATAAAAATTATTCTTTAATTTAAATATTTAACTTACCATTATTTCAATCCATTAATAAAATGGATTCAATGTAAAATCGTACACATGACCTACCATCTCTATGAAAGGCATATTTTATTTTATACTTCTAGATTTTATAGGTTAATATAAATACACATATAATGAATTTCTATGATATTTATAAAATGGATAAATTTTTTTATATTATGTAATAATTATCAATGTTATAGGGAACATAAAATTAAAAAATCAAGACATGAACAAACAACAATGCAGTTATTACCTAAAACATTATTTTATTAAATAATTATTGATAAAAAGGTAATAAAAGTTCATAATTAAATCATACATGATATGATACATATGAATATGTTTCTATTATAGGTTTATAATGAACTTACATTTAATATTGAAAAGTTTTTAATGTGAACGAACTAAGTCGAAACTTAACGTAAGGGGTTTTTGTCTCACTTTTTACTTACGTGAGACACATGAAATATAAACCACCTATTTATTTTATGTGGTGTATATAATGTTTAAAATTTTTCAAGATTATTATCTATAAAATAATTGGTATTTAAATATCCATTTTAATATCCCTCTTTTATGCTGTGTAATTTTAAAATGTTAGCAATGTTGTAATGAATTATTTCTCAATTTTCCTTTTTTGAGAGATAAGTTATGTTATAAACCTATTTTCTTTTATGAGGTGTCTATACAACCATTTTAACATGTAATTTAATGATTTTATTTATTCTAATAATATTATAAGTTTCATTTAATTTTATTCATTCATGGGTATTACGATTCAATGTTACCAAAGTGGTAAGCTTTTATAATAGAATCTCACCGTTTATCATGATTATTTATGATTATGTTTCTAATGACAAAGTATAATGATCCATATCTTAAGAATATCTTGAATTTCATTATCCACTATTTAATTCATAGAAATAAATATTTTCCCTTTATTTTCTCCTTATATATACTCAATAATTTAGTGAAATGTTTTCAAGAAAAAATATCTTAATTTCTCTATTTGGTCAAAAACCCATTTTTCATCCAAAATAATGATTTATAAAAATGTTTTCTAAAATGTTTTTACAATTATAAAATTTATTTATCAATGTCATTTTTAACCATGTTTTAATTATTTATAATTTTTTTGAAATGAAACTTCATGCCTTTTTAGAAAAATACCAATTTGGAATTTTTCAAAATTGTGAAATGAATATTTTTTTAAATTGTACATCTTGAATTATATTTTATTATTTCATGGCCCTGCATCTTTTTAATGCTTCATTTATAAATTTCCATTTTTATTTTCAAATAAAATTATTTAAAAAATGTTTTATGTTTTAATTTTTTTTGAAAGTGTAAATGATATATTCCTAAATAAATGTATTAAATGATTTTTAAAAATTCCTTTAAATGTATCAGAGATTATTTTCAGAGACGTTTTTTGAAAATATTATCTAAATTTGTATTTCTAAAATAATATTTTAAATGAAATGTGATTTTCCTTATGAAATTTTCTTTGTGTATTTTCAATATCATTTTCCATCTATGAAGACATCCTTTGATATTAGTTTTTCATTATTGGTGACATGATCTCAATATATCATTTTAATTGTTTATCTAAATATTTTATGCTTATGATGAGAAGAAAATCTTGAAATTTTTTTCTCTTCCATGGGTGATACCATGAAAAAATGATTATGAAACCCATTTCGATTCCACAGATTATACCATGATTAATTGATTATTATACCAAATTTTTTTCCAGGGGAAATGATTTTATGAAATGATTATGAAACCTATTTCTTTATCATAAGTTATGTTATGATGGAATGTTTATGAAACCCATTTATTTTCATGGGTTCAGATACGATTAATGTTTTATGATCATGTGGAATATATATATATATATGATTTTTATCATGTAATGGTGGTTACGTTATACCTATAGATAGTGGTTACATTATAACAAATGATGGGTGGGGCCTATATGTCCCTCTAATACTGTGAGTAATGATTTATATATCATTAGATAAATATGAATTTTGTGGTGGGTGAACTAAGTTTAATGAGGGAATAAGTTCACTATGATAGTCTTTGAATTTTTTCTTTAACTACTATGATGGTTTTGGGGTGAAACCAATGAACTATGGTTCATGTTATTTTATTCCCTTATGATTCATTCCTTATGAAATTCCAATATTTATTCCATAACTTTTTATTATTATCTGTGATATGCAGAGCATAGTTTGAAAATATTAGTATCATGTTTTCATAACCCTATGCTCATGATATGTTTATATCTACCTTTTTTACTCTTTGTAACATTACAAGCTTTATAGAGATTCAACATACTTTTTTAGGGACATTATATCATTTAATCATACTTTGATTTATCTTTACTAAGGTGCATTTGGGTGAGTTTTTTGATGTTTTGGGGGGGGGGGTATTTGGGATGTGAATGGTTGGATCACTATTTTTCCAAACTGTACACCCAAAATAAAAATATATCAACACCTTGTATATAGTAATTCTCAAGGATTTATAATTGTTTGAGTAACCATTCACCTCAAGAAGAAACCATACTTCACCTCGATAGTAGAGACACATGGTTAGGGTGAATGGTTTTTCAAATTGTGTGTCCCTTCCAGGAAACCATGCACATGGTTATTTAATTCCATAAGTTTTTAATTAAAAATTCTTGAAGGCCCAGTTTATAGACTAAATCACCCTAACTCAACCTAAAATGATTTACTTTTCTCTTGGAGACTCCTAAGAGGAATCTTAGGCTCATAGAACCCCTTCCTTTGTGAATCAATTATCTGATTGAAGGATCAAATCCTATTTTGTAAGTGATATCTTATTTTTTAGGTTATCCTCTATCATATATTTATATCCCCTTTGATAATGATTAATTCCACCATTTTTGATGGTTTATACCTAGGTTTTAATTAATCTCATTTATTTGGATCTCAATCCTCTGTTTTGATCTTATATTTTCATTTCTCTTATGAATTTGACCATTCTACATCGAAATGAGGGATATGGTTTGGTGAGAATTCATAAAAAATACAAATGTGGGTGGTATAGTTTATAATTATCATAGTATTGACTATGATAGTGTCTATGTAATTTTTCAATTACATTTCCATGTTATGTAATTGTTTTTAAATTAAAAACATGAATTTAATTCCGTAGAATTACGAGACCCTTCATAGATCCCATTGGACCCATTGATGATTATGAGACCAAGAATGATGGGAACCCATGGGGTGTGCCTTTTTCCTAGAAAATACGATAAATAGAAGGTATAATGGGTAACTGTGGGGTTATGAAATTGAACTAAATCCTTCTTTTATGTTTGATAATGGGATTTAAAGGGGAAAATGGTTTTACCTTGAAGGGATAACGAGTTGTGTAATTATTAATGATAAATGAATTAATATTGTATTTCATATGTTATTCTATGTGATTAATGTAAGTAATCAAGGTTTAGATTCATCAATGAAATGGTTCTCTATGCTGTGAATGTTTCATCAATGATTGGGGGGTCAAGGAATAGTACTATAAATACCCACGGGGTGCAAGGATACTACTATAGGCCCCCATTTTATGAATGTTATTTTGTGATATATGTTATTTTTAAATGAGTTTTGGGTTAAGGATTGCTACTCCAAATTTCCATGGGGTTCCAAAATTAAGTTGTAGGCCCCTATTTCATGTATATGAATTGGTTTCTGGACTAGTGCTATAAGGAACCAAAAATGAAACTGTAATTAAATGAATAATTGAATCCCATAAATAATTAATTGTGATATTCCTATGGTTAATGGTTAATAATCTATAATTAAAAAAATAGCTATTATTGGTTCAGGTTTCACCATGAAATTGAGGGCCTATGTGGTTAATTAAAATATAATAATTTTAAATACTATTTACTTTTTTATTCTTTTTTTATTCTTTGTACAACTACATACATTGTTATAGACTGGGTATTTTTTTAGATCTTGTTGGTGGTGTACTACTGAGTTCTACTCACACCCTATATAGGACTCCTTTTTGGTACCCAAATATACATCTTGTTTATAGGACATGATAAAGGTTGGATCCCTATATAAGATGGATGAGGTGGGTTTTTGGATAGAGCATGGATTTGGGAACCATATATGATTCTATGACCCTCTTGAGAGTTTTCAGTGTGTCTTTATTTGGGTTTTCATTTGACACTAAACACATATATGGAATTAGTTATGTAATACTTTAGATTATGGTCATTTTCACTTTTTGTATTTTTCCATGCCTTGTTCGGTTGATTATTTATTACTGTAGTATCTTAGTTATATGGTATATTTATTTCCACCATTTTATTACTTTTATAAAGAGGTTATATCCTCATAGTGTTACATATTATACCCTCACTACTATTATAAATCCTTTGAAATATTGAGAGGCACATATGAGGTCATGGGGTGAACCAGATTGGGGCACCTATATGTGTCACTGAGGTCATGACGTTAAAATGTGGTATCAAAGGAGTGTTTCTTTTATTTTTAGTTTTCATATTATTTTATAATGTTTTAAATGATACTAGGATGATTCGGGCCTTGGTCATGAGGTTATTCATGGGTGTATTTAACCCATGTGTATTGGAAAACCCAAGTACCCAGGGTGGGATTGTTGTTCTGGGTGTTTGTTTGTTATAATTGGATGTTATTTCATCTTTTGATGCACTTTATGTATTAAATTATTATTTTTAAAGGATTTTACTTGTGTACTGGAATTGAATGAGAGTTGAATATACATGAACCATTTTATGCACTCAAGAATTTTTGTTACATGCATCATGATATGCATGGATGGAAAATCATGTGATGAGAGGGTTGGGATTATTTGGTTATTTTTAAAATAAATGGTTTATAATGGCAAATTCGTAAAGGTTAAATGATTATAATGAGGTAATTTGGAATGGTTAAGAAATGGGTGCCTAATGGGAAACTTATAAAATGTGAAAATCATTTTACTATATATTATCCACGTCCTAGGATATAGATGGATTAGGGTAGTGATTATTCCATTATTTGGACCATGGGGTGGTGTGTGAGGCATCACATGTAATGGAATTATATGAAAATATCTTGTGTAAATGTATTTATGATGTGTTATGTGTCTTAAGATGTCTGTTTTTTCGGTGAAGAGATATGCCTCCATGATGACATTTTTTGGTAGGACAACATGATGAAGTTGATATAAATGTTTATCTAGTTGCAAGACAGGGGCCCTCTATAGTTCTAGGTTAAGAAGAATGAGAGAAGTTCCATGAAAATATTCATCTCTTTAAGCAGTTCATGGAAAGAGACCCAGAGTGGGTTATGTGGTATATGTTTTATTTGACCCAGGATTTCTAGTTCCAGCACCCTCTGACCTTCACTGTAAAAGGTGCTCCTGAGGCAACTGTGTTATGTATTTAGTCGATATAGAAAATTCTTGACCATTTGGAGACTCTTGTAGAAAAAATGGTCATGTTTTTTGCTTATATGTTATGAGATCATGTGAAGCATTGGTGGAATATTCAAGCTCATGAAGATTAGTTGGAGATCATGGTATGAAATGAATTTAAGGAAATATTCCTAGAACAATTTCATCCAGTGACATTGAGATGGAATTTGGTATAATAGTTTATATTTTTGACCCAGGGAAGTATGTAAGTGATGGAATATAATGGTCACTTCACCAACGTGCAACACTTTTTTCTATAACTGGTAGGAGATGAGGATACTACGAAAAGATTTTTTTAGGATAGACATAATTTTCATATTGATTCCCATGTTAATATCTTATATTTTAAGATGTTCATTAATGTAGTGAATTTGGATATCATTTCTTGGGGGAACCTAAAGAAGGATTCAAGTAGAGGATAAATTGCTTCTTCTGGATTTACATGAGGTATATTTTATAAGGGTAATAGTTATGTTCATCATGGAGAATTAGATATCAAAGTATTCTATATAGGTCTAGTTCATTAGTAATCAAGGGAGCTCTAAAGAGACCCAACATGTTTCTTATATGACTATGACATCTTTTTTATGATAAAAGAGATAATAGAGATAAAAATATAGGATCAAAAGGTTTTGTGTCTTGGGAAAATTATGCACATACCTAACTTCTTCATAATAAAATAGAAAAATTATATAAATCCTTCTTCTTCTTTTTTATTTCTAATTATTGTTTTCTCCTTTGTATATATTATCACCCAAGTATATACATCAAAGAAATGGGTGAGGTAAAATCCCAGTAAGATTATGAATAAGTGACATGAATCAATATAAAATGGGTGAGAATAATAATAATAATCATCATATCATATGAATATAATCATTATCAACATCATGAGGGAAATATGGGATAAAGGCACATAATATTGAAATTCATAAAAATGAAACATCTAGTATTAGTGGCTAAATACCACACATAGTTTTGAACAAAGATATCATCATGTTGATGCATACCATAAGTGAATAATCATAACATCATCATTGTGAACAATTCTGGAATCATATTCATGCATATAACACATTTTATCATGAGGTGAATCATAATACCCAATGCATTGGAGGGTTATATAATTCGGGGCCCACCCATCACATCATAATAGTTACATAATCATGCATGCCACATAGAATATATTAAAATCATAGTCATGAATTAAACCATGTAAAAGAATGGGTTTTATAAGGATTTGATAAATCAGTATTTCATAAATAAAAATTGAGGTTCCAAAATGAAAATAATAAAATCATAAGTTCTATAAAAACAACATTCTTGAGCGAAGAAGAAACAACTCAAGAGGAGTCAATACGTGTCTTGGAAAGAAGAGTTATTTTGTAAAATAATTATATTTGTCTTAACATATAATTAGAAACTTGTATATCCCCAAAAATAAATGTTAATAATAGTAAAATAATAATTTAGGAATATTAAATTTATATCCCCACTTAAATATGGGTTGAAAGAGGAATAACCCAAAGAAAGGGATTAGGGTTCGAGAATACTCTTATCTTATGTACAAATGCATTCTTCCAAGGCATATAATTACATGGATAATAAAATTATTTTCATTAATTACATAATTTTTAACCTCTTATACATTTATTTTATTATTTATAATTTTATTATATTCATTTATGGAAATTTTTATGGGTTATACAGCTCAATTTTGTTGTTCTGGGAGCAGTTGTTTTCATGGTTTCATGAATGGTTTTCTTCTATATAATTATGGATGTTCTTGTTAAATATGAATAATTCTCATGAAGTTAAATTATAAGTTTTTAATGAAATTACCAAAGTTTAAATGGTCTCATATATCATTTTTTATGGTGTGTGGATGATTAACATGACAATACATTAATGATAAATGATTGGTTTATTTGGGTAGTTTTTCCAAACATGATGATATTGTTTTGTTTTATTTAATATTATGTCAATAAATTAGTTATATACCATTAAAAAATATATAAAATACATATAATTTTTTTATGACCACCATTGAAGACAACAATGGAAAATGAAATCTCATCATCCATGAAGGCGATGAATCGACACATCACAAGCAATGTTTTCATTTTTAGGATAAAATGACATGATAAAAGATTTAATGATGGATATTACAATAAAAAAATAAAATATCAGTATATATATGGTGCTAGAGTTATCATTCCACTTATTATAGGGGGTGAATAGAGGATAAAAAAGTAAAAAAATTAAAGGATAAGAATAGCCAAATTTTCCTCTTGAATGTTGTATCCTTGCAAAACTCCCTAACAAACTTAGGTTTGGTCTTTTTTGAGAAAAAAATCTTTTACAAATATAGAATAACATTTAGAATATAATTGGTAAGAATTTATGAAATCTTAAAGTCATATAAGGTGTGAGTATAATAAGTGTTGATGGTGGTATTTAATAAGGATTGAAGGGTGTTTTTTATTATTATATTCATTTTTTTATTATTTTGGCTCAAGAATATCAATAGTGATGATTTATCTGATTAAATATAGTAAATGGTTTTGGATAGTTCAAACAAATTGGTTATTACATCATCCATACAAAAACCAAGACTCAAAAATTCTTTTCTTCATCTTATATTTTAAATTAACGTAATTCACTAGTCAAAGAAAATTCAACTATTTAAAAAAATACCAAATAATCTCTCTTACAATTTTTAAACATTTATCTTTAATAAATTGAATCTATATTATTAAAATTATTTTCCAAATATGATAATTTACTTTTTCAATAAAATCATCTTTTATTCAAAAAATACCAATTTTAATATTATAATCTATTTTATGACCCATTGAAAAATTAATTAAGGGCACATTAAATTATATTACAATTGAAGCACAATATAATATTAATTTATGATTATATATTATTAAAGTAAAATTTTAAAGAAAAAATTATGTTTTATAAAATTACTAACACTTAATTTCTCATTTTTAAAACATTTATTTACTTATACCATGATATTATTATATCATATTATCCTTGATATGCTACCTAAATTTTATTTATACTTTTACAGGTGATGTTTCTATTCCTAATGGTTATATTTCTATTCTAGTGGTCAGGTTAATATTCCATAAGCATAGGTTCCTTATTTTTTTTATAGATAACACTTATTTCATTCATCAATCATGATAATAAAGTTTTTTTGAGTTCTTTTTGTGATGTACGTGTTTCATACTATATGACATAATTTATAAGATGGGAAATTATGGTGATAAATATTTTGGTTTTTACATTATTACCCCCTTATTAAATCTCATTCTTTAAATTTATTTTTTATATAATAAGGTGAAAATAGGTGAGGGTATTTCACCTACATTTATTCCTATAGTTCCCATATAACCTATTTGTATTTATAGTTCCTCCAAAAAAAATTGATAAGGGTATTTTTCTAATTTTAAAATGATTTTTTATCCTCTTTCCAAGATCTTTACCAATTTCTCCTCATATGAGAGGTTTTTCAACAGTTTTTTCACACGTAGATTTAGTACATGTAAGTGGTTAGGTATTTACTTCCTAAGGAGAGATACATGGAACACATCATGAAATTGAGCCATATTTGGTGTATGTTAAATATGACAGTCCACTGATCCTATGTGATAAATGATCTCAAATGGGATGATTTACCTAGGGAAAATATTCTCTTTCTTTCTAAATCACATGAATCTCTTCCATGGTGATATTATAAGGAAAACAATGTCTCCTACATAAAAATCCAAAACCAGTTGAAGGATGTCAACATAAATATTTTTCCAACTCTAAGACGCTTTTATGTGTTGTTTTATGTATTGAACATTCTTTATCATATCATACCTAAGATCTAGTCCAATTAGCTTTCATTCTCTAACTTTATACCAACATGTTGGAGTTTTACATCACTTTCTATATAATGATTCATGTGAATCAATCAGAATACTCGAGGGGAAACTATTATTATATGATAACTCAACTAATGGGATATGTTTATCCCATAATACTTTAAATTCGTTTAAGTAGGATCTTAGAATTTCCTCGAGTTTCTGAATAGTCCTTTCAGATCAGCCATCAGTTTAGGGGTGATGGGCCATGTAAAAATTCAATTTAGTAAAGAAATAATGGTGAATACTTCTACATAATTTAGTTGTGAACATATATCATGATAATATATGATCGAAAATGGAACCCCATGCATCCTCACCACTTCCTTCATATATATATTGTAATATTTTTTAATTTTCAATTCCTCCCAAATAGAAATTAAGGGGGTGTCTTGGTGAGTCGATCCGTTATTACCCATATTTCATTGTTTCCATTGGATGTATTTGGGAGACCATGGACAAAGTGGACACTATCTTTTCTAATTTACACATGGGTATAGGTAATGGTTGCATTATCCCTTGGAATTTTATCATTGTTCTTTAACTTGTTGAAATTTCAAGCACCTTGACATGTACTTGATAATGTATTTCTTCATTTTTTTCCCACCAGAAGTTTTATTGAACATTGTGATACATCTTGATACTTCCATGATGGATATAGAAATATGATCTATATGAATCATAAAATAGTTAATTATTTATCTTAGGTGACAAATGAACACAAATCCTAGTTACAAAGTAAATCACACCATCATCATTGATGTGGAACTCATGTAGCTTCTCTTATTTTACCTCTTATTCCTTATTTTGTGTCACCAGATAATCCATTTGTTCCTCCATGACATTTTCTTGGATATGAGATTGGGAAATCATCTAGGAATGGAAGGATGTATTGAATACTATTATAATTTCAAAATCCATACTTTACAAATCCATTAATAATAGGTCTTTCTCAATTGGAATCTTGGATAGAGTAGTAGTTTCTTTTCTACTAAAAGATTTATCCACCTTGTTTGACATTCCTGTATGGTAGTAAATATAGAAATAATTATCCTTGATTATCTCCAACCATAATCCATGACTCATATTATGATAATTATCTATTAATATGTACTTTAGACTCTTGTTATTGGTATATATGTCACAATTCTCACTAAGGGGTTGTGCTGCCAGATCTTGAAGGAAAAGATCAGACCTCCAAACTCCAGATCATGCATCAGGGAGTTATTATCATGGATCATTAACTTTCATTTCTTTTTGGCTATCATTTTATCATTTTTTATGACTAAATAACCTAGTTAATTATTTTAGGCATCAATTTATATAAAAAAACCTTATAAAAAAGTTGGTAATATGATTACAATTGAAGTGATTAGCCTCTTCTTGAGATCCTTGAGGATTTACGCACATTATTACATCCATGCACACTTTACCCCTATCCTTGTTAACATTGTTAGTGGGATAGAAAATCCTGAGAAATTTCTCACAATTTTTTGGTAGTACCATAATAACATAATAAAACTATGGATTTCCCTGAAACTTGTGGGTCTAGCCCATTCCCCAATTAACTTTCTCTTGAATTATCCACAAAAATATTCTCACTTGTGATCACGTGCCATATGAAAGTGATTTCCCACATCCAAAAGTCATATTTTTTGAACATGGAATACGATTTATCCTTTTTTAAAGAACCTAATGAAATCTTTAAATGTTCCATATATTCCTCCTTACTCTTGTATTAGATTAGTATATCAATTATAAAAACTACAATATTTTTTTCAAGGTTTCCTCAAAATAATCTATTCATCAAATCCAAGAATATTTTATGGTAATTTGTATGTTATAAGGGAACCACTATGAAATTATAGTACCCATACCTTGTACAAAAACAATTATTTTAAATATATTCCTTATTTACCTTTATTTTATGATATATAAAATGAAGATACACCATTGAGAAGTACTAAGATCCTCTTAGTTCATCAAACAAGTCATCAATACTTAGAAGAGGATACATGTTCTTTGTGGTGATCATATTGAGATCTTAGTAAATGATACACAACCACATTGATCTATCCATTTTCATAATGAAAAGTACTAGAACAACCCATGGTGACACACTAGGACATATGAATCCTTTTTCCAAATGATCTTGTAGCTATTTATTTAACTCCACCAATTCGATATGAGCCATTTTGTAGGGATATTTAGATACAGGTGTGGCTCCATGTATAAGTTCTATTCATAACCATACCTCTCGAAATCAAGGAAGTCCATGTAACTCTTTGGGAAATACATCAATGTATTCCCTCATGAAGTGAATTTTCTCCATGTTGGTACCTTCCTTTGACTCAACTATTTGAGTGAGGTATGCTTGTTCATAGTTCACAACACCCACACCATTGAAGAATATTCCAAAAAAGATTCATGGTATTCCTTGAAATAGTAGAGGACCATAATATTTTTTGGAATATGAAATGATATTTCCTTTTCCCAATAGATGATGTTGTACATATATAATACGATCCAATTCATGCCTTGTATAACATCAAATTACCCTATACTAAGTATTATGAGATTCACTAAAAAACTCTTTCCACATATGCAAACATGATAAGAGTCCAACACTTGTGTTGTAATGATATAACCACTAGGTGTTTTTATGGACATCTCTACTTCAAGGTACCAGTTATTTAAATCAATAGTTATATAAAAAAAATTGGATATAAAGGAAAGAGTAGAACTACAATCAAATAATACTTTTACCATTATTGAGTGAATATATTTTATACCTTATACAAATTTGATTTCTTAATCCACTATAGAAATTGTGATGGAATATAATTTTCATTTCTCCTTTGTTTTTGGTGGATTCTAACGGTGGTTTCCCTCAAGGACTTAAGGTTTTTTGCATTGGATTTCATATTTTTCTTTCTACGTAGAGTTGAATCATTGAACCATGAATGTTTCTATTATTTCCTCCATAATAATGGCTAGCTCCATCACAATGGTGGATTCTCTCCCACACTTGAATCATTTTCCTATCCATTTCATGATGTTCCCATGATGTTTCTTCATATATATTTAGAACATTTGTGGTTGGATCCTCCTTCATCCTTTTTCATTCGACCCTCCATCATGAAAATCTATTATTCTATTCTTATATCTATAACCTTGGTAATATTCTACAAACTTTTTCTCTACATTGAGATCACTTCAAAAGACATCATCATAAGTCCCAAAGTCTTAGATAGCTAGAGCCTTTAGAAGGTGGTATTTTAATCAACTAAAGAATCTATCTATTTTCTATCCTTATTGATAATAAAATCTAAGAAATATCTTGAATGCCTTGTGAATTTTCCCTCATAGTACATGATAAATTCTCCCTCATTTTGGTTTAACTTAATTAATTATATCTCTATCTTTGCTTAAAGAGATCAAGGTAAATACTTATTATGAAATATATTCATAAAGTATTACCACACCATCTCTTCCATTTTATACTTTGTCATGGTGTTTTTTTTCAATTCCTAATAATAGTATGCTTCTCCATCTAAAAGATTGATATCTAGAGTCACCTTATCCTTCTAAAAAAGGTGTAGTATAGAAAATATCACCTCCATTTAGTTAACACATTGTTCCACGACTAGTCGATCAAAAGATCCACTAAATGTTAGTGGTTGTTTCTATTTGAGGAACTCTATTTATAAATACTCTATATTGTGTGGAGGTGGATTTTCCATGAGGTTCAAGTTATTATACATATCCTTAGATAGTAGGGTAATCATTTCCATAATATTTTGAAAACCACCTCCCAAGGAATTGGGGACATCATTTGGTAAATTTTTTCATTTTCACTCACATGGGATTTTGGCCTTGTTTCTCCTAGTTCACACCATTTTCTAAAATTATAATGGTTTGAAAAAAATGTAAGTCAACAAGTAATGAATAACTAAATTAGTATATCACTATTGGAAACATACCATATAACCATTGTTTAGAACCGTGTGTATAAAACTTAAAACAATGGGTATATCCTATAATCACAGTTTTATAAACTGTGGCTGATGGAGTCATCGATATAGAGCAATATACATGGTTTTTATAGAAAACAAGGGTATATCCTCATATGTTTTATCATACCCATGGTTTTGGTTAAACTATGGGTATATTTCTGTACTAATGCTTATCTAAACTATAGGTATAACTTTTCTCATTATAAAACATATTTCAATGGTTCATTGAACAATCAGTATAGATAGATATCCCCATTTTATAGCAACAACCCTTCCAACCCATTATGAACCTATAAATAACAAAACCACAGTAAAAATTCAAATGTAATACATATATTGTATATTTATATTTCAAAACAATTCTTGTAATATTTATTCAAACCACATACTATACTATAACATACATATACAACTATACAAATAATCAATTCAAGTCATTAAATAACATCAACATGTCCTGTTTCTCTTATTTCAAAAATAGAGGGGGTAAAAATCTCCCCTATTTCCAAATTCATCATCCTTATCACCATCAACAACATCCTTATCACAGTCAGTATCATCAGGGGCATCATCATCACCATCACCACCACCACCACCACTATCATGACCATCCACTCAACCACCACTACAACCCTCATTGACATCACTTGGTGAATTATTTAAAGAGATCATTGATTCCATAAATGAATCAATAGTAGTATAATTATCATTTTTAAGTGATTTAATTATAATTACCATTAATTTGAAGAGGTTTATAGGGATCATTTTACTTATTTTATGCTCCTCTAAAGCTATTTTTTAAACTTAGATACTTATACACTAACTCTTTTTATCTCAATGGTCTGAGAGTTTTGGGAGGATCCTAATAAAGGCCATTACATTATGGTAATGATGTTTTACCTGGGTCAATATCAAACTCTCCCCCAGTTCTCCTCAAAAAAAATTTCACTCAAATGATCATTTATCCTAATTTTGTCATCTATTTTATCATCTTTGGATTCATGGTAAGACAATTGAAAATATAATAAAGATAATTAATTGTGACTTACATATAAATATTTAAAATAAAAGTAAAAAACATATAATCTTTTGTTGTGTTTTTGAATTTATGTCACCTCCAATATTTTTCTTCCTACTCAAGAAAAATAATTTTTCTCAAGACACATGACCGTCGATTCCCAATAGTACTTGGAACAAATGAAATAGATTAGTATAATGATGCATAATTTATTAATATCAAAGTGATAGAATTGGAATGAATTAAAATCTTAGATGTTGAAAAAATCCAAAAAATGGAGAAGCATTTAAATATATATATTTAATTATAAATTTAATAATAGTGGATGAACATGAACAATATACACAAATTAGCATTCTAAACATGGGTATAATATGGATTAATATTTTATTTTCCTTTTAGTCAAATTTTATTTATTTCATGTTATTTAATTATTCAGTCACTAGGTAATTTTGATAATTTGGTCTTTAGGTTTATTTTTTGTTTAGGGTTTTTTGGAAAATATTTAAATTGGCCAATTGGCTATTTGTCCAATTGACAATTTTACCATTTGGAAAATTAGGCCATTTAGGTAAATTATACCATTTATTCTAATTGGGATAATTATTACATTAGCCCATTTAGGTCAATTAGGAAATTTAGGTCAATTAGGCCATTTTGGCCATATTGGCCAATTAATCTATTTAGGCCAATTGGGCTATTTAGGCCATTTAGTTAAATTAGTTCATTTAGTCCAATTAGTATATTTAGTCCAATTAGGCTAATTATTCCACTTAGGCCATTTAGTCCTATTAGTCCAATTACACCTTTTAGGACAATTCAGAAAATTAGGTTATTTCATCCATTTAGACCAATTTAGTCCAATTAGGTCATTTATTTAGCCAATTTATACCAATAATTAAATTTATGATATTTAGGCCAATTATTCCATTTATGCCAATTATCCATTAAGATGATTGGCCATTGAGCCAATTGGTCGTTAGGACATTGGCCGTTGGTATAATTGGATATTATCCCATTATTCCATTATTCAAATTGGAAATTATTCCAATTGTCCATTAGGAAATTAGGCCATTAGGACAGTTGTTCATCAGGACATTAGGCCATTATACCATTAGGCCATTAATCTAATTGGCCCATTGGAAATTAGGTCATTAGGCCAATTGGCCATTAGTCCATTAGGCCATTAGGTCAATTGGTAATTAGGCCAATAAGCAATTAGGTAAATTTTCCATTTATACCATTAGTCCATAAGGACAATTGGATATTAGGCCATTATTCCAATTTGATATTTGGCCACTAGGACCTTAGGCCAATTTTCCAACTGGCCATTAGGCTAACATGCCAACTGGCTACCTGATTTTTAGGCCAATTAGCAAATTGACCATTAGGACATATTCCATTATACAATTATGCCAATTGTATTATTGGACATTACACCATTAGGAAAACTTTCCATTTGGCCATTGGGCAAATTGGACATTAGGATATTTGGATTATTATATAATTGGACATTATGTAAATTGGAAAATTTCCCAATAGTCTAATTGTCCATTATTCTAATTAGAAAATTGTCTATTAAACCCTTAGTCTAGTAGGCCATCTTGCCATTAGGCCATTAATACAAAAGGAAATGTGGATGATTGACCATTAGGCAGTTAGGGAATTTAGCCATTAGGTCGTTATGAGAATTGGCCATTAGGCCATTTGACTAATTGTCTGTTAGGCTATTAGTCCTGAGGACATTAGTCCAATTAGTCCATTGTGACAATTTCCTATTAAGACACTATGTCATTAGGCCAACTATCTCATTGGCCATTACACCATTTGGAAATTATGACTGTTGGATCATTTTCCATTAGGTCAATAAGAAAATTGGTTAATTTTACATTATGTTATTAGGAAAATTATCCATTAGGCCAATTGGACAATTTTCCAATATAATAATAAGGAAATTATTCATTAGGCCAATTGTCCGATTGGATAGTTGGTTATCAGGCCAATTGGTTTTTGAACCATTAGGCCACTATTCTAATTGGTCTATTTCCCATTATTATATTAGTCTATTAATCCAATTTTCCATTAAAACAATAGGTCAATTAGCCAATTCAATATTTGACCATTAGTCCAATTGGTGGTTCAACCATTATACAAATAGGAAAATTGGCCATTATGATAATTGGATATTAGGCCATTAGTACATTAGTCCATTATTCCAATTCATAATTAGGCCATTAGGCCATTAGTCCAAGTGTTCATTATGCCATTTGGCTAATTTTCCATTATTCCATTAGTCCAATTGGCCATTAGACCATTTTTCCATTATGTCATTTGTAAAATTTTCCATTAGGCCATTAGGCCAATTGACCATTAGGAAATTAATAAAATTTTCCATTAGGCCATTAGGAAAATAGACAAATAGGTCCTCAGGCCATTAAGCCACTAGGAAAAATAGTCTAATTGACTAATTAGGCTTTTAGGTCAATTAGGCTATTAGAACATTAGGCCATTAGGCTGTTATTCTAATTAGGCCATTATAAAAATTAGGCCATTAAGACATTATCCCATTATGCTAAATAGTCCACTAGGATATTGGTCCATTGGGACATCAATCTAGTTATCCATTAGGCCAAATTGCCTATTGGCCATTAGGCCATTAGGTCAATTGGTCATTAGAACATTAGGTTAATTGGACATTAGGCCATTAGGCCAATTGGCAATTATTCTCATTTTCCAATTAGCCATTAGGCCATTTGGAAAGTTTTCCAATTGGAAATTAGTCCATTTGAAAGGGGTATTTACAACATTATATTAAAGGTATTAATGATGATAAAACACACTTTCAGCACAAAAAGGTAACAAAGTAAGAATATAATTATAGAAATTATATATATTCATATTAAATTACATGGTACTTATAATGATAAAGCATTGTAGTGTGCTCCAAAGTGTGTAAATACATCAATAAATATTTTTTTTTTATTTTTTTCCCACCAATCCTAAAAACAAATAATCATTAAATCTAATAAGAATTAAATTTTATATGAAAAATATTAAATATTGAAAATATCATAAACCCGTAACTATTCTAATATTCAATATTTTTTGATATTTTTGTTGTTGGACTATTGAGGAATATTTTAAAACCTCTAAATCACAAGTGATTCTACTCGTCCAACCAACATATAAATCATGCTTATACGATCTCCATAACTCCCTAAGATCCATCAACCATGAAAGCATAGTAGATTCACCATCAGAAAATTTAAAGATACTCTAAAATGAACATTTAAGTGTCTAGATCCATGTGGATTTTCCCTTTGCATGTTCCTGAGGTTTGCAGAGCTCGGAGGGGGCTCAGAGTAAGTCTTTAGGGACTCGGGTGCTGAGAACTGGGAGCAAGGAACATTCACGACGTGAAATTAGCTTTCAAACAGTGTAGAAGAATTTCACAATGTGAACAAAGGATTCATCTTGTGAAATATTTCTAGGTTTTAAAAATAAAATAAAATTGAAAGGTGATAGTTTTTTGTTGGAAATCAACCATGAGTAATTATACGATGTGAAAGGGGATTACACTTCATATAGTCCCCAAATGTTGTAATATTTTAAAACATTCTAGTTGCTTGGGTTGTCAAACACTATGGATGATGCTTCCCTCCCTCTCATCCCAAGCGACCCAATAATCCCATCTTCAATTTTTTAGAGATCCCTTTGATGGGAATCGATCTCGGGGATCCATCTTTGATTTGTAGTGACATGACATAATCCAAAGTTTGTTTTTCCTCCATTTTATAGTAGTTTCTACTGATTTTGATCTTGTTTCCTCCCATATATTCTCCTCGTGCTATGATAGTTGCTTACCCCGGGTTCTAATGGGGTGCCTATTGGTTTTTGTATATGGGGTAGTGCCATGACATCGTTAGTTTTTGGAGTTCTTGTGGGAGAGGTGACCAGAGATTTGTTGTGTGGTCCACTCTTTTGTGAATAACATCAAAAACCTTTTTGAGTTTGGGTATTCACTGATTTTCAATTTATTTATGTGAAATGACAAATATTGGATTATTTATCCCATCAGATCATAATAAAATTGACCTAATAATTACTTGAACCAGATTAAGGAATTGTTATCAATAACATGACAATGTTTTTGTTTGTACTGTGATAACAGTTTGCCTCTTGATTTTCTAGATAGTGTGATATCTATGTCTTAATTGGTTTATCATGTTATTCTAGATTAAAATTATTAAGGAACATAAATCCATAATTAATTGATAATTATTTTTCTAAAGTAATTCAAGAGGAATATTTAATGAATCCAGTTGTTTTTGTTTTAATTTGATGTTCATAAAATTGATGCAAGTATGAATGTTTTATTGAGTTAGTTAATTAAACCAAATCATGTTAATACATTTTGATAAAATAATTAAATTCATGTTAAATTAATTGTTTAATTATTTTTTTATAGCTTGAGATATCTTGTTTCTTAGGTTTCTCAAAGTTGTAACCTATGAATAATGAATTGGTTAATTCAAGATAGAATAAATAACTAGTTATCTGATAAAAGTTAATTCCTTTTTAGGGACCAAGTTACCCATTTGATTGTAAAGGCTAAGTGTCTTGTGTTTTAGATCCATGAGAGCTCATTGTGTGTAAAGGATGATTGCCTTTATTTTGGGCCAATATCCTATTTCTATGTTTGTTTATTACTACTTGTGATGTGACATGAGCATGGGATGGCTGAGCCTGGAGGGATGTTGTGGAATGTGGAGAAGGGAGGTCTAAATGTGATGTGATCTTGGGATGGCGGAGCCTATAGGGTTGTTATGGTATTATGGGTAGGAAGGATTGGTTATTGAGGCAAAAGTTGATACATGGAGCTGTGAGATGCATCGATATATGCCAATGGGTGTAGGGTAGGAAACTAGAGATGATGGAATAGGTTGAAGCTAGTCTTACACATTGATATGAAAGTTAGAGGCTTATTTGATTATATTTTTGTTTATTTATTTTTCTTTCCCCACTGCTTGAGGAAGATGTTTTTGGTTACTCTCCTTCCAAGAGAGGGGAAGATGTGCGAAGGTATGCCACATTATTTCCATGTTTAGCTTCTCGTGGTTGGATGAGCCTATGATCCTGCTATAGGTAGTAAAGACTCTATGGGTAGTTCATATATTCATCGTGTTTATCCCCTTGTGTTTCATAGCATATAATATTTTTCTATAATATCTGGTGATATGGAAATAAATTTTGTAAAATAAGTGAATAAAATTTTAACCCATGGGGTTGGAGCTTGCTGAGATGGAATGTTTAGATTGAAATTCTGAGAAGTCGTGGAATCGGTTTGGTTATTCATGGAGGGCATGGAACTTTATTGAAAGGGTAATATGATGTGATGTTGAAATGATAATGGTTAATTAAAAGTTATGAATTAACAAAAATAAAGTTAAATTAATAAAAATAGATAATGTAATTTAATGTATCCCTTTAAATGGTTGTGTGATTATAGGATATCTTGTTTTAGTAGTGGAAACCAGAAGTTTGAGAGACATTTACTTTAGTTGAGTCTAATAAAAGGTTATTCTCATAATGTGGTTGTGAGTTACATTATATCCTATAAATTTTTTGTTTCTATACATTACTCCACCCCTTCGGTTAGGGAAACTGACACCCCGAGGATTTTGAGCCCTAGGGGGTATTCTCCCCAACATTCTGTTTGGATAGAAATTGACTGACTACTCCATTTGGCCCATCTCTATTCTCTTGGTATTTGTGTTGGTATTCACAATGGTTAGTTTTCCTCATATATGTGTGCAGAAGGATATAATGTCTTATAGTAATTTCACAAAAATATTTTCTTGATATTGTTTCCTATGGACAACTATAGGTATAATGTGTATAGACTGTGATGTCTTGAGGATCCTTACATGGGGTATGTGCTGGGATGTCTTAAGGTATAATACTTGACGTATGATACATGTTATGAAAGATGTGGTGGCTCCCAGAAACTACCTGGTTACTTTTGGTTATGTGGATATGATGGTGTGTTGCACGAGGTGCATGTTTTGGTGCTTCACCCAGGTGTCTACGCTCTATCCTTCTGGGAGAGATATGATCTAGATGTGCGACATTGGGGTAGAGCAGAAAACCAATGTGGAAGTTGTAGAAAGGTACCCTTGATATAATTTATTATATTATATTCTCTTATATGAGATACTTGGTATGAGTATCCAATGTGATAACGAGAACTTATTATACTTTTTTTGGTGATGAGTTAGTTTCACTTGTTGTTCTATGTGCTTTAGCAAGCTTTCTTTACTTTTTCACGGGAGGCTCTATGGAGGATCATAATGAGTATACTGTTATACTCACCCTATGAATATAAAAACTACATTTAGGTTATTTTTATAATGTTGGAGATCATTATGGTTACTACATGATTTTGGGTTTCAAGAGCTGTTTGGGATTCATGGTCACTACCATCTTTAATTTATTTTGGTACTTGTAGTTTCCCCTTTCAGTTGTAGTAGTTCTTGCATGAAATTACTTATGTGTACTTGTGTTTTAATTTATATTATTGTCTGAGAAGGAGTTGGTTGTTGTTATATTATCTCTCTAATCCACATGTGTTTATCATAGAGGGTAATGCCTCCCATAGATGTGTTTACTATACCCTTGGTGCTAGTTGCTAACTCGGGGCCTACTCGAGGTGGGTCTTAGGGGTCACTATCTCCCTTCTCCCATTGCCGACCCATGAGCGGTACACTTTGTGGGGAGGGGGTTGTGACAGAGTGGTATCACAAGTTAGGATGAAGGATATGATGGAGTTTGGAGTTAGGCACAATTGAAGTTTCATGGGTTAATTGGGAAACAGTTCCAGATAATTTAGAAAGCATTGTAAACACGGGAGACCAGATGAGACAATGGTATTTAGGGCCCCCTATGATCTGATGCAGAAACCTTTAATCTTACAAAGACTACTAAAAAAGTGGTTCTAGTTTCAGAGTAGAGACATAGGAAAGGATCATACATCATTCTTCTCTGCTCTTCTGTTTAAATGATAAGACATTGGGATAGGTTAGCCTAAAATGAAAAAAAGAAAGGAAAAATTAATTAATTTTAATGTATTTCATATTCCATGTTTAGAATATCCAACTATTTACTCTTTTTTAGGTATGGCTCTGGGTCAATGTCCTCATCAGGTTTTCATGGAAGATGTTTAGTAGGCTGTGCCAACAAATCACCATAGAGTATAGGTCGACAATGATGAAAATTGGTGGAGGAAACATCGAGAGTTGTACCGCCATAGTCTGTAGAGGCATGGGGGCTTAGTTTCAAATACATTCACATTAGTTCGGTTGGAGGTGGTTGAGATAGGTTTTAGTCTGATCTACTATTGGAAGGAGCACTAGGTGTCATTGGCATTAATGATGCTATGTGGGGAAGAAGTGTGTCTTATTCCTTGGGGATCATGAGGAGTTGATAGTATCATGGTAGGTTTTCAAAGACAAATTTAGAGTCAAGTTTCTTTCTTTGACCACAAATGTGGCTAGTCATTATGAGCTGATTAGCCTTTGGCAGGGGATCTCCAGTGTGCGAGAGTTTGAAATTCATTTCATGAACCTTCTACGATATTCTTTGGACCTATTTCCAGATGAGGAGGATAGAGAGAGGCATTTTGAGGTGGCTTTGCATCTAGAGATCCAGTGCTAGGTCACCCCATTTATGTTGAAGATATATCTCGAGGTGATGGAGAGATAAGAGGTCATCAAGAGTATGTTGTCTAGAACAGAATCATCATAAGAGGGGAGTTATAATCATTTTTCATTAAGTAGATCTATGGTCTTGGGTTCCCAGTTTTCCTGACAAGAGAACTTCCAATCAGTTGGGGGGTATGTCTCATCCCTAAATGTCTCTTTTCATTGGGGGTGGTTTCTGTCAGACCTATGATAAGGTATCACATATGTGTTTTTCTTATGGAGGCTAAGGTCATTAGCGGCGAGAGTTACTGACCTTTCTAAGCAGTCAGTGTGCGCTAATTTTTCCACTTTAGGTTCCTCCGTCGAGGTAGTTTCAGCCGAGACAACAATAGTAGGTTGCTCCTATTGGGGATCAGTAGAGAGTAGATGGGGTTGGTAGAGGATAGTTTCAGGATTCTCTCTATCCTCATAGAGTAGATCAAAACCATATACGTGGTCATCAACATGTACAGAGATGTCGTGGGGTAGGTTGTGGTCAGCTTCTTACTTTAGTGTTTCCAACACCAGGTGAGCCAGATGTCGTTTGAGGTACCATTTTCTTATTTTATACTTTGGTACATACTTTGTTTGATCCAAGAGTGACACACTAATTCATATCACCTTCCCTTGTAAAATCTTTTGGACTTGAGTTAATGAGGCTTCTAGTTCCCCTTGCGTTGACTACGCTAATTAGTGATCAAGATGACTTGTTTGAATTATATAGAAACTTTGAGCGAGTGCTGGGGAAACACCACTCTTGTGGAGATTTCCAATTTTTATGGATACAACAATATGAAATCATCCTCGACATGGATTGGTTGTATTCATTGTAGGCTATCATGGATTGATTTAGGAGGAAGGTGGTGTTCTTTGATGCTAATGGAGATCCAACAATGCTTGTTGGCAAGAGTAACCCTCAAATAGGAAGTATGTGTGTTCCGTACTTATAACCCTTGATGGATGAGCTGATACTAATTTTGTTAGAGGTTCAACAATCATTATTTCCAAGGGTTGTAGAAGATTACTCTAATGTCTTTCCATAGGTGGTAGTATCGTTACCCCTTGATGAGATATCGAGTTCAGGATCAAACTCCATTCATGAGTGTCTCTGATCTTGATGTCTCTATATTGGATGGAAACCTATAAGTTGTGAGTGCTACATATATAGCTCGATGGTCTGTTTTAGTGTTGGTTTTTTTGTCCAAGTGTATCACCATGGGGATCACCAGTTTTTTCGGCAAAGAAGGATGATAGTTGTTTGTGGTTGTTTATTGATTATTTTTCCTTAAACCAAGTGACAATGAAGAACCTCTACCCTCATCCATAGATTGAAGATTTATTTGATATACAAATGGGTGAAATTTGGTTCTCATAGATTTATTTTCTTCGAGGGTATCATAAGATGAATGTGAAAAATGAGGATATTCTAAAGACTGATTTCTGTTTTTATCATGGGTATTTCAAGTTTATTATGATGTTGTTCTGTATGATTAATGATCCATATATTTTCATGGGGATAATGAAATCTATGTTCTATGAGTTTATGGATATGTTTTTAGTGGTTTTCATTGATGAAATCCTTGATTTCGTTGTGTATGAGGAGGATCATGCAGAGCATATGTGTTCTATTTTGGGTGTTCTTCATCATTAGAAGCTATTTGGGAAGTTGTAGA
Organism: Viscum album; assembly: GCA_963277665.1. NCBI lineage: Eukaryota > Viridiplantae > Streptophyta > Magnoliopsida > Santalales > Viscaceae > Viscum > Viscum album. The sequence goes on from OY728133.1 coordinate 1,913,593,635, forward strand.
AGAGTGAACTTTGGGCTTAAGAATTCCATTTCATGGGGCATATTTTATCCCAACAGGGGTTTTCTATGGATACATCGATGATATAAGAAGTTGTGTCTTGGACATCCCCTAAGATAGAAGAAGAGGTGTAAAATTTATTTGGTTTTTTAGGCTATTATAGGTGATTTGTAGCCAATTTTTATTAGGTTACAAATCCTATGACATTATTGAATATAAAGGATTAGGAATTTTTTTGGATTCATCAGTGTTAGGTTGATTTTGAGTATCTGAAGGAGAATTTTGTCAGTGCTCCAGTTCTTTATTTTCCTACAGAAAGAGTTCAGTTTGAAGTTTGATGTGATGCTTTGCGTATTGGTATTGGCTAGGTTCTAATGTGATAAATATTGTTCATTTCATATGGGTCTAGGAATTTACATCCACATGAGATTAAAAATTCCACTCATGATCTCAATTTGGCAGAAATAGTGTTTTCCCTGATGTTGTTGAGACAATACCTCATCGGTAAGTGCTTTGTGGTCTCCACCGATCATAAGAGCACGAGGTATTTTTTCTCCCAATGTGACTAGAACTTGCATCAACATTGATGGATGGAGTTCTTACAGGATTACAACTTCAAGATTTCATATACACTTGGAAAGTGAAATTTTGTGGCTAATGCATTGAATAGGGAGTCACATAGTGACGTTGTGTGTGAATCTGTTGATTCATGGAGAGTGATGGAAGAAATTTCAACATTGTATCTAGATATATGAGAAGTCAGGCATAGAGGTTGTCTTTTTCATATGATGGTGTCGTCATATCTCGTGTAGCAAGTGGTGTAATCCCAGTTGGGGGATTATGAGGTGGAGGTCTTGGGAGACTGAGTTGTTTGTGGTGAGTCCCTTGATGGTTGGTCTAAAGGTGAACAACATCAAGTGTTATTTTAGGGAATAATTTTCTTTCTTTTGGAGATGTGTGAGATGGTTATTAGAGAGTTCCTTAGTTCCCCTTTATAAGTACATCTTGGAATGAAAAATATGTACTGAGACTTGAATGGTTTTTTTGTGTGACCTGGTTTAATGTGTGTAGTTTTAGAGTTTGTGTCTTAGAGTTTGATCTACCATAAGGTGAAGGCCAAGCATTGTGTTCCTAGTGGCTTTCCCCAGCTGTTATATGTTACTCAGTAGAAGTGGGAGGACATCTCATTGTACTTTGTTACTAGTTTACCTTGATCTCCAGGAGTCTATGTTGATATACGTGTGGTAGTTGATCATTTTACTAAATCATACCATTTTATAGTGATCAAGTATTCGATCTCAGTGGAGGTTTTATCAAGGAAGTATCTGGAGGAGGATGTGAGACTCTATGGGGTCCTAAGGATGGTCATTTCTGATCGAGATCCTCATTTTACCTCCATGGTGTGGATAGGTCTCCAAGATGATTTTGGTACTTAGCTATGACTTAGAACTACTTTTCATCCACAAATAGATGATTAGACATATTGGATCATTCAGAATCTTGAAGACATGTTGCTCTCTTGTGTCTAGAATTTTATTGGTTTGTGGAAGAGGAACCTTCCCTTGGCAGAGTTCACTTACAACATTTTTTTTCACTCCACCATAGTCAAGGATCCATTTTAAGACTTGTATGTATGACCTTTACATTATCTATTATGTTGGAATGGGGTCGAAGATTCAATGATTATTGGGTTGGAACTAGTACAAAATATGAAAAAGATGGTTCAAGGGATTCATGATAGAATGAAAACAGCACCAGATTGTTATAAATCTTATTCCTATCAAAGGCGGATACCTCTTGAGTTTGAAATTGGGGATCAAGTGTTTCTTAAGGTGATTCCCCCCCACGGGTAGCAAAGGTTTGTTTATGGGAGTAAGATTTCTCCCTTGTTTGTTGGGCCTTTCTACATGTTGGATCATGTTGGATCCATAGCGTATCAGATAGATCTTCCCCCCAAAGATGAGATGAATACACAATTTCTTTCATGTTTCATAGATCCATCATTATCTTCATGATGACTCTCAAATAATCAATTAGGGTGAGATCGATGTTGATGATGATATGACCTTCGAGGAGTAGCCAGTAATGATTTAGGACCTCCAAGAGAAGGTGTTGCATGGGCGTGTTATACCCTTGGTCCATTTCATGTGGAGGAATGGTGTCATGGAGGAGAGTACCTGGAAACATTAGTCGTAGATATGTGCTCATTACCCTAATCTATTTGAGGTTTAACTCTTCTCTTGTAATTTTGTTCATTTTATGGTCGTATACCTTTATGTTTGTGATACAGATTTCTCTTATTGATTGTTGTCGCTTTCTCTATTTGAGAGATATCTCCCCGAGGAGAGTATCTAAGAGATGGTTGTGGTTGTTTATGGTTTTTCACATGTTCCTATAATGAGGTGGTGAGTTCATGTGGTGACGAGATCCTTAAGTGGTATCTCACGAGGGGGGTGTTTGGATAAACCCTTTATGTTTCCTCTCTAGGTTGGTTTTAGATTCTAAAGAATGAGAATATCCTAAAAATATTCTGATGTGAGGGATCAGATCCATATGGATTGATCCTTTGTGTGTACCCAAGGCATGCAGATTTCCTAGGAGGCTCAGAGGAATCCCAAATGGACTTAAGTGTTGAGAACTGGTAGGAGGGAAATTTCACAATGTAAAAGTTGGTTCTAAGTCATGTATAATAATTTAATGACGTTAAATTTGAATTCACATCGTGTAATATTGCAGGGATTGAAAAATAAAACAAAATTGGAGGGAAATTTTTTTTTGATAGAAACCGTCCTCGAGGAATTACACGATGTGAAAGGGGATTACACATCATGTAATCCCACAATGCTATAATGTTTTAAAGAATTACAAACGCCCATGTTTCCAAACCCTAATGATTTCACTTCCCTCCCTCTTTTAATAATTGACCCTACGGTTCCCTCTTCAAAATTTTGTAGATCCATTTCATGGGAATCGATCTTAGGATTCCATCATCGATCTGTGGGGACCCGACTTGATCCAAGGTGTGTTTTTCCTCCATTTTCTATAACTTTATCCCAGTTTTTATCTCATTTACTCTCATATCATCTAGCATTGCTATGTAGGTTTCCTACCCATGGTTCTAATGGGGTTACTCTTAGTTTTTGTTGGTGTGGTGGTACATCGATATCCTTGGATGGATGAAGTTCTTGCGAGAGAGGTGATCGGACATCCGTTACATGGTCCATTCTTGTGCGAATAACATCGAAGACCATATTGAGTTAAGAGATTCTTTTCTTACCTATTTATTTACATGAAATCATATAGTTAGCATAATTTATACCATTGGTTCACAATTAAATTGACCTAATAATTACTTGAGTTATATTAAATAATTGATATCGATGACTAAAATATTTTTTTGTTTGTAGCATGATAACATTTTTCTTCTTGATTTTTTAAATAGTGTGATATCTATTTTTTCTTGGTTTAACATGTTGTTCTGGATGGAAATTGGTAAGGAATGTAAAGATGAAATTAAGTGAGTATTAATTGGATAAAATAATTCAATAGGTAAGTTTAATGAATCTAGTTATTGTTTTTATAATTTGATATTAATCAAATTGATTAAAGTATGCATGTTTAATAGAATTGGTTAATGAAAATGAATCATGTTGATTCATTTTGATAAAATAATTAAAGAACTATTAAATTAATTATTTAGTTAATATTTATATCTTGATATAGCTTGTTGATTATCTTTCCTATAGTTGGAAGATATGATTAATGAATCAGTTAATTCAATATGGAACAAATAACTAGTTGTGTGATAAAATTTAATGCCTTTATGGGGCCCAAGTTTCTCATTTTCTTGTAATGGAAAAGTGCCTTGTGTTTTGGACTTTTGAGAGCTAGTTGTGTGTAAAGGATGAATTCCTTTATTTAGGGTTGAGATCCCGAATCTATTTTTTCATCTACTTGTGATGTGACCTGAGATTAGGATGGCTCATCCTAGAGGGTTATTATGGTATATGAGGTAGGGAGTCCTGGATGTGACAAGAGCTAGGGATGGATGATCATGGAGGGCTATTGTGGTATGAGGGGTGGAAATGCCCAATTTTTAGGCATCTGTTGACGTATGGAGTGTCTAGATGCATCGATATATGAATATGAGTATCAGGGAGGACACCATAGATAATGGAAAGGGTTGAAGTTGTGATTACCCATTGATATTAAAGTTGGATGCTTATTTGGTTTTATTATTGTTTATTTACTTTCCTTCCACCACTGATTGATCCATATGGTTTTTGTTATCATCATTTCAAGAGTGTTGAAGACACATGAGGCATGCCACATTCTTTCTGTGTTTATCTTCTCTTGGTTGGATGAGTCTATGGTCCTACTATAGGTTGTGAAGACTCGATGGGTAGTTCATATACTCAACATGTTGATCCGCTTGGGTTGGTAGCTTATAATTTTTTTCTGTAATAACAGGTGATATAGAATGTAATGTTGTTTAATAAGGGAATAATTTTTTAACCCATGGGGTTGGAGTTTGCTGGGATGGAATGTTGAGGTTCAAATTCTAAAAAGCCATAAAATCAGTTGGGTTTTTTCTGGTGAGCATGGGTCATTTTTGAAATGGTAATATGATGTGATGTGGAAATGGTAATGGTTAATTAATGGTTAGGAATTAACATAAATATATTGAAAATGATAAAAAAGATTAATTAATTTAATTTAGTCTTTTGAATGGTTGTGTTCTTATAGGTTATCTTGTATTAGGAGTATCATTCAAGAGTCTGAGAAATCTTAGCTATAGTTGATTCTGATACTAGGTTATGAACATAGTGTGGTTGTGATCTATATTATAACATTTACTTTTTTGTGTTTATATATGATACTACACCCCATCGGTTAGGGAAACTAACACCCCAGGTATTCTGATCCCTGAGGGATGTTTCCCCCAACATTCTGGTGGTAGGATGGATTGATGGCTAACCCCTTTGGCCCCACTCTCTTCTCTTAGTAGTTACTTATTCTAGTATGCATGGAGTTTAGTATTTTCCATATATGTGGGTAGAGGGATATAATTGATTATGGTTATTTATAACATATATTTTGGATATAGTTTCCTATAGACTACTATAGGTATAACTTGTATAGGCTGTGACAAATTGGGGATCCATACATAGTGTATGGGTTGTGATGGACTGATGTATAATACCAGATATATGGCACATTTTATTTGAGACTCAGTGTATCTTAGAAAGAACCTTATTAATTTGTGTTATATGGACAAGGTGGTGTGTTGCATAGGGTGCACGTTGTGGTGCTTAACCAAAGTGTATATAGGCTAGCCTTTTTGGTGAGAGATTCTCAGGATGTGTGATGTTAGGAAAGAGCAGTAAACTAGTGGGGAAGTAGTAGCAGGGTACCCATGATGTTATTTATTATATTTTATGCTCTTATATGCGATAATTTGTGAGAGTATCCGTGGAGAGCCTGGGATCTTAGTATACCTGTTTAGGTGACATGTTAGTTTCACTTGTTGTTCACTGTGATTTAGCATTATTTATTTACTTTTTCCAGAGAGGCTACGAGGTGGATCATACTGAGTATACTTTTATACTCAAACTATGTATAAATATATATATATTGTTTTTCATGTTAGTTGGAGTAGGTTATAGATTAGGACAGATACTACTAGATTGTGGGTTTCATGATCTGTTTAGGCTTCGTGGTCACTATCATCTTTAATTTATTTTGGTACTTGAAATTTTCCCTTTCAGTTTCAGTAGTTATTTCATGAAATTAAATATGGGTACTTGGTTTTTATTTTATATTATATTATGAGCAGGATTTGGTTGGTTTCTATCTTCTCTCTCTCTTCTGCTTGTGTTTCTATTAGAGGGTAATGACCCCAATATGTGTCTTTACTATACCATATGAGCTAGTCTCCAACCTTGGGAATATTGGAGGCAGGACTCGGGGGACACTATCTCTCTTATCCCATTTCCTCCCCAGGAGGGGTACTCTTTATGGGGAAGGGGTCATGATAAAACATGTTAATTCATATAAATGAAAATATAATATAGATATAAATTTAACAAATTTTCATACCCATATCTCCACCCATGATTTTTACTTGGTTTCATTAAAAATAAATGTCCATGAGGCTAGTTTCACTGAAATGATATTGTTTTACTTGGATATGGTTCCCAAGGAACTTCTATATTACTTATAATTTTTACCTATAATCTTATTTTCTTCATTGTAGTACACCATTATTTGTGCTTGGTGATTTTAGGCTTCCCACATATTAGTACAACCACATAACATAAGATAAAATAAATAAAGAATAATTAAGTCATGGTCCAATCAGAAAAAATGATGTGCCATAATTTGACACACTTATAATAAGAAAAACTAGTGTAGGCAAATTTATAGGCTCTAATGGATTAGTGTCTTGTCATAAAGCAGTAGCCTCTAAAGGATGTGTCTTTTCCAAAGCATGATCTGGGTGATTTTCATCCACTGGAGTTAAATATAAAGAAATATAATCATTAGTTCCTAGATGGATTATAGTAATTTGAGGGGACAAGGACTTAGATAGATATGGGTAGTAGGGTTGGTAATACATCAAAGGATATAGATATGGTAATGGTGGGATCATCACTGGAGGCAGCATATAGATGGTATGGGAAGAAGAGGCTAAATGAGATGATGATGGAGGCATGAGAAGGAACATCCCTAGAGGGTCAAGTAGAGGATCAAATAGTTTGGTAGATGGGGTGTCCACTTGTTGGTCATGGTGGGAACTAGAATGACTGGTGCTCCATCTAGGTTTAGGAGCACCCCCGCTCAGACCCATTCTAGTAGGATGAGGATGATTCAACACTATTTCAACTGAATGTACATAATTTATTTTGATAAAAAATATAAAAACAACATTATATGTAATAAAGAAGAAAAAAATTACAATTATTTTACTCACAAAGGGAACTATAGGAGGAAACCCACACTCACGCATCTGTCAATTTGTATCAAATAATAACTTCCTTTGAGCATCTTCAATATTTTTCATAATCTACATAAGAATGAAATGTACATTTTTTAGAAACAGTTTTTAAAAATCTTGAATATAACTTGGAATTAAAAGTAGTCATGAACAATTTCATAACACATTTTTTCAAAAATAATTTCCAACCAAGTTATAATTTTTTTTAAATACAATTTAAACCCTGTTTTCTGAAATGAAATAAATTTATTTAAATTCAATGAAACCAAACAATACTAAAATAGAAATATCATTCCAAACTAAAAATAAATTAATTTAATTATAGTAATACCACTTAAGAAACTCACATTAAGGTAAACTGAATGAACTGTGAACATATATGGTTGCCTCTATATATTACAAACAATTACTTCTGGTTTAACCTCAACTCTCATAATGGGACTATTTTAGTCAACAAATGAAATATTTTGGTCAACATCAATGGGAGCTTAAATAATGTTAATTTTTTTCTACAGTATCATGAAAAATATGTATTGGAATTACTTCATTAATGACATCGTAATCAGGTCTTATATGATCTTTCACATAAAACACTTATTTTTACATAGATGTAAAAATGTATGGTTCATCGGTAGCCAAAAATTGACTCAAGTAAATAACTATGAATCCAAAATAATCAATAAATTTACCATGTAACATCATTGAATCAAACCATTTACATTTAATCATAGTTACTCGACCATGAGAGTTGTAATCCAATAGAAATATATTCTCAACTACTCCATAATATGAAACAATTTATTATTGAGGCTGAATATCTGATGCACTAACGTAACAATCCATTTTATCATTAACATAATTATATCATGTTCTTTTATTATTTTCAATACTCGATCATTTTTTGGAAATTTATTCCCATTTATTATTAAATGTCTTCATTTACAAAAAAAAGAATAGGGACTAAAAGACAATGCTCTTAATTATTGAGAAATAGAGTCAATAGGTAAACTCAACTCTTGAAATGTATATGAATATCGATATTTTATGCTATTAATGTAATGATCATACCTTATATTTTAAAAAATTAAAAAATATGTGTTATGGAAAGCCTCTTTTCATTCACAAAGGCAACGATCGATGAAATCTAATTATAATTTGTTTTTATTCCCTACATTAAATGAAAATAAAATTTTAAGGTATATGTGAAATTATATAGTATTAGATAAAATATAAATATTAAAATTACATACTTTATAGAGTAATAAAAAAACCACAGTTAAACCAGACCGTGTGATGTGTTATATCCCTCTCTTCAAGGATCAATATAGCCAATATAATTGACCCAAGAATTCCACCTATTTAGGGAAGATGTGCAAATGAGGGATAAATTTATCCATAATTATCATATTTATTTCTCATTGGAAAGTTATGTATTCTTCTCACATCAAACAAATAAATTGAAAAAAATCCAAAAATTATTGAACCAGATAACCTCTAACAAAGGAACCCTCCAAATGATTCTTCATTTAGACATAAGATTTTATTTTTCTCATATTTATTTCAGTAGGATACATCCCCCAAAAACAAATGGGTCACCCAATAAGTTATTTTAGTCAGAAGATATACTATTAAATGCATCATCCAAGTAAAAAAATATAGAGGATTGTTTTTCCAACTCACAAAAAATTAATGACACCACCTGATGAATTTTTATCAAAAAGGGATTCGATAACCAATTAGAACAAAGGTATATAAAAAATGGATCAGTAGAATCACATACAACATTAAATTATTGGATATCAAATGATAGATTTATATTAAAATCAATTCATGAAGAAGGATGTGATAATCTTGTGTTTTTAAGGATTCTAGTTTTAAATCCCTTTTTTGAACCATTTAGATATGTTTCTAGAATAACCATAATAACCACTCATATTCTACAACAATTCTAGAAATAGATTTTTCTCTAAAGGTGTAATCACATAAGAAACACAATGAACTTTCTATTTGTTTTCACTAATACACATAGGATGAGTTTTTGATCGAATAAACCATTCAAATAAGTTACAGTGTGATCTAAAGTCGTCTTTAGTCTTCCAATTGATATTTAAAATCAATGAAAGCAAAATTTCACATATATTTTTATCACTGTGAATTACATCTAAAAAATTATATAACAAATTGGTATACAAATATAGAAACTCCAAAATGATAATTCACTTTTTTTCAACTGTAAATGTCTTGAGTGTAAACATCATTCCTCCTTTTAGATTTATTATGACATTTCCCTAATGAAAAAAATATTTCTATTGTATAATCACATTTGTTCCTAACATATTTTTAGGTTGTTTTTCAATGTCAACATTATTATCAAACCTTCATCAATTCTTCATATATTGATGATACATTGAAAAAATTGCAAAATCCTCATGAAACTAAAACTAAAATGATATTTAACCCCTCTTAATCATGTATTATTCATACAAATAGAAAATGATTGTTTTTCCTTCATTATCAAACCAGACATCATTGTATAAGAATGGTAATAATTAATAGTCCATAAACAAGAAGAATACATTTAAAATATATTTTTTAAATATGCATCGAATGTGATCACACTAATATCCAAAAGATGAAACAACTCACTTATTAAAGGTTTCAGGTAGACATTTTTATCATTTCCAAGATCATAATTTCTAGATATTATTTTACTAAAGAAAGTGAAATGTTTTTTATACACATACACATAGTAATATTATAATAATGAATAAAAACTTTCCATGTGCTATGTGTAGTAAGCATATGACTAAAAAAATAAAACCATCACAAGATAGACCCTACATGACATTATATAGCTCAACTACAAAATCAGGATGTTATGCATCAAATTCCCTCAATAATAATACATATGCAGTATGAACCAAATTATCATTACCATTTATTCTTTTAGTATCATACCATCACATATTGGATGGGATTTCTAATCACATGAATAGATATTGAAGCCTTGGAATCAATGGAATGTTCCAAATGAAATTATATAGGACACAATATGGTGTTCTATCTTAATTTTTCTTTCATAGAGGTTTACCACATTATTTACAGTAATTATGGTCAGCTATTTCCCCCCAAAATAAACTAAAATATTTTCCACAAGCATTATTTTTAGTTTTATAAAATTCAAGATATTTAATTAACTCCCATGAATTATAATGATTTTAGGGAATATATTCACCATCATGAATTAGGTTCTTTAAAAAGGAAATAATATAATCAATGGAATTATTTGAAATTCCATACACGGTTTTTCCATGATATAACCAAATTAAAAATTACATTTTTTTCATCTTCATACATTTTTGATATACAAGAGTTCTGGCATCATCAGTTAATTTTTTCACCCTCTAATCATTATCATATTAAGTATTTTCTTCATGTGTATTGATATAATTTACTTCTTTCAATGGAATACTATATCTTTCATGATGATTCACAAATGGAAACCATTCAAATATAAAATTATCCATATCAATTTATTCTTTCTATTCATGAATAATAGAATATTTTCTTGTCTCTCCATTATGATACCAATCATAATATTTTTTTTAAATAATGTTTTTTATATGGTAGTTAACTTATTCCATGATTAACCATGTTATTACAACACAATTATAACACATACATTGTATAAGAGATCCATTTGAAGCATTGTTAAATGAAAAATCTATAAAAATTTCAAAATTATTTTGAAATTCAGTTGAAGTCTAGTCGGTATGATACATCCATCTTCAATCCACTCTATTAGAGAGAGAAAATTTATGTTTCAATCAAAAATGTTAACAATAATTACAATTATATAAAAATTCAAAGAAAAATTGAAAGTATATTATAGAGGAAATTAAATATCACTAATAGAAACCAAATTGAATACAATGCATGATGTAAGTGAAAACAATATAATACTATACAATACATCCAAACAAAAATTATAAGGCATATGATAAGAAAAAAAAACTCATACTCATAGAAATCCCTACAAGGTTCATGTATTTTAATAATTAACAACTAATGAATACAAACATTAAAATGTGTATTTCTTATCCATAAAGGTATTGTCATTTAAAAACATAACTGAGGTTAACATTTAGTCATTAAATGATTTTATTTAAGTTTATAATTAATTATATTTTTTAAATAGAAGTAAAATAGATTTTACACGATTTTCTATTTCAATTTAATAGGTATTTAATTTTGGTAATATACATCAAGCTTATATAATTAATCCATTACATCCCATTTTATAAAATCCATCCATTACATCACCATTTATGGAACCTATTAATTAAGGTAATGTGTGGTTATATAGTTTTTAATTAATTTAACATGTATTAAAAATAAATGGATAACTACTCAATACATGATAATAGAAATAAGGAAGAATTATTAATAATTAACTATGTTATTCTCAAAAGTTAATCAAAATAGGTGAAACTAAGTTTCATAATATTAAATATTTCTTAAAGAATAAAATTAGTATGTAAAACTTTTTAATTGGAAACCATGTTTCATAAAAAGAATATAATCCACCAAGATTTTAATTATAAATTATATAATTATTTAATTACATTTACCAAATGATTATATAATTTTTATTACATAATAAAGGTTTAAAATTCTTAAACATTTGAAATATCAATATTTAATAATTAGAAAAAACATTTTATCATTCATTCATTTATAAATAATAATTATGAATTCTAAGAAACATGTGTGAAAAGTTCTATAAATATAGTAGTGAATTCATAAATAACCAAACATCATAGGTAAATAAATATTTTAGATATACTTATAATAGTATAATCAGGTACGTCATTAAACAATTATTTCATTTTGGGTTAAAACAATCCAATAAATAGTTTAACCATTTTTATGATATAAAAAATTAAATTTCAATAATTACATATGATAACTCTAGGAAAATAAAACCCAACATTAACACTATTAGTTAACTTAAATACAATTCCCAACAATAAAAATATTGAAATCCCTAAAATATTAGCCCAAATGAATCTCATATTTATGTTAAATTCATATGAATCCATTGGATAGTTTTCAAAACAAATCATTTATAGTTAAAACCATTATTTTAGGAATTTAATAGACTATATTTGATCTCTGATAGACTATAAATTTTAAAAATAGATGACATAAGTGATTCCAACATGCTTCAGTCAAATCACATGGATAGATAAAACTGAAAATTAAAACCAATAGAAGAGAAGAAAGATACATAAATCACTAATCTGATGTTTAATAAGATAAAAAAAATCCTTGATTTGTGGGAGAATTATGGAGAATACAATCATTCGTCAGTCAGGTTAGGTGAGAAGAATGATATGTAGGTAAGGAATGCTTACAAATATTTAAAAAAATGCTAGAAATTGAGAAATATAATCTACTGAGGGGGAAAATTTCACATTAGGAGAGGAGGGGCATTGAGCTCATAAGAGGGGAGGTGATAAGGGATTCTAAATGAAGAGGGGAGGGGTAGCTTATGGGTAACCCATTATTTCAAGGAGCTATACCCACAGTTTTCGAAAAACTATTTGTATATCTCAAGATATACAAATAGTTTTTTACAATCATGGGTAAATATTTGGGTATAACATATATACCCATGGTTTCTCTAAATCATGGGTATAGATGCATGTGGATAGACCCAATTTGTAGTAATATTTTGTGAAATTAACTCAAAAGGCATATATGTAACGACCTAAACATTTATTAATCAAATTTACTCTTGATCTAATTAAATGTATTATTATGTAAAATGGTTATATAAAATATGAAATTTATTGGTTTTATGTTTATGGATTTCAAAATACTATTAATAATTGTTACCATTGCTAATATAGCCATTGAATAGTAATCACATGATCGATATAAAAATAGGTATTTAACAAAGCCAATTTACTAAGACAAAGGAAGCGACGAACTCGTCAAGAAGAATTGGTCCATATGAAACCCATTTTTCAGAGCTCAAAAAGGAGGTTGCATCATTGGGATTTTCTCTTTACCAATCCCAATCCAAGCTTCAATATGTTAAGCTTGAACGAAACTGCCTACGTGAGAGTGGAAGTTGATAGAGATTACCACCCGAGCGATGTTATCCGAACCACCCCAAGAATCTATCACCATTGCACACCTTACCCTTAGGTCTTATATAGGTGTTATAAGGGGTTATGTAAAAATACCTTAGAACTATGATTATGTCTTTTATTGTTTTGTATAGAGTAAATAATATACATTCATTTTATTATTGTTACTTTGTAAATAGTATTTAAAGCACAAATAATATTTTTAGTTATTATTAAATTTAGAAATATATTTTGAGTAATTAAAGGATTTTTGAATTAAATAATATTTTAATAAAATATTAATAATATTTTTTTATAAATATAAAATATTGTATAATTTTTATGAATACAATTGTAATTTTTATTAAGGGTTGAAAGCCATTTTTTGTCAAAACCCATGAATTTTAGATAAATGTTGGTTTTTATTTTAAAAGTAATATTTAAAATATTTATAAAATTATATATATAAAATGAGTATTATTTTTGGAATCAGGACATCAAAATTATATAATGGAAATCTTTTCATAATTTTCTGAGACAGTCGAGTTTTTGGGTAAAAATTAAATACTGTTAAATTGTATAATTTGTTTTATGACATAATAGTGACCCAATAGTGATGTAATAAAGTACTATAAATTATATTTTCGTTCAATATATGTTTTACCATTAAAATAATGGGATTTTAGGTTTATTTTATTTATTTTACAAAGCCTTAGTGGACCCTCCAAGACTTATAAAACATTTTATATTATTAAAATGATTTCATTAAGAGTGTGACTCATATCCATATAAAAAAGCCAAATATTTTAAGAAATTAGGCCATTGGCCTTATAAAATATAGTTTCCACTCCACTTTGGAAAAATCCATGGGCAAAAACCTTGGGTTGGTTTGTGTTTTGATTAGTTTAATGTGTGGTGGTCCAAACCTAAATAATAAAGAGTTTCCTCTCTCTTCCTAAATAAATCCACCCAAGATCCCACTTAATCTTCCTTAAAAGCTTTTTTATCTAGAAAAAACTATATCCTCCTCTCTCTATAATCATCCCAAGGTTCACCAATCTCCCAATAAGCCTCTCTCAAGCCTTTGGGATAACAATTCCGAGTAAGTGATTTTTTCCTTTCCCATTTTGTCCAAATTTATTTTAGTTGTTATAATATTTTTATTTTAATTAAAAACATTGGGGTATGATTTCAAACCTCCCCAATACTTCAATAATTATGTTTGAGTTGATGATAGACCACTTTATTTCTCATTAGTGCCTCCCATACACACCTGTTACTGTGCCAAAATTGTGTAAGGAATTTATCTCTTCTCATTTACATTCACGAAATTATTTCGTATTATGAATCTAAATTCAATTAAATATGTTGGGAAATGTATATATATTATCACCTAAATTTACATTTAATGTAAATATTATGAGACACCCATTTCTCTCTCATCAACCATTTTTATGAATTCTTATGTCACGCCGTTATGCTGCCAAAATTGCACCATGATTTTCCAAAATCATTGTGTAGTGAATTCCATGCCCATTTCTCTATCATGGGTTTTCAACTTTATTCACATTTACTTATTGATTATAGAGTTTCATTTATGAATATTACATTACCTTATCATGTAATAAATGATGATGTTTAATGAATCTATGTTATATAATCCATGTGGCACACTAATGCATAGAACAAAATGATTAAGAAGGGTGTGCCCTGATAGCGCTCCAATGAATTGGGTAAAGATTAGTATCATGATACGTTAAGTGAAATGAGGGTTTAAAAATTATAATTCAAGTGAAATGAGGGTTTACTCAATATCCATGTTCAATGATACTTTTCTCATGCTAATATCATGTTAAATGTTGTTTCCACATTTCCTAGTTATGATAATCATGCTTTATCATGCCTTTATGTTCATGTTTCTCTTATGATCCATTGATATGACTATTGCATAACATGTACTATATTCTTAATTTTATGCTTTTTTTACTCCCTTTTTGGGATTTATATCTCACCCTTTTCTTATGTATGTCCTCAGGTTATCTCATGCTATTCTAAGTACGAAGGAATGTTGTGGTCATGTAAAAGAAGATTTCAATAAAGATGTCGTGTTTTATGTTATAAGTTGTTATGTAATGTTCTTATGACATAAATAAACTAAACCTCTAAATATTCTATAATGTATCAAGTGAATATTTTATGTAATAAATTATGTTAATGTGTGAAATAAGGAGCAGAGTTGTTATAGTTTCTATCAGAGGATAGGTTTAGTTATTTATGGGATTAGGATTAGAAAACCCTAGTGAAAGCCTTAATGATAAGGCAAAGAATAATAAAAACATCCCTAATTTTTTTTGAGTATTGAGTAAGTGTTTTATCAAGAAAATACATCCCTATCTGGATATGAGTAGGTAGAGGTAGCTCTGGTATAGATTTATTCTAGGGGTAAAACCAAAAAACACCGCTCTGAGCTAGGCTCAAACATGGACTAGTGCACGAAAATGCACTTTGATGCACTCTTGGTTACGAAACTCCTGTGGGATATGCTTTGGTAAAATTATAATCTCAGTAAGAACCATTATTAAGGTAATAAAAAAATTCCCCTAAGAATATATGATGGTAATTAGATCATGGATAACCAATATTGAAGCCTATAAATTTATAAGTTAAAGAAATAAAAGTAATTTATAAGTCGCACATTTTTTTCTTTGTATTACCCTATATGTGTTACCCCTAAAATTCATTTTATTCTAGCCAATGGTCGATAATAGGAGGACTTAGGATAACAACTGATGCGAAGGTCAATGTGATGAGTGTTCTAATGAGATTCCCAATCTGATGGGAGTGGGAATCACAAACTTTTTCACAACACTCTCTTTGTTAACCCAGGTTTTGAATAGAAATGTGGGTCAAGAGGAATATTCAACCCAAACTCCCCCCAAGAAAGTAAAACTCGTAGTCAAGAGATTCATAAGACAAATGCCTCCTACTTTTAATGAATCATCTGATCCCTCGATCGCTTAAAAATGGATCAAATCCATTGAAAAGATATTATCCATACTTCCATGTTCTGACCAAGAGAAAGTTCTTCTGGATTCTTATCATATGGACGGTGAAGATGATCAATGGTGTACATTGATAAAAAAAATAAAAATACAGAGTATGAGATCAAGGTGTTGTAATAGAAGGATTTCCGAAAGATATTTTTTGATAAATATTTTCTACGCACCCAACGAATTAAGATGGAAAGGGAATTACTTTCCCTCAAGAAAAAAGACCAAGAATATATCAGAGCGTACGAGGAAAACATCACAAGGATTGCATGATATGACTCTGACTTTGTTTTTACCCCTAAATTAGAGGTTAACCACTTCTTTAGTGGGATAAAACTGATCATACAGAAATACCTAGCGTTCTGTGACTTGGATAGCTACGTGTAAATTTCCCGATGTTCCCTCAAAGTTGAAATGGATATTGGAGAATCATAGGGGTATCATGGGAATAATAAGTGTAAGGTGGACTCCAATTATGGTGTTCAAATGGATAAGTACTATAGTGCTAAGAAAATATAGCACCCCCATTTCCAAATGGGTGGAAAGAAGGACCCCAGATATTGCTTGAAGTGGATGATGAAATGCTTTAGGTGTGAAAGAGAAGAGAACCTGGCCATTAAATACTGAGAAGAAAAACATGTGGCTATTTAATAGGATAGTAACTCTTTATTTGACCGTCAAAACATTGTTTATTGCTTCGAATTCAAATAATAGGGGGAATTTTCAAACCAGTTCCCTAAGCCAAGGGTTTTAAGAGGCAACCAACGATCTCTAAGGTAGAAAGGGAGAGATTTTTCCATCACTTCCGCCAAAGTGAACCCAACAACGAAGTGGTGACAAGTATGATAGTTATTATTTCAAGAATAGAGAACATAATTTTTGATTACGGTACTATGAAGTCTTTTATATCCCAAAAGTTTAGTAGAACAATCCCAACACCACCACAAATCATGGATGTAAAGATGTCTGTGAGTACGGAAAATGGAGAAATCATTGCAATATGTGAGTATAACTCCTCCCCTACCATAATTTGTGGATTGAATATCCCAGTGAACCCCTTAATACTCCCTATGGTGGAATTTGATTCAATTCTTTACATGGATTTACTTTCCTTATATGGAGCCAGCATAAATTTTCATGAGAGGAAAATCACTCCCCATATGAAGAATCAGCCCGTGATTCTGTACAAGTGCAAGGAGGGGGATAAATATTATTTAGAACCATCATCTCAAGAATGGATATTACTGACCTATGAGCATGTATATCTGGATTAGATGATTGAGTCTAAGGAATAAACAATCCTTGAAGACATTCCTATTATGTGGGAATTCTCTGAAGTGATTCCCAAGGAATTGCTTAGCCTTCCTCCAAGAAGAGATGTTGAATTCTAGATCAATATTATACATATGGAATTGGAAATATCCAATAATATATCTAGAATAGATGTTGTGGAGCTCGAGGAGATAAATAAACAACTACATAAGAATCTGGATAAAGGGTTTATACACCCAAGTGCTTCACCATGGGGTGCAGCTGTCCTCTTCGTCAAGAAGAAGGATGGATCAATGAGCCTATGCATTGATTATCGTGAGCTCATCAAAATCATGATAAAGAACAAGTATCTTATTCCTATAATTGATGACTTGTTTGATCAAGTGTGTGGAGAACAATACTTCTTCAAGGTGGATTTTTTGTCAGGATATTACCAAGTAAGGGTGAAGAAGGAGGATATCCCCAAGACTACCTTTCGTACAAGATACAAGCGATATGAATTCATAGTAATTCCTTTCAGACTGATCAATTCTCCAAAAATATTCATGTACTTGATGAATAAATTCTTTTGATATTACCTCTACAAATTTTTGTTAGAATTTATAGATGATATTCTAATATACTCAAAAACCAAGGAGGATCACGAGGAGTATCTAAGAACTATAACAGAGACCTTACGAAAGGAGAATATCTATGAAAATTATAGAAAGTTTGAGTTATGGCTGAAGGAAGTCTCATTCATGGGTCATATCATCACAAGAAATGGGATATCTGTGGATCCCTCCAAGACAGATTCAATTGAGGGATATCCTAGGACAACATCAGTAACATATATTTGTAGCTTCTTGGGGTTAGTTGGATATTATCGTCGACTTGTCATAAATTTATCAAAATTTTCCAACCCTTTTACCAAGATAACATGAAATGGAGTTATGTTTTCTTAGAGTGATGAATGTGAAGAGAGCTTAAACGAGTTTAAATAGAGGATTATCACTATGCCTTTTCTCACATTAACCACAAGTAGAGAACTTTTTGGGGGTTTTAGTGATTCTATGAAGAAGGTCCTACATTTTTTGTATGAAAAATGAAAAAGTCAATTCCAATGCTTAAAGGAAATTTAAATTTAATGAGAAAAACTATCCAAAACATGATTTGGAGCAACCTAAAGTAATATTCTCTTTGAAAATTTGGCGACATTAACTCTTTGGGGAGAAGTGCGAAATATACATGGATCACAAAAGCCCAAAGTATATATTCACATAGAATGAGCGGAATATGAGCCTATGAAAATGGTTTTAGATGATCAATGAATATTAATACTCAATATATTTCCACACTAGGAAAGAGAACATTTTGGAAGATTATCTATGTAGAAAGGAATCAAAAATTCAATCATTGATGAGAATTGAAAAGGATACAATCTTATTATATTTGATGAAGATGAACATGAGAATCATAAAGAAGGGAACATCATCAATCCTTTCACAAATTATTGCTCAACCATATCTTTTGGATTGGTTAATGGATGATCAAAAGGTGGATGTGTTAATTTAGAAGAAAGTGGAAACTATCAGAAATGGGATATCCTCAGAGTTCAATGTTAATGAAGAAGGAATTGTGAGACTTGGGTCCAGATTATGTGTTCCATCAAATCCAGAGTTAAAGAAAGAAATTTTGGATGATTCACATAGTTTGAATTTCTCCATTCACCAAGGAAACACAAAGAAATATCAGGATCTTTGAGAGCATTATTAGTGGGAAAAATGATTAAGGAAATCATTGAGTATACATCAATGTTCCTGGTATGTCAGAAAGCAATGGCTGAGAGGTAGAATTCTAAGGGGATGATGCAACCATTACCCATACGAGCATGGAAATGGAAGAACATCACCATGGACTTCTTCACTGGAATTTTGAATACATATAAAGGAAACAATTCTATCTGGGTTTTTGTGCATTATCTTCCATAGAATATACACTTCATTGAAATTCAGGAGGATTTCTCATTGGATCAACTAGAATAAATATGTATCAGAGATGTGGTAAGGATTCACGAGGTACCACTATCTTTTATATCGGATCAAGATCCAAGATTCACCTCCATGTTCTCAAAGAGTCTCCAACACATTCTTAATACTGAGTTGAACTCTAGTTTGACTTATCATCCTCAAAATGAAGGCCAATTTGAGTGGACTATCCAAATACTTGGGGATATCTGGAGAACATGCTCAATGGACTTCAAAGGAGGATGAGATCAACATCTTTCTCTAGTTGATTTCTCTTACAACAACAATTTCCACTAAATCGTCCAAATGGATCCTTATAAATCCCTTTATGGGAAGAGGTTCTAGACACCATCTTGTTGGGATGATGTTGGGGATAGAAAACATTGAGGTCAAGAAATGGTCGAATAAATGGAGGAGAAGGTTAAAACCATCCATCAACACATTAAAGTTTCTCCGAGTCAACAAAAGAGCTATGCTAATAATCATCAACGAGACCTATAGTTTTATGTCAGAGACATGGTATTTCTCTACATATCACCATGGAAGAGAGTTATGAGATTTGGGAATAAGGGAAAGCTTAGTCCAAGGTACATTGACCCTTTGAGATCCTTGTTCATATTGGAGCAGTGGCCTATCGACTAGAACTCCCATCGAACCTATCTCAAGTACATGATGTATTCCATGTATCAATATTGAGGAAGTACATACCAGAACCATCGAATTCTCTCAATCCAGAGGTGGTATCATTGTAGAATGACCTCTCCTATGAAGAGAAGCAGGTGAAGATATTTGATCATAGGGAAAAAGTCGTATGAAATAAGACAATTACCCTCATGAAAGTGTTGTGGAGAAACCACAAGTTTGAAGAAGTAACATGTGAATCAGAGGAAGTGATGAAGCATATTAACCCTCATATATTTTAGTGTGGGAAAAGGTAAATTTTAGGGCAAATTTTATTAAGTGGGGAAGATTGTAACAACCCAAAATTTTATTAATACAAATTCCTCTTGATATAATAAAATTTTTTATTATGTAAAATGGTTATATAACATAAGTACTTCTTTGGTTTTATGTTTTTGGATGTCAAAATACCGTTAAGAATTGTTACCATTGCTAATATAGATGATGAATAGTGATAACATGATTAGTATAAAAACCGGGATTTAACAAATGCAATTTACTTAAACAAAGGAAGAGATTGCCTCATCCAGTAGAATTGCTTCATACGAAGCCCATTTGTCGGAGCTCGGAAAAGTAGTGGAATTATTGGGCTTCTCTCTTGACCAAGGCCAAGCTGAGCTTCAACATGTTAAGCTCTAACGGAACCACCTACATGAGAAGTGGAAGTTGATAGAGATTACCACCCGAGCGATGTTATCCGAGCCACCCCAAGAGCCTGTCACTATCGCACACCTTACCCTTAGGTTTATACGGGTGTTATAGGGGGTTATGTAAAAATACATTAGCACTATGATTATGTTCTTTAATTGTTTATATAGATTAAATAATATACATTTATGTTATTATTATTACTTTTTAAAGAGTTTTTAAATTAAAAATATTATTTTTAGTTAAAATTCAATTAAGAAATATATTTTGATGAATTAATGGATTTTTGAATTAAATAATATTTTAATAAAATATTATTAATAATTTTTTTTTATTAAATACAAACAATTTTATAATTTTTATAAATACAATTATAATTTTTATTAAGGTTTGAAATCCATTTTTTGTCAAAACTCATGAATTTTCAATAAATATCAGTTTTTATTTTAAGAGTAAAAATTCAAATATTTAGAAATTATTTAGATGAAATGAATATTATTTTTGGAATTAGGAAGTTGAAATTATCCAACGGTTATTTTTTCATAATTTTCTGAGACAGTCAAATTTTTCGGTAAAAATTAAATATCGTTTAATTGTATAATGTGTTTTATGACATCATAATGACCCAATAATGATTTAATAAGATAATATAAATTATTTGTTCGGTAAATATACCTTTTACCATTAAAATAATGTGATGTTAGGTTTGTTTCATATATTTTACAAAGCCTTAGTAGACCCTCGAAGACATATAATACATTTTATCTTTTTAAAATGATTTCCTTGAGAGTGTGACTAACATCCACATAATCAAGCCTAATATTTTAAGAATTTAGGGAATTGGAATTATAAAATATTGTTTTACACTCCTCATTAAAAAACCATTGGCAAAAATTGTGGGTTTCTTTGTGGTTTTGATTAGTTTAATGTGTGATGGCCAAAACCTAAATAATAAATAAATCCATCTCTTTTCCTATATAAACACACCCAAGATCCAACTTCCTCTTCACTCAAAGACTTTGGAGCCCAACCAACCATTTCCATACGCTATATAAAATCCTCCCAAGCTTCCCCAATCTTCTAATAATCCTCTCTAAATCCTCTCCCATGCCTTTGGTATCACACTTCCAAGTAATGGATTTCTTCCTTTGTCATTTTTTCCAAATTTATTTAAGTTGTTACACCATTTTTATTTAAATTAAAAATTTTGGTGTCTGATTTATCAACTCCACCATACATTCCTCCTTATGCTTGAATGGATGAGATACCTATTTCTCTCTCATTAGTGACTCCCACACACACCTATTACCACGCCGGAATTCTATAAGGAATTTTTCTCTTTTCGTTTACATTAAATAAATTATTTGGTATTATGAATCTTAATTCAATTAATTATATTGTGACATGTATCTATATTACCCCATTACTGTTCATTTTATGTACATATTATCATACACCCCTTTTTCTATAATCACTCATTTTTATAAATTCTTATTTCAACCGTTAGCTGCCGAAATTGCACCGCGATTTTCTAAAATCATTGTGAAGTGAATTACATGCCCATTTCCCTATCAAGGATATTTATATTTATGCACATTTACTTATTGGTTATTGAGTTACATTTATTAATTATTCATTCCCTTATCATGTAATAAATGATTATTTTTAATGAATCCATTTTATATGATCCATGTGTCACACTTATGCATGAAATGAAATGATTAAGAAGGGTTTGCCCTAATAGAACTCCAATGCAATGGGTAATGATTAGTATCATGAAACATCAAGTGTAATGAGGGTTTAATCATTGTAATTCAAGATAAATGAGGTATTACTCATGATCCATGTGCAATGATCCTTGGATCATGCTAATATCGTGTTAAATGTTGTTTCCACATTTCCGTGTTATGATAATCAGGTTATATCGTGCCTTTCTCTTATCCTCCATTGATATAACTGTTTTCTAACATGTACTATATTCTTCATGTTATGCCTTTTTTACTCCCTTACAAAGCTTTATAGCTCACCCTTTTCTTATTCATGTCCTCAGGTTATCCTATGTAATGCTAAATAGGAAGGAATATTGTGGTCATGTAAAAGAAGTTTTCAATAAAGATGTTGGGTTTTATGTTCTAAGTTGTTATGTAATTTTCCTAATCTCTAAAGACACTATACCTCTAAATCATCTATCTTTTATCAAGTGAATATTTTATGTAATAAATTATGATTATGTGTGAAATAAGGTTCAGGGTTTTTATAATATCTTATGGGATCACTATGTTTAGATATTTTCTAAAAAAACACATATTGGATATTTACATATACCTAGTATTATAATAAGGATTTTCACTACTATTATATAATCCTAATTACCTAATTAACTAAACCATTATATGATACCGATTATAATGAACCTAATTATTCTTACATGACCATTACGTCATTCATAATATAAACAACATAATAAAGATAAAAATATTGGATCAAAAGGTTTAGTGTGTTTGTGAAATTAGGAAAATACATAAATTTTAAAGAATAAAACATATAAAATTCTTTAAATCCTTACCCTTTTCCCTTATAATTCTCATTTTATCCTTAGTACACATAATAACCTTAGGATATACATAAAATAATGGAGTGATCTAAAATAACTATAATAGGATTAATATGGTAAATTTATCAACATAACATGGGTGAGTATAATCAAAATCATCATATTATAATCATAGAATCACTATAATAATAATAAGGGAAACATTTTATAAAGTCATGGAATATGAAAATGTATAAAAAAGAAACATCATGTCTTAGTGGCCATTTAACATAGATAGTGGTAAAAAAGATAACATCATGTTCACATAAAACAAAAGTGAATAATCATAACATCATAAATTTGAAAAAATACAGCATCATGTTCATTCATATAACACATTATATCATGAAATAAATCACATTACCCAATTTATTGGAGGGAAATATAATTTTGGGTCCACTCGTCACATCATAATATTTACATAATCATGCATTCCATATAGAATTCATTACATTCATAGTCATGAATTAACCCAAGGATTGGAATAGGTTTTAATATTATTTCATCAATAATTATTTAATGAATAAACTTGGAGGTTCAGAAATTAAAAATGGAAAATCATAGATGGTATAATAATTATTATTCCTGAACAAAGAAGAAAGAACTTAAGACGAGCCAAGATGTGTTTTTTGAAAGAATAGTTCTTTTGAATTCTTTTTGTATGTTTCATAAAATCATATTGGAAAATATAATATCCATGAAAATAAAATGGAATTACAATAAAATTTTAATTTAATAATTTTAAAATAATATCCACACTGAAATTCTCCCTGATAGAGGAATAACCCAAAGAAAGAGAGTTGGGTTTAAGAATCCCATTACCTTATATAAAAATGATTTTTTCACATGCATTGAATGTCTAAAATTATAAAATTAGATTAATTAATTAATTAATTAATAAAATCTTCTAAATTTATTTTATTTAATATAACATTATTATGTTCATTTATATCAATTTTGATGATTTTTAGATCTTAATTTTTTCATTCTAGGAGCATCTATTTTTAGGGTTTCATGGTGGGTTTTATCTTGTATAGTTATATAAGTTCTTGTTAAATGGGAATAATTTTCCAAAAGTGAAATTACATAGATATAATGAACTTACATATGTTTAAACATTCTAATATTTCATTATCTATTTTATGAGGAGGATTCATTTGAAAAAACATTACTGATAAATGAATTTCTTAATTTGGAAGGCTCTCCGACCATCGTGATCTAGTTTGTTTTAAATAATATTATGTCAATAAATAAGTTATAGAACATTAAAAGAGTTATAAAATATATTTTAAATTTTTTTATACATAATAATTATAATATGAATATCTTTGAATAGTGTAATAGAAATTAAAAACTTGTTGTCCATAAAGGTGGTGAATCGACAAGTCACAGATGATACATTCATTTTTATAATAAAAGGAGAATACAAGAGATTTAATGGTGGATATTACATTAAAATAATAATATTATAGTATATATTTTATACTATAGTTTTCATTCCAATTTAGGTAGGCAAGGTGAGGAGAGGATAAAAAATAAATGAAATTAAAAGAGAAGAATGTATGATTTTACCTCTTTAATGTTGTATCCTCTAGAACATGATTAAGGAACATGGGTTTGGTATTTTTTTAGATCAATAGTTTTTAGAACTAGGTAAGTGTCTTGGGAAGGTAATTGGATAGAATATATACATTCTAAAAGGCTTAGAAGTTGTGAGTAGAAGAGGTGGTATTAATAATGGAGGAGAGGGTTATTACTATTATCATATATCTTTTTTTATAGTGATGTAGGCTTAATATACCTGTATATTACATTATTTAATATTTATATTCATCACATTACAAAAATACATTCCTGAGGACCATAATAGTTTAGTATATTTTGGAACATGGAAACATCATCTCCAAACATGGTGGAGGATCTTGAACATCTCCCTTAAATATCTCCCCCTTTAGTAATACTACTTAAAACCTTTTTTTATAACCTGTGGAATGGAATAATAATAAAGGGGTGAGTTCATATTCTCAGTAAGGGTAACCAAAAGATTTAATTAACTATATTTGAGAATAAGGGTATGAGAAAATGATTATAACATTAGAATTTCAATCCCTGCATAACAAATATCATAGTCATGAGTCATGGAATAAATATTGGCATTTCAAAATACTTAAATCATAATGGAATAAAGTGAATAATCAATGAGATCATAACAAATAAAAAATACATGGAATTTTGAAATACACACAAACATAAAAAATCAAATTTCAAGGTTTCCTACCAAGACCTTTATATCATGTTAGGATTGGGATAATCACCTGTATACCTGCTTCAATCTTGGGATGTCCTCTCATATACCCTCTTGTTTTAGTCTTGGGATTCCCTCTCATGTACCCACTTATTTCAGTTTTGGGATGAATTCCCATGTACCTATTTTTTTGGGCTTGATATTCCCTCTTTGTACCTTATTATTTCGGGATTCAAATTCCCTCTCATGTACCCTCCTTTTTAGGCCTTGGGATTCCCTCATATGTACCCTCTTATTTTAGGATTGGGACTACCTCCCATGTATCCTCTTGGTTTAGGCTTGCGATTACCTCCCATGTACCCTGTTGTTTCAGGCATGGGATTCCCTTCCATATACCCTTCTTTTTTCAGGCCTGGGAAACAACCTGTGTAGACAATGATCTCATATAACATTTATCATTACACAATTCATTAGAGGGATATATAGGTCCCACCTATAACATAATGAAATCATACATACAAGTTCTATAAGATAATAACACTTTCATCATATAATCACCCATAAGAAGAGATGAGTTTCATAAGCATCATATAATATCTCATGAAATGAAATTGGTAACATAAACATTACATTATATCATAACCTAATGAAAATAGATAGGTTTCATAATATTTTCATCCAAGAATAACCCATCAAAGGAAGTGAATTTCTTAAGAATTTATCATGGCATAACCCTTTGAAGAGGAATGAGTTTCATATAAATCTCATCGAAACATGATTTACTTATGGAAATGAATAGGTTTTTGTAAAAATAGTTCCATCTAAATGTTAACCATTTATAGAAATTATTTTAATGAAATCCTTGGATCATATCCCTATTAAATTAAAACTATAAATAAGGATTCCATATTATATGGATAAGGATTTTGGACGATCACTTGGAATAATTATTTTGGAAAAAACATTTCTTTGGAAATAATATATAATTTTCAAAATAATATTCTTTAAAACCACATTGAAAAATTATGATGTAATATTTAAAAATAATTTAAAACAAAACTTGAGGAAAATGACTTTTCCTCTCTGAAAAAATATTTCTAAAACATAAATCATTTTGAAATCCTTTTTCTTTGAAAATAACTTGAAAACCTAATTTTTTTGAAATAATAATGAAAACCCCTTTTATAAATAATTTCTTAGAAAACATATAAAGAAATATTAAAATATTTATAATCATTTTCATTTAAAATAACCTTTTAAAAACATATAATGTAA
The DNA here is from genome assembly GCA_963277665.1 of Viscum album. Taxonomy (NCBI): domain Eukaryota; kingdom Viridiplantae; phylum Streptophyta; class Magnoliopsida; order Santalales; family Viscaceae; genus Viscum; species Viscum album. Next base: position 1,913,620,536 of record OY728133.1, read on the forward strand.
ATTTTTTAGAACACATTTTTTAACCATAAAACATTTTTTGAAAATGTTTTTCTTTGAAAACCACTTTTAAAATAAAAAATTTAGAGAATATAAGGTTAAAAGTTTCCTAAAAAATAAACTTGTAAAATTATAATGGATGATTCATGAAAATGATAACCATGATTTCAGGTAATTCTATCATAACGAACATTCCCTTTTTCAGCTTATAAAGTTTTAAAAAGTCCCTTAATCAGAAAATGACAAGAATATTCCTTTTGAAACCATTTTTTAAAAGGCTGCGCATGGGTAGAATTTTTTTTTTGTATTATAGGATAATATTAAGACATTTTTTAAAATATTTTTCTAACAAATGATTTTTGGAAGAACACATATTTTCAACTGAAAGGATAAATAAAGTCATATTTTCATAAAAAACATTTAATTAATTATTTTTAAAACTATAGAGTGGAATAATGGTACCATGATATACAATGATAAACCATAAAAGAAGATAATTCATGAGATATACAAAGAAAAACCTTGAAACATTTTTCACATACCTTATATAGTTTACAACTATACTATGGAAACTATGAATATTAGTTATAGTTTTGTGATGTGTCCACTCTTACATGGAATTTTTCTTTTTTATAATCATTGATATTCCATCACTAGTCACAATGTGCCCCAATAAGAAAAAATTTTGTAACTAGAACTCACATTTAATAATTTTTCCGAACAGTTTACCATTTATCAGAGTTTGTTATATGTCCCTTAGATAATCCCCATGCTTCTTAAGATTTTTATAATATATATGGATGTATTCAATAAATACCACCAAAAATTTATCAAGGTATCATATAAAAACTATATTCATAAAATATTTTAATATCGAAGGATCATTAGTCATGTTAATGGGCATAAAACAATTAAGGAATATATCTTGTTTGGAATGTGGTATTTATGATATCTTCAATCTTCACCCTTAAATAATGGTACCCTAATCTAAGGTTCAACATGGAAAATAATTGGTCCCCATGAAACTGTACAAAAAAACCATCAATAATTGGGGAAGTATTTTTGTTCATAACTATTATTCCATTATATTCACTATAAAAACACATATATGTAATTATTTATCCATATTGTCTATTAAAGAACAATTTCTCCCCAGGGAGACATAGTTGGTTGTATAATAACTTTACCTAAAATATCTTCGAGTTCCTTATGTAATTCTAAAAACTCCAAATATTCCATTCTACATGAGGCCTTTGATATTTTATTAGATCCATATATGAGTTCAATAGATATCTCTCCTTTCTTTCATGGGAATGTCTTGTTAAATCTTAATGAAATAAATCAATGTATTTTATAACAATGGAGACATTATTTATCTCAAAAAATTCAATTTCTTCATTTTCTTAACAAAATAATTATATAAAGTATTCTATATGAGGTTCTTCCAGATTTATTTTATATGAAATATATCTCAATTGAAAATAACTCAAGATTGTCAATTTAAGGCCCTTGAAATTTTCATTCTTCTATATTATTCTTGGTTTTACTCTTGAGAGTCAATCCATACCTGTTATATCATTATATTCCACCATTGGAATGACTTCAAGATTTTTATTGAGAATGAAATATTTTTATTGAGAATGTATTTTCCAATGTTGATCGGAGAATTTATATACACCGTTTATGATTAGATAATTCCTCTATGAGTTTGGAATGATAAATACAAATCTAGAGGTTCTAGGATTTATTCAAAATCCATTGAAAACATGGAATAAATAATGGAATGTGTAGAAAAATATTCAAGAAATGTACTTGATTACTTTGAGGTTATAATTATTGTACCTAACATTACATCATTTGGATCCTGTACTTCCCCTATTGTGATGGAAAAATAAAGATGATTATACCTTGTCCTATGTAGACGTTTATTATGGCATCACTATATCATATTCTTATTTGGATAATGTTTTTCAACGTTTCTAAGTTTTCCACACTTACATCATTGGTCTTCAGGTATTTCTTAGACCATCTTCCTTTTTTTTGTTAATGTGGTGAGGCTTTACTATACTATGATAGTTATGAGATCCATTTCCATATCTTCTATACATGTAACACATTAATCTACTAAAAAATTAGTTACTTGAATGTTTTGTTATATATTTTTCGGATGTGGGTAGTTGTAGTTTCTTTAAACCTCTTGTCTGAAAAAAATATTCCCTAAATTTGGATACATTTCTCTAATTTTTTCATTAGAACTATTTTAGGATCATGTCTCCATAAACTCTATTTAATCATTCAATTCACCCAAAATTATATCCTCATAGATTTCAAAGTATTGATTTTCTATATTCTTCTTCATATGGGATATCTTTCTTCTAAAGAACCTATGAACCTTTCCCTTAGGATCCATAACATTAACATATGTTTATTGATAAATTCATATAGGGATAATTTATTATCTTTCGACTGATTCATTATCAATATGGATCATATCAAATAATTCCTTCTCTAATTTTTCTCTCATCTAATGGGTAAAATAATAATTAAAAATTATCCCCTGCACTCTTACCACTTTATAGCATCAATATCCCCTCTTAGGATCATATTTATAATTAGTTTCCACTATTGATCAAATTCTCCTTCTCAACGTTATACTAAGAATGTGAATTTCTGAAGATCTAAGTAATTGGGTATAGAAAATATATTTTCTATAGAAGAAATCTATTGTTTTGAAATTAATGATTCAACAGATCCACTAAATTATAGTTTTTGTTGATGCATGAAGGACTAAAATTCTAGTAGTTCCCTTCAGGTTGAATCTATCAACTCAACATAAATTAGGATATTATTTGTAACCCAAGATATTAGATTCATTATCACCAGGATTTTTTTCTTTCTAGCCTTTATTTTTTTATATGGTCATCAGTATATCATCCATTTCACACAACATTTACATGGTTCCTCATATTTCTTTCTATTGTTTCTAAAATAATTTATCCTTAGTAAAAAACTAATTTCATTTATTAATCCTATAATTCAAAAGTGAGTTTATGTCTTAAAAAAATATAAATGAAATTATACTTTTAATATCATATAATAAAAATTATATTTTCAATATATACATCTTAATGGTATATAGATATCATGAATTTATCCAAATTCCCACCAAGAGTATCAAACTAGATGTGCAGAAAGGTCTATTTTTTTATACCATGTGACGATCGAATCAAATCCCCATTAACTATTTTCATGTTTATTCCCCCTAAGTACAGTTGTCATAGACCTACATCTTGTTTTAGTATCTAAATTTGGGATTTCATTTGTTGTAAACCACTTGATTAATAATTCACCACAATTATATGTAGTATTCCTATATTTAGACTTATATATAGGGTTCTTACAAATGTTTTCTAAAAATAATTTTCAAAAATAAATAATTTTTTTGAATCCAACTATTTAATGCCACTTTTTAATAAAAAAAACATTCATTACATGGTTTAAAAATTAAAAACACATAAGATATTTTAATAATAGTTTCATTGAAATTAGAAATATAATACAGAATTAACATAACAAATTTGACAATACAACTAAAATACTTCTTTATATATTCATCATATGTTACTTTTTCTATATCTAAAATCCCAGTGGAATACATCAAAAGATAGGGGCGAGCATGATTTCCAATAAGGTAATAAACAAATGAGATTTTTAGCATGTGGAAATGAGGAATATCAATGAGTATTTAAACATAAATAATATCATAATAGAAATATTAGGATTCATAATAAGGAAATGTGTCTACAATATTAAAATGAGACATACATAAGCAAATAACCAAGGTTTCGTAAATCATAATTACAAAATTTATCCACAAAGGTATCACAAAACTTGACATATCTATAGATTAAGTATTTACCCAAAATATTGGATAATAATTTGGTTTCTCCAATAATATTTATTAATTAATGTGATTCACATTGGTATTATTATAACATTTCATCAATAACATGTGTATAATTAAAAATAAGTTTCATATAAAATGATTTCATACATAAGTTCTTAAATACTTGAACATTACATAATTTTTAACCCATAAAAATATAACATGGATTTCATACATGTGAATCACAAAAAAAATAAATTATATATACATTTAGGTGAATAACCATGTATAATGAAATGGTTTTGGCATTAAAAATATGATAATTTTGATGTTAAAGAGAGAAATTCTTGAAATGAACTTAGAATCATGGGAATATAAAATGTGGATTTTGGAAATAGAATAATGGGTGGGGAAGAAGTAATGACTTTAATAAAAAAATATTTTCAAAGTAATGTGATGATAAAAAAGGGTTTGAGAACATTTTAATCCATAATTTATAAAACATCTCATTAATGAGATATGTGAATGGAAAAAGGATGTAGAGAATTCTTTCACCCTGAAGATTTGTTTCCTAAAAGTCAGGGAAGAAACCATGGGGATTTAATAAATTTATGGAGGTACTCTTTGGGAGTTAAAATGACCACAATATCATTTTATATGGAGTTGGAGTAGAGAGGAATGGAGGGTTGGTGGGTATTTTTAGTAAAATAATATGAATTTTTTAATTATTTCCAAATATTGGACTTGGAATTGTAGATTATATAAAATGAAAAACCAATGTCATTACCAAGGTTGTGGATTATGTTTTTTGATAGTTTAGTATTGTTTTATATTATTTTAAACTATTTTCTCCAAAATACATATTTTAATATTACTTTGGACATGTAAAATTGATTTTTCTACAAAATATAGTGTTTACGATAATAATATTATCTTTTTAGAATTCAAAACATCATTTTTATGTAGCAAAATTGATTTAAAAACAATAAAATATATAATATTAATTAAAGAACATATTTTTCGTTTTTGAATCTATTTAATTAATTACTAAATAATTAATATTTATATATATATACATGAAGCCTTACTACATCATGAGAGCATTGAACATTATTTTTACCATTTAACTAAAAAATAATGTATTACAAAAAAACCTAAAAAATTCCCCCTATCATAATTTTTAAATTATAATTTCAAATATAATTTTTATTCTATCAATATAAGTTTTATAAATTTGTGTTTATTAACCTTTAAATAAAAAATACATATTTATTTTGAAATAAAATTTTATTAACATAGTAAATTTTTAGGACATAAATATTTCTTAGGAATTTATATAATTACATTATCCTTTATATATAAATGAATAAATTTTTAAAAGGATATATCATTAAAATAATGTTTATATAGAATACCTTAATTTATAATAAAAATTTGTATGATTTCTAAAAATAAAATTTTATTTATGCCCAAAAATCCAATTATCAGATTCATATTTTTAAAGGAATTTTTTATTAATAAAAATAACGCCAAAAATGAGAAATAAAATTGTCAATTTCATTTTCAGAAAGAAAATTAAACATTTATTATACTATTTTCTAGACACATAGCCCCTTATTACATGATAATACATGTTAAGGTTAAGGTGTGCGAAGTGGGTAGTATCATGGGGTGGGTCAGCTAACACCGACCTAGTGGTGATCTCCACTATTATGAATTTCTCTCAATGCTGATTTAGTTCCCCCCTCACATGTTAAAACTCATATTGGTCATGTTTATGGTCCAAACCTAGTGATTATACATACCTCCCTTGTTCTTAAAAATTGGTATCAAAAGTCCTGAATATACTGTTTAATGCCATATTTTTTCCTTTATAAAAAAATTATCATTTATCTTGATATTTTATAAGTACTATATATAAATATATCATTATTATCAATGGTAATAATTCCCACCATCAATATTAACCAACTCTCATGTTGACCAATAATCATATTACTATTCTAACAATCATATTATCTCTTAGGAATATTTTTTAATTTCTTTATATATTATTCAATATAATCAATCTCTAAGATTTATAATATTTTTTAAATGTAATTTTTGTTAGTTTAATAAAATTTAGTTTCTTTTATATAGTTTTCCTTATAGTGGTGATAATTCATGTAGATTGGAATAATCCAAATTTACCCAAATTTATTTTATTATTTCATATTTTTTATCTGATTCTAATGTTTCAAATTTTCATGTGTGTAGTCAATGACCATTTTAATGTTCATCATTAATGAAATATTTTTTTTTCAATTTTCTATGTGTTTTGTTTCTATAATTCTATATAATATAGGATACATTTATTTAAGACACAAATGTCTCTAATAATTTCTATGTTGTTACAAATCCCGGAGGAAGAAGATCACTCCCCTTGTAAATATTCTATTGATGAATCATATATTTCCAAATATAATGTGGGAACACATATTTAAAATTATAGGGAAGTAAAACCATGTGATTTCATTAGTGAAATGTTATTTTTATTTTGAATATTAGTATAATGTGTTAAAATGTTACAACTCATTATTTTACTATACAGTTTCCTCTTATGTATAAACAATGTGTTGAAAAGTGTGTTTTAGACAAAAAATTGAAAAAATGAACCATAATTCATATAATTGAGTGAAAATATTTTAAGTGGAGATATAAATTAATATATTATGGTAATAAATTGTAAAAAATAATTAATAATATTATAAGTGAAATTAAACTGCTTATAAATAAAAAATGAACATAAAATTTGTATCCTCATTATTTTTATTTGAGATCATTAACCCAATTGAAAATATCTAAACATATAATAGAATTTGAATTATAATGGAAATTTTGATATAAAATAAAACAAATAATATAAATAATTTGTGATATGAATCAGTGGTAATATATGGGAATGAAATACTTCCATTACATATATTTTCATTGAAAATTTCATCATTGAATATATGGTCATTGAATATATTTCATATTAATCACTCATAATATGAGGGTTAATCTATTTATATTATACAGTTAAATTTTAAATATCATTATAATCATCCATTTAATGTAATCAATTTCATTCATTATGATAAAAATACAAAAAACTGAATGAATACAATTCATTGAAAATTACTCATTTTTAACAATATTTTTTAATGAAATTCATTTATTTATCTTCTAATCATTTAATATTAAAAACACATTAGTACTATATTATTTAAGTTAATTTTTTAAAATTATAATTTATTTCTAAAATAATTATATTAGTAATACTAATATATATGGAAAAAATTAAAAAAATATGATAAATCATTTTAAATAATTACTATATTTTATTTCAGTCCATATGTATTTATTATATGTGAATTATATTATTTATTAATAATTATTAAACAAAACAAATATATATTAGATAAATTTATTTTCAGATACCATATATCTGAAAATTGTATATCCCATTACCATATAACCCAAATCAATATGTAAATATTCCATGATATATTCATGTATATAGTCTTATAGACATATCTAATACCATTAATTCTAATATATTATTTCATTTTAATGATCTTTACCATATCTAAAAAATATTTTACACTCTATATAGATATCATTAGTCATTTCATCTAATTGTAATATTGTGAAGATGAGTATTTCAATTTTGTAGTATTATAATTTACATACAATTATTTTACAATTTTTTTCATTGATTTAACTATTAATTTGTTTTATTTTGTAATCTAATATTCCCCCATAGTTAATTAAGGAATTTTTCATTTTAGTTTGTTTGGTGGTTTATTTAATGATTTCATAAACATAGTTTATATTTTAAGGGTAATATATTAAAAAATAACAGGGTTTTATATTCTATCCTCCACACAATAATTTCCCCTTGACATTTTCTTAATCATGTGGAAATAAATGAGTTTATTTAACTTTCACAACACCACCAATTTCATAGTTTTCTTCCTATAACTTCTGATTTATGAAGATTAAATTAATAAGTTTAGTGGTATTATTTTGTAGTATGTTATCTATATGATCAAATATTTCTACCAATTCATCCCCATAAGAGTGATCATTACCCATTAGTACACCATTGAGTTTTGATCAGTGGATTGATTGGGTATATATATACTGAGAAGTTATCTATAGAAAATCACTTGTAATTATGATAGTAATAGTATTATTATATTGTAATAGGATAAAAATACAATATGATCGATCATTTAATATGTGGTAATTTTCCTAGGTCTTCGTTATCCATTATTTTAAAAACTCATAACCATTTACCATAGTGAAGTTCTATGGATTTTACTATATTAATTATGAAACTATAATTCTGATAAGTAATTGTCAATATATCTCATCATGTAGTTCCACACACCATGTTCCCTAGACCAAAATCTTTGTAAATGGACTTTTATAATCCATGTGGTGAAGTGGGACATAGCAGGGCCTAGACATTATAATATATTATGTGTTCTTAAAGGGACAGAATGGGTATATTTTTCAGACATTCCTACCTCATATACCACCTTAATTGGGAATTGATATTGAACACCCACATAATCATTCCCCAATAAAATTCTACATAAGACATAATAGAGACCAATGTTTCAAATTCAATAATATGAAACTATGTGGTACAAATGGTTCAATTGTTTCTAACATGTAATGTATATGGTGAGAATCAAGTGTGATATGTAGATGCAAAACGTTATTGGAAGGCCACTTGATGAAACATTATAATCAAGGCATGTGACCCTCACATTCATGTTATAGATATATTTGGTACCCCTCCCATTCAAACATTAGTCATGGGACATCTAACAATGGAGAGAAACTCCATCATATATTAGTTAAGGTGAGGTTTGGGTCATCAAACCTATTAAAAACATCACAATAACATTCCATCGTGAGATGTGGGCCCCCAATATATGATACAGTGAGGATTTCATTAGGGTACTATCATCGAGAAAACAGTGACACATATAGATGTATATAGTATCATTATACTTCGATAGGTGTGAAGATATTTATCTTTCTCTACCACCTTTTCTTGTTCATTATATTATCATTTATATGTTATTGAACTTATTATACATTGTTTTTCATGTGTGTTGTGATAACAATTTATTTCAATAACATTCCTATTTTTTGGACATTCCACTGGGTATGTTTAAAGACACCCCTGTCTGGGATGTTCCTACACATTTCATGTCTCATATATATGATATTAATATTGTTGTTAACCTTAGTGGGCTTGGTGTTAGTGGAGAATATTATAACTGGATAATATTAAGGTGAATTTGTTGTTAGATTTTCTATTTTTTAGGATGGAATTTCTTATATCTATGGATATGTTATCACACCGTTTATTTATAGAGTGGATTATATTATTTCCATTAATATTTTTTATTTATTTTTATTGAAGAATTTTGATTTTCGGTAAACGTGATTACATTTATTATTTCCTCATGGGTTAGTATATTGTTAAATAACTTGGATGGTTGTGAGGTACATATAGTTGTGTGTGTAGATTTCTAATTTGGTAAGGCCTCTGATATGGGGAATATTCCTTCACTATGCTAGACACCAAACCCTAATATATTGGATTAAAGAATGTGGTGTCATAATTTTCATAAAAAATAGTCAGGTTGGGGCCCCATTTTGTTTTTTCATAATTGTGTGGAATCAGAAATGAGTTATTACATTAAACATTTTTTAGATATAGATGTGCTGTGGGATTTTTTTGGGAACATAAGAAAATAATTTTATTGGTTTTCATGACTGAATATATATCCACTGAACCCACTGACGGTTTAGTGAATTACATATCAATATAGTAGGACATTGATAACCTTGTCATCAATTTAGTATAATAAGAATTCAGTTTAAGGACATTAGGTGACACATTTATCATATAGGACTGGTTGATTAGATTTTTTCCCATCTTGTTTTAGCTCCCCATATGTACTCATATAATATATGTTTTTCTTATTGAGAATCAGGATTAAAACATGGGGATAACTGACTTGGAGATTGATAATGTGTCAGGAGTTCAAAAAATTGGTTGAGAAAGCCCTAGTATAGGGTCTTTCTCATAGGGTATTCCCAATGAATTAAAAGAGAGTAGTGATCCCACTATATAATAAAAACTATATCCCACCTTTAGTAGTTTAGAATTATTTTTTTCCTCATGGTGTGATGCTGATTATTCTAGTTGTCCATGATTAAAATTCACACATACTAAGACTGTCTCCCTAGTTTCAATGATAAAGTCTTTTAGAGCTTATTTAAAGCTACACCCAAATGAAAAAATTGAAAACTTGTTTCAATAGTTAAATTGTTCTAACTCTTGTGAACACCTTATATTTATATGGTTACACTCATGGATATTACTCTTCATGGACCAATGGGGAATTTGTGGGGTCATTCCACCTAGAACATTCATGGCATGACATGATAATTAGTGGATTTTGAGAACTTGTTCATTACTTAATTTTATCTTTTTACCATGAACTATGTGTTAATAAAGAAGATTCTAACATTTCAGTAGGAAGATATGGTTATTTAAAGGTACTTGTTGAGATTTAATGACCTCAAGTTATACATACTCAACATGGTTCTTGATGGATTATTCATTTTTTAGATGGTTGAGAACGGACTCCGCTGATAAATCCACTCCAGTGTTTTCTTTCAATACATTCAAACATATATCAGGGTGCTAATGTTATATTTTGTGATGGAGATATTCCAGTAGTATGATCACTGAGAACATAGAATTGTGTGTCGACCTCATGTATATGAGTCATTTGTTACAGCCGATGGGCATTAGATGTCAGGATCATGGAACAATAGGCCAATATATAAGCACACTTAGTCTTAGAGATTGGAGTTATAGGGATCCATTAGGGGATATAGTCTAATTATAGATAGAAATTGTTACACTTATGATGGGTAGGGTCACATGACCAAAAATTTCACAACACATTGCACTTCATAGTGTGTTCAGAGAGTAGATATACCTCTATAATAGATGTAGTTTTGTGATCAGATATTTCGGACAAGTATTAAGGTATCCCCTTATAATTTATTATAAACCGGGGTGGATGGATCCTTTGGTGGTAGAGTCATATGTGAATTATTATGCTATGATCTATTTCCACCACCACACGGTAGTGGCCCAATCAAATCTCAAAGGGATTGTGTTCAATGGTGTTGAAAGTTATAATCTATGAAGGGATATTATTAGGATTTGAATGAGAGTACTTGGGGTATGATATGTGTCTTCTCAAAATTAACACTACTACATGAATATACAAGGTTTATTACTTCAAATATCGCATTATGACTTATTCAAGATCTTAAAATTACCATGTAGATATTATAATATCATTTGTCGCTATATATTTCAACAAAAATTAATTATACTATTTTCTTATTATTTTTAGTTTGTGTAGATGCTCTGTGGAGTTAGATTCATTTTTAACTTCTTGTTAATTATTATCAAGTCGTTTGATAACATTTTTGTTATGGAAATCATATTAATTATTTATTCAAGGATAGACTATCACTCTACTAGAATTTAGGGACTATGGGAAAGTGGAATTATATTTTTCTTTACTAGAGATATAGACATATTAGAAGAATGATTGTGGGTGGTGACATGGAATCTACATGAAATTTCATATAATTTGACATGATTTGAATTTGGTTTAGTGGGAACATTATACATATAGTATCTAGTGATATTAGTGAAATTCATTGATTAAATACTTGAAAATGTTTTGAGATTACCTCTATAATATGTGTTTGAATTTTGTTTTGATAAACACCATAGGACCATTAATATTTCATCAACATCATATCATATGTCACTTACCAAGCTCAAGGATCTATGTGTGAAGTAAGAGGAACTTATAGAAAAAGTATTTATCAGAAGGAGTGTATCACTCTAGGCTTAATTGGTGATTTTAAATAAAAATTAGGGTCATATATTTAGAAAATATGTTTATTATTGTTTCTTAAACCATTTAATTATCATAAATAAGTACCCAATTTCTAGAATAAATGACCTCTTTGACAAAATGAAGGATATGAGATGGTTTGATTTTAGATGAATGCCATCATTGGACACTATGTTGTTGTTGATATAGAATAGATAAAAGTAATGTTAGCTTGATACCCACCAAATAAATAATCATACTTGTAATGTTATCTTGGTTTTGGTATGAAAAATAAGAGTATTTTTTAAGAATATAATAGGATTATGACCCCATTGACTGCCTAGAAACAAACATGGAATCTATTCACTTTGATTATAGAGTCTCATAAGGCCTTAAAGGAGTTGAGACAGAGGTTGATTATTCACCTTTTATTGAGACATACTAAGGAGGGACTTTGTTATATTCTATTCTATGATGTATATGGATATTGGATTGGGGTTTTTAAGATGGAGATGCAGTTGGTGATCACATACATGTCATTCCATCTTATACCCCATGAGAAGAACAATGTGACCCATGACATGAGGAAGGCATATATAGTATTTTCCATGGTGAGATGGAGAAATTATAATATGTGTGAGATGTTTTTATTTTACTAATATCATGACATTCATAGGAAAATAATTTACTGTATATATCTCATCCTAAGGAAGAAGTTTTGAAAGAGTTCTTACAGGACTATGTCATATAGATTGTTTATACTTTAGGGAAGAGTGATGTGGTGGAAAATTGCCTTATCTGGAATTATTGTTTTCATGATTTATTTAATTTTTTACTTGAATAATAAAAGTACATATTATTGATTTTAAATTTTCAAAAAAAAATATCATTTTTTAAATTTTGATTCAATATTGTTCTTAGGATGAATTTATGAGACATTTAAGATATAATTAATTTTTTGGTGGGTTGTGAAAAATAATTTTTTAATAAAACTAGTATCTCTTATGAAATTATTATTATTAATGAATGAAATATAAATTTATAATAAATTATAATTAATCAATTATGTATTCACGAATAAATATTACTCATTAAATTTTATAGTGAACATATATAAAATATGCGTAATTTTTAGAACATAGTTAACATTTTTCCACACTAATAGAAATTTCTATGGTTTTATTTATATACATTTTTTAATTTTAGAATTAAACTTTATTTGATGTTGAAAAATATTATTCTTTCTATAGTATACCAATTTATTTCTTGTAGATTAACAGTATGGATAAATTTTATCGCAGAAGTAAATCTTAATGTCATGAACCAAGCCAGGTCAACCCAAAACCAGTTGCCCGAGACAATCTGTTGGAAGGCCCGAGAGGCATTCTCGATCCTCTGAGGCTAGAGAAAAGAACCAAGGGAATCAACCAAGTTCAAACAGTGAATGACTTCATCTAATAAGTAAATAAGTAAAAAAATAGTAGAAGAAGCACAACCAATTCAATATATAAATGAAACTGAACAGAATATCATTTATAGAAGATCGTAAAATGTGTAAAAAGACAGAACAAAAAGACCGACTGAACTTAATGAACACATTATCTCTATGAGACCCCATGGGTCACTCTCAAACATAAAGATCAACTATTGGCCAAGGTGACCAAACTCCAGCTTAGACCAGCACAGGGGCTAAAAATAGAAAAGAACTGTATGTGTGAGTATTAAAACTTAGTAGGCTATCCCGATAATATATTCCCAATGCACTTACTTTAAAATAAAATAAACATGAATCTCAAGTTTTAACTAAAATGTATAAAATTATAATTTTATACTCATTTTAATTTTTAAAAAGAAAAACCCATTTCCCTTATTCATTTCCAATACCAAATTCATTCCACCTGTGCATTGTAAACATTTTTTTAAAAAGGGAAGTAATTCTTTCATTATTAATGGAAAGAAAAACTATAAAAAAACTTTTAATTATATTTTTTTTCACAAACCATTTTAAAAACCACAGCTCACTTTTTGAGAAAAACATTAAACTAGAAGTCACCACAATAATTACATAACAAGGGCTTTGTAAATATACATACAAGTGTCAAATTCTTCACTTTAAGAAACTAAGAACCAACAGACATAGATAAATCCAAGAGATCAAGAATAATCCAGAAGATACTAATACATGAGACCCTATCCCCGATAGCATTCCATATAGGATGAAATAAAAAATATCAACACACTCATCCACCCAAAATCAGGACATAGTGAGGGAAAATCCCATAGCAACATACCCATATATACATCCACCTACTATGGGCCACTGGTTTATATGTACTACCGGTGCAAAAATAATTCATAGAAAATTATCTAATAATGACAAGTTCCTGTGTCTCATTTATATAATGGGGGTGAGCCATCTGATGCCATCTAAACATCGAATCACGTGTATATATAATAACAAATCAACAACATGAATCACCTCAAGCTACCCCAAGGATTAATTCATATGTCTTAAAATGATTAGAAAAAAGGAGTCCATACCAAGGACCTCCCATAATGGGTCATGTGGATTCCACAGTGAAGAAATCCCACCCACAAAACATAACTAGGCATTTGAGTCATTCAACAAAGATTTTTAAAATAAACATTTTCACCATTTTCACTAGCTGCAAAATAGGCCTTTAAAATTTTCACAAAACTTACATTTAAAAATACACAAAATCTATTTTTTATAAATTGGGTGTAAACACACCATTTTCTGTATCAAACACATTTTCATAACCTCCTTGAAACATTGTGGTAACACACTAAAGGGACTAACCGTTTTTTTTACAAAATTTCCAACACATGCAATAAAACCCAAACACACTTCTTTATAAAAAATGAAACCACTTGGTAAACCACATAAAGAACCCAAAAAAATTGTTTCTCATGCTTCTAATGCATTTATAAACCCCAAAAAATCATTTTATATCACATTTAACCCTTAAAATCCAACCGGTTAACAAACTTTACATAAGTCATGAAATATTTAATAAAAAAATTCAATTTAATACTCAACAAGTTATAAACACAAAATTTCAATCCATAAATTTATTTCAATTGCTAAACCATGTTCTAAACATTAAAAAACGTGTGCTACAGAAAAAAAACCTTTTATCAAATAGTTAGTGGGGACATCTTAACCAAAATAATTCTATTTATCACCAAACAAAGATAAACAAACCATTTGAACCCAAAATAATTAAAAAAATGACCACACATAAATATTTGTAAATAAAATGAGGTAAAAACTACATGAAAATAATGGTTCTTAAATTAAAAATGGAAGGGTACATGAGAGGCTACCTAAGATTCATGGTGAAATGACAACACATTTCTAGAATCACTTTATGCAGGTTCCAAAACCTTAAAACCACAAAGTAAAACCCTTAGTGAGAACCCCCCTATATATTCGAAGAGAATGAAAAGATTAAAATAGAGAAGGAAGGAGGATATGTTGGAGGGGGAAACCATGTTATAAAGGGGTTGTGTACTGAAAGGGGGTGCCACACCGGTAGAGGCAACATTGGCATGGTGCGCGCTAGTAGGGGTTGCGCTCACCAGAGGAGGTCTCATTGGAGGTTGGATCTCTAGAGAAGGGGCTACTCAAAAGGGGGGGGGGATACCGATAAGGGGCTTCAAACTGACAGGGTAAGGCATTAGAGGGAAGCCTGTTATAGAGAGGGTTATCTGATAAGAATGGAGGTGCACTGTGGGTGCTGGCTATAGAGGGGTCTCAGTAAGGGGGGGGGCATGTGTCACACAAGGAGGGTCGGCCGAGGGGTGGTCGCATGTGTTGGTGGAGAGGTCATTGGAAGGAGGTTCCAGAAAGGGCAGGAGGGCACAAGGGGTGGTTGTGTACTACACAAGGAAGAAGGGAGGGATGGTCTTAAGGGAGAGAAAGGGTAGGGGGAGAGAGAGGGAAAATAAGAAAACCCTAAAAAACTAACCTAAAAAAATATTCTAACTTAAATATATATATATAATAAAAATAATATTAACAACTTAATACAAATAATAAAATTCTTGATAATGATAATAATTAAAATTCAAAATAATTAAAATAATTACTCACAATAATTATAATATGAATATTATAATTATTATTAAACATTCTTTTGGTCAAATTTATTTATCATTAATTTTTTTTTATTTTAAACACTGGAAAACTTCACTGTCCACACATGGCTCAAGTGATCTTTTGTGAACCGTGTAGTAGCTTCTATCCACTCTAGAAGCGGCTGCACGTGTACCTAGGCGGACAATATGATTTTTTAGACCCATGTGGTGACCACGAACCAGACTAAAATCCACTAAATATTCCCAATAATAATAATAATAATAATAATAATAATAATATAATTCTCAAAATAGTAATAATATTTATTTAATTTTTAATAATAATAATATTAAGACCAATTTTAATAATATTAATGATAATAATAATTTTAATTATAATAATTATAATAGTAATAATAATAATAATTAATAACAACATAATGATAAAAATAATAACGATAATAATAATAATATTATCATTAATAATATAATCAATAATTTTATTTATATTTTATTCTCATTTTATTTTTTGAAGATCGGAAGGCCGCATGGTTTCCTGGGCAAAGCCGCACGGTTTCCAAACCATGATATACCCATGTGTCTGATGCCACTAGAACTAAAACTTTCATTTTTCAATAAAAACTCAAAACTTTAAACCGAGACTCAACCAGAACCCCTCAAAAACTATCCAAATCCAAGAAAATAATAACATAAATAAAATTAAAAAGGTCAGAGTCTGAAAATTCTCTCCACCATAACGCTTTCCACCCTTGGGAAGAAACAACACTTTCCAGTCGATTGATCAAAACCTAAGGATTCCCCATCAACACAATTCAACCTCTTAATCCAATTAAATTTCACTGACCACTATTAGAACTCAACCCCATTACCCGAAATAGATCACCAATAGAGGGGAGATTCCAATTCACTCCCCACCATTAGAATTCAACTAGTAACTGATAAAACCTTAAGGGAAAACTCAACAAGACCCGCATTGGGTCTCCCCACCCTTAAGAACCAACTAAGAATGTCCAAACATAAATTCAACACAAACTGAAGAAGATCGTCTCCCACATTGGCCAAAAACCCTCACCATAGAGGTTGGGAGGGAAGGGAACCAATGAATAGAGTACTAAACCACAACCATCAATTTTCTAATACTCAACCCTTATAAACAAATAGAAACCAAGAACGCACCTACTCTCATGGGTGGTCCACATGAGGAAATTGATCAGGGACTCATGTACTAGAAGGAACATTATAGATGTAGCATGAGGTTTAATTCTAACACAATTTGCAACTAGATTTAATTATCAATGATAGAGAAACCATAATAGAAGCACTAGAATTTCCTCAATAGAATGGTAGAGGCACAAACTTAATCGACTACTTAAACCTATGGGGTTCTTATCTATGTGTCAACTTCACTTTAGGACCTATGGCTAGAGATATGATCTATAAAGAATCTATTGAATTATAGTCATAAGATGTTAATCCCTAACCAGTACCTGAATCACTCGATTAGATAATAAGAGAAAGACACAAATTTTTGAAATGAAATGACACTTTCATTGAAAATTGGAATTTACAAGGAGAATCACAACAACCCTTACATTTTAACTTTGAAAAAACACAACAAAAATATATCCCATATACAAGAAAGAATATTACAAAAAGAAGCTTCAAACAACCTTACAATAGCACATCACTTCTGAGGATTTATGTTGCAATGATTTCTAGAAACACGCTGATAGAATCACTGCAAGTGACCCAAGCATCCACAGGCCAGGCAGGGCTTCAGAGCCATTGTACACAATGGATTTCTGTGTCCCAACTTTCCACACTAATAACATACTAGGATATCTCACTATAAAGAGGTTGATGAAAGATCCTAAGGCCTTTTGACTCCAGGACCTGCTCCATAAACATTCAACGGCTTCCTCATCTCCTTACAAGAATCTTTCCCACTGCTCCTTGGGATTGAAGGAGGGAGGAATACATTTTGCACTCCCTCTATGATGGATTCAACATGAAAGGATTACCTCACCACATCAAAAAACGAAGTTAGATTGAGCTTTGACACCTTCAACTGTAGGTCGAGGTGAAACCCAACATCGAAACATTGAGCCTTCATGGAATCATTTACAACATACCCTGTACTGTAAGGGACTAGGTCTACAAAGGAATGAAAATATGCCAACACTGATCTATCACCCTTTTTAAAACAACCCATCTCCATACCCCTTTCACATTTTATTTCTCATATAAATACCGAAAAATGAATAAAACCTTGAAAACATCCCAAGTAAGATATTCACGGGGCTTGTTTTGAGACACTGACTTCCACCATATCCACAGTGAACATTCAATCGTAAAAGATGAAATTTAACCTTCAGTGACTTGGGAAACTCAAGGAGGAAAAAGTTCCTTTGAATATTTTATATCCACTCCTCTACTATGGGAGTGTATTTTTGACCCTAATATAGAGGTGGATCCAACTTTTTGAACTCAAGCATAAAATCCTAGGGTTGATCAACTGGAAATCCCACTAATGGGGTATCACTCGTAATAGTAATACGATCACCCATCAAAGCTCTATGGGGAAAACTTGTAGACAAGAAAAAGTCAATAACCCGGTCAAGGACATGTCATCAATAAAAATTCTCAAGATCAAACACTACATAGGTGAAAATACTTGAACACAAGAAAACAACCCATTATAGCATCAAAAAATTCAATTTCAAACACATCTTGAATTTAAAACAAACATGGTGGGTTGAACACTTTCCATTGCCATTATTTAGAGTCTCACTCACATGAATATTTTCATGCCACCCCAAGAACCCATCCACCATGCCATATTGTAAATAAATTCACAATCCCATATACCACCATTCATTTAATCACCCATTCGAACACCAAGTCTAAAACAAAAAAATAATTTTCCAAAACAACCATTTTCCATTTTCAGAAATTCACCAAAGTCTCTTCATAATCTACTACCCATCAAGATCAAAAACCATATTTATTTACAAAAAGACCATTATTAAAAGCACCAATCATTCATAACCAATTTTCAAATCAAATTTATCTGATTCAAACACTTTTTAAAAATCCACACTTTTCAAAATCCAACCATTCCATTAAAACCCATTTTCACAACAATTTTAAGAATTCAAAGACCCAAAATGATATAAAAGGGGAAAAATGGTCTGTTGGTGACTTGAACATATGGTTGGAGGCCATATGCCCAACACACCACCAAAATAGAGATCCTTTTAGGACTATATCCCAATCTCTACATAGAATTCCAGGACCTTTGAAATCCTGGAGTCCATTGGACCAATACCTTTATCGTATCCCAATAAAAAAAAATTCCCTAAAGACCATAACGACTAACAAAACCAAATTTCCCATAGAAACCTGGGGATCAGTATGAGAAAGGCTTCGCGACGTGCTTCCCACACCTACCCCCCAAGTCAAAAAATCATACTCCACTTACCTTGACATCTCCAAGTAACAAAGAGTGCTCTAAAAAGCAAGGTATTCTAAGATATGACATGCTCTGATACCATTTTCTCACGAACCAACTCGGGTCAATCCTTAATTGGTCACCTAAGCCGATACGTGGAAAGGCCCAAGATATGTTCCTGGTCCTCCCAGGATGGTGAAAAACACCAAAGGAATCAATGGAGAATAAATTGAGAAAAAAATTCACCCAATAAATAAATAAAACTAAATAGCATTATAAGAACAATAAGTTCAATATATAAATTAAACAGAACTAAATGTCTTTTATACAAGAACCTAAAATGTGCAAAAAAAGACCAATAAGGCAAAAAAACATAAAGAACACATTATCTCCATGTGACCCCGTGGGACACTCTCTAACACAAAGATCAATTGCCACCCAAGGTGACCGAACTCAAGATGAAACCTACACAAGTGAGAAAAATATAAAATAACTATAGGCGTGAGTATTAGAACTCAGTAGGCTAGCCCGATAATCTATTACCAATACACTTCCATTAAAATAAAATAAACATAAATCTCAAATTTTAACTAAAATGTATAAAAGTATTATTTTTACTCATTCTACGCAAAAATAATGTATGGTCCACTTCCCTTATTCATTTCCCAAAGAAAATTAATTTCACTAAGGAATCGTTAACATTTTTTTAAAAAAGTGAACTAATGATTTCATTATCAATGGAAAGGAAAACTATAAAAAAACTTTTACTTTAAAAAAAATTTCACAAACAATTTTGAAAACCAAACCTCACTTTCAAATAAAAACATTACACCAGAAGGAACCACAATACTAACATAAAAAGAGCAATTTAAATATACATACAAGTGTCAAATTCATCACTGAAAGAAACTAAGAACCTATAGACATAGGTGAAAACAGGAGATCAAGAATAATCCAAAATATACTAATAAATGAGATCCCATCCCTGGTAGCATGCCACACATGATGAAATAAAAAACAATTAATATTCTCGACCACCCACCCTAGGACAGACCGAGCGAAAATCCCATAGCAATAAACCCAAATATATATCCACCAACTTTGGGCCACTGGTCAGTACATCAACTACAAATGCATCAATCATTATTAGAAAATTCTCTCACTATGCAAGCATTCTATGTCTCATGTATATAATGGGGGTGATCCAACTGACACTATCCAAGCAACCAATCTAATGTATATATAATAATAAATCAACAATAGAAATCACCTCAGGCCACCCTAAGGATAGATTCCCATGCCTTATAATGAATTGAACCCATGGAGTCTATAGTGAGTGTCACGACCCCATCCCCACAAGGTGTAACCCTCTTGGGCCTGCAATGTGATAAGGGAGATAATGACCCCCGAGTCTCGCCTCCAGTAGGCCCTAGGTTGGTGACTAGCATCGAGGGTATAGTAAACACACAGATGGGAGGCATTTCCCTATAAGATAACACATGTGGCTGAGAAAAATAATAAAGACACGAACCAACTCCATCTCATCCTATAATATACAAGAAATCCCATGTGCACATATACAATGTCATTCAAAACTACTACCACTGAAGGGAGAAATCTTCAAATACACAAAATAAAGTAAAAAAAAACAACAACCACGAATCCCAAACAACTCCCGAAACCCCAAGATAGTAGAAACCAGTCTGGTCTCTAACCTGCTCCAAGTGACCAGAAAAATAGTTTATATGGACATAATGTGAGTATGACAGTATACTCAGTAGGATCCTCCCTGAATCCCCTCATTTAATAGTAAAGAAATCATGCTAAAGCACAGTGAACAACAAGTAAAACTAAATTGTCACCTAAAAATACATACTATTTTCCAAGCCTCAACATGGATACTCTCACAAAGTAATGCATATAAGAGTATATAATATAATAAAGAATATCAAGGGTACCCTCTTACTACTTCCCCACTGGTCTGTCACTTTTCCCCAAAGTTGCACTTCTTATGAATTTTACTCCAAAAAGGCTTTTCTACAGACACCTAGGTGAAGCACCACAACATGCACCTCGTACAAAAAAACCACCACATCCATGTAATCAATATAACTAGGTAGTTTTGGGAGCCACCGCAGATCCCATAATGTGTATCATATATTAGGGATTAAACCTCAAGCCAGTATAACCCATACACCAAGTAAGAATTCTCAATCCATCATAGCCTATACAGGTTACGCCTATAGTAGTCCATAGGAAACTATATCCAAAATATATGTGTGTGAATAACCGAAAGCAATTACAACCCTCTACACACATATATGGGAAAAATTAACCATTGTGCCTACCAGCACAAGTTACTACCAAGAGAAGAGAGTAAGACCAAAGGGGGTGGTTAGCCATCCATCCTCCCACCGGAATGCTAGGGAAACACCCCCAGTACTCGAAATCCCTAGGGTGTCAGTTTCCATAACTGACGGGGTGGAGTAGTGTATAGAAACACAAAAATTATAGAATATATATACCTCACAACCACACTATGGGAATAACCTAGTCTTAGACTCAACTACAGCTAATGTCTCTCAGACTCCCAACTTCCACTTATAAGAAAAGGTATAATATAATCACACGACCATTTAAAGAGATTTATTACATTACCTCATTTCCTTTTTATTAGTTTCAATTTATGATAATTAGTTATTTTTAACATTAATTAACCATTAACAATTTCCACATTATATTTCAATAGCATCAAACCCAAAGATCATTGTTCCTTTAAATTATAACCTAAGTATTACGCCCCAAGAAACTACAAACCCATGGGTTAATATCATTTATTCAATAATTTATTTACAGCATTACTTTCCCATATTCCCATGCATTCTGTAAATACATTCTAAGATAATAAACACAAGGGGCCTCAACACGGTGAGTATATTAACTACCTATTGAGTCCTTACCACTTATATCAATAGAATAGACCCATCCTCCCTTGAGAAGCTAAACACATAAAGCATGTGGTATACCCTTCTCCTCTTCACCACTTTCAGGAGAAGGGTAAGCAAGACAAGTTACCTTGAGTAGTGCAAATATAAATTAGAGAAACAACCAAAAAGAATCATCAAGTATCCAAACATTCACATCCAACCCATTTCATCATCCCTAGTGTCCTACCTGACACACACATGCATAAACCGATGCATCTCGCCAATCTAGGCATCAAATCCCACCAAAACTAGTAGGCCTTCCGGCCCCCATATATCACGACAACCATCGAGGCTCACATAAAAACACAAGCAGTAGGAAAACAAATATCATACCAATTGGGATCTTGGCCCTTAAATGAGTAAGAAGGTAACTCATAACCCTATAGGGAATCATCTTTTATCAAAAAACTAGTTTATTAATCCATCTTGGATTAACCAATTTAATATTTATAGGTTCTAACATCAGGAAACCTAAATATTAATCTATCAAAAATAATTAAACATACTTACTATACCAATTTGATTGACATCAAATTACAAAGAGAAGAACCAAATTCATTTACATGCCTCTTTATCTTTATCCAAACAATTAACAATTAATTCTGGCTTTACATTAATCAATTTCCATCAATAATGAAAAGATAAACAAGAAATCATAGATATTACACTATCTAGAAAAACAAGAGGCAATAACATATGATCAATATTAATTTATTTTTCCAATTCAAATATTTATTATGCCAATTCCATTTTGATCCAGTGGGATAAAACATGCTAACTCTACAGTTTCACGTAAAAGAAAAGAGAAGCAATGAATCTCCAACCTCAAACAGTTCTTGACGTTCTTTATACGAGAATGATCCACACAACAGGTTATGATATCCTCCCCCCATAAAAACTGTATCCACCTGAGGATGTAGAGACACCACCACACCGGTCAACACCCAAGAAAATCCCATTAGGAACATGGAGATATAATTCCATAAAAGGGAAAGGAGAAACATAAGGAGATGAATCGAAAATAATGACGATAGATCATACCTTTTATTGAAGATTGATCGATACTACTTTGTTGCATCAGAAAGAAAGGAAAACTAATCCAAGGAGTAAATATTGATCACACAACTCCTACAGGAAGGAATGGAAAGTTCGAGCATCTCACACCCATGAACAAGGAGGAAGGATTACGGAGGAAGATATCCCGTCCTTTTAGAAGATTTAACAGATCAATGGTTTAAGATACACTAGATTTTCTATTAAAAATGAATCACATTAAACCACGCGGTTTGACCAAGTAAAAACATCCTGAGCCTTAGGAAAATTAAAAGATGAGTTATGACCTTTGAATCGGCTTTAGAGTCTTTAAAACAAGGCTTTAAATTCATTTTAGGTTAAAGAAAATTCCATAGGGGAGAAACTCTAGGAAGTTGGAAACAATGTTCACAAACTCAAAACTTGGAAAAGGAAATAGGCTATCATTGGAACCTAACCATTCTAGAAACACTATTCATAAACTCAAAATTTTGAAAAGGAAAGAGGCTACTGTTGGTACCTCACAGTTCTAGAAACACTATTCATGAACTCAAAATTTGGCTAAGGAAAGAGGCTACTGTTGGAACCTCAACATTATAGAAACACAGTTTATGAACTCAAAATATTGAAAAGGAAAGAGGCTACCATTGGAACCTCACCATTCTGGAAACACTGTTCATGAACTCGAAATTTGGAAAAGGAAAAAGGCTATCATTAGAACCACACCATTCTAGAAATACTGTTCATCTCAACCTCAATGATGGAATTGTTCACATTGACCTCACCAATGGAAATATTCACATTGAACTCACTGATGGAATTGTTCATGTCGACCTCACCGATGGAACTGTTCACATTGACATCATCGATGGAACTGTTCACCTCGACCTCACTGATGGAACTGTTCACATCAACCACATCGATGGAACTCTTCACATCAACTTCATTGATGGAATTGTTCACATTGACCTCACCGATGGAACTGTTCACCATGACCTCACCGATGGAACTGTTCACATCGACCTCACCGATGAAACTGTTCACATCGACCTCCCTGATGGGACTTTTCACATCGACCTCACCGATGGAACTGTTCACATTGACCTCACCGATGGAACTGTTCACATCAACCTCAATGATGGAACTGTTCACCTTGACCTCACTAATGGAATTTTTCACATTGACCTCACTGATGAAAATGTTCACATAGACTTCACTAATGGAACTCTTCATATCAACCTCACCGATGGAGCTCTTCACATCATCCTCACCAGTAGAACTATTCCCATTGACCACACCGATGGAACTGTTCACATCGACCACACCGATGGAACTATTCACATCAACCTCACTGATGGAACTGCTCACATCGAACTCACTAATAGAACTTTTCACATCAACCTCACTGATGGAACTATTCACATTGACCTCACCAATGGAAATTTTCACATCGACCTCAATGATGGAACAATTCACATCAACCTTCCCGATGGAACTGTTTACATCGACCTCACCGATGGAACTGTTCACCTCGACCTCACTGCTAGAACTATTCATATCGACCTCATCGATGAAACAATTCACATCGACCGCATCAATGGAATTGTTCACATCAATCTCACCAATGGGACTACTCACATTAGCCTCACCGATGGAACTGTTCACCTCAACCTCACCGATGGAACTTTTCATAGAAATGGAAAAATTGTTCATAGAACTAGAAATTTGGAAAATTAATCGGGATAAGTCACCTTGACCTCTTAGAAAACCTCAGACACAAGATTTTAGTAAAGGAATGGACCAGAGAGGTCCAGACCATTACATCAGATAACTCTCAAAACAGTCTCATCCTCAAGAATTCATAACCAACCAAAAAGGGAACAAAAAAGAAGTTCAAACAACCACCCATCGAGATACCTCTCAAAAGAGAGAAACCCACCAAAGAAAGCCATCTCATTATCAAGAATAATATATGACCACAAACAAGATATAATTACCTGAAAAGAACTAAACATCAAACAAATTTGGGTACTAAGCACATATCTGTGAATCATGTTCCCAGGTACTCTCCTCCATGCCA
This sequence comes from Viscum album, assembly GCA_963277665.1. Taxonomy (NCBI): domain Eukaryota; kingdom Viridiplantae; phylum Streptophyta; class Magnoliopsida; order Santalales; family Viscaceae; genus Viscum; species Viscum album. Next base: position 1,913,646,073 of record OY728133.1, read on the forward strand.
CCATATCACCAGTAGACATGAACCAAGGGGATAAAATGCTCGTGGAACACCTTCTCTTGGCAGTCTTGGATATCCACAGGTCATTCCTCAAAGGCCGCATCATCATCAACATCGATATCACCCCAATCTATGACGTGAGGGACATCATGATGATAATGACCGTGCTATGACACAAGAAAAACATTGTGTATCTGGATAATCTTTGGGGGAAGTGCTACTCTATATTTCATAGTTCCGACACGAGTTAACACCTTGAAAGGCCCAAAATACCGGGGAGAAATCTTTCTCCCACGACCAAAACTTCACTCCCCACAATGGAGAGTCACCTTCAGAAACACATGATACCCAACATGAAACTCTAAGGGTCTCCTCCTTTGATCGACATATGATTTCTGATGATCCTGTGTTGTCTTCATAGTCTCACGAATCACCTAAACCATCTCTTTAGTATTCTGCACTAGTTTTGGATAGAGAATTGCTGACTCTCTAACCCCAGTCTAGAACAATGGAGAATGACAAGGCCGGCCGTACAAGGATTCAAATGTCATTATACTGATGGTGGAGTGAAAAATATTGTTGTAAGAGAACTCCACCAAGGGTAATTACTTCATCCATGAACCTACAAAATCTTGGACATAAGAGCGTAACATGTCTTCAAGAGTCTGGATAGTCCGCTCTATCTGACCGTCCATCTTAGGATGAAAAGTAGTGATAAGGCATATATGAGAACCAAAAACATGTTATATACCTCTCCACACCCTAATGGTAAAATGAGGATCTTCATCAGAAATGATAATCCTTGGAACTCTATGAAGTCTCACCACTTCCTCCAAATACTACCTCGACAAAACTTCCATTGAGTTTGACTCCTCGATTTATATGAAGTGGGATTATTTTGTTAAATGATCCAATACAAAAAAAAAATTGAATCATCTCCTCCCTGATCTTGAGGTAAACTAGTAATAAAGTCCATTGAGATGTCCTTCAACTTCCAATGAGGAACATCTAATGGCTGGAGTAGACCACCAGGAACACGGTGTTCAACCTTCACCTTCTAGCATAGAAAACATCGAGACAGAAACCCCACAACCACATGCTTCAGCCCAGACCACCAAAACTGGCACCACAAGGCTTGGAAAATCATTGTCACGCCAGGATAAAACACTAAAGGAGATCTATGGAACTCTTTGAGAGCCGTCTCACACTTCTTCAAAAAAAAAAAAAATCCTTCCATGATATAACACTTAATAGTGTTCATCCTCAAACCAACCATGAGGGGCCTCACCAAAAACTACTTGGTCTCTCTATACCTCTAACTCTTGATCCCCCAAATGGAACTCTTCCACCTTCTGCACCAAATATGTCTGCACCTCCATATTGAAAAGAAAACATCTTCCCCCAACTTCTCCCATATCATGATGTAATGCTGACAGTTCTTCCATTACTCTCCAGGAGTCACCTGATTCACACACTGCATCACTATGTGACTTCCGACTCAGTGCATCTGCTAATACATTCCCATTTATAGGTTTATATGATATTTCAAAGTCGTATTCCAATAATAAATCCATCCACTGACATTGTCTTAAGATCAAGTCATGATGGGAGAAAACATACCTTATACTCTTTTGATTGATGAAAACCACAAAGCACTCGCCTATGTGTTAATGTCTCCACAACATCATAGAAAACACCACAGATGCCAAATAAAGATAATGGGTGGAATAACTATGTTCATGGGGACACACCTTCCATGACCCATAAAAAACAACTGATCTCTACTGCATCAGAACACAGTCTAACCCCAGATGCGAGGCATCGCAGAAAACATCAAACTGAACCCCCTCTGCTGGAAGACAAAAAAACTAAATAACTTACTAACTACTCCTTTGGATATTCAAAATCTTCCTCACACTGATCAGTCCTTATGAATACCTGATCCTTCTAGGTCAAAGCAGTCAGAGGAGTTGAAACTCGAGAGAAATCAGCTATGAACCTCCTGTAGTAGCCTACGAGACCAAGGCAAATTCACACCTCTGGCTCTGTCTTTGGGACTTCCCAAGACAGAACTGATTCTATCATCGATGAATCCATAACTACTCCCTAATGGGACACAAAATTACTCATAAAACCGACTTATCGATAGAAAAACTCACACATCGACAAATTCCCACCTGATGTTGACAAAGAACCCCCAAAATTGCGTATTGATTCTCTGTATGTTCCACCTCAGATGTGCAGTACACAAGGATATCATCGATGAAAACCACCACAAACTTGTCCAGGAATTCACGGAACACAGAATTCATCAATCCAATGAATACAGTTGAAGAATTCATCACACCAAATGGAATTACAATGAACTCATAATGCCCATGATAACAATAGATTGCAATATTTGGGATATCCTCATCCTTCACACCCATCTAATGATATCCTGACCGCAAGTTGATATTTGAGAAAAAACATTCACCCTTTAGTTGATTGAATAAATCATAAATACACAGAAGAGGATATCAATTCTTCACTTTCACTTTGTTTAAGTGACGATAATCGACACACAACTGCAAACTGTCGTTAGCCTTCTTTACGAACAAAACTGGTGCACCCCATGGTGACACACTCGGCTGAAAAAAACTGCACTGTAACAAACCATGAAGATGTATACGTCACTCTCGTAACTCAGAAGGGGCCATCATATATGGGGATATAGAGATAGGAGATGCTTCTTGGTTATAGCTTAATCCCAAACTCTATCTCTCGTCGAGAGGGTAATGCTACAACCTCTTCTAAAAAGAAATCAGGGTACTCTTCTACGAACCTAGGAAATTCCAACTGTTGGACCTCTGAAGAACATAGCATCATCTCAGCCATCATGGATGATATGGGTGGAAAACACCTCTAATCCATGTAAGGGTCTCGCTCGCCAACGAACACTATTGGCTATCCATCCGCATCGAAGAACACAAAACCTACCCCCAAAAGCAATCCAGGATATCCTACACCAAAATACAACCAATCCATGTCAAGGATGACATAATATGGTTGTATTCATAAACATAGGAAATATACCCAAGAGTGGTGCTGCCCCAACACTTCTTCATAATCTCGACATACTTCAAACAAGTCTGCTCAGCCACCAACTGGCGTAGTCAACACCAAGGGAACTGGAATCCCATATACCTCAAGTCCCAAAGCATGGATGAGGGTAGGTGATATTAAGGAGTGTGTCACTCCTAAATCAAACAATTAATACACCAAGGTATAAAACAAGAAAAGGGTACCCCGAATGACATCTAGATCTCCTGGAGCTGGAAATGCTAAAGCATGAAGCAGACAACGGCCTCTATGACCCTGATGAAGACCATCACCATGGCCACCCTCTACTCTATGAGGATGGGGAGCGTCATAGGGATGTTCTCTGCCTGCCCATCTACCCTCTATTGATCCAATGTTAATGAAACTTGCTTCTACTACCTCGGCTGGAACTACCTCAATGAAGGAACCTAGAGCAGAGAACCTGGTGCATGATCACTGCTCTAAAAGTTTGTGCACTCTCTATGATGATGACCTTGAACACCGTAAGAAAATAATTTTATGATCCCTTATCATAGGCTTGAGAGTTGATACATCTGGAGAAACGAGAGGCGGAGGGCTGGGACCTACCCCCAGCTGAACAGAAACTCTTCTACCCTGAAAACTGGTAACGCCATACCACAACTCTGCTTCATGATGAATCACGATGAATCCCATCTCATGATGATCTAGTACTGTCCAATGTCCTCTTGATGAACTCTTCCCTCGCCAGCACCTCAAGATATATCTTCAGCATAAATTCGGTGACCTAGAACTGGATCTATGGAAGAAAATACTCCTCTAAATGCCTCGCCCTATCCTCCTCATCTGGTAACAGGTCCAAAGCATATTATAAAAGGTTATTGAAATGGATTCCAAACTCTTGCACCCTGGATCTCCCCTATCGAAGGGTAAGAAGATCCTCGTGACTAGAAGCCTTCACGACCAAAGAAAAAACTCAACTCAAAACTTGTCTCGGAACTCCTCCCATTAGATCGCTGACTACTTGCAATCTCCAAGGAACAAGAACCACCACTACCTCACTGTTTCACATAACTTCATCGTAACCAAGGACACCTAGTGCTCCTTCTAAGAATGGACCGAACAGAAGCCTATATCGACCTCCTCCAATCAATCTTCTGTAACTGCATCTGAAATGGATCCCTCGTTCGTTTACAGACTCTAGCACTGAAACTCATATAGTGTCCTCTTCCAAGTGTCATCGTCATCAACCTCTACCCTATGACAATCTGCTGGCACAGCCTGCTGAAAATATTTTATGTGATCCTGATGAGGACATCAACCTGAAGCCATACCTATAAAACAACAAACAGTTAAATCCCCTAAACTTGGAATAAGGAAGACTCAACATTAATTAATTAATGGTTTTATTTTATTCATTTTAGGTTACCCTATCCTAACTTATACCCATTCAAACATAGGAACAAGTTAGAATGATGCATGATCCTTTCCTAGGTGTCTACCACACAACAAGTATCACCTTTTTTAGTAGCCATGGTAAATTTAATGGTTCGTGCATCAGATCATAGGGGGACATAAATTTCTATGTCTTAGATGGTTTCCAGTGTTTACATCACTTGATAAACTTGACTGACACTATTTCCCTTCCAACCCATGCAACCTCACCTGTTCCTAACTCCAAAATTCATCATATACCTCATCCTCCCTTTGATAGCAATCTGTCACAACCCCCTCCCCACAAGGTGTTCCCCTCCTGGGCCGACAATGTGAGAATGGAGATAATGACCTCCGAGTACCTCCTCCAGTAGGCCTCGAGTTGGTGACTAGCACCGAGGGTATCGTAAACACACAGATGAGAGGCATTAACCTCTAAGAGAACACATACAATAGGGAGAGATAATACAAAACCCAACCAACTCCATCCCAAACCGCAATATAAATGAATTCCCAAGTGCATATATGTAATGTCATGAAAAACTATTACAACTTAAAGGGGAAATTTGCAAGTACCCAAAAGAAAGTAAAATCAATAGCAACCACAAAGCCCAAACAGCTCCTGCAACCCCAAGCTAGAAGAAATTGGCCTGATCTCCAACCTTCTCCAAGTTACTTAAAAAATAGTTTATATAAACATAGGGTGAGTATAACAGTGTACTTAGTAGGATCCTCCCCGAATCCTTTCATGCAATAGTAAAGAAAGTAGGCTAAAGTACAGTGAACAACAAGTGAAACTAACTCATCACCTAAAAAGGCATACTATGTTCCCATCCCCACCCTAGCTACTCTCACCAAGTTACTCATACAAGAGTATATAATATAATTAAGGGGTACCCTCTACTACTTTCCCACTAGTTTTCCGCTTTTCCCCAACGTCACACTTCCTAAGAATCTCTCTCCAAAATGGCTTTCTCACAGACACATGGGAGAAGAAACACAACAAGAAACTCATGCAACAAAACCACCATGTCCATGTAAGAAAAGTAACCAGGTAAATTTGGGATCCACCACAACTTTCATAATGTGTATCATACATCAGGTATTAAACCTCAATCCATTATATCCCATACCCCGAGTAAGGATCCTCAATCCATCATAGCCTATACACGTTACACCTATAGTTGTCCATAGGAAACTATATCTAGAATATATGTGTGTGAATAACCACATGCCATTACAGCCCTCTACACACATATATGAGGAAAACTAACCACTTTTCCTACCAACACAAGTAACTACCAAGAGAAGAGAGTGGGGACAAAGGGGTAGTCAGCAATCCATCCTCCCACCGGAATGTCGGGAAAAACACCCCCTAGGGCTCAGAATCAACTGGGGTGTCAGTTTCCCTAACTGATGGGTTGGAGTAGCATATATAAACAGAAAAAGTACAAAATATACTATATCTCACAACCAAACTATGTGAATAACCTTGCCTCAGACTCAACTGCAAATAACATCTCTTGGACTCCCATCTTCCACTTATAAGACTTGGTATCCTAAAAGAACACAACCATTTAAAGAGATTTATTACATTACTTCATTCCCTTTTTATTAGTTTCAATTTACTTTAATTAATTTTTTAAAAATTAATTAACTATTAATAATTTCCAAATTATATTTCATTAGAATCACACACAAATTTCACTGTCCCTTTAAATTACAACCTCAGCATTGCACCCCAGGAAACTCTAACCCTATGGGTTACGATCATTTATTCAATTATTTATTTACATAATTTCTTTCCCATATTCCCTAACATTCTATAAAAACATTATATACTATTAAACACAAGGGGGATCAACATGGTTAGTAGATGAACTACCCGTCAAGTTTTTTACGCCAATAGAAAGAGGGTAGACCCATCCTCTCTTTTTATGAAAAACATTGAATGCATGTGGCATACCCTACACATCTTCACCCATTTTGGAAGAAGGGTAAGCAAGACTAGTGACCTTGAGCACTGGGGAATGTAAATTAGATAAAAATCCAACAAGAATCACCAAGAATCCAAATATTCACATCCAACCCATTTCATCTCCGCTGGTGTCCTCCTCGACACCCACATTCATAAACCAATGCATCTCTCCACTCTAAGAGTCAACCAATGCCACAACTAGTAGGCCTCCCTATCCCCACATATAACAATAGCCAACCAGGCTCACATCACAAGACAAGCAGCAGAAAAAAAAAACATTATACTAATTGGGCTCTTGACCCTTAAATAAGCAAAGAGGGTAACTGAGATCCCTACAAGGAATTATCTTTTATCAAATAATCAGTTCTTTAATCCATCTTGGATTATACAATTTATTATTCGTAGGTTCCAACTTCGAGAAATCTAAACAGTAAGTTATCTCAAATAATTAAACATGCTTACTGCACCAATTTGATTAACATAAAATTACAACAAGAAGAACCGGATTCATTTACATGCCTCTTTATCTTTAGCCAAGTAATTAACAATTAATTCTTGATTTATGTTCATTACAAATTTCTATCAAGAACAAAACACTAAACAAGAAAGCATAGATCTCACACTATCTAGAAAAACAAGAGGCAATAACATATGATTGATATCAATTTAGTTATCCGATTAAAATATTTATTATTCCAATTCCATTGTGATCCAGTGGTATAAAACATGCTAACTCTACAGTTGAACATAAGATAAAAGAGAATAAATGAATCCCCTACCTCAAACGGTTCTTGACATTATTTATATGAGAACAATACACACAACGTGTTAGGATCTCCTCCCCCATGACAACTGTTTCCACGTGAGGATTCAGAGACACCACCACACTAGTCAATACCCAAGAAAATCCAATTAAGAACATGGTGATATCATTCCATAAAAGGGAAAGGAGAAACATAATGAGATGAACCCAAAAGAATGACGATAGATTATAACTTATATCGAAGATTGATCGATACTACTTAGTTTCATCAGAAACAGAGGGAGTCTAATCCAAGGTAGAAAGCTTGAACACACACCTCCTATGGGAATGAATGGAAGGTTCGAGCATCTCACACCTGATAAGAAGAAGTAAGGATTAGAAAAGAAGATATCTCATCCCTTTAGAAGATTTAATGGAGTATAAATTTAAGATACGTTGGATTTTCCATTAAAATAGGATTGCATTAAACCACGTGGTTTGATCATGAAAAAACATATCGAGCCTTAAGAAAATTAATATAGGAGTTATGGCCATTCAATCAACCATAAAATCCTTAAAAAAGGCTTTAAATGCATTTTATGTCAAATGAAACGTTAGGGGGGTGAAACTGTAGGAAGCTGGAAACATTGTTCATGAACTTGAAATTTGGGAAAAGAAAGAGGCTACTGTGGAACCTCACCGTTCTAGAAACACTATTCATGAACTCAAAATTTGGCAAAGGAAAGAGGCTACCATTAGAACCTCACCGTTCTAGAAACACTATTCATGAAATAGAAATTTGGAAAAGGAAAGAGACTACTGTTGGAACCTCGCCATTCTGGAAACACTATTCATGAACTCAAAATTTGAAAAAGGAAAGAGGCTACCATTGGATGCTCACCATTATAGATACACTATTCATGAACATGTAATTTGGAAAAGGAAATAGGATACCATTAGAATATCACCATTAAAGAAACTCTATTCACCTCAACCTCACTGATGGAAATGTTCATACCGACCTCACCGATGGAACTGTTCACATCAACCTTATTGATAGAACTGTTCACCTCGACCTCACCCATGGAAATATTTATATTAACCTCACTGATGGAACTATTAACATGAACCTCACCGATGGAACTGTTCACATCAACCTCACTGATGGAACTATTCACATGGACCTCACTGATGGAACTGTTCACATCGACCTCACCAATAGAACTGTTCACATCGACCTCACTGATGGAACTGTTCAGATCGACCTCACTGATGGACTGTTCATATCGACCTCACCGATGGAACTGCTCACATCGACCTCATCGATGGAAGAGTTCACGTTGACCTCATCGATGAAACTGTTCACATCGACCTCACCGATGGACTTGTTCACATCGACCTCACCAACAGAAGTGTTCACCTCGACCTCACCAATGGAACTGCTAACGTCGACCTCACCAATGGAACTATTCACATTGACCTTAGTGATAGAAATGTTCACATCAACCTCACCAATGGAACTGTTCACATCGACCTCACCAATGGAACTGTTCACCTAAACCTCACCGATGGAACTGTTCACATTGACCTCACTGATGGAACTATTCACATCAACCTCACCGATGGAACTGTTCAAATCGACATCACCAATAGAACGTTACACATCTGTCACGACCCGCCTTCACCATGATGAGGGAAGGGAAAACGAATTTCTAGAACCTTCCTTCCTCAAGTTTAAGTAGAGATAATGACCCCTGAAACCCGACTTCAATAGGTCCGGGAGTGGCGACTAGTACAAAGGGTATAATATCAAACACAAAATGAAAGGCATTACCCTTTTTATTGAGTAGGATAAGGGGATAAGATAATAAATCCAAAAAAACACCAAAAATGGGGGTAGATTTAAAGCCAAAACAATCCATTCCCATATGCATGTCCAAAAGTAAATGCTACAAAAGTATAAGAAAACCCCAAAGGAATGTACCAAAGAAAGGAAAAAAATCAACAACAACTTTCCCAACGTCCGAACTAGTATGGTCCTGCACGATCCCTGAAGTCCTCCTAGAAACTAGAAAGTAGTTTTATATATGTAGGGTGAGTATACAGGTATACTCAGTAGGGAAAACCAAAATCCCTTGTGCACATGTGGGGAGACATTGTAATGTCTGTGAGAAAAGAAGATAACCAGAGCACCTAGAAAGGAAACTATCCACCCCATCCTCACCAAGTCACACTTCCCAAATAACGCAAGTCAAGTAAAGTAATAATATAACACATCGATCATTGGGTACCCTGCACCACTTTCCCACTAGTTATTTAATACATCCTACACATCGGACCTTTCCTGCCATTCTCACTGCAGTCCCACTACCACACCCCACCCACACACACCTGAGCTCTCACAACCACACATCCTGCCCGCAAACACTTGGTCTATTACTACCACACATCCTTCCCCTATACACCTAGGTCACAACAACAAAACTTAACCATGCCCGCACACACCTGGGTCCGAACAACTTTTTCCATGCCCGAAGACACCCGGGCCTCATCCCGAAGGCACTTGGGAAACCACTTTCCTACACACACCTAGGCTAACCACCACCACATACCCTTACATAAGAATCTAGGTCTATAATGGACCTCAAACCATCATATCCTACCCAAAGAGTCATGGGATACTTGGGAAATGGAGTAAAAAAAATAGATAATAACCAGCCACTCATAAGAGTGTTGGTAAAAACACCCTCCCCCATGAAATGGGGGTGTTCAGCAGGAAGTGCTCAATTTGGGTGGGGTGTGAATATAAAACATAAGAACTAAATTATAAATATATGTAAATAAAACCCTCATCCCAACCTAGGAGTTCCAAAACCACCCCACCACAAACACCCTCGTTACTATTCATTCATAAGAAGCAGCACAACCATGTCGCAACTCATTCCCAAAAAATAATTCCCCATTGAACCCATTATCATTTTCATATTCAAGTGATTTCATTTAAATTAAATCTTCACTACTAGGCAATTAACAGGCATAGCCACAATCCAAGGAAGGAAAAACAGTCAAGCATCAATTTAAGCATTCACACCCGGTTCTCTTGTAAAGTCACAACAACAAAAGGGATCTGTGAGATCCCTTGAAGTACTGGAACCAAACCAAGCCCCAAAATATGGGAACATGATCATAATCCAACAACTGAACCACAACAGGGGATACCATCCCCATCCATGTCACTTCACAAGCATCAACTACAAACCTCACCAGAGCAGAGCAAGGGAGTTTTAAAATTTGAGTATGCCATTCATTTAGTTATGTCTTTCTGTTTGGTTAACCAGGGTGATCACACAAGGATTATTATCAATTAAGAATCCATTTAATCAACCGATATTACATATATACCAGTTTCCATGTTACAGCCATTCAATCATATAATTAACCAGAAAATAGAGGATCATTAGTGTGCAATAAAATACCACAATCATCCATGATTTTTAGTGGACATAATCCCATAAAATCCACAATAGGTAAAGAAGGGTAAAAGAGTACACTGAAAACATCAAACACACCCCTTCATCCCTTATAAGTCCATTTTTATCCTCCTTAAGGTCTGGTTTCATCCATCCTAGTAGGAAACATTTTCATACCCACTCCGCATGATGCATAGTAAAGAGAGACTATGTAAAAACCCTACATAGATGATCAATGATCAAAGTTTCTCTCCACACACCAAGAACTGTGATGCGTGACATGAAGGGGGGGGGGGGGCTATGAGGACTCCATGAATAAGTAGGAAAGGATTCAGTATAGGCGCACCACTAGCATTGGGAAAGGGGACTCTAATCACAGAAAGGAAAGATATAAACCAGCCAAGAAGAATAAAGAAATAATTATTATATGATAAAAAGGGAGATATTTTGGAGTTATGGGATATGAAAATATTGAATAGCTTTAATGAAGGATTATGGTTTCACCTCGTGGTATGACAGTTACACATGATAGAATTAATTATTATTTAAATAATTCTCATCGGAGGGGTGGGAAAAACAGTTGTGCATTAAAGGATTTTATTTAAAGAGAGGAAAACGGGTCTGTTGAGGGTCTCCCCACTTTAAGGGGATTTAAAATGTTGTTTATGGTGATAAAAATGGATTTGAAACACTTTAAAAGGTTTTAAAAAATGTGGTGTTTCCAGGAAAACTAGGAAAGAAAAACCTAATAAGCCTCCCAATGTACAGATTGGGACACACCGATTGGTGACACCCCGATCCACGACACACCGATCGGTGTCACTGATGGTTGACTCCACGATTACATCATGCCACTGAGATGCTGCCCTTAGGATCTGGACATGATGGGTCTAGGGCATGCCAAACACTAGAAATTTGGTGAAGGGATGGACCAGGAGGGTCTAGGCCATTACATTAGATACCTCGTAAACTATTCTCATCCTTGAGAATCAAAGCTAGACCCAAAGAGAAGAGAGGGGTCCGAAAAACCACCTCGAGAGATACCTCTTTGGGACAAACTACCCCAAACAACCATACCAAACCCAGAGATCACATTGTCCCGATACACGGATCGGGGAGTTCTTTCCTCCATGTCAAGATACTATCCGATTTGGGTGGCACTGTCTCACCTGCATGGGTTTAATTGAATCCATCATAATGAGACATGATTAGGGATCATGTCCTTCCATCCCCACATATCAGGTATTTTCATAAACATTCACCAAGTAAAGAAAAAAAAAACATCCCATAAACCAATAAGGTTAACATTACATCACCATCAAGTACAACATAAAATAGAACAAAACTCAAAACATCTCTAGGTACTGGGCGTGCATCTATTGCTCCTATTCATAGGTACTCTCGTCGAGGCCATCGTGCCTCCACAACACAAGAATGAAAGGGAAGGTGTATTCATGAAGCACTTTCTATATTTGATCCTCAATCCTCACTAGTCCCTCCATGAACGTAGCATCATCCCCTATATCCAACTCTCCTCATTCAATGACATGGGATTCATCGTGTAGATATCGACGTAGATGGAAGACATGGAAAAAGTCAAGGATCCTTTCCAACTAAGGTGGAAATTCTAGATGATATTCCACCTCACCGACTCGCCTCAACACTTTGAAAGGCCGGATAAACCTAGGAGAGATCTTGCTTCTCTTGCCGAATCTTGACTTCCCATGTCGAGGATAAACTTTCAAGAACACATGATCTTCATCCTCAAACTCCAAGGGTCTCCTCCTATGATCGACATACGGCTTTTTCCAGTCCTTGGATACCTTTTTCCTCTCATGCACAAGTTGAAGCTTCTCTGTTGTGATCTGTACTACCTCTGGACCAAGAACACCTACCTCTCCAACCTCGGTCCAGCGCACGGGCGAAGGACATAGCCTCCCATACAAGGCTTCAAACGGTTCCATGACAATAGTAGAGTGATAACTATTATTGTTAGCAAACTCTATTAAGGGAAAATGTCATTACCATGATCCCTTGAAGTCCAAAACATATGCCCGCATAATATCCTCCAAGGTCTGGATGGTTCGCTATATCTACCCATCTGTTTGGGGGTGGAAAGTTGATTTAATGCATAGGTGGGTGCCAAAACCATACTATAATCCACTCCAGACTTGTGAGGTAAACCTCTAATCCCTATCTGAGACTATGGACCTCGGAACTCCATGCAACTGCACCACCTCATCCATGTATCTACGTGATAAGGCATCCACTGCATTCGACTCCTTGATTGCTAAGAAGTGAGTTCATTTTGTCATCCTATCTACCACTACCCAGATAGCATCACATCCCCCTTGAACCCTAGGTAGTCATATGTTGAAATCCATTGAGATTTCATCACACCTCCACTCGGGTTCATCTAAGGACTGCAACAAACCTCCGGGGACTCAGTGTTCAGCCTTCACCTACTGACACACCAGACACCTTTCCACAAACTCCACCACTACCCGTTTCACCCTGTGCAACCAAAACTGTTCTCTTAGGCCTCGGTACATCTTGGAAAATCCATGGTGTACTGTTACGAGTGAGTTATATAACTCATAGAGAACTCCCTCATGAATCACCCATAGGAAAATAACTTCCCTCATAAAAGCATCTGATTCTGACCATCCTCCAACCACCATTACAGAGAATTGACTTGGTTAACCCGATAGTTCATCACTTCACTCTCTTTGTCTCCCCACTGAGACTCCTCTACCATCCGCAATAGAGAGGACTGCACTATCATCTAAAACAGTCAACCTCTACCACCATCCACCCATGCATCCAGGTGTTGGGAAGATAACTCATCCATTGTCTTCTAAGAATCCACAGATTCTTGAACAGCTTCCCTCCATGACTTCCTGCTCAAGGAATCAGCCACAATGTTCCCCTTTCCTTCAGTGGAAGAGATATTAATGTTGTAGTCCTGAAGAAACTCCACCCAACTTCACCGTCACAAGTTCTGGTCCCGCTGTGTAAAGATATGCCTCAAACTCTTATGATCCATGAATACCACAAAGTGATCCCCGATGAGGTAAGGCCACCAAAACTTCAATGTGAACACTACCGCTACAAGATCTAGGTCATGGGTCGTATATGTATGCTCATGAATAAATAACTACCTAGACCCATAAGATATCACTCCTCGTTGCTTCATCAGAACACACCCCAGGCCAAGTCCACAAGCCTTACAAAATACCACATACAACACCCCTTCCTCTAGAAACCTATGAACTAGAGCAATACCCAACCGTTCCTTTAGAGAGCTGAACACTACCACACACTACTCACACCATACGATTTCCTGGTCCTTTCTGGTCAAAGCTATCAAAGGAGCAGCAACTCGAGAGAAGTTGGGTATGAACCTCCGATAATAGCCTGCCAAACCTAGAAAATTACAAACCACCATCACATTCTTCAGTGCTTCCAAAGAAACAACCACTTCAAACTTTGACAGATCAACTGATACCCCTTGTTGAGACACCACGTGTCCAAGGAAATTCACTTCTCATGACATGAACTTACACTTGGACAATTTCCCGCATAGATGGTTATGTCGAAGGATTTCCAAGACCATCCTGAGGTGCTAAATATGTTCCTCCTTTGATCTAGAGTAGATAAAAATTTCATTGATGAACACAATTAAGAACTGGTCTAGAGACTCAGGAAAAGCAGAGATCATTAGCCTCATGAACACAGCAGGTGCGTTCGTAACACTGAACGGAATGACTACGAACTCAAAGTTCCCATACCTTCACCTAAAAGAAGTCTTCAAAATATCACTGTCCTTCACCATTAATTAGTGATTCCCAGACCATAAATCGATCTTATAAAACCAATATACTCCCCTCTTATGGTCAACGAGATCATCTATCATCAGGAGAGGGTAACCGTTCTTGACCGTAACCTGATTCAGTCTCCGGTAGTCTATGAACAACCTAAGACCACCATCTTCCTTCTTCGCAAACAAGACTGGAGCACCCCATGGTGACACTATAGGTCGTAAAAAACCCTTCTTCATAAATTCTTTAATATTAATACGCAACTCCCACAACTCAGAAGGAACCATCTGATAAGGATCCATCAACATTGGATGGGCACCAGGTTGCATGTATATTCTAAACTCAATATCACATAGAGGGGGTAGAGTCGACACTTCTTCTGGGAAGACGTCCATGAACTCACTGAAGATCCTTGGGACTTCCACCATATTTGTATCTATCGACTCCACTGACAGCTCAGATAACAAGGAAAGTAGTGGCTCCACTCACCGGCTATCTTCTTGGAATCCCCGCTCACCGGCGAAAGTCACACGCTGGACATCTTCATCGGAGAACATACCTCTTCTTGGGAAACATTTGATAATAGCTTGTACATAAAACAACAATTTGATGACTAGGATGACATCATATGGTTGTATCTACAATAGTAGAAGATCCCTGCTAGACTGATGTGGCCCTATCATCAGTCTACACCCTCGGAAAACCTAAAACAAGTTGTTCTGACCTCCGATTGGTGTACTTAACACCAGGGGAACTGGAACTCTCTCCGCATCTAAACCTAGAGCACGGGCCAGACCGGGTGCAACAAAGGAGTGTGAATCTCCTATATCAAACAAAGCATAGGCAAGAGTACTAAACAAGATGATCGTACCTTGAACGACTTCTGGCCCTGCCGAAACTGCTGCCTCTATGGCGTGTAACTGCCCACGCCCATCTTCTCTGCCTCTCGGCTATCGGCCAACTCCCTGACCACACCCTAGTTAAGGTCTCTGAGAAGTAACATGGGGTCAACCTCCTCCTGACATGACTTCTCTCAGAGGAGCGGGAGCTCGCTGTCCCTGCTTCTATTGCTGAAAGGGCCTAGCTGGAAACTGTTGCTGCTGAGGTGGGGACTGAACCTGCCCATCCCCAAAGTAAAACACTCTATCCGAGCACTAATTATGAAGGTTCCCACATCTTCCTCAGATAAAGCACCTCAGTCTTGGGCCTGTGAAGAAAGGGCGAGGACTGGGTGCTCGAAACTATAAGTGTTAGGGCCTACTCCCCACTGGTCAAAACATAGAAGGCCCTGATGCTAAAGGCCTACTACTAACTACCTTCCCCTTTGACAATACCAACTAGCTTCCCTATAATGGAATACCTCAGCGTGTGCATCATCTCCACCACTTCATCCTTCTTTCGGACCTCCAAGTATGTTTGGTTGGGTGAAGGGAGTAACAACACATTGAAGAGAAGGTCAGAGTGCCTCCTCTTAATGTCTCACCCGAGACTCCTCATCCAAAATAAATTCCAGAGAAAAATGAAGGAGATATTTGAAATTGATCCCCAATTCCCTCACTAACATGATCCCCTACTAGAGGTAGAGAAACTCCTTCCTCTTATTAGCCTTCATCGTGGAAGGGAGGAATTATTCCTGGAACACCTTCTTGAATTCAGTCCATGCAACCTCGTCCTCTCTCTTCTCCCCAAGGCAGAGATTCTACCATTTAAGTGCCACTCCCTGAATATGGATTATAGCTAGAGGAACGAAGTACTCTGTCAGAGCCTAGATCAAGCTGAAATCTATCACCAGCTCCTCGAGCCAGCTCTCTGTCTCCATGTCTGAGACGCTGCCCTCGTACTTCCCAAGGGTCTACTGCTAAAAGGCACAAAGTGTCCTCTACCATTGGTCATCATCATCCTCTTGATCATACCTATAATAATCAACCAAATCAGCCTCCTGGTCTTTGATCACCCGCACTACTCGTGGTCATGTGTGGGTAGGGTGTGGTAGTAGGACTATAGTGAGAATGGAGGGAAATGACTGATGCATAGGATGTATGAAATAACCAGTGGGAAAGTGGTGTAGGTTACCCAAACATCGATGTGATTTATTATTACTTTACTTGACTTTCATTATTTGGAGAGTGTGCCTTGGTGAGGATGAGGTGGATAGTTTCCTTGATTGGTACTCTAGTTATCTCCTTTTATCACGAGAATTAGAATGTCTCCCCACTTGTTCATGTGGTAATTTGGTTTTTCCTACTGAGTATACCTGTATACTCACCCTACGTATATAAAACTGCTTTCAAGTTTCCAGGAGGACTTTGGGGATCATGTAGGACCATGTTAGTTCGGACTATGGGACAGTTTTTGTTGCTATTTTTCCTTTCTTTGGTACTTTCATTTGGGGTTTTCTTATACTTTTGTTGCATTTACTTTTAGACATGCTTATGGTAATGGATTGTTTTGTCTTTACCTCTACCCCCAGTTTTGGTTTTTTTGGGATTTAAAATCTTATCTCCTGATCCTTATAAAAAAAGGGTAATACATTCCATTTTATGTGTGATTATATACACTTGGTGCTAGTTGCGACTCTAGAACCTATTGAAGGTAGGTTTCAGGAGTCATTATCTCTCCTTCAACTTGAGGAAGGAAGGGTCTAGCAATCCGTTATCCCTTCCCTCAATATGGAGAAGGTGGGTTGTGACGGAATGGTATTAGAGGCAGGGTTTTGTTAGATAGGATGGAGTTTGAGGTTAGGCACAGTGAGGATTGCATGGGATGGTAGGAAAATAGTGTTACACAATCTTGGTGCATGAAATATTCTAGGGAAGACCACCTAGGATAAATTATTTTAGCCCACCCTATCTGATGTAAGGACTCAGGACCTACCGAACGACCAAGTGTGGCTACAATGATTGCAGGGTAGAGACCCTAGAAAAGGTACATTCATCATAATGACTTGTGTTTTTTTGTGTTATAGGTGTTCTAGGAATTTAAGTAAATAAAAATTTTAAGCAAAATTTAAAATCAATCTTCTACACTACTCGGGCTTAGGCATTCCTTGATTACCTTACAGCTATGACACCCGGACGATGACCACGAGTAGTGCGGGTGGTCGAGGCCTAGGAGGCTGATTTGGATGATCAACACAGGGCTGATCAAGAGGAGGAGGATGACTAGTAGAAGAGGAAGATTCATTCATTTTATTGGAAATACCTAAAAATGTGTGAGATAAGTATCTTAAAAATGGAGACAGAGAGCTGGCATGAGGAGATGGTGATAGCTTTCACCTTGAGCCGGGCTCTGACAGAGTACTGGGTATCTCTGGCTGTAAGTTAGATATAGGGAGCGACACATAAATGGTGAACTCTCTACCTTGGGGAGAAGAGGTAGGATGCGGTTTCATGGACTGACTTCGAGAAGGAGTTCCGGGTGGAATTCCTCTCTTCCATGATGAAGGTCGAGAAGAGGTAGGAGCTTCTCTCCCTCCAGAAGGGGATCATGTAAATGAGGGAATTAGGGATCAAGTTCAAAGATCTCATTAGTTTTTCTCTGGACCTTTTTCTAGATGAGGAGACTTGGGTGAGACGTTTAGAGGAGGCACTCCGACCTTCTATTCAGTATATTGTTACTCCTTTCACCATATCGATGTACTTGGAGGTCCAAAAGAAGGACAATGTGGTGGAGAGGATGAAAATGCTGGGAGGTATGAAATGAGAGGGAAGCCAATTGTGATCATCAAAGGGGAAGGCAGTTAGCAGCATGCCTCAAGTTTCATGGCCTTCAATGTTTCGACCAGTGGGGAGGAGTCCCCAACACATCCAGTTTTGATCTCCCAGTCCTTGACCTTTCCTCACGGGACCAGGACTGAGGTTATTCATCTGTGGAAGCTATGGGAACCTTCGGAATTAGTGCCTGGACAGAGTGCAGTATAGTGGGATTGGGAAGGTTCAGAGCCCACCTTAGTAGCAGTAGATTCCATCTAGGCCCTTTCAGCAGTAGTAGTAGGGATAGCGAGCTCCCGCTCCTTCGAGAACAGACGTGGCGGGAGGAGGTCGACCCCAAGGTACTCCTCAAGGACCATTACCAGGTCGTGGTTGGGGAGGCATCCAATAGCTAAGAGGAAGAGGAGCTGGGTGTGGGAAGTTACATGCCGTAGAGGTAGCAGTTCCAGCAGGGTCATAAGTCATTTGAGGTATGATCAGCTTGTTTGGTACTCTTTCCAATGCCTTGTTTGATACAGGAGCTTCTTACTATTTTGTTGCACCCGGTTTGGTCCATGCTCTGGGTTTAGATGCTAAGAGACTTCCATTTACCCTGGTGTTGAGTATTCCAATCAGAGGTTAGAATGACTTGGATTATGTTTGATGAGGGTGTAGTCTGATGATAGGGACACATCAGTCCTGTAGGGATCTTCTACTATTGCAGATACAACCATATGATGTCATCCTAGGAATCGACTGGCTATTTTCTATATAGGATTTTATCAATTGTTTCCCAAGAAGAGTCATGTTCTCTGAGGAGGATGGCCAACATTTGACTTTTTCTGGTGAGTTGGGTTTCTAGGAAGGAAGCCAGTGAGTGGAGCCCCTCCTTTCCTTGTTAGCCGAGCTGTCAGTGTAGTCAGCAAATACAGAGATAGTGGATGTCTCGTGGATCGTCAGTGAGTTCATGGAAGTATTCACTAAAGAAGTTGTGACTCTACCCCCTCGACGTGATGTTGAGTTCGGGATAGACCTACAACCCGGTGAGACAGTACCGATGGTTGAAACCGCCATGACATCCTACCACCGAGATACAACCCTTATGATCCAGACTTGATTTGTACAGGGCATGCCAAACTCTAGAAATTTGGAAAAGGAGTCACTGGAATGGGGTGGAATGCACAAGGGGTGGTGGCATGCTACACTGGGAGGAAGGGAGGGATGGTCATCAGGGAGAGAAAAGGGAGGGGGGAGAGGAAAAAAAGAGAAAAAAAAACAAACCTAAATACAGTATAATAAATTAATATATATATATATATATATAAGAAAAATATATTAATAACTTAATAATAATAATAAAATTCATGATAAAAATAATAATTAACAATCAAAATAATTATAATAATTACTCATAATAATTATAATATGAATATTATAATTATTATTAAACACTATTTCAGTCTAAATTTATTTTTCATTAAATTTTTATTTATTTTAAACACAGGGAAACCGCACAGTCCATGCAAGGCTCTAGCGACCATGCACGAACTGTGTGGTAGATTTTGTCCTCTCTAAAAGCAGTCATACATGTACCAGGGCTGATTGCATGGTTTTCGCTATTCGTGCGGTGCCCGTGTACCGACCTAAAATCCCCCAAATATTCCAAATAACAATAATAATGCCATTATTCTCAAAATAGTAATAATATTTATTTCATTTTTAATAATAATAATATTAATAACAATTTTAATAATACTAATGATAATAATAAATTTAATATTAATTTTAATGATAGTTATAAACATAATAATTAATAAAAACAAAATAATAAAAACAATAATGAATGTAATAATAATAATAATAATATAATTAATAATATTATCAATACTTTTAACTATATTTAATTATTTTTTTCTTTTTTTGAAGACTGGAAGGCTACATGGTTGCCTGGGAGAAGCCGCACGGTTTCCAAACTGTGGTATACCCACGTGGTAGATGCCGCTAATCCAAAAACACATATTTTTCAATAAAAACTCAAAACTTTAAACTGAGACTCAACCCGAACCCTCAAAAAACTATCAAAATCCAAAAAAATAATAAAATAATGAAATTACAAAAGTTGTGGTGTGAGGTTTAATTTTTAAAACACCCCATTTCTATAAACTATTTTCACACATCATGTGTGTTGACTAGGATATTAACATCTATAGTTAAATGTTATTTTAATTGAAAAAATAATTTTAATATTTTAAATTGGCATGTATATATTATTCTATAATTCTTATTTTAGTTTTGTTCATAAATTTTAATTTTTGAGGATAAAAATAATAGTTACAGTTGTAACATTATAAAAGGGTAAAAATATTTTTACCATTTCCAGAAGAAATAATAAATTTTAATAACATAAATCCAAGTATATTTATGATAAGTGTATTATAAAACCCTCTGACTCTATTATTTTATAATTTATATCCATTATCCCTTTAAAGTTACATAACATTATTTAAATATAGTTGTTAATTTTAAAATTTCATTTAACTTAACTTATAAAAGTGGGTTAATTAAACCACCTAGTTATATAACTATCCTTTCTAAATATTACCATAAAATATTAATATTTCTACTTCAGGAATAATCTATCATATTCATAATCCTACAGTCTCAATTAGTTACCATAATTCTTATATTTCTATGTTTATTGGAAATAGATATCTTATGTTCTAAACATTATTTTTTAGTCCTTTGTATTTATTCTTAATAATCATATTATAAACCTCATATGGACACAATAAAATTGTGACATGATTATGATAAATACAATGAATTTTTATTATTGTAATTCGGACACCATTATTCAAAAGTTTCAACCTCTATGATAAAACAAAGTAAATTTATGTAACATACATGCAGACTACAACAAAAATGTTGTGATGTGATTTATTCCTCATCACCTCCTCTCTTGGTTTGAAATAATAATTTATTTGGATAATTTATATGTTAAATATTTAAAAATTTATATTCTAAAATAATAATTTACCACATACCTTTATTCCATAAATTTCTTAAAGGAATGTAATAGTTAATCATACATATGTGTGTGATAAATTATCCACAAATGAAGAATTTCATTTTTTATCACCATCCTATATTGATAATTCAAAGAATTAATTCGATGAAAGTAAATTATATTAATAAAATTTTTATACTTTTTTAAAATTTATATTCTTTATGGTTCTATAGATTATATTTTTTAATATAAAAATTTTCCATTCTTGTGAATTCATTATAACGTGCTCTTATTCAGGCTAGTTTTTACAACTTATAAGTACATTGTTATAATGTTTAAACCATGAATGATTAATAAGTGTTATAAAATGATTATATCAATTAAAAATATTGTATAAAATATTTTTTTAAAAAAAATATAGAATTATTTTATTATTTTTTAATATTTTGGTTACAATTTCACCTTTCCATATTTAGTCACATTGGAACATGTTTATCATTACATCATTAGTTTGAGACAACATTCATTTATTTCTCATAATGAAATATGAATTATGTAATAGTTTGAGAAAATAAATTATTCAACCCTTATTAATATGGAAATGATTATCAGTGAGAGTATAATAATAGAATAATTAACTATTATGAAACTAGTTTAAATCAATTAAAATTAATCAAAAATGATCTTAAAAACCGGTAAAAGGTAACTAATATTCATATACAGAATATTAGTAACTGATGTTCATAAAATGTTACTGAAATGAATAAGTTTCATAAATATGTGTTTAATAATTCTTCTTTTGTTTTATGGGAGGTTATAATGCAATATTATAATTGGTAAATCGTGGTATGGGTTTCATAAACACAATATTCTATTCATTGAGTCATAATAATTACAACACGAATGTGCTATTCAATGAATAATTAATTCTAAAACTCTCTTGTTAAATATTGAATTATAGATATTTTATAATGAAATTAATTTTCTTCATTAAAATAATCTTTTTAAACGAATTAACATCTAAAAATATTATTAGTTTTCTAAGAATATCTAATGTTATTACCAATTGAACATTCTTTTCCATGTCTATGTTTTTCTTATTGAATTTATTTCCATTAATGAAATACCAATTTTTTTTTACTTCCTTGATTTCCCTTTTTAACTTTTTATAAAGAAATCTTTTTGGTTTCCTCAAATATGGGATTAATTTAAAAGGCCCATAGTTTTAAATAATATTTTTTAATTTAAAATTAAAAAAATATTTTCCACTTTGAATTTAATAGATTGAACAATTTTTCTTTTTTAGGATATATTATTTAAAAATATTACAATTTTTTTTTCAAATTTATACTTTTATCCTCTTTAAAAATGACTTGTATTAAATTTATATATATCGATATTTTTTAATGATGCTGTTTTAAATATTTCCATACTCAATTTCAAATTTTCACCATTTTTATCCTCTAAGGATTTTATCGATTGGATAATTATTAATATCACATATTCATTACATTATGATTTTATTCTTTTTTTAAATGATGTTTTTTATGCCCCATTATTTTTATGAAAATTTTATGTGATGTTTGTTTTTATAGTTTATTAAATCCATTATCATTTTATTTGTTCTTTATGATATAATAATAATTAATTTTATATGTAGCACATATATATGGATGATGATAGGTGGGATACTATATCATGGTATAATATATTTTTTATTTTTGATATCTCGTGATATATTATTGAATATACAGAATGTGTTTCTTCACAAAAGCACGAGAATGATGAGTTTTCTATCATTTCAACACATATGAATTATGTGTTTGATTACAAATCAATGAAAATATGATGTTTTCTTATATTTTAATGCTTGTAACAAATGATAAATCTATGAAATACACAAACATTATAATTTTTCTCCCAAATTAATTTGTTCACATAATGATTTTCTTCACAATAGAGTGAATATACTATTTTTTCTAAAATTTTAATATATATACATAATGAGTTTGATTAAAAATTTGAAAGAATAATTTTTTTTTCATATAGGTGTACATGTCTTATAAATGTGACACATTTTTTGGTTCTTTTAACTTAATATTATGATAAATTTCATGTCAATACCTCTTTTCAATGATATTTAAAATTTCATGATATTCCACTATGTTTATAGATAACTTTTTATACCTTTTTTCCATGTTATCATTAATATTACGCCTATTTGATATGGTAACGATTACATTTTGTTAAAATAAATATTCTATAATATATTTATCTCTAATTAATGTTTCATATATTTTTTGATCTATATATTTGGATTAATTTCTATTTTACACTTACTAATAATCTAGACTCACCCCTTTCATATGATCCTATTACCTAGGTTATGTAGATGATTATATCAGATGATATGTCCTGAATTTGGTTTATAGGGATGTGATTATTCATAATATCCAGATATTTTGAAAACTAACTTGTTTAAATAGCTAATATAAAAGATAATAAACCATTAGTTCCTTTAGTAATGTTAATATTTTTTCGATATAATACATAAATGATGTAATTTATGTATTATAAAAGAGTTTTATCTTGTATTCCCTCATTTTTATTAGTTTTTCATACTGTATATTATTGTCTATAATGTTTCTCGATGCCTCAATTGTCAATAGGTGAATATAGAGCATAATGTTCTTGTATTTTTGAGTTAAGCACATGAGATCACGTTATGGAAGTGGGATGGCATATTAATGAATTTTGTGATGAGGATACTATCGACAATGAGATTATAAGACACTATCTATGTGATTATTGATCATCCTAACAAATTGGCTCTCTTCCTAGTCTTATGGGATGAATATTCTTTATATAGTATGTGGTTCTTGTATATGTGGGAGATCATTGGTTTTCATGGAGTAATATTGATAATAGTTTCCATTAAGGAAGATCAGTTCACATCATGGATGTTGGTAGTTTTATTGGATTCCATCACGTAATATTTATGGATGTTTATGAAATTCCATGCCATGACAAATAGATAGACTGAATACACCATTCATGTTTTGTATGACATGTTGAGATATAGTTTTTTGAACATCAATCAAAGTTATTTGGATGACCTAACATTAAAATAGTTTGTATAAAGTAATAGTTTTTTTTATCTATCAACATTACACTATTCAAGGATATGAATGGGAGTCATATTATGCCACCCTTGTTAATAATTGAAATAGAAGAGTCATAATATGTGTGGGAATATCTAGTGTATTTCATGAGGAATAATGTTTTGGTGACCTCAATCTGAATTAAGATTGATTAATAGGAAAATATCCTCTATGGTCTGAATTCATAAGCACTTGTAATTCATGAAGGGTGGTCAATGTTCTTGAGAGTTTCTCCGTGATGAGGTTTTGATTGGTTTTAAAATGTTATAATGTTATCCTTGTGGTTCATGGGGATATCCCACATACTAAAAAGGTTTGGTGATGTTCTATACCACTTTGAGTGACCCGTAAATTTGATAGTATTTTTGATGTAATATATATGTCTTATTTATAGATATATATAGATGGACCATAACACATTCTAGACATAGTTGAGATAGTAATCAAAGATGGGGGAACCATTTTGGAGTACCAAGTGGACATTTAGGGAAAATAGAATAAAATTTATCTTAGGTGAGGTTTTCCACTAATCAAAGTTCTTTAGGTGTATGAGACCCTTCAGGAGATTTAATTCGAACTTGACAACTAGATAAAAACTCAATACCCCCATCTATTTGAGTGGGTTGTGTTATTTTGGATTATGTTCATTAATGTTCAAGATAATTTAAATACTCTGATATTAATATTTGTATAATTTGCATATTTTTATATATTATTCTATGTATTTCATGATATATTTCATGGTTTTATGGGTTCCATGGGACCCCATAATTGATATATTAAAATTTTGAAGTATATTAAATCAACCAAACACAACTTTTTGGAAAATATGGTTTTCCTTCATAATAATGAATTGTATTTGGAAAATAATACTACCATTAAATCTGAATCATGGATTTTATCCTACACATTATTTAAATATTATTCATATATAGTCTCATATTGGTTCGTATATGTGGGTGGATAATATATAAAAATTATATATATAATCAATTATATGATTAATTAATTGATTCAGCTAATTATAATTTCAAAACCAAGAATTCCATTTATGTATTCTCTATTATAGAAATAGTATAGGTTTATTCACATCACCCTTAGAAATGATTGTGCTATAATTGGGAGTATTTATGATGTGTGACCAATCATAAATTTATGTATCAATAAAAGTACTTTATTGGAGATCTCCAATAGATGAAACAAAGGATAATTCTTCAACAAGGATGAATCTATAGATGTGTTAAGGACTATTTTTTTTGGTTTTACTTAAATTACATTATGATTCAAAGCATGAATTAATTACCCACATTTAATTCATTCCCATTTACCAATTTTTCAAAGCTTCTTTGATTCATTTATTTTTTTCGGCCCTAAAAATGTTCAATAACGATGAAATATCATTTTATGATTCAGATCTCCATTTGTTCGTTTATTTTAAATGTAAAATATTTCCATTGATGAAATATATTGGTTTATTATTACATTAATCACTTGTTATTTTGGTATTCATTGAAATCCTAGGGTAGGCAAGTGACTCAACTATAGGTCCAATTTGGGATAAGATTGAACCATATATTCATATTTCTTCATGAGTTCAACGATTAAGATGAAAATTTATGGAGATGATGAGTAGTGTTTGATGATTATAGTTTCAGAATAAAATTTAAAATCATGAAATGGATTTGGGGACTTGTTTAGCTTCATGTGGGTTCATATAAATCTCAATTAATTTTCACCAGAAGTTGGAAATTGAAGGATACAAAATATTACTTCCATATCATAAAAATAAATGATGATTCCAGTGAGATTTTAAATTAAATTAGAGTATGAGAGAAGATTCATGTAGAAACTTGTCTATCTACTAAATTCCCAAAAACACATTATTCTTTCTAAATGGAAAGATAATGTTTAGTTTTCTTTATATATTGGTTATGGTTTCTAGCTTATTTAAATAATACATGACCATTTATTGGGGCCATAAGACATGTGAATCTAGTTTGGATAGCATGGAGGTATTGATGGAATACATGAATGGGGCCTTGGTGGTCGAAAAATCTATGTTCCATTGACCATATGTAGTGTATTGCTCATTTGAAATTCCATTTGGGGAGAATGAAAAGGAAAATCATTTTTTTCTTAGTATACCCCATGATCCAAAGTAGAATCATAACATACATTCATTATAATGTTCATCCTATGATATCTCATTTATCATGACTCCATATTTTTCCATTGATTAGTCTTTATTTATATTCCCCATATAAATCAAATGTGTCATTTTTTACATCATAGATATTTGTTGTGGGGGGGGGGGGTGAGTAGTTAACTTATTTCATCATGGGTTTTTGAGGACCCATGGACCCATACTCTAAGCCCCTGTGCTATAAAAACATACATTACATACTCTCTTTGATACAAAATATAAATTTCTATATATGACAACCCATAATTTCAAAATCAATAACGATTATTTCATCTCTTGTATCCCAAATATATTATTATTTTTTGTGAATTATGGAGGTAGGAAACATCATGAACTAATAAATCCAATTAAATGGACATTGTTGCCCCACTATATTAAAAACTAGTTAATACATAACAAGTCTTCATCATATCAAAAAAATCTATAAACTAATATATCTTGAAATATATATATATATCATGTATAATAAAATTATTTATAACAATGGGAAATAGAAATATATGAAGTATTGAGCTAAAATGATCAGTAATAGAAATTATAAAACTAAGGAAATCATAGAATAAACATGGAATAAATATTATTTCATGAAATGAAATAATAATAATTCCATCATAAACTAAAACTAATTACATACTATATCCATATATAGAAATGAATATAAATAGTTCCCATAGATAATAATAATAATTTAAACCATGGAGGTTGATGCATGATGCAATACATATTGATCTTAATATAAATGCCTCATAAAATAGATCATTATTGACATCATGGATATAGCCAATAAATCATTCCTTTCATCCACCCAAAAAAATGAAATTTTAATGAATTTGGAAGACATACACCAAATACACAAATGTGATTTTCTCATTTGAGCTAAAAATCATCATGGTCCAATGTAATATTATGTCCCATCCATATATTTCTATGATTTATGGATTTATAATTTGATATTATGAGTTACAAATAAAAAATAGACACTCTAGTGTAATCAATAAATATTCATATCAGAATAAAAGGTATAAAAAATATCAATATTTCACCAATCAATAATTGTATAGAATTTTAGTGAACACCCTACAATCGATGTATGTAAAAAATATTATTCACATATGAAAATTATAGGTTAAAAAATATATAATACATAATGGATAGATAGGAATGACTATAGTAGGGACAATTCATATAAATACCCTTATATTGAGCCAAGGTAGAATTACTAGGGAATTTGAAATTTGGAATTTGGTGGACATGTTGTTCTTTGAAATAGGATTTAGAATGAAATTATTAGAGTTTAAATGATAAAATGTGTTTTTTTGACACTTGTTTAAAGGCCATAATGGTTCCCTAGTAGTTTTTATGAGTTTCTAGAGCATCGAGGTCGGAAACATAAAAATTGGGAGAAGGTGAAGAGGGCACACATATTATCTGAAACTGCGCCTCCCTTTAACGGAAACTGTTTTGCCCATTAATGAAGATAAAGGTCTTGTATGGTTTATTATAAAAAATTTAGAGGATCCACATGGTTGTGCTCCATGGTATAGGTTTTTGATAAAGGGTAAACATAAGGGTTTGAACATGGTTTCCCAAACCGTGTACATGAACCATGTGTTCTCCCTCTTGAGGCAGAAACTCCAGTACAACTGGAACATGGTTTGTCCAACTGTGTAGAAAAACCATGTGCCTAAAAAATGGGGTTGGAAATTTATAATATTACATCAGTATATTATTTAAACTTCCTCTATTTTTCTCCCACTCTTGTATCACCTCTCTCCCATTCATGGTCTCTCCTCCTCCCCTCTTCTATATACAAGGAGATATCCTTCATTCAGTGTCAGATTCGATTGTCTTCACGTTCCTTGGATATCCTACAATATTTCTATGAATCCTATCCCCTATTTTATTTGTTTATATTCCCCACACTTTCACTATATTGGTGAAACCTAATCCACACTATTTTTAGGGTGTCCATATGTTTCTTCACTTTATATTGAACCATACTGAATCAATCCTTGATATTGGACATGTGAACCCTCTTAAGAATAAGGTAGGTGGTATAACTTCTTTCTCAATGTTTGGTTGTGTTTATATGGTGTATCATATTTCCACATGACGAACCCTTTTAGAGATTCCAATTAAATTTAAACTAATTTAATTAAATTATTCTCCTCCATCTATTTTTACCTTAGTTTGTAGTGAATCAACACTGATGGTTTTTTATTTGGTGTGATCCACCCCTTGGGAATTCCTTACTTAGAGGCCTTATTTACCTTTAAATAAACTTGATAAAAACCCTTTAGGTGTGTTTCACATGTGAAAAATGACTTAAAATGATAAATTTATTTAATTTGAAGTATAATCCAAAAGTTAGGCCCTTAATCATGATGAATGTTCCATACTTATTACCCATGTTTATTTTATTATGAAAGTTATTTAATGCATTTACTTCAGACCATGGTAAAATCCTTGAATGAAATTCATTGAGTTAAATAGGTTAAATGATACAAATGATATTCCCCATGCTTTATTCTATATGCACATTTGATCATTCGTAATGCTTATACCCTATACCATGTGCCTTATGTTGTATGAATTTAACCTTATGTATTGTGATTATGCCTCATTGTTTGTGAATTATGAATATGAAATATTCCATGCACCTTGTTATTTATGCATATTTCTTAGTATATGATGCTTATTTCCATGTGTTAATGTGTTTTTTCCTTGTTCTTATACTTGTTCTTAGTGCCTTGTGCCTATTGAATTATGCCATGATTGATTGGATTGAATGAAATTATTAGGATAACTTGGTTATCATATATTAAAACCTTGACTTATTGATGATATGTGATTGAAAAATATATTCCTTATCTATTTGTGTGCTAAGATAGAACAAGTGTACCGACATAATGATGTCATGGATGGACTAGCCAGTCTTGGATTTGGTACTACATAATACCCCAGGAGAAAAACATTACTTTCCTTATATGGGTTCTCTAGGAATATTACTTATACCTATGAGTGACATCAATTTATAAGGGGAGGTACTATGGACAATCTCATTGGAAAAATGGTTATACAATGCCTTAGGTGATACTTGACCCCCTATGTGAGACACCACATTTGGGATTAAGGGTTACCATACTAAGAGTGATATGAGGGATATCATTACGGGTTTACTTAGATAGACTCTAGGTTATTAGTTATATTGGAGTCTCTTGTAACAACCCTTGTGATTCCTTATGGATCTCCTTGGATGGGATCTAGATTCCATTATTAGATTTTATATATATCTTGTTTAGTTTACATGTAGTGCCTTATTATCCATTATAAAATGGATTGATTGATGTGAATGGGAATCATCCACCAAGCCTAATCAGGATCTCATGGTCGGTCCATACATGTTTCCTTACTTATGATAACCCATGTACTAAACTTATTAGTAATATTCATTATCCCTTGGTTCAGACATCTGTTTTTACACAAAGAAGGTAGAACTATTTTGGATCCCATTGAGGGTCCTATACTGAGTATTATATGTTGTTTATTTATTTCCTTGAATTGAAATATTTTGGAACACTTTTTATTATTTATTTTAAAAACTAGTTTGATATAGACATAATTGGTGGTATCCTACTGGGATTATATCTCGCACGTTGATTAGGCCACCAGTGGTACCCTAGTATATCTTCTTTTTTATAGGTCTATAGATTATTTCTTGTGATGTATTTTGTACACGTGATCTTATGAGCATAGGAATGAGGTAATACTCAGGATGCTCATAGTGAACACCCACATAGCATTTCATTATTACCTTTATTTATGTATTATAACATGTTTTTATACTATGTTCTCCTTATTGTATGATGTAGCATCATTTTCACATGATTGAATAGATGGATATTTTGTGTAAGCCACTTTTAGTCAGTTATTATTATTTCTTCTGTTTCACTGTCATATTCATTATTTATATTTATTTAAATGTTTTCTATGAATTAAACCTCATATACCACTATTTTAATATAATAATGTGGGAATTTTATCTTAACAATACAACCATTAAACCCTTTTTTATATTCGAAAGCCTCTAGTGTATGGGGAGGCACACATGAGGCTATGTGGCAATTAGTCCAGCTACCGGTTTGGTGGTTAGTCAGGTAGAAATGTTACCATATCATAACAAAGGGTTTCGTTTTCCCTTTTGTTACTATTTTAGGATGGTAGATAGGAGACTAGAAACATTTCTATAATTGGTAAATAGTCATTCCTAGGGGTGATCAACCCACATAGGAGGAAAATTCAAAGTTTCCATGAATGGGATTTTGGTTTATGTTGTTCATTATAATATTTGATTTTTATTTCACCTTGAGTGATTGGAGTAATTTCCACTCCGTACTGATTTAGGATATTTTATTATCTAACCTTGTATAAATATGGAAAGGAAGTAGCATTACATGTGTCATTGTTTGCATGTCGGGATTCACATGCCATATCGAATTAATTTCTAGTTTGTTTGAAATTTTTTGATATTCCTTACATGGTTTATTATAATTCATTTATATTCAATGTTAGGAATTTTAATAATAGCCTTATTTTTTACCTATTAGTTATTTGTTTATTATTCAAGGTTTTATAACACGATCTGGGTTTAATTTATCACATTTTCCAATTAAATGTGTTTTGGTGATTTAATTATCATGCTCTATTTATATGGAATGTTCGAGTGTTTCATACCTAAAAGTTTATTTCTATGCTTATTTTTCATTATTGTGCTCATTTATCATTCCTATAGAGAATCTCTATTAACAAACATTAAAATTACATCATTATTATGGAATACTTAAAATTTTACACAAACTGAGGCACAAAGAATTTATTAGTTTAGTTCCTTTGGAAATATGGAAACATAAGCACTGGTACATAAGTGAGATACACAATATCCCATTTGGTGATTCATAACTAGTACCCTTCTTGGACACATCATACATAATACATATATTTACAACTTAGGGAAAAGAAACATAAAAAAGGGAGAGCTCAGATGATCATTATGGGAAAATAGGGGAGATGTGTCAGCATAATCAGGAGCATAAGGGTATAAGAATATGATAAAGAAATTATAAGATCATACCCTTTATATCAATGAACATAATCATGAATCATGGGATAAATATTGGCAGTTCCTAAGGAATGAATCATAAGGTAATCAAGAGGAAAAGAAATAAAAGCATAATTTTGGAATAAGATATAGAATTTATGGAAGACACATAATCATATGAAATTATTTCCATAGTAGTTAATGAATCACTTCAAGGACATATTAGTAGTATGGGTTCACTCTCCATACCATCTTGGTAGTAATGGATCACTCCCACAACCATATTTGTTGTCAAGGTTCACTACCATGACCATCTTAGCAGATAAAGTCTTTTACTAAAATGAGTTCAAAACCAGTTTCATCCATACCTATCTAATGAGATATAAATCTTTACCCAATTTATTGGAGGGAGAAATAGGTCACACCCATATCATTATGAAATCATATATATATGTTCCATTAGATCATAAAAAATCATATCATAACCCATGAAATGAACTGATTATCATAAACATGTAATAATATCATAACCCGTGGAAAGGATTCAGGTTTCATAATCAT
Organism: Viscum album; assembly: GCA_963277665.1. NCBI lineage: Eukaryota > Viridiplantae > Streptophyta > Magnoliopsida > Santalales > Viscaceae > Viscum > Viscum album. Next base: position 1,913,678,294 of record OY728133.1, read on the forward strand.
TTAATAAAATCACAACCTCTTAAAATAATAGGGTTTCATAAGCTTATAACTCGTGAAAGTGCAATGGGTTTCATAATCATATAACTCATGAGTGAAAAATGTGTTTCACAAACATCATTCCATAAAAACATAAACCATTAAGAGAAAGAATATAAATGGAACCTTTGATTAATTTCCTCATAAAGCCATGAGTTACCCCAATGGATGTTATCTTAGAAGTAAAATAATTTGTAATTATCATTTAAAAAAACTTCTTGAGGAAAAGGTCCTTTCCTTATTTGAAAAATTCTTTCTAAAACAATAAACAATTGAATTTGTTTTCATTAAAATATATTTGAGAACTTATAGAAGAAATGTTGAAAACCATAAAACTTGTTTGGAAACCTTTTTCATTGAAAATTAGATTAAAATGTAATTTTAAAAACGTTTTTTTAAACATGGTTTTTGAATATAACAGATTTCTGAACGAAGTGATAAATGAGGTCATATTTTAAAAAAAACATTTCTTAATTATATTAAGTACTAAAGAGTGTAGGAATGGTACTAATACAAGATTATATTATTAATAACCATATGATAATAAAATTCACGAGTGTTCTTGAAATATGGATCATAATATTTCATCAATGAAAGCATAATCATAAATAATCCTGATAAATAATGGGATTGTTGAAAAAAACTCTTACCACTCAGCAACATTGAATCATAATACCCATGTATAAAATGAAATTATATTAAGATTAATATATCATTAAAATAAGGGTATTCTTGATATAAAATTTCAAATAGCAGTATATACACATCATCAAAGAATATAGGCGTCACTAGTCAAAATCCAGCCTATACCAACACTTTGTTCCCAACGGTTTAGAAAAACAAATTGGAAAAAAGAACCTATACCAATGGTTCTAGTAAACCATTGGCATAGTCTTTTATATGTTGGGTTTTCCCAAAAATTTAAGAAAACTGTTGGGAAAGAAAACTATTACTCACGGTTATTAATTACCGTTGAGAAAAAATATATCCAATTTAGGGTCCCTTCATGACAATTCATACCCACGTGAACCCTCCCTCCGCCTCCTGACCCACTACTCCCCTCCCCAACCTCGACCACCTCCCGACCTCCACCTCAGCCTCCCGGCCTACACCTCTGCCTCCCAGCCCCCTCGCTCTACTTCAGTGATGTTCCTCTTCCCCTCTCGGCTCCTTCTCCGATGATGACGTCCCCCTCCCCTCTCGGCTCCCGGCGACGTTCCTCCCTCCCCTCTCATCTCCCTCTCTTGGTGACATCCCCCTCCCCTCTTGGCTCAATCTCCTCCTTCGACATCCCATGACACCCTCTCCAGTCGTGTGCGATACCCCTTATGGCCGAACACCCCACTGATATCCCCCTCTCTCGGCCCCCTCTCCTCCTGCCAGGGTTCTTGATGGGTACTTCTAGGTAAGAATTTGTCTTCTTTTCTAAAAAATGAGGCAAAAACGAATGAATTGTTAGTTTCATAGTTAGGATAAACATTCATATTAATCATGCATTTTCTAGAGTTTTGGGTAGTAACCAACTCATGGTGTGGTGAATTATTGGGTAAATTTTATTTTTTTTTTCAAAATAGAATCTTCTAGAGATGTAAGGTCAAATTCACAGGTTGTATTCCATTCATTCGAACAGTGCATTCAAAAAAAGTTCATGATTTTTTAAAAATCTCATATTTTCCTCCATAGACTCCTATTAGACCTTATACTATGTTGGATTTTGTTTTTTAATCATGATATATATGTGATGAGGTTGTATCATCATTAAGATGTGCAATGATGTTGGTTAATAGGAGGTGAGTGATGCTATATGAGATTTTATGGGTTATTGTGAGGAGTTTCTTTCCATTTAATTGATTAGTTCATAAAACATAAGTTGGTGCTGCATATATTATGTAATTGAAATTGGTAAAGTAAAATGTTGGTCTCAGATTTCCAAGTTGGTTATTTGGATGGTATTCTCTATCAAAAGTGGGTATATATCTATTGACAATGGGTGTATTTTCCAATTGAACAATGTATGTATTAAACTGACCATGCAATGCACATTTCATACAATAAGTAAGAACTATTGAAATCATAGATAGACACTACACACCCCAAGACACCCATGGCAGACACCCCTTGACATCTACGGAAAGTTAATGGGACATTAACTTAGGAACGGAAGTCGATTGGCACTCAAGCCTTGAGAAATTCCCATTGATGGTAGAAAAGATACCAACACCATTATTCATAGTATAATATAGTGAAATCTTTTAAACCCTCATGACCAAGTATACCATCTGGTTCATGGATTAGTGACCAACCAGGTTCAAGAGTAGAATCAACTACTAAACATTGATTGTGGTCCATCTAAGGTTCTTTCCAAAGTGAAGAGGGTTATGTGCACAATCTTCAACTCAACTAATGTAGCATAGGTGCATATTCAATGGATATGTGTACTAGTATGGGGTTTCCAACAACGTTCTATATAATGAACATAATGAAAAATTAAGAGATTATTAAATGGAACTGTTTCCCCCTTGCTTGCAGGAACATGATTTGACCCATGGGGCATTGTGGTTCATATATATTGGGCAGTGACATGTATAGTCACAGGATACAAGTATGTTTTTTTTAGTTTTTATTTTATTTTCTTTATTGCATAGGAGACATAGGTATTTTACTTCCTTCTATGGATGAAGGGTAGTGATGCTATCCTGACTAGTTGACATAGATCACTTGTATACTGTAATACCAGGAGGTTTGAGTGCGAGGAAACATTGGAAGCTAAAGGATCCTTGGGTTCTTCCTTTAGTTGGAATTGGTTTTCTAAAAAATTATGTAGGAACATTTCTAGAGTATTTTGGAGTCAGGAAATAACCCCAAATGTCTCCATGAGATAGCATAAATAACCCCAAGTGTCTCCAAGTGTCTCCATACATCGTATCATCCTCACATGGGTTGGCCACTCACCCAATCCTATCAAACCTATCCTAGTCTATCCTCTCAGTCACATAGTCTAGACTCATCTGTAGAGGATTATCACATGCCTCGATGCACATCTCATTATCCAACTAGACAAAGAGGATTATTCACCTTATGATTGTCCTAGTCACAAAATCACACCTTTTCAAACCCATCTACATTATATTCTCAATAATCCGTTCAAGAACCTCATCAAAATCATATATTATAACCCATCCCCACTAACCAGGTTCCATCCTAAGCTAAATCACACCAAGACTCTTCGCATTATAATGCCAATATGTCCGACAATTCCCAATACCCACACTAGAATCTCATCCTTCATCTCTTTAGTTAAGACCCTTGAATCATTAAATGGATTAAAACCTTTCATAATACATCTTATATACTCAGAAAGACCATCCCACTCTAAGAACCAACCAATATTCCAATCCATCCTCATAAGTATTTCCTCATCAAATTCTAGATGTACAATTTCCAAACCTATCACTACAAGGCCCAATCCTCTTAGGAATATTTTACCCGATCTAAATCCTCATCATTAGTGACATAAATCACATTAAAGTGCATAAATGTCAACTGAACCCTACATTCCAAGAATTATTCATGTGGATAGGCCCCATGTAAATATTCTAATAACTAAAACCATAAATAATAATGCAAAATACATGTATCATTTTTAAATAAATATCTCAAGTGTAAACATAAAAACCAAGAATAATAAGACCTCACCCCTTGTATCGTACAAAACCAAACTAAGTTGAAACTTAGGACAAATTGATTATATACCATTAATAGGAAGAGTAATTGTTAATTAATAGGAATGTACTATTTGATAGTATCATTTTGATACATTGATCTGTTTCCCCTTTGCTTGTAGGAACATGATTTGACCCATGGTGCATTGTGGTTCTTATATGTTGGGCAGTGACATGTATAGTCATAGGAGACATATATGTTTTAGTTTATTTTTTATTTTATTTTCTTTAACGCATTAGTTAGTAAGATCTTTGACTGCTTTCTATGGACAAAGGGTAGTTATATTCTATGAAGGGGGCCGGAAGGAGTTTAGATTGATTCAGTCCACCAGCTTTGATCCGAGTTACGATTCTATGGTTCATAATTGTCTCACACCTCTTGTATTTGGGGATTTAGTGTTTTTGACTCCATATTATGTTATCGGTAGGGTGTTGGATCGTTTCATGTTGGTTTGGGAGGATTTAGTTCTCCGCTGCCAATCTAGGTAATGCTTTAATTCCATTGGTTGGTATCTCAAAGGTTATGTAGCGTCCTTCATGTGTTTTAAGGTTCTTAATATCCTTTGTGTAGTGCGTTGATCCCTGCTTGTTGGTTTTGAGTCTCCTGTGTGTGAATAGGTAAGTAAGTATATGTATATAGGTTCCCCTGTTACGTGTATAGTCACCCATGGTAGTGATTATGCATGTATGGGGCTAGGTGTGGCCATGTATATATATATATATATATAAATGGATACACATGTGAGTGGAGACTGGTATATTCATATAAGCATATATACAAGGATCGCCTGGCATATGCTAATGGCCATGAAGGTGTGTTCATAGGGGCTAAATGTCCTTGCATGTGTGTGAAGGTGCGTATACCCAGTGGAGGAGCATCAGCTGTTAGTTAGAAATCTCCAAGAGCTGATTGGACAGCTTGGTTCCACTTTGAGGTAGAGTCCCTCTCGTAGACTCTTTAATTTAAGAATGCTTTAAATTGAATTTAGATTATTTCTTAATTCTGATTAATTATATTGAATTGCATATCTTGAATAAGTGTTCTTTAATATAATTGTTTTATTTGATAAATAATTTCATGTTTTTATAATAAAACCCCTCCAACAGAGGTGCGCTGTCTAGGAAATCTCATAGTGATAGTTTAGGGTGTATGATTCTTTTCCATCATTTTTTCCCTTTAGATATTGGGTCATTGTGCCGCTCACTAAAACCTTCTGACGATCCCTTGTTATGACATATTAAAAACTTGATTTGTTCTATCATGTCCATTGTGACCTTATCTTAATGAGAAACCCATTTTTGGTGTTTTCCTGGCCACTTGGACACCCCTTTGGGTGTTTACTTAAGCCTATATATCTAAAAACACTGATGGTGTCATTATTTAACACCTGCCAGGCTTATGGTGTTCCCCACCATAAGCTTCATCTTAACACCATTTGGGGTGTTTTTTTGGCCTCGATGCACATCTAATTTTTTAAATATATAAATTCTCCCATAATATTTGTGTTGCATCCTGAGATGTTAAAACATACTAAAATTCTATTATTCTCAAGGTGACTGAATTTTTATTATTAGAGTTCTAAGAAATGCATATACCATTGATAAGTAATACACCTGCATAATTTGACTCTCAATAAATAGTTTCAACTACCCAGAACCACTTGTAAAAAAAACTAATATAAAATATATATCTTTATCATACCACAATCCCGAATCAAGAGTCTGTTTTTTATAAAATAAGACTAGTTTCAATAATGTGAAAGACAACTACATAGGATTTATTTGGAATCCTGGCTGGAAGATGCTACCCCGCGGATGTCGCTGGACCGGGCCAACACACTGCGGTCAGGCCGCGGTCAGGCCGTGGTTATGCGGCGGTCACGCGGTGGTCACGTCGCGGTCAAGCTGCGGTCACACCACAGTAATGCCGTGATTTGGCCCTACTCCAGGACGACACCCCCCAGTGGTTCGCAATCTTGTCAGAATTCGATGTATGATACCTAGAGAGTGTTTTAGATACATTACCCACCCATAGTTAATTGGGAGGGAGGCAATGTCCAGAATGTTTCCCCACCTCCTCCCGCTCCCTTAGCTCCTAGAAGGAAGATGCTGCCCCACAGATGTCGCTGGACCGGGCCAACACGATGTGGTCACGCCGTGGTCACTTCGCGGTCACACTGCGGTCAAGCCGTGGTCATGCCGCGGTAATTTCGCGATTTGGCCATGCTCTAGGATGACGCCCCCACAGTGGTTCATAGTCCTACATGAATTTGATATATGATACCTAAATAGAGTTTTAGACACATTACCCACCCATAGTTAATGGGGAGGGAGGCGATGACCGGAATGTTGTCGCGCCTCCTCCCGCTCCAATCGCTCATGGCTGGAATATGCTACCCCACGAATTTCACTTGACTGGGCCAACACGCTGCGGTCACACCGTGGTCACACCACGGTCACGCCGCGATTAAGCTGCAGTCACTCTGTGGTGATGCTGTGATTTGGTCGTGCTCTAGGACGACACCCCACAGCGGTTTGAGGTCCTGTCAGAATTCAATGTATGATACCTAGATAGAGTTTTAGATACATTACCCACCCATAGTTAATGGGGAGGGAGGTGACAGCCGGATTGTTTCCCCGTCTCCTCTCACTCCCTTCACTCCTGGCCGAAAGATGCTACCCCACAGATATCTCTGGACCGGGCCGACACATCGCGGTCACGACACAGTCACGCCGCGGTCACGCCATGGTAATTCCATGATTTGTCCTTCCTATAGGATGAGACCGCAACAACCACCATCATCCCACCGCCAGCAGCAAAGAAGAAGCCTCCAAACAAAGATAAATAGAATAAACACACGAATAGCAAATGAACATCCAACCAGAGACCCGAGAATCACAAGTAACCGCCCCGTATTCATGAAAGCACCAAGTTCCACTCAATGAAAGAAACATTAAAGATAAAAAAACATCCATGCATGCACCCACAAGAACCCACACACCCACCCCACGAAGAGAACATGTTTCCACACTCTAAAACACATGCACGCACCTAACCACACATGTGCACACTCCCAACCACCAACATAAGGAGGCCGCCACAATCCACCTATGAACCATCAGCCACTAAAACCACAAAAATCTAGCCTGCACTAGCCACTTCCATCCCACACCGGCCCCATACAACTTTATTTCAGCCCACTGCCATAAGCATTCGATCCCACAGTAGCCCCGCTGCCACCTTCGAATCAGCCCGCACCATCCCCCACCACCTACAACTAGCCCCCTTCCACTAGTATTCCAGCCCCCTTCCACCTGCATTTGAGCCCGCACCAGCCCCCAGCCACATGCAATCCATCCCACACTAGACACCACACCAGCCACCATACCAGCCCCCACCCCTAGCCTCTAGTAAAACACTCATTCCAACACTCTGCCACCTGCAAAATAGCCCCAGCCACCAGTTCCAGCCCTCACTAGCCCCCAACCTCCTACATCCTAGCCCTAACCAACCCCTGCCACATACCCAACAGCCCCCAGCCACCTGTGATCTAGCCCACACCAGCCCCTTGCCACCTATTCTAGCCCGCACCAACCCCCTGCCATCCCCCTACCGCCTGCCTTCCCGCCCGCACCAGCCACTCCAGCCCATACCAGCCACCACACCAGCCCCCAACCTCATGCATTCCAGCCCGCACCAATACCCTGCCACCTACAAAACAACCCCATACTACCTATTCCAACCCGTACCAGCCCCCAGATAGCCCCCACCATCCTCCCTGGACCCCAAACATCCCCACAGACAACCCCCTAGACATCCCCCTAGAAAGCGCCCCCTCCTCCATGGACCCCGAACAACCCCTTAGAGATCCCCCCGAACAGCCCCCGGACAGCCCCCATGACAGCCCCCAGACAGCCTCCCCAACCTCCTTCCTGGACCCCAGACAGCCCCCTCCAAAACGACACCCACCCTCCTTCCTGGACCCTAGACAGCCCCCCTCCCTCCTTCATAGATCTCGGACATCCCCCCTCCTCCCTGGACCCCGGAAAACCCCCCAGACAGCTCCCCAGACAGCCCCCCAGACAGCCCCCCACCCTCCTCCCTAGACCCCGGACAGCCCCCCAGACAGTCCCCCACCATCCTCCCTGGACCCCGGACAACCCCCCCGGACATCCCCCCAACCCTCCTCCCTATACCCCAGATTCCAATCTAAGTTCTCTTCAAGATTCACCCTAAATCCCAATGGAAAAGATGGTTTTAGAGCTTCGGAAGAAAATGAGAGAAGAGTGAAAACCCTAATCTAAAAGATGAATCAAGGAAAGGATTAGACTCACCCAGATCTTCAATCCACACTTTACAGCACTCAAAATTCTCAAGTTACATGTACGAGTCATCCCAACCTCAAACCGAGGCACAGTGTGGCCGGTACCACTCAAAGTGTCTCACTTTTATTGGAAATGGACAACATTTTAAATGAAAAAAAAAACAACTGACATACATAAAACTAACCAAACACATTTAGATTCTATTGATACTTTAGAAAAATGATCAATGAGTCATTTTTGACATGTACGAGTTAGCCCTGCCTCAATCTGAGGCACAATGTGGTCGGTACCACTCAAAGTGTTTCACTTTTATTTGAAATGGACAACATTTTAAGTGAAAACAAAAACTGGAATACAAAAAACCAAACAAACACATTTGGATTGGGTTGATACTTTATCAAAACTATCCATGGGAGATTTTTGACATGTAAGAGTCAACCCCGCCTCAATTTGAGGCACGACGTGGCTGGTACCACTCAAAGTGTCACACTTGTATTTGAAATGGACAACATTTTAAGTGAAAACAACAACTAACATACGAAAAACTAAACAAACTCTTTTGGATTATGTTGATACTTTAGGACAACGATCCATGGGTCGTTTTTAACATGTAAGAGTCAACCCTACTTCAATATGAGTCATGGTGTGTCCGGTGCCACTCAAAGTGTCTCACTTTTATTTGAAATGGACAACATTTTAAGTGAGAACAACAACTGGCATACAGAAAACTGACCAAACACATTCAGATTGTGTTGATACATCAACACAATGATCCACGGGTCATTTTGACATGTACGAGTCAATATTGAATCAATACAAGGCATGGTGTGGCCGGTACCACTCAAATTTTATCACTTTTATTTAAAATGGACAACATTTTAAGCGAAAACAACAGCTAGAACATGGAAAACCGACCAAAGGCATTTAAATTCTATTAATACACTAGGAAAAAGATCCATGGGTAATTTTTGATGTATACGAGTTTACCCCGCCTCAATCCAAGGTACAGTGTGGCCGATACCACTAAAAGTGTCTTTCTTTGGTTTAAAATGGATACTCTTTTAAGTAAAAAAACTAGCATACAGAAAACTGAACAAATGCATTAGGATTGTGTTGATACATTAGGATAATGATTCATGGGTCATTTTTGACATGTACGAGTTAACCCTGCCTTAATCCATGGCACAGTGTGGCCAACACCACTGAAAGTTTCTCTCTTTTGTTTCAAAAGGACATCATTTTAAGTGAATACAACAACTGACATATGGAAAACCGACGAAAGGCATTCATATTCGGTTGAAACTTTAGGAAAATGATCCATGGGTCATATGTGACGTGTAAGAGTCAAAACTGCCTTAATATGAGGGTCGGTGTTGCCGGAACCACTCAAACGGTCTCACTTTTATTTGAAATGGACATGATTTTAAGTGAAAAAAATAAATGGCATACGAAAAACCAACCAAACACATTCGTATTGTGTTGATACATTAGGAAAACGATCCATGGGTAATTTTTGATGTTTAAAATTCAACCCTGCCTCAATCCGAGGTGCGGTGTGGACAACACCACTCAAAGTGTCTCTCTTTTATTTAAAATGGACATCATTTTAAGTGAAAACAACAACTGACATATGGAAAACTGAAGAAACACATTTAGATTCTGTTGAAACATTAGAAAAATGATCCATGGGACATACATGATGTGTACAAGTCAACCTAACCTCAATTCGAAGCACGGTGTGGTCGGAACAACTCAAAGTGTTTCTCATTTGTTTAAAATGAACATCATTTTAAGTTAAAACAACAATTGACAAACAGAAAACTAACCTAATGCATTCAAATTCTGTTGAAAATTTAGGAAAATGATACATGGTTTATATATGACATGTATGAGTCAATCCTGACTCAATCTGATGTGGGGTGTGGCCGGCACCACTCAAAGAGTCTCTCTTTTGTTTAAAATGGACATCATTTTAAGTGAAAACAGCAACTGACATAAGAAATACTGACCAAACGCATTCAAATTCTGTTGAAACTTTAGGAAAACTATCCATGGGTCATATGTGAGATGTACGAGTCAAAACTACCTCAATCTGAGGCGTGGTGTGTCCAGTATCACTCTAACTGTCCCGCTTTTGTTTAAAATGGACATCATTTTATGTAAAAATAAATGGCTTATGGAAAACCAATCAAACATATTCGGATTGTGTTGATAATTTAGAACAATGATCCATGGGTCGTATGTGATGTGTAAGAGTCAACCCCATCTCAATCTGAGGCGCAGTGTGGCTGAAACCACTCATAGTGGCTCACCTTTATTTGAAATGGAAAACATTTTAAGTGAAAACAAATGGCATATGTAAAACTGACCAAACACATTCATATTCTATTGACACTTTATGACAACGATCCATGAGTCATCTGTGACGTGTACGAGTAAACCCCACCTCAATCTGAGGCATGGTGTGGCCTGTATCACTCAAAGTGTATGAATTTGTTTAAAATGGACATCATTTTAAGTAAAAACAACTTGTATACAGAAAACCGACCAAGCGTATTCGGATTCTGCTGATACTTTATTTTGGGGTTATTAGCTTCAAATTTCTGAATTCAATCATGTATGTTTTATAGAAAATGAAATTTTGTATGTATTCTTAATTCTGTATAACCTACCCCCTAGACACCCCCACCCTCGTGGACAGACCCCCACCCCTAGACACCCCCACCCCACGGGACACCCCCAAACCCTTGTATGTCATATTCTATATGTTTTATATATAATTCAGAATTCTGTATGCAACATAATTCATTTTTTATGTGCTATTGATTCATAATTTAGAAATCATTACATAATTCCATCTGCATTTATTCAACTGAGAATTCAATTATGAATTTTGTATTGCATAGGGTAATTGGGTTCATATACATGATTATAATTGTGGTAAATTTCATGGTTATAAGAGTTTCCTATTTTTATGTGTGATATAGTAGGTGTTTTTGTTATTGTTAATAATGCATGTTGTATATAGTTGAGTGTGTAGTGGAGGAGATTTTAGGTGGTTGGTCTGCCAAATTCTGGAAATACACTATACAAATGGTTTACTAAAACCATTGGTATAGTGTTGTACATTTTTTTACCAACGGTTTTATTAAACCGTTGGTAAAACATGAAATGATAGTATTTCCAACGGTTTTACAAACCATTGGGAATACTCCGATTACACTGATTTTCCCAACGGTTGTACTAAAACCATTGGTAATGGGCTATCCCAATGCCTTACTTACCAACGGTTTGAGAAACCGTTGGTATATAGTTGACGCATGCCTGTCGTAGGGTGTGGAAAAACAATTATTTACTGAGTTAAAATGTAGTAATGTGGTTGACCTATGATGTCTCCCGAAGAGGAGTGCACACAAAGCGGGTTGTCACTTTAAAACGGGGGTAAAAATGTTGTGAAAGGAAATTTGAAATTCAAATGATTAAAAAACTATGAAATTAAACGGGTGATTAGGTCGGGGTCAGTTTCATAATTAGAATTCTATCCTTTTTCAATTTAATTCAAACCCCTTATTCTTAGTTGATTAAAGTGAGTTTTCACAATCATTTCCTCTCACTTCCACGGTGAAATTATTATTGTGAGAGAAAACCTTACCAAGATCTTGGTTTGGTCAACTATCCTTCCATGTGTAAAATAGTTGTATTGAATATCCTTAATTTAAATGGGCAATACCCAATCGGGTTTTGTTTATCCCAAACAATCAAGAACAATCACTACACCTTTTACACATACTGACGATCGTCGAGTACTTCACCACTAATTCCTGGTTTATTGCATCGTATATAAACTAGAAATTAGTGGAGGGTGATATTGATTATTTTACCAAGGCAAAAATAAATAACGGAATAAATTATTCAAGAATGATCGAACATGATAATAAATTCCTCTATAAAAATTTGAAAACAACTTTGAAGAAGAAAGAAATTTATTCAATTGCGTCCAAGAACTCCAACATTACAATGTAGAAAACCAACCCTTCCCCAATCACTCCAAATGTTTACCCCACCATGGTAAGGGTAATCGAGATGAATGGGGAAGAAGAAGGAAATATAAAACTATGAAAAAGAAAAGAAATTAAAAATAATTCTGAAAAGATCTTCTTCTTGGTGTCCCAGAAGGAATGGGATGGAGAATGGATGTTTTGAGGAGGAGGAGCTCTCCTCCTTTTATAGCCAGAATGTTTCCTCCGAATGCTGATGCATTGTATCCCCATTAAATGACATTTTCACGCGTTGAGCCCTTCTTGAATGTTGTTCATAATTCCCTTGGACGTGTCCCCTCAAACTCTCAGCAGATTTGGACATGTATTACGAGAGTTATGGCCGTTTTACGAGGAGTATTTATTCTGTCCATTCAGACTCTCCAAAACGAAATCCTCCGGATTAGGGTGATTTAATGATCCCATAAACGGCCCATTCACTCGGTTCTTCCTTCATCAAAGATTCTCCAAAACTCATTGTGCGTCCACCAAACTAATTTCACAAGCGTTGGGAACACCATGGATGAGTTATGGATCCCACACCAAAACTAGGAAAAACTGGAAACCGTTTTCTTTCTCCCAATTTAGAGCTTCTTTTGAGCTTCCATATGGCCGATTCAGCTTTTGGTCCAAAAATATTAAATGAAGCCCTAGAAGCATAGAAGCTATAAAGGAAAGAATTTTTCAATTTGGATCCATGTATATAATGTTATGGACAAACTAAAGAAATAATTTAAAACTGTTAAAAATAAAAAATGGCCAATTTTTACTATTCAGCTCAAAATAACACCATTATCGTAAAAATGATATAATTCATCTTAGAGGAAAAATTTTGTGGGTTTAAAACAATGATATTAAATATAAATTAATTGAAAATATTTTCTCTATCAATTCCCCCACACTTAACACTTGGACTCCTGGACAAGTAAAAATCAAATCAAATCAAATCCAAAACACATATCAATGAGATCTATCAAATCAATTCCAAGAAAAAAAAAGATACCATGCCTCATCAAAAAAAATTATTTCAAGTTCTCCATTTTAGATTTTAATATATTTCCACTTCATTTCTTATCCCATGCACACAAAACACCTAAATCACATGAATTTTCTCTCATCTCATAAATGTAAATGTTGAACAAGGCTTTTCTCATCCAAACTCACACAAGAGTCACCATAAGCTTGATAAATTCCTAATTCTCCACCCGATGTGAGTTAAGGACATGTGTTTCTAATGAGGACTCTTCAGGGTTGTTCTGTGGATTCGGGTTGGTAGGATTTAGATGTTAAACATTTTGAGGCCGAAAAAGGAGGGCTTGGCTCTTTTTGAAGCAAAATTGCAATATTCTAATTTTCACTCAAATATAGTTTCCTTCACTTCCCCTTTGTTGAAAATAGGCTCCATAATCATTCAATCAGCACAGCAGTAAACATTTCAATCTTTTCAAACATGATTTTTTTTTAAATCTCCAGATAGGCACAACTTTCTTTTTACATTGGAAGTTCCAGAAAGGCACAACTTCTCCTGTCATAAAAGATCCAGAAAAGGCACAACTTTAAACAGAATAATTTTTCAGCAGCATACACATCTATTCCACAACTTATATTCCACCCAAATTATAACCAAATGAGGTAGTACACCACAAGAAATCTTCTCCCACACTTAAGTTCAACTAGATCAAGAAATTTTACTTCAAGAGCAGGTACGAAAGGGAAAATTGGCTTGTAATGTGGCTAACCTAACAGGAAATTCATGGCTACTAGGGATTACAATGAAAGATAAATGTAAAGGTGGGCCATAATGAAAATTATTATTTTGAAAAGGGGGCTTCAAACCAAATAAATGCCTCAATCATTTAAAACACACGTACCCCAACCCTCATGTTTTGAAAGGAATAAATCAAATTCTTGTTAAAGCAAGCATGGTCTGGTTCTCTCAAGAAATGAGGTGAATGAAAAGAATATGGAAATAATGGTTCAGAAGCCTCACAGGAAAGTTATTTCAAATATATATACATTGAAATATGGCATGGGATTCAAAAATCAGTGTACTTTTCATGAAATTCAAAAAAAATTGAACTTGAAAAAAATTCATTTCAGCATTCATTTAAGCTCAGTTTTAAGAAATAGATTGGTTCAATCATTGACATGGGTTTCAAAAATGGTATTGATAATCTTTTCAGCTCAAAAGCTTCAGAAACACACCAAAAATTGGAAAATAAACACACAAAAATTTTAAAACACACAATGTTTTTTTAATTTTTTTTATGAAAACAAACATCAAATAAAAACTATATACTACAAAGGTTCCCTCCCCCACACTTAACTGATGCAGTGTCCTCAATGCATTCAAGTGGATTTAACATGTATGTAGATTTCTGATTGAATCACAACAGCAAGAAAACGTGAAGGAGAGGTACAACCTGATGGATCTTATTGATAAATAGGTTGGAGGAGCGTGATCTCCTCCACGGGATCTGATGGCAGGGTCCCAAGGAATTTCTTCAACTTATGTCCTTTCATAGTGAATGGATCCTACTCTCCATCCTTCATAATCTGCACATCACCAAAAGGATATACATGAGTAACTATAAATGGACCTTCCCATCTAGAACGAAGTTTACCTGGAATCAGCTTGAGTCTTGAGTTGAATAATAACACTTTGTCTCCAGGAGAGAAGTCTCTTGGTTGGATCATCTTTTCATGGGCCACTCTTGTTCTTTCTTTGTAAATCCTTGAATTTTCAAATGCTTCCCTTCTTATTTCCTCCAGATCTTTCAACTTCAATCTTCTCTCCTTCCTAGCACTTTCAAGGTCCAAATTCATTTTCCTCACAGCCCAATACGTCTTATGCTCCAATTCCACAGGTAGGTGGCAACTTTTCCCATAAATCGGCCTATATGGACTCATTCCAATAGGGGTTTTGTAGGCTATCCTGTAAGCCCATAAGGTATCATCCAACCTTTGGCTCCAATATTTCCTGTTTGGATTAACGGTCATTTCCAAAATTCCCTTGATTTCCCTGTTTGAAACTTCCGCTTGCCCGATAGTCTGTGGATGATAGGGAGCTGATGTTTTATGATTCACCCCATACTTCTTCAGCAATGTCTCCATTCTCAAATTGTAGAAGTGAGTCCCTTGATCACTGATTATTGCTCTGGTCACTCCAAACCTACAAAATATGTTAGAACTGACAAAATCACAAACAACTTTAGCATCATCAGTTCTGGTTGCTTTTCCTTCCACCCATTTGGAAACATAATCAACTGCAAGCAAGATATAATAATTTCCAAATGACATTGGGAAAGGTCCTATAAAATCTATCCCCCACACTTCAAAAATGTCAAAACAATTCAATGGCATTTGGGGAATTTCTTGTCTCTTTGAAATATTTCCTAAAAACTAACATTTTTCACATATTTTGCAAAATTCAAGAGAATCTTTAAAAATGGTAGGCCAATAAATTCCAGATTCTAAAACCTTCCTTGCTGTCCTTTGAGGTCCAAAGTGGCCTCCACAAGCTAAAGTGTGACAAAAATCAAAGACAGATTTAGCTTCAATTTCAGGTAAACATATTCTTATAACTTGATCATTGAAAATATTCCAAAGGAATGGATCATACCAAATGTAATATCTAGATTCAGCTTTTAGTTTTTGAATTTGGTGAGAATTGAAATGAGATGGGACCTGAGATGTTACCAGAAAATTGACTATGTCAGTATACCAAGGCACTTCTCCTTCAATCAAGTACAACTGCTCTCCTGGAATTTGATCATTCAGTGGGTCTCTTTCTGGAACTTCAATTTCAGCAGTGTTTGGCAGTCTACTTAAGTGATCAACCACTTGGTTCTCAGATCCCTTATTATCCTTGATTTATATATTGAATTCCTTCAGCAGTATCAGCCATCTCACTAACCTTGGTTTAGCATCAGCTTTCTTCATCAAGTGCCTCAAAGCTGCATGATCAGAAAACACAGTGATTTTAGTTCCAAGAAGATATGATCTAAATAATTCTAAAGCAAAAAAACTGCAAAGAACCCTTTTTTCCATGGTTGTATAATTGAATTGGGCCGCATCTAAAGTTCTCGAGGCATATGAAATGACTTGTGGTCTGCCCTCAATTCTTTGAGAAAGGACTGCTCCAACTGCTTGGTTAGAGGCATCACAAAGTAGTTCAAATGGTTCTTCCCAAATTGGAGGCTTCATCACAGGTGGTGAAATCAATATCTTCTTCAACTCATCAAAGGATTCCCTACATGCACCATTGAAATCAAAATCAGCATCTTTCAAAAGTAATCTAGAGAGAGGGAGAGAAATCTTACTGAAATATTTGATAAACCTCCTATAGAATCCTGCATGTCCTAAAAATGATCTAACATGTTTCACACAAGTAGGGTAAGGTAATGAATTTATCACTTCAATTTTTGAATTATCCACTTCAATTCCATTTTGGGAAATGACATGACCAAGAAAAATTCCTCTTTGAACCATGAAATGACACTTTTCAAAATTTAAAACAAGATTTTTTTCAATGGAGGTTTTCAAAAAAATTTCCAGATTTTTCAAACAATGATCAAAAGAATCTCAAAAAACTGTGAAATCATCTAAGAAAACTTCCAAGAAATTTTCAATGTGATCAGAAAATATACTCACCATGCACATTTGAAATGTACCTACAACATTACATAATCCAAATGGTATTCTTTTATATGAAAAAGTACCAAAAGGGCATGTAAATGTCATATTCTCTTGATCCTCGGGAGTAATGGGTACCTGGAAGTAAACTGAATATCCATCCAAAAAGCAATAATGAGTTCTCCCTGCCAATCTTTCTAACATCTGGTCAATGAAGGGGATGGGGAAATAATCTTTTCGAGTGACCTGGTTCAATTTCCTAAAGTCAATGCACACTCTCCAGCTGTTTTGAATTCTCATAGGGATTAACTCATTATTTTCATTCCTCACAGTGGTCAGGACAGTTTTTTTTGGAACGACATGAATAGGGATGACCCACTGTGAATCTGAAATGGGATAGATGATCCCAGCTTCCAAGAGATTCTCGATCTCTTTCTTCACAACCTCCATCAAGGTGGGATTCAGTCTCTTTTGGGGCTGCCTAACAGGTTTTGAATCTCCCTCAACAAAAATTCTATGTGAGCATATTTTTGGGTTAATTCCTGGGATATCACCGAAGATCCATCCTTTTTCCTGGAAATTCTCTCTCAAAAGCTCAATCAGTGATTTTTCTTGGGTTTTAGAAATATAATTAGTAGTTATCACTGGTAGTTTCTCTCCCTCCCTAAGGTATACATATTTCAAATCAGTGGGGAGTGGTTTGAGTTCCAGATTAGGGGGATGCTCAAGGGATGAGACTAATTGACATTTTCCACTTCTAAATTTTGGACCTCCTGCACACAAGAAACCATATCATCTTCCTCATTATTTAAAAAATCATCAAAGAAATCAGATTTTACCTCTTCCTCCCACATAAATCTAGAATCTCCAACATCTTCAGCATCCACATGTTCAATGATATTTCCAAGGGAAGAAGTCTCTCCTAAGTCTAAGAATTCATAGAGCATACCTAATTCTTCAATTGGTTCTGCACCAACTTCATGGGAAAGAGAAAAGAGGGAGTGATCATCTGATGGATGCCTCATGGATTCAAAAATATTGAAGTGGACCGTGCTCTCTCCAAACTCCATGGTGAGTGTCCCCTCGTGGACATTGATGATGGTTTTGGATGTCTTCAAGAAGGGTCTCCCCAAAATGATGGGTGAATGTGACGGGCTCCTATCTTCTTCCATATTGAGCGTGTAGAATTCATCTAGGAATAAGAGATCTTTGAATTTCACAAGGACATCCTCTAAAACTCCTGTAGGAAAAACTATCGATCTGTTTGCAAGCTGGTCCACCACTCTTGTGGGCTTTAATTCTCCCATCTGAAAAGAAGTATATACTGAGTGAGGAAATACATTAAGTGATGAACCTAAATCACACAAATCATTAGTGAAATTTAATGAACCAATGGTGCATGGAATAAAAAACATCTCTGGATCATGAAATTTGGTTTGAATCTGTGGCATGATAAGGGCTAAGACACTTCTTCCCAAGTTGATTCATTCATTCCCATGAAGGCCTCTCTTTTTATTGCAATGATATTTCAAAAAAATTTCATACCTTAGAATTTTTTTAACAGCTTCAAGTTGGGGGATATTGATTTCCACTTTCTGGAAGGTGTCCAGAATTTGTTTTTGAAGTGATTCTTCATGCAATTTATTTGATTCGATCATCCTTGTTGGAAATGGTAGGGGAAATTCTTTCTTCTCCCTTTGTTTTCTTTGAATTGGTGTTTCTTATTTCTTGTTCTGTGGCCGATCCTTCTCCTCCTCCTCTTCCTTTTCATCTTCTTGGTGGATTATCACAAGACATTCTGAATCATTCTCCCTCAGAATAGGTGGTATTATTTCAGGTTCAGGGTTGGATGGAGGTGGGATTTCTTTTCCACTTCTTGTTATGATTGCACTAACACTCAATTTAGGATTTGGCACTGTTTGGGATGGATGCTTCCCTGGATTCTTGAAAATTATTTTAACAAGAATTCCCACTGTGTCTGCTAGCTTGTCAACCATATCTGCTAGGCCCTCATACTTGGATTGTAGCTGTTCTGCAGAAGGTTGTGTGCTGGTGGATGTTTGTTCATATGTGTTTCTTTGGAATGGTGGTGGATAAAAAGATTGTTGTTGTTGGAAGGGCTGTTTATAAGATTGTTGGAATGGAGGGGGGTTCTGGTATTGCTGCTGGGGGTAAGGAGGTTGACTGGGGTGCTGGTTAAATGGTATCATCTGGTTTTGTTGGTTCCCATATCCTTGTTGGGATTGCAGTTGATTTTGTTGGAATTGTCTTGGTTGAAAGGCCGCAACACAGTATTCTGTCCCCTGTATCTCAGGGAACTGGTCAGTATAATGAGTGGAAGAATAACATAAAACACATACCTGAGCTGAAGCTTGTTGTCCATTTGCTTGTGTTACAGCCCTTTGATGGACTAATCTTGCAAGGTAATCAAATTTGGTTTCAATCAATGTAGATAAATCAGATGTTTTTACCTCATGTATCCCCCTGGTTCACATTCCTCTTAGTCCAAATTGTTTTGAGTTTTGAGCAATCTTCTCAATTAGAATTCTGATATCTTCAAGAGACATGTCAATAAGGGACCCCCCTGATGAGGTATCTAGAAGATTTCAATCATTATCCATATGTCCTTGTTAGAAGAACCCAAGGAATTGGTGTTCCTCCATTTCTTGATGTGGTAAGCTGGAACATAGCTTCTTGAAGCGCTCCCAGTACTCGTAGAGGGTTTCTCCAGTTGATTGTCATATGATGTAAATATCCTTCTTGATGGCAGTGCTCCACGATGTGGGAAAGAATCTTTGCATTAAACTTCTTTTTAGGTCTTCCCAATCACTGATCTCCCCTGGTTGCAGGTTGTACAATCATTCTTTAGCTATTCCTTCATGTGAGAATGGGAATGCCCTCTACTGAAATTGGTCTTCGGGTGCTCCTCTTGGCCTGAAGCTTGAGCAAGTGTATCTGAATTCTTGCATGTGCCGATTTGGATCTTCTCCTTCAAGACCATGAAACTTTGGAAGCACATGAATCATATTGACACATAATTAAAAATTATTTGGTTTAGTGGGTGCAATTAGTTGGTTATTTTGAATGGCAAATTGTGGTGCACATAGATCACGCAGGGTTTGGTTGGGATTTCTAGCCATGATTTCAGGTTCAGAGTGAACACTAAGAGTTTCACTTGAATCTGAGAGATCTATTTCTTCAATGATTTCTGGTATATTTCTTTTTCTTAGTTTGTTTAATGTTCATTCAATTTCTGGATCAAATTTAATTAATGGTTCTTTTGAGGTGCGGGTCATTCAATTTTGTTTTTTTGTTGCACTGCCTCCCCGGCAACGACGCCAAGTTTGGCGCACACCTATCATAGGTCATGGCAAAACAATTATTTCTTAAGTTAAAATGTAGTAACTTTGTTGACCAAGGATGTCTCCCGAAGAGGAGTGCACACAAAACGGGTTGTCACTTTAAAACGGGGGTAAAAATGTTGTGAAAGGAAATTTGAAATTCAAATGATTGAAAAACTATGAAATTAAAAGGGTGATTATGTCGGGGTTGGTTTCCTAATTATAATTCTATCCTTGTTCAATTTAATTCAAAACTCTTCTTCTTAGTTGATTAAAGTGAGTTTTCACAATCGTTTCCTCTCACTTCCTTGGTGAAATTATTATTGTGAGAGAAAACCTAACCAAGATCTTGGTTTGGTCAACTCTCTTTCCATGTGTAAAATAGTTGTATTGAATATCCTTAATTTAAATGGGCAATACCCGATCAGGTTTTGTTTATCCCAAAAAATCAAGAACATTCACTACACCTTTTACACGTACTGACGATCGTCGAGTACTTCACCACTAATTCCTGGTTTATTCCATCATATATAAACCAGAAATTAGTGGAGGGAGATATTGATTATTTTACCAAGGAAAAAATAAATATCGGAATTAATTATTCAAGAACGATCGAACTTGATAAAAAAATCCACTATAAAAAATTGAAAACAACTTTGAAGAAGAAATAAATTTATTCAATTGCATCCAAAAACTCAAGCATTACAATGTAGAAAACCAACCCTTCCCCAATCACTCCAAATGTTTACCCCATCATGGTAAGGGTAATTGAGATGAATGGGGAAGAAGAAGGAATTATAAAACTATGAAAAATAAAAGAAATAAAAAATAAATCCGAAAATATATTCTTTTTGGTGTCTCGTAAGGAATGGGATGGAGAATGGATGTTTTGAGGAGGAGGATCTCTCCTCCTTTTATATCCAGAATGTTTCCCCCAAATGTTGACGCATTTTATCCCTATTAAATGACATTTTCGCACATTGAGACCTTATTTAATGTTGTTCATAATTTCCTTGTCTGTGTCCCCTCAAAGGCGCAGAGGATTTGGACATGTATTCCGAGAGTTATGGCCGTTTTACTAGGAGCATTTATTATGTCTAGTCAGACTCTCTAAAACGAAATCCTCCGGATTAGGGTGATTTAATAATCCACTAAATGGCCGATTCACTCGATGATTCCTTCATAAAAGATGCTCCAAACCTCCTTGTTCTTCCACCCACTACATTTCACAAGCTTTGGGCCCACCATGGATGAGTTATGGATCCCACACCAAAACTAGGAAGAACTGGAAACAGTTCTCTTTCTCCCAATTGAGAGATTCTTTTGAGCTTCCATATGGCTGATTCAGCTTTTGGTCCAAAAATATTAAATGAATCCCTAGAAGCATGGAATCTATAAAAGAAAGAATTTTTCAATTTGGATCTGTGTAGATTATGTTATGGCCAAACTACAGAAATAATTTAAAACTGTTAAAAATCCAAAATGGCCAATTTTTACTATTCATCTCAAAATAACACCATTATCATAAAAATGAAACAATTCATCTTAGAGAAAAAATTTTGCGGGTTTAAAACAATGATATTAAATATAAATTAATTTAAAATATTTTCTCTATAAATAGTATACCGACAGTTTGGCAGCCTTTACCAATGGTTTGAAACTGTTGGTAAAGCCTTAGTTTCCAGTAGTGTGTGTAACAAAACATGTGTCTCATAGAAGGAAAATTCAGGAAAAAATACTTTACTGATTTGGTAAATTTTGAAACATAAATCCCATGAACGAGATATCATAAAATGGATAATTAAATAAATATAAATTTAAGGATAATAATCATTAAATATATTCATGGGTAGTATATACACCACAAAAAATGGTAGGTAAATAAGGGATAAATCCTATAGAAGTAAATGTGAGAGGAGAAAAACCTTACATTATGTCTTGAATCACAGTGTACTCATTCAAACCTCATGTATAAGAAATATAAGTATATTATAAATCTATCAAAGAACCATATTCTTAAACATAAATACCATATATGATTTTTATTATGACTTTATATTTCCGGTTTATTAACAATTTCATATTAACATTGCTTTTTAGGTAATATTTTTTTTTGTTTTTTGTATGAGTGTTGACATTTTATTATTGATCCTCTTACTTAGATAATTATTTCATATTTATATAATGTAAAAGATTATTTAAATATAATATATATTTAATATATAGATATTTATAATAATCTATATAATATAGAAATGTTAAATAGAAAACTTCGTTCATAGAGACGGTAGGTCGTACGTACGAATGAACATTGTCTCCATTTTATTACATATTGTATAAAATAACATAAATGAAATATATATATACATATATATAATATCATTTCAGTAGAATTATTATGTCATTTATATTATATACTTTTTCTAAACATAATGAATCACATCCCTTTAAGGAGGCGGTTGTCCACATATCCACAAACAAAGTTATTATATTTACAAAAAAGTGAAAATAATGAAGATATGTGTTGTATAACAATTTAAAAATAATAAGTATATCATAAATATAATATATATACTATAAAACTATAAATTCCAACCTTATACCAAAACCTTGAATGTTATAAATTTAGGAACTAATGACATTAGTTCATGAGCTTGTAATCTGCTGTACACACGAACAATGACTGTGTATCCTATTTGATGGAAGTGTGTATGAGTGTAGGTAAAAACATTAATAAAACAACATATAATTATATTTAGGATAGATATTTATTTTATTTAATCATAGAATAAGAATATTTTAGTTTTTGGATAAAGAGTGAAAACAAAAGATCTTATTGAGGGATGTTACCTCTTATTTTGATAACTCCTCTTGGTTTGCACCAATGGGTTTCCTTAGATATCTGTATTCCCAAATAAAGGATTCTAATATGAAGATATAAAATTTGGGAGTATATTTATATAAGGTTTTGATGATCCAAATTTCTTGATATGTGTGATGAATTTAGGGGGTGAGTGCTCTTTTGTAGTGGGGGAGGAGTGAAATTCTTATAAATATAAAGATCAAAACACTATTGAGAGGTCTTAATTACATCATGTGTCTCTAATAATTTTTAATTTTAGATATAAAGGGTAGTTTCTCAAAATATATCCATAAAATGACTTTTGGACATGTTTCTATGTTATTTGAAAACTTATCATAATGTTTAATCACTATGTAATGTTGTTTTTACATTAATCAATTTAAATAATTCTAATTAATTTCACTAAAATCTTTGGGAAATAACTATGTTGAATTTATTATAAAATATAAATTATTATGACTAAAAATATGGAATCCATTTTTCCAAATTATAATCACATGAGAGTATTAAATTGGTTTAAAATTAATCCCACATAAGTGTCCTCACAACATGTTTTTTAAGAGAAAATGTCTAAAAATTGAAATGTTATTGTATCCAATTTTAACATGAAATTGGTTCAAATGGTGTAAATTGCATTAATTGGTTTACAATTTATATAATTAAATTTCAAAAATATTAAAATACAATTTAACTATATAAATAATTTAGATAAAAAGGTAGTTTTGAATAAAAATTCAATATTTTTCACTATTTATCAAAAAATGCAATGTTTTAGAAAAATACCTAAACGTAACCTGAATATAATTTAAAATTATGAATTAAAAATGAATTTTATTTTATTAAATTTAATTTTTAATTTTTTTAATATGAGCTTTATTATTTTTCACAAAAGGAAATAAAAAAGTAGTTCATTTCAAAATATAGTATTTTTAAACATACAAAGACCTATGAAAAATATTTGTTTTATTGTTAGTAAGTTTTATTTTAAAAAACCATTATAATTTTATTTAAGAATTTTTTATTAATATTCATATAATTATGTTTAAAATCTATGTTACAACTATGAATTTTAGATAATTAGTATAAAAAATCTTGTTTTGTAGTAAAATCAGTGTTTTGTGTAACACAAACCAAGTCTATGTTACATATAGTGAAATATTGTCTTGGTATAGCTTATATTGAAAGATTAAATTATTTTTTCATGTAAGAAAATACATAAAATAATATTATTTATTTGAAAAAATAGTTATAAAAAATCAGGGTATTACATTTTACCCCCTAAAAATGAATTTCTCCCTCAAAATTATTTATTCTAATAGAAAAAATGAGGGTACTTATACCTCATAATATCCTAAACTTTCCACATTTCTTCCTCTAATTAGTGATTTCTCTACAAAACTTTGAATAGGTGAGTGGTATTATTTCATTGAACCATCGTTGTATGGTCCATAATTTCAACTGGTTATTCCTTGTATGAAAGATCCTACTCCAGTGGTATGACCTATGAGTTCAGTATATATGATGGTTAAGGTATGTACTTACTCAATGGAGATACATATAACACATCATGGACATGTGATATATTTGGATTATGTTCCAAGTGATAAGTTACCATAAATATATGATCAATAATTTCAGAAGGATAGATATCACTAGGGATTATTTCCCTTTCTTCCCATATCCCATAACCTTCTTCTATGGACAGCTTCCAAGAAACACCATCATGAAAACTAAAAATTATAGATCACATTAAAGATTATAAACATAACATTTATTCTGAATTTTAGACGCCTTGATAAGATTCTGAATGTTTCTAACCTTTTCAACCATTTATTTAGTTATCCTAAGTCCTAATAGTTTTTTTCTCTAACTTCATCCCAGCTGCTCTACATTTTTTCCATATAGGGATTCATAAGGAGACATATTAATTATTGAGTGAAATATTTCATTGCATGAAAATTCAACTAGAGGAAGTTGTTGATCCCAACCACCTTTTAATTCTAGTGAACAAGATATCAACATATCCTCTAGGTTTTCATTTATTGTATACGATTGACCATCAGTCTGAAGAAGATAAGAAGTGCTGAAACTAAATTTTGTATCTAGTGATTACTGAATAATTTGCCAAAAATTTGAGGTAAAAATTGGATCCCAATCAGATATAATGGAATTCTGTACCCGATGAAACACTTCGACTTTCTTAAGGTATATACTAGAAAGATAACCTTGAGATATGTATTATCTGATAGCAATTAAGTGTGCTTAATTTTAAGTGGATCAACTACCAACCATATAAAATTAAACCATTTAGGGACATTGGTGAGTCCAATAATTAATTCGATAGATTTGTTCTCCCATTTCCATTGTGATATGGGTAATGGATGCAACATCGCCTTATAATATTTTTATTTTAGACGTAACTTTCTGGCAAACAAATATCCAAGAAACAAACTCTGTGATATCTATCTTTATTCCATCCCACTAGATTTATCATTTCAATTCTCTATAAAACTTTGTACATCCAGGATAAATAAATAATGAAGAGATATGATCTTTCTCAAATATCTCCTTCTTCAAATATGGTACATACATAATATAAACAAGGTTATTTAAACTTATCATTCCATCCTAAATAAGTTTAAACTCAGGAAAATTTATAACATTAATTTTCATCTATATATCTTCTTTTTCTTTTGTTTAATATTATTATAAAAAGAGGTTTGAACATTAAATTGAGAAAGATAATATTTTCCCCTTTTCTTAAATATCGCAATATCCATCCTGGGAAAATCCAAAAATATTGGATATTTTGAGATCCTCATCATAGATAACCTAGCACGATCCTTTCGACTAAAAGCATCAGCTACCTTGTTTACCTCCCCAGGGTGATAATGTATTTAGTAGTCATAATACTTTTTCATCTCTAACAATCATATCTACTGGATTTTCATTTATTTATGTGTGAATATATATGTCAAAAGTTTTTGATCAGAACATATATCACACTATTCTCCATAAGGATAATGCATCAGTATCTTTAATGAAACAATTTCCACAGATAACTCCAAATCACATGTTAGGTAATTTTTCTCATGAATCCTCTATTTTCATGAGGCATAGTATATGACCATGTTATTCAATATAAGAAAATATCTGAATCCATCCTTGGATGCATTACTATATACTAAAAACCCTACTCCATTATAGGGTAGTGTAAGCATAGGATCATTGACTAACCTTCTCTTCAGTTAATTGGAATTTTCTTAACATTCATATTTCTAAAGGAACATGGTTCCCATACAATTTACCATGGTCAATGGATTATATAGTCATGAGAACTTCCAAATAAGAAATCAGTAATATTCTACTAAACCAAGAAGGATACATATATCAGTCACCATTTTTTGGTCTAGGAAAACATTCAATTGCTTATGTCTTTGATCGATCTACTGAAATACCCTATCTGAGGATTATATGATGCAAAAAAGGAACCTTCTTCATCCAATATTCATAATTTGTAATTTTTTATATATTTTCCCCTTTTTAGGGTATTTATTACAATTATCATTTTGTCTTAATGCTCTTCATTTCTATTTAAAAAATAAGAACATTATCTATAAAGACTACCAAAAACTGATCAAGGTAATCTCTAAATACACTATTCATCAAATCTAATAAGATATCCATGGAATTCGTAAGACCAAAAGGAGACACTATGTATTGATAGTGTTTATACCATGTATGGAATGAAATCTTGATTATATCATCCTTTCTAAACCACAATTGATGATACAAAAAACGAAGTTCAATCTTGGAAAAGTATTGAGATCCATATAGTTGATCAAACAAGTAAACAATATGGGGAAGAGTATTCTGGTTCTTGATTATGATCTTGTTCAACTCTCTATAATCAATATAGATTCGTATTGATCTATCTTTATTGTTCACAAAAAGAATAGGTGTTCCCCATGGTGACACAATCAGCCAAATGAATTTATTATCTTGGTTTTCAAGGAGATTCCTCTTCAATTATTTCATCTAAATTGGGGCCATTCTTTATGGATTCCTTGAAATTGGTGTGGCACCTGGTAAGTGTTCTATTGAGAGATCAACTTCACATTTTGGTGGAAGTATTTGAAACTCTACTGTAAATACATCCAGAAACTCTTGTACAATAGGAATACCATCGATTTCAGTTTTCTCCATTACCATTTGAGATTACCATGCCTTAATAATGGTAACCAAGTCCACATAAAGTTATAATTATCATCACATTGATATAAAATCATAAGATATATTGAAATATCATACTTAACATCCCTACCATGACAATTTATGTGATATTTTATAAAATAAATCCAATTCATGCCTAATATGACATCAAATTAAACCATAGGAAGAATGAAATGGATTATAGGAAGTAAATTCCAATAAATTTCAACAAAAGAGGTATCATAGAATTGAGATGAAATAATTATAATTTTAGGGGTTTGTAATGATAATTCAATATATAATCGTATTAGTGGAATCTTGTTACCCTTAGAAAATTTTATATATATTAAAGAGTGGGTAGATTCATAATCAAATTATATATTAGATATTCTAGAGATGATGGTAAGAGTAAATTTTAACACTTCATTATCTCACCGCTCATTAGAAACAAAAACACATGATATATCCCCTATTCCCTTAGCATAAGAGGTTTCTGATGTCGATCATCATCATGAGACTTCTAGTTTGGGCACTAGTTAGCATAATTTCCATTCTTCTTTCACTTGAAGCACTGAAGTGTGGGAGGTGTCCTCTTGGAGGATTTCCATCTATTCATATAATTATCCATATTCTTAATATTAGTTAGAAAATCAAATTCTTGATGACCTTCACTTCCACAAAAAAAAATCACTAGGCCCCTTAAGACAATTTCCTCCATTATTATTTCCACACTTAGAACATAAGGAAAGTTTATCTTATTTTCTCCATGGTTTTTAGATTTTCATTTGAACTTCATCTTTTATTTCTTGTCAAAACCATGAGATTGATTTATAAATTCAACCACAATTTCACCCTTGACTGCACGACACAAAATCTCTTCGTATCTACTAAAGTCTCTTATGGATAACCCCCTTTAGAGACTTGGATTTAAGCTGCTAAAAAACCTATCAACATTACTTTCTTGTTGGATTATAATACTAGAAGCTTAACTTTCATGTATTCTGAATTTATCCTCAAGGGTACCACACAATTCGTCATCCTTTTTATTTAAGAAACGCAACTATTTCCCTAACATTGTATGAATAGTACAAGGAAAGTAATTATTGGGAAAATATGCTCTTGAACTCATACCAAACCCTGGATTCAGTTTCATCTTTCTATCTCTTATTATTTATAACAGTTCACCGCTAGTTCGCTTAAACTTCTAAATTATAAACAACCATAATGAATTTATCATATTTTAAACACTGGATAAATGATAATATATTTTCAATGGTACCAATCTATTTTTTTTAAAAAAAAGTGGATCAGAAGACCCACTTAAAAAAAGAAGTCACTGCCTCAGAAAGGACTGAACATAAATTTTCACCTAATTTTTTCATTTTTATGTCTGACGTGATTTATAGCTTGAGAAATTTGGGTAAGCATAATAATGAGATTTTTCATTACATCTCCCATATAATTTGGTTTCTCCAAAGTAAAATTAATTCATTTTAGGCCATAATCACAATTAATTTGGTTCCTCCTGGTTCCATCCATTGACTAAAACAAATAAGCATAAAATAATAAACTGTTTTTATAGTGAGTAACCACATAATCATGAAAATATATTTATATGATTTATAAATTTTGACACATTCTTTAATCAATAACCCCTTATGTTTATCCAAGGTTATTTATTTCCATATTCCATTTAAATCCATAATGATGGTTTGTGAATAGTTTGTGGTTTCCCAAATCATATTCCTAGAAGTGTCAAACTAGGTGTGCAGCAAGGCCCATTGTCATTAACCATTTTCAAATAGATTATATATTAATACAACGTGTTTAGGGTTGTTACACATATGTACCTATGTTATAGAGTCACGTCCACTTGTATTATCTAGATAGGGATGTATTTCTATGAAACCAATAAATAAATCCAATACAAAAAATTCCAGGATATTTTCCTATATTTTTATTTTTCATTGTAGTTATCCTTAGACATTTCTATAGGGTTCTCACTAAGGTTTTCTAATCCTACTTTCCAAAGGTTAGCTATAATTTTTATCTAATACCAACCATAGTGAATTTTTTTAACATACATTATAATTACATAATTATTATGGAATACATAATACATTACAAAAACAAACACCTAAAGACCGTATTATTTTAGTTCCTTTGGAAACATAGAAAAATAAACACTGCTACATAACTGAGCTACACTATATCCCACATGGTTCTTAAGGACTATCACCCTGATATGACATATCATAAATAATACATGTATTCATAACGTGAGGAAAGGAAACTTAAAAATGAGTGAGATAAGATTCGTTGTAAGGGACAAAAAGGGAGACATGAAAGAATAATCATGATAATTGGGGTATGAGAATGTGATAAAAGCATAATAATATCATACCCAACATATCAATGATCATTAACATGAATCATGGAATAATTATTGGTTGTTCGTAAGATATAAATCACAAGGGAATCAAGAGCATAAACCATGAAATTATAATATAGAAATAATACATGAAACTTTGGGTAGACACAAAATTATATAAAATGATATCTATAGTATTAAAGAAATCACTTACAAGGCCATATTATTAGTATGGGTTCACACCCCATACCATATTGATTGTCATGGTTCACTCCCATGATAATCTTAGTTATAATGTTTCACTCCCAAAAACATCTTAGCAGAAAAATTCATTTACTAAACATTTTTCACTCCTTCCATCCATGTGTATCACATGATATATAAATCTCTACCCAATGAATTGGAGTAAGATATAGGTCACACCCATTTCATAATTAAATCATAGATATGTGTGTCACTAGATCATGATCAATAATATCATAACCCATGAAATGAAATGGATGTCATAAACATGTAATCATATAATAAACTATGGAAAGTAGATAGGATTTATAATAAGTTCTTTAAAATAATAACCCATTATAATAATTAGGATTCATAAGAATATAACTTGTGAATGATAATCATGTTTCATAAAATTAAAACCCGCGAAAGATAAATGAGTTTCAGAATCATCATGCCACCAAAACATAAACAATTAAGAGAAATAATATGAATGGGACCTATAGATAATTTATTTAGAAAAGAATGAGTAACAAAAATTGATGTCATCTAATATGTAAAATAATTTATAAATATCCTTTAATAATATTTCTTGAAGAAAATATCATTTTATTCTTTCAAAAAATCATTTTCAAATCATAAAACATTTTTAAAAACATTTTTCATTGAATATAGAATTCAACACATATAAGTGATTATTTGAAAACCACAAAACATTTTAAGTAAATTTTACTAGAAAATTAGATTAAAATATCATTTTAAATATTTTTTAAAAAATATTTTGGAAAACATGGTTTTTTAATATAATATATTTCTAACTAAAGGGGTAAATGTCCTCAGATTAATACATTCCATGTAAAGTTTGAATGAATCATATCTCTTTGAGGAGGAGGTAGTCCACACGCCCCCAAAAGAAGTTATCATATTTATAAAAAATAGAAATCATGAATGTATGTGTATTATAATAATTATAGAAGTATAATAAATATCATATATATCATATAAAAACCGAAATTCTGTCAGTATTCCCAACCTTGAATGGTAGAAATGGATAAACGAATGACATCGGTTCGCAAGGCGGTAAGACGACGTACACATGAATGATGGTTGTGTATCCCATTTGAGAGAAGTGTGTGTGATTATAGATATACATATTTATATATAAACATTTAACTATATTGAGTATACTGAGTTAATTATTTAATCATGTAATAAGAAAATTTTAGGGGTTGGGGAAAGAAAACCAAACAAAAGATTTTTTGAAAGGATGTTACCTTTTATTTGGGTAACTCTTCATGGTTTTCACAAAAGGGATTAGTTCTATAGATTTATTAAATAAAATTGTACTATAGTATAAATATAGAAAACTTGGGTGGATATTTGGGTAGGTTTTGGATGATACAATGGGACTGATAGGTGTTAATATGTGAGCGGCGAGTGACCTTTTTATAGTGAGGGAGGTGTGATATTATTATAAATATAAAATGAAAAACAATATTGAGAGGTCTCCCTTGCATCATATGCCTCAAAAAATTGAAAATTTTAAATAAAAGAGGTTACTTTCCCAAAATATATCCATAAAATTTATTTTGGACATGTTTATAGGCTATTTTCTACGTAAGTTAAAGTTTGACCATTAAGTAATCTTGTTTTTACATTAATCGATGTCACTAATTTTATATACTTTCACTAATATTCTTAGTCAAAAACTAATTTTACATTTTTTTAATTATAAATTATTTTGATTCAATATATAGAATCCATTTTTTAAAATTCTTGTAAAATAAGAGTCAAAAATTAATTTACAATTAATCCAATAGACATGTCATGATAATAAGTTTTTTAAGCAAACAACTTTAAATGTTTGAAATGTTTTTATATCCAATTTAAAATTTAAAATGGTTATAATGACATAAATTATATTAATTTATTAAAATTTATATAATTAAACTTTAATACTAAATTAGAAAACAATTTAAAAATATAAGTAATTTAGATGAAAAATCTATTTTGAATTAAAATTCAGTATTATCACTATTCATCAAAAAACGAAGTTTTTTAGAAAAAACTATAAAATTCACCCTATGATAATTTAAAAATTATGAATAAAAAGTAAAGTTCATTTTATTAAATTTGGTTTCTAAATGTGTAGATGATTAACTTTATTGTTGTTCACAAAAAGATATAAAAAGTCATTTATTTTAAAAAATATTATTTACAAACCTATAAAGGATTTACCAAAAATTATATGTTTTTTATCAATATGTTTTTTATAAAGCCATTATAAATAATATTTTAAAAATAGTTATTATACATCATATTAAAATGCTTTATGACTATGTTATAAATATATTGCTTAAATAATTAATATAATAAATTTTGATTCGTTGAAACTCAGTGTTGCATATAATGGAAGCCAATTCGGTGGTGTGTGTAGTGAAGGATTATCATTATGTAGTGTAAAATGAAATATTATCTTTGTGTAGAAAGAACCACATGAAATGAAGGGAAATTAATTTATTCCAAAAAAGTTTCTTAATAAATTGTGGTGTTAATGTTCTTATATTTACTTATTTTGATGTTTTCTATGCCTAGTGATTTATTTAGTATACCCAATTGTTTACCATGCTTTGGTGATTAATTAGTAATACTTCCTTGTATTCCTTGATTCTATACATAAAAGTATTTTTACTTTTATTTATTACTTGTGATCACATTCCCTGATATAATTGCGATGCAAAGGTGGGTCAAATAAAATTCCAGCATCAATCTATGTGGTACTTTTCTAGTATATATAGATGGAGACAATCTATTTGAAAAAACACCATGATATAGTTTCTTTATGAACCATTGGTTTCATGGGATGAAACATATTAGTTTCTATTAAATGGGATGCAATTTTCAATTTATAAATTTTATGGGAACGTTATAAATTGGAAAATGGTAACCCATATAATCAAACCCTTTTAGATGAACTTATTATACTTAAATATTATGTTATAATTTTTCCAGTTGTTACAATTTTCTTTTATCCTAAATAGATTTTTTATAATTAAATTGGAGTATTCTTACAATTTTTAAAGTTTATGGTCTCTTTACAAAGTGATAAGTGGTGAATTTTATAACCTAACCATCCTTTATAAAACTTATATATATATATATTTCTTGAAATTAAATTGGTAACCTTTATAAAGGGATTTAAATACATTTATTGGCCATGATAACCAATATAAAAAAGTTTCTAAATGCATAACTCAACCCACGTGGGCCTGTCAGGGCATGTTTTTTATGAAATGGACTTAACTTGGCCCGAGTAGGTCATTAAAGGTACTTATACTTTGAGATATACCCATTATGGGTGTTTTAAAAATATTAATGATTCAAATAAAATGTGGTATCACTTAGTTGAACCTAAAATGGATTAACGGGTCCCTAACAGGTCTCCATTTCATTTTCTAAACTTGTTAATAGACCCCATGGGGTTATTCTTGTACCATGTGGGGAAGGCCATTTAATGTTTCCAGAATTGTTTATATGATTTTATATATAAGGATATTGTGTAATATTACGTTACCATTTTCTTATTTAATTAATAAAAGTCTTTTATTTTCTTTTTAATTGTTTCGAATCCCACCTCTTTATTACACAATGTTTCAATTCATAGTAAATACAA
This sequence comes from Viscum album, assembly GCA_963277665.1. Classification (NCBI taxonomy): domain Eukaryota; kingdom Viridiplantae; phylum Streptophyta; class Magnoliopsida; order Santalales; family Viscaceae; genus Viscum; species Viscum album. The sequence goes on from OY728133.1 coordinate 1,913,711,732, forward strand.
AGGATATTCTAAGGTTTATTTTCATGTAAATATGGTGAATTATATATATATAAAAATAAAATATACCAAAAAAACTTGAAATACATCTTTATGGGTTCAATATATGTTAATTTTACTAAATCACATATCATGGGGACATACATCCATGGAATGGGGTGATCAGGATTCCCATTAAAGGAATAAAAAAGAGAGACATATAGTATGTGATCTTGAGACATAAACAATAAAATTAGTAAGAAAGACAATGAATGCTAAAGAGTCATATCATAATAATAATAACATCAATAGTAACACATAAATGTGGATAAAACATTTAAATGATATATTCATAAGTATATCACCATGGTTTATCGCCAAGGAGTTATAAATGAAAGAGTACAAATGTTATTCACCAAGGCGTTGTAAAACTTGTAATCTCTACAGAGTAAATTTTTTACCCAATGCATTGGAGCTATATCAATGCATACCCTTCATATATATTAATTTTATGTGGACACATTAGTTATAAAAAATAATTCAATTAACAAACTTTGAGGAATAATGAACAAGTTTCTTATCAAAATATTGTCGTACAATAGTTCTTAAGGACATGATCATTACATCATTTTTAACACAGTAATGCAATTGTGAGTTTCATATATGTAAATACAAAAATAAAAAAAATATATTTTTACATATGTTTTAATAACCATTTAAAAGAAAGAGGTTTGGGTATTCAAATAAAAAGGAAATGATAATTTCTTATATAAAAGAGATAATTTTGAGAAGTAAATTCAGTTCCATGACGGGAATAAAACATTGTTTTATAAAATGGTAAAATGAGAGAGGAAACGATTCTCAAATTAATAAAATGATCTTATTAAAGTAATAGGATAATATAATGTTTGAAAAGGAACTTAGTTTGTATGTTAGAATACATACCACATGAAAAGAGAACCTGAATGGAAAAGAGAAGTGAAGATTTCCATTACCTTGAAGAGTTGTTCCTAAAACATGAGGATGAAACCTTAGAATCTTAAGGAAACCTTAAGTGGATCCTTAGTAGTAAGGCACCTTAAATTCATCGAATATGGGTTTATAGTGAAATAAAATCGAGAAATGATGGGGTATTTATAGAAAAAGTTGAGGAATTGTATAATAATTTTCAGATATAGGTCTTGGAAAAATAGGATATAGAAAATGAAAAACCATTGGATTATGCATAGTTTCTTCACATTGTTTTAAAATTTTGGGTCACATTTTATGTTATTTTAATCCAATATATCTAAAAACCAATTATTAATACTTATTTTATCATGTAAGTGCAAATATTCCACAGTGTAATGTTTTTAAAAATAAAATTTTCCTTTTTTGACTTTGGGAAGTCACTTGTTGTTTTAGAATTTGATTACAATATATTAAAATATATAATATTAATAAAATATAATATTTTATTTCATGAATTGTGTTTAATTAATTATTAAATCATCATGACATAAATATGATGTCATGCAATATACCAAAAACCTAAAACTGTATTTTTTTCTATTCATGAAAAAAATGCATTTAAAAAATTCTCATAAATTTATCCTAATATAATTACATTATAATTATTTCAAATATAATGTTTCTCTTTCAAGAAATATTTTCTATATGTGATAATTTTATAGTTTAAAAATAAAAATAATTATTTATTTAAAAATAGATGTTTTTAAAGAATGGTAAAAAAATAATACGCTTTAAAAAAATTTCACAAGACATTATAAAATTATTTTATCATTTATTAATTAAATAAATGTTTTTTAAAGTATATTTTTTTAAAAAATACTATTCATAATACCTTGGGCTATCATAAAAATTTTATGTTTTTCTATAAAAATAGAATTATGTTTTATTTACATCCAAAAATCGAATTATCAAATTAATCTAAATAAAACATATATTTTATTAAGAAAAAATTATCTTAAGAGGAATTTATATAATAAAAAATTTATTTTGAAAAATAATTTAAACTTTTTGTGACTAATTTCTAGACATGTACCCCATTATTACGAAGGCATACACCCTAAGAGTAAGGTGTGTAATGGTGGTAGTTTTGTGGGGTGCCTCAGCTAACATCTATAAAGTGGTAATAACCATTAACATTAAATCCCCCCATAACATATTTCGATAAATCTTCACTTATTAAATTTTATCTTGGTATTGGTCAATGGAGAACCACGGTGACGCTACCGCCCTCCAATGCTTGGACAAATGGGCTTCAAAAGAACTGAATCTATTGGTTTATGCCATAAATTCTCTTTTCTATACCAATTATACTTTCTCATTACTATATATAAACACGAATTATAATGGTAGAATTGTCAAACAAGGGTAAAATTGTTAATGTTCACATTGATCAATGCTCATTTTTGAAATATTTTTTATATAACGATCGAATTCGAACGAGCACATTTTCCATTATACCCTATAAATACAACTTCATTATTTCACTCCAAATTCACTAAAACATATTCTCATGTTATAGTTTCATTTTTTGATTGGTTTATTAATACATTTTTTAAATTTTATATTATATTTTATGGGATTAATGATAATAGAATATTGGGGTGATCATTAAGTTTAAATTTTAGTGATTCTATTTTATATTTTTTGTCCAGTTATAGTGTTTTAAATTTTAATTTGTTTCATAGATGAATACTATAATGATAATTATTAAATATATAAAATAATATTAGTTTATATTTATTTTATATGTTTATGATATTATATAATATTAAAAAAACATTTATTCAGGAAACAAATATCATTTGAAAAAGATAGGGTCAATACATTCTTCCCCATTATAAACTTTCATCCCCAAAATTTCAAATCATTTTCTCCATTGAGAAAAGGTGGAGCTACTTCTATCTCACTGTATACTTTGGTTCCCTTGTCTATTAATCATATTTTGGGTTCCTCCATAACACTTTGATTAGGTGGTATTATTTTTTCATAGAACATTGTCTATAAGGTCTAAGATCACAACCGGATTCTCCTCATATGAGAGGTCATGTTCCAATTGTACCATCTCTTGATTTAGTACATGTAATGTATTATTAATGTAATTAATCAAGAGAGATATTTGGAATACATCATTAACTTGAGATAGATTTGTTAGAAGTGTGAGATGATAGGACACTAATTCTATCATCTTTTTTACAAGAATGTGCTTATGTATCCTTATCTCATCAACTTCATCCTAACATGTAGGATTTCATCATCACTTCACATAAAGTGATTCATATTATGACATTTCAATACTTCAGTGGAATATGTTGTTGTATGAGAATTTAACTATTGGGAGGTTTTGAAACCATCCACATTTAAATTCCATTGAGAATGTTCTCGTCATTTACTCAAGTGTCTGAATACTCCTTTTAGATTTTTCATCAGTCTGGGGGTGATAGGACATAGTAAAATTCCATTCAGTATTCATATCATGTTAAAGACTTCTATATAATTTATATGTGATCCTTGGGTCATGATAAGAAATGATATAAAGTGGAACCCCATGGAACCTAACCACTTCCTTTACGTATATCTTGTCATGTTGTACAAGAGATAAATCTTCCCAAATATCTATGAAATTAGAAGTCATGGTGAGTCGATCCACTATAAACCATATATAATAGTTTAATTTTGATTTTTTTGGAGACTAGTGATGAATTCCATAGTGATATTTTCCCACTTCCATGTTGGAATGGGTAGTGGTTCCATTACCCATTTAGGAAATTTTCTCCCTTACTTCAATTGATGACATAATAAGAACCTTGCATTGTATTCAGCAATCATCAAGTTCATATGGTCCAATGAATAATGATCATGATGTCCCTATAAAGTTTCGTTCTTCCAGGGTGTATAGAGAATATAGAACTATGAACATCATCCATCATATCCTTCTTTATCCCTTGTATGGATGGGGCACAAATCCTTGTATGATTTTTTAGTACACCTTCTTGAACAATATTTAACTCAAGAAACATACCATTATTCATAGCCAATATTTTTTTTTGAGATGAAGGATCTTGTATTTGATCTTTTTTTGACATTCTATAGTAATGATGGTTGAGAAAACATTTGGGATATTTTTTATAGTTTCCTTTACCTTAAGATTCCCACTTTCAACTTTACTAGTTCAATGATCAAAGGATATCCTTGAATCCACATCATTTCACACACAATAAGGTATTTCTTACATAATTAATAAACAAAATTTTTTATCTTATAGGGTGATAATGAATTGAACATTGTATTTAAGAAGTTACAACAATATCTTTTGTCTCATGTTCCATTCCTTTTGTGTGAAAATATACTTCAAAATTTAGTGGTCTATGTATATATAAAATTTCTCATGATAAATATAGTGCCTCAATATATTTAGAGATAAAATAACTATAGATAACTCTAGGTTATGTGTAGGATAATTCTTCTCATGAATCTTTAATTGACAATATCCATAAGAAATCACCATGTAATTTTACATGAGGATGCACCCAAGCCCTTTGAGAGATGCATCTCTATAAATGATGAAACCTTCTCTGATAGAGGGTAGAGTTAACCTAGGTGTAGTAACCAATCTCTTATTCAGTTTTGGGAATTATTCTTCACACTCCTTTATTTGAATTAACTTATCCCCTTTTGGGTTAACTTTCTTAGTTTGTTAGAAAGCCCTGATTTGTTTCCCACGAACCTCTTATACTTTCCTGATAAACCAATGAAACTATAAATATTAGTAATTTTTGTAGTATAAGGACACTCATCTACATTATTTTTATTCATAGGGTAAACTAATATTCTTTCATGGGTTATAATGTGCCCCAAGATTTCAACTTATTTTAACTAGACTTCAAATTTTCTAAATTTTACAAAAAGATTATCCACCCTTAGAGTTCCCAAAACAACCCTTATATGATCCTCATGATCCTATTGTATTTTGGAATATATCATAATTTTATCAATAAAAACCACCAAAAATTTCTTAAATTATTACTTAAATACTATATTTATCAAATCCAAAAATAAATTATAAGAATTGGTCAAGGTGTCAGGAATAAAAAAACCCATAATTCCTATATATTGTATGGAAGGGTGTCTTTGGAATATATTCTTTAATCACCCTCAATTGATGATACCCAGACTTGAGGTCAATCTAGGAGAATAATTTATCCCCATGAAGTTGGTCCAATAAATCATCAATCCTTGGGAGAGGGCACCTGTTATTTCTTGTTATTCCATTAATTTATCTATAATCAATCTATAGAAGCATTGATCCATACTTCTTCACCACGAAGAAAAAATGTTCACCACACGGAGACACACTTGATATGATAAATACCTTATCCAAAATATCTTGATGTTTTTTATTTAATTCCTATGACTATATATTCTCTATTCTATATGGGGTCTTTGATATTGGCTTGGATCGAGGTATGATTTCAATGGAAAAAGCTACCTCTTTTTCTGGGGGAGGTCTAAGTAACACTCTAGGAAATACATCAATGTATTCCTAAATTATGGGGATATTCTCCATCTATATACAATGATTTCCTTATCCAACTTCACCAATAATCTCTATAAGGAAATCAATATGAGGTTCTCATAAAAAAAATCTCTAGTCAGGATATCTCTCCTATGAAAATGACTATAGGTTTTCCATTCAAGACAACTAAAAATCACTTGCTTAAGCAGTTGATCTTAGTAATATACATTGAGTTCCAGTTCATCCCTAGTACCAAGTTTACCTACACCAAGGGAATGAATACTATATTTTTGATGATATTGAACTATCCAAAGTTAATACTAGAGTTTATAAATATTGATGATTCTAGGATAATACCTCCAAGAGTTTTGATTGATAACTCTAATTCTAACAGTTTAGGGACTGATTAAATATTATTTGTATACTTGGATGAAATAATGGAATAAATACAACCAATTTCAAGAAAATTACACTCTATATATAAGATAACAACAAGATTACCTTCCAAAACTTCATTGAGATCCTCTAATTCAGACATCGTGACAGAAAATGACTGAACTAACTCTCTTTGCCTGTGCTAAGGTTGATGTGGTTCCCCTCTATTATGTTCTGATTTGGACATTGATTGGAAAATGAACAATCTTTCAAAACCTGAATCATTGAACATCTTTCTAGGCATACACCATATTTCATTTATTATTAATGTTGAGAAGTTGAGGCATCACCTCACCATGACAATTCTTAGATATTTTTCCATCTCTTCTATATTTTATAACTTTCCACTCCCATGTAAGTAGTTCCCTAAATGATTTTTCCAATATTGTATCATTTGGTAATTTTCACATTATCTAGTCCTCTTTATTGAATAACGTTCCTCCCTAGGATTGGATTCATCAATAACTACTTTTCATTCAATACATGAGACCATTTCATCTCTCCAAACTCCAATTCAACCTTCATAGCACTCCAAATTGCCTCCTCATAGCATTTATAATCATTATTTCCAAGATTCCTTCATATATGGGGTCTCATTACACCTAATAATCTATCAAAATTTATTTTTGGATCCATTAAAAAGATAGATGTGCATCAAAAAACTCTGGTACTTTTCATCTCATAGCATGCCACCAATTCATTTTCTTTCACCATCAGTTCTAGTAATTCCATCTCCATTTACGGTCACATCAAACATATAAATATTTATTGAAAAAGACTCCCATAAACTCTTCTCAATACATAGAACCAATATACCTTCGGGAATTTTTGTATTTAATTAGTAACCACCACTGATCGACTTCTTCTTCTAAGAGGTATACTTCCAGGGTTACATTCTCTTTCTCCAAATAATGGAGTACGAACATCATATTTTCTATAGAGCTTATCCGTTATTTAGAAATCAATGTTACATTAGATCTAGTAATGGAATGTGGTCGTTAATTAATATAGGACTCAATGGAGAGTTATTATATTCAAAGTGAATATGGTCTCTCGTATTATTTAATGTTATTATTAATAACTCGTGTTAGTTGGTTCATCAACCTTGTGAAGATTTTTATTTAATATTCCATTGAAATTATGTCAGTCCGTTATCTGCTAGAGTCATCATTTACATTGTTCCTCCTATTTTCTAACATTTTCATACCATAATATATCCTTAGTGAGAAGCCTATTGCTTTTCTAAATCTTATAATTATAAAGGGAGTTTATATATTAAAACATCATTTTTACATGTGTTATTAATCTCTTCTAATAAAAATTACATTTTATATATATTCTTCTCAACAGATCATAAAAAGAATGTGATTAACCTAATATATCCCTTGATAGTGTCAAATCGGGTGTATACCAAGGCCTATTGTCATGCACCAGTTCCATTTAATGTCTAGATCAATGCGGTTTTTTTGTTACCCCTAAGTACATCTGTTATTGATCCAAATATTCTTATTGTATCGAAAAAGGGATGTATTTCATTGGAAACCACTTAATATTGACATAGAAAAAATCCAGGATGATTTCATCTATCTAGACTTTTACCAAGGGTTATTACTACATTTTTTAGGATTAAATTTCTCAAATAACTAAACCTTCCTTTGAAACCAACTTCGTAATCGCTCCTTTTCTTACATAACTTTTCATTTCATTCTATAAACAAAGGATGTTTTAATGTTTAAATTATGGGAAATAATGTACATAATACATATAAACATAAAAATTATTATAAAAACACTTGAAATACATATTCATGGGTTAAATCTAGTTTACTTTTACTATATCTCATATCCTTGGGAGATATATCAAAGGAATGTTGTGATCATGAAGCCCAATAAGTGAATATATAAGAGATACATATATTATGTGATATTTAGACATATCGGGAAGAAAAATTGGAATAACTATAAGGAATAATACATAGTAATATCATAATAATAATAACATGAATCATAACTAGTAAATATGGATACAACATTTAAATGATACATTCATAAGTATATCTCCAAGTTGTTATAAATGAAAAATAAGCAAGGTGTTTAACCAAGTTATCGTAAACCATTTCTTATGTAGATATTAAATTCATTACACCATTCAAAGAAGATATATCAAGGTGAACCCTTAATATTTATTAATTTTATGAGATATACATTTATTATAAAAAATAATTTAATTAATATCCTCTAGTGAATAATTAATGGGTTTATTATCAAAATCTTGTCCTACAAAAGTGATCAAACACATGATCATTACGTCATTTTTAACCCAAAAAAGGAAATGTGAGTTTCATATATGTAAATCATAGAATAAAAAAGTATTATTTAAATATTTTTAAATAACTATTGAAATAAATAGTTTTGTGTTTTCTACAAAAAAGGAAAATAGAATTTCTCATGTTAAAGATCGAATTTTGAGAAGTAAATTCAGCATCATGATTGGTATAAAACATGGATATTGAAAATAGTAAAATGAGAGGGGAAAAGGGTATACCATTAATAAAATAATATTAATATAATAATGTTATAATAGAAAATATTCAAAAAAACATTGTTTTTAAATTATAATATATACCACATGAAAAGGGAACTTGAATGGAAAAGAGAAGTAAAGATTTCCCTTACCTTGAAGAGTTGTTCCTAAAACATTAGGATGGATCTATAGGGGCTTGAAGAAACCATGGGGGGATACATGGGAGACAAAATCATCATAAATTTGTGGAGTATGGATTTGGAGTAAATTAAAATGGATAAATTGGTGTGTATTTATAGAACAGTTGGAGGACTTGTTTAATAATTGCAAAATAGAGGTCTTGGAAAACTAGGTTTTGAAAAATGAATTCCATTGTATTAACCATGGTTTTTTAGAATGGTTTAGAAAATTTTGTTCAAATTTTATGTCATTTTAATACACTAGAAGAAAACTCTATTTTTTAACATTTCTTTTGTCTTGTAAGAGTAAAGATTCCACAAAGTAATGTTTTTAAAAATAAAAATTTCCCTTTTAGACTTTGGAAAGTCACTTATAGTTTTAGAAATTGGTTGAAATATATTAAAATACATATTGATAATAAAATAGAACATTTTAATCCTTTTATTGTGTTAAATTAATTATTACATCATTATGACATAAATATGATGTCATAGAATATACTAAAACCCTAAAGTTGTATTTTTTTACTATTCGTGAAAAAATAAATTATTTTAGAAAATTATCCTAAATTCAACCTTCCATAATTTTGACAATATGATTTCAAACATAATGTATATTTTTCATGAAAAAATATCTAAAGATTATATTTTTAACTTTTATATATATAAAAACTTATTTATTTAAAAATTGCAGTTTTTAAGTCACAGTCAAATTTATGACACTTATAAAAAATTGCCTAATCCATTAAATAATTATTTCTATTTTATTATTTAAATATAAGTGTTTAAAATAATATTTAATTAAAATAAATAATATTTATAATAACTTTATTTATTATTAAAATTTTATATATTTTCTCGAAAAAACAATTATGTTTTATTTTCACCCAAAAATAAAATTATCAAATTTATCTCATTTTAAAATATATTTTATTAATAAAAACTGTTCTCAAGAGGAATTTATGGAATAAAGATCTTATTTATAAAAATTAAGTTAAACATTATATAACTAAATTCTGGACACATAACCTTCTATTAAACCCATATATTCTCTAAGAGTAAGATGTGTGATGAGGGTAGTTTTGTGGGGTAGTTTGGATAACATTGAAAGAGAGTTAATCTAAAATTTATTTAACATAAAAATTAGTAGATTTTGATCAATATTAACTTATTAAATCTCATAATGGAATTAGTAATGGGAGATCCCTAGTGATGCTACCTCCCCCATGTTCGGCGAGATGGGATTCAAACGACACAACTCTACTAGTTAAGGCCATCAATTTTATTTTCTGTACCAATTATAATTAATAATTAATAATTATTAAATATAATTATAATATTAAAATTATCATAACAGGGTATATTTTCCAATGGCCATATAGGTCAATGGTCATATTGACCAATATTTATATAACAGTATAATCCTAATGATCACATTTCTTTTTATACACTATAAACACCACTTCATTAATTTACTAAAAAATCACAAAAATTTATATTAAGGTCATGTTTTAATATTTAGAAGATTTTTATTAGTTTAATAATATTTTTTTATTTATATATAATTTACTGTGGGAGTGTTTAATCGAGTAGATTTGGGTGATCAATCTTTTTCAATTTTTGCTAGTCCATTTTATATTTTTTGTCCAGTTGCAATGTTTGGGTTTTAATTGGTTTCAGAGCTAAATAATGTAATGATCATTTTTACTAAGAAAAATTTTTGTTGGTTTCCCATTATTTTTTACATGAATGATATTATATAAAATGTAATAAAAATTTATTTACAAAAAAATCATTTAAAAAATTACGAGTCATTAAAAATTGTACTTATAGGGGAGTTAGTAAATTAAAATTCCAATTGTAGCATAAAGGGTGTTTTACACTATAGAATTAAATTGGAATTTTATTTAACAATTCTAAATTGTGATACCATATAAATAAATTAATTAGGCTTGAAACATAGGTTTTTTATATCAATAACTTAATTATGATGAGATGTTCGTTAATTAATAAATATTTTAAATGGAAGTTTAATATAAATTTCATGTTTTTTCATATGGACTTAGCTAAATAAAAGTACCAGATTATTTTCTATATGATTGGTGTTAGTTTTTATTTAAAAATAAAATTTCAAATGTTTGAAGAGATAAAAGAGTTTTGGTTTAGTGCCTTAAAATTGGACCTTAAGTGGTGTTCCTAGATTTAGCCCTTGAGTAAGGGTATTTTTAATCTTCCATGACTATTACCTTGGAATGAAAATGCATAATTTACTCATAGGACCTTGTTTTATCACTATAACCTAAATTATAGGTAATTAATACTAGTTAATTTTGTAGGAATGACCTCGTTTTGTGTAAATTAAATATTCTTCAGTAAGGTGTTGGCCCATTATAGGTAGCGTCTTTTGATATTAAAAGTCCTTACTATTTTTCTGTGAATTCTTATAGGTATGTGGTGTTGTTTAGGTGTCATATTACCATCTATGACCATTTTTTTCTAAATACACGTAGATTTTATGAGCGATCATTTGGTGTTTTGACCCCCATTTCGTGTGTTATCTATGTGTAATGCTCAGTTCCAAATATTACAGGACAATGATATATTATTAAAAAATTATTAATTAATATAATACGATATAACCAAGACATTAAATAATTTTTTATGAATATAATTAACTAACTAAGTAAAATTTATGTTTATATAAATATTAAATTAATTCATTAGTTACCAAATAATTATGAATGAAACTAAGAACCAAATAATTAATCAATGAAATATTATTATTATTTTCATGCTTCCAAAGGGGTTTTATATTGATAAACTAAATTAATCACAACTAGTGAGTGATTTTAAAATATATATGTCACATATTGAATAAAATATTTTTAATATTAATCCAAATGGATTTATGGGCATAAGATAAGAGCAAACCCAATTTTATACATACTAACCAATATTTTTATACAGAAAATTTTACCGAATTTTAATGGAGAACCCATTTTAAATCCAAATATTGACCATAAAATAAATTTAATATTTCAAAATAAACCTCATATTTTTATTGGAAAAAAATATATTAGGGTTGTTTTTGGTATTTTTCTATAAAGATTCATTTTTATTGAATAATGAAAAATACTGAATTTTAGTTCAAAACTTATTTTTTATATAATTTATTCATAAGGTTAAATTATTATTTATACTGGATTTAAAGTTTAATTAGATAATATTTTTATTATTTAATCTAATTTAGGTCATTTTAATCAATTTAAATTTTAAATTGACTATAAAAACATAATAATCTTTTGAATATTTTTACTTTGAAAACTCCCATTTTCATCTCGCCTACAGAATGAATTTTAAATTAATTTATAACACTTATGTGATTTGAATCTGAAAAAATTCATTCTACATTTTTAATAAAAAAATTATAATGTTTAATTATTCAAAAGTTTTTTAACAAAAATATTAGTGAAAGTGATTAAAATTAATTACAATAACTAACATTAAATTAAGCATAATAAGGGACTAAAATTTAATGTTAATTCCATAAATGGCCTATAAACTTGACCAATATATATTGGATGTAAATATGTCTACCCTATCATCCCATTTCTATAATTGAACCCATTATTGGAGCCACTTTCGATGTTCAAAATCTGTATATAATTCTTATATCAAAATATTACATGAGTGCCACTCCTCCTCCATAATAAAAGGCCACCACTTATCCTACCACCTCACACATCTAAACCCATATAGGTTCATCCAATATATAACCAAATAGATTCCAAAATTACCTCCACTATACCTTGAAACATTAATTTGTGCAGAAATCTTTTCAATTAATCCATTTAGTGTAAACAAAAAGGACTTACCTAATTTTAATGTTTTGTTTTAAAACGATCTCTTTTATTTCATTTGCTTCTCCACTCAATATAATATTCTTATTAAATGATTAAATGAAAAAAGTATCATAAATATACTATGATGTTTTTATTTTATGATTTATACCTACAATTTGTCTTACCATCATATAATGGGTAACATACATCCTATTTTTGGGTACGAAGAACTACAAGATCACGAAATGATGATTGTTCATATTTTCTTTACCACCTCTCATGGTAGACATTAGGAAGGAAAATCTATTTATATATGGAATATATTATATTTATATTTCTTTTTTTCTTATTTAATTTTTATTTATAAAAAACCTTTAAGATTTCTCTCTTGTTTAAATATGATAATTTCGTATGAGAAAGTGTGGATTACCACCCCTCAAAGTGATGTGACTCATAAATGCCTAGCATGGAATGTAAAAAGGATGGTATTAATAAAACTATGTAAAATATATAACATAGATATGATACTAGAATTATAATGTTAATATATCTTTTAATTTTCATTCTTTTAATATAACAAATAAATTATTGAAGTGTTTACATACGACCTACCATCTCTATGAATGATGAATTTCATTTCATATCTCCAAAATTTATAGATTATTATAAAAACATATGTACTGAATAGATAATATCATTAATTCATGTTTTAAATTATGGATATTATTAATTCATGGTATATTTAATATGATATAAAAATTACAGATTAAAACAAACTTGAGAAAACTAGGCCATTTACACCGAAAATAGAAAAAATAATGAAAGATTGTAAAAAGTAGGTAATAAGAAATTATAAGAAAGTGATATATAATATTATACACATGATTATTTTAATTATATAATTTATTAACATATTTTAAACCACTACATTGGAAGATAAATACTACACAACAAAATAAATGTTAATGTAAGGGGATTTCATCTCACTTTTTATTTTCATGAGATACATACTTTATTCACTATCCATTCATTTTGTGTACTGTGAATACTGCCCATGGATAGATTATATTAGTATTATAATTAAATTTATGGGTATTAACATATTAATTTTAGGAAATTTATTTTATGGGGTTTATGTTTCAAAAGTTACAAATCAGTAATGTAATTTTTGTCTCAATTTACCTTCCTTGAAACACATGCCATGTTATACACCTGTATTTTTCCTTGAGACGTATATTTTTAATTTAAAATATTATATAATTAATATACTTATTTTAATGATATTTTAAGATTCATTTAATTTAATTTCTTTACATGGGGAGTATGTTTCAATGATATAAAGTGGTAAGAGTATATTGAAATAATCTTATCACTTTTTGAGATTTTTTATGTTTGTTCTTACTTGGATGAAATATTATAATACATATATTATGAACTCTAATGAATTTTATTTTACATTGTTTATTCAGGTTATATTCATGTATTGGTACAATTTTCTACTTTTTGGTACATAAAACAGTTAAGAAAATGTTTTTAAGAAAGCCCGATTTTACCCACTCTTCAGTTGGAAATCTCTTTTCATTCCAAATACTATTTTCTAAAAATAAATTCCTAGTATATTATACTAATATCCTGTGATAATTAAAAGACATCTTTAACATTTTTTTTTCTTTAACCTAGTTTTTCAAAGTAATCTTCCTGTCGCTTCCATAATAAGGCATTTTTCTAAAAATTTTGTGGTGTAAATGGAATGTTCTTTTTATCTCATACGGAATGTATAGATTTACCCATTATCAATTATTTGAAGATTTATTTTCATGTTTACATGGTTAATTTTTTGAAAAATATTTTTAAAAGATATTTTCAAATAAAATTTTATCAATATTCCTTTCCAATTTTTCAATGAAAACGGTTCTCAAAATTATTGCAAGACTTATTGATATTTTTGCAAATTATTTTCAAAGAAATGGTTTTATATATGTTTTCAAGATCCTTTTGTAAGTTTTCAAGGAAAATGAATTTCGATTTTTTTTTCAATATCTCTTTATAAGTTTTCAATGAAAAAGGGTTCCAAAAGTATTTCAAATATTTATCTATAATCTTCTAAGTTTATTTTCAAGAAATTATTTTTCAAAAGTTTTTTATTCTTTAAAGAGAATTATTTCAAAGAAGAAAGAATATTTACTCATTAAATGAATTAAAAATATATTTCCATGATATTCTCCATCTAATATAACATTCTTTGATGTTACTCATGCCCTTCTAAGAGACTATACAAATGTTCCATTCAAATTATTTCTCTGAAAGATATATGATTTGATTAAATGATGTTTATGAAACCTGTTCCTATTTCACAGGTTATATGATTTTGAAACCCATTACTCTCCTACATGTTTTAAGCTTTTGAAATGTGATTATTTTCATAGGTTATGATCTCATGAAGTTATTATCAAACCAATCACTTTTTATATATTATTATGTGATCAAATGTTAATGATATACACTTCATTTAATGTGTTATGATTTTATGTTTATAAAACCTATATCTTTTTATAAGTCATGATATGATAGAAATTTTATTTTGTGGAACATGTATGAATGATGTTATTATGAGATGGGTGGGACCTATATCTCACTCCAATTCATTGGGTAATGATAAATGTTTTATGTTCTCAAAGGGTACAGGAGAGGGTATCCCAAGAATGAAATAAGGGGGTACACATGAGCATATACCAAGCACAAAACAAGAGGGTACACATGAGGACATACCATACTCGCAACAAGAGGGTAAACAAGAGGACATACCATGAATGAAATAATAGGGTATAGGGGAGGGAATCCTAGTCCCAAATTAGGTAAATGGGTGATTCACCCAAACTTAACATGTTACAAAGGCCTTAGAAGTCCACCTTGACATAGTGTTTTTATATGTTTATGTGGTAGCCACAATTCAATTTTTTATTCCTATATTATGCTTTCATGACTTATTCTCTTAATTGTCTTATAATCCATGTATTATTAACATAAAAACATAATCTTTATCTTTTATGTGAAGGGTATGATCTTCAAATGATATGCTCAAGTTTCATATCCTTTTGTTTATGTTATGGTTTCACATTTCCTTTATTTACCCTTACTAACCATCTGAGCTCACACTTTTCCTATGTTTCCTTTCCCCAGGTTTTATAGAATGGTTTTTGGTTGAAGTAATAAAGGTAAAGATATTTATGGGACATGTTGAATATCTTTCACCAGTATAGAATATTTTTTTTCCATGTTTCTAAATAAATTAAACTATTATGGTGCTTAGTCATGTATTTTTATAATGTACTGAATATTCATAAAAATTGATGTAATATCCTTGTATATTGATAATGGGTCTCTATATTTGGTATCAAATAAATGGTTTAGTAAAACTTTAAAAAATAGGATTAGAAAAACTTAGTGAGATCCCTAGAGGTATTTTTAATAATATGTATAGGCATGTCTCTAAGGATAACTCTAAGGATAAGGAAAAGTATAGGAAAATGTCCTAGAATTTTGGTAATGGATAGAGTGAGTGGTTTCCTAGAAATAAATCCATGTTTGGATACTAAAAGTGAATTTAGATCTGGTACATATGTATCTAGGAGTAAAAACTCCAACAAGATGTTTTGGGCCTAGCTCAGGGTAATCAGGTACATAACAGTGGGCCTTGCTGCACTTCTAGTTTGACACTCTCAGGGGATATTCTTTGGAAATTCACAAAATATTCATAAACCATTATAAATTATTTGAATATAATATGACTATGAATAACCTAGGATAAACCTTAGGTGTAATAGATTAAGTAAGGGGTTATAATTTACACATACTATAAGTAATTTTTCATATTTATGTGGTTTTCTTCTATGATATGTGTTTCTCACCCAATGCTTTATAGTTTTAGTCAATGGTGTGAAATAGAAAAAACATGGTTAAAATTTTATGTTTAGTATTTGGAATGTTTTTTCGTTATTAAAATAAACTATACAAGTGGAAATATCATAAAGATAATAATAAAGGTGGCATGAGTATTGGTTATACTTCTGAAGATAAAGATGCCACAAAAGAATTGTGAAAGGTATGTGATGTTATTCTAGTGTTGTTTTCATTAATCATAAGAAGCCTAATTATATTGAGGTTGTTGAAACATAAGACATGATTCATATATTATAGTAAAGTTATTTTAAAGAATAATTTGGTGAAGTCTGAGTAAGAATAATGTTGGATTAATAAAGTACTTATGTTTTGGAATTCAAAGATTATGTTATATAAATCATGCATTATATAAGTATTTTCAATATTATTATTTATTAAGGATTGGAAAAGATATTTAAAATGGTTATGAATACTAAGAAAAGTAATATTTTTATTAAGGTAAGGTAACCCTTAATGTGACCAAGATATTGATAAAAGTGTGTCTCAATTTAATAAAGAGATTATTGATTTAGATAAAGTAAATTGGATAGCACTGATTTCCATAGAACTGCAAAAGGATCTAATGATAAATTAGTCTATATTATCATGGGTGAAGTTTAAATATTTGTTTATTTGTGCAATATATCTATTAACCTTTCAATAAGTAAACATGCATGTTTTCAACAAGGATTTATGGAAATTCATTCCATTATAATGTTTTAGGATAATATACAATGAGGATATTCAAATGTTTGATTTATAACAACCAAGAGATACATTTTGATATATGGGGATAGACATTAAATTGATCTATTGTTATTATTTATAAAGTTTTTGTTTTTAATTATTCACAATGGTTATAAGGTTAAACATTTATTTTATGTTTATGTTAAAATTCAGATGAAGTTTGTGATACTAAAGTGTTATCTCATCACATAGGGATTTATGCATTTTGGATAACCTACTCAAACATTTTTGTGTTGATGGTAACTGAAGAGAGATGGAATGAATTATCATGGATATCATTATCTATTACTACATCATGATTGAAAAATTAACCCTCCATTTTGTAGAAATAGGTAAACAGGAAATTGGTCAAGACATGACGAAAGTGAGAGATTTTACTTATGAAAGGAAAATAAATCAAGTAATTATAACATCTCATAAAAATTCTTCAACCATATAAAAAATATTTTGCAAATAAAATTTATAATAATACCTTATTTTCTGATGAAACAAATGGTACCTTAGATTACAACATATTTATGAATTTCTAATTGTTAACTTTCTTCGGACTAAGTTCTCTATCACTCTCCATCATATCACGATAGTTAGATTTCTCTTCCATATCCATGTTTTCACTTACCAACTAAGTTATCCTATATGGAAACTTATTAATAGGATACTTTGGGTAACCATTATTTTTCCAAATTTTTTTTAAAATTAATTTAGTATACATTTTTACAATGTAGGATTATATGAAAGGAACTTTGAAATATAAAACCTTTAATAACACATATGAATTTTGAAGGAGAAATTCATTTTTAGGGGGGTATAATGTAACATCCCAAATTTTTTTGAACAATTTTTTTCCAAATAAATTAATATTAAAATATGTATTGTGTTCCACTAAGTACAACATTAATTTAACATAACACTAACTTGGCTTGTGTTACACACAACACTGACTTGGCATTCGTTAAACACAACACTGACTTGGTGTTCGTTACACACATCACCAAGTGTAAAATGGAATATAATAACACAATAATTTAAAATATAATTACTATCTTAAATAAATATAATTTATTCTATTTATTGAAATGAAAACCACAACTGGTTAACTTGTGTTACATGCATGAGGGACTTTCTTTGATAGATTACACTACACCCAAGACTGAATATTACAAGGTAATGATAAATTATAAAAAATTATTATTTAATATAATAAGATATAAACTAGCCAATAAATAAGTAATTTTGAATATGTTTAACTAAATTATTAAAATATACATTTTATATAAATATAAATTTAATTCATTTATTACAAATTAATTATAAATGAAACTAAGAATCAAATGAATATAAAATGAAATATTATTCTTAATTTTATGCATCCAAAGGGGGTTTGTCTTGACAAAATAAATTAATCACAATTATTGAGTTATTTTAATGAAATATATATGTTACATATTCAATAAAATATTATTTATATTCATCCATTAGTTTTGATAGGTATAATATAAGAACAAACACAATTTCAGACCTAAAAGCCAATATTTTTATAAAGGAACATTTATCACCTTTTAATGGGGATCATATTTTAAATCCAAATTTTTACCATTCTAAAAAATTAATATGTCAATATAGACGTCATATTTGGTATAAATACATAAAAATTATCTTAGGGTTATTTTTTTTTGTTTTTTCGCTGAAGATTCATTTATTATTGAATAGTTAAAAATACTACATTTTAGTTCAAACCTGCTTTTTCTTCTAATTTATTTATATGTTTAAATTATGTTTTATATTGGTTTTATATATTAAATATATTATATTTATAATGTATTTATTCTTATTTAAATTTTTTTAGAGCATACCTCTATTCTTTCTGTCTTTTGTAAATATGATAATTTTTTTTGAGGAAGTGTGGACTATGACCCCCGCAAGGAAATGTGACTCTTTAATTCCATACATGGAATATAAAAAAAGGATGGTATTAATAAACCTATGTCACACATATAACATATATATTACATTGTAATTATAATATACATGTATCATATACTTTTAATTCTTTTAATACCACAACTAATTAAAAGTAGCGTACATGTATACGTACAGCTTACCATCTCCATCAACAGTGAATTTAATTTCTTATCTCCAAACTTTATAGATTCTTATAAATAAATTTTTACTGAATATATAAGATAATTAAGTCATTTTTTAAATTATTTATATTATAAAATAAAAATCTGAGTAATAGGAGATGAAAATAACAATTCAAAATATACTTGAGAAAACTAGGCAATTAACACCCGAAATAGTAAAAATAATGATAGGTTGTTAACAAACGGGTAATAAGATATTATAATAAGATGATATATAATATTATAAACATGATTATTTTAATTTTCTAATGTAATAACATATTTTAAACCACTATATAGAAGTATAAATTCAACACAAATTAAAGAAGGTCTGGGTAAGGGGATTTCATCTCACTTTTTATTTCAGTGAGATACATTCCTTATTCACCATCATTCATTTTTTGTGGTGTGTATACATCACATGTAATTATTATATGATTCCTAAAATTAAATATATGGGTATTAAAATATCCGTTTGATGATATTTATTTCATGGGGTTTATGTTTCAAAAGTTACCAAATAGGTAAAGTAATTTTTTCTGAATTTTACTTCATTTAGACACATGCCATGTTATGCCCCTATATTTTACATGAGGTGTATATACTAACTTTGAAATGTTATATCATGAATATAATTCTTTTCATGATATTCTAAGATTCATTTAATTTAATTTTTTTACATGGGGAGTATCGATAAATGTTACAAAGTGGGAAGAGTTTATTGAAACAATTCCATTAGTTTTTTAGATTGTTCATGATTATGATTCCTTTTATGAGATATTTTGATTCATCTATTAAGAACTCTCAGGATATTTTTCAGATGGTTATTCATGATATATTCATGTATTGGAACTATTTTTCCACTCTTTGGTTCATAAGATAGTTAATAATGTTTTTATAAGATATCTCGATTTTACCATCTATTCGGTTAGAAATATGTGTTCATTCAAAGGCATATTTTCTAAAAAGGATTTCCAAGAATATTTTTCTAATATCCTATGATAATTAGGATAATTTTTCACCCATTTTATATTTTACCAATTTTTTCAAAGGAATCTTATTGACTCTTTATGAACAAAGAATTTTTCTAATATTTTTACCATGAAAAAAGAATGTTCTTTTCACCTCATTTGACTTGTACTGATTTACCCATCTTCAATTATTTGAAGAATTATTTTCATGTTTAAAAGGTTATTTTTTTGGAAAATGTTTTTAAATTGGATTTGCAAAGAAATTAATTTCAAAATTTTTGCAAGCTCCTTTTATAACTTTTCAAGGGAAATAGTTTTCAAAATTATATCATGCCTTATTTATATGTTTGGAAAGTATTTTCAAAGAGATGGTTTTGAAAATGTTTTCAATGTACATTTATAAGTTTTCAAGGAAAATGGTTTTAATTTTTTTTCATGTTCTCTTTATATGTTTTAAAAGAAAAAGGTTTCCAAAAGATTTTCAAATATTTCTTTATAACATTTCAAGATTATTTTCAAGAAAATGGTTTTCTAAATGTTTTTAGGTTTTAAAGAGCCCTTTTCAAAGAATAAATGATATTTCATCATGAAATGTATTCAAAATATATTTATAAAATATTTTCCATCTAATATCATATTAATTTTTGTCACTCATACCCTTCTAGGAGATGATCCAAAGGTTCTATTCACATTATTTATCTAAATGATATATGTTTTGAATGAATTATTTTTATGAAACCCATTACTCTTTCAGTTTTTATATGATTTTGAATATCGTTAATCTCACATTGGTATTATTCAGTTGAAACCCACTTCTTTTCATGAGTTATGACTTCATAAATTGATTATTAAACCTGTCTATTTTTTAAGAAATGATGTTATGAAATGTTAATGACACCAATTTCATTTCTTGGGTTATGATTTGATGTTTATATAACCTATCTATTTTTATGGGTCATGATATGATGAATTTTTTATTTTGTGGAATATGTATAAATAATGTTATTATGATATGGGTGGGAAAAATATATCCCTGAAATGCATTGGATAATGATATATTTTTTATAAAATCAAAGGGTACATGAGAGGGAATCCCAATACTAATACTAGTGGGTACATGGGAGGAAATCCCAAGACGTAAAAAGAGGGTACAAGGGTGGAAATCCCATGACAAAAATAAGAGAGTTCCTGGGAGGGAATCCTATGATCAAAACAGGTACATGAGTGATTACCCCAACCCTAACATTTTACAATTTCCTTTCTAGTCCACCTTGACATAGGGTTTTTATATTCTTATGTGTCCACCGAAATTCGATGTTTTCTTTCTATGATATGTTCTCATGACTTATGATATTAATTATATTATCATCCATGTCTTATGAACCATGAATATTTAATATGATCTCTAATATGCAGTGTATGATCTTTAAATGTTATTCTAACGTTCTATACTATTTTTTCCATGTTATGCTTACCCATTTACTTTATTTTCCCTTACTGATCATCTAAGGCCACCCCTTTCTGATGTTTCCTTTACACATGTTATAAAGAATGGTTTTAGGTAGAAGTAATAAATATGGAGATCTTGATAGAAGATATTGAATATCTTTCACCAAGATAGAATATTTTATTCTATTTTCCAAAGACACTAAACTATTATGGTCTTCAGATGTATATTTTTGTAATGTACTAAATATTCATCTAAAATGAATTAATATCCATGTAATATAAGCCTATGTTTTATACCTAATTCTATTATGACTAAGAGAATAACACTGATAAGAATCACATGTGCGCCTAAAACAAATCTTATAAAGTGTAGTATTAAGAATATAGTTTATTTACCTTTTGTGGTTAATGCTTGGTAAAAGCATGTTACTGCATCTAGGACCCAAACATAGTTTTCCATAGAGCCTATGCTATGGTATCCGTTATCTTTTTAGTAAATCCCAAAATAAGGACACTCCTAAGGTGGGAAGCATCACATCAATTCAGGTTAAATGTGCCCTTCTATTTAGAGGAAACATAAACCGGAAGGGCCTTTTGAAAATGACCAGTTATTCTTTGGAATTCCCTTGGATCTTGTGAGTTTCAATTCATTTCAATTCATGAAAGGAATTATAACATTGAATAGATGGATTAGTATGAAGCCTTTATAGTAATATTTTGTATGGTATGGACTTTAATGTTTGTGCTTAAGAATGAACGAGATGCTACGGTTGGTAAAGGAATCATTATCTGTTTGGGAATTACATCAGTGGAAGTACCCAAAATATATTCTATTGAAGTTGAACTATTGGGTATTAACTATCTTTTTCCTAGCATTGTTTTTATGAAAGTTTTGGATCCTTAACAAACACTTTATCTATGTTTTCTAGGATGTGTATTGGGTCCTCTTGGGAATCCTATAAATCCTCTTACTGTACTCTCATATTAAAGAAGAAAAATTCCTATATGTTGGAATCATTTGGTTATGCTAAGAGAGTATTGGTCTTACAGTACACTAAATTTTGAAAATACATTCGGCTTGTTTTGGTTTTTTTTCTTCAGATTGGAATGAAAGAAGCATTTTTTTTATTGAGTAATTGCTAGTCTCGAGTGATACTTGGTTTCTCGAGTGGGAACGCCATGGACAAAATCTCAATAACCAGCTATTTATTTTGTCCTGACTACCCATAGGATGATTCTTTGGTCTTAATTAATGTTCTTTATTGGTGGATGTTCTTCCTTGTGTTGATATATCACATGTGAAACTAGTTATATTAAATACCTCATATGTGCTCCTTGGTTCATGGTGATTGATTATAAGGCTACCTTAGACATCTATTGGGCTTAGATAGTTTTTAATGGTGTTGATCCAATTGTGCAAGATCTGATTTATATCTATGTTAGTGCCAAGGAAAAACATCAAAAAGGGTGTTTTTTGGCAGGAGGTATCCTCGGATGCCGGTTATAGGCTTTGATGATCATCCTCAGAGTTAATCTCAAGGTACCTTCATATAAAGGCTCTGGGCCCAACTTTTGGAGTTCACGAGTTGTCTAGTCCGAGTGTTTTGAGGGTAGTAGACTTGGAGAAATTTAACATTATATTCATCTATATTATCTTATTTGTTGGGTGAGGCAGTGATTAATGGAATGTTGTTGGGTTATGGAAAGCACAAAGTGTGTCAATAGACGTTTTTATTCATTAAATGTTAGCTTGACCAAAATTTTGAGGGTAATACGGATTTGACCATTTTTGAAATGTAAAATTCATTCCAAGAGAATTGTTATAATGTTGTGGTCATGCTTAAATCGACAATTATGATGGTGAAGCTACCATGATTTTGAATTGGACTCAAAATTATATAACCTATGGTGGATGAAGCATAGGTAAGATGATTATGTGATCATGTCCCTGGTTGGAAAGGGTTGGGTAAGCTCTATGTCAATACTACAATTCGAAGAAGGAGCATTACCTCAGGTTTATATGGATCATGTACCATATTCTTAAGTGTTTCTCGATGGTTTGTTATCCATTTTTAAATGAAACATGAAAATTTTAATAAGGAATAATGACCCTTCTAGGCCGAGTTATGTTCTTACTATTTACCAGAGGATTATTGGGGTTGATAAGTTCTAAGGTGAGGAGGTTTTAACAACCCGTATTTTGAGCCATGGTAAAATTCTAAGAGAATTTTAACTTTGATGTTTGTTAGATGGGTATTTATTTACACCAGGATTTAGAATGAAATTTTGAGAGTTTTAATGCTTAAACATATTGTTTTAGACTTTTTTAATGAATCAATGGATACCTCAGGTATTTTGATGAGTTTTGAGTACATCAATAATTGAAACAAAAAAACCTAAAGAAGCTTGCCAGAATGTATAGTTTATCTGAAACCATGCAGCCCTCTAAATGAAATTGGGCATCCCATCCAGTGAAGTTAGAGGTATTGTATGATTTGGTCTAACCATAAAAGATGAAATACATAGTCATGTCCTTTCTGTAGGTTTTGGATAGAGTGGGAACACATTCTTGGCTCATGGTTTTCCAAATTGTGTGCATGAACCATACAACCTCCCTCCCGAGGAAGAGGCTCTAACACTATTTGTGAAATGTTCGTCCATACATGTGTCCAAACCATGCTCCTCAATAATAGGGATGGAAATTAATAAAATTCCCTCCAAACTTTATTTCATCCTCCTCCTATTTTCACCCACTCATTCATTACCTCTATCACAACCGTGGGCACTCATACATTTCTCCTCATGGTATGAGGAGACCTCCTTCATTCAATGTCGGATTTGGAAACCATTGGGTTTTTTGGATATCATTTTAAAGTCTGCAAATCCACTTACCAATTGTCTCTCTTCATCTTATCCATACATCTACTATTTTGGTTCGACATAATTCTCACTATTTTAAAGGTGTTTATTCATTTCTTCGATTTTTCTCAAACCTTACTTAATCAATCTATAATACCAGATTTTTGAACCATACTAAAAACTAGGTAGGTGTTCTATATTATTTACTAAAGTTTTTTTTCATTTATGTGTTCTTTCTTCATTCCACGCATTAGACCCTTTCAGTGATGCCTCTTAAATATTAATTAATTTAATAAAATGGTTCTCCTTTATCTATTTTGACTTTAATTAGTAGTGAATCATCAAATATGGTTGTTCTACATGTTTTGATCCAACCCTTGGGTGTTACTTACTTAGAGTACTTATTTACCTTGACCTCATTTTCTTAAACACCCTTGAGGTGTATTGAACATGTAATAAATACCTTATTATTATAAATTTAATTTAGATGAATTGTAGTATATGAGTTAGGACCATTATCTTGATTCTATATGTTCCATACTTCTTTCCTCAGTTTATTTACTTATGAATGTTATTTATCACCTATTATTTAGGAAATGGTGAACTAAATGAATGAAATAAATTGAATTAAATTTGTTGAATGATACAAATGAAATTCTTGATACTTTATTTCTTATTCACATTTATTCATGTTTAATTCTTATTCCCCATACCATGTTCCTAATTACTTATTCCTTCAACCACAATAATAGAACCTATACTTCTTCGTTAAATAATAATAATTATGAACTTTTTAATGTGCCTTTTTTATTGTGCATGTTTCTTAGTGTATGATACTTATTTTAATGTGTGCATGTCTTGCATCCTTTTGATTGTACTTGTTCCTAGTGGCTTGTTCCTATTGGATTACACCATGATGTTTTTTATTTAATGAAATTCTAAGGCTAGATTGTTTAGAATTTATTAATACCTTTCCTTGTTGATAAGATGTGATTTTGAATGTTATGACTTATCTTTTAGCTATCTAGGAGAGAACACTCGTCCCAACTTAAGGATTTCATAGATAGACTCATTGTGATTGGATTTGTAACTACTTTGAATTATAGGTGCGACATTTGGATTGACTTATGTGGGATCCATGTGAATATTACTTATACCTATGAGTGACACTGGATCCATAGGGTAGGCACTATGGATAAGCTCATTGACAGGATGGTTATACCATGCCTCAATTGATACTCATTCCCTTATGTTAGACACTTGGTATGAAATTAGAGGTCACCATACCAAGAGTGATATGAGGGATGTTGTTACAGGCCTCCTTGGATAGAATCTATGGTATCTATTATCTTTACTAAAATTGGCTTCCTCTTTTCCTACGTTCCACCATATCGATCTTCCACGTCACCCAATATTCAAATTTCCTCTACTCCCAATTCCCCATCCCACTACACAGTTTCGTCTCCCCCTCTCGCGCTCCACCTCCATTCCATCAGGTTTCTCCTAGGGTTCCCGCCGGCATCCGTCGATCCCCTCTGACGATCCTCTCTGCGACTCCCCTCTCCCAGTCACCTTCCTGAACATCAACCACCTTGACGCCTCCGTCTCCACACGGATACCTTCGACGACCTCAGGTAGGGTTTCACCACTATATCAAACCATCCATCTCCTCCCATGATTAGGTTTTCACCTCACCACAAAGGCCTCCATCTCCTCGTGCATACCTTCGACGACCTCGCACGCCTCCCCTGCCGCCTCCACTGACGCTCCCGCTAGCGATTTACAACAAATCAATGGATTTGAAAGCCTTGTTCAGCTCCACCTTCAAATTAAAGTGTTATTAATTTCAAAGCCTTAATTGGATTTTTCACTTCCAACTTCATTTCTTCTACAATCCCCATCCTCCATATGGACTCACGGATCTTCCGCGACCCCGATCAACTGTCTCGACCTGTTGGATCTACATCACCCTCTCAAATTAGTAGTGGAATTTCCGAAGCATTCTGAGATCTTTAGTTCATCTGTCTGTTCCTGCATCTTTCATGACTGATTGCAGGTGTCTCTAGGTACGTTCATCTATTGGCGCATCTGTCTTCTTTTTTGCAGAAGCCACTTAATCTTCCTATTCGACTAGGTTGCCGACTGAATCTGTCAAAACCTGCATAAAACCATCCATTCCTCATTGCATATGGCAACTATTGATCCAGTAGTATTCAAATTATGTAAAGATTGAGTAATGTAGAGGTGCTACCATAAATATTGTAAAAATCCTATCTCTTCGATTAAAAGTAAAAGAAACAGTCTGGGTCCATGGTTAGAAAATTGTTTTTGCAAGTGTTATCATGAAAAATTTCTGTATTCTTATTTTATAGGATTTGATCATTTTTTTCCTAGGCGGATTTATGGTATGTGGATTGACAGGGTGACTTAATTATTCCAACATGGCAATAAAGAAAGTAATACTTAGTACCACAATAAGGTATGATATTCAAATTGATACAATAGATTCTTTCACAAACTATATTACTAGCATATGAATATCTGATTTTTTTTTCAAATTGAAACATGATAAATGCTTTATATTCAATCGCAATATTCATGTTCTTAATAGATAAAAAACATATGGTCATTAAAAAAATTTTATTCTCTCTTCAAGCTTTAATATTCATATTCAATTAGAAGATTCATGTTCTTAATAGATACAAAACATTTGGTGTCAGTGTCTCTTAATTGTTTTTTCAAGTGACCCCTTGATGTGATCAAGGTTAGATACTAGGTCTGAATTTACTTCCATTATTTTCAATTATTGCCCAACATCATTCGAAATTTTAGCTTATATGATATCAAAACAATTTTATCAATGTCACTGTATTAGTTTACTTCTTGTGCGAAAAAAATACAGAGAAAGGATAAATTTTAAGTGTATTGTCCCATAATTTGACTTATTAAATTGATCACAATTTCTTTAGGATTGAATTTGCATGATTTCACATAACAGGAATGTAAAATTTGTATATGATTCAATTCATGAAAATTGTATTGCCCAGGTTTTTGGAGAGGCTATGTCCATGCATGACTCATGGTTTTTCCAGACATGGTTATACATTTATCAGTGTTACAAAAACACATGGTGATTATGGGAGGCACATCCACATGGTAATAATTTATTTTACTTATACTAATTATTACTTATGATTCATTGTTTAAATCACTAGAACAGGTTCATGTATTTGGATTATGTATTTAATTCGAGCAGTGGATATCCATTTGTTACATATTTTAGTCAGTATTTGAATTTAAAATATCTATTTCTCTAAAAAAAATCTTTTATTTTTTCAATGCAGTAAATGAAAAGCATACGAAGGCCACTGGACACAGTGGGAAGACTATTCATGTGTCAATGAATCATTGAGGGAAGATGGTTCTACCATCATGATGTTTTTTAATAGGCTATCACTTCTTTATTGGTCGGTGTTTTACATTCATGGATTAGTTGTTTTAAGGGGAGATTCTCAGTATGATATCATAATATCAAACTGCTTCATTATGTTAGGGTTATATTGTTTGATTGTAATTAATTTTTACCAGGTTCAATTGATTTTAATGATTATCATATAATACATTATGACTGGGATCAGCACTGGAGATCACCCATTCGAAACATACAGTGATTATGACAATAATATTGTAGGGAATTTTGTGGTTTTTGGAAATTCAATGCACTTATATGTATTTTCATATTCTAAATGTACTTTCTATCTCTACGGATTCAAATTTATTTATATTTTCATAGAAGTTTTTATTTATTTAATCTTCACGAGTTACCATTACGATTGACCATAAAAATTTATTATTGTTTTCATTTTGTCAATTTAAATTAATTATAAAACAGACAACATTATTTTCACACTCTTTTCTACAGAAAACATTATCATTTGTGCAATTGGATTCTTCTATTGATCACTATGAATCAAGGACAACCTTTTTGTATCTGATCTGTTCTTAGGAGTGAACACATTTAGAATGGTGATCTTGGTGTATTCACTAGCTTTCTTGGATTGTAGGTGATTTAAAATGATGTTATAAGCAGAATACCAGACTTCATTGGGTCTTTTCAGTCTGATGATCTCAGTTTTGAATTTATCTGGTCTTATATGAAAAATTCCAGATCTCCTTTTATTTAAAAACTATTTGAATTCCATGAAGATGAGTAGAATTGATTTGGAGCTTTGTTAATTTTCTTTTTTGATGTTGACAGACTCACTATGAAGATGATATTCAGGCTGGATTTTTTAATTTCGGGTTTCTTCTGGGTTTTAGGGTCCAATGGAAGTGTAGGACTACTTTGCCTCTTTCTCTGACTCTTTTATGGCTCTTTTTGGCATTCTATGGACAACTATGAAGACCTAGATAGGTTTTTTGGTGTTGTGGACCATTATGCTTCATAGTACTTGTATCTTCATCATCCTTCTCTAACATTATGGACTGATTCTGCTCTGTCCATTGCTTTTGATATGCCTCTAATTTAAAGTAAGAGTGTATGATCAGATGATCATGGGATGCCTGCCATTTATTTGATCAATGATTGGAGGGATATTAGGAATAAATAAAAATGAATAAAGTTGTACACATGAATCCCACTAAAAGGTATACTAACTGGTTATTTATTTAATATACATAATGTATATGGGTTTCACAAATGGTGGTCTTGGTATTTTGATATTCTAATGGTTTTCATGATAAATGAGTGTCTTTTGATCATTTAAACCACCTTATTGGTATCAGACCTCTGTCTTCTACTTGGTTCACAAGATCATCTTCTAAAATTTAGTAAAAAAACTCCTACTCGATTTCAGGTATGAACATCCTTCTTCCCTTCTTAATGTAGATCTATTTTCATGAATTATACTCCATAATCTCTGCATTAAATTTTTTAATTCCTATTACACGTCACTGTTTTCAATTTTTCAATATCTTCATTATTATTTTGCATAATTTCTATAATCTACATTTATTTTCTATTTGATTCACTTGATTTTTTTTCATCTATTCATTAAGTGTGCAATGTAAACACCCTAATTAAATAAGTGTCACACTTCCACTCAATTTTAATCAATTCCAATGGTCTTTTTCTAGTCACCTGGGTTTGTGTAAGTAATGGGAATTACAAGGGTGATTTGGTTCTGGTATTGTTGTTACTTTTCTTTTACACTTTCCTTGGATTGCTTTAATTGTTTCCATTATTTTTCACTATATGTCATGGCTATTAATGATGCATGAAATGCAGATAGCATAAGATTGATTACTATAATAAACCTCCTAGACTTCATTGACACATTGGAAATACATCATGGTTGCTTTTTTTCAGTGGAAATGATCTTTTTATAGTTTGGAGTGTTTGAGAAGGTATTACATAGAACAATTTTCTTGAAATTAAATATGAGATGCAAATGTTTTCATTATGAACAAGGTATTACATTGAGCACTTTTCACCATTCTCAATCAAGATCAAAACCATGAAGGTTAATTATTATTCACCATCCCATGTTTCTGCAATTTTTGTTTGTCTATTACAGATTTGTAAGTGATTTGAGTACCCCTATAAAATTAGAGGTTTGTGGAATTTTTTTATTCTCGCTTGATATTGAGATATCTACTATCTATAATAAATTAGGCTTCTTCCTACCTACGTGTCAAACTCTTATCCTTCCACATCTCCCTCCAATCTCATTCACTCTGCTTTTCCATCCTCCCTCCCGCGACACATTTGGCTTCCCCCCTGCGCGCTCTCCACTGCTCCCTCTGAATTAGGGTTTCATGGCTACCAGCGTCCTTCATGTAGTCACTCTGCCGATCGAGATTTAGTCTCCTACGGTTCCCGCTCCCATATTCCACTTGCCTCTCCCGCTCCCATCTGCGACAAGCCTCTCCCGGTCCCCTTCCCCAATCTTCTCTCCATCCGCGCATCAGCCTCCATGTGCTCCACCTTCGGCTCTGCTGCTCCACCCGATGTTCCCCCAAAATTTCACCTTCTACCTCCCATAATTTTAGGGTTCTCGGTACGAGATCTTCCACTAATCCTAGGTTTCATCACATTTCAAATATTCCAGTTCTCCTACAATTCCCGCTTCCAGTGTTCCTTCTCTGAATTTACCTATACAACGATTCTGACAGCCTACACTTTGATTTTTCCTTCAACGCCCCTCCTCCTACGGCTCCCACTACCTTTTCCCCTCTACTACGGCTCCGATAATTCTAGCTCATGTTTCCCTTACCATCATCCATCTTCTACTATGGTTCATCCACCTAGAAACCCTAGATCCTCTTATGTTTCCCTCTTCCCAATACTTCTTTGAAGTACTTATGTCAGAAACCCTCCAAATTCACTTCACCCTATTCCCTAATTCCCTCAAGCTCAAGATTTCCCTCTGCATCTATATATGTTGACTCTTTCTACTCAATGAACATTAGAAGAATGTGCTGCTCGACCCAAAAAAGCTATGATTTTATTCTTTCATCCATTGTTTATTGAACATTATTTATTATGATTATATTCTCTGATGTTGTGGGTCTATTCATTGAAAATATTGGGTTTTATGTTTTTTCCATCTATGCAAAATTAACGAGGATAAAAATGATATATTTCATAGGATTGGGATTAATTATTTCTAAATGATCAATCTTATGATATTCTTTAAATATTTATTTTGAAACGGTTCTGTTTATAATCCTACATAGTTCTATGAAAATGCTTAAATATGTGCTGGTTGTTTCAGATCTAGGGGCTTCTCTTACCAGTGTCGCAACTGCAATTCATAAAATTGTCATGGGGGATGCAACATATGGAATCCAGTAGAGAGATTTTCTTTTCATACAACTATATTCTTCCCTTGGTGATTTACTCTTATTACATTTCTCCAATGTTTTTTGACTCACAATAATTGGCCCAGTTGCCCCGAAGTGACTATAGTTTTGCTTCTACAAAGTACAGAATTCAGATTATGTTACTTACATTGTTTTGTTGATTACATGTGCAATAGATTTCAGATAGGGGTGATCATTACTAAGTTGGAAAGATTATAAGATTATCTAATACAATAAAAACTTCATAGAAGTGTGGATTGATCATTTTGGAACTCAAATTTTGTCCTAATGTTTTTTTACTTTTAACGATACAAAATTATGTTTTTTTAACATTTTTGATTGAGTTTCTTTCAGGTTTTAATTAAGGATATACAAGTTGGAAGTTGATCAATCATTTGGACGGTTTTGGTGTCCTGAACCACCAGGTTCCCCTTAGGATCCTACTGGGGCCCCTATAGGATGTTCTAGGAAGCATGTGCTTCTGTTCTCCACACCAGTAACCTGGTAACTTCCTGTTGGAGGTTAATATGTAGTTAGTTATACTCACATTAATTTAGGATAAATGGTTTGAATTTTGTGTTGATACAGATGCAATGTTAAGGGGGTATTCTATAGCAAATGTTTGCAGACTATTAGTGGGTAGCTACATACCCCACTAGATTTGGTTGTTGTAGAGTTTTATGTTAACATCTTTTATGATAATATATTGTTTCCCTTAATTGTTTTAGATAGATAGAAACATCCATGGTTCTTTGAAGCATCTTTGTACTGGCGACCTCCCACAACCTCACAAGATAGATTTCCCTATTTCTCAAGATTTTAGGTTCGATTACCTTCTTCCCTCTTTCTACTTTTTTAGCATGCAGAATTTCTAAACATCATAAATTTTCCTTTGTTGATTGACATTAATGGCCCAATTTCTCGAAGGGATTGTACTTATGCTTCTATAAAGTGCATTATTATGATGATGTTACCTACTATGTTTTGATGATTATTTGAGTTGTAGATGTCATATTGGGGTGATAATTACTTTTTTGGAAATCTTATAAGATTATCAAAAACATTCATAACTGCATAAAAGTATGGCTCGATCCTTTTGGTACTCAAATGTTGGCCCAAATCTATTGTACTTTTGTGGCTAAAAAATTACATATATTTTTTATTTTATTGTTTTAATATTTTCAATTGAGGTTATTTCAGGTTTAATGTTTGGATATAGAAGGAAGATGTTGATCAATTAATTGGAGGGTTTTGGTGGCCTAAACCACCAGGTTCCCCTTTGGATCCTACTAGGGGCCCGATAAGATGTTCTAGGAAGCAGTTGCATCTGTTCTCCACACCAACAACCTGGTAACTTCCCATTGTAGGTTAATATGTAGTTTATTATCAAATGAATATAAGATAAATGGTTTGATTTTTGTCTTTATACAGATGCAATGTTAAATGGTATTGTGCATGTCTATCATTGGAAAACTATTAGTGGGCTGCAACATACCCCCCAATATTTGGATGTTGCAGATTCATGATAGTTTTATGTTATCATATTTTATGGTAATATATTGTTACCCTTAATTGTTTTCTATAGACAGAAAAATACAAGCTTCATTGAAGCTTCTCTGTACTGGCAATCTCCCACAAGCTCAAAGTTTTATTTCACTTTTTCTCAAGATTTTAGGTTCAATTTCACTCTTCCCTCTTTCTCCTTTTGTAATTAAGGTTCATATTTCCTTCATAGATTCCCTCTTTCCTCTTTCTATTTTTAATTTTCAGGTTTGGTGTGCCCTTAACATGTTACCTCTTTCAAATATCTCTGCCTCCACCTGCTACACCTCAGTCTCCCTAAGCCTACTCCGCCTCCAGTGCCTCTGCCTCCCCCTCCACCTGGTCCGCCTCAATCACCCTTTGATTTCATAGATACGGTAGGCATTCTTGAGTTAAATTATATAATGTGTTTTCAATAATATTTTTCATAATATATTATATAGATATTTCTCATATTAGATTTTGAAATAGTATATTTAATTCATTTTACTTATTCAGTATACACGGATTTCATATTCAGCACATGCCTACTAATATTGTATTTCTAATATTGAATATCTAATATTCATCATATGGATAATAATATCAAATTGTAAACAAGGTATATTATTCTTCATTTATATGCAAGTGTCTTCTCATGTAGTGCTTATAATTTAATATTGTGTCAATATAGTATTTTCAACTTGAAAGACCATATTGATATTTTAATATTGAATTTTTAATATGAGAAATTTGTATATTACATATTATGGAAATGAGAACTGAAAATAGAACATGGTTATTCTACTTTTAGTAGTATATTTAATGAATTTTAGATTTTAACTATATGCAGATTTCATATTCAGTATGTTCATACTAAATACATAAAAATGATGTCTACATATGTGTTTATTTAGGAAAAATGATGAGTTTGGGATTTTGGTAGAAGCTTCCTCTGTTTAAACCCTTAACACGGTTATTTTTCTTGAAGATTTAATAAAATAGTATCCAAAATCATCACTATCTATTTGAAGATAGTTTTATAGTTCTAAATATAATTTAAAATGCCACACAAATCATGGATTTTCATAAAAAGGATTCCATCCATGCAACTTCTCAACTTAAATACCTAGATCAAGTGCTTTGTATGTGCAATGATGATTATGGATGTTGATTTCAGAAATCTCCAAGAGGTGTTGCATATGATGAATATGAAATCTACCTCAACTTATATGCATACTAATATCAAATTTCAAACAAGGTATATTATTTTTCATCTAACTGCAGTTGTCTTTTCCGGTACTTAGTATATGTTGATGTGGTGTCAATCTATAAATTTCAACTTAAAAGACCATATACTATGTATTAATATTGTAATATTGAATTTTTAATATGAGAAATATGTATATTACATATTATATAAATGATAATTGAAAACTGAACATTTTTAAACTACATTAATTAATATATTTAATGACTTACATATTTACTATATGCCGATTGCATATTCATTATATGAATAATGCATACATAGTATACGCATGTTACTTATTATAAATTAAGTCATTCAGTTTTCATAATATACATACTATCAATTCACTATATGCATACTACATACACAGTATACGCATGTTACTTATCATAAATTAAGTCCTTCAGTTTTCATAATATACAAATTCTCAAATCACTATATGTGTTTTGTTTCAATGTCAGTAGAAGGGGGAGGCACTGAGAATTCAGAGAGGGGAGGGGAGGGGAGGGGAATATGATGACAGGGGGGAGGGGCCTGGTGGGGAAGAGGTTGGGCAGGGGGAGTGGTGGGGGAAGGGGCTGGGCAGGGGGGAGGCATACGTAGGTGGTGGAAGTGCTGGGATTGGGTAGGAGACAACTAGAGGAGGGGGAGGGGAGCGGTAGAGTTGGGTAGGGGGTATGAGGAGGTGCTGGGAATTTGGGGGGGGGGAAGCTGGGAAGGGTGGCTGGTGGGGGGATAGGAGGGGAATGTCCGGGGAGTGGTGAGGAAAGGAGAGGAGGAGGGGGAGGAATGGATCACGAGATATTCTTCTTAGTGGGCAGGGGAATGAAGGGGAGGGGTTGGGCAGGATGGAGGGGAGGGGAGGTGAGGATGAGGGTAGGGAGAAGAGGTTGGGCATAGGGGGAGTGGTGGGGGAAGGGGTTGGGAAGGGGGGACGCGTACATAGGAGGGGGGTGGGGGTGCTGGGATTGGGTGGGAGACACTCGGAGGAGGGGGAGGGGAGGGGTGGAGCAAGGTGGGGGGTAGGAGGAGGTGCTGGGAATTTGGGGGGTGAAAAGCTGGGCAGGGTGGCGGGGGGAGAGGAGGGGCTGGGCAGGGGAGGGGCTGGGTAGAGGGGAGGAGGAGGAGGGAGGAATGGCTCGGGGAAGAATCTTCTTAGTGGGCAGGGGAATAGAGGGGAGGGGAGGTAAGGGCAGGGGAGGGGATGATGAGGACAGGGGGGAGGGGGCTGTTGTGGGAAGACTTTGGGCAGGGGTGGTTGGGGAAGCGTCTAGGCAGGGGAATGTAGGGGAGGGGCATGGAAGGTTGGAGGGGAGGGGAGGGGAGGGGAGGGGAGGATGAGGGAAGGGGGAGCATGAAACGGTCAATCTGTAGTAATACCTTTTCAATGTAGATAAAATTGTGATTCTTCATGTTTTGTAATTAGTTTTTAAGGAATTATGTACAGATTCAACTCTTAGGGATGGTGAACATAGAAATGAATATTGAAACAAATGACTGAATTTTTTAGATGTAATTGCAAGGTAATACCACAGATTGACCATTTCATATTTTTTCATTTTTGATATCTGCATTATTTTTAAACATTCAAAAACAGTATTGGAATGCTATTTATATTAGGGTGAATGTAATATGTTTAACCTATTTTCTGAATTAGCCTCTACCATGGATGATGCATAAAATATTTTTCATGTTTATGTGTTTTCTATGATCCATATAATGTTTAAAACATCCATTTAATTTGGTTATTTCACATATTAGTTGAACATGTTTCTGTTTATCATTTAGACATGTTACTATTCCAATAGAATTTTTCTTTCTCATATCTATGACATATCCATAGCACATATACTGTTTCAACTAGTTATTTACAACACTGTATCTATACATTCAACATAACACCTTTAGAAATCTTTAAGTTCACTTGAATTATTAACTTTTTACATGATGTTTATAGATATTCACTACTTGTAATATGAATTGATTTTATAAATTAGAGAAAAAATACACATACTGTTGTAACCTACATTACCTATTAACATAAGCTTACCAAATCTATTTTTCGGATCAAACTATGTTTATTTTTACATTCATATTCTGGAATCTGCATTTTCAGTAGAGATTAATATGTATTCTTATTTTAAAACATTTTTTCCTATGAAGAAAAGTTAGATGTTTTTGCAGATGAAGATTTGTACAATGTGACATGATAATTTGGTTAGAATATACTACTTCAAGTCTTTATTGATGAGGGATACAGTTGTACAGATACAAAGATGAATATTTATGTTGTATAATTTGACAAACATTTTGTCAATCTATTTTCCATATTATCTTTTTATATATTGACTTTATGATTGTTAAAATATTTTCCATTTATTATTGTTATCATTTATTATATTTCACAACAAAAAGCCATGTCTTTTTCAATATTAATGAATGATTTCTTTCAGGCATTCAGTGTGATAGGCTTTACTATAACTAGATTTTGGAGATACACTATGCATTATCGAAGAGGGAAACATGTAGGGATTTCACGATCAATGGATAATTTTATTTTCTCATAGTTAATAGTTTCTTCTATGTTTAGTGTATAATACATGTGATACATGTATTTGAAAACTAGATAATGTACTCTGGAGCATTTTAATATGACAAGTGGATTTTTTTAGATCACCAGATCAGGTATTTTATACATCCTTTCTTTTTGTCAATTTATAATTTCTCTTATCTAATTTGAGTTATTTATCTTCTATCCTCTGTTGATATTATTTAAATTTCAGGGATCCTGCTCATCACTGGGAAGGTTGGAGGGGAGGGGAGGGGTGGGGAAAATGAGGGAAGTGGGGAGGGGGCTGGTGGGGGAACAGGTTGGGCAAGGGGGGAGGGGAGGGGCTG
Source organism: Viscum album (assembly GCA_963277665.1). NCBI lineage: Eukaryota > Viridiplantae > Streptophyta > Magnoliopsida > Santalales > Viscaceae > Viscum > Viscum album. The sequence continues at coordinate 1,913,748,834 of OY728133.1, forward strand.
GGAAGGTTGGAGGAGAGGGGAGGGGAGGGGAGGGGAGGGGGAGGGGGAGGGGGCTGGTGAGGGAACAGGTTGGGCAGGGGAGGATGGGTGGGGCTGGGCAGGTTGGAGGGGAGGGGAGGGGGGAGGGGGCTGGTGGGGGAACAGGTTGGGTAGGGTGGGGGGGGGGAGTGGTGGGGGAAGTGGTAGGGTAGGGGGAATGCTGAGGTGGGAGGGGGAGATGCTGGTATGGGGTGGGAGACAAGAAGAGGAGGTGGGGAGGGGAGGGGTAGAGCTGGGTAGGGGGTGGGAGGAGGTGCTGGGAAATTGGGGGGGGGGGTTACAAGCTGGGCTGGGGGGAGGAAGGGCTGGGCAGGGGAGGGAGGACAAGAGGAGGAGCGGGTAGATCTGGGCATGGGGGTAGGAGGAGGTGCTGGGAAAGGAGGAGGTGACACACTGGGTAGTGGGGGGAGGGGAGGGACCAGACAGGAGGGAGGGGGAGGGGCTAGGCTGGGGGGTGGAGGAGGAGCAATGGAGAGGTGAGGGCTGAAATGCAGGGAGGGACTACCGATGAACTGCATCTTTTTATAATAGATATCGTCAACCCAAAGGATGACAATATTGACACATATTTTGTGATTCAATTTCCAGGTATTATTTTACTACATATATTCTTATATTATTTCAAATTAATGTTTTAATTTTTTTTCCAGTTGTAACTGAAATTATACATTTACTCAACTAATAAAATGAAAGAACATGTTCAAGTGTAACCATTTTCCTTTCTGATTCCTATATCATTTACACTAAACTAAATTCCAATTTTCAATTTTCTCATATGTATTATCTGCTGTAGGGATGATCGTTTGTGTCAACCCAACATTTGGTAGTTCTGCTATGCTATGACAATGTATACTAATTGGGAATTCATGAATTTACCTATACGGCTGTCCAGTACACTACCAGTATGACTGGGAACAACAGATGAATTTAAAAAGTCATGGATACAATTACTTATTATCCCCTTCTGTTCACAACATAATTTTTCTATGTAAATGATTTGTTATATTTTCATTGTTTACAAATTATCCCTATTATGTTGACATTCACAATTAATGTTTTCCTATTTCAATGTTTATTAATATTGATTCTTATTTGAATACTATGTCACTTTATATATATGATTTATTAATGGTAAAAATAAATTTGAATTCATTTCCATATATTTGTTTTGATTAAAAATCATGTGGTGACATTTTTTAAACTTGTACAAGTATTAAAATATTATCTATAACTATTTTGTAAATTTAACATTTCAATACATTATTTATTAATTTTCATTCTGTTTCACCGTTGGATCCTTCGTTGTTAATTTTATATAGAAGGCTGCTCAGTATCTAATTTTTATTCCTCAATTTCTATAACTTTTACTTCTCATTATGTATGTCATTTTATTTTCAAATATATTCAATATTAATATAAACTATTATGTTTTATAAATAGTAATCTATAGTTAATAATAAGAATTATTTTATAGTTCCGTGCATCGCACGGGCAGAGTACTAGTTAGTTATATTGGAGTCTCTTGCAGCGACCCTTGGGATTATTTATGGATCACCTGGGAAGGCCTAAGGATTCCATTATTTGATTTTATAGATTTATTGTTTGGTTTACGTGAAATACCATATTATCAGTTATAATGTGGCCTGATTTATGTGAATAGTAGTCATCTACCTTACTCAATCACAAGATAGGGGTTGGTCCATAAATTGTACCTTATTTATAATGACTGTTGTACACACCCTATTACAAATATGAAAGAACCCTTGGTTTAGAAATCTAGTTTCAGAAAAAGTAGGTAGAACTATCCAGGCTCCCATTGAGGGAATAAGGCCATGTATTATATATTATTTACTTATTACCTTAAATTCACTTATGTGGGTACACAATTCATTATGTATTGCACAAAATCATTTGATATAGAATCTATTGGTTATGGCCTATTGTGATTATATCTCACACCCTTCTTGGGTAGCCTTTGGTACCCATGAAAATCTTATTGTAACTAGGTCTATGGATTATTTCTTTTGTTGTGTTTTTTTTACTTGGGATCTTAAAATTAATTTTTTTTCTATTACTAAGTATTTTCATGGAAATAACCCTTGAGGAATTTCATTATTCTTTTTATTTATGTATTGTAACATATTTTAATAAAGTAATATCATACTTTTATGTTTTAGAATAATCTAGAAATGCATTCATATATAGATATTTCGCGTTGGACAATTTTATTCTGTTATTATTATATTTTCCCATACACTTTCATATTCTTTATTTATAATTAATTAGCTATTTTATGTGATTTACACATGATATATTGTTGTGATACTCTGATATTAAGGGTATTGTCTCCCAATTGTACCACCATTAGACCCATGCATCTAGTTGGGATCCTTTGATATATGGGGATTCACACTTTAGTCCATGGGACGATCGGTCTGGCTGTCAATTTGGTGGTCAATCAGGCTGGGATGTCACACTTCATTATTTTGATAAAACATAAAATTTTAGAATTCACACATAGAAATATGTTATATGAAATAAAAATAATATTTCTCTATTGTAACCATGGAAACTCATAAGGATGATGGAATTGGTGAAAATATACTTGTAAAATAATTCCACAAATGGTATTACAGAAGAAGTGATCAATAATTGAATTGTTTGATACCACAAGTTCAATGTTGTAAATTATAAAGATATTTTTTTTATTTGAGTATAATTCTTGTATAATATGTCCCATTAATGAAAATAATTTTGAATATGAAAATTAAAATAGATGTAAAATAATGATAGAGATTTCATAAATAATTATTAGCATTGAGATAAAATACTAAATTACATTTTACTATCAATAGTAACATTTTACAAGTTGAGGTGAAATATTTTAAAAAAAATATAACTTATAATAAAATATCTAATAATGGATCCATGATAATTAAATAATGTTTTCTATATATATGTTTTTCTGAAAAATATAAAATAATTGATAAAAAAGGAAAGTAAACATTTTAATATTTTTAAAATACCATTATTTATAACATTTAATGTAAAAAGTTGAATAAGAACTTAGTTGAATTAATATTTAATTTTACAAAGGGAGGTTATAAAAATTATATAATTAAACATTGAATTAGGATAATGAATTAATTAATGAATAATATTAATGATAAATATTTATAACTCAAAAAATGTAATTTTAGAAATTAAAATCCATTATAGGAAGCACACACAAAAAAATATGAAATATTTTACATGGATTAAGGTAAAAATAATGTGAATCTATAATAAATAAAGAATATCACATTATAAAATAAATGGTATAATTTTACCACATTAATAGAAGTAAGTTGAATGGAATTATCATAACTCAATGAATGAATGTTGAATAACCAATAATTCATACTAATTGGGTAATGATTGAATCAATATTCATTTGAATAAGGGAATATTATTTAGCATTGAATATCAAATGAAATAAAAAAATGATTTGATCTTAATACATGCATGTTCAGTAAATACTATATATGAAAAAAAATATGCAACAATTATTATATTAAGTCTTATATAATTATAATTGGGATGAAGAAAACCATGAACTTGTTACCCCAATTAGTCAAATGTATTCTATAGAAAAGATATATATATATATAATATTATTTATCATACCCATATTAATCTCTATATATTTTTCTAAAAAACATTTTTAGTTTTCCTCAACACAAATTTGATTTAGTTATTACCTATTTTAAATATAAGAAGAATGTAATCATGGTCATTTTAAAATGGATTCATAAAAATGCTACATCTATTCATTCTGATTACAAATTTCATAATATTGAGATAATTAAAAGTACAGGAATAGATTATCTATAGAGAACCAAGATTTCATACATAAATATTACATCTTATTATATTAATATTTAATACATTTCATAAACACAACCCTATAGACTGTGATAGTTTAGTGTCTTTGGGGACTAAAACAAATGTTCTTATTTTGTGAAAGATCTTTAACATCACCTAAAATTATCTTCTCATGTAGTACCCATCATAGGATTTCCCTACGTAAATTTTCACCTATAACTTAGGGAATGGAACATAAGAAAGGGTGAACTCATGTGATTAGTAAGGTAAAAATAAGATATATCAATCTTTGATCATATTAAATAATTATATAATCAAATGGGAATGTGAACATGAACATAAAATTTCTTTCATACCCATCCAGTTATATAAAATTAACATTGTTCATGGAATAAAACATTATCGTTTCAAAAAAACATGGACCATAAGAGTGAAAAATCATCATAAAAAATCATGAACTATAATCTCATGTCATAAAAGTGTAGAACCATCATAAATATAGAAAAGAAATTAATATTTTAGTGTTAAATTCCAACACCATAAACTTATTTTATAGTGAATTATCTCCTATTTCTATTTAGTAATTAGGATTCAATTATTTCCCATAGTGTATTAGGTTTTACCTTTTTCCCAAAGTAGATCAACGTTATCGAATTTTTTCCCATTATTATCACATGAGATATAAATATTTATATAATGAATTTTGGGGAGATATATGTCACACTCATCACATAATGAAAATCATATGTATGTGTTCCACAAGATCATAAAACAATTATCATATCATAAATAATGAAATGAAATGGTTTTAACAAAAATATTATCATATCCTAAACTCTGTAAAATAGGAAGGTCTCCTACTCATTTTATCATTTAATCACTGTATAAAATGTGAAAATAACCAGGTCTTAAATGTATCTTATCATGGTATAACCCGTGTAAGAGAAATGGGTTTCATAAAAATTTATTTATCATAAACACTAGAAATCCATATAAAGAATAAGAATGTTATCCGGGTATCATATCATCAATAAGTCATAAATAGAATCAAAGGATGTCATTATAGATGGAAAATTATTTTGAAAGATAAATAGGAAAAATTATAGAGTAATATATCATTTCATAATTAAATAAAACTTTTAAAAAACAAATACATTTTCACAATCCTTAATAAACATGGAAGAATATAAAGGATTCTTTAAAAAATAATTTAAAAGATTTATTGTGGAAAATATACTTTCCACATTAGAAAAAAAAATTAAATGGAATTTTTTTTAAAATTGTTTTCTTTGAATATAACCAAGAAGAATTATAATTTAGTCTTCAAGAAAAATAATGGTCATGAAGATGATATATTATGTTTATGTTTTTCATATTAAAAAATATTCCATTTATAATTTTGGTAAAATCCATATCGGCATTGCATGGAAAAATACATGCAGATTCATTTAAAAATATAAAACGTCAAACCTGGGTAAATATTTCATTAAAAAATTGTTATAATAATGTAAAAATCTTTTTTAAAATATTTTTTAGAATATATGGTTTATGAAGAAAAAGGATTTCTAACTAAAGAGGGAAATGATGAATATTTTTGTTAAATACATTATTTTGAACTATTTAGTAAATAAAGAGATGAAATGAAGGGAAAATTTTATTATCATGAAATAATCATATGATGATAATATACATGTTTATATCAAGGGATAGATGTTATGATTTCATTATTTGAAGACTAATCATGAGCAGTCCTAATAATTGATGAGATTGTAATATAAAACCCTGAACACATTGGTAAATTTGAATCATAAGCCCCATGAATGAGTAAAATAAAATTAAACCTAAAATATCTAGAGAAAAAATAAATTCATAATATTATAACTCAAAGGGGATGTACACATATTTTATAAAATTATATAGGGGTATAACTAAAGTTATATATCAAAGACAAGAAAATTGAGACAAAAATCCTTTATCGTATTGGTGCCTTTTAAAAAATAAACCCCATGAAAGATAGATCAATAAATGGATATTAAAATAAAAATATTTTTCTATAGAATAATCATAAAATAAATTCATTAGAGTAGATAGACCATATAAAAAATTAGTGTTGAATATTACATGTGTCTCACAGAAGTAAAAAGTAAAACAGAAATCCCATACAATAAGTATAAAATTCATTCATACATGTTTGATCCTTTTTAAAATAAATATATGTTTATTTAAATTTATTAGTGAACCGTAAAAATATATATGATTCTATATATGATTTAATTATAACATTTTATTACCTTTTCATTAACAATTCCATGTTAATGTCACATTTCGAGATATAACTACTTTATTCTTGTGTTTGTTTAGATTTCTATTTTTTAGTCATATTAATTGGTCATGGTTCTATAATATCTATAATTATAAACATTATATATATGTTTTATTTATTTATGATTTATTTATTTATTTAAATCTATAAATTTTAGAGATAAAAAATGAAATACAACGCTCTTGGAGACAGTAGGTCGTACGTATGCATTAACATTGTTTCCATTTTCTCAGTAGGATAATTAAAATAAAGGTAAATAATATATCACATTTAAAAATATTTTTTATTTTCATATATATAACATGTTTTCATTTATAAATTTCCTTATTTCCTTCCATGTATGGCGTATGTTAATAACGAATCACATATCTTTGTGAGGTTGTAGTCCAGCATACACATGAAGACGTTATAGTATTCCCACAAAAATGAAAGTAATATGGAATATGTGATATGATGATTAAAAAAGAATAATAATATCCTAAATATAATATATAAACAATAATTACTTCATAATATCCATTCATGAGTGGGGGTGTCAAGGAACGAATAACATCTATTCACGAGGCGGTAGTCAGTCATACACACAAATGATGATTTCTTAACAGATTTGAATGAATAATAGATGGACATAGGTTATGAAATTAATATAATAACAGATAATTATATGTAAAATGTTTATATTAATATATCATAATGGTTTAATTATAATTGACCTAGGTTGAGTAGTAACTAAATTAAAATGCTTTGTTAAGGATGTTACCACTCCTTTAGACAACTACTTTTGGTTTACACAAAAAGGCCTCATAGGTTATCTTTCTGAAAAAAATATGGATTAAAGTATGATATAATAAAACAAATTATTTTTTTGGGTAGTTATATAAATAACCATTGGGTTTTTAAGTGTGAAGTTGAGAGGAGAGTGGGTGGCCTTTTGTAAGTGTGGTGAGTGGCACACTTGTAATTTTTAAAAATAAAATGGTGTACCTAAATTTTTATATAAAAAGAATATATATTGGGCCATTATATAACCTATAATAGATATTTTATAAATATTTTACAAAAAATATTTGTGGAAAATTTTTGAACCATTTTTAACACTTATCATTTTGGTTAAACCACTTGGTAAACCCATTTTTACCTTTACGACTATATTTGTTTACTGTTTTTAATATTCATTGTGTTAAAAAAATTATTTTTACCTTATTAGATAATATAAATTCTTATGATTAAAAAAATTGGATCCATTTTTCCAAATTCCATTATCATAAGTGGAATATTTTATTTCAGAATTAATCCCACAGAGATTATGAGAATGTGAGTTTTAAAAGTGAAAATTCCAAAAAGTTGAAAAAGTTTTTACATAAATATTCAACATGAAAATGAATAAATTTAACTATATTTGATTAATATATATAATTGAACTAATTTTTATTATAAAAAGTTATTATAACAATTTAAATGTTTATAAATTTTTTAAAATAAAAGACTATTCTTAATAAAACACTATATTTTCACTATACCTTGAAAAACATATCTTCTCAAAAAATTATCAAAAATTAACACTATGATAATTCTTATATGATGATATAAAAAAATAAAACTTTTTTCAAATAAATTTTATAAATGTTTCAGAAATAATTTTTAATATAAGTGCATAAAGGGTGAAAAAACTGTATTTTAGATAAATATTTCTTTTAATAACAAAATCGGATTTATCATTTTCTATTAAATAGAAATTATATAAGATGAATTTTAAGAATCTTATTAAATATATAAAATAAAAATTTCCTTAAAATAATTCCCCAAATGTGATTTTTTAATTTATTGATAAAAATGTGTTTGCGTGAACATAAATAGTTTTTAGAAGAAAATTTCCCTTATTTTAAAATAGTTTATATTTTCTTTTCTAATTATCTATCCACCAAATAATTTGTTTTATATACATGTGTATACCACATATTTTCCAAATTTAGTCAATTCTATTAATACCAATTATTCCAATGGAATGGTGATTACTATAATATTGAATAAAAATATTTTATTACTATGTAACATTTCATTTATAATCAGTGTTACACATAATACATGAACAACTCTTTGCCTCCTTTAACACATGCTAAAATCATAGTTACAATTAAAAAATTTTACTAAAAGATTTAATTTATTTTAAAAAAAAATATTTTATAAAATCCTTGGGATTTAAATTCTACCCCCATAAATAATTTTTATCGTCACAATTTTAACTTGTGCTCATTATGAAAGGGTTTTATATTTAAAAATTTCATTGTTGATAACCCTTATCATAAAACAGGAAAAAAAATCATCTTTAAAAGAGATAAATTGATGTGAATAGGAATTATGGAATAAAACAATTTAGGTTTCCAAAATAGGATAACATCGGTTTGAAGTGAAAACAAGGAAAAGGAAGAGAGAAATAATACCCAAATACTTATGGAGAGTGATTGAGAACATGTTCAGGAGAAATTTAACATCTATAAATCCATAAACCATATAGGTATAAAAAAGATCCTTGATATTATCATGAATTGTGATAATAGGGAAACATTGTATTTCATGATCATTTTCATAATATTAGTTAGTTTTCATGAGAATATATACTTTCATGATCTCATTCCATTTCATAAGTACAATCTCAAACATTAATTTTTCCATGATCAATTTTTACTTCATATCTTACTCTATGAGATGAATTTTTTATGGATGAAGAACTAAATAAGATCTATAAAACAACGATGACGCATTCCTCATATCTCTATTTATTATCAAAAATGAAATGGTCAGAACATGTTATCCATTAATCTTCATATGATGAAATAATACATTAGTATCTAAAACCACATAAAAAATTAAACATAAACCATTCCATAAATGTATAAAATTGCATCCCTTTGAAATTTCATAATTTATTAAAGAGGTCACTAAATTTATAAAAATTAACTTAATATTAATCTCCCAAATATCATAAAGTATCACATAAGTGTCACATATCAAATATGTGAATACCATAGTCATGCATTTTCTTGAATAATGGTAATAATTAGAATTACAATAAAACCTTAATGAATAAATACTAAAATTTAATTACCTGAATAAAACCACATACTATTGAATTTATTCCTTAAACCAAATAATGTTTTACACTCCATCAGTGATAACCAAAACCACTTTTCCTGAAAACATTAACCAGTTATAAGGTAATAAATACTATTAAATTTAATTTATTCATATCAATTATATCTTTAACCATACCAAACATAATTTGATCAACATCAAGAATATATTAAGGGTTATATTACATTAATCAAAATATAACATTTAAAATAAATCAATTTTTTATGTCATCAACACCATTCACCATATTATTATAAATTCAAAATGAAAAACAAATAATAAACAATACTTATATATTTCATAATTTATATAACATAATTATTTAAATCCATTACATAAACACTTCAGTTGTCCCACTTCGTTATCAAACCATTAACTAGGATCCAATATCATATTACTTTATACCTTATACCTGTAATATGAAATATAAATAATGTTTTAAAATCCATCAACCATAATTTAATCATGCTTCTCACATTTGACACAAAAAATACTTTTATAATTTCCTATTCCTTTCATTTTTCATTTTTATTCTCCTCATCAATAGTAGTACATCCATTACATGTCACACCATGTTTATTCTCTTCATTATAATTCCCCATAGAACATTAATTTAAATAATTCCCATCCTTTACTCATTTTAAACCATTAATCATTCGACCATCGATGACATCTTAAGGAGACCATTATTCTTATTCATTTTGTTAACAAAAAATTTCATTTTTTTACTAAAATTACATTCTTTGTGTCATTATTTTCCACACAAAAAAATATTTCATTCACTATAATACATACAAATTGTTTTATCTTCCCATGTTTTGAACATATAAGAAACTAAATCTTCTTTCTTCTATGGTCTCCACCACCTAAACTCCCTATATACTATATCCTTCTCTTTACTTTTTATTTAAGGATTTTGTTAAGGTGAAAGTTTTTAATCAAATATTAGGATAAATAATTTTCAGTACTCACTATATCTATCACTGTATTCATTATCTCATTTAGTTTCTTGTATACATGTTGTTTATCACATTCAGCATTAAAATTGTTCGTTATGGTTCCCACCATTCACTAAAACCACAAATCATGGTGTGAGAAATAATATTCATAGTGAAAACCAAAATAATCATAGAAAATTATATATAGAATGACTATATAATGAAACATTTATTTTTAATCAATGAAAATTTATATTTATCCTAGTTTATTAATATTCAACATCTATTAAAATCTGTCATTATGTTTCACAAAGTGTTTTTGAATTTTTAAAGAATATCAACCAGGAATGTCAAACCATATTTTTATTAATCCCCGTTATCATGAACCAGGTGATGAAAAATACCTTCTCAATGTTACCTTTTTAGATTTATTGACCCGAGGTACCTCTTTTCAATAGCCACATCCACTTGCAGTATCAAAAAATAGATATAATTTTATAGAAACCACTTAGTCAATCCATTACTAGAATTCCATGAATGTTTCTTATACTTTGACCCATCTATAGAATTATCCTAACTATATCCAACATTACATTATTTTTTTATTATGGGTAAACGAAATAATGTTATGAAAAAGTTCTTATTATACTAAATTAATGCAGTCTAAGTGTGTCTACATGAACTAGGTCAACTCACTTAGGTTAAGGGAACCCCCACTAGAAGAAATCATATGCGGTATATCCTGATAACACTTTGACACTAAGATATCCACCACTTTGTTTCCTTATCTCTATATTTGAATCACAATTTCATGATTAATGAGTCTTATACTCCTAGAAACATTATATTTGATGGACCAGGGTGTAGTAAGTTTTTTTTATGGAGGGATATGTGAACTACTGATGATTCAGTTTCAATCGTAGTGAAAGTGATGTTATAAGAGTGGCAGACCTTGAAAAAACTTTGAAAAACAATATCCAATACCTAATAGAGTTACCATATTTGTATAATATTCTTTAGGATATCACAATAGAACCATTAGTGTCCTATACCACTCTAACCCCTTGCATGAGACTGAGATGATAAGTGCCATCGATGATGAGATTCAACCCACTGTTGGTAGGGTTCCAGTGAACCCATATACCATGAATATCACCAGTCTATGTAGAGGTAATATGATTTTTTCCAAAAATAATGACATGAATGTAAGAGGACATACCTCAATTCTTCACATGATCTCCCTACTATACTGCAAAGCATCTGGCTCAGACCTACATGAAAAACTATGAGCAATGAGTGTCTCCCAAAAATATCTTGTTCCTAAAACTCAAAACTCAACAAAAGCTTGTAGAAAGTAGAACCTCCCTCAAATAATTCTCAAGAAAGACACTCTATACTCTTTGAATTAAATCTTACATAAATTCACCACTAATTCTCAACTAAATTTCAAAACCAATATTATTTATAAACTACCTATAAACTATAGCCTCACATTCCCCTTCAAAAAAATATTGAGAAGTTTTATCTTCCTTAAACATTCTACACTAGAGGATTTTAGTGGCTAGAATCACTAACTCTTTTTAAATTACATAATTAGATGAAACAAAATTGTTTTATATGCTCTAAATAAGAAAAACAATTACCAGGAGTTTTGTTACACTATAGGGCCCCCATCCAATCAATATTCTCCACCTATCCTAAGACGTATCCCTAGAAATACCCTTATAAATATCTATAGGTATCTCACTAATGTTTCCTGATACATATTTTCTATGGTTAATTAATCCTTTCCTCTCATACCAACTACAGGGACTTAGGCTTTTAATATATAAATATCGCACCTTTTTAGGTGTATATTCAATACATTTCATAAACACACACAAGAGGACCATGTTATTTTAATGTATTTTGAGACTAGAAACAAAATATTATTCTTTTTTTGAAAGATACTCATCATATCCCAAAATATATATTCTCATACACTACTGGAAAAATAACCTTTACCAATGGTTTGGAACCTTTGGTATAGGCCTCCAAACCGTTGGTATAGCCTATACCAACGGTTTAGAGAACCGTAGCCAAGTAAGCCGTTGGGATAGGTCTATACCAACGGTTTTCAAAAAACCGTTGGTATAGACCTATACCAACGGTTTTGGAAACCGTTGGTATAGGTAATATGAAATCTATACCAACGGTAATGGAACCCTTGGTATATAAATTCCAAAAATAAAATATCTTGTTGGATTTGATCCCAGGACCCCTCGTTTATCATTGAACGACTCAACCACTAACCTAACATGACTTTGGTGATCATAATTACATAAATATATATATGTACTCTCATAAATACTTTAAATTTTGATTTATATAATGTTCTCGGTACGAAGTTTCGATAAAAAATGAAAGTACCTATACCAACGGTTGTTAAAACCGTTGGTGTAGACCTATACCAATGGTTTTAACAACCGTTGGTATAGGTATTTGGTTGGGATTTTCATTCTGTGAAGGATGTTGAATTTTGGCCCACTTTTTCCAACGGTTTGGCCAAACCGTTGGGAACGGTGGACCTATCCCAACGGTTTGGCCAAATCGTTGGGAAAAGTGGCATATTTGGGGACCTTTCCCAACGGTTTGTCCAAACTGTTGGGAAAAGTGGCCAATTTGGGGACCTTTCCCAATGGTTTGGCCAAACCGTTGGGAAAGGGGACCTATACCAACGGTTTTTGAAAACTGTTGGTATAGAAGCATTGGGAAAGATCTAATTTCTAGTAGTGATATTGTACCCCTCTTAGTAAAACCATACCTAAAACATTATTTATAACATGGGAAAGGAAAAATAATAAAGGGTGAGATCATATGATTAGTAAGGAAAAACATAAGAGATATAAATCTATGGTCATATGGAATCATAAGATAAGAATAAGTGATTGGGATAATAAACAATAATTACGAAGTAAATACTCAATATTTTATAGACCATAAACATGATTCATGGCATACAACATTGTAATTTAAGAAAAATGGACCATAAGAATGATAAATAATTATAAATCAATAATTAACTATAATATCAAGTCATAAAAGTGTGTAGTAATCATAAATGTAGAAAAACATTTCGTATGATATGATTAACAACCAATTCAATCAATATAGTGTATTACGACTTATCACCCATTTTTTAATGTGGATTAGGATACACCTGTTTCCCATAGTGGATCAATAAGAACCTATTTTCTATAGTGAATCAATATCATCATCATATTTCTCATTATTGTACCATGATTTATAAATATTTTCCCAAATAACTTAAGTGATATATAGGTCCCATTGACCAAATAATTAAAATCATAGATATTTTATCTACAAGGTCATAAAATAATAATTATATCATAACACATGAAATGAAATGGGTTTCATATAAATTTCTTCATATCATATCCTATGGAAAATATATGATTTTCATAATCATTTCATCATTTTATCATGGTATTACACATGATAAGAATACAGATTCCTAATAATTTGGTCATGGTATAATCTGTGGATGAGAAACAGGTTTCATAATCATCTTTCACTCATAAACATAAACCATATATAGAAGTCATATGAATTGTAACATTGGATCATATACCTAGAAAAGAATAAGTTTCATCAAAGTATTAAAATGTGGATATAAAAAGTTTTTGAAAGATCACTTGGAAAAATTATTGAGGAATATGTATTTATATTTTTAAAAATAATTTTTAAATCATAAAATAGTTTCAAAACCCTTTAATTTAAAATAAAACTTGTAAACTTATAATGGATGATTTGAAAATAATTTAAAACTTTTCATGGAGAAAATATTGTTTTTAAATTAATTTTTTTTAAAATAAAGAGTTTGGAAAATCCTCTTCTATGAAATTATCCTGAATAATTATATAATAATATTCTATTTAAAAAATGGAAATAATTTCATACAAGAAAAAACAAATATTCCTTTCAAATTTTTGATAAAATCCATACTAGGATTCCTTGGAAAAAAACATGAAGATTCCATTAATTTTTTTTTAAATTTGAAACATGGGTAAATATGTATTTAATGAATCATTTGAATAATGATAATTTTTTTTTTATTTTTTTAGAAAACGAGGTTTTAGAAGAAAAAGGGTTTTCGACTAAAGAGAGAAATAAATAGGAAAATTCCTAAAACATTATTTTGAGCTATTGAGTAATTTTTTTTCCTTAAAATGAAAATTGTTATTTCCAAACACTTTTAAAAAAAGTGAGAAAATGCACAAACCTTAACACAAACCAAATCGTGACTTGAAACATTCTCAAAAAAGACATATGCAGATCAACCACAAACCAACCAGCTCACCACGAGACTACATACCATAATACCTAGAATCATATCTACATCCAACACAAGAATCCCTTACTGCCGTGGTCAATTCCCACTTAGAGGCCAATTTATAACACAATATATGTCTCAAAGAATGAATATTTTGACACAAACCCCTCACCACTTTGGTATCATTTGAACAGAAAACCCTATGGAGGATAGATCCTAAAAAAATATATTTTAATATGAATAATTTTAAGGAAAATAATCATAATATACATTAATGGGATTTAAATTCATCACATAATATAAAAAATGTTGAATATGACTTGTGCCTTAGTGAAGTAAAATGTGAGATAGAAATTATTTACCATAAGTCCTGAATTCATTCATACACATTTTGACCTCATGTATAATAAACATTATTTTTTATAAATCGATTAAAGAAACATAAATATACATATCATAAAATATATTATATTTTAAAAAAATATTATTACATGTCGATTAATAATTCCAGGTTAATGTCACATTTTGGAAAACAAATGCTTTATTTTTTTGTAAATATTTTGACTATTTATTTTTGTTCTCCTTATATAGATCTGGTATCCATCATATCCAAAATATTTGAAATTATTTAAATATCATATATATATTCATTATTTATTTATTTTTATAAATCTATAAATATTAGAGATATAAAATGAAATATAATGTTCATGGAGACCGTAGGTCATACGTACGTATGAATATTGTTTCAATTTTATCAACATGTTGAAAGTAAGAAATGAAAAGAAGATATTATCATTACAGAATCATTTTTATACCATTTATATCAAATTTTTTTATTTAAAAATTTCTCCATTTCCTTCTATTTAAATAATATGTTAATAAAAAATCATATCACTTAATGAGGTGATAGTCCACCTTACACATGAAAGACATTATCATATTCCCTCAAAATATAATGAATGAATTCCCATGTGATAAAATGATTCTAGAAGAAAAATAATGTCCTAAATATAATATATAAATAATAATTACATAGTTATATCTATCATTGGGAGGTGGTAATGGAAAACCAAAAACATCAATTTGTGATGCGTAGTCCGTTATGCACATGATCAATTTTTTCATAACACATCAAATAGAATAGTATACTGATTTAGGTTATTAAATTAAAATAATAACAAATAATTATATGGAATATACTTATTATATTATATCAGAACTTTTTAATTATATTTTAATGATGTGTAGGAATAAATGATATAAAAATCTCAGTTAGGGTTGTTACCTATTCTTTGGACAACTTCTTTTGTTTTTCACAAATGGATTACAAGGAAAGATTTATGAAAAAAAACAATGCTTAAAAGTTTATAGGATGGAATTAATGTTGTTATTTGGGTAGTTAAAGGAAGAACCAATTGATTTTGGAAGTGTTAATTGGAGTGGATAGGGGTTGGCCTTTTTTAGGTGATGCGAGTGGAACACTTTTAATTTTTGAAAATAAAAACATGTACTCACATTTTTCACATGAAACAAGGATCCAAAACGTTCCATTAAAGAACCTTGAAGATTTAATTTTGAAATATGGAAGTAGAATGTTTGTTTGGAATTTTTTGGGTCATTATTAACCCTTAGATTTTTAGTGTAACCACGAATAAAATTGTTTTAACCATAACCATGGAAAATAATTTGTACTGTTTTCATTGTTAATTATGGTAAAAAATTATGTTGGCCTTGTTAGATAATATATATTATTATTATTATTAAAAAAATGAATCAATTTACTAAAAACACCTTCACGTAATTGGAAAAAAATAATTTAAATATAATATCCAGATTATGATGAGAAAGGTGGATATCAAAACGAAAATGCTAAACTATTTAAAAAGTTAGTATATCAAAATTCAAAATATGAAAATTATTCTAATGCATTATATATTTTTCGTATATATATAATTGAACTAATATTTCTTTTAAAACCATATTAAAACATTTTTTAATTTTTTTAATGTTTTAAAAGTGATGATTATTCTTAATAAAATCCAATATTTTTTACTATTAATCTTAAAATTCATCTTGTCATAAAATTACCAAAAATTCCCCATAATATAATTTTTAAATTACAAAAAAAATTAAAATTATTTATTAAAATAAAATTTCTAAATTTTTCAAAAATTAGTTTGAAATTAATTGTGAAAAAGGTGACAAAATATATTTTAAAAAAATACAGTTTTTAAGGGTGAATTTTTATTTATTCTTATCTCTTGTCTCAAAAAAAATATGAATGTTAAAAAATTTATTGAATATAAAAAATTTAAAATTAATTAAAACAATCCTCCAAAAATTATTTAGTGGATTTACTTAGGTAAACATGTTTTTGTGCATAAAAGTAGTTTTCCATAAAAATATTTCCTTAATTTTAAAATAATTACATTTTCATTTCAAATTAATTGGTCATCAAAAAATTTATTTTATATACATGTGTACACCATATATTATAATAATTTGTTTATTACTATTAATACCCATAATTCCAATATCTTTATAATAAATATCATAATATATAATAATATTTTAATATTATTTCATGTTTCATTTACGCTTGGTGTTGTGGGTATTGCAAGCTAAAATCAGTGTTTCGTGTAATGCTAGCTAATATTTTTATTTTATATACATAAGAATTTTAAATTTATTAAATTTATTTAAAAAAATATATTTCCAAATATCTTTGGGAGTTACATGATCCATGATAGTTACTAAGTTAAAATTTCATCCCATGTTAGTTTTGGCTACAATCACTGAATGTGAAAGAGATTATGATCTTATTCAAGTGATTATTTTCAAAGGATAATATTTTCATAATTAATGAGTTTTACAACAATTTTAATATTATATAACCATGAAAAAAATAATATTTCACATAGTAATATAATATTATTTTTCTAATTTAGTTACTTTATTCAATATGTATATTAATTCTCTACGTTGTTCTAATAGTTTGGTAAATTGTCCCAAATTTTTACATGCCGTGATTAATGAATGACTATGTCATAGTTTAGAGGATGTATCATTATACCATAATAATAGTGTTCAAATTTATTGTTTATTAGTGTGGTATATCATAATTATAAGGAAAATTATACATAATATGAATAAAAACACATTCCTCTTATTATTCCTATTTTAGACGATTGAATTAACGATGATCATTTATTGATCATATCATTAGTTGGTGATAAATATTTATATAATATAACCTTATTTACATCATTAAAATTGTATTATTTCATTAAACCAATTCATAAAAATATCTACTAATAGATTTGAAGGAAAACAAACACATTATTTCTTAGTGATGTTAGTCGAAAAATGCATATGAATCACTTATTCAGTTTTCTTAAGAGAAGAGGAGAAACATGACTAATAATTTTCACATTAGTATAATAACCATAATATTATAACAAATAATTTTTTAATTCAAAATTTATTGGTAAATTATTATTGTAATGGTGTGAGAAAATGGAATGCTTTTATGGAAAATCTGTTACCCAAGTTGTGAACATTGATTTTTTATGTTGATAATTATATGGGAATGGTGGGATTATGAAAATATTTTTTGACCAAAGGTATAAGGAGGGGGGATAGGATTATGAGTGGGGTGGAATAAAGGGTTTCATTAGGGAATCAAATATTTTTTGTGTAGTGTGGTTGGTTTTCTTAGATTCCCCTTTCCTATGTGAAAGTCAATGGAATTTCTACAAATATCTGTATATTTTAAATATGGGGAAGTAACTCTCAAAACTATTCCCTCCAAAATGTGAAATAATTTAGTGATGGAGAGATAATATCTGAAAAATCCATACCATTCAATTGTATACATGTTTTGAACATTTTTTGTCATATTCTAATAGGTTAAACTATTTTAACCCCAATTTATTATTACTATGGTATCTAGTTTTTACAAAAGTTAAATTATTCAATTAAAAAATAATAAAATGGTCCTAATTACATAATTTATGCATTCTGATTAAATTTTTTAAATCAATTTAATTTATTTTATTTTCTAGACGTGGTAAAAATTAATTTTAATGTGATAAATTTATAATGAAACAAAAATAATTTATTATGAAATATATTAATTATTTTTTAAAATATTGAATATATTTTTTCATAATTTGATAAAAAATTCATCATTATACTTCTACTTATAAAATATATATTTTTCTTG
Organism: Viscum album; assembly: GCA_963277665.1. NCBI lineage: Eukaryota > Viridiplantae > Streptophyta > Magnoliopsida > Santalales > Viscaceae > Viscum > Viscum album. Next base: position 1,913,767,691 of record OY728133.1, read on the forward strand.
AATAAAGTTTCATAAATTTCTATGTCATACATACATAATAAAAATGTCATTAAATGATGGTATTTATCAAAAATGTATAGATTATTATTTACCATAAATACAATATATAAATAAATATCTCAAAAAATAATCTTAATAAAATATTACTGTGATGAATAAAAAATAATAATCTATTTTTAAAGTTAAAATTAAAAAAATAGAAATATAACTTTAGAATACAACTACAAATTTTAATGAAATTTTGTTTTTGGGAAACGAATATTTATAAAAAATGTATTCTTTAATTTATATCCTTTAATTTTATAATTAATGATAAAAATTTATTTATAAAAATATATATTTCCATAAATTATTCATATGTTTCTTGTGATAAAAAATCATAGTGAATAAAATGAATATTAGAAAAATAAAATTGTATGCAAAAAAGTATCTTCTTAGTCATTATAGTTATACCAGTTCAATTTCATTCATATTAAAAGTATATTTTATTCCATTTATAATAATATTTTATAAATATGTTAATCATATTCACTTCTACTGATTAAATGGTTATTTTTTAACAATCAATCTAAAAAATTATATTTTATCTAAATATTTCATTGTTTCATTTATTATCATTATTAAATGTGGAGAATTATATCAAGAACATTGAATTAATTAGAGGTAATAATTTATTGAAATGTTATGGGAACACATTCTACCCCTTTAATAAATTTAATCATTGAAATTTGAATTATTATATAATAGTAATATCAACAGGGAACTCATAATTAATAAAATAATGCTAGATGATCATGTGTATTTTTAGGATGTGGTTGGAGATTTATCTATTTAGAATTTTTATAATCCCTTTATAAAGTGATATTACCTATATTAAATTTCATTTTTAATTATATAATAGGATGAAGAGATTTATCAATAAGGAATATCATCCCATGAACCATGATTTTTTAATAATAATCTTACCACATGTTTCAAAATTTTTAACTCAATATCCAATAGTTGGTAAAAATCTGAGTGTCAAAATACATATGAAAATCATTGTTATTAACCAATTTCATTATATATAAGAGTTATAATGTATTAATTTTCACATTCCCATAGTCTACATGGTTCTTATTGAAAAATATTTCTGTTAGACATTAGATTACTCTAGTCCTTTTCATCGGGCCTAATTTTCTTACAGTTGAGCTAATGAATTTTTATAGCTTCTCTACATATGGTAAATGTTCAATTTGGATAACCTTTATCATAAATTGTTTTTCATTTTTATAACCCTTTACATTAATTTATTGCATGTTTCTTTCCACAACTTTTCCAAGAAGGAAATGGAATCTCTATAACTAGTCCACCATAATCCTCAGAGCATCCTTTAAGTTCATTATAAGATCTCAAAAAATTTAGAGGTATGTTATTGTTCAAAATTATGGTTTAAATACCTTTATCATTGTTAATTAAATTTTTTCGAAGTCCACATAGAGGATTGTAGATGTTCAGGGGGTTTTAGATGCGAATGAAGGGAGAAAGGGGCCCTCAAATGCATGTTTCTTGGTTGGTGCATGATTAATTGTAACTGTGCACCCTAACAGTGGTTTCATAGAGGAAGGGTGAAGGGTTTTAATAAAACCTGCAATGGGAAGGAAAAAATCTATAGACATAGATAAAGCCATCCTTCATGGTCATCAAATGGTTTCTCAAACCATGTAGGATTCCTAGGTAACCGTGTGACCAAACTGTGTGCCGATTAAAAAGTGGGATTTTAACATTTTTGACTCTTAGGAATTAAGTTTTCTATCTAGCGATTCCCCTCCCTTTATCTTCCTACATCCCTAGAGACAAAAAAAACTCCTCATTCTTCCCAGTGATCAATCTCTTTCATTTCTAAGTCATTTGGAGCATTGTTGTTAGTGAATTAAAGCTCTCAGTGAGTCTAACACTCCTCATATTTCTATTTTTTAGATTATACATGTTTAGTTATTCTTATTATTTTGATTTCATATTTAATTCATAGAGATTTAGTTTTCATTTTTCCCAAGAATTTTCATCATACGTTAACCAAACTTTGTTTCTTTTTCAAAGCTATATGTAGAAAAGTTTTAGACCCGGTGAAATTGCTAGTTATGGAAATAGAAATTGTCATAATATTATGTGAATTAGAAAAGTTATTCCCACCAAAATTCATTGATATGATGGTTCATTTCATGCTTCACTTGGTGAGAGAGATTCAACACTGTGGTCTTGTGCACTATAGATGAATGTACCACATTGAATGATATATGAATATTTTGAAAGGGCATGTCAAAAATCGAAGTCGGCCAGAGGGTTGTATAGTGGAGCAATATATTGTTGAGGAAACCATTGAATTATGTAATGAATACCTATCTGATGTGGAAGGCATTGGTCTCTCAAAATCTCATCACACTGAACGCATTGAGGGTGAGGGAATTTCTAGAATAAATGCTGTGACAATCAATATTACAGATCAGGAGCAGTCCCACCATTTTTTTCATAACATTTGGTAGGTTTCTCCATATATTGAAACCCAGAAAGAAATTCTTAGGCAGTTGAATTCATCAAGGGATAAAAAATGGATATCAAATACACCTAATCACCAGTTTATGGGATGGTTTTAGGACCATATTTTTAAGGAGTTAAATGAAAATTTGAATTCAATTTCAGAATGACTTCGATTGCTAGCCTCCAGACCAAGTGTGTTTGTATTATCTTACAATGGTTATGTAATTAATGGTTATACATTCTATACAGATGAACATGATGAAGACAGTACCATGAAAAATAATGGAGTTACAGTTGTGGATAAAGTGATGTATGTTTCTAATAGTATGGACATAAATCCAATTTATGAAAATATGTTATACTTTGGCATTATTAAACAAATATGTGAGTGGAATTATAAGACATTCCAATTACTGATATTTCAATGTAAATGGGTTGATAACAATAGTGGTGTTAAAATAGGTGAATTGGGATTTGTGAAAATTGATTTTAGTAAATAAGGGTACAAAGACGAATGGTTTATAATGGCATCACATGTGGTACAAGTATTTTATGTTCCAAATCCCACAAACTAAAAGTGGTAAATTGTTCTGTTATTATCAAAAACTACTGAAGGGTCTGATGAAAATTTAGTTGAGGATGACCCTTTCAGTGGTACACCGCAATCATTTTGCAGTGGTCCCAATGTATATGATGTTTTATATGTTATAGGAGACCACAATAAACTGATTTAGATAATCGATAGAGGTGTCAAATCCATTCTGCCTTTGAAAAAAAAGATAGAGAGTTCAATAAACATGTTATATTTTGTTTGTAATATAGATATTGTTATCTCATGTTATTATCTTATCGTTACTGAATTTATGTAATAAAAATTAACTATTCAAACACTTTTATAGATAATGACTTCTGTATGTTCTGGTGCTCCTAACCTTGAGGTTGAACAAGTATCTCATGCTATTGTTGCTACTACTGCTGTGGCTACTCACAGTGCAGAGCAACAACAAGTTTCAGAACCTATTGCTGCTCCTAGTGTTCAGGTCCAACAACCATCATCACATGGCGTTGCTATCATTTTAGATGAACATATAGATGAGGTTGATATTGATGAAATGCTCGGGGATGAAGGACCGACTTCACAGGAAACACATGTGCATAGTAGTTTGATGGTGTTAGCCAAAGTTGTTAAGGTGAAAAGCAAAGGAATCAAATTTTATGTCAGATGGAATGCACAAGTCCAACATGCGAATCCCAACAAGGATATGTTTAGTAGTTATATTGGAATTGTCACTTGACAACGCATGCCGATTGACATAGATTCATGGAACCATGTTGTGTCCGAGATAAAGGCTGTGTTCTGGGAAGAAATTACTATAACATTATGATATTATTTCTTTAATTTACTAGAAAATAAAACAATGAAACATTGTCTTACTCTTATCAATCTCTTGCAGAGTACATTTATAGTAGATGATTCACGCAGGAATTATGTATTAATGCTTGTAGGAAGGTGTCATCATGGTTTTCACACTATTTTATCTAAATGTCACATGATAGATTCCCAAGGTAAAATAAACATGCACCCACCCCTTATCTATGCTCAACTGATTTCCCAAGAAGAATGGGATGCATTTATTGGTCGTCGTGGGGATGAGAAGTTTCAAGTACATTGTGGTTGATAATACATTGTTTGGGGATACCTGTATTTGTCACTTTTATTGTCAATATTTCATTAATGAAACAAAAACTCAGTATTGAAAATAAGGAACATGCATCAAAGCCAACATACCCCTATCGTAAAGTAAGGATGGGGTACACTTCACTATAAAAGAAAATGGTATGTATTTTAAATTTACAGAAATATTGTTAGGTGCTAAGAAACAACATAATAATTACATTTCTATATTTATATGTATATTGATAAGTCTAAAACCATAGACACTTCCCTCCCACGTCATGTGCTATGGAAGGAGGCACATGTGAATAAGGAAGGGAATCTAGTAGATAAAAACACACAAAAAGTGTGGGTTATATTTGTAAGTATGACACGATAAATTTTTTTGATTTAAATTGATATTACAAAAAAATAATTAGTTATTTTCCTATATCCAGCAGTCATAGGAATCAGCTACTCCTATAGCAGATACAGACCTATTATTGACAGCTTTGAAGTGGCCAGAACAATACGTTCGTATCAGAGGTGCGGGGTTTTGGGTGACACCCCGAGTATATTATGAGAAAAAACAAACAAACGGATGATAGAGATGAAAAAATGAAACAAATGAGCGAAAGAATAGCAACACTTGAAGAATAATTTCAATGGCCTAGAGAGATTCTAGAAACCTTTATGGGTGGGAAGCAAGGAGAAGACACAACCCAGGGACAACCAGCGCGTGAAGATCCTACCCCACCCCACCAGCTTTGAGGTGAGTCATTCCCCTCAAAGAACTATATTATCCATGGTTATCAATATTATAATAATTATTCCCATGAAATGAGAATCAAACACACAATAATACTTTTCCTATACTTATTTTCTATATGGTGATAATGACTGTGATTTATATCTCTCAACACCCACCTATCACCTTGTAGTGAGGGCTATGGTATTCAATATCCCAGGGGACAAGCTGTATAACAGACCACTTCAGAAAGATCATCTGAAAGTGATGATTACTGTATCTCATGATCCAAATGTAGAGTTACCTATTCCACTAGATGATGATGATATTCATACGGTCAAAACGGTTATTGGGACATTCATTGCATGGTCTTCACAACTTGTAAGAGTACATGTGTACAAAGGAGTATTTATTTCCATTTTTTTCAAGAAAAGCATTTAAAAATTAATGAAAAAGGGGTTTGAACCAATGAATGTTATTATAAATGGAGAAAGGCAAGGGGTGACAAGAAATGTTGGCTCAAAATAATCTAATGAATCGACCAACTGGTCCCAAAGAGCTACTGAAAGCACAATAACACCACATGTTCTCTATCCACATTTACTAGCATTGAAGACTCATGTGGATAAAAAGCTAATAGGTGGTAGTGGTCATACAATATTTTTTTAAAAGAATATATACATAGAGAAAATTCAATATTTCATTTTTTGCTGAAAATGTAAATGATATCCTTGAATATGGTTGTCTAGGTGTCATAGTTGTAAATTTATATTTGAGGTATGTTTTCATGAATTGATTTTCTAAAATTTGATATAATGTGAAAATTATGACCAAATTCATTTTATATTATTTCCATATGTATATATGAAAAATAGTTGAAAGAATTTTCCCATGAGCCAAAATTCATACTCATTAGTCCTCATACCACATCAACACAACTAATGAAATTAGAGCCATCAAAAAAGGATGAAATAGAGAACGACTTGCTGAAAACATTTGAATGAAATATTACGGATGACAGACTCTTCCTAATACCAACCATGAAGGGGTAAAACTCTACAATTAAAGAATATCAATTATATTTTCACTTATTTTATTACATATTACTTTTTTTATTTTTAGGTAACATTATATGCTAATTGTGGTGAACTTGGATACTCCAAAGATTTATTTTCTGGATTAAATGCACGGATATCCAACAAACCAACCACAAATGATGGTGTTTGTGAATCTGTAAGATGCAACATCCTACGTTTTAGGTCTAAACATCAAGTAATATAATTTATATTATATTTTACTAAGGATTCCGCTATTATAGGGTGGTGTGTCAATATCGTCTAAAAAAGGAATGAGGATATGGGCTAAGAATAAGGAGGCAAGAAAGTACTACATCTAGACAAATATCTGGGTATATATAATAAAATTTCACTATCCAAACACATATCAACACAAGTTACTTATTATTCTAATGATATATTTTTTTATAGTGTCTAAAACAAGAAAACAATAATGATTATGGTTATTATGATTGTAAATTTATGAAAGAGGTCATTTTTCATCAAAAAACTAGCATCCCTAAAGAGGTATTTTTAAAAACAACTACTATTTTATATAAATTATATATTAATTCTTTATTTATATATTTTTTAGTACTACTATGACTGTTGAAAATCCTCATACTCATAAGACAATATAGATTTGTTCAAAAATTAGTGGGTTGCACACCTGATGGAAGATTGTATGCAAATAGCAGGAAGATCTGACTTAGGGATGTGTACAATTGGAGGTCACTTTTGAGAGGGGTTAAGGGGATCAAAAGATGAAAAATTGTTGTATGTAAATGTTTGATGGAAAAATTTAAAAGTTATTAAATAAAACATTCTTTCTCAAATGATTAATTTTCCCGTTTTAATAGATGAAATGCACCAGCAACATGCCAGATTGATGAACCACTTTTCTTTGGGCTTTGAATAAGAAAAAAAATAAAATCACCAAAATACCTTCATATCTAATAAAAAAAATTCATATTGTGTTTCTAATTTATTGGAATGACCCATGTGTCATTTTTGGCGTGTACGAGTCAACCCCGCCTTAATCCAAGGCACGGTGTGGCCAGTATCACTGAAAGTGTCTCTCTTTTGTTTAAAATGCAAATAATTTTAAGTGAAACCAACAAATGATGTATCGAAATCTGACCAAATGCTTTTGGATTGCTTTGATACTTTAGGGTAATGATCCATGGTTTATTTGTGACATTTACGAGTCAACTTTTCCTCAATCTGAGGCATAGTGTGGCCGGTATCACTCAAAGTATCTCTTTTGTTTAAAATGGACAGAATTTTAAGTGAAAACAACAACTGATGTTCGCAAATCTGACCAAATGCATTTGTATTGTGTTTATACTTTATTATAATAATCCATGGGTCATTTTTAATGTTTATGAGTCAACATTTCCTCAATGCGAGGCACGGTGTGTCCAGTATCACTCAAAGTGTCTCTCTTTTGTATAAAATGGACATAATTTTAAGTGAAAACAGCAAATAACATTTGAAAATCCAAAAGAATCATTAGGATTGTGTTGATACTTTATGAAAAAAATACATTGGTCATTTTTGACTTGTAAGAGTCAACCATACCTCAATTTGAGGCATGATTTGGCTGGTATCACTCAAAGTCTCTCTTTTGTTTAAAATGGAAAGAATTTTAAGTGAAAACAACAACTGACATACAGAAATCCAAACAAATTCTTTCAGATAGTGTTTATAATTTACGGGAATGATCCATGGGTCATTTTTGACATGTAAAAGCAAACCTTGACTCAATCTGAGGTACGATGTGGCCAGTTTCACTAAAGGTGTCTCTCTTTTATTTTAAATGGACAAAATTTTAAGTGAAAAAAAGGACGTAAGGAAATACCACCAAACACATTTGGATTATGTTGATAATTTAGGGGAACAACACATGGGTCATTTTTTATGTGTACGTGTCAACCCCTCCTAAATCCGAGGCACAGTGTGGCCGGTATTACTCAAAGTCTCTCTTTAGATTAAAATGGACCAAATTTTAAGTGAAAACAAAAACTGACATACGGAAATCTGACCAAACACATTCATATTGTGTTTCTACATTAGGGAAACTATAAATTGGTCATTTTCGATATGTATGAGTTAACCCCACCTCAATTCAAGGTATGGTGTGGCCGGTATCACTCAAAGACTCTTTATTGATTAAAATGGACAGAATTTTAAGTGAAAACAAAAACTGACGTACGGAAATCCAAACAAATGCATTCGTATTGTGTTGATAATTTAGCGGAACTATCCATGGGTCATTTTGGACATGTATGAATCAACCCCTCCTCAGTATGAGGCACTGTGTGGCCGGTATCACTCAAAGTGTCTCTCTTTTTTGTTTAAAATGCACATAATTTTAAGTGAAAACAACAACTCACGTACGAAAATCCAACCAAATGCATTTTTTTATGTTCATACTTTAGTGGAATGATACAAGGGTCATTTTTGACCTGTACGAGTCAACCCCACATAAATCCGAGGTATGGTGTGGCCAGTATCACTCAAATCATCTCTTTTTCTTAAAATGGAAATAATTTGAAGTGAAAATAACAACTGACATATGGAAATCCAACCAAACGCATTCAGATTGTGTTGATAATTTAAGGGAACAATCCATGGGTCATTTGTGACATTTACGAGTCAACACTGCCTCAATATAAGGCACGGTGTTGCTGGTATCATTAAAAGTGTCTCACTTTTGTTTAAAATGGACAGAATTTTAAGTGAAAACAACAAATGACATACATAAATCCAACCAAACACATTCGGATTGTGTTGATACTTTTGGGGAATGATACGTGGGTCATTTTTGACGTGTATGAGTCAACCCTCTCTCAATCTGAGGCATGGTGTGGCCAGTATTAGTCAAAGTGTCTCTCTTTTGTTTAAAATGGGCATAATTTTAAGTGAAAACAACATCTGACGTACGAAAATCCAACCAAATGCATTCAGGTTGTGTTGATACATTAGGGGAATTATCCATGGGTCATTTGTGACATATTTGAGTCAACGGTGCCTTAGTATGAGGCAGAGTGTGATTGGTATCACTCAAAGTGTCTCTCTTTTGTTTAAAATGGACACCCCTAACCCCCTGGACGCCTGTAGACGCAGAAAAGCATTTAAGTATTAGAGAAAGTTCCAAAATGAAAAATAGAAGTCATATTTGGACTTGGAGTCCCAATCCGGAGGGCCCGGAAGTGGTGCATAAAAAATTGGGGAAGCACGCGAAAAACATATGTCCGACGCGGAAAGTACAGAGATTCGCGAAGAGCCCTGGCGCAGAATAATTCCACGCCCCCGCCCATGCGGTTGATATTTTGTGTCGTTGCCTCCATCGTGGAAATATTTTACGCAGCCCGGGATTCTGCACCCCTGGATTCCTATAAATAGATGGCGACCACTTCCTTTTCGGGGATGAATAATTCTAGCCACCTATCATGCGCGTAATCGGTATTCCATGTGCGCGCAATATGGTCTTTAGGTAAGGGTTTTTTTTGCGCCAAGTCACCCCTGGATCCGCCTTCACACGAGATCCCCATGCCTTAGACTAAATCCCAACCTTCGGGGTCTTCCCCTTGCGTGCAAGTCCTTCGCGCGTAGGCCGGTCAAGTTGTGCGAAATCCTTTCTTTGTGCGCACACCCCTTCCCTTATGCGCAATCCCTTCCTTTGCGTGCAAACACCTTCCTTTGCGCACACACCCCTTCCCTTGTGTGAAATCCCATCCTTTGCGTGCAATCCCTTCGAGTGGTGCGCAAAACATTAGCCCCCTATTTTGCACAAGAAGCACTGATTTCACGCCAGCCCTACCCTTTTCGCGCCGGACCCCTTTTTTGCGCAAGACTCAAGGGTTGTGTGCAATCCTTCAGGGGCCTTCGCCTCAATGCTCCACGGGCATCCTCTTGCATGAACACCCAATGTCCTCCTTCTGGGTGCTAGCTGCAGGTGTCTTGTGCACCCCGGGCATCCGCATTGTGCATGGTTTTCTCGTACGATCTTCTAGGCTCATACGAAGTAACTTCAAAGTCCCTTGGACAATCCTTCTCGTGGCATTGCTTTTCCTTATGCTTCTTTTCATAGGCATGCTAATGGCTATTTCTTATTCGCATATCCATTCTAACGTGGACCCCTTGATGGTTCGCCTCATGACACCCCCTCGCTATGGCCTTGTCGATGCCTTCCCTTCCACAAGGGGTAGTGGGAACCGGTTATGTATGTCTAAGGGGTGCGGAGTAAGCCCACCTCATCCGAGCTGCAGGACGTTAAACTACCAAGCACCTCATCCTCTGCACATGATGTTAAACTGTAACCTGGCCCCATGCCTCGCACACAGGGTCCTACAACCTCAAACATTCTCCACGCCCACTCGTCTCCATGGGGATGGGTTCACCTCTCATAGGGGATGATATACTCCTTTTCGGAGTGGCGTTTGTCCACGGGGGAAGGGCATCCACCTTGGTGTAAGCCCCTAGCTTCCCATCCAAGAGGCAGTACCCCTGCTCCTCCTTTCTTCTGTCCCAAAGCTAGTGGAGGGCATGGTAGGGGTGGGATCCTCCTTTCTTCAGTCCAAAATACCTCTCCTGCTGCGCTTTGTTGCCTTCATGCTCCCATCCTGGAGTAAGTCCTCACACCATGGGCTTCTCAATGCGTAAGAACCTCTTCACTTCCCATAGACGCATCTTCCGTGAAGTGATCGTCAGGTCTCTAATACCTCTTGTTTCTCACACTGAGCATGAATTCTATGGGCTTAGAGTGGGCACTGACCATGACACACCATGGGTTGCCTCAGAGCGTAAGCCCCAAATGCTCGTCCGAGCTGTAGGATGTTAAACTGCCAAGCACTCTCGTTCTGCATGATGATAAATTATACACCCGAACTAGAAGGACTTTGATCTGTGCTAAGGCATGGTATGTAGGAAGCCTCCACGAGGTTCAAGCCCCACCACCATGGGCCATATCAGAGCGTAAGCCCCATTCCACCCAAACTATGGAAAATTTGATCTATTCTAAGTCATGGTATGTAGGAAGCCTCCACGAGGTTCAAGCCCCACTACCATGGGCCTTCTTAGAGCGTAAGCCCATTCCACCTGAACTATAGGGACATTGATCCGTGATAAGGCATGGTACGTAGGAAGCATCCACGAGGTTGAAGCCTCACCACCATGGGCCGTCTCAGAGCATAAGCCCCATTCCATACGAACTACGGGGACTTTGATCTGTGCTAAGGCATGGTACGTAGGAAGCCTCCATGAGGTTCAATCCCCACCACCATGGGTCATCTCAAAGTGTAATCCCCATTCCACCCGAACTACAGGGACATTGATCTGTGCTAAGGCATGGTATGTAGGAAGCCTCCATGAGGTTCATGCCCCACCACCATTGGTTATCTCAGTGCGTAAGCCCCATTCCACCCAAACTATGGTGACTTTGATCCGTGATAAGGCATGGTTCGTAGGAAGCCTTTATGAGGTTCAAGCCCCACCACCTTGGTTGGTCTCAGAGCATAAACCCCATTCCACCCAAACTATGGAGACATTGATCTGTGCTAATGGATGGTAGGTAGGAAGCCTCCACGAGGTTCAAGCCCCACCACCATGGGCCCCGACCATCTCTGTGTCAGTGTGCCAGGCCCCATTTACCCCTTGGGCCGCCTTAGAGCGTAAGCCCCAATCCATTGAGACACTAGGTCCCTCTTCACGTCTGTTCACCGACCCCATATAATTGGGTCGCCTCAGAGCGTAAGCCCCAAATGCCCCTGTACCGCATGACGTTAAACTACATTCCATCGAACAATGCAGACTTTGATTCCCTCACACGGGGATACGTAGGAAGCCTCCATGAGGTTCAATCCCATCACTCATGTCTCAGCCAGATCTCTCCCTCGAGACCACGTGTCTCGGGAAGCTCATTCCCTATCCTGGAGGTTCCACTTCCTCTGGGTCCTATCCATGCGTCCATTCTAAGGGTTCGTCTCATCAGGTGTCCCATCGATCTGTCTAACTATGCGGACTCCGATTCCCTGTCACTGGGATATGTAGGAAGTCTCTTCGAGGCTCAAGCTCAATACCATCATCCCTCCTGATCCTTACCCAGGCTGCCACATCCTGGTGTGATCATGCCACATCATTCCTCATTCCCCGTCATAGCATTCGAGAAGTCGCCCATGTGCTTGCCCCAACATCGGTGTTCCCTCTAGGGGGTTCTTCAATCTGATCCACTTCTATCAGTGTTCGAATCAGTCCGATCCGTCTTTGCTGGATATTAAACTTGTGGCATACCTTATGTTACACATGGGAAGCTGGGGAAAACCTCAGATACATGGATATGGAATAAAATTCCCCGCGTTCGATGTGGGATTCCTCGGGCATCCGTGCCCTCGAGAAGCCCTATAATAAGGGACATAAGACAGACAAGCCAATCCCCCAGCGTTAATACCTGAAAGAGATGCCCAATGTGACTACTCTACTAACTGAATGTTTCTTCCCTGACCGGACCCCTTGGAAGTTCTGGACAGAAGTGGCATAATTAACTGGTGTCCATGAAGATATGGCACCAGGAAGAGCTCCACGAAATATATCTTAAATCTATGAGGGAGAACCTGACTAGGTGATGAGCTCTGAGGAGGAATCCACAGAAGGAAGAACCAATATCTCATTATCCTGTTTCAATCAAGGAGAAGACATCCCTGAATAAGGAGCGGATGCCGCCCGCCTTTGGAAAGTGGGAATGCAGGGTAACAACAGCGCGTCCTCCGCGTGACGGATGCACACGCCCCGACAAAAGTGTCGGAAATAGAAAATGGTAAACCCAATGTGAAGAGTTTTTCCTCGGCATAGAGGCTAGTAATGTTCATGGAATTGGTGGTTTAGCATGTCATCTAACCCCGTCATCTGGTACTGGGTATCACCAAACAGAACTGACGTGAAACTCACCAGAATTTGGGAGAGTCAGGGACATTGAGCATTCCGTTCTGTGATGTTGTCAACACAGATCCCACTTTTGACCATGGAAGATGGAACAATATTGGGGTTTCGGTTGTCAATTTTCTTTCCTAGAAGTATTAATGAGTTCATCTCCCTTCTTCAAGAATCAAGTTGTTTCATCTTGAGCTTGATCACCTGCCCACCAGAGCAGGGACAGGGGAAACACCGACGCGGCTACTCCGCACAGTTATACCACTTTCACGACGGCCTCAACCGCCACGACTGCTAGGAACCCACATCCCTCTCCCCATCCGAAATTATCCAGTGAAGGGTAATCAATGACCTTGTACGTGGGTATGAGGAGGAGGGAGTCATCCCCACCAGGGATATGGCCCGATTGGATCTCGAGGCTGCAGAGCCTCGCTGTCAACGCAGACCCCGAGGACCACACAGGGAGAAGCTACTCCCCACCCCAACATTCAATTGCTTCAGGAGCTTGTCCCCAGAGCGTCTTGATAGCTCCCTCCCCTATGTCGACGAAGTAGGGGATGCCCGGGTCGACCTGATCAGAGTCCTGATTTAAGGGCTCCCAGCGAGGGCCCCCACTAGGCCGCGTCGGCGCTTCTTCCCAGTTTCCTGAGCCAAGGAGTAGGTAGTCCATGCGCCTGCACCACTGGCTCCAGTCCACCTGACCTGACACCAGCGTCAGGCATGAGCTAAAGAAGATGCTCTTCGTGGGTCGTCGACATCAGCGACTAGTGTGGCCCGAGCCACCAAAAACTCGTCCCTCCAAATCCAAGCATATGTTGGGCAGGGACAACTATACGCCTGACCCAGATTGAGGGCCCAACCACCCCACAGGTAGGTTTGATCGACTCTCCCGGTCGTCGGCACAGGCGATGGACGCTGCAGACCGATTCACAGCAGCGCCGCCCAGCGCAGAGGCTCACTCTGCACCACCACTATGGAAGGTGCAAGCCCTCCCTACTTCCAACCTCAGCTTGGTGGTCTTCCACGTGCGACCTTCAACTCATGAGAGGGTCTTCTCCATGACAACAACACTCTATATGGGAGCCTCTCCCTCACCCAATACACTGGGTATGGGATCACTCCCCCTACTGCGGACCGCGAGAATGGAGATATGGCATGTCCGGTCACCCGCCAACATGGAGGTCCTCCCCATGCCCCCTTACAGATCAGCGAAGGACCTCCTCACCCCAGCAATCAGAGAGGTGGAGGCCAGCCCCACTTCACCAGCACCCAGTACGGAGGTCCTCCCCATATTCCTTTCAACATTTTTCCTTGTGCTCCTCACACCCCAGCCTCCTCAGGTGGAAACCTTCTCCACCCCAGCACTAGTACAGTTGAAGGACCGCAAGTGGGAAATCAGCCCTACCCTAAAGAACCACCGAGGGGTAGTAAGATGGGTCGCCACCGCCTAAAGAGGAATTCTGGGGAAGGCCGGATGGGAATTAGACCATTCCACTTCTCATACTCTGAGGTGGAGTACGATTCAGGGTAAGAGCCCTCACCTCAGTCCTCCAAGTCAAGGGATAGGGCAGGAACGAGGCGCATCATCCTTGTGCTCTCATAATCTGAGATCCATATGATCCCTCTCTCCCTCCGAAGGTATATTAAGGAGGATGAGACCCTGGCATGTTTCTAGGGACCGACCGTGCAATCACCATCATTACTGGAAGTGCCCTCTACCACGAAGCTATTTTCGGGGTCAATGACGGAAGAGCTGGGGCATAACCCACCCCCAACAGACGTTGATGCTGCATCAGGAGCCTTGGTTTCCAGTTCATCCTATCATTATATGGCGGCCAGGTCACTAAAACCTTTAGAGGATATCTCATGGTTCAGCGGCCAATCGACCCGCTCGCCGTATTCTCCACTGACCTGCCTTCCATCCAGGTGGTCTGCCTCGGTGCCGCCACCAATCTCTCAACCAACCCCAGTTTCCGAGTGGAGAAATCAAGGGCCAGACTCTGGATCTGAGCCAAGAAACTTCTGGACCATCCTTGCAGTAGGACACTTCCATGAGAAGTTTTGGATAGTCGCAGGATCGAGTTTTTTTACGCCAGAAATGGTCACCCTAGAGGAGTTTGGATGTTTCCACCGAACCCTCTGGGAGGCTCACTTCCGTATTTGTCACCGGCGAGTGACCTATCCCGGGATCCAAGTGTACCTTGAAGACATTGGCGAACAATGATGTCTAGTTTAACTGGCCACAATCCCTGCGGTTTGGCTCCCTAAGTCACCTGCCTACCATAGGGTCCTCGAAGAGAAATGCGTTCAGATTTTTCAAGTACTCTGCAATGTTATTGAGGAGGCTACCCCCCACACACAAGTTTGTGGCTGGGGGAAGTACGCTACCCTCCTCTTCAGTGTGATTCACCAGTAGCCTAACTCACTAGGTGACAGTGGGGACATGCCCCCAATAGGAGTGGAAGTCAACATGACTGATCTGTCGGGAGTCGAGAACAAGATGGGACTTCTTGATGGGGATGTCCTCCCTAAGGAAGTGCCACCACTGGACCCATCGGGAAGGGTTACCCATAAACAGAGGAACCTCCTAGGTCTCTATCAACCCACTGAGGAATTATTACTCAGCCAGAACATCAGTAAGGGAAAAGATAATGCTGGAGCTGCCAAGCACTCCGACCGATCTGCCTCACTGCTAAAAATGGAAGAGGACCCTAAGAAGGATGCACTGCGCCAGCATC
Source organism: Viscum album (assembly GCA_963277665.1). Taxonomy (NCBI): domain Eukaryota; kingdom Viridiplantae; phylum Streptophyta; class Magnoliopsida; order Santalales; family Viscaceae; genus Viscum; species Viscum album. Next base: position 1,913,783,333 of record OY728133.1, read on the forward strand.
TTGCTGAGCAGAAGAAGTTAGTCGATGAACTTATGGATGAACGCATTGTAGAGTGACATCCTGACTATGGTGATCCCAGGCTGGGACAATAGGGTCAGGAACAACTACCCCTCGGCGAGATTCCCCCAGGACACCCTGATCATGCCGTATTCGCTGACAGGCAGAAGCCGGAGCCCATGGCAAAAGGGCATGGTACGTCTCGCCGAACCCTCCTGAATGGCGCGAACACCTAGGGAACCCCGTCCGGGCTCCTCCAGCTGCCCCAAGGGTCACTCCACTAGCCCCTTCCTGAGCCGCTGAGCTTGCCTACTGCATTGAAGAGCCTAACAATGCACTTGTAATTCAGGATCCCTGTCAGAACCGGGTCCCCCGTCCAGATAATCCAATGGCAGCACTCATTGCTCACCTGGAAGCATTGGATAGATGGAAGGTGGTCATCCCATCTAGTGGAAATCCATACCCTGTGTGGCTGGATGACATGCCGGCACCCCCGGGATTCGAAAATCCCATCTTATCTCCCTTCAATGGGATGGGGGACCCGCCGCAGCACCTGTCCCACTTTAACACAAGGTGTGGGACTCTGTTAGGTACCCTAGCACAACAGGAGGCTGCCAAGCTCCGTTTCTTTGTTTAGACACTGGAGGGGCCAACATTTGTATGGTACAGCCAGATCCTCGTTGGATCTGTGACAAGCTGGGAGGACCTTCACAGGCAGTTCCTTTACTATTTCAGTTCTACCACCCGGAAGACGAACATCGCATACCTCTTCAAGTGCAAGGAAAGACCCAATGAGCGAGTGATAGAATTTATCGCTCAGTGGAAGGGAATAACGTACTCCTTTGAGATGTCGTTGACTCAGTATAAATTACTAACAATGTTCATGGGAACTATCAAGATGAAACTGGTTCCCTCCCTGATCACTCAGAATTATCTCAGAGGGTTCTGAAACTTCTCGAATAAGGCCCAACACCTCGAAGAATCCATACAACAGGACATCCAGGCACGACTGTTGCCTCCTGTAATCCCAGCAAGGAGGCCTACCATAGCTGATCTCGCAACGGTAGCTCAAATAGAAGCCCCCAGGCAGCAGGAATTTATACCAGTGGCACCGAATCTGCAGCCTCGCAGAGGCCCTCCACCTCGGGCATAACTTCCAGCCCAAAAATCCGCAGAATCAGCAGGCTCCCCCACGTAATGCGTCACCTCCACCTAGGCGAGATAATCAAGTTCCACCTCCTCAGTAGGATACTCTGCTCCCTCTTCAGGGCCAAGCTCCCAGAGCACCATTTTTGAATAGAAGGAATCAGACCCACTCATTCAACGAGGCTCAGGTCCCCGACTATTTCTTCAGCACATTATAGCAGAGAATTGTGCAACTGCCTGATTGCTAGAAGCCAGAAGAGGCGCACCTCATTGACCGCCCCGACTACTGCCCTAATCACTGGATCCTGGGGCACACCATCAATCAATGTAATGTGTTCAAGGATTGGATCCAAGACTAGATTGACAATAATGTAGTTAGGTTGGTCTCGGCCCCGAAACAAGTAGCAGGTGTGTTCCTAAGGACAGATGGCGGTAGCAATGACGAGGGCGAGTGGAAGAAGGTTCCCAGCCGTGGATCCCAAAAGTATAGTGACTGGATGGCCCATAAGACAGTTTCTCACGGCCATGGAATTATCCGTGCATTCCTGAATCAGTTGGAGCCTTCCAAACCTACAGCCAGCGCTTATCTATCATCGACTCTGCTAGCCTCTTTCTAGAAGAGAAGACATCGGTGGCACATGAAGAAGCAATGCTCCCTGCCACTGTCAACATCATCTCGCACTCTCGGTGACTTTATGCCCCTAGAGATGGGAATCCCTCCCAGAATCTGCCTAGTGGTGGATTATTATTCAAGAGAAGTTTAGCGGTACACTTTGGTTAACACCGTTAAGTTGGAAAATCCCTATATGACTCCGGGGTGTGGGGGGGGGGGAGCGCCAGACAAACCACCCCAATATCCCCTGCCGATGTCAACGTCGGTGGAGCCACAACTATATGAGTTGTCGGGGAATGCCAGCTGGCACCTCTAACTAGGACATACATTCCAATAAGACCAGAAAGCATGCCCAACATAGAACTCAGCACACATAGCCTCTTCATCCAGCGTCGACAGGACCACCTCCACCACCGTTTGTGTTACTGAATCAGGAAGAACCACCTCGACTGTGCGACGACTAGCTTCGCCCCACTACAGGCCAACCTCAGTCACCTGGTCCTCACCCTGTAGCTATTCTCCATGCTTCGGCTAGTGAGCAATAGGATGTCCCCTATACCAGTCAGCCGCCAGTCCAGCCGGCAGGGTCTGCCATGCCTCTAGTTGTAGAGTGGCCTCCTGTAAGCAGAAGTTTTCACCTGGTGCAGGAGTACGATGTTCTAAAGCATCTTGTCGGCATCCCAGCGAGGCTCTACATCCCTAAAGACCTTCTCCCGTCAGCAGATATGTGCGAAGAACTCACTGAGGCTTTAAGGATCCCCCTCCAGTTTGATACGGAGGTAGCAGCTGCAGAAGCTTTTCATGCTGAAGCAGTTGAGAATGCCGAATGCCAGGACGTCATTTATTTCTCGAGAGAAGATGAAGGTTCTCCCAAACAGGGGCACATACTCCCACTGTACATCATGGGTCAATTAAACGGCGTGGAGGTCCATCATTTTCTCATTGACACTGGCTCTGAGATCAACCTTATACCGACACGGACACTACAGAAGCTAGGGTTATCTGAGGATGACCTGACTCCCTCTTATTTAAGGATCTAGGGATATGACAGCACATAGCATACCTTGGTCGGCAAGATCTTCCTGAAGACCCAGTTCGACGTCCTATTTTCTAGCACCGAATTCATGGTCGTCTCATAGGACACTGCGTACAACGCATGGAGGGGTAGCCCATGGCTCCATCTGCACGCGGTGGTTCCCTCATCATATCACCAATGCCTCAAGGACTCCCTTAATGGCCGAGTAGGTTTACTCCAAGGTGATGAATCTCCTCTCCACTCTTGTGAAGCCCGCTACTTGGATGCTGACTATTATAAGAGCAAAAATAAACAAGTCCAGGCAAGTGAAGTTGAGCCCTTCACTGCTATGACCGACCCTTGGACAGGCCTGAATGACGCCTATGTCTTCCCGATCCATCGGTTGGAGACCACAACCCCTGACATTGGGCAGTTTTTTGTTATTTTCTGGGACAAGACGGAACCATACCCCCAAATCCATGGGGCATCGGAAGATCACTTCATATTCTTATATGAACCAGGCTTCAGCGATCCCGGAGCCTCCCACTCCCATCAGGTATCAAGATGTCTGACTCATGGCAAAGACAATACGTCATATTTTTCTATTTTGCTGGGCTAGAATAAGTTGGCTCTGGCTGATGCGCCACTACTGCTTTGATATTGTCTAGTGTGGCCCCTTAGGCCGGAGACTGGATGAGATCGGGTCAACAACATTCATAGCCAGGGTCTCGGTAGCACTAGAGTTCTCCGATACAATGACCACGACTGATCAAGCTGGCACCAACCTCCCATCAGGATCTGGTAGCTCCAAAGCAACATCTCCTGCCGAGGATTCCTCCATAAGTAAAGAATAGGATCTGGAGGATGCTCCCCCTGCCTTTGAGGAAGGCGTCTCTGCCACGGACAAAAAACTGGTACAGGTGAACCATGGTAGAAAGGAAGATCTGAGACCTACATTGATCAGTGTCGTTATTTCACTCGAGGAGCAGAAGCGGTACGTAGACTTCCTCAAACAAGACCATGATGTATTCTCCTAGAGTTATGAAGAGATTCCAGGACAAGATCCTCAGGTAGTCGTCCATCGCCTCGGTCTCCCGACGAATCATCGTAGGTTCAAGAAGCCTCTCAGAAAGATGCACCCTTCTCACGGTGCTATGTTCGAGGTTGAAGTTGACAAGCTCATCAGATCCAAATTTTTTAAGGAGGTCTAGTACCCCAAGGGGCTAGCCAATATCAGGCCATTCAGAAAAGAAGAATGGGCAGATCAGAGTTTTCATCGATTGCCGCGATCTCAACTGTCACTGTGCGAAGGATGATTTTCCCCTTCTAGTGACATAATTGTTGATTGACGCTACAACCGGGTTCCAAGCCCTCTATTTCATGGATGGTTACTCTGGATATAATCAGATCCAGATGGACCTTGAGGATGAGTATTCTACAACTTTCAGGGCTCCCCAAGGTACTTCCTGTTATCGGGTTATGCCTTTTGTCCTGAAGAATGCAGGGGCCACCTATTAACGGGCCATGAATCACATATTCAAGCCGATCCTAGGAACATTGGTGGAATGTTATGTGGATGACCAGGTGGTCAAATATTGTCAGTGTTAGGACCATCTCAAGGACCTTGAGAAAGTGTTCAGTTTCCTCGGTTCTCGCCACTTGAAAATGAACCCGTTGAAGTATTCCTTCGAGGACACCTCCAGGAAGTTTCTTGGCTTCGTTGTCAGGTACTGGGGTATCGAGATCGGCCTGGAGAAGATCAAGGCCATCAACCAGATGCTTCCCCCGAGTAATATTTAGGTGCTTAAAGGCTTCCAAGGATACTTAGCCTATATACGCCGATTCATTGTGAATCTAGCCGGCAAGTGTAAGCCCTTTTCTCAGCTCCTGAAGAAAGGATCCGCTTATGAGTGGGATGAAGAGTATCAGACCATTATTGATGAGATCAAGCAATATTTTCTTTCACCTCCGATCTTGATGCCACCCATCTATAGGAATCCACTAATCCTATACGTGACTGCATTGGAATGATCCCTTAGAACCCTTCTCGCTCAGAAGAACAATGGGGGGATAGAGAACAGACTCTACTACCTCAGCCGTACGCTCCTCGATACGGAGACCAGATACACCTCCATCAAGAAGAGCTGCCTTGTGCTCTTGTTTTCCATGTAAAAGTTGCATCATTACCTGCAGAACCATGAGGTGCAGTTGGTTTCTCGAGTGGACCCGCTGATGTACATTCTGAACCACCCCATGTTGACTGACTGACTAGCACGGAGGGCAGTAATTTTCCAGCAGTTTGGCATTAGGTTTGTGCCGTAGAAGGCTAGAAAGGGGAAAAAATAAGTGGACTTCCTAGCTTCCCATCCAACCCCCACGGGCTGGTCCATGGACACAGATTTTCCCGATGAGGCAATCCTCTTGGTCGATCAAGCCACCCCGTGTTGGCAGATGCACTTTGATGGTGCCTCTCGAAGCCCCACCATTAGGAGGCTCAATGATCCTAGGCTCAACATGGTAGGCATGGGAATCGTCTTTATCTCCCCGGTGAAAGCCATCATGCCTTACTCATTCATGTTATCAGAGGTTTTCACTAACAACAAGGCAGAGTATCAAGCCCTCATCATTGGTCTCGAGCTGGCCCTTGAGATCAATGTGCCCCATTTGCATGTGAAAGGGGATTCCAAGATGGTCATCAAGCAGGTCAATGGAGACATTGTTGTTTGGAATCCAGAGCTTGTACCATCATTGAAATGCACTCCCCAGCTAATGGCCCTGTTCCCTTCTCGGCCAGAGGTTATCCATGTCCCTCGGTCACAGAACGGTCGAGCAGACGCTTTGGCCATCCTGGTTGCATCACTTGCAGAGCCTGAGCGGAATGATTTGATTATACACGTGGCCCACTAGAGATTCATTTCTCCAGTTACCCCAGAGGATGAAGACATCCCCGGGTAATCCATCTTACTACCGGAACTTCCAGGTCAGGAACCCCATGATCTTCAGATGTAGTGGTCGAAGTGACTCCCGACTGGAGAGCCCCTTTTATTGATTATCTCCAAAATTGGTTTCCTCCCAGCATACCAGGCAGAGTGTGAGCAAATTCGATGACGCGCGCTGCAGTTTAATCTGTAGAGTGGTCCCAGTCTTAAAGATATCTTATATAAGCACAGATTTTATGTTTTTATCCTCTGTTCCATCCAAGGAGTTGAGATTCCACAAGTCATGCTAGAGGTTCATGCCGGTTCTTGTGGTTCCCATCAGGCTGGGCCAAAACTGTCTCACCAAATTCGAAGAATTGGGTATTTTTGCCCCTCCATGATCCAAGACTGCATAGAGTTCACCAAGATGTGCCTTGCGTGCCATGTTCATTCTAAATTTGTGCATAGGCCACTAGAGCCTTTCCATACTACCAAGTCCTCTTGGCCCTTTACAGTCTCGGGATTAGATGTCGTGAGACCATACCCACCAGCAACAGCTCACCAATGTTGATTCCTTATGACCGCTACAGATTTCTTTTCCAAGTGGTCCGAGGCGATTCCGCTCAAGGAAGTCAAGGTCCTTTTAATCATTGACTTTGTGAGTTTCAATATCGTCCATCGATTTGGGGTTGCTCACGCTATCATTACCGATAACGACACCAACTATCTAGCAGCCAATCTGAAAAAATTGAACTCCAAGTACAACATTCTATCCAACCATACCTCCCACTATCACGTGTAGGAAAATGGACAGATCAAGGCGTTCAACAAAAACCTCTCTAAAATTATGCATAAAATGGTTGGTCCAAGGAAGAAGAGTTGGTCGGATAAGCTCCCCAATGCCCTCTGGGCTTATCGGATGATGAACCGTAACTCCACCCAAGTGACCCCTATTCCCTAGTGTACGGAACGGAGGCCGTCCTGCCTATAGAGATTCAGTTTCCCTCAATGCGCACAATATTTTTTGACTCGTAAGCGCCAGATAGAGTGGCTGAGATCCGTCTAGATGAATTGGAAGCACTGGACGAGAATAGGCTGTGTTCCTTGAATAACCTAGAAAGGCATCAGAGAAGGATGGATAGAGATTTCAACAAGAATGTTCGCCTCTACTCCTTCCTACAAGGTGACATGTTGTTAGATCTTAGGGCGCCAATGATCCCCGGAAGGAAACCACCTAATTTGGATCCCAAATGTGAAGGACATTTAATTGTTCGAAAGGTTTATCCCAATAGAGCATACTCCCTAGTGACCATGGATGGTGAGCGTATAAATCCTCCCACCAAGGCCATGTTACTCAACCAATACTTTTCTTGAGTATTGGGTCCTACACGACCTTAAACTGCATTCGGTTCTCCATGACCTTAAACTAGATTGTGGTCCTGCACCACCTTAAACTGCCTTGGGTCTCACATTCTGGACTCATTGGGTCCTGCATGACCTTAAACTGCATTTGGTCCTACATCTGGGCCACTATGGTCCTCCATGACCTTAAACTAGATCATGGTCCTCCATGACCTTAAACTAGTCTATGGTCCCGCACAAACTTAAACTGCACGCTCATCCTCACTACAAGACGTTAAACTATAAACTGATCAGGCCTTCCTGACCGAGGACCAGCCTCATGCCCCTTGGCCTTTTCGGGCCCCAGCCCAGGTTCTCTATTGTGGGATTGTATAGTGTGGTGTGGGATTATGTCCTCGTCATGTCGGATTATTTACCGTATCATACACATCCCCGGATGAGATGCCTCTCATCGTCTTACATGACGTTAAACTGTATCTTCAAGCAGTACGTGTGGCTTGATTCTCATCCTTATGGGATATGTAGGACCACCTGAACATTTAAATTTTAGGTCCAACCCCATCTTGTAGAGATCCAACGATCTTCTAGTCACCTCGGCCTCTTGGCTTGTCCCTCTCCATGAAGGGGATATATAGGTGTGGTACTGGGTTTTTGGAGCCATGCCCCCCTTTTCTCGAGAATCCGACATCTCTTGGATGCTCTCAAATTGAGCCCCTCAACCCTTTTTAGTGGTCTTCCAATGTGTTCAAAGTACTCTGGTCTAGGACCTGGAGTGTCGGATTCAACTTAGGCAAGTTCCTTCCCCATATCAAGCTTCGTGTTCCCCTTCATTTGGGCCCCCATTATCTTTCAAACCCGAAGGGGCCCCCAAAAAACAGCATGGATACTACACCTAAGGGATCTCCTACTGTTACGGGCCATTTCCCCCAGGGTTTTAGACAAAAACATGATACTAATCCCACGTTGCGAACATGGTCAGTGGTCAATGCTCATTTGTTTTTCCCCATTTCAGGCTAATTCGATAGGATGTGATGTTGCGAACATGGTCAGTGGTAATCCTCCATCATCACCCAAACCCCTTTAGGCCTTGAATGTTTGTTGCATGATTCACATTATGTTCTACCCCCATCGTGTCTAGGTGGAATCTTGACACTCTTTGCACTAACCCTCAGTGCACCTCCACACGTCAGGTAGACAAAGCTGCAATATGGCATCTCTCGGGGCTCCCACGATCTGAGGGATAAGACTATAGGCTAGGATATTTTCTAAGATCCATGTGTAGCTTGAACCTCATCCTCATGGGATACATGGTGTCACATGGACAATTCATTTCAAGTCTAGCTCAACTGGAAGCTAGCGTCTCCTTCCCCTTATCCTCTGTCCTTTGCTGGCCTCCTGGCCCGAGGATCGTCTCTCGGAATCCTGCACAGCGATGATGTGGACCTTGTCTTCATTCACATTGGGTATGATTTATCGCATCATGTGCATTCCCCCAGTTTCAAGTCATATTACCTTAAACACTGTTGGTTGGTCCTACCACACGACCCTAAACTGTGATGATATCATCCTGGCCGCACAACGAAAAACGGCAATGCATTGTGGTGACCTCATCATAGAGGACATCACGTTGGGTATTAGTCATTTACCATACCATTTGTGAACTCCCGTATACTACTTAATTATTGTGGAGATTCCAGGAAGTTCTACCTTAATCTGGTCGCTCCACAAAAGAAAAACCATTCATCTTAAAGGACAAACAAGATACATCAAATCCCTCTTCTTTTGGTGCGAGGGCTAGACCCGCATGCTCATTTCATCCTTTGCACATGTAACTTTCTATGTCATGCCACCCTCCATAACTACATGTGGCTTGATTCTCAACCTTATGAGATACATAGGAATTCCAGGGAACTTGCCCATGGGCCCAACCTAACTTTCATGTTTGGTCCCTTGACCTAAACACCTTTCCAAGGAGCACATGGTAAGTCGACTTATGTCCTCATTCACGTCAGGTTTCATAATCACCTTACCATGTGTCTCCCACCCTCCTTACCAGTCCTTGGTCTGAGTTGTAAGACCTTAAACTAAGAACCTTTCTAGAACCATGTGTGGCTTGATTCCCATATTTATGGGATAGGTAGGAATGCCCATACATTTCGTCTCGGGTCCAGCCCCAGGAATCACCAAATCCCATCCCTCCTCACTATCGGCCCCTTGGACTGACTTATCAGGGAGCTGTAAAACTGTAGTATTTTCCCCTAATAAGGTCGGTATTCCCCATGATGACATTGGGAAGTGACATTTCCCTCACCAGAGAGGTCTTGTTTTAAAAAAGGGGTGATCCATAACCAGATTAATGCATCCGCCTAGTGTGCCTCCACCACGGTGGCGTAATCTTGGGCGTGTTGGATTCTATTCGAACAAGCCACCACTTCACTTTCCATGCTTTGCGTGCCCCTTTATTCAGATCTTCATTCCCTTTCACGTCTGAAGGGACCCCCTAACAGTATGGATGCTCGACCAATGGTCTACCTGCTATCCTGGGCCAATGTTCCGAAAGACTGATCACATTTGGAGGGACCCCCTAACAGTATGGATGCTTGGCCAATGGTCCACTTGTTATCCTGGGCCAACGTTCTAGAAGGCTGATCGGTGATATTTGAGTTAGGCCCCCTATTGCGCACATGTTCAGCGGTCGACCCTCATTTATTGTCCCCATTCCAGGCGAATGCAATGGGGATGATGTGTTTCGAACACGGTCAAAATTCATCCATTATTACCACACCCCCCTCATAGTGTTTTGAATTTGGGTAATATAATTCACATTTTTCATCTCCCAATGTTCAAAATGATTCCAATGCCCCTGGAATTGCCCCACTCGTGTGCTAGAGAGCATTTAGAAGATGATAAATCAATAGGTCTGGGGTCCTATTCCCTTGGATGGGCCTCCCTTATCTCCTCAGGAATCGAGGATTGAATTTCGAATGCCTGAAGCTTGTTTGATGCTCCCACGACCGAACAGACTAATAATACGAGCCTCCTTTGCATTTCACCACCCATGTGAGCTTAGGGATGGATTTATATTTACTTCGAGATTATGGTTGATCATGCTAAGAAAAAGGGAAAAGTATGTTAATCAAAGGGGCAAGTAAGTAAATATGTCCATGCATATAGTTCAATAAAACAACAGAAATCAATAAAGTGGGATAAGTTGGGTTTGGCAAAAACAGGGCCCCTAAGGGTAAGATTCCTGGATAGATCCCTCCAATGCTGCCACATTTTCACTGGTGGCCTCCAAGATTGCCTCCTATCCCTTGATGAACCTTTCTTCATCAGTGGTCGTGGAACGCAGCCCGTTCACCCTGTCCTGTCCCCGCACCTGTTCAGCCTGGAGCTCGGTTATATAGCAACCCGCTTCTATGAGTTGATCTTGAGCATCTGCCAGCTGGGCCCTCAACAACTCCACATGCTCAGAGAAGTTTGGGACAAATACCTCCTGCTCTTTTTCATGTTCCCCAAGGCGTTGGACCTCCTTCTCCGCCCTCATAAATGCCTGGGTACTCCCCGACTCCTCCTGGCACCAGATGATGTCGGCACGTCGGCTGCTCTCATGTATCTTCTCAGCCATGAAATCATGGACCATCAGATGAAGATGTTGAGCATCCACCCCACTAGCGCATAGGAAGTGAAGCCATGTGTGGAGTGACCCCATCCAATTCATCCATTCCACCTGAGGCTGATTGAGAAAACACCGGATGCACTTCCATCCCTTGCGTCGCGTCATCCGACTCTCCTCAACGGCTTCCGAATCTGAATCATCAAATTATTCGAGATCAGCGGGCCGATAGACTAGGAAGACAGCGAATTGGGAGGCGGTAGGGTCTTCCCCAGATATTCCTCCCATGGGAATGGGCTCCTTAGCATTTGGATGACTTTCCTCTCTCCCCTCGATCCTGGTAGCAGCCTCGTCGACCTCCATTCCCGCCCTAACAGCAGCGCTGCTGGTTTCTGCCACTCCTTGTTTGCCAATTGTTAGGGCACACTCAGTTTGGGATGCATGTTCTGGATGAGGCGGCACGATTTCCATCGGCATGCTCACAGATGGCCCGGGCTCAGTAGCTCGACGAGCCTCCAGCGCCATGATCACTATACAGACAAGGAGCACCCCGATCAGTTGGGTCCCGCAATAGTGACTACCAGTATCAATGAAAGGGACTTATAGGAACCGAAGGCATCAACCTCCAATGCTCTGGCCACTACAGGAGCTATCCCGGCAGGGGATCCCTCAGTACTTGTTAGCTCGATAATGAGCATCGGTGCCCCACCTTGTTGCATTGGAGCTCTTCCTCCTCCAATTGGGGACTCCTGATCAGTCCCAACACCAGTAATCTCCCATGAAAGAGAGGGAAAGTGGATTAAGGGGATTCAAGGAAAGTGAACTAATGGAAAAAGGATAGACAAGGGTTGAATCATTCCTAGAGAAGCTCGAGCACGTCTATATCGGAGCTAACGATCTCACCGCTCTCGTGAAGACTCCCTTGGTGGGATTCCCCCCTGTGACCCTTCATCTTCGGGCTCCCCTTCTCCTTCTACTTCTCCTTCCCCTTCTCCTTCACCTTCCCCTTCTGCTTCTACCTCCTCTCCTTTTTTTCTTCCCTCCGACTCTTCATCGCTGTCATCTTCCCCCTTCGGCATCCTTTCTGGATCATGCTCCTGACTGAGCATCACTTTCACCAAGAGAGGTGGCTCTGCATGCCAACCTTGTTGGTGCGTGTACGTGTCCATGACCGATATGTATGCATGCCATTGGTGGAATTTCACTTTGTTGACTACCTGGATAAGCCTGATTTCTAGCAACTAGATCTTCTCTCGCACTATCTTATACCAGATGGATTTAGTACTCATTGACTACCGCAGGGTTATCCAAGCTGACCACAGCATGGGGAAAATGACATCCTAGGAAGGTTAAAGAAAGTATCTTTTTTGCTTCATAGGATGTTCTCTGGCCACTCTGTTGGACCCCCTTAAACTGAAGATTGTGTGACCACACCATGCGACGCCCCCGCTACTGAGGTTCCGGCCTGTGCGGGCCCCGTTGCTTGAGGCGCTTATGATCCTCCCCCTATAGCGGCACCCTGCCTGCCCTCTCGCCGTTGAGGTTCTGCACTGGTGACCCCAAGATTCTGAAATCTCTTTTGTAGAAGACCTTAAGGTTATGATATGGTCTAATGTTCAGCATACTCAGTTGAGAGGCCCACGTCGACTCTAGTGGGGGGGGGGAAGTGATGATGTCGCCAGAGCCGTAAGTTGTAAACATCAGCCACAGGTGACGGAGAACGCTTGGATGCCTCTCCTCCTGGACATCTGTGAACACTTTCTTTAGAATTCCATGGAGGCATCCAAACTACCTGGAGAACCTGGACAACACATAAGGCTCACAAAATACCTTCATGTCAATTCGGTCCACAAGCACCCCACCTCTGATGCTCTGGAAGTACTCATTCTGATCCATTGAGCCATGACCATCGTCTACCAGCTGGCCAGTTGGTGTGGGGAATGGGATGAAGGAAAATTCGGCATGGTTACCAATCCTAATCCGTACCCCCTCCTCATTGAGATTCATAGGCATGACCCCGGAAATTTTCAACAGAGAGGGTTGAAGGCCATTTCCTGGAGGAAAGATGGCATTTGAGAAGGTGTAGCCGCTATAGTGAGTCGCTACCTAGCCACGTAAGATATAAAAGGGGACACATACTAACCTAGGAGATCCCCCTCTAGAGATTCATCCTATGATGGTGTACAACTGATCCAGCACAGGGACCCCCATGTTGAACCACTTGTTGGAAGCCATGCTGCCAGCCATCACTAGAGTCGCTGGACAGACGCCCATCCTTGCATACCGCACTGGCAGGATCCATCCACTGAGGAATGTGGCGAGGAATTTGGAATACTAGACATTCGGGTCCTGGGCCTCATTGTTGTTGTATCACCATGATTGGTATTTCCCCGCCTCCAGGATCCTCCAGTAGGATCCTCTCTTGCTCCTCTGAGCCGCGGTTGGACAACGTCTTCCCCGCCCTAGCATCTTGCCTTCTGGATCCCTCTCTAGGAACAAGCTGAACCAGTCCTTATAGGTGATGTCCTTCAGGAAGTGCTTGACCCTCAGCTTATTCTTGGATAGCTCCAACAGATTCCACGACAGTATGGAGGTTTGAGACATATCACCCCAAATGTTCGGCGGTAGGAGGAACTCCTCATTTTGATGGCCCTCTAAAGGAATTCCCCCGATACAGTGGATGTCCCAGAGACTGATGTCGACTTCCCCATGGTGAAGATAGAATGTGTTGGTATTAGGGGACCACCGGGTGAACAACTCTGGTCCAAGCTCAGGTTGCCGATATAAGTGGAACTGCGATGTCCACATCTCCTCGAATAGACCATTGTGCCGCAGCTCGTCCCCAAATTGGTTGCATGTTTGGCGAACCCAGTACGCCCAGACCCAATTGCTGGTGAAGTTGACTCCGTACCGCAGGTCCCAGTTCTGCAGCCAACCCTTGGTCTCATCAGTGATACTCTGACGAAAAGTACTCGTGTAGAGGGTCAGTGAGCTCTCAGCAATAGGGTCTCCCCCAGAAATGGTCCTAGTCCTAGGGTTGAGGACATAGACATCCATGTGCCCGATTTCTATGACAGGATGACCATTATTGTTGATGTTGTATCGAGGAAGGCTATCTTCACGGGTCACCCATAACCGCGGGGTATCTACCTCATACCCCTGCAGAGGGACCTCCTCCAGAATGCTGAAGTCCCATAACGACAGATTTCCCGATAAGGCATACTCTTTCTGGGTAGGGGTTATCATGTTGAAGAGGGTGTGGTTATTCGAGACAACCCTCTTTGTTCCATAAACCTTGGGATTCTCAACCATCTCAGCTCTACGAGTAGTGGCCTCCCACTCATCATCCCAGTTTGCAGCCATCTTCTTCCAACCAAGTGTTTAAGGAGTTGGTGCAAAAACCGGAAGGTTGGCACGAAATCTGGGAGTCAAGTGCACAAAATCAGCAGGCTGCGCAAAATTTCATAGCGCGACGTGAAAAGTCCCAGGTTTATGCGAAAAATCTCACCAAATCTCGTATTAATTAGTCACTACCAATTGGTTTTTGTCATAGGAGTTGAGAAAATTTGGAACACGAGAGCTCAGAGCTTATCGTGTGAGAAAAGTCGTGTGGAGAATGGGACCCTTGGCTGCTTTTATAGGCCGAGCCTGGGTTCCGCGCCCGCACAAAAAGCATATTCTACGTGTGGCCGGGTTTTTCACGCCGCTCAAAATTTTTTCACGCAGGGGGGCCATGAAGGCCTGCATTTCGGCGTTTCCCTTAGAATCTGATCGTTGTGACCCCTTGCCGACCCAATTCTGAGGGGGGGTGGAATTTTTATATGTCAAAAAGCACTAAAATATTGGAGAATGTTCTGAAAAAAAGAGAAGTTATATTCAGACCCGAAGTCCCGATCCAGATGGCCCAGAAGTGTTGCGCGAAAAAAATGGTGAAGCGCGTGAAAAACATATGTACCACACAGAAAGTACAGGGATTCATGAAGATCCCTAGTGCCGGCACAAAATAATTTCACGCCCCTACCCAGTGCGGTTGATATTTCACGCTACCCTGGATTCTGCGCCGCTGGATGCCTATAAATAGAAGGTGCCCCATTCCTTTTCGGGGCCTAATAATTCGAACCACCTCTAGTGTGCATAATCAGAATTCCGTGCATGTGCAATATGGACTTTAGGTAATGTTCTTTTTCACGCCAAGTCACCCTGGGATCCGCCTTCGTGCAAGATCCCCACGACATAGACTAAATTCTAACCGTTGGGGTCCACCCCTTGCATGCAAGTCCTTCGCGCACAAGCCGAACAAGTTTCACGCACACCCCTTCCTTTGCACACAATCCCTTCCTTTGTTAGAACATACCTTACTTTGCGTGCACACCCCATCCCTTGCACGGAATCCCTTCCTTTGTGCGCAATCCCTTCGAGTGGCATGCAAAACCTCAACCCCCCTATTTCGCGCAAGAAGAACTGATTTCGCACCATCTCGAACCTTTTCACGTTGGACCCCTTTATTTCACGCAATCCTAAAGGGCTGCACACAATCCTCTAGGGGCCTTGGCCTCAGTTCTCCAAGGGCGTCCTATTGCGTCAACAACCGATGTCCTCCTTCTAGGTGCCATCTTCAGATGTCTTGTGCACCCCGGGCATGATCATCAAGCATGGTTTTCTTGTACGACCTTCTAGGCTCATACAAATTATCTTCAAAGTCCCTTGGACAATCCTTCCATTGGCATTGCTTTTCCACATGCTTCTTCGCATAGGCACGCTAATGGATATTGCTTCTTCGCATAGCCACGCTAATGTGGACCCCTTGATGGTTCGCCCCACGACACCCCCTCACTACGGCCTTGCCGATGCCATCCCTTACACAAGGGGGAAAAGATCACCAATTATGTAAGTCCTAGGGGTTCAGAGTAAGCCCACCTCGTCCGAGCTACAAGATGTTAAACTTCCAAGCACCTCGTCCTCAACACATGACGTTAAACTGTGACCTAGCCCCGTGCCTCGCACGCAGGGTCCCACCACCTCGAACATTCTCCATGCCCACTTGTCTCCACGGGGATGGGATCACCTCTCATAGGGGATGATATCCTCGTTGTCGGAGTGGTGTTTGTCCATGGGGGAAGGGAATCCACCTTGGTGTAATCACCTAGCTTCCCTTCCAGGAGGTAGAAACCCCCCTCCCCCTTTTTTCTGTCCCAAAGCCAGCAGAGGGCATGGTAGGGGTTGGGATCCTTCATTCATTGGTCCTAAATCCATCCCCTGTAGTGCTTTGTCACCTTCGGGCCTCCATCATGGAGTAAGTACTGACACCATGGGCTTCTCAACACGTAAGCCCTTCTTCACTTCCCATAGACGCATCTTTCGCGATGTGATCATCAGTTCTCTACTACCTCTTGTTTCTCAGACCGAGCACGACACCCATGGGTTTAGAGTGGGCACCAACCATGACACACCATGGGCAGCCTCAGAGCGTAATCCCCAAACGCTCATCCGAGATGCATGACGTTAATCTGCCAAGCACTATCATCCCGCATGACGTTAAACTATGCACCCAAACTATGGGGTCTTTGATCTGTGATAAGGCATAACACATAGGATGCCTCCACGAGGTTCAAGCCCCACCACCATGGGCCGTCTCAGAGTGTAAGCCCCATTCCACCTGAACTATGAGGACTTCGATCCATGCTAAGGCATGGTATGTAGAAAGCCTCCATGAGGTTCAAGCCCCACCACCACGAGCCATCTCAGATCATATGCCCCATTCCACCCAAACTATGGGGGCTTTGATCTATGATAAGTCATGGTATGTAGGAATCCTCTATGAGGTTCAAGCCCCACCACCATGGTCCATCTCAGAGCACAATCCCCATTCCACCCGAACTATGGGGACTTTGATCCATGCTAAGGCATGGTACGTAGGAAGCCTCCATGAGGTTGAAGCCCCACCACCATGGGTCGTCTCAGAGCATAAGACCCATTCCACCTGAACTACGAGGACTTTGATCCGTTCTATGCCATGGTACGTGGAAAGAGTCCACGAGGTCCAAACCCCACCACCATGGGCCATCTTAGAGCATAATCCCCATTGCACCCGAACTACGGGGACTTTGATCCGTGCTAAGGCATGGTACGTAGGAAGCTTCCACGAGGTTCAAGCCCCACCACTATGGGCCGTCTCAGA
Source organism: Viscum album (assembly GCA_963277665.1). Classification (NCBI taxonomy): domain Eukaryota; kingdom Viridiplantae; phylum Streptophyta; class Magnoliopsida; order Santalales; family Viscaceae; genus Viscum; species Viscum album. The sequence continues at coordinate 1,913,800,178 of OY728133.1, forward strand.
GTGTAAGACCCATTCCAACCAAACTATGGGGAAATTGATTCATGCTAAGGCATGGTACATTGGAAGCCTCCATGAGGTTAAATCCCCACCCGCATGGGCCCCGACCATCTCCGTGTCGGTGTTCCAGGCCCCATTTCCAACTTGGGCTGCCTTAGAGCATAAGCCCCAATCCATCGGGACCCCATGACCCTCTTCATTTCGGTTCACTGACCCCATTTCCTTGGGTCGCCTCAGAACGTATGCCCTAAATATCCCCGTCCCACATGACGTTAAACTGCATTGCATCGAACTACGCAAACTTTGATTCCCTACCACAGGGATACGTAAGAAGCCTCAATGGGGTTCAATACCATAACTCATGTCTCATCCTGATCTCTCCCTCGAGCTCATGTGTCTCATAAATCTCAAGCCCTAACCTGGAGGTTCCACTTCCTCTAGGTCTTATCCATGCATCCATTCTCATGGGTCATGTCTTCAGGTGTCCCATCGATTCGTCGAACTACATGGGCTTTGATTCTCGGCAACGTGGATACATTGGATGTCTATCTGAGGCTCAATACCAAGACCATCATCCATCCTGATCCTTTCCCGGGCCGCCACATCCTGGTGGGATCATGCCACTTCATTCCCCATTCCCCATCACAACATTTTGGAAGTCACCCACGTGCTGGCCCCAACATCGGTGTTCCCTCTAGGGGGTTCTTCAATCTGATACACTTCTATCAGTGCTCTGATCAGTCCGATCCTTCTCCACTAGACGTTAAACTTACGGCATACCCTGTGTTACATATGGTAAGCTGAGGAAAACCTCAGATACATGCCTATGGCATACAATTCCCCGTGTTCGATGTGGGATGCTTCAGGATTCCGCGCCCTCGAGAAGCCCTATAATAAGGGACAGAAGACAGATATGCCAATCTCCCAGCGTCAAGTAATTCCAGAGATTCCCAACGTGACTACTCTCCTAACCGAAGGTTGCTGCCCTGACCAGACTCCTTGGAAGGTCCTGCCAGAAGCGACGTAATTAACTGGTGTCCATGATTATATGGCACCAGGAAGAGATTCAAGAACAACGTCTTAAATCTATGAGGGAGACCCAGACTAGGTGATGATCTCCGAGGATGAATCCATGAAAGGAATAAACGACATCCCATTATCCCGTTTTGATCATGGAGCATACGTCCCGGAATAAGGAGCGGATGCTGCCTGCCTTTGGAAAGCGGGAATGCGGGGTAACAGCAGTGCGTCCTCTGCATGATGGATGTGCGCGCCCCGATGAAAGCATCAGAAACAATGCCCCAACCCCCTGGAAACTCCCACCCCCTAAACTCCCCCAACCCTCCTAAACACCACCCCACTATATGGAGACCCCCAACCCTAGACACCCCACCCCTGGAAATCCCCTCAACCCCTTGGACACCACCCCACCCTCTAGACCGCCACCCTCTAGACACCGCCAACCACCTGGACGACACTCCCACCCCTCCTAAAAACCACCCCATAACCTGGATAACCCAACCCCCTTGGAAAACCACCCCACCCCTTGGAAACCACCCCACCCCCTTAGAAAGCCCCACCAACCCCATGGACTACCCCCACCCCCAGGACACCACCCCAACCCTTGGACATCGACACCCCTCTAGACACCCCCACCCCCTAGAAAGAACCCCAACCCCCAGGACACCACCCCACCCCCTGGACACCCCCATGGACAGCTGACCCAACCCCCTGGACACCACCCCACCCCCAGCCCCTGGACACCCCACCCCCCTGGACACCCACTAACCCCATAGACGACACCCCCACCCATCATATACACTACCCCACCACTCGGACACCCACACCCCCTAGACACACCCACCCCATGGACAACCACCCCACCCCCTGGACACCACCCCGCCCCACCCCCTGGACACCACCCCACACACTGGACACCCCCACCCCTCTGGACACCCTACCCCCTGGAAAATCCCCAACCCCCTAGACACCCCCATGTACAACCCCCCTGGAAAGACCCCCACCCCCTAGACACCCCCACCCCCTTGGACACCCACCAACCCCCTGGATGACACCCCCACCCCTCCTAGACACCACCCCACCACCTGGACACCCCCAGCCCCATAGACACCCCACCAACTTGGACAGCCACCCCCACCCCCCTTGACACCACCCCACCCACCTTGGACACCCCCACCAACCCCCTGGACCCCCACCCCCTAGACACCACCCCACCCCCTAGACAACCCCACCCCTAGAAAGCCCCGCAACACCCTGGACACCACCCCACCCCCTGGACACCCCCATGGACAGCCCCACCCCCCTGGACACCCCACCACCAAGACACCCCCACCCCCTGGACAACCCCACCCCCATGGAAAACCCCCAACACCCCCTTGGACACCACCCCACACCCTTGGACAACCCTATCCCCCCAAAAACCCCCATCCCCCCGGACACCACCACTCCCCAGACACCCACACCCCTTGGACACCCCTACCCCCCTTGGACAGCCACCCCAAAGCCCTGAACAACCTCTAACCCCTTGAATTCAGAATTGAATTCTTTATATATTTAATTAATTTATGAATTATGGGTTAATGGTTTATGGGTATACTTTTTGTATGGGTATACATGCTAAAATTATGTTATTAATTATGTGTTAGTTTTGTATGGGTATAATTGTTGATATGATGCTTTTTTTGTAGGTCTTGTTTGGGTGTGCTGTGGTATATTTTTATACGACAGTAGGAAAGGCATTTATCAGATATTTTTTAGCACTGATAAATAAATCCTTTATCAGTTCTAAAAAGGTGATGATAAAGAAAACATTTATCAGTGCTTTTTTATTGCTGATAATGGTATACATTATCAGTGATTTTGTAGCACTGATAAAGTCTTCCTTTAATAGTGATAAAAAAGTGTTGATAAATGGGACACCTTCTTTTATCAGCACTAAGCTTTACATCTCTTTTTTAGCACTGTTAAAGCCCGTTTTGAGCACTGATAAAGCCCGTTTTTGTAGTAGTGGATGCCTATTCGGAGCGACACCCGATGACGACAGTGATCTTACAATATCTTCAAAGTATTTTGGGATTACTATCCAACAGGGATGGACATTTTAGTTCCCCAATGTTTCTGAGAGGTACCATCCTACAGGGATGGATAGTATAGTTACTCGATGCTTTCAGATAGGTACCATCTAAAAGGGAGGGATAGTGTATTTTCTCAATGATTTTTGGGAGCTTCCATCAGGAAGGGATAACCAATGTTCCCTTGATTCTTTTCAAGAAGTACCATATAGCATGGATGACTACAAAAGTTCTAGGCTTACCCTATAATTGGGATGGGCAGTGGGTTCCCTAACAGCTGTTTTAGGATTACCCTCTATCTAGGATGGGCAGTGGGTTCCCCGATGACAGTTCTGGGTGCACTCTAGTGTACTACCCTTTAGCGGGGATGGGCAGTGGGTCCCATCGATGATGCTTTCTAGGGAGTACCATCTATTGAATTACCCTTTAGTGGGGCTAAGCAGTGGGCCCCTTCGACTTCTAGGTGATGATCCCCCCTAATGTACTAGGGAACGGATACCTGATGACTAGAGTGGCACCCTCCAACCGGGTTGGGCATGGGTCATTGACCATAAGAAATGACCTCTCCACTCTATGGCCTAGTGAAAATATGTGATTTGATGTAGCCTTATACTCTTGAGAAATAGGAATTTTTTCCCCAACGAGATGAAACCTCATTATGCGACCTAAAACCATGCGGCGACATAGAGCCACCCAAATCAGATATTATTAAGGTGTGGTGATTGAGTCCATTGACTTTCATATTTAGGGAAGACATGTGGGATGCTAGGAATCATTGGTGGATACTTATAGACCTTTTGGTGACTATTTTGCTGGGATGAGCTGTGATATGAGGATCCCCTAACTCTCTATTTTGGGTTTCTTTGACTGATCATATTTATATATGCCATTTTAGTACCCACTCCATGGGTTTTGGTTTCTCAACATCTGAGAGAGGCGAAGACATGCGATGCATGACACATGATTTTTGTGTCTAGCTTCTCATGGTGAGATGAGTCTACTCCCCTACTATTAGTAGCAAATACTTTATGAGAAGTTTATCTTCCCACTATTTCTAACTTCTTGTGTCTGGATGAGATTACATCTCTCTCTTGTTGGGTTGAGATGTACTCTTTATTGTACCATTTTCTATCTAATTATTTTCTTCGATAGTTTTATCCTTTATTTTTCCCCCTTCACCTTTTTCAGGGTTTCTTACTGAGTATGTATATAGTCACCCATGTATGGGATTTTCCCCCACGCATCATACCATATGCAGATAAAGGACATGTTGATCGTGACTTCAGAGGATATTAAGGTTAACGGGTGTTTAGACCATGTACGATGGTCGTATATTGGGATCTAGGAGTGGGGATATCTCATTGGGTTTACTTTTTAGTTACTGTCAGGTTTTTTCACTTTTCTGGTAAGAATGTATTTTTTCTAATTCCCTTTTAGTTTACTTTTCTCTACTTGTATTGTTTAGAGGTTGATGCATGTTGTGGTTTATTTATAGCAGTGTCGTATCGTGTTTTTCTATCCTTCTTCACTTTTTAATTGAGTTGTATATGTGTATGTGTGTATATTTTTAGGCAATGGACACCCTGATTTTGTTGTTCCCTTAGCAGTTGTTGCCACTTCATAGTCGATGGAGGAATGGTTTGGTGAATTGAGGCTTGAGCATAGGCATGGGTCCGTTCATGACATAGTGGTATCATAGTTAGTTCCTTCCCTGGGATGTTATTCAGATGTTCCATAAAAATAATTGGTTGGGATTTAGGGCAACAATGTGAAGTGTTTTGAGTTTGGATCTTGGGTTAGGGAGTCTAGTGATGGTGTGGCAGCCGACATATCCATTCACAAGGACCTTTATTACCCACTTGTCGACTCAACATGATGAGACTTTTGTTGCTTCGAACATTGGTAAATGCATCATATAGGATTGAGTCATTTTTTGTCATTCTTATGTCAACTTCCCATTGTCGATGACATATATTTATAATTTCATTTTGCTGTAGTACTATTGGATGGATTTAGAATGCCTTTGCAATAATATCTTTCCAGGATACTAGATCTGGTTCATGATGATGACCCTATGAGCAAGGATGCCTCATTTCATGATCCATCATGTGATACCCTTCCTCTAGGTGGTAAGGTAGCATCACATTTACCTATTTACAAACAAAAAACCTAGAATAGTAGGTTGAGTATGTGAATAGGTTGATCACACTTCGTAAGTTCTAGAAACATAGACTGTTGAGGTTTCATGGTGAGCCAGACCCTCACACAACATAGGTTTGGTTATAGTCGGTGGTCCATCTCTTCAGAATTGTTCAGACACCGACTGATCAGATAGTGGATTTGGAAGATAGCCTCTTCGATGGAGTAGTTGGGTATTGGTGCAACCTAGTTACGCAGATACTCAATGAGTCGACACTCTCGTGGGATGACTTCAAGTAGGTATTCCATGAAGAGTACTAACCCCTCCTACTTACACTCTATTCAGATTCAGGATTTTTTAGAGCTTCAACGGGGAAGGATGATGGTGGAAGAGTACTATTCCAGGTTCATAGACCTGACTCAGTACTCTATAGACATTATTTGTGATAGCTACTTCAGCTCATGAAAGTTCATGTAGGGACCCCGCATAGAGATTTGTGTCATCATAGTCCCATTGTTCTCCCCCACATATGATGGGGTGATATAGAATGCCCTGGTGATAGATAGATTTTTGTCATAGGGATTCCATATAGTTGGTTGTGGTAGTGGGAACAATATATCTAAGATATCCACTACAACTAGCATACATCGGATCAAAAAATATCAATGTAGGAGCTATTCCCATAATCAAACTCAAGGCTGAAGTAATGTGGGGCTGAGATAGAAGAGAGCACTGGGAAAACCTAGAGAGGGGAGGCGTTTCACATGTTATTGGATAGGTCACATGGCATGAGGCTATCTGACTATATGTGTTTTTCTTTCCAGGAAAACTGTAGATTAATTTCAAAGATAGAGACAATGTCGTGATCAGATGTCTCCTAGGTAAGGATAGGGTGGTCCCTAGGGAGGTGGTGCTGAAAGAGTAGAAGAAGAAATATTTTTGGTGGAAGACATTACAAGGTCCTTCCACCACCACTCGATAACCCACATTAGGCTCAGGGAAGTTATAGTCAGGGCCACGGGTAGCTGCATGCATTAGATTTCTATGATCTTATAGCCCATGAGATGATAAGAGATATGCTCTGGGTCTCTTCTACCTTTTGAAGTAGAAATTTTTCGGCAATGTTTTTGGTATTATTTTTTCCTTGATTACTGCTTGAGGTTTTATCAGGGTTATGTGGGGTGTTGTTGTAACCCTATTTTGGTTTTGTTAAACATAGATTTTAATGCATGAGGAAGAGGGGTCCTTCCCCCACCGGGACTCATTTTTGTGATGCGCCCAAAATTGTGAGGGTGTGTCAGTGCCGCCCAAAGTGTATAGTATTGAGGTGTGATGGATGAGTCCCTATAACATGTGCATTCATGGAGGGGTTGTGTAGTGGAGTGTTAGAGAATGTCATAGCTTTTCCAATGGAGTTTTTATGCTTGGCATCAATTGTTTTTTGGAATTCCACTAGTTGGTGTGGCCAAGTTCTTGGTTTGGGGATTAATCTCCTTCCAAAATATGTAAAGTCATGTCGGGTATGCCACATGATTTCTATGTCTAGATTCTTATGGTTGGATGAGTTTACTCACCTACCCTATTCGTTGGTACCTTTTCATTATCATCATCAACCTTAATATAACACTTATCAAGTATAAGTCGAGGTGTTGGAGACCCCATGAATAGGACTAGATGACTCACTACCTAGTGCCACCAAATTTAGTCTTTTCTCTAAGAATGTGGAGGTGATACCTCCTGGGATAACACTTTATGGTTTACTTAGACCACCAATTTCTTTGGTACATCTTCACCCAGAGAAACTTAAACCTGTGGAGGTGATTCTAGTTTAACTTATTCTAGGAGTTGGACTTTAAGATAGTCTATACTCCAGGGAAGGGAATAATTATAATAGATTCCCTAATTAGAAATTCTTATTCTCGCTTAGTTTGGGATGTTTAGGAGCAGTTAGCTTCTCTACAGCTGACCTTAGTGGAGAAGAAGGTTACAATATTTCTTTAATCGATGGTGTTTACTCCTTCGCTTCTTGAACATGTTAGAGAGTCTCATTTGTGAGACATCGGCTCTGAGAAATCTTATGCTATTAGGATATCCACTTATGATGCACTAGATGTATTTTTTTGAAGGAAGGAATCACAAAATCTTGATCCATGTTCTAGAGGGGTTTTTAGCCTCTTGAAATTCAAATATGGAAATGGGGCAGCATATCCATGGACTTCGTCATAGGGATTCCACTCATAGAAGAAGGGAAATGATTCCATCTGGGTAGTATTACACCAAATCATCACATTTTAACACATCCTTGCTATCAGGGAGGAGTGTTCAGTGGACTTTTTGGGGAAATTGTATGTGCAGGAGATCGTCCTCCTTCTTGAGGTACCCTCAGTGTTTATCTTCGACCATGACACTCGGTTACATCATGATTATGGATATGTCTACATGAGGAATTCATGACTCAACCGCGGATGAGTACAACATCCCCCCCCCCACCAAATTGATGGGAATACCAAGCACACTATTCAGGTGTTGGAGGATATGCTGAGGGATTGGTTGGTTGTTTTCAGACAGGAAGACAAGCTATCCCCTGAGCTTCATTAGGCCATTCAAGACAGTGCAATGAGATGTTGAGGATGCCTACTAACTTTCCCTACCCCCAATAGCTGGAGTGGGTTCATGATGTCTACCACATGAAACAACTGAGGAGATTAATGCATGATCCTATACACGTTATCTTTAGGACAAGACCTTATATGCACGGACCATCCCTTTGGTTCACATGATTTGGGAGAATGGAAATGAGCAGGAGAGTTCCTAGGAGCGGGAAAGCGAGGTTTGGGATCAGTATCTCGAGTTGTTTCCCAAGATTCGATTTTCCGGGATGATAATATTGAAGGAATGATTTAGAGACCCGATTTCTTCTTATAAAACATTGGAATATTTCTACATGTATTTCCAATGTTAGGCGCTGAGACGACGTGCAATTCTAAGGTCCAGTGTGCCCAAAATTAATTTTATAAAAATATTAATTATTTTTATACTATGAAAATGGAGGAAATGAGATATCTCTTAAAATCTAATAAAAAATCCAAGGCATGGTTGTGTCCAGAGTGTGGATTTTACCCTAGGCGGGACATAACTTTTTTCGGTGTGAGCCTTTTGTAGAAAACACAACTTATGACATAACCATAAATAAAATAATTAAATTATTTTATTTTATCTCATCCGCCATATCAAATAACTTTTGAATGTGGACTCAGATTTGAAATTAGATATCACTGTTGAGTTTGTAATGGGGTGTTTTACCTAAGTGTGACATAAAGTGAGAGGCACGAGATAAATGGATCCCATAACCATTGGTGGGTATGGTTAAGAGGATAACCTTGTCCTAATTACTTATTATATATATATGTTATTATGGGTTATTTATTGGGGTTTCCTAATAATCCTCCCACCACTAATAGCGAAGCTATCTCCCTTCCTCGTTTGGCATATCAACAATGAATCTTTGATGAATCCTTGGCGGGTGTGTTCTTCAACGACGAACGAATCCAATTTGATATAGGACATGACGTTTTTTCATTTACGCCTTCTTTATAATTAATAGATCATGAATATTGATGCTTTTTTGATTTCTTTTCAACATACAACCATCACATTATCCACAATGTTTATTAATTATTTATTATAATGCTTCGTTTGTCATTATAATAAAAACATATTGATCCCATTCCATTCATCAATTTTGTTTATCATGCTTATCTCCAACCATTCATTATCACTTCATTGTTGTTAATTATTTTGGATGGTTGTTTGATAAATGACAAAAAATAACTCATTATTCAATCTAAGACTAGATTTAGGGTTTCCACTCACAGTTTGATGAGGCGGAGGTGTGCCGCTCGTATGGAATTTCAAGAGCAGATTAGGTGGTCGGGATCTGACTAACGGTAACAGATGGAGCAGCAGGGACTGGGGTTCAATCAGCAGGGGTGCCTCCAAAGGAATGGTGGTGGTTGGGGTTTGTTTTCATGGTAGTGGGGGAGAACCGAGCTGATGAGGGTGGTCGATTAGCACTAGGCCGTACAAATGGATCCTGTGGCTGGTGGTTGATGCTCGGTGTACCTTGTAGTTCATGCATGATAGGTGGATGCACATGATTTAGGTTTCTATTGAGAACCCTTGGATGAATAATATTGGGTATGCAAAAGTAAAATAGATTAAAGAAAAGTGTAAATGAAAAAAACAATAAGAGAAAAAAATGGGAAGGGGTTCATACGTGCCACCTAGATTGAGTGTTAAAAAATAAAAATAAAATTATTATTATTATAATTTTGGGTATCAAACCAAAATTGGTACATAACTCCTACCTTTGATATCGGATTGATGAACCATCCGTGACAACGTGACCTATAAATTGGCACTATCTTTTTAAGACTGATATTAGATACCTTTTTCAAACTCATGACTTGGATCAACGAAACACCTAATAATAATAAAATTATTTATATCAAGGGACCTTGTAACTGACACATATCCCTCATACGCCGTATGATTAAAGCACCATTAATAGAGTTACAACCGTAAAATTAAGGTGAATATTTCAAAACCGATTTCAGGGGCTTAAACCAAAATCGAGGTGTGGTCCCCTTGAGACCTGGTTTGGGCGTCTTTTAGTGAAATTTGTCTTTTTTTTACAGAGTTTCAATTTTGGACAAATGAATAGTGGATCCCGTGTGTGTTTCATGAGGATATCGAAGGTGTGATCTGTATGATGTCTTCCGGGATCGAGGCGCGAGTCCCAGGAAGCACTATTTGTGTACGATGTTGAGAGATGCAACTTCTTCACCAGAAGTTCAATTCAAGAGAATGAATATTCAATCCTATGAATTTTTTACTCAATTATTATGACAATGTGATCCGTTTGGTTATCTGGTACCATCTAAGAAGGAAATTCAGCAAAGTTTCATTTTCATCTGTTGGCCCAATGATGAGTGTTGTGCGCTCAACATCATTTTGGCTAGAGGGGTTGTCCACTTTGGGAGTACACTAGAATTCCTAGTGGTACTAGTGCACAGTTTTGGGACCATGTATGGCTGGGTACATATCTAGGCAATGAGGAAGGGTTTCACATCTTGTGGGCCCCACATTCTCTACGTACGACTTTTAAGAATCTTCTATATCTGGTATATCCTTATTTTGTACTTGTATTTTGGCCCACGAGTAGCATATCCTGAGTTTCATTCCATATGGAATGTGATGGTCCTATTTAAAGTGGAATTCAATATGCGATGCAAGATGTTGCAGGTGTGACGCCTCTCTAGAGAGACACCCAAGGACGGTAGCGATCTTGCTGTATCATTAATGTATCCCGGGCTTACCATCAAGGAGGGATGACCAGTGTAGTTCCTCGATGATTTCCAAGAGGTGCATACAATAGGGATGGATAGTGTAGTTACTAATTCTCTTCTAGAGGTCCCATCCAGTAAGGATGACCAATGTATTTCCTCAATGCTTCTCAAGAGGTAACATCCAGTAGGGATGGTCATAGTAGTTTCCGGATTTCCCTCTAGGTGGGTTGGGCAGTGGGTTCCCCGACAGTAGTTCCTGGATTACCCTCCATCTGGGTTGGGATGTGGGTTCTCTGATGGTATTTCTGATTAACCTCCCACATACTACGATTCATATGGGCTAGGCAATGAGTCCCATCAATGATTCTTATTGGGCAGTACCATCCAGTAGATTACCCTTCAGCGGAGCGGGGTAGTGAGTCCCCGTCGAGTTCTAGGGGATGACCCCCTGACATATTAGGGCACACATACCTGATGACTAGAGTGGCACCCTCCAGTCGGGATGGGCATGAGTCCTTGACCTTGAGACATGACCACTCGACTATGCACCACAGTGATGATACATGCTTTTATATACCCTTGGACTCTTGAGAAAGAGTGATGCTTTTCTCATCGAGATGAATCCATGTGATGCAACCTAAAATCTTGTGGGCGTGACAAAGCTTCCCAAATCGGATAGTATCAAGATATGCTAATTGATTCCCTTGGACTTGTGTTTTTAGGGAAGAGATGTCAGATGCTAGGTATCCATTGTAGATACTTCTAGAACTATCGGTGACTCTTTTACTAGGCTGAGCTGTGAGATGGAGATACCCTTACTCTCTATTTTGGGTTTCATTGACTAAGAATATTTATATATCCTATTTTATTACTAACTCATTGGGTTTTGGTTACACTCCATCTAATAGCGATGAAAAAATTCTGGGTATACCACGTGGTTTCTGTATCTAGCTTATCATGCTTGGATGACTCTACTCTCTTATTATAGGTAGTGAAGACTCAACGAAAATATCATATTCTCAATGTTTATAGATCCATGTGTCTACATGATATTACATCACTCTATTTTTGGGTTGATATGTACTCTTAATTTTACCTTGTTTTGTCTATTTCTTTCCTCTTCAGTTGAATCTCTTACTTTTCCCCTCCACCTTTTTGGGGTGTCATACTGAGTATATTTATACTCACCCCTGTATGAGATTTTCCCACATGTATCATGCTATATGTGGATGATATAATAGTTGATAGTGACTTTATAAGAGATTAGGGATACTAGTTTCATGGAACGCATATAGTGTTCATAGCTTGGGATCCAAGAGCAGGGCTCTCTCAGCGGTTTTACTTTTCAGTTACTACCAGGTCATGGCAGTTTTCTACTTGGGTGTGTATTTTTTCCCTTTCCCTTTCAGTTCAATTTTTTGTAGTTGTACAGTTTAAAGGTTGATGCATGATCGTGGGTTATTTATAGTAGTGTTGTATCTTTTTTCCTTTACCTCCTCACATTTTCATTGATTTGGTTGCGTGTGTGCACATGTTCTTAGGAGAAGGCATCCCTAAGTTTTTTGTGCATTCAGTGCTTTTTGCCACCCCCTAGTCTATTTAGGTAAGCTTGGGGTAGTTGTGGCTTGAGACCTAGCATGGGTTGGGTCATGAAAATATTTATAGAGGAACAATTTAGTTTCATGTTTATGTAATTACAATCCATGAATAGGAAAATAAAAAAGACCAACTTTATGTGATTCTTTAAAAAACGCATTTTTAAAATTAATGGGTTTAAAAATAATATACCATTACATAAAAATTAATCATTTACATATTTATATTATATTATATTATTAATTAATATCATATAATCAACCATCATAATAATTCAAGTAATTATTCTAGTCAGTTACTAAACACACCCAAACCCATGATAGGGCGTACCTCATTGCTTCCACCCAAACTCGAACTCGCGACCTCCCCCTTGTGCGCCTACACCTTTACCACTAAAAAATTTCAATTTTTTTCTTTTTAATGATATATCTATTTATTTATATATATATAGTTATATTTATTCATATATTAATATAGATTCATATTAATATAAATATATTTAGTTATATTAATACATATATATTTATTCATTTATTAATATATATAAACATTATTATATTTATTTTTATAATAATATAGATTCATATTAATATAAATATATTTAGTTATAATAATACATATATAGATTTATTCATATATTATTATATATATATATATATTTATTTGTATATTAAATTATATTTATATTTATTTATATATATATTTTTAGTTAAATTTTTTTATCCATATATTTATTCGTATAATTAAATATATTTATAAGATTAGATTTAAATACAATTATAAAATATGTTTTTTATGTTTTTTTATAAATAAATAAATACATACATACATACATATATACAACACGCACACAAACACACACACACACACACACACATATATATGAATAAATACATATATATGTGTGTATTTGAAAAGCCATTGAATGTTTAAACGACCATAAATTATAATCCAGAAACCATTTTCAACTCCATAACTAGTAAAATCGAAGGAAATGAAACAATATTTGATATGAAATGTGGTACAGGCCTAACGGACATCCGGATCAGAAGTTATACTTGTTTGAATGTTAACAAATCGGGGTATCCCGACTAAAAACTCAATTTTGGAGGTATTATGGGCATTTTTTGGCCTTGAAAAAATGTGAAAGAATATTTTCTCAACTTATTTGCACGTAGATATCATCGCATGATTCGATTTGATATACTGTAGAGCTCAAACAGACACCCGGATCAAAAGTTAGGGCTGCTTGAAGTTTGAGTTACATTTTAACTTATTTTAGATCTTTTATTAATTTTTTGATTTTCTGTGTCTTCAAATTGTTTTTAAATTATTTTTAATTGATGTTAATTAGAAAATTATTAAATAATTATACTTTTTAAAATATTTTAAAGCCATTTTAACTAAATTTCATTTATATTAAATTTTATAGTTTATTTATACTTATCTAAAACATATTTAAAAAATATATATTATATTTATATCAATTATATAACAATATATTATTTTTCATGAAAAATTATTTTTTTGAAACATAATATTTATCAGCCCTAGGAAAACTAACTAATAAATCCCCCCTTTGTGAGCACTACTAAAAGAAGCGATGATAAAGGGGTCTCCTTTAACAACGCTAAAAAAAGTGCTAATAAAGAATGGGGGGGCGTTATCAGCACTAAAATAGGCGCTGAAAACGGGTCACTTTTAACAGCACCTTTTTAGCACTGTTAAAAGTGCCCCTTTATCAACATTTTTTTAGTGCTGATAAAGGCCCCCTTTTTTGAGTGCTTTTGTAGCGCTGATAAAAGGGTAGTGCTTCCCTTTCCTGTTTTCTAAGTTGTCATTAATAGGTTAAAAAAATTTCAATATTAAAAGAATAATGATTCAATAAAAATCACACTTATCAATTATAATAATTCTTAGTACCATAAATTTATGTACGCTAGAGAAAATGAACACGTTGCATCATGGAGGCGGTTTCCCCCACAAACACATGAATCACTTTTTTATTATGAGATGGTGGTTAAGGGGGTTAATTATTATTATAATATTATAAAAACATTAAATATATAAATTTTACCAATTTAATCATATATTTATTTGAAAATTATTATTTTTACAATAAGCTAAAAAATGATGTTATGGAAAAATGATTATCCATGTTGAGAACATTAAGTTTTTTTGTGATATTTCCTTAAAAAATGAGGTATTATTATTTTATATTATTTCATGAATCTAAATAAAGATGAAGAGAATTAAAGGGGAATGAAATTTTTTAGGATATCATGATGAAATATAATTTTTCTTGGTATTATAAGGTTAGTGAGAGGACACATTTATACATATGAATAGATTATATTTTTGTAAATACCAATTACTTTTTTATAATGTCCATTAAATATAAAGTCATTAGGATAAAAAATTGAAAAATATATGGATGTGTAATATATAAGGTCAAAATATCCTTTACCATTCAACTAAACATATTTTTTATACTTTTTATATCTTTTTCCAAATGTTTAATTCATTTTAATAAAATTTACTTTGACATTGGTATTTAGTTTTTATTGATGTAATATATCATTTGTTAAAAAATGTTCCTTTTAAATCATTTTGGACCGAAAGATTATAATTTTTAAATATATCCTATTTGAATCAATTTCAAATAGTTATAAAAATTATTTTTTAAATAATAACTTTGAAATATATTACAAACTATTTCTTGGGATAAATATTACTTATGTTCTCAAACTATAATACATGTTTTTTTAAACTATGATAAGTATTTATAGATTTATATTCTCTCTTCTAAAATTAATATTTATATAGAAAAGGATTAATAAATTTCTATAACATAGTAACATACTAATATTTTCATTAAATATTTGTATTTGTAGAAACTATATATTTGACTATTTACCTTAAAATCAGTCATTTTAGAAGAATATATAAAAATTTTAACAAAAAAATATTACTACATAAATCCAAAGATAATGATTATTTTATCATATTCAAATTCTAAGATTTATAAATTTATATTTTAAGTAAATTTATGAAATATGATAAAAAAATTAACATAGAAACTCACTTGTTAAAATAATCTTTTCTTTATCTTATATCACATCAGTTATTAATTAGTGATAACCAATAATTAACAGAAATATATATGAAAGAAAAATAAAAATATTTTTATTATGATAAAATAACATAATAATAATGTTATTTTTTTAAGAAAAATATAAATTTATGCTTAAAATTATTTTATTAGTCATATTACTATTCTAATTTAATTTCATTATTATTAAATATAAGACTTAATTTATTTTTATATATAATTCATAAATAATTTAAACTATTAATTCCTACCAATTAATGGGCGAGTTCAAAAATTTTTTAAATTAATATTTACATTTTATATAATTATATCATGATATTTTTTATGTTCAATGTTGTGTGTAGATAAAGGTACTAAAAACATTGAATTATTTAAAGGTAATCGAATATTATAATATAATGGTGTTAAATTTTATCACATTGAGACCCATGTGTGATATATATATTGAAATTAGGTTTTTAAACCAATTATATGGAAAAATTATATTAGTAAAGGAGTTTAACATATCCTTTGGACAAAAGGGTTGGTACTCCCCATACCCACCTACATGATTGTTCTGAAATCCATGTAATAAAATATATCATATTTTAAATTCATAATGGTGTAATTTTTCCACACACATGTCATCTAAAACCCCATCGATATGTCATAACATCAATTAGGCATGTGTCCCCCACTACTTGTCTAGTGAGTACATTATTGGGGAACTAATATTGGGAAAACAATTACATTTGGAGCTACAGACAGCCTCATCATCCTTAGATGGATGTAAATATCAAGACCATACACTCTATAATTTTTTAATTCCTCATATTAGAATATCTATATTATCCGGATTCATATCCCCTCTATATATAGTTTTATGAACTAAATTTTTATATATGATACATCACTCTTTTATTTTTGGGGATCTGAATAGTTATATATACACACACAACTCAATGTTATCTCCCCACAGGTTTTTATCTTATATATATGATAAGTAATTATATGAAGACCTTCTTAGGATGGTATTTTGTTGGTTTTAGTAGTATAAGGTTACAATCAACTCAGATGGTGGTTAGATTTGGTGTTGGGGAGAAGGACATTTTCCTCATCTCTCGTAATGTCGGGACTCCCTTTTTTCTTATCACGAGATGTTTTTTCCATTTCATAATTAACTTACTTAATGAAATTTCATTGCATAAATTCTTCTTAGAGTATGTTACATGAATTTTTCTTAATCTATTAAATATTTTCTTATCCATCTGGAATGGTTTTGATGTACATTGGAATGTCATAAAGATTCCATTTATTAGTATAAACATTCATGTTTCGTTATGAATGATTTGTTATATTTTAAACTATATTAACATATAAAAATTATTAAAATTATTAATAATATTAGAAATCATGATATATTATTTTTTAAAGAAAAAAAATAATAATTAATGGATGTAACCACCAAATAATGGTGCAATCCATAATGAAAACACAAAATCCATAAATTATCGCATTTTTATCAATACAAAAATATTGACTATAAAAGAGAAAGAAAACATTTAGGAATATAATATAAATTTTTATAGGAAGTACATGAACATTTATATAAGAAGTAATGAATGAATAATTATGAGAATATTGGGGTTTATATTGGGTAAAATGGAAATATGACCATTTGGATATGACTGATATTAGACCGTTAGGATATTTATGTGACTATTAGAGTAGTAAAATAGTTTTTATAAATAATATAAAGACCAATGTAATAGTAAATTAAAATTTTGTAAATAATATAATTATTTCATATCATAATAAAATAACATAAATGTGTTATATATGATAAAATAAATTATTTAAACAATAAAATCTTAATAATAAATTGAATAAAATATATCTAACATTTTTCGAGGAAATAATTTCTTATTATAATTTAAAATGTTCTAAATATAGTTTCTATTGAATAAAATGGTTTAGTAAAACAATATATATTTCTAGAAATGACACAAATAATTTTATGAAACTAAATTATATTTTTTTGTATGAAATTTGATCATTCCAATATATTATTTTATAAATAAATGACAGTTTTATTTAAAAAACAAATTTCCCATATTTATATATATATATTGATGTATCCTATAATTTTTTTAATCTTCACATAAAAATTAAAATATGCATAATTTTTTTTATTTTCATGAAATATTTATTTCATTATGAATAGTAATACAAGAAAGAAATACAATATTTGACATTATTAGTTAAACACATGAATAAATGCATAATTGGTCATGTATGTAACCATTATTACAGCCTCACACAAGAACATTAGTATATATATTCAAAATTATCATCAATATTTTATATCCTTATAAGAAACAATTAACAGAGTAATTTTATACTATTAAACACCCCTTACATCCCCTTATAAATACCACCCTTTACCACCCATCTCTTCCTCACGCTCTAATATAATTAAACTTCCAATTATCCAAAAAAAATCTTGAAATCCATGTTTCCAATTTAAATTGAGTATTTCTATATCCAATATACCATTATGAGTTTCCATAATGGATATCTGAAGAGTTATCATCTAAAGGAAATTATAATGCATCCCACTAAGGCTTCTTTAATTCATTTTGTAATTTTCCTCATAATATCTATTCTATCTATATTATAAAATAATTTCAATTTTGTTAATTTATGATATTGTATTTATATTTTTTGAATATACTTAATTAATCTTACTTCTTGTTCTTCTAAAATGATAATATCACAAATGTTTTTGTTTGATCATTTCCTTTATTGACAACATGTTTTATTTATTACCACCACCTTCATGAATAGGTATATAAATACTATAATGGCTAAATAAAATTATAATATTTATATTATGACTTATTTAATGGTTTATAATTTGTTTACTAGAATTGAATTAAATAAAAAAAATTATAGGCCATTTTGTTGAAAAAACTGGATAAATATTCGAACAGTATAATGATATAATTTATTCTAAAAAAATAATCACTATATTAAGCTATGTGTAAATATTTTGACCATTTTATCTTTTATAATTAAATTAATATAATTTCATTTCACTTCTATTTTTTCTTATTTGAAAATATCATCGGAAATTATTCACAAACTGAACTGACTTCAAATCTATAAAACAAACACCCTTAGGAGAGTACGATTAATCTTGATATCTTAAAAAATTATTTTTAATGAACATAAAATAATAGCTCAAAATAATTTATATATGAAAATATTCATAGGAATGTATTTAATAAATTTAATTTTTTTAGAATTGTATATATCCTACAAAGCTATCCAAGGACTAGAGGTAATGGAACATCCAAACCAAGTTCCTCTATTCTATGTTTTGTAAATTCCCCCTAAAATTGTCTTTATCACTCCATTATTCTCATTGTTTAATTCATACTATATATATAGTGATAAAATATATTCATACTTTAAAATTCATTACCATATGGAGGATATAAATTATTTTAATATTCCATTACCAATTCATTCATTAAGGAAACCAGATTAAAATGAAATTCAATTTTTCATACCTCATTTAACTTACCTCTCCCATAAATTATAATAAAATTATATATTTTTACAAAATTATTTTTTATATTTATGTTCTTTTTTGTTGATTTATATATTTATTATAATTATTATCCTATTAAAATCTATGAAGACTCTTTATCTTTTTCCTATAAACCCTACTTATGATGGTCATTTAAAAACTCTCTTCTACACCCCTTTTATATATTTACATCATCTGAGTATTATTTTGTTAAAAATTTATTCATTATTAATTAACTATAATCCTAGAGTGATTTAATATCTTCTTTTATAAGGATATTTATTATATTCTATATTTTGTTTCTATATTACAATACTATGAAACTCATTTCCTCTTCTGTGTGATTTTTATATAACTAAGTTCTATATGCGTTTTACTTTTGTACAACACATATTAATGAACATAATTTGAATTCCATGAGTTGTAACAGAATATTAGTTCAATATAATTCATTGAGTAATGTTTTCAACGAGGAGATACCATATATTGTGCATCAACGATTATTCCATCCCGATATTTTAAGTTTTCTTATTAATGATCTATAACATAAGTTTAAGATATTTGGTTTAATGATTTTTATACATTTATATGATTCTATAATATCAAGATACCATCATCTCATGAAATTTTTCAATGTTATAATCAGTGATTCTCTTTATTTATATTATAGTGATAATCCTCTTTCTTTATAAGTATTACTTGTCATCATGTATAAATATTTTTTCACACATTTATAATTAAATCCCATAATTTTATTTATTTATATCCCCAATGTAACCTATACAGTTTTTAAGTATAATGTTTTATAAGATCACATAATAGATATTAAAATAAATTTTATTTAGCATATTGTTAATTCAATGTATTTCTTAGATATTCTTACAAAAACTCTACACCTCTCAGTACATGGTTTGTGTTATGTAGTTGGTTATATTAAAAATAATTTTAAAAATTGTGCAAGGAAATTTAGGACACAGTAGATTCTATCAGACCATGATCTTCGAATATTTTTGGGAATATGACAAAAACTAATTTTTAATAACTTTATGAAAAATTATGTATAGAAGAATATACTGAAATTATATGTAATGTAAGGAATTTGTGGACTCAATGAAGTGAAATCAATTTCAAGATTACATTAAGGGGAATGATTTAGTTAAAGATTCACCTAGGGGTAACACCCCTCAATAAGGAATGGTAAGGTGTGAACCTAATCTTCACTATATGAATGATTTTTGGGATATAATGTGAATATGGTTTGAAACACCAACCAAGAAATGGAATTTTTTATTTATAGTATTTTTTAAATACAATTTAAAGTATATATATATTTTTGATGACTTAGGTTACAAATTTTAGGGTCTTAATGTTATTTATGATTTATTTATTCAACGTTCATAGTTTAAATTTTATATGTTTATTAATTTGAAAAATATCAACCACAAAAATCATTTATTTCTGAGAAATTATTGGAAATAGATAAAATCATGTCAAAAAATTATACAATAGGTAGTGTGACGTTTTACCTAATAAATTTCCTATGTTTATGATAGAATGAGTCGATAAATCCATAAAATTACTAGATAAATAGACATATTTAATGAGTAATAACATTAATCCTATTGAAGTATTACCTTATAATTAATGTGAGTATGTTGTTGTTAAGTGTGATAAAAGAGGTCTCCTATATTTAGGGGATTATCACATCCCCTAGTTGTAGAAAACTTAATTAGCTCAGTTAAGAAAATATTCTCTACCCATTAATGGTTTTTATATGAGAATGTAACATTGGCCATCTAACACCGAGAGAGAGAAGTTGATTTTTCATTAACATTGATCAAGAATAAAAATTTCATGGAAGAAATTGAAAATAATTAATATGATAGATTCAATAAGATATTTTTCAATAAATACCCCCTCTAAAAATCTTTTATAAAAATGATATTGAATTACATGAAATCAGGAAAATAGATGATAGATATATATATTCTTAATAGAAATAAATTAAAAGGAATGAATGATATACCTATATATTTATCATGGACACTAAAAGGAAGGTTGAATACATCTTTAATAGGTAAAAGACATGACTCTGAAAAGAATTAGAAATTCTTGGAATAGATAGTTAAGAGTAAATTTTCTGATGTTCCCTCAAAGTCAATAGGGAAATATGTTATTCACATTATTCATGGGAGACTATAGATAAGAAGTGATGAATATAGTTTATGTCTTGAAGGAAATATGATTATCAATATGGTGGAAAGAAAATAAAACTTCCCATCATATGTATGGGATGAAGCTGTATGGAATCTACCTAAATGGAATAACGATTTTTTATATGTTTTAAAGGAAGGGAATCATGATAATTATTGTTAATAGTAGATGATGTATCACAATAATATATTGCCCCAATATTTTAGAATATAATTTTCAATTCAATATATATTGTGGTTAGAGATTTTTTTATACACAAAACTAAACTAAAATGAGTAGAGACATATTAGATGATTTTTACTAATAAAATGTAAGAATAATAAATATCTAGTATATAATTTTTTTATCCAATAAAAAATTCATACAATATTGGACTAAGAAATGGAATTTTTTAAGTAGTAAATATCAATAAATTTTGCTTTCCATTATATATGGGATCTTTATTTAAAATATATATTTATAAATTTTAGTTTTTCAATATTAACATATTAAATTTTTTTATATAGAATGAAAATATTATCAAAGGATGATTTTTGGTTTAATTTTCATAATATATTATTTTTAGGTGAATGATAAAAAAAAAATATTTTTATAAAATCATCACTTTTAGGAAAATATCTTAATACAAGAACAAGTTAAATGTTTTTGAAACCATATAAAATAAAAAACAAAAATTATAATGAGAAATAATTCATTTAGAAATACTATTTTGAATTTTTAAAACCTGTGTTTAAAATTATGTTAAAAAAGTAAAATTTTATTCTATAGACTATTTTATTCACCTTTTTGAAACATCAGGGTTTAACACTTATAAAAATTAATTGAGACCAAAATAATTTCATATTATATATGATCATTTCCATATTATTTAAATAATTTTTCCTCATTTTAGAAGAAAAATATGGTTAGTATAAATAATGTTAAGGACCAAGGTAATGGTGAAACTATAATTTTAAATGATTTTATTTATTAATGTTGTGAAATTTTTATGTGATAAACTAAATTTATATATATTATATATGACTTTGATATGATTATTACTTGTATAAATAAATACATTATTGATTATTTAATTGGTGATTAATTTCGTAAAATATTAAGAACACTTTACGGTCAAAAAATCATTTTCAAAAAAAAATATTTTGTATTTATATAATAAGTAATAATTTAAAAGATAGTTTAATCATATTTAAAATTTTAATTGGGTTAAATATTAGTAAAATTATGTTTTATCTCACCCATATTTTATAAATAGTGTTATCATTTATTTTTAGTGAAACCAAAATTACATTGTAAAAATTACTTATCTTAGTAAAAAAGAAAATAGAAAGGTAATTATCATGGGGTAAAGGATTAAAACTTTTAAATCATGTTAAAAAATTGGAGGATTTGAGGGAAAAACAAAAGGATAAACCCCACTATGTTATTTTCCTCATATAATCCATATAAATTTTTATTTTTCTTAGTATTTAATTGGAATTTATTTAGTAGTTACAAAATTTACATTTCCCCCCACATATTTAATGGGATCACTTCCATAATATTTCTTCACTAATTGGAAAGCATTATCTCTATCAAATATTGTAATGTCTCAGACCTCTCTGGTCTATTCCTTTGGGAGAATGTGGTTCTAGAGGAGTTCTAGGAGGTCAAGGAGACTTGGGGTGCGTTTGGGTGGACTTTTAAGGAAAGATAAAGGGTACTTGCTTTCGCACGGTTGGAGCACAGTTTGCCTAAAACGTGCTGCCAAACCGTGCAAGGATGGTCTTAGAGGTAGTGGCTAATGCATGGTTAATGCACGGTTTGTCTAACCATGCAGACTAATAGTGTGAGGAGTGTTTGAAGAGGTAGAAGCTAGCGCACAGTTAGCGCATAATTTGTTAAACCGTGCGGACTAACCATGCGGGCACTTAAAGCTAGATCTCAAAATTTGGGATCTGAACTCTTTTTCCTCTAAATAGTTCGTTTAGGTCCATTAGGGGCCATAACTCTGGATTAACCTTCATTTGAGGTATAAGAACCTCTCCCAAGTGTTTTGGAGGCGATCCATAGGATTCTCATCGCGAATCGAAGCCAGTTTCTCGAGGTAAGTGATCCTTTTTGTTCAGTTTCTTAGATCTACCTAGATCTACTCCTCCTATTCTCTCGGGATCTTAGATCTACACCCGTTATGGGTAGATCTAAGTGTGTGTATGTCAATTATGATGAGCTTTGGTCTTGGTTGTGTTAGGAGATGAGATCTAGGAAGGATCCTTAGTGAATTGGCATGGTCTTCTTGGGCGTTCTTCGACCGTTGTGGGTTTCCTTAAAAACATTTGAGGTAGGGGATTCGTGGATTCTCAAATTGTTTATGTGAAATCATAGAGTTATCATGGTTTTTACTTTGTATCACAATGCAATTAACCTAATTAAATACTTGAACCGGATTAAAAGAATTACTTTGATCGCATGTTGTTTCTTTGTGTTGTGATAACAGTTCACCTCTTGTTCTGCTAGATAGTGTGTTATATATGCCTTGTTTGTTAGCATGTTGCTCTTGATGAAATTGATAAAGAACATAATGATGGAATTAATTGATAATTAATTGGCTAATGAGAAATAGGCATGTAAATGAATCCGGTTGTTGTTGTTGTGGATGTTGTTCCAACTTGGTGTTAATAAAATTGAGGCCGATGATGTGTTTAATTCAGTTGGTTGGTGAACCTGAAATTTGTTGGTTCTTATTGTTGTTTGAAGGCCAGATGCCTTGTTAAAGGGCCAAGATCCCAACTTGATGTGACGTTTGTTTTTCCTGCTGCTTGTGTGGTGATGTGACCCTGGGAGGGTGTTGTGATAACTGGGGGCATGGAGGTCTTGTGGTTGTGGCAGCAGATGATGCCTAGAGTGGCGAGATGCATCAGTTTATTCATGTAGTTTCAGAGAGGACACCAGGGATGATGGAATGGGATGTATGTGGTTGTTGATTTCTTGTGTATTCATTGGTTGTTTATCTTCTTTGCTTTACCCTACTTCTCTAGGCAGCTGGTCTTCTTTACCCTTCTTCCGAAGTGGGTGAAGACACACGAGGTATGCCACATGCTTTCTGTGTTTAGCCTCTCTAGGGAGTATGATTCTACACTATTTCTATAGGCAGCACAGACTCGACGGTTAGTACATATACTCACCGTGTCGAGCCCCCATGTGTTTAGTAGTATAAGATGCTTTTCTAGAATTCCTGGGAATATGGGAAAGTAATTCTGTAATGAATGTTTGAAAAATTGATGTTAACCCAAGTGGATGGAGATGCTGGAATATAATGATGAGGTTGTAACTTGGAAAGAACACTTGAACTTGGGTGTGATGTTGATGAATTTAATGTGGGTTTCCTCATGGTTAATTAATGTTGGAAGAATTAATTAATGTACAGTGGAACCAATAAAAAGGAAATGAAGTAATCTATTAAGTCTCTTTAAATGGTTGTGTGCTTATAGGATACCTAGTCTTAGAAGTGGCAGCCCAGAGTCTGAGAGAGACATTAGTCGCAGTTGTGTCTAAGACTAGGTTATGCCCATAGTGTGGTTGTGATTTATAGTATATTCTATACTTTTTGTGTTTCTATGCCCTACTCCCCCTGTTAGTAAGGGAAACTATCACCCCGATTATTCTGAGCCCTGGGGGGTGTTTTCCCCAACATTCTGGTGGGAGGATGAATGGCTGACTTCCCCCTTTGACCCCACTCTCTTCTCTGGTAGATACTAGTTCCATGAGGCACAACTGTTAGTTTTCCCCATATATGTGTGTAGAGGGCTGTAATGGCTTGTGGTTATTCACACACATGTATTCTGGATATAGTATCCCATGGGCTACTAAAGGTGTAATGTGTATAGGCTGTGATGGCTTGAGGATCCTTACATGGTGTATGGGTTGTAATGGCTTGAGGTAAAATACCCGACGTAGGATACATGTTATGCGAGCTGTGGTGGCTCCCGAAAACTACCTGGTTACTTTTTGTTGTGAGGATGGTGTGGTTCTTAGCCCAGGTGTTTGCGGGCAAGCCTTTGTGGTGCATGTGGTGTAGATTGTGGAGATTAGCCCAGGTGTATTCAGGCAAGCCTTTAGAAAGAGATGCACATGACGTATGTCATTGGGGAAAAGTGAAAAACCAGTGGGGAAGTAGTAGCGGGGTACCCTTGATATTCTTTTCTATATGCTACATTCTTTTATGCGTTACTTTTTGAGAGTGTCCATGGTGAGGTTGGGAACTTAGTATACATGTTTAGGTGATGAGTTATTTTCACTTATTGTCCATTGTGATTTAGCATGCTTTATTTACTTTTTCATTAGAGGATTCGGGGAGGATGCTACTGATTATACTATTATACTCACCCTGCATATATATAAACTATTTTTCAGGTCACTTGGATCAAGTTGGAGATCAAGCTCGTTACTACTATATTGTGGTTGGAGGAGATGCCCAGGCTTGTGGTCGCTGTCGTTTTACTTTCTTTTGGGTACTTGTAGTTTTCCCTTTCAGTTGTTGTACTTTTTCATGGAATTTCATATATGTACATGGGTTTCTTTTCTATTTCAGTTCTGAGTTGGATTTGGTTGGTGTCTATCTTATTCTCTCTTCCACATGTGTTCTCTTAGAGGGTAATGCCTCCCATTTGTGTGTTTATTATTCCCTTGGTGCTAGTCGCCAACCCAGGCCCTACTGGAGGCGGGACTCGTTGGGTCATTATCTCCCTTTTCACACTGCCGGCCCAGGTGGGGTACACTTTGTGGGGATGGGGTCGTGACAGAGTGGTATCATAGGTCTAGTTGAGGGATAGGATGGAGTCTAGAGTTAGGCACATGTGAGGTTGCATGGGTTGGTTGGGAAACAATATCATTCATGTTTAGCAAGTGAGGTAAACACTAGAGACCGGCTAAGACATAGGCGTTTAGGTCCCCATAAGATATGACGTACGTACCTTTAAGTTTACAATGGCTACTAAACAAGGTGGTACTAGTTACTGGGTAGAGACCTAGGAAAGGATCATGTATCATTCTTTTTGTTCCAGTGTTTGAATGGGTATACCTTGGGATAGGTTAAACTAAAATGAATAAAAGAAAACAATTAATTAATTAATGTTGATTCTTCCATATTCCACGTTTAGGAGCTCTAAGTGTTTTTTATTTTGCAGGTATGGCTTCAGGTCGACGTCCTCATCAGGTTTTCATAGAAGATTTCCAGCAGGATGTTCCAGCGGGTCGCCATAGGGTAGAGGATGACGATGACGACACTAGAGGAAGACACTCTGAGAGTTTTGGCGACAGAGACTGCAGAAGTACGAGGGATCCGTTTTAGATGTAGTCACAGAAGATTGGTTTGAGGTGGTCGAGATAGGCTTCAGTTCGATCCATGCTCGGAAGAAGTACTGGGTGTCCTTAGCTATAACGATGCTGCGTGGAGCAGCAAGGCAGTGGTGGTTCTTATTCCTTGAGGATCATGAGGAGTCAACGATCTCATGGGAGGAGATATGAGACACGTTCAAAGTCGAGTTCCTATCCTCGACTGCAAAGGCGTCCAGTCGCCAGGTGCTTCTTACCCTTTGACAGGGGATCTATAGTGTTCGGGAGTTTTGGATATGTTTCAAGAACCTTTTAAGATATGATTTGGACCTGTTACTATATGAGGAAGCCAGGGTGAGGAATTTCAAGGAGGCTTTGCATCCAGAGATCCAGCTCCAGGTCACCCCATTTATGCTGAATACATATCTCGAGGTGATGGCGATGGTGGAGGTTGTCAAGAGGACTTTGGCCCGGACCAGATCATCATGAGAATAGGATCGTCATGATCCCTCACTAAGCAAGGCTATGATCTGGGGTTCCCAATTTTTAGGGCAGAAGAGTTTCCATTCAGCCGAGGGTAGGTCCCAGCCCTTCATGTATCGTTTCTCTGGAGTAAGAAAATCTCAGGCCTATGCCACTGGATCAGGCGCTTGTTTTTCTTATGGTGGTCGTGGACAGCACTAGTGGGAGTGCCCAAACTTTCAGAGCGGCCATCGTGAACCAGGCGCTACTCTCCATGTTCCTCCTTTGAGAAAGTTCTAGCTGAGGCAGCAGCAGCCAGTTTCACCATCATTAGATCACCAGAGGGGAGATGGGGCAGGCAGAGGATAACCCCATGATGTTCCTCGTCTCTAGAGAGGAGAGTGTGGCCATGGTGGTGGTCATCATCAGGTTCAGAGAGGTCATGGAGGAGGTCATGGTGAGCTTCATGCTCTAGCATTTCCATCACTAGGTGAGCCATATGTCCTTCGAGGTACCCTCTACTTGTTTTCTACCTTGGTGTATGACTTGTTTGATTCAGGAGCGACACACTCCTTCATATCACCTACCCTTGTCCATGTTTTGGGACATGAGGTAGAGAGGCTTCCAGTTCCCTTGGCGTTCACTATGCCAGTTGGAGGTCGAGCTGACTTGATTGTTGTATGTAGAGATTTTGAGCTAGTGTTGGGGAATCACCACTCTTGGGGAGATTTCCTATGTTTACGGATACAACCATATGATGTCATCCTTGGCATGGATTGGTTGTATTTTGTGGAGGCTATCATGGATTGCTTCATGAAGATGGTCATTTTTTTGGTGTGGATGGAGATCAAGTGGTGTTTATTGGTGAGAGAGATCCTCGAATGGGTCATCAGCGCGTTCCTTCCTTATCGACCATGGCAGCTAAGATGATGCTGAGTTCTTCAGAGGTTCAGTAGTTGGAATTTCCTAGGGTCATAGAAGAGTACCCTAATGTCTTTTCGGAAGAGGTAGTAGCATTACCCCTCGATGAGATATCGAGTTTGGGATCGAGATATAGCTAGGATCATGTTCTATATCTATGTATCCATATAGGATGGACCCTTCTATGTTACGAGAGCAGCGTACATAGCATGATGGTCTATTTCAGTGCAGTTTTGTTTGACCATGTGTGTCCCCATGGGGTGCACCCGTTTTGTTCGTGAAGAAGGCCGACAACAGTTTGCGGTTGTGCGTCAATTATCGTTGCTTAAACCAAGTGACAATAAAGAATCGCTACCCTCTTCGGCAGATTGATGATTTATTCGATCAACTGAAGGGAACAAGTTGGTTATCAAAGATCGACTTGCGGTCAGGATATCAACAAATGCGTGTAAAGGATGAGGATATTTTGAAGACTACTTTCCGTTGTTGTCATGGGAATTATGAGTTCATTGTAATGCCATTTGGTGTGATAAATGATCCAGATGTATTCATGGAATTTATGAAGGCTGTGTTCTGTGAGTTCCAGGACAAGTTCATAGTAGTTTTCATCGACGACATCCTTGTCTACTCCACATCTGAAGAGGAGCATGCAGAGCATCTACGAGCCATCTTGGGAGTTCTTTGTCGACATCAGCTGTTCAGGAAGTTGTTGAAGTGTGAGTTTTGGTATCAAGAAGTCTATATCTTGGGGCATGTTGTGTCCCAACAGGGAGTAGATGTGGATCCATCAAAGATAGAAGCAGTTGTGTCTTGGGTATCCCCCATGACAGTTTCAGAGGTGTTAAGTTTCCTTCATCTCGCAGGCTACTACAGGAGGTTCGTAGCCAATTTATCATGGGTTGTGACCCCTATAACAGCTTTGTCCAGGAAATATCAGGCTTTCTTATAGACTGATCAGTGTCATGCAACTTTTGAGTATCTAAAGGAGATGTTAGTAAGTGCTCCAGTTCTTTGTCTTTCAGTTGAAGGAGTTCAGTTTTATGTCTTCTGTGATGCTTCACATCTTGGGTTAGGTTGTGTCCTCATGCAGCAAAGTTCAGTCATTTCTTATGGGTCTCGGCAGTTACGTCCCCATGAATGTAACTATTTCACCCATGATCTTGAGTTGGAAATAGTGATGTTTGCTTTGAATTTGTGTAGACATTACCTCATTGGTGAGCGCTTGGTGGTTTTCACCGATCATAAGAGTTTGAGGTATGTTTTCTCCCAGCGTGACTTAAACTTACGACAATAATAGTGGATAGAGTTCTTACAGGAATATGACTTCAAAATATCGAATACACATGTAAAATGGAATGTTGTAGAAGATTCACTAAGCCGAAAGTCAAGTAGTGATGCTGTGCGTGAATCCAGAGATTCCTGGAGATTAATGGAATAACTGTCAGTATTACATCTTGATATAAGAGAAGTTGGGGGTAGAGGGTGTATTTTTCAGATAACGGTGTAGTCATCCATGGTGCAGAAGGTGGAAGAGTCCCTATTGGGGGATCTTGAGGTGGAGGTCTAGAGATACCCAGTCATTTGTGGTGAGGCACTTGATGGTTGGTCTGAGGATGAACAACATAGAGTGTTGTATCATGGAAGGATTTTTGTTCCCTTGGTGATGTGCGAGATGGCCCTCAGAGAGTTCCATGGTTCTCATTTAGTGGTGCATTCAGGTGTGACAAACATGTACCAATCCTTGAAGAGTCTGTTTTGGTGTCCTATGCTGAAGCACGCGGTTTCAGAGTTTGTGTCTCGATGTTTAGTC
Organism: Viscum album; assembly: GCA_963277665.1. NCBI lineage: Eukaryota > Viridiplantae > Streptophyta > Magnoliopsida > Santalales > Viscaceae > Viscum > Viscum album. The sequence goes on from OY728133.1 coordinate 1,913,829,757, forward strand.
TGCCAGAATGTGAAGGCTGAACACCGTGTTCCGGGTGGTCTTCCCCATCCATTAGAGATTAATAATTGGAAGTGAGAGGACATATCAATGGACTTTGTTATAGGTTTACCTCGAGCTCCGGGAGGTCATGATGCTATTTGGGTGGTAGTGGATCATTTAACAAAATCGGCCAACTTCAGAGTGATCAAGGAGTCAAGCTCAGTGGATGTTTTGTCGAGGCAGTATCTAGAGGAGGTGGTGAGACTTCATGGAGTACCAAGGATGATCATTTCTGATCAAGATCTTCATTTTACCTCCAGGGAATGTAGAGGTCTCCAACATGTTTTCGGTTCTCAGCTATGCCTTAGTACTTGTTTTCATCCTCAAGTGGATGGTCAGAGGGAGCGAACCATCCAGACTCTTGAAGACATGTTGCGCTCTTGTGTTCATGATTTTGGAGGTTCATGGATGAGGCACTTACCCCTGGTGGATTTTTTCTACATTAATAGTTTCCACTCCACCATCGGTATGGCATTGTTTGAAGCCTTGTATGGCCGGCCTTGCCATTCTACGTTGTGCTAGGCTGGGGTCAGAGAGTCAGTAATTCTCAGATCCGAACTAGTGCAGAATATAACAAAGATAGTTCAGGTGATTCATGAGAGGATGAAGACATCGCAAGATCATCAGAAATCATATGATGATCAGAGGAGACCCTTATAGTTTAATTTTGGGGATCATGTGTTTCTAAAGGTGACTCCCCATCATGGGAAGCAAAGGTTTGGTCGTGGGTGTAAGCTTTCACCCCGCTTTTCTAGGCCTTTCGAGGTGTTAACATGTGTTGGAGACGTGGCGTATCAAGTAGCACTTACCCTCAGATGGGTCGGATACATGATATTTTTCATGTATCACAGCGACGTCGCAATTTTTATGACAACTCACGCATCATCGATTGGGGAGTGGTCGATGTTGATGATGATGCCACCTTTGAGAAGCGACCTGTGGAGATCCAAGACCGCAAGGATATGGTGTTGCGCGGGCGTTCCATCCCCTTAGTTTGTGTCTTGTGGCGACACGCTGGCATAGAGGAGAGTACTTGGGAACGAGAATCAAAAATATGTGCTAAGTACCCAGAGTTGTTCAATGTTTAACTCTTTCCATATATTGTTGTAGCTGATGTGGTTATGAAACATTCATGTTTATGAGATGGCTCCCTTTGTTGCTTTGGTGGATTTCTCTCTTTTGAGAGGTATCTCGGTGGGTTGTTGTTCAGAACCTGTTTCGTTTTCCCTTTAGGTGGGTTTTGGATTCTAGAGGACGAGAATTTTTGAGAGGTATCTGATGTAATGGCCCGAACCTCTCAAGTCCATTCATTTGTGAAAATGTGGTTCTAGTGGAGTTCTATGAGGTCAATGGGACTTGGGGTGCATTTGGGTGGAATTTTAAGGAAAAATAAAGGGTACTAGATTTCACACGGTTGGCGCATGGTTTTCCTAAAACGTGCGGCCAAACCATGCAAGGCTAGTCTTGGAGGTAGTGGCTAATGCACAGTTAGAAAAAAGATTGTTTAACCGTGCAGAATAACTGTGCGAGGAGTGTTTGGCGAGACAGAAGCTAATGCACAGTTAGGGCATAGTTTGTTAAACCGTGTAGACTAACCTTGCGGGCACTTAAAGTTAGATCCTAAAATTGTGGATCTGAACTCTTTTGGCTCTACATGGTTCGTTTAATCACCTAAGCAACCATAACTCGGTATTAACCTTCCTTGAAGGTAGAAGAAAGTCTCCGAAGTATTTTGGAGGCGATCCAGAGGATTCTCATCGCGCATCGAAGCCAGTTTCTCAAGGTAAGTGATCATTTTTGTTTGGTTTCTTAGATCTACCTTGATCTAATCCTCCTCTTCTCTCATGATCTTAGATCTATGCCCGTTATGAGTATATCTAACTGTGTGGACGTCGATTATGATGAGCTTTGTCCTTGGTTGTGTTAGGAGAAGAGATCTAGGGATGATCCTTGGTGAATTGGCCCGGTCTTCTTGGGCGTTCTTTGACCGTTGTGGGTTTCCTCGAAAACCATTGAGGTAGGGGATTCATGGCTACTCAAATTGTTTATGTGAAATCGTACAGTTATCATGTTTTGGCCTTTGGATCACAATGGAATTGACCTAATTAAATACTTGAACCGGATTAAAAGAATTGGTTTGATTGCATGTTGTTGCTTTGTGCCGTGATAACAGTTCACCTCTTGTTTTTCTAGATAGTGTGTTATATATTCCTTTCTTATTAGCATATTTCTATTGATGAAATTTATAAAGAATGTAAATCCAGAATTAATTGATAATTAATTTGATAGAGATAATGAAGCATGTAAATGAATCCGGTTGTTGTTGTTGTGGATGTTGTTCCAACTTGGTGTTAATAAAATTGAGGTCGATGATGTGTTTAATTCAGTTGTTTGGTAAACATGAAATATGTTTTTACTTTTTTTTGTTTGAAGGCCGGATGCCTTGTTAAAGGGACCAGATCCCAAATTGATATGACATTTGTTTTTCCTCCTACTTTTATGGTGATGTGACCCTGAGAGGGTGTTGTGATATATGGGGGCATAGAGGCCTTGTGGTTATGGAAGCAGATGATGCCCAGAGTGGCGAGATGCATCAGTTTATGCATGTGGTGTCGGGGAGGACATCGGGGATGATGGAATGGGATGGATATGGTTGTTGTTTTCTTGTGGATTCTTTGGTCGTTTATCTGCTTTGCTTTTCCCCACTGCTCTAGGCAGCTGGTCTTTCTTACCCTTCTTTGGAAGGGGGTGAATACCCGCGGGGTATACCACATGATTTTCGTGGTTAGACTCTCCAAGGAGAATGGGTCTACGCTCTTGCTATAGGCGGCACAGACTCTACGGGTAGTACATCTACTCACCATGTTAATCCCCCTTGTGTTTAGTAGCATAGGATGATTTTCTAGAATGCCTAGGAATATGGGAAATTAATTCTGTAATGAATGTTTGAATAATTGATGTAATCCCACGGGGATGGAGATGCTGGAATATAATGATAAGGTTGTAACTTTGAAGGAAAACTTAACCATGGGTGTGATGTTTATGAATTTAATGTGGTTTTTCTCATGGTTAATTAATGTTGGAAGAATTAATTAACGTACAGTAAAACCGATAAAAAGGGAATGAAGTAACCTATTAAGACTCTTTAAATGGTTGTGTGCTTATAGGATACATAGTCTTAGTAGTGGCAGCCCAGAGTCGGAGACAGACGTTAACTACTGTTGTGTCTAAGACTCGGTTATGCCCATTATGTGGTTGTAAGTATTAGTACATTCTTTACTTTTTGTGTTTCTGTATTCTACTCCACCCTTTCAGTAAGGTCAACTGGCACCCCAGGGATTCTCATCCCTAGGGGGTGTTTTCCCCAACATTCTGGTGGCAGGATGAATGGCTGACTTCCACCTTTGACCCCACTCTCTTCTCTTGGTAGATACTAGTTCCATTAGGCACAACAGTTAGTTTTCCCCATATATGTGTGTAGAGGGTTGTAATGGCTTGTGGTTATTCACACACATATATTATGGATATAGTATCCCATGGACTACTATAGGTGTAACATGTATAGGCTATGATGGAATGAGGATCCCTACTCAGTGTATGGGCTGTAATGGATTGTGGTATACTACACGACATATGTTACACGTTATGCGAGCTGTGGTGGATCTCAGAAACTACCTGGTTACTTTTGGTTGTGAGGGTGATGTAGTGCTTAGCCCAGGTGTTTGCGGGCAAGCCTTTGTGGTGCACTTGGTGTAGATTGTGGAGCTTAGCCCAGGTGTATTCAGGCAAGCCTTTGGAGAGTGATGCACAGGATGTATGTCATTGGTGAAAAGCGGCAATCCAGTGAGGAAGTAGTAGCGGGGTACCCTTGATATTCTTTTCTATATGCTACATTCTTGTATGCGTTACTTGGTGAGAGTATCCATGGTGAGGTTGGGAACTTAGTATACCTGTTTAGCTGATTAGTTAGTTTCACTTGTTGTCCACTGTGCTTTAGCATGCTTTCTTTACTTTTGTAGGAGAGGCTTCTGGGAGGATCCTACTGAGTATACTATTATACTCACCCTATGTATATATAAACCGTTTTTCAGGTCACATGGAGCAGGTTGGTGATCAAGCTGGTTACTACTAGTTTGTGGTTGGAGGAGCTGTTCGGGATTGTGGTCACTGCCATTTTACTTTCTTTTGGTTACTTGTAGTTTTCCCTTTTAGTTGTTGTAATTTTTCATAGAATTTCATATATGTAAATGGGTTTCGTTTATATTTAGGTCTGAGTCAGAGATGGTTGGTGTCTATCTTATCTCTCTCTTTTGCATGTGTTCTCTTAGAGGGTAATTCCTCCCATTTGTGTGTTTATTATACCCTCGGTGCTAGTCGCCATCCCAGGGCCTACTGGAGGCATGACTCGAGGGTCATTATCTCCCTTTTCACACTACCGGCCCAGGAGGGATACACTTTGTAGGGTGGGGGTCGTGACAAATATATTCCCTATTATCTACTCAAAACTCCTAAAACTTTATTGAATCCTTGGTATTCCCAAAATATCACCCAAAGGGAACTTAATGTGTCACCTAAGGTAGAACATCCGAAGTGTGAAAGGTTTATGTTCAGTTAAAGAGAGAATCAGAACCATAAGTAAGATATATTTCAAACCACACTCATTACTTTTGAATTACCTTTTGTATTTAATTTTCTCATATTTCATAAATATAATGATTTTTTATTTTATCCTATATACTAGAAATATGTTCCATTAAAATATATAAAGTTTACATTACCTTATTTTTGGGATAATACATGTTTTTTCCCTTCAGAATACCCATAGTTCTTTCAGCATGACTTAAGGGAATTTTTTGACTTCTTATTTCATAAAGAGATTAACCTCCATTAAATTTTATCAAGAATAAATATCTTCAAAAATTATGAATTATTTTATGCATAACTATCATGGTTTAATTATTTATTATCTAAAAATAATAGGCCTTTTCCTTCATTATAGAATCCTTTTCTTAATTCAAAGTCTTAAACTATATGGTTCATTTTTAATCATATATTTTAAATATCATTCTCATTAATTTCCCAAAATTAGTAAACATTTATCATTTATAATGTTTCATTATTAAATTATGAAAATATAATATAATATAATTCCTTCATCTCTAAAAATTACTAATGATATAATAATTGATTATTCCATGAGATATTAATAAGAAACAAACACCAGTATCATGTATTTTATCATGATTATGATATTTATATAGTTTATTTCTCACTTATAAAACTTTTATTCATATACATATTATAATTTTCATCATGTGATGGATATTACACAAATTATATATCTATATAATGAAATGTGTAATGTTTTCATCTCACGAGGTTCCATGAATGAGGCATGATTATTAATCCTAAACACACTATGTTATATGATAGGTGGTCCTAGAATTATGTAGCCATATAATTCATTGAGTGAAGCTTTATATCTCACGAGATAGTATAGAACAGAATTTTTAGTGGTCCTAACCCACCATGGAACTCAGTACACTTTATTTATGTGAATGGGGAGTGAACATAATCCACTTTGGGACTCTGTAAACTATGTTTATGGGAGCATGTGGTGAACCTAATCTTATATGTGAATCTATACAATAATTTATTATTAGTGGGGAGTGAACCCAATACACCATGTAACTATTTCTACCATGATAATCATTTTTTTCTATGTATTAGGATCCTAATTTCATGTGTCATGTTTTGTTTAAACACACATGATTCTATGATTTTATTTTACCCTATAACATGTTTCCATAATTATATCACACAATTATGTCATGGTAAAATTTATTATTTTGATATTATAGTTCCATCATTATTTTTAGAAAAAAATATATTCATACATTATTTGTAATATGAAATATTTTTCTATACATGTGTTGTCATATGATTTTGATCTAATCCTTAATAACAAGTTGATATGTTTTCACTTACTGAGTATTTGAGATCACCCATTTCTTTTAATTCTTATCCCCAAGTAAATAAGATATGTATAAGTAATTAGAATTATAGAAGGGGTTCTCTAAGAGTTTTTGTATGGACATATTTACATATGTTTTTTAAAATATGTTACCCATGTAACTAGACCACATAGAAACTAAACCAACTGGTTATACTAGATATTTGAGACTATTGTGAGATTTAATTATTAAATTATATTAATTATATGAAATAAAAAATATATTTATCATGGGTTTTATAACTAATTTTATGTGAGAAATTATTGTTCTGGTAAACTCCTATCCTTCTATTTAATGGTTCATCTAGAATGAACACATACAAATTGAAAACCAATTCCTGGAGCCACTGTCTATCAATTATAACTGATGAAAACACCCCACTAGCCTGAATGAGCTTGGTAGAGGTTACCCTATCACTACTAGAGAGGATGATCTTGAAAATGAAGTGGATACAAGTGCGCTAGTGATTCATTAATGAATACGGAGTGTACTATTTGATTCTATTTACATGGGTTATTTAATATCATGAAATTCTAGTATAAGTATTCAATATCCACCATAAAACAAGGATTTTGAGATATTATTTAACTCAACAAATGATGAAATTAATGTATCCTAACCACATTGGTTCTCAAAATTCATAATTCATAAACTAAATCTCAAAGAAAACCATGTCATACTCTATTAAATGGATTTTAATTCTATGTTGTGGATGAAGTGGTTGTATTTATTTAGGTACCACATCAACTATTGTTAGAATATGATCACAATCCATATCCAAAATAATCCTCTGATTCTATACAATCATAAGAAGGATAATAAAAATCCATTGGAAACATCATCCCAATCACTTATTTTATTAGTTTATGAAATATAATATCTGAATTAATGATTTAGAAAAATGAAAGGATTACTCTTGATGAAATTTATTTTATAAGGGAATGTAATTATGTATTATATTAAGATTTTTTGAGACTTCCTTCTAAGAAAGAGGTTGTGTTTTCAACGATACACAATTTTAGAGATCCAATGATTTGTAATTCACCTTTTATAAGGACCCCCATTAATCTAGAGTAATTAATGAATAAACTATAAGTGAACCATTAAATGTGATTCATATATTGATGTGCATCAATTGAGAGTGTGTTGGTCATATTTATCAAGAATAAGGATGGGTCGATACACCTGAAAATTGATTACTTTAATCTCAACTAATTCAAGAAAAAAAATCACCTTCCATTTATTTATGAATTATTATTGTATCTTTGTGGGACCCCATACATTTAAAATTTGGTTCACTATTTTTTATATTAATAATTACAGGTGAAGAAGTATCATATTTTTAAGGCTGATTGTCATGTACGTTATAAGAAATACGGTTTGATAGTAATGGAATTCGGGATCATTTATTATACAGATATATTCATGAACATAATTAATGACGATTTTTGTAATTACCTCAACAAATTGGTTTCATAATAAAAGATAATATTCACATATATTGAATCATAATGGAGGAAAATGAGGATCATTTTAATACTATGATAAAGATATTGAAAAAGGAGAAGATATATGAAATGTAAAATAATTTTGTGTTTTGGATTGATATATTATAATTATTGTGGAATATTAACACGAGTAAGTAAATATTTATCTACCCTTTATATATGAATATTTTTGAGGATTTTAATATAAATAAACATTCATAGAGATATCTAGGTTACATAGATAAGATGGATATTATCATTACTTTGTAAGAATCTTCATAAGATTTATAATCTTTCAAACCAATATTAATCACAAGGGTGTATAATATATCTTTACTAATAAAAATTTACCAAACATTAAATAGTTGAATAAGGGAATCATACCTACGCCATATATAACACTACCAATCTATGGGACATGAGTTGTTACATATAGTGATTATTTACTAACGTGATTAGGTGGTTCTATCATGGAAAAGTACTAAGTGATAACCTATGCCTTATAAATATTAAATATCACTGGGTATAAATATCTGGTGGGTGATATAGATTTTTTTATAGAAATATTTGGATTGATGATTTGGTGACATTTAATTTTGGAGAGATGTGGGGAATATATATATAATAGGAGAGTATAAAGTATATATTTTCTTATAAGGTTCTCAATATGTGCCAACAAAGGATGTTAAAACTCATCAATAATTATGATTTCTCATTTAATTATCATCCAAGGTAGGAGTAAAAAATTTCACATTCCTTAAAATAAATGTTATTATGACTTTATCCACGATGATGATTGGGAGGGAACTAATATTCTAATATATTCAATGGTTAGACTTGGGAATCAGAAATTAAAGAACTACATATTACATTGGAAAAATGATTTCTAAACTATCAATTCTAAAAGAGATTAAGGATTTATAAATATTTGATGTGGAGATAAAAATTGTGAATGATATAATAAGAAATGGAGATCCATAGAGTTCAACATTGGTGAAAAAAATGACTTTATAATTTGGTCAAAAATATGAGTTCCATTTGACCTTGAAATAATGAATAATGTATTGAATGATGCTCATAGATCATAAATCACAACACTCCAAAGAATCAAAATGAAATATTGAGAAATTTGAGATCACTATTGACTATTTTATATGAAGGTGTGGAATGAGGAATATACACTGAGGTTCCTGGTATGTCATAATGTGATGTCAAAAAGGAAAAGGTCTAACAGGATGATGCAACCACTACCAATAACATCATGGATTATGGAGAACATCACCATGAATGTTTTCATGTTTATTTTGATGTAAAATAAAAATAATTACATATTGGGTATTTTATAATATATTAAAAAATAATTGTATTTTCAATTCCATCTAAGATAATTTAAGACCAGATCAACATACAAGGATATATAGTATAGATATAGTGATCTTGGATTGAAAACAAGTACAAATTATATATGAGTGAGAAAATAGGTTATTCAAAATAAATATAGAAAATAATTCAACATACTATGAATATAATGTTAAATATTAGTATAGTCTATCACACATATAATGATGGAAAATTTGAGAGAATAGTCCAAACACTTAATTATTTGTTCAGATCATGATCAATGGATTTCAAAGGATGATGGTATATTCATATTCCTATAGTAATGTTCTCATAAAACAATAAAATTAAATTTGGAATTATGATGGATTCATATGATTCTGGATATGGTCTGAAATTTAGAACTCTAATATGTTACAATGAATATGGTTAATGGAATATATTTGGACATGATTTGGTAGATGAAATGATTGAGAATTTCATGACTATTTAGAAGCATAGCTGGAAAACATATTGTTGATAATAGATATATCACGGTTTCTGATAATAAGATCTAGTGTTTTAGGATTAGGATAATGATGCCCTTTTTATACCCCCTTGTAATAGTGTCATGATAATTGGTAAGAATATAAAGGTAAGTACTATTTATATTTTACCCATTGTGATTCTTTATCACATTGAAGCTAAGTCCTATCGACTAGAGTACCCACCAAATGTTTCTAAAGTATATGAACTTTTCCACATGTCACACATGAGAATACACAAAACTAATCAATCACATGAATTGAATATAGATGTGGTACTGTCAAATAATTCTATTTCGTATGAGGAGAATCCATTAAGATCATAGAATATAGAGGAAAAGTACTATGAAACATGAAACCAACCTAGTCAATGTACCATTGCATAATCATAAATAAATAGAAGTGAAAAGGGATAATTAAGAATAAATTAAAAAAATACCATCATTTTTTATAATCTTAATGTATGAAATAAAATTTCAGGTGATGAATTTATTAAGGTGCAATATATTAATGAACTAAAAATTACTTTCTTTTTCTAAGTAAATCATGTTTCATTTGAAATTTTTTATTATGTATTATAGTAGTTAAAATTTTAATTATTATTTTTATTAATAACATTACATATCATGAAATAATATTTTTATTACAATAACGAATAGTATAAGGAAATAAGAACCATCTAATATTTAAAACCCAAATGAAAACTGCATAGTCCTAAAATCTCCAATTATGATCACACAAGCTATAGAGACAATAAATGAAAAATACACATTGGTGTTATGATAGAAATTATCATTAGATTAATGAGAACCTTTCTATGTTATGTTTTGAATGATGATATTTGAGAATTGTGGCATATATTAATGTTTTAAATGTTATTATGGCTATTAGAATATAACTCATATCGGACTATTAAAATATAAATTTGACCATAATAATAGTAAATTGACTATTAAAAATTGTAATTTCCTAATGTAAAATTAAAATAATATTTCGGAAATAATATAATGATATTATATCATATTATAATTAATGAATAGTGTTAAATTTTATAAATAAAATATTTAGTATATTGTAATAAAAATTGAATTTAGACAAAATATATATGATTTATTTTCAATAAAATAAATTATTATATTAAGTTTCTGTGTTTAAATAAATTTAAACTCTAGAAAAAAGAAATTAATGTAGCAATAAACATTTTCATAATAATAATATAATTTTATAATTTTATAAAATCATACACAATTTATCATAATAATAGAAATTTTGATTATTTCAAAAAATGGGTTTTTATTGATTTTATTTTAAAATGAATTTTATGATATTTCAAAAAATTTTTGATAAAATTGATATCAATTTTTGAATCAACGCCTCAAAATTTTTATAGGGTTATTTTTTTATTTAAATGGAAATGATGATATTTTTGTGATTATTAATATATTATAAAATAAGGTATTTCAAAGTATATGTTAAATTCATGATCAATTTCATAATGGGTGTTGTAACAAACCATTATCTCATCTTTATATTCACCTAATACTCTATATATTTATATAAAACATCATTATTCCTATTCTTGAGAAAAAAATCCTGATCTAATGTGTATTATTTTCAAACACATTGTTGTCATACCCTTATAAATTGAAAACTTCCACTACTGGAAAACTAACCTTTACCAACGGTTTGGAACCGTTGGTATAGGCCTCCAAACCGTTGGTATAGCCTATACCAACGGTTTGGAGAACCGTAGCCAAGTAAGCCGTTGGGATAGGTCTATACCAACGGTTTTCCAAAAACTGTTGGTATAGACCTATATCAACGGTTTTGGAAACCGTTGGTATAGGTAATACGAAATCTATACCAACGGTAATGGAACCGTTGGTATATAAAATCCAAAAATAAAACATCCGCTGGGATTTGATCCCAAGACCCCTCGTTTATAATCGAACGACTTAACCACTAAGCTAACATCACATTGTAAACATAATTTCATAAATATATATATGTACTATCATAATTATTTGAAATTTTGATTCATATAATGTTCTCGGTTAGTAGATCTGGAAAACAATTAAATAACCTATCCCAACGGTTTTCAAAACCGTTGGGATAGCCCTTTCCCAACGGTTTTAAAAACCATTGGGATAGGTTTGGGTGGGATAACCCTTTCCCAACGGTTTTAAAAACCGTTGGGATAGGTTTGGGTGGCTTGAAATCTATGTTGGGTGAAGGTTGATTTTCCCCCTCCTCTTTCCCAAGGGTTTTGGTGAACCGTTGGGAAAGAGGATGGAAAGAAGACCCTTTCCCAACGGTTCACCAAAACCGTTGGGAAAGGGGTCTCTTTCCCAATGGTTTTGATGAGCCATTGGGAAAGAGTAGGGAAATAAGACCCTTTCCCAACGGTTTTGGTGAACCGTTGGGAAAGGGGATGGAAATAAGACCCTTTCCCAACGGTTTTGGTGAACCGTTGGGAAATGGTAGCTATACCAACGGTTTTTACAAACCGTTGGTATAGAAGTGTTGGGAAAGATCATCTTTCCAGTAGTGTTCACCACCCTTATTTTAATCACACTCTATGTTCTATTAGTTTAAAAATATCAATAAAAACTATCCCCAACAATCCTGTCCATATAGGATTCCCTCAATATTAAATCTTGGATCGGGCTACATAAAATCATACTTTATAGACTAGCCTTTATTTTTTTTCTAAAAAAAGGCAATTCCCTTGTGTGGCGTTTTCGAACCCTCCACACAAAGAAAGCCCCTCCCCACGAAGAGGTCACTCCGGAGAGAGCCCCAGCTGGGAAGAATCCATTGCCAGATGAGATGGCAGAGCATCCCAAAGGGTGACAACCTGGGCGGTGATGGTTCGTCAAGCAATCCGTCAGCACGGGTGGGTTGCGCCTCATTTTTTCCACCCTGTCAGAAAACGGGTTACCCGGCAAAGCGAGTGGATCCCGGGGGAGAGGTTCGCCCAAAAAGCAGACTCCTAGGATTCGAACCATGTACCTCCCAAAGAACGGCATTGTTATACCCCTCTCATTCACCACTATGCCACCACCGAAGCGGTCAACGTTTTGTATGGGTAAAGAGGTATTGGGTTGTCCTTCCCACCTGCGCACCACACGCCCACAACTAGGCCCATGGTGGCCAACACTTGGGCTTGGGCCAGTTCCCGCAGAGTCGAGGGGACGAGAGGGTTGCTGGCGTATGGTGCACGTTTCCTTTGCGAGGACTCGAACCCGGAACCTCGATGACGGGACGCCACCACCTTGAACCAACTCACCCAGCCTTTATAAAATTTATATATTCCAAGAGATAATAATATCATTATTACATGACATAAAGAAAATATTTCATTACATACAATATTAATAAAATTTAGGTTTACATATTTAGATAATTATAAAAAAGTTAAATTACAAAGGCCAATTTTGTTTATCATGTAAAAATAATTTTCACATTTTATGTAAGACTAAATAAAATATAATGGATCTTTAACATCTCCCAAAAATACCAATTTTTTTTATTATTATCATGTTATTTGTAATAATTTTTATTATAACCTAGTGGAATGTAAACAAAATAAAGGGTGATCTGAATTGCTTAGTTTGGAAATTATATAATTGAAGGTGTAAAATTCATAATATTAATATAAATAATATGGTAGGAATAGATAATATTAATATTTTTATAATCCACTGAAACTGATATAATTTTATATCCATGACAATAAATGATGAAATGAACCTCAAAAATACTTTTCTTATATATATGGAATTCATAATGTTAGGAATAAACAAATATAGGAAAGAGATTCTGGAAATGAAATATTCAGATATGGTGAGAACTATATACCCAAACCTAATATTTTTTTACTCACGAGAATAGACTATAAAAGGGATATATAATTTTAGGACCCATCCATCTCTTGATTAAATAAAATTCATTCAAAATAAGTGTCAGCAAGGCATATAATATAATTACCCAAGGAAACTATTTCTTATAAAATGATGGTTTTCTTTATAGTTATAAATATTAAATTTCAATCCATAATCAGCCTTATTTATCAATAAATAATCATCAATAATATATATACTTCACAAACCAATAAATAATCATTCATTCTATATTAACATCCTCTAACCTAAATTTTATAAAACGAGATTTTCAAATAATATAGGATAATGAGTATATGGTTATGGTAAAACTATAATAACATGATCAAAACCAATTTTGCGAAATAATATGGATGTTTTTCAAATAAGATATTTATAGTTTAATAAAGAAACATATAATTATGTCGACATAAATTAAATCCACCGTTAAAAAAATGAATCTACGGAATGGTATTAGAAATGAAATGATCAAAAATGTAATTGTTTGATATAGTGACTTCAATCCCCAAAATGATATATATATATATATATATATATATATATATATTTTGTGGAAAAAATAATGAATTATAAACCAAATTATGGTAAATTATTTTGAAAATTATAAAGGAAGTGAATGTTAAACCATAAAAGAGTTTTTAGAAAACAGTTTTAACATTGAAATAAAATACTAATTTTCAAGTTGTTGTCAAAGGAAAATTTCAAAAATTTAATATGAAATATTTTTGAATCCTTTAAATTAAAAAATAATATTTAATAATGTATCCATTAATAGGCATAATTTTTATCTTGAAGAAATGAGAATATGGTGATAAAACATATTTAAGTTAAAGGAAAATCCCGTTTTATTATTTTCAATATGCCTATGATCAAAAATTACATTTTAAAAAGAAATTAATTTCTATCAAAATATCGTTGTTCCACAAAAATGTTGATAATATATCATATAATAAAATATCATTATTTAAGTACCCAAGAAAATAATAATTATGTTCATGAAGAAATAATATAACTCCAGAAAAGGAGACTTGAATTATCAATATCCCAAATGAGAATCATACTTATTTAGGTAATGAGTCTTTTAAAAATGTGTTTCATTCATTATAAATGTCAATAAATAACATTTCACCTATTATAATAAATGGGATTAATATTACAGTCTTATGTAAAATAAGTTCAAGAGAAAAGATAATAACTAATTAAATGAAAATTGATTAAAAAAATCCTTCCAATTGTGGTAACAATTGAGTCAAAACCCTTTAGATGATAGGGAACTAATATATATTAGTATATCCAATTAATTAGAAAAATATTATATATATATATATATATGGTTAGTGATTACACCATTCATTGGTAAGCATGGTGCATAAAAACACTTTCATGAAGAAATTAATGTTTGTGACAAAGAACACTTGTAGCTTGAGTATCATTTTAAGAAAATATTCTTGATAGAGATTTCCTGTAATTTAGTGTAAAATTAAATTATTAAATTATAAATCATAGTTTGAAAAATGTAATAGGTTGTATAAACACCATATAAATGATATTTAGAACATAACTCTATACATGTCTCATTGAAAATAATTTGAGAGGAGACATGTATCCTACTCAAGAGAATTATTTAACCAATTTAGATTCCATTCATCTCAAAAAAAACTCAATAAAAAGTTTAAACATGAATAATATTATATCGACATCATGTTCATAGAATGGGCCATCCAATAGATGAAAGTTTTAAATTCCCTATATCACCCCAAAATTAGAAAGTAAAAATGTTGTATTTAATTGTGTGTGAGACTTGAAAAACAAATCATAGTAAGAAATATAACATCCTAATACATTATAATATATTTAATATATTAAATAAATCTACTTTATATCTTGTAATTAAGTAAACATTAAATTTTCTATTGTTAAATGCTAGAACAACATTTCTCGGTAGTTTATGTTATATGCAAGACCGAGTTTTAACAAACCAAAATATTTTATTAAGATATTATTATTTAATAAAATTAGTTAAAAAAATACATTAAAATTTTAGTTATTAATGTTATTAACTAACTTAACAAAATATTTGATTATATTTATTGGTTAAAAATTAATTAGAAATGAATATAAGGACCAATTGAATATAAAGGGAGTATTTTTATAAAAAATTATGTTATGCTCACCATGTAGTTTTTTATAATAAATTAAATAAATTAAAATTTGTAAATTATTTTATATATGTAAATAAAATATTTTTTACATTCATAAAATATATTTTATAATCATAAGATAAGAAAAAACCCAGTTTTACACATAAAAACCTATATTAATATAACATAAGTTTTACCTCCTTTTAATCATGATCCTACATTAAATATAAATATTGAAACTTTTATAAATTTTATATTAGAGGATAAAATTAATGTTTGAAACTTAAATATCAAAATTTGGTTAGGGTGAATTTTTTGTATTTTTTGATGTGGTTTCATTTTTGATGAAAAGTGAAAAATACTGAATTTTAATTCAAAAAAGATTTTTCATCTAATTTATTTATATGTTTAATTTTGTATTTAATTGGTCTAAAATCATAGTTAGATAAAGTATAAACCAATTCGTATAATTTAGGTTATTATAATAAATTTTAATTTGAAATTAGAAATAAATAAATAGCAAGCTTTTGAACATTTGTACTTTTAAAACCTACATTGTCATCATATCTATGAGAATAATTTCAAAACAATTTTTTCCATTTAAGTGATTTTAATTCATAAAAATAGATTCCATATTTATAATTATAATAATTTCCAATTTATAATAAGTTCAACTTATATTTTTACCCAAAATATTATAGAAATTGATTAAAATTAATTATAGTGATTAAGAGAAAAATTATCATAAGAAAGAACTAAACCATAATCATAAGAGCTAAGAAGACGTATAAAATTGTGAAAAAACTATTTTATTTCCATATTTTGACTATAAAATACTATTTATTTAATTTTTTTCATTATTTGATCCACTTCATATGGGAAAAAATGGGTGGAATTATCTTTTCCAAAATTTAGAAGAATGCCACTCATCATCCACTATAAAATGAGACCCATCCCTCTAATTTTTGAACACCACTAAACCCATTTAAATCACAAAATACCCACACCAATAATCTCCCCAAACTACTTTTCACATCCTATAATCCTCCATTTTATTAAAAATTTGTCTAGGTAATTAATTTGGTTAAAATAAAAAGGAGTTACCCAAAAAAGAGGTATCATCCTTCCACAAAAACCCTTTTTTTATTTTACTTTGCCATCCACTGAAATATAATTATTACATGATTACATAATAACATAAAGATACATAATATACTTATATTTGTTTTATTATAAGGGTTATACATAAACTTAGTCACACATCCATATTATGGGTAACACACTTATTGTTCGTGTGTACAGCAGACTACAACATCGTGAAATGAAGATTATTCGTTATTCCTTTACCACATCCCATAATGGGAATTATGATTAAAATTATCTTTTAATATGTTATATATGATAATTAAAATGACTTTATAATTATTTAATTCCTAAAAAACACATACCTTAATGCTGTCCATTTTGTTAAAATATGATAACATGATTTTTGGACGTGTGGACTATCGCCACCTCAAAGTGATGTGATTCCTTCACACTATACATGGAATGTATAATGGATGATTTTAATTAAAATAATATGAAATTAAAATAAATATATATTAAATTAATGAAATAATTATTTTTATCAAAATATAATATATCATTTTATATATTAACCATTTCACACACTAAAAAATTGACAACGCCATTCATGGACGTGTGTACTGCCACCACCTCGACATTTTGTGATTCCTTTTACCTCAAAAAAATTATATATATAAGTATATATGATTAAATATAAATTCTAATTATTATATAATTCTAATTATATAAATATATAATGTTACTTTGCTTTTTTTTTATAATGATCATTGAAAAATGTTAATGTTACTCATATGTATGTATGACCTACCATATCCATGATTATAACATTGTATAATTGTTAATTACCATCATTCATGATTTATTTTAAAATTATAATTGATGTATATTTATTTGATAATTATTAATAAATATATTCTTATATTATTACCCCTTTGACCCTATTTTACCTACTGAAGTCACTTGTAACACAGAACCAAATTTGGTCAAAACACCCAATGTTAACTTAATTGCTTAAGTAGTTTCATACAGCAATATAATAAGTCAAGTAAAAGTAATAATAAACTTGGAAAATGTAATAAATAAATTAAAGAATTAAGATAAAATTATAATTACACAATATAAAGACACACATGACATGTATGACTCAAGGTAAGGGATTTTCATCTTTTTTTTACATTTGTGAGATAAATATCATAGTCACCCCTTGCATCATTTATGTGGTGTATTCACCACCCTTTGTGATTAATTATATAATGAATCCTTTTATAGTCATGGTATTAATAACATTGATTTAATTTTATTCCTTCATAGGGATTATGATTCAAATGTCTCAAAATGGTATGGGTCACTTGGAAATGTTTAAAAAATTAATTTCCTCAATAGTGTGATCAATTATTACCTTTAAAATATCACTTTCTTTTGAGATTTTGAACTTTTCTTAAAATCATATCTTTTTTAATGATAATTTTTATTTTACATTACATCTGTATTAAGTATAAATATTCTCATGTAATGGATATTATTATTTCATAAACCATATACCATTTTTACATATGGTGCTCACTTTGATAGTTATTTGATTAAATGGGGAATTATTGATAAATTTGTATCTTTCATTCAATACTGAAATTTGAAAGGAACATTGTTCATTAATTAAATCCATTATCTGATATATGAGTAATTATTTATAAAGTTATTACATGGGTGGGGCCCTATTATAGATATCTCTTCAATGCATTGGTAGTCTCGTGAGATGAATCAGTTGACCAAATTAGATGGGTTATTACTCGATATGGTATACCGTCTTGTGAAAGGCATCGATGGTAAAGGTACCATGTACCTTGGAAAAATGGAATCCAATAATTAATCATTTCACTCATTTAGACCTAGTTATTATTTATCCATGATATATTTTCTTTGACATATATATGGATGCATTCTATTATCAGTTTATTATTTAAATGGAATGTGTTTCAGTTTCTTACCCTTCCATATTTATTGTGCCTTATCTAGTTATATGAATTGAATTTGTTTTAAATATTTTACCATTACATGTTGATTATCCTCACCAATTCATTAATTATTCTTCTTTACTGACCCTTACTGATCATTTGATCTCACCATTATTATGTTTATTTTCCCCAAGTTATTAAGAAGAAATATTTCATTAATATTTAAAGGAGGATGTTCATTAATTTTTTTATGTATTAGGTTTTAATTTCCATTTCCCAATACAAAATGGGTATCATGTATGTAATATGGTTTTCCAGAACAACTAAACTGATTTGGAATTCAATATGTGATTCCTTGTAATCATGCCAATGCAATAAATAAAGGCACTGACTCACAAACATCTAGGGTTGGGGTGTTATTGTTGGCATCAGAGGATGTTAAGAATCAAACCATAGAAACTATATTTAGAAAATACAGATTATGGAAAATAACCCTAATATGTAATTTGGTGATATTTATAGAAGAAAATCCTAGAATTTTGGGATGGTAGATATTATGTGGGTATTCATAGCAATACATCCCTATTTGGATTCTATAAGTGGATGTGGTTCTAGCTCATATGTACCTAGGGGTCAAAAATTTGAACATGTGTGTTGGCACTGACTTGGTGTAACCTTTTACATGACAATATGACTTAATACACCTCTGGTTTGACTCTCTTAAGGATACATTTAGGATAATTCACATTTTCTTTACAAATCATTATGAAATAATTAAAAGAAATGATATCCCCAAAGAGACCATGTTTATAATTATGAGATTAATTATGGAAAAAATTTCAATTTATTATTATTTTTTCACAAGTTTTTGTATTATATATTATGTTACATAATGTTATGGTCTAATTTAGTGTACGCCATTATTTTAAAATAGCACTTTTAAAGATGAATAGTATTAATACTTATAGAAAATTTAGAGATTTCCCTTCTAAAGGAACCAATACATCTGATATTGGAATAGAAAAAATTATGACCATATTTTGGAAAATTAGATAAGTTATAAAAAATAACCTTGACCGAATAGAAAAACCTATTCCACAATGATAATATCTTATGTTGGATATATTTATGTGGTAGAGGTCGCCATAATTTAGTGGGACAACTAACATAATGGTGGTTGAGTAAAGGATTAAGTATCTGGAGAAGATATTTATGGCTCAGGGATTTAATGGAAAGGAAAAGGTTACACTTGTGATGTATTTTCTAAAATTTGATTCTGATTAATGGTTGTCTCTAATCCCTAATACTTGAGAGGATAAAGAAATAAAACTCAAGGAATAGAAATATTTTAAGGTGATGTTCTTTGACAAATATTTCCCCAATGAGAAACAAACTTAGATGAAGAGGAATTGCATTATTTTAAAGAAAAGGTATGAAGAAATTATTGCATTGTATGAAGCTACCTTCACAATGATATCCAGGTATGTAACAAATTAGAAATGAAACCTGAAGTTCAATATTGATCACTTTTTTGAAGGACTTCAGCCATGTATATGAAGGGCACTGGTCTCCTAGAAATTTTTTTCATATAATAAAGTTGTTTTATGTGATAACAAGATAGAGAAATTATTATCTAATTATTATGTACTAGAAGAGAATATTGATAATAAGATAAAGTTGGATTAGAAAATAGATAATGGAAATAATAAAATGATAGATTTTCCTACATGTGATAATTGTGGAAAGAAAGAACCCGGTACTTGCATGAATGGAATGAATGTTTATTATATGTGTGGAGAAAAGGCCACAAAGTGCATTATTTCATTGGAAGGAATGAAAATTCAAATATTTAATTCTTACACTGTAAGGAAATTGAGAACTATGTAAATTAATTTCCTAAACATCAAGGGAATATAACTCATAAAAATCTAAGGGATCAATGTAAAGATTATGTTATTGAAAAAATAAGTGGAATGATTAATGGGATTGTACTTGGATTCAATAATTTTTTGATTTCAGTATTTTTTTCAATTATTTAATGATTATAAGAGTTATGAAAAATCTATTTATTTTATTTTAGTTCAATTTCATAATGAATTTTAGATAACATGTTGAATTGTACTAAGAAAAGTGAATTTGTAGCAAGTTATTTTTTTTGGAAAATTCATGGATGAGGGAAATATATCTCTCAATATCTTCATGATGTTGAGATAATGTTATTGGTATATATAAAGTAAATTGGATACTATTAAATACCATTGAAATAAATCTATATTTTTGGGTCATAACCATTTGAAAAAGTTTACAATTTTTAAAAATTGTTTAATGTAATACTTAACTATATGAAGAATATTTTGATAAGAGACAAAAAAGAAATATTTCAAGATATAATAAAAGTAAATATTATGTTTATATCAATTTATATTTACCTATATTCTTAGATGGTGAAATAATTATGCAACTCTACAAATATGGTCTTGGAATAAAACAATTATCTTATTAAATTATTATCTAAAGAATAAAATGGTTTTTTAGATAAACATAAATTTTTGTTTTTGAGGCCCTTGAAATTCCATTGATATATTTAATTATTTTGACTAATGACTCTAGTTATTTAGTATTTTCTTGCATATTTATGTTTTTATTTCCCACTCATGTTCTCTTACTTAGGATCCCAGTTATGTGACCATAATACATCCATATCTGTCTTATTAAAAATATGTGTTATTGACCCCATTTATGATGTAGTATTTTAAATAATAGAATTTTAAAATATCAAAACCTTGATTACTGGGAACTATTTTTAATTGATAGGATG
Organism: Viscum album; assembly: GCA_963277665.1. NCBI lineage: Eukaryota > Viridiplantae > Streptophyta > Magnoliopsida > Santalales > Viscaceae > Viscum > Viscum album. The sequence goes on from OY728133.1 coordinate 1,913,851,058, forward strand.
CAATTTAATTATGGCGGGGAGAATGTAACACCACAAAATTTCAAAGTAAGAACATTGAATTTAAATGCGCATTTGGCACGCAACAAAAAGAATGGAAAGTAATATAATTTCCTAAGAAATTATGATATATTTAAAATTTAAAAAAATATTTATGGATTTTAATGCACAAAATATTGAGTTATCTAGCACTACACACAAGAATGACTTTGTTCGTTAGTTTTTTTTACACACAAGACTGAGTTTTACTGAATAACAATATATTATAAATATGTTATTATTTAATAAAATATGATAAATCCTAGCCATTATATTTTTAGTTATTAATAGTATTAAATAACTTATAAAAATATTTGGTTGAATTTATAGGTTAGAAATTAATTATAAAAGAATATTAGAACCAATTGATTATAAAGTGAGTAATTTTATAGAAAACTATGTTATGCTCAAAAAGTCAATTTGTCAAAAAAATTAAATTAATTAAAATAAATAAATTATGTTATATATATAATTCAATTTTTTTAAATTCATTCAATATATTTTATAAGCATAATATAAGAGTAACCCTAATTTTACACATAAAAACGAATATTTTTATAAAGGTAGTTTTACAACCTTTTAATGGAATACCAACATTAAATTTGAATTTAAACCCTTTTATAAATTTAATATGACTATATAAACTTAATTCTTGAAATTGATACATCCAAATTTGGTTAGGGTGAGGTTTTGGTTTTTTTATGTGCGGTTTCATTTTTTTAATGAATAGTAAAAAATACAGAATTTTAATTCAATACTACTTTTTTCATATAATTTACTCATAATGATAAATTATGTTTTTTATTATTTTTAAATATTAATTTGATAAATTAATTAAATTTAGGATGTTAGAATGAATTTCAATTTTAAATTAGACATAAAAGTTTATCAATATTTGGAACATTTTTACTTTAAAACCCTATATTGTCATCCCGTCTGCGGGATTAATATTAAATTAATTTCTACCAATTAGGTGATTTTTATTTGGAAAATATAATCTATATTTTAAATAAAGATAATTTATTACTTATTATAATTAAAACGTAGTTTATAACCAAAAATACTATTGAATGTGACGAAAATTAATTACAAATAGTAAGTGAAAAATTAGCCTAACGAAGGACTAAACCTTAAACATAAGAAACAAATGACCTATAAAGTTGTCTAAAAGTCATTTTTTCCATATTTCGACCCTATACTCCCTTATATAAAATTACTTCCATTATTGGAGCAACATGACATTATAAAAATGTGGGTAGATTTCCCTCTTCCAAAATTTACAAGAATGTCACTCCTCCTCCACTATAAAATGGTACTCATCCATCCCATTTATTCACACCTATCATGATATTTTTTAATGCAAAATATGATCAAATAAGTTACCCAATCCCCTAAAATAATCCTAGAAGCCTCACTTTGGTTATTAATTCTACCAACAAAGCCCTTTGGTGAAAACCAAAAGGAGTTACCTGAAAAGAGGTAACATCCTTCCACAAACTCCTTGGTTTTATTTCCCTTATCCCCCCTAAAATATTATTACTAAATTATTATATAATAATATAATTACCATAAATATACTGATATTTTTTATTATAAGGGTTTTACCTAAACTTACACAAACATCATTTTAATGGGTAAGGAATTTATCGTTCATGTGTACGGTTGACTACCGCCTTCTTAAAAGATGATTGCTCATTCTTCTTTAACCACCTCCCATGTTGGGAATTATGATGGAAGAATATTTTTATATGGTATATATTATATTTATAATTTCTTTATAATTTTTTAATTCTTATATAACACATAACTTCATGATTTCCATTTTGTGTAAATATAATAACATCATTTATGGATATGTGGACTACCACCTCCTCAAAGCAATGTGATTCGTTCACACTATACAAGGAACATATAAAATATGGTTTTAGTTAAAAATATTTAAATAAATAATATATATATAATATTCATTACATAATTACCATTATGTAAATATAATATATCATTTTTATTACCCTATTCACACAATTAAAAGGTGATAATGTTGTTTAAGGGTGTGGGGACTACCGCATCCTCGACATAATGTGATTCAATTTATATAAAAATAATTATATATATAAGTATATATGGTTAAATAAAATTTTATTTAAAATATAATGATAATTATGGAAGGATGTATTCGTACATACCTCATTTCCATAATTATCATTGAATAATCGGTACATTACTCATGCATACGTTCGACCAACATTCTCAATGATTGTAATATTGGTTCATTTTTCATAACCATATTTCATGATTGGTATTAAAAATTATAATTAATGTATAATTATTCCATTATTATTATTATTTACATTTTTATATAATGACCCCTTGGACAATAGTTTACCTACCAAAGTCATTTTTAATAAATGAATAGAATTTGGTTAAAACAGCAGACATAAGTTTAATTATTTTAGTAGTTGTAAGAAAATTGTAATAAGTGAAGTAAACTTAATAAAAAACATGAGAATTTTTTCTATGATATGAAATAATTAGCATAAGTTTTTTTATTTTGGAATACAATGAAAAATGGGATAAGTCACACTCAAGGTAAGGGATTTTCATTTCACTTTTTACATCAGTGAGATAAATTTTATATTCATTTCCTGATTATTTTTTGTGGTGTGTCCACTACCAATTTTTATATATTATATCATTAATAATTTTATATTAATTATATTAAAAACATTCTTTTAATTTTATTAATTCCGGGGGATTGTGATTCCAAAGTTTCAAAGTGGCATGGGGCACATTGGGATGTTTAAAAATTATTTTCCTCCAGAATGTGTTTAATGATTAGCTTTTAAATATCACTTACTTTTTTCATTGACAACTTTCTCTGTAAACGATCAATTTATTTAAGATAATTTTTTTGGGTACATTAATTTTTTCATAAATATCCATATTCTCTTACAATGGATATTATTATTTCCTAAAATGTATACCATTTTTACATAAGATATTCACTTAGATTGTTATTTGATTAATTGGGGAAGTATTAATAAATATATATCTTTATTTCAATACAGATATTTGATTAGGAACATTGTTCATGAATTAAATCAATTATTTGATATATGAGTAATTAGTTGGACATTTATGGAAAGGGTTGGGTGTGGTTATAGATGTCCCCTCAATCCATTGATAATCCAAAGAGACCAATCCATTAGACAAATTAGATAGGTTGTTACATGATATGGAAAACCACCTTGTTAAAGGTATGGATGGTAAATCTACCATCTACCTGGGAAACATAATGTCAAATAATTAATCATTTCCATAATTCTATCCTATTTATTATTTATCCATGAGATTTTTTATTTGACATATCTATCAATGCATTCTATTCTCTATAAATTGATTAAATGTCATGTGATTCATTTTCTTACCTTTCCATATTGATCATGCCTTATCTACTTATTTGAATTCATGTGTTATCTGTTATTTACCTTTCCATGTTGATTATTATAGTCAATTCATTATTGTTTCATCTTTACTGACCCTTAATGATCATTTGAGATAACCCTTATTATGTTTCCTTTCCCCAGGTTATAAAGAAAAAATATTTGAATAAACCATCAAGGAGGATGTTAATTTCATTTTATTATATATCATGTTTTATTTTTAATTTCTAAATTTAAAATGGGTATCAAGTATATAATATAGATTTCTAAAACTAGTCCTTCAGGATTTGATTCCATGTAATCTTGCTAATGTAATAAAGCAAGGAACTGGCTCCTTGGCTTCGGTGGTCAGGGATTTACATTCCTATAAACATTTATGACCAATAATTTCTAAGACCATCATAATGCTCTATAATGTATAATAAATGATTTAGTTATATAAAACACATTTATATCATCATGGTGGATAAAGTTTCGTAAATTAACTGACCATATAATTATAATGTTTATAATAAATGAATCTTACATTTGTTCGAAAACATATGGGTACATGTTCCAATTATAAATTATTAAATTAAATTAATTACATTTAATTTCTCATATGTATTTTTATTCCCATTTTTTTGAGATCTTTTATAACTATCCACAAACTGATGCAGCTTTGGAACCATAAAACATACACCATTATGAGAGTAATAATAGAGATTATATCAGAAAAGAATTATTTTAAGGATATATAAAAGAACAGAAATTAATAATATATTCATGAAATTTTTTATTATGAAATTATTTAATATATATAATTTAATTAATTATGATGTTGGTTGGTATTACCAATAGATTCAAGAATTCAAGGTAAGGGAAGATCCAAATAACCAACAACTATTTTATTTTATGACTTTTCTATCTTTAAAAACCATTTTCAATATTTTATTATAATTTATAACTAATATATTATTTATATATGTTCTCCTCACATATATTTATAGTTTAAAATTCCATTTCATAATGGTCATATAAAACATATCAAGGTTCCCCACTAAATTTAATTTGTTAGGAAAACCATATTAATTTAAAATTCTTGGTTTCTAATGTCATTTCATGCTCCACTACATATTATGATATTAAAATTTTATGAATTATAAAAAATAATTTTTATGTGGCAACACATTTTTGTCAGCGTCATGTTTTAGGTAAAATTTTATGCTCTTACACCTTTTAAAAACACTTTAGGATTTTTCCTAAAACCCTTCTTATGATGTGAATTTCCAAACCAACATCTCAACACTTTAATGTATTCACCATAATTTTACATCTGGTTCATAAAAATCAATTCTTTATTCATTGATTAATGTTCAATAATACGAAAAATAATTTATTTTATGTGAATCATTATGATATCACTTACTGTAAACCACTAAGATAAGTCTATGTAACCCATTTATTTTTTCTTGGTTTTCTATTAGAAACTATTGTTATATATGATTTAGTTATGTTTCTTATATATGAATGACAATGTTATAATTACTATTATTCAGAAAATAATTATATATCCCCAATGCATTGGGTAATTTAATCATGTCATACTATACTATTTATGGTCAATGTGGTGTTACCCTAGATCCCTATTTTATGTTATCTTGACAGCAAACCTTGACAAATACCTATATTTTCTTGTATAATATTGTGACAATTTTCCTATTAATACATCATTTTTTGATAATTTAATCATCATTATTTGTGTCTAAGTCATTATTTATGATTCTAACAAATTATGATATCATGACAATCCTATTTCCTCATATAATTACTTCTCTTCATGCTTAACTGATTTTATTCACTTACATGCCTTTGTATCCCACTAATTTTTTTATATCCATAGGGTAACCAATATAGTTTATTTTTTTCAAAGGGATATAGGATAACATTATGAATATTATAATAAATATTATGTCACTTATTTTTAATCTAATATTTTTCATAAAAATTCTACCAAACTTCATAGACCTAGAGGAACTTGGGATCTGTTTTAGTGATAATTATATTGAAAATTGTTGGTCACATTTGATACTAAAGTGGGGGGGGGGGGTTAATTGAGTTCCAATTAAAATTTCTATTAAAACCCTTAGAATAAAATTACCCCAAATTAAAACACCCCAGTTAATTAAGGAAGTAATGATATAATTGATTTATTGTTCAACATATTTCTCACAGGTTGGTTAATCCTCAACTGAATTTGTGTGAAAACTAATTCAACTTTTGAAAGAAGTTTACTAAATTAATCACATATAAACACTAACCAGAAATAACTATCAAAGTGAGTATAAAAATAGATTCCTTTCTTTGAAAACATAAGCAGCGGATGAATTCAAAAAAGAGTACTTGAAATATAAGCACAAAAATTCAAACAAGAGGTTCAGTTTAAAGTCAAGACCTAATCCTCTCCACTTGGTGATCACCATCCACCAAGATGTTTATATAAAAACTTGATACACATCCTATATTGGGCAGTACTATAGTTTTCACAAACTATCCACCTTTTGCAACCTCTACCACAATTTTACGTGGGAAAACAAACACCCAATACACACTAAGATTCTTCCATAATTATGCATGGGAAACAAGAGTATTGAGAGTTCGGTATGAGGATTTTCAAGATCCCCCAGTTCAATCACAAGAGACAGTGTGTGTAAAAAAAACACAATAATCACAAATGTAAAATACAAAACAAAATAGAGATAAAGATGTTAGGAAAGAGTTTTTAATTCTCTATGTGTTGGAAGATCAGCACTGGACTCCTTGGAATGATGGAAATGATGTTCTGGTCCTTCTCTGCATGTTGCCTCTAAAACAGATTGTCACAAATTCAAGGTTCAGACTTCCAGGTGTAAAGATGGTCAACTTCTTGGATAATAATCTCTTTGTATCAAAGCACCATAGCCTTGAAGATGTTCTTCCAATAGATCTTTGTGAACCTCTGGGATCTTCAGACAGTGTGCTCGAGTGCTCTTCTTCTTGATTTATATATTGGGTACTGTATGTGTCTCCCTTATGTGTGTACTTCAATATCTTGATGACTACAAAAAATATCTCTATATATATATATATATCTATATATATTCACCTTTTCCTTGGGTATATATATATATATATATATACATTTTCCAGATTAGGTTTCCCTTATTTAATTCAGTACGGGATGACAAGAGGAATGATCCACCCATGTGTGGTCTTCCTCATACCTCGTACGATTTCCTGATATGCCAAAAAATAACATTAAATAATTTTAGGTGAATTAAATTTTCCAAACATGACCGTTATGATAATATTATGAAAATTATTAAAGTAGAGAATAGGTTAACATTAGACCGGTAGCAGATGCTTGTCAAGTGGTGAACTTCAACAGTAAGATCCTCAACAGTAGACTTCTTCAGTTGGATCAAAAGTAGAACTTTCTAGTGGTAGACTGTCTCAACAGTTGAATTCACCAATGGTGGAGTTTTCTAGCAGTATAATTCCACTAACAGTAGACTTGTCCTACAGTAGACTTGAAATGAGAACCATATAACAGTAGAACTTCGATGGTGAGTCTGACAGTAGACTTCTAACAGAAGACTTGATAATAGTGACCTTGTCACAACAGTGACCTGTAACAGTGAATCTTCATCTATAAGCTTTGGTAAGTACTCCAACGGTATAAGTGTAAGAGTGACCTTTGACATACAGCTTCCAACAATAACTAGAGATCTTCAACGTTGACCTTTAGCAACCTTCAAAAGAAGTGTTCTCAATGGTAACCTTTATCAACCTTCAACTGAAGTGTTCTCAATAGTGACCTTTATCAACCATCTGCAGAAGTGTTCTCAATGGTGACCTTTATCATTATAGTGACTTTTAGCAACAATGACCTATAACGATGACCTTGAATAGAAGGCTCTTACCAGTAGCCTTCAACTGTGAACTTTTACTTAGGGAAATCTAAATTATAAACTGATGCAACAAAGTCATGAGACTAAAAAAAATATAGATTGTTCAGGATAAATAATATAAAGACAGATTAAAAGGGATTGTAAAATGACTTAATATATTATGATCAGAATTAAACATGATTTGGGATTATCAAAACTGGTGAGTCCAACAAAAATCATGTAATAACTAGTGTATTGGAATTTTTTAATCTATAAACATGGATATGTGTGTGTTTGTGTGTGTGTGTGTAGGTTGGTTGATAAATGGCCTTGATTTTTTTTATATTCATACATAATTTTAGTTCATTTCACTTAGACAATTTGAGGTAGGTATGGAGTTTTTCACTCATCTTACTATAGGTCTAGGTTGGGTCCTGGATGGTTTTGTTGAGAAATATTTATCCCAACCCAAACTAAATTAAATTATGAAGAATATCATCATATAAACTAGGATTTGATTGATTATTTTATATTTACCAACATTTTTGCAAAGATATTTTCAACTAAATAATAACACTAAATCTAACTCGTAATGATGATTACTATAGAATATTTGGGGAATTATTAGTTCCCAATTATATACAATTGAAAATAATACATTATACAAAAATGAAACATACTATATATATGTGTATATATTTATCGAGTAAGAATCCTTCTAAAAAATAATGAAATATGATGACATAGGAAGAAGATTAAAAGTTACCAATATATTAATATGGATATTAGATGTGTTAGGAAAATGTACAAGGAAATACATGGTGATGTTGTCTAATTTACATACCACTATGGGTAAATGCTATATAATAACTGTAGATGTTTTTTATTTAATATTAACAGGTGTGAAAAATAAACCTCAAGATATGTAAACTTCAATAACAATATATATTATTTCACAGTATCATAACAAAAGTTTTTCCTCATCCAAAATTTCTACTTCTAGATTGGACCCTTTTTAATCCACCCATGTGCCTTAATTTCCGGGAACTTTACCACCCCCAGACACCATAAATGGAATAATAAATAGTTCATTTTTATAACAAGTAATTAAGGGGTCTTCAATTGTAGACCCAATATTAATTATTGTCAAATAATTCTTATTTCAAAGACCATTCATGTTATTTGTGTAAAAAATGTCATTTTACAATGTAAAATGTTAGAGGAAAAATCATTGTAAGGATTTAAATCCTAAAACTAATGTTGTCTAATTTTCAAGGGATCATCACTAGGTGACACATATGTGTAAAACCATGACACATGATGTATTTTCCAATAACTAATATTTTATTTTCTATTTTTCCCATGAATTTTCTAATTCTTACAGAATAAATGCATATTTACAACATAAAATTGGGTTTTCGATTATGTTTTCCCCATTTTTTAGTGTTATTCACATTGAATCCATGGACATAGTTCTTTTTATATGGGACATAATGATACATCTTATGCATTATAGATTCATCACTATTAAGATCACATTCATCAAACTATGTATCCTTACATGAAATACATAAATAGTAAAATATCAGAAAAATTACACATTTATTGTGCGAAAACACTATATTTTATATTATAATATACATATATAATTTAGTTATGTCTTTTCTCTAACACATAAAATTGTTGTTTCCTCATACTTATAACCTCAACAAAAATAAAAGAGGAATAACATGTTATCAAAATTAAAATTCCTATAAAATTTAATCAAATTATTATCAATGTGGGCAGTAAACATTTTAGTTTCACAAAAAAATATCATTTGAACTTAACACTCATCAAAAAATGTAATAAACCTATATATTTAACACTTTCCCATTAAAAAATGGGGTATCCCCTACTTTAATTAATTCATATTTCATTTTTCATTTTTATCAAACATTTTATTTTATTTTTTACCTCACAATGATTTATTTTTTATGATCTCTCATGATATAAAATCATGGGGAGTTTCTTTTTATTAGGAATATATCATCTAATTTACTAGCCTTTCTAATTATTTATATTCACAACATTGTAATATAAAATTCCCATAAAATAATTGGGCTTTGAAAATTAATTCATTATGACTCAAAGTATTTTGGTAGTTAGGGAATGGTGTTCAAAATATTAATTCTACATTGTTAAATTTATCTCTATGTCATAATTCATGATATATAATTTAAGTGAAATGAAAATATATCATATAATGTGACTAATCTCACTTCCCCTAACACAAGGTAATGCCATGATAAATTTAATTATAATGAAAAAATTGAAACTTATTGAATTTTTATATTTATTTTTATCTAAATTTAGGATTCTAACAAATCTCACATACCCCAACTAACTATATACGATCAAAACATCATTTTTATAGCAAAATAGATTTTTTATTTTCCAAAACAATGATAATTAAATTAATTTTTTTTTCTTTCATGAAAGTAAAATAGTAAGTATAATGTATGTGACAAGGTTATGTAAAAATACACAAAATAGTTCCCCACAATATTACATATATTGTAATACATTCCTTCTACCAAGACAACTGACACCCCTACACATAAACACTATATTATCATGAAATATAAATCTACTAGTGTTTTACTTGATATAAAGGGCTTGTAACGCGAGTCCTTACTTGTGAGGTCATTCATGGATTTTATAAGATAAATAAGGATAGATATAAATGTTTGTCTCATGTATAACAGATTCATAATTAATATTCAAAAATAATAATAAATGGGGTTCTCCATAGTCATAGAATTGATATGTAATTATATCTGTTCTAGTAGGGGTCATCCCCAGGATTAATCAAGAAATATTTTCAATATAATTAAAAACGTTTTTTTCTTGAAATACACTCACAAATAAAACAGATGAATTTGGTAAAATCACTCAAAATAACAAAAAAACAATTGAAATAAATTTACTAAATTCAAAGTATGACATTTTTAGGGATATATTATTTAAAAGAATAAACTAATTTCATTAAAAAAATTAATAGACTAAGCTTCCCTAGAATTATTCAATTCCCATTTCACAAATTAAATATAATTGACTTAAAAATATAAAACATGACATCATTAGATTCCTTAGAAATTAATTTCTAATAGTCCATTCAAGTAAATAATTATGGCTATTTATCATAATTTAATTTTCATTAAAATCTAAAAAATATATTTTATAATATATAGAGTAAAAATAATATAAACAGTTGAAAATCATACTCCTCATTCAATGATTATTTAATAATTTTTTCTTTTAATTTTCATTTATAGTTATGTTTAGTAGTTCTTATATTGTGAATTCTTCATTAATACTATAATTCAATTCAAGAATTGTACAGTCCGTTTTTACTTTTAAATTATATACAACTTCTTCGTGTTGATATGCATAGTTTTAATGGAGATGAAAATGAAAAAATAAGTGAAAGTATATTTCTGTTAAATTTTTCTGAAATAAGACTTAGGGGAAGAGTAGAAAAGGTCAGAAAATTTATGCTTCCTCTCAAATTAAATTTCATTTAACGATAGTTTATTTACACCAAAAATGTATTATTTTAAAAAAAATTAAAATATTTGACTACATGGTTCCATCCCTCACGTTTAATTAATATAACGATCTTACTTAATTTTCATTGATTATTCAGGTATAGAATTTTAATTTAAAAATACCACATTTAATAAAATGTAATGTAAAGTCACAATTTGGTGGGTATTCATTGGAAATCATGGTGAAGGAGTGTAATCTATACATCAATTGTTTATGTATGGTACCATGAAACATTTTTTCCTCTAAAAATTTATAGAAAATGGGTGTCATCCTATTCATTTTTCAATATGGACCACACAAAGAGGATATACATGAGTAATAGTAAAAACTACATCCCATTTATCTCAAAATTGACCCTATACAAGATATTTAAGGGAATTTTATAGTATAAATTGATCCCTAAGGTGGATGTTTATTATTTGAAATATCTTTTCATGACTTATATTTTTCATTAAATATAAATATTTAAATTTTCAAAATATTATATAATTATTTTTTTACAGCTCATAAAATTGTAATATCCTATTTTTACATAATCTATAAAGGTTTAGATACATCTATATTACATCTTAATAGGCTTTATGTTCCGATTCCATGTAGAAGTGTCACCACATACCATAAATCAATAAGTATGGGATCATTATTAATAGTGTATTATGGGCTATCCAATAATCTCATAGGGTATCATAAAACTTTAGTCTCATGTCATTCTTTATGGGTTTGAACATATCTTGAAAAAATCCTTTTATTTATCTATTTGAAACTTCTACTTTGACATATATTTATATTTTTTTATGAACAATGTTTTATTATAAAACCCATACAATTTCAGTAATAACTTCATTTTTTTTATTTTGAAATTGGGAAAATTGATCACTAATGACAGCTCCTAGTTCTCAAACCTATAGAATATGTTACTCTTAAGAAAACAACATCCAACATTATCATCATCAGTTGTAAGGAAATTATCATCTATCTATTTTTTAACATAATATACAACTAAATGAATATAAAAATAACCAAATAAAATTGGGAATGGTCTAATTAATTTTATTATATAGACATAAAAATTTTCATCGAAGTTAATAGGTTTCTCTCTAATATCTTTTTATTTTGAGATATTTCTAGAAAACTATAATTTTTCACATTTTTCAAAAAACTCTTTTGCATATTTAAATAATTTTCTCCAACATATTCTAGATTCATAGACATTATTGACTATATTTTGGGATATAAAATAGACTCCACAAGCAAATGTTTGATAAAATTCAAACCTAATTTAATTTCACAATCAAGAAGAGGTCGTTTAATTATATAATAATTTATTATAATTTCGAGGAATCGGTCAACGAAAATATAAACTCTAGAGTATGGTATATGTTTTTATTCATAAGTATAATTTAAATGATAATATAGTTTATATGTGACTAAATAACATACAATATTATCATACCACAATACTTCTCTTTCAATGATTTAATGTTGTTTATTAGAACGTTTATCATTTAGTGGATAAAAATTTAGAATTTTTTCTTTATGAATGTGTGGTAGTTGATACTAATAAATTACTACATGATTTTAAACATAATTTTTTTTTAATTTGAAAATTAAACTCTTGAAAATTCCGTTTAATTATTACTAGAATTGGTATGACATTAATAATCTTTATTTGATACACCATATCTACTAGAATATAAAAAACAACAAATTTAGGTCAATGAAGATAAGTATTGAATTTATCATGACAAAATATGACTGATAAGAACTCTATTTCTATATTCATGTATATGGTCTATATGTCATCCAATTTCATTAATTATTAATCTATAACTTTATGTTTTCTATGAATTCTTTGGGAGATGTTGTCTCCCATGAATTGGTTTGATGATTTATATAGTTCTTCGAAATTGTAGTCCCAAAGGGTTTTTTTACTTCTGATAGTGTGATCAACCATTCGTTAAATTAAACAAATGCTTTCCAGTACTCATAAAAAATTCTAATATTATTTTATTTTAATTGTAATCAATAGAGTGGGAGTGAAAGCTTATTGAAATAATATATGAATATTTTTTAAAATACACCTTGACCTAAAAAATTATCTATCATTTTTCAAAAAAGTTAGATATGGAAATGAATATATTTATTTAACTATATACATATCTACCAAAAATACTTTCTCTAAAAATATATACCCCAACAATATTACCTTTTTCAATGAATGACTTTTTTAATGCTTAAAACATGATTTTTAATGATTTTTTTTAAAATTTCCAAAAATCTCTATGTAATGATCAATAATATTTATAAAATATTAAATTTTATAAATAAATAGCTCTAGGATTTCCTAAATATGATCTATAAATATATACAGCATAATCCATTGAAACATACTCGAGGAATTTCATATCCAAAACAACATCCAATTATAGGTGAGTTTTCCAAGAGAACATGTTAAAGTCTTTTTCTCAAGGTGTTCAAGTTGAATTGTTACCTAGAAGAATACTGAAAACCCTATCTATGTAGAATTAATGTGTTTCTCCTACTAACAATTTCTCTATTTGATTTATGAATGAGATGGTAAAGGGTTATTTTTAGATTAATTGATTTAGTTTCCTGCAATCTATAAAAACACGTTAAATATTTTTCACTATCTTATGGATAATTTCATTTTTTAAATTTTTAATATTGGTCTGACCATTTGTTTTGGGACATTATAAATTATTATGATCCATTTTTAATCATATATTGGGAAAATTATGTTAAATAATAATATTTTTTTATGTTTTTTATAACCAACTCAATGATGGAGGGTTTCTGTTTTCTTTAATGTTGACTCAATAGTCATGAATCACCGACTGAAAATATTCTATGAGATTAGACATTGACTTTGATCTTGGGTATATAACCTAAATTCCATATTTTGGGATAATAATTTCATTTAATAAGGTCTATAAAAGGTTTTATATGAGTTTTAAAAAGATTAATAGTAATTATCACAGGTAAAATCTCTCCTTTGACAAGGTAATCATACTCTAAAAAACATAGAAGTTTTTTAACTCAATGATTATGGATTGTTCAAGGGATGATATTACATTGATTATTACTAAATATAAATATTTAATATATTGAATCATTTTATTTTCAATAATTATATCATCCAAAAAATTAGATGTTACCACTTTTTCTAACATTAATATTTTTTTGGTATTATTAATTTAAAACAAAAAGTTATCTCATTATGCTAATAATTTTCAAACAATACCTAAATATTTAATTTTTTATAATATATTTTTTATTGTATAATTCATAATGGAAATGATTTATTGATGGATTATTCATTGAATTATGAATATTTAAGGTAACTATACTATACCCAATATCCATTCTGATTATTTCATCATACACATTGATGATGATTTGTTTTTGTCTTTAGAGATAACTTCCCTATAATGACGAGTGAATGGACTTGTCCACTATCCTATTCAAATTTGATAATTTAGAAGATTTATTGGAAAATAAATACTATTACCTTTATGAGTACATATTCTAAAACTATTACTAAAAATACATTGTTTTTATTTTATAATTTTCTAGAACTTATGTAGGTTATATTTATCTGACCTATATGGATTAATACATTGAGTAAGTCATACCATTTATTGAATCACCCCTATAGCATAATAAATTGGAACTTTTTTAGGATCTTATAGTGTAAGGAATAATTAATGTCATTCAATAGTTAAAATTTTAAGGTATTGATGGTGTGATTAGCTTTGAGATTATTCTCCCTAAACTGATTCAATCATTTATTTCAATTCTTCTTCATCTTATTTGTACCATCTTAAGAAATTTAAAATATTTTGGCATTCATCTGATCACATCCAATAACGGTATATTGATTTTTATTATTTGGTAGGTTTCCAAAATTTCATTTTTATGTCTCTCCACTTAAACCTTATTTCACACAATTAATCTAAAAGAAAACAATACCAGAATATTTTTCTTTCACCTTTTTTATAAGGTTATTTTTAGTCTTTCCTTTAAAAAATAATTTGTTACATATTTCTTTTTATCATCTTATTCATTGGGAATTATGGTTTTGATATTCATAAATATTCTTAGAATCAACATTCATTGTTTATTCAGGTGATTGTAGAAATTTCACAAGTTTTACTGTAATCATGATTGTTATTTTATTTGGATTAAAATATGTTTTAACTGGTAGTTTTTCCATTATTCTTAATTAGAACACCCATAAGCGTTCTGAAATTGTTTTTTTATCTTTCATAATATTCTTAAACTCAATAATCTCTACCTATTGATGGTTCTACAGAAAATTTATTATTTATTGGTCAATATGTTTTTGTTGAAAAGGATGTGGTTGAATGACTTTTTACCATTAGGTTTGTTTATATATTTGTTGAAATGGAGATGTGTTCTATTATTATTTCTACTAGAAGTTGGTTGAGTGGGATACTAGATTGAATAGACGGACACACGAAATTTTGGTTGTTTGTATATCCATGTTGGGACTAGGGTTGATGTGTCTTATTCTACTTGACTTTTATAGTTGAAAGGGGTTTTCATAACTTTAAGTTCACTTCACATCATGACACTGATTGGTAAAATGATTGGAAAAATAACAGAAACCGTATGCATGATCCAAGAAATATTATAAATTCACATGGTTCATAGAATGTTTTCACACTAAAGGAGTTAGTTCATATACATTGGTTATAAATAAACGTATAGAATAAAATGTTAGTTCCTCATAAATTACACTAGTACATGTACCTCTAGTGATGAATTTATATGTATTTAGTGTAGTCTTTTCAATTTGTATTATGGATTTTACAGGAGATTTGAGTATCACAGATACTCCAGATGAAGCATCAAGTTAGTTTTAATCATTATCAATATGGACTTTATAGTAGAATATTAGGAAGTGATGTTTATCCATTTCATGATGCATCCAACTTTCAAAGAGATTCTTAAAGCAGTCCCATTATTCTTAGTGGGTATCTCCAAATGTTTTTTTGAATTATGAAGATAATATTATAGATATTAGTAAATATATAAGTGGGGAGGAATAATTTCCTAAATAATATTCTAAGGAATTATCTTTCCTTTAATTATATGGGTTTCAGGTTCTCTATCCATTCAATTGTTTCTCCATTAACTGAGTAGGTGAATTTTCTCCACTTGAACTGATCTTCAAGAACACTTCATGATCTAATACTTGAGAATTCATGTGTATATTCTTCAAAAAAATTGAGACCTCTTCTATAGGATGATGTAATTTATAGTTTATTAGGATTATATATACACAATTATTAAAATAATTTTTTGAAGTGGGAATAATAACAATATTTTTAGGATTCACAAATTGGAATGTGTATAGAACTCAGTGTGTTTTGTTGGGATTTCCATTTATGATTTCACGTAATAATGAATATAGAGAGTGTCAGTAAAATTTGAAAGTTTTATTTCATCAAATATTGTTTTTATGTTAATGTTTCTTAATTAAATTATCTTTATTTCAATATCTACATCAAAATTTATTAATTGGTTAATTTAACTTCAGTTTATTCAATGTTATTATTATTTTTTGGGTTTTTTAAGATATAACACCCTAGAAATGGTGGAAATTTCAATTCAACAATATTTGAAGAAACATTAAAAATACTATTACCTAAGTATACTATAGTTAGTTAACAATATTTTTTATGGATTAGTGCAAATTAAATGTGTTTTTCACTTTCAATGTTGTTTGAGAAGATTGATTTTTTTTGGTTTTCCTGAAAAATTTGTTTTAAGAATTTCAAATTTGTGAATCAAAATAAATTAATGATGAAAAAAATTGATAAGAATGTTGATCTGTTTGGGATTAGACAGAGATAATACTATACTATCATGGTTTATGATTTTCACTAAATCTTCTTGTACAGTCTGGAAAGAGAGAGATTCATCGATTAATTCATGTATCTCACGTGGCCACATAGTGTGGTTGAGGATATTCCTAACCCAAGTACCCAATCAGAATACCCTCCTTCATATGTTTATAGAATTATATTTGGACCTCTAGATAAATTATGGATACCATTAATAGGGTATTCATATTCCTAAATTATCAACATTTTCATCATAATTCAACACACATGCTAGTGATTGTCGAGCACTCATCACCTAAACGTAATATGTTCAATATAAAACATATTAGAATTGGGTGGAAGGATATATAGTTCTTTAGAAAATGGTAATTAAAATTAAAACATTATAACACTAACACAATTTCATTCCATATTAAAAACTAAATAATGAATTCAAACTAGTTCGAAAAAGAAAGATAAGGTTTTATTAATTTTAATCATAAAATAATTCAATCACAAAAAATAGGCCCAACCTTTAATTTTCATGATCACTCAACAAATTACCCCTCTATTTATAGGGAAGTTGGTTTTATTTGATATATGTAAGACATAAAAATAACTAAACAATATAAAATAATAAAAAACTAGCTGAACAATAGTAGGGTTTCCTCATCCAGTACTTCACCATCTTTAGTCGATATGTTTTCGTCCTCCCATGTTACAATATTTATATTTTTTTACACCCAGGTACCATAAATGACTCATAAATATATTAAAGGAATTAAAGGTTTTCATGGGGTCTTCAATTTTTCTACTAACGTTAATTCTTAAAAAATAATCTTTTTCCTAATCCTGACCTAGTTATTCAAATCCTAAATGATCTTTTTACTCTATAAAATGTACATGTCATAACCTTGGAAATAGATTTATGACATGAAATTATGGTAATAATATTTATAATGGATGATCATGGAAAGTCACATATGTGTCATGCCATGATTGATGTAGCCTTTAACTGAAAATATTGTTCTCCTTTTCACATTTATTATACACTTTTAATTCATCAAGGGTTATTGATCAAATACAAATTTTGAAAATAAATGGGGTTTCCCCTAATATTTTCCTCTATTTAGTTCCATTATTTCACTTCAAATCCTTTTATTGGGTCTTTTTTGGGTTTGAAATTATAGTCTGTATTCTATATAATGAATTCATAACAACAAAGATTTTTTTCATACAAACATTGTATCATTCCATGAAACAAACAAAATTATTAAACATTGAAATTTTTAAACATTTTATGTGTAAAATAACATTTTTTTATACTGAAATAAATGTTTTTAATTTGGTTTTTTCATTCCCTTCCCCTATATAATTAAATTTCACATGAATTTTTTAAGTGATTCAAATTTTTGAGGAGATATGATCTATTTAGAGATTATAATAAAAATATTGTACTTAAATTAACTCATAATGTAAAGTTATAATTGTCATTGGATTATTTAATTTGGTATCTTGGTGAATATAAAATTAAAATATCATGACTATGGAAATATTAGTCAAAATAAAATGATTTGGTATTATAGTTAGTATCAAAGTCAATTTTTTTAGAGAGAATTTGGTTATCATCATCAAAAAATCATTATAATGGAAGACGATTATAGAAAATAAATTGAAAAAATGAGCTATCACTGATTATTTTTATTTCTCTAACATATTGTTTAAAATTTAATATTAGATTATGGTTTTTAGGATATAAAAATATTCTACATATAAATGACTATCTTTCAGAATATTAGTTATATATTCATTCATTATATTGAGTAACTATAGGGGTATTTTATTATAATGATATGAATGATGATATGACTATTAACCATGGATAAGCATTTGGTGGAAAAGAGAAGAGACCATTTAAAAAAATTATCTCCTTCATTTTTTGGAATTATTTTATTGTGAAAATTTGATCATCAATTTTGAACTCTATTCTAGCATACACACTCATCCAATCAAGTTAAATTTTTATTGTAATCATGAAATTATTACTAATATTAAAAAAATAGAGCTCTAGTATAAGTTATTATTTGAGGGTATCATAACATTTATGGAATTATATAGGTAAAATAAACATATATGATGTTATTTAAATTTTATCTTATTTCCTTTGTCAAGTTTTTGTTGTGTAGGATTACAAGTTTTTTTGAGGGCTCACTAAAAAGGGTTATGTTATCCCACTAATAATAATTGAGAATGAAGTTATAGTTGGAAATACTTTTTTGAAATTAGATATTACATAAAATATCATAAAAAATATAAATAAACGATACATAAAGATATGTGATGTAATAGGGGTAAAAATTATTCTTTACTAGTTGGAAGATGTGTAAGAGTTGTATATAATATTGGGTGAATAATTTCCCTTAATTAGATTCATGATCCATGTTGAGGAAGGGGGATTATTATAAATATCCCTCTAAACATTATATTTAAGGAAATGAGTTCAATTAAATAATTCATGGTTTTATGGGTGAAAATGAAACATTTTTAGAGTTGTTTAAAATCAAGAATATTTGGGTTTAATGAAAATCAATCTAAATGCAGAATCCCTTCCTCCCATGGTAATTGGTTTTTAGAGATTCTATATTTTGTAAAATTTATAAAATTTATATTTTTTGGGAATTTATTAGAATAAATAATTATGAATATAGGATTTCACATCACCCTCAGTTGGGGATTAAAAATAATCAGGTAAAACAAAGGACCCACTGGGTTCATGGTTTTATTGTTAACATTTCAAAAGGGTTTCATTGATGGAATCCAAACAGAATTAGTGACACAATATGTTATTCTTTAATAATTTTGGATTCACTAACAACCATTACATGGTGATTTATAATTTTATGAATTTATTATTATTTATATCTATAGTTGTTTGGATGATTTTTATTCATAATAAATGGAATGATAACCTCTAATAAGTGAATTGATTTTAATATATATTTGGATAGGAAAGAAAGATTGTATATATATTGTTGAAAGCCGTAAATACCTATCATGACTCTTATATGTTTAATAGTGAATAATAAGTCCAAATGATCAATGTATAGTATCCAATACTAAGTGTTGGATTAATCAATTAATTAATAATTATACATGAGAATGTTCTAGGTTTTGGAAATTTGAAAAAACATTCTAAAAAATTTCTATCACCAAGAAAGTGTTACATCATGAAAATAATACAATGAAGTTCTATGAATGTGAAGACAATAAGAAAATCAAGATGAAATTTTGGGACTTTCATAGTGCCTTGAAGTTTATTTCATAGGAAAATATTTTAAGTAAATCTTCTTATTAAAAGGAAAGTTTGTACTCATAAGTATGGAGTTTAAAAATTAGAGGAAGATTTTGTCAAAAATTAGAGAAAATGATGGATTTTCAGAAAATGTTACATAGGGGATTGCACATATTTAGAGTTTTAGGAATATAAAGACCCCATATTGATTAATTTTGAAGAAAATAATTATTTATCATATCAATATAGAGTGACACTACATTTAAAAAAGGATTGTGACCAATAAAGGTTGTGCTAGGGGGAACAACGTTTCATGAAAGAAACAATATTCAATAAATATATGATGTAGTTTTGTGTAATGTAAGAGTTATATGATGAATTATGTTTCATTATTTTCATTTAAATGAAAAATACCATGATGAAGATTATATATACTATCAGTTTATTATTTTAATGAGCGAAAAACACAATATTTTTCCCACAATTTGTTTTTGTGAATGGTGTCTTGATAATTACTATGTTCTATGACCGACATGTGGAAACTACTATATTTCAGGAATAATATATTTTCATAAACTATTTTATTTTAAAACAAATAGTCTTATATGAATTGAAATACTTGAGTAAGTTCACCCATGGTGTCAAACACGTACATTCTTATATGGATAGAGAGTTTTTTGAATGTATGTATTGGTTATTTATGGAATATAAATTTGATAAATATTGATTTGGAAATCATTGAGGATATTTTCAAAGGAAGAAGTTATTATTTAAAGAATGTTTTTTAGTGAAAGAAATTCTACTACTAAATAAGACTTTATAAAAATTATATAAAAAAGGTCTAGATATTAGTGGGCCTCCACCCATACTAAGAACCACAACAATGAGACTAGAGTATGCCTTTGTCTTGTGTGATAATGGGAATTCCCTCATAGATAATTATGCAATTATAGAGGACATTTTAGTGTAAATTTGGTGAGTATTTCCAATCATTGATCCATTAATTAAACGGTGTGGACATTTTTGGGAAATGAGTCATCAAAAAAAACATGTAAGGGTAGTGTCCTCATGAAATGGAGTAACCAAGACTATACCAACAACTGAATGTGGTTTAGTGGATTTTGGTAAATGGAAATATTATATTGTATTCTCCATTTAGCAGACATATGTGGGTGAACCATGTAAATACCATTTTACATATGTGAATTCTCAATTATCATTTATAGATAGTGTTGGTCGGCAAAAAAAAATAATCAAAATAATCATATTAAATTTAGGAAGAGAATATCAGCATGCATATCTTCAATGAAGGTAAGATTTTATTGGGACCCTTATAAAAAATGAGGTTAGTATCATTTTAGGATATTAATGTTTTATGAATAGGTGGTGTGACAAGAATTATTTTTATACCCTGAATTACCACCCCACCTCACAAGTCATATCCCACTAATGATCCTGGTAAGGTTAAAAATTATAATAATTTGAAATATTCCCTACCATTGATTAATTAATTGGGAATTTTTTATTCCATCTAAAAATTCATTATAATATTAATATAAAAGTGAAATATTTATAAAAATTATGGTTTAAATAGAGATTATATGACTGAATAATTGACTAATCCACTCATATATATGCTTAGTTAATGAATATATTAGAAGAATAAGATTCATTAGTATATACAGTTATGAAGAATAAGATGTAGTGTATCAAGAGTAGATCATTTTGGGAATTAATTTACATCTTGACATTAATATGATTATCATTTTTTAGAGTAGTTGAAGATGAATATCATCATATAATGTTGATAAAGATATATCTAATCAAATAATAACACAAATAATATGTTTTTCACAAATGTAGTATATTGCTAGTGTGATTATTTTGATGTCCTAGACTAAACTCAATCCATGAGAAGTTGATAAAAGTTTACATTTAAAGTTTTATGTATACATATTTTGACCATAATAGATCATAAAATCTATAAATAATTATTGAAGTGGTTTTTCAATTATATAGTGATATAAAAGATTCCTACATGCCTAGAAATTTAGAAGATACCCGGAAATTCATAAAATAATAAATCCAAAAATGAAGAATTTTCCATAATAGGATAATTTAGAGTGGACCTTGTGAGGAAGTTTCTAAACCCTATTCATTGTAAATGAATTTATCCTTACTTTTTAATAATAATGGATGGATTTATATCTACCAAATAATGAGGATAAGTATTTTTCTGTATTTTTAAAATTAAATTTTATTAAACATAGATTTTTTCTTGAATAAGTGGACTATATAAGATCTCTATTTCATTGACATTCATTTTGTTTTATATTTTTTGGTGGTTTCTATTAAAATGAGATATATATTTTGAGATACTGAACATGATTCTTCAAATGAGGGGATAAGATCAATCAAATCAGAGCATATTCTTAAATAAAATTATTAATTAAGAAACACCATAATTATAAAAAATTAATAAGATAATTCCTTAAACTTAGTCCCAATATTTGGATTCATAGAATAATAGTTTTGATTTAGATTTTATTTAGGATGGCTTTTTTATTTTTTTCAAACATTAATCAATTAAAATGTGCTTAATTGTAAATGGAACTGAATGTGATATGTTAAAAAAATGGCACATATTCAACAAGGTTTTTATGAATAGATCATGGATTAATTATATTGACATTATTACTTGACACAATATAGTTAATTTTTTAATGATGAGATTATAGAAATTATAATTTAACATTGATATCTAGTGGGAAATATAAGAAATCCACTCATTATTTAACTATACGTGAGAAGTAATAAACATTGTAAATTATATATGTAAAATACTTGGAAGATATGGAGACTGTTATATAACATAAAATAGTTGATGAAGACTTGAATATTATATGGAAAATAAGATGAAGATTTTGAATATTCTTCTTCATAATAAATACATGCTTAAAAGGGTATATGTTATTATATATGTTTACAATAATAATACTAGTTAATTTGTTTATTATTTAGTTAAATATAATTACATTAACATACCCATGATGAAGGAATATTTTATAGAAATTGGGGAATATTTCGTGATGGTAGTGATTCACCAATCAAAATAATGTTCTGGTAGAAATTTAGTCGAGATCCAATACTTATATTAAAGCATGTATCTATTGTATATCATCTTTAAAGTTGACTATGATATCATGGAATAATATTACAATGATAATAGAAGTTTGATATAAGAAAATATATCCTTGAATGAATAAATTACTGAAATGGGCGAAAATTTGAAGGGTATATGTGACTTACTCATAGAATTGTGATATAATTTTAATGTTCAAGTGTCCATTGGATAGTAACTAAGATAGTTTACTATCCCTATAGATATAATTATTGATGGGAGATTATAATATAGAAAATAATATTTCTTGAGAATAGAGTACTGGAATACTCAACTAAATGAGAATGACATAAAAAATTAAAGACCACTTAATGATGTTTTAAAAATCTAATTGAAAGTAAGATATCCCTACTAAATAAGTATTGGAATTAATATTCCATATTGGTATAAATATTGAATATAGGATAAGAAATATGGTTATAATAAAATATGTAATTATCATATCTCAATGTGTTGTATATACTAAGTACTACAACTGTGGAGTTGTGTGAAACACAATTAATTTGTGTTTAGAATCCCATGTTTTTAGTGGAAGAATAAAGATTCATGAATAATTATAAGTATATAATTATCATTATAGTGACCCAAACCATTCATACATAATTATCGCATCATTTAATATTAATATTCAACAAATTTCACTATAATACCCATTTGAGGACTATAATATTTTGGTGTCTTTGGAAAATTGAAAACATAAAAACATATACAAAAATGATCTTTGTTATATTCCTCAATGATCATTATATTTTCCACTATTTATATACATATCATACATAAAAGCATCCTTCATAACAAAGTTAAGGGAAAAATAATAAATGTTGTGGTTAAATGTATTGTAATGGTAAAAAAGGACTTATGAACAATAAATTATGAATAAAATAAATATAAGGGCATGAGAACATAATATTTAAATTTAAAAACCAGAACTTGAATATCATAAATCATAAACATTAATAATTTCCTAAAGCATTTTTGATAATAAGACTAAAATCAGAATAGATTTAATGAACATTAACAATCAAAACATATTGTAAGATGAAGACACTTGTTTTTGGAATACACATAAGTATGAAACATAATTTCCTTTTTTAAATCTAATTATCAATGTTATCATTATTATTTGGGATCACTCATTGATCCTTAATTCTTGTAGCCATGTTTAACTCTCACAATATTCATATTGGATAGTGTCCCTCACTAAATTCGGTTCACTTACCTATTTAATCTTCATTATATAATGATGTATGGATCTTTACTGAATGGATTTGAGGGATAAATATATCTTGGTCCACCCATAACAGAAATAAAAATATCTATATGTATGATGATAATTCATAAAACCTTCATCACATCATAATATCCTACAAAATTGGAAGGAAATATGTTTTATAAACATTTCATTATTTCATTATAGCATCACCTATAAAAAATAAATAGGTATCATAAACTCCTCATAATCATATTCATGAACCATACCAAGAAAAAATAAGTAGGTACCATTGGATCATATAACATGTAAATCATACGTAATATAAAATTATTTAATTATAGATGAAAACTAACTTCATAAGATATCTATAAAAGTTTTTTGGAAAATAAACCATGATTTTGTAATCACTTATTTGAAATATTAAAATTTACAAAATATTATGTTAAAAAATTTCTATAAAGGTAAAATGAATATCATCATATAATCTTTGAATCATTGAGTGGCTAGGATAGAAAAATGTTACATTCATATTGTCTTCATAAATATAATGATTCCTTTCAAATTTTACATAAAAAGTAAAATGTAACCCATCCAGAGAAATATATGATTTTTTCACTAAAATATCATCATATATTGTAAAATATATGAAAATATTACATTACCATGGAATATAATAATATTCAATACATTTATAAAGAAATTATTCTAAAACATTTATATAGAAGTAAAAAATACTTTCTACTGAAAAGAGAAATAACGGTGGTAGTCCTTAAATAATTTATTTTTTTCTATTGAGTTAATAATATGAGGAAAATAAAAGGAATAATGTAATATATAGATATAATTATAGGATATTAAATTTCATAGGATTTATGATATATTTATCATAAAAGTTTATTATTGGTAACATAATCATAAATATTCTCAGTAAAAAATTTGAATGTAACATAAATATTTTACCTCAAGTTAGACTCTCACTGAATTCACTATAAACTACTATATATTTAGTATTGGTTTAATGAAAATATATCACTAAATCATTTACATTCATATAATATAATATATGATCCACTTATGAAATTTAGAACCATGTTTATTAATAATTCCATAATAAAATGATTGTTTCATGGTGTTAAATGTTTTATCTTTCATGAATATTTTAGTTTGGAAGATATGATAATTGTACATTGATCATGATTACATTGTATAAAAAATATAATCATGATATAAGTACTATTTATATTCATTATATACTTATTTATAATGATCCATAAAAGGTAGATATGGAAAAATAAATTATGTTATTCATGGATATGGTAGTCTGTACCTAGGCATGGACACCATTATTATATTATATAGAATATAAATGAATAAAGATAAATAATATTTTTCATTACAAAAAAAATTATATGTTAAATTTAATATATAAATATTATTTATATCATAATAAAAATCCATTATTGACAGTTATGTAAAATGAATTATATCACTATGTGGAGTTAGTAGTACAAATTTAACAACAAGCAAAACATTAATTTCCCTTTTTTTGTAAATATAGATGATAATAGAATTTAATTAATCATAAAAAACATTTAAATATGTTAATTATTCAAAATTTATTATTTTATAATGAATACCATAGTATTATGGGTGGTATAAGAACAAATAAATTGAAAGAGTTTGGGTAGGATGATTACCTCTTCTTTGGTAAACTTCCTTTTCATCCTTTCTTGAGCACTATTAGAACGAAATTTCAAGAAGGGTGTAATGTATAAATAATTTTTAGGGAATTATATAGGATAATTAAATAGGTTATGGTTATTCTAGGTTGTTCAAAGTGTTTTAAATAATATAGAGGACTGTCTTTGTATTTGTTAGGGAGAGGAGATACTTGTATAAAAATATAATGAAGTAATAGTCAAAAAAATCCATCCAGATGGAAATGGATTAAATTTATGATTATATTAGGTTTTATATATTTCTATAAAATTGGTTTTTTAAAATTTTAATTAAAAATAATATACTTTATTCATTGATTAACCCCCCTAGAAAACATATTTTATCATTAATTATAGTAATATATTTTTACATTTATTATTATTCAACATGACCAAAAATATAATTGGTACCATTATTTAATTTATAAATTATGATTTAAAATATGGAATCCTTTTTACCAAATTAAATTTCTATACATTTCAGATGTTATTTTAATAATAAATATGAGAAATATGTAAAATACACATTTCTTGAAAAATATTTTTTAAAAATAAATATGTAACACCTTGAGTTTTGTGAACTATTTTTTTTGAATAAATTAATTTTCATTAATGTATTTTATTTCACTAATTAAAACATTACATTCACATGAAACTAACTTTTAATGGAGTACACGACACTAATTTGGCTCGTGTGACCCGCAACACTGACTTGATGTCCATTATACATGTCACGAACCAATCTGGGTCAACCCTGAACTGGTCACCTGAGCCGGTCCACGACATGGCCTGAGAGGCGTTCCCGATCCACCTGGGCAGGAGACAAGTTCCAGGGAATCAACAGAGGCTTTGGGAATAGTTTCTCTCTATATAAATAAATAAACCAACAGAAATAATACATAGAAACGTAGAATAAGAAAAATGAACAAAACGACCAAACAGGAACAAAAGAAAAAAATATAACTAACCAAACATGACGTTTGAACTAAATCTGTGCGACCTCACCGGTCACTCTCCAACTCAACGATCAAGCATCACCCAAGTTGAGCGCACTCAAGCTATATCCTGCACAAACACTAAAAACAGAAAAGAACTATAGGCGTGAGTATTAAAACTCAGTAGGCTAGCCCGATTTCTATTCCCAATGAACTAACTTTAAAATAAAAGAAACACCATTTCAAGTTTGAAATACAATTTATAAAAGTAGGGTTTTCTTCATGCTACTCAAAAACAAATTACGAGTAATTTCCCTCATTCATTTCTCAAAACCCAAGTCATTCTTTTTGTGATACATGAGTATTTTCAAAGGGAAAGTGATGTTTAAATTTTCACATTTGTACAAAGAGGATTAAATACTTTCATTTGAAAACCATTATTAGAAACCAAGTCAAAACCAATTTATCACTTTCCAAGGAAAATAATGCACAAAGCAAGTACACAGCAAGGGTAATGTAAAAATACATACAAGTACCAAAACATCACTGCAAGTAACTGAAATACAATAGACATGGGTGAACCTAGGAGATCAAGAATAAACTAGAAGACACCAATACATGAGAAATCATGCTCGTTGACATGTCACACATGATGAAGTAAAAATTACCAATACGCTCGACCATCCTTTCTCAAGAAGGCCAAGGGAAAATACCATTGTAATAAACCCAATATATCCACCTACTATGGGCCACTGGTCAGTACCATAACCTACCAGTGCAGCAATCATTCTTAGAATATTCTCTCAATATGCTAGATTCCCATGTCTCAAGTGTTTGGAAAGGGGGTGATCCAACCGATGCCAACCGAGCATCCAATCCCATACATATATATGTAATAATAATAATGCACAAAAAGCATATCCCCGAGCCACTCCATGGGGCAACCTCTTGCCTTTAAACTACTCGAGCACCCGGGAGCCTCTAAGCATGTCCTCCCATCAACCAGTTGTAACCAAGGAAGGAGAGTTATCCTAGGAGGGTTTTCATCAAAACATTTTCACCATTTTCCATAAAGTTCCAAATGGGAATTGAACACATTTCACAGTCACCACATTAAAAAAAACTAATACGCATGTTCACGCTTCCGAAGAAATAATTTATCATTAAAACCAGAACTCTACTCGAAATTTTCTGAATTATGTTTAAAATTCAAACGGGCATTCGTTCACGATTGTGTGTCCACTCATTGAGAAAATACTTCAAGTGTCGTGTATAAAATAAACATCCCTTTTTATACATTGAGTAATTATTTAAAAAATTTATTATCTAATACTATTAAATATTTATTAAAATTAATAAAATATTTAATCGAAAAAATGGCAGGTGAAAACACAACAAAATGAGACCATTTTTACTCGATAAGAATTGAATTATAAATTTTCATACCAAATGAATTAATCTTAAGTTCCATAATAATATTTAGCACACACACGCACATATATATAGGGTGCAAGCAGCATGAAATAAATGTAACATAAATTTTTAAAAGTAGTGAAGTGGGAACCTACCTCAAGAACAAGGTGCGACAATGGCACAAGCTCGGAATCATAGTGCGATGATGGCGCTCACTCGGAAATGACTCGTGCGGGTCATAAAAATTCAAACTGACCCATAACAATATTTAATTAATAAAACCATTTATCAAACCAAAGTAATATATATACATATATATACATATATATACATATATATACACATATATACATATATATATATATAAATCTATACACATAGATATACATACATACATATATATATATATATCAAAATAAAGACATCAAAGGGGAATAAAACAAATGGGTACCAATGGGGGGGTCGCGACTGGAAACAGACCGCCGGAGGGCTGGGTGGGTAGTGCTGGCATGGTGCGGGCGTTGAAACAGGGCAACACCGGCGAGGTGGGTCGTTGTGCTCATGATCAGTGGGTGAACCAGCAGGGTATGCGCCACGAGGGGCGCACTCTGGCTAGGGGGAAAGCTGCGGGTCAGCCAAAAAAGGGCTACGGACAAGGTCTGTGCGGATGAATGTGGTCCGACTAGGGGTTGCGGGCGAAGGCTGTAGGACAACAGCGGTGCGATATAGCTGATGGGTATGGTGCGGGTGAGCCGTGCAGTGATGGGAAGCGAGCGGGTGAGCTAGAGAGTGGTGGGGCTACTGGTCGGTGGTGGAACCGGGGGTCGGCGCTGGCTGGGTGTAGCCGCGGACACAGGAGGGGTGCGGCTGGTCTGGTTCAACGCGCAGCGCAAGGAGGGATCGTGACGGGGAGGCGCACTACAAGTAGAGGGCGCCGGTTGTAGGCTTTCGTGCTGAGGAGGCAGATCCGGAGTGGTGAGCTGGGTTGCGGTGCGAGGTCGACGAGCAGCTGCAAAGGTGAGGGAGTGCTAGCTTCTAAGGCCAGTGGTTGTGCACGCTAGAGGACGACCAGGGATCTGGGGCACCCACGACAGGCTACTGTGCTGAAGGAGAATGAGCGGGAGGGGGAAGCGGGTGCACCACTGTAGAAGAGGGTCGATTGGGGTAGGGGGTCGGTACGATCATAGGAGGCCAGATCAGGGATGGTGGCGGTGCACTGCAAATAGGGGCTTATAGGGGGGAGGCCGAGCGGAAGAGGGTCGCCCAAAACTGTAAAAAAAGAATAAAAAAAACAAAAGTAAAAAAATACTTATTAAAATATAAACAAAATAATAATAATAATAATGATAATACTAATCATAATATTAAAATTAAATCTAAAATTCATTTCATTTATAAGATTTATAATAATAAAAATAATAATCATAACTTTTATAATCTTATTCATAACATTTAATAACGATAATAATAATAATAATAATTAAAAATCCTATTTCTTAATAATAATATCTTTTATCCTTCAATAAAAATAATAAAATTTATAATTAATAAAAACTTTGATAAGAATAATAATGGTCTTAAAAATATCCATAACGTTGATATTTAGCACTCCTAAATTTGTACATCATTTAGGAAGAGATTAATAATAATCACGCAAGTAGCCACATGGGTACCGATCAGACCGCATAGCTCCCGCTAACCGTTTGGTGCCTGCACGCCAACTTAAATAACAATAACAATAACAACATGATAATAAAAATTAAAAAATAATAAAAGTATTTATTTCATTTTTTTTATTATAATAATGAATTTATTTACAATAAAAATAATTTTAAATGATGAAATAGTAACATTTATTTTTAATCGCAATAAATTAAAAAAATTACATGTTTTAATTTTTCGATGACGAACAGGCCACGTAGTGTTTGGGTGAAGTCGTGCGGGGTTCTCAAATGCGCTCCGGCCAAGCGCCAATGACGTCAACAGGAAATGCATACTTTTTAACATAAACTTACTAATATCATCTGAGACTGAACCTGAAGCCCAGCAATAATATTTAAAGCCAAAGAAATCATAAAATTAAATAAATGCACGGGTCAGGGTGTGACAATTCTCCCCACCATAATGCTTTCCTTCCCCGAAAATCCATAAAACTATCTTGCCGATCGATCAACACCTAAGGATTCCACATAAAAATGATCCAACCTCTTAACCAAAGGACATTCCATCGACCATCTATGGGATTCAACCTCATTTCCCGAAATAAATCACTAGAAGAGTGGATGCATGAATGGCTCCCCACCATAAGAACTCAACTAGTACTCGATAACGAATTAAGAGAAGACCCGAAGACACGGTGGTTCTCCCCACCATAAATAACCAACCTACAAGAGAACAAATAGAAATCTAACTTAGACCTGCACTAGGCCTTACCCAAGATAAAATAAGCACAATAATAACATTCAAACCACACACTCCCATTTGAAGAGGATAAGATCTTAAACAACAATTCCACACAAACTAAAAAACCTAACCCCCGGGCGGGGAGGGTGGTCCCAAGCAATGGATAAATGAAACTACAATGGACAACTACTCACGACTCCTCACTTTGAGATGGACACCACCCAAATCTGAAACTGATCTGCATCGGTGGTCTGTGCAAAGCCACTAATCAGCAACTGACATCCAAAAAGACACAATTACTAACATTGCGTGAGGGATAATTCCACGACACACTTTGCAACAAGAGGAGAATTAAAAAGACCAATAATCCAAAATAGACAAGCTAAAACTGCATCACTGCAACGATAGAGGCATAATCTTAGCTAAGCTTCTAAATATTCCCTAGGGTTCCTGTCTACGCACTGGCTTCACTCTGAGGCCTTTTGGATGGAGCACTGATGGATGAAGGATCTTCTACCTTGTAGTCAGGTTCTGATAATCCCAATAAAAAATAAACATCTTTTGATTTGACAAAATAAAAGAGATAGTTTTTAAATGAAAACTACACTGACATTGAAAATTTGAGTTCGTCAAAATCCCATGACATTACCATACATTTAAAACCCAAAA
This sequence comes from Viscum album, assembly GCA_963277665.1. NCBI lineage: Eukaryota > Viridiplantae > Streptophyta > Magnoliopsida > Santalales > Viscaceae > Viscum > Viscum album. The sequence goes on from OY728133.1 coordinate 1,913,882,730, forward strand.
CACACATGTACAACATCTACGATAAAGGATCTCTTACATTGGAGGGAAACATACCTATGAAATTTTAAAGAAAAACCCAACATCACATCGCTTTCGAGAACTTCCTCCAAGACGCTTTCTAGGCATGCCCCGACAAAATTGTCGCAAGTGACCCAAGAATCCACATGCTGGGCAGGGTTTCAGAGTTCTTGGGAATGACAACTTCATGTAACCCAACATGACACACTGATAACACACAAGGATCTCTCACTCTGAAGAGGATGATGAAAGATCCTGATGCCTCTTGATTCCATGACCTGCTCTATATCCTTTCGATCTGTTACTCTTCTTTTTATTGGAAGTCTCCCCACTACTCCTAAGAATTGGAGGGAGGACCACTTAGAGCACTCCCACCATCATGGCTTTGTCATGAAAAGATTTTTTTTCCACATCAGCAAATGAAGTTAGGTTGGATTCCGACACCTTCGATTGTAGATCAGGGAAGAGACCCGCCTCGAATAATTGAGCCTTCATGGGGTCATTCGTGGTATACCCTGAATCTTAAGGGACTATATCCACAAAGCACTGGAAATATTCCAACACGGAACTATTGCCCTGCTGTAGAAAACACATCTCTATCCCCTTTCTCACCCATTCTTCCTCAAAGAAATACTGATGAATGAACAAGGCCTTGAAATACTCCCAATTAAGCTCTTGACGGGGCTTGTTTTGAGACACTGACTTCTACCACATCCACGGTGAACCTTCAAGCATGAAGGTCACAAAATTGACCTTCAACAGCTCGGGAAACTCAAAGAGTTTAAATTCCCTTTCAATCTTCCACATCCACTCCTCTACTACGAAAGTTTATTCCTGACCATAAAATACAGGTGGATCCAGCTTTTGAAATTTGAGCATAAAATCCTTTGCCTGATCAACCGTACTACAATCACTCATCGAAGCTTCAAGGGATAACCTCTGAAAAAAAAAAGTCAAAAAAACATTCAAGGCCAACTCAATAAATAAAATCCTTAAAAACAAACACTGCATAGGTTATAAGATCAAAACAAAAGAAATCATGTTATCATAAAATCAAACCTTTCTCTTTGAAAACATCTTTCATTTAAAACAAGATTTGTGAGTTAAACCCTTTCCATTGGTATCCCTTAGAGTCTCACTCACATGTATGTATCCGTGCCACCCCAGGAATCCATCCACCGTTCCAGAAATCCATCCACATTTCCAATATACCACTATGCATGTGAGCACCCATAAGAACACCAAGGCCAAAACAAAGAAACTTCATTTTCTAAAATCAAATCATTCATACCACTTCCTTTAAACAATCCTAAAAAATAAATATGTCATTTCAAATAACCAATTTTCAAAACATTTTTTTTCAGATACAAACCACTTTCAAAAATCACAGGAGACTGAAAACAACTCAACATGGAACTAGTGTCGGTGAGTGACTTGACCGTATGGTTAGAGGCCATATGTCAATCACATCACCATCATGCGTAGTCTTTTTAGACCATGCCCCCAGCTCCACATGGCTTTCCAAGCCATGCGGCTTAGGTCTATTAGCCCAACTCCCTTTGTTGGGTCCCAATAACAAAATACTCCATAAAAACTCAAAGAAAATAATTAAATAGGACTTCCCATAGAAACATGAGGGTCAGAACAAGCAAGAGTTTGTGACGCTCTTCCCGCACATACCCCTCGAGTCCCGAAAATCCTACCCCATCTACCTTGACATCCCAAATAACGAAGGGCGCTCTGAAAAGAGAGGTTCGCTAAGAGATGACATGCTCTGATACCATTTTTTCACGAACCAACCCGGGTTGACCCTAAACCGGTCACTCGAGTCGGTCCACGACATGGCCCTAGAGGCGTTCCCAATCCTCCAGGGCTGGCGGCAAGTGCCAGGGCATCAACAAAGCCTGTGGGAATGATTTTGACCAATATAAATAAATAAATCCGTAGAAATAATACATAGTAATGCAGAATAAGTAAAATGAACAAAATGACCCAACATGAACAAAATACAAAAAATAAAACTAACCAAACACGACGTTCGAACTAAATCCATGCGAACTCATGGGTCACTCTCCGACTCATTGATCAAGTGTCACCCAAGGCGAGCACACTCAAGTTGTAGCCAGCACAAACACTAAAAACAAAAAATAAATATAGGCATGAGTATTAAAACATTGTAGACTAGCCCGATATCTATTCCCAATGCACTACCTTTAAAATTAAAGAAACCCCATTTCAATTTCGAACCATAATTTATAAAAGTAGGATTTTCTACATGCTACTCAAAAACAGATTATGAGGCATTTCCCTCATTCATTTCTCAAAACCCAAGTCATTCTTCTAGTGAGACATTAGCATTTTCAAAAGGAAAGTGATGTTTACATTTTCAAATTTGTACAAAGAGGATTAAATACTATCATTTGAAAACCATTATTAGAAACCAAGTCAAAACCAATTTATCACTTTCCAAGGAAAACAATGCACAAAGTAAATAGAAAAAAAGGGAAATGTAAAAATACATACAAGTACCAAAACATCACTGCAAGTAACTGAAATCCAAAAGACATGGGTGTACCTAGGTGATCAAGAATAAACCAGAAGACACCAATACATAAGAAATCATCCTTGTTGACATGTCACACACGCTGAAATCAAAACACCCAATACGCTCGACCATCCTTTCTCAGGCGGGCTGAGGGAAAATCCCATGGTAATAAACCCAATATGTCCACCTACTATGGGACACTAGTCTACTATAACATACTAGTGCTGCAATCATTCTTATAATATTATCTTAATATGTTAGATTCCCATGTCTCAAGTGTTTGTAAAGGTGGTGAGCCAACCGATTCCAGCCAAGCATCCAATCACATACATATATATAATAATAATAATGCACAATAGGTATCTCCCTAAGCCACTCCATGGGACAACCTCTTGCCTTTAAACTACTCGAGAATATGGGAGCCTCTAAGCACAGCCTCCCATCAAATAGTTGCAACCCAAGAAGGAGAGTTATCATAGGAGGGTTTTCATAAAAAAAATTGATCATTTTCCACAAAGTGCCAAACGGGCATTGAACGTATTTCATAATCACCACTTTAAAATAAACTAAAATGCTTGTTCACGCTTCTGAAGAAATAATTTATCATTAAAACCATAAATCAACATGAAATTTCATGAATTATTTTTAAAATTCAAATTGGAATTATTTCACGATTGCGCGTCCGCTCATCAAGAAAATACTTCAAGTGTTGTGTATAAAATAAACAGCCCTTTTTTTACATCAACTAATTATTTAAAAAATTAATTATCTAATAATATTAAATATATATTAAAATTAATAAAATATTTAATCAAACAATTGGTGGGTGCAAACACAACAAAATGACACCATTTTTACACCATAAGAATTGAATTATAAATTTTCATACTAAATGAATTAATCTTAAGTTGCACAATAATATTTAGCACACACACAAATATATATAGGGTGAAAGAAACATGAAATAAATGTAACATAAATTTTTAGAAGCAATGCAGTGGGAACCTACCTCAAGACGAAGGCATGATGATGGTGCAAGCCCGGAAACAAAGTGCGATGATGGCACTCACTCGGAAACGACTCGCGCAGGTCCTAAAAAGTCAAACCAACCCAAAACAATATTTAATTAATAAAACCATTAATCAAACAAAATTAATATATATATATATATACATATATATAAAAACAATTACATAAAAGGGGAATAAAAAAAATGAGTACCAATGGGGGGTCGCGATTGGAAATAGACCGCCGGAGGGCTAGTCGGGTAGTGCCGGCAGGGTGCGAGGGTCAAAACAGGGTAGCGCGGGCAAGGCGGGTCACTTCACTCATTAGAAGAGGGTGTTACAGTAGGGTATGTTCCGTCAGGGGCATTCTCCAATAAGGGGGAAAGCTGTGGGTCAGTCAGAGAAGGGTTGCGGACAAAGTCCACGCGGCTGAATGTGGTCTGACTGGGGGATCTGGGTGAGGGTCGTAGGACAACAGCGGTGCGATGTAGTTGATGGGCATGGTGCGGGTGAGCCAGGCAGCGAGCGGGTGAGCTGGAGAGAGGTGGGGGCACTGGTTGGGTAAGGACCTGGGGGGTCAGTGTAGGCTCAGTGTGGCGGAGGACAGAGGAGGGGTGTGGCTAGTCTAGTTCACCGCGCAGCGCAAGGAGGGACCGGGACGGGGAGGTGCACTATAAGCAGGGGGCACCGGTGGAAGGCTTCCTCACTGAGGAGGCAGATTCGGAGTAGGGAGTAGGGTTGTAGCGCGAGGTCGACAGGTAGCTGCAAAGGTGAGGGAGCGCTGGCTTCCAAGGCTAGCGGCTGTGCGCGCTGGAGGACGAGAAGGGATCTGGGGCACTGGCGGCAGGCTACTGTTCTGAAGGAGAGTGTGCAGGAGGGGGAAGTGGGTGCACCGCTGGAGAAGAGGCTGGTCGGGGCAGGGGGGTCTCCACAATCGGAGGAGGCCAGATGGGGGATGGTGGTGGCGCATTGCAAACATGGGTCGTATAGGGGGAGGCTGTGCGGGAGAGGGATTAGAGAGAGAGGGTTTCCCAAAACCCTAAAAAAAGAAGAAAAAACAAATCTAAAAAAATTCTAATTAAAATGTGAACAAAATAATAATAATAATAATGATAATACTAATCATAATGTTAAAATTAATTCTAAAATTAATTTCATTTATAAGATTTATAATAATAAAAATAATAATCATAACTTTTAAAATCTTATTCATAACATTTAATAATGATTATAATAATAATAATAATTGAAAATCCAATTGATTAAATAATAATAACAATAACAACATGATGATTAAATTAAAGAATAATAAAAGTATTTATTTAATTTTTTTATTATAATAATGAAATTATTATCAATAAAAATAATATTAAACGATGCAATAGTGAAATTTATTTTTAATCTCAATAAAATAAAAAAATAACATGTTTTAAATTATTGAAGAAGAACAGGTCGCGCCATGTCTGGGAGAAGCCGCGCGGGGTTCACAAACGCGCTTCGGCCAAGCACTAATGATGTCAACCCAAAATGCATACTTTTTAACATAAACTCAAAAATATGATCTAAGACTAAACCTGAAGCCCAAAAATAATATTAAAATCCAAATAAATCATAAAATAAATTAAATTCACTGGTCATGGTGTAACAAGACGCACTATCTCGTGTAATAGGGAATATCATATCTCGATACATTAAAATATATTTACTATATTGAAAACATATGATATAGTATATGTATTTTAATTCAAACCACACCTATTTATCTTGTGTTACACACAAGAGAGGCTTTCCTCGATACTATACACTACACACAAGATTGAATATTACTATACAATGATATATATTTAAATTATTATTATGTAACAAAATAAGATATCACCCATCCATTAAATCATTAATTATTAATATTATTAACTAAATTATAAAAATATATAGTTTATATAAATATAAAATTAATTCATTGGTTATCAATTAACTATAAATGAAACTATAAACCAAATGAATAAAAAAAGAAATATTATTATTTTTGTGCTTCCAAAACAGATTTGTATTGATAAAAATTTAATTACAATTAGTGAGTGATATTAATGAAATATATATTTTACATATTCAGTCAAATATTTTTGATGTTAATCCATTAGCCTTGATAGGAATAATACAAGAACAAACCCAATTTCACAAATAAAAACCAATACTTTAATGTAGGAATATTTACCACCTTTTAATGGTGAACATATTTTAAAGTTAAATTTTGACATTTTTAGTGATATAATAAGTAAAAAGGAGTTAATTTTCAAAATAAAAACATAAAATTTAGGTTATTGTGATTTTTTGATATTTTTATGAAATGTTTTATTTTTTAGTGAATAGTGAAAAATACTAAATTTTAATTCAAAACTTAATTTTCATCTAATTTATTTATATGAATCAATTATATATTAATTTTTTTTTCAAATTTAATTATATTATATAAACGTCAAATAATTAAATTTAGGTCATTTGGGATAATTTTGTAACGCCCCAACCCCAGAAGCCCAGTGTCGGTGCAATATTTTAATACATTCGCTTGATAACAAGGAAATCAAGTCTCGAAAGACTGATTAGTTTAGTATTATTGGAAACAAGATTCATAAATAAGTTCAACATTACAACCTGAAAATAAATACAACACAAATTTATTCCATTACAAACATCCAAGCCACCTAGATTATGCCTACAAGTCACTCAAAACTAACTTCTTCAAATCCAGGGAAAATAAACATTAGAAATGGGTGATCTCAAACGATCAGTAATGGTATGAAATACAGCGAAAGATAACATAAATATTAATCATGGTGAATAATTGAAACCACATTACTTTACAAATAATAAACATAAATACTTTTATGGTAGGAATATGAGATGAGTAAATAATTCCATAACAAAACATAATCATGGGTATTCTACTAATCGAATGACAACATGATCCATCTTTATTATTTTCATAATGAGGGAATATATAATGCTAGACATTCTGAAACATTTTGTCAAGGCATTGGCCAAGACGTCTAAAAATTATTAAGGCCTCGATCAATTCCACATCTAGTGGTCTCATGAGACCTACCGATGCATCGAAGAGCTATAGAGGGCTCCACCCGTCACTTAGTATGTCCAATACATTCCACATATAAAATGGTTGAAACATAACATAAATATTCGTATTAGAACTAGCATACAAAATGTCAATAATTTAACAATAAACTGTGAATTTTATAAAAATAACACATCCACAGTCAAACATATCACAAAATCTTTAATACAATATGGAAGATTTGTATCCTAATAAATCAACTTCAAAGAAGTTTAAAATCCTTTAAAGGATATTGACATAGATTAAAATGATTTGTAGAACTATTTTAGAGAAAAATCCCTATTTCATGAAAACATTTAAAAGTCACACAATTTAGAAAGGAAGACATTTAAAACATTTTTGAATCAAAGTGTCCCATACCACTTTGAAACTTTTGAATGGATTTGACATTTTAAAATCATCTGTGTCCATATAAATCCTTAAAACCCCATTTTGAAAATAGGGAAATTAATGAGAATTATTTAGAAGAATAAAATTCTAAAACATTTAAAATGATGTTTTAATAATAGAATCCCTTAAAATAATCCCATTGAAAACTATTTTATGAAACATGGACATGGATAATAAATATATACCACTAAAAACATACCTATAAACAATCTCGAATAATAATGAGATTAATGAATAAACCCTTACCTTGTACTTTTCCTTGGTCAAGGGTAGGTTAACCTCCTATATAATGGTTAAATAATTTCTATTAATTTATACAAGAATAATATACATTAATATGATATCATATATGATCTTTTGACATTTCTTTGTTAATAATATCTTAGTATTATCATCATTTCGGGTGCTAACTGATTCGTTTTCCTTTATATGATTTATTATGTAAGTAATGTTTGTTATGGATAGGAAGTATCTTATTCATATTCAGAATGATATTTAGTCTTTAAACATTATTTTTAATCATATAATGAAAATTATTCTTGAATGGATACAATGGGGAACGAATCTCATCACGTTCGTGGAGACAGTAATCCACACGTACGCACGCGTGACAATAACATTTTTTTGATATTAAAATAATATATAATTGGATGGTATATCATATATATAGAATAATTATCATTTTATATTTATTATTTATATCAATAACACATAATTAGTATACCCATACAAATAATAATGTATTTAATAACAATTACACCACGACGTGGAGACGGCAAGCCGTGGGTACGCACGTATGGTGACATGTCATTCAAAGGATGGATAGAATAATGAATATGGCTGTAACATATTTATAATAACATCACATTATATAGAATATATTTGAGTTTTTATTTTATAATGGAAACAACAATGAAAGAGGATGTGGAAGAATAAAGGAACTTGAAAGAGGTGATGAAATATTTACCTCTTCTTCGGGTTCTTCCTTTTTATTTGATCAAAAGGGCTATTTAGTTGGCTTTCTTAATAAATTAAGTCCTCTATGATGAAGGTATGACAGTTGAGAGTTTATTTGGGTAGTTGTTGGCCTATCCAAATGGAATTGAAGGTGTGAATTACAGAGATGGGGTTGTGCCCTTTTATAAGAGGGGCAAGGGGCACCTTAGAAAAACCTAGAAATATAATTTTATAATAAAATCATTTTCTATTTCTAATGGATCCAAAATTAATTATGTAAAGGAAAAGGTGGGGATGGGTCAAAAACCACTCAACCAATAGGTTTTAGACAGGTTTGGGTCACTATATTAACTTTATCTTTTAGATTTAACTCTTAGATTAATATATTGACATTTACCATGTCTCTTTGTATTTTTATATTATATGGTTAATAAACATACTATATACTTCAAGAGAACCCCCATTGGTTCATTAATGATAAAAATATCATTATAAAAGTCTTTTTTCTGAACCATATATTTTTAAGAGTAGAATATTAATTAATAATATAATATTTTTTTAAAAAACTCTTTTACGTCAATTTTTACACTATTTGGATTTTTTTTTGCTAAATTTATAAAAGCATTATTACTTCAAAAAAAAATTAATATAACCAACCCTAATATTTCATATTAACCTATAAAATTATTGTAATTCATAAAAACTTTCAAATTAAATTTATTATGACATTTATAATGTCAATTATTTTAATCTTTCATTAAATAGGTAATTACTGCATCATCATTGTGTCATAAATAAATTAAATTATATAATTTCTAAAAAATATAAATAAAATACCATTATGAAGAAATTTTTTTTATATTTCCAATTAATATTTATAGTATAATTTATATTATTTATAACCCTATATTAAAAATGTTTTAGTTATTAAACATTGATTTTAACTCTTTTTACTGTTGTTTGAATTAAATAATAATAAATGTACTAATCTAATCTATGTGGACCTAAAGGATCATATTTTATTATTAAGGTTTTTTTTTCAAATAAAACTTATACAATAAAATTAGGACTTGTGTTAGGGTAATAATAATATCAATTTTACCCTAAATTACAATATTTACTTTTAACCGTGGAAAAAAAGTAAAAAGATACTATTCACCAAAAAATTAATTTAATCTTATTGAACCACATTTTACATACTGATATCAAATTTCTCTCTATGATTTTTAAAATTCAACTCACATAAGTGGTAAAATTATGTTTTATGTAAATTTGCAAATGCTCCTAGGAGGTGGGTAAACATGGAAAAAAGTTCAATAAAATTTTTATATATCTAAAGTTACTATAAAATGACTTTAATGAATTAAATTAAACTTATATAGGTATTATGTATCTATTTTGACCTAAACTAAATTTAAATAAAATAAATAATTATTTAAATAAAAATTCGATTTTAAACTATAACATATTGTTTTTCACTATTCATCAAAAATTTAAAGTTTTCATAAAAATACCAAAAATTCACCCGAAGCTAATTTTGATATTCTAAATTAAAAAATGATTATATTTTACCAATTTCAAAACATAGAATTTTCGTTAATTAAATTAAAATTAATTCCCAATGTCAAAACCAAAAAGCGTATTTTTAAGAAATAATAACTATCAAAATATTGACAATTGTTTATGTCAAAATTTAAAGTGAAATTAATTAAAATGGAAAGAATTGGATTAAATGGTAAAAATAAAATCTAATTTTACTTATGAACCATTAAATTTTAAAATTTAACACTACAAATTATTTGGATAAAAGAAGTTGTTTTCAGTTAAAATATAGTATTTTTCGTTATTCACTAAAATATGAAAGTTATCAGAAAAACACAAAAAAATTATTGAAACTAAATTCCTATGTACCAATTCTAAAGAAGATGTTTATTTTTTCATATAGAATATTTAAAAGTTTCAAATATTGAATTTAAAAAGGGTTCACCATTAAAAGGTGGTAAAATTACATTTTTTGAAAAATAATTCTCTTATCTGAAAAAAAATTAATTTGTTCTTAAATTATGTCTTAGAAACTCATAATATGGATTCTAAAATTATAAATATTTTATAAAGTTCAAAATTTAGTTAATATTATTCATAACCGCTTTTGAACTACTTGTTGGGTAAGTCATGGTGTGCTTGAACTCAGTGTTGCGTGTAGTGCAAGTTATTGAATTACTTTGAAGAAATGACATACTATGAAATCTTGGGGTGTTAAAAATTTAATATTGAAGTTGGATATAAAATCATATCAAATATTTCACTACTTTCATTAAAAAACTATTGTTGGGAAACAATTTCAGGATTTAATTTTAAATTAAATTTTCTACTTATGTTTTTGGAATTTAGAAAAATGGATTCCATAATTTTAATCATAAGAATTTACAATTTATTATAAGTTAAACTTATTTTTTTACATGAAATATTAGTGAATGTGATTAAAATTAATTATAGCGATTAATAGAAAAATTGGCCAAACAAAGTACTAAACCCCAAACATAAGACCCAAAATGACATAGAAACTTGTAAAAGGATATTTTATGGCTATATATCAACACTATAATACCCTTTCCTGATATTTTACAATTATTGGATCCACTTGAAATATGAAAAACATGAGTGAAATTCTCTCTTCAAATATTTATAAGAGAGTCACTCCTCCACCACTATAAAAAGGTCTCCTTTCCACCCACTTCCTCAAACCTCCCAATCCATTTGTAAAGAAAAATATCTTCCCATATATCTTCTAAAAATATATATATATTACCTAGAATCATCTCTTTTGGTATAAATCCTTCCACGGAAACCCTTTGGTGCCAACCAAAAGGAGTTACCCGATTGAAAAGGTAACGATTTACAATGAGTACAGGTCTTCCATTTACATATACACTACATCGAATATTTTTATTCAATGTGTATAGAATTAAAAAACTATCCTAAATATAGTAATACATTTTTATATTAATGATTATACCTAAACGTACACACACTTCCCGTTAATCGGTATTGAGCTTACTGTTCTTGTGTAAGGTGAAATACCACCTCACAAAATGTAGTAGTTCATTACTCATTGAACATATCTCATGTGTGGTAATTATGATTAATAATATGTTATTAAATAAAAATATTTATTATTTATTATTTAATTATTATTCTTTAATTGTTAAATAAAACATACCTTCTTTCTTTCTATATTTTGTATATATAATAACTTTATTTGTGGACGCGTAAATTATCGTCTCTTCAATATGATGTGATTATTTCTAAACATACATGGAATGTTTTAAGGATTATTTTAGTTAATATATATATATATATAAATCAAATATTATTTATACTTTAATTATATTATATATATATATATATATATTTACATATATTTTATTTACTTTCATTCTTTTTATACGACAAGAAAACGAAAAGAGCGTTCATGCGTATATACTGACTACCATCTCCCTGAATGTTATATTTCATTTTTCATTAAATATTATTATAAATACTTATAGATTTATTATATAAGATATTTATATCATTTATTAAATTCTTAAAATAAATAAACAATAATCTATATAAAAAAAGAATCAGAATATCAACTCAAATCATGTCTGATTAACAAGGCGTTTATCACCCGAAACATGGAGTTAATGATAAATAGAAAATAGAAAGCCTTATGAGAATCATATATGGTATTATATATGTGAATATGGTTCTGTTAAAGATTAATAATCCTATCATAATTACCATACATGAGGATTTAACAAGTACTATGAAAGAAAATACATATGGTAAGGGAATTTTATCTCACCATTTTTTACTGTGAGATACAGGCCTTATTCACCACTCAATTTTATTGTGTGGTATATACACCTCCATTTTAAATGTTATATCATGGATCTTATTGTCTTAATGATATTATAATCTTCATGAAATTTCATTTTCTTACATGGGGAGTATGATTATATGTCACCAAGTGGTAAGTGTCTATTGAAATAATTGCATCATTTATCGAGAGGCTTTATGATTATGCTTCAATTGATGGAATCCCTTGATCCATATATCAATAAAAAACATGAGTTATCTTATCCTATGTTTTTACATGATATATCCATGTATTGGTTCTAGTTTTCCACTCTTTTTTACTTAGTATAACTAATAAAATGTGTTAATGAAAACTTGAATTTACTTCTCTTTTCGGTCAGAAATCTGTGTTCTTTCAAAACCATGATTTATAAAAACGATTTAAAAATGTTTTACTTTTATAATATGAAGTTAAATGAAAATTTTACCCATGTCTTACCATCTATTATCTTATAAGGAATCTTTTTTTCATTTCCCTATCATGACACTTTTTTAGAAATTTTATGGTAAAAAAGATACTTTTTGGCATGTACAAACTTACCACCATTACGACCATCATTTACATAAAGATTCCATTATAAGTTTACAAGTTTAATTAAAGGAAAAAAATTCTTACTATTATGGACATTTATTGTTTTTAATGTTTTTTTCAATGAAAAAGGTTTTCAAAAATATTTTATGGTTTTTTAAATATTTCTTTATAATATTTCAAAGTTATTTTAAAATAAAAATGTTTTCATGATTGTTTTATGTTTAAGGAATGTTTTAAAAGTTTTAAGAATTATCTACAAGTTTTCCAAAATAAATACTTCCAAAATTATTTCTAATAATTATTTATATGTTTTCAATTTTTTTTCATGGAAATGGGTTTAAAAAGGTTTTATGATTTGAAAATTATTTTTTAAAGAAAAAAAGATATTTTACTCAGGATGTGTTTTTCAAAAAATCTTTCCAAATTATTTCCAATATAAAATAGAATCTATTGGTGTAACTCATGCCTTTCTGGGGAAATGATTAAAAATATTCCATTTATATTCTTTCTATTAATGGTTAATGTTTTTATGACATGATTTTTATGAAACCTTGTTATCTTTCTTGAGTTATATGCTTTTGAAACCTGCTTCAATTCACAGATGTTTATTGTGAGACTTACCTCTTTTACATAGGAAATGATATTATTAAAATTTTATGATTCCTATATCATGGATTATGATATGATTATTTTTTATAAACTTATAGAATGAGTATGCATGATTGTTTATGTCTTAGGTTGGATCTATATCTCCCACTAATGCATTGGGTAAGGATGGATGACTCATGATTATATATGTCATGTGTATGCTTGATTTTGTGTTCACAATATTATGTGTGAACCTGATTAGTTGTTCATAATGTTATGCATGGACCTAGTTGCATATCCATAATATTATGCATGAAATTGATCACATGTTCATAATGTTATGAGTGAACCTTATTATGTGTTCACAATGTTATTCATGTACCTTGTTTCATGTCCCTAAGTTTATCCATGACCTGATTACAAGTACACAATGTTGTATGTGAATTTGATTACATGTTCACAGTTATATGAATGGATGTGGTTTCATGTACATATGGTTATGCATGAATCTAATTACATGTTCGCAATGTTATTCATGGACTCGGTTTCATGCCCATAAGTTTATGTGGGGGCATGATTTCAGTCTTTAACTTAATGAGTGAACCTTTTTCAACTTATAAATGTTCAAAACATTATAAACGAATGTGCATGACACAAATTCCATGTATTATCCCTATGTTATGATTTCATGACTTATTCTCTTAATTATCTTATGATCAAATTGTTATTAACTTCCAATCATTATCATGATCTCTAATATGTAGGATGTGATCTTAAAATGTTATGCACAAGTTCCATTATTTTCTTTCAGGTTATTCTAACAAATTTCCTTTCTTTTTTCCTTATTGATAATCTAAGATCACGCCTTTATTATGTTTCCTTTCTATATATTAGGAAGATAGGTTTTATGTATATATACTAAATGTGGAGATCTTTATGGGAGATGTTTATGATCTTTCACTAAGATAGACGCTTTTTTTCTTGTTTCCAAAGACAGTAAGCTGTTATGGTCCCCGATCATGTATTCTTTAAATGTACTGAATATTCATCTAAAATAATGTAATATCATTGTATGTTAATCTCGGGTCACTATAGAATATGTTCTTATACCAAAATTAAGCATAATATTAATTAAAATGTCATTAATTTATATAATATTTTTCAAATATGACTAATGATGTTTTAAAAAATCAATAAAAAAATGGAACTTTATAAATACTTGAATGGAAAATATCATTTTTAACAAAATTTTATTTTTAACAATTCATTAACGAATTAATTTTTTTAAAAAATTATAAAAAATTCCCGTTCAGATAATTTCGACTCAAAGATATCAAAATTAATAAACATTTTATAAAATAATTTTTTTAGAATTGGAAAATATTGACTTTAATACATGTGAAAAAAATTGAAATAAAATATAATTTGGACGCATAAAATTACATTAATAAAAAATAAGTACTTATTTAAAATAAATTAATAAATATAATTTTATTATATAAAACCTATATATATATTTGTCATAATTTTTTGAATCATATTCATACCCTCTAATTAAAAAAAGGTTTTAAATGTACATAAAATCACAATTTATTTACACTCAGGGTTCTATGTACGACAATCTATCAGATAATTCACATTTATTTTTAATGGAAATACATATAAAATCTTTGGGGATCATATTATACCCCCGATAAAATAAAAATTTCCTTCAAAAGTCTATCACTCCAATAAAAATAGAGATAATCTCTATTTCATTGCATACATGAGTTAACATGTTGCTACTTTCAATTTTTTATTCCTCCAATGAACTTTAACTAGGTGAGTAATCTTAGTCTATATCTCTTTATCTCTACCACCCAATATTTCTATTGGTTTTATACATAATAATATTCTTGATCAGATGATATGAAATCATATTTATTTAAATGATATTTATTATTTTCATATTTCCTTAGGAGTCGTTCAAGGAATATATAGTGAACTTGATAGTGGTTTGGTGGAATAAAAAATAAATAATCAATAGTCCTTTATCAATCAAAAATATCTAAGGGGACAACATACAATGGAAAATACATTCAATTAAATTTGAATATCATAACGTTATTTCATGTAAAATTCCTAGGGATACATTTTGACTAACTAATATTATTATATTTCAATGATAATTGACTACATAACAATTTTTTCGACTCTGAGATAACTTGATGTAATGTAGAATTACTCTAATATTCTCTATCATTTACTGAACTTTATCATATCATAATAGAATTAATTCTCTGAATTCATAAAACCATGATTTATTTAAGTACATCAATACATAGTATTTCTTATAATGATCCATATTAATGATCTATTGAAAGAAATTTTTGTAAGATAATTCAACGAGTGGAAGGTGTTTATTATATCAACCTATTAATTATAGAGAAAAAAATTAAAACATATCCTCTAAAGATTTAATGGTTCAATTAAACTGACCATCTACATACGGTTTTTTAGAAGGACTGAAATTCAGAAATGTATATTAATATTATTAAATAATTCTCTATAACATTGATGAAGTAATATGTTTGCAATTCCATACAATTCTCTGACAACTTAGAAAATCTATAATGTATTCTATATATAATTGGTCAGGCTAAAAATATTCTATGATAAAAATAAATTCATCTCTATTAATATATGATCAAATATATCCTAAATATAAATATGACTAGTAGATCTTTTTTTTGGATACCAATGATGAAATCCATAGTGATGTGTACCCATTTAGATTTTTATGTGTGGTAGTTTTAACATCCCATTTGATAGTTGTCTCTCAGAATTAACTTGATGAAATACCGTGAAGAGAGCTATATAGTTTGAAATATATATTATTATATTTTGTAGACATAAATAATCTTCTATATCTATATAAATTTTCATATATATATGGTGAATCTAGAATAATTAGCAAAAAGATTCGTCTAATAGATCATTATTCACATTTAGTAAGGGAGAAACACACACACGGTTCATAAACTATATTATTCCATTACAACCCATGTTTATGTCAAGAATATTTATCACATTATATTCTATATCTACATATATATATGTCCTACATCAATTTTTACATGGATTCTTTGTTAGACACTCATTTATGTGGATATATTTCTATCCTTACTTCAGTGTTTCTAGATCCCTCCTTTTAAAATCTAAAAATATTAGATCTTTTGTGATCATTATCCAATAAAATATTTCATAATCATTTAGACTCATAGAATATACCACCATTCTCACTTTATAATTGTTTTAATGTATCTAGAAATAATAATCATTAATAAAATCCAACCATTATCTCTAATGAATATTCCAGTCTATCTGATTGAATATGTAATTTTTATATTTATGATCAGTACATATTCCACATTATTTTTTATAATGAAAATATCTATATATGTTTAATGAAATAAATTACAAAAGTTACCTCCAAATAATTATTTGGTTAATTTTTTTAAAGTAACATCAATTTTCGAGGGGTATAAGTTGCCACAATAATATTTTCCACGTTGTCACATCCCATATCGTTATTTAATGAATCATTATAGATCAAAACCCATTCTACAATGTAGTATACTACAAGAAAAGATGATCTGGACAAGCTTTTATTTAGTTCTTTGAAATTTTCCTCACATTCATTTTTCCAAATGAACATGAATCATGTCTAAGATAACATGGTGTGTTTATTTGATAGCAGTGAAAAATTCAACCCCTAGAGTTGGAAATATCAAGAAGATCCATTAAAACTAAAAATATTTGTCAACATTATTGGTTTATTCCCATTTTATATAATATCCACCATTTATATATCCACTGATGTACCCTAACATGATGTTGTGTGAACCAAATATTAATACTTATATAGCCAAAATTCAATCTAGTAAATATTACATACTAATGCTCCTACATTATGGTATTTAGAAAAACTATTATATGATAATCATACTATTTTTTTGTCATTATATATATAGTAATATCATTGATAAATACTACCAAAAAACTAATAATGTTCATATATAATAAATCTATTCATTAAATACATTATTTTTTCATGGGAATTTGTAGGACCAAATGACATCGCTATAAATGTATATTGTGGACACCTCATATAATTGGTTGTCTTGGTTATGTATTCAATTTCCACCCTCAACTGATAGTATCCATATCAATGAAAAATATTGGAAAAACATTAACCCCCATAAATTGATGAACAATTCATCAATAAAAGGTATTAGATAATTATTATTGATTGTGATATTGATTAGTTTTTAATACTCAATATCTATTTTCTTGGATCCATTTTTCTTCATTGGAAAACTTATAAGTGTACCCCATGCTGATAAACATGGGAATATGAGTAATTTAACAAGATTATCCAATATTTTATTTTTTATACCAATTACTCAATCGGTTCCATTAAATATATAGTGTTTTAAATATTTTTATCACCAATTATGATTAATATTGAAAACTCAACTCCATGATTTAGAGAAAGAATATAAATATACTTTGTAAAGACATAAAAAACACCCCAAAAAATAATATTTTAGATTTTGAATTTCTCCTCATCCTTTTGAGATAAACTCTAATTTTTTATATAAATAGAGACACATACACTAGATTGTTATATTTAACATTGCATGGATAGATGATCATAGGTTCGTTCAAAATAATATATGCGACTTTAGTTCCCAGAAAATTGATGTGGGATTTAAATAAAAAAATCTAATCCATTACAAAAATTACATAAAATTCATCTAAAGGTAGAATAATGAGAAATATAGGATTCATATTACATCATAATTCAACCAGAGAAGATTTATATACCTGGGATATGATCATTTTACCATTTTCTTTATGCACTGCTAATTCAACATCTAATTTGTTAAAGTGGTATTGAGATACATTTAGAAAATTATTTCGATATAATTGAGTGGGAAGATATAATATCAAATATTACAATATCTTTTCTAAAGTGGATGGTAAGTGTACATGTTTTCAATTCATTATCATACCCCATATTGAGAATAATGATCACCTTATATTTCACTTTGTCTCTAGGATTAAGTGGTTTCTCATACTAATCATTGTAATTAACCTTTGTATTTAGGAAGTTGGTATCATAATACTCATATTAATTGTATTTTAAACACTATATTTCCATTGGTGTAGTGTAGGGATATTTCTCCCCATTTCCATGACTACTTAACTTCTTTTATTCATGACATCAACAATCTATTCCATGATGTCCTTCCTTTGTATACATTATGAATTTTCAGGTCCCATTATGAAAATTTCCTCAACATTTTATTCCTCAAATTTATCATTAATATAATATTATCACCTTCTCTATTTGTTTTTTATTATTATAATTTCCATTGAATTTTATCTTTCTTTTCTTATCAAAATCATGATATTGATGTGTAATTCCAATCTATATTTCCACCTTGATAGTACATAAAAAATGTAATTTATTGCTACTAAAGTATATTATGTATATGTTATTTTAGATACCTAGTCTGAAGACATTTATGAGTCATTAAATATTAAATTATTGTTAGATGATAATACCTAAATTTTAACTCACAATCTCATAAAAGTTTCCTCATATACAGTAGGGTATTCATATTCAGTTTTTATTAGATCAAGGATTTACATCTCCATTTTCATATAAAGTATATAAGGGAAGCAATTATTGAAAAATAAGCCTATAAACGCATCCCACTCAATATAGTCCACTTCATCTTGTTGGTATGTTCTCATGATAACATTTTTGTGATTATCTTCTTCAAATTCCAAATGATAAATTGTTAAAATATCATCTTTATATTTCGTACATTAGACATTGAAAAATGTATTTTCAGTTGCACTGATCCATTACTCATCAACTAAGTGGTATTTAAACCAACTAATATAAGGTTTATACTTCCTCATGTAGGATTCAACAAAATAATGTTCCCTACTTCTCACATTTATAGGCTCACTATTATTCTTGCCTTAGGAATATTTCAAAATCATAACAATTAGGAATTTAATTATAGCTCTGATAACATTTGGTTTATTAGGAGGATAATCATTTCATTATCCCACACATTCAACATTAGAAAGAATCATTTTCGTTACATCCATTGATTAAAACCAAAACCAATCTTTTATATAAAAAAATTATAGTGAAACCCCATATAATCAAGAATATATATTTATAGGATGTCTAAATAATGGAACCCTGTTTTATTCTATGAAAACATAGGATTAATCTAGGTTACTCATGGTTATAAGTTTTTTAAATCTATAGTTATTGTTTGTAATTAAAATATAAAATAACTTATACATGTCCCCTAAGAGTGTCTATCCTAATATAGAGTCTTAAGACTACATATCATTCACTGGAGTTCATCATGATAATACCCAAACTACACCATTCATAGTTGCTACCCCAAAGTGTATCTACACAATAGTTTCATATAATTTTTAGTATCTAATTCAGGATGTATTTTCTAGGAAAACCGTACTCCTTTAGTTACCATAACATAGGTTGTTTTTCTATAAGTAGACTTATCATAATTATTTTCATTGAATTTTTCTCATCAATATTTCCAAAAATAACTATATAGAACTAAGATACTAATTAATGTGACCAGAACAACTCATACATAAGTATTCAATCCTTTTATATGACTATTCATTACACCACACAATAATACCCATCTAACGAAAATAATTTTTAGATTTATTGAATGAATGGATACATATAAAACTATTACATAAAATATATAAAGAATATCCCTCTATGATCAACATATTTGGTACCTTTTTTAGATACATCATACTTAAAACCTTCTTTTATAACCATGGTAAGTGAATCATAATAATGGGTGAGCTAAAATTATTAGTAAGGGTATAAAAGGGAGACATCAATGATAAATTATGTATCACATGTACATAATTCTATGAGAAAATGATCTTATCATTTCAAAACAATAATTATAAAATTGCAGATGATAAACATGAGATATGACAAAAATTAAGGTATATTATAATACATGAATCAAAATTTAAAAAACGAGCATAATATATGAGACCATATAAAAATAAAACATGTAAGTCTTTTTCATTCACCAAAGCATAGACAATCATTTACATATTTGAGGCTCACTACCATGGTTGTGATAGTGGATTGGTCTCACATTCTAATACATAATTTCTATCATCAATGTTAAGATACATGACTATCATAGTGGTAAGACTCTATTTTAGAACTGCGATCACTAACCATTTTAGACCTTATTACAAAATTATATATCCATATTTACCCAATGAATTCAAGGGATACATAATTTCAGTCCCACTTATCACCTACTGAAAATCGAAATTATATATTCCATAATATCATAATATATTTATCATATCATCATATCATTATATCATAAAATATTTATAGGAAATGAGTTTTAAACAAATTTCATCATTACATCACAACAAAACCAATGAAAAATAAATGGGTTTCATAAAAATTCCATCATAATAATCATAAACCATATTGATAATGAATAAGGATGGATTCATTGGATTATATCCCTAGTAATTAATTCTTAACTTTTAAGGTTGTTACTATATATGAAAATTTTGTTTCAATGATCTTTGGAATATTTCATGATGAAAAACCCTAAAACTTTGATATATCATGTTTAAAATCTATAAATTTCATCAATATTAAGGAAGTAATTTTCAATGAAAATATGGTAGGATATATATATTGGAATCTCCAAATCATTTAGTGGTAATTATTTTAGGAAATTCAATTAATATAATTTATATTAAATTAATGATTCCATTAACATATTTGGTAAAAAATAATAAGTCACCCATTCAGTAAAAGAAAAAATGATTCCTTTGATAAATTATTATATAAATTAAAACATGTGTAAAATGACATTAAAAAATAATATGGTAATTTTGGAAACATTATTGAACACATTTTTAGACAAAATTCATATGAAAGAAATTGTATTTATGAATGAAGAGAGAAATATAGTCAGTGTTCCTTAAGAAATTAATTCTGTCTCTTTAGTACATATAGAGAAGAAAAATAATGTAAAACAATTAAAATAATTAAATAAAAATTAGATAAGGAAATTCTACAATTTAAACTTTGTAAACATTCTCATAAATAAACCTAGAAAAGAAAACTATTATAATATAAATCATTTTCATTATGTTTGATTTTCTTTGTAACTAACATAATAACCTATATAATAAATTTAAATTTATTATAAATAATTTAAATAATCATTTACATAATATTAAAATCATATATGATCTATTTATAAAATTTCAATACTTATTTACTAAGAATTAAATATTAAGATCAGTGTTTTCATGTGTTAACAATTTCTTATTTCATGAACGTTCCAGTTCATAAGTTTTGGTCAATGTAAATTTATCATGATTATATCATCTCTAAAATTTAAATCATGGTATAAATATAAAATATATTCCTTATATACATTTTTAGGATCATACTAAAATCTATAGATGGAAACCATAAATACAATAGTCCAAGATACATTAGTCTATATGTATGCAAGAACAATGTTTTCATTATATAAATAATATAAATAAATAAATATAAATAAAATCACATAATTACAAAAACATAAATATATCATAAATATAATATATAAAATTTTAATCCAACATATTCACTATCCATGAATGCTGGTCATAGAAAATAAATTATCTCTATGTGGGGGTGGTAGTCTACACTTACACACAAGTGGTGAATTCATTGTACATATGATAAAAAAGATATTGGATAATGGTGGTTATTTAAAAATATTTTTTTTTATATTTCAGATAATTAATTAATTGTTTTAATATTAATTATATATATTTATATGATTTATAAAAAAATACACCGAATTTGGTATAGTGTGATAAATACCTCTTCTTCAGTAGACCTCCTTTATATCAATTATTAATGTAACACCTCACCCCTTCCACATTGTCTTGAGAAGACAGTAAGGTGATACTAGGCCTTAAGAGATGTTCCCTAGGAACCAAAGGATGGTAATAAATTCTAATGGATTCAAGAATAAATTGGGGAATGATTTTCCCTTGAGACATACCAATCGAACAAACAAGCGATTGCCAACCAAAACTATATGATGCATGTTAACATAGCAACCTGGACTATATAGTATGAAAAGACAACCATGCAATTCCATAAAAACTCCCAAAAACCTATATAACCAAACCATACTAAAACAATGCCTGAGTACCATGCAGATGACTAAATGAGAGACCCAATGAAAGTTAATACACACTCCACTACTCCACAACAAGCTCTATAATCTAAGCACCATTAACCCAACAAATCATCATGAAGAACCTATAGTAAAATGAGATGATTTACTCTTACCTTTATCCTTGGATATAACATATTCAATATCACAAAATTTTCAAAGAAAGGGTGAGAAATAATACATAGTATGATTTCCACAAATGAATTCCCTACAAATGCCAATAGGATAAAAAAGTGAGCACAATTATATAAAACAATTTATATACAAAAAAATAGTTCAATAATCACTAATAAGCAGAAACAACCTAACCAAGAAATATCAAACTAGGAAAATATAAACAACCATTCCATAATCCATTTCACCATCATAGAATAGTATAACCATTTCCATATTGCATAAAAACACACACAAGGAAACTATACATGGTGGAACATCCCATTCAAGGTCGTTTATTACATTCCCAACCTAGTGGTATTTCCTGAACACTTATCCTTAATGGGGGACATTCTATCCACTATCCATTACCTTTTATAGTGAGACTTCCCACCCACTTCACACACAATAAACCTGAGCCATAATACTTTACCAACCAGCAAGAATAATGCACACCAAGGCCACACATAATGCACACAACCAATTCCAACACATGACAAATCACTTCCATAAATCCACCATTTATTGAGAACACCCTCTAACCATTTTTGTAACGCCCCGACCCCAGCTACCCAGAGTCGGTGCATTACTTCGTAACATTGGCATGATCACAAAAGATCAAGTCTCGAAAGACCGATTAGTTTAGTAGCCTTGGAAACACTAGATACATTCATAAATGTTACATTACATCACAAAGTGAAAACTATAATAACATAGTCTCCATAGTCCACACTTCTATCCTCTTCGAACTATCCCTGCAGGTCATTCATAAAATACTTCTTCACATCCTGGAAAATATTAAAACATTGAAAGGGGTGAGCTCAGATGCTCAGTAAGGATAACAATATTGCGGAAGCTTTCATAAATAAACATTAACATTTAAGGCAACTAAAACAATAGCCTTTTAAACTTGAACTTCAACATAATATGGCAAAAGTAAAATGAGATAATGCCATTCACTTCTTCACATGGATATTCTACTGGTCGAATAATCACATGCAATATCAATAACCACTTTCATAATGATGGAATGCATAATGCCAGACTATCATAACCACGTAGCCAAGGCCTCGTGCCAAGACCACAAATAAGTTTTTCTCAAGGCCTCGTGCCAAGACACTAGTTTGTCTCATGAGACCTGCCGATGCATCGAGGAGCTATAGCGGGCTCCACCCCTCACTTATTAAGTCTAATGCATTCCTCATATGAATAGGTTTAAACATATCATAAACCATAACATAATCGTATCACATAAAACATGCATAAAGGAAACATAAAATTTCCATATTTCAATCACAAGATATCAATACAACACATTGATATAATAAAAACGATTTCAAAACCATTTTCAATACCAAAATAAAAGAAAGTTAAAACTTTGTATTTATTTTTCATTAAAAAAAATGATGGCTTGTAAAGGAAGCCGAAACTCAAATAATGGTCACGGCGGCAGATAAGTCGTTGTCGCCGCATAAGTACGGAAATAAAAACATTCCCTTTTTGTCGTTTAGTAAAACACTTCATATAAAAAATATTCCTTTTGAATAAACATAAAAGTCAAAGGGGTTTATACACCGTATAAAAGAAAGTTTTGTATAAAACCAAATATGCCTCAATGAAAGGGAATTGAGACGAAGTCCTTAAAAAGATCATTTTTTAAATAAAGTACATCTATAATGTTTATTCACTATAAGTACACATAAAGAATGTACAAATACAATATAGGACATAATAATATCACGACATAATTTGAAAGTAGGAGATTAACCCAAAGAATGGAAGTTGGGTTAAGAAATTCCCTTACCTTGTGTCCGACTTGACTCAACCGTTCTTTAACCTCCTGAATAATAAACTAGAGTTAATATCTACCTTATTAAGAACCATTTTCAATTTATTTATCCTTATTATATAACTTATTACAATGATATGAACATTATGTAATTATTTAAGTTAATAACGGTTGTTTTGTCGATATTTGGTACTTGAGTCAACAATAAACTTCTTATAATTACAAGTTGTTCATGTGGTAGAATATCCATTATATCCAGAATTATATTCATGATTTAGATGTCATATATATCTTATATATCCAGTATATACATTCATTTATAATATTACGTAACATTTAGAGGTAAGAAATGAAATGCACCGTTCATGGAGACGGTAAGCCGTACGTACGCATGAACGCTACTTCCATTTAAATTTCATATTTAATGGAACTAAATCATAATTATATAAATGTATAATATAATTCCAGTATAATATAGTGTATAATACCATTTACTTCATCCTTTATACATCCCACATATGGCATTAACGATTCAAATCACTTTGAGGGGGCGGTAGTCCGCACTTCCTAAAATGAAATTATCGTGTTTTACCCATAATGGAAATCATAAAGTATGCCATAAATGAGAAATAAAGAATCATAAGTAAAAAATAAACATATTATATATCATATATAAAAAATAGTGACATCTTAATGGCCACCTTTGAAGGTGTTATATGAGTGTTGAACAATCATCGTTTCGTGAGGCAGAAATTCGCCATCCACAGAAACCGTATGTTCTTTAACCATTAGATGTAGGTGTGTGTAAGTGTAGCTCAAATAATTATTATAACAACATCCTAGTATATTGAGGATACTGGTTGTGTTACAAAAGAAATGAATAAAAAGATTTTAGGGGGTTGGAGAAGAAAAATAAAACAAAACAACATTAGAAAGGACATTACCTCAAAATCGGGTAACTCTTTTTGATTTGAGCCAAAGGCTTCCTTGGGAAGATTTCTGCCCAAAGTAAGGCTTCTAGGAGTAAGAGAGGGAAGTTGGGAGAGTATTTGGGCAGATTTCGGCCGATCCAAATGGCTTGAAGGTGTGAATAAGGTGGGAGTGGTGGGGGCCTTTTATAAGTGGAGAGGAGGGGCTCTTTTGGAAAGATTGAAATGTTATATTATTATACAATGATTTTCGGATTCTAAAGGTCCCACACTTATATAATTCGTGGCTAAGGTGATAAGGGTTCGAAATCACTTCATCCAATAGGCTTTGGACAAGTGTATGCCTTGGATTTTGCGTTATCTTCTCATTTTATTTAAATCGTTAAATAATGAGGTCATCGCCACATCATAATGATGTCATAAATAATTTAATTTATTTAATGTCTAAAAATTATAAAAAAATTCTATGATGTAGGAAGTCGTTTTAGCTTTCTAATGAATATTTATAATCAAAATTTGGACTTGTGTAACCCCACGTAAAAATTGTTTTAGTAAAACATTTTATGTTTGTGTCATTTTTTACTTTAACATTAAATAAAAGGTGTTTATGTCATTTTCTAACTAAAGTGGCTCCATGGGGTCCCCAAGTTGACCCATGGGTTGTCTGGGTCGGCCATGACTCATCCAATATGAGTAGGACAAGTTTCATGCTCATCTCATATTATAAAAACATTATTTGTACCTTAAACTACACTAATTACCTCTAATCGCGATTAAGAACTTAAAAGTTACTATTCACCAAAAAAATTATTTTAATCTCATTGAACCACATTTTACTTCTTAATGACAACCATGTATGTCGGATTTTTTGAAAATCAAATCACAGAAGTGGTAATATTTCATTTAAATGAAAAATCAGTTATTTAACTACCACTTAGTGGTTTCTCTATTCATCAAAAATTGAAGTTTTTCAGAAAAAAACCAAAATTTCACCCTAAGCTATAATTGATATTCCGAATTCAAAAATGATGTCTATTTTAAAAAATTACAAACATATAAGTTGAATTAATTAATTTTATAATTAATTCCCGCTGTTACGACAGATAGCGTGTTTTTAAGAAACAATTTATATCAAAAGATTGGCAATTGTTTATGTCCAATTTCAATGTTAAATTAATTCTAATGACCACCATTGGATAAAATGGTAAAAATATATTCTAATTATACTTAAAAACCACTAAATAGTATAATTTATCACAATAAATTATTTTGATTAAAAAAGTTTTTTTTACGTATTTTTCACTATTCATAAAAAATTAGAAGTTCTCAGAAAAATACAAAAAATTCAACATAGGCTAAATTCGATATTCCGAATACAAAAATGAAGACCATTTTGAAATATAAAATTTCTATAATTTTAAAAAGTGGTTATTACTATTCATAACTGCTACTTTGATTAGTCGCGGTGTGTTAAAACTCGAACTTGCGTACAATGCAAGCTATTGAAAGAGAGGCGTAACGCGGAAGCTCGGGGTGTTACATTCTCCTCTCCTTCAATAAATTGCGTCCTCGCAATTTGAAATTTTTCTTTGAAAATAAAAGTTTGAAAATAGAAAATACCTTTGTGGAAAACCCACATCAGAAATAAGATTAATAAAATTTAGCCTTAATAAGAGGGAAAGGGAAATGAAAAAGTCACCACCCAATTATGATATCTATTAGGAGAAAATTGGTGGAAATTAGGGACATATAATTGGAGGAAAAACGTAAATATTTGTAGGGAGTGATTGAGGTCATCAATCACAATCAACTGTCAAATCGAGGGCCTCAAAGCCTTCAATCTATGTTGATTTAAAATATCCTCAATTCAATAAGACATAAGGTATTAGGGTAACACATTTTTTTTTGTTTTAATATCCCTTTACTAAAGTTTAAGAATTAATTTATTCATTGAATAACAGATAGGTATATATATATTTATGCTTGACAATTAGAGTTTCAACCTTCAACTCACCTTTCACTCAAAAAGATAATAGAACCCAAAAATATTATACTTATCCTAATTGTATAAGGTTCCAAATGTTAACACATACCATTTAGATTAGTAAAATTATTTTGTAATAACCAGGGACTTCTTGTAGGCTAGTGGTAGGAAATAAAGGCCTGTCGCACTATGGTTGTGGGTTCGATTCCTGCAGCTTTGTCCGACGCATCAGGTTATGCCCCACCCTACAGGTTGTCCTTTTCCTAAAACACTACTGGAAAAAAGGCCTATACCCACGGTTTTGGGAACCGTGGGCTGGAACGCCGTCGGTATAGGTCCCCAGCCTATACCCACGGTTTTCCAAAACCGTGGGTATAGGTGTTCTGCCACCATGTCAACAAAACATTCCCAATTGACACGGTGTCAATGGCTTTTACCCACGGTTTCAAAACCGTGGGTGTAGATCCTAAAATAAAGCCGCAGGCGGGTTTCGATCCCACGACCTCTTCGCTGCAAAGTACCACGTCTACCACTACCCTACTATCAATTATGTGTATATATATATATATTTAGTTAAATATAGTTATATAAACCGTGGGTATAGAGGGAAGAACCGTAGGTATAGGACTCCCGCCAAAAAAAAATCTTTCCCGCGGGAAAAAAAATTTCCCGCGCACACATGGGAAACCTATACCCACGGTTTTTCAAAACCGTGGGTATAGGTTTTTTATCCTATACCTATCCCCACGGTTCTTCTCAAAACTGTGGGGATAGGTACCCCTATACCCACGGTTTTGGAAAACCGTGGGTATAGGTCAATTTTCAAGACCTATCCCCACGGTTTTGGAAAACCGTGGGGATAGACCCCCCCTATGCCCACGGTTTTTGAAAACCGTGGGTACATGTCTTCAAAATTGACCTATACCCACGGTTTTCCAAAACCGTGGGTATAGGGGGTACCTATCCCCACGGTTTTGAGAAGAACCGTGGGGATAGGTCCATTTTCCAGTAGTGAAAATATAGTACTATACTATTCCAAAAATAATCTTCATAAATGTTTTAACCTTAAACAATACTATCCAAAGTTCAACCTAATCCATTCCAACCTTTGTAGTTATCCAAAATACCTCTGTCCAGACTTTCTCAAAAAGGTCCCTTAATTCCAAAATCAATTTATCAGATTGCCCAAACAAAGTAAAGTTTCTCTTATTGTCATATACTAAAAATATGATTCCCTTAATCATATTAAAACCTTACTGAAATCAACAAGTACTGCAGTACAATCCTTATATATTACATTATTCTAATAACCAGAATATAATCCATGAGTCCAAAAGCACCAATACATTAATTATTCCGCTTCAACCGTAGTCACAGAATAAGATTGGCCTTGATCCCTTGGCCTTTTCTGAGGTAAGTTTCCCTGACGCTTAGGACATTCATTTGCATAATTCCCTGTTTCCCTACAATTGTAGCATTCAACTTTGACAGCCTCTTTCTTTCCCTTGCAATCACGAGACTGGTGACCCTTTTCTCCACATTTATAATAAACTCCCATTCCTTTTAGGCAAGTACCAGGGTGATTCTTCCCACAATTATCACATAATGGAAAATCCTTCTTTCCCCTTTTCCCTTTATTTGTCTCTTGTTCCACCGTTCTCTTCTTCTCTTGCTTTACTTTGTTGTCATAAGACTTAGAGAATTCCTTTTCTGTCTTGATAGCACACGAGACAATATCTTCGTATGGTGAGAAGGATTGTGATACTAAATCTCGACGGAGAAATGGTTTTAACCCATCAAAGAAACGATCAGTCTTACTTCTTGGGTTACGTATGTAATCGGCAGCATGCCTCGCTAACCTTGTAAATTTAGCCTCATACTTTGCGACATTCTCATCCTCCTTCTGCCTCAGACTCAGAAATTGCCTTTCCATATCTGCTTGATGGTCATGAGGAAAGTATTTTTCTAAGAAAAGATCTTTGAACTCCCTCCATTCCATATTTGATACATGATCATCTTCCTTTGTGTTTTGAATCAGCGACCACCACTGATCGGCATCTCCAGTGAGGCGGTAAACTGCCATGACAACCTTCTCCCTTTCACTACTCCCCAAGGCATGGAATATTTTCTCTAAGGAATTTATCCATTGCTCAGCTACTATAGTATTTGTACTCCCATTGAAGGTTGGTGGTTGTTGTCTCATGAAACGATCTAGCATTGATCCTCCATGTTGCGGATCAGGGTGCTCCATACGAGTAAGGTTATCATTCATAACCTGAGTATGTTGTCCCAGTATGGTGATTAGCTGATCGGCACCAGTTGCATCACCAGCCCCACTATAATTATCTTGAGAAGGAGGGAAATCCCTACATGGAGTGCGTGCATTGATACGGTTTCCATTTCTTCTACTAGGCGCCATTTCTAAACAATGGCATAAACTATATTAGTTTATGAATCAAAATACATAATCCCTTACTTATAAAATACTTAACATAAATTGAACTATTTATGGATATAATCCATAATCAAAAAAATGTTTTCTTTGAGGAAGTATATACTCATAAACCCTTCATAATGATTTTTAATGAAAATGAGAGTTATCCTAAGCATATCCCCCGGGAGTTTCGTAACCAAGAGTGCAACAAGGCCCGTTGTCGTGCACCAGTTCCCGTTCGAGTCTAGCTCAAAGCGGTGTTTTTGGGTTTTAACCCTAGGAACATCTGTGCCAGAGCCGCCTCTACCTGCCCATATCCAGACAGGGATGTATTGCTCGGAAAACTCACAAAATCTCTACAATACCAAAATTCTAGGAAGTTCTTCTATACTAATCCTCAATGTTCATCTTATGTCTACGTGCTCTAATCAGAGTTTATCTAAATCTAGCTTCCAAGGATAGTACTAAACTGCCTCTGAAACCAACTGTAACGCCCCGACCCCAGCTACCCAGAGTCGGTGCATTACATCGTAACATTGGCATGATCACAAAAGATCAAGTCTCGAAAGACCGATTAGTTTAGTAGCCTTGGAAACACTAGATACATTCATAAATGTTACATTACATCACAAAGTGAAAAACTATAATAACATAGTCTCCATAGTCCACACTTCTATCCTCTTCGGACTATCCCTGCAGGTCATTCATAAAATACTTCTTCACATCCTGGAAAATATTAAAACATTGAAAGGGGTGAGCTCAGATGCTCAGTAAGGATAACAATATTGCGGAAGCTTTCATAAATAAACATTAACATTTAAGGCAACTAAAACAATATCCTTTTAAACTTGAACTTCAACATAATATGGCAAAAGTAAAATGAGATAATGCCATTCACTTCTTCACATGGATATTCTACTGGTCGAATAATCACATGCAATATCAATAACCACTTTCATAATGATGGAATGCATAATTCCAGACTATCATAACCACGTAGCCAAGGCCTCGTGCCAAGACCACAAATAAGTTTTTGTCAAGGCCTCGTACCAAGACACTAGTTTGTCTCATGAGACCTGCCGATGCATCGAGGAGCTATAGCGGGCTCTACCCGTCACTTATTAAGTCCAATGCATTCCTCATATGAATAGGTTTAAACATATCATAAACCATAACATAATCGTATCCCATAAAACATGCATAAAGGAAACATAACATTTCCATATTTTAATCACAAGATATCAATACAACACATTGATATAATAAAAACGATTTCAAAACCATTTTCAATACCAAAATAAAAGAAAGTTAAAACTTTGTATTTATTTTTCATTAAAAAAATGATGGCTTGTAGAGGAAGCCGAAACTCAAATAATGGTCACAGCGGCGGAGAAGTCGCTGTCGCCGCATAAGTACGGAAATAAAAACATTCCCTTTTTGTCTTTTAGTAAAACACTTCGTATAGAAAAGATTCTTTTTGAATAAACGTAAAAGTCAAAGGGGTTTATACACCGTATAAAAGAAAGTTTTGTATAAAACCAAATATGCCTCAATGAAAGGGAATTGAGACGAAGTCCTTAAAAAGATCATTTTTTAAATAAAGTACATCTATAATGTGTATTCACTATAAGTACACATAAATAATGTACAAATACCATATAGGACATAATAATATCATGACATAATTTGAAAGTAGGAGATTAACCCAATGAATGGAAGTTGGGTTAAGAAATTCCCTTACCTTGTGTCCGACATGACTCAACCGTTCTTTAACCTCCTGAATAATAAACTAGAGTTAATATCTACCTTATTAAGAACCATTTTCAATTTATTTATCCTTATTATATCACTTATTACAATGATATGAACATTATGTAATTATTTAAGTTAATAACGGTTGTTTTGTCGATCTTTGGTACTTGAGTCAACAATAAACTTCTTATAATTACAAGTTGTTCATGTGGTAGAATATCCATTATATCCAGAATTATATTCATGATTTAGATGTCATATATATCTTATATATCCAGTATATACATTCATTTATAATATTACGTAACATTTAGAGGTAAGAAATGAAATGCACCGTTCATGGAGACGGTAAGCCGTACGTACGCATGAACGCTACTTGCATTTAAATTTCATATTTAATGGAACTAAATCATAATGATATAAATGTATAATATAATTCCAGTATAATATAGTGTATAATACCATTTACTTCATCCTTTATACATCCCACATATGGCATTAACGATTCAAATCACTTTGAGGGGGGCGGTAGTCCGCACTTCGTAAAATGAAATTATCGTGTTTTACCCATAATGGAAATCATAAAGTATGCCATAAATGAGAAATACGGAAGCATAAGTAAAACATAAACATATTATATATCATATATAAAAAATAGTTACATCTTAATGTCCACCTTTGAAGGTGTTATATGAGTGTTGAACAATCATCGTTTCGTGAGGCAGAAATTCGCCATCCACAAAAACTGTATGTTCTTTAACCATTAGATGTAGGTGTGTGTAAGTGTAGCTCAAATAATTATTATAAAAAAATCCTAGTATATTGAGGATACTGGTGTTGTTACAAAAGAAATGAATAAAAAGAGTTTAGGGGATTGGAGAAGAAAAATAAAACAAAACAACATTAGAAAAGACATTACCTCAAAATCGGGCAACTCTTTTTGATTTGAGCCAAGGCTTCCTTGGGAAGATTTCTTCCCAATGTAAGGCTTCTAGGAGTAAGAGGGGGAAGATGGGAGAGTATTTGGGCAGATGTTGGCCGAGCCAAATGGCTTGAAGGTGTGAATAAGGTGGGAGTGGTGGGGGCCTTTTATAAGTGGAGAGGAGGGGCTCTTTTAGAAAGATTGAAATGTTACATTATTATACAATTCTTTTCGGATTCTAAAGGTCCCACACTTATATAATTCGTGGATAAGGTGATAAGGGTTCTAAATATCTTCATCCAATAGGCTTTGGACAAGTGTATGCCTTGTATTTTGCGTTATCTTCTCATTTTATTTAAATCGTTAAATAATGAGGTCATCGCCACATCATAATGATGTCATAAATAATTTAATTTATTTAATTTCTAAAAATTATAAAAAAACTACTATGATGTATGAAATAGTTTTATATTTCTAATGAATATTTATAATCAAAATTTGGACTTGTGTAACCCCACGTAAAAATTGTTTTAGTAAAACATTTTATGTTTGTGTCATTTTTTACTTTAACATTAAATAAAAGGTGTTTATGTCATTTTCTAACTAAAGTGGCTCCATGGGGTCCCCAAGTTGACCCATGGGTTGTCTTAGTCGGCCATGACTCATCCAATAGGAGTAGGGCAAGTGTCGTGCTCATCTCATATTATAAAAACATTATTTCTACCTTAAACTACACTAATTACCTCTAATCGCGATTAAGAACTTAAAAGTTACTATTCACCAAAAAAATTATTTTAATCTCATTGAACCACATTTTACTTCTTAATGACAACCATGTATGTCGGATTTTTTGAAAATCAAATCACAGAAGTGGTAATATTTCATTTAAATGAAAAATCAGTTATTTAACTACCACTTAGTGGTTTCACTATTCATCAAAAATTGAAGTTTTTCAGAACAAAGCCAAAGTTTCACCCTAAGCTATAATTGATATTCCGAATTCAAAAATTATGTCTATTTTAAAAAATTCCAAACATATAAGTTACATTAATTAATTTTATAATTAATTCCCGCTGTTACGACAGATAGCGTGTTTTTAAGAAACAATTTATATCAAAAGATTGGCAATTGTTTATGTCCAATTTCAATGTTAAATTAATTCTAATGACCACCATTGGATAAAATCGTAAAAATATATTCTAATTATACTTTAAAACCACTAAATAGTATAATTTATCACAATAAATTATTTTGATTAAAAAAGTTGTTTTTAAGTATTTTTCACTATTCATAAAAAATTAGAAGTTCTCAGGAAAATACAAAAAATTCAACATAGGCTAAATTCGATATTCCGAATACAAAAATGAAGACCATTTTGAAATATAAAATTTCTATAATTTTAAAAGGTGGTTATTACTATTCATAACGGCTACTTTGATTAGTCGTGGTGTGTTAGAACTCGAACTTGCGTACAATGCAAGCTATTGAAAGAGAGGCGTAACGTGGAAGCTCGGGGTGTTACAATTTTTCATCCTAAACCAAATTTCAGTAAAACAACTATTTTATTAGAATTCATATTTCATAAAAAAATCCATAATTCAACCCATTATCGATTTTAAAATCTACATTTTAAAATCACCCAACACAGCCCCCTTTTCAATAAAATCCCATTTCACCAAAAATCCTAAAATCATCAATAAATGGGTTTACACCAAGATTCTCACATAATATTCAAAAATTAATTTCAAACAATAAAAATTAATTTTAATCAATTCTTCAAGTTTTAGAAAAGTGTATTGGAGAGAGAATCCACCTACCTTAGGGTTCCAGTGAAATCAACCCACAAGCAGCCGCACAACAAATCTGAGAAAAGGATCCACCCAAACCACTTTATATCTCTATACCTATCTTCGAAAATCTTTAATATCATCACTTAAGGAAAAAAAATCACTATATCTACAAGCAATATATGTATATCTTGAAAACCAAAAGATATGGAAGAGAATATATATGGATAAGAACAAAGAAACCAAGAGAGAAGACTTACTTAAGATGAACCGCCTTCAAACCATATGTAAAATCCTTCAAATCCCTTTCAAAATGAGGGAGAGATCACCCCTAGACCCTGAAAAGAAGAAATCTTGCATAGGGTTCATATGAGAGAAGAAATATGTGAGTTAGGGAAAATCCCTATTAACCCCATTTGAACAACCATTTTTAATGGGCCACACGGTTAGATCACACAATTTGAAAAATCATGCACTAACCATTTGGATGATACTATCTAAATAGTAGAATATTGCAAAGTGACCTAGGATTCTCGCATAGTTTCTCCTAATTGTTCTCTAACTATGCAGCCTTAAAAGGGCCTCCAAGATTTTCAAAAACCATTCCAAACTCTCCCAAACTCACCCAAAACATTCTCAACCACTTAATATTCTTAACAATGTATAAAAAAGGGTCACATACCTCAAACTGGGGGGTTATACATTCTCTATACCATTGGACATTACTTTATTGAAATGTGTACAACCATCTCTTTGCCAAAAGATCTTGGGCCATTTCTCATCTATCACTTTCTCCCTCTCTCAACTCTCCTTATGAATTTGACCATACCACAAAAAACCCAAAATAAAAAAATTATTTTACCATTAAAGAATTTATCTTGCCTATAAAAATTTGGCATTGGAACATGCACCAAAGAATCACCTAGAACCAACTCAACATGATCCCATCGAATCCCATGGTCACGATCTTGTTTATAGTTTTTAAGCTCTGAGACATCTAAAAAATTGTGCATGAAACTAAACTGTGGTAGAAAAAGCCAACCGATAAGCCACCTATCCAATCTTCTCAAGTATATCAAAAGGCCAAATATACCTCAGAGATAACTTACCCTGCTTTCCAATACAACAATGTCCCAACCTAGGAGAGAATCTAAAAACCCATGATCAACCACCTCAAATGACAACAATCAACGTCTATGGTCCGTATACAATTTATGATGGCTTTGAGTCGTCTCCATATTCTTTCTAATCAACATGATCTTCTCCATTGTCTCTTGGACAAGGCTCAGTCCAATCATCTATGTCTCACCCATTTCCACCAAACATAGTGCATAACAACATGACCACCCATATAATGCCTCAAATAGAGCCATATGTATTGAATCATAATAACTATTATTATAAGAGAACTCCACCAACAGTAAGTGATCCTCCCATGAAGCACCAAAATCCATAACAGAAGCCCTTATCATATCGTTAAAAGTTTGTATCATCCTCTTGGATTGGCCATCCATCTTAGGATGATACACTGTGCTCATCGTCAATTTTTTTCCCAAGGGCTTTCTGTAAGGATTTCCAAAAATTGAGATGTGAACCTCAAATATCTATCTGATATAATAGAAACTAGAACACCAAGCCTCTTTACAGCTTTTTGGATATAGATTTGGAATAGATCCTCCACTATATGAGATTCATGAATCTGGATGAAACGGGCTGACTTTGTGAGCCGATTTACAATGAACCATGTTACATCATGTTTTCAGAATGTTCTTGGGATACCTATCACAAAATCCATCACTATTTGTTCACACTTCCACAATGGAATAGGAAAAGATTGCAACATTCTAGTTAGATGCTGATGTTATACCTTGACATTTTGAAAAGTCAAGTATCTAGAAACAAACACAACCACTTCCCTTTTCATATCAACCTACCAAAACTGTGCTTTAATCTAATTATACATCTTTTGAATTCTTCGATGGATAGACCACATGCAATGATGATAGTCCTTGAGAAGTTCCTCTTGACAAGCCACTCGTACCACCATCAGATTCTAAAAACACAGACCTAAATTCTTATTTAGTTCTTAACCGTAAATGTTCTCCCCACCATTTAGTTTCAACCTCACCACCATACACTCAAAATCAGAGGCCTTTTCCTCTTTAACCAAACCAACTATGTCAAGAATTAACAAAACTAGAAAGAAGATAAAATTTCCACCCTGATCCCCACATTCCAACTACATGTCGGCTACAACTAACATCAACTACCACTGATCTGATGCATGTTTCACCACCTAAGCATATGATTTTCTACTCAATCCATCCTCCATCGAGTTTCCCTTACACGGTGTGTACATAAGTCAAAATCAAACATCTGTATATATTCCATCCTTCTCCTTTCCCTCACGTTCAATTCTCATTGTGAGAAAATATGATATAATCCCTTTTGATCGGTAAACACCATGAATTTCTCACTGAAGAGATAATGATGCAACATTTTCAAATCGTGAAACATTGTCGCTAACTCCTAATCATGTGTTGGGTATTCCTTCTCATGAAACCTCGACATTTGTGATCTATATGAAACCACAAGATCCCCTACATGAGAACACACACCAACCCAAATCCTGATCTGTCAAATATTCCACGTACACTTTCCCTAGATCTAGGAAAACCAAGATTGGTGCTTATGTAAGGTGACACTTTAGCTTTTCAAAACATTTCTAACACTGCACAACCCATTGAAATGGAATGTTATTCCTTGTCAAAGCTGTCATTAGTGAGTCATATCATGAGAAATCACGAAAAAAACATCAATAATACCCAGCTAGGCCAAGGAAGCTATATATCTCAAAAACATTCTTTTGTAATTTTAATGATATAATAACCTCTATCTTTTTGGGATCTACAGAAACACACTTCTCAGAAATAACATATCCAAGTAAATGAACCTCTTGTATTCAAAAGTCACACTTTGACAATTTTGAATACAACTGATGATCCCTTAAATCCCCAAAACTACCTCCATGTGATGCTCATACTCTAGCCATGTCCTTAAATACACCAGTATATCATCAACAAATATGACCGCAAATGATTCTAGATATTTCTGAAATATCAGATTCATCAATTCCATGAACACAACTGGTGCATTTTTTAGACCAATGGACATAACCACATACTCATAATGGCTATATCTACTTATGAAATATTTTTTGGGAATATCCTTCTTTCTAACCAAAAATTGATGAAATATTATCCTTAAGTCAATCTTAGAGAATCACTATGTCCCCCTCAACTAGTGAAACAAATCATTAATGCATGAAAGTGGATATCAGTTCTTTATTTTATCCTAGTTAAGTCTATAATAATCAACATAGAGCCATATAGGTCCATCATCCTTTTAAATAAACAAAACCATCCCTCCCTTGGAGATGTGCTAAGATAGATGAAACCTTTGTTCACTAGCTCCTCCAACTACACCTTCAATTCCTACAATTCTACTGGTTCTATCTAGTATGATGGAAGTGAGATAGGATTGGTCCTCAGAAGGAGATCAAACGTAAATTAAACTTCTATCCTTGGTGGAAACACTCTTGTCAAAAACTTCCACTAATTCCAAAAACAAAGATGGTAACTAATATGAGATCATTTCAACAACCGGTTCCAACAAATATTTTACACCCACATTTTCATTCTTCTTCCCTCTAAAGATGTGTTCAACACCATCCTCCTTCATAACACTAATCATTTATTCATAACAATCAATGTGGGCCTTAAAATTTCCAAACAATCCATTCCTGGTATTATATCATAAGAATCCATCTTAAGCACTAAGAAATACCACATCAATTAAATGTCATCCACAACTAAGAAACACACTCTAAAAAGGACGGCTCAACACTCTCTTTGACCTATATGATTATGAGGTTTTAAAATAGAAGGATTCATTTACACAGGTAGGCCCAGTAAACTAATAACACAAGAAGCAATAAAAGAGTGGGAAGAACCCGTGTCAAACAATGTTTGCATCAATCTGGAATTCAAAAGAACCATACCATGCACAGTTTATTGTCCCAATCGATCATCCATCACAACCTTTTCAACTCCAAATAACTAATTTCTTTCCATAATATAATATTTATTACCCTACTAAGGTGTCATGGTATTTCTAGAATCACCATGACTAACTCTGATCTACTAATGAGTAGTATATTTTTTCCTAGTCCTGTTAAGGAATATGATGCCTACGTTGCTTGAGGAGTGTCAAGAACACCCGAACATGGATCATTAAAACAATAATGCTGATGTTTCCCAATATTCATATAGTTATGAAATGCTCTAGATTGAGTGATAAAATATCACCTGATGTTTCCCATAGAGGCACAATGAAAACATCTAATCTTACTCTGAGGCTTCAAAGGTAGATTCAATGATCCTTTTGTCAGATTATAATCTGTACTCCCACCCTAGAAATAAGTATCCCTTTTCTGATTTAACCCATCATTCAAGTTTCAATTATTCCCCATAGGTACCTACAAACATACCTCACCTATATCCCCAAAAGATCTCGTTCATCCACCGTAGCTCTATTCAAATTTAATGTGTAACAATTTTTAAACAACAGTGCTATCTGAGAATGAATTTACCACATCAACCCTGCTTCAAAAATACTTGACTTCAAGGATCTATTACCTTTTACCTTGGGTAAAGAACATAGTAAGTACATAAACATAGCTTCATATTCCATTACAGAAAGGTTCTCCTAATTCAAATAGAAGAAATATGTTGTGGGATGAATTATAAATGTATGAGGGTAGAATTTTTTGTTAAATAATTCCTCCAAACCCTCCCATGTGACACCTTGTTTCATCCCAGCTTGGACAGCCACGTCCCACCACTAAAGGGAAATATCTTCCAACATGTACATGGAAACCTTCACTTTAAGATCAGATGGTATTCCAATGAATTCAAATATCCTATTAATTCTATTCAGCCACACTTTATCCCATTCTGGCTCTAAATCACCCCTAAAAATGGGTGGATTCTTCCTTTCAAACTGAACTGCATAATCCACATGCTTTGGTTAATCCACTTTATTACCACTTTCCACATCTTGAAAACCTATCACTATACTCTACACAGGTTTCTGGTTCACCTGACGCTCCGGTACAACCATATTGTCTTCAAACACCTCTGATTGGTATCTACGACGCCTACCCAGTGACATTTATCTCAATATAAAAACAACCATAAATCCCAAAACCATAACAAGAAAAGGCTTACGAATCAAATTCGATTACATTAAAACTATCACAACCAGAATTTCCACAAGTTCACATTTCCCATGTTCCACTCTATTCTATAAAATACCCCATGTTTTGAAAATAAAACCATTTTCAAAATTCCACAACCACTCACATTTCAAATCCTCACATTTTAATTAATTTCCAGATTTTACACCCATCCACATATTCATACCATAACTTAAGAAATTATACAAAATTTAATATGAATCTTAGAGGGAAGTCATTTCTACGATATGTTCCATGCTTATATCATAGGATACACCCATGAAAATAAGATATCCAATGGCAATAAGTATCTCAAGAACACTTATGTACCCAAATCCTTCATAACATCATGTTTAGAATAAAAGGGTCAGCTATGTAATTTTATGGTTTACATTCCATGTTATGATAATCCTATGCATTTCTACCATCCAGACTCATTGAATATACCAACAACAAAATTCAACACCACGAAAAACTATTAACGCCAAAGGACCGAACAATCTGATACCACTGGTAATGCCCCGCCCCTTCCTCATTGTCTTAAGAAGGTTGTGAGGTGCTACTAAGCCTTAAGAAACATTCTCAAGCTTCCGAATGATAGATATAAATGTTGAGGGTTTCATGAAAAAATTGGGGAATTATTTTCCCATGATACATTCCAACCAACCAAACAATCCATTACCAACCAAAACTACATAACACATGTTAACATTGCAACCCTAACCATATAGTACCAAAATACAGCCAAACTATTCCATACAATTTCCCAAAAAACCAATAGAACCAAATAATACTAAAAAAAATTCCGTACAGAATGGAAGACTAAACAAGAGACCCAAAGTAAACCAAAACACACTCCACTACTCCCCAATAAGCTCCATGCTCCAAGAACTACTAAACCATCTGAGCATTATAAAAAACTACTAGAAAAATGAGATGATTTACTCTTACATGTGTCCTAAAATAAAACATCTGAAAAAGAACCAAATTTCCAAAGTAGGGGTGTGTAATAAAACTTTTTAAGATTTCCCCTAAGGACTTCCCTAAACATGCCACTAGAATAAAACTATTATCACGATTATATTAAACTATTTATATAAACAAAAAATAGTTCAACAATTACTGATAAGCCAAAAACACCCTTAAGAAGCCTTGTAAAACAAGGGAAAAGAAAAAAAACATTCCATAAGACATTTCACCATCTCACAGTAGCTCAACCATTTCTATCTTGCATAACAAAACACACAACGAAACTATACACGGTGGAACTTCCCATCTAAGTCCATTGAGTACATTCCCAATCTAGTGGTACTTCCCAACCACTTATCCTTAATAGTGGACCTTCCATCCTTTATACATTTCCTTTTATAGTGAGACTTCCCACCCACTTCACACACAATAAACACAATCCATAATACTTAACCAACCAAAATGAATAATTCATACCAAGGCCACACATTATGCACACAACCAAATCCAACACATGCCAACTCACGTCAATAAGTTCCCCTTTTATTAAAAACACCCTTTAACGATTTTCCATTTCATACCACATTTCAATAAAACAACACCTTTATTGAAATTCAACTTTCCTAAAACATTTTCCAAAATTCAACCCATTATGAATTTTAAAATCTACATTTTAAAATTACACAACAAAACCCATTTTTCAATAATATCCCATTTTACCCAAAATCCCAAAATCATAACCAAATGGGTTTCCACCATGATTCTGACATTATATTCACAAATTAATTTCAATAAAAACAAATTAATTGTAATAAATGCCCCAAGTTCAAGAAATGTAGTGTCGAGAGAGAAGCCACCAACCTTAAGGTTCCATCAAAATCGACCCACGAGCAACTGCACCACAAATCTGAGCAATCACTGAACCAAAACCACTCTAGATATTCTTCCATATCACCAATAAGACATAATATCATCACATAAGTAAACAACCACACTAGATAAACATGAAAAAAATGTGGATCTAAAAAACCAAATGGGAGGGAAGAGAAGATCTTGAGACAACCCCATGGAAACCAGTAGAGAAGACTTACCCAAGATGAGCCACCATCAAACCACCATGAAACCCTTTCAAATCCCTTCCAAAATGAGTGGGAGGGCACCCCTAGACCATGATAAGAGGAAATATTGAGTACGGGTTTTATGGGAGAATAAATGGTTGAGTTATGGGAAATCCCAACTAAACTCTTTTAAAAAACCATTTTTAATGGGCCGCATAGTTATCTCACATGGTTTGACAAACCGTGCACTAACCATGTGGATGCTACTGTCTAAATAGTGGCACATCACCTGATTTCCTAGGATTCTTTCACAGTTTCCCCTAACCGTGATCAAACAGTGCAACTTAAAAAAGGCCTCACAATGTTTCCAAAACCTTTCCAAATTCTCCCAAACTCTCAAAAACCTTTCCCCACAACTTCATATACATAAAAGGTATAAACAAGGGTCACATACCTCAAACCGGGGGGTGAAACAATTAAGGACCCTTACAATGGAATTTTTAGAATACTCAAACCTCTAATTCATGTATATGTAATTTGATATGAAAATTGTATAGGTTTGGTATATCTAGGTGGCTCAAATAATTTTAAAGAAATGATTGAAGGTGTTTTATTTTATAATTTAGGGTGAGGTAAATATTAGAATTTCTTAAATGATGAAAATATAATAATTTCATACTAAAGAACAATTCTTAAAAATGGAAAAGGGATATATGTTAGGATAATATGAGATCAAAATATTGATAAAAAATATATTTTTGAAATGTTTTATTACAAATAATACCCTTATTACATTGTTTAACAATGTTGGTAAAACTATTATAAGGTTAATAATGGTAATTTTTTTCCTATTTTTACGATTCATTTCTAATAAAAATTAATGTGTCCAAATTACCAAATTAAGAAATTATGATTTCAAATTAGGAATATTTTTTTGAAAATTAAATTTTATTATGTAAAATAAAATAATTTAAAACTAAATATGTAAAGAACGTCAAAAAACGGTGTCCTAGAAAATGTATTTTTATATATGTAATATATTTATATAAAAAGTAATCATATTGTCAATTCCAATGAAATTTATTGGATTATATTTTCTCAAAAAGAGGTATTAAAATTCTAAAAATCAATTCAATATAATATTTGACTTTATAAATACTAGAATGTAATAGAAATTTTTAAATAAAATTGTTATATTTTACTATTCACTGAAAAATAAACTTTATAGAAAAATATCAAAATATAACATTATTAAAATTTTGATATAATGATCTCAAAAATATAATTTTTTTTATAAATTTCTTTATAAAAGTTCCAAAAATTAATTATAATATCCATAGACAAAAATCAATAAAACCCATTTTTAAGAAAACATATTTTTTGAAAATATAATGGTTTTAATGAAGACTGAGAAATTATTGATTATGAATTAATAATTAAAATTGCATTATATAATTGTTTTAGATATTTTTAATAATGTGGTTAATCCTATTCATACCCAAAAATCAAATAGCTCTGTTATTAAGTTATACTATATGACGGTACATTTAGACTCTGAGTTTCATGTAATGAATATCATCGAATACTTCATGTTTATTTTGGTGATAATACTTATAAAATCTGACCATTTTATAGTTGATAATGAAACTACTTTAACATGTGAGGTATTATTTGTTTCTAATTATATAGTTATGGAAAATTACTGTCTAATGATATGTAGTGACAGTGGATAGGTGAGTACCCAAATTCATATATCGAGGGGTAGACAAGAAAACAATCGGAAATGACACCCTATCAAACACTAGAAATTTTTGTGAAACAACCACCATATAGATAATTTAGGTAGATCTGGTGAAAAAAAAAAGATTAAAGCTGACCAGGTTTTGGGAATTTTTTGTAATTCTTGATGAATGATTCAACATGAAATAATAATTCTAAGGTAACTATA
Source organism: Viscum album (assembly GCA_963277665.1). Lineage (NCBI taxonomy): Eukaryota > Viridiplantae > Streptophyta > Magnoliopsida > Santalales > Viscaceae > Viscum > Viscum album. The sequence continues at coordinate 1,913,926,165 of OY728133.1, forward strand.
ATAGATTTGATGGAGGAATATCTCAAAGAATGGGTAAGATGATTCAATGAACATACCCAAAGGATAGTTTTTATGATTGGTAGTTGAGTTATTATATGTCAAAGTAACCATGGAGAGAGATAGGTTAATAGATAATTTGTAACATCCCACCCCTTATCATTGGCTTGAGAGGGCGGTGAGATGATACATGGCCTTAAGAGACATCCCCCAGATGCTAAAGGATGGAAATAAATGTTGAAGGGCTTCAACACATTTGAGAGATGATTTTACCTTTAATAATAAAACAACCAAATACAAACCATAACCAAATAAAACACTACATTATTCATTAAAAATGAAATACAACTAAAACATTTCATTTATATGAAACCAACCCAAGATTACCATAGTGGAAGATAACTAACATCAATATAAACAATGCATGACTATAAACTAAAAAACTAAAAGACAACTATAGCTGCAAAGCTTTACAAGCACCATGTTCCAACTTCGCCAGAAGCCCAAGTATCATGAGGAAGTGCTAAAGATGTGTGATACTTCACCATTTCCCCGGTCCTAGTAGATGACATCAACAAATTTACCAAAGAGCTAAAGCAAGGGTTAGTACTAGAGCTCTGTAGGTTTTCACCAACGACTACCTTATTCACATATCAAGGATAAAAAAGTTAACAACATTTATATAAAAAATATTATATAAAAAAATTCTTAAATTGGTTATAAATAAATATAAAATTTTTCTCTACCAACCAGTTTCCATCAAAAGCTATTTTTCGAAAAAAAGAATCCAAACAATGCTTGAACACAATCTCACAAATTCTGTTTGGATTAGTCATTCTATTTCTCATAACCACACCACCAACCATGCATTCTTAATTATGATAGTTCCATACTCATGAGAAGTGTCTGATCAATCTACCAAGTCATCATAAGGTAATTATACCACAATTTCCATTACACCATTAGCACCAAACACAATGTCATATTTCCACCAATCCTCTGAAATACAATATGAACACACACACACCTGAAGTATTCCCAAAACCCATGAAAAACCCATTTCTGTTAAATAAAACTTTAATTTAAAACATTTTTCCAACAATCCATTTCAAAATTAAAACATATAAATATTTTAAAATCAACATTTTAAAGTCAATAAACCAAATCACTTTTCACAACAAATTACCAAAATTCCAGAATTTCACAAAAAAAACCGTAAATCATAACTAAGGAGGATTTGTATCATGATTTTAACTATAATTTAGCAGTCAATTTCATTCAATTAAATAAATTTTACACTAATACAACCGGTTCTATTAAGGGAGTCAAGAGTGAAGGAATGTACCTTCAGAGTTTTGGAGAAATGAAAAACGGCACAAAAAACATCACAAAACTCGGTTAAATCTCCATAAATCCACCTTATATCCCTACGAATATAATCAAAATGGAAAACTATAATAATATTTGGAATCCAAAACCTTATATCTACCCAAAATGGTATTTATCTAAGAAACATATAGAGGGAGAAGTAGACCTATGAAAAACACCAAGAATGACCATGAATGATAACTTACCCTGAGGAATCACCTTCTAATCACCAAGGGAATCATTCATATAACCTATATATTGATGGGAGAACCCCCTTGACCTTTTAGAGAGAAAAATCCCGAGTTAGGGTCATTTTGGGAAAAAAAGGAATTGAAACATTAAACAAACCTGGATCCAATTTTTTATGATCTAGTTTCATTATGGGAATGATTAACTCGCACGGTTATGAAAACCATGCAATAACCATGCACCAGCCATTACCTTATGGATGAACCATTCATAGTTAACTCGCACAGTTCCCAAACTATGTGCCAAGCATTTCGAAGCCACTGAATAAAATATCCAAAATAAACTATTTCAAAGTGAACAATTTTTTTCTAGGAATCCAAATGGTTTGGAGAAACCATACGCTACTCATGCGACTTATCTTTTCTCCATGTCTCACTATGTGTGGTTTCCTATAGGTTTCACATGGTTTTCCTAAACCGTGCACCAACTATGCACTAGTATTAAATCTCAAAACCCTCCTAAATTTCTAAAAACTCAACCAAACATCACCCATATACTTTATATACCTAAAAAGAATAAATTAAGGTCCACATACCTGAAACTGAGGGTGATACATTCTCCCCAACATTAGCCTTTCTATCCTCTAAAAGTAAAAAACCCAATGCTTCTTGAAAAGAGTTCCAACCACTTTTCATTTTCTTCTCACGTTCCCAAGTATCTTTTCGAATCTGACCTTGTTTCCACAAAAACCACACTAGAATGAGGTTTTTTCCATTGAAGAATTTCTCTTGCCTATCCACAATTTGTGTTGGGATATGTACCAAGGAATAATAAGACACTAGGTAAATTTGATCCCATCTGATCACATTTCTAGGGTCCGGCTAATACCCATTAAACTAAGATACATGGAACAGATTGTGCACCACATTGAATTATTTTGGTAAAGACAATTGATATGAAACCAAACCAACACATTCCAATATCCCGAAAGGGCCTATGTATCATGGTGATATATTTCCATGCTTCACAAAACATAGATGTCCAATCCTTTTATAAATCCTCAATAACACATTATCACTTACTGTGAAGGACAATAACTGTCAACAATGATCCGTATACGATTTTGACAACTCTGATCTATCTACATCTGTTTACTAATTAATTGAATCTTATATGTTATTCGATGGACAAGGATTATCCCAACTACTAAGGTATCACTTATTTTCACTCAAAAATGTTGGTAACGATAAGGTCTCCCATACAAATATTTGAAAGGATTGATATGTATTGAGACCTCACATATGTTTTTATATGATAAATCCACCAATGGCATGTTCTCTTCCCATGAGGCACCAAAATCCATTACACAAGATTTAAACAAGTTTTACAACATTTTAATCATCCATTGGGACTACCCATCCATCTATGGATGATGTGTTATACTAATAGTCAACTGAGTCCCAAGGTATTTTTAAAAGTATTTTAAAAAATGAGATGTAAACTTCCGATATTTATCTGATACAATTGAAACTAGTTTTCCATGCCTCTTTACCACTTATTAGATATATATTTTATAAAGATCTTCCACAATATGAGTTTCTTGAATAAGGATGAAATGAGATGACTTAGTAAGCTGATACACAATCACCCATATGGAATCATGTTTTTGGACCATTTTTGAGATACCTATTGAAAAATACACATATATATTATCTTCTATTTACAAACAGGGATTGGTAAACACTATTTGATACCTTCTGGTCACTTATTATCTACCTTAACATGCTGATAATTTAATCATCTTGAAACAAACTTAGCCACCTTCATTTACATCCAGACCCACCAAAACTACGATTTCAACTCCTTATACATATTTTTTATTACTGGATGAATAGACCACCTTGATTGGTTGTAGGCATGAAGAATATATTCCTGACAAGCCATAGGTACAACCATATGATTTCTGAACCACATCATTGAAATCCCATCTTGCCTCCAGCCCTAATGGTCTCTCCACCATTCAGTTTTGAACTCATTGCAACTCATTCTACATCGGATGCCTATTCCTGCGTCACCATATTTACCAAATCTGGAATAATCGAATCCATAAAGAGATCTGTAAAATCACCTCATTCTTCAATTCCATATGCATGTTGGCTAGGAATGGCATCATCTTCCACTCATCAAAAGCCTCTTTTTCAAAATGATCATATAAATTTATTCTTAATGCATTGATCAATGAATTTCCTTTTCCCAATGTATAAATCAAGTGAAAGTCAAACATTTGCATATAATCCATCCATATTCCTTTACTAAAATTTAAATATCATTGTGAGAAAATATGTTTCAATATCTTGTAATCCATGAACACTGTAGATTCCTCACTAAAGAGATAATGATGTCGTGTCTTTAAAGAATGGAAGACTACAACTAATTCTAGATCATGGGTTGGGTAGTTCGTTTAATGAACCCTTAATTTCCTTGACCCACAACCAACAACATGGTCTCCTTTCATGAGAACAAACCCTAACCCCAATCCAAAAGAATAAAAATACATCATGTACCCTTGTCATAATTCTGGAAATTTCAAGATAGGAACTGATGTAAGAGGAAATTTTAGTTGCTGAAAATATATCTTGCATTCCTTATTCCATTGGAATGATATTGTTTTCTCAAATCATTAATAAGTGAATTAAGACATGAGAAGTCACTAAGGAAACATTGGTAAGAACTAGTGAGACTAATAAAAATCATATCTCAAATAATTTATTTGTGGTTTCCAAGAGATAATAGATTCTATATTTTTCAAATCAACTAAGACACCTCTTTTAGAAATTACATGGCCAAGAACGCATACCCCTTGTATCGGAAAATTTCACATTGATGATTTGACTAACAAATTATGGAATCTCTATATTTCCAACACTATCACCAAGTGTTTCTCATGTTCATCCCCTATCCTTGAAAAAAAATATGTCATCCATAAACACTACAAAAAAAGAATCCATATATCACTAAAATATCTAATTAATCCATTCCATTAAGTCCTCTAGTGCATTCATTTGTCGAAAAGACATTACCACATATTCATAATTGCTATATATTCTTCTGAAAGAAATATTCAGAATATATTCCTTTCAAAATCTTGATTGGAGATATCCTGATTGTACGTCAATTTTAGAGACCCACTAAGATCCCCTCAATTGATCGAATAGATAACAAATGCATAGAAGTGGATGCCGATTAATTATCATAACTTGATTAAGATTAAAATAATCTGCACAAAGACATATATTTTCATATGATTTCATCATGAACAATACTAGTGCTACCCATAGGGATGTGCTAGGACAAATGAAACTATTTCTTTATAACTCTTCCAACTACACTTTCATCTCCCTTAATTATGTTGGTACCATCCTAGAAGATAGAAGGGAAATATAACTAGTCCCTGGGAGGAGACCAATTAAAAAATAAACTTCCCTTATAAGTGGTGGCCTTGAGAAAGTTTTGGTAAATAAATCAAGAAACTGGTCAACAACTGTTGGAAAATAAGTATTCTTGATCTCTTCCATTAATTCAAAAGTCAAAGCTACCATCTGGTATGTGATCATTCCAACTGTTGGTGCCAAGAAACCCATTGCACCTACATTTATACTCTTCCCTCCTGAAAAGAGATGCTCAATTCCATTCTTAGTTGCGAAACCAACTGTTCTTCTATAATAGTTGATATGAGCCTTGACCATTTTCAACCAGTCTATACTCAAGATTACAATATAGAGATCCATTTCCAAAACTGAGAAATCCCATTTCAGCTCAACTCCATAAACAGTTATAGAACATGTTCTACATAGAAACACTCTACAATATATTTGACCAATAGATGTTTAAAGATTTATCACATAAGAAATAGAATCAAATTTTAACATTGAAAATAAATAGCATGAGAAGTTTTAAAGGAATGAAATGCGCCAATATCAAACAACACTTTCATAGGTGTAGAATTAAAAAGAATCGTACCTCTCATCATAAGTGGTGCAACCTGATCATCCAAAATCAAATTCTATGATATATATAATTTCATTGTCACTTCATGTTGTTGTTAATTTCCCTGATGAGATTTCCCCTACCAAGGAGTCATGTAATTCTTAGAATCACTATGGCTAGCTCTGTTCTGCTGACGAGATTGATTATTATACCCTCTCCCTATCAAAGCATAAATTTCCTATGATACATGAGAAGTTTCTCAATCCCCTATACTTGGAGGACTATGACAATAGCACTACATATAACCCATACTGTTTCAATTAGGGTGTGATCTTGGTGGTGACATAAATTCTCGCTGCATTTGGTTGAAGGAACCGCATTGGAAACATACTACACCTTGTTGTGGGTCTCAAAGGAAGATTCACTAATCCAGACATTTGATTCTGGTTCATGCTCCCACCTAGGAAGTAGGTGTCCTTCTCCAAAATTCCCCTATCATTAGAGTTCCCACCAATTACCATGGGTATCAACATAGTTCCTCCTTCCATATCCCTAAAGATGTCTCTTTCATCCATTTTTTCTCAATTTAACATCTCTGTATAGTCAATAACACAAATCATGAAAATCTTTGAGTGAATCTCATGACATAACCTTGATTAAAATATGTGTGCATTCAAGGATGAACCATCCACAACTTCAGGTAAAAATCCCACTAATTTCATGAATTTAGCCACATACTCGATGATAGAAATATTTTCCTAATTTTGGATAAGGAAGTCCTTATTTCTATGAATTTTGATCATGTGAGGATATATTTTTTGTATAAAAATTCCCCAAAAAACTCCCAAACAAGGACTTGATCCACTTTATCCTACAATGATAGTTTCTACTGCTAGAATTCAAGATCCTCTAACATATACGTCACCATCTTGGCATTTATATCTTTTGGGGTACCAATTAAATCAACGATAATATTCATCATGTTCATCTACACTTCTGATCTTTCTAGTTCAGAATCACCCTAGAAGATGGGCGTAGTCTACTTTATGAATAAGATTGAATGATCCACTTTCCTTAGCTCATTCCTCTGGTTACCTATTTTGACAACCTAAAACACATGAACGATACTGTGAACTAGTTTATGGTTCACCTACAGATCAAGAGAAACCACATTCTCTACATATTCTTTCGGTTGTTTTCTATGAAACATATTGGGTGACATTTTCTATATGAACAAAAAACACCATACATCTCACTCTCTAGAAACTGAAGGATTATCATTTCAAATTCCATTTCACAAACTATCACAACAATGTTTTCTAAAATTAATCATTTTCCCTGTTCAACCATTTTTGAAAAATTTAATCATTCTTCTGAAAACTAAACTATTTCAAAATTCTACAACCATGATCTTTTTCAAAATATTTTATTTAAAAAGTCATTCATGATTTTAAAAAATCCATGCTTTTAAACAAAATAATAAATCATTACTCAAAATGATGTTTTAAATCCAAGGTGGAAGTCATTCCTCAAATACATGTAATGCTTATCTCATTAGATAAACCCATGAACAAGAGATTCCAAACCTATAAGTGTCTCCAAAACACTTGTCTACCCAACTACCTCGTAAATTAAAGATCAGCACAAAAACGTTTCACTACGTCTGTTACATCTCGTTACTTGTTTTTATGTGTTTTGGATCCTTGAGTTGAGATCATAATGTATAGATATCTTTTCAGGTTGTTTTTGGTATTTTACTAAAGCCTTTTTGTAGGTTTCTAGGCATTTTTTTGGTTTGTGCATGGTTTAAACAAAGTGTTCAATGTGATTCATGGTTGGTGCTTGGTTTGTGCATGGTTGAAACAAAGTTCTCACCTTACCTCATGGTTTGTTCTTGGTCTGTTCAAGGTTTAAACAACATGTGAAACCTGTTGAATGGTTTTCACAGGGTTAGTACTAACCGTGTGACTTGGCCTAGAAGATCGTGAAGATGGTAATTAATGTTTCAAAAATATTAATTAAAATTATGAAACCCCCCAAATTAACCCTGAAATCCTCCCACTCAATCATAATTAGATTCTTATCTTTTCGGAGCTCTCAAGATCTATTTTGGCTCTCCAAAACTCATCTATTGGAAAATTTAAGTCCTAATAGAGGCATATATCTTCTCTTCTAATGATTTCTTTTCTTCTTGATCATGGATCTCCCTTCTCTTCTTCATTACATATTCCTAAAGGATTTGAGAGACTTTAGTTTTGTGGTATCTTGATTGATTGATCTAAAATTTTAGATATATTATATCCTCTCTCATCATTAAAGATCAATCTTCTTAGATCCAATGACCTCCAATGAAGGCGACACATCTCATATTTATTATGATAAGATTCTATAATTTCCAAGTAGGTGTTCCTATGATTTTTCTTGGTTTTGTGATTCATTGTTTATAAAAAAATAATAGATACAATTTTCCTAATTTCCAACACTTGTTATCTGGTTTTTGACCATTTAATTCCACAAAAAATATTCTTTGACCAATTTCCCTAGTAAATGGATATGGGATTAATTAAATTGCTTTGATTTTATTTCTCTCACATTTTTGTGAATTGATAAATGACATGATTTTTTTGATTTATTTATAAAGAACTTTTAAAGGTTGTTTTGATAAAGTTGAGGGCTTTGGTTGCATTTTGATTTATTAAATGGGATTTGACCCAGGTTTTGATTTATAAAAACACTTCAATGATTTTAATTAATTGAATTGAACTATTTACTGTTTTTTAAATTATTTAAAATGATTTAATTTATTAATTTTCATGAACCAGATCTGGTCTCCATCAGAACCAACACCCAACCCGGTCCATGGAAAGGCCCGAAGGGTTTTCCCTATCATCATGGGAATGAAAAAGTTCCCGAGTATGATGATTAAAGGCTTGGGAACGATTTACATGATTTTATTGTCACAAAACAATGAACAATAATAGATAAACTAAATCCGAAAATTTCCAACCAGACAAACTTAAATAAAATTCAGTATTTGATTATAAGGTTTATACAAAATACCTTTGACAAACACAAAGGAAGAAATCCAAAAAGAAAATTCCAAGAACCACCTTATGGTGAGGGGGAAACTCCCTTAATCCATCTCCACCACACTGCATCAAGAAGGACCACTAGTAACAAAAATGTCCTATTCTAAGAGCTTTACCCAAACCCACGACAAACGTTACCAAGTCTACTTACAACCAAAGGAGTAAGTAGGGTGTGATCCTAATCCCAATAGGATGACACCCAATAATATTTCATGTGATACATTTTAATAAAAAAAGTTTGGAAGTTTTATTAACAAGAATGCAAGAAACAATTTCAAATAGATGAAACATTAAAATGAAAATATTTTTCAATAGGGCTGATTTAAAGAATGTACACTCCTAAATAAAACACACATTCTACTGAATTTTCTATAAAAACACACCATATGCTGATGGTAATTACAATAAATCAAGTGAACACTAGTCATGGGAAAACCCCTAGGCAGTAGATACCTGTGGGCCCTACGTACATTGTATCTCAGTGTATTTTTCTCATTCATGATCCACTAGGAAGGGAAACCCAAATGTCCTAGTGTTACCCAATCATCATCATAGTTTAGTTAGTGTTTCCATCGCCAATATTTCTAAGTGAAACAAGGACGATACCACTCTAGATCACTAGCATACTAGTCCTAGTCTATCCACCAAGATACCAGGGTTTCCATCTTTTTGCTCAATCAAGTTAAACATGTCATAATACCTAATTTTCACATGAAAATTAAATTTCAAAATCATACACACACAAAAAATCCCATACACATTTCATATAATTCCCTTTTCACCATTAAATTCTTTTTAACATCATTCTAACACAAAAACATCCCACAAACATGTTTCACTCCTTTCACACAATTTAATAAATCATTTCAACAATTTAAAAAACATTATAAAAACGTTTTACATCACCAATCATCAATTTATCATTTAAATCCCATTTTATGAACACACACCCAAGAAAACAGTACCTAGACCTCCTTTTCACAGTGTGTAACTCTATAAACCATTTAAAATTTTCATAAAACACTTTCATGATGTATAATAAGGTTTTTCACATAAAACAAATTAAAACCCCTTTTAAATTCCAAAATCACACTAAAATCCTACCAAAACAGAATTGGAATCCCTATAAACAATTAATAAACCACTTTCATTTGTTATAAAATGACCTTAAATGATACCACAAAAGTTACACATGAAAAACACACATTTTCAAGAAGAAATATAACATTAAAACTAAATACTCAACCAATTATACAAAAAATAGATTTTCACCAAGCACAATGGAATATAAACATGGTAAAAATGTTAATAAATCCAATCTATCTCATCAAATAATTCTCAGACATTGAATCACTTACCTTAGATGCCAAAACCTCAAATCATTGTGCGAAACTACAACCGCACCACCACCGGACCACAAGAGATTGAAAAAAATCCGAAGACAATAATATTTCACCCAAAAACACAATGTTAAACCCTAAGGACGAAACTTTAGGTGTTTTAAAGAAATAAAATCAAGAAAGAGTTGGAGTAACCCTAAGGGGAGGGAAAAAACTAGGGGGAAATTCACTTTCATGATTTTAAAGTTTCCCCAGAAAATCCCCTTTCAAAAATGAGTTTCATGGGTGCTTGAAGACCTCCCATGTATACTACGGTAGAATGGGGGGAAAAGCACGCATTTGGTTTAAGCCTAGTACAGAAAAATTGGAATAACATAAAAAAATTAATGTGTTGGACACTATACATGGTTTGGCTACATGATTTAGTAAACTGTGCAGCCAAACCGTGTGGCCAATTCTTTCCACAAAAAAACATTCTATTTTGCACCAAATGCCAGGGGAAACTGGGGAGAACCAATGGGGAGTGATAGAACATGAATAAAATAGAATTATTCCCCATAATTTCAACCATGTCACACTCATCTCTCAAGGAAATGACCAAGAACAAGAACAAAGTGGAAAATAAAATCCCATGTTTGCCAATTTTCCCCACCATAAAGCATTCTTCTCCTGGAAAGCCACAACAAAGTTAGATTAAAAACCAAAAAGGATACCATTTTCAAGCTCAAAATTGGGTTACTGATAAAAAACAACAATGAAACTACTTTTAGGAAATGAGGGCTATTATTTAACTCGAGAGACCAAAATAGACTCCCCCACTAAGGTTCACTCGTCCCCAAAAGCCAAAACTCCTCTAGTTAACCAAAAAAGAAAAACATACTCTCACCAACGAAAAAATACACCACTTTTCTGAAATGGGAAAACATAATCAAACCACATTCAAAGACTAAACACCTTAACCACTACTCGATGAAGCTCAAGTAATTTACCTTAAATTAATAACTAATGCGAACGGGGCTTCCAGAACCTTACTTCATCAAATCCATTGGGCACACTCAAATCCCAACGTTTACCCAAAAAAAATTTGGTGTTTAGATAGATCTTAATGAGACTACATACCTCCAAGACAACACTAAGGAAAAAATTGAGTTATTGGTATGGGTAGACCCGAACGGGCTCCTCGCCATAGAAACAAACTAACACCTCAGACTGAACCAGAACACCAACAAGGGGAAGGTCCAAACGTAATCACCGCCATAAGAGTAGACTAAGAGTAGACCTATTCAAAAAGAACTTACATGAGACCCATGGTGGGTCTTCCAACCATAGGAACCAACCATTTTAAATCCCTAACATGGGACGACAAATGAAACCTGGCATGGGCTAACTTGGATCTCTCTACACAACTTATTCTCCCTCCCCAAGAGGCCTAATCAAAGAAACTCCAAACCAATAGAGTCACTACAAGATTCACCACTCCCACAAACATTACCATCCTCAGATGAGTCCAACCAAAATTGAGATCGAAAAGAGACACCAATATTATTTATACATGAAAAACTGTATGGAGAGTTACTCCCACAAGGGTTAATGCATTGGGGTTTGAGAAAACAGAACCACCGCACCACCTTATGAACATGGAGACACTTTTCCACCAACACAGATTACAACCCTGAGGGACAGGGTCTGAATATCCCTTTCCACCACACCGAACAACTTTGAACAAAAACACCACATTAAAACCTTAAAATTTCTCCACATATCACACTAGAGATAGAATCTAAAAAATGATCCCTTACAACACTGGTTTTATTTACTACATGCCAACATTACTCGTGGACCTCTAGATGGAGCTGAGATGATTAAAGAATCTATTTTCTTGTAGTTAGGCACTAAAACCACCAAATAGAACTTCATCGTCTTGTGTCACAAGCGACTGCACCATGATCTAATAACATAAATAGAACACCACACATCACGCCAACCACTTAACTTCTCATGGAACCTCTACCTAGATAGGTACTTAGGAGATGTAGTTGCATAACCAATTTCACCGCAAAAAAGAAGCATTAGAGGAAAGAATACATGGAATAAACATTTAATCAAAATAAGGAATTCTAAAATTATCCTAAGAGAAGCCCACTTTCATTTAAGAAAAATCCCATGAAGGGTTCTACAACATCAAACTTCTTCACTAGAATTCACCGTCACCACTTCCAAAAAAAACTTATAGAAAAAATGGTGTCAAAATTCACCATGGAAATTTGAGAAACTCTAAAAACCATGAATAATTTCAACTCCTTTCACATCCACTCTTATGAAATGAGTGGATATGATTAACCAAAAAAATAGGGATAACCTAAACCCTAAAACCTGAGAAGATATTTTGTACTTGGATCAACTCGAGGACCTGCCAATGGTGAATCACCCATGGCCGCACTTAAACCATGCATTAACTCTTTATGGGGGTGTACATTTTCCATCATGAAGACCCAAGGACCTAAACAATATGGTCCATTATTCAAAACATACCACAAACCAGAACTGGACACATGATGGGATCCACTACAAGGCCTCCCAAAACACTATTCATAATAGACCACTAAAAAACACAATAACCCAAATCACCAGTGAAACACAAACCCAAAATATTTTTTCAAACAAGAGGGGTTTTAAAACTCAAAACATCCCCGAAAAACATTTTTGAAAACATATTAGACACCCCCCCCCCAAAAAAAACTGGTCATCAAAACAACCAAATTTTCCTTAAAAATGATATCTTTGAAAGTAAATGGGGACAGTGGTTAACACATTCACCAATGGTATCTCATTAGCCTCACACATTAATTTTTTCATGCCACCATGGGCACCCACCTCGTTCCAACCTAGGAACTCATCCCCCTTTCATTACACATAACCCATGAATGTTGTCACCCATGAGAACACCAAGGATCAAAACAAACTACTTCACACTTTTCAAAACCAAAACATTTCATTCTACTATAAACATAGTTTCAAAACCCCATTAAAATATTCCTTGTTTCCGAAACCATTATGTTTATGAATACATAATTTATGATTATAAAATTCCAATATCATCTTTCATAAATACCATTTCATGAAAACAAAAATTTTCAAAACCTCATTCAAAATTGTTTTGAAAACCCAATTTCAATCAACTTGAAATTTAGACCATTCCCACGTTAAAACAATAGTTAAAACAGATTTCCAGAACATGATTTAACAAAACATACATTTTACCAACAATTAATTTCAGTAAAAAACATATTTAAATTAGAAAAAAAATAATTCTAATAAACTCAACCCCATTCACTCAAAACCATTTCCACTTTAAAATACACTTTTCAAAATTTTCAAACAAGAACATTCTATAGTGATTTTTTAAGAACCCGGACCTTCTTTTCAGGTATGTTTTTCCTTTTCGTATAGTTTTTGAGAGAATTTGTGTTTCTGGTAATTTTTGAAGTACACGCTGTGTACTTTATGAGTACATGCCATGTACTCCCTTATCGTGGGAGGCCGTATGCTGGCCGTGTCCGGGGCACACACACAGCCATATAGGTATGATGTGGAGGCCACTTAAAGAGGAGTACGGAAAATACTAGTACACTCCATGTACTCCAAAAGTACACATTGTGTAATTTTTTTCATTAAACGGACCGGGCTCGCGTCTGACCGCCATAAGCGTCTTTTTCTAGGTCTCGTTCGACTAAGAGACATCGTACGGACATGGAACTTTTACGATCCCCTAAACCTCCATCTGTTCTCCGAATTGACCTCCGTTGATTGTATTGGAACCACATTGGTAAGCTCTTCCTTCCTCCAGAGCATCATTTTCCAATTCCTCCTCTTTTGCAAGTTATCATGGATTGAACATTTTGTGAGTTTTTGTAGATCTACGATGTTATAAGGATATTTAAGCCTTGTGGTTCAATTATATTGATCTACTAGACTCAAGGTAGGTGTTTTGTACCTTTCTGTTCAATTTCATTGAGTATTATGTGAAAATTCCACCAATACCCTTGAACGGGTTATTGAGTGTTTATTGTTTTCCTCTGTTGTTTCCTGCCTTTCTTGTATGCTTGTGTAGAGGTAATTTGGTTTTGTATAAGGATAATTTACATGTTTAGATGTTTTTCCCATGCCTTGTTCTATTTATTACCTTTTTTTATTGTTCATTCATTGGCTGTTATACCTGTTTTCCATGCCTTATGACCGTAGGATGCAGTGGTGTTCCCTAAGATGCTTGTATTGCAGTAGACTGGTTATCCAAGTAGTTTTGTAGGATACTTTGGAATTATAGAATTATAACGAACTGAATGGAATGAGTTCATAAGAACCTGGTTTTGTAGACTATAAGGGGATAGACCGAGTGAGCTTCCTCAGAGAGTCATGGACATTATAGACTATAGGGGATAAACCGAGTGTGCTTCCCAGAGAGTCTTGGATATTATAGACTATTGTATGATAGACTTTGTGAGCTTCCTTAGATATTCTTGTGCTTTATAGACTATAAGGGGATAGACCAAGTGAGCTTCTTCAAAGAGTCTTTGTTTTGCTTCAATTTCCTTAAACCACTACAGTATATCGGAGGAATTGACCGAGTGAGCTTCCCTAGAGAGTCTATGATAGAACTGAGGCTATAAGAGTTATTGACTGATTGAGCTTCCTCAGAGAGTCTCTAGACTATTGGGCTATAAGGGGAATTGGCCCCGTGATCTTCCTCAGAGAGTCCCCGACTACCTTAGACTATAAGGGGAATTGATAGAGGATGCTTCCTTAGAGAGTCTTACAATTTAGTATAACCAAACCAGAGGGGTTAATCTGAGTGTACTGCCCAGAGGGTTGTTGGCGCTTCTTGGATAGGACCAGAGAGGATGGCTATGAGTACTTCCCAAAGTTTTTCCTATTGGTAGTTAGCTTTTTCTTCATTGTTGCTTGTTTGACCTGCGGATTGTTTACTTCCATGTATTATCCTTTTTACTGCTTACTGTTTACTACACTTTACCTGCCATATACTCACCGACTGTTAGGCACAGATCTTTGGGCAGTTTCCTACTAGGATTTAGACTCACACCCAGTTTGGGTCATGCTTTTGGGCCCAGATAGATTATATTTTTACAGGTATATATAAGAGAAAGCGCCCTTGTACTTCTGGTACTTGACTTGCATTGGAGCAGGAGAGCACAGGACCAAGCCAAGGCTGCGATGCCGAGGAGTTTCTTATCTATTTTTATTTTTCACATTGGTTTAGCATTGTTGTATTTATAGCATTGTTACTTGTTTAGCTTCTTTCCTAGACAATTGTATCATGCATCATTTCATATATATATATATCTGTGTGTGTGTGTGTGTGTGCTCCAGCTGTTTATTGCTTTAGTCTTCCGCTGTTTACAATTAATTTGATATTTACTGCTTCCACTATTGCGTGTTTTGTTTACTTCTATTGTGTACTCTTCCAATGAGGGCATAGTTTCCCCACCATCACACCCAAGGCCCTCGCTGCTAGTCGGCATCCTATGGAGTTTGGGTAAATGCGCTTGAGGCCACGTGACCAACCAGGTATGGGGAACCTCAGGTTGTATTCCAGAAATGGGGCGTTACAAAGTGGTATCAGAGGAAGGTTTTTTCTCTTTAATTACTGTTTGGAGCCTATAGTTGGGGATAGGACAGAATAGGTACTTGGTAATAAGTTGTGCTCGGGAGTAGCTAACCCATGTACATGGAAAATCCAATCTACCTCGTTTATGGAAATTTCTTCTGTTTTTGTGATTTCTATAGTTGATTTGATTCCACCTTGAGTGACTCACAAGATTTTTGATGTTACTACTAATATTATTGAGGTTCTATTTCTGTTACAACCCAATGAGATGAGGGTATGCCATCTCATGCATCATATAGGAACTTGCTAGAAATCACATGTCATGCATTTTTTCAATGCCATATAGGATGCATTAGTGAATGCATGTTTTTGTGATAGATGATTTGTAAAATATGCAAGTTGTTGTGATAGTTGGATTCAGAGAAATACCTATTGTTTGATAGGGTATTTTTTGTGTATAAATTTAATGGAATTAATGCCAAATTTCTATTCTTGAGGTGTTATGGGCCCACATGAATCGAAACATGGTCGATCATTGACTTCTTTTCTTGTATATGATATGTATGAGATTCCAAACATTGATTCGTGGGGAGTATGGACCCTAAAGGATTGGGATTTGGAAACTTAACTCTTGTTTTCTGTGTTTTATGGGCTCCAGAGCAGTTTCTGAGGCTATTTCCTAGAAAAAACCCAGAATACATGGAATGTACATTATGAATACACGCCATGTAGTTCTCAAACTGTGTTTCTTACTATGTGGGCAGAAACATAGGGTTGTGAAAAGTCTTCAGAAACACACCGTGTACTGTATGTACACGCCGTGTTGTAGTGACCGTGTGTTTACCAATGTGACTAATGACATGGATGGATGAAACATGAACTTTACACACTGTGTCTTCTTCTTACACACCATTCCATGTAACCTAAGTACCCAGTCATGTCATGAACAACACGGGTCGAGGAATACATTCAAGTAAAAGTTGTGTTCCCATGGAGCACACTGTGTAGAGTGAACTATGTATCCAGTAGTGTAACTAACGACATGAGTCGTTGAAGCCTTGTCTAGTACACGCCGTGTAGTGTTCATACAAGCCGTGTAGTCTAGGATTAAGAGGACTGTGCGGGTTAGTTGTGTAAGGATACTCGGGCAGGGGAAAAGAGTTCAAGTACACACCGTGTATGGGGACAACACGCTGTGTGGTTGGGGTATTACATGACCAGTTGTAGAATAATTACACTTCCATCTGAATGGCTTAAAAGAACACACTATGTAGTTTTTATACATGTCGTGTAGTCATGTTTTGTAAAACTCAAAAGTTTCTTTCTCCTATTCCCCTCTTATACTCTGGTGTTCTTAGTCTTTGAAAATCCTGATCTAAGGTGTGCTTTTGACCTTTCAGAGCTATTCCACTGAGACTTCCTATGGTTTTATGTCAGCTACCATATGGTGATCAAACACTAGATATGGTCGATCAGGGACCTCCTACAGATCCTCCGGTTGTGCCAGCCTTGGCACCAACAATTATACCAGTTGAAGGAACCGATGCATAGTTTAGGGAGGATTTTCTGAAGACTATGAAAACCTTCTAGAGGGAGCCGCCTCCCACCCCGTCGATAGTAGAACTGACAAGAGTTTTCCAAAAGCATCATCCTCTTTCTTTCTCAGAGGATGGATGACCTTAGGCATCAGAGTCATGGCTAGAGACCACGCTGATAATTTTTGAGTATCTGGAGATACCTCCAGAGAATAGGGTGAAGATCACTACCTATATGCTCTGAGACTCCACCAAGAGGAGGTAGGAGGTGATCTCATTGTCAGGACGCCTGCAGTGTATGACTTGGGATGAGTTTCGGTTCATCTTCTATGATTAATTATACCCGGAGACCTTGAGGGCCAATCGAGCCTAGGAGTTTATGAATTTGGGGCAGGGTACTCTTTCTGTTATGGAGTACTCCTCTCGCTTTACTGAGCTACAGAGTTTCACACCTATTCCAAGAGGTGATGAGTTGTTCCTTGTGCGAAAGTTTGAGGATGTTCTGATGCACAACATCTAATAATAGGTGAAAATATTCAGGTTGACATTTATATCCTCTATCTTCAACTTGGTGTTGATCACTGAGCGCAATCTGAGGGATTCTGGAGTAGTGAGCCAGCGCAGTTCGACATCAAGAGTCAGTGTTCCTCCTACTGATAGTAGGAAATTTCGCAGGGAGTCTACTCGAGGAGATCATGGTAGGCGGAATATATCTTCCGGCATCCAAGTAGTAAGCTACCAATGTGGGAGGAGTGGGAATCTAATGTAAAGACCTGTAAATTTCAAGGGAATTTTTTTTCTTAATTTTCATTTGGTTTTTAAAAGTACACAGTTTCTGACGACACCTGATTCTGAGGCCCAGTATTCTCAGAATCATTTTTCAAAGTTTATCTTGGGTACGTTCAGTAAATGAACGAGTATGTTTTCCTAACTTTTGAATCGTTGCTCGGGATCGAAATCTGAGGGCACCGATGGAATTGCAGTTCCGGTAAATTGCTTAGGAAGACTTTTTCTAGAGTTTCATTTTATCGGGAGGTAATGTTAAAAATGAGAGGAATAAAACTTGTGGCAAGATAGGTCATCTTCAGCGTTTCTGTCAGTTCTTCTCACCTATAGCTAGTGGTAGGAGTTTTTATATGACCCCGCCTTCAAGAGATGCATCACCAGTTTCCCACCAGTCTGGGAAGTGGAGTTTTTTCGGCCATTCGGGCTGAGGTGGAGTTTGTGGTAGTGGTGGTCAGTCGCCAGGCTACCAGCAACAGTAGAGTGGATCAGCTCAGAGTGGTCAGGCAGGGTCATAGGGCCACGGTACATGCCAAACTTTTGTAGTGGAGCAGACCCATTAGGAGTAGGATCTTGACCCTTCTACAATTTGAGGTAAGAACATCATAGCCTCATCTTTATCTTCATCTCTTTTATATATTATCTCTATACATAGTTTTATCTCTATTTCTATTGTGGAGAGAATTTGTCTCTGCATCTTTTCCTCTTCTGATAATTTGACTCTAGAGACACCGTTGGGGACTAGAGCGGTTAGTGTATGTCAATGCAGAGAGTTCCATCTTGAGTTTGTAGGGTGTCACTTCTTATGGGTCCTCTATGTCCTAGAGATGACGAGCTGTGATATCATTCTCGGAATGGACTAGCTAGTTCCCTTCCTGGAGGTCGTCGACTGTTATCTTCTCAGAGTGATTTTCATATTACCATAGGGTGGATCTTTTCTTCTTAGAGTCGAATGGTATGTCCAGGAGAGTAAAGCGAGTCCAGATCAGATTGGGTTGGGAGTAGTTACAACCCATATCAATATTCTTTACCTTGATAACCAAGGGACTTCACAATTAGACTTTCCTCCAGTGGTGGACCGTTTCATAGATGTCTTTCCAGAAGAATTTTCAGGTTTTCCTCCTGAGTGTGAGGTAGACTTCTCAATTAATCTTGTGCCAGGAGTGGCACCGGTGTCCATTCCTCCTTATAGGATGGCTACACCTGAGTCGGAGGAGCTCAAGAAGTAGTTGGAGGAGTTGCAGGTAAAGGGTTTCATCCGAACTAGTACTTCTCCTTGGGGTTCATTTGTCCTATTTGCAAAGAAGTCATATGGTACCCTTAGGCTTTGTGTGGAATATTGGAAGTTGAACTAGTTGAAAGTCAAGAACCGATTTCCCTTGCCCAGGATCGATGATCTCTTTGATCATCTTCAAGGAGGTCGGGGGTTCTTGAAGATCGACTTGAGATCCGGTTTTCCAAAGTTTCATGTTAGACCATCTGATATACCTCTTAAAGCCTTTAGGATCAGGTATGGTTCATATGAGTAAATGGTCATACCATTCAGTCACACGAACGCACCTACAGATTTCATGGCACTGATGAACCGAGTGTTCCATCCATACTTGGATTCCTTCGTGGTTGTTTTCATAGATGATATCTTGGTGTTCTCTCACACTCGACACGACCATGCGACCCATCTTGATATCGTTCTGAGTACACTAAGGGAGCATCAGTTATATTCTAAGATCTCAAAATGCCACTTTTTGATAGACCATATTCACTTCTTGGGTCATGTTATCTCAGAGGCAGGGGTATCTGTAGACCCAGAGAAAGTGAGAGCTATAGCTTCCTGGGAGAAACCGAAGAACGTCTTTAAGGTGCAGTGTTTTCTAGGGCCGGCTGGATAATAAAAACATTTCATACATGACCTTTCACACTTAGCAGCACCACAGATAGGTCTAACCATGAAAGGGGTAAAGTTATTAAGGTCAAATTCTTGTGAGTCAGCCTTTTAGGAGCTGAAAGGGAGGTTGACTTCAACACTGATACTAGTCTTTCCAGAGAGTAGAAAGAGCTATAAAATTTATTGTGCTTTTTCAGGTTTTAGGCTGGGAGATGTGCTTTTGCAGGGATATAGAGTCATTTCTTATAGGTCCCGACAGTAAAGGCCACATGAGAGGAATTACCCAACACATGATCTGGATTTGACAGCTGTTGTTCATTCCCTAGTTGTAGAAGACATTATCTTCTGGGGGAGTACTTCGTGGTTTTCACTGACCACAAGAGTTTCTAGTACATCTTCAAACAGCGTGATATGAATTTGAGATAGTGAATGTTGGTTGAGTACCTTCAGTCTTTTGACTTTGATCTTGCCTACACGTCTGGGAAAGGCAATACTATGGCTGATGCACTGAGCAGGAGGACCTATATACAGGCAGTTCAGGAGGCCAGCATTGAGTGGAAGCATATGGACCTCTTCTCTGAGATGCATTTGGAGGTGCACGACAGTGAGGGGCAGACATTTCTATCTTCAATAGTTGTTACCTATACCCTTCTTGATTGAGTACGAATGAGGCAACTATCAGTTTCTGAAGGCCTAGTCCTAAGGGAAAGCATGTCAGGAGTGGACACTATTCCTGGGTGGATCATAGGAAAGGATGAGATCTTGCGTTTCCAGGGATGTGTATGGGTTCAAGCAGACATACACAAGGAGCTGATGTGGGACTTTCATTCCTAAGTTTAGGCAGTTCATACTAGCGTCACCAAGATTTATCGTGATCTACACCATCAGTATTGGTGGCCAGGTATGAAGAGGGACGTTTCTGGTTTCGTCATGAGATGTTCCACTTGTCAGCTGGTGAAGGTGGAGCATCAGTGACTAGTAGGGCTTTTACAGTAGTTACCCATTCCTGAGTGGAAGTGGAATGACGTCGCGATGGACTTCATGACCTGTTTTCTGAAGTCACCTCAAGGGAACGACGATGTATGTGTTTTCATTGATAGAATCCCAAATGTTTCTCACTTCTTTCCAATCATGGATACCTTTAGAATTGATGATCTAGGGCGATTGTACATTTGAGAGATTTTACGTCTTCATGGAGTTTCACACTCCATTGTTTCTGATAGGGATGCACGTTTTAATTCTCGGTTCTGGCAGGGAATTCAGAAGGCTTTGGGTACACAGGTACTTTCGAGTACAACTTACAATCCCCAGACATATGGCCATTCTGAGTGTATGATTCAGGTGCTTGAGGACATGATCCGAGCATGCATTCTGGATTTTGGAGGTTCTTGGGATAAGCATATACCTCTTCTGGAGTTTACATACAACAATAGTTCTCAGGTGACTATTCAGATTGCACCTTACGAGACTTTTTATGGTAGACAATATTGATCACCTTTATACTGGCTGGAGGAAGGAGAGGCAACTTTGTTGGGACCTCGTCTTGTTTTAGAGACCTCATAGCAGATAGAGTTGATTCGGAAGAGGATGGCTATTGCATAGTCTCGACAGAAATCTTAAGCAAATAAGTGGAGATGACCTCTGGAGTTCGAGGTCAGGGATCAGGTTTTCATACTTGTCACACCAAGTTTGGGACACAATATGATTCGTAGAAAGGGTAAGCTTTCACCAAGGTACGTCAGGCCATTTGAGGTGTTAGAAAGAGTTTGTTCGGTTGCCTATCAGTTGCAATCACCTGAGAGGTACCGAGCTATTCACGACGTCTTCAACATTTCTCAGCTCCGACATTACTTTTCAGACATGTCTCATGTCCTTCAACCTGAAAAGGTTGAGCTCGATTCGGTTTCATCATTTTAGGAGCATCCTATTCGGATTGTCGATCGCAGTATGAAGGTTCTCCGTGGTTGGTCTGTTCTTTTGGTACGGGTACTATGGCAGCATGGGAAAGTATAGGACGAGTCATGGGAGAGGGAGGCCGATTTATGATCCCATTGGCCGGAGCTATTCAGGGTTTCTTCTTCTATGCCTCATTAGGTAAATTCAGAGACAAATTTCTTTAAGGGGGAAAGTTTGTAAGAACCCATACATTTTTTAGGTATGTTTTTTCTTTTTCTAGAGTTTTTGAGAAAAGATGAGTTTCTAGAAATTTTTGAAGTACATGACGTGTACTTAATGAGTACACTTCGTGTACTCCATTGACATGTGAGGCTGTGTGCTGGTTGTGTCCGAGCTTCACACATGGCCATATAGGGGTTATGTGGTGGCCTCTTAAAGTGGAGTACGGAAAAGCCTAGTACACGTCGTGTACTCCAAAAGTACATGCCATGTACTTTGATTTTTTCATTAAACGGATCAGGCTCGTGTCTGACCACCATAAACATCTTCTTCTAGGTCTCATTTGACCGATAGATGTCGTACGACTGCGAAACTTTCTCTGAGCCCCAGAACCTTCGCTTGTTCTCTGAATCGACCATCGTTGATTGCGTTGGAACTATAGCGGTAATCTCTTCCTTATTCTATAGCATCATTTTCCAATTACTCTTCTTTTGTAAGTTATTGTGGGTTGAATGTTTTGTGTATTTTCATAGATATATGACGTTATAAGAAGATTCATGCCTCGGGGTTCAAGTATATTGATCTCCTAGCATCAAGGTAGGTGTTTTGTGCCTTTCCATTTGAATCCATTGAGTTTTATGTGAAAATTCCACCAATACCCTTGAACTGGGTATTGTGTGTTTACTATTTTCCCCTATTTTTCCCTGCCTTTCTTGTATTCTTTTGTAGAGGTAATTTTTTTTATATAAGAATAATTCCAATGCTTGGATGTTTTTCCCATGTCTTGTTCTATTTATGACATTTTGGTCTTGTTCAGCCTTTGGATGTTATACCTGTTTTCCATGCCTTGTGACCGTAGGATGGAGTGTTCTTCCTTGACATGCTTGTATTGTAGTAGACTGGTTAGCCAAGTAGTTCTGTAGGATACTTTGGCCTTATAGAATTATTATGCACTTACTGGAATAGGTCTGTGAGAACCGAGTGCTATAGACTATAAGGAGATCAACCGAGTGAGCTTCCTCAGAGAGTCTTGGACATTATAGACTATATAGAATAGACCAAGTGAGCTTTCCCGAGAGTCATGGATATTATAGACTACAGGAGGATAGACAAAGTGAGCTTCCTCAAAGAGTCTTCAGCATTATAGACAATAAGGGGATAGACCGAGTGAGCTTCCTCAGGGAGTCTTTGTTTTGTTTGAATTTCCTTAAACCACTCCAGGCCATAGGAGGAATTGACCGAGTGAGCTTCCTCAGAGAGTATATGATAGACCTGAGGCTATAAGAGGAATTGACCGAGTGAGCTTCCTGAGTGAGTCTCTAGACCTTGTGGCTATATGGGGAATTGACTGTCTGATCTTCCTCAGAGATTCTATGACTACCTTAGAATATAAGGGGAATTGACTGAGCATTCTTCCTCAGAGAGACTTATAATTTCGTATGACCAAACCAGAGGGGTTAGGCTGAGTGTACTGCCCAAAGGGTTGTCGGTGCTTCTTGGATAGGACCAGATGGGATGGGTGTGAGTACACCCCAGAGGGTTTCCTATTTTTGGTTAGCTGTTTGCTTCACTATTGCTTTTTTGACCTACAGATTGTTTACTATTGTGTATTATCCTAATTACTGCTTACTGTTTACTGTTTACTGCACTTTACCTGCCATATACTCACTGACTATTCGGCACAGATCTTCGGGTGGTTGCCTACTTGGATTTAGTCTCACACCCTGTTTGGGTCATGCTTTTGGGCCCAAACAGATTATATTTTTGCATGTATAGATAAGGGAAAGCGCCCTTCTACATTAGGTACATGACTTTCATTAGAGTAGGAGAGCACGGGACCAACCTAAGTCTTGTGATGTTGAGGAGTTTCTTATCTATTTTTCTTTTTCACTTTGGTTTAGCATTATTGTATTTACAGCATTGTGAATTGTTTGGTTTCTTTCCTAGACATATGTATCATGCATCATTTCATATATATATATGTGTGTGCTCCAGTTGTTTATTGCTTTAGTCTTCCACTGTTTACTATTGATAGGATATTTACTAGTACCACTATTGCATGTGTTTTTTACTTTAGATGTGTACTCTTCCAGTGAGGGCATAGTTTCCCCACCCTCACACCCAAGGCCCTCGCTTCTAATCAACAGCCTTTGGCGTTTGGTGAAATATGCCTGAGGCCATGTGACGAACTGTGTATGGGGCACCTCTGGGTGGCTTTCGGAACTGGGGTGTTACATATTTTCCAAAACCCATAATGATACTGAATGAATAAAGGGTATACTGGTGCCAATGTGTGACTCATAAATATGATTGGAGGCCATAAAATAGTCACACACCCATCCTGGAGAGTGTTCTAGGACAATATTATGGGCTCCACATGGCTTTCCAGGCCCTGCGAGCTCACTAAGACCATTGGCCTAACTCCCATTTCATTTCCCAAATAACAAACAACCCCAAGAACCAAAAGACTTAGATGAAACCTGACTTCCCCTGGTAATGCATATCATGCCCTGAGGTGTGCTAGCCATGAACCGTAGTCATAACCAGAACATCGTGTTCCGACAATCCTATCTCTGGTCTACATAGACTCTTTCCCAAAAGAACATAACCCAAAAAAGAGAGAACCTCCTCTGATACTATTTTTTCATGAACCAGATCTGGTCACCACCAAAACTAGAACAAAAACCAGTAAATGGAAAGTCCCTAAGGGTGTTTCCCATCCTCATGGGCTAGATCAAGTTCCCGGTTATGATAATTAAATATTTGAGAATGATTTACTAGGTTTTAGAATAACACAACAACCAACAATAACAGATAAACGGAATCTGAAAATTTCCAACCAAACAAACCAAAAAAAAAATTTAATTGGATTAAAAGGTTTACACAAAATCCCAAATACTAACACAGGGGAATAAATCCAAAAATAATAGCCCAATAATTACCTCATGTTAAGGGGAAATTCCCTAAATCCATCTTCAAGACACCACATCAAGAAGGACCGCTTGTAAACTGTACCACCAGTTCTAAGATCTTTACCCAAACCTACAAAAAATATTACCAAGTCTACATACACCCAAAGGTTTAAGTAGGGCATGATCCTAATCCCAATAGGATTCCACCCAATATTATTCCATGTGATAAATATTTTATGACAAAATTATTTCATTTTTTATAAACAAGAATTCTAGTTACAATTTCAATGAGATGAAACCTTAAAATGAGAAAACATTTCAAGAGGGATACATTAATGAATGAACAATTTTAAATAAAACAAACTTATTACTAAAATTTCATAAAAACACATTGTATGTTGACGATAAGTACAGTAAATCCAATGAGAACTAGTCATGGGAACACCCCAAGGTACTAGCTAGTTGTGGGCCTTGGGTAAGTCATATCTTGGTGTAAAAGTAACCATAACAAAAATATTTCTCATTCAAAGGACACTAGGTGTATAAAACCTAATAAACTAGTGGTCCTCTATAATCATCATAGTATAGTTAATTTTACCATAAAAATTATTTCTATGTGAATTAGGGAAGATACAACTATGGATCATGGGAAAACTAGTCCTAGTCTACCCAAGTAGATACCTGGGTTTCCCTCTTTGTGATCAATCAGGTTCCACACAATATCAAACATAATTTTCACATGAAAATTACTTTTCAAAATTATACTCACACCAAAAACCCTACACACATGTTTTATAATTCCATTCTTACCAACAAATTCATTTAAGGATCATACTCACACCAAAACAACCCTCAAACATTTTCTGTACCTTTTCCACAATTTAATAAATCATTTCAACAATGAAGAAACACTCCCAAAATGTTTGAAATCAAAAATCATCATTTTATCTTTCAAAAAACCATTTTAGGAACACAAACCCTCAAAAAAAGTACCTAGAAATCCTTGGTACACTTTTGGTAACTCAATAAACCATTTAAAATTTTCATAAAACACTTTTAAGAATTAAAACAAGGTTGTGCACATAAAACCCATTCAAAAACCATATTTCAATGAAAAAAGCACACTAAAACCCTTCCAAAATAGAATTTTCATCCCTAGAAACAATTAATAAACCACTTGAGTATGTTATAAAATGACCTCAAATGATACCATAAAAGTTACACCTGAAAAACACACATTTTCAATAAAAAATTCATATTAAAACGAAATGCTCAAACAATGCTTCCAAAAATGGTTTTCCAACCAAACACAGTGGAAGAGAAACATTGTAAAAATATCAATAAAACCAAGATAAATCATCACAGAATGATTACACATAGAATCACCAACCCTAGTTTCCAAAAACCTCAAATCATTATGTTAATCTTCATCCATACCACCTCCATACCACAAGGGAATGAAAACAATCCTAAGCCAAGAATATTTCACCCAACAACCCAACGTTAAACTCTAAGGATGGAACCCTAGGTGCTGGAAATATTGAACATCAGGAAATAGTGGTAGAAACCCTAATGGGAATGAATAAACTAAGGAGAAACTCACTTTCAGGCATGATTTTTATGTTTCCCCACCAAACCCCCCTTCAAAAACAATTTCCATGGGAGCTTGAGGAAAATTGGAGACATACCATGGATGATATGGTATAATGGAGAAATAAGGGGACACATGTGGCTTATTTACGGTTGGAAACAATTGGAATAACATAAAAAAATTCATGTGCTGGACACTGTGCATGTTTTGGTTGCATGGTTTAGTAAACAATGTAGTCTGCTCTGTCCACCTAAAACATTCCATTTCACTCCAAATTCAAGGGGAACCTATGGAGGAAAATATATGCCATTAATATAAGATAATTATTCCCCAGAAGTTCGACCCTATCACACCTAGCTCTCGAGGAAATGTCCAAGAACTGGAACTAAGTGACAACTAAAATCCCAAGTGTGATATTAAATGACCAAGAACCCACGTTGAATGATTTTACACTTTTTTTTGAAATAGTTTTGTTTTATTATTTGAAGGAAATTATTTATTCACATGGATATAGGTTCTAAACCATTGGATTAAAATTTAATAAATCCTTTTTTAATTATAATAATTCCTTTAAATGTTTTAGGGATGATTTGAATTAAATTATTTTTTAAAGTCCCGTTTAAAATTTTAATTATTAATTGTGAAAGGAAGCAGGTGTTATTAACCTTTTTAATACTGTATTGTTTAAATTTTTTTAATGAATTGATGATAGTTTTTATGTCCCCTTATGTGTTTTAATGATGAAATTTGAAAGGTAGTGGGTATGGTTGTCCTTTTGAATGATAAAATTGTATTAAATGTTTTGAATTTTAATTTGATAAAAAACATATTAAAAACCCCAATTCCATTGAATTGGGGGTCTGAAACCAAATTTATGGATTTTCATGATAATTAAATCGTTGTATTTAATTGTGAAATTGGATTGTGAAATTGTATTGTGAATTGATTTCAACTTGTTGTTTGTAAAAAATTTATGGAAAATGGTTTTGTTGGACACCCAATGATTTCATTATGAAAAGTTATGTTTTTTATTAAAAAGCTTATATGTATTTTAAATGGAAAATTCATAAAAATCAAGGGATAATGCTATTTAATTTAATTTTAAGTAGTCTTAAAATAAATTTCTCATCATTTTTTTGTATTAGAGCACATGAAAACCTTAGGTAGTTAGTGAGTTATTTTTTGTGACACTTTAAGATTTAAAATATTCTAAAACATCATAGATGAACATACCATCCCTTAGGGGATGGTGAGGAGTCCACTTTTCCTTGGTTCAAGGGACGTATATATATACTTTTTCATATTCACAGTGTTGGGTCCCTATAGTATGTAACTATCCTACATACATAGCACATGACCATGTTTCTCACATGTTTGTATTTTAAATGAATATATATATATATATACATTCCTCTATTATAAATAGTTTTACATGAATTTTGAATTTATAAAAAAAAATTTATAGAAATTTTTTTGTTAATCCATCTGTTTCAAAATATCCTAAATTTGAAATGTAATGCTTAATTTTTATAATTATGATTTTGAAATGAAAAACCATTTTATTTATAATGGAAATATATTTACTTGGTTGTTAAACCATATGGCACTAGAGTTTCCTTGATTGCTTCATTTATTGTTATTATTCACCTTTATTCTGTTTTATTAATTATTATTCATCTTTACAAATCAGGTGCATATTCTCATCTTTTCTTGATTACCTAAATCTAGCTTTTGAAATAGTTTTCAAAGTCTTTCAAGAAAATGTTTCACTTTTTAATGGAGAAATGGATTGTTTTACAGGATTAGTTTAATAATTGATTTTAAAAATTCAAAAACCCTATCCATAAACTATTCCAAATACTCTCATATGTGTACTATTATTTTAGATTATTTGAATTACTATATTATTTAATTTCATAGAATCTTTTGTGGAATCCTATTGGGATCTTTATCTCACACCCAACTTATACCTTTTGGTGTTTTCATCCATTTAGTTTCATATATAAGTTTCTCATGCTCTCACCTTACTGTGTGGGTCTATTCTTGGTGACCAAGTCTGGGTGACTTGTGACATGGCGGGTGGTTGGGGACAACCCTTAGATTGGTTTTAAGGGTTATGTTTCATGTTATATTCTCTTATTTTCTCCTATTACATGATATGTATGTATTGATTTATATATCTGGTGATGTTTCTAAATTATACTATATTATTGATATAATTTTTAGGAAAAAATATTCCTAATGGTTTTTTGATGCCACGTGTTTGTTGCTGATCTGTGGATATTTAGAATTCTCTTCTGGTTAGTGGAGAATTATCTCTGGTGTTAGTTTAGATGATATTCTGGGTTGGTTTGTTACAAATGGTATCATAGAAGGTATTTACATAAAATTAGTTTCATTTCTTTTAGATCCTTATTTTATTTGGGGTGAGTCATGGTGAAAATTATATTAAGATTGTGTAGGGACTTAAGAGGTATTATGTGATTGGGTTCTCAATCACCACCCTTTCATGGTGATACTTGATTTACCATGGATGTTGGGACTTGAGTCTTTAATTTTAATTATTGTATTCTTTATGATAAATTATATTTATATTCTTTATGAGACTATCATTGATTTGTGGAATCTATTATGAGTTTTTGAACCAAAATAGAAGGATGACCACAATAGCACCATGTTTTCATGGTCTGGTAAACTGTGAGGAATCGATGTTTTCGATTTAGAAATCTAACCATGAACATTTGTGAGGATGGTGTCTTGTTTACCAGCCCATAAGAGAAATCCTTTTTCTATTATAACATGGTTTTAAACTTTAATCCTTATCCATTTTCTTACTTGTGATATCACTTAGGTGAGGTTGGTTATGTGGGTAATGGATGTGGGTTGTTCCTTGCTCTTGTTTGATTGTTTAAAATTTAATACCAGGTTAATAATTCTAAATTCATTGGGAAAACTAAATTGTTTCTTAAACATGGGTTGTTAGGATCCTTGAGAAAAGTTTTCATCTACCAGAAATAATTTTTTTGATTTTTTTGTTTGGAAAACTAAACATTAAAGATTCATATATGACGTGATAAAACATTATTTTAAAAATGAATTTTGGATCTTATTGGATTTAAATCGTAATAGTTTTGTTAATTTGAAAATGGGGGGTAATTATTTTGAAACCATAAAATAATTTTAAACCTCTAGTAAGGGTTTTTTGAAAATGTGAATTATTTATAAAAATATTTATCATTTGAAAGAAAAGAGTAGCGGTTTATAAATGGTGAAATATTGTGGGTTTTAAAATCAAGAATGTTTTGATTAAAATGGGTTGTAATTTTTTTTAAATGTAATATGGGTTTTTCATTGTTCATTGATGCTTGAGTTGATATTCTTGTGTTTTGCGATTTTATGATATGTCTCCTAGAAATTACTTCAAGAATTATAGAATGTCGGTACATTGTTCCATTCCTCATGGTAGTTCTTCAAATTTTCCATATGTAGAATCCCTTGTCAATGAGTCTATAAAGACTCTATGTTGAGTGGTTAAGCTAGAGAATTTCCAACCTTTGATCCCCATCCTTGAATTCCTGGATTGTTTTCCACCTTGTTATAAAGATGAACGATGTTCTATTTGGTAAATGCAATGGCTTGAAGAAGTTGATGTAATATTTGATACTATCAAGACTTCTGAATCTATAAGCATCAATCATATCCACTCATTATTCGAGTTACCTAGAAAATAGTGGCAGGAAGTTGTGTTTCCCACTTTTCTGAAAGAGATAATGTCCTGGGAATGATTCATGTTTCGATTCATTTAGTGACAATATCTAGGGGAAGTAAAGAAGGATAATTTTCTTGAATAATTTAGTTTTAGTCTTCACTAGCTATCATTTGTAGTATATGTCAAGAAATTATCATGGTTGGTATGTTTCATACATAGTATTGTTAGTAATGTCTCCGTTAAGGCTATATATTTTCAAAAAGGTTTCAACCTAGACCTTCTAACCTCCATGCCTTTGGTCTAGTGGATTTCTTATCAGGAGATTCTTGATAAGGCTTTCATTATAAACGCGGAGTTAGTGAGACAAAGTAATGGTAGGAATTCCTCTTCTTTAATTGATAAAGTACATCCTTCTTACAAATATAAGAGTTCTACCATGTGTTTCTAGTGTGGAGTTACTGGTCGTTCTATGAAGTTGTTCTCAAAAGCTCTGAGGGTTTCAAAATAGTGTGGCCACTTTGGTCACTTTATGGTGTACTATAAGTTGGGAGATCAGAAATAAAGAATTTAATCCGGAATGTCATATCCTAACTGTGTGGAAGTAGATGATTTAGGATAACATGGCTCTATACATAGGACTTGATGTGAATCTTTTCACAAAGTTGAAGAGCTTTTAGTTTCCAGCTTGTTCCTTCCAACATTGTAGTGGAAACTGTTTGAGTTTTCCTGCTTGTGGCTTGTCTATTTTTGAGAAAAAATAATTGGGGTATTTTTGGATGGTATCTTGTGGAACATGGTTTGGATAATTTTTATATTGGTGATATAATAATTGTTTCCTTCTATTTATATCTTTTTTTATTCCTTGGTGCCCTCTTATTTTGACATGGTAGTTAGAGATTAGTTATATTTTATTAGATGGTCTCCCTTATGAGAATATAGTGACCTATTGTGCACTGACCTAGATATGTGATATCCTTCTAGTTGTACTTGGATAGAAATTATGAATTTACACAGGTAAATAGGATTATATGGATTTTTTATAGATTAGTCACATGGTGGTGTTGGCATTTGACTTTATGAGCTCTTCGATATATGAATCTTTGTTTGAAAAAAATCCCATGTTTCCCTCGATTACTTACCCATGGTAGAAATACTTATCAGTTCTTTAACTTTCTTTTGAATGTTTTATCTTAGATGTTTCTCATTAGTAAGTGGTTTAAGTGTCATCTTTTTGTTTAGGGGACATGATTTTCTGGTTACACCATTATAGTGAATCTTCATATGGGGGGAGACCTATACTTGGTCTCTAGTCTTTTCTTTTTGGGAGACATGTGATGGATTTTTTTTATCTTGTAGTTGTGTTTGTTGTCATCCTTTGGGT
The DNA here is from genome assembly GCA_963277665.1 of Viscum album. Taxonomy (NCBI): domain Eukaryota; kingdom Viridiplantae; phylum Streptophyta; class Magnoliopsida; order Santalales; family Viscaceae; genus Viscum; species Viscum album. The sequence goes on from OY728133.1 coordinate 1,913,957,669, forward strand.
GAGTCTCTATTTTGGGCTATAAACCTTCCACATCACAATATTAGTGAGGAATATATTCTTGTTTCATCATGTTATTTCTTTTTCATATAATGATTTTTGGGGATAGAAATTCCTATAGTGGGGAAGTTTTAATGAATTGTTACTTTTTTAGGTTTTTTGACCCATTGAGTTGAGATCGTAATGTTTGGATATATTTGTGGTTTTTTTGGTGTTTTACCGAATCCATTTTTAATTTTTCTGGGCCTTTCCATGGCTTGTACATGGTTTTTCCATAGTTTATAAAAAATTTGAATCCTAATTCATGGTTTGTGCATGGTTTAAACAAAGTGTTCCCTATACTACAAGGTTATTTCATGGTATTCACATGGTTTAAAAAAGTGTGAAATCTATTTCAGGGTTTGTACATGGTTAGTACAAACCGTGCGAGTTTTCCCAAGAAACATGCAGATGGTAATTAATATTCTGAGAATATTACATAAAATCGTAAAAACCCCTGCAATTAACTCAAAAATCCTGCCACTCAATTTTTTTCGATTCTTTGGCTTTTTGGGATCCCTCTAGAGTTATTTTGGCTCTACTAAAATCATATCTTGGGGGGTCGAAGAGACAATCAAAGCAGATATCTTATCTTTAAGTTAGTTATTTTCTTCTTGATCATGGATCCCCCTTGTCCTCTTGATTCCTTCTTCCTAAAGGATTTGAAATCCTTGATTTATATGGTTTATTAATTTATTGATGTGGAATTTTTTAGCTTTAATATCCACTATCTACATTCATTATCAACATTCTTAGATATGATGATCACTGTTGAAGGGGACACATCTCGGATTTGTTGTGGTTAGTTTTATTAATTTCCAACTGGGAGTTTTAATTCACTTACTTCATTTTGTGATTCATTGTTTATAGATAAATCATAGATAAATGTTTCCTAATTTCCAAAACATGATCTATGATTTTTAACAATTTATTTCCATATAAATTCTTCTTTTATTGATTTCCCATGGAATTGGATATGGAATGAATTAAATGAGTTTGACTTTGATTTCTATCTCATTTTTGTGAATTGATAAATTCCATGATTGTTTAGATTTAGTTTTAAAGGAATTTTTAAAGTTTTTTTGTAAAATTGGGGATTTTTGTCATGACTCGTCCCCTAGGGCCAATGCTCTGACTACCCTAAGCCCACCTCCCAAAGGCCGAAAGATAGAGACTAGCACCGAAGGAATTATTCTCCATGTGAGAGGCATTTATTGAGTACATGTACACCTGATCACTCTCATCACCAACCCAAAATCCTGAGAAGGGAAAACATTCATGCTACGAAGAATACCAATGAGAGTAAACAATAAAAACTTGGAAGTAAAGGGGGCTATCATTCAAACCCAAAAAAATAAAATATGTAAAAATGGGTGTACCAAAGTCTCTAGAAACCCATCCGTCGAGAAACCTACCTAAAGAGTGGGTGAAGAATAACTTCTAGAAGATGTTAGGGTATGCCACATCTGTTTTTCCTCACTGATCATTTCCTGGTCCTAGACCTCAAAGTCCTCTGTCAAAACATCAGTCATTTTCACAAGACATGATACATAGAGGCATATCCCATGAATGAGTAAGTAACAAAATACTAGAAGTGACCCCAAACCAAAAATAATGGACCACAAAGAAAAGTACTCAAAATGTAGTGGACAACTCATACAGGTACAACTTAAATTATAGAAACCAATACTATCACTCATGATGCTGAACATCTTCTAATACTGAGGGACCCATCCCCAATGATTCACTGTGGCCTGCTAGGATACTGAGGTTCACTCGTTACTGAGGTCTACTAGACCACTATTGTCTGCTCGTCACAAAGGTCTACTTGGCCACTGGGGTCCGCTCATCTATTGGGCCACTAAGGTCTCCTCATCTGCTGGGCCACTGAGATCCACTTGTCTGTTGGGACGTTGAGGTGTTCTCATCACTGAGGTCTACTATTCCATTGAGGATTACATGTATGTTGGGCTAATGAGGTCTTCTCATCACTGAGGTATGTTGAGACACTATGGTCCACTTATCACTTAGGTATCCTGATCTACTGAGGTTCGATCTTCACTTTCTTATCGTCATTTCCAGCTGCCTGATTCCCACTCCCAGCGCACTTAATTCCAAGAGAATATACTACTCAAGACATATTTCATATCCCAAAATCCACAAAAAATCACTTTGGGTATGTCAAAAGTACCATCTAATCTCTAGGGTCCCAATGCCACAAAAAAACTCATTAATAGGATGAATGGTTTGGATGTTATGTATGTTTTAATGATAAGGGGATCATTGGGTTCAGGTTTGGTCTGACACGGTTAGCCTGACCTGACCCGGCTTGGGGTCTACCTACTCGTCCCGGTCCGGCAACGCAACCTGAGTCCACCGACCCGACCCGGGTCCGACGACCCGACCCCAGTCCACAGACCCAACCCTGACCTGGAGACCCGACCCGTGTTTGTCGACTTGACATGGGTCTGAATAGATCTGGGTCTGACCCAACCTGAAGAGCTAAGCCATAAGGGGAATCCCTCCTTCTCCAACCCAGCTCATCGCGAGCGAGCGGGATTGCTCCACCTGAGACATAGTGTTCACCATATCTCCCTCCACCTTGCGGGTCATCGTGGGTCCTCCACCGTAGTCCAACTAGACCACGGCTCAACATGTCTGCTCACACCACTGGTAGCCGTTTCCATGGACCTCATCATCCACTATGGCGTGCCACCGACAGACATCAACCATTCCTTCTGTTGGCCACCAAACCTACTTTGGTGGTCCGTTTTCTGACTTGTGAGGGCTTTCAGGATCCTCAGCTTGTCTCCATCCCTACTACATAATCCATGTTTTCTCATCGTCAATCCAAAGGTCTTCTCATGAAGTGCAAAAGAACACCCCCCAAGGGTGGGATTCGTGGCCCTGTTCGTGTTGGCATAATCCCTATGAATTAGAATTTAAAAAAAAGTTTGGAGGAGATTTAAGAATTTAACAAGGGTTTCTTAAATTCAAACCCTAATATTAGAAAACCTCCCACAAAAGTGGTCGATTCATGGGTCACATGTTTGTGGGTTAACCCACATTCATCTCTTAAATCCATGAATAAGGGAAAAAATAAAATCACTTAGAATCAAACCCCTACCTATAGGTTGGATCATTCGTGGGAGAAGATTGTACCGCTTTCATTTTTCATTCCCCGGTTCATCCTTGGTGGTGGTTCATCAATCATTGCTCGCCAATTCCAAATCTCCATGGGTTCAGAGCAATACTGGATTATGTCAATGATACCATATTAGGTTAACCAATTAAATTGAGAAAACAAATTTCAGCATTTCTGTTATGCTGAGTCACAATGTCGTTACACAGTTTCATTTAAGAAACAACATTTCTGTTATGCTCGATTTGTAAGATCGTTATGTTGCAACAATATTTGAAATTCAAATAAAATAAACTGAAATATTGTTTTATTTTTATTAATAAATTCATATTATATTTTTCTTAAAAAGTCTGAAAATGTATCTTTTTCCCTTGAGCTATGCCGGTCAAGGATAATTCTTTCCATAGGTAAAGTCATCATTCCAGATGCAATTACACCCTCTGATTTTTAATCTAGGCACCCGTTTAGAATTTTCCAAAACCGCATATGCATGTTATTTTAAATAAACCAAAAAATGACCAAACACTTATTCCAGTATCTCTGGGCCTCAAAATCAAGTTACGTCTAAGTTGATAGTCTCAAAATAATCCCATTTATAAAAATATTACATGGAATTTTCAGGACATTACATTCTCTCCAGCATAAGTCTCTATATCCTCATTATCCAAAAATAGGGCTAGAAAATGGGGGTACTAAGTATGGATCTGAGATTCCCACTCCCATGTTATCTCTTGGATATTCACATGATACCCTCTAACATGCACCAAAGGAATCAACCATCCATGAAGGACCTGCTCCTGTCGATCCTCGAACTCTACGCGGAACTCCAAAAATATCACCCCATCGTTAATGTCCAACTCTTCCTAGTTGATGACATGTGATGGATCATGTTTTTACATCCTATGATGTGGTAAGTGAATGAAATTATGCACTTAGTGCATCTGTGGAAGAATAGATAGGTGGTATGACACCTCGTCAACTCTACTCAAAACCTGAAAAGGGCCTATGAATCTGAGAGACAACTTGCCGCCCCAACCAAATATTTGTAATCCTCATCGAGTTGAGACCGAACGAAACACATGGTATCCCTCTTCTAAATCCAAGGGATTTTTTATCCTATAAAAATAAGATTTTTTTCTGTTCTATGCAGTCCTCATCCACTCCTAGATGACCTGTACCTTCTCGGTGGTTGCCTATACAATCTCTGGACCCATGAGTGCTGACTCCCCTGGGGCTATCAAACATAATAGTGATCTGAATGTCCACCCATATAGTGCCCCAAATTGTGTCATACCAATGGTGTAGTGGTAGTTGTTTTTTTATGCGAACTCCACAAGAGGTAGATGATCCCCCTAACTACGACCGAAGTTGAAGATGTTAGCATGAAGCCATTCCTCTAAAAATGTACATTCCTCTCCATATGACCATCTGTCTATGGGTGAAATGTTTTTCTCAAATGCAGTTGAGTCCCAAACTCCTCTTGAAATCCCTTACACAACTAGGATGAAAAGTGTGAATCTCAATTCGAGACTATTGTTAATGGGACTATGTGGAGTCAAAATATCTCACACACGTAGAGGCGTCCCAAGCTCACTACTAAACCCTGCTTTTGGATGGGTTGGAAGTGGGTTGACGTGGTGAGTTGGTCAAAAAATACCCATATGGTATCATTCCCTCTCAATGTGTGGGGTAAAACCATCATGAAGTCCATAGAGATACCATATCTCTTACACTATGGTACCTCAAGTGGATGAATCAATCCTAATGGAACTTGATTCTCTACCTTCACTTGTTGACAATTGAGGCACTGTGAAACAAAATCTGTCACTGCCTTCTGCATCCCCAGCCACCAGTACTAACATCAAAGATCATGTTAAATTGTTGTCACTCTTAGATGTACCACCAAAGGTGACATGTGGAACTCCCCTAAAAAATTCTTCACATGAATCCTCTAGTACAACAGTGCACCCTTTGAAATGGAGATGTGCTCCCCACCAACTGAATATCAATCAGGAGCTTGTCCTAAGGATAACTGAGCATGTCAGGCCTCACAATCAACATCCAAAAGTTGTGCCTCCCAAAATCACTATTAGAGTGGTTGAGAGATAACAATTGATTGAAGATAAGACACTACATCACCATCCATAAAGGATATCTACATTACATATACCTACTTTGATGCTTCACTAATCGACTACAAACTGGATCTCCCCTGAGCATGTCTGCCACCATATTTCCCTTCCTAGGAGTATATACTATCTAGAAGTCATAGTACTAGAGGAACCATAGCCACCTAAACTAAGTCATGTTCAGGTCCTTCTAGGAGAAGATATACCTGATAATGTTTCTATCAGAGTAGACATTAAACAGCTCTCCTATCAAGTAGTGATGCCATATCATCAAAGCGAAGACCACTGCAGCTACCTCCAGGTCATTGGTCACGTGATTCTACTCATTAAACCTCAACTGCTATTAATCACAGGCAATCACTACCTACTACTACTTCAGGACACAACCTAGTCTGTTCCTTGATGAATCATAGAATACTACAAACCCAATTCCCTCCTCTAGTAGTCTCAATATGGGGGAACTTGTTAGTCTCTTCCTCACCTCCTAAAAACTCTGCTGGCACATCTCCATCCACAAGAAGTGTTATCCCTTCCCTGTCAATGTTTATAAGGGTGTTTCTACCTTGGAAGATTTATTCATGAACCTCTCGTAGTATCCATCCAAACTCGAAAAACATTACACCTTGGTCATGCTCTTGAGTGGCTCCCAATAAAGCAACATTTGTATCTTAACCGGATCCACTGCAACTCCAGCCCTTAAAATGGTGTCTCCTAGATAGTGGACCTCCTGAATCTAGAACTGACTCTATGAGAGATCCCCATAAAGTTAGTTCTCTCAGAGTGTATCTAGGACTATCCTCAGGTGTGTCGCGTGCTCCTCCTCAGATGTTGAGTACACCAAAATTTCATCAATGAAGACCACGATGAAGTGATGAAGGTAAGGCTTAAAGATCATGTTCATGAGTCCCATGAACTTTTCTAGGTCATTGGTCACCCAAAAATGCATCACCAAGATCTCATAGTGTCTATACTGACTCCTAAATTCTATCTTAGGTACATCCTCAACCTATACACAAAACTAATGATAGCATAATCTGAGGTCAATCATTGAGATCCATATCGATCTCTTCAGCTGATTGAAGACTTCATCAATCCTTTAATGTTGATAATTTTTCTTCAAAATCACCTGATTCAGGTTCCATAAGTCCAAAAAAAACCACAAACTATTGTCTTCCTTCTTGTAAAACAATACAGGTGTTTCCCTTGGTGAAAAACTGGGCCTCACAAAGCCCTTCTTTCTTAGATCATCTAGTTGTACACACAACTCACGAAGCTCTGTGTGAGTCATATGATATGCTGGTGTGGATATCAGTTCCATCCTAAGGTACATATCAATGCATAAGTCAACTTATTTGTGAGGGGGTAATCCTGGAACTTCCTCAAGAAAGATGTCTTTGTACTCATTCACCACTATGGGAAAGTGAGGAATCTTCTCTTTCACCACACTGAGGGTGAGGCTAGCCAACTGGTGAGTGATCAACTACACCATTATCCGAGAAAGTATATCATATGCTTCAAGTGTTCACTTCACACTAGTTAAGCTAAACCTGGTCCCATATCCATGGAAACATTTCACTTTACACCTAATACAATTGATCTAAGTATAAACTATGGATAACTAGTACATACCCTAGATGATATTGTAAGACCTCGACGATGCTACTAGGAGATCCCAGCTGAAGATATTTTCTCCAAGAGTAAGCTCACACTACCAGAACCAGTGTGTTATTGTCGAATCCCCTCCCTTACGAGTCTCTAATCATAAGGGTTGAGCCAATGGATCTACTGGAATCTCAATTATCCGAACAATGTCTTTGGAAAGGAAAGAGTGACGAGAACCTATGTCTATAAGAACTATAAATAAGTTGAAGATGAAACAGATCATACCTCTAATCAAATATGGAATGCTGTGGTCATAGGCCTCCATCACATGAAGCTGGCCTCACCACTTTCCACCTACTCTCAGAGCCCATGGTGGACCACCTGGGGCTGGTGGTGATATCACCTCAAACATCCACCCATCGCCTACTACTCTAGCTTCCCCCCTACTTCCTCTGCCTCCATTAAGACCACCCTACACATACCTATTCCTCTACCTTAGTGGTCCCTCGAATTTCTGTCAGTCATTTGAGTGGTGATTCGTTCAATCATGTGTCATGTGTACCTACCTGCCGCATGAGTTTCACACCATGCTCCTCCGATGACTCCCTCTTCCATGGGAGCCGTGTACTGCCGAGTCGGTGTCCTTGGGTCATCCTTCGAAATGTCAACCCCTCTTGGGTCCTTGTGTCTACTACTTTCTACTCACAAAATAAGACTCATCCACCCGGGGTCTACTAGTAGCACTAGTTGCTGATACCTACCCCTTCAAGAAGCTCTCTAAAAGTAGAGCTCACTCTAGCACCACAGCCTAAGGGGGGTACTTAAGAGATACCATGGATTCTCTAATCTCCCCATGCATTCCTAGCTCAAAATATCAAACGCTAAATAATGATTCTCTCACCATGTTCATGGAGTAACGAGAAAGCTCAGTGAATCTCACTGATTACTCTGCTACTATCATGCAACCCTACAGTTGGTACAGTAGCTCCTGTATATGTACTGAGCACAAATTCACTGGAAATAACTCCTCCCTAAAGAGGTGCTTAATTTTTTTCCTGGTGATGGTCACCTAATTATGAGTTTGGATATTCAAGGGACACTACCTCCCTACTGATCCCTAAAGAAGGATCACAGCTAAGATCACCATCTAGTAAATATGAATCCTCACTAGAAAAAAGACTCACATAACCACCTTGATCCAATCCGTGTCACCTGGGGGTAAGTATCACCTTTGAACCTGGGAGGTCTATGATTATGGAACTCATTTAAGACACCATTCCCACTTTCCTACTATCATGCAACCCTACAGTAGGTACAGTAGCTCCTGTATACGTATTGAGCACAAATTCACTGGAAATAACTCCTCCCTAAAGAGGTGCTTAATTTTTTTCCAGGTGATGGTCACCTAATTATGAGTTTGGATATTCAACGGACACTACCTCCCTACTGATCCCTAAAGAAGGCTCACAGCTAAGATCACCATCTAGTAAATATGAATCATCACTAGAAAAAAGACTCACATAACCACCTTGAGCCAATCCGTGTCACCTGGGGGTAAGTATCACCTTTGAACCTGGGAGGTCTATGATTATGGAACTCATTTAAGACACAATTCCCACTTTCCTCCTCCACCAGAAGAGCTTATAGAAAAAGCTAATCAATGGGTGGTGGCAATGCGGGTGCACCTCCTAGAGGGGCCATCTCTAGTACCAGTCCCTGTAGTGAAGCCTCATTTCTATGTGTACCATCCTTATGCTCACGAACTGTAATAATGGATGGTTGTCTACATGGTGGCTTCCTAAAATAGATCAATAAATACCTTGGTCAATAGATTATACCCGGTGAGATCATAATAACTCAAGAAGGACATGAGAAAACCCTTAGTTCCTACATGATGCATGCAAATAGTGTTTTCATGTACCGAGTCTAAAAACACGATTCATGGTTCTAGTGTATGGATATGTCAGTTGTCACACTGAAATGGGACTTCCCAATCCTGAAAGTCAAACTCAGAACATTTAAAATTGTTTTCCCAAAAAAAATCATAGACTCTCGGTCCTTAAGGTAGAACTGAACCCTACTCTAATACCAATTTTTCACATCCCGTCTCTCAGGGCCTGTCTTGTGACTACCACAAGATCGCCTCCCAAAGTCCAATGGTTGGAGACTAGCACTGAAGGCATTATACTACAAGTGGTTTTCATTTTCCGAGTACCTATACACACACACACACACACACTCACAACTATAGCCCACAATATTGAAAATGGAAAACATGCATACTACTAAGACAACAACTAAGAGTAAACTGTATAAATATGTAATTAAAGGGGACCAAAATACAAACCCAAACAAAGGAAAGATATATAAAAGGGTGTGAAAAAGTATCTATAAACCCAACCGTAGAAAACCCGACCCGAAGAGTAGGTGAAGATTAGCTGCCTAAAGCTATTGGGGTATGCCTGACCTGTCTCTCTTCACTGGGCACCGCCTGGTCCTGGACAGCCAAGGTGTCTATCAAAACGTTAGTCATCTTCCCATGATACAATATGTACAGGGAGGTCTCATGAATGGGTGAGTAAAAAAATCCTCAATATGGACCCCAAAACACAAAGAAAATACTACAAATAAAAGTACACACAAAGTAGTGGAAAACTCATACATCTATAACCTAACGTATAAAAATAAAGACTATTAGTCGTGATGTTGAACATCTTTTACTATCGAGGGACTCATCCACAATGAGTCACTATGACCTGATGGTCCATTGAGGTTTACTCATAAATAGGGTATGATTGGCCACTCGGGTCCACTCATCACTGGGGTCTTCTTGGCCACCGAGATTTGCTTGTTTTCTAGGCCATTAAGGTTAGCTCGTCTGATTGGTCACTGAGGTCCACTCGCACTGAGGTCTATTGGGACACTGAGGTCTTCTTTTCTGATGGGCCACTGAGGTCCACTAATCACTGAGGTCCTATGGACCACTAAGGTCCACTCGTCACTTAGGTATGCTGAGACACTGAGGTCCTCTCTTCACTTCATTCTCGTAACATCCAGCCGTAGGATTCCTGATCACAACACTCTTGATTTTCGGAGAATATAATCATCAATCAATTGGTCATATCCTAAATTCCATAAAACTAACTTATATTATTTTAAAATGAGAGTATCATCATGAGGGTTCCAACACTTTAAACTTCTCATAAATCAGACGTACTGTTTGGAAGTTATTATTCTTTTACTAAAAACAGGTCGGTGGGGTCTGGGTCTGTTCAGACCCAGTTGGACCGACCCAACCCGACCCGGCCTGGGGTCCACTGAACCAGGTCTATTAACCTGACCCAGGTCTGACTGATCTAGGTCTGACCTCACCCATTGAGCTCACTAAGTCCTCTTGCGTCGTTGCTGGCCATTGCTGGGGCCTCGATCCACTGCTCGAGACTGTTGCCACATGCCTCATCTGCCACCATGACACACCACCAACTAACACAAGAAGTTCCTTCTGTGGGCCACTAGACCCACTCTAATGGTCTATTTTTCGATCCACAAGAACCATTGGGATACCCAGGTTATCTCTTTCAATACTATGCACTCTATATTGTCTCACAATCAATCCGGACGTTTGGTCATGAAGAACACAAGAACATCCCCAACAGAGGGATCCAAGACTTGTTCGTGTTGGCCCAATCCCTCTGTATTATAATTTTAAAACAAGTTGGGAGGAGAAACCCTTAAGAATCTAACATGGATAACTCTAATTCAATCCTCAATATTAGAAACCCTTAAGAAAAAGTTATCAATCTGTGGCTCACCTATTCATGGGTTAACCTGCATTCATTGCTCAGATTAATGAATGGGTAAAAGGAAATTCACCTAAAATCAAACCCCTACCTCAAGGTTGGAATTTTTGTTGGTTAAGATCATGCCGCTATAATTCTTAATTACTTAATCCATCATTGGTGGTGTTTTTTCAATCATATATTGACATCACTAAATCTCCAACGGTTTAGAGAAATACTGGATTCTGCCAACGATCCCATTTTTCGTTATCCCATTAAATGGATAAAACCCATTTCATCATTTTTGTTACACACGATTTTCAACATTGTTACATTTCAATAGAATTTGAAATTCACATAAAATAAACTAAATGTTTATTTTAATTTTATTAATAAATTTTTATTACATTTTTCTTAAAAAGTCTGAAAAAAATAATTTTTTCCTCAACCTATCCCGGTCGAGGTTAAGTCTTTCCATAGTTAAAGTCATCATTTGGGATGCAATGTTTTCATTAATTTTTTAATTCAGGCACCTATTTATATGTTTCCAAAACCACATACTCACGCTATTTCAAATAAAATTTAAATTGTTCAACCACTTATTCTGGGATCACCGGGCCTTGGAATCAAGTTCTGTATGAGCACTTGGTCTTGAAATAATCCCATAAAATAAAAAAATACATGGAATTTTAGAGACATTACATCTTTAGCCAAATTTTGATTTATTAAATGGGATTTAGCCAAGGTTTTTATTTATAAAAAGAACATACATGATTTAAAATAATTGAATTAAACAATTTGATGTTTTATAAATAGTTTAAAATCATTAATTTATTGAATGAACAAGAATCCCCTTTGAATAATTTTACCCTTGTTTTTGAAATAGTGTTCTTGGGTTATTTGAAATAAATGATTTATTTTCATGGAAAGTGGGTTTAAACCCATGTTTTTAAATTTATTCAATTCTTTTTAAATTGTAGTACTTCCATTAAAATATTTAGGATGGATGAGAAATTAACGATGGTTTTCAAGTCCTGTTTAGAATTTTAATGATGAACTGTGAAAGGAAGTGGGTGTTATTACCCCTTTGACTATTATATTATCCAATAGTATTTGGAATGAAATTATGATTATTTTTATGGACCATTTTATATTTTAACGATGAATTGTGAAAGTATGTGGGTATGGTTACCATTTTTTAATTTTGGAATTCTATAAAAGCTTTTGAATTGAAAATTGATAGAAAACTATGAAAACCCCAATTCTATTGAATTGGGGGTTTGTGATAAAATTTAGGGAATTGCATGAAAATTAAATTATTTAATTTAATTGTGAAATTAGATTTTTAAATGGAATGGTGAACTGATTTCAAATCACTTTTTGTGAAAAAAGGATTGAAAATGATATTGATGGAAACCCAATGGTTTCATTATGAAAAAGACATGTTTTTGATTAAAAACTAGTTTTGATTTTTAAAAGTAAAATGGGAATATTGAAATAGAGAATGGGATTTAACTATATTATAAGCAGTATTAAAATTAATTTCCCTTTTTTTGTATCAGAGAACATACACACCATAAGTAGTTAGTGCATTATTTTGTGTGACACTTTACGATTTAAAATGCTTTAAAATATCATATCAGGACATAACTTCCATGAGGTGATGGTGATGAGTCATCTAGGCCTTTTCAAGGGAAATATCTACAGACATTACTATATTCATGGTGTTGGGTCACTATATTCTAGAACTATCATACTAACATTAAACATGATAATGTTTCTTACTTGTTTGTATTTGAAATGTATGTATATATATATTAGACTTTTGTAAACTGTTTTACAAGACTTGTGAATTTATATTAAATATTATATATAAAATGTTTTATTAATCCATTTGTTTTGAAATATTCCATCATTAAATATGTAATTCATGATTATTCTAAATATTATTTTGATTTGAAAAACCTATTTATTTAAATTTGAATTATATTTATATGGTTGTTAAACCATATAAAACTAAATTTTCCTTAATATATTTATTTAGTGTTATTATTCACCTTAAACCTATTGTATTGATTATTGTTCATCTTTACGAATCTTATGCATGTTATCATGTTTCCTTTATTACCTGATGTTAGCTTGTGAAATAGTTCTCAAAGCCTTTCAAGAAAATGTTTAGTTTGAAATGGTGAAATGGCATGTTTTATAGGATTAGATTAATAAATGATTTTAAAATTTTAAAACTATACTCTTAAACTAATCCTCAAACTTTCCCATTTGTACTCCTCTTTTAGAATATTTGAGCTTGATTATAAAGTAATTGAATAGAATCCTTCATGGAATATTACTACTCCCTTTTCCTCACACCCTGCTTATTGATTTTGGTGTTTGTATCCCTTTATAATCTTAGAGTAGGTGATATTTATCTCTCATTCATTTGTGGTTCTATTCTTAGTGATTAAGGGTTGGTGAATTGGGACATGTTGGGTGGTTGTGGACCACTATGAGATGGGTTTTAGTGGTTATGTTCCATTTTTAGTTTTCCTAGTGTCTCTGTTTACCTGATATATATACATTGATTTATATATATGGTGATGTATCCACATTTTACTCTATTATTGAAATACTTTTTGGGTGAAATTTTTCCCAATAATTTTTTTAATGCCTAGGTGCTTGTTGTCATCCTGTGGAGATCGAGAACACTCTTAGGGTTATTTTCAAATCTACTTGGGTATCAGTTTGGATGGAATTTTGAGTTGGTTCATTAAAACATCTTTTTATGCTCTACATTTCACGTTCTCAAAATCCTACTCCTTTCAATGTCCCAAAATCAAGGAATATACAGGAATGAAATTCAACACCATGATCGATAGAACTGATGACTACTTATTCCACAAGGAAAGGATAAATCTGATGCCACTTGTCCCAAATAGAATTTTCGACCAAAAAAAACGGATACCATTTGTAATGTTTTTCTCCTTATCATTGTCTTGAGAGGTTGTTGAGATGTTAATTGGCCTTTAGAAACATCCTCGAGATGCTAAAGGTTGGTTATTAATGCCAATGGGATTTAATATATGTGTAGGTGATTTTCCCTTTATGTATAAAACAAACAACTAAAAACCATAACCGAATAAAAAACTACCTGATGATTGTTAAAATGAAAGACAACTGAAATATTTTATTTATATCAAACCAACCAAATAGAACCATAATGGATGAAAAATAACATCAATATAAACATATAAATACGATAAGCCTCCAAACTCGAAGACAACTATAACTCCATTGCTCCACTATCTCAATGATCCAAATTCATGAGACAACCCTAGTATCATAAGGTAGTGCTAAATATGTGTGATAATTTTTCTTTTTCCATGTCTTGGTAGATGACATCTTGAAAAGAACCAAAGTTCTATAATAGGGATGATTACTAAAACTCTGCAGGTATTCACCAATGACTTCCCCACTAATTCCCCTATAATAGAAAAGTTAGTAACATTTATATAAAAAAATTTATAAATTTTTTTATAACTAAATATAAACATGTTCCAACAAACCAGTTTCGAAAAAAAAATGTATTTTTCAATGAAAGCATAAAAATAATGTTATGAAACCATTTCACAAGTTCTCCTTGGCATAACCATTCCATTTCTCATATCCACCCCACAAACCATGAAATATTCATTATGAAAGTTATATATTCAGGAGTAGTTTCTCATTGATCTATCAAGTCATCACATGGTAATTATATCCCATGTGAAATTAAACATTTATCACTGAGCATACAATCATATTTCTACCATGACTTATAAATTCAGTATGAACACACACACACCATGTATGCCTAGAACCCATTCCAATACAAACATTCAAAAAACAATTCCATAAAATTACCTTTTTTATTCAAAACCCCTTTTCCAAAATCCATTTAAATAATCCAATAAATTGTTATTTTAAAATCCAAATTTTAATATCAATAAAGTAAATCACTTTACAGAAACAATTACCACAATTCCACAATTTCTCCAAAAACCATAAATCGTCACTAAAGAGAACTTATATCATGATTTTAACCAAAATTTCACAATAAATTTCAATCAATTAAATTAATTTTAACCCAATACAATCAATTCTAGTAAGATAAGTTGGGAGTTAATCCAGCTACCTCAATAGTTTTGGAAACATTATAAATGACATGAAAAACGCCACAAAACATGGTTGAATATCCATGTACCTGCTTAGATATCATCCCTTATCATTGAAATTATCAAATATAATCACATTTGGAATATAAAAAATTAGATCAACCTACATTGGGTATAGATATATGGAACTGAGAGAGGGTGCAAAGTATATCAAAGAAAAACACCAAGAATGATGAATAACGATCTCTTACTATGAGGAATAAACTTCTAATCACCAAGGGGAGCCTTCATATCTATTTTGCATCAATGGTATAAAATTCCTTGACCATTGAAAGAGAAAATACCGATTTAAGGCCATTTTGGAGAAAAAATAAGGCATTAAAACATTAAACTGACCCAGTTCCACTATTTTAGGATCTTGTTTTTTGTGCATGTTTTGTCACATGGTGAGGAAAATAGTGGGATAGAAATTCTCCAGCCACTACCTTAGAGATGATATTTTCTTGGTGGAATAGAATAGTTCCTAAACCATGTGCCAACCATGCTAAAGGAACTACCTCAAGCAACCAAAAGGCTCTATTTCAAAGCTCACAGTTTCTACTATGAATCTGTATGGTTTGTAAAAAAATTTCATTGTCTGTGAGACTTATCTTTTTCCCCTTTCCCACTATTCACGATTTCTTGTAGGTTTTTCAAAATTTTCCCAAACTATTTACCAAATTTTATCCAATAAAAAATTGAACAAACCCTCCAAAAGTTCCTCAAACTCTCCCAAACATCACCCTTAAAATTTATATACTTAAAAAGAATAAAGAAAGGGTTTCATACTAGAAATTGGGGGTGAAACATCATTCTTTTTATAATCATTCCCATATAGCGTTAGTCTCATAATAGATTTAAATAAAAACCCATGGAATATGGTGAACTCTAATGAAAATGTATGGAATAGAGTTTTTAAAAGTTGTGACATAAGTAAAATCAATAAGAATTCATGTGGGTATGTTATAAGCAAATTATTAGTTCCAGATAACTGACCAAATTTCTAAATTTTGGATTTATAGGTAGTACCCCTTATCCTCTTGTTAATTCTCTATAAATAATAGTTTAAAAGAAAATTATAACCTTATTTTTTATTTATTAAATTTGTATTGATGTGATTTTGATGTTATAGATAATGTATCTTCTTTATTTATATCTTCTATTTTAACAACCATAAAAAACTATCTTTCAATTTAACCCCCCCCCCAATAAAATATAATTTCACTTTTCATTATTACATATATAATATGTAATCAGAAAGATATATTTAGTGTCATTAACAAAAATAACTAATATAAACAAATAAATTTTATTAGAAAATTATTTTACTTTGAACCACTATAAAAACATATATTGCACGAAAGGTTAAAAAACAAATAGAAATCACAACCAATAAAATAAAAAATAAATTTATTTAATGTTATTTATAAAAATCATGGTAAAAACTAAAAAAATATACCATATCATGGTTTGAAAAATATACATTATAAATATAATGAGATAAAAAAAATTAAAAAAAAATTATTCTATATTCATTGTAGTAGATTTATATTATTCCCTTTGTATATAAATGTATAATGAAAATATATAAATTATAATGAAACTATTCATCATTCAATTTTAATATAATAAAATGACAAATAATAGGAAAAGTGATAAAAAAACTTGAAATTTTTGAAATAATTAATGTTCATATTTGTAAGTATTTTAAATAAATATCTCAAAATTCAATAACCTTATTAAACTCCTTCTCATTGATGAGGAAAATTCTATTTCAAAATAATATATTGATTAAAAATAAATTTTTCAATATACATTACATTATATTAAATATGAAATATTCCACCGTTACACACACATAATAAATATTTTATCCACTTCTTCTTAGAGATTGATGATAGTGAATTGTTTCTTTTTTTGACAATTATTAAATGTGTTCAATACAATTTAGTATTTTTATACTATATAATAATTAAAATAATCAATTTTACTTCTCTATTACTAATATAAGGATGTCTGACATATGAGTATGTATAGACTGAAGCACTAATATGAGTTTTATTTCCATAAAAAAAACAAAACATTCACATACCAAAAATATAAAAAAAATTATTGTGATCTCTTTAACAATTTATATTAATATTATACTATAGTTTAATTTATTCTTGAAACATATAAAAACAAGGAAACTTATTAGAATTAATTTATTTAATCTAGAATCATTGAAAATAATATTAAATTTTTTATATTTCTCTCATTTACCTTATAACTAATGAAATAATTTGAAGGTTAATTAATCCTTACATTTATGTCACTTAATAGTAAATAAAAAGTGTATGAAGATATGTAATGAAAAAAAAGGTAGTATGTTATATCATATTGATATAATTGATTGATATATAAAAATTTACACAAATTGAAACTAATAGATTCACTAATCTTAACATTAATGGTCCATGATATAATATATAAAAATAATTAATAGAAAATCAATCTGGTCTTCATCAGCTGTAATTATTATTTTTAAAAATATTATAACATAAATAAAGATGATGAAAATTTATACAATCCTTCGAATCAAGTAAAATTAGAGTTTGAAGTGTCCAAGGTATATTTTTTCTCTCTAAACAACATGTATTTACCATTAATGTATTCCTTGAATATATATATATATATATATTAATGAATTAAAAAACAATATGAAATAAGTGATATACTATATTCATATCTTGGTTGTAATTTCTATACATCTCAAAGTGGAAAATGTAAAAAAATTATTTACACCATTTCTTGTAATAAAAACCTTATTTAAATGGAATTATACCCCATCTGATGCATCTATAGTAATATTTATTGTTACCTTATTTGGATCCATCCCGAACTACTGATGATTTATTATACATTTATATATTGTATATTATCATATATTATCTTATTATATTAGTGATTATTAACATAAAACTCACACTAGATGGGAGAAATTATAGTTTATGGTAGAGAAGTGGGATATCCAGGATGATGCACACTTAAATTAAATAATCATAGATACTATTTACCATCTAGTCACATAATTTATTCTCTTGTCTGTATCCTAATAATTTAATTAAAATGGGTCTATTATATCCTTTAATTATTCCAAAATAAAAGTTTTACATCGATGAACAAATAGTTTTTTTATAGAGACATATTCCAGGTATCCTAAAACATTACCATAGTGTTCTTATCCTCCTAATATAGTATCCAAAATATATTTCTTACCTTATGGTATAATGTTCATCTATGTTCTATACTCCCCATGGTATTTTAAAAAAAATATTATAATATTTATTGCTATTATAAAAATTAATTGTCTTGTAAATGGAATAAGTTTCATTTTATAATATTCCTACAAACATCATTTGATAGTTTAGTCATATAATTCACCATTTTTCATCATAAATGAAAATTTAAATTTCCATCTGCTTCTCTCTGGTATGGAGGAAGTATTTAGGGAGCCTATTGTCTTAAATATCTAATTTTGTGACATCTCTAATGGTTTTTTTCTACATGTACGATATACCATCCATGGGATATTACATGACATTATACATTCATTACATTTATGATGTGATGATATCTCCACATAAACTATTAATTATGGGTTATAAATTTTTTAACATAATAAATTATAGTAATGATTCAAACATTCTTTTTAAATTTTAGGAATTTCACTTTAAAAAATGGTTTCTGATGTCTAATTTAAATAAATAACTTATATATATTTTTATCTAAAAAAACATAAAATTGGAATCAATATTAAATATATATTTTCACTAAAAATTAATTGTTAAATTTTATGTGAATTAGAATACCTCCATATCCTCATTTAAAGTAATAAACATATCTTCATCTCTTATATAGTCTATGGTAAATCATATTTCATATAAATTTGAAAACAAAAATATTGATTTATATCCAAAATAAAATATCAGGAAAAAATAAAATAAAATAATTATGACTACCAAAATAGGTTACGCCGATTGATGGAAGGAAGTTTTGTCAAAAAATTCCATATCAATAATTTATTACATTAAATAATGCATTATAATTGTCCCACTAGTTGTCTCTTATGGTTTTTTTAGATATATGTTTCAAACTATCACATTAGTATTCTATCTTTTCAATGAATGTAAAATTATTTTGGTATTTTATATTTTGGATAATATTAAAGTTAATATAAAATAAATTTATTTAATAATTTAAATTTGGTAGTTGGTACAGATTGAAATTAAATGTTTAAAATATAGATTTAAAAATAAACAATCATGGTATAGTCCGGATCATTTGGAATCACCCATATTAATTGTCTAAATTTATTATATAATTTGTTCACAAGGGACAACTAAATAACATTAGTTGAACCCTAACTGATTACATGTTATTATAAAAAAACATTTTTATTTATATTTTTCACTTTATAAAAGTGATTCAAAAGAACAAGTTTCTTTAAAAATTAAACCTGATTGAAATAATTTTCCAAAATTGAATAAGCATTCAAAATATGTTTTTGAAATAAGAACTATCTAGTTACTCATATAAATTTAAATAAAATTTTGATTATATTATAAAAAATGAATTCATGAAATAAAAAACTACTTAATTCTAAAACATAGTTTTCTAAAAAAATACAATGATGATACAGTAAAAATATAAGGGAATTAGAATGGTCTTTCCTTCTGTCATAATACCACATCTACTTGAGAGATTATCCAATAATGGATAAATAGAGTCCCATATTCTTCAACTTCTTCATTGATACCACAAAAACTATTTGTGAAAATTCAAGTTGTACCTAACCTCTATGAACCAAAGACATGAACTCTCTAGCTATGAATAAAATTTTCTACATGTGGTATCATATTATGGTTCTTATATTCCATGAAAAATAGGGGAAAATATTTTAATTTGATCATATAATTCAGCAAAATTTTAGGATTATTCTCCTGCATTCTAAAACTAATCCATGAATTAAAAAGGTGGTAGTTGTAGCAATATCTATCTTTTCAAATACATAAATGTTTAAATAATTAATATTCTATAAAAATAAATTATATTTTTTGTAATTAATTATTCCAAAAATTCTTCGATAAGAATAAACATATTATCACTTAACTAAATGAATCCATTTTGTTAGGCTCTTGGATAAAATTTCATGATATCCTCTCACAAAATTTAAAAAATTTCCAAGATTAATTATTTGTAAGATTCATAATATGAATTGTATCAATAAAAGACTTTTTATGTATAATGAATTATTAAATATTATATAGTCAGGGATATCAATGTCTTATGATTATGGATTTCATATTATTAGAAAAGGAAAATAGTCTAAAGATAAAGGAAAATGTATTGTGAAGGGGTTAAGAGACTTATGATCAAAGCTTATGGAAATATAAAAAATTCCTATAATAAATATTTATATTAAATACCTTGACATGTTTCTCACAATACTTCCAAAAAATATATTTTTTAAAATTTCTATGATGAATAAAAAATTTCATGTCATGATTTTTTTTCAAGAAATGATTATGAACATTTAAAAATAATTAATAAAGCTGTTTTCAATGATATTCTCAAAATACCATTGATATCTAAAAATGATTTGAATCAGCATAAAATGATAACTTGTCTTTTAAAAAATGATTTATATATATATAATTTCAAAAAGTATATAAAATATAAATCTATCAATTTTACCACACAAATGACCTGGACTCTTAGGCATGTCAGCAACATTTATCATACGAAATTATTTTGAATGAAAACCACATGACTCAGTAAATAAAAAATAATTAAATAAAAATTATTATTAATTATAAATGACTATTATTTAAAATTAAATACTTGTTTTTAACAATACATTTTGATTATATTTATCATCATGTTACCACTACGTATTAAACCAAAATTAAATTTTCTTCTTCACACAAAGATGAATTTGCAATATATATTTTTTCTTACAAACAAATGAACAGGACACCAAATTTCAACCAAAAATTTTATAAATGAAAATTTTATCATTTTTCTTATTGAAAACATAATAATAATACATTCAAGGAATGAAAATTTCAGTATCATTGGAAAATTAGGTTCATAAAGCACTTTTAAATAATATAAATTAAAAATTATTTAAATTCTTATTCATTATCATTCTAAAATATATCATGTTCTCATTAGTAAATATAATTAATTTAGGATATAAATCCATGAAATAGTTGATTTAAAATCAAAATTAGGTGAGGTCGAACATATATGGAATTATAAACACAAATCAATAGTACACAAGTCATCATTATCAAAATCATCTTTTCATAAAAATAGGATATCCATAATAATAAATAAAAAAAATTTCATAAGTTCATGGAATGTGTTATGTGAATAATAATTAAACATTATAATGTAGTGTTAAAATACAAAAAATTGACTTCATATTTGAAAGCATCTTTTTAATGCATAGCATAGGTAAATAAATAAAAACATCACAATTGTGAACAAATGAAGCATCATTTACAAACATAATACTCATAATTTCATGCGATATATCACATTAATAAATCCATTGTAGGGATGTAAAATTCTAGGACCATTTGTCACATCACACAATGATCATAATCATCGTTGAAACATATTACACAAAACATTCCTTATCTTGTAAAAACAATGGAAATGTATGAGTTTCAAGAAGGTTTTATAAAGAATAAATTCATAAATAACGATTGAGGTTCCAAAAAGAATATTGGAAATCATAATTTAAAATAAGAAATAATCATTATTTAGTGGAAAAGAAAAAACTCAAGATGTTTCAATGCAATGGTTTGTAAATAAAATTCATTTTTAAAAGGTTTTTTAAATAAATTAAAAAATATTTCAAAAGGGTATAAACATGTATATCTCAAAAAATTAAAGGTAAAAGACAGTGAATGGAAATTTTTTGAACATTATAATAACACCCATATATATAAAAATTGATGGATGAGATAACCAAAAAAAATTCAGTGTTTAGAATCCCTTTACATTAAATCCCTCTTTATTTCATCACTTTTATGCCTCTAAAATTATAAACATGAAAATATTATATCATGGAACCAAAAGTAAATTATATTCATTTTTTACACTTTATATGTTATAATAATTTAAATATTTTTCTCAATTCCCTTTTATAAAGGTTAAATGTATTGTTACCATAGTTTACTTAAAATATCTCATAATGCTTTAATTTTATGATCTTGTTTGATTTATACTTATACATCATTAATAGTTAATCCAAATTTCTATAAATTCAAATATTTATAATTTTATATATTATAAAGAATATATTAAAATCAACCATAATGGTTGTAATGACTATAGTTTTCACAAATTTCTCATGGGAAGTTAACCAACTGTTGATGAGACATTATCCAAAGAGGGTGAGGAAAATTATAAAAGATAAATACATTATAAATATAATTATTTTAGTATGTTAGAATCATTAATATAATTATATAATATTGCTTATTTAAAATATATTATTTGGATTTCAATTTGGTTTTAAAAATAACGAATATAAGATGAAAATTAGAGAAGAGATGATGAAAATAAACTCTATTCTTGTTGTATCATTTTTTACACATCACTAAAGACCCATGATTAATAGGGATGGTTTACATGATAAATAAACTAAGGATGATAAGGGGATTAAGAGATTGTATTTTGGTATAATATTTACCTTTTTATGTTTAATTTAATTACTATTCCTTGGGATGGGTGAGTGGTTATATATAGTTTCAAGAGTGGTATTTTAATGATAAAATAATGAATGAAATAATATATCAATGGAAAATATTTTAATTTGTTTATTGACCTTGTTAATAATATATCAATAGAAAACATTTAATTTACCAATTTAATTTATTTTTTAAACTTAAATAACTAGTTTAAGTAAATGTAAAGTGGAAAAAAATGAAAAATTATTATTATTGTGGAATACTATTTAATATAGATTTTGAAAAATAATTTTTTAGTGTTAAAAATTAAGTTTATTATATTTAAATGACCCATATGTGATTTTGAATTCCTTTTTTCCTAAAATAACCTACAAAGTATTTAATAATTCATTATTATGTCGACATTATTTTAAAAAACATATGGTATCTAAAAAATAGTATTTTTCACTATTCATATAGAAATTGATGTGTTTTTAATATTACACTAATTGGAAAATTGTTTGTGTTGATTCTGAAAATGAGATTCATTATATAAAAATAATTTTCTATCATATATAATGTTTTTTTAATATAACAATTAATATTTAATTGAAATAAATAAAAATTCTGTTTATTCAAAATGTTGTTAAATTTTCTTTGAGTTTTTAATCATGATATATATTTTCATGAATTATAATATTTATATATACATTAATTAATAATTATAAGTAATATTTACATTAACTATTTTTATTTTTATGTGAAATTATTATTCTAATGTTTAGGTTACTATTCCAATGCTTGTATTATATTGTATAAATACAAATTCAAATTTTCAACCAATATTTACTAATATTCCTCCCAATATTTTATATTTTAGATTTATATTTTTCCAAAATTATATTTATTTTTATTTTGTTTTTTAGATTGATTATAGTAACAAATTTTAATGATACTAGTCTTTTAATTATACCTTTTCTATTTATTATATTTTTCTAATTATAATATTTTCCATTTTATTAGTATATGTGCCGACTATTATAAAAATATGTATCAATGAGATAAGGTTTTGTTTTTCCCTATTTTTTAATTTATATAATAATATATAATATATTATAACACAAATATATTTTAGGAAACATATATAACTTATAAACTCAGATTCGTTACATTCTGACTCTCTTTAAAAAAAATTTCTGAGAAATTTGAACTCGTATTCTTATTTGATAATAGCTGGTGCTACTTCTATTTTATTATTTCATATATTTCCCACATCTCCAGTTCATGTTAATGGTTATTCCAAAACACATTAATATGGTTTCAGGTCTTTTTTCTTTGAATATTTTCTCCATACACTAATATCTTTACCAGCTTCTCATCATAGGAGAGGTAATTTATTAATTGCACTAACCCGATATTTAAAACATATTATGGATTGGATAAGTACTTATTAATGGGAGATACATTGAACAAATCATGAATTTTATATTTTTTTTCTTTATGTTCATCATAATCATCTACTTCTTATATGTGATCAAGGATCTCACAGGGGCCAATGTACTTAGGGTCTTGTTTTCATTTCCACTCATACTAATTAGATAACATCTAGGGTAATTATTGAATAAAAACATTATCTCCAAAATAATGAAAAAGTTCCCCTAAGATTTATTATCATATAACTTCTTCTTGACTCTGACAAACATATATATGATGTTGGATATCTTGAACCTTCATTGACATCTCTTGTATGATATGAGGTCTGTATAAAATTCATTCATCAACATTATTACAACAAGTTGGTATTATAAATAACTTCCCTTATAAAGTTTTATATTATGAAAATTAAATAATCATGTGTAATATATTATAATATAAGAAATAAAATAATGGGAGATATTAATCACATCCACCATTAAATTTTATTTAGCATCCTCTTAGCATGTCCTCAAGTACTGAAATGGTCCATTTATATTTTCCATCATTTTGTGGGTGATAATTTCTATTTAAATTCAATTCATCATTTAGTGAATGTGTAATAATATCAAAAATATATAAGTGGATATTGGGGAATGATCATAGATTATTGAAAAATTTTCCCCATGTTGCCTCACCAAATCAATTATTTATATCTTAATAAGTTATTCAAGAGAGAAATCCTCCTAAATATGAATGATGTTTAATATCACAATGAGTCGATCTACCACAACCGAGATTGTATTCCCTCATTTGGATATATTTGAGAGACCGTTGATAAAATATATTGTTATGTTTTTTCATTTTCATTTAATATGGGAAATGGATGAATCACCCCCATGGATAATTTTCACTCTACTTTAAATTGTTTTCATACAAGGAATTTTTATGGGTACTCAGAGATCTATTTCCTCATGTTATCAGACTAATGGTTCTATAGTAGATAAAAATAAATAACAGTAATTACATGATGAATTGAAAAATAATTTCTATGATAATTATCCGACACCTTTTTCATACCTTATCTGATAAAATCACAAAAATTCGAGTTCCAAATTGAATCATTATATATTCATCAATGTGGAATCCATGAAGCATCTCATCCACTTATAACACCAAAAGTTTTTATAAGCCTTCATTCCGAAATAAATTAATTTTCATTGATTTCTTTCAATTAATTAAACACCAATTTTATCTTTCATTATATTCTATAAAAATATAATGTTTAACTATACATAATACTAACATTTCTTGTGTTACATTTAACATCGAGTTTCTACAAAACAACATTTTACTATATTAATTATTTAAATGAGGTGGTTATATCATATCCATTAAACATAGAAATATGAAAGTTAGTAAATAAATTTTAAATATAATTTATAATGGTTTTATATAAATAAAATATATTGATAATGAAATGTATAATTGTTTTTTAATATCTTTATATGTTTTGAAAATACAATTTTCTTAAAAGAAATAATTTTTTATCTCATTCTATAAAAAAAATAATTTTAATTTTTAACACTTTTAAAAATTGAATTTGAAAAAATAAACATAATTTTGGAATTAATAATTTCAAAATTAGATCGAAGATAATTTTATGGATTTTTCTGAAAAACTTCATTTTTGGATGAATAGTGAAAAATACTAAAGTTTAATTCAAAACCATTTTTTCATATAAATTATTTATATTAATAAATTGCATTTTAATTTGTTTTTAAAGTTTTATTATATAAATTGTAAATATATTGAGCCAATTTAGTTCATTGGAACAAATTTTACATTGAAATTCGATATAAAATCATTTCAATCCTTTAAGCATTTTCGCTCAAAATACTTATTTTCATGACACGTTTGTGGGATTAATTTTTTATTAATTTCTACAAATTTTGTCATTATAATTTGATAAAATGTATCCCATATTTCTAATCCGGATTATTTATAATTTCTAATAAAATAAAATTATTTTTTAACAAAACTGATTAGTGAAAGTGACTAAAATTAATTACACCAATTAAGGTTAAAACAAGATTACTTAGTGGAAAAACATTAACTTAAGTGGCCAAATAACCTAGAAAATTGTAAAAAAGAAATTTCCTATATTTATTTAAACCAATTAAAAAAATTCTCTAAAATTTAAAATAATCAGAGGAACATGATGCAAGGGATACATCTCAATAATGCTTGGCTTTTTATATTTTCAATAATTCCACTCCTCCTCTACAAAAAATGTGCACCCACCCCCCTCACTTATTAACACATCTCAAGCCATTTGGTTCATCCAAACCTTTCTAGTATCTCCTCCAAGCATCCATATTTTTATCCTATTATCCTAACATTGGGAATAAATCCATCCAAGGAATACCTTTTGATGAAAATGAAGAGGATTTACCCAATGAAGAGGTAACATCCTTCCACAAGATCATTTGTTTTGTTTTTTAATCCACCCCCTGAAATTTTATTATTAATTATATATATAATATCTTCCATATCCTAAATATTCTAAGGTGATTTTATTCTTTTTTTTACCCAAACCTACTCACACATTCTTTAGATGAGTAACAAACATATTGTTCATGTGTATGGCAGACTACGACCTCATGAAACGATGTTGATCATTTTTTTACCACATGTCATAGTTGGTAATTATGATGTAAATATTAGTTTTTTATGTTTTATATGATATTTATGATGTATTTTTTCTTATTTATTTATTATATAACACAAACTTTTTTACTTTCCATTTTTTGTAAATAAGATAACTTTGTTTATGGATGTGTGGTCTACCATCCGCTCAAAGCAATTTGCATCATTGACACTTTACATTGAACGTATTATCAATGAGATTTGTAAATGTATTTTATATATTTTATATAATAATTCTATTGGAATTATATTATATATATGTATATATATATATATATATTTTATTTCTTTCTTTCAATACACAATAAAAAGAAAACAACGTTCATGCGTACAAATGACATACCATCTCCAGGAATAGTGTATTCCATTTTAAATTTCTATATTTAATAGATTGTTATAAATATTTATATAATGAATATATATATGATATTTAAATAATGTTTTTTTCTATTTAAATAATTAAATAATGATATAGGTAAATGTATCGATCATAGTAAGTCAAAACTCACACAAAAAACAAAGAATATATTCCTGAAAACATAAAATTAACATGAAATTGTTAATAAAAAGGTAATATAAAGTAATAATAAAATCATAAAAGGTATTATATTAAATAATATGGTTTTATGATATATTTATAATAAAATTATATTTATTATGCAGGTGTTTTGAACGAGTATGATGAGTGTCAATATATAAGGTAAGGATTTTCTCTTCTTGGTTTTATTTCCATAAGATTTATGCATTATTCACCAATTATCTCTTTTTCTTGGTGTATATAATTCACACAACTATATTATATGAATATTATAATTAAATTTATGGATATTTAATAATCCATTTTATGATCTCTCTTTCATGGGGTTCTTGTTCCAAAATTTACCAAATCAATAAAGTAATTTTGTCTCAATTTTCCTTCTTTGAGAAAATTGTTTTGTTATGCACATATATTTTATTATGAGTTATATATAATTATATTTGACATGTTATATAATAAATATATTTATTTATATTGATAAAATGTTTTTGAGAAACTTTTTTGGAGAAAACCTGACCACATTTCTCTCTTCAATCAGAAATCTGTTTTATTGAAACCCCATGTTTTTAAAATGTTATCACAAAATTTTTTAAAATGATTTTTTACGATCAATTATAATGAAAATTATTTTGAAAATAATTTATGGTTTTCAAAGCTTCCTTTATTATTTTTCGAATCATTTTTCAAATTAAAAGGTTTTTAAAAAGATTTTATGTTTTAAAAAGAATTTTTCAATAAAGAAAATGATATTTCCCTCAAGAAATTTTTTTAGGGATCATTTAAATTTATTTTCCATATAAGATTTCATTCATTAGTGTTAGTCATGCCAATCTAGGGAAATGATCCAATGTTTCCATTCATATTCTTTCTTTGAATGGTGTATGTTTTAATGGTATGATATTTATGAAACTCATTTCTCTTTTATGGTTTATATGTTTGTTAAAATCATTTATCTTTCATGGGTCAAAATATTATGAAACACAATTATTTACATAGTATATTATTTGATTAAATAATTATGGATCCTATCTCTTTTCCCCAGGTTATGATATGATTAGATTTTTATAATACCCATTTTATTTCATAAGTTATGATATGATTGATTATGAAATAGTGGAACATGTTTGTATGATTTCATTATGATATCAACATGACATATTTCCCACTACAATTAATTTGTCAAAGATTTATATATCATTAGATACACATGGCTGGAATGAGGAGTCAACTCAAGTCAGTAAATGAATTTGTATACAAAGATTGTCTTGGGAGTGAAACTTGACTACTAAGATGGTCATGGGAGTGAACCATGACTACCAAGATGGTATGGGGATTGAACCCCATACCACTAATATAGCCTTTCAAGTGATTCCTTGACTAGCATGGAATTAATTTTATGTTATTATTTGTTTTCCAAAAATTCCATGTCTTATTCCTATATTATTCTATCATGGATTATGATATTAATTGACTTATGATTCATATATTATTAAATGAAAATCATTATACCATGATTCAGGTTTATGATAATTTAAATACAGGGTATAATCTTTTAATGTTTATATCACATTCTCATACCCTAATGATCATGATTATTTTTGCATATCTCCCTTGTTTACCGTTATTGATCATCCCATCTCACCCCTTTTTATGTTTAATTTTCCTAGGTTATGAAGATGTGTAATATGTATGATTTTTCCAATAAGGGTTATAGTCATGAATAACCTAGTTAGGGATAGGGTATCTTACTTATATACTAGTGTTTATGCTTTCATTTATCCAAAGGCACTAAAATAATATGGTCATTGGGTATCTGTTTTTGTAATGTTTTATGTATTCCATAATAATGATTTAATGTTAATGTATGTTAATATAGGGTTTCTATAGTTAGTATCAGATAAAATTTTTATTTACCCTTTAGAAACAAGGGTAAGAAAACCTTATTGCTAACCCTAAGGTTGTTTCTCAGGATAAACCTAAGGATAATAAAAAGTATTGGAAAATGTCCAGGAATTTTGGTAAAGGACAGAGTGAGTTTTTTTTCTAACAATACGTCCATATCTAGATAATAAGAGTGGATTTGTATCTATTATATATGTAAATAGGGGTATGAATCCCAAAAATACCATATTGATCTAGACTCAATCAGGAACTACTTCATAGAAACGGGCCTTACTACACACTTGGTTTTAAACTCCCAAGGGATATGCTTTGGAAATTCACAAACTCTTCAAAACCTATTATGAAGGATTTAATTGTAATATATATATGGATAACATAGGATAAACCCAAGGTATTATAGATTAAAGAAGGTTTCATCATAAAACATCCTATAAGTGGGTTTTCATGATTATATGGTTCTTCACTATTATAATTGTTTCTTACTAAATGAATTTTGGTTTTAGTAAATGGATGGAACCTAAAGAAACCACATTAATAGTGATTATTATAGACAATTCAATGATTTTCCATTGGATATACCGAATTATATGGAAGATAGAATAAGAAAATCTCATTTCTATGATCACTCATATTTATCAAGCTATGAATCATGTTGGAATTCCACATGAGAAATGGAGGGAAAAAAATATTGCAAAGTCCATTATGAGGAAACATAAACATTCTTTTAGTGGGTGTTCTGATCCAATTATTACTAAACAATGGATTGGTACCAGTGAAAAGATATTATCCTTTATATAGTTTTAGGAACATGAGAAATTCATTATGGTTGTTTATCAATTAAAAGGAAAAGTAGACGAGTGGTGGAATCTAATCAAGAATTCAAGGCATCAAGACAAAATTTAATACATGGATTGGGATGAGTTCAAAAAAAATTCTTTTCACTAATTACTTTCCTCATATTCTTCATACAAGATGGATAATGAGTTCCTTGATTTAATTAAAAGTGATGATGACTCTGTTTGTTGCAACATGGTTAACTTCACAAGACTTTAAAGGTACACTTTTGGTATTGTCAAAGAACCTAAAAGTAAAATTTATAGGTTCTTTAGTGGCCTAAATAAAAGTATCAAAATGGTGTTGGAAATAAGATATATTAGTTTCTTTGAATATATTGTGCATTTAGAAATTGAGGTTGAAATGGAGGTTGGAGTTACATACCAAACTCATGGTTTTGACAATAAAATTAAATATGGAGTTCAAAGGAAAATATAAAAACCATGGAGAAAAGAAGATAAAATTTAAATTATGCTCTATGTGTGGAAAGAATAATAAGGTAAATTGTTTTAAGGGGTCTAATAAATGTTTTTATGTGTGTAAGGGAAGGTCATTAGGAATCTAATTGCCTATGTAGTGAGAAGAAGTTATCTAAACATTATAATTGAGAGAATGTTCCATATAATGTACCTCCCCCAATTTATTTCTACACATTTACTAATAATAGGAATTATGCTAACCAATGCCCAAACTAGAAGTTTAATGATGATGATTGAATTCATCAACCTATTAAGCTATGGTATAAAAGTAAATCCCATGTGATATTTTTTTTCTAATGAGGGGTGTGATGATTATGTGGTGAAAGATTCACTTACCATCCACTCTAAATTAGAAAATATATCATTTTATTATAGATCTACCCACTCATCATATCTAATGAATTTAATAAGGGTACTAAGATTCCACAAAAATGATTAGATGTGTAATTATATGTTAAACCCCCTATTGGTTAAATTATTTCATCTCAGATCTATG
This sequence comes from Viscum album, assembly GCA_963277665.1. Classification (NCBI taxonomy): domain Eukaryota; kingdom Viridiplantae; phylum Streptophyta; class Magnoliopsida; order Santalales; family Viscaceae; genus Viscum; species Viscum album. The sequence goes on from OY728133.1 coordinate 1,913,988,639, forward strand.
ATTCATATTCAGTTGATGTTTTTGGGAATGTACTTCCTTAATATCTTGTCATTATTTCTATGGTTGAATTTAATTCAATATTTAGCATGGATTGGATTTATTTTCATAAATCCCACATAAAATGATGAGTAAGAGAAGTTTAATTTAATATTTCAAACCATCCTATGATCATCTATCAATGTGATGATAAGTATGAATTTCCAATAGATACTACATCTTGTGAATGCATATTAATTCCCATTTATAGATCATATTTCTCACAAATTGTTGGTAATAAATACAAAATTGTGGATATGGATATTGTTTGGTAGTTTTTGGATATATTTTTAGAAGAGTTTCCAATCTTTATATCAAAACATGAAGTTGAGTTCTCAATAGAACTCATACATAGTGCCACAACAATTTCACAGAATCCCTATACAATGGCCCCGATTGAGTTGAAGGAATTAAAGAAGAAACTCTATGATAACTTTGATAAGGGATTAATTTGTCTAGGTGTGTCACCTTGGGGTGCACCTATTCATTTGTTTGTGAAAAATAAAGATGGATCAATGTGAATCTACATTTATTATCCGGAGTTGAAAACGATCACAATAAAGAACAATTATCTTCTTCACCGTATTTATTCCTTGTTTTATCAACTTCAAAGAGCTCAATAATTTTCCATGATTGAAATTCATTCAGGATATCATCAGTTGAGGGTGAATAAAGAGGATATACCACATATGGATTTATGTACGAGGTATAAACAGTATGATAATATAGTGATTCCTTTTTTCCTTATTAATTCCTCTTCCATATTCAGGGATTTGATTAATATAGTCATTAGAGATTACCTTAATAAATTTGTGGTAGTATTTATAGATGATATTATTATTTATTAAATACTGAAGGAATATTATGAAGACCACTTGAGAATTGTACTAGAGACCCAAAGGAATGAGAAACTGTTTGAAAAATTTAAAAATTGTGAATTTCCACTACAAAAGGTTTCATATATGCGTCATATAATCTCAATATAAGTTATTAAATTTGATCCATAAAACAATGAGGCTATTTAATGTTGTCCTAGAGAAACCACAGTGACTCATATATGTAGTTTTCTGGGTTTAGCTTGATATTATCAATGCTTTTTGGAGAATTTCCCATGACTATATATTCCTATGAAAATGTTATCTCAGAATGGTTATATGGTCATTTTTAAAGTTGAATATGAGGAATGTTTAAAGGAATACAACAGAAGGATAGTCAACCCACCTGTTCATAAATTACATTATAGAAGAGAAGGGTTTGTAATCTATAGTGATGCATCTAAGAAGGTATTTGGATGTTTTCTCATACAGAATAACATGGTTGTATCCTATACGTTAGGAAAATTAATGATTCATGATAAAAATTACCCAAATCATGATTTGGAGTTAGCTAAAGTAATTTTTTTATTAAAAATGTTGATGGATTATATTAATAGAGAAAAATATGATATATATATCGATCATAAGAGTATGAAATATATATTAACACATAAAGAGTTGAAAAGGTTACAAAGAATGTGGTTAGATCTGATAAAGGATTAAGATTTATCAATACATTACCACCCTGGGAAATCTCAAAAGTTGGTTGATTCATTGAGTCAAAAGGATCCTTCTATCTTATCCATTTTGTGGCTTGAAGAAGATCAAGTATTTCTAAATTTGAAAAGGATGGATCTAGAAATCTTGAAGTAAGGAGAAAATGTTATCTTTCTCAATTGAATGTTCAACCCTCTTTCCAAGTGAATATTAAAAAGGTTAAAAAGGAATATGTAGAGATATAAAATAATTTAAAAATGATCTTGAGTTTATCCTTGATCAGGATGGAATGAAAAGGTTTAAGAACCATGTATGTGTTATATCTGCACTGGATTTGAAGAAGGATATGCTATTGGAAGCTCGTGGTTCATAATTCTCTATTTATTCTAGAAGTACCAAGATGTATATATATTTGAAATTACACTTATACTGGTATGGAATAAAGAGCTATATTACAGAGTGTGTATCTTGGTGCATTATATGACAAAAAGTTAATGATAGAAGACAATATTTTAATGGGATTATGCATCCATTACCCATTCCAGAATGGAAGTAGGAGAACATCACAGTGGATATTTTTTGGACTCCAAAACCCTCTAAAGGTTTTAATGATATCTGGGTGGAATTTTATTTCCTTATTATGTCACTAAAATTAATTTCGATATTACAAGACTTCTCTCTAGATCATATTTCTAGGATATATATTAAAGAAGTGGTAAGGTTGTATGGAGTACCACATTCCATTGTATCTAATCTAGATATGTATTTTACCTCAAATTTCTAGTGAAGTATTTAGTAAGAACATGACAATGTATTTAGTTTCATCACTAATTATCATCATTAGATGGATTTCTAGTCTGAAATAACAATTAAAACCTTAAAGGATATGTTGAGAACCTATTATCTGGATTTCAACGGTGGTTGGTTGAGTTTTATTACCAAAATATATTTCACTCAAGTATTTATATGTATCATTATTAATCCCTCTATGTGAAGAAATGTAGACCTCTGATGTTATGGGATGTATTTGTATAAAGAAATCTATTGGGACCTCAAATCACAAATGAAATGGTTGAGAAGGTTAAAACCATTTAACAACATATCAAGGAGGCTTAGAGTATGAAGAAAATTTATGCTGATAATCATTGATATGCTTCAGAAGTTTATGTTTTCAAGATGGGTTTTCTATTAATATCACCTTAGAATAAGTTTTTGAGATCCGAGAAGAAATTGAAACTAATCCTTAGGTATATCGGTCTCTTTGAAATTCTTGATCATATCATGATGATAGCCTCTCACATGGAACTTCCCCAAAATCACTCTCAATTACATGATGTGTTGCATGTGTCTGCACTTAGGAAGTACATGTTTGACCCTTCACATTTACAAAATTCATAGGTCATACCACTTTAGAAGAATATTTATTTTGATGAATAATAAGTTGAAATTCAAGATCATACAGAGAAAGCTCTGTGAAATAATAACAATCACTTGGTAAAAGTACTGTGTTGAATTAACTAGTTAGAGTAAGCTACATGGGAATTTCAGGATGTGATGAGGTAGAACTGTCCTCATTTTTTTGTACCAGAATGATGAATTTTGAGGGTGAGAATAATTTTTTGGGGGGGTAAAATGAAACACCCTGATTTTTATGAATAGTTTTTAAAATAAATTAATTTTCTATGATTTATTTAGTTTCACACAAAACCAAGTTAAGATTTCATTATACTCTACAACAATATAATGTTGTTATACATGCAATACTGACGAGGCTTTCATTACATGAAACATTGAGTTTCTACGAAACATAATTTTATTATATTAATTATTTAATTGAGATGGTTATAACATGGACATTAAAGGGAGTAATATGAATATTAGTAACTAATTTTTAAATATCAATTATATTTTCTTTATATTAATAAAACATATTTATAACAAAAAATATAAATATTTTATAGTTTTTATATGTTTATAAATATTATTCTCCTAAAAGAATTGTTTTTTATGTTCTATGGATAATAATACAATTAATTTTATAAAATTTTAGAATTTTAATTTTAAAAAATAATTTTTTTAATTCCGGATGTAAAAATTATCTTAGGGTAAATTTTCGTTATTTTTCTGAAAAACTTTCATTTTTTAAGAATAGTGAAAAATAATAAATTTTAATTCAAAACTTCTTTTTCATATAAATTATTTAATTTGTTAAATTGTATTTTAATTCAATTATAAAGATTCATTAGATTAATTATGGATCAATTAATCTAATTTAGTTCATTTTAACCAACATAAAATTGAAATTGGATATAAAAACATTTCATACTTTTAAACATTTTCGCTCAAAAAACATGATGTCATAATACGACTATGAGATTAATTTGAAATTAATTTCTTTCAATTATGTGATGAGAATTTGGAAAAATGGCTTCCATATTTGGAATCGAAATAATTTATATTCTATAAAAAAGTAAACATGGTTTTTTAAAAAAAATTATTAGTAAAAGTAATTAAAATTAATTATTGTTATTTTGGTAGAAAATAATGGTACATGGTGGTTAAAAATTAACTTAACTGAAAAAAAACCTTGAAACATGTACACAAGATATTATCTGGAAATATTTATACCAATTCCCATATTTTATCAAAAAATTTACATTTTTTTAGGAACAATATTTAAGTGATACCTCTCGATGGAATTTTTCTTTTTATATTCACAAGAATGCCACACTTCCCCCACTATAAAAGGGCACTCAACCCCCCTCACTTATTCACACATATCAAGACATTTATACCATAATAACAATTCTTAATATCCTCCCATATTCCCTATATTAATTCAATAAGAATATATTTTGGAATAAATCCATCCAAGGAAGACCTTTGGAGCAAACCATGAGGAGTTACCCAAAGAAGAGGTAACGTCCTTCCACTAGCTCTTTTGTTTTGTTTTCTTTATAAAACCCCTAACGTCTTGTTATTACATGATTATATAATAACCCAAATATAATAAGTATTTGGATATTTTTTTATTCTAATATTTCAACCTACACATACATACACTTCAATTAAATGGGTAACAAACTTACCATTCGTATGTGTGGAGGAATACTTCTTCACGAAATGATTTTCTTTAGTTTCCCTTTACCACCACTGATGGATGGGAATTATTATAGAAATAATATTTTTAGATTTTATATATGATATTTATAATGTATTTATGCTTATTGATTTATTATATAACACATACATTCATACTTTCCAGTTTGTGCGATTACGATAACTTCAATTGGGGACATGTGGACTACCACCTCCTCAAACAGATGTGATTTGTTCACACATTACATTGAATGTATTAATGATGGGTTTTTTAAAATTACTTTATATATGTGAAAAAATAATTCTAATTTAATTATATTATATATATGTTTACATATATGTGATTTACTTTCATTCTTTTAATACGCAATAAAACTGAAACAACGTTCTTGCGTATGTAAAACCTACCTTCTCCATGAACATTTTATTTCATGTAATATTTATATATTTTATAGATTATTATAAATATTCATATAGATAATATATTTTATATTTAAATAATTTTTTATATTCTTGAAATAAATAAATAATTATTTAAAGAAAAATATCAAGAATAACAAGTCGAAACATATATGAAAAATAAAGCGAATAGTACCCAAAATATAAGAATAACATGAAATTTATCATCAATGGGTAATATAATTCATAATAAATTCATATATGGTATGATATACAATAATATGGTTATTTTTATATTTATAATAAAAATATATTTTTTATAAATTATTTTTGAACAAGTACGATGATATTCAATACATAAGGTAAGGGTTTTCTTGTCTCACTTTTGTTTCTCTAAGATTTATGCCTTATTCACACTTGTTTATTTTTTCTGATTTTTATACAAACCATTAATATATTAAATAGTCATTATTCATAAATTTATTTTAATTTAATTATCCATTTTAAAATATCTCTTTAAAGGGTTTTATGTTTTAAAAGTTACCAAAATCAGTAAAGTATTTTGTCTCAATTTTCCTTCTTTGAGACACATGTTTTGTTACACACCTATATTCTTTTATGAGGTGCATATAATTCAATTTTACATGTAATAAATTTACTATCCTTCTTATAGTGATATATTAATCTAAATTTATTTTCATTTTATTACATGGGGAGTATGATTCAAAGTTACCGAATTGTAAGAGTTTATTTAAACAATCCCATCATTTACCAAGATTGTTTATGATTATGATTTCAATGTTGAAATATTATGATCCATATTTCATGAAAACTCATGGATTTTTATATCTTATAGTTATTCATTGTATCTTCATTTATTATTTCCATTTTTTAGCTCTCTTATTTATTATAATTTTGAAAAAAATTAGAAAATCTGACCACATTTCTCTCTTCAATTAGAAATCTGTTTTATTCAAAAACCATGTTTTCAAAAATGATTTTAAAAACATTTTTAAAATGATAACATAATATAATTTTAATAAAAATTTTATTTTAAATTTTTTATGGTGTTTAAATCTTTTTTTATAAGTTTTCAATGATATTTTCAAAGAAAAATGTTTTCATTTTTTAATGTTTTAAAATGTATCTTTCAAAAAAGAAAATGATATTTTCCATAAGAATGTTTTTGAAGGATATTTATAAATCATTTTCCATATAATATGATATACATTGGTGTTAATCATGCCTCTTTGGGAAAATTATTCAAATGATCCATTTAGAATCTCTCTGAATGGTTTATGTTTTGATAGAATGATGTTTATGATACCTGTTTCTCTTTAAAGGGTTATATGTTAAAGAAACCCAATTACCATTCACATGTTATATTCTTATGAATCCCACTTATTTTTTCGGCTGTTATTTGATAAAATGATCCTGAAACCCATCTATTTTCTATAGTTTATGATTTGATTACTTGTCTATGATACCCATTTCATTTCATGGGTTATGATATAATTTATTATGATCTAGTGGCATACATACATATGATTTAATTATGATATGGGTTTGACTTATATCTCCATTAAATAAATTGGGTAAATATTTATATCTCATGATATAGGCATGGTTGGAATGGGGAGTGAACTTAGTTCAGTAAAGGAATTTGTCTCCCAAATAGTATAGGAAGTAAACCTTGATTTCTATGATGGCCTTGGGAATAAACCAAAACTACTAATATAGTATGGGGAGTTAACCTATACTACTAATATGTAATTGTAAGTGATGACTTTACTAATGAGGAAAAAAATTTATATGCTTATTTTTTTACCAAAAATTTCATGTTTTATTCCTATGTTATTATTTCATGTAATAGGCTCTTAATTCCCTTATGAATCATGCGTTGTGAATTACTAATATTTATGTCATGAGTCATGTTTAGGATATATGATATTCTAGGTATGATATTATATTGTTTTGATCATGTTCTCATACCCTTATTATCATTATTATGCTTATATATCTCCCTTGTTTACCCTTACTAAGCTTCTGAGCTCACCCAGTTTTATATTCCCTGTCACCAGGTTATAAAGATATTTTTTATGTATGATGTGTCTATGAAGGGTTCTTGTCATGATGATCCTAGTGAGAGATAGTGTAGTTCACTTATTTACCAGTGTTTATGTGTCCATGTTTCGAAAGGCACTAAACTGATATGGTCTTAAGGTGTATGTTTGTGTAATGTATTAAGTATTTCAAAAAAATGATTTAATTTTAAGGTATGTTAATAGAGGTTCATTATACCTCTACTCCCTCCATATCATTTGGAATATTAAAATCATCCTTTTCACTCCATGATCTTCTCTTTTATAAATATTTTGAAAATTATTTATGCAAGGTTTGATGTTTTCCATACCATTAATATTTCTATATCGACCTTTTTCAAATTTAATAAATTATTAAATAATTTTTGGAATAATATAAAAGGATATTGAATCATTTTTTATGAATATTAATAACATTAAAAATTTACATCCCCAAAGACCGTAATAGTTTAGTATCTTTGGAAACATGAAACATAATCTTTCAATATGGTGAAATATTTTAAATTTTTTTACAAAGATCATAACATTTAGTAATCATACTTAAAACCTTTACTCTTAACCTGGGGAAAGGAAACAAAATAATGTGAGAGATCTTGTGTATAATAAGTGTAAATAATGGAGATATGTAATCCTAATAATAAGAATAATGGTATGAGAACAAGATCAAATCATTACAAGATCATACCCTCCATATCAATACTTTTAAACATAAATCATTGGATAAATATTGGTAGTTCCACAGACATGAATAATACATAAATCAATAGAAAAATCCCTAAAATCGTAATATAGAAAAAATTAATGAAATTTTTGGTAGACACATATGTATAAAAATCATTCCATATAAGTCAAGGATCTTTTCCAAAACCTGTCAGGGAACTTCATGGGGGATACACTCACGGGGTGGGACACACTTCCATCCCCAATCAGATCCATTTCCTTATATTGGAATGGGTTTACTACCCAAACCAACTTAGTAGTCAATTTTATCTCCCAATACAATCTTAGTAGTCAAGAATCAATCCAAAGACTATCTTAGCAGACAAATTTCATTACTGAACCGAGTTCACTCCCTATTCTAGAAATGTCTATCTCCTGAGATACAAATTTTTACCAAAGGAATTTGAGGGAGATATATTTTCCAAATATTTCATAATTAAATAATACATACTGGTGATGAAATATCATAAACACTCATAATACCATAACCCATGAAATGTTATGTGTATTATAAACATATCATCATATCATAACCTATGGAAGAGTGAAATATTTCCTAATCATTTCATCAAAAAATAACACATGAAAAGACATGGGTTTCATAATCATATAACCCATATATTTAAACATGTTTCACAAGCACATTAAACATTAATGATAAATGGGTTTCCTAAGAATATAACATGTGAAAGATAAATGACTTTTATAAACATGTAACCGTAAATGAGAAATAGGTTTCATAAACATCCTTCTGTAAATATATAATCCATTCATAGATATAATAATAATTTAAACCTTTTATTATACCCCCATTAAGGTATGAGTAACACCAATAAGTTTCATCTCTTATATAAACAAATCATTATTTATATTTTAAATAAAATTTCTGAGAAAAATATATTTTCTTTGCAAAACAAATTATACTTCATTTTATTTGAAAATAATAATTTGAAAACATATAAAAGAAGCATTGAAAATAAATTTTAAACAACATTTTAAAATAAGTTTTTTTAAAACTACTGTAATTGAAAACATACTTGAAAAACTATAAAAAATTACTTGAAATTTTTAAAATTGTTTTCTCTCTAAACAACCTTTGGAAAACATATAAATGATTATTTGAAAATAATTTAAAAAAATTCTTGTTAATAAAATTTTTTTTCACAGATTTTTATTTGAAAATATATTTGAAAACATATAAAATAATCTTTACAATAATTTAAATCCATTTATTTGAAAATATACTTTTGAAAACATATAAAGGAGGTTTTGAAAATAAATTAAAACACATCTAAAATATAAAACATTTTGTGAAAACACATTTCATTGATAATATATTTTAAAACCTACAAAATAATCTTTGAAATCATTTAAGTTATTTTCTATGAAAATAAACTTTTGAAAACTTATAAAGGGATATTGAAAAAATTTTGAAAAAATTTTCCCTGAAAATATATTTGAAAACTTATAAAGGAACCCTGAGAAAATTTTAAAAATATTTTGAAGATATAAAACACCTTTAAAATCCTTTTCCTTGAAAATTATCTTAAAATATATTTTAAAAAAAAATCATAAACATTTTTAGGAATTTTTTTTCATAAAACAAATTTCTGACCAAAGAGAGAAATAATGTCATGTTTTTTTAAAAACATTTTCTTCACTATATTAAGTATTAAAGAGTATAAAATGGTACCATTACAAGAATATATCATGAATAACTATAGGGTAATAAAATTCATGATAATTACTGAGTGATTGATCATAATATTTCATTAGTAGTAGCCTAATCATAAATAATATAGATAAACGATGAGATTGTAGCAATAAAGTCTTACCACCATGGAAATATTGAATCCAAATCCACATTAAATAATAAAATATCATGAGGATTAAAATATAATGAAAGTAATTATATTCATTATATAAAATTTAAAATTTTAATATATGCTACTAGTAAAATAATATAGTTTCATGACAAAACATGTGTCTCAATGAAGGCAAATTGAGACAAAATTAACTTACCGATTTGGTATATTTTGATTATTAAAACCCCATGAAATAGAAATAATGAAATTGATATATAAATAAAAATAAATTTAAGGATAATTATTATATAATAAATTCCAGGTATTATATACACCACACAAAATAATGGAGTTGTTAATTAGGCATAAGTCTCATAAGAATAAAAGTGAGACAATAAATCCACTTACTACTTCAGTAACATTTGAAACATGTGATACATGAAAGAATAATATAAATTGAAACATTGAATTTCATTAAATAAATTAAATTCATGATATTAAATTTCATAGGGATGTATATACACCACACAACATGAATACGTGGTGAATATAGAATATATTTCATAGAAATAAAAGTGAGACGATAAAACTCTTACCTTAAGTCTTAACATTCATCGTTCATGTTAAATAATCTTGTATAATAAATATAATTTTATTGTAAATATACGAAATAAAAATATTATTATATATTACACTATATATTCTTTTAATATAACTTTAAATTACCTATTTATTAACAATTCCATCATAATATTATGTTTCGGGTAATAACTGCTTTCTTTTTCGTATATGTTTTGACTTATTATTTGTGATCCTATTACATAGATCATAACTTAATTATTTAAATACTTTAAAAAAATTTATATATATAATATAAATTAAATATATTTTTATTTATAATTATCTTTAAAATATAGAAATATGACGTGGAATACACCGTTCAAGGTGACAATAGGTCATACGTACGCATAAACGTTGTTTCTATTTTCTTATCGTGCTGAAAGGAAGAGAGTAAATGAAATTAATATATATATATATTATCATTACGGTAGATTTTATATTTCATATATATCGTGTATTTTTACTATACTCATCATTAACACATTCCATGTAAAGTGTGTACGAATCACATCACTTTAGTGTGGCAGTAGTCCACAGGTCCAGAAATGAAGTTATCGTATTCCCACAAAATAGAAAGAATGAAGTTATATTTTATATAATAATTACCTAAGAATAAAGAAATTATAATATCACATATAATATAAAAAAATTTAAATTCCTCTATTATTCCAAACCATTAAGTGTGGAAATGGAAGAAAAAATGACATTGGTTTGTGAGATGGTTGTCCACAATACACACGAATGATGATTGTATATCCCATTTGATTGAAGTTTTTTGGTTTTAGGATGAACCATTAACATAAAAATGTATTATTATATATATAATACCTTGATTTTTATATAATAATTTAATAATAATAATTGAGGGGGTGTAGATAGAGATAAATCAAAAAGTACTTTTTGAAGGATGTTACCTCTACTTTGGCTAACTCATTTTGGTTTTCACCAAAGGGATTACTCAGTTGGACTTATAGAAAAATGGAGGATTATATGATTAATAAAATAAATAAGGGATATTATTTGGGTGTGTTTTTTATGGGACAAATGGATTTAGATGTTTTAACAAGTGATAGGATGATTGCATCTTTATAAGTGTAGGAAAGGACACACATGAATTTTTGAAAATAATTTGTGTGGTCCCCAAATTTTTACAAAACAAAAGGCTTCCATAACACACCAAATTATATACATGAAGTTATAAGGTCTTAATAAATTCATAAAATGTTTTTGGGAAAAGTGTAGGTTCATTTTTCCACCTCATATTCTATTTTTATTCATTAAGTAAACCCATTTTTATCTTAATCACTATAATAAATTTTAACATCTTTTACCAATCAATTTGGGAAAAAATTAAGTTGGTCTTATTATATAGTATAAATTATTATTATTCTAAATATAGAATAAATTTTTCCAAATTCTAATCACATAGGTGGCATAAACTAATTTAAAATTAATCTCATGGACGAGATGAGACAACATGTTTTTAATGTAAAAATTTTCAAAAGTTTGAAATGTTTTTATATCCTATTTCAACGTAAAATTGTATAAAATGACCTAAATTGTATTAATGGATTTATAATTTATATAATGAAACTTTAAAAAATTAAAATATAAATTTAATATATAAATAAATTATATAAAAGAACATTTTCCATTAAAATTTAGTATTATTTACTATTCATCAAAAAAATAAACTTCATAGAAAAATAATATAGAATAAACCTAAGATAATTTTGATGATATAATTTTCAAATGAGTTAATTTTATCAAATATAATTTTAAAAATTTTCAATTTTTTTTTTAAAAATGGGCATCATTAAAAGGCTGTAAAATTTCCTTTTATGAAAATATATGTCTTTACGTAGAAAAGGGCTTTTATTTTTATATCTTGTATATAAAACATATAACATGAATGTTACATAGTTTATTGAATATAATATATATATTTATCATTAAATTAATTTATCCAAAGTGTTTTGACCAATTTATTTAGGTAAAAAATGTTTGATTTCAGAAATATATTTTTCTAACAAATGATTTCCTATATTTTCAAAAGGATTTCTAGTTAATTTGTCATGAAATAAATATTATAATAAAAAATTTTAAACAATATTTTTATAATTTAATTAATATTATTCATAAACACCATTCCAATTACTAGGTGGTACTATAATAATATTTTAATATTATTATTAAGAGTACATTGTAGTTTGGTAAAATAACGACTTATATGTAACACGTGATATTTAAAGAAGTCAACATTGTGTCTATCAAAAGCCAAAAATAGTGTTTCATGTACTGAATGAATATATAAGTGTTACATATAGCACCAGATTAATTAGGTATTTCATGAAACACAGACCAAAAATAGTGATTTCATATAATACAAGATATAATATGTGATGTTCCCACTTAAAAATTATCAAAAAGATTAAATTAATTTGAAAAAAATCACAATATATAGTGGTGTTACTTTCTTCCCTCAATAAAATGATTTTTTCCCTTAAAATACTTATGTGTTATAAAAGGATTAATAATTTATAGTTCCTTTAAAACAAATGCACATCGTAAAAATTAATATTAAAAAGTCCTTTAAAATGGAATGTTAGAACCATAATGGTTACCCAAAGCTACTCATAAAGAGGTTTCCATGTAGGAGACCATAGGTGAAAATTTTGACATATAAGAAAATCATAAATAATTATAGAGATATAAAAAGATAACTGATCTCTAAAAATTTTTAGATCTAGATAATGTTAATAATCACATAACAAATAGCCAAATAGGAATGAAATAAGTCATTGATATCATCAAAAAGTGATTATAATAGGACACACGTTTATTTCAAGATCATTTACATAAAATTTAATAATTTTAATGATAAAATTGTTTACTTGATTTTATTCTATTTTATAAGCACAATCTCACCCATTGGTTTTTCCTTGATCAATCTCCAGTTCATCTCTTGTTCCCTGAAATGATAGTGAATTTTATATTCTTATAGAATTTATAGATCATGAGATCCATAAATAGAATGATAGGACATTCCATCTATCTTTAGTTAACATCACAACAAAATGGTTAGCACAGTTAGTCCAATATACATTAATCCTCACAAGTGGAGATATTACTTTAATCTCTAAAATCTCATCTAAATATTTACTTAAACCATTCCAGAAATGGTTAACCATGTAACCATTCTGAAATATGAAAATATAAAAATTTAAAAATAAGTTCACTAAATTTCTAAATATAATCTTAACATTGATCACCCATATATCATAATGCATCACTTTATTGTCACCTTCCAAACATGTGAATAATTTTATCATGTATTATCCTGAAACATGGTAATAACATAAATTACAATAAATACATGTCGTAAAAATGCATTATTTATTTTTCCAATACTAGTATATATATTCCTTAACACCAAAAAAACATTATAAACTTCATCCATGATAACATATAACATGTTTTAAATAAATCAATAAATGGGTCCATGGTAATCAGTACCATCCAATTTACTTTATACATATCAATCATCTATTTATCCAAGATAAACACAAATTATCATCTTTTGGAATGTATTAAGTTTTACCCTCAAATATTTATTTGTTTTCCAAAAAATACAACCTTCCTATTAAATCACTTTTGAAGTCCATCATAACCAATGACCATATTCTCGTAGACCCTTAGTGAGAAGTATAATTTGGAAAATCCTTATATATTTCAAAATATATAATTCTTCAACCCAAATACATAAACACTTTGATTATTCCACTTCATACTTAATCCAATTACAAGGCTACCTCATCTTATTAATTAATACCTCTTTCTTTTCATATTTCACCAATATTATCATCATCATCATAAATATATTCATTACTCATACAACCTAGATGATTCTCTTTGCGATCTTTCTACGTATGAAATCAAGTTTCATAATTCACATTCATTCCACATTTAAAGCATTTGACCATCAATGATGTCTTAGGGATTCTATTATTCTCATTCATTATGTTTACTAATCTTTTCATTTTCCATTTCTAGTTACCATCTTTTTGTCCTTATTTTCTATAATCAAAATATCTTATTTTTTCTCTAAAAAATTCACTTGGGTTAAAATTTACACAATCTCGACGTAAAGTAAACTTAATATTATTTTCTCTATGGTATCCATTGACAAAAATATTAGATAAACCCATCCTTAACTTCTTTTTTGAGTATTAGATTTGGTTAAGGTACATGTTGTTAATCATGTTTTGTTAAAATAGATTAGACATGATCAAAACATCATTCAAAACAACGATCATCCCATTATGCTGCTCCTCAACAAATTTTCCATCATATTCAACATTAACATAGTTCCTTTTAGTTCCCAATATTTACCAAAATAAAAAATCATAGTGTTATCAAAACTTATCATAGCTGAAAACCACATAATCATGAAAAGTCACTTAAAGGATATCTAAATCATGAAACATTATTTTATATCTATGAAACCCTAGGCTTATCCTTAGATATATCCCATGAAATATACATAAAAATATCCCCAGGGATCTCACTAATGTTTTCTCGTCATAGTTTACAATTTATGAATAAACATTTCCTTTGATATAAATTACACCAACCCAGGAATAGAACATATGACTATTATATAATTTTTTATGAATATTCTATAAAATAAAAATTTTATTCCATCGGATTGTAATAGTTTAGTGACTTTAGAAACTTGGAACACAATATTCTAGTATGGTGAAATATATTCAAGGTTTAGCACAAAGATCATCCCATTTATCACTCCTACTTGTTACCTTTATTGCGAAACATGAAAAATGGAACACAAGAAAATGTGAGATCTGATTCTTAGTAAGGGTAAACAAGGGATGTATATAAGCATAATTAGGAGAATAAGTGTATTATAACAAGATCATATCATTATAAAATCATACACTACATGTAAAAGTTTATAAATATGAATCATTAAAAAAATACTTGTAGTTCATAAGACATGAATAATAATGGAATCAAGAGAATACTCCATTAATTCATAGCATTTGAATAAGTCGTAGAATTTGTTGCATATATAGAATCATATAAAATAATTTCTTATAAGTCAAGGATTGTGAAAAAAAACTTTTCAGAAACTTTATGGGGGGGTACACCTACTGGGAGGGACACAACACCATAACTAGTCACATCCCTTTCCATACAGTGTAATGGGTTCACTTTCCAAACCATCATTGTAGTCATGGTTCACTCCCAAGAGAATACTAGTAGTCACATTTCCCTCTTAAGACCATCTTAGTGGATGAATTCCTTTACTAAATCATGATCACTCCTTATTACTAAATGTCTATTTCATGACATATAAATAATTACTCAATGAATTGGAGGGAAAAATATGCCCCACACATCTCATAAATAAATCATACATAAATTTTCCATAATATCTTAAACACCCATTATATCATGACCGATGATATGAAAAGGGTATCATAAACATGTCATCATATCATAACCTCTGGAAAAGAGACAAGATTGATAATAATTTAATAAAATAATAACCCATGAAAATAAAAAGGTTTCATAATCATATAATTTCTGAAATATGAACAGGTTTCATTAGAATATAACATGTGAAATATAAATGGGTTTCATTAGAATATAACTCGTAAAAGAGAAAATGGTTTTAGAAACATATAACCTGTGGAAGAGAAAGAGGCTTCATAAAAATAATTCAATCAAAAAAATAAACCATTTAGAGAAAAAATATTAATGGATCTCTTGGATCATATCCCTAGTAAAGTTTCAGTAACATAAAAAAATTCATTTCAGATGCAAATGTTTTTTAGAGATATTTTAAAAACATTTCTTGATAAAAATAGATTTTCATTCGTTTTTTTGAAAATAATTTTCATTGAAAATAACCATTTGAAAATTAATAAAGGAATATTTGAAAATAATTTAAAACACTTATTTAACATAAAATAGTTTTGAAAACTTTTTTAATTGAAAATATATTGAAAAACAAGTAAAAGAATCTTTAAAATAATTTAAATCCTTTGATTTTAAAACAAAAGTATGAAAACATATAATTCACTATAATAAAATCATTTAAAATACATATTTAATGGAAATAAAATTTTAAACTTGTTTTTAAAATTTCATTTAAAAAATATAAAAAAAACTATGAATCTGTTGAAATCTTTCTCAATGAAAATAATCTTTCCAAATCAAATAAAGAAAGATTTGAAAATAATTTTAAAAAACTAAATATAAAAATGGAAAACTCTTATCTTGAAAATAAATTTTAAAACGTGTAAAAGAATATTATAAATAATTGAAATCATTTTCTTCTAAAAAACCTTTTTAATACTAATAAAGGGACCTCAAAAACAGTTTGAAAACCTTTTCTCTGAAAAAATATTTGAAAAATTATAAAGGAAGTTTTTAAATTTTTTGAAATTTTTTTTAAAAAAATTCAAAATTTTAATATAATTTTCCTTTAAAATAATATAAAAATATTATTTAAAAATATTTTTTAAAACATTTTTTGGATTCATGGTATTTGAATAAATAAATTTCCAATCAAATATAGAAATAAAATCATATTTCTTTAAAAATATTTTCTTAATTATATTAAGTACCATAGAGTGTAAAATGGTAAAATTACATGAATATGTCATGAATAATAAGAGTAGAATAAAATTAATGATATTTATTGATGAATATATCATTATATCTCATCAATAGAAGCATAATCATAAACAATTTTGATAAATGGTGAGATTGTAGCAATTAACTCTTACTAACTTAGAAACCTTGAATCCCTATCCCCATGAAAGATTAAAATAACATGAAGCTTAAAATAACATTAAATGAATTATATTCATGATATAACATGTAAAATGTAATTATATACACTTCTTAATAGAATATAGGTTTATAACAAAACATGTGTCTCAAAGAAGTAAAATTGAGACAAAATTACATTAACGGTTTGGTAGCTTATAAACCATAAAACCCCATGAAATTGAGATAATAAAACATATATTTAAATAACCATAAATTTAATTATAATTATAATAAATTACATTCATGGGTATTATATACACCACACAAAAGATTTGAGTGGTTATTTAGGCATAAGTCTCGAAAAAAATAAAATTTAGATTAGAAATACTACTTGAGTAACTTTTAAATCATGAGATACATGAAAGAATAACATCAAGTGAAACAAGTAATATCATGAAATAAATAATAATTCAAGATATAAAATTTCATAGGGAATTATAGATACCACGCAACAAGAATAAGTGGTAAATATAGCATATATCTTCCAAAAATAAAAGTGAAATGAGAAAACCCATACCTTATGCCTTGACATTCTTCATATGTCTTAAAAACTCAATTATAATAAATATAAGTTTATTATAAATCTACCGAAAACCCATATTATTATATATCATAACATATATTACTTTTTTATGACTTTATTTTACCCATTTATTAATCAATTTTATGTAAATGTTATGTTTCGGGTAATAACCGCTTTGTTTATCATATATGTTTTGACTTGTTATTATCGATCCTATTAAATAGACCAGGATTTATATATTTATAGAATTTAGAACATGATTTAAATATCATATATATTCATTATATAATTATTTATTATTATATATTAAATACATACATATGAAATTGAATACACCGTTCATGGGGATGGTAGGTTGTACGTATGCATGAACGTTGTTTCCGTTTTCTTATCATATTGAGAGAAATTAAATAAATTAAATAAAATAAATGAATATATATATATATATTATCATTAAATTATAATTATTATTTTATATATATCATATATTTTTACTAAACACAACCATAATACATTCCATGTATGTGTGAATTAATCACATCGCTTTGAGGATACGGTAGTCCACACATCCATAGACGATGTTATTATATTCATGGAAAATGGAAATCATGAATTTATGTCTTATATAATAATTCCTAAAGTATAAATAAATCATAAATATCATATATTTAATATTAAAATAGTGTTTATATCATTATTACCAACATATAAATGTGTTAATGGAAGAACGAATGAAATCAATTCATAATGTGGTAGTCCACCGTACACACGAATAATGATTGTGTATCCCATGTGAGGGAAGTGTGCATATGTGTAGGTAGAAATATTAACCTAAAAACACCTAATTATATTTATGATAATGATGTTATTATATAATCATTCAATAATAAAAATCTAGAGGGTGGATAAATAGATAAAACAAAAGTTCTTATTGAAGGATGTTACCTATTCTTTGTGAAACTCCAATTGAGTTTTACCAAAGGGATTCCATGGGTGTATTTATTTCCAAAGTTGGGGTTATAGGATGAAGTTATATAAGTTTAGAGACAATTTGGTCATGTTTTTTTATTATACAAAGGTCTTTATAGGTGTGAATAAGTGAGAGAGGTATGAGTGTCATTTTATAAGTTGCGGAGAAGACACTCTTGTCATTTTTAAAAATAATGTTTGTGATCCATAGGTGTTTACCACACAATAGGAATCTATAACACCCCCAATTTGATAAATGAATGTTTAAGGTAAAACTATGTCTATATTATTATTGTGGTATAAGTGTAGCGTCATTCTCACTCCTTATATTCTATGTTTTTTCATTAATTGTACTTGTTTTTACCTTAATCACTACAATTAATTTTAACTGTTTTCCCTAATCCAATTTGTAAAAAAATTAATTTTTCCTTATTTGGAATGATAAATTATTTTTATTCCAAATAAGGAATCAATTTTTCCAACCTTTAATCATATAATTGGTAGAAATTAGTTTCAAATTAATCCACATATAAGACAAGAAAATAGGTTTTTAAAATGATAATGATCAAACATTTGAAAAAAATTTATATCTAATTTGAATTTGAAATTTATAATAATAACCTAAATTAGATTAATATATTTATAATGTATCTAATTATAAAATAAAAAAAAATTAAATATACTTTATCTATATAAATAAATTACATATAATATAAGTTATCATTTAAAATTTAATATTTTTCACTTTTCATCCCAAAATAAAACTTCTCAGAAAAATATCAGAATGTCAGTCTAAGATAATTTTGGAATTTAAATTTCAAATATTATGTTTTTAAAAAATATAATTTATTAATGTGTAAAAAATATATTCAAAATTTGTTCTGTATTTAAATCTCATAAAATTCCCTTTTCAAAAAATATATATCTTTTTGCAAGAAATTGGTTTTATTCTTATCTGTTGTCTATAAAACACAGAATCTGAATGTTAAATAGTTGATTCAATATAATATATATATTTAATAAAATATATTTTATCAATAGTTTCATAATTAATTTATTGAGGAATTTTTTTTGATTTCATATATATATTTTTCTAGAAAATGATCCAATATTTTCAAAAGGTTTTTATGTTCATTTATAGTTAATTGGTCACCAGATAAATTTTATTATATACACGTGTAAACAAAATTTTCCTAATTTTTAATAATATTATTCCTTACCAATATTCCAATGTGTATGTGAATGATATAATAATATTTTAATATTAATATTAAAAGTACATTGTAGTTTTGTAAAACATGGTCTTATATGTAACACATGTTAATAGAGGAACTCAAAATTATTTGTAACACAACACCAACATAGTGTTGCATGTACCAAAAGATAATATAATGATTTTTTTAGTGTAATCTTATCTGTTTATTTCATGAAACACAAACCAAACTTGTGCTTTCATAGAACAAAAGCAATATTCATTGTTTCATGAAATGAATGTTTTATAATGGTTAAAATTAATTCAAAACACAATTCAAAAAACTTTGAGGTGTTAAAGATATAGTAATTCTTAATTTTCATCATATATCATAAATTAGAATCTTGTATTAAGATAGAATAAATTACCTTATTCTCCTTTCCAATATGGCAGTGAATAGATAAATCATAGTATTTTCTCAAATATAACCATGATAGTCAATGCATGTTCATCTCTTTTTTCATGAATTTATACATTAGACTCTTTTTATCTATGTATATGTCACAATTCACAACATAATGTTAGTGTTAAAAAATCATCATTGCTAACATAATATCTATTAATTTTTTATCATGCTTTGGGTTTTTCTTATCAGGGATCTTTAACTCTTTTGACGCATATTTTATCACTTTATCACACATCATGAGTACCCAACACTAGATTTTAATTGAATAATCACTATATATAAAAAATAATTTATACCTATTTATAGGGTGAGTGCTGGTATAATGATTGGACACTTCTTGAGCTCGTTAAATCCTTTTTTACATTATTCCCTCCATGCATACATTTCCCCTTTCAATGTTATCTTTGTTATTAGGCTATATATTTAGGAGAAATTTCTCAGAAAATATGGGTAGTACCCTTCTAGTCCAAGAAAAAAATCAATTTCAATGAAACCTGAGGTTATGGTTCAATCCTCAATTTCATTTTTCATTGAAGGGTCTATATGAATTCATTGATTTGTGATCAAGGTAACTAATAATGTGACTTCTTATGACCAAAATTCACACATGATAAACATAGAATACATTTTATCCTTTTTTATTGTCACCAACACAATATTATGTCATTATTCATTTTCCTCTTATCTATTATAGAAAATAAAATTATCATTGATAAATACTACCACATATTTTTTAGGTAGTAAATGATGACTCAATTCATCAAATCCATATTATTTTATAAGTATTAGTATTTTTGAATAGAGTCACTATAAAATCATAATTTATATACCTTGTAAAGAATGAAATTTTTTGAATATCATCCTTTATCATGATCAGTTGATGATATATATAATAAAGATTTACCTTTTAGACGTACGAAAAATAATCATAGTTTAATAAAAAAAAATGAATCAATACATGGGATTGAACACAAAATATTTATAGTAATCTTATTGATCTCATATTAATCAATATGGAACCATATTTATCTATAATTTTTTTAACAGAGATTATTGATGAACCATATGGAGATACACTAGGTCTTATGAACAATTTTCCAAAAACTTTTACAACAACATTTTTAAAACCACTAGTTTTAATGGGATTATCTATATGTCAATTTTTTTATAAAATATTCCCCAACTATAATATATATTAAAAACTTGGCCTCATTATTTTGGGAATGTTAGGGTAAATCCTAAAGAAATAAATAACTATATTATATCACATTGGAAATTTCCTAAAGGATGATTCTTCACTTCAAGTCAGACATCTAGGAATGGTATGGTTATTCCTTGGGGGTTTTTATTTCCTCACCATTGATTGATTTTCAAAATAATTTTCATGATCTTTTATGAATTCTTATAAGCAAATGTGATTTTAAGGAATATAGAAATAGATTTCCTTTTCCCTGTAGTATATTTGAGCTCTACATAACAGGATATAATTGATGCCCTAAATGTCATAAAATTCACCATGGTAAGGATTACAATATTCACTATAAGAATATCCCTAAAAACTATAGTAGGATAATATTCAAACATATTTTTTAAATTAATCACTCCATAATGTATTTTTATGGATATCACTACATGAAGGTATCAAGGATTTGAATTAATTATTATAAAAAAAATATAGGATATAATGGAATCCATAGAACCAGAATCAAATAAAACATTTTCAAATATTGAGTGAATGAGTAGTGAACCATATATTACTTCATTCCATGTTACACCATTTAGTTAGTGATGGAATTATCTTTTCATTTGATATTTGTATTCAGTGTCTAATAATGTAATTTACCCATGACATTCCATGGCTTCATGCACTAATGTACATAGTTCCATTTATCTCTAATGTTGAGGTATTGATCATTGGTTGGTGCCTTCATTTACTCTATCACATTAGATAGAATATAATTGTCTCTTAATCAATCATGTACTTGGTGGCCTTCCCTCTCACACATAACAAATTCCATGTTCCTTTTGAGGCAATTCCCCTCATACTATTTCATGACCCGACCCTAGCTAGGGCTTGATCTACAACTACCCCAAGACAACCTCCATAGGGTATATGGTAGAAAAACGCACTAAATGGAATTTCCTGAATGTGAGGCCTTTACCTAATTTACCTTTAAGAACAAACCCAACCATCTCAATGAAAAATTAAAGAGGAATAAAAAAAAAATATGCAACAAGTATAATGTAAACCAAGAATGATAACCCTATAGGGTATAAATATTACTTAGTTGAAAATTATTTTAAAGTTGGAAAATACACAAATAATGTGGAATATGTCCCAACATGACAAAACAATAAAAGTAAATTGTTGTGTGTGCCATGCTCCAAACCTTCATGATATAACCACTGTACTAGAGAAATGCATCACGGTATCCCTAAGTTCCTCTGAAGTCACTATAAACATATCTCTCATCTACATAAGACGTGACATTTGTAGTAAAATACCATGTAGGGGTGAGTATATAAATACCTAGTAGGATTCCCCAAAAGATGAATGGGAAGTAGTAAGAGATTCAATTAGAATAGATACATAGATAGTAAACATTAAGTAGGATGCAACTCAACCCAAAGCAAAAGAAAGTAACCTCATCCAACCATAAGGGGATCAACATGGTGTGTAAGTGGAATACACATTGAGTCTTCACCACCCATAGTATGGGAGTAACCTCATCCAACCACGAGGTTCCCAACATGGAGAGCAGGTGGACTACCCCACACACCTCCACAACCCATGGAAAAAGAGTAACAAAATCCAAAGGAAAGTATATATATATATATATTATTAATAAAAGAATCTGAAATGAGAGAGAAATAGGATCTCCATCTCAGATCCCAGCCCAGGAAAAGAGTAACCAATGGTTCTAAAAGTCCATCAATGATTCCAAATATCTCATGCATCTACCAAGAAGTAATCAAGTAGAGACCCACACCTCACTATTGTGACGCATAGTAAAGTTGTAACAAACAACAATTAGAGGAATCAAACCACATTGTGTCAAGGGTTACCATGAAAAAGTATATATAAAGGACTTGTGCCCAATCCATCAGGGGGAGGGCTTCCACTCTGTTGGTTGGGGACCCACACTCAGATGTGATAGGGGTTCTATTATGGACATTGAGGTCCCATAACCTATTTTATATCATTGTTCCAAATAGTAGGTGGAGTACCTATACACAAGATGATGAGGTCTCACTCTATTGGTTGGTGACCCCAGCCTATTATGAATGGCGGGATTCGCACTTGTCATCCTGGACATTCTCACTATGTGATGTGGGGTTTCCCATGGAAGGCAGAGGACATGCACCCAAGATGATAGTGGATTCCACTATATTGGTTTAAGAACCATGACTTTGTGCATCATGGGGTTACACTATAGTTTTAAAAGGAATCATTCCATATCTGATAGGGGGTTCCACTCGCTAGGTAGATGACCTATACGCTGGTGTATTGGGGGGGGGTCACTCTAGAATCTTTGGTGATCCTCTACCTGGTCACTACCATCGTATGGTGTCTCCTAAATAAGAGTTACTTCTGGAACACCTCAGATAATATATCAAAAGCCACAAAGGAGGGAACTATTTCATTATACATGTAAAAACACTCATGATAGGCTACTCAAGGGACAAAATTTGAGTCCTTACAAAGGAGATACCAGATATTTAAGTTTCCTCCAAATTAAACTAGAGGTACTATAACAACCCTTCTATTTATTTCATATTTAAACATGATTTATTACATAAAATTTCACTTATTTGAACTCAGATGATAGAGAGTTATAGTGTATCTAGGGCTTAGAAAAATTGCATAAAAACATAAAACATCAAATACAATATCTTAATTGAAAGTTTCTTTTACATGACCAAAATATTCCTCCATAGATAACACTGCATAGGATAACCTGAGGATGTTTACAATTAAGGGGTGACATATAAAGCATAGTAAGGGAGAAAAAAAGGTGTAACATAAGGAATAAAATACATGCTATTTAATAGTTATATCCATGGATCTTAAGAGAAACTTGAATATAAAGGCATGATATAGCATGATTATCATAACATGGAAATGTGGCCACAACTTAAAAAATTTCATCATAAACATAAAAGAATAGGGTAAACCCTATCCCAACATGTTGGAATAATTTAATAAAAGTAATCAGGTAAAACTATATCCCAACATGACGTATCATGATACTAAACAATACCCAATGCATTGGAGTACTATATAATTCTGAGGCCACCTGTCACTTTCACTTCATTATCATGCTTAAGTGTGCAACATAGATCATAAGACATGGATTAATTATTCATCATAATTCATTAAATGATTAAGAGGTGTGTAATAAATACATTTAAGTCCTCAATAAAAAAGTTTATTGTGTATAAATTTGAATACCCTTGATAGGGGAATGGGAATGGTATTCACTACATGACGATTTTTGTAACGTCCCGGACCCGGGTGCTAATCAAAAGGTGCCCCGAACCTGGTTCACCACGTGACCTCAAGCGCATTTCCCCAAATGCCAGAGGCTTCCAACTAGCAGCGAGGGCCCAGTTCTGATAGTGGGGAAACTATGCCCTTATTTTTCAAAGTGTAGCGCATCGGAATTTCAAGAAAACAAACAACAAACAGCGGAAGCAGTAAACCATACACAACTGAAATAAACTACAATAGTGGATATAAACAACAGTATATAAATGATGATGCTACATGTTTCACATTCTATGAAAACATCCAGAACATGTTACACATCAATACAGAACAACAAAATACAGAGTACAGCAAAACGAGCAAAAAAGATGGCAGCGGCATCGCGAGCCTAGGCTCGGTCCCATTCCCTCCTAATCCACAACAACAGTCATGTACCTGTATAAGGTCCCTTTCCCTTGTCTACACCTATAGAAAATTAATCTGTTTGGGACGAAAAGCATGACCCAAACAGGGTGTGAGAAACATATCTCAGTAGGCACCCACCAAAGGCCAGTTCCCAACTGCGTGTAAGCATGCAACAACAGTGTGCAATAGTAAAATGTAATAAAGTAAGCAGTACTGAAAATAACTAACTTAATAATTAAATTTCCATTTTATTATTAATTTAATTAATTATATACTAGAAATCACCACAGTGAATTTCTAAGAAAACGGTCCCCGTCCTCAGACAAGAAAACCTTACCCTCAAGTAAGAAGAATCGAACACGCAGGTAATTTCCCTTAGGCGTAATAGAATGTTGCCCTCAGGCGTAGGTAGTGTCTCTCTCAGGAACAAAAGTAAAACCCTCAGGCACGAAAGGTTTCCCACAAGCGAAATAACTACAGCCCTAGGGATAAATAGTGCAGTGCCCACAGGCTAATCACAACAACGCCCTCAGGCTAAGCAGGTAAATGGGCCATGCACAACATGTCAAATGTAGTAAAAAAGAAATTCCTCTCAAAGAAATTCTACGATTACTACTTTAAATGCATACCCTTGGGTACCTTCGCCAAATGGCTAAACAGTGTGACACACCCCTGGGGGTGGTTCTGGATCCAAGCAACGATCCCAACCAGCATTTTATTATCCCAATTTAATCACCTATGCAATTCTAGGCATTAAATATAGCAACGGCCTCAGCCACATGACACCCCAACATGGTTTTGTGGCACAAAAATGCACAAAACACACGACAGCTGGAAAAAAAAACACTAAGCCACCTACCTTATATGTCAACGAATGTTATACCCAAACACCGACTCCAAAAACGCCCAAGAACGGCGTAGATATGACGAAGAAAAAAACCCATTCAAACGTAAATAACATCAGTTAGGGAAATAATTGGTTAGAAGAGGCCATGGAGGTGGAAGCCCTTACCTGTGCGGTTCCAATGGGATTGTCCGAGGTGGAAACCGATTCCAGACGAACACCCAGCGAATCTTTAAAGGTTCGGCCTCCTCCTTTGGCTCTAAAATGGATCAAACGCCTCCTCTGCCAAATGAGGAGGCTACTGCCTATTTTATGCCAAAAAAACAAAGTATACGGCATGTACTTCTGAGTACACAGAGTGTACTTCTTTCATTTAACTGTTCATATGGCGGCACCACCACACTATTCATCCGTCGACATGAGTACACGGCACGTACTACCAAGTACGCGGTGTGTACTGTCGCCCAGCTGGCGGCAACTCCACCGCCTTACTATTGAAGCCTTCCGACTGACTAAACGGTGTGTAAGGTACCACTACACGGCGTGTAGTCGGTTCCTACACCCCTCATCACCGACATGGCTACACGCCCTGTGTACTCATCCCAACATGGCCAAAGGTACACGGCGTGTAGTTTCATAATTTATTATTTTTCCCCATTTTCCATATTTTCTCAAAAACACTTAAGGAAAAGGAAAAAGAAGACACCCATACCTCAAAAATAAGAACTGAGTTCTTAAAAACTTCTCCCTTATAACAATTCGTCCCCGAATTTCCCTTCCATGGGTGGCGAAGATAAAGCTCCGAACAGCTCTGGCCAGTGAGCACATAAGTCGGCCTCCCACTCCCATGTCTCGTCCTGCTCTTGTCCATACTTCCATAGCACCCATACGAGAGGAACTGACCGGCCTCAGAGAACCTTCGTGCTCCTGTAAATGATACGGATCAGATGCTCCTCGAAGGATGCATCTGCTTCTAGCTCAACCTCCTCAGACTGGAAGACGTGAGATGGGTCTGAATGATAGCAACGCAACTCACACATGTGGAAAACGCCGTGCATGGCTCGGTGCCGCTGTGATAACTACAAACGATAGTCAACTAGCCTGACTCTCTCCCGAGTCTCAAATGGCCCCACATACCTCGGTGAATGCTTACCATGTCTCCTGATCCGCTTGTGTCCCAACCTCGGTGAAACACACAAGAAAACTGGATCCCCGACCAAGAACTCTAAGGGTCATCTGCGTTGATCAGCATATGACTTTTTTCGGGACTGCGCGGTAGCCATACGCTTCCGAATCAACTGGACCTGCTCTGATGTCTCCTGCATGAGTTGTGGTCCCAGTAAAGCTGCTTCAACTTCCTCTAACTAGCACAAAGGTGATTGGCATGGCCTACCATATAAAGCCTCGTATGGTGCCATCTCAATTGTCTCTTAAAAACTATTGTTATAGGAAAACTCGACTAAGTGTATATGCTTCTCCCAAGAGCCCCCAAATTCTAGTACGCATGCATGCAGCATGTCCTCAAAAACCAGTATCGTACGCTCTGACTGGCCATCTGTCTGAGGGTGGTATGTTGTGCTCAGAAGCACCTGTGTACCCAGTGCCCTCTGAAATCTCTTCCAAAAACAAGACGTAGAACAGGTGTCCCTATCTGAAACGATGGAACGAGGGACCCCATGAAGACGGACGATCTCTCGTATATAAAATCTTTAGAGCCCATCAACACCGAAGGTCTCCTTGATCGAAAAGAAGTGAGCTAACTTCGTGAGTCTGTACACAACAACCCACACAGCATCATTGCCAAGAGGTGACCTCGACAACCCCGTCACGAAATCCATCATGGCCTCATCCCATTACCACTCTAGAATGGGTAATTGTTGTAACAGTCCAGCTGGTCTCTGATGCTCTGCCTTCACCTACTGACAGGAGGAACACCTCGTAACAAAAACAACTAAATCTCTCTTCATACCCGGCCACCAGTACTGACGCCTCAAGTCATGGTACATCATGGTAACCCCGGTATGAACTTCCCAAGCCGAAGAATGAAACTCCTGCATCATCTCATCACGTATATCCCCTGGAACCCATACTCATCCATGGAAATTCAAAACCTCGTCGTCGCCTATCGCCCAACCGGGAGGAGGGTCCTCACTCTCCACTGACTCCCGTAGAACTAGGCCTTCTGAATTAGATAGTTGCCTCATCCTCACTCTGTCCAAGAGGGTAGATTTCACAGCTAAAGATGAAAGATAAGTCTACCCCTAACTGTCATGCACCTCCAGATGCATCTCAGAGAACAAATCCATGATCTCCCACTCACCACTGGCTTCCTGCACTACCTGTATCTCAGTCTCCCTCCTCAGTGCATAAGCTACTACATTACCTTTACTAGGGGTATAAGCAAGCTCAAAATCGAAGGAATGTAGGTACTCAAACCACCTTCTCTGCCTCAGATTCAGGTCACACTGAGTAAATATATACTTGAGGCTTTTGTGGTCAGTGAAAACCACAAAATTCTCTCCCATCAGATAATGTCTCCAATAGCGCAACGCATGAACAACTGTAGCCAACTCGAGATCATGCGTCGGGTAATTATGCTCATGTGGCCTCAACTGCCGAGACCCGTACGCAACGACTCAATCACTCTGCATCAACACTGCTCCCATCACAATACCTGATGCATCACAGTAAACTGTATAGCTCTTCCCCTGCTCTGGGAGTATCAGGATTGGTGCTGATGTCAACAATCCCTTCAGGCCCTGAAAAGCTGCCTCGCAAGCTTCTGACCAAACAAACTTCACCCCATTCTTAGTCAGACCTTTAAACAGTGCTTCTAAGCAGGAGAAGTCCTGTATGAAGCGTCTATAGTAACTATCCATCCCTAATAAACTCTGTATCTCAAACAGGTTCCTAGGATGCTCCCAAGAAACTACTACTCTTACCTTCTCTAGGACTACTTCAACTCCTTCCTCTGAGATGATATGACCCAGGAAGTGAATTTGGTCCATCCAAAAGTGGCACTTCAAGAGCATAGAATATAGCTGATTCTCTCTCAGTGTACTCAATACGATATCAATATGGGTGGCATGGTCGTGTCGAGTGCGATAGTACACCAAGATTTAATCCAAGAATACTACCACAAAAGAATCAAGATACGGTTGGAACACACGATTCATCAGATCCAGGAAAACTGCTGGCACGTTCGTGAGTCCGAACGGAATAACCAAGTACTCGTACAGACCATATCTACTCCAAAAAGCTGTAAGCGGTATATCCAATGGTCGCACACGAAACTGATGATATTCGGATCTCAAGTCAATCTTTGAGAACAGTCGTGCTCCACGAAGCTGATCAAATAGGTCATCAATCCTCGTCAAGGGATATCAATTCTTAACCATCAACTGGTTAAGCTTCTGATAATCCATGCAAAGTCTAAGGGTACTGTCCTCCTTCATCACAAAAAGGACCGGAGAACCCCAAGGAGAAGTACTGCGTCGGATAAAACCCTTCACCTATAACTCCTCTAACTGCCTCTTGATCTCCTGCAACTCTGGTGTAGCCATCCTATAAGGAGGAATGGACATCGAGGCTGCTCCTGGAACAAGCTAAATAGAGAAATCCACCTCTCGCTCCGGAGGTAGACCTGAAAAGTCGTCTGAGAAGACATCCCTGAAACGATCATCCACTGGAGGGAAATCCGTCTGACAAGTCCCCTCGTCATCCAGATATAAGCTCACAATCTGGGCTATGACTCCACCTCTCCCATGATGGTCTGGTCTAGCATGACTCACCTGAACATCCCATTTACCCTTGTATAGAAACTCTCTACCCTCTGGTGACGTGAAACGCACCCTGCGACGATAGCAGTCTACAAAGGCTTGATAGGGAACCAACCATTCCATCTTGAGAATGACGTCATAGCTCGTCATCTCTAAGATATAGAAGTCCCAAAGATAGTGACACCCACCAACCTCAAGGGGGAACTCCTTACACTGACGCACACCAGCCGTCCTAGTCCCCAACGGAGTGTCTAGCGTCATGATATCAGAAGAAGAAGAAACACCGAGCCCAAGGCTCTCCCCAACGGGTACATATACGAAGCTATGTATAGCACCCATATCAAAAAGTACTAAAGATAAGACAGAAGATACTAAAATATTACCTCTGACTGTAGAAGGTCCGATATCCTGCTCCTGCTGGGTCTCCTGCACTGCATATGCCTGCCCAGTGTCGTGGACCTATGACATATCATGGCTAACCTGAGATGTCCCGCCCTATTGCCTCTGAGATCCGGGTGTCTGGATACCACGGCCATGATCACCATCTCTTCCTTCATGCCCTGACGTATTCTAGTTCCCCGACTATTAAGAGGCCACTGGTCCTTCTCCCGCATGCGGAGTCTGGACAGAACCCCTCTCACTAGCCACTGGTGGAAACTCCCTACAAAAGCACTGAAGATGACCCATCTTTCCACAAGCTCGGCACTCCACTGGGTCTCGTGGACACTGCGGTCTCTTGTGCCCCTCTATGCCACACTGGTGGCACCTGATCGGGCAACTTGAAGAAGCTGCCTGATTGGTACTGCTACCCTAAGAGAAGTCCATCTTTCTCTTCCTCTTGCCAACAGAAATAGTACCAGTAACTGGTGTTGAACCGCCCTCTCCCACAACACTCGATTCCCGCAGGTTCCTCTCTATAATCAATTTCTGGTTCACAATCGTGTGTATAATAGGCAACTTGAAAACATTCACCAGCGCTCGGATGTCATACCGAAGACCAACCTCAAAACGTCTGGCTCTCAGCGTCTCATCACCCACCAGCACCGGTGAAAAACACTGAAGCTCTATAAAACGTAAAGAATAGTCCATCACTAACATAGCGCCATGATTCATATTCATGAACTCTCGAGCTCTATCTGCCCTCAGCATCTCGGGAAATAAGAATTCATAGAAGACCGCATGGAAGTCTTCCCACGCCATGTCCTTGTATTGCTCTGACTGGGTGGTAACATCCCACCAACTCTTGGCGGAATCACGCAGTATGTAAGTTGCGAGTTTGACCCTACGCCATGGAGGCATCTCAAGATGCTCGAAAATAGTTTACATCGACCCCAACCAAGACTCTGCAAGCATGTGGTCCTCCATCCCCTGAAAACATAGGCGGATACTGCTATTCAAAGAGTTGAGTCAGCTCAGCCATATATGTAGTAGCCTGTGGTGCTCCCTGAAAGGTCTGCATGAACCGCATAAAGCCTTCACAGAACTGTGTCTGTGTCTGGTATAACAGCTGGCGCCGCATCTGGCTCTGCTGGAGGATCCACTGGTAGCCCATGCCCCACCATCTCTAGAGTATAGTCGTCGCCGCTCTCTTGGCGAATAATGAGTGGTCGTTTAGGAAGCATGACACTACAGGGTCAAAATCCCAACATAGATTCAAGATTATTAAGACTAAAAAGCGAAGGAACCACAAAGTAAACAAGAGGAAGAAGGCATTTCAAAATTTGAAAAACAAGACTACATGGTGTGTACACTGACTACACGGCATGTACTTGAATTCTCTTCCCCTTCCCGAGTCCTTACACACAGCTAAGCCACACGGCTTCCATCGAACAAAAACTACACGGCATGTAAAATATCAACATGGTGTGTATGGTGTTATTTTCCAAATGCCCGTATTGTCTGTGAAACGGCCAACTACTCGGCTTGACACTACATGGCGTGTTACACCCGTACATGGTGTGTACAACACCCCGTTTCCCAGCCACACTGGTAACTCCACATGGTCTGTCCTTGGACATGACTACACGTCATTTACCATATATACACGGAATGTTTAGGGAGAGGTGACACCGGCCCATGTTGTTCGTTACACGGCTGAGTCGCCAGGTCACACTACACGGCGTGTTCATTGTTGACACAACGTGTTCTATACAGGAGTTCACCGACCTGTGTTGTTAGTTACACGGTCGGACTCCGGGTCAACACTACACGACGTGTCCATCACTGACACGGCGTGTTCTACCCAAGCCTTCCCCTACCCCGGGTCGCCACCCACATGGTTTGTGAGACGAGAAGCAATTACACGGCGTGTACTTATGGTACACGGCGTGTACTCAAAAAGTTCATTTTTCTTCCCGAACAGAAGAACATACACGGTGTGTATAAAAATAATACATGGCGTGTATACTGGGTTTCCAGACAGTATGCCTCAGAAACTTCTCCGGAACCCCGAAAATACTGAAAAACAACACCTAAGTGTCAAATTCCAACCCTTGAGGGGCCATAATCCCCACGAATCGATGTTTGACATCTTATCTGTGTTATAACAAATAAACAGCTAATGATCCACCGAATTCCGGTCAATGGTCACCTATACTACCCAAAAACTAAAGTTTGGTGTTCATTCTATAAACAAGCTCACATAAAATCACCCTATAAATAGAAGGTATTTTATCAGAGCAGCTATCACAATAGCATGCTTTTCTAACACAACTACTATCACAACAACATGCAATTTCTAATGCACCTACATGGCATGGAAAATATTCATGGCATGTGATATCGAGCATGTGCCTATATGATTCATACGATGGCATACCCTCATCTCATCCGGTTGCAACTAAATAGAACCCACAGATAAAATGTAAACAGCACAATCCAAGTGCGTCACCCAACGGTGAAATCAAATCAACTGTAAATTGCAAAATCAAAAGAATTGAAAAATACGAGGTAGACTGGATTTTTCCTGTACATGGGTTAGCTACGCCTGGGCATAGCTTATTACCAACTACCGTTCGTCTTATCCCTGACTATGGCTCCAAACAGTAAGTCAAAGAAATGAACCCCTTTGATACCACTTTGTAACGTCCCGGACCCGGGTGCCACTCAACTGGTGCCCCGAACCTGGTTCGCCACGTGACCTCAAGTGCATTTCCCCAAATTCCAGAGGCTGCCAACTAGCAGCGAGGGCCCAGGTCTTATAGTGGGGAAACTATGCCCTCATTTGTCAAAGTGTAGCGCAGTGGAATTTAAAGAAAACATACAACAAATAGCGAAAGCAGTAAACCATACACAATTGAAATAAACTACAGCAGTGGATATAACCAACAGTATATAAATGATGATGCTATATGTTTCACATTCTAAGAAAACAGCCAGGACATGTTATACATCAATAGAGAACAAAAAAATCAGAGTACATCAAAATGGGAAAAATAGTTGGCAGCGGCATCACAAGCCTAGGCTTGGTCCCATGCCCTCCTACTCCACAGCAATAGTCAAGTACCTGTATAAGGGCCCTTTCCCTTATCTTCACCTACAGAAACATAATCTATTTGGTCTGAAAACCATGACCCAAATAGGGTGTGAGAAATATATATCTGTAGGCACCCACCAAAGGCTCGTGCCCAACTGCGTGTAAGCATGCAACAACAATGTGAAATAGTAAAATGCAATAAAGTAAGCAGTACTGAATAGTAACTAACTTAACAATTAAATTTCCATTTTATTATTCATTTAATCCATTATATACTAGAAATCACCACAGTGCATTTCTAATCAAACAGTCCACGTCCTCAGACAAGCAAACCTTACCCTCACGTAAGCAGAATCCAACCCATAGGTAATTTCCCTCAGGCGTAATGGAATTTTTCCCTTTGGCGTAGGTAGTGTCGCCCTCAGGCACAGAATTCAAGCCCTCAAGCATGAAAGGTTTCCCTTAGGAGAAATAACTACAGCCCTCGGGCTAAATAGTGCAGTGCCCACAGGCTAATCACAACAAATCCCTCAGGCTAACTAGGTAAATGGGCCATTCCCAACATGTCAAATGTAGTAAACAAGAAATTCCTCTCAAGGCAATTCTACGATTACTACTTTAAAGGCACACCCTTGGGTACCCTGGACAAACGGCTAAATAGTGGAACACACCACCAGGGTGGTTCCAGATCTAAGAAACGATCCCAACTAGCATTTTATTATCACAATTTAATCACCTATGCAATTCTAGGAATTAAATATAGAAACAGTCTCAGCCACACAACACCCCATCATGGGTTCGTGGAACAAACGCACAAAACACATGACAATTGGAAAAAAACACTAAGCCACCTACCTTATATGTCAACGAACGTTATACCTGAACGCCGACTCCAGAAATGCCCAAGAATGGCGTAGATATGACGAAGAACAAAACCCATTCAAATGTAAATAACATCCGTTAGAGATAGAATTGGTCAGAAGAAGACAAGGAGGTAGAATCTCTTACCCGTGCGGTTCCAACGGGATTGTCCGAGGCGGAAACCGATTCCAGACAAACACCAGGCGGATATTCAAAGGTCTTGCCTCCTCCTTTGGATATAAAATGGCTCAAATGCCTCTTCTGCAAAATGAGGAGTCTACTGCCTATTTTAAGCCGAAAAAACAAAGTACACGGTGTGTACTTCTTTCATTTAACTGTTCCTCTGGTGGCACCGCCACACTGTTCATCTGTCGACATGAGTACACGGCATGTACTCCCGAGTACACAGCGTGTACTGTCACCCAGCTGGCGGTGACTCCACCACCTTACTGTTGAAGCCTGCAGACTGACTACACAGCGTGTAAGGTACCACTACACGGCGTGTAGTCGGTTCCTACACCCCTCATCGTCGACATGGCTACACGCCCTGTGTACTCATCCCAACACGGTCAAAGGTACACGGCGTGTGGACAAAGTACACGACATGTAGTTTCAAAATTTATGATTTTCCCAATTTTCCATATTTACTCAAAAACACATAAGGAAAAGGAAAAATAAGAAACACATACCTCAAAAATAAGAACCGGGTTCTTACAATTTTGGCATGTAAAATCACTGTACAATTTCGGAAGCATAACAGTGTGACAAAAAAATCATAAAAAGAGTTGATGAGAGAGAAAGGTGTCTCTAATAATATATACATGGAATTTTTAGTAAGAGGTTCATATAAATACTTGTTCCAACATAAGGAATTTTTAAATAGAATGTGTAACATAATAAATAAACTTGAATAAAGAGGAAGGTTGAAATAACTCTTAAGAAATTTCAACTTTGTAACAGGTTTACATGGGAGAGATTAATGAGATAGAAAGGGGTATATCTTCATTAAAACATAATAAGGGAAGTATGGGGGAGGTGAGAAAATATATCCTATCATTTTTAATTTTAAATGAATGGGTGTAATAATATAAGGAAACATAGTTAAAAATGAGAAAGGAAGGAAACCCTTACTTGGATGTGTGAACCCAAATAATTTGGAGAGGCTTCTTGGGTGACTGGTAGAACCATAGGAGGACTCTAAGGAGTGCATAAAAGAGTGATTATCTGATTAAAGGTGATTGAGTGAAGAGTAATGGGTTCTTTGGTAGGTTTATATAAGAAAGGAGGGGGAATTTATAATTATTTAGGTTTTGGACACTACACACTAAAATATTCAAAACCAAAAACTAAACCATGGATCTTTTCCCATGGTTTCCAAAAAAATGGAGTGGAAACATTATTTTATTTGGAAAAGGTAAGAATATATTAAAAATTATCCTTTATTATGTGGAGGTGAGTATCACTCTCAAAGAAATGAATTTAAAATCAAAAAATATATTATATATTTAAGAGGATTCACTAAGGCATTATAAAATAAGTTAAATAAATATAAAATCAAATTATTTTGAAGTTAAAACATATATTTCGTAGAAGATACCTTTTATGGTATTTATCAAATCACTATTGGGTCATTATGATTTCATAAAACACACTATAATTTTATATACTATTTAATTTTTACCCAAAACAATTGATTGTCTTAGAAAATTATGAAAAATTTACGGTTGGATAATTTTGAAATCCTGATTCCAAAAATAATATTCATATTATCTAAATAATTTCTTAAATATTTGAATTTTAACTATTAAAACGAGAAATAATATTTATTATAAATTGACAGGTTTTGACAAAAATAGTTTTAAACATTAATAAAAATTACATTTGGCTGTATAAAAATTATATACTCATTTATTATTAATAAAATTAAATTTATAATAATCTATTTTTAAAATATTTATTATTTCAAAAATTCATTAATTCCTTAAAATAAATTCATTAAAATTACACTTTCTATTTTTCTGTATAAAAATATAACTCTTATCAAACTGATTGCATAATCATTTATAGATAAAGAACTAATATAATAATAACTTATAATAATTGTTTTATAATATTATGAATAAAATCCGTAGTCTAATATAATAATGTATATATTTTTCAAAAGTACCATTTTTACCAAAAATAAATGTATAAAATTCATCATTTTTTTAAGAAAGAATATCCTCATAAAGGAATTGATGAAATAAAATTTTTATTTATAAAAAGGTATTACACAATAAGTAAATAATACCATATTACCTAACCCCTTATAACATCCTCATAAGACTTAAGGGTATGGTGTGTGATGATGACATACTCTTGGGGTGGCTCAGATAACATCATCCGGGTGGTAATCTCTACTAACATGAAATTCTCATATATGAGATTATATTCAAGTTTAATGTTTAGAAGCTCATATTGGGATTGGCCAAGAGTGAATCCCAGTGAAGCTACCTACTTTATGAGCTCTGAAAAATGAGCTTTGTACAACCCGAGTCTACTGGATGAGGCCATCATCTCTTTTGTATGTGTCGAAGGATTTGATAAAACCATATATTTATATTAGTTGGGTGATCATTGTTCAATTATTAAATTATCAAATGTAATGATACTTAAATGTTATTTAAACAAAATAATAATAATAATAAAAGAGTTCATATGTTTTCTATATCTATAAGACATTAAAAGAAAAGAAATTTTATTCATAAATGACTAGGTCATTAAAACATTCCCCTTCAATAAATTTAACCCTCAAAATAGTCTTTTCCCATAATAAAACAGATTAGGGCAACTCTACCTCATCACATCCTTTAGTTCCCATGTTGCTTCTTCAAACATGTGATTTCTCCACAATACTTTGACGAGGGTCATTGTCTTATTTTGTAGAACTTATTCCCTACGATCTAAGATCTTCAATGGCTTCTATTCATAGAACATGTCATTATCCAATGGTACCACCTCATGATTCAGTACATGTGATGGGTTTGGTATGTACTTCCTTAATAGTGATACATGGAACATATCATGTACTTGAAATAGGTTTGGTGGGAGTCCAAGTCAATAGGCCACTGCTCCGACATGATCAAGGATCAAAAAATGGCTGATGTACCTTGGAATAAGCTTTATATTCATCGCAAATCTCATCACTCTCTTCCATAGAGATATGTGTAGGAAATCCATATCTCCAATATCAAACATTAGGTCTTTGTGATGGTTATCATCATAGCTCTTTAATTGACTTTTAGCAGCTTTGATGTGCTGTTGGATGGTCTTAACCTTCTCCACTATTTCTTTAACCATTTTTTGACCTAGTAGTTTTTGATCCCCAACTTCATCCCAACATACCGGTGTTATACACCTCTTCCCATAACGGGCTTCATAAGGAGCCATTTTGTTACTTGAGTGAAAAATGTTGTTGTAAGAGAACTCAACCATTGGAATATGTTGATCCAATCCTCCCTTGAATTCAATTAATCATGCTCTCAAAATATCCTCAAGTGTTTGGATAGTCTACTAATATTACCCATAATTTTGAGGTTGAAAATTCTTAATGAGGTTTAGATCAGTATTTATAGAATATTAGAAAATCTTCCAAAACTTAGAGATTAAT
This sequence comes from Viscum album, assembly GCA_963277665.1. NCBI lineage: Eukaryota > Viridiplantae > Streptophyta > Magnoliopsida > Santalales > Viscaceae > Viscum > Viscum album. Next base: position 1,914,026,466 of record OY728133.1, read on the forward strand.
CTTGGATCTTGATCAGATACAATCAATAGTGGTACATCATGCAACCTTACCACTTCTCTAATGTATATCTAGGGTAGATGATCCAGTTATAAATCCACTCAAATTGCAATGAAGTGTTCCTTCTTTGTAAGACGATTCAAAAAAACCATAATAGAATTATTTCCTATGGATATCTTCGAAAGTCTGGTGAAAACATCTATGGTGATGTTCTCCTTTTTCCATGTAGGTATGGGTAATAATTGAATTATACTCATAGACTTATACCTCTCAACCTTCACATCCTGACATACCCGAAATATTGAGGTATATTCGATGATCTCCTTTTCATGTTATCCCACTAACAATTCTCTCAGAGATCCCAATACACCTTTGTGTTTCCTAAGTGAATGTAAAATTCAAACTATGTGCATCATCCAAAAGTTTGTTCTTTAACTTCATATTTAATGTAACACATACCCTAGACACAAATCTCACAATTCTTTATTCATTAAGATTTATCTCTAAGGATTTCCCTTTTTGATAGCTTTCAATTTATTTTTAATTCTCACATCATCATTTTTAGCATCCTTTAACCATTACCAAAGAGAATGTTGGGGAATCATTTGTGAAAGGATTGATGATGTTCCCTTCTTTATGATTCACATGTCCATCTTCACCAAATCTAAGAAGATTGGATCCTTTTGAAATCTCATCAATGACATAATCATTGGGTCTTTTCTACATAGAGAATAGGACACCTTATACACTTTCCCAGGGTGGTAATGGATTGAGCAGTTGTAATCCTTGATGAGTTATAACCATCTTTATTATCACATGTTCATATCTTTCTGTGTGAATATATATTAGAGGCTTTTGTGATCCGTATATATTTCAGACTTTTTCCCAAAGAGATAATGCCAACATATTTTCAATACAATGATCATAGATTCCAACTCTAGATCATGTGTGGGATAGTTTTCCTCATGAATTTTCAATTTCCTTGAGGCATATGTAATGAGTTTGACATTATTCATCAACACACAACTCAGACCATTTTTTGATGCATCGCTAAAGATTACAAAAATCTCCACAGTTATGAGTAGTTTGAGCATAAATGAAGTGATATTCCTATTCTAAAACTCCTTAAATATTTCTTTACATTCCTCATTCTAGGAAAACATGACTCCCTTCTGAGTTATCTTATTAAGTGGGTTTGATAATCAAGAGAATTTTCTAACAAATCAGTGATAATATTGAGCTAACCTCAGGAATCTATGGATATCCATAATAGATGATAGCCTTATACAACCCTCAATTGATTTTTTTGGAAGGATCAATAGATATACCATTTCATGGGATGATATTCCATAATACTGATACTTCCTTCAACCAGATCTGACACTTACTATATTATTCACACAGTTTCTCCTTTCACAAGGTCTCTAGTATAGTTCTTAGATGATCTTCATGCTCCACCTTAGTTTTGGAGAATATTATAATATCATCTATAATGACTACCAAAAATATGTCGAGGTAATATCTAAAGTATCTGTTTATCATGTCCATGAAAATTACTAGTTCATTAGTGATTTTTAAAGGCATTACTATGAATTCATAGTGCCCTCAAATTGTACGAAAAGTAGTCTTCGGGATATCCTCCTTCTTCACCCTTACTTGGTAATATCTCAACTGAAGATCCACCTTGTAGAAGTATTGTTATCCATATAGCTGACCAAACAATCCATCAATTTGAGGAAAAGGATACTTGATCTTTATCATGATTTTTTTGAGATTACAATAATCAACGCAAAGTTACATTGACCAATCCTTCTTCTTGACGAAGAGGATTGGTTCACCCCATGGTGACGCACTTGGGAGTATAAACCCTTTAACTATATTCTCTTGTAGTTGTTTCTCTAGTTCATCAAGCTCCACAAAAACCATTCTATATGTAGTCTTGGATATTTGAAACACCCCAGGTATAAGATCAATTAAGAATTCAAAATGTCTTCTATGAGGAAGATCATTCAATTCCTTAGGAAACACATCAATGAATTACCTCAAAATAGAAATGTATTCAAGGATTGTTCCTTCATATGTCACAATCATCAGAAAAAGATGTGTGTTCTCATATGGGATGTAATATCCATGCTTTTTATGAAATTTCTGAAGAATATTCATCATCCTCCTTGCACTAGTATAATGTCGGGGGTCGATTCACCATATGGTCAATGATTTCCCACTCGTGAGAATTTTTGTTGGATCTATATAGGGAAATGAAATACATGCCATGAATTTCATCAAATCCAACCAAGGGAAGTACTATGAGGTTTGCTGGATGTTCAATCCCCAAATTGTGATAGGGGAGGAGTTATATTCATGGGATACAATAATTCCCATGTTTTTTATTTTCAGAGACATCTCTATTTCTATTCATTATGGTGATTTTGGGATTGTTCTACTAAAAATTTGGGATATAAGATTATGCATAGAAACAGAATATAAAAGTATTTTATATATTCATGATTAAATATCCAGTATACTTGTCATCACTTCGTTTCCAAGATGCACTTCAAAGATGGTGATGGATAAAGCTCACCCTTATTGAATTTGAGGTTGTTGGTTGTCTTTGAAAATCCTTTTCTTAGGTAAGTGGTTCAAAAAGTGACTTGATTCTTTGCAGTTGTAGAAATGAACAATGTGTTGAAGATCTAATGAAGAATTCCTTTCCTCTTTCATAGTAGTGGGTTTTTCTTTATAAAAATCAATGGTTAAGGGTCCTTCTGTCCTGAACCTAAATACTTTCCTCACCCCTTTAGGTAATTTCTAGGTTTCTTATTTTCATTCCTTTATAAAGTGGGATACTGTAATTTCTAGGAACCGTTATATTTATACATCGGAACTTTAGAACTAAAGTCCACTTTACACTTTTTATCCCATTGATACCATTGAAATTTTTCAATATCTATATCGGCATTGAGGGCACATTAGAAAATCTCATCTTATCTATCAAAGTCGTGGATTTCCATATATTTCTATAGGCTAGGTTTTATCCCACCAAAGAAGAGGTCAACCTTCCATTCCGGGGTAACAACAAAACAAGTGGTGTATCATTAAATTATGGTCATGCATTCCATGTACTCCCCATTATATTCATCATCCTTTTTCTTAAGTACAAGGAAATATCTTCCCATCTTATGATAGAGGGTACAAGGAACATATTTATCAAAAAGTGTTTTCGAGAAATCCTTCCATCCCATCACCTCAATGTCTTCCTTGAGATTCATATTTTTTATCAATGTACACCATTTATTAGATTCACCCTCTATACGATAGGTATCCATAAGAACCTTCTCTTGTTAATAAAATTGAAGGATAGAGAATATCTTCTCATTGGATTTGATCCATTGTTCGACAATTGAGGGATCAGATGATACATTGAATGTAGGAGGTCTTTGCCTCATGAAGCTCTTGATTGTGACTTGTACATTCCTGGGTGGGGTTTTACATTCCTCTTGACCCTTGTTTCTATTCAAAGCTTGAGTTAAATGAGAGATTATTGTGATAATTTTTTCGATTACTGCTCCCATTGGATTGGGCATCTCATTAGAATAGTCATCACATTTATCTTCACATCGGTTGCTAGACCAAGTCGTCCTATTACTGACCATTTGTTATATTAAAAGTAAAATTTTGTGTAAGTATTTTAAATTATTGAACACATAAAGAGGAATCCAATGACAAATGGGATAACTTATAAATTACATTTATTTCCTTAACTTATGAATATCTAGGATTCAATCTATATTATCTATTTCATAACATATATTATTGTGGGATTTTTTATTTCTCCCATAATAATGGTTCATACTAAGATTATGAATTTACCAAATCATATCCCTTAGGTGTGTCGAATCTAGAGTGCAGTAAGGCCCTTTTTCGTGCACCATTTCTCATTCGAGTCTATCTCAATGTGGTGTTTTTCGGTTTTACACCTAGATACATATGTGCCAGAGGCACCTCTACTTGTTCGTATCTAGAAAGGGATGTATTTTATTAATAATACAATTAATCTATAATCTCCATTATTTAGGTATGTTTTTATTATACTTAGTATTATCCCTAAGGAATTCACTATGGTTTTCAAATCCTAATCCCAAAAATAAAAAAACCTATCCTTTGATACCAACTATAACAACCATGCTCTTTATTTAATATTTTAACATGATTTCATACATAAACATTCACTTAATACAACTCATAAGATAGAGATTTATAGTGTATTTAGGGATTAGGAACATTACATAAAAACATAAAACAATAAATACAAAATCTTTTTTAAAGCATCTTTTACATGACCACCACATTCCTTCGTACTTATCAATGTCTGGGATAACCTGAGGACATACACAGGAAAGGAGTGAGGTATAAATCCCAGTAAGGGAGTAAACAAGGTGTAACATGAATAATAAAATACCTGTTAATCTATAGGAATATCAATAGATCATAAGAGAAACATGAACATAAATGTTTGATATAACATGACTATCATAACATGGAAATGTGGCAACAACTTAAAACACTGCATCACAAACATAAAGGAATCAGATAAACCATGTCCCAAAATGGTGGAAATATTTCTTAAAAGGAATAATGTAAACCCATATTCTAATCAAAGAGCGTTTTCGTGGGCTCCCTCAAATGATTAGTTTGATTTTGGGGTACTTAGGTGCAGCAGAGTGGCGGACCAAAGTTGTCTCTCAAAGGAGGAAGTGAATTAAAACATCTTTTCAGAGTTATTATAGAAATAAAAGAAAATATAATTGAAACACTACTTAAAATGATGGGGGTTTTTATAGTTTATAAATCTAGAATATGTTTTCTGGAAGATGATTGCATTATTTTTGTTTTTAATTTTGAAATGAAGTTTGATTAAAAAGACACAACGAGAAGATGTTTTTTAGAAAATATTTTAAAAGGCGTAATCAATATAACTCTACCTCTTCATTTAATTATTAATAATTATCATTTAAATCAATATCTACTTAATTATGATCCCCTAATTTGTTAACCCTCAAACCCTACAAGAGTTAACTTAACCACAAAGATGGAATTACTTAAACCTTAGGCTAGCTTCAGAACACACAATCGCAGCACCCTACTTTGATTTTTGTTCTAAGTTTATATTATTGTCAGTGGTTAATAAGAGAACATATAAATTTTGGAAATGAGGACGAATTGTGTTTAAAGATTATATTTGAACTCTACAAATTTATCTCATGTGGTCTTGTATTACCGATTAAGATCGTTGATGCACCCAATTTGTGTGTACATTTCTATATATATAATTGAAGATAAAAGCATGTTTTCAGAAAATATTTGTGGTTTCATGAACATATTATTTGATTTTGGTGAAACTGTTTACTTGCAGGAGCTTTCTGGTTTAATACACGGATCAAGAGAAATTTGTGAAATTTTTGAAACTACACGGCGTGTACTTTCTATACACGCCGTGTACATCCAGACAAGGACATGGACCAAAGTAGGGAGTATATTCCCATGTCTCCAGGCAGAGATGCACGCCGTGTGGGTCAGCACTACACACCGTGTACCACTTTCTAGAATCAGTGGTTACGGAGAAAAATCCACACGACCATGTGGCTGTTGATGAAGACACGGCGTGTTTGAACTTTTACATGTCGTGTTCGCTATTCTAGAAGGGGTTGTCTGTGCTACACGACGTGTATGGAGGCGCTACACTCCGTGTTCACTCAACTTGCAGGCGGTGCCGTGTGAAAAAGTCAAGAACGGCATGCTCGACCACCTACCAGCGGAGAAAATGGCGCCAATATGCGTTGATGAAAAGTACACGGCGTGTACTTTCTATACACGCTATGTACATTATTTTTCTATAAAATAAGTCCTTGGCCTAAGGATTTAGGGAGTTCAGAACCATTGGAGGAGAGAGAAGCTCTGCTACCACCATTCCCGAAGCCACCGAGGTGCCTTCATTCTGCTATTCCGCCATTCCACCTTCCGATACTCTACCTCAACGCCTACACGATGAATCCGTTAGGTATCACGTGTTTCGTTTCTCTCCTAAATTCTATGTGTAACTAAACCCCTCATATTGGGGTTGTGGATGATGGGATCATAATTTGTATATTTTTTTATATAGTTGTTTTTGAATCATTTTAATTCATATTACTCTTCTTAAACCACTGTCTAATATAACTGAGAATTCATAGTCGGACCAAGGGAAGGATTCTCAGCGATACAAAAGAAAAGTAATGGTGAAAACATCCATGACCATTGGAAGGTTTTCACTGATTCAATTAATGGAATGGACGTAATAAATAATTAAGGACATTGACTATCGGACCAATGATTGAACTGCTCTAATTCCAAACAAGAGGTACCACACCAAGGAAATCTTGTAACAAAATGAAATCCTGAATGATTGAATTATTATTAACAACACAACCATTTAAACAATCTGCATAAGAACTCCTTATTCCCCACATCCCCGACACGTCTTTTCCTTCCATTTCTAATAACTCTTTAAATTTACCCATTATTTTCTTTCAAATTGTATCCATTCTTTAAAGTAAATCAGTTTAGTTTCAATCAAAACCCAAAAAAATCAACCCAATCGTTTCTAAATTTTGCATACTTCACCTAATTAAGTATTAACTCAATTAAATTCATGCACGCCATAGTTCCCTATGGATCGACCCTGAACTTATGCTATACTAAAGTTCTAAGAACGATTAATTAATTTGGGACGCATATAACTTCAATCAACGACAAGCGTAGACCAAATTTTGGTGTCGTTGCCGGGGAATCACCGTTTGGTTTTAGTGTTAAGATTTAAATTGTGTTAATAAATGATTTTAGTGAAAATAAAAATCAAAAATTATCAAAAATCTCTTTTCTAATCTCATTTCAAATTTTCTTTTTTTCCCCTTTTACGCCTGGTTTTCATTTTTGTGTTGTGTAGCGCTTCAAGTGTATGTTTCGATGCTTTACACGATCCATAAGTGCCGAGTCTTCAGAATTAGTTCTGCTTCACCCAGAAATCGAAAGATTCTTGCTTTATCGTCGACATACACTGAGAGAAACTCACATCCATCAACCACAACCCATGGCAAACAAGAAAGAGGGAGCACCAACCGTAGATGTTGCGACTAAGCATCAGTACCAGGATCAGCAGCCTCCCGCTGCTGGTCTACCTGAGCAACCTCCTAGAGCCTTCATGAAATTCCTCCCAAGGGATTACCAACAGCCACCGCAAAAACTCTTCCCACGACCATACTTTTCCCCTCAGGAACAGTTTATGCAAGCTCCACCCCATCAACAACAACCTCCAAGACGTACCCTTCTGGAGTACGGACTTCCATTGATTCACGGAGCTGATATGGGCATCGTTCGTCCTCCGGTCTAGGCCCAGCACTTCGAGATCAAGCCTGATATCATGCAGCTGATCCAGAACACCGTCCAATTTGGAGGCCTGGCCAGTGAGGACCCAAACACCCATCTCTCCAATTTTCTGGAGATCTGCGACACCTTTCAGTACCATGGCATGTCCGAGGACGCCATCTGTCTTCGCCTATTCCCCTTTTCTCTATGGGATAAGGCAAAGGACTGGATCGAGGGGTTGCCACAACGATCTATCCTCACATGGGAGGAGCTAGCCCAGGCGTTCCTGTCAAAATACTTCCCACCATCCAAGACGGTGACACTCTGAAATGAGATTCATAACTTCCAGCAGCACGACTCGGAGTTTTTGTACAAGTCCTGAGAACGCTTCAAGGAGATGTTACAAAAATTCCCCCATCACGGACTCCCACTCTGGATGCAAGTCCAGACCTTCTATGGAGGACTTACCACGAATACCAAGTCTGTGGTGGACGCTGCTGCTGGAGGTACGGTGATGCGGAAGTCCACCGAAGGACTATTCGAACTACTGGAAGACATGTCAGCCAATAGCTTCCAGTGGCACTCCGAGCGGGGGACTCAAAAGCGAGGTATGGACAACATTGACTCTACCATTATTTTATCTACTCAGTTGGACATTATGTCCAAGAAAATTGATGCATTGAACCTCAAAGGAGCATCTCAAGTTCATGCGGAGCACCATCCATCTTGTGGCGACTGTGGTGATAACCACATCATGTGAGAATTCTCAGGATTGGCTGGAGGCCCCTCGATGAGCGAGGTGAGTTATGTTACCCAAAATCGAGGGCCCAACTAGTACTAGTAGTACCAGAACCTAGCATGGCGAGAACAACAGAACACAGGCTGGGGCTAACAACAGTAGAATCCTCCTCCCTAGCGACCACCCAACTACAACCAACCTCCATATCAGAACCAATTCCAAAGGCCTCAACAACCCCAGCAAGGTCCTTATCAGCAACAAGGGTATCAAAAACCTCGTCCATAGTAGCCATGACAGCCACCTCCTCCACCGGCTCAACAACCACCTCAGCAGGAGAACACCTCAAGGTTAGAGGATCTGATGACTAAATTCATATCTACTACTAAGACTCGGTTCTAGAATCAGGAAGCTTGGATTCGAGGCTTGGAGAATCAGATTGGCTAGATGGAAAATCAACTCTCAGGGAGGCAGCCTGGTACACTACCGGGGAACACCAAAAAGAATCCAAGGGTGGAGTCTAATTCTATCATGCTCTATAGTGGAAAAGATCTCCACCAGAACCAATCAGCACAGAAAGGTGCTTCCACACCCACTATTGAAGAAAAAGGTACCAATACCGAACCCTCCTCATCCAATAGCCCATAGAAGGAGGCTTTACAAAATAATGAAAAGGAAGTAATCCAACCATTCAAGCATGCCTTACCCTTTCCGGAAAGATTGATGTAGAGGAAGCTGGACCACCAATTCAACAAATTTATGGATGTTTTCAAGAAGATACATATCAACATACCATTTTCGGAAGCCCTGACACAAATGCCAGCATACACCAAATTCATGAAGTAAATCCTCTCGAATAAGAGGAAGATGGAGGATTTGGGAGTTATTTCACTAATTAAGGAGTGCTCCGCGGTGGTTCAACATTCCATTCCTCCCAAACTCCAAGATCCAGGTAGTTTCACCATTCCTTATACTATTGGATCCTGTGAGTTTGGGAAGGTCCTCTACGACTTAGGGGCCAGTGTGAACCTTATTCCCCTTGTAGTTTTCAAGAAGCTGAGACTCCACAAGCTCAAGCCTACCCGCCTCGCCCTTCAACTTGCCGATCGATCCATCAAGCACCCGAAGGGACTACTTGAGGACGTACTGGTCAAGGTTGGTAGGCTGATTCTCCCTACTGATTTCATCATCCTCGACATGGGGGATGACCAGGAATCACCTCTTATACTTGGAAGGCCTTTCTTGGAAATTGGGAAGGTACTTATCGATGTTCACCAAGGAGAGTTGATTTTCCGGGTAGGTGATGAAAGAGTTTCCTATAACGTCCTCAAAGCCATTAAACATGCTTCCTTTTCAGAGAATGAGGACTGTTATGCAGTTTCCACCATGGATAATAATTTTAGCGACAAAGGGGATGAACTGGTATGTTCTTTTATTTAGAATAATTTAACTGATCCAGATATTCTATTAGAAGAAGCTCCAGAAGACTTGCAATTCATAGAAGGCCAGGGAGGCCACTATTGGCAGCATGCAGTTGTTCCTGATAGTTTGGAACGGGAAAAGGTGCATCAACTTGTGCCTTCAATTTTAAAGGAACCTGATCTCGAACTGAATCCTCTTCCATCTTCTCTCAAGTATGGGTATTTATGACCCAATCAAACATTGCCTGTTATACTTAATGCAGAACTATCACAGGAGATGGAAGATGCACTTCTGCAGGTTCTCAAACAGAGGAAGCATGATATTGGGTGGAAAGTCGCTGATTTGAAGGGCATCAGCCCTACCATTTGCACTCATAAGGTGCTACTTGAAGAGGGTTCCAAGCAATCTCAGCAACCACAATGGCGCTTGAATCCTCCCATGAAGGAAGTTGTAAAGAAGGAGGTGATCAAATTATTGGATGCAGGCATCATCTATCCCATCTCGGATAATCCGTGGGTGAGTCCTCTCCATGTGGTACCCAAAAAGGGGGGTATCACTATGATTTAAAATGAAAAGAACGAGATCATCCCTACACACACTATCACGGGCTGGCGAGTCTGTGTGGATTACCGGAAGTTGAACGGTGCAACAAGAAAAGATCACTTCCCCTTTCCATTCATGGATCAAATGCTAGAGAGGCTAGCAGGGCACAACTTCTATTTCTTCCTCAATGGTTTTTCCAGTTACAACCAAATCTCCATTGCTCCGGAGGATCAGGAAAAGAACAATTTCACTTTCCCCTATGACACATTTTCTTATCAAAGGATGTCTTTCGGCATGTGCAATGCCCCTGCCACCTTCCAGCGTTGTTTTCTGGCCATCTTCCACGACATGGCAGAACGAATCCTAGAGGTATTCATGGATGATTTTTCCATTTATGGAAAATCATTTACCATTTGTTTATAACACTTAGAGCTTGTTTTAGAAAGATGTGAGCACACTAACCTAGTCTTGAACTGGGAAAAGTGTCATTTTATGGTGTAAAGTGGCATAGTCCTTGGCCATAGAATTTCAGTGAAGGGGATAGAGGCTGACCTGACGAAGATTAAAGTCATTTCACGACTACCAATACCGACTTCCATCCGCGCCATCCGCAGCTTCTTGGGGCATGCAGGATTTTACAGGAGGTTTGTCCACGACTTCTCCAAAATAGCCCAACCCCTCACCAATCTTCTAACCAAGGATGCCATATTTGAGTTCGATGACCATTGTGTTAGATTTTTTTGAGCATCTGAAGCAGTGCCTTGTGGAAGCTCCGGTTATGATTTCTCCCAACTGGGAGGAACAATTTGAGATGATGTGAGATTCCAGCGACTACACGGTGGGAGCAGTCTTGGGCCAACGACTTGACCGGATTTTTCGACCTATCTATTATACCAGCAGGATGCTCAACGAGGCACAGATTAACTACACCTCCATAGAAAATGAGATGCTCGCAGTGGTTTTTTCATTTGACGGGTTTCGTTCTTACTTAGTGTTGTCTAAAGTTATTGTTTATACTAACCATGCATCACTAAAGTACCTACTCAATAATAAAGACGTGATGCCCCGATTGATCCGCTGGGTACTCCTCCTACAAGAATTTGATCTTGAGATCTGGGATAAGAAAGGGAGTGATTACTTCATTGCAGACCATCTCTCCCGCCTCGAGCTGCCTCACCTGGAGAAGGAAGAAGATCGGGAGATCAGGGAGGATTTTCATGATGAGAACCTCTTTTCGATCTGTGAAACACCTTGACCATGGTATGATGATATCGCTAATTTTCTGGTTACAGGTGTCGTTCATCCCGACCTCTCCTTCCAGCAAAGGAAAAGATTTTTCTCTGATGTGGAAAGGTACTTTTGGGAGGATCCTCTGCTATTCTGATCATGTGCAGATGGAGTGATCCACTGTTGCATCCCGGAAAATGAAGTTCACGGTGTCCTGGAGTTCTGTCACGCCTCACTAGTAGGAGGACATCATGGCCCGGACCGTACCATAGCTAAGATGCTATAGTCTGGATTTTTCTGGCCCACCATGCATAGAGATACCCGGGCCTTTGTTTCCTGTTGCGATTGGTGCCAGAGGATAGGTAATGTGGGACGTAGAGCTGAGATGCCTCAGCACCCCATCCAAGTGGTCGAGATTTTAGACGTCTGGGGCATAGATTTCATGGGTCCTTTTCCACCATCTTTTGAGAACACTTACATCCGGGTCTGTGTCGACTACGTCTCCAAATGGGTGGAAGCTACTGCTACAGCTCACGACACAGCCAAAATAGTCATAAATTTCTTAAAGAAAAATATCTTTAGCAGATTTGGAGTTCCATGGGTACTGTTCAGCGATAGAGGGACCCACTTCGACAACACACTGTTGAGAGGAATACTGTCGAAGTATGGAGTAAAGAATCAGATGGGGACACCATATCATCCCCAGTCCAGTGGACAGGTAGAGCTCTCCAATCAAGAGCTCAAGCAGATCCTGGAAAAAATAGTGAACACTTCACTGAAGGACTGGTCCAAGAAGTTAGATGTTGCCTTGTGAGCATATCAGGCTGCTTTCAAAACACCACTGGGAATGTCCCCGTTCCGCCTCGTCTATGGAAAGCCCTACCATTTGCCAGTAGAATTGGAAAACAAAGCCTATTGGGTCTTCAAAGCCCTGAATTTTGATCTAATGGCAGCTGATGAGAAACGGAAGTTCCAACTGTCAGAACATGATGAGATCCGATTAGAGGCATACGAGAACGCCAAGTTGTACAAGGAGAGGAAAAGAGCCATTCATGACCAGATGATATCACGAAAATCTTTCCAACCCAGTGATCAGGTACTTCTCTTTAATTATCGTCTTCGCTTATTTCCAGGGAAGTTAAAGTCACGCTGGTCGGGACCATTCCATGTTATCCACGTATTCCATCACGGAGCGGTAGAAATTTCTGGAGAAGATGGTCAACCATTCAAGGTAAACGGGCAGCGCTTGAAAGCTTACCATCCTACAGATAACATGGTGGGAACGTTGTCTACCATACTCCTTCGGTAAGCAAGGTAAGTAGGTCGAGCCAACGAGCTAAAACAAAGGCGCTTTCTATGAGGCAACCCCGAGGTTACACGCCGTGTCCCACTTATATACATGGTGTGTACTTATCTTTTTAATTTGTAAACTTAATAGTATAAATCTATAGAATAACAAATAACTAACCTGGGATGATGCTGGTGTCGATGGAAAAGTCACTGGAGTTTATTCGAGCCGTCCTCGGTTCGAATCCTCCTGACCTACCTTCGGCATGGGGTTCCTCTTTTTAATTACATGATGTGTGTGGTATTTTTAATCAATATATATATATATATAAATTTTCTTAATAAAACCCATGATGGGGATGGGATGGTTGGCTAAAATCGTAATCCAGTTTCAAAAGACTCGGGTTCCAATCCAGACAACCGTCCCATTTCCATCATTTGTTCTTTTCATAAAACCACACGACGTGTACTCTGATATACACCGTGTGCGCCATGATTCTTCAAATATAAATGAAAACATTTTAAAAATAATAAATTACATGTGGGTGAAGTTGGCGGATTGGAAAAGTATCGACACCAGGTTCACAAGACCCGGTTTTGAATCGCGCTAATCTCCCCGCTTCACCCCCATCCTTTCCTGAATAAAAACCACATGTCGTGCTTTTCTTTCTTTCCATGTGTATAGGCCGTATAGAATAAATATATATATATATAATAAATATGAACAGAAGAATAACCTTTTCTCCATTGGGTGAGGGCGTTCGTTCGAATCAGCCGATCACGGGTTCGAATCCCGCCCCAAGCACCGGACCAAAGGTTGTACTACTCTTTTTCTTAATTTAAAATACACGGCGTGTATTTCTCGATATACGTCATGTGTAGGGTTATGTATAATAGAATTTGTCAATATTTCTATTTTTAATAATAATTATTATATAGTTTACTATAATAATTATATTTTAAAATTAAAAAAACAGGATACACGGCGTGTACTTTACATACAGGCCGTGTACCTTGGCTATATAAGCTGTGGGACACCCGGTTTGAGTCCATGTTGCATGACTGCCCCATTCCTCCCTTCATCCCGTTTCTTCTCCCAAACGCCATCCGAACCCCCTTTTTCCAAATCCATCGATTTGGGGTGTTTCAAGTTTTGATTCCTCTCACATTGTGATCCTCGATCCATGTACACCATTCTACACCCTCTATTTCAATTTTTTAGACTCGTTTAGGGTGTTTTTCGGATCGGCCGACCATTCGGCTTCCGGCAGTACACGACCACAAAATGAAGAACACACGCTGTGTACTTCTGAACATGGCCTCAGAATGAATTTTCAGAAATTTGAATATACACAGTGTGTATGTTCGGTACACACCGTGTCCGTTTCATCGTGCCCAAGTACACCTTTTCACACGGTCTCACACACCATTTTCATTTACACGGTGTGTGTGTTTGGTACACACTGTGCCCGTTTTTTGTGTTGGCCCCTTCGTGTGTGGCGCATAACATAGCATGTCACCCCTTGTTCCAGAACACGGCATGCCTGTTAGGTACACGCCGTGTCCTTGATATATGTGACAGGCACGTGTCTCCCCCTCTGCACGGCCATGTTCTTCATGTACAGTCCACGTCGTGTCCAGACACTACACGGTGTGCATTGTTTACTCTGAACTGATAAAAACATGGCAGTTTCATTTGTTACACGACCACATGCACTTTGATGTGAACACGGAGTATATGTTCGGTACACACCGTGTCCTATTACATTGTATCTTTCCACCCTCGGTATGTCTTTCCAGAGAACACGGGATACTCTCCATTTCTAACTACACGCTGTGTACTCTAGAGTACACACCGTGTACTTTTATTTTCCAGTTTTCTCACATTTTCTTTATTTTCTTTTCTTTATTTTCTTTTTTTTTGTTTTCCCTTTATTTTTATTTCAGGATATGGCAGATCATGATCATTCATGCGGGAAGCGGCCAGCCTCCGTCACTGAGGGCAAGGAGTCCAATTATCGTCGGATCCGACTCCGACCACCTATTCAGCTGGACCCCAACGCTCCGGTCTTTGAGGTCCCTCCATTGGCCATTCTGTCGCCACTCACTCCCTCAGATGAGGCTGGGCCTCCTTCTGCTGCACGCGCTGCCACTTTCGATGTACCATCATCCTCAAAAGTTGGTCCCTCTTCGAGCACCCCTTCCACCGAGCCACCATCTTCTTCGACAGCTCCACCTCCAGAGCCAGATGCTACTGCACCGGCACTTGGGTCGGGACCTGCAGGTGCTCCCTATCCCTACACGGTATTCCCGGTCACCAGCCTCGCATACGACAGGCTCCGACACATTTCTCGTCAACCAATACCATTGAGCGGCCGGTACCTTGACAACATCATTCCGCAGTGGCTTGGTATTTGGGGGGAGTTGTAGGTACTTCTCGGGCACACCGCACTCCTCTAGATTTTCCAGGTCAGCGCTCCTATGTTCCAAGATTTATTTTTGGAGTTTGCGGCCTCCTTTGAGTTCAATGGAGCGGAGTACCAAGAGGCACCTGGCGATGCGGTGCCAGTAGTTTGATTCCGGCTTGGTGGAAAACGTTTTTCTCTGACGATGACAGAGTTCGGCCGAGGGTGCGGCTTCTACTCCCATCCTTTCACCCCACCCCTCGTTTCTGACTTGACCCGGCCCGAGCACTCTGACCTCATTGCCATGTGGCGGGAGATCGCTGGGCCTGACTACTGGTACTCCCCCACTTCTCAGAAGAGCACTCTTATAGCCGACCCCGTCCTTCGCTTCACCCACCGGTGCTTCAGCACCATACTCTTCCCCCGCCATGAGGATATGGGGGTCGTGACCGGCCGTGACATGGAGCTTCATACCTATGTCATCCGGCACGCCTACCCGGACCTCCCCTTTCTTGTCGCCTCCTATTTTCACTCCATGTTTACCGGCCGTCAGGGCAACCTGAACGGTGGGTTTTACCCCACCCGTCTTGCCCACCACTTGGGGGGTATTCGAGCCCTCATTACCTCATGACTTGATAGGTTCACCCCAGCGGATGGACTTCCTCATGCTCATTTGCATGGGATTGGTCCAGAAGAAGGGGGTGCCTACATCCTTGCTCAGGCTCGAGCCCCGCCACCTGCTGACCCCACACATCCTTCCCCACCCCTTCCAGCTTCTCTACCTCACCCACCTCCTACTGACCCCACTTCTTTTGACCTTCCTTTTTCTGTCCCATCCCCCATCTCACATACCCCAACACCCTCGGTCGATCCAGCCATTTCCCTCTGGATAGCCACGATGGAGAAGAAGTTAGCCCATATCGTCAGCCGCCAGGACACCATTGCATGCCATTTGATTTGTCTGGACGGCCGCCAGGACTGGATGGAGAATCTGTTGATACATATTGCTCAGCATCTTGGTTTTCCACAGCCTCAGCCACCAGCCCCTGCCTCCATTCCTGGCCATTCTACTGATGCTCCACCAGTGAGCTCTACTGTTGCCACTTCTGCCGGGCCAGGGCCTGCTGCTGAGCATCCGATCCCGAGTCTAGCACCTGCGGCTCCTACTTCTTTAGCTACACTTCCCGATGCCGAGTCAGAGCCTCACCCTTCCATGGCTCCTACGCCGTCTCTCCTAGACAATTTTGTACAGGATGATGCCTCCCCTGAGGCAACCCCATGATATTGACATTTTACTTTATCTTATATATCTGTCCTGTCATTTTTTGTGCTGTAATGTTATGCATGTTTGTAGTGTTCTTTTTTTCTCGACAGTCACAGGTACGGACATGGAGCGGTTTGGGAATCACTTTTCACGAGGGGAGTATTTTTCCATTTCTATTTTATTTCTTTTTGGATTTACTTCTTCCACTACTTTCCCTCATTTTGTCCCCCATTTCTCCCCACTGCCTACCCTTTACCTTGGTGTTACACTTGGTGGACCATGTGCAGTGTTAAGTGTGGGGGAGCATCTATATATTTCACCTTAGTCTTTTCACTTAAACTAACCTAGGAGATATCATTATTAGACTCTATATTTGTAAATGTAAAGCAATTTTTGTTAATCAATCTTATAAATGCTAGAGTTATCAGTAGGAACTTTTGGAAAGGTTACATGCTTTTTCGTTTTTTTAAAGAATTTTAAAATGATTGCTGATATAGTTTCAATTACAACCATTCATCCTTGATTAAATTACATTAATTAGGCTAATCATTTATATGCTTCTCATGACCTAATTGTCCCTTTATTATTTTTCCACTCCTCGGAGGTTTTCTAAACCCTTTTTCGTATTTCTTTTATGATAACTTCTTTCTTGAGAGATTCTTAGGATATGCATCACTACCAGAATTTTCAAGTTTTTCTTTTCGAAATATGAAGAAATTTTTGAATTACTTTAACATGATTGAGGCATTAGATTGTTTCAACCACTTTATCTTGAGACCTACCCTACATTTAATCTTCGTTAAGCCCATTAAAGCCATGAATAGCCTTTATAAGAAGCCACATTACAAGACTATTTCCCTTCCTACCATATTTCTTTTTAAACATTGCATGATTATTCATTTAATATTTAAAGAGGGAGTTGGTAATACATGGCATATTTTTGTGTACAACCATGAAATAAAGTGTGGGGGAGTACCACTTGATTATTTGGGGCAGAATGGGTTCCAAACATGTACTCATTGTACTCATAAGGGATACCCTTGTGTTTTGTTGTTAGCGCAAAAAAAACAACAACAAACAAACAACAAGGGGACCTTATGCTTATTTGCCCATAAACCCTACTTACCTAAGGGAGTTGGTAACAATTATAAAAGAATTTGATAGAGATTTTGAAGGATGTATTTTCAATGAGATTTACTTTGAATATCATGAAATGTTGTTTAATGGAATTATCCATCCTTTTTCAAGCCTCATAATTTATTTTCACATCTGAACATACCAACCCTTTTCCATAGAAACATCTAAACCTTATTGACAAAGCCCTCATGGTTTTTGTAATTCAATTTTTCTGAAGTGGAGAACAAGATATCTTTAAAACCTATGGATAGAATGTATATGCCTTGGATTGAGAATAACTTCTATTAAAAACATCTTGAGTGTGGAGTGTGATTTTAACTGGTATGGTAAATCATCAAGTGGCATGCTTATTTTTGAAAGGTTGAACAATGTGTTGAAATAGGATGAGAGTAGATAATTACATTATATATGAGGCATGATTTTAATATATTATGAATTGAATTTGTTTGTACCTTTTAGAATTTTTCCTCAGTAACTTTATCAGTTATATGTTTGATTAACTAAATGCCTTCCTTTTCAAAGTATAGGCTCTCTTAATTAGATGTTGAGATTTTTCTTGAGGGAAAGAAAATGACTAAGTGTGGGGGAATTTGATGCAACCAATTTGTGTATACATTTCCATATATATAATTGAAGATAAAAGCATGTTTTCAACAAATATCTGTGGTTTTGTGAACATATTCTTTGATTTTGGTGAAACTGTTTACTTGTAGGAGCTTTCTGGCTTAATACACGGATCGAGGGATTTTTGGGAAATTTTTGAAACTACATGGCGTGTACTTTCTATACATGTCGTGTACATCCAGACAAGGACACAGACCAAAGCAGGGAGTACACGCCCATTTCTCCAGGAAGAGATGCACGCCGTGTGGGTCGGCGATACACGTCGTGTACCACTTTCTAGAAGCAGTGGTTAAGGAGAAAAAACCACACGACCATGTGGCCGTTGATGAATACACGACGTGTTTGAACTTTTACACGTCGTGTCCGCTATTCTAGAAGAGGTTGGTGGCGCTGCATGTCACTTATAGTGGCACTACATGCCGTGTTCACTCAACTTGTAGGCGGCGCTGTGTACAAAAGTCAAGAACGGCGTGCTCGGCAGTCTACCAGCGGAGAAAATGGCGCCAATATGCGTTGACGAAAAGTACATGGCGTGTACTTTCTATACACACTATGTAATTTATTTTTCCATAAAATGAGGCCTCGGCCTATGGATTTAGGGATTTCAGAACCATTGGAGGAGAAAGAAGTTCTGCTACCACCATTCCTGAAGCCACCGAGGTGTCGTCATTCCGCTTTTCCGCCATTCCACCTTCCGATACTCTACCTCAACGCCTACACGATGAATCTATCAGGTATCACATGTGTCGTCTCTCTCCTAAATTCTATGTGTAACTAAACCCCACGTGTTGGGGATGTCGATGATGGGATCATAATTTGTATATTGTTTTATATAGTTGTGTTTGAATCATTGTAATTCATCTTACTCTTCTTAAACCACTGTCTGATATAACTGAGAATTCTTAGCCGGACCAAGGGAAGGATTCTTAGCGATACAAAAGAAAAGTAACGTTGAAAACATCCATGACTATTGGAAGGTTTTCACTAATTCAAGTAATGGATTGGATGTAATAATGAATTAAGTACATTGACTACCGGACCAAGGAGTCAACTGCTCTAATTCCAAGCAAGAGGAATCGGACCAAGGAAATCTTGTAATAAAATGAAATCCCGAATGATTGAATTATTATGAACAACACAACCATTTAAACAATCTGCATAAGAACTCCTTATTCACCACATCCCCGACAAATATTTTCTTTCATTTCTATGAACTATTTAAATTTACCCCTTGTTTTCTTTCAAATTGTATCCATTCTTCAAAGTAAATCAGTTTAGTTTCAATCAAAACCCAAAAAAATCGACCCAATCGTTTCTAAATTTTGCATACTTAACCTAATTAAGTATTAACTCAATTAAATTCAGGCATGCCACGGTTCCCTGTGGATAGACCCTGAACTTATGCTATACTAAATTTCTAAGAACGGGTAATTAATTTGGGACAAATATAACTTCAATCAACGACAAGAGTAGACCAATCATGCTCTCACAATTTACACAAAATCTGAACCTCGCGTGTTTTTGTATGAATTGTTCAATTGCTTGATTAGTTTCCTAAAATTTAAAAACACAATTCATGGATGATATTAAGTGAATTACAGTATCTCAATGATTCAAAATCATTAAATGAAGAGGGTAGAAGATAGATCGATCACTAAAAACTACTCTTCCCTGGGTGGTGTGGTCATCGTGGAGACGTTTTGCATGAGAAAAGGATTGAATGGGTATAACCCAATATTGTCTCCACTCTTGATTCCAACCCAATTAATAAGATTAATATAAGAAGAAAAGGGAGTAACACAAAAGATTATTTGAAGAAAAATTCAAGATAAAAACATGAAAGAAAAGAAATACAAGGAGGAGGTGAGAGAGGAGAGCCCTTTTAGAAGAGAGGTTTTCACAAAGCCTTTCTTCTTCCAAGAGTTTTAAGGGGCTACAAAGAGACTCCCTTTCTGAAAAACCTTCCAAAAGCCTCGACCATACCTCTCAAAGAGTGAAAACCCCTTTTAAATAGAGTTTGTTAGGGCTAGGGATACATAACTTTTTAAGTGTGAAATGAAAAACTATGCCAAATATTTTATTCCACTTTGCACCACCTAGTTGACCTCCAAAACGCGTGAATTGGCCATCCATCTAGAAGGAAGATTTGTGAAAAAAATGTCCCCAAGATTTCATCAAACTTTTGGCTCAATCCAAGCCAGGATGAAGAATATATGGCCCAAATATAGAACCCATGTTCATTCTTCCGAGTCCTTCCCACCATTGACTTAATGGCCCATTTACTCCATCCAAATGAACTTTTTTGCTCTAGTGTCCTGAATAAAAGTTGTATAAAATTAATTTAGTAACACTGCTAAAAAATATTAAGTTCAAATAATAAATATTAAAATATTTATCTTCAAAATACTACAGTACATTTTAAAAAGGTAAAACTGGAATTTTCATCCAATTTTCAAATGAATGATCTAATCTCAAATATTTCATAAATCAATATATTTAGCACAATGTGAGGAAATTATATCATTTATTATCAATAAAATATTCAACAAAATAGTGTTTTATCAACTCCCCCACACTTACCCTTTTGCAATCCTCGGCAAAACCTCGTGTCAAGTAAGCGTCAATATCAAATCAAAACCAATTTTAAGACACATATCCTTGAGATCAAAAAATTACACACCAAGAAACATAAGATATCATGCCCCATAAAAAACCATTATTTCAAGTTCTTAATTTATATCGGTCAATATACTTCCACTTTATTTATCCTCCCATGCACAAAACACTTACCTCACTTGATTTTCTCTTATCACACAAATGTCAATTTTTTTGCAATGTCATTCTCATCAAAATTCATAAAAGGGTCACCATAGGATTTATAAATTCCTACATCTCTACCCCATGTGATTTAAGTACATATGTTTATCAAGAGGACTTTTTAGGGTTGTTTTGTGGATTTCGGTTGGTAGGATTTAGATGTGAAAAATCATGAGGCTGAATGAGGAGGGTTTGAATCATTTTGAAGAAAAATTGCATTAATCTAATTTTCAATTAAATATGGTCTTCTCCTCAATCCCCAAAGTATCAATTCAGCTCCATCCTCATGAGAAATAAATGAATTTGTACACCATTCAACATTTCCATAGTAAAAATTTTAATCTTCTCAAACATGGTTTTCATAAAAGCTCTAGATAGGCACAACTTTCTCCCTCTATTAGAAGCTCCAGAAAGGCACAACTTCTTTTATCATGAAAGATCCAGAAAGGAACAGCTTTCAATAAAATGTTTTTTCTTCAGTAGAAAACACATCTATTTATAAGTTTATTTTTCATCCAAAGTACCACAAAATGTGGTAACACAACATAAGATAGATTCCCCCACACTTAAGCTCAATTAGATAATGGAATTTCACTTCAAGAGTTGGTTGGATAGGGAAATTGGCTTGTAATGTGGATAACCTAACATGATATGCATGGATTCTAAGGGATACAAGGATTAAATGTTCAAGGTATTCCATTATTAAAAAAGTATTCTTTGAAATAGGGGCTTTAATACAAAACAAATTCCTCAATCATTTAAACATAAGTACCTCAAACCCTCATGTTTTGACAGAAATATATCAAATTTTGGTCAAATCAAGCATGGTTTGGTTCTCTCTAGAAGTGAGGTGAATGTAAAGAATATGAAAATAATGGTTCAGAAGTCTCACAGGAAAGTGATTTCAAATATAAAGATAGTGAGATTTGGAATTGGATTCAAAATTCAGTGTACTTTTCATGAAATTAATAAATATTTGAACTTGAAACAAAGTCATTTCAGCATTCATCTAAGATTAGTTTCGAGGGATAAATTGTTTTACTTATTAATATGGATTTTAAAATGGTGATGAGAATCATTTCAGAGCAAAAGTTTCAAAAACACACCGAAGATTTAAAAAAAACACACAAAATTTGAAAAACACACAATTTTTTTTGTTTTGTTTTTTTAATAAGAAAATAATTGAAATTACTAAACTAAAAGGTTCACTCCCCCACACTTAAAATATTGCATTTCCCTCAATGTGAACCCATGAGATGATATATACACATGAAATGTATAATTTTAAATAGGATAAAGAATAAAAAATTTAAAGGGATAGGAACAACCTGATCTGCTCAAGTGATGATGGGGTCATGCAGTGTGATAAAATCCACTGCATTGGTAGGAAGTCCCTCAATGTATCTCTTCAAACATTTCCCATTGACTGTAAAGCTCCTTTATGTGTCCTCTTGTGTGATCTCCACTGCACCATAAGGAAAAGCATTAGTCACAACATAAGGACCTAACCACCTGGAACACAACTTACAAGGAATCAGCTTCTGTCGTGAACTGTAGAGAAGGACTTTCTCTCCAACATGAAACCCCTTTTGTTGGATCATTCTATCATGAGTTCCTTTTGATTTTTCCTTATAGATCCTTGAGTTCTCATATAATGACAATCGAATCTCCTTAATCTCTTGATTTTGTAGCTTCCTTTGGATTCCATCTTGGGCCAAATCCATGTTGCATTTCTTTATATCCCAATAAGCCCGATGCTCAACTTCCACTAGGAGATGACACGATTTCCCAAAAACAATCCTAAATAGGGATATACCAATGGGTTTCTTTTATGCTGTCTTATAATCCCACAACGCATCATCCAAGTGCTTGCTCCAATCCTTCCTATTTGGCTGCACAGTTTTCTCCAAGATTTGTTTCAACTCACGATTTAAAACCTCAGCCTGACCATTTGTTTGGGGGTGGTATGGTGTTGATGTTTTGTGTGTCACCCCATACTTTCGAAGGAGGGAATAGAAATTCATATTGAAAAAGTGTGTCCCTTGGTCACTGATGATGGCCTTTGGTACTCCAAACCTGCAGAAAATTTGAGCTTTGACAAAATCAACTACAACATGAGAATCGTCAGTCTTGGTGGCCTTGGCCTCCACCCATTTATTCACATAATCGACAGCAACAAGGATATACAAGAAACCAAATGAGCTATGAAAATGTCCCATAAAATCAATTCCCCAAACGTCAAAAATCTCACAGAATAAAATGGGTTTTGGGGCATCTCGTGTCTCCTTGAAATGTTTCCAGTGTGTTGGAAACGAGAACATAACTTACAAAACACATGGGAATCATGGAATAAGCTAGTCCAATATAATCAAGAGTCTAAGACTTTTCTAGCAGTACGTTGGGGTCCAAATAGTCAACCACAAGCAAGTGTATGACAGAAATGCAAAACAAACTCAAACTCTTGATCAGGAACACACATCCTAATGACTTGGTCACTACACATGCTCCAGAGGTAAGGATCATCCAACACATAAAACCTAGACTCACTTTTTAAATTTTTGCCTTGATGTTTATTTAAATTTGTAGGGATTTCAGAGGCAACAAGGTAGTCAACTAAATCTTCATACCAAGGATGCATACCTGATATGGAATAAAGATGCTCATTGGGGAAAGTATCCCAAAGTGGTTCCTGGTCCCAGCTGTCAACCTCTAGTGTGTGAGTAAGCCTACTCATGTGGTCCACCGCCAAGTTTTCTGACCCCTTTTTGTCCACTATCGCAATATAAAATTCTTGAAGAAGGAGCATCCATTGGATCAGCCTGGGCTATGCACTTGGCTTCTTAAAGAGGTTCCTCAGAGCTGGATGGTCAGAAAAAATGACTACTTTAGAGCCAAATAAATATGAATGGAATTTATCTATGGAAAATATGACAGCAAAAAACTCCTTTTCCATGGTTGTGTAATTTTATTGGGCTGAATCCAGTGTCCTCGATGCATTGGTGATCACATGTGAACGTCCCTCCACACTCTAAGATAAGACAGTTCCAACCGCAAAGTTAGAGGTGTCACACAAAAGCTCAAAAGGAATCTCCCACTATGGGGGATATATGATCGGTGGAGTGGTCAGACACTTCTTTAGCTCATCAAAGGAAGTCTTGAAAGAATCATCAGACACAAAATCAGAATCCTTTTGGAGTAATCATGATATAGGAAGAGAAATCTTACTAAAATATTTCATGAAGCACCGATAAAATCCTATATTCCTAAGGAAAGATCTAACATCACGCACACATGAAAGATATGGAAAGGATGAAATAATATCTACCTTATATCTATCAACCTTTATCCCATGTTTTGACACTACATTCCCTAAGACAATGCCATTCTCTACCATGATATAAAGCTTTTCAAAGTTCAGGACCAGATCTTTATCAATACAACAATTCAACACCTCTCCCAAATTAATTAGACATTCATAAAATAAAGACTCATACACTGTAAAATCATCCATAAATACCTCCATGAAGGTCTCAATAAAATCAGAAAAATATTCACAATGCATCTCTGGAAGGTACCTAGGGCGTTGTAAAGTCCAAATGGAATCCTTCAGTAGGCAAACGTACTGAATGGAAAAGTGAATGTTGTCTTCTCCTAATCCTCCGGAATAATAGGAACCTGAAAATATCCAGAAAATTCATCCAAGAAACAATAATGTGTTTTTCCAGCAAGTCTCTCAAGCATCTGATCAATAAATGGGAGGGGAAATGGTCCTTGCAAGTAGATTGATTTAGTTTCCTATAATAAATACACACGTGCCAACTGTTTTTCACCCTCATTGGAACTAACTCATCATTCTCATTTTTAACAACAGTAACACCACTTTTCTTAGGAACAACCTGAATAGGAATTACACATTGAGAATCTAAAATCGGATAGATTATACCTTCCTCGAGCAATTTTTCAACCTCTTTTTTAACAACCTCCAGAAGGGTTGTATTGAGTATCCTTTGTGGTTGCCTCACCGGTTTAGACCCATCCTCTAAAAGAATACTATGCATGCAAATGGAGGGGCTAACACCTGATATGTCAACCAAGGTCCACCTGATTTCCCTAATGTTCTCCCTCAAAAGATTCAAAAGTTTTCCTTCATGTCCAAAAGTGAGATTTTTAGCAATGATAATAGGTAATTTGTCACCACTTAACAAGTAGGAGTATTTGAGATTTGGTGGCAATGGCTTGAGTTCTAGTGTAGGGGGGTGGTGTATGGATGGAGACATATAATGAACTGAAATATGTGCACAAAGAGCATCAGTATCAGAATATAAATCATCACAATCAGAGAATAAATCATCAAATCCATCAGCATACTCAACAGCCATGTCATAATTAGAATTCACATGATCAAAATCAGAATATGATTCCTTTTGAAAATCAAATATTTGAGAGTCTTGTTCCTTAGAAACGTGTGTGGAAGTTCTATTAGACATAAAAAAATAACCAATACTCATAATCTCCCTAAGCATAGGACAATCCAATTCCATGGTGTTTTTAATTTTTGGTTCAAATGGGAGATAACAAATGCAGAATGATCCTCTGAGGGGTACTTCATGGAATCCATAACATTAAATATCACAACTTCATCCCCAAATAACATGGAAAGTGTACCCTCATTGAAATTTATGATAGTTTTTGCAGTTTTGAGGAAGGGTCTACCTGAGATAAGGGGGGATGAGAACTTACCTGATCATCCTCCATGTTAAGCACATAGAAATCTACGGGAAATATCATGTCTCTTACCTGGACAAGTACATCCTCAAGGACTCCCACTGGATATACCGCAACTATATTTTCCAACTGCACCACTACTCTCATAGGCTTCAACTCACCGACCTATAATGAAGAGAATACAGAGTGAGGCATCACATTTATTGAAGCTCTTAAATCACAAAGAGAATCAGATAAGTGCAACTCCCCTATGGTACAAGGGATGGTGAATCTCCCGGGATCCTTTCACTTTGTTGGATTTGCTAGAGTTGGTGTAATGAATTCTGAGACATTCCTTCCAAGGTTGATCCTCTCATTTCCCTAGAGCCCTCTTCGATTGGTGCGGAGTTCTTTTAAGAATTTGGAATACCTTGGGATTTGTTTAATGGCTTCAAGTAGAGTGATGTTGATCTCAACATGCTTTAATGTGTCCAAAACCTCTTTTTTCATCACCTCTTCATCCATATTCTTGGATTGAACAACCCTATTTGGAAAGAGAAGAGGTTTAGGAGAAACATCATCAATATTTTTCTTACCTTTATCTTTCTCCTTGGGTTTCCCATCAATTGGTATGGAATTGGGATTCTCCAGAGTTAAGGTGAATCCCCATGGAATGGTAGGTGGAAAAGCATCAGCTGTTTGCTTCCCACTTCTCAATGTGAATGCACTGATATTCCCCTTTGGATTTGGAGTGGATTTGGAAGGAAGATTTCCAGAATTATTACTTACTATTTCATGGAGGGTAGTCGCAATCTGGCTCATTTGAGTCTTGAACTCCCTCAACTCCGAACCTTGACTCTTCAGCTCATTCTGTTGATTAAGAACAATTTGTATCAAAAGATCATCTGTGTTAGAGTCTACCTTGTGTTGGATATTCCCTTGTTGCTGGATTTTAATGTTTTAGCTTCAAATCTCCTTTGGGGTTGTTGGAAACCCTGTTGGTAAGGCAGAGGCTGCTGGAAGTTTTGTTGAAAGGGTGGCCTTTGTTGTTGCCCAGAGCCATACCTTATGTCTGATTGATCCTTCCACCCTTGGTTGAATGTTGGTGAAAAGGATTCATACTTCTTTTGGGGATGTGGTTATTGTTGTTGTTGATATGGTCTCTCAGGGAATACAGCTACACAATCTTCAGTTTCTTATAGTTGGGGGAAACAGTCAGTTGGGTGGCTTGTCTCAGTACAAATGCCACAAGGCCTTGAAGGAGTGGGTTGGGATGTCTTTTGAGCCAAAGAAATCTGCCTGACCATAGTGTTCAATTCTTCTAACTTGGTATCAATCAAAAGAATTTCAAGAGAAGAAGGACTTACCTGATGTACTCCCCTAACATGTGGTGTACCTCTATCGCCAAATTGATGGGAGTTTTGGGCCACCTTGTCGATCAATGAACGTGCGGCTATTGGTGTCTTGTACTCCAATGCTCCTCCAGCTGCAGAATCCACCATGCTTTTCTCCATAGGTGTGAGTCCTTCATAGAATTACTGGATGAGTAATTTCTCACTAATTTGGTGATGTGGGAAGCTTGTACAAAACTTCTTGAATCGCTCCCAATACTCATACATTTACTCCCCTTTTTCTTTCTTGATCCCCAATATCTCTTTATGAATGGAAGTGGTCCTTGATTCTATAAACAATCTCTATAAGAAAAGACGTTTCAAATTGTTCCAACAAGTTACATCTTCAGGTTGTAAATAATACATCCAGTCTTTCACAACTCCATCAAGTGAGAATGGGAATGCTCTTAGTTTGATTTGATCTTCAGATACATTTCTAGGTTTTATGTTTGAGAAAACGACATTAAATTCTTTAAAATGTTTATTGGGATCCTCACTAGAGAGGCCATGAAACTTTGGATGTTAGTTAATTAACCCAGATTTTAGTTCAAATTACAATTCGAGATTTGGGTATGCAATAAAATTTGGTTGATAATTAATATCAGGTGCAGCCAATTATTGAATGGTTCTATTTAGCTCATTGTTATTATTTCTAGTCATTCGTTCTTTTTTTATGTTTGAATTTTAATTTCTTCCAATTAAAATGTTTCTAGAAGAGAGGAATTCACTAACTGATTGAATATTGAAACTTCCCGTAGACTGAGAATGTCGGATTCGGGCTGTAAGGCTGTGTTCAATCTCAGGGTCAAGATCTAAGTGATCTTTGGGATTAGTTCATGTCATAAATCAATGAAAGATGAAAATAAGGAAATTGGACCAATGTAAAATAAAAATTAGAAGTTTGAGTTGATGGTCCAAAAAGAAATAGAAGAAAATAAAAGAAGAAGAAAAAAATTAGATTGGGTTTAGAAAGAAGAAACAAGAGAGGAAGAGAATAAAATGTAAAATAAAATAAAGACCTCTAATTGGTTGAAATAATTACTTGCCTCCCCGGAAATGGTACCAATTTGAAAGAGCATTTTCATGGGAACCCTCAAATGATTAGTGTGATTTTGGGGTACTTAGGTGCAGCAGAGGAGTGGACCAAGGTCGTCTCTCAAAGGAGGAAGTGAATTAAAACAACTTTTCAGAGGTATTATAAAAATAAAATAGAATAGATTTGAAACACTACTTAAAAGTATGCTGGTTGTTTGTAGTTTATAAATATAGAAGAAGTTTTCTAGAATAATATTTCATTTTTTTATTTAACTTTGAAATGAAGTGTGATTAAAAAGACACAACAAAAAGATGTTTTTTTAGGAAATATTTTAAAAGGTGTAATTGATCTAACTCTACCTCTTTATTTAATTAGTAATCATTATAATTTAAATCAATATCTACTTAATTTTTATCCCCTCTTTTTTTAACCCTCAAATCCTACAAGAGTGAACATAACCACGAAGATGGAATTACTTAAACCCTAGGCTAGCTTCGGAACACACAATCACAACACCCTTCTTTGATTATTGTTCTAAGTATAGATTATGGTCAGTGGTTAATTATAGAACATATCCATTTTGTAAATGAGGATGTATTTTTTTATAGATTATATTTTGACTCTACAAATTTATCATGTGTGGTCTTGTATTACTGATTAAGATCGCGCTCTCACAATTTACACAAAATCAT
Organism: Viscum album; assembly: GCA_963277665.1. Taxonomy (NCBI): domain Eukaryota; kingdom Viridiplantae; phylum Streptophyta; class Magnoliopsida; order Santalales; family Viscaceae; genus Viscum; species Viscum album. The sequence goes on from OY728133.1 coordinate 1,914,055,149, forward strand.
GACCTCCTGTGTTTTTGTGTTAATTTTTCAATTTATATCTTAGTTTCATACAATTTAAAAACAAAATTCATGGATAATATTATGTGAATTACTGTAGCTCAATGATTTAAAATAATTAAATGAAGAGGGTAGAAGATAGATCAATCACTAAAAACTACTCTTCCATGGGTGGTGTGGTCATCGTGGAGACGTTTTGCAAGAGAAAAGGATTGAAAGGGTATAACCCAATCTCGTCTCCACTCTTGATTCCAACCCAATTATGAAGATAAAGAATATAATAAAATGTAATAACACAAAATATTATTTGAAGAAAAATTCAAGATACAAACATGAAGGAAAAGAAATAAAAAGAGGAGGTGAGAGAGGAGAGCCATTTTGGAAGAGAGGTTTTCACAAATCCTTAAATATTCCAAGAGTTATGAGGGTCTCCTAAGATGCACCCTTTCGACCAAACCTTCCCAAATCCTCTACCAGCCCTCTCAAAGAGTGAAAAAACCCCTTTAAATAGATTTTTTGAGGTCTAAGGTTATATAACTTTTTAAGTGGGAAATGAAAAACTCGGCAAAATATTTTATTCCAAGTTTCACCTCCTAGTTGACCTCTAAAACGCGTGAATTGGCTGAAATTATAGAATATGATTTGTGAAAAATCATTTACCTGATATTTCCTCAAAATTTGGCTTCAATCCAAGCCCGTATGAAGAAGATATGTCCCAAATACATAACACATTTCCATTCTACCGAGTCTAGCCCACCATTGACTTAATATCCCATTTACTCTATCCAAATTCACTCTTTATCTCTAGTGTCTGGAATAAAAGTTGTATAAAATTAAGTTAGGAACACTTTTAAAAAATATTAAGTTCAAAGAATAAATATTAAAATATTCATTTTCAAAATACTACAATATATTTTAATAGGGTAAAACTGGAATTTTTATCAAATTTTCAAAGGAATGATCTAATGCCAAATATCTCATAAATGAATATATTTAGAAAAATGTGAGGAACTTATATCATTTATTATCAATAAAATATTCAACATAATATTTTTTTAGCACCTAACAAGATTTATCATGATATTAAACATTACCCAATGCATTGGAGTGCTATATAATTCAGGGCGCAGCCGTCACTTTCACTTCATTCTCATGCTTAAGTGTGCCACATAGATCAAAAAACATGGATTCATTCTTCATAATTATTCATTCCAAGATTAGGTAGTGTGGAATAAATACATGTAAGTACTCAATAAATTTTTTATATGTGCATAAAGTTGAATACTCTTAATATAGGAATGGGTATGGTATTCACAATATGATAATTTTGGCATCCAAAATCATGGCACAATTTCGACAACATAAAGGCATGACATTAAATTTTTTAAAAAGAGTTTATGAGAGATAAAGGGGTAAATCATCATATACACATGAAATGGGTAGTAATAGGGTAATATATATACATGTTCCAAAATATGAAATTTTTAAATAGAAGGAATATCATAATAAAGACACTTGAAGAAAGAGGATGAATGAAATAACTCGTACGAAATTTAGTCATGGTAACGGGTGTACATGGGAGGGATTAATGAGATAGAAAGGGGTATCTTATCATTAAAACATAATAAGGCAAATATGAGGGTGGTTTGGAAACATACCCCATCAATTTTAATTAAAAATAATAGGGTGTAACAATATAACGAATGTTGGTTAAAAATGAGAAAGTAATGAAACCCTTACATGGATGTGTGATCCAAAAGGCTTGGGAGAGGATTCTTGGGAGCTTGGGGGAACCTTGTGAGGACTATAGGGAGTGTATAGAAAGGTGAGGAATATATTAAAGGGTTTTTAGTGAAGCGTAATTGGTTCTTGGGTGGGATTATATAGGAAAGGTAGAAGAATTCTTTATTATTTAGGTTTTGGACACTACACACTAAAATATTCAAAACTACAAAACAGCCCATGGTTTTTCCCATGGTTTCTATCTAATGGGAGTGGAAACATTATTTTATTAGGAAAATGGAAAAATATATTAAAATATTATCCCTTATTATGTGATGGTGAGTCACACTCTCAATGAAATGATTTTAAAATCATAAAATATATTATACTTTTTGGAGGATTCACTAAGGCATTATAAAAATAAGCCAAATAAATCTAAAATCACATTATTTTAATGTTAAAACATAGATTTGTTCGAATATCCCTATTATGGTATTTATTACATCACTATTTGGGTAATTATAATGTCATAAACACACTATATTTTTACATATTGTTCATTTCTACCCAAAACATTGATTGTCTCAGAAAATTATGAAAAATTCACTATTTGATAATTTTTAAATCATGATTAAGAAAATAAAATTAATTTTATCAATTAATGTTTTAAAAAATTGAATTTTTACTTTTAAAATGAGAATAAACATTTATTTAAAATTAATGGGTTTTGAAAAAAATAGTTTTTAAACCGTAATAAAATTTACATTTGACTTCATAAAAAGTATACACATATTTATTATTAATAAATTTAAATTGATAATAATATTTTTAGAAAATAGTAATTATTCCAAAAAATTATTATTTCTTTAAAATAAATTCTTTAAAAATACACTTTTGTTTTTATCGTATAAAAATATAACACTTATCAAAATGATTACCTAATAATTTAAAAATAAAGAACTGATATAATCATAATTTATAATAATTTTTTATAATATTAATAATAAAAAGAACATAGTTTAATTTAATAATATATATATTTATCAAAAGTGCAATTTTTACCCAAAAAATCAATTTATCAAATTCATCATTTTTAAGAAAGACTATTCTCATAATGGAATTGATTGAATAAAAATTTTATTTATAAAAAGGTATTACGTAATAAGTATCTAATACCGTGTTACATAACCCCGTATAATTCCCGCATAACACCTAATGGTAAGGTGTGTGATGGTGATAGACTCTTGCGGATTCTTAGTTAACATCACCCGAGTCGTAATATCTATTTACATGAACTTCTCTTATAGGCGATTCTGTTCAAGATTAACATGTTAAAGATCAACATGGGCTTGGTCAAGAGCGAAACCCAGTGATGCCACCTCATTTCTGAGCTCTGAAAAATGAGATTTGTGTGGCCTAACTCTATTGGGTGAGGCTATCATCTCCTTTGTCTACGTTGAAAGGATTTGTTAAAATATTATATTTATAATAGTTGTGTGATCACTTTTCAATGCCTATTTTATCAACAGTAATGATATATAATGGTTATTTAAACCCAATAATAAAAAATTATTCCTTGTGTTTTCTATATCCATTAGACATTAAAATAAATTAAATTGTATTCATAAATGATCAGGTCGTTATAGGTACACGGAGTATAGGGGGGCACACAGAGTGTGGTCCCACTCTTTCACATTTTTGTGTCCCCGGAGGTACAAAACATGATGACCATGTGACCATATATGGTGTGTAGAGGGTCTACATAATGGGTATAACCCACCCAGGGCCCTTTTTGTACTCTCTGATCAAGCCCATGTATCAGCCTCGGGTTTGTGTACTCTAGCACATTAAATGTTCTAGGCAATTCATGTACTCATGTACCCCTATAGTAAATGGCTATCCACCAGCACACTAATTAGACGGTGTGTGGGGGTCCCACATGGAATGTGATACCAATCTCTCATGAAACCCTAGATGCAATAGCGTGGTCCCTACATGCCATGTGTTATTGGGACTACCCGCCTTGGAGTCGTGTTTATCATATAAATCTAGATATGTGACCATACATCTAGATCTAGATTCAATCCTTCGAATCAAGCATCATGATTACCCAAAATAGTGTATCTAGCCCAAGATAATCATTTTTATCTATCTGGTGGCTGGACAGAGATGCATTTTGATTGGTCGAGGTTCATCCCATGTCTCACAAGAACGTTTTCTCAACCATGTCTTATTTGGGTTCCAAAATAGTTAATCAATCACATGAATCCTGAAAAGTCTTTGATTTCATCACCAATTTAGTTCTCTATTTTTTGTAGATGATTCTGCCAAGGATCTGGGGGTCTGATCATTCTTGGTACCACCTGAAAATGATGAACCAAGGAATTATAGGCCAATATATAAAGAAAATGAAGAATCACAGGAGAAAAGTGCCACAAAAAATATTTACAATATTTTCCCCAGTTTTACTTGCAAAATAATACAATTAGGGATATCCAGGGTGTGAAACGACAAATAGAAAATATAATTTAGAACATGGGTGCATGGAAATGGCCAGAATTAGTGAAAATCATATAAAGAATGATCCTACTAAATCAATTTAATCAAAAATGTCGTAACATTTGAATTGATTATTACTGACTAAATATTTGATCATTTTTCATTGAATAACATTATTTTTAATGAATAGAATAAGTCTTTGGGTTCATTAAATTCCAATATTTTTGGATCTGAAGTCTAATCATTGTTCGATTTGATTCACCAATAGAATGAGGAATAATTTCTCTTAGTGATCCCATAGTTATGAGGCTAACCCTGGGAAAATAACCGTAATAGGGAATTAATATAAATTAGATTAGGTTAATTTAATTTAAATAAATAAATTTAATTATTTATATTAACTAAATGCACTATCCAATAGTTACAATTCCTAAACATCCCACACCGACCTCTTTCAGGTCACTCCTAGGGTAACCATTGCATTATAGACACAGTGGTAGTCTTAGATTTATGATCCAAGATTTTTTTAAGAGATATCCTATTTTTGTTAAGTGATTGTGCACATATAATATAAGTTATATATAATATCTTTATAAAAATTAATTCCAAGAACATCTGGCCTAATAATATCACTACATCTTAGAACCTGACTTCACAAATATATGAAGAAATATTTCAAACTCTTACAAGAAAACAAATAGGCCTCTTCATTCTTATTCCTGCATTTTTACAATTCAGTGGATAGATGTTCATTCCCCCATTTTTAGTTCATCCCTAGAATTTAAAATCTATCATTTATTCACTATATACACAACCATGGGACATTTCTAAAAAATAAATCTATTAAATTTTAGCACATTAAACTAATTTATCATGACTCTAAATGTCTTTATAGTGACATGGCCCACTAGGGACCAGCTGGGTAGTGTATGTTCAGACATCTAGAACCTAAATACCACCTCTATAAGCTAGGGGATGAAGATAAACATCGATAAGGAATAAAAAAATGTAGGCTTCTACTAATGTACCTATACACATTCATCCAACCATATAAATGAAAATGTTCTGATGGATAATAAAATAGAATAACATATAGAGTAATATATGCATGAAATAAACTCTAGGAAATATAATTTGAGTATAAAATAAAAATAACCCTAGTTTAAAAAGGTAAATACACACCCAAATACAAAAAATTCAAAAATTGATAACAATATGAATAAATTAATGTTTAGAGAGCCTAAATCATAATATAGAATCCTGAACACCATAAGAATTCTATAAAACCATGTAACCCTATACTCTGTAGGAATCACCTCTGATTATTCCATCATCTTCATAACACAATACATGACATGAGCGAGAAAAACCCATGTAGGGGTGAGTATATACATACCCAGTAGGGTTCCTTGAAAACCAAAGGGGAGGATATAATATAAGATATAAGTAGTCACACCATCCCAATGTAATAGGGAAACAAAACCCAATAGAAACACATGAATATATATTGTAAAAAAGGAAACCCAGAAAAGAGTTAAATGGGATATCAATATCATAGCTCATACCAGGTCAATGATTCAGCCAAAATAATCCAAAAGGTTCCATATTTGATTCTCTGCATCCCATGTATCCATCAAGGTATTAATGTGGAGAACCCATACCACACCATTGTGCCTCAAAGTTTATGGGTCACAATTGTCAGCAGAGGACACATTCCCTTGTGTGTTCAGGGAGTTCCCCTGTGTAGATAGAGGACCCAAGCCCTAGTGTTTATGGGTAGTGTCAATCATAAATATTGGAATCATTCCCTAGAGATTCAGTGGGGTGACACTTAGTAAATAGAGGAAATGAACCCTATTGTGCTAGGGGATCCATTCAATTAATAGAGTACACATTCTCTAGGGCATCAGGGGGGAGAGGTTCAAATCACTAAATAGAGGCCCCATTCCCTAGTTCCTTAGTGGGGGTTCCATGCATTAAATAGAGTATCAAAACCCTACTATGTCATGGGGTTTTCACTTAGTGGATATAAGATGAAAAACCAAGTTTGTCAAGGGTCTTATACTCATCAGTAAGAGGACTCATTCTCAATTGAGACAAGAGGGTGTAACTTAATAAATGGAGGACCCATTCCATATTGTGTCAAGGGGGTTCCACTTAATAGATAAAGGATTTATGAACTAGTATATCTGAGGGTTATACTTAGTAGGTATCGGACCCAATCCCTAGTGTATTAGTGGGTTCCCCTTAAAAAATAATTTATCCATCCCAAGTGAGTTAGGTGGATAACACTTTGTAAATTGTTAACCCATTAAATTTTGAGCTATGAGGTTCCTATGACCAAATAAATGAACCATACCCCAATGCATCATGGAGTTCCAGTTAGTAGATAGAGGAAGCATTCTGTAGTGTGTTATGGGGGATCCACTTAGATCCCCACTTTGATGGAACAAGGTGGTTTCCAACCCCAACCTCTCTCTGATGAAACTTCTTGGTGATGTCCATCCTTAAACATTTACTAAAGAAGCATAATACACATAAAATTTTCTATAATATATTGATAACCACTATAAATGCTTCAATAGTGTTCTACAAATATTAATATTCATTAGAGGCTAATCATGGGAAAAAATTTGAGCCATATTGAAGGAAACACACATGGTGGATTTGTATAAAAGGTGTACATAGTGTGTATGTGGTCTAAATAGTGTGTGGTCCCACTCCATTACTTCATCGTGTTATTTTTAGACATGATTTAATGGATATTTTACCATACATAGAGTGTACAGAGTCCACACTATGTGTCTCAGCGACCCTAGGCCTGGATGTGTACTCCAGGATATTACAATGTTCATCTGGTCATATGTGGTTACCTAGAATTTTACCTTTCCAATCTCAGGTATATTTTTGTGATCATTTACTCCCATATTACATGGTGAGTCTTCCCGCATGGTTTCATGGCCATGTGTAGTCGTAAAATGTATTATCCACCTAGGAAGGGTCACATGGAATGTGGGCCTAATACATGGTGTGTGATACTTATCTTCCCCATAACCCTAGTGTCCATAGATGGGTGTATCAAGTCCTCGCGTGTTCTTTGACTACATAACATGTATTCCGATATTCCAGAGAACATACAAGTTGTTCACATATTCTTAAGAGATCCATATTGGCCACGAATTTTTATTGTTGATCCCTCAAAATTATTAAAATACTCCTCCTTCTATTGATTCTGTCCCTATAGTGGTTGGAAATTAGAAACCACTTTATCGCATAAAGATACACATCACCAGATGTTTCTTTCAACATATTTCAGTCATCCAAAATCCTAATTCCATGGGAATCACCACCCACATATCAGAATTAGTCTTGATCAGTCTTTAAATCACAATCTCAATCATTGATCACACAACCATTATAAATCATAGGGTTTAATCATACTTGAACCCAACCAAAAAATGTTCTACTGTGACCCCTTAGGCTAACATAAAAAAAATTGAATAATGACTAGGTAAAATAGTAATAAAAAGGGTGATAATAATTACTTCTCAAGTGTTCATGGAATAATATTTCTAAGCATGGAATTTAGGGTGATATAATGGCATAAAAAAGAATAAAATAATTTAATTAATCAATAGACTAATTCAATGGGTAGGAAAATGTAGACCAAAAGAAAATAAATAAATATCCCTTATCAATATTATAAAAAATGGAAGAAACTATAAATGATGAGGCCTACCTCTATTATAGATCAATAGTAGTGGAAGAATTCATTCAAAAATGACGGATAAAACCTATTATGTTTGATGTATATCGATCCATATCGATCTAATCATCATTCATCATCCAATTTCTAGTTTCATATGAATAATGCACAATTCTCTTCTCAAGGATCCTAGGTTATATGGATAACCCTACAAAATTTCTATAGTTGTAATTATATAGAGAAAAATAGAATGTGGAAATTAAGTTAGCTAAATAAATAGATTAAATAGTTAATCTAATCTATGTACCCACTAATGGCTAGCTTATCCGAAGGTTTGATGCCGATGAACATTATGACACACCTTTGGTAAACCCCATGTTTTGTATTGACCCCTAGTCATTGATTTCCAATCTATGTCTCTGCCCATGATAGAACCAATTATTTCCAAAAAACTACATGAATGTCATATTAATATATTTAATGTTTCTATAATATCAATTATGGGAAAATTGGGCCTCAGAATCTCTAATCATCTCATCTCCCTTCTCTATAAATATTTATAAATATAATTGAATGTGAAAAAAATAAAAAATCAGTGAAGTAAATTATTCCAAACTTCATGGATTTTTTTCCAAAAAATGAACAAGATAAACAATATGGTTGGGGTACTACACCCGCATCAGGCTCTCCTACTCCAGGGGGATCTCCAGTATAATGGTGTGCTTCCTCAATATATGAACCAAGGGAATGGTCAATAATAATTGCGTCCTCTTCTACTGATCAATGATCCCCACTAGGGTACTATATGAAGGTGGATCTATCCTTGATGTCTAGATCACCCCAATAATTGATTTTTATAGGATCATGGATATATCTCTTCATCTACAACACATATCATGCATCATACTTTCATTTTAACTATGAATGTAAGGATAAGTAGTATAAAACCTCACCAACCCTATATTAGATATTAAATTCCCTAATGAACCCCATAGATTTCTTTCCTCATGGGTCAAATCTCATTAATCCTCATCTTGGGGAGATGTAGTTGATAACATGGCCTCCCTAATCTAACTCCAAGGGAAAAGGATGTTGATATCCTTAATGTTTATGTCGTCCCTTATTTTTACTCATCCACTCAGGGATCACCTAGACCTTCACCATCATCACCATCACTATATCTGGAGCACTAATAGATACCTCTCCCATCTTAGTCTAGTATTATGGAGATCTATAAGGTTTCAAATACATGGAATCAAAAGGTGACATGCAAATTATAGAGTGATAGATGTTATTATAAAAAAATATACAAAATAAAATTCATCCTACCAGCTATGTCTGAAGTCCAAAACACATGATCTAACCATATCATCCCATAACTTGATAACTTTATTTGTCTACCCATCCATTTTGGTGTGGAACACCATACTCATCCACTGTTGGGTCTTGAATTCCTTCAGTAAGACTATACAAAATTGTAATGTAAATCAAGCATCATGTTAAATGATAATAATTGAAAGTACCACATGGATTTGGATGATATCCAACATATAAAACTCTCCCAGACTCTCCATCAGCCACTTCTCCCTAATGGTAAGGAATTATGTTGACTTCATGAGTTGGTAAAAAAATCACCCACATGATATATTTCCATATCATTTTATGTGGATTTCCATTCACAAATTCAAAGGATAATGATTCCTATTTCTAGTCTAGGATCTCAAGAGGCTATGTCAATCCCATCAGAACCTAGTGATATGTCTTCACCTGCCGACATATGAGACACTAAGATAAGTACTATTATATCTTTGACCACATTCCATCCCACCAATAATACCACCAAATATCCCTATAAATATTCCCTACACCATAGTGTACAATGAATATAGAAGGGTGAAACACCCACACCACCTCCTCTCACAACATTACTGGAACCATCGTTTGTTCGTTTAAATGATGAAATGGTTACCATAGTCAGAAAACACATCTACTGTATCCCTTAAATATACCTGATTATAAAGAAACACACAGTTGATGTCTCCCAACATACCCCCCCAAAATGTTAGATAATTTTAGGAATTACTCCATCAACTAAAGATAAGTTTCATCCCTCTCCTCCACATGAGATATCTATAAATAATCTAACTGCTCAGATGCCTACTCCATAAAATGAGAACATGAATTCCTACTAAGTGCATCTTCAACTATGTTCCTTATTCTCAGTATATATATTATCTCAATGTCATTGTAATATAAAAAATATAACCAGTTCCTCCCACTTAGATTTATATATCTTTGTGTGAAGATATAACCTAGACTCTAATTGTATAAGTAACTTATAATGTGCTCTCATAAAAGATATTTCCGCTATATCTTCAGAGAGAATACAACTGATTCCAACTCTAGAACAAGATTTTTTACTTCTTCTCTTGGGGTCTCAACTTCTTCAACCATTATAAGATAACTGCATTACCCTACATCAAAACAAATATGATACTAGCTCTATAGGAATATTAATACCGTTTAATGGCCTGAAGTCCATCATTTTTTATTTATTTTTGGTAATCTAACATTCAAGAGTTGAGGTTAAACCCTTACAAGGCCCGTATGTGAAGGTATTACATGTCCCAAAGGAATTAGAGGAATTAATTTCTCGTAGGATTAAAACATTACATACAACACAGACTAACTACCTAGAACTTCTTCTCCCCAACATCTTCATCGTGAAATCAGCTCTCCACCTTCGTGTGGCTGATCAGATAGGATTTTTCATGGATGCATAGGCTTTTACTAATAGAAGGTGTCATACCCTTTTATTTTTTCAATCCATTTAGCTTATAATATAGTGAAAACTCTTTTCTCATCATCCTTCTGGATCTTTTTCATTGTAGGTTGTCTGGTTTGCATCTTCACTTAAGGTGGCCTGAAGGCCTTGAGGTGGCCCAAAGGCCTTGAGGTGGCCCGAAGGCCTTACTGACCTGAAGTCCTTGGTGGCCCGAAGGCCTTAATGGACTCAAGTACCAATAAATAACTAGAATAATATTCCATGGGTCCATAGTTAATACATTCTCTAAAATGACATGACTAATAAATATATCCTTTTATATCTAAGTAGGAACATCCATAAATTACCATAAAGTCGGTGCTCCTAGAATATGTCTAGAAAAACCCACATTTGATTTTAATGATCCTCTTATAAAAGTGTTTTAACAATAGTGTTTTTAAAAAAATTAATTAAAAGTGTTTTAAAATAAATTAACATTCATGTCAGGTCATTTGGATCATTTGTTAAAACGAGATGAATCACTAAGAACTCATAGTTCTCGTAGAAATATTTGAATGCTAGATTTCAAATATTAACCTCATAAACCCTCAAATTGTGTCATACAATACTGATATCAATATTCAAGAACCATATCATGCCTTAATACTGATCAAATATATTGTAAATACTCAGTATGGAAGCTTTTTCTTTATCGTATCCTAGTTCATGGAATGATAATCAATATAATTTCACTAGATCCTGTAAGCCTTTTTAATGAACAAAACTAGAGTTGACCAGGGGTCATAATGGTTATGATAAAACCCTTCTCTCATTGGTCCTCCCACTACACCACCATCTCTTATAGAATAATAGGGGATATTTGATATTCTATAGAATATATTGGTGTGGTCCTGTGGTTCATGTAAATGAAACCCAACATCTCCCACCTTAGTGATAGTCCCAAAACATCCATGGGGAATACATACAAATGTCCACCACTAATTAAGGAATATATATTCTCAAATATCCATATTTACTAAAGGATAAACCTTCCAACTGATGGGTGATTGGCTAAAAATTTCTTCTCACATGATCCACTCACTCAGCCATGATATCTCTCTTTCCAATAAAGGATAATCTCATCCCATTTGACCAAAAGAACTAGAACTACCTAGAATAATAGAAAATAAGGATTTGAACCATGGTAAAATAGTCCATACCTTGAATAAAGTAATAATTTTTAATTTTTATGACTAATATTACCTATTTAAAACTATCTCTATCAATTGAAAGGTCACATATCCAATAGATATATGATATCAAAGAATCATTCCCTATAGGAACTTCTAAAAAAGGATTTCATGCTAAGGTTTAATTGGGGATAAATAGGACTCACACATATGAAACCTGAATGATGGTTTTACTTGAACCATTATCTATATGAACTATGTCAATTATATAATAAACCCATATCATAACTTGTATCATCTTGTGAACTATCATGTCATAAGACTCCATGGAATGTAGTTTCCCATGGCCCCATATGTTAACTCTATGATCCCAACATGGGAATCTTGTGATTAGTGGTGGAATTAGTTCATAGAATTTTCTTATATCAAAAAATATTCCACTTAGAACATTACCTCCTCCTATTTTATCTCTACCTCTCTGGGGCGACCAAATTCATGCTTGGGTGAACCCTGATCATGGTGATGACTCTACTATGGTGGTCCATCCACTAAATTTATATCCTCCATGGAATGTAGGGTCCAAAAATCAAGTTCCATTTTACCAAGAGTATCACATACAAAGAATATTTCATCTATTTAATTACCTATACATTCATGTGAACCCATCATTTCATGTTGTTGTGAATGAGAGAAGTCATTGGAGGATCTCCTGCACTAAGATGTTAATGGTTGGATCCTGATAGAAGCTATAGAAGAATCATCCCCATGAATCTGAATTCCATATCTATCTTCATAGAGTCCCTATAATAGGATGTTCTCCATCACTAGTGCCTTCTCTATAGCTTGAAAATTGATGGGAAAAAATAGGGGAACAAAAATAGCATAGATATATCTGCAGAGACCCTTCTCGAACATATATGGTTAGAAGTAAAAATCCAACACCATGTCAATTAATTACCATGTAATATTAGAGAATGTAGTTAAATACAAAAGAAAATTTATACTACCCTGATATAGCTCTAGAATCTTCTGAATCAGAAATGAGTACAAGAACAATTAGAAATACTCTTCAAAAATTAGCTGATGCATGTCGGACCACAAGAGATTCATCTAATCATGAGTTGGTGCAACCAAAATCCACCAGTTCCCAACTGAACCAAATAAAAGACTCACAACTAGTGAAACCATTTGATTACTTAGGGTCTTCTCTAGCCTGGAGACTTAGATCATCGACTCTTGTCTATCCTCCACTTTCTAGGGATTTGGGTCACTATAAAACCACAACATCCTCTAGTACTGGAACTCATGGAGTCCACTAGGTATGTTTGCATCATTAACCTTCCATAATGGTAATATCTACTACTGAATATGAAGGGTGTTTATACCTTCCATACAAGAGTAAATACCTCATGATATGTCCCATTATATGAGGCCTCATAAATCAAAAGATATTCATCACAATTATAAATAGGTAACTTGGTTGGTTGTATTCACTGACGCAAACTCAAAGTGATCAAGACATGTCATGGTTAGATGATTATATATAAGAGAATTTTACGTAAGAGGGATATTGAAACTAATAAATCCTATATGATTCATATAAAAATGTTCTATATGACTAATTTCATGACATGGTGAGTCAAAAAAACAAGTTATTAGAGTCTTGGTGTATAGATATATTTGTTATCACACCAACTTTGGTTTCCCAAGAACAAAAAGTTGTACATGAGACACATTGACAATGTTTCCCTAAGTCCTATCAAAATTCTCAAAATGGGTGTATATAAAATGTGAACCCAAGGATGAAATTCCTTTGATACCATTGTGTAATGACCCAACCAACTAGGGACTTCATGGATTGTGGAAGGCCATGACTCCATAACCCTAAGACCACATCCATAGATCAGGTGATAGAAACAAGTGTTGAGAATGAATAGAATACAATAAGAGAACTTTATTACTATGTCTATATTCAATCACCCAACCGTCTCCATGAAATAATGTGTATGAATTAAAAAAGATAATAACATCTTGGATAATCAATTCATGAAATGAACTCAAGGAAATTCAATTGATGTATGATAGAAAAACAACCAGAGTGTAAAAGGGAAAATACAAAACAAACCAGAAATTAAGTCCCATCCATACAAAACTGAAATAATGCGATTTTGAGAGATCCTGAGTCCAAATATCAAAGATTAATCATTTTATTCCTTCTATTCACCTGAGTACCTTTATACTCTATAAAAACCACCACCAATATGTCTTTTATTTTCATAAGACATGACATATGTGGAGAATCCCATACATGGGTGAGTTTATACATACCCAGTAGGATGCCCTGAAAACTAAATTAGGAGAAATAAATAATACTATAGAATTAATTAACCCAGCCCAAATCAAGAGGTACATGTAACCCAACAGAATTAAAGATTAATATATGTTCATAAAAGAAACCTATATGAGAGAGGAAAAGCATATCCTTCCAAAATCCTAGCCATGGTTGATGAGTTTTACAATATCTCCCTAAGGGTCCATCTCTGATACATAGTATCACATGTGTATGTCAATGTAACCATGTAAAGGATCCATAACTCACCACTATGCTATAAAGTTGAGTGGAAAAAATCATAAGTTTAGTGACCAATATTTATGGTTTCAATAGAAGTTCTAATAAGTAAGTAGAGTACCCATTACCTAGTGCATCAAGGGGTGAAACTAAGTAAATAGATGTACGACAACCTAGTGTGTCATGGGGTTCCACTTAGTAAATAGAGGACCCTTACCCCAGTGAATCAGGGGGTACCATCAATAAATAGAAGAAACTTGCATTATGTAATCAAGGGAGGTCCACTCAGTAAATCAAGAACTCACACCCTAGTGCATCAGTGGGGTGACATAAAGTAATAGGAGACCCACTCCCTAGTGTGTATATCAGATCCACTCAATAGATAGAAGGCTCACACCATATTAATTTATGGTTTTATCCCTGGTACGTAAATTACACATACCCTAGTGTGTTAGGGAGTCACTTTTAGAAAATTATGGTCCCACACCATAGTGTTACAGGGGGTGTCACAAAGTAGATTGGGGACAGAAAACCTAGTACATAAAGAGGGGTTACCCATTAGTTGGAGTATCCATGCTCTAGTGTGTCATGGGGTTCCACTCAATATATAGAAGACCCACACCCTTGTGTATTTGGGGGGTTCCGCTCGGTAAACAGAGGACCCACTACCTAGTGTGTATGCAGGGTTTCCACTCAGTAAATTGTGGACCCAAACCTTAGTTTGTTAGGGTTGACACTCAGTAAATAGATATGTCACATCTAAGTGTGTCAAGGGGGTTCCACTTAGACCAATGAAATGAATATAGAGGATGTGTTCCCTAATGTACGAGGTATTCTAACCCTGACCTCTATCTGATGTTCCCTCCTCATCACTGTCATTATAAATAATATCATTATAAAGATTCATCCCTAGAATATTCCACATAATATCTTGAAATAAACTATGATGTATATCATCATGTTCTATATGTAAAAATACCCTCTATAAGAAACTCATGGTCTAAAATCTAAATACAAATGAAGGATATTGGAAAGGTGTAATCTTATTTTAGGGGTACGCAATGTGTATTTGTTCACACGTTGTGTGTTACCTCTCTTATGGATGTCAGTTTTCCCCTCTATGAATTTATCAGAGTCCACATCACTATACCCATCATGTATGGGGTCTATATAGAATGTCTTATGGGGTCTTCTAGGACATGTACATGTACCTAGCCATGTACCTAGATGTTCATAGGTACATGTCCATACCCTTTTACTCCCAGTGTACATGGAGTTTACTCCCACGTGGGGTTAATTATTTTTATAGTTGGCACGTGTCTTTTCCACATCTGGAGGATTACATAGCATCTAGTCCAACCACATAGTCTGTTATCCTAATATTCCGAAAAAACATGCTCCCATACCTTCTTGTGGATACATAAGATGTGCACATTAATTACACACCATGTAGTTGAACTTTCTATAGAATGATTAGGTTCTTTATGTATTCACTAGATCCAACCTCCCCACATCAAATCATTCCTACTGGTCATCCAAAATTGGTGGAAAGCACCTTCACCCATCAATTATGGCCCTCTTAAGGTTGGAAATCAGAAACCACTCAATCACATGAATTCATACATCACAACATTTTCCTCCTGCCATCTTCCACTCATTCCAGATCCTAAATCTAAATAAATTCTTCACCATATCATCTAAGAATCCCGATATGTCTATAAATAACCTTACAGATCTTCAATATTACAACCATCATGAATCCAGTGGTTCCATCGCACTTGAACCCACCCCAGGAATGTTAAAATATGACCCGATAGTCCAATGATGAAGATAGAGAATAATGGTGGCGAAATCATAGTAAAAAAGGGTGATAAACATAATTGGAAATGTGTTCTTTACCTATGATTTCTAAGAGGTGAATTCAGGATGAGATCATGGGATAAAAATAATAACGAAACTCATTTCATTAATATACCCAAGCGATTGGTAAGAATATGTAGATAAAATAGTTAAAATTAATACACATAATAAATATTCTAATAATTAGAGGAAACTATAATTTAAGAGTCCTAACATGATAATTGATCAATCATTGGTGAATAACATGTTCACAAATGATGAATAAGACCCACCACATTATTTTACTTTCAATACACCTCAGTTTTATCATCCTTCATAATATGATTCTGATTCAATAATAAATAACACCCTTTTTTCCTCTCAAGGATCACAAGGCTCTGTAGCTTTCCCTAGAGAATTTCAATATAATAAATTATATATAAAAAATATATTGTGGAAATTAAATGAATTATTTTAATAAATGAATTATTCAATCCAGTTATTGTACCCAACAATGAATTCATCATATAAACATTCAATTATGATCAACATTATGACATGCCTATGGTAAACCCAGAATTTCAGATTCAACCATGGTCTCAATTTTCAATTTTAGGCTTCACTTATAAGATAACCAATTATTTATGAAAAACTATGTTCATGTGACATTAATTTATTTTGTATTTTTATAATATCTATTCTAGGCTTACTAAGACTCATGATCTCACACCTTCTTAGATCCGATCTCTGAAAATATTTCTTAACATTTTTCAAATTCTTACAAATACAAAATAGGGTCACTGTAGTCATAGATGGAATGAGACATTCAATGGTGTATTTCTAAATTACTAAAGAATATATCTATTTTGATATCAGAGTTGTTAACCCATCCCAAGTCATATATTGAAATCCTTGTGAAGTTTACCTCATAAGATATGATAGATTAAACCTAAAATTTATTAAGATCTAGGAATTCTCTCTCCATACAAGCATGAATATTTCAAGGGGAATATATGTTAGAAAACAAACTTATAATGTATTACACCCCTATTTCATCCATTTCATCCTTTATCCTATTATTTTTTTCTAATTCCCTCTATTTTTAATCCTATACATTAAAATGATCGAATAATATGGTAAAATTATCCTTCATATAATAGTGGAGCACAAATAATATTATCTCCATTGAATTAACCCACTATTACTTGACAATTTAATCAAAAAATACACTTAAATTATATTTTCATTTTCATATAAAGGATATGGTATAAAATTTCTCTTTCTTGGGTGAAGGACAATTGTCAACATTGTTTAGGTTAATGTTCATAGCCTGAGTTAGATAAGTAGACATCACAATGATGTTTTTATCTCTACCTCCAATATAATTAGGGAGGAAGTTTGAAAATTAATTTCCATATACCTCACATGGTTCTTTTATATGGTTTCTCCAACTTCACACTCTTTACTAAAATGGATTTTTTTTGAAAAAATACATTTTTCAATTATCCATGAATAAATAATTTAACTTATGTAAAAATTAATACTAATTTCTTGTCTTAAGGGATCCCTGTGACTATCATTTTTCAAAAATGTTTTATTTATGATCATTATCTTTAATAATTTCCTGAAAATAAATGAAGGAATTAAAATAGTTACATATACTTTATAATGTCTTGGAATTTGTTCATTATAAATAGAAACATATCCACAAAGAGTTTCAATTAAGTTGTTCTATATGTATTCTTTAACATTTACCAGGTTTTAATATATTCAATTCCCAATACACCCTTTTCGGGTAAATACCACTAGGTGCAATTATATCACTGGAATATCCACTTATAGTATCCATATTTATGTATCATTTCATAGAAACCATGTGCTCTTATATATTTCTAAAAAATAATATGTTTACCTATACATAGACATATCATTATGGGTTTCACATAATGGTTATAACAATAATTCATAAATTTACTTAATTATGCATTTGATGCAAACTATAGTGACACAAATTTTGTTATGTTATTATTACATCATTTTTATGGTTAAGAAAATAATAGCAATACATTCACTTATTGAATTACTTATTATCTTGGGAAAATTAGTGTCAAATGTTTTTTTAATAGAACGTAAAAAAATTCAATACTTCTTCTTTATCCTCTAAAATTATCTCACATTATCCATAATACATTTAATTACTAGAGGATATTCATCAATGAAATGGATTATTTAAATTACTAGTAAGGGGAGTTATAACATAGAATAAATATGAGACATGAATCAATAATACATGGGTGAGAAAAATAAAAATCATCATATCATAAGAATATATTCATCATAACAATCATGAGAGAAGCATTTGATAAAGGCATGGGATGTGGAATATCGTGAATAATGAAACATCATAATATAGTGGTTAAATACCTAACATAGTTATAAAAAAAAAGATAAAATTATTATCACACATAACAAAAGTTTATAAACAGTATTAAAAAAAATGTGAACAAAAATAGAATCATGTTCACACATGACAAATATAATCTCATGTGTTATATAACATTACCCCATCCATTAGAGGTAAATATAATTTAGATTCCACTCATCACAAAATAAAATCAACATAATAATTTATCCCTTATAAAATGTAAAACAATTGTAGTCCTGAAATAAAACCATGTAAAGTAATGAGTTTCAAAAAGTTTTGATTATACATAAATTAATGAATAACCTTTCTAGTTCCTAGATAATAAAGGGAAAACAAATTTTGGAATAAAATAACTTCATTTCTAAGTTAATTTGAAATAATTAATGTGGATTCAATGTGATGTATTTGAAATCAATTTAGTTTTGATAAATATTTATAAATTTCATTAAAATAAAATAAAAATTGTAGAAACATTTATATAGTGAGAAAGAAATGTAAAAGCTAGTGGATGAAAAATTTTAAATACATTATAAAAATTACCATGTTGAAAAAATGTGAAGAAAGAGATAACCCAAAAAGAGGAAGTTTATGTTCGAGAATCCATTTACCATAAATCCATATTTATATCATCTATTTCTTCCCTCGTGAATAATAAACAAATGGAACAATTAGTTAATTACTATAATATATTTTTTCTCTTGATCAATTATATTCCTTGGATTATACTTAAAATTCACTTTATAATGGTGAAATGTATTGATATAAAATTTTATTTAAAATATCCATATCTATTAAATTTTAAGATAATTATCTATTACTAAATATACACTATAATTAATGAATACATAATCATAAAGATACATATATTTATAAATATATATATCATCTTATAAATACATCTTTAATCTTTCATTAAACAATAATTATAGATCCTCCTAAGGTTATATATTTTCCAATTCTAAAATATCTATTGGTTTATGAATATTATTCTTCATTTTAATATTTTTGGATTTTGGGGGTAATAATTCTAGTACATTGGAATGTTATATATTTTCCCATTATACTTAGTCTATATAATATATTTTTTATCATTGTAATATTTTTTTTCATGGAATTATTTTAGAATACTATTTTGAAATACATTAATGAAATATTGTGTTTTTAGTTTCTCAATATTTTTCATATGTATAATAATATATAATATAAAATAGAACACTTTTATTTTTTAAACATATATCACTTATAAACTATGGGTCATTACACACCATATGTTTGATAAACACTAAAAAATCCACCCGAAATTAATAATAGACATTTTATTAATCATGATGTATTTTTTAACTCTATTCTACGTATTTAAATTTTAATATTTCAAATATAATGATTTATATGGAACAATAATGAGGTTTTATCTCTATTACAAGGAAAATTACATGTTCAAATTTCTTTCAAGTGTGGTCTCAAAGAATTCTCCAATCAACAAATCAGCTCAAGAATTAGGAAAATATAATGGGATAGTCTAAAACATCCTCATATTTGTATAAACATGACTATATTCACTGCACCATAAATTTATAATCATGGTTCATTGTGTTGTTTTTTAAAATGGGAGTTTATACACAATTTTGAAGAAAATAAAGGGAAAATATGAAACTTTGGGGTCTCAAATGTCATGTTAAACCCATGTTGATTTAAATGATTGAAAGAAATTTTATTTTATATATATAAATTAATTTTCATGTATTTTTTATTATATCCCAAAGAATTTAATTTCTGTATTTAAAAACATATTATGAATTAGAATATTCCCCCAAAGAATCCCAAAATAAGTTAAGAACCCATAATCCAGCTCCTCCACATGTGATTTCAAATAATACATGCAATGTTTTTTATAGATTATGTTGGATAAAGAAAATGGATTTTAATTTGGCTAACAAACACATTATTTATGTCCAGTAATGGGATTAATAAGTTAAAATGTGAATTTTGTCTAAAGAATAAGGTTCTTTTAAAAAGTTAATTTTGTATCAGTAATGAATTACCTAAATCATTAAAAAAATCTATGGTTCTAACATAAGTAAATCAAATCCTTGTTAATGAAAAAAAAAATTATTCATCTCTCGGTTGTATGTTAATATGGTGTGTATTTTCAAATAGATTATGGGATTCTAATTTTGGTTAATTTAATAATATTAAATGTTTATCCCCAATAAATTTAAAATTTTATATTTCTTATAATGGATTTCCCAATATATGGAACCTAGAGAATAGTTAATTTATCATTCATTTAGTTTAAATTCTATAATAAATTTATTTCAGTAAATTTATTTGTATTAAAAAATTTAAAGGGTGGTTAATTTGATCATTCATGTATTTAAAGAAAACATAAAAAAACAAAGAAAATAATATTTAAATAATATAAATAAAACTAAAAAATAAATTGATAATGGAGCCATAAAATAGTTATCATAATTTAAAATTATAGAAAACAAAAAATAATTTTAAATTTACTAAAAAAGTTCCCCACCACATGAATATCTCATTTGATTACATCATTCTATGGTATTTGATAACAAAAATTAAAGTGAAATTTTTTGATAAAAAATTAATAAGTATAAAAGAAGGAGACAACATATTATTAAAATTGTATTGATAATCATTATTGTGATTATCCTCTCTTTTAGTGTCATGAAAATTAATTCTAAATAGAATAAATAAATTTCCAATTTATATGAATGTAATTTTTAATTTCTTTTTTAAATTAGAATAATACTAAAATGAAAATAACAGGTAACAAAAAATTTTCTTGATTATATGAAATAAAATTTACTTGAAATATCGTTCACTATTGAGTCGTAAAAATACACATTATATATTTCCTTTATGTATCCATTGAGAATATTTTGATCCTAAAAAAATTATTTTTATACTTATAAAACCTAATAGATTCAATGTTATTATTTTATTTGTCTTTAAACATGGAAAAAGAATTTTTATTTAATTTTTTAGAATAAAGTAGATTCATGTTACATGTTCTTAAATCCCAAAATATATTATGTTCAAACTCAATCAGTAGAAGAAAATAATATCTAAATTTTATTCTAAAATATAACATCCCTATTATGTTATTAAAATTAGTTTTCTATTCCCAAGATGAATTATATATCCTTAAACATTATTCATTTCTATTAAGGTACATATTTTTATCAATAATTTGTTTGATTTCTCAATTAGATTGTTCTACTAGTCTATTAGGTCATGGGTGATAGTATGTTAAAAGCCTATTCTTTAGAACCTATTTCATTAATCTAACTTCTAATTCACTATTATAACGTTTGGTTGCATGATTTTTGATTAAAAATTTCATAAATAGAATCTATTAAAATGACTTTGTTTTAAAACTTTGGCCACAATATTTCCATCATTCCTTCTTTTGGGGATAACTTATACCCACATTGAAATATATTCCATATTATTTAGTATACAATATTATTGAAAAAATATAGGAATGGGTACTAAATAATCCATTCCCTATACATCAAATAGATCATAGAACAAGAGGTCATATTAGGGAATTAATTCTTTTTATTAAATTATTCCTTTGAATAGTCATGTCTTAAATTTTTTATATAATTCAAAATAATTTCTAAAAAGGGAAAGATATTATAATAAATAGTAAAGTATTTTTTGATAACATATTTGAAATAAAAGTATTAATCCATTGTTTAACAAGGAATATGTGTTTTCTATAGAAAAAAATTATGAATTTATAATTCATTATCTAACAATATAACTAGAATCAACACAATATAGGTAATGGTAATCCAAAATGTAAATCTTTAAATCACCCAAAAGAGTAGTAATTTGTAGTTTATAATACAAATAAAGTATTTATGTATCAAATAAATAATTTATTAATTGGAAAAGTAGTGTTTTGTAACTATAAAAATAAATATATTTTCTCATTGAGAAATTTTTTTGAGAGTTGAAAACATATGATTCTTTTCATCAATAAGAGTGTGAAATTAGACTAGATGGATAGATATATGATTTTACCACCCATTAATGTACTTATATCATCATTTAATTCTTGTAATATTATTTTTTATGAATCTTATTTTTCAATGTATTTCTTTGGGATATTACATAGATTAATTTTGGAGCTCGGTGCTGAGACGACGTGAGATTCTGGGTCCTAGTGTGCCCAGAATTAGTTTTTGAGATATATGAAATATATTAAGAATCAAACCTATACTGTTTTTTCTAAAAAATTGTAATATAATCTAAATGGAGGATCCCATCAGAAATATGAGGCCTCTATTGAGTTCAGAGAAGGGTTTTTACCCTATACAAAGCATAACCTTAGACAAAGTTGAGTGATCGGATTGGGAACAATCATGGATGAACATTTAAATAAAATAATATATTAAAAAATTAATTAATTTAATTTTTTATGAATTATTTTTCCAATAAATATACAGACATAATAAATTACTATGGTTATCCCCATCAAATTACAGTTGTAGGACACAGAGGATCATTTTTAAGAAAATGACATTGGATCATAGATCATTGATCAATGTGAAATGATATTCTAGGATCTCACAATCAAAAATAGTATAAGATAATTATTTATCAATACTTGTTCCATATGTAGGTAGTATATTGGTATTATTTAGATTTATCCCTGATTTCTTATCCTTGGATTAACACGACTCAATCAACCAACAGATTGATTTAGGGTTCGATCATATTGTTGGTGAAAGATTATTTTTCGAGGATTATTAGAAGAAATTGTATATTATATTATTAATATTAATTCATCATTCTAACTAAAAAATATCAAGCCCAACTCAAACATGGCTGAGTTTCATTCCTCCTCTACATGTTTCATGGTTTTCTCCCACATTACTTTGTGTATTCATCAATGGAGTTTTCTTTATCCTTTGGTTTGACCAAAATACCAAGTAATCAATCATTTAACACACATTTTATGTTTTAATGGATTTATATCACATATATAGGGTTGGATAAATGTTTAGATCGAGCTATGATTATGGTGAAGAATTATTAAGGATATATTTGGGAACCCCCCCCCCCCCCCCCCGTTCTACTAGAGAGTGCAATGGTGATGAGAACCAATGACTACTATTTTTCTATGCACTTTTTTGGTGATTCTAGTGATATGTGATGGAGTAGATCAGTTATACTATATCCATGTTTTTTTGGTGTAATTATTGGCTGTATTAGAGATCAGTGGAGTGGGATAATATATATAAAATAGATCTACATGTTCTAAAATATCTTGACATACATGGAGTGTAATCTAGGAATACATTTTGTGTGGGATCCTAGATGAGGTTCTACGACTTTCATGGAGAAGATAAGTATCAAATGGTGTGTGAAATTTGTCACACTGTGTTTGAAGCAAACCTTGTGGATCATTGTGTTCCTTATATTCTACATATAAATTTCTAGTAGTGTCGTGGGTAGTAAAAACATTGTACTCAAACACAGATATATATAGGGCATGTGTACAAGGGAAGATACATGTACATGGACATGGTCAAGAGTACATGGAATTTTATATGACATGAACTCAGTCCTAGACATGGGCATGGGTCATGATACACGGACAGAACAATGTACCAAAGGGACACACCGTGTACTTCCAGTATATGTTGTGTAATCCTTCAAAGATGGAATGGAGACCTTGTCTTCATGATATTGGACAAGTTTCATTAGGGTATACTCCCATTATCCATTCCATGGTGATTTATTATGGTGTCACGCAATATATATAAGATTGTGATCCCCTCTTAGGAACATAACTCTTATATAGAGTTGTGTGAATCCCTCCTTGAAGTTTGAAGTATGATCCTCTATCATCATCACAGCCTTAGGGGGGTTCTTGGTATCATCATTAACAACACTATGTGGGAATCAATCCCCTAAATAAATGGTTAATTTGGATTGGGTTTTTGGTATATCTCATTTCCTTGGGTGTGATCCCCATATATGAATCATTTATCATCTTCAGACTTCTGGTGTGAAATTAGTACAGTGAGAGCTGACAAGCATGAAATATTGAATGGAAATCATGAGTGCTATTTAAGTCATGGATTGTGTTCTCTTCAATGAGTGAAATCTGGATCCTTTGAGATCGAATCCTAGACTAGAAATATGATTGTGATCTTTCCTGAAACTATATGTTTATTTTGAGTCTATCTATATCATCTTTTTATATGTTGTTGATATATTCTTGAGATAATATTATTTTTATTATTAAGTTATATTCTTTGTAAAATAGTCATTTACTAATGGGTATTTTTGTACTCTCCCCAATGTGGGATTTACCCCCATGTTTCCAGTCATATAAAAAAGACTGGCCTTTTGATAGATTCCAAGTGGGACTTGGACTAGGAGGAACATAATGAGTCAGACAAACTGAGGTATGTTCCTATGGTTACATTGATATTATTCCTTGAACACATTACTGGTTTGACTTGTTTTCAGTTTCATTATGGTGTGATTGTATTTGGTTTTTTTCATTCTAGTAATGTTGTCATACTCTAAGGGTGGGATTATAGATTTATGCATGAATGGATATCAGTTTAATTAAATTTATGCATTGTATGGTCTTGGAGATGTGTGAGTGTGTGTGTCTGTGTATTGGTATATTAGGATTAGGTCACCCGTGTGAGTGATATTCTTATTCAGCACTAGTCATCATCTGTTGTTCAATTGGAGATGGTCTTGGGGTAGTCATGGTTCAGTCCCTATTAGGTTGGGTCATGAGAGAGTGGTGTTTGAGGCATTTGGTTCTATCTTATGACCAGAGTATCTAATATTGGTTTAGGAAAAGATTGTTATGTGTTTTCAGTTTTGATTTTAGGCTATGGACTCCATTATTGGTGTAGTATACAATGTATCCATAGACTATGATGATGATCACTTTCTTCCTGACTAAGTTCACATAAACATAGGTTTCTCATAAAAAATTAGTACATGCATCATATGTGAATGGGTTGTGGTCTCTAAGTCCTTATTAGGTCAGCCACTAGACATACTCACTGACTGTGGTACATATTATCTATTTCAAAATGCCTCCATGCCATATTTTATATAGGATTCATCATTAGGACCAGAGAGGATGACCCCCTAAATGATGATTCTTCGATATCATGAATAGTTTAGGGGGTTTTAACTATTAGTGGTTCAAAAGTTTTACCAATACCAATCAAGTAGTGGAAGGTACCATAAATACTAGATAATGAGTTTCATAGGCTGACCATGATTCAGGAGATTTTGAAATAGTGACCCCTCTGGTTCTGGGGTGAGCCTAAACCACAGGTGACTGAGGAATGTAATGAGATAGGGATATGAGACTTCTGTATTATTAGGACACATGTAGAAAAGATTGTGGTCCAAGAAGCAATCATTCCTTATGGATCTACAAGAATATAGTGGGGAATATTGACCCGATTATACAATTAGAAGGATATATAATTTTAATAGTTCAAGAAAACTTTTTAGAGAGGATTTCTCCCAAGCTATGTTAAGGGAGGTCTGTAATAAACTTATTCTATATCTTTAGTGATGTAGTATGACTATGGAAGAGTATTTTTTGAGGTTCATAAAAGACTCTTAGTAATCGATGGTTATAGTGTGTAATTTTTTCTTTTTGTATAATACCTTTAAAAGAAGAATACAAAGGGACATCCCAGTTATAATTATACCTTGATAAATTCCAACCAATTACGGGGTGATATAGCATGATTTGGCAGTTGAGATTTTCCGAAATGAGTAGACCCAAATAGTGGGTGACGATAGTGGGCATACAGGAGATAATAAATTTTTAGAATGCAGTCAATTATTGAATCATAGAACTAGATTCCTGAGAAATTTTAGGAGGAGATATTTTATAGATGCTATATGGTTCAGGATGGATCTAGACATCTTAGGGAGAGACCGTTCTTATCTTGTGATGGAAGGGGACATGCCATGACTAATTGTATGACCCACCATATGGATGATATTGATTTAGTATAAAGTACATCTATGAAGAGGAATAGGTAGAAATATGTATGTCTATAGGGGACCAAATGTGGAATAGGATATGCGAGAGTAGAAGGAGCTAGTAGATGTTAAGAATTTTTTCCACCATAACTCATAGGAAATCCAAACCAACCTCAAAGAGTTGTGGGACATGGAAGAGGGTAGTTATAGGAGGTTGATGACTATGATCCAGAGTCTCAATTGATTATATGAGGTATGATCCATGTATTTTCAACCTTATATGTAGTTTTGGTAGACATAGGTAAATGTTATTCCTTTAATTCCACATATATGGATCAAGACTCAAAGATTCTGGATGAACCTTTGGCTCAACCCTTATTCTTTGAGACTTATACTAGAGGTGACTCAGTGGTAACACACTTTTACTGATGGTGTGACCTAACTATTGGTTATGATAGTTTCATTTTAGATCTCATTGAAGTAGTGATGAGGCCTTATGATATCATATTTTGTACGAACCGGTTATTTATAATCTATGCCCAGATAGATAGTTTTAGTCAAAACATGTGGTTTTTCTATAGCGATGGTATAGGGTTTTACTTTTTATGTTAAAAGGAAACCCAAGAATAGCATTATTAAATCATGCGTAATGTGGTGTAGTAGATTACTCATCATTTTTTATGAATTACCCTTAATTTAGTGTATTATGTGAGTTTTCAGTTTCCGGTTGTGGAAGCAGAGTACGTAGAAATCATTCCTGAGGATGTGATAGGATTAACTACCCATTGATAGATGAAATTCTTAATTGATCTAAACCCAAATATGACCCTTATATCTATTAAAACAAATCATATTTCTCCAATAGATATTTACATGATGTGGGTGTAGTTGGAGGGCCTGAAAAAGAAGGGCTTTGTCCAGCCTAGTGTTTCATCATGGGCAGCCACAATGTCGCTCGATAAGAAGTAAGAATAGTATATTGAGGTTTTCTACCAATTACCATAACCTAGACAAGGTGACCATAAATAATAAGTATCCACTACCAAGGATCGATGAAATATTTGATTATTTGAGAGGGTTGTGATGGTTCTCTGAGTTTGACCTCAGATTAGGCTATAACTAGTTGCAAGTATAGGATGAGGATATAACAATGATGGATTTATGATGTCGTTATGGTCACTATGGGTACATGGTGTTCCCCATAGGCATGAAAAATGTTCTAGTAGTGCTCATGAGACTCATAAATTGGATCTTTCAACATTGCATAAATAGTTTTGCGGTAGCCTTCGTCTAATATATCCTAGTGTACTCAGTATCTGAGGAAAAGTATGCAGGACAATAGATGATGGTTTTGGACATAACCCAAGAGAACTATATTTAAGGGAATATCTCAAAGTTTCAGTTTTAGATTTAGTAGATCCACTTTATGGGAAATTTTATCTCATAAAATGGTGTAATAGCGGCCTCGGAAAAGGTCTTGGTTGTCTTAACTTAGGATCCACCCATGAGCATGAAAGAGGTGTGGACATTCCATTGAATGGTGGGATAATATCAAATATTAATTCATGATTTCTCTTGGATATCATATTATTTGATAGTTTTTAATTAAAATGAGACACATTTTTATTTATATAGAGGTACCGGTAGGATATCTAGGAGTAGAGTCATAGATTTAAGAGCATTATCAACTTGTGATTAATGGATGTGGGTTTCGCGTACGTAGTGTTCTATGATGAATCAAGTACTAGGCTTGGATTTGTTCTAATGAAGAGGTAGGTAGTGATTTCCTGTAGTTTACATTAGTTGAGAACACCTTAGAAAAACTATTCCACCCATGATCTTGAGTTATCAACAGTAGTCTTCGCACTAAAGATTTGGAGACACTACCTAATGGGTTAGAGGTTAATAATCTATTCTAAACCGTGGAGTCTAAATTATATATTCTCTTAAAAGGTTATTATTTTGAGATATTGTAAATGGAAACCATTCATATTGGAATATTATTTTTATATTTTTGATACTCCTGGGAAGGGGAACATATTAGTAGATACTCTTAGCAGGAGATATTTTTCATAGTTGTTGAGTGAGGCGTCAGAGAAGTAAGAATACTTGTAGCTATCCTTTCCGGATGGGGATGGTGTATAATACCTCCAATATATGGTTATTACCTAAAAATATTTTATATTGAGTAAGGAAGTAACAACTTGGGGATATCAATTTTGAGACACTACATACTCAGATATGCACTGGACACGCTCCTAATTGATTTTATAATGGTGGGGAGCATGTCATTATTTATAGGTGATAGATGATGGTACATATTTTTTTGAGAGAGTAAGAGTTGACTCAGTTCTATAATTCACCCTTAACGGTATATACAGGTGTGGATAATTTGTATCAGGACCTTCGATGTTAGTTCTGGTGGACACTAATGAAAATGGGAGTTGTAGAGTTTGTCTCTCATCACCAAACTTGTCATCAAGTGAAGGTTGATTGATAAGATTGGGTTTAGGTCAAACACGTGAGGTGAAAAAATGGAAATGGGATGTGATATCCATGAAAATTGTGAAAGGCTTACCATGTACATATAGGATACACAATCCCATCTGGGTGACTATAGATCAACTCACCATGTTGAACAACTTAATAACTATTGGAGAGTAGATTTCAGTAAAGAGCATGGAAATATTTTATATGCAGAAGAAAATTAGACTCTAGGGAGTTGTTTCGATGATAGTTTCTAACTATGATTCTTCCTTCACAACTTAGTCATGGATGGGGTTGAAGGAGTCATTTTGGAATCAATGTCATTTGAGTATAATGTTTCACCACCATAATGATGAACAGACTGAGAAGACCATTATAGATATGGAAGATATGTTGTGATCAATCTTGTCGGTCTATATACATAGTTAGAGGGATCAACTACCATTACTTTTGTTTTCATAAAATAAAATATATCATTCCAGCACTGGTATTTCACCATTTAAGGCCATTTATTTGTGACCCTACAAGAAAACTCTATGTTTTGAAAACTATGGTGAGTTTTCACCTATGGTCCCCAAGTTGTTTTGGGCCCCTACATAAAAGGTACATATCATTGAGGAGTGTATGGGGACTGTACATATCTCTTGGAAGTCTTGTGTTGACTGGAAACGAAAGCCTTCAGAGTTCAAGGAGGGAGGCTATGTGTTCATTATGGTCTCAACTCAACATGGGTTGTAGAAATTTTGTTTTTCTATTAATCAATCTCTAAGATTCATTAGATATTTTCATATAATTCATAGTTTTTGTGATGTGCAGTATTTCCTATCTCTACCACTATAGTTATACCAAGTACATGATTTCATCAATGTGTCACATATGAGAAGGTATGTGCACAACTCGTCACATGTTATTGACTGGGGAAATCTATACATCATTGATTGAGATACTTTTATAGAGTACTTAGTATATATTGAGTATTTTCAAGATAGGATCCTTAATGGGTGAGTGAATACTTTTTTGGGTTCCTGGTGGATGCACAAGAATCCTTAATAGATTACCTAGGAGTAGGAGACCCAGATGTGTGCTCAGTGCCCATGTCTCATTAGGAAGCCTAGTATTTTAGTGTTTTGAAACATAAAGACCAAATGTTGGTAGAATGTAATGACTCATATTTTTATATTTTTTTCTTTGGTATATTATATGTATTATATTTTTGTTAGGAACTTAGACAACATGAGATTCAAAGGGCCGATGTTTCCTGAATTAATTTAGGAAATATATTAAATATATCAAATATCATTAAAGCATAGTTTACTTAAAAAAGTGGAATATATTATAAAAATATGCTTATATTTGAAATATAATTCCTGAGTTGAGTTCATAGGGTGGGTTTACCCTAGGCAATACATAACCCTAGACCGTGTCAGTTATTCGAGATGGGCGCGGTCATCGGAGACTGTTTAATTAAAATTTTTAATGAAAAATTATGTATTTTTTCATATTTTACATGCTCTATTTTTTCTATAAATATTCAACTATAAGTAAATACAATCATTATTCACATAACATGGTCTAGTTGGAGAGATAATTAAAGGATTGTTCATTATAAAATTACATTAGATCGTTGATTATCACATTTGTGTTTTCATTTTGAGGTACTATTTTTTTACTTTTAGTATTTCTTTTGTACCTCAGGCTTCCTGTTAGTTTTTATATGAATAATTTATAATTTGAAAATGGTTATAAGTGGTTCATGGTTGGGGGACCAATTCATAAAATTCAGGTCCTCAGTCGACTCCTTTAATAGGTTCGTATTTGGATTTTGTGGTCATAAGGATCATATAGTAGTGGGACTACTCGACAAATGTCATTTGATGGTTTGATTTTCATTATAATAAGAATTTATTATTTTTTGTTCTAGATCCCTGATTGCTTGAAATGAGTTTCCCTTATATATTTTACATTAGTCATATTAGTTTCATATGAACCGTGATGATCCTATGATGGTGTTGTAGGTCAGATTCCCAAAATGTCTGCTTCCCTTTCAAAATACCTCTTTTTTATGCATGATAATGAACATGGTAGGATTCTATTTATGCTCTGATAGTAAGATTGATATCTTTATCACCCAATTTTACCTTGAATTTTTTTGAAGATGTTGTTTCAAGACAACCAGTGAAGTGGATTCTGATCACTGTTGGGGAATAATTCAGATGTAAATAGATGTTTGTTTTTTAATCATGTACCAAGTTTTTCTTAGTCTGTAGTCTCTTGGGGAATTATTTCTACTCTTTTAGTTAGAGTCTTAGAGACCTGAAATGATTCATCTTTTCTAAACAGTATCATTTTCCAAATACCTTTAGTTCCCTCTCAATGTACCACTTGAATAGCACATAGTCTTCAGGCATTATTCCCATCCAGAAGGAAGAAAGGCCAATCAATCGCAATCCAAAGGTGGTGAAAATTTACAATAGGCTGAGAAATTATTTTTCTAAGCATAATCTAACTGTACTGGTAGTTATTGGGTTAGGGGATACTGGTGTAGAAAATCCCTTGCAATTTGTGTCCATTTCTTCAAAGATTCCTTTTTTACACAGATGTTTCCCAAATTGGAAAATGACTCCTTGATCAAGGAAGTGTACAACAAGTGCCATAAATTTGAGATGTGTGAATTAATAGAAGTGTAGAGGATGTGGGTGAATGTAGTGGGAAAAACAAAATAGAGATAAATTTTTTCCACGATTAACATTACTAATTGCTTTGATGGTTTGGGATCTCATACTCTTGATCAGGAACTAAATGGTTTAACGTGATTCTCATGTCTAAATTCTGGGGGAGAGTAATGGAAAACTCTCATAAGATAGTGAAAACAGAGGATCTAGTAGAGGACTTTATATTCCAAGGAGGAATAAGGGATAGAAAGAAAATATGGACCCGTGTAGCTACATTATGAGTATGTGGAGGAAACCCAAAGGATGGAAATAATAATCCTACCTTCATAGACTTATGGATACATGAAAAAATAAAAACGGTGGGTCTAATGTAATGGAGATTGATTCATCTAAAAATTAACTAGTGAAAGAGGTCAGTGGGAATTTGATGAGTGGAAGTGAAATGGTTGAAGTTCGTTACTCTAAGGATCATGTTTTGGAGAAGAAGGATGTTATGATTAAAGAAAGATCTCATATCCAGGGAGGCTTTATGGTTTTTGATGATCCCATAACTGTTCCTCAAGGGATATTAGGAATGGATGCCGATGTTGGTGAATTTTAATTGGTGAACATAGTTGGTTCACAGTGGGATGCAGATGCAGATAGAATGAAAAAATCATGGGACCCTCTTATGAAATATAAGAAATAGATGATGGAAATTGTCTTGATTGTTTATTCTTCTAACGAGGATGTGGAAAGTGTAATGTCCCGGTTCCGGAAGCCACCCAGAGGCACCCCGTACCCAATTGGTCAAATGGCCTCAAGCACATTTCCCTGAATGCCAGAGGATGCTGACTAGAAGTGTGGGATTTGGGTGTCATGGTGGGGAAACAATGCCCTCATTGGAAGAGTACACATCGGAAGTAACAAAAATATACAAGAGAAGAAGTAGTAATAATGGCATACGATAATAATAACACAATTCTGAAGTCATAAACTGGAGAACACATATATAAAATGATACATGGTACATATGTCTAGGAAAACATCCAAACAAGTCACAATACTGGCATAAAATAGTACTAAACCAAAGTTCAAAATAAAGTAGATAAACTCCTCATCATCACAAGCCATAGCATGGTTCCATGCTCCACGGCTCCATAGCAAGTCAAGTACCTAAAGTAGAAGGGTGCTTACCGTTATCTATACGTGCAACAATCTAATCTATTTATGCGTAAAAGCATGACCCAAATAGGTTGTTAGACTAAATACCAGAAGGAAACCACCCAAAGATCTGTTCCTAATAGTCAGTGAATATATGGTAGATAAAAGTACAGAAAACAGTAAATCAGAAATCACTAAGTAGTAATCAATCCACAGTTTAAAGCATTCAAATCACCAAACAACATGCAACAGCTAAACAAAGTAGATAAACACAACAGGTAACCCTCTGGGAAGTACCCACATCATATCACCTCTGGCCCTACCAAGAAACACAAGTAAGAAGCTAAACAAAAGGTAACCTTCTGAGAAGTACTCACACCATATCCCCTCTGGTCCTACCTAACATATACAAGAAACCCTCTTGGCAGTACACTCAGTCTAACCCCTCTTGTTCAGCTTAAGAATAGACACTCTGAGGAATCACTCACCATAAATTCCCCATATAGTCTTGTATCGGTACTAAATGTGCTATGGGGAAGCACTCAACGTCTTATTCCCCCTGTGGTCTAGCATCATAAATTATAAAGACACTCCGGAGAAACCCTCAATGTCTATTCTCCCTATGGTCTATACACCAGGATCTCATGACCCTATGTAAGTCAAGAAAGTGTAGCAGTGCGTAATGGCCAAGGTAAACCTCAAGAACTACTTGGCTAGCATTCTACAACATAACAAAATAACAAAACAATAGTCACACCATCCTATAACAATAGGCATGGGAAAGTAAACAGCATCCTAACAAGAAAACAAGACCAAAAAGTCAAAATACGAAAGACATGCAAGGGAAATATATCCAAAGCACAAAAATTCACCCTATTCACAACCAACAATCATCTACTCAGGATTACCAGCATAGAAGAGAAACAATAGGGCTAGAATGGTAAACGTGTAATGCCCTATTCATGGGTATTGGGAAAATTTTCACATAAAACTCAAATACATTCAACAGAAAGGCACAAAATACCTACCTCGGGGTTAGGATATTTCTATATGTGAACCTCGAAGAATGAACATCCTTGGAACTTCATAGATCTAATAAAATGTATAAAATTTTAAACCCACAATTACTTGGAAAAGAAGAGGAATCAGAAGATGATACTCTAGGAGAAGAGAGAACTCACCAATGTGATTCCAACGCAATCAATGATGTTCGAATCAGAGGACGAACGGAGGCTCAGGGGGCTTGTCGAAGATTTGCGGTCGTACGGGTTCTCTCGGACAAACAAACCCAAGAAGGTGAGAATTCTGGTGATTAGAAGTGTCCTTTGTATGTTTATTAAAAAAAAAGAAAGTACATGGTGTGTACTCACCTTTCCGTACTCCGCTTTAAGTAGCCTCCAAGTCACTCCCGCACGGCCATGTGTGTGGAAACTACACGGCCAGCACACAGCATCCTGCGGCAAGGATGTACACGGAATATACTCATAAATTACACAGTGTGTACTTAGAAAATTTCTGAAATTTCCCCTTTTTATCAAAAACGACTAGAAAAGGAAAAAAGTACTTGAAAAGAAGGTCCATATTCTTAAAAAATCCCCCCTTAAAAAAATTAATCCTTGAATTTCCCATGCGTGGCGTAGTATAAGAAACCCCAAACAGTTCTGTCCACTGTGCTTGTACATCGGCCTCCCTCTCCCAAGTCTCGTCCTGCACCCGCCCATGCTTCCATAGCACTCGTACCAGAGGAATAGGCCATCCCCAGAGAACCTTTTTACTATGATCCACAATCCAGATATGATGATCTTTAAACGACGCATCAACTTTGATCTCAACCTCATCGGGATGAAAGACATGAGATGGGATTGAGAAGTAACGTCGAAGATGATAAATGTGGAAGACGTAGTAAATAGCCCGGTACCTCTGAGGTGACTCCAACTTGTAGGCAACTGGCCCAACTCTCTCCAACCCCTCAAACAGCCCGACGTAACTCGGTGAGAGCTTACCCTATCTCTGAATCCTCTTGGGCCCCAGCCTCAGTGTGACATGAAGGAACACCTCATCCCTAACCTCGAACCCTAGAATTCATCTCCGTTGATCAGCATAAGACTTCTGTCGAGACTATGCAGTAGCCATCCTCTTCTGAGTCAACTCTATCTACTCTTTGGTCTCCTGAACAAGATGAGGTCCTAGAAAAGATTCATCTCCTTCCTCTATCCAACATAAGGGTGATCGGCATGGCCTACCATACAAATACTCATAAGGTTCCATCTGAATAGTTTCTTGAAAATGATTGTTGTAGGCAAACTCATCATGAGGTATATGCTTCTCCCAAAAACCTCCAAAATACAGAATGCATGCACAAAACATGTCCTCAAGCACCTGAATCGTACGCTCTGACTGGCCATCTGTCTGGGGATGGTAAGATGTAATCAAAAGTACCTATGTTCCCAAATCCTTCTAAATCCCCTACCAGACCCGAGAAGTAAAACTTGCATCCATTTCTAAAACAATAGTGTGTGTAACTACATGTAGACGTACAATCTCACGGATGTACAACCATCCCAACTCATCAACACTGATGGTCTCCTTGATCGTCAATAAGTGAGAAACCTTCATGAGTCTGTCTATAAAAACCCAAAATACAGCATTCCCTCAAGGCGACCTTAGAAATCTGATTACAAAGTCAATCGAGATGTCATTCCACTTCCACTCGGGAATGGGTAACTGCTGTAAAAGCCCTGCTGGTCGCTGATGCTCTTCCTTCACCTACAAACAAGTGGAACATCTCATGATGAAACCAGAAACGTCCCTCTCCATACCTGGCCACCAATATTGATGGTGTAGATCACAATATATCTTGGTGACACCAGGACGAACTGCCCTAACGGAGGAATGAATGTCCCGCATTAGCTCCTCACGTATATCTGCTAGAACCCATATGCGCCCCTGGAAATGTAAGATCTCATCCTCACTTACGTTCCATCTAGGAATAGGGTCCTCTCCTGACACACTCTCTCTTAGGACTAGGCATTCAGAATATAATATCTTCCTCATTCGAAATCAATCTAGAAAATTAGATGTAACAACTACAGAGGAAAGAATCATCTTCCCCTGACTGTCATGCACCTCTAAATTCATCTCAGAGAACAAAGCCATAAGCTACCACTCACTACTGGCCTCCTGAATTTCCTGTATCTGAGTCCTCCTACACAATTCTTCAGCCACTGTGTTTCCTTTTTCAGGCATATAGGAATTCTCAGAGTCAAAGGACTGTAGGTACTAAACACACATGTGATGTCTCAAATTCAGATCACACTGAGTGAAGATGTACTTGAGATTTTTGTGGTCAGTGAAAACCTCAAAATGCTCTCCCAAAAGATAATGTCTCCAACATCATAGGGTATGAACAA
Organism: Viscum album; assembly: GCA_963277665.1. Lineage (NCBI taxonomy): Eukaryota > Viridiplantae > Streptophyta > Magnoliopsida > Santalales > Viscaceae > Viscum > Viscum album. The sequence continues at coordinate 1,914,091,591 of OY728133.1, forward strand.
CATCTTCCAACTCCAAATCGTGCATCGGGTAATTCTTCTCATGTGGCCTCAACTGCCGAGACTCGTACACAACGACTCCATCTCCCTACATAAGCACAGCTCTCAACACGTTACAAGACACATCATAGTAAACAATATTGCTCTTTCCTGGATCTGTTAAGACTAGTATCAGTGATGATTTCAACCTCCCTTTCAGCTCCTGAAAGGCTGACTCACAAGAATATGACCACAAGAACTTTTCCTCCTCCTTAGTCAGACTTGTCAGCAGTGCTGATAAGTGTGAAACGTCATGTATTAAACATCTATAGTATCTAGCCATACCAAGAAAACTCCACACCTCAAATAATTTCTTTGACTACTTCTAAGAAACTAAAGCTCTCACTTTCTCTGCGTCTACTGATACTCCTGCCTCTGAGAAAACATGACCTAAGAAGTGAATCAGATCCCACCAAAAGTGGCACTTTTAGAGCATAGAATATAACTGATGTTCCATCAGTGTACTCAAAACAATATCAAGATGGTTAGCATGGTCGTGTCAAGTGTGAGAGTACACCAAGATGTCATTCACAAAGACCACCATGAAGGAATACATGTATGGATGGAACACTCAGTTCATCAGTTCCATGAAAACTGCCGACACGTTCGTGAGACCGAACGGCATAACCAAATACTCGTATAGACCATACCACCTTTTGAAGGCTGTAAGAGGTATATCTGAGGGTCTAACGCGCAACTGATGATAAAATAATCTCAAGTCAATCTTCAAGAACACTCGAGATCCTTTAAGCTGATCAGTGAGATCATCAACCCCCGGTAAGGGATATCGGTTCTTAACCGTCAACTGGTTCAACTTCCGATAGTCCAAACAAAGCCTAAGGGTACGGTCTGCCTTCATAGAAAACAAGACAGGAAAACCCCAATGAGAAGTACTGGGTCAAATTAAACCCTTTTCCTGCAACTCCTCCAAAAGCTTCTTGAGCTCCTACAACTCAGGTGTACCCATCATATAAGGAGGAATGACCACTGTTGCTTCTCTTGGCACAAGCTCAATCGAGAAGTCTACCTGACGCTCCAGAGGCAAACCAGAAAAGTACTAGGGAAAGACATCTCTAAAACGATCCACCAGTGGGGGAAAGTCTAACTAGGATATCCCCTGGTCATCTAGATAAAGGCTCAAAATCTGGGTTTTAACTCCTCCAAACTCATGATGCTTTGGACCCGCTCCGCTCGCCTAGACATCCCATTCACCACTATGAAGAAAACATTCACCTTCTAGTGATATGAAACTCACCCTATGGCGCTACCAGTCCACGACTGCCTGGAATGGAACTAACCAGTCCATCGCGAGAATGACATCACAACATGTCATCTCTAGGACATAACGGTCCCCTAAGAAGTGACACCCACCAACCTATAGAGGACACTCTCTGCCATGTCGTACACTAACCATTCTAGTCCCCAATAGTGTGTCTTGAGTCAAAATATCAGTATAAGAAAAGATGCAGATCCCAAGGCTCTCCACAATAGAAATAGATATTAAGCTATGGGAAGCCGCTGTATCAAAAAGAGAAGATGCTAAGACAAAGGCTTCTAATATCATACCTCGAACGGTAGAAGGTTTGGGATCCTACTCCTTCTAGGTCTACTCCACTGTAAAAGTTTGTCCTATACCGTGGCCCTGTGACCCCATTTGGACACTCTGAGCTGATCCTCCCTGATGTCACTAAAAATTGAGCGACTGGATACCACGGCCATGACCATCACCTCGGCCTGAATAGCTGGAAGAACTATAGTTCCCAGACTAGTGAGAAACTGGTGGTGATGCTCCTGAATGAGGAGTCATAGAAGAACCCCTATCACAAGCTGTTGGAGAGAAGATATGAAAGAAGCATTAAAAATGACCCATATTGCTACAGGATCAGCACTCCACTTGGTCTTTCGGGTAATGAGGCCTTCTATTCCCACTCTTTCTGCTCTGATAACACAACACCTGGCTTCCAGAAGAAGTGTCTCGCCTCCTCGGATCACCGTGCGATGACTCCCTGTGGCGCTTCCTGCTGTCAGTAGGAGGAACACTAACCCCAGATGTCAAGCCTCCCTGGCTCACAACTCATGAGTCCCTCATATTGAACTCTGTGATCACCACCTGGTTGACTATAGAAGTGATATAAGACATACGGAATATGTTCACATGTGATTGGTTATCGTGCCTCAGACCATCCTCAAACTTCCTTTCCATGAACAACTAATCAACTCAGAAAATAGGCATGAAGTGCTGAAGCTAGGTAAAGAGGGAGGAATACTCCATAACAAAAAGAGTACCCTATTCCAGACTCATAAACTTCGAGGCTTGATCAGCTCTCAGGGTCTCCGGATAGAAGTAATCAAAGAAGATGCGCTAAAACTCATCCCATGTCATAACCTGCTGGCGTCCCGCCTGCGAGATCACATCCCACGACCTCTTGGTGGAGTCCCAAAGAATATAGGTAGCGATATTTACCATCATCTATGGCTGCATCTCCAGATTCTCAAAGATCGTCAGCATTTCTTAGAGCCATGACTCTGCAGCCTAAGGTCCTCATTCCCTGAGAAAGTGAGAGGATGTTACTACTGGAAGACCCGCGTCAGATCAGACATCAACGAGGCAGGATACGATGCTCCCTAAAAGGTATGCATCATCCTTAGAAATCCCTACTTGAACTGTGCATCAGCACCTATGTCATGTATAATGACTGGTGACAAGGCTGACACAACTGGAGGATCAGCAGGTGGTCCCTGATCAGCCATGTCCGGTGTATGGTCACCGCCTGGAATCCGACGTACAGCTGGAGGATGTCTCGGTGGCATGAATCATCAAGGTCATGTTCACACATTAGATCAAGATTATCAAGGACTGAATACAATTAGTGTAAGAAGAGAACATGTGAATGAAAACATTCTTGTTTTACAAAACATGACTATATGGCGTGTACAATTCCTACACAGCGTGTTCCCTGAAGTCATTCACATGGGCATGTACTCTTTCCTAAACTAGTAATGTAACACCCTAGAAACACATTGTGTTTTCTTAACACCCGAAGTCTAATTGAATATTATTTCCCTGCCCGAGTTCTTTTACATGGTTAAGCCACACGACTCTCCTATGGCAAGACTACACGGTGTGTATTAGACAAGCTTCACCTGGCCCGTGTTGTTATTGAAATGGCCTAATCCATGGATCACACTACACAGAGTGCTCCAGATAGACACAATGTGTATGAGAAGGGAAAACACTAACCCGTGTTGTTTGTGACACGACCGGGTACCTGGGTCAAACTACACGACGTGTTCAAGGCGGACACAGCGTGTACGTGAACAGGTAACACCAACCTGTGTTGTTCATGACATGGCCAGATACCTAGGTCATTCTACACTGTGTTTTTAGGGTAGACATGCCGTGTATAGCTTATGGTCTACCCATCAGTGTTGTTAGTTACATGGGCGGACACAGGGTCATCACTACACGACGTGTTCGACTGGTACACGGCGTGTTCCCACCAGATTTTTCCCCATCCCGGGTCTCTTCCCACATGGCCTATGACACGGTTTAGAGGCTACACCACGTGTACATAAAATAAACAGCGTTTAATAAAAAAACAGTTTCTTCATGAATAGAAGAACACATGGCTTGTACTTAACCCTACACAACGTGTATTCTGGGTTTTTCCAGACAGTAAGCCTCAGAAACTACTCCGAAACCCAGAAAACACTGAAACAATCACTGAAAGTGCCAAATTCCAATCTATGAGGTCCCATACTCCCCAAGAATCAATTTTTCGCATCTTATACACATTATAACATGGAAAACAAGGCAATGATCCACCAAATTCTGGTCCATGAGGGCCCATAACACCTCAAGAACTAAATTTTGGCATTCATTCAAGAAAATCTCTTCACAAAACAATACCCTATCAAACATCAGGTATTTCTATCAAGGAAACTATCACAACAACATTCATATTTTACACATCATCTATCACAACAGCATGATATCACTTATTCTTTCTAGATGGCATAGAAAAAATGCATGAAATTTGATTTTTAGAAAGTACCTATATGATGCATGAGATGGAATACCCTCATCTCATTAGGTTGCAACAGAAATAGAACCTCAATAAAATCAACAATAACAACACAAATCATGTGAATCACTCAAGGTGAAATAAAATCAACTGTAATAATTGAAAAACCAGAAAAATTGAAATTAAATGTGGTAGATTGGATTTTCCCTATACACGGGTTAGCTACTCCTAGGAACAACCTATTACCAAGTATATATTCCATCCAATCCCTGGCTAAGGCTCCAAAAATTAAGTCAAGAAAAAATAAATCCTCTCATGCCACTTTGTAACATCCCAGTTCCAGAATCCACCGAGAGGTGCCCCGTACCCAGTTGGTCACATGGCCTCAAGCACATTTCCCCGAACTCCAGAGGCTACCGACTAGCAGTGAGGGACGTGGGTGTGATAGTGGCGAAACTATTCCCTCATTAGCAGAGAACACAATAAAAGTCACAAATACATACAAGAGGGGAAGCAGTAATAATGGAATACAATGGTAATAGCAGAATACTTTAGGCATAAACTAGAGAAAAAATATATAAAATGATTCATGGTACATATGTCTAGGAAAACAGCCAAACAAGTCACAATGTAGGCATAAAACAGTACTAAACCAAAGTGCAAAAGAAAGCAGATAAACTCCTTAGCATCACAAGCCGTAGCTTGGTCCCATGCTCTCTAGCTCCACAACAAGTCAAGTGCCTGAAGTATAAGGGTGCTAGCCCTTATCTATAACTGTAACAATATAATCTATTTCGGCCCAAAAAAGGACCCAAACAGGGTGTGAGACTAAATCCCAGTAGGAAACCACCCAAAGATCTATGCGTAACAGGCAGTGAGTATATGGCAGGTAAAAGTACAGAAAGTAGTAAATAGGAAAGCACTAAGCAGTAAACCTTCCACAATCTAAAGCATTCAAATAACCACACAACATAAAATAGCTAAAAAAGTAGATGAACACAACATGTAACCCTCTTGGATGTACCCAAAGCCTCTCCCCTTTTGTCCTAGCTAACAACACAAGCAAGTAGCTAAACACAAGGTAACCCTATGAGATGTACTCACAACATATCCCCCCTAGTCCTACCTAACAAGTACAAGCAACACTTTGGACAGTACACTCAGGCTAACCCCTCTGGTTCAACTGAAGCATATACTCTCTGAGGAAGCACTCACCATCAAATCCCCCTATAGTCTTGTATCGGTGCTAGAGACGCTCTAGCTAAGCACTCAATGTCTGATTCCCCTTTTGGATCACGTAGAGGAACTACAGACACTCTAGGGAAGCACTCAACGTCAATTCCCCATGTGGTCTCACATCATAAATTATAAAGACACTCTAGAGAATCCCTCAAAGTCCATTATCCCTATGGTCTATACACCAGGTTCTCGCGGCCTTGGGTAAGTCAAGCAAGTGTAGCAGCACGTAACGGCCAAGTTAAACCTCAAGAACTACTTGGATAGAATTCTACAGCACAACAACATAATAGAAAAACAATCACACCATCCTATAATACTCGGAATGGGAAATTAAACAACATCCAAATAAGAAAACAATACCCAAAGGTCAAAACACGCAAGACATGCATGGAAAATACATCTAAATCACAAAAATTCACCCTACTCACAACCAATAATCATCTACTCGGGCATACCAGCAATGTAAAGAAACAATAGGGCAAGAACAGCAAACGAGCAATACCCTGTTCATTTGTATTGGGAAAATTTTCACATAAAACTCAAATACATTCAACATAAAGGCACAATCCACCAACCTCGGCATTAGGAGATTTCTATATGTGAACCTCGAAGCTTGAATATCCTTGGAACGTCGTAGATCTAATAAATTAAATAAAACATTCAACCCATGATAACTTGGAAAAGAAGAGGAATCAGAATATAATTCTCTAGGAGAAGAGATAACTCACCGATGCAATTCCAATGCAATCAACGATGTTCGAATCAGAGGATGGACAGAGGCTCAGGTGCATGTCGAAGATTCGCAGTTGTACGAGTTCTCTAAGAAGAATGAACACTAGAAGGTAAGCATTCTAGTGATTTGACGCGACTCTGGGGCGTTTAATGAAAAAAAGTACACAACGTGTACTTTTGAAGTACCCGATGTGTACTCGCCTTTATGTAATCTACTTTAAGTGGCATCCCAGTCCCTCCCACATGGACATGTGTGTGGAGACTACATGGCCATCACATGGCCTCCTGCAGTAAGTAAGTACCCGACCTGTACTCATAAAGTACACGGTGTGTACTTAGAAAATTTCCATAATTTCCCCTTTTTCTTAAAAACAACCAAAAATGGAAAAACATACCTGAAAAGAAGGACTCATTTCTTACAGAAAGAATGAATGGGATAAAAATTAAAGTGGAAATGAACAAGGATCAGGGTGATTGGATCGACAAGAAAAATATAATCATAACCAGAGGATTCGACAATAATTAGATAAAAGTGGAGGAGTTCATGAAAGTGTGGGACAAAGTGTCCTATTAATTAAAATATATTATCAATGATGATCCGGATAAAATGGTAACAAAACATTATTGGAAATTATATTAGGACGATGCATCCAATAGTTTTAAGTTGGACTTTAACAAATTTGGTATCTTCTATAGTTTTTGAAGTTCTTTGTTGAACTTGATGGTTTCACACATTCTCTATAAAAGTATTTTGTAATAAAAAAATTAACATTCACTCAGTCTTTTAGTCATTCGGTCAGTCAACTACAATCATTGTGCGGTTTTGACCCCAATTCTTGAAGGAAACATCATATAAGTCTGATTCCTCTTTATTTCTCTCTATTTTTAGGTTTTTTCTCCCCTTTTTCTCGAGTTTCTATTTTCCAGTGGGGTTTATAACATAGGGAGGGTTTGATATTGTGTTTTTGGGGGAGATATTAATGTTTTTTCTTAAAACATTTCATGTTAGGGTCTTGTGGTGGTGTGGGTGTGGTATTGCATGAATTTATGAATGTTTCCATGTTTATGTGGGGTAGTTCATTTCCATTACATTATTATATTAATTTAATATTCTTTCTTGGTTACTTATATTTATTCCATAATTTATTTATGGGGTGAAAAACATGTTTTGGAATTTTTTTTAACATTCATATGCGATGAAGTGGATTTTTTAATGAAAAATGGTTTCATTTTTATTAGTTCATATAACACCCTGAGTCTTTATGGACCATTTTTTTTGAATAAATTAAAACATTAATTTATATCTTTAAATTCACTAATAAAAACATTCCTTTCACACTAAACCAACTTTTCTTATGTTACTCGGGACACCAAGTTCGTGTTTGATACACACAACACTAAGTATTGATTTTGATCACTATATAAAAGAACTATATTTGGATTTTATTATACACAACCCCAAAATAATCTTCCACAACATGCAACATTGTCCTGGCTTGTGTTACACGCAAGAGATACCTTTATCGATAACTTACATTATACGCAATATCGAGTTTCACTAAACAATGATATATTATAAAAATATTATTATTCAATGAGACATAAACTAGACATTATAAATAGTATTAACCACATTTTTAATTTTATATAACATTATAATTCATCTTATGTATTTTCTAGACATGATATAAGAACAAATTTATTTTTTAGATAAAATAACTATTTTCCAAAAATACAGTTTTGTCACTTTTTGATGGAACACCGATTTCAAATATAGTTTTTAAAACTTTTATATATTCTATTTGAAAAACTAAAATTAATATTTAGAATTGGGTCATCAATATTTACTTTGAAATTTTGGTATTTGTCTGTTAAAATTCATATTTTAATGAATATTTAAAAATAATGTATTTTAATTAAAAACTACATTTTTATCTAATTTATTTATAAGTTATATTATATTTTTAATTGGTCTTAATGTATAATTGTATTATGTTTTTATAATATATTCTAATGATGGTCATTGGATGTAATTTTACATTGAAATTGGACATGAACAGCGATCAACCATTTGATAGTTTTCAGTTCTGAAAAACCCACTTTTTGGTTTTGACAACAGGAATTAATTTTAAATTAACTCCTATCAATTATGTGTTATGAATTTAGAAAAATTGATTCCATTTCTGGAATCATAATGTCCACATTTTTTAAATATAAACCTTTTATTTTTATATATTATGAATTGTAACTTTAGTGATTATAATTATTTTCCGTGGTTAAAGGTTAAATCAGGCAGAAAAGGGTAACAAAAATAATATTATTATAATATAAAAATACCATAACAACTATCCTAATCCTATTGGATGAGTAATGTGAAACCAAAACAATCCTTAGGGCAAAATTTTTGCATTTGAGAACCACTTGGGTTTGAAAATGACATGTTAAAATAATTAATTTAAAGCAAATGGAAGTATAGCATAAACATATATCTTTTTACTAATAATTTATTTTCTATTATATAAATGATCCATTGGACTATAAATTTTAATTAGAAAGATAAAGAGATTTCTTAAATCATGGTTATTTATTTATAATTTTTAGACATTAAATAAATTTATTTATTTATGACACAAGGATGATGTTGTGATTATCTTATAAATGACAGATTCAAAGAAATTATATTGTATTTATAAAAATAAATATAATTTAAATATTATGATTCCATCCATGAATTTTATGGATAAAAATTACTTTTTATATTTCAGTTAATGTAGTATTTTATAATAAATAATGTTGTTATGACTTTAAGAAAAATCAATGACAAAATATTTTCAAAATTGACATAAATGAGTTTTAAAAAAAATTACTATTTTATTAAATGATATAATAGTCCTAAAAAAATAAAATTTGAGAAAATAAAATATATAATGTTTAAAATATCAATGAAGATACACTTTTGGTTCTATTGGAATTTTATAGTAACTATTGTAACCCTATATTATAAAAATACAAGAATACAAGGTAAGAGTTAATGTTTTTATCTATGGGTTAAAAATAAAAGATAAGGTGAATTTTATTACCTAAAAGAGTATAAAACCTATTTCTTGAGAGGATTTAGACCCATACTCATATTATCCTCTAAATATATCACATGGTAACTTTTATAATTCGAAAATAATTTTATAATAAAATAATATTTCAAAACATTCCTAAAGTTCACGTCCTCCCTCTTATAAAAGGACACCACCTCTACCCACTTACTCACACCTTTCAAGAACCTTGGCTCATCCAAATTATACTCAAGTAAACTCAAAACATCTCTCCCTTCCTCCTAAATTCCACACTTTGGGAATAAATATATCATAAGAAGACCTTTTGTGCAAATCAGTAGAAGATACTCAAAAAAGGAGGTAATTGTATTTTCACCTCTTTCAAAATTATTTTCTTCTTATACTTCCTCGTATTATGTTGTTTCCATAATAAAGTAATAAATATTGTATATTTTACATGATTATATATTATTATAATTATTTTTCAACTTTATACCTCTTTTTATCCATCTTCCGAATAATAATATCACGTCGTGGTGTAATTTGTTATTCAATAATACTAAATTTGGATGGGTATAATGATGATTATGATGGATTTAAATATTTTATATAACATGATAAGTATTTTTTATAATTAATATACCATACAATTCTATATTATTTAACCATTAAGTGAATGATATCATCGCTTATGCGTACGTACGACCTACGATCTCCACAACGAGATAAGATTCATTCTCTACGTTATCTATTCAAGAATGATTTTAAATTATATATAATAAATAATCATGAAATATATGAAATAATAATTCTACTAGATTTTTGTATATATATATATTTAATTTAATTTCTTTCATTCAATTCAATAAGTAAATACAAACAACATTCATAAGTACGTACGACCTACCGTCTTCGAGAATGGTGTATTCCATTTCATTTATATATCTATTATATGTATTTATATTTAAATAGGTTTATGTTTATATCCCTATTATTACAATGATTTTATTTTTTTAATAATGGAATGATATTTTTTATGTATTACTTTATGATGGAATGATGTTTAATAAACCCATTTTATTACATGGGTTATGCTATGATGAATGATTTATGTTTTTGTGGCACATGTAAGAATGATTTCATTAAGAGATGGGTGGGACCTATATACCCCTCTAATGAATTGGGTAAATGTTTATATATCATGAGATATACATGAATATAATGGAAAGTAAATCTGGATCAGTAATACATGGTTAGAATGTAAATTAAATCCAGTTCAGTAATACATGACTAGAACTGAAAGTAAACCCGGTTCAGTAATGGACTTTGTCCACTATAATGGTCTTGGTAGAAATTCCTTGGCAACTATGGAAATAATATTAAGTTGTTATTTTTTTCTACAATTACATGTTTTATTACAATTCAATTTTATCATGGTTAATGTTTTATTTTGATCTATGCCTTACATACTACAAATATTTATTTCATTACTCAAGATTTTGATATTTAAACTTTTTGTTCATAATATTATATTCATATGTATATGTTTTGTTTTAGGTCTCCATGCTTACCATTACTGATCATTTGAAAACACCCTTTTTAATTTTTCTTTTCCCCAGGATATAAAGACAAGTTTTTGGTAGGAAAACAATAGGGGAGGATTTTTATGGGAGATTTTGAAGATCTTTCACCAATATAGAAGATTATGTTACAATTTTTCAAAGACAGTAAACTAATAAGATATTTGGGAATATATTTTTGTATTGTATTAAGTATTAAAAGGTGGGTTTATTCACACAGTCAATCTAGAAATAAGGTGTGTAAGGTATTAAGTATTCCTATAAAGAAATGCAATGTCCATGTATATCAAGTGTGATTTGTTTCATTTGGTATCAGAGTGAAGGTTTAGTTAACATTTGGAAACAAGGATGTGAAAACATTAGTGAGATCCCTGGAGGTATTTATAAGGTATATCTAGGGATTTCCATATGAGTAATTCTATCTATAGGTTAAATTCCTTGAATTATGGTAATGATCATGAATAACCTAGGATTAAATATATGATGATAGATATTGAAAGTACTCCCCCTTGATTATTTTGTTTTCCTAGTATGATTTTTTCCTCTCACACTATGCTTGATGGGTTTTAAAAAATGGCTGGAAACATGAGGATTCATATAAATGAAGTATATTATGGAAAATGGAATGATATTATTCATGAGCGACCAAATAAAATGGGATTTGGAATGAGAAACTTCATTATTATAACTATTCCACAATCTCATAATATGAACAATAATCATAACTTTGGTGAGCTTCCTGGCCTAGCTAATAGGAGAGAGATTGAGTTTCATAGTGACTATAGAGGAAAGAACATTCAATTTTACTCATGTAAATTATGTGGGAAGAGCCATCAAGGATAATGTTTCAAAGGAACTCGAAGATGATTTTTTTTGTGTGGAAAAGAAGGACACAAAGACAATAATTTCAATTGAAAAGGCTCAGTTAACACAATGAACAAGGATAATGTTATTTCTAATACATCAGTGATAGTTAAATGTTTTAAATGTGGAATGTATTAGCATCATGAAAATCAATACCATAAGGGAAAATCTCATGATGAGAATAAACATGGTCATATGGGTAGTATTTATATTGATGATGATGAAGATGCTAAAAATGGTATATGAGATGAAATAAGTGTTAAGGAATAAAATGGTGAATCATGGTCAATGGTTTATGAATATAGTGGAATTATTACATGATTATAATTAATAATGTGGTTTAAGTAATTTTATGGTATTATGGAATATAGAAACATCTAAGAATTATAACACTTTTTTATCCTTAATTATTTGAACGTATATATTGAATGATACCAGTAACCATTAAAATTAATTCAGCTATTTTTGGAAAACACATGATATGTTCATAATATAAGATAAGTATATAATGAAATGTTTGATAGTATTAATGAAATCATGACTAATATAAGGAAAAATTGATAGCATGGTTTGAGTATATAGAATTTTTGGTATTTTTGGTGTGTGGAAAGAGTTAATTTTAACAAAATACATGTATTCACTAAGTTTCTACTATAATTCATCTTATTATCATGTTTCAATAGAATACAAGATTAAGGTATTCACAAGTTTGGAATGTGACAACATTGAACTGCCTAATGAGATATGGGAGACTTATCTTAAGTTGATTTATCACTCCTATTTCTAAAGTTCTATATTTTTAGTTTTTGGAAGGATTCTAATGTTATCCATTTATGGATAGTATAAGTTATATTCCAGTTAAAGTTTTTTACATTAATGAATTATCCCATTCTAGGTGTACTTATGAATTTATTATTACTTGTTCTAACTATTTTGTTGAGAACGATGGAATGAACCATCATTTTATCATATGATCTGCTAACACTACACGAATGAAAAATTCATCTTCATTTCTTTAAATAAGAGGAGAAGTGGGAATTGTTTGTGGAACGAACAAAGATGATATTATACCAAAATTTAGTAAGTATTTATTCTCATGCAAAAATTTTCAACTTTAGGGAAAGGATCTTGAAAACCAAATATTTTATCATAGTACCTTATTATCTGATGAATCATACGGTCTCTTAAATCATCAGAGATTTATGGTTTTCTAGTTGTTAACTTTATCCAACCATGTTCTATATCACTAACCATCCGAACATGATGGTTAGTTTTCACTTCCATATCCATGTTTTCACTTGCCACCTATTTTATTCATTGTGGAAACCCAATTATGTGTTACATTGGGTAACAATTATGTTTCTGTCTTTCCTTTTAAAAATAAATTTTGAGTATTCCTTTTTACGGTGTGGGTGTCTATGAAAGAAACTTTCAAATAGTAAACATTTTATAACCCCATAAAATTTAAAGGGAGAAATTCATTTTTAGGGGGGTATAGAGTAACACCCTGAGTTTTTATGGTCCAATTTTTTTTGAATAAATTAAAATTTTCATTTATATTTTGCAATGCACTAAGTCAATCATTCCTTTCACACTAAACAGACTTGTCATATGTTACATACAATACCTAGTCGGTATACAATACACGTAACACTAAGTATAGATTTTATTTATTGTATAAAATAACTATGTTTGGATTTTTTTATATCAAACACCAAAGGAATATTTAACTACACGCAACTCTGACTTGGATTGTTTACATGTAAGAGCAAACTTTCTTGACAGTTTTTCGTGTACACAATACCAAGTTTCACTAAACAACGATATATTATTAAAATATTATTATTTAATGGGATATAAACTTGAGGTTATGAATATAATTGACCAAATTTTTAATTTTATATAACATTAACATTCATATTAGGTACTTTCTAGACATGATATAAGAACAAATTCAATTTTATGGATAAAAGAAGTATTTTTCAGAAAATATTGTTTTGCCTCCTTTTGATGGCACACTAATTTCAAATATTGTTTTTAAAAAATTTATATATTATATTTGAAAAAAATAAAATCTTTATTTATGATCGGGGAATCAAAATTTACTTTGGTTGAAAATTAGGTATTTTTCTAAAAAAATTCATATTTTATTGAACAGTGAAAAATACTGTATTTTATTTCAAAACCATATTTTAATATAATTTATTTATATATTTAGATTATAATTTTAATTTTTTTAAATTATTATTGTATTTTTTTTATAATTTAATTTAATTACGTTCATTGTAATTATTTTCTCATTGAAATTAGACACGAACACATGTTAATCTTTTGATAGTTTCTACTTCTTAAAAACCTGCTTTTTTGGTTTTGACAATGGGAATTAATTTCAAATTAATTTCTTCTAGTTATGTATTTTAAATTTCGAAAAATGGATTCCATATTTAGAATTATAAGATACAAATTTTTTAAATAGGAACCTTTTATTTATGTACATTATGAATAGTAACTTCAGTAATTATTTTTATTTACCATGGTTAAAGGGTAAAAAGGTAATAAGGGTTAAAAATAATTTTATAATAATATAAAACTACCCAAAAACGTAACCTAATCTTATTTTATGATTCATGGTTAATAATATTTATCCTTAGGCCGAAATTTTGGCATTTGAGAACCACTTGGGTGTGAAAATGACATGTTATAATAATTAATTTAAATGTAAATATAACATAAACAAGTATGTTTTTACAAAAAAAAATTATTTTGGTTTACATAAATGAAAAAAGTGACTATAAAAAAATATTAGAAATCTAGAATTATCTCTTACATTATGGTATTTTATTTATAATTTTTATACATTATATAAATTTATTTATTTATGACACAATGAGGATGTAGTGATTATCATATTAGTGAAAGATTTAAATAAATGATATTATAAATATTAAAATAATAATTTGAACATTATTACAACAACAAAGAATCTTCTAGATGATTTTGGCATGTTATATTGGATTTAATGTAGTTTTTTTGAATGAATAAAGTTGTTATGACTTTAAAAAATCAATTACTAAATAGTGTCAAAATTGACATAAATGAGTTTTTAAAACAAATATTATTTTATTAAATGATATAATCGTCCTAAAAATATAAAATTTGATCAACTAAATAATATAATGTTAAAAAATTTATTAATTATACACTCATGGTTTTCTTGTAATTTATAGTAACTATATTAACCATATATTATAAAAATACAAGAAGAAATGGAATGAGGTAATGTTTTTAACAAAGGGTTAAAGCTAAAAGATAAGGATAATTTTTGAATTTTTTTTCTTCTAAAACCTATTTTTTGATAGTAATTATACCCATCCTAATCTTATACTCTAACTTTATCACTTTTGAACTTTTGTAATTCAAAATTCAATTTATAGTAAAATAATATTTCAAAACATTCCTAAAGTGTCCCTCCTACCTCTTATAAAAGGACACCACCTCTAAAAACTTACTCACACATTTAAAGTCCCTTGGTTCATCCAAAATCGTCTCAAGTAATCCCCTATAAACAATATATTTCTCCTTAAGAAAAATATTTGGGCATAAATCCATCCAATGAGACCTTTTTGTAAAATCAAAAGGAGACACTCCAAAAATGAGGTAATTGTTTTATCACATATTTTAAAATTATTTTCTTCTTCTACTTTATCTTCATTATTTTTTTTCCATAATAAAGTAATAAATTCATTATATTTTACATTCTGAGATGTTATTATAATTATGGTAAAACCTTATACCTCTTTATATCCATCCTATTAATAACAATATCACCATGTGTGCATACGAACGACTTACTATCTCCACATTGTGGTGTAATTTTTTATTCAACAATACATAATTTGGAAGGATATAATGATGAGTATAATTTATTTAAATAATGAATATAACATGATAATTATTATTTATAATTAATATACCATCCAATTTTATACTATTTAACCATTAAATGAATGGTATCATCACTCGTGCGTACGTATGTTCTACCGTCTTCACGATGCAATGAGATTTATTCTCCACGTTTACCATTAAAGAATGATTATAAAGTATATATAATAAATAATCATAAAATATATGACATAATAATTCTAATATACTTAATAATATATATATATATATATATATATGTCATTTACTTTTTTCCATTCAATTCAATAAGGAAATAAAAACATTGTTCATGCGTACGTACGACCTACCGCCTCCATGAATGGTTTATTCATTTAATTTATCAATATATTATATATATTTCTATACCTAATATTTATGAACATGTTTTAAATTCTAGATTTATTTAAATCAAGATCAAAGTAATAATATTAATAATAACAAGTCAAACATGTAAAATAAATAAAACAATTATTACCCAAAACATTGCTTTTACGTTGAATTGATAAATAAACAGGTAATATAAATTCATCAGTGAATTTTATATGATTTCATAAATATTATTATGGTTATATTTAAAGTTAATAATAATTTTAAACATGCTATATAGTATTTTCAGACATATATGGAAGAAATAAGACCTAACTTAAGGGATAATTTTTCAATCTCATTATTATCTGAGATTCTTTATTCGTATGTAATATACTGGGGTATATTTATAATACAAATTTATGTTTCCTAAATAAGTATTAAAAAATATTATATCTATCATCCTATAATTTTTAATATCAATTTAACCATTGATGAATTTTCATTAAATGGTATGAAAGGAATCATTTGTCATTTTCAGTACATGGTACTTTTTTTCTTTTCTAGAAAATGTTTGAGGAAATTTTTTTTGACTTATATAGCATGAATGAATTTTTATGTTTTCATGAAAAATTATTTCCAATAGTATTCCTTTAAACTATCCTAAGTTTATTTTCAACTAAATTAATTTCTTTTTAAATTTCTCAACATTTTGAGAAAAAAAATTGATGAAGAAAAGATATTTTCCTAAAAAATTAAGCTCGAGCGTTCTGTCAAAATTATTTTTCATCGAAGATGACACCCTTTAAATAGGGTTATGTTTCTATTAATTTTATTACTATTATCTGATTTTTTTAATGATAAACTTTTATTTTATTCGGATTATGTTATTATGAATTTTTTTTTAAGAAACCCATTTTATTTCATGGGTTATGATATGATGAATGATTTATGTTTTTGTGGAACTTGTAAGAATGATTTCATTATGATATGGCTGGGTCCTATATCTCCCTCTAATACATTTGTTAATTATTTCTATCTCATGATATAGACATGACTGGAATGAAAAGTAAATCTAGTTCATTAATACATCCGTGGAACAGAAAGTAATGTTGGTTTAATAATACAAGGCTGGAACGACAAGTAAAATCGGTTCAGTAATGTAGTTTTTCCACTATAATGGTCTTGGAAGCAATTCCTTGGTGATGATAGAAATAATATTTTGTGCTTATTTGTTTTCTACAATTACATGTTTTATTAAAATTCTATTTTATCATGGTTAATGTCCTATTGTGATCTTTTCCTTACGTACTGCCAAGATTTATTTCATGACTAAAGATTTTTATATTTAAACTTTATGTTAATATTTTTAAATTACCATGTATATGGTTTGGTTTATGTTCTCCATGTTTAACCTTAATGAGATTTTGATCTCAACCTTTTTTATATTTTCCCCAAGATATAAAGATATTTTTTATGTAGGAAAACAAAAGGGGAAGATATTTATGGGATATTTTTAATATATTTCATCAAGTTAGAAGATTAGGTTTTAAGTTTCCAAATAAAATACACTAATATGGTCATTGGGAATATATTTTTGTAATGTATTAAGTATTCCACAAAATAAATGTAATGTCATTGTACGTCAAGAGTGGGTCCTTTCAGTTCCCCATTATTGTGTTTCATGGAAATGTTATATGAATTGTGTGAAAGGTTTGAAATGTATTTTCATAGGAAATTTGGGTGATAATGGGTTAAAATGGATTTTTAAAAAGTAATGGATTTTTTTTCTATCTTGGATACCTCTTTGTGCATCGTTAATGTGATTTTTGAATTGTTAAAATGATTGGGAGCATGTTTTTAAAATGAATTTTATTTATGAGTGGTTTTTAATGTTTCTTGTCCCATGGAAATGGCTGGATTACTTCTATGTTTTTCTTGTAATATTTCCAAATGGATTATATAAAATGTTCATATAGTGATTTCCTTGTGTGATTTTGGTGATTTTCATGTTAGTTTGACAGTGTCGATGGATCTGACTTGTGAAATAGAATTGGGAATAGAGGGAATCCTAAGTATCTGGGTGGGTAGAAAAGGTCTAGTATGCTAGTTTACTGAGAAGTGGTTTATCCTATATTCATCTAGTAGGATTTATGATTAAAACACTAACTAAATTACGATGATGATTGGATACCACATGAAATTTGGATGGATTCCTCTCTAGATCCACTTGCATAATAATATTGTGTGTTTTGGTTGATATACCATGTTTTACCAAGATAATAAGTTCTTAGTGTCTCAATAGTGACAGACCCTTTAGGTATTTATTGTGGTACACTTCTGATGTTGTTCATACCGTCAATATATGGTGGACATTACTCTTATGTTAATTTAAAAACCATATTTTATAAAAACCTATTTCTTAAAATAATTTCTGAAAAATGATTCCAATTTATTTATTAAAAATTTGATAGTGATTTTTCTTCTAATGTTATGGAAGGGAATTATTCTATTTGGTGGAATCCTATTTGTATTTTTTTCACACACTACACAAATATTTTGGTGTATGTTGATTTTTTAATGTATGAACTAGTTAAAGGAAATATGTATTGTGGTGATGAAGGTGGATTTGGATTCTATTGTTCTAATTCTTACGGGTATTAGTGGCAGTGGCTTGAGGATGATGTCCCTCTTGTTACATGGAGGATTTTGGGATTGTGTATTTTTACCAAATCATTGTAGTACTTTTGAGTTTTTTTTTATATTGTGAACCTTGAATCTGAATTTTTTTAACTCAATTGTTTATGATTATTTATTTCTAGGATTTCTATTATTGTTGGTAATTTTTGATTATATAAATGGTTGAAATCGTTCCCAAAGCACATTGTTGATAGCCAAGAATTAGTTTCTAGCCGTGGGGATTTGTAATTCCCTTCGTGACATGTTTTGGAATGGTTCGGGTGTTGGGTTGGATGGAATCCTAGATTGGTTTGAAAAAAATGGTATTAGAGCAGGTTACCACCTATTTGGGTCATGTTATTTGGTAAAGAGTCTAGATAGACTGGATCTGGGACTATCGGGGGTGAGGTTATGGTTGAAAATAGGGTTCCTGGTTAGCACACCTTGTGAAAGATATTTTGTCTCCATGGGATGTTGGGATTTAATTTTACTTCTCCTACAGGTGATACGTACTCACTAAAAACTATATGTAGAAACTGGGTGTGGTTAGAGTAGTTTTTTTCATTTTTTTGTGATTTATTTTGTTTGTTATGATTTATAGAAGTGTTATATATTTTTTATTATTGCTAAAAAAATAAGAATGATTATATAGGTTGTTTTCTTTGTTGTAATTGATTGTTGTAGAAATATTCCTCCCCATATACTTTATGTACATCTAATAGAAGAATAAAAAGAGAGTTATCCCTCGCTAATTAAAAATAAATTAGTAGAAAAAGTGGTTCGTTCTATCTAAGATTTGGTACAAGGAGTGGGCTCTGTTATTACTTGGGTTTAGGAATCCAAATGGGGTCCTGATAAGTAAAAAGATCAAGAGATCATCAAGAACAAGCATCCTTCTTTAAGGGGTAGCACAAACCCCAGGAAGCAGAGGATTGGATTGAGAATATATAAATTATTTTTGAGTTTTGTGACATCCCTAATGTATCCAGGGTGAAATGTGATTCATTCATGTTATAATTTCATAGCAATAAGTAGTGGGACTCTGTGGTGTAAGCTGGAAACCATGAGTAGATGGGTTAAAAATACTTTAAGTTCATTTTCAATGAGCATTTTTTGCTGAGGTATTTTTTTATGCCTAAACTTGGGATATTTGGAGATTTTATAGGGATATTAGTCTATAATAGAGTTGGTAATGCTACTTGTTAAGAAGTGATATCATGGTTTCAGGTGTCCATCATGTGAACTCACCATATCTGGGGTCTATTTGGAATGGTATTTTCTTGTTTTAGAGATGGAACATTTTTATTTGATCCTCAGTACAGATTGGATGGTGTTTTTCCAAGAACACATTAATTTTTATAAGTGGTGAGTGAGTTTTGCAGCACCTGACGGTAGTAACCATGTTCTTCTTGGTAAATGGAATAATTGGTCAAGTCATGTTGGACCTCTTCTCTAATATTTGGGATGTTTTTTATCATATCTCATCACTCTCATTATAGGACAATGATGATGCTCATATGGGTGGATTAACTCTTGTTGTGGATTACTTCCCTAATATTTTCCAAATGTATTTCTGAGGTTTTCCTCTAGATTGGGATGTGGATTTCTCTATGGATTTATTATTGGGAACAGAACTAGAATCAATTCCCTCATAATATATTTCCCCCACTGAGTTGATGTAATTAAAGGCACAACTGGACAATTTGGAATCGAAAGGATTCATTCTCCTGAGCATCTCATATTGGAATGCCCCAGTTATTTTTGTCAAAAAGGTCGATGGGTCTCTCCTTTTGAGTATTGATTATCAGAAGCTGAATAATGTGAAGAATATGAATAAGTGTCCCTTTCCTAATATTTAGGATATTTTCAATCATCTTAAGGGGTTGATGTAGTTTTCCAATATTTACTTTCACTCTGGTTATCACCAATCCATAGATAGAGAGAAAGATGTTTTTAAAATAGACTTTTTAAGTAGCTACGACCATTTGGAGTATTTAGTCATGCCTTTTGGGTTGAAAATTGATCCAATGGTCATTATGGATATAAAAACCGATCTATTTATTTCATATTTTAATAAAATTTATTATATAAACAAACACCTAAAGCATTTTAGAAGATCAAGAGTTCTAGTGTATTTGGGGACTAGGAACATTACATACTAATATATAACATGAAATAAAACATCATTATTGAAAGATTATTTTATATGACCACAACATTCATTCATACATAACACTGCATGCGGTATCCTTAGGAAAGACATAAGAAATGGGTGATCTATAAAGCCCAGCGATGAAGTAAACAAAGAATAACATGAAGAATACAATATATGTTAGGATATATGCATATTAGTGGAGAATAATAGAAACATGAACATAAAGTCAGGATATAGTATGACTATCATAACATAGAAATGTGGCAACAACATAAAACACTACATCATTAACATAAAGGAATCTATTAAACCCCTATCGCAACATGGTATAAAAAAGTCATATAAAAGAATCAGGTAAACCACTATCCCAGCATTATGTATCATTATGCTAAACATTAACCAATACATTGGATTGCTATAATGGTGCACCCTTCATAATCATTTCAATATCACGCTTAAGTGTGCCACAAAGATCATATAACATTGATTTATTTAACATCATCATTTACACCAGGATCACGGAATGTAGAATTCATACATGTAAGTCACCATTCAATAATTATGTGTGTATAAAGGTGGATACCCTTGATAGATTAATGGGTATTTTATTCACTACATGATAATTTTGGCATGTAAAATCATAGTGTAACTTTGGCACAATAACAGCATCTTCTGGAAATTAATTAACTGGGTTGATGATTGAGAAAGGGGTCTCTCATCATTTATACATGGTATGGAAAATAATTGGATCATGGAATATAATATCCCAACATGTGAGATGCGTAATATAAAATAAATGCTTTAATGTAAATGATAAGAGAGAAATCCAATAAAACATTTGAGCATAATAACAGGTGGGTTTAAAATATCACAAGGGGGATTAATGGGAGTGAAAGGAAGAGAAAATAATGCATTAATCAAATTTATAGTAAATAGGTATGGAATAACATATCCTAAATCAAGAAAATGTAAATTTAATGGCATGACATAAAAGTGGTGTTTGATAAAAAAGAAGAGAGTGAGATCCCTTATAGAATTTTATCATAGTGATGACTTAGATAAGAGTCCAAATGGGGGAGGATAAATAATCACTTACTGAAATAAAATCAATTGGACAATAATAAAATGATTAAAAATGAATTTCAATACAAGAAATTTAAATTAAATTAACTACTCTTAAAGAATGTTCTTGAATTCAAATGAGAGGATAGGAATCTCTTACATGGATGTGTGACTCCAAAGGCATGGGAGAGGCTTATTGGGTACTTGGATGAGCCTTGGGAGGACCCTTGGGCGTAGGGGGAAGAGGTTGGCCGAGCTTCAATGTGCTTGAGTGGAGAGAAATGGGTGATTTGGTGTGTTTATATAGTAATGTTGGGGGAATGCTTTATTATTTTAGTTTTGGACACTACACACTAAAATATTCAAAACCACAAACAATCCCAAGGTTCTATTCCATGGTTTGTACAAAAGGGTTGTAGTATAAATTATTTTATAAGATTAAGGGAGAAATATATTAAAACATTACTCTTTCTTATGTGTAGGTGAGTCACACTTTAAAGGAAATGATTTTAAAATATTAAAATATTTTATATGTCTTGGAGGATTCACGAAGTCTTTATAAAATATATCAAATAAAAATTAAATTACATTATTATAAATTAAAAACATATATTTTTCTAATGGTACCTTTCATTGTATTTTATTACATCACAATTGAGTCATTATGATGTCATAAAACACATTATATATCTATACGGTATTTAATTTTTAACCAAAAAAATCGATTGTCTTAAAAAATTTAGAAAAAACAACCATTAGATACATTAGAAATATTTATTCCAAAAATAATATTAATTTTATCTAAATAATTTTCTTAATAATAGAAATATTAACTTTTAAATTAATAACTGATATTTATTAAAAATTGATGGTTTTTGACATAAACAGTTTTCAAATATTAATAAAAATTATATTTGACTTCATAAAGATTATATGATCATTAATATTAAATAAAATTAATTTAATAAGAAAATTTTATTAAAATATTATGTAATTCAAAAATCAATTAATTCATCAAAATATATTTCTTAATTGAAATTGAATATTAACCAAAAATATAATTTGTGCTTAAAAAATAATTTACAAAGTAACAATAATAGAATGAAAGTATATTTATTATTCAATAAAAAAACAATGAAAATAATCATAATTCTAGGGTCTTGTTACATATCCCTTGATTACACTAGAATATGCACTGAGAGTAAGGTGCGCAATGGTGGGGCTTTTGTGGGGTCGTTCGGTGAACATGTTTTGGGCCGTGATCTCGATGTGTTTGAACTTCTACTATAAACAGTTTCTCCCATGAAAATGTTGTTGGATATAGGATTGGGGTTGGTCTAAGAAAAATCCTATAAATGCTATCTCCCTTGGAATCTCCCATAAATGAGATTCATTGGGTATGATCCTACTTGTTGATTCCATCACTTCCGTGGTCTGTTCCAAAAGGATTTATTACAAGCCTATATTTATACAAGTCATGTGATCAATGTTAAACAGCTATTTTTTTAGTGGTAAGGATACTTAGAAATCATTTAAATCCAATTGGATATAATATAAAAAAGTACTGCAAGTGTTTTCTATATTTATAATACATTTAATTAAAAGAAATTTAATTTTATTCATACATGTTTGGGTCGTTACAAACTTCCCCCCTTTAGAAATTTCTCCCTCGAAATTTCATTTTTCCAAACTAAAATAGATTAGGGTAACTCTGCCCCATCACTTCATCTGGTTCTCACATCACTTATTTAAACTTGTGGTTTCTCCACAATACTTTTGATGAGGGGAATTTTTTTATTTCATATAAATTTTTCCCTATGATCTAAGTTCATCACTATATTCTATTATAGGAGTTCTCATTATCCAATGGTACCACCTCTGGATTGAGTACATGTGATGTGTCAGGTATGTACTTCCTCGAGAGTTATACATGGAATACATCTTGTACTTGAGATAGGTTCGGTGGGAATACCAGTAGATATGTCATTTCTCTGATGCTATCAAGGATATCAAAAGGGCTAATGTACCTTGGACTAAGCTTTACCTTCTTCCCTAATCTCATAAATGACTTCCATGGAGGTATTCATAGGAATACCATGTCTCGAACATCAAACTATAGGTCTCAACAATGATTGTCAACATAGCTCTTTTGTTGACCGTGGATAGTTTTGATGTGTTGTTATATGGACTTATCTATCTCCACCATTTCATCAACCATTTCTGGACTTAGAATTTTTTGTTCCCCAACATCATCCTAACATGTCGGTGTTCTGAACCTCTTCCCATAGTGGGCTTCATAAGGAGGAATTTTAATGCTTGAGTGAAAAATTTTGTTGTAAGGGAACTCCACCAAATGAATATGTAGGTCCCATCCACCTTTCATGAAAATTATGAAAACTCTCAACATGTACTAAAGAGTCTAGATATCCTTCCTAGATTGGCCATCAATTTGAGGGTGATAGGTCCTGCTGAAGATCAATTCAGTGTTCAGATAATATTAGAGAATCATCTAGAACTTAGAGGTGAATCTTGGATCTCGAATGGGCATAATATATATTGGTATTACAAGAATCCTTACCACTTCTATGGTGTATATCTATATTAAATGATCCAGTAAGAAATCCTCTTTTATTGAAATGAAGTGTTCAGTCCTTCTAAGACGACCCACAACAACCCAGATAGCATTGTTTCTTTTGGATGTTTTTAGAAGACTCGTGAAAAATTCCAGGGTTATTTTTTCCCATTTCAATGTTGGTATGGGTAATGGTTGCATCATTCCCTTAGAATTATACCCCACAACCTTCACTTTCTATAATACCAGGCACATTGGTTTAAATTTAGTGATATCTTTCATTATATTTTCCCACCAATAGTGCTCTTGGAGATCTCGATAAATCATTGTGTTCCCCCGGTGAATGGAGAAATTCAAAATATGTGCATCATCCAAAAGTTATTTCTTTAACTCTTTGTTTTATGTAATAGATAGTCTTGACCAAAATTTCACAATTCCTTCTTCATTAACATTGATCACCAAGGATTTCCATTTTATGATAGTTTCAAATTTCTTTTGAATTCACTCATCATAATTTTGAGCATCCTTTCACCTTTCCAGAAGAGATGGTTGAGAAATAATTTGTGAAAGGATTGAAGATGTTCCTTTATTTATGATTACCATGTCCATATTAGTCAAATCTAATAAGATTGGATAATTTTCAATTCTCATCAAGGATATAATTGTTGGGTCTTTTCTACTTAGAGAATCTTCTACCTTATTCTCATTTATAGGGTGGTAAGGGATTGAGAAGTCATAATCCTTGATGAGCTCTAACCATATTCATTGATTCATATTCATATCTTTCTGTGTGAATATGTATTTGATACTTTTGTGATCCATATATTTTTCACACTTCTCCACAAAGAGATAATGCCTCTATATTTTCAATGCAAAGGTCACAACTGGAAACTCCACATCATGCATGGGATAGTTTTTCTCATGAATTTTTAATTTCCTTGTGGTATATACATTGAATTTTTCATTTTTTATCAGCACACATCCCAATCCCTTCTTTGAATAATTGCTAAAGATTACAAAAATCTCCCCACTTGTTGTTATTGAGAGCACAGTGGAAGTGATAATTTCAACTCCATGAATCTTTCTTCACATTTACCATTCCAAGAAAACATGACTCCCTTCTATGTTTTCATGGTAAGAGGGTTTGAAAATCCTGAGAAATTTCTCCCAAATCGGTGATAATATTTATCTAACCCTAGAAAGCTAAGGGTATCCATCACAGATGTCAGCCTCATTCATCCCTCAATTGATTTTGTTTTGGAAGGATCCATATATATCAAACTTCCTGGGATGATATGACCCATGAATGATGCTTCCTTCAACCAGAACTCACACTTGATGTTGGTTTCATAAAGAATCTCCATTCACCAAGTCTCTAGCATAGTGATCAGATGCTCCTCATTGGTTTTTAAGTATATCAGAATATCTTCTATATAGACTACCATAAATTTGTTAAGTTATTCTCTAAAGACTCTATTAAACAAGTCTATGAATATTTATGGATAATTAGTGAGTCTAAAATTCATTACATTGAATTCATAGTGCTCATATGTTATATAAAAAGTAGTCTTGGGGATATCTTCCTTCTTCAACCAAACTTTGTAATATCCTAACTGCAGATCTACCTTGGAGAAGTATTGTGCTCCACGTAGCTGATCAAAAAAGTCATTAATTTATGTAAAATCATATTTGTTCTTTATCATGATTTTTTTGAGCTCACATTAATCAATGAAAATGAGCATTATCCCTTCTTCTTGATGAAGAGGACTGGTGCACCCCATGGTGAAGCACTTGGGTGTATAAACGCTTTATTTGGATTCTCCTGTTGTTGTTTATTTATCTCCTCAAGTTCCATAATATCCATTCTATATAGAGTATTAGATATTTTCAACACTCCCAGTATAAGATCAATCGAGAATTCAACATATCTTCTAGAAGGAAGACCAAGCAATTCCTCGAGAAACACATCTGTGAATTCCCTCTAAAAAACCATGTCGTCTAGGATGGTTAGTTTCTTAGAATAAATCATCTTATAAAGATACATGTGACCATATATTAGTAAAATTAATGCTTGATATGGTGGTTCTAAAGAAGACTCATCCTCCTTATAGCACTTGTATAGAATTAGGGGTCGATTCACCATATGGAGAGTGATTTCCCTCTTGTTGAAATTAATATTGTCTCTATATAAGGAAACTCAATACATGCCAATAATTTCATCAAAGTCTACCAAGGTAATTATGATGAGGTTTTATGGGAAGTTCAATCCAAAAATTGTGATAGGGGAGGAGTCACATGCATGGGTTGTTATAATTTTACCATTTTCCTTTTTCACTGGAACCTCTACTTCCATTCTTTGTAGTGGTGTTTGGATTGTTCTGTTAAACTTTTGGGATATAAAAGAATGTGTAGAACCAGAATCAATAATTATGTTCATTATTCTGGAATGAATAACTATCATACCTATCACCACATCATTTTTTGGATCACTTTGGTGGTAGTGATGGAAAAATCTCACCCTTTCTACCTTAGAGGTTGTTGGTTGCCTCAAAAAAACCATTAGCTTAGGGAACTGGTTCACAAAGTGCCCTAGTTCTTTGTAGTATTTGTAATGACCAATGCATTGAGCATATAACTAAGTGTTACTTTCCTCTATTGTAGTAGTAGTTTTTTCATTCATGCAATCACTAGCTATGTTCTCTTATTTGCTACACCTAAATTATTTCTTCATCCTATTCAAGCAATTTCCAGGGTGATTCTTTCTACACTTTTGATAAGAGGGGTGTTGTAATTTTTTAGAATCATTGGATTTACCATCAGAATTCCATAATTAAATTCCACATTCCTCATCTTATCCCCATGACACGTTTTAGATACATTAATCTCCATATCGTCTTTGAGGGAACATCAAACAATCTCCTCATATCTATCAAAGTTTCGTATCGTTAGGTTTTTTCATAGGCTAGGATTTAGCCCACCAAAGTAGTGGAAAACCATTCATTAGAGGGTAATGTAAAAATAAGAGGCATATCATGAATTTATTGTGATTATTTTCTTATAAAACCCCAAAAAATTCATCATCCTTTGGCTTTAGTGAAAGGAAATATCTTCCCATCTTAATACGAAGGGTGGTGGGAAAATATTTAACAAATTGTTTTACGGAAATCCATCAATACCATCACCTCGGTATCTACCTAGGGAATCATATTTTTAGACAATGTATACTATTGATCAGATTCACCCTCCATTTGATAAGCAGTAAGAAGAACATTCTCTTGTTTGAAACATTGTAGGATGGAGAATATTTTTTCAATTAAGTGGATCCATTTATTTGTGATTGATGGATCAGATGATCCATTGAAAGTATGAGGAATTTAACTCATGAACCTATTTATTGTGACTTGTTATTTATTAGGGGGTTCTCTTCTTGATCGAGGTTTCTATTCAAAACATGAGTTAAATGAGATATTATCATGTCAAAGTGTTCGATTCCAGCTCCCATCGGATTTGGAATCTCATTATAATAGTCCTTACATTGATCTTTACATCATTTTTTATCCTGATTCCTCCTATTACCATCTATTGGCTTGAATAGAAGGAAAATTATGGATAATTATTTTAAACTATTAAACACATAAATGGTAATCCAATGAAAAAAGGGATAATTTATAAATTACATTTATCTTCTTAACATATGAATTTATAGGCATTGATCTAAGTTATCCATGATATTCTTCCTAACATATATTATTATGGGATTTTTTTGTCCTCTTAATAATGTTTCATACTATGTTTATGAATTTACCAAATCATATCCTCGGGAGTTTTGAATAAAGTGTGAAACAAGGCCCATTTTTGTGCAATAGTTCTCATTTAAGAGTAGATCATAGCAGTGTTTTCATGTTTTACCCCAAGATACATCTATGCTAGAGCCACCTTTACTTGTCTATATATAGACATGGATTTGTTTTCTTGATAAACTAATAACTCTATAATAACTAAAATTTAGGGACTATTTTCTTATACTTTGTCTTATTCCTATGGCTTTCACTACAGTTTTCTAATCTTAATTCCTATAATAACTAAACCTATCCTCTGATACCAACTATAACAACCCTTATATTTATATCATATTTAAAAAATATTTTTTACATAAACTTTCACTTAATACAAATTAGAATATCAATATATCTAGTTTCCTTAGACCTTACGGATATTACATAACAACAAAAAACATAAAATAAAACATCTTTATTGAAAACATCTTTTACACAGCCACAACATTCCTTCGTACTTAACACTGTTTGGGATATCCTGAGGAAATAAATAAGAAATGGTGAGTTAAAAAGCCCCTTAAAGGGGTAGAGAAGTCATAAAACAAATAATAAAATACATTATAGGCAATAGGAATATCAATGGATCATATGAGAAACATGAACTTAATGGCATGATATTGCATGATTATCATAACATAGAAATGTGGCATCAACTTAAAAAACTGCATCATTAACAAAAAGGAATCAGGTAAACCCCTATCCAAAAATGGTACAAGAATCCTATAAAGGAATTAGGTTAACCCATATCCCAACATGATGTATCATGATACTAAACATTACCCAATACATTTGAGTGCTATCAAGGTACACCCCTCGTAATCATTCCAATCTCATGCTTAATTGTGCCACATAAATCATATTACATGGATTCATTTAGCATAATCATTTATTCCAACATCAAGGAATGTGTAATTCATACATGTCAGTCATTATTTGATATGTATGTGTGCATAAAGGTGAATACCCTTGATTCAAGAATGTGTATGTTATTCAATACATGATGATTTTGTCTTAGAAAATCATGGTGTAATTTTTGTAGCATAATGGAATCATATTGTAATTCATAAATTTTTTTGATGAGAGTGAAAGGGGCCCCTCAACACTAATACATGAGATGGATGGTAATTTTATCATGTAACATAATATCCCAACATGTGATATTCATAATATAAAATAAATGCATGAATGGAAATGAGAAGAGATAAATCCCTTATGGAATTTAGACATAATAATAGGTGGGTTTAAAGGATCATAAATAACATTAATGAAAGTGAATGGAATATCCAATCATGTATAAATAAAATGTAAGTTAGGAGGTATGGTACAAAATATCCAAAATCATTTAAATTGAAATTAAAAGGCATGACATAAAAGGGGTGATTGAAGAAAAAAGGGAGAGGGAGATCCCTTTAAGAATTTTGGCATAGTGCCAGCTTATGTAAGGGTCTGTATGGGGGAGGATAAATGGTCCCCCATTTACATAAAATCAATTGGACAGTAAGGTAGTGATTAAAAATTAATTTCAATAAAATAAATTAAAATTAGAAGAACTACTCGCAAAGAAGGTGCTTTAATTCAAGGGGGGATTCCCTTACTTGGATGTGCGACTCCAAAGGCTTGGGAAATGCTTCTTGGAAACTTGAGGGTTCCTTGGGAGTACTCTAGGGAGTAGGGGGAAAATAGTGGTGGAGATTTAAATAGATATAGGGAAGTTAAATTGGTACTTGGGTGAATTTATATAGGAATGGTGGGGGAATTCTTTATTATTTAGGTTTTAGACACTACACACTAAAATATTCAGAACCACAAACCATCCCATGGTTTTTCCAATGGTTTCTAGAAATGGGGAGTGGTATAAATTATTTTATAAGGATAATATATGAAGATATTAAAATATTTCCCTTGCTTATGTAGAGGTGAGTCACACTTTCAATGAAATGATTTAGAAATCCTAAAATATTTTATATGAATTGAAGGATTCAATATGGATTTATAAAATAAAACAAATAAACATGAAATTGCATTATTTTAAAGAAAAAACATATATTTTTTCTAATATAATTTTTATAGTATTTAATTACATTACTATTAGGTTATTATGGTATCATAAAACACATTATATATTTATAAAACATTTATGTTTTACCCAAACAATTGACTGTCTCAGAAAATTATAAAAAATTCCTTATTAAATAATTTCAACATCCTGCTTCCGAAAATAATATTCATTTTATCTAAAAAAATATATAAATATGTTAATTTTATCTTTTAAAATAAAAACTAACATTTATTTAAAATTGATAGTTTTTGAGAAAAACAGTTTTCAAAACTTAATAAAAATTACACTTCAGTTCATAAAAATTATACGATAATTTATATTTTGTAAAATTAATTTAATAATAATTTATTATTCAAATATTATTTAATTAAAGAATACATTAATTCATCAAAATATAGTACTTAATTGAATTTTAATATTATCCAAAAATATTGTTTGTGCTTTAAAAATAATTTACAAAGTAACAATAATAGAATGAATGTATATTCATTATTATATAAAAAATAATGCTCATAATCATGGTGATATTGTCTTTTAATATATCCATTTATCACACCAGCATACGCCATAAGAGTAAGGTTCTTGATAGTGGGGAATTCTAGGGGCTGTTAGGTGAAATTTCTTTGGGACATGATCTCAATGAGCTTGAAATTCTCCTATAAATAGTTTCTATCATACCTAAGTTGCTAGATCTTGGCTTGGGATTGGTATAAGGAAAATCCCAGAAATGGTATCTCCCTTGGAAGCTCTGATAAATGGGTTTCATAAGGTATAATCCTACTAGTTAAGGTTATTACTTCCCTTTTCTGTGCCAAATGGATTGGTACAACACTATATTTAGTTTAGTCATGTGATCACTATTCAACAGCTATATTATCGATGGTAATGATACATAACAGTAATTTAAATTCAATTAGATATAATAATACAAAAGTAGTGAAGGTTTTTTTATATCCCCAACAAATTTAATTTAAAGAAATGGAGTTTTATTCATAAATGTTTGGGTCATTACAATGGCACTCATTAATAGAGTGTTACACTAGTATCTTGACTCCATCATTGTGGTATTCGTGGATTAAATCTTATTCTAATCTAGAACCAAGGAGGAGCTTGAGCATTATTTGAGGATTTTCTTGGGAACCCTTTGGGATAATTATCTCTATTCAAAATTTTCTAAATGAACCTTCTAGACCAAGGAGGTTATGTTTTGGGGCCATGTAATCTCAGATATTTGGGTTTTAGAGGATCCTAAAAAGATTAGTGTGGTGATGTAATGGGACTAGTCAAAGAAATTTTTTGAGATCGGAAGATTTTTATGTATATTAGGGTGTTACATATGGTTTGTTTAATATTTCTCTCACCTTTATTCACCCATGAAGGTGGTCACCCAGAAAGGGGTAAAGATTGAATGGAGCCTAGAGTGTTAAGCATCATTTGAGGAGATTCAATGGTGTTTGACCACAATTACCATTTTGATCTTTATAGAATCTAAAAAGAGGTATCTAGTTTATTTTTATTCCTTAGATATGGTCCTCAGGTGAAATTTAATGTAAAATTATCATGTGGTGGCTTATGGATCATTCCAAAACTAGTCACATGTAAATAATTTCTGAATCCATGACCTGGAGTTGGAAGTAGTGATGTATGCCTTAAAAACGTGGTTCCATTATATTTTTGTGTAGAATTTTGTAGTATATTCAAATCTTAAGAGTTTATACTATATTAACTCCATGAAAGATATGAATTTGAGGTATCTTCGTTGGGTCGAGTGCCATCGGTGGTTTGATTTCGATATAGTTTATACCCCATGTAAAGGTAATCTTTTGGCCGATTCTCTGAGTTGTAAAGTTCCATTGCAAGCATTGAAATAGTTTATTGGTCAGTAGGATTTTATGGGGATCTTGGCTCGAATGAATTTGGAGACTAAGGGACATAGTGGAGGTGTATTTTTTCCACAGTTCCACTAACTCCTTCTATTCTGGAACTTATTCTGTGATATCATCCGGGCGATAAGCTATGCTAGTAGTATAAGTAATTCCTTCATGGTGGGTATACACCTTGGGATTTTGTCACAATCACATAAGGGATTTTTATTCTTTAATGGTCGATTTGAGGTACCATAGTTTTTGAGGAAGGTGGTGATGCATGATATACAACAATATTAATTTTCCATTCATCCTAGTGCCACAAAGATGTTTTTTGATGTGTGTTGGATGTTTTGGTGGCTATGAATGAAGAGAGAAAAAAATAATTTGTGTCCTGATGTTATATGTGTTAGAAATTTAATATAGAGCACTAAAGTTCCTCTGGTTTGCTTCAACAACTACCTATTCATACCTGAATATGGGATGAGATCTCCATGGATTTTATTATTGGATTACCTCATACACCTCAAGAGATGATTGATATTTGGGTATTGATTGATAATATGACCAAATCATACCATTTAATTCCAATTAAGAAATCATCCAAGGTGGATTAGTTGGTTTAGTTATATGTTCAGGAGGTTGTGAGGCTTCAAGGTGTGTCATTAGAAATCATTTCTGATAAGGACACCCATTTCACCTCATGGTTTTGGGAAGGAATTCAAAAGAAAATGTCATCACAGGTCAAGTTGAGTATGACATTCCATCCTCAAATGGATAGTCAGACAGAATGGACTAATTAGATTTTTTAGGAAATGCTTTGATCGTTTTTTCTAGACATTGATGGTTCATGTGATGACCATTTTGGATTGGTTTTGTTTTTGTATAATACTAGTTTCCAGTCCTTGACTCAAATGACTTTTTAGGTGCTTTATGGTCATCCATGTCAGTCTCATTTGTGTTGAGAGGAGGTTGGAGAGACCATGTTGTTGTGATCGAGACTTGTGAAGTAGACTTCTGAAAAAGTTAAGCTTATCAGGCAGCATTTTTTGATTTCTTAGAGTCACTATAAGTCTTATTCTGATCAGTAGTGCTAAAGTTTGGAGTATTTTGTGGGTAATATGGTGTTATTGAAAGTGTCACCTTGCTTGGGTCATCATCATTTTGTAAATAAAGGGAATCTAACATCGAGGAAGGTCAGGCATTTTTAGATTACCGAATAGATTGGTAAAGTGTCATAAAATTTAGCCTTGCCTTACCATTTGACATTAATTCATTGCATTTTCCATATTTCTAAGTTGAAGAAATATAAGCCCGAACCATATCATGTTTTTCATTGGGAAGCACTGTATTTGGATCCTGATTTATCCATGTTCAAGCAGC
The DNA here is from genome assembly GCA_963277665.1 of Viscum album. Taxonomy (NCBI): domain Eukaryota; kingdom Viridiplantae; phylum Streptophyta; class Magnoliopsida; order Santalales; family Viscaceae; genus Viscum; species Viscum album. Next base: position 1,914,124,976 of record OY728133.1, read on the forward strand.
CAGTGTGGAATGTAGATTCCCATGAGAAATTGATTTGTGGAAAGTCCATTTCATTAGGAATATTTATTTTGTATCATGGTAATGATGTGCATGATACTTTAGAGTCGAACTCTTTGGTTAAGGATGAATATCCATTTTTTTTATTAATCCTCATGTTGACTTTCTAGGGAAAAAATGTTTCATATTAGAGAGAATTATCACATCCATGTTTTCATTTTCGTGTATTTTTTTTATTTTAGTCTCACTTTTATCCCTTGGGTTTTCCATGAGTTTTGGATGAAAAATGGATAATTTGGGGATGGAAGCAGGTGGAACATGGTTGGAACATGGTATTTCTAACCGGGAAACATTTTTTCATTTTGGGGTAGTGTATAACACATGGTTAGTAAATATTTTTTCAAACCATTTATGATAGGTGTGTGTCCTGAACTTCTTGGAAAATAATGGGTGCACAGTTTCCACACAGTTTGAAAACTGTGCGGCCTAACCATGTGGCATTTAATGTCATTAAAAATTGATAAATTTTCTTATTTACCTTTTCTGATTTAATAATATTACGCATCCCATTCCACCATTTGTTATTATCAACCATTGGAGTACCCTCCAAGCTTTATTAAAGCCTTGGAACTCTAATCCTTAGGTGAGTTTTACCCAAATTATTCAAGGAAACATCATGTAAGTATGTTTCCTCTTGATTCCTCCACCTTTTTAGGGATATTATACCCTCTTTAGTATGTTTCTATTTTACCAATTGGTTGTATGACCTAGGTAGGGTTTGATCTTGTATTTTTGGAGGATGTATTGTTGTATTTTGTTCAATATTTCATTGTTATGGTCACATGGTGGTGCAGTTGTGGTTTCTCACCAATTTCCATAATTTTTCATGATTGAGGTGGGCGGTTCCATGTAATTTTATTATTAGATGATTTTAATATGCTTTCTTGGTTTGTTATATGTGTTATATGTTTTACTTATGGGGTGTAAAACACGTTTGAGAAGTTTTTTGACAAGAATATGTGATGAAATGGATTTTATTGAGGAAAATGGTTTTCCCCATTGTTTAATTTCTTGAAAATTTTATATGAATTGTGTGAAGGGTTTTAAATGTATTTTCATAGATAATTGAGGTTTTAATGTGTTAAAAATGGTTTTTTTCAATAGTAATGGATTTTTTGGCTTGTTGGAGACCTTTTTTCACCTTTAACAGGAAGTGTGAATTATGAAAATGATGTGAAGCACAATTCAAAAATGAATTTGATTTATTTAAATATTTTAAAGGGGATCATCTCAGGAAAATTGTTATATTACTTGTATTATTTTCTTGTAATATTACTAAATTAATTTTAAAAAAATTTCACCCATTGATTTCCATTTATTCTTATGGTTCTTGGCATGTAAGTGTGAAAATGTTGATTTATGTAGTGTGTAAAATAGAATTGAGCATAAAGGAATCCTAGGTATCTAGGTGGGCGGACTAGGACTAGTATGCTAGTTGACTTGGAAGTGGATTCGCCAAAATTCTGCAACCAATATTTAGGATTAGAACACTAACTAAATTATGATGATGATTATATACCACAACAACTATGGATGGATTCCTCTATAGTGGATCATGCATGAGAAAATTGTGGGTTGTGGTTGTTATATCATGTTTCACTGAGATACAAGGTTCCTAGTGTCTCACTAGTGTTATTACATTTAGGGATTTTCCACGATGCTCTTGTGATGTTGTGCATACCATGGGAGTATTTCTCAAAATATTTTTTCATAAAATGTTCTGTTAAAAATGTTTTTATGTTCTTTATTAAAACATGAATAGTTATTTCTATTTTAATGTTATGGAATAGAATCAATATTTTGGGTTTCATCCTACTAGTATTTGGCTCACACCCTACATACACATTTTTGTGAATGATAATTTTTCCATGTATAGCCCAAGTAAAGGAATGATGCATTGTGGTGTTGAAGGCTGATCTAGGTTCTATTGTTCTACATGTTGTTGGTGTTGGTGGTGTTGGCTTGAGGATGATGTTGCTCTTGTTACATAGTGTTTTTTATAGTGTCATTGTCCCCATCCCATTTTTGTAATTTTGGGTTTTTTTAATGTTGTGAACCTTGAATCTAATTTTTTTACATCATTTGGTTATGTTTATTCAGTTATGTGATGTTTATTATTATTGGTTATTTTTAATTATATAAATGTGTGAAATAGTATTTAAAGAACATTGTTGATACCTATGAATTATTTTCCACCCTTTGGGGATCAGGAATTCCAGTTGACCCATGTTTCAAACTAGGTCGGGTGTTGGGTTGGATGGCATCCCGGCTTGGATCGTGACATGAATCGTTGATCGATGTGCAATGAGATTCGAGGATCTCACCAATGACAAATAAATATGATCATTCTTCTATAGATATTGAAACATCTTGATGTAGGATATTTTTATTATGTTTATTTATCCATATTTTAGTATCCTATAATGAATGTGAATCAATATACTAACATATTTATTTTTGGTTAAATTGTATTGTGAGTGTGGGATTATTTTTCAAGGAATATTTAGTGAAATTGTTTATTTTATTATGGATCTTCATTCATCATTATATTGAAAACATTTCAAGACCTGTATGAACATGTGTGTGGTTATTTAATCCATTGCATGTTTATTTTTCCTCTCCCACTGTTCTTCAAGAATTTATCACCGATGTTTGGTTTGACTAGTAGTTTGACCAAAATACTAAGAATTCAATCATTGTGAACATATTTATTTGGCACAATGGATTGATGAAGCATATCTAGGATCAGATCGAAAGTTATATTGATCTATAATGTTGTTGACAATGTATTAGGGATGTTTTTGAGACCCACTATTCAATCAAGGCATACAATAGATAAAAAGACCAAATAATTACTATTTACCATACTTTTTTTTTGTCAGATTCCTGGGAGAGGCAATGGAAAGTCTTCGATGGACTAGATCCAAGTTCTCTATTAGGATTCATGGACATAATGGTGACCATATGAGAGGGAAATACTGGATGAAATGGATCCTCAGGTTTTTAAAATAATGACTTACACAGTGTGTACTCCTAAAATACATGGCATTAAGGGAACTTGTTATAACACAGCGGTTTCTGTGGAAGAGATATGTTCCACAGGATGAGCCGTAAATTCCACACAACATGTGACCCTTACCTAGAAGATTATCATGTACCTATGAGGGTACACAGACATGGCTACAAAACACGGGATAGGGTAATGATGGATGACTCATGAGTATATATGTTATGTGTGAACTTGATTTCATGTTTACAATTTTATGTGTGAAACTCATTACATGTTCAAAATTTTATGCATAGACCTAGTTGAATATCTATAAGTTTATACCTGAAACTGATTACATGCTCACAATATTATGAGTTAAACTTATTACATGTTCATAATGTTATGTTTGGACCTAGTTTTTTGTCCATAATTTTATGCGTGAACCTGATTACATGTTCACAATGTTATGCATGAACCTAGTTCCATGTTCACAATGTTATAAAAGGACATAGTTTCATGTCTATAAGGTTATGTGTAAACCTGATTACAAATCCACAATGTTATACATATACCTGGATACATGTCCATAAGTTGATGAAGGGGTATGATTTCATGGCCTTAACAAAATGAGTGATCCTTTTTTCTACTTATACAGGTTCACAATGTTATAAACCAATATGCATGCCACAAATTCCATGTATTATCACTATGTTATGATTTCACGACTTATGCTTCAAATTATCTTATTACGCGTGTCTTAAAAATTATAAATCTTTATAATGATATATAATATGCAAGGTAGGATAATTAAATGTTATGACCAATTTCCATACCCTTTTTGTTCATGTTATTATTATACATTTCCTTTATTTAACCTTACTAAGAATCTGGGATCACCCCTTTCTTATGTTTCTTTTCCCCTGGTTATGAAGAAATATTTTATGTGTAATTACTAAAGGTGAAGATATTTTTGGAATATGTTTAATATCTTTCACTTGGATAAAATATTTTTCTTCCATGTTTCCAAAGATACAATACTTATAAGGACCCAGCCTTAAACATTACATAATATTGAATTAAATGAATAATTCACATTGAGGATCTTTTCAGGGTTAGAGTTTTAGAGAATTAGGACATAACTATTACATCCCAAAATATTAAAAAAAGGATTTTATTTGGTCTTATAGAACATATTAAAGTAACCAAAACTAGATTTAAAGAGGGTTTTCCATTAAAAGGCAATAAATCGGCCTTTTAATGTAAATTATACTTAAAATTAGATTCATTCATATTTTAAGCCTCTAAAATATTATTGGATACTGTAAACACATTTAACAGTCATGTATAATCATATTGTAGTTAGTTTTGTTTTTTCCTGCCAATACAACGTCTAGGAGTTAACTACCATTTAAAATAATAATATTATATTATTAGTGTGCAGCGTAAGATTCCAAAGAATCTTGTTGTTGCGTATCGGGTATGCTATCAAACATAGAAACCCCTTTAATGTAAAATTAATATTTAATTCACAAATATTAATAAATATGAAATATGTTTTATTCTTCATTTACCTTAATGTTACATCCTTCCCCCCTTTTGGGAATTATATCCTCGCAATTCTTATTAACTTATCAAAATAAGTGGGGGTATTTATCCCTCATAGCATTTTCAGATTCCCGTGTTTCCTATTCAATCATATGGGTTTTCCAAAAAACCTTTACCTGGTGAATTACCTTATTCCGAATCACTTACTCTCTACGATCAAGAATCTGGACTGGTTGTTCTTCATAAGAGAGATTCTCTTCCAACTGAAATACCACTGGGGTCAAAACATGAGATGGATCTGGCATATACTTTCTCAACATTGAAACATGAAAAACATTGGGTACCTGGGATAAACTTGGTGGTAAATCCACTCTATACACAACTAATCCAACTTTCTCCATAATTTCATAAGGTCCAATGAACCACGGACTAAACTTTTCATTCTAACCAAAACGCATCACACTTTTCCATGGAGAAACTTTGAGAAATACATGATCACCTACCTCAAAGAAAAGATCCTTCCTCCAGTTGTCTTTATAACTTTTCTGTCTACTCTGATCTATTCTCATGTGCTTCTGAATCACCTGAACTTTCTTTGCCATCTCTTCTACCGATTCTGGTCCCATCAGCTTCCTTTCACCTACTTCATCCCAAAATGTTGGTGTTCGACAATGATTTCCATATAATGCCTCAAATGGAGCCATCTGTATACTAGAATGAAAGTTGTTATTATAAGAAAATTCAACCAAAGAAAGATGTTGTTCCCAAATTCCCTAGTAATCCATTGAGAAAGCACATAACATATCCTCTAAGGTCATAATTGTTCGTTCTAACTGCCCATCCGATTGAGGATGAAAAGCTGTACTAAAATTTAATTCAGTACCCAATGACTTCTGAAGGCCTTTCCAAAAGTTAGAAGTGAACCTGGGATCACGATAAAATACAAGGGATAGGGTAACTCCATGAAACCTGACTATCTCTTTACCATAAAACTGAGCAAGTTGATCTAGAGACAAAGTATCTCTAATAGGAAGGAAATGATCAGATTTAATCAATCGATCAACTATAACCCAGATTTCATTATTACCTCGAGATGTCTTTGGTAATCCCACAATGTAGTACATTGATATATTTTTACATTTCCAATCTGGCACTGGTAAATGCTGAAGCATTCCTTTCTATAACTGTCTCTCTAATTTAACCTACTGATAAGTCAAAAACTTAACAGTAAAATCAGCAATATCTCTTTTCATTCCACCCCACCAATAATACTCCTGAAGATCTATGTACACTTAGTACAGCCGAGATGAACTGGAAACAGAGAACTATGAGCTTCACATAACAACTCATTATTCAACTGTGAATCCCAAGAAATACATAATCTCTTTCCAAATCTCAAAACACAATCATTATCAACGTTAAAATCAGGCAACCCACCCTTCTCAACCAACCCTACCTTTTTCTGCAACGCACTATCTTCTTTCTGCGCTTGCTTTATTCTGTCTGATAGAGATGATCTCACTGACACCTAATACAAAACAGAATAATTTCCTACACCAAAAACTTCTATGACAAAGTTAATAAAATCAAAAACCAAAGGATCTTATTCCAAACGTAACAAGGTTAATAAAGTATTACTTTTTCGACTCAAAGCATCAACCACTTTATTTGCTTTTCCCATGTGGTAATGGATCGTGCAATCATAATCCTTAATTAATTCCAACCATCTCCACTATCTCATGTTCAATTCGTTTTTAGTGAATATATACTTAAAAATTTTGAGATCAGTATATATTTCACACTTCACTCCATACAAATGATGCCTCCAAATGTTTAAAAAAAACAACAACAGCTAATTCCAAATCATGTGTAGAGTAATTTAACTCATGAGGTTTTAACTGACGTGAAGAATAAGCAATTACCTGATCATTCTGCATTAGGACACAACCCAGTCCTTTCAACGAAGCATCACTATAGATAACAAACTCACCCTTTCTGGATAGCAATTCCAAAATTGGAGCATTCACCAATCTCCTTTTTAATTCCTGAAAATAATCATCACGTTCTTTTGTCCAGATGAACTTAACACCTTTTCGAGTTAACTTAGTCATTGGACTAGATAACTGTGCAAAATGTTCCACAAAACTTCGGTAATAACCTGTTAAACCAAGAAAACTATGAATCTTGGTTATATATGTGGGTTTTGGCCATTCTTCAACAACTTTTGTTTTAGCAGGATCAACAGTTATGCCATTTTTGAAACAATGTGACGAAGGAAATAATTTTTTGTAACCAAAACTCACACTTGCTGAATTTCCCATAAAGTTTCTTTTCATTTAAGGTTTGCAAGATGACCCTTAAACGACTTTCATGCTCCTATTTACTTTTAGTATAAACCAAAATATCACCAATAAACACAACCACCATTTATCACCTGAATCAACTGATCCATCACTGTAGTAAACTGTTTAATTATGATTCTGACAATCTCAGGATGCTGATTTGGAAGGCCATTTCCCTCTGTATGACTTCCAATCGCAATTGCCCTATTTTCTCTATGAAAAACCATTATAAACACCAAAATAACTTAGGTGAAGAAACATGGTAATCTGTAAATGCTATATCATTTCAATATTACTATAAATTAATTTATAGACATTTATTTAACAATAACCTAACTCCTAAAGTTATCTAAACTGACCTCTGCTACCAACTATAAGGACCCATACATAAACATTACATAATATTTAATTAAATGAATAATTCACATTGAGGATCTTTTCAGGTTTAGAGTTTTAGAGATTTAGGACATAACTATTACATCTCAAAAGATTACAAGGTAGACACTTCTACACAGTTTCAATTTATTTTTCACAAAATAAAAACTCTTGAAAAAAAGTCATGTATAGTTCCATGTTTTAGATAGCATGAATTTTTCCTTGATCCCATCCTTGACCGTATTCATCTTTATGTCCTATGAAAACATTTCAAAACTTGGGATGAGCATAAAAACCTCAGTAAGGGATATAAAACAAAGAACGAAAACATTTGTTCGTAAATACATACAAAACATGAAATCATTTACTTACCTCATTAAATCATAATATTTATGAAAGAAACATAGAAGACATTAATCATAAAGGTAACTTGTGGGATCCATATCATACTTACATTGTAGCTATTAGAAGTACATAGAGAGTTACTTTGGAATACCCATCACAGTATATTCCCTAAATCTCTTAGGAGAAACATTCACGTTTACCGCTGTCATGTTACCCAATTCATTGGAGAGATATCTTGGGCTCACCCGCCCTAGGTTTATCACAGAACCACCTGTATACTTAAATAATTCCCAAGAACCATAACATGATCATAACACGTAACATAAGCATAAAGAAAAGATAACATTCCCACATCACAAAAGAAAAATATCATTTCAAGATATTGAAATAATAAATCCATTCTCAAAATAATTTTAATACCAAAATACATAAAAATAGTATATGGAATTTATTTTTTTCCTTTTAAAAACATTCTGGCTTGTTAAGGAACCCAAAGATCAAATAATACTCGCGGCGGTGGAAAGGTCATTGTCACCGCCTACGTAAAAAAAATACATTCCTCTTAGTCATTTTGTAAAAGACTTCGTATAAAAAGAATCCCTTTGAATAAAATGAAAAATCAAAGGGGTTTATACATCGTATAAAATAAAGTCTTGTATAAAACTAAAAATTCCTCACTGAAAGGAGATTGAGACGAAGTCCCTTATCTCGTGTCTGACTTGACTCAATCATTCATTAATCTCTTGAATAATAAACTAAAGTTAATTTATACTTTCTTAAGAACCTTTTTCAAGTTTATTATTCCTTTTATATCACTTATTACCATGTTATAAACATTACTAAATCATTTAAGTTAATAACATTCGTTTTGTCAATATTTGGTACTTGAGTCAAAAATGGACTTCTTATAATTAAATGTTGTTCATGTGGTCAAAGGTTCATTATATCCAGAATGATATTCATTATTTTTATATCATATATGTCATTTATATCTAGAATATACATTTTATTTATAATATTACATTACATTTAGAGGTATGAAATGAAATACACCGTTCATGGAGACGGTAAGCCATATGTACGCATGAATGCTACTTTCATTTATATTTATTATTTTAATGGAAATAAAAAATAATGATACATATTTATATTATAATTACATTATAATATCATATATAATATCGTTAACTCCATCATTTATACATCCCACATAAGGCATTAACGAATCACATCACTTTGAGGGGGCGATAGTCCGCACTTCCTCAAATGAGATTATCGTATCTACCCACTTTGGAAACCATAAAGGGGTGCTATAAATGGGAAGTAAAAAAGAATAATGAAATCATAAAAATAATATATTACATATATAAAGAAATTTTCATCATAATTTCCACCATGAGAGGTGGTGAGATGTAATTGGACAATCATCATTTCGTGAGGCCTTAGTTTGCCATCCACAGAAACATTATGTTCTTCATCCATTAGATGGAAGTGTGTGTAAGTGTAGTTAGAATACAACTAATAAAAACATCCTAGTATATTAAGGATACTGGTGTTGTTACAAAATAAAGGAATAAAATATTTTAGGGTTTGGATAAGTAAAATAAAAAATAATAATTTAAGATAAACTGTTACCTTTAATTTGGGTAACTCCTTTTGGTTTAAACCAAAGGACTTCTTGAAGTTCATTATGCGTAAGTAAAGGATTCTAGGAGGAGGATAGGTATGTATGGAGCTTAATTGGGTAGATTTTGGATGAGAAAAAAAGGCTTGAGAGGTCTGAGGAATTGGTTAGAAATGGTCTCCTTTTATAAGGGGGAGGAGGGGCTCTTTAGGAATGTGTGAAAACATTATTTAATTATATAATGATATTCGGTTTCTAATGGTCCGAAAATCATTATAGTATAAGATAAGATGACTCATGGTCGAAATAAAATCATCCAATAGGAATTGGACAGGTTTTGTATAATATTTTAATCATTATAAGCATATTTATTTAAATGATTTATTAACGAGGTAAACATTGCATCCTTATTGTGTCATTAATAATTTAAATTATTTCATGTCCAAAAATTATAAAAAAAATACTATGACATAGGAAATATTTTTATAATTCTAAAGAATATTTATAGTCAAAAATATGACTTATATAACACCATGTAAAAATTAATTTACTAAAAGATATTGATTTTTGTCATTTTTCCCTTACTTTAAGTTAATTAATCTAAATTGTCATTATCACTCCTAAGTTGATCAATGGGGTCCCAAAATCGATCCAAAGATGACCATGTTATTAAATGACTCAACCAATAAGGTTTGGACAAGTGTTAAGGTAATTTTGAATTATTATAATATTCTTTTAACCTTGAATTACCTTATTTACCTTTAACCGTGGTAAATAAAAGTCAAAAGTTACTATTCACCAAAAAAATATTTTCATCTTAATGAACCACATTTTACTTCTTGATAACAACCATGTATGTCGGATTTTTGAAATTAAAATCATAGAAGTGGTAAAATTTCATTTAGATGAAAAAGTCAGTTTTTTTAACTACCACTAAGTCGTTTCACTATTCATCAAAAATAGATGTTTTTTCGAAAAATACCAAAACATCAGCCTAAGCTATATTTTCTATTCCGAATTAAAAAATGGTTTCTATTTTTGAAAATTCAAAACATATAAGTGGAATTAATTAATTTTAAAATTAATTCCCATTATCAAAAAAATAGCGTGTTTTTAAGAAACAATAACTATAAAAAGATTGATACTTGTTTATGTCCAATTTCAAAGTGAAATTAATTCCAATGACCAACATTGGATTAAATGGTAAAAATATATTTTAATTTCACTTTAAAACCAATTAAGAAGATAATATAACCATATAAATAAATTAGATTAAAACATAGTTTTGAATTAAAATACAATATTTTCACTGTTCATTAAAAAATGAACTTTATCTGAAACATTCCAAAAAATTTAAAAAAAATAAATATTGATGTCTCCATTATAAAGAAGGATTTTATTTGGTATTATAAAATGTATTAAAGTAACCAAAACTAGATTTAAAGAGGGTTCCCCATTAAAAGGCGATAAATCAGCCTTTAGTGTAAATTATTCTTAAAATTACATTCATTCTCATTTTAAGACTCTATATTTTTATTGGATACTGTAAATACATTTAACAGTCATGTATAATCATATTGTAGTTATTTTTGTTCTTTCCTGCCAATACAACGGCTAGGAGATAACTACCATATAAAATAATAATATTATATTATTAGTGTGCAACGTAAGATTCCAAAGAAATTTGTTGTTGCGTATCGGGTACGCTATTGAACATAACAACCCCTTTAAAGTAAAATTAATATTTAATTCACAAATATTAATAAATATGAAATATTTCTTATTCATCATTTACTTGGGATGTTACAATACTATTATGATCCTCAGACATGTATTTTTCTAATATAGTGAATATTCATCTAAAATGATGTAATATCCATGTATATTAAACCTAGGTCACTATAATTAACATGAAAAGATTTCTGTATATATAACATATGGGAGTTTTGATTCCACATGTATAAGGGGAGGAGAGGAAAAAATAATAAAAAAATTATAACAATTTAAAAAATGATAGAGGGGTTTACCTCTTAAATTTATCCCCCTTGAGAACCTCATTAGAGAAAGGGGTTTGGTCTTTTATTAAGACCAAGTGATTCTATAAAAAGGGGAGAGAATTTGGAAGTTGTTTTATAAAAAATTGGACATTCTTCAAGGCTCTAGAGGTATAAGGAAAAAAGGTGGTGAGGGGTGGTATTTATAGTGTAGTAAATGGGTGTTTTCTCATTATTTTATTCATTAGTTTATAATTTTACCACAAGAGAAGAAATTGTGATGATTCCATGACTAAATGAAGTAAATAGAGAATGATAATTCTATATTATGGTACTTAAATCATTTATCTCTCAAGGAATATTATATTTTATTTATAATGTATATATATTGTAAGATACCGTATTTTACTATTCACAAAAATTCAACTATTTTAGAAAAATCTTTGAAATTTTCCCTAACCATATTTTGATGTATAGAAATAAAAAATGGCCTCTATTTTTGGAAAATATATTTCTAACTACGATTAATTGAGTTTTTATTTAACATCATCATTTACATGGAAAATACTAATTTTAAATTTATAAATGATTTTTATAAAACCATGAAAAATAATTAAGGTATAATTAAATTATCTAATAATTAGAAGAAATAAAAATATTAATTTATAAAATAATTTTCTTTTAAATAATTATATTCATTATAAAATTGAAAATATACATTTATGTTTTATAAAAATATCAATACATAATTAATAATTTCTAAAACATTTATTTACTTGTAATACGATATAATTATATCATATAACCATTTATAAGATTCCTAAATTTTATTTATACTTGCTTGGATGTTACTATTCTATTGTATGTTTTACTATTTATCAGGGTTATATTACTATTCTAAAGGTCAAGTTAATATTCCATTGGTTTAGTTTCCTTAATTTCTAGACATTCCTCTTATTTTATTTACTATTTATTTATAATTTTTTTATTGTGTTTTATATGTGATTTCATGAGGTTTATACTATAAAACAAAATTATATGAAGGGAATTTTCATTGATAAAATTTTAGGACATAACACATTCCCATTGGTAACTTAATATGAAAGCTTTATGAACCTTAACAATATTATTGTAGATAAATATCAACCCTCTAAATAAAAAAATTATGGTTTCTATTGGTGCTGCAGAATTTATGGGAAAAATATTACAACTATTATCATAACATATCTCTAATAGGAATGAGTTTTAAATATAATGGAATAAATAATGGTAGTAGAATGAATAATTTTCATAAGTCACAGGAAGGAAGAGAAGTTAAATATCACGATGTTAGAAACATTCCAACAAAAAAAATTAGTGTAATTGTTTGGAGGCTGTTTGTGGAAGATATGATCAATTGGGTCACTTTTCTGAAAAATGCATGATAATCCTTCTAGAACAAGTTTCTTAGAAAATAAAAAGGAAGGGAATATATAAATTAAGATTTTAAGGAAATAGATTTTTTTGAGATATATTTAAAATCTATAATGAATAAAAAACCATGGATAATTGATAATGATTATTCATCACACATGATGGGTCATTTGAAAATCTTAAATGATGTTGAAAACTGTGAGGAGGTGTTGTTACCTTTGGGAATCATAGTTTTTTAAAAATCATAGGAATAGATATAACTGATATAGAAACTCAAAAACTAAATTCTAAGGATGTTATCTTTTTTGATGGGATCAAACATAAAAAAATTAATGCACGTAAAATTTTTGATGACGGAAAAGAATTGATATTCAGAAAATATTATTGTATCATTATAAGTATGAAAGATAGTAAAGTTGTAACTAGTGGAGAAATAACATGTGGAAATCTCTTTGAAATAGAAATAATTAACAATTTTTTTAATAAATAGTGATGAATATGAATAAATGTTGTGGAACTAAAGACCTAAGCAACTTAGAGAAAAAAAATATGAACAAAATTTCTAAATTTTATGTTGTTTGAAACTTACCAGAATTGAAAATAAGTGTAAAATATGTTTGTATAACTTTTTAAAAATGTCAAATGATTAATAAAAGTCATCAGAATGTTGATATTTAGTCTTACATGCCTCTTGAACATATGTATTACAATTTATTTGGCCTTATTAGAAATTAATAAATAAAAGGAGATTTGTAATTTATCACTTTTATTAATGATTTCACCCGAATGACCAAAATTAGTTTAGTGAAGCACAAATCAAAAGCTATAAATTTTTTTAATGTTTTCTGAAGATAATTTAAGAGAGAAATGGGTGTTTATATAATGATGTTGATAAGTGATGATGAAAAGGAATATATTTTAAATGATTTAAAATAATATTTAAAGAAACATGGAATTAAATATCAATATAGTTCTACAATCACCCCTCAACAAAATGGAGTTTTGGAAAGGAAAAACAGATTTTTTTTAAATGGTAAGAAGTGTGTTGGAAGAATATATACATTCTATGTTCTTATAAAGAGAACTCATTATCACTATTTTTCATGTGAAAAACAAAATCTTGTTGAGGCTAAAATCAAATAATACTTCCTATAAAATTTGATATAAAAAACTATCATTTGAGTAATTAAATTATTTTTGGAAGTCTATATTTACTAAAAACAAAAATTCTAGATCGTGAAATATTTGATGGCAATGATAATGAAGTAATTTTATTGGGATATTCACCCAATGAAGAAAGTTATAAATGCAAGAACATGAATTTACAAAAATTAGTGGATTCATATTACATTTAAGCTCTTAAAAATATAAATTTCATAAGAAAAGTTATTGAGAACATTTAAGAAGACAAACTAAATATTTAAGGAAAAAAGTGAAAGTGATTCGAAATAGACGTATCAAGATTCAAAAGACTCATGTGATGAAATAAGTGAAACTAGAAAATAAACCTGAATATTTTATACTTTAAAAAAATATATTGAAAAAAATATTCTTGGTAATAAAAATAATCCAGTTCAAACAGTGATAATATTGAGATTAAAAAATAATACATCACTCATTTCAAAAATTAAACAAGAATCAGTTTCAGATATAGTTGAATAAAAATAATAGGTTGATTCAATTAATTAAGATTTGGATTAGATTGACAAAAACAAAACATAGGAACTTGTTTCATGTCTGGTAAATAAAAATGTTATTAGAAGAAAATGGATGTACAGAAACTAGTTGAATGAACATGGATAAGTTTCAAGAAACATTTTAAGAATTGTTTAAAAAATCTATGCATGGGTGTAATGTGTTTATTTTGAAGGAACATTTCCCTAGTTATAATATTAGAAACAATATTAATGTATCTAATGGTGTCTTCACATTGTAATTAATATTTTTATCAAATGTATATAAAGCCATATTTTCTTAGTGGTGATATTGAATAAAAAGTTTACATTGAAAGTACATGTGGTTTTGTACTTGAAAATGATGAAAGAAAGGTCTATAAATTTATGAAATCAATATAATGGTTGAAACTTACACCGAGCCCTTAGTATTCAAAACTGGAAAATTGATTGAGAATGTTGAATTATTCAAAATCAAAAGTTGATAGTAACTTATATGGGAAAGAAATTAACTTTAGAACCCTTATTATAATTATTTATAAGAATGATGTAATTTTTTAGGTATTAAGAAATATCATGTAAATATTTTTTGAGGAAATGAATAAGAAATTTGTGGTGTCTATGTTGGGATAATTAGCTTTATCCATGGGATTACAAGTTCTAAAAAAACTTTTTTCTATCTTGAGAATAGTATGCTATAAATTTTTTGAAAAAGTTTGGTATGGGAAAATATAAATAAATTTATAATCTTATTATAATTGGGATAAATAAAAGTAAATATGAAGTGGGAAGAGGTTTGAATCAAAAAAAAATTTGAACATCGGTAGGAAACATGCTTTACCTTAGATCTTCAATACATTATATTGTTTATGTTGTGACTTTATGTTCCAGATATCAGAGGGATAAAAAATAATATATTATGGTTGTTGCGAATGGAATTCCAAGATATGTTCAAGGAACAAATTTACATGGGATATTATACAAAATAAATTATGAAATTAACTATCATGGTTATACTGATTTCGATTATGTAAGAGATTGAAATGATAGAAAATAATCTTTTGGAGAAACATTTTTCTTGGGAGAATATTGAGTGAGTTGGAATAGTAAGAAAAATAGTTCTATAACTTTGAGAGGAGCTGAATAAGAATATATTTTAGTGACATATGGTTTTACTAAAATTTTTTGGATGAAATATTTATTAGAAGATTTAAATGTTGAAGTTTTCAATCATTTTAAGATAATTTGTGCTAATAATAGTGCAATTGATCTCTATAAAAATTGTGTCCAAAACTAAAGATCAAAACACATTTATATCAAGTTTCACTTCATAAAAGAGAAACTTGTTAGGGGTATGTTTTCATGAAATTTGTTTCATCCAAGTATAAAATTATTGATGGTTTCAAAAAATTTATGCCAAGGGAGATATTTAAATAATTGAGGTCTCAACTTCATGATCATCCTCCACAAAATATATCATTAACATCTTAAGGGAATCTCCCACCATAATTAGCATTATTTTGAAAAAGTTGCATAATTATACAACTTTATCCTATAATGAGAAAGAATTATATTTCTTATATAAATGAATATAAAGTTATGGTTATCATAAAATGGGGAAGAGAAAGAAAAGTAAGGGGAAAAGATATAAGTAAGGGGTTTATCAAAAAATAGAAGAAAATTTTCTTTTCCCCAAGGTATGTAATTCCATAAAAAATATTACTTTAATTGTTTGTGCAGTGTCAATAAAATCTATTTTGAGAAATTAAATGTTGTGGAAAATTCCAAAACCATGAGTTGTTCAGAAAAATGAGTTGTGAAAAAGTGTGAGTGTTGAAAAATTATGAGATGGAGATTTTGTTAATGAGATTTTTTGAAAAATACAAAGGGTGATATTAATGAAATTTTGTGATGTTTTTAAAAAAAATTTATTGATAATTTATTTTTTTTCATATAATTTAATTATAAATCATGTCAAATATATGTTGCTGGATGTTTTTAACTAATTTTTTTTTGAATGTTTCTAGAAATCTCATAGTTTTCTTTAATGTTTTCTGTTAGAAACTCCCTTAGAAGACCTATAAGTCTTAGTATATCAGATTGATTATTTTTATATAAAGTGATCATTTTTTTAATGAATATATATTGAAATTTTTTAATACACAAATATTTGACAATTCATAGAACTTCCAAAACAATTCATAAGATGATTTTCTAATCTTAATGTTCTCATCAGTATAAATAATATCATGATATAACATGTTTAATAGAGGGATTTGTTGTAGTTATTTGTTAATAGTTTGTCTATCTTTAAGTCTTCTAGATGCTAACCATCGGCCCAATAAGCATTGGACATAGATGTTTTCACAATAACAAAATTTGAGAGTTTATAAAGTTTATGATCGGATGAGATGAAAAAAATGATCCACTAAAAGAGACATATATACTGATTCATTAAATGTATATATTTTATTAAAATTTATGATGATCTGTTGAAGAAGTGTGGTGACTCAAGAAATCAATTTTTTAAATATATGAAACAAAAAAGGCTTCTAGGAATTGGAAGTTTTATGAAATTGTCTTTCCATAGAAGTTGATTGGATGTAGAAGTTGTTAGTAGAGTTTGAGTTATCTGTCAAACAAACCTTATTTGACTGGAAGATTTTACTGAGTTCTTAAAAGAGTTGTTTTAATCCCAAGAATAATTTGTTAATTTATTGGATGAGAATATGGCACTGATTCATTGAATGATCTGATTGGAACTGATTAGACATTAGATTCAGAATTCCATCAGACATAGTTTGATCGGATGAAAGAGTTATTGAATACTTATGAAGAAAGAATTAAAAGAATTTAATGCCTCTAAAAAAATAAAATGTTTAAAAGGATAAAGATTTTAATGGATATTTATTGGATTTTTCTGAAGTCTTTAGAAGATTTAATGATGTTTTCAACCATTTTCAGTGGTCTTGGATCATTAGAGATGGAAATTATATAGTTTTTTTGTTTCAATGGTTCATGATAAAAACATGTGAGATGTTTCAAATGGGACAAAATTATTTGGTAGATAAATAACTATGTTAGAAGATGTGAATGTTTTGAGCTATGATTAAAGTATTTCAAACAAAAATAATCCTGTTAAAAAGCTTGTTTTAAGAAACTTTGATCTGAGTGATTAAATGATCTGTATTTTAAATTTTATTTCACAAGAGAACCAGTTTGATAAAATGAGTTCCATAATCAGATGTTTTGTACCTTTAATTTATAAATAAATTATTTAAAATGTTCAATATGATGGTTTAATAGATTTCAATTGGGTCAAGAGGATGAAATAGATTAAGAGTTTTTCAGATCAACATTTCCTGACAAATGTTTTTGTTCTTGAAAATTATTTTCCATCTTGGTTAAAGTTCTAAATTCAATAATAGTTGTACGTAATGAATAAGATATGAGAGGTTACTAAAAGATATTATAAGGTTTGAATTTGTCAAAATTGAAGTTCAAAAAATGAGTGAAATATGGATTTTTGGAATTTGGGTGAGTAGGAAAATATTTCAGTTTCCTGACATTATTATTTTTGGTACATATATTAATAGAAGAGAAAATTATAGTGGTACTTATGACTATTAAACCATGAATAATAGTTGTTACTCTTCATAATTTGTGTAAGAAGTGCTTTTTCATTCCAAATTTGTTTTATGTTCAAAAAGAGTTTTAGGAGAGAGGATTCTAATTAGAAAATTGGACTGAGGGATTTTCAAATTACCGAACAAATAAAAAAAGAATAAGGGGATTGTTCTATGTTTTGAAAAGTAGTTTGGAATAGTGTACATTAAGAAAAATTATATCGGTGTAAGTCTATCGGATGAAGGATATCAGATGTTGGGAAATTGGATAGAGAAAAATTAGACTGAGATTTCAGACTGACTTTTAGTGGAGTAGTTTGGACAAGATACATTTTTATGGCTCAAATGTTATATAAAATAATTTTTCAATTAATGAGATTCATTATAATCATTCATATTGAGAGATAGAAGGTGTCTAATGAGTTATGATAAAAGTTATATTCACTTCTTCATAATAGTGAATTTCTATAGATCATTGGGAGTGGCTATGGAAAGGATGTGTATACCTTATAAATTCTATTTTCCTCGTTTTCTTTTCTATTTCTACATGAATATTATTTTTCTTAAAGTTTATAATAAAGAAACAATAGAAGTTTTAGGGGTTTAATTTACTAACTCCAAATTTTTTAAAAAGGAGGCAACTTATTCAACCCCCGCCAATTTTCATTCAATCCTTTTGAACTCTATTTTTATTTAAAAATATATCTTGATAGTATTCATAAAATTAGGTCTCATGGGATGTATTTGAGAAAATATTGGAGGAATATTCTAGGAAGACTCCTAGTGTAAATCAAAAAATAATTTATAAAGGTTAGGGGTTTATGTTGTCTTTTTTGTAGAAAAAATAAGATAGAATAACATTTGTTTTTAAACAAGTGGAGGGTTCAATGTGAAGTGGGGAAGATGATTTAGCCATGAACTAATAAAAAATTAAAATTGAGTGGGGTTTTCATTAGTGTCTCAAGATATAATTGAAGAACCTATTAGGTCATGGCTAACATAGGTTTTGTTTTATTTCACTAAATAATCCACAATGTATGTAAATATAAACATAATGAAAAATGAATTAAATTTGAATAAATTTGAAAAAGAACACTAAAACCAAGAGATAAAATATTAACAAATATTTTTTTATAATTATTTTATTTAAATAAAGAAATAACTTGTATTGAAATTCCTTCTTTGTAGATGAAAATGATGATTCCTTCACACCATGATATCATTTCATCAAAGTAATAAAAGTTATACTCTAGATAGTGGTAATAAAAACATGTTCCACAAACTTATGAACATAATCATACAATTCTCAAGGTTCTATAATAATATACCCTAATACTTGAATGAATTATCGATGATATCCACAAAAATCACTTCATCAGGGAAGAAATTTTCTTGTAAGAACCCGGATCTTCATTTCAGGTATGTTATTCCTTTTTCTCGAGTTTTTAAGAAAATTAAACTTTCTAGAAATTTTTGAAGTACACGCCGTGTACTTTTTGATTACATATTGTGTACTCTTTTCCCGCTCGAATTCGTGTGCTGACCATGTCCAGGCCATACACATGGTGTGTAGGGGTGTCGTAGAGGCCGATTTTGGTGGAGTACGGAAAAGACCCAGTACACGTTATGTACTCTTAAAGTACACGCCGTGTACTTTCTTTTTTTCAATAAATGGATCAGGGTCACTCCTGACACACAGAAACACCTCCTTCTAGGTCTCGTTCATCTGAGAGTGACCCGAATGGCCAGATCTTTGACGAGCTCCCACATCTTCGTCCGTTCTCTGATTCGAGCATGGTTGATTGCGTTGGAATCACAACGGTGAGTTCTTCCTTCTTCTTGAGCTTTGTTTTCTGATTCCTCCTCGTTTTCGAGTTATTGTGGGTTGAGAGTTCGGTGCGCTTTCTCAGATATATGACGTTCTACAGGGAATCTTTTGTCGATGTTCAAGTATATCGGTCTCCTTGGATCGAGGTAGGTGGTTTGTTACTTTCTGTTGAAAGTCGATGAGTATTTTTTGAAAATTCCACAAATTCCCTTGGGCAGGGAATTGTGGGTGTCCTGTTTTCCCCCTGATGTTTTCCTGCCTTGCTTGACTGCTGTAGCAGAGGTTTATACTTGTGAGTAGAGTATTTATTTTGTGCTCAGGTTGCTTTTCCATGCTTGTTCTGTCTGTTTGGCATTTTTCCAATTGCCCTGCCTAGTCATAGGATAGTGGAACTGCTACTTCTATTTATGTTTTTGAGACTTAGAATGATATCCAAGTAGTTCTTGAGGTTTACTTGGATGATGTATGCGTGCTGAGCATGAGTGATCTTTCACTCAGGACTGTGAGAACCTAGAGTAGTAGACCAAAGGGAGAATTGGCGGAAGGGCTTCTCCAGAGTGTCTTTTAATTACGATGTGAGACCATAGGGGGAATTGACGTTGAGTGCTTCCTCGGAGAGTCTGTAGTTCCTCAATGTGGGCCATAGGGGGAATAGACGTTGAGTGCTTCCCCAGGGATCCTTTAACACAATACGAGACTATAGGGGGAATTGACGGTGAGTTCTTCCCCAGAGAGTCTGTTATTTTCATAGCTGAACCAGAGGGGTGAGACTGTGTGTGCCTCCTAGAGGGTTGCTAGTACCTGTAGGTTGAACCATAGGGGTTAAGCTGTGAGAGCTACCCAGAGGGTTACCTGTTTTCTTCTTGTTTTTGGCTCTTTACTTGTGTACTTTATTGTTAGAACTGTGGATTGTACCTACTTGTGCTTTCCTATTTACTGGTTCTTGTTTTATTACTGCCATGTATTCATTGACTATTGGGCACAAATATTTGGGTGATTGCCTTCTGGGATTGTATCTCACACCCTGTTTGGTCCATGCTTTTGGGCCTAAACAGACTATGTTGTTGGAGGTATAGATAAGGGAAAGTTCCCATCTACTTCGGGTTCTTGATTGCACTAGAGATGGAGAGCATGGGACTGACCCGTGGCTTGCGATGCTGAGGATTTTTTTTTGTTTTCCATGCACTTTTTTTTAGTTTTACTTCAGCACGTTGGATTGTTTGTTGCTTTCCATGGACATATGTACCATGTTGCATCATTATTAGTTATCCATTGTTTCCGCTTTTCAGTTAAGTTATTTTATTCTGTTTATTAATTCTGCTATTGTGTTTGGTTGTTTTCGGTTGTATACTTCACCAAATGAGGGCATAGTTTCCCCACTAACTCACCAAGGCCCTCGCTGCTAGTCGGAAGGCTCTGGCATTTGGGGAAACACGCTTGAGGTCATGTGGCGATCTGGGTACGGGGCACCAGGGGAGGGGCTCTGGATTCGGGACGTTACAATGTGGTATCAGAGGAGTTGTTTTCTCTTGCTTTACCCTTTGGATACATTATCCAGGGATAGGATGGATTCGGTAATTGGTATTAATCTATGCTCGGGAGTATCTAACTCATGTATATGGAAAATCCATACTACCTCGTTAATTGCAGTTTGCTGAATTTGAGATTTTATGGTTGATCTGATTTCACCTAGAGTGATTCACATGACCTGTGCTATTATTGTTTTGATGTTTCAGTTCTATTTCTGTCTTAACCCGATGAGATGAGGGTATTCTATCTCATGCATCATATAGGCACTTGTAAAATCACATGCCATGCATTCTTTCCATGCCATCTAGGGTGAATTAGCGATTGCATGTTGTTGTGATAAATTCTTGATATAATCCCTGTAGTTATGTTAGAGAGATATTTTTTTCCCATGTATGTGACTGTAGGAGATTCCAAGATTTGATCCGTAGGGAGTATGGGCCCACATGAGTCGGAATTTGGCACCTCTTTGCCTTGTTTTTAGTGTTTATGGGGTTCTATGTACTTTCTGAGCTGCTGCCCAGAAAAACCCAGAATATAGGCGTGTACTTTTTAGATACATGCCGTGTAGTTTTCAGGCCGTGTCACTGACCATGTGAGAAGAACACAGTGTCGTGAAAGTAACCCGGGAACATGCCGTGTACGATAGGTACACACCGTGTATGTTTGGAGTCGTGTACCCGGTCGTGTCACTAAGAACACGGGTCGGGGAAGCACGGGTAGAACATGTCGTGTCCAGAGGGAACACGCCGTGTAGTTTTATCTAGGTACCCGACCGTGTCACGAACAAAACAGGATGGCTTTACCTTCTTTTCCACTCGTTGTGTTGTTCAGAACACGCTGTGTAGTCGTGTCTAGGTACACGGCCGTGTCACGAACAACACGGGATGGTTTCACCTTCGCCTATACACGCCTGTTTGTCCGGAGCATGCCGTCTAAGGGTCAGCCGTGTAGATGGTCGTGTGCTTAACAACACGGGCCGTCAAAGCCTTTTCTAGTACATTTCATGTTTGTTTCGAACACGCCGTGTAGTCTCATGTTGAGCTGGACCGTGTGGGTTAGTCATGGGAAGAACTCGGTCAGGGGAATAGTTTTCAAGTACACACCGTGTGTTGGGGTCAACACACTGTGTAGTTTGAGGTGTACAAGACTTTAGGTAAGGATTAAATGACTATGTCAATGGCTTAAGAAGACACGCTGTGTAGTTTTTATACACGCCGTGTAGTCATGTTTTGCAATCTTGTGTGTTTTTCTTCCCTATTTCTGTTTTGTACTCTTGTGATCTATGTCCTTGTTTTTTTGATCTAAGGTGTACTCTTGATCTTTCAGAGCTATTCCTCTGAGACGTCCTCTGGTTGTACGTCTGTCGTCAGGCAGTGATTAGATGCCAGACAGGGCTGGTCAGGGACTTCCTACCAATCCTCCCATCAGGCCAGCCTTGGAACCGGCTGTCATACCATTTGTAGGTGTTGACACGTAGTTCAGGGAAGGTTTCATGAGGATAATGCAAGCCTTCCAGGGAGCACTTCCTCTTTCCAGGACTATGGCAGACTTGACGCGGATTTTACAGCAGCAACATCCTCCTACATTCTCGGGGGAAGGGGGACCTCAGGCGGCAGAGTCATGCCTGGAAGCCATGCTGACTATCTTCGAGCATCTGGAGACGTCCCCAGAGAGGCGGGTCAAGCTCGACACCTACATGCTCCAAGACTCCTCCAAGAGGTGGTGGTACGTGATCTCACAGGCAGTTCAATATCAAGCTATGGCTTGGGAGGAGTTCCAGCGCGTGTTCTACGACTACTTCTACCCAGAGACCTGAGGGCCAACCGAGCCCGGGAGTTCATGAGATTAGAGTAGGGTACTCTTTCTATCGTGGATTATTCTGCTCGTTTCACCAAGATGAAGCACTTCACAGCCCTTAGGGATGGGAGTGGGGTATTCTTAGAAAGGAAGTTTGAGGATGTTCTTAGGTGGGAGATCCGCTTGCAGGTGAAAATCTTCCAGGTGACTTCCATCACTTCCATCGTCAACCAGGCACTGATTGCGGAGCACAATCTGAGAGACTCTGGAGCTGCAAGCCAGGGTTGTCCTACTTCCAGAGCTAGTTTGCATCCAGAGGGCAGCAAGAAGCACCGTAGAGATCCTACGTGTGGTGATCTGAGGAAGCGAGATATATCTTCAGGTAGCCATGTGACATGCTACTAGTGTGGTCGATCAGGTCACACGAGGCCGCAGTGCCAGAGGGACCCCGTGGTGTGCCGATCTTGTGGAAATATGGGTCACCTTCAGCGTTTTTGTTAGTTTTTCTCACCAGTAGCTTGTTACCGGGGTTCTTCCATGACTCCTCGTTCAGGAGCAGCACCACCAGTTTCTCACCAGTCGGGGAACTGGAGTTCTTCCGGCTGTTCGGGCCGAGGTGGAAGTCGAGGCCGTGGTGGTCATCAACCAATTCCTCAGCACCAGCAGGGAGATTCAACTCAGAGTGGTAAGCTAGGGGTGCAGGGTCGGGGTACAGGCCAGTCTTTTGTCGTGGAGCAGACTTATCAAGAGCAGAATCCCGACCCTTTTACTGTTCGAGGTACGATTTTAGTAGCCTTAGTTTTATCTTCATCCCTTTTCGATATTGGTTCTATGCATAGCTTTATTTCTGTTGCTTTCATGGAGAGCCTTGGACTTTGCATCTTTTCTTCTTCCGACTCGTTGACACTAGACACACCTCTGGGAATGAGGACATCTAGTGTACGCCAGTGTAGAGAGTGCCCCCTCGAGGTTTCCAGGTGTCACTTCTTATGGGATCTATATGTCCTAGAGATGACAGACTATGATTTCATCCTCGGCATGGACTTTTTTATTCCCTTTTAGGAATTCATTGACTATTATCACCATAGAGTGAGTTTTGTTTCACCAGAGGGTGAGTCTTTTCTTCATAAGGGTGAATGGGACGTTCGGGCGAGTCGGGCAGGACTCGAGCATCTTGGGCTAGGAGGGGTGACAACCCAGATTGCTAGTCTTTATCTGCATGATCAGGGGACTCTATAATTGGACTTTCCTCTAGTGGTGGATCATTTCATGGATGTCTTTCCAGAGGACTTTTCAGGTTTTCCTCCGGAGCGTGAGGTAGACTTCTCAATTGAGATCGTGCCGGGAGTTGCACCGATATCAATTCCTCTCTATAGGAAGGCTACACCATAGTTGCAGGAGCTCAAGAAGTAGTTGGAGGAGTTGCAGGAACAAGGTTTCATCCAACCCAGAACTTCTCCTTGGGGTTCGTCTGTCCTGTTTACGAAGAAGAAAGACGGTACCCTTTGGCTATGTGTGGATTATCGGAAGCTGAACCAGTTGACGGTCAAGAACCGATATCCCTTGCCGAGGATCGATGACCTCTTTGATCAAATTCGAGGAGCCAGGGTGTTCTAGAAGATCGATTCAAGGTTCGGTTACCATTAGTTGTGCGTTAGACCATCAGATATATCACTTACAGCATTCAGGAGCAGGTATGGTCTATACGAGTATATAGTCATGCCGTTCGGTCTCACGAACGCACCTGCAGTTTTCATGGAACTGATTAACCGAGTGTTCCATCCTTACTTGGACCCCTTTTTCGTAGTCTTCGTGGAAGATATCTTGGTGTACTATCACACTCGACACAACCATGCCACACATCTTGAGATCATTCTGAGTACACTGAGAGAGCATCGACATTATTCTAAACAATCGAAGTGCCACTTCTGGATAGATTAGATTCACTTCTTGAGTCATGTCATCTCAGAGGCAGGAGTATCTGTGGACCTAGAGGAAGTGAGAGAAATAGTTTCTTGGGAGAATCTGAAGAACATCTTTGAGGTATGGAGCTTCCTAGGGCTATCTGGATACTACAGAAACTTCATTCACGACTTTTCTCATCTAGCAGCACCTTCGACAGGTCTGATCAAAATGGGGGCGAAGTTCTTATGGTCAGATTCTTGTGAGTCAGCATTTCAGGAGCTGAAAGAGAGGTTGACTTCAGCACTAATACGAGTCCTATCAGAGCTACTCAAGAGCTACACTGTTTACTGTGATGCTTCAGGTATTGGGCTGGGGGCTGTGCTTATGCAGGGGGATGGAGTAGTTGCGTACGGGTCTCGGCAGTAGAGGCCACACGAGAGGAACTACCCTATGCACGATCTGGAGTTGGCAGCTGTTGTTCATGCCTTACGTTGTTGGAGACACTATCTGCTAGGAGAGAACATTGTGGTCTTCACAGACCACAAGAGTCTCAACTATATCTTCACTCAGCGTGATCTGAATATGGGGCAGCGCAGGTGGGTCGAGTATCTTCAGTCTTTTGATTTTGAGTTTACCTATACAACGGGGAAGGGAAACACAATGGAAGATGTGCTGAGCAGGAGAACTCAGGTTCAGGTAGTTCAGGAGGCCAGTAGTGAGTGGCATCCTACGGCTCTATTCTCTGAGATGCATCTCGAGGTGCACGACAGATAAGGACAGAACTTCCTATCTTCTTGTTGTTGTTACCTCTACACTACTTGATCGGGTACGGATGAGGAAACTATTAGACTCAGAAGGCTTTTTACTGTTGGAGAGTGTGTCAGGACGGGACCCTCTTCCTGGATGGAAAGTGGGAGAGGACGAGATATTGTGTTTGTAGGGACGCGTATGGGTTCCAGAAGACATATGTGAGGAGCTGATGCGGGATTTTCATTCCACTATTTGGGAAGTTCATCCTGGTGTGACCAAGATGTATCGGGATCTTCATCACCAATACTGGTGGCCAGGTATGAAGAAAGATGTTTCGGGCTTCGTCATGAGATGTTCTACTTGTCAGTAGATGAAAGCATAGCATCAGCAACCAGTGGGGCTACTTCAGCAGTTACCCATTCCGGAGTGGAAGTGGAATGACATCGTGATGGACTTAGTGACTGGGTTTCCGAGGTCACCTCGAGGGAACGATGCTATTTGGGTTGTCATCGACAGGCTCATGAAGGTTGACCACTTCTTGTCGATCAAGGAGACCTTCAGTGTCGATGATCTAGTATGACTTTACATCTGAGAGATCGTTTGTCTGCAGGGAGTCCCACACTCCATAGTTTCAGACAGTGATGCGTGCTTTATCTCTTAGTTCTGGCAGGGACTTAATAAATCTTTGGGTACACAGGTACTTTTGAGTACAGAATACCATCCCCAGACTGATGGCCAGTCTGAGCGCATGATCCAGGTGCTTGAGGATATGCTCTGAGCTTGCATCCTAGAATTTGGCGGCTCTTGGGAGAAGCATATTCCCTTGGTGGAGTTCTACTACAACAACAGTTTCCGTTGACTATTCAGATGGCACCTTACAAGGCTTTGTATGGTAGGCCATGTCGATCACCCTTATGCTGGATGGAGGCCGGAGAGGCACCTTTGCTGGGACCTCTTCTCATTTAGGAGACCTTAGAGCAGATAGAGCTGGTTCGGAAGAGGATGGATACAGCAGAGTCTTGACAAAAGACTTATGCTGATTAGCAGAGACGACCTCTGGAGTTCAAGGTCGGTGATTAGGTTTTCCTTTGTGTCACACCAAGGTTGGGACACAATAGGATTCAGAGACAGGGTAATCTTCCACCATGGTATGTCGGGCCATTTGAGGTCTTGGAGAGAGTTGTTCTAGTTGCCAATCGGTTGCAGCTACCTCAGAGGTATCGGGCCATGCATGACGTCTTCCACATCTCTCAGCTCCAACGCTACATTTCAGAACCATCTCATGTCTTTCAGCCCGAGGAAGTAGAACTTGAAGTAGATGCTTCGTTTGAGGAGTATCCTATACGGATTGTCGATTGTAGTATGAAGGTTCTTCGTGGGTGGTCTATTCCTCTTGTAAGGGTTCTATGGAAGCACGGTCGATTATAGGACGAGACTTGGGAAAGGGAGGTCGATGTACGATCGCAGTGACCGGAGTTGTTCGGGGTATCTTCTTCTACACCAATTTAGGGAAATTCGGGGACAGATTTCTTTTAGGGGAGAAGTTTTTAAGAACCCAGATCTTTGTTTCAGGTATGTTTTTCCTTTTTCTGGAGTTTTTAAGAAAAATTAACTTTATAGAAATTTTCAAAGTACACACCGTGTGCTTTCTGAGTACACACCATGTACTCTTTTCCCGCTCGAAGCCGTGTGCTGGCCATGTCCAGGCCACACACATGGTGTGTAGGGGTGACGTGGATGCCGATTATGGAGAAGTAAGGAAAAGACCTAGTACATGCCATGTAATCTAAAAGCACATGTCGTGTACTTTTTTTCACTAAACAGACCGAGGTCGCGCCTGAAGCACAGAAACACCTCCATCTAGGTCCCATTCGTCCGAGAGGGACCCATACGGCCGGATCTTCGATGAGCTCCCGCATCTTCTTCCATTATCTGATTCGAGCACGGTCGATTGCGTTGGAATTTCAATGGTGATTTCTTCCTTCGGCTTGATCTTTGTTTTCTGATTCCTCCTCGTTTTTGAGTTATCGTGGGTTGAGATTTTTGTGTGATTTCTTAGATCTACGACATTCTAAGGGGAATTTTCCGTCGTTGTTCATATATATCGATCTCCTAGGATCGAGGTAGGTGGTTTGTGCCTTTATGTTGAAATTTGATGAGTATTTTTTGCAAATTCCACAAATTCCCTTGGGCGGGGAATTGTGGATTTCTTGTTTTTTCCCTACTGTTTGCCTGCTTTGCTTGACTTCTGTAGTAGAAGTTTATACTTGTGAGTAGAGTATTTATTTTGTGCTCATGTTGCTTTTCCATGCTTGTTCTGCCTGTTTGGCGTTTTTCCAGTTGCCCTGCCTAGTCATAGGATAGTGGAACTACTACTTCTTTTTATACTGTTGAGCCTTAGAATGATAACCAAGTAGTTCATGAGGTTTACTTGGACGATGTACGCGCGCTGAGCATGAGTTATCTTTCACTCAGGACTGTGAGAACCTAGAGTAGTAGACCAAAGGGAGAATTGATGGAAGGGCTTCTCCAGAGTTTCTTTTAATTACGATGCAAGACCATAGGGGGAATTGATGTTGAGTGCTTCCTCAAAGAGTCTGTAGTTCCTCGACATGGGCCACAAAGGGAATAGATGTTTAGTGCTTGCCCATAGATCCTTTATCACGATACTATAATATAGGGGGAATTGATGGTGAGTGCTTCCCCAGAGAGTCTGTTATTTTCATAGCTGAACCAGAGGGGTGACACTGTGTGTGCCTCCCAGAGGGTTTCTAGTACTTGTAGGATGAACCATAGGGGTTAGTCTGTGAGAGCTACCCATAGGGTTATATGTTTTCTTCTTGTTGCTGGCTGTTTACTTGTGTACTTTATTGTTAGAACTGTGGATTGTAGCTGCTTGTGCTTTCATGTCTACTGCTTCTTGTTTTATTACTGTCATGTATTCATTGACTATTAGGCACAAATATTTGGGTGATTGCCTACTGGGATTGTATCTCACACCCTATTTGGGCCATGATTTTGGGCCCAAAAATACTATGTTGTTGCAGGTATAGATAAGTGCAAGCGCCCTTCTACTTCAGGTTCTTGATTGCACTGGAGTTGGAGAGCATGGGACCGAGTAATGGATCACGATGCTGAGGATTTTGTGTTGTTTTCCTTGCACATTGTTTTTCAGTTGTACTTCAGAACGTTAGTTTGTTTGCTGGTTTGCAAGGACATATGTACCATGTTGAATCATTATTAGTTATCCATTGTTTCTGTTATTCAGCTCAGTTATTGTATGTTGTTTATTGATTCTACTATTGTGTTTGGTTGTTTTTCGTTGTATACTTTACCTAATGAGGGCATAGTTTCCCCACTGACTCACCGAGGCCCTCACTGCTAGTCAGCAGCCTCTGGCATTTGGGGAAACATTCTTGAGGTCATGTGGCGAACCGGGTACGGGGCACCAGTGTTGGGTCTCCGGATTCAGGATGTTACATTTCTTGTTCCCTCTTTAATCAAGACAGAATGGTAGAGGAGGATCTATCTCTATTATTTAGAGACTTCTATGAGAATAGATCCTCAGGTCTTGATAGGACACTCTATAATTCATTATTTATGATTATTAGAATTTATATGAATTATCTTGATAAGAGAATGCAATAATTGGAATTAAATAGACTTAGGTTCAAATAATAACAATTACACACAAGACTTTATGATTCTATTAATCATCAGTGAACCCCATATTTATATAATAACATTTTTATTATTTTCTTAGTTTTTTCTATACTCACATGTAAATAAATATTATTTCCATTAATATATAAATCAATATTTATTCCAATAATATTTAATATGTCATTTCTCATTAGGCCAATAAATATAGTCTTCCAATCCTACTCAATATTTATTAGGAATTGTATAATGTATGACAATTTAAATAATTAAATATAAATTAATTATTTACTAATAAATAAAATATATATTATATTCATTAAAATAGCAAAGATATATTTATTAAATATTCAACTCGCAAAAATTCTCTCACATAATTGGTGATGGAATATATGAAATCAACTAAATATATATAGCTATTAAACCACGTATAGGAATAATATTTATTCAATATAATAAATTCATATAGAATTTTACTAAGGTTATGTACATGCTAATAATGTGACCCCCTAGGTCCCATTTTTAGTGGAATTTAGAAAAACTACATAAATTACATGGTTAGTGTCCCGAAACATATCATGGTATCCATAGGGAACGAAGTTAATATCACAACAATATAAAACCTCATATGAACGCTCGACGTGTAATATAATCCCCTTTTTAATTATATATCATTCTATAAGTTCGCGTCAAATGTGTCATCACCATATATTCTTTAATTATATTTATTTGAATTTTTAAAAATGAAGGCATTAATGTATATAGATTTTTCATATAGTTCTATTTCTATCAAAAGGACAGATATATATACTTTTATTATATGGAAGGGACACATTCTTTCTTGACTAATTCATTAATTTCAAATCACTCCTAAAGAACCCAACAAATCCTATGTAACTCTATTAATCCAATAACTAAAAGATGGTGATTATATTATTTCAATGGGAAAAGATACAAGGTATCACACTACATAGAATATATTGGTTATAAATCATGAAAAACTATATATATACATTATTTCCATATTACATTGTAAATATAAAAACATATCATAAGAAACATTCATTCATCCTTAAAATCATTCAATATATCCTTATTCATATTTTGGGGAACGAAAAATGAATAAAGGATAAACTGAGTTTCTCATTAAGGGTTATGTATAGTGGAATCTATCATTAGTAAATAAGAAATAATCAATATATAAAAGTGGATAATCAAAACACATTCCATTCAATAAACAAATTGAGTTGAAAGTACAAATGTAGATAATATCAATTTTGAAATAACATATATAATGGGAAGTGAATTATTAATAAATTATATTCATAAATCTGGACATTCATGAACTTACCAACTAGGCCCCAGCCAATATATTATGAATCATGTCGTCAAGACATTATCTAAGACATTTTTCTTAATAAATTGATAGGGTTAACTGAATACGAATCTAATTTGGCATGACTGATATATAGTCTCATAAGACATTTTAATACATCAAGGGGTTATCTATAACTAATCTCCACCCATTACTTTTACATATTATGCTTTCTTCATATATTTAATGATTAGTACAATTGATTTTGAAAATTCCTTATATGTCAGAATTTATCTATATTTAATCCAAATTATGAAATATTTCCCAAATCAATGAGAATAATTTATTAATAAACTTACTTTAAAAGATACTATGTATAGAAATTATATAATCTTTAAAAACAACAAAATGGTAGAAATTATTCTTTTAAAATCTATGATACTTAAGATATGTACAAATAGAAGAAAAAAATTATAATTAAATGATGATCATGATAAGGAAGTTGATCATGATAATTTTAATGGCCCTCTGTGAGGACACATCTACAAGATTTAATTTTCACTAAAAACCCGTTGTCGAGACACATCTACATGATTTAATTTTAAATTAATTTTTTCCACTTATGTGATGGAAATTTGGAACAATGGATCCTATATTTGGAATCATAATAACATATAATATATAATAAAGTCATATTAGTTTTCTACCAAAAATATTATTTTAAGAGATTAAAATTAATTATAGTGAAGAAGAGAAAAATTAGCCTAACAAAGGACTAAACCCTGACATAAGACCTAAAAAGACCTATAATCTTGTCCAAAAACTATTTTTCCCCATATATAGACCCTTTAATCCCATGGATAGACATTTTACCATTATTTTATTCATATACAACAATGAAAATAAGGTTGGAACTCTCTCTTCATATATTTACAAGAGTGTCACTCCTCCTCCACTCTAAATATGGCTCCTTTACTCCCACTTCCTCACACCTCCTTAGCACTTTTTCCAATTAAATGTTCATAAATATATCTTAAAAATCCTTATATTAGAACTATAATCCAATATTTTTACATAAATCCTTCTAAATAATCCATTTGGAATAAACCAAAAGTAGTTACCAGATTTAAAAGGTATTTCTTTTCAACGATCACATGTCATTTATTTACGTATAAACTACATAAAATATCATTATTACATGTTCATATAATAAAATTAGTATCCTAAATATACTTATATGTTGTTTTATTAAGATTTATACATACACTTACACACACTTCCATCTAATGGGTAATGAACCTATCATTCTTGTGTACGGTTAAATACCACCTCACAAAACGAAGACATTTTTTCTTTCTTTAACACCTGTAAAATGTGGTAATTATGATGGAAAAACTATTTTTAAACAATATATATGATATTTATTATTTAATTATGATTATTTAATTACTAAATAAAACATACCTTCTTTACTTCTATATTATGTATATAGAATAACATCATTTATGGATGTGTGGATTACCGCCTCATCAAAATGATGTGATTCTTTCACACCTTACATTGAAAGTATTAATAATTGTTTTAGTAAAAATATAATAAATACATGACATGTTAATTCTTATTTAATTTTATTATATTTATTTATTTACGTACATTTTATTTACTTACTTTCTTTCAATACGACAAGAAAATGAAAATAGTGTTCATGAGTACGTACGGACTACTGTCTCCATGAATGATATATTTCATTTATCATTAATGATTATTATAAATATTTATATACTGAATATGTAAAATATTTATATCATTTATTACATTCTTTAAATAATTAAACCATTATCTAAATAAATATTTTAAGAATAATAAGTCAAATCAAATACGATTAAAAAGGCGTTTCTCACCTGAAACATGAAGATAATGATAAAAAGGTAATATAAAGCCTTAAGTGAATCATATATATTATTATATATATGAATACAGATTTTGATATAATTATAATCAACTAATACTTATCATTCAATATGTTTTAATGAGTACGACTAATCTCAAGACATAAAGGAAATTTCATCTCAACATTTATTACCTTGACATAAATGCCTTATTAACCACACAATTTTATCACGTGGTATATAAACTACCCATTGAAATGTAATATCATTGATAATATTTTTTTCATAATATTATAAGTTTAATTAAATTTCATTTTCTTAAATGGGGATTATGACTCTACGTTACCAAGTGGTAAGAGTCTATTGAAACAATCTCATCGTTTATCGATATTATTTATGATTATTATTAAATTGATAACATATCATGATCTGTATCTCAATAACACCCATTAACTATATTATCCTATATTTTTACATTATATATTCATGTACTAGTCCTATTTTTTCCACTCTTTGGTACTTATTATAACTGAGAAAATTTTTTAATGAAAATATGACTTTATTTCTCCATTCGGCCAGAAATTTGTGTTATTTCAAAACCATGAATTATAAAAATGGTTTAAAAAATGTTTTACTTTTATAATATAATTTTAAAGGAAATTTTAACCCATTTTTTACCTTCTACAGCCTTATAATAAATATTCTTTTCATTTTCTTATCATTGAACTTTTCATAACTTTTACTAAAAAAGAAGTAATGTTTGGTAAATAAGGATTTACCCATCATGAGACCATCATTTCCTTGAAGTTCCCAATGTTTATTTAAAGTTTAATATAATGAAAAAAAAATGTTTTCTTGATATTATGTACATTTATTGATTTTAAATTGGTTTTCAATGAAAATGGTTTTATAAAATGTTTTATGGTTTTTTAAATATTCCTTTAAAATATTTCAAATATATTTTCAAATAAAAATGGTTTCAATAATATTTTATGATTAAGAAATGTTTTAAACATTTTAAAACATTATTTATATGTTTTCAAATAAAAAAATTTCAAAAATTATTTCAAATGTTTTTTATAAGTTTTCATGTTTATTTTTAAGGAAATGGTTTTCAATAGGTTTTATGTTTTAAAAAGGAGTTTTTTAAAATAATAAATGATATTTTCATCAAGAAGTGTTTTTAAAAGATATTTTCAAATTATTTCCCATCTATGATGACATCAGTTTCCTTACTCTGGTCTTTTTGGGGAAATAATTCAATTTTTCCATTCATATTCATTCTATAAATGGATAATGTTTTGATGGCATGAGGTTTATGATACTTATTTCTCTTAAATGGTTTGTATTATTTTGTAACCCGGTTCTTTTAAAAGGTGGTGATTATGAGACATTCCTCTTTTATATGTGAAATGATATGATTAAATGTTCATGATTTCTATCTCAAGGGTTACGATATCATTATTGTTTATAATCCAGTGGAACTCATATGTATGATTTTTTTATGTCTTTGTTTGGATCTATACCTCCTTCCAATGAATTGGGTAATGATGGATGACTCATTAGTATAAATTTTACAAATGAACTTTAATTTAGGTTCACAATGTTATGTGTAAACCTAATTACATGTTAAACATGTTATTCATATATCTGGTTGTATGCCCATAAGTTTATGCATGAACCTAATTATATATTCACAATGTTATGAGTAAACATTATTATGTGTTCATAATATTATTGATGGGCCTTTTTTTATGTCCGTAAGCTTATGCGTGAAGCTGATTACATGTTCACAATTTTATATGTGAACATGATTACATGGTCAAAATGTTATTCATGGACCTTCATTCATGTCTATATGGTTATGCATGAACTTGATTACATGTTCATAATATTATGCATAGACCTGGTTTAATATCTATAAGTTGATGTGGGGGTCTGATTTCATGCCCTTAACATAATGAGTGAACCTGTTTCTACTTATACATGTTCAAAATGTTGTAATCCAATATTCATGACACAAATTCCATATCTTATCCCTATATTATTATTTCATGACATAATGATTTTATTTATCTTATGATTCATGTCTTATTAACTCCCAATATTTATTATGATATCTCGTGCATAGGGTATGATCTTCAAATGTTATGATCATGTTCCATACCATTTTGTTCATGTGATTCTTATGCATTTCCATTATTTATTTTTTCTAGGCATCTGATCTCACCCGTTTCTTATGATTCTATTCCCCATGTTATGAAGAAAGTTTTTAGGTTGATGTACTAAAGGTGGAGATCTTTATAGGATATGTTCAATATCTTTGTAAAGACCCGTAAAATTCAAGGGAATTTTTTTCTTAATTTTCTTTAGAATTTTACAAGAGCGCGGTTTCAGACGGCACCTGATTCCGAGGCCCGGAGTGCCCGGAATTATTTTCCGAAGTTTGGCTCGGGTACGTTCAGTGAAAGAACGAGCGGAAATTCCTAACTTTTGATCCGGTGCTCGGAATTGAAATCTGAGGGCACCGATGAACTCGCAGCGCCGATATTCGCTTAAAGAGACCTTTTCGGGAGTTGCGTTTGTTGCGGGTTGAAAGTTAAGTTTTGGGGTTTTTTAGTTTGAGTTAAATAAAATTGTGAAAAACAATTTTATTATAACTAGTTAAAACCTATCAAAGGAGGTTGGAAGTGGGACCCACACCCACTTAACCTCCCTTGGGAGGATTAAGTGTGGTGGGGCCCACACGAATCCCTAATATTTTCAATTTCTCTCAACATACTTAACCCCTAATTAATTGACTTAAGTTACTTAATTAATTTTGGGAGTTAAGCCTTTTTGAATTTCAACTTTTGAAATTCTTGTGTGTTTTGTAATAATAAAATAAGATGTTATCTTATTTTATTATGGGTTGTTTGTTTGTCTCCTTGAGAGCTTTTGGAGAGCTTCTTCTTCATCTTCAAGCTCTGACGAAGAACGAAGAACGCCCAAACTCCGACGAAGAACGACGCCTCTCTTCTTCGTCCTCGGTGTCAACAAGAGGGAACGCCGCACCCTCCTCGGACCTTCTTCGTCGGCATACGAAGATTCACCAACGACGTATCTCTTCGGGCATAACTCTTCGTCAACGGATTTGACGAACGACGACCGCGACGCCCGACCTCCGCGACGTCGTCTTCCGCGGAACGTTCTCAATCTTCGAACCTTATATCAAGGTAGGGGTTGTTGTTTAATTCTTTAATTATTCCATTTCTTTCTCGTGGATCGCATGTCTACGTGAGGCTTTGAAATAATTTATTTAAGTGTTATAGTTAACGCGAGGTGGGCCGGACCGCACGAACACGGCCGAACCCCCCCTCCATCGTTCTTGTTTAATTCTTGCGGTGGAAGCAAAGTGGCATGGTGCCGTCGCACCACGCGGATTACCGTACGTTTATTTTTACGCGGCGCCGTCGCGCCACGCCGGGGTAGAAACTTCAAGAACGCGACGCCGTCGCGCCGCGTTGAAAAGAATCAAAGCACGGCGAAGGGGGCGCGGTGCCGTCGCACCGCGCCGGATGACGAACGCCACGGCCGGTTCCGGGCCGCGGCGGGACGAGGAGACCGCGGCCGGTTCCGGGCCGCGGCGGAAGAGAAGACCGGCGGCCGGGCCGCCGGCGTCGGAAGCCGAAGGGGGGACCGGAATTTCCGGTCCCGTTTGAGAAAACCGGCCGGCCAGCTGGCCGGCCGGAAGGCTTTAGAACCGGGGGAAATTAATCCCCCAGCCACCTAATAAAAACCCCCCTCTTAAAGAGGGGGGCGGTTTTTTTTTGAAGGAGGGGGGGCAGCCGGCCCCCCGGTTCCGTTCCAGCAAGCCCCCCCACGTGGCGGGGGGCGTTTTTTTTAAAAAAACGGCGCGGCTATGCCGCGCCGCCAGATGAAAAGCGGGGGCTTAGCCCCCCGCGTGCGCAGCCTCCTCGCGGCGCCAGGCCGCCGCGGCTCCCCGCGCCGCCGCGCCGCCGCGCCGCCGCCCGCCGCCGCCGCCCGCCGCCGCGCCGCCGCCGCGCCGCCCCAGGGGGGGGGGGGGTCGGGCCGGGTCGGCCCGGACCCGGACCCCCCCGTTTCGAACCAGAATTGGTTTTTGGCCCATAACTTGAGCCTCGGACCTCCGAATGACGAACCGTCTGCGGCAACGCGATCCTTGGATCGAGACGGTCGTTTCGATATATCGCACTCAAGGTTTCGGTTAACTTTGAGTTCGGCCGGGTTGGTTCGTTCACGAAACCAACCGGGCCTTCGGAGCGGAAACGCTCATATCTTGAGCTACGAACGTCCGATTGACGCGCCGTCAGTCGCGTTGTGTTCCTCTTAGTGAGACGGATCTTTTGGCATACTCCGCCCGAGGTTTGGACGCAGGTGGAGTACGGTCGGGTTGGTTTTGCCTTAAAAAACCAACCGGGCCCCGGAGACGAAAATGCCAATAACTCTCAGACCGGGCGTCCGTTCGACGCGCCGTCTGTTGCGTTGAGTTCCTGTTGACGATACGGAACTTTTGGATACATCAACTTCGGTCTTCGTGACAGTTGATGTATCAGCCTCTCGGCTCGTGGAGCGGACCCTCCGAACGAGCTTGCTATGTGCGGGAACCCTAGTGCTGGCTGCGACTGTTCTACTGCTACGACTGCTACTGTGACTGCGACAACGACAGTACAGAGATCCTGTGTGGATTCGACGACGACAGTACAGAGATCCTGTGTGGATTCGACGACGACGACTACAGCACTCAGCGATCCTACGTGGATCAGTGCTACAGGTCCTGTGTGGGCCCGATCCTGTGTGGGTCCTTGCGCTCAGCGGTTCTGTGTGAGCCAGCGCCTACAGGTCCTGTGTGGGCCCGATCCTGTGTGGGTCATTGCGGGGGGTAGTTACCTATCGATCCTTCGTGGGTCCGACGACTTAGATGGATCAGTGATCATCTTTATCGTCCTTGTAGAAGTATACCTGTGTGAGCTGAATCCTGTTGTTTTCCTGTGTGGATTGTGTTGTGCAATCCTTTGTGGATTATGTTTTGCTTTCCTATGTGGAATACGTTTACTTTCCTGCGTGGACTGAGTTGTACTTGGGCTCGGAGGTTGGAGCGTATTTTAATTGATGACTTAGGTATATGTATGGGCATATACCTAAGCAGTGTCGGTTGTTACTTCGTGATTGTACTTTTCTTCGTGGTTTATCCTTTGTGGATTTGAGAGACCTTCAGGGGTCTCGGGGTCCCTACTGAGTAGCTTATACTCACCCCTGCACGGGCTTCGCCCGCACTACGTTGTGTTGGTTGCAGACGACGGACAGCGTTGACCTTAGCTGAGGCTTGTAGAGCGGGACGGTACCCGGAGGTGGACCACTGGGCGGGACGTGCACGGAGCGGACGACGGGACCCGTGGAGCAGAGGAGCTATCTGTACCCACCCTTCAGGTGGGATTTCCAGTGGACAGCTCGGAGTAGCGGCTTTTACTTTTCAGTTGCTGTTTTCCCTTTCGAGTTGTACTTTACTTTCAGTTTGGGTTTGTATTCTGGCCCATTTACCTTTCCGCACTTTCAGTCGTACTCTGCTTTGTTTAGTATTTACTTTCCGCTTGTTTACTCTGTGGTGTGTGTTTACTTTTCAAAGGCAATGCCTTCCCTTTTTACCGGGATTTACGCCTTGGTGCTAGTCGCCAGCCCCTGGCCTATGGAAGGCGGGCTTGGGGTAGTCACGGCACGGACCCCGAGGGCGGGTCGTGACAATCTTTCCCTATGATAGAGATTTTGTTTCCATGTTTCCAAATATATTAAACTATTATGGTCCTCGGGAATGTATTTTTTTAATGTATTGAAACAAAATGTAATATCCATGTATGTTAATACTGAGTCGCTATAGTTGGTATTCGAGGAAAGGTTTAGTAAACATTTGGAAACTAGGATTTTAAAACCTTAGTGATATCCTTAGTGGTATTTATAAGAATATTTCTATGGATATCTATAAGGATAATTCTAAGGAAAATTATTGGAAAATTTATTGGAATATTGGTAAGGGATAGAGTGAGTGGTTTCCTAGAAATACATCTTTGTATGGACACTACAAGGGGATGTGGCTCTAACACCTATATTCCGAAGTGTAATAACTCCAACAAGATGGTCCGGTCTTGACTTAGGGTAATATAGTACATGACAATAGGCCATGATACACACCTAGTTTGATACTTTCATGGGATATTCATTGGGAATTCACAAAATCTTCGTAAACCATTATGAAGGATTTAAATATTATTTGGATAAAAATAACCTATGATAAACCTAGGTATTCAGAGATTAAAAATTATGTGTCATTATTTATACTTCCTATAGGAATTTTTAATGATTAATATGGTTTCCATCTATGATAAGTGTTTCACACACATTTATATATGGTTTTAGCCAATGGATGGAACCTAAAGGAACTATGTTAATAGGTAATGAAATGGACAATGAAATGGATGGCCCCCTGAGAAACTGAATTCTATTGGTGATGAAATGAGAAACATTGTAATTATGAATTCTAAATCTATAAATCTTGGTGAACAACCTACCTAGTAAAGTTGAGAAAAACACTACATTTATTTATTCATGAGGCATCACCCTATTACTTTCAGTGGTTACAATGATCCATTAGTTTCTAAATAATTGATCAGTACCATTGAAAATATATTTTCTTTTCTCCATTGTTCATAGCATGAAAATGTTATGTTGGCTATGTACTACCTAGAAGGTGAGGAAGATAAATGGTGGAATCATATCAATAATATAGGGAAAGAAGATGAAATTGACTCCTTAGATTGGGACGATTCAATAACATATTTTTCAATAAGTACATTCCTCTTATTCATCATACGAAGATGTAGAATAAATTCTAAGAGCATAAGAAAAGGGATGATAAATCATTTGTTTCTTAGGGAGAAATTTTTAAAATACTTTCAAGGTACTATTCTAGTTTTAAAATTCACCTTGAAAGTAAAATTAATCTATTTTATGGTGGATTTAATTAAACTCTTTGAAGGGAATTATCCATAAGGGACTTTGAGAACTATGAATAAATTGTTAGATGTGCACTAAAAGTGGAAATGGGAGCTGGAAACCATCTTTATTCTAGTGATTAGAAAAGGAAAATGGGGTTATATAGAAAATACATTGATATATCACATGGGGAGAATAGAAGTTTTCAAACTCCTACGTTCAAAAACTGTAGAAAATATCACATATGTGAGTTTTTGAAAAGAACAAGAAGTTGTTTTAAATGTGGGAAGCCCGACCATTGAGCAAAAGAAAGTAGAAGTGATGCAAATAGAACATTCAATGATTTTAATATAGATATATCTCAACAAAATGCACCACCCCCACATTAGCGTTTTAATTTTAAGGAGTTTGGGAAATATGAAAATAAATTCCACAATCCAAGGGATAATATGGACGACAATACCCAATAACCTCTGAAATAAAGGACAAATGTAAAGCTTATATATCATAATGAAGGAAGTGAATCTCTATATTTAGGGAAATCATAACCTTTAACTCTTAGTTGTGATGTTCATGATTGATTTTGTATGAATAAATCATATGAAAACCTTATTATTCATCCTTCGGTGATGTTTCATTTGGTTATTTTTTTTAAAGGTTGGGGCCGAACCCTCATTTTTATTAATAAAGCAAAGAAAAAACCTCTTTTAACTGGGTAGAGGGAGACCCATTACA
Source organism: Viscum album (assembly GCA_963277665.1). Classification (NCBI taxonomy): domain Eukaryota; kingdom Viridiplantae; phylum Streptophyta; class Magnoliopsida; order Santalales; family Viscaceae; genus Viscum; species Viscum album. Next base: position 1,914,165,373 of record OY728133.1, read on the forward strand.
TATCCTAAAGGCCCAGTGGGATTTTATCCCATTACATAGCCCGTAGACCCATAAGATATAAAGTTTAAATTGATCGTGTCACAAAAAATTTTGTGATTGTGAAAAGGTCACATAAGTTTATCTTATAATGTAAATTCTTAAAATTTTTAAAAAATGCCTTGAAAAATACAAATTTTGTCATGTTATCATCATTTTGATGATATTAATTACCATTTTCAATCCTATTTAGGTTATGTATTTATAAATGCTAACTTTAACCTAACCATGTTCTCTATCACTCTCCATCAAAAATTAATAGTTAGGTTACTCCTCCATGTCAATTTTTTCACTTGCTACCATTTTTCTCCTTTGTGGAAACCTTATTATATGTTACATGGATAAAAATTATGTATTCAAATTTACTTCATAAAAGTTATTTTTATTATTCGTTTTTATTGTGTAGGATTCTATGAATGAAACTTTCAAACATAAAACCTTTTATACACACATTAATTTTGAGGCGAAATTCGTTTTAAGGGGGATAGAATGTAACACATCGTGTTTTTGTGAAATGATTTTTTTGAATAAATTAATATTCATTTTTGTATTGTATTTATCTAATTAAAACATTAATATCACATGACACCAACATTCTATACGCTACATGACACCAACTTGTCTTTCATTACACACTACACCAACATGGAATACATTACACACAACACCAAGTGTAAAATGGAATATAATTGTTAATTCCACTATTATAGATACCCTGAGAGTGGGGTGAATCATGGTATGATAGATTAAAACAACTACCACTTTTTTATCTCATTTTTCTATTAGGCAAAACCATCTTCTCTCTCTTTTCTGATGCCGAGTAAGAATAAACCTTAAAGCATTCACATGACACAATGACTTTTACTTGGTTCATCCTCACTGGGCTACGTCCAAGGATCATACACTAGCAGTGTGCCAATGTACCAATTCCACTATAAGCACACTGATATTTAATAGTTCAAAGTGGACTCACTATCCCACCTGGTTTACAAGAACTCACAATTAGAGAACTCACTACTCTCCCAACTGAAGTAAACTCGCTGCTTCTTCAAAAGATCCACTCACAGTTTAAAGACTTGTAGGTCTCTTCATTACCACTAATGAATGCATCCACCAATGTATGCAGATTCTCTATTGATGTCTAAATTTCATCCACTGATGAATAACCCTTTTCCTTTGAAAACATGGCATTTACTTTGGAAAACCTTCACAAATAACCCTACATTGCGAGGCTCCCAATTTCATGAATCTCAAACAGGCCTTCGTGAAACTCCTGCCTTTTTTAGAAGAACTCGGGCGAAGCACTCTCAGGAAGAACTCTCACGAAGCTCAATTCATCATAGAGTGACTTCCCTCACAAAGATCACTGAGCCAACGTGGAGCATGCAAACTTTAATGGAGTTAGATTAGTTGTCGTGAAGCCCTTCTTTTTTGAAGCACACTGCCTTCGCGAACCACCTTTGTGAGCCAAGAGCAAAATATTTTCTTCGAAAACTCTCTCTTTCTCCCGAGGGGGTCGAGGTCTATTTATAGAAATTTCCATTGACCCTCTAACCTTCTCATGAAGTTAATTCCACATGATCTCATATCGCGAATCTCTTAAGTTCCCGCTGAAATTCTCTCAAAATTGTGAAGCACCACAGTAATTTTCCGATCACGGAGCTCGTCGTAATTGCGGAGCATTCTGTAATTTACTTCGCGCATTGACCGTGAAGCTCAACTCACATTTCGTGAAGTTCCAATAGTAATTCCCTTCGCAGCTTAAAATCTCTTCAACTATTCTATTCATTAATTCCATCATAACCGTGAAGCATCACCATCAATATTCTTCTGGTCTTTGCGAAATCCAATCCATGAATCCTATCTTCGTGAAATTCATGCCTTTGCCATATTTTTATGAGATCTTCAAGGATATCCACTTTTCACAAAACACCACCTTGTATCTGTTCTTTTGTACCACCTCTAGATCTTCTTCTCATTTTCATGGTTCATTGTCATCATGGATTGTCAACAACATCTATGGAACTCAAAAATTCTCCATGGAAACGTGCTTTTTCAACAAACACAATCAACCTAAAAATGATGCAATGTTACCTTGAGGTATTTTTTTCCCAAAAATAATAACCTGATACATTACAATATATTTACTATCGTAAAAAATTTAAAATATTCTTGGGATTTTAATGAAAACACATTATTTAACTTTTTAAAATGTAATAGTGACATTCTTTGAGAGCATACACTATACACAAAACTGAATATGTCAAGAGAATGATATATTATTAAAACATTATTATTTAATATAATAAGGTATAACATATCCATTAAATCATTATTTTCAATTATTATTAACTAATTTGTAAAAAATTGTGGTTTATATAAAATAAAAAATGAATTCATTGGTTTCTAATTAATTATAAATGGAACTAAGTACCAAATGAATATAAAAAAGAAATATTATTATTTTCATCCTAAAAAATGATTTTTGCCTTAATAAAATAAATTAATTACAATTAGTGTGTGATTTTAATGAAATTTATATGTTTTATATTTATTAAAATATTTTTTATATTCATACATTAGGTCTGAGAGTCATAATATAAGAAAAAAAAATGAAATTTATACATAAAAATCAATATTTTTATAATGGTAAAATTACCGCCTTTTATTGAAGAACATATTTTAAATTTACATTTAAAAACTTTTAATGATTTAATATGTCCAAATAAAGTTAATTTTTGAATATAAACCTAAAAATTAGGTTATAGTGATTTTTTTAATATTTTTCTGAAATATTTAATTTTTTAGTGAATATCAAAAAATATTGCATTTTAATTCAAAACAAACTTTTCATATAATATATTTATTTAGATATATTATATTTTAAATTATTTTTAAAGTTTAATTATATAATATATAAATTAAATAATACAATTTATTTCATTTTAACCAATTTCATAAAGAAATTGGATATAAAATCATTTCAAACAAGCAACATTTTCACTAAAAAAACTGTTGTCGGGACACATCTTCCAGATTTCATTTTAAATTAATTATTAAAAATTTTGATGTAAATGTGGAAAAATATATACCATATTTGTAATAATAATTATTTATAATTTATAATAAGTTCAAATTACTTTTTTACAAAAAATATTATTGAAAGTGAATAAATTAATTATAGAGATTGAGAGAATCATTAGCCTAACAATGGACTATACCCAAAACATAAGACATAAAAAAACCTAGAAAATTTTCAAAACTCTATTATATAGACATATATAGATCTTATACTCCATTTTTTTGACATTATATTATTATTTCATTGACTTTCCACCTGAAAAATGTTGGCGCAGTTCTCCTTTCAAATATTTACAAGAGTGTCACTTCTCCTCCACTATAAAGGGTTAATTTCCTCCCACATCCTCACACACCCCAATCCATTTGGATAGAAAAAATATATAACATAATAGATCCTAAAAATAACTAAATTTTACATATAATCCTACCTTTCGGTAGAAATCCTTCCAAGGAATCCCTTTGGTGAACACCAAAAGGAGTTACCTGATTTAAAAGGTAACGCTTTCCAATGATCACATGTCTTTCATTTGATTCTAAAATACCTAAAATATCCATATTACATGCTCATATAATAAAATCCGTATCATAAATATAATTATATTTTTTAAGAGTTATACCTACACTAATACACACTTCCATATAATGGGCAACAAACTTATCATTCTTGTGTACAGTGAAATGCTACATCACGAAACGAAGTTATTAATTCTTCCTTTAACACCTCCCATGTGTGGCCATTATGAAGGAAACTATATTTTTAAATAATATATATTATATATATGATATAATTATTCTCTTTAATTTTTAATTTAATATTCCTTATTGAATTCTAAAATTTGTATATAAGATAACTTCGTTTGGGGACATGTGGACTACCTCCTCCTCAAAATGATGTGATTCAATCACACCTTACATGGAAAGTATTAAGGATTATTTTATTAATAATATAATATGTAAATGATATATTAATGATAATATAATTATATTTTATTTATTTATATACATGCATGTCATTTACCTTCTTTCTTTTAACATGATTAGAAAATGAAGATAGCGTTCATGCGTACGTACTGACTATCGCCTGCATGAACAATATATATTTTTTATCATTAAATATTATTATAAAAAACTTATATACTAAACATATAATATATTTAAATCTTGTATTGAATTATTTAAATAATTAAATAATGATCAATGTAATAATCCTAAGAATAAAAAATTCAAATCATGTACGATTAATAAAGTGTTTGTCATTTGAAACATGGAGTTAATGATAAATCAGAAATATAAATCCCTACGAGAATCATATATGGTATTATATATATTAATATGGTTCTGTAATAGTTTTATAACCAACTTATTCTTGTTATAAAATAGGTTTTAACAAGTATGGTGAAATTCAATACATAAGGTAAGGGAATTTCATCTATCCTTTTGTTATAGTGAGATACATGACTTATTCACCACTCACTTTTATTATGTAGTATATATGCTTCCATTTGAAATTTAATATAATGAATCTAATTGTATTCATGATATTATAAGTTTCATGAAATTTTATTTTTTTACATGGGGAGTATGATTCTAAGTTATTGAGTGGTAAGTATCTATTGAAACAATCTCATCGTTTATCAATTTGTTTTATGATTTTCTTTGATTAATGAAATATCAAGATCTATATCTCAAGAAATAAAATGAATTATGTTATCATATGGTTTTCCATGATCTATTCATGTATTAATACCATTTTTCAACTCTTTTTTTTACTTAGGATAACTATGGAAATATTTTAATTAAAATCTGATTTTATTTCTCCTTTTGTTTAGAAATTGGTGATCTTTCAAAACAATGATTTCTAAAAATGATTTCCAAAATGTTTTAATTTTATCATATGATGTTAATGGAAAATTTTAAAAATGTTATACCTTCTTCTATCATAGAAGTAATATTCTAGTCATTTTTATTCCAAGATGCTTTTCATAACTTTTAAGGTAAAAAAGGAATGTTTGTAAGGTATGGACTTACCTCCATTGTGACTACTTATTGCTAGAATATTCCATTGAATGGTTAAAAGTTTCATTTAAAGGTAAAATGTTTTCTTAATATTCTAGAAATTTATTGTTTCAAAATTGGTTTCCAAGAAAAAATGTTTTTAAAAATGTTTTATTGCTTTTAAAAGATTCCCTTAAAATATTTTAAATATATTTCCAAAGAAAAATGTTATCAATGATGTTTTATTTCTATGAAATTTTTTAAAATTTTTATATAATTTTTTATAATTTTTTAAATAAAAATGTTTCTAAATATTTTTCAAATTTTCTTTAAAAGATTTCAACTTTATTTTCAAGGAAACATTTTTCAAAAAAAAATATGTTTTAAAAAGTAATTTTTTAAAATAAGAAAGGTTATTTTCTTCAACAAGAGTTTTTAAAATTTATTTCCAAATTATTTCCCATCTAAGTTTCCATCAGTTGATGTTACTCATGAATTTATATAGAAATGATTCAATGCTTCCTTTCATATTATTTCTATGATTGGTTAATGTTTTGAGGGAATGATGTTTATAAAATTCATTAATCATTCATAGATTACATTATTTTCAAAATATATTCTTTCATGGGGGGTGATTATGATACTAACCTCATTTCCATAAGTAATTATATGATTAATTGTTCATTATGTATCTCATGGGTTACGATATGATTGTTTTTTATTGTCCTATGGCACTCGTATGTATGATTTTTTATGTTTAGGGTTGGATCTATATATCCCTACAATGGATTGGGTAATGATGGATGACTTATAAGTATATATTTTATTCATGAACTTGATTTCATGTTTACAATGTTTTCTGTGAACCTGATTACTTGTTCAAAATGTTATGCATGGACTTAGTTGAATGCCTATAAGATTATACCTGAATATGATTACATGATCACAATGTTATTAGTGAAACTTATTACGTGTTCACAATGTTATATGTAGATCTGGTTTCATGTCCATATGCTTATGAATGCATCTGATTGCATGTTCACAATGTTATATATGAACCTGATTACAAGTTCAAAATGTTATGTATGAACCTGGTTAAATGTTCACAATGTTATGCAAGGACCTAGTTTCTTGTCCATAAGATTATGTGTAAACCTGATTAAACATCCACAATGTTATACATGGACCTGGATGCATGTCCATAAGTTGATTAAGGGTCTTAATTTAATTTCCTTTACAAAATGAGTGAACCTATTTCTACTTATACAAGTTCACAATGTTATAAACCAATATGCATGCCACAAATTCCATGTGTTATCACTATGTTATGCTTTCATGACTTGTGATTATAATTTTCTTATTATAAATGTCTTAAAAATTATCAGTCATTATTATGATATATAATATGTAAGGTAGGATAATTAAATGTTATGATCAATTTCCAAACCCTTTTGTTCATGTTATGCTTATGCATTTCTTTTATTTACACTTACTAAGAAGCTGAGCTCACCCTGTTCTTATGATTATTTTCCTCAGGATATGAATTAATATTTTAGGTATAATTAAAAAATGTGTAGATATTTTAGGGAGATGTTTAGGTCTTTCACCAGGATAGAATATTTTTCTTCTAATATTCCAGAGACACTAAACTATTATGATCCTTGGACATGTATTTTTCTAATGTAGTGAATATTCATCTAAAATGATGTAATATCCATGTTTATTAAGACTAAATCACTATAATTAACAAGATAAAATTTCAGTATATATAACATATGGGAGATTTCATGCAACCTTTATAAGGATAGGAGAAGACAATATAAGAAAAAATGGAAAAAAAATTAAAAAAAAAAAGAAAGAGGGTTTTACCTCTTGAATTTATCATCATTGAGAACCTCCTTAGAGAAAGGGGTTTGGTATTTTGTTGAGACCAAGTGCTCCTGGACATATGGAAGAGAATTGGGAAGTGGTTTTGGAAAAAAAATGGACATGCTTCAATGATCTAGAGGTGTGAGGAAAAGAGGTGGTGAGGGGTGGTATTTATAGTGGAGGAAATGAGTGTTTTTTCATTATTTTATTCATTAGTTTCTTATTTTATCTAAAGATATGAAATTGTGATGATTATATGACCAAATAATGTAAATAAAGAATGATAATTCTATATTATGTATCATACATCATTGATCTCTCATGAAATAGTATATTTAACTTATAAAGAATATATATCATAAGGTACCATATTTTACTATTCACCAAAAAGTCAACTATTTTAGAAAAATATCAAAAATTTACCTTAACCATTTTTTTGATGTGTAGAATTCAAAAATGGTCTCTATTTTCTGAAATTAGTTTTCTAAATATGATTAATTGAGTTTTTATTTTAAATCATCTTCTACTAGGAAAATACCAATTTTAAATTTATAAATTATTTTATAAAACCATTAAAAATTAAGGTCTAATAAAATTATCTTATAATCATAAGAAATAAAATAATTAATTTATAAAGACATTTTATGAAAAATAATTTTCTTTTAAATCATTATATACATTATAAAATTTAAAATATACATTTATGATTTATAAAAATATCAATAATTGATTAGTAATTTCTAAAAACATTTATTTACTTATACTAGGATATAATTATATGATATTATCATTTATAATATGTCTAAATTTTTTTATAATTTCTTTCGTAAGATTACTATTCTATTGTATGGTTTAATATTTATAAAGGTTATATTACTATTCCAAAAGTCAAGTTACTATTCTATTGGATTAGTTTACTTAATTTCTAGAAATATCTCTTATTTTATTTATTATTAATTTATAATGAGTTTATTGTGTTTTATATGTGATTTTATGAGTTTTATACTATAAAACATAAATATATGAAGGGAATTTTCATTGATAATATTTTAGGACATAACAGATTAACAAAGGTAACTAAATATGAACGATTTATGAACCTTAACAATATTATTATAGGGAAAGATCATCTTTCTATAGAAAAAAATATTTGATGGTTTCTATTGGTGTTGTGGAATTTATAGGAAAAAATATTAAAACTATTGGAATAACATATCATTGATAGGAAAGAGGTTTAAATAGAGTGGAACAAATAATGGTAGCATAATGATTAATTTTCATAAGTCACAGGAAGGAAGAAAAGTGAAATATCAAGATGTTAGAAACTTTCCAAAAAAAAAGTTTTATTATTCGGATCCAGTTTGCCGAAGATATGGCCAATTGGATCACTTTGTTGAAAAAGGCAGGATAATCCTTCTGAAATAAATTTCTTATAAAATAAAAAGGATGGAATTCTAAAAAGAATAATTTTAAGGAAATATATTTTTTTATGATATATTTATAATCTATAAAAATAAAAAAACAATGGAAGTTTTATAGTGATTGTTCACCACACATGATGGTTCATTTGAAAATATTAAATGATGTGGATAATTGTGGGGAGGTATTGTTACCTTTGGAAATCATAGTTCATTAAAAATCATATGAATAGATATATATGAGATAGAACCTAAAAAACTAAAGTCTAAGGAAGTTATATTTTTTGATGGGCTCAAACATAACTAAATTAGTGTGAGTAAAATTCTTTATGATGGAAAAGAAGTGATATTCAGAAAATATTCTTGTATCATTAGAAGTATCAAATATGGTAAAATTGTAACTATTGGAGAAATAACATCTTGAAATCTATTTCAAATATAAAAGCATTAAAACTTTTTTTATAAGAGTGATGAATATACTAAAATGTTGTGGAACTGGATACCTATGAAACTTAGACCAAAAACATATGAACAAAATTTCTAAATTTGATGTTGTTTGAAATTTACTAGAGTTGAAAATAAGAGTAAAATATGTTTGTATACCTTTTTAAAAAGGGAAAATGACTAATAAAAGTCATAAGAATGTTGAGATTTAGTCTTAAATACCTCTTGAACATATGAATTACAATTTATTTGGTCCTATTAGACATCAATAAATAAAAAAAATTTGTAATTTATCACTTTTATTAATGATTTCACCAGAATGAGAAAAATTAGTTTTGTGAAGCACAAGTCAAAAGCTATAAATTTTTTTAGAGTTTTCTAAAGATAAGTTAATAGAGAAATGGGTGTCTAAATAATGAAGTTGATAATTGATGATAGAAATTAATATAGTTTAAATGACCTCAAATCATATTTAAAGAATAATGGAATTAAATTTCCTCATAGTTCTGCATTCGCCCCTCAAAAATGGAGTTTCGGAAAGGAGAAATATAATATTGGTGGAAATGGTAAGAAGTGTGTTAGAAGAATATATACATTCTATGTTCTTCTAAAGAGAAGTCATTATCACTATTTTTTTATGTTAAAAACAAAATCCTGTTGAGAATGAAATCAAATAATACTTCTTATGAAATGTGGTATAAAAAACCTTCATTTGAGTAATTAATTTTTTTGGAAGTCTATGTTTACCAAAAATAAAAATTCTTGATCATGCAATATTTTATAACAGTGATAAAGAAGTAATTTTCATTAGATATTCACCCAATGAAAAAAAAGTTATAAATTCTTCAACAAAAATTAACAAAATTTAATGGATTCATATTATGTGAATGTTTTTGAAAATCCAAATTCCTTTAGAAATGTTATTGAGAATGTTGAAGAAGACAAACTAAATATTTCCAAAAAAAGGTAAAGTGATTCAAAATATACTTATCAAGATTCAGAATAATAATGTGATGAAATAAGTGAAACAAGAAAATAAAACTTGATATTTCATACTTTATATAAATATATTGAAACAAAAAAATATTATTTGGAATAAAAATAATCTAGTTCAAATAGTGAGAGTATTGAGATTAAAAAATAATACATAACACATTTCACCAATTGAACCAGAATTAGTTTTAGATATAGTTGAATAAAAATAATAGGTTGATGCAATGAATTAAGTGTTGGGTTAGATTGATAAAAACAAAACATGGGAACATGTTTCATTTGTGGTAAATAAGATTGTTATTAGAAGAAAATTAATGTATAGAAACTAGTTCAATGAACATGGAGAAGTTTAATGAAACATTTTAATACTTTTTTAAAAAGTCTATGCATGGATGGAATGTGTGGATTTTGAAGAAACCTATTCCTTGATTATATTATTAGAAACTATAATAATGTTTCTAATGGTATCTTCGCATTGTAATTACAATTTTTAACAAATGGATGTAAAGCCATATTTTTATAGTGGGTATATTGAATAAAAAGATTACATTGAAAAGACCTGTGGGGTTATACTTGGAAATGATATAATAAATATCTATAAATTGATGAAATAATTATAATGGTTGAAGCAAGCACCATGCTCTTAGTATTCAAAACATGAAATTTGTTTATAATGTTGAATTTTTAAAAATCAAAAGTTGATAGTAACTTATATATGAATGAAATTAACTCTAGCAGCCTTATTGTAATTATTTATATGGATGATATGATTTTTTAGGGATTAAAAAATATTTTGTAAATAATTTTTTTAAGGAAATGAATAATAGTTTTGATGTGTCAATGTTGGGATAATTAACTTTTTTCATGGGATTACAAGTTCAAAAGAAATAAAAAAACTTTTTTCTATCTTGAGAAAAGTATGACAAGAAATTTTCGAAAATGTATGGTGTGAAAAAATATAAATAAATTTACACTCCTATTTCAACTAGTATAAATATAAATAAATATGAAGTAGGGAGAGGTGTGAATCAAAAAATATTTTTGAAACTGGGTAGGAAATTTTCTTTACCTTACAGCTTTAATAAATGATATTATTTATGTTATGACATTGTGTACCAGATATTAAAGTGATCTAAAAGATTATCATATGGTTGTAGTGAATATAATTCCAAGATATGTTCAAGTAACAAATTTTCATGGGATATCATACAAAATAAATTATGAAATTAACTTTTATAGTTATACTGATTTTGATTAGTTAGGATAATGAAATGATAAAAAATAAAATTTTGGAGAAAAATATTTCTTGGGAGAATTTTGTGTGATTTGGAATAGTAAGAAAAAGAGTTCCATAACTTTAAGAAAATCTAAATCAGAATATTTTTTAGTGACATAGGGTTTTACTCAATTTTTTTGATGAAATTTTTGTTGGAATATTTGAATGTTTAAGTTTTCAAATAATTTAAGATACTTTTCTCTATTAAGAGTGTAGTTTATATTTATAAAAATCATTTCCAAAACTAAATACCAAAACACATTGATATAAAGTTTCACATCATAAAAGAGAAATTTGTGGGGTGGGATATGTTTTGATGAAATTTTCTTCAACCAAGTATTAAATTGTTTATTGTTTCAAAAAAGTTATGACAAGGGAGAGATTTAAATAATTGAGGTTGTAACTTCATGATCATCTTCCACCAAAGACATCATTAACATCTTAATGGAATATCCCACCATAATTAGAATTATTTTGACAAAGTTTTATAATTATATAACTTTATCCTATAATGGTAAGGAATTACATTTCTTATATAAATGAAACTAAAGTTGTGGTTATCATAAAATGGGGGAGAGAAAAAAAGTGAGAGGAAAAGATAGAAGTAAGGGTGTATATTAAATTGGAAGAAAATTTTCTTTTCACCAAGGTACATAAATCTATAAAAAAATATTACTTTAATAGGTTGTGTAGTTTCAGGAAAATCTATTTTGAGAAATTAAATGTTGTGGTAAAAGTAAAACACATGAGTTTTTCACAAAAATGAGTTGTGAAAAAGTCCGAGTGTCAAAAAAATATGAGTTGAAATTTTTATAATGATATTTTTTGAAAAATACAGAGGGTTAAATTAATGATGTTTTGTGATATTTTTTTAACAATTATTTTTATTTAAAACTATTTTTTTTAAACAATGTATTTATTAATCAGTTCAAATATATTTTGCTAGAAGTTTTTAACTCATTTATTGAAAGTTTCTAGAAATATTATATTTTTTTTCAAAGTCTTCCATCAGACACTCCATCAGAAGACCCATAAGACTCAGTCCATCAGATTGATTATTTGATTAAAGATACCATTTTTTTAATAAAGTGATTTTGAAATTTTTTGAGACTCAAAAATTTGAGAAGTCATAGAACTTCCAAAATAATTCATATGATGAATTTCTCCTCTTGAAGTTCTCATCAGTATAAAAAAATATCATGATATAAGTTGTTAAATAAAGGGATATGTTGTAGTTATTTGGTAATATTTTTTCTAACTTTGAGTTTTCCAAATTCTAACCATCGGCCCAATAAGCATTGGACAAAGATGTTTCCAAAATGATAAATTTTGAGAGTTTATAAAGTTGATGATTAGATTTGATGAAAAAATTGATCCACTGAAAGAGACATATATACTGATTCATCAAATATATATATTTTACTACAATTTATGTTGATTAGTTTAAGAAGATTCATGACTCAAGAAATCAATTTTTTAAATATTAGAAATGAAAAAGGTTATAGGAATTGGAAGAATTATGAAGTTGTCTTCCCATATAGTTTGATTGGATGTTGAAGTTGTAAGAAGAGTTCGATTTTTCTATAAAACATATCTAATTTGACTAAAGGATTTTACTGAGTTATAAAAAATATATGTTTTGATCCCCTGAATCATATGTTTATTTATCGGATGAGAATATGGCATTGATTCATCGAATGATCTGATTTGACCTGATTAGTGATTGGATTTAGAATTCCATCAGACATAGTTTGATCGGATGAAGAGAGTTGTTAAAGACTTTTGAAGAAATAAGAATAATAATTTAATTCCTCCATAAAAATAAAATGGTTTATAGGCTAAAGTTGTTAGTGGATATTTATTGCAATTTTCTAAAGTCTTCAGAAGTTTTAATGAAGTTTTCAATCATTTCCAATGGGCTTGGAGCCTCAGAGTGGGAAATTCTATTTGTTTTGGTTTCAATGATTCATGATAAAAATATGAGAGATGTTTTGAAATTTTAATTTTTATATAATGTATTTAAAATGTTTTATATGATGGTCAAATATATTTCAATTAGGTCAAGAGGATCAAACAGATTAAGAGTTTTTAAGATCAACATTTCCAGACAGATTTTTTTGTTTTTACAAATTATTTTCCATCATGGTTAAAGTTGTAAATTTAATAATAGTTTTACAGAATTAATAAAATATGAGAAGTCACTAAAGGTCATGAGAAGGTTTCAAGTGGTCAAAATTAATGTCCAAATATGGGTGAAATTTAGAGTTTTGGAATTTGGGTGGGCGGGAAAATATTTCATTTTTCCGAAATTATTAATTTTGGTATAGATATTAATATAATAGAAAATTACAGTGGTACTTGTGACTATTAAACCATGCATAATAGTTGTTACTATTCATAATTTGTGTTATAAGTTATTTTTCCTACCAAGTTTGTTTTATGTTTAAAAAGAGTTTGAGGAGAGAGGATTTTGATTAGAAAATTGGACTGAGGGATGTTCAAATTACCGAACATAGAGAATAAGACTAAGGGGATCATTCTATGTTTTGAGAAGTAGTTTGGAATAGTGTACATTAAGAGAAATTATACCAGTCTAAGGCTATTGGATACAAGACATCAGATTCTAGGAAATTGGATTGAGGAAAATCAGACTGAGATTCCAGACTTACCTTTGGTGGAGTAGTTTGAACAAAGTTACAACTTTTATGGCTCAAATTCTATATGATTTTTTTAAAAACTAATGATATTTATTATAATCGTTCCTAAAGAGATATATAATGTGTCTAATTAGTGCTAAGAAATGTTCTTTTCACTTATTTATAATAGTTAATTTCTATAGATCTGTGGGAGTGGATATGGAAAGGATGTATATACCTTATAAATTGTGTTTTCCTTATTTACTTTTCTATTTCTACAATCACTTTATTTTTCTTAAAGTTGATAAGAAAGAAACAATAAAACTTTTAGGGGTTTAATTTACTTACTCCAAAATTTTTAAAAAGGTGACAACTTATTCAACCCCCCACTAATTTTTATTCATTCCTTTTGAACTCCATTTTCATCTAAAAATATTGTTTGATGGTATTAATATTATTAGGTCTCATGAGAGGTATTTGAGGAACAATTGGAAGAATATTTTAGGAATACTCTTAGTGGGGATCAAAAAGTAATTTATAAAGGCTAGGGGGCTTGTGTTGTCTTATTGTGTAGAAACAATAAGATATAAGAACATTTGTTTTTTAAATAAGTTGAGGGTTCTATTTGAAGTGGGGAATATGATTTAACAATGAACTAATAAAAAATAAAAATAGATAGGGGTTTTCATTAGTGTTTCCGTATACAGTTGAATAACCTATTGGGTCATGGCTAACTTAGTTTTTGTTTTATTTAAATGAATAATAAATAATGTACATAAATACAAACACAATGAACAATGAAATAAATATGAATAAATTTGAAAAAGAACAACAAAATCAAAAGATAATGGATTGTCACATATTATTTATAATTATTTTATTTAGATAAAGAATTAAATTGTGTTGAAATTACTTATTTTTAGATGAATATGATGATTCCTTTGCACCATAGTATCATTTCATCAAATTAATCACAGGTATATACCTGCTAGTGGTAATAAAAACATGTTCCAAAACATATGAACATAATCATACAATTCTCCCAATTCTATTATAGTAGGCCCTAATAGTTGAAGTATTCATTAATTATTTTCACAAGAATCACTTAGATGGGTAATGGATCTTCTTGTTCCCTATTTAATTGATATAGAATGGTAGAGAAGGATATCTCTCTATTATTTAAAGATTTCTATGATAATAGATCACCATGTCTTGATGAGACTCTCTAGAATTTAGTGTGCATGATGATTAGAATGTCTATGGATTGTTTTGATAAGATAATGTCATAATTGGAATTAAATAGATTTAGTTTCAAATAATAATAATTGTATATATGACTTTATGATTCTCTTAATCATCACATTACCCCATTTTTATATAATAACATTATTATTATTTTTATAGTGTGTTCTATACTCACAAGTAAATAAATATTATTTCCTTTAATATATAAATCAATATTAATTCAAATAATATTTAATATGTCATTCCTCATTTGACCAATAGATATAGTATACCAATCCTACTCAATATTTATTAGGCATTGTATAATTTCTACAAATTTAAATAAAAATATATAAATTACTTATTTACTAATAAGTAAAAAATATATAATATATTTATTAAAATAAAAAACAAATATTTATTAATTATTCAACTCGCAAACATTCTCTCACATAACTAGTGATGGAATATATGAAATCAACTAAACATTAATAGTTATTAAACCATGTATGGGAATAATATTTATACAATAAATTAAATTCATATAGAATTTAATTGAGGTTCTATATATACTGATTAAGTGACCCTCTATGTCCCATTTTTAGTGGAATTCAGAAAAACCTCATAAATTACAAGGTTAGTGTCCAACAACATATCAAGTTATCCATAAGGAAAGACGTTAATATAATAACAATATAAAACCTCATATGAATGATCACTATGTAATATGATCCCCTTTCTCTTTATATCTCATTCTATAAGGTCACATCGCAGGTGTCAACAGCTTATATGCTTGAATTATATTTATTTGAATTTTAAAAAATGATGAAATTAATATCCGTAGATTTTTCATAGAGTTCCATTTCTATCAAAAAGTCCAGAGATATAAACTTCTATTATATAGAAGGGACAAATTATTTCTTGATTAATTCATTAATTTCATATCACTCATAAAGAATCCAACAAATCCTATGTAATACCCTTCCTCTAATAACTAAGAGATGGTGATTATATTATTATAATGGTAAAATATACAAGGTATCACACTACATATAATAGATTGGTTAGAAATCTAGGAAAACAATATACATACATGATTCCAATATTACATTGGAAATATAAAAACATATCGTAATAAACATTAATTCATCCTTAAAATCATTCAATATATCCATATTCATGTTTTGGGGAAAGAAAAATGAATAAAGGGTGAACTGAGATGCTCAGTAAGGGATATGTATAGTGGAATCTATCATCAGGAAATAAGGAATAATCAATATGGAAAAGTGGATAATCAAAACACATTCCATTCAATAAAAAAATTGAGTTGAAAGTACATATGTAGATAATATCAAATTAAAAATTAATTATATAATGGGAAGTGAATCATTAAGAATGTATATTCATAAATATGGACATTCATGATCTTACCATCCAGGCCCCCATCCAGTATATCATGAATCATGTCGTCAAGACATTAGCTAAGACATAATTCTTAATAAATGGACAGTGTTAAACCGAATATGAATCTAATTTAGCATGAATGATATTTAGTCTCATAAGACATTTCAATATATCTAGGGGATATCTATAACTAATCCCAACCCATTACTTTAACATATTATGTGTTCTTCATATATTTAATGATCAGTATAATTAATTTTCAAAATTCTTTATAAGTCATCATTTATCCATATTTAATCGAGAATATGGAATATTTTTCAAATCTACGAAAAAAATTTATTAATAAACTTAATTTAAATGATACTATGTATAGAAATTATATAACATATAAAAAACATAAAATTGGTAGAAATTATTCCGTTAAAATCCATGATACTTAAGATATGGACAAAGTGAAGAAAAAAATTTCAAATGAGATGATGGAGTGTGATAAGGAATCTGATCAAGATAATTTTAATAACCAAAAAACTAAGAGTAGTTAAATGATAAAATAATACCATAAATTCATAATAAAGTAAAATTTATATCGAAACCAATCCATTGGGGAGTACAAAAAAGGGAAGAAAATATTAAAAAATAAATTTCTAATAAATTTGTGTAAAAATGAAGTTATAAATCCATTTAAAATTTATTTCCATTTCTTTAGGAAAATAATAACCAATTATGTTAGAATATTTTAAAAATAAAAATTCCTAGATTATTGAGAAAAATATTTTCCTTGAAAATAACCATGGAATCGTTTTAATTATACATCAAAACAAATAATGTTCATGGGGGATGGAAATCCTTTCCAAGCATTCATACAAATATTTTGTTCACACTTTTGGTGAAAGTTCAAAAAATATATCATTTGGAAAAACAGAAAAAGATTTATTCTAGGATTTTTTAAAGAAATTCAGATATGGTTCAAAATTTCATCAAATAATCATTGGATTTTGTATAATAATATTCATGAAAAATTTTAAAATAATCTTAACATCGAATAAAAAATGTTTTGAAGGAATGCTTTAAAATATGAATTTTATAAGAAAGTCCCTTAAATATAACTTGTTGATTATTGATCCAAAATGAGAATAAAAATAAACTAAACATGAAACCAAAAATAGAGATAGATGGGGTTTATTATATTAGTGTCATATAATTTTCTAAAATTAAATATGGACTTAAATAATTCAGAAATAAAAAAATATTGTAACTGAAATCCATTTCCTTAGGTCTTGACTTAGTCATATGTGTTTGGTCATCCTGTCTATTGAATTTAAATTTATTAAATTATATTTTTAGGAATCATTTTAATATATATTTTACTTTTAATTTCCTTCTTTAATTTTTTTAAATCCATTGGTTTAATAGTTCTTACTTATGTCGTCCATTTATGTTTGTTCTATTAATTTCCCTAAAATTACTTCGATATATTTCCTATGTTTAAACAAGTTTTGAAATTATTCCATATTCAAAAAAAAATTATTAATATAATTAATATAATTTTAATTAATTATATACTATTTTATAACCATCCATGCATGGTGGTAATATAAAAAATGAAAAACAAATCTTTGTGTTGGTGGAAGTCCACTGACACACATGAGTAACATTATAATTTTACAACTGATGTGAGGGTAAAAAGGTAGATGATATGTTATATTTACATAAAAATACTTATTCCATAAATATTATATTTATTCATGATTTTCATATTTATTACTATCTAATTAAATCAATGATGAAAAATTAATTACACAAATATGTGGAGATGGTAGGTCGTACATATAGAAAATCAATATTCTTGTTTTACCTTTGATGGAAATGAGATATAAAATAGATGTACCATTAATATAAAAACCTATACGTATAGTTAATTTACTTATTTAATTATGTGATTATGTTTATTTAGTATTTTTATCAGGTTTTAGAATAATGTAACTTGAAATATCTCAATAATAACATATATATCTTCTTTCGGCGATCTAATTTGGTTTGCACAATAATCCATCTTGAAGTGTTCTTTGGGTGAGACAATAACATCCAAGAAAGGGGTAGGGATTTGGGGAAGGTATATTTTTAGTAATTGTTTTGGATAAATGGCTCAAGTGGTGTGGATAAGATAGGATTGGGGTTCTCTTTTATAAGTGAAGTGAGTGGAAAACCTTTAAATACATGAAACTTTATTATAATATATATATATATATATATTACTAAAGTAAAGTGGCTAGAAATTGTAATTTATTATAATAATGATAACGTTTGGGCCTAAATTATACCCTATATTTTTTTATTAATTGTGTTTTTATGTTATCTTGAAGTCTTTTACCTTTATTTTAACATTTTTTACACATTTTAACTTTAATTGATGTGATAAATATTTACAACAGTTTTTATTCCTAATAAAAATAAATTAATTTTTACATAATTCCTAATATTAATTATAATGATAAAAAATATTTAATCTATTTTACAAGATTCAATTTCTATAAGAATTAAAATTTATTTTCAATATATGTTCGTAAAATTCAATGAAAACCTTTTTTTAGAAAAATGATTATTTTAAGTAAAAAAATGATTTTTTAGACAAATAATATATAATTATGATTCAAATTTAATTAACAATATTATTATAAATTAAATTAGATTTTTTTTCTTTCAAACTAAAATAAAACTTAATGTAACCATGCAAATTATTAATTATGTTAGAAGAATTAAAAAAATTATTAGATTTTCAAAATTTAAATCATATATTTATAGGTTTGTAAATATATTTTTATATGAATTATATTCCTTAATAAATATATTTTTTATATAAAAATGGTTGAAAAAAATAATGTAATTATTATATCATTATTATGTCATAAATATAATTGTTTTTTTATAAAATCGGTATTTTTCATTATTCACCCAAAAATATACTGTTTTTAATAAAATTAAAAAAATACACCATAAGATAATTTTAAATTTATGAATTAATAAAATTAAATTTATTTCATAAAATTTAATTAATAAACTTTTTTAATTTCTATTATATTAACATTGGATAATAAATCTATGTGCATCATGTTATAGTTTCTTTGGAATGAAAATCTTATTTACTATAGTTGAAACATGAGTCTTACATGCTTCCCTCCTTCAAAATTTTAATCCTATAAATTTTTAGGATGTCACCCCATAAACAGATATGGGTTGATTATAGTTATAACTTCTTCATGTTCACATATTTTCTCCTCTATTTTATGATTTCTCTAAATTACATTCACTAATCTAGTTATCTAATTCTACAAAACATTTTCTCTAGAGTCAATAAGTTTTATAGGCTCTTCATAGTATGATAAATTAGGTTTCAATTCTATTACCTTAGAGGTGATAAATTGAATTGGGTTTAGTATGAATATATTTCATAAATAGATTTTTAAAACATCATGATCTTCATAGAGTCGAGATAGAATTTTCATGTAGTAATCCACATATCTAATTAATTCTAGAATTTTATAAGGCCTAGTGTACCTAACCTTATGAAAACATGATCCCTTACATTAACTCAAAAATGAAATTAATTATATAAAATTCAATTTATAATATTTATGAATTTACGCTTTCATCACATTCATAAATAAAATATATACATTATTTTATATATTCTTAAGAAAAAATCTCAGTTACTATAATTGAAGATCTGGTGTAACATCCTACCTCATTGTGAGAATATGTCATCATATTTTTCATTAATTCATCAAATTATGTGAATAATGATATATATTATTAATAATATCAAGTATAAGGACCATTACACGTGTCTATAGATATAAAAATACAATGAAACATAAAGCATGTGGAATATTTATTAGCAAATCAAGTTATCATTACCTATTATCTTAAGATTAACTAGGGCCTATACTAATTAATAGCATCTAAAATTATTATGACTCTCCACACCTAATAGCATGTATCATTTATGTTCCATCGAATAATATAATTTTCCTATAAAAGATACATTTTAAAATATTATCATGACACTTTTATATTTGAATAATAATGGGGAACTTATATAATATTTTAACATTAAAATTACCCATATGAAATTATAACATATATTTCATGAATAATAACAATAACAATGAAGTTTGATACCAATTAATATTAAAATCCCGGAATATTCATGTAATGAAATAATCAAAGTAGTTGGTTTTAGGGAACCAAATCCAACGGAAAAACACTTTCACTAGATGTGACTAATAACTATTACTAGTTAGTCTCACATGATAAACATGCTTCTACTGAGATATGGGTGTTGTTTTTTATCTCACCATGATTTTGGTGGTTATTCTAAATACTGGGCTAGTATCTCTGATAAAATTACTCAACTGATGATATCAATGAGTATAGATCATTTTTCATCAATCATCCCTAACATATTGCATAATAATGTAGTTTAAATTCATTATAATATGTTTTAATTTTAGTATCTTGGTAAAATACTAAAATTTTGTGTAAATCATTTCTAAGATTTCTTTTTAATCCACAAAAAGGTAGAGCATACTCGATCTAATATAGATATGACAACTACTAGTGGTAATAAGACCTTCCCATTCATTTTACTTAAATTTACTATAATTATAAATAAAACTAATCTAAAAATAGTACTGATATGTCCCCTTAAAACTATTATTTCCATTTCTAAAATTATGAGGAAATCATCTTGTTTTACTTCCATAATAATTAACATATAGTTCTAACTGCTAACCTATGTATTTCTCTTGGTCTATTTTGATATCTATATTTTATGATTTACATATAATAAATATCAAACCAAAGTGTATATCATATAAATTGATATAGACTTCCAAATTACTCCACGGAATATGTATTTTATTCATCACTAGAACACCATGTGACACAATAAGCAATTTTGGTTTATTATTCTATCTTGTATTTTTCAATACCATTCAAGATATTTATAATGACTTAGATTAAGAGGCCCCTTGATATATTATATAATATTGTGTTCCCTATGACATGGGTTGATACTTAATTCATCAAGGATAAATTAACTTTAGTATAAAATTAAACATAATACTAATCCCCTATTATCTATAAGTTTTCAAAAATAACTATCTTGAAAAATATATAGCTCCCACAATCCTCTTGTAGACACCTTTCATCGTTTTGTTTAAAATTAATATATTATAATAATTATATTATTTCTACCCATAAATTTCTAATTTAATCTTTCATTATATATTGTATTTCTTCAATGTCATTAAACATTATGGTTAATTCATATAAAAATGTTGTTTAATTTACCTCTATGGGGAGTGGTCTAGATATCCAATGCCTAATATAATAATCATTAAAACTATGATAAGTATAATTAAAATGGATTTAATCATGATGTATTGTTAAAGGCATTGAATAATTATTAATACATATCTTCTATAAACCATGTATTTTTACTATTGAATAATCACAAATATATTTACTTCAACCACCAAAATAATTTTTTTTGTATATAGAATCCATCTTTGAATTCATAAGAAATTTTCAATCAGAGTTAGTTACAGCTAACTGTACAATATAGGATTTACCATTCTTATTAAATAATATATCACCCTTTATGGTGAATATAAAACCAATACTATTTTTTAAACATCTTATGCAATATGTGTTTCTATAATAATTCCTCTCACTAACACTTGTGAAGTTTAATGTTATTTTTCCAACTTCTGTATCAAGAGACAACATTAAAATAAAGCCATGATTTCTCCCACTAATTCAAACAAGATGTTATTATAAAATATTAATGTAGTTAAAATGACTAATAACTTATTTATCCTTATGATGGTAATATATTTTGTGGGAGTAAGATCATTAACTGAGTCAAACATTATGTTATATCATGTGCGTTGGGATCTTTCAATGGATTTACAAATAGATCCCATAAAAACACCTAATTCTATGACATAATGAAATTTCTTCATATAATAACTTATATGATTTCTATTAGTCAAATAAGTTGGAATATGGTTAGTTGTTGTGCTATTGTTTTCAAAACATGATAGGAAATAAATTATGGACGACTTACGATAGATATAAGATTTTTATCACAATACCTCCTATTATCAATATTTATATAATATGACTAAGGTATTATGGGTTTAGGAAAACCTTAACTATACATTTAAATGATCAATTAATACTTGGTTAAGATATACTCTGGAATACTATCATATAGGATACAGAATGCATTACTAATTATATTCATTACTTCACTAAGAAACCTAAATTTTTTTAAATGAATCTCACAAAGTACATGAATTTACCTCTAGATTTACCTTGGAATGATTCATGACACCAATATTGTACCAAATCCAAAATATTTTTAGATTAAATTTATATCTAAAGGATTCATAGTCAAAATATAAGTATATATTATACCTAATATTTTCATATCTAAAGAGTCTAAACAATATAATTGGTTTATATATCACAGTTTAAAGTTATACATGACTAATAATTATCATTCTACAACAAGGTATGAGTCTTATAATTATATTCATAATTTATTTACAAATATTGATAGAAATAATTCAAGCATTATTAAACTATTAATTAAATATATAATAAAACAAAAGCATTAATTTCAATATATATAATGTTTTGTTGAGTCAAACATAATTTTTAGATAAATTTATTTGTAATATATCATACATGAAAATAACAATTCAAGTAAATCTATCCATTGGAAAATCGGAAGTAATTTTTTTCTTACAAATGACAATGGAATCACCACTTCTCAGTCACTATGGGAATAATAATTTCTTATAAAGTCAGATATTTCTCACTAATTACATAGGAATCAATATTTCCTAGACACTAATAGAAAATAAATATTAATTATTTGGTTTTTATATTAAAATACAAAAGTAATAAATACCCTAGGATTAAGATAAAAACATTATATAACATGATGAATATATTTTTGAAGTAAATTCAATTTATAGATTCTTCGTTAATTCATTGAAATTAGTTTTCAAATGACCTTATTGTTCACATCATGAGATAATAGCCTATTATTCACCACACTACCTCAAAATAATTTTTATCAATATAAGACATTATAAGGGAACCGTTTACCATAAAATGGTCATGGGATTTTAAAACTTTCCTTCCATTTTGTTCACTATAAGGGTTATGAAACTGAGTTCCCCACAACCATTTTTTACCTAGTGAATATTTTTTAAGGGATTCATAAGTTGTTCATCTAAAATATTCATCATATAATTCTAGTTGAATAAAGAGAACTCATAAGATAAGGATTATATTATAATAATAATGGATAATTTATTTTCCATATGGAATTCCAACATTACTAATGGATCAATATACTTCAATTTATTAAACACATGATCAATAACTAAGTTCATAATTCATGTTTACATTATTATAGTGTATTGATGATATTATTTTTCTAAAACTACCCTTTCTATTTATCAAGGGATAGACGAATATATTTCAAGGTATAAGGATCCATATCCTTATGTTTCATTACTATTTATCTATAAATAACCATCTTATTAATGAAATAAGAAGTTAATGAATCCCTATATATATCTTGTAGGCATAATTTTCATCATTTATTTCTCAAGGATGTGGTTGAATAGATAGAGGGATATCTTGAACATTATATAAATTTCTAGTGGTAATTTAGTGTATAAAATAATTATTCCACCCTTGCTAATATGTTCCAGCATGGTTGTGGTTTGTTTAATGAAAAAAATCATATTGTCATGATGACTTTTTTTCTATACTCTACTTCAATTAAAAGTATATTCTAGTTTTTATCTTGATTAAAAAGATATTATATAATAAATTTAATTTATTAACCTCTTGGTATTTTATTGAAACACAAAATCACTCACTATTGGTGTTGAAATATACTATCACATAGATATTATAGTGTAAAGGATCCATATTAACTTTAACATAACCCAAATGAGGGGCTGGTAAATTACATGAATTTTTTAAGATAGGTAGGTCTTTATTCACTACAATAACTCATATCTCATTTATTTATTATGTCGACTCCATGATATATAAATCTTGTACTTGTATTCTTAAATAGTCACCCCTAAATGTACAATATTTCTTTCAAGAGATACTGATATTAATGTGAGTTTAGTTAAGTCAAACTAAGATCTTCTTTATAACTCCTTGTTAAATGGTAGTGTCCCACTAAGACCCATATCAGACACTATAATATTGTGGTTCTATAATAAATCAATTGATAAAAGGCTATACTAAATTAATTTTTCATTTGAGGGATTTTTTCATTATGTTTAAATTTCCCATTTTATCTTATTGCTTTATTGTTTATATTATGTTTATTTTACTTAATTGACTAAACATGTCTTGATAAAATCTATATATAAACAATTATTATTCTAATTCCATCTTTCACACTTGTTAATTCATTTATTTAGTGATTTTGATAATGCACTCATAAATAACATAACCAAGAAACATAAATAAATAAAATAATAAAATTTGATTGATGATGATATTTTCTAATGGTTAGTTTATCTAGAGGATGGTAAAATAACCTTGACCCTGAGGGACTAACACCTTAAACAATTACTTGGTTCATGATGCATAATTCCACCTATCTACTAATTTTTTTTCGGGAATGATATTACCTCAGCTCTGAACATGAACCACCTTCACTCACTCATAATCTTCATCTATTACATAATCATTACTCACATGAATGTTATGGGATCTAAAGGATTTTTAGAGTTTGTTTTAATAAAATAAATCTTTGGTACATAGTCCCAAACATAATGAGAGTATGGGATGATGTCTAGGATAACATTGTAACATACAGGTAAATTAAATGAAACCAATAATATATATATGTCAGTATAAACTCATTATCATCCATATACATTCACTAAATATATATTCTCACACTAGTTTTAAATCACTTAAATTAATTACTTAATTAATATATAATCATATTTAATTAATCCAATTAATTTTCACATTAATTAATTCATTAACTCATTTTATCTTTTTTGAACACTTTAGGAAATTTTAAAATCCAATTTTTTTAAAAAATAAAATATTTAATTTTTTTAAAATTAAATAAGTACACCGTGTAGACTTCAAAGGCAACATTGAGAGTAGTTCAAAATTTAACATGGAATTAATTAAATAATTAATATTTTTTAAACCATTTCTACATGTCTTGTATCTAGACCTAATATAATAATTAATTTTATTTCAATGTAAATTAGTTTACATGTGTACATCCTTGAATGAAATTTATATTGTGTGAACAAATTAATTACACAATCTAAATTAGAGACCCCACATATGGAAAATACCACTAATAAATCTGATGTGTTAACTTAGAAGAAGTTATATATTATCTGGGAGGAGAATCCCCATAACATATCTAATGGTGACAGATAGATACTCAACTTCTAATATTGTGTCATGATTTAGCTATTAGTGGAAGAAGATCATGAATATAGTGTTAATGATTGAGTACGTAAATAGATTTAATAAAATCCAAGAATATTTTAAATGTTTAAAGGTAATGATCATAGATGAATATAGGGACTAATTTTTACTGAACTCTCCACTATAGAGTTATGATAATCTAAACACTATATTGAAATATCGTAATAATTAGGTAATATTTATAGATTTATAGAATTCCTTGATTAAAAGTGAGAACATAAATAAGGAAAAATATGAAAATCATGTATCTATATCAAGGGAATTGATAGAGACATGACGTATATTATCTAGTAGGAATACTCAAGGACACAAGTGAGGAAGTTTCTGATCAAATTCAAGAGGGAAGTCTAGCTACATATGACCAAAAGAAGATAAGTGATCCTATTATCTTCAAAAAGGAAAATAGAAGAAGTTGTATCCCAATATTGGATAACCAAATGAAAATATTCTATATAAAATCAATGATATTAAAGATTCATCTTTCCTTTATTCTGCAATGGTTAAACATTGATAAGGTTGGATTTTTTATTTAGGTGTGAAGGAAACAAGATTGGTTTTCAAGCCTCAAGGTGTTGGACGGAGGTGAATTGCTTATTGAAAATAATTATCCATTTTGCATGAAAGGTGTTGGAATAATACAGGTACAGATGCCTAAGGGTACAATTTTATGGATTATATATGTATGAAATGTCTTGAAAATGAAGAAGATCCACATATCATTAGGATTTTTGGATATAATTTCTTATAGGATAATCATTGAAGATAGATTCGTGAGAATAATATTTTGTGAATTACTTGTGATGAATGGTTCTCATAGAGGTGTTTTTAATTATTTTAATGATGAGAATACTACAGGTGGAGCAATAATATCATAAGACAGTGATCTAAACAATTTCAAATAGTATCATATGATACAAAAACAAACTATAGATTGGTTTTTTATATATTATTGAATAAAAGTTGTTTGAAAGGTTAAAGTGTATTCAAAATAACTTCCACATGAATTGCCAATTTTGTAAGTAAAATAGAGTGAGGTTTAGCAATAAATATAATCTTAAGATAGGAACTCTTGAGTATATCCATACTGATGTCAGGGGACCATTGTGGAATTTTGTTTTGGGAGTTAATTATTATTTTTCATTGATGATTACAAATGATATGTGTGGATATATGCAATGAATCATAAGGATAATGTTTTAAATGACTTACTTGAATCGAAAAATATGATTTAAAATTACATAAAAATAAAAATCAAGAGATTGAGAGAAGACAGTGATGTATAATAGACATTTGATCATTCAAGATGGTTTTTCAAGATGAAGGTATTATAAGAAAATTTAAAATTCATGAAATATTATTTTATAATAGTGTAGAAGAAAAAATAAACCTTACACACAATAAAAATGTTTATTGTATGTTTTCTTTATAAGGTTTGGAAAATTTTATTTGGATAGAATTATTTATATATGTCCCACCCCGACCCGAAACATTGCGGTTGTATTTATTTTATTTTGGTTTGAGTCTTTATAAAAAAATTAAATTGATTAAATTAAAAATGAAAGTGAAATTAAATTAAAACTAAAATAAATAAATAAAGTGGATCTTAAACCCTAATTAATACCAACCCTCCATGCATGGATGCCCCCCCTTCTTATCCCTCTCATGTGAATCCCTCCAGCGGCCTCCCTCTCCTTAATGAGCTCCCCTCTAAAGGCTCCTCTATGTCACGTGACTGACTCCCCCAACTACCCCCATCCAGAAACTCCTTCCAGCAAGCTCACCTTCACCCGCTCTCGCTCACATGACCCTACCAACACCCCACTCTCTAGTGCATAACCCCAATCGGATCCCTTATCTGACATGTGGCCCCAATGGATCCCTTCCCTCTGGGTAAGACTCTCCTTTTTTTTAGGATTTTTCTTCCTTCCATTAGGTATATGGTTTCTCTAGTGGGTAGGGTTTTATTCTTTGGTGAGAACTTGATCTATTGGGTTCAATCTTGTTAATTAGGGTTTTATATTATCTCTTAAAGGTGTGTCTGGGGTGCGGTTGCAATTCCACACCATTTTCCATCAATTTCTTCCCCAAGTTAGGTGGTTTCATGACCTAGCATTTATAGATTATTTAATTTTTTTAATTAATTTTAATATGTTATATACTATAATTTTGGGTTTTGATGTATTTTTTAGAATGGTTTGGCATGCTTTCATGATGAAATTAGATTTTCTAAATGAAATGGATTGGTCTTTTATATGTGTTTTGTTTTGGAACTTCTTGGGAGTGTGTAAAGAATTGTTTGAGGTATGAAAAATATGTTTTCATGGGAACTTGATGTGCGTGTGTGTTGAAAAAGGATTTCTAATGGAAAGTGGGTCATCTTGGTATGTCATCTTCATTTTGAACTTTTTTGAGTGAATTGAGAATTAGATAAATGATGGAAAATATCATTTTAAAAATGGTATTAGTGTATGTGTGTCTATACAAAGGGAGTTATCCCATGGATTTTCTTGGTTTATTCTTTATTTTTTTTCTCTATGGGTAGTATATGAGGTGTGAATTTAGTTTTTTAAAGGATTCAATGTGCTTTGGAACTGAAAAAATGATTTTTAGAGAAAATGGGATATTATCCATGTGTGTTTCACATGTGCCTTTGTGTTTTATAAATTTAATGTGTTTTATAAAATGAGTGGGTTGTGAAAGACCCTTTTCAAAAGGGTTTTTTTGTTCTTATGTCTTAAAAGGTGGTTTTACAAAATGATATTAGATGATTTCCTTGTGTAAACTCTTGTGTAGAATCACTAAGTTGTTTTATAAATTATGAAATATGTTTATTAAATTGTAAAAGTAGTGAGGATCTATTTTGAAGTAGTATTGGTGTGGGTTTTGTTTCGGAAGTGTCTTTGGGTAGGACAAGTGGTGTTATATGTTATGTGTTACATTTTTTAGTTGGAGAAGTGTAATTATGATGTGTTTTTTGATATTTGGAACATAATAGAGCACAAGGGAATCTTGGGTAACTAGGTGGATGGACTAGGACCATGTTTCTCATGATTTAGAAGTGGTTACGACCTGGTTTTACTTAGTGGGATTGATGATGACATCAATAAATAGACATTTATGATTATTAGATACCACTATGTTATGGGGGTGTCCCTTACTAGTGTATAGTGCATGGAAATACTGATGTTCATGGAATCTATACCACATTATCACCGAGATGCGAGGTTCATATAGTCCCACATTAGCTAGTTTCACCCTAGAGATGTACCCATGGTTCACTACCTATAAATATGCTTATGTAGAATGGTTCCTTCCATTAGTATATATAGGACCTCTTGTGTGTGGGAGGTATTTATAAATTCACCTTTTCTTTTAGGCATGTATTTATCAAATGGTTTCTCATTGATTTGTTACTTATTAAAGTTATTACTCATTAAATGTTTTCTTAAAAATGTTCTAAAGGATTTTACTCAAATAATCATGTTATATTATCTTTTAAATGTTGTGGAATGTAATATTTATATCCAAGTGGAATCCTACTCATCTTTGGATCACACTATGCATACACTTTTGGGTGTATGTAGATCTGGATGCCTGTTTGTTCGTGGTAAATGAAAGATGTGTGGTTTTGGCAGTTAGGGTCTATAGTGGACTTATTGTAGACCTTGGTGGTGGTGGTTTGATTTATTTTCTCCTCTTATTTCATGGAGGTTTGAGATAGAATGAGTCCCTTATTTTGTAGTCTTTTTCTGTAGTTTTATTACTAGTTATAAACATTAAATTATAAAATTGTTTATTAAATATTTGGTTGTGCATTTTTAGTTTTATATTATCTGTCTTATTGGATGATTATGTATATGAAATTGGATAAAATAATTCCAAAACATGTTATGGATACCCAGACCCTAGTTTCCAGCCCATGGGGATCAGGAACGCCCTTCGGGTTATGCCACAGATCGAATCGGGCACTGGGTTTGATGGAAATCCAGTTGGTTCATGACAAAAATGGAATCATATCAGTTCATTCTCCTTTGAGTCTCATTACTCTAGGTAGATTTTCAATATACTAGATCTAGGATTATCAGGAATTGACGTTCTGGTTATTATTGTGGTTCCTGGAAAGCACACCTCATTATGGGACCCAAGTTTCTATGAGAAGTCAGGGTTTATATGATTCTTTTGGTCCTTGTGGTTGTACGTTGTTTGGTAAATGAAAATAGAGTTTAACCACTAGTATTAGTGAGCTCAAAGGGCCTAAAAATCCATATGGATTTCTGGACATTGTCCAACTCTCTATAATGGAAGTGTGACTGGCGTATAGCTACTGAACATATGATTGGGTCACCCAAAGACACTAGATTATTCTTGCATCATCCTGTGTCTCTTTGTGTTTTGGAAAATTATTTTTGAAAATCCCTTATTTTGGAATCATGTTAACTTGGATTTAAAGTGAAAATGATTTAGTTTTGGGAAGGATGGAAATTAATTTTAAGAATTTACCCAAAAGAAATTTTGCAAATTTGAACTTCTGTGAAATGATTTTGAGTAAATGGGATGATTTTATCAAGGGTATATTTTTATAAAAAAAATTATTAGTTTATTGAAAAAAATTGGTTTTTTGGAAAAACGAAAATTATTTTCGAAATGTTTATTGAATATTGATTTTAAATGAAAAGAGTTGAGTTTTTAATTATATGGTGATTGATGATGTGGGGTTTATTATGTAACTAGAAGTGTTTTTATATGGGTGAAGTGTTTTGTAAATTGATGTGTGTAGTTTGGAAATATGTTTTATTTGAAATGGTTTTTGATATGGTGGTTAGTGAATTACGAGAAGCTTTGTAAAATTTTGGTGGAAGATGGTTTGGTATTTAAAAATGGTTTTTGAATAGGATGAGATGTTTTGGAATTGATCTGGTGAATTTAAAAATAGGTTTTAAATTTGTTTCTATTAGTTAATGAAAGTAGTATTTAATTAATTTCTAAAATGGGATAGTAGGTTGAAGGTTTTTTTGAAAATTGGAAGAGTTTTTCTGTATCCTTTGGTATTTTTGTGAAAGATCACATGCATAGGACATGCGCAGGAAGTGAATGGGTTCCTGGTTTTTCTTGAGAAAAATGCATGTGAGAGTCTCCATGTGATACCATTGGTGAATTTACAACCCACATTTCCTATTTTATATTGAAATGGTCTTTTAAAATATTAGGTAATATTTTGATAAACGGTGATTGTGTGGGGTGTATTGTATTTTGGAAATGTTGTATGTGAGGTATTTCAAGACTAAGAATTCATCCTATTTTACTGGTGTTTCTATTTTGTGTTCTTCTTGGTAAGTTATTTTTTATAATGGTTAATGGTTCTTTTTGTGATGTGTTTTAGGAAGCCTTTGTGATGATTCCCTTTTCATTTTCGGATTATGTTATAGCATGTATTTGTTAGTGGGTTATAATATTTGGACCCTATTTTTATTTTGTTTTCTTATGTACCCCCTATAATGATTAAATGCACATTTAATGATTTTCCATGGGTGATTCACCTTTGGAAGACCCTCCAATTGATCAACGTAAGGACTCTCTCCTTGAATTTTGGAAGGTTACCCTTCTTCCCTTCTATTTAGATTATGTGAGTCCCTTCATAGTGGGATATAATATGTGAGAGTATTTGAAAGAAGCTTTGGTTTACTTTATTTTTTTGAGTCGTCAGGTATGAATTTTGACACCATTGTATCTAAAGGTCCTACCTAGATGTGGTGAAGGGAATTCCTCTAAGGAAAGGTGGAATATGTCAAGGGTTTTTAGTGATAGTCATTGTCTTGAAGGACCTTTGGATAATTCATCATGTTTTTCTTTGAAAATAAAACATTCTAGGCCACCTGTGTGGAAAATTAGGTTCTAAGATGATATTATAGCCTTTTACAAGATTTTTGTGTCATTAGGGACTCAGTTTATACTTCTTTTCCTTGTAAGTCCTCTTAGGTTGCGATGGTCGCATTCAGTGATTTTTGGAAGTGTCATTTTCCCATTCAAGGGAAAGGGTTGATGTCATGAAATCTTGCAAGAACTTATGTTTTAACATAAGCATTTCCTCTTTTGGAAATTCTAAATTTTCCCCATATTAAGGGAAGCGTGTTTTGTGTGTTCTTTTTTCGTCATATCATAACTCTAGGTGAAAGGTATGATGCATGGGAATATTCTAAGTCCCTATCATGGTGAGGATATATTTTTAGGAAAAGTATGTTGTGGGATGTGTTGTGTTATGTGGGTTCTATTTGGATCTCAGTGCTGTTACTTGTGGAATAATAAGTAGAAGTTTTGTTTAAGGGGTTTCAATTCTTTACTCCAAGACAGGAGATTCTTAAATCAACATAGCTCTAACCTTAGGTCTTAGAGTGAAGTAGGTGCATAGTCTAGAACCACAAGGCTGTAAGGATATCTTGATCTAATTTTTGTCTTTAGTGTGGGAAGTAGAGATAATTTAAGTGTTATTTGTATCTATTTCATTTCGAGTGGTACTGTTTAGTGGAATGAGGTGTTAGGTTCTCATTGCCACATTCTGACTCAGGTGGGTGGAAGAGTTTTTTCTTGGATGTAAAGAGGTGTGGTTATCTCATTTTCTTGAATCTTTATGGTTGTAACTTTTTGGATGAATATATCTGTGATTATTTCTATGTATGGTCATACTTATAAAGTGAGTTTTGGTCTTGGTTGTGCCAGTTGAAAGTAGTCACATCCCATAGATGTGGTAAAAATGTGTAGTTTTTTTGTTTGGTTTGGAATTTATTTTATCATTCCCTTTTGGTGGTAGATTCAGATTGTGTAGGAAGTCATAAAGTTAGCCCATGTCAGGCTCCCATGATGGCCTTCTCATGTTAGGCGGGTAGGTTAGTTCTAATGGTGGGGAGACCCACCATGTGTCTCGCTAGAATTCCTCTTTATTAAATCAGTGTTATCTTTCCGTTTATTGCAGTAGTCCATTTGGGCCTCCCGTGATGGTAACCCGGTTGTGTTTTTTATGTTCACTTGGAGATAAGTGACCTTGTTTACTTGATTCTAGTTAGTGGTGAGATTTTCTTTGGTATGTTCTAAGGTGTTTTTTAAGGGGTTGGTTTATGTGTTTTTTGAATTATTTCCATTTTATTGATCAACTAGTGGTGTTTAAACTTTTGGGGGGTGGGTGGTATATAGCGGGGAGTCTATTTTTCTATCCTTAGTGGGATCTATAATTCTATTTTTCTTTTTATAGTGTTCTAGTATTCTTCTCATTTTATGTTCATTGGGAATCTCCGTAAGCAGTGAAGGAGAGTCAGATTTTTCTTTTGGGTTAAACCTTAGAATGGATTTTTGGGGCCGAAAGTGTTATGGTGGGGAGAATTTTCACACCCTGACCTAACACTTTGCGGTTGTAGTTATTTTATTTATGTTTGAGTATTTTTAAAAAAAAATAAAATTTATTAAATTAAATTCAAAGTGAAATTAAATTAAAACAAAAATAATTAAAAAAAATAAGTTAAACCCTAACTATTCAATCCCTCTCCACGTGTGGCCACCCCCTTCCTTATCCCACTCACACGGATCCCTTTAGAGGCCTCCTGATCCTTGGTGATCTCCCCTCTAGAGGATCCTCCATGTCGTGTGACCAACTCCCCCCACTCTTATCCCTCCCGTCATGTACATAGATCCCCCCTCCGACGGATCCTCTTAGCAAGCACACCTTCGCCCTCTCTCCCTCGCACGACCCTACCTATTCCTTACTCTTCGGACCACGATCATGGATAGAACCATTCTCCAATGCATGACCCCACCAACACCCTTCTCTCTGATGGTCACCCCTCTGGGTAATCCTCTCCTCCCTTTTTAGGTTTTTGCTTTTTTCTTTGGTGTATTTGGATTCTCCAGTGGGTAGGGTTGCATTTTTAGGGTGAGAAATTAATCTTTTGGGTTTGAATATGTTGATTAGGGTTCGATCTTATCTCTTAAAGTTTCGGTTGGCGTGTGGTTGCAGTTCTATACCATTTTCCAGAAATTTCCTCCGCAAGGTAAGTGGTTTCATTCCCTAGCATTTGTATATGATTTAATTTGTTTCTTTATTTAATTTTAATAGGTTATGTACATTATTTGTTTTGGTTCAAAATATGTTTTAGAAATATTTGGCATGATTTCATGATGAAATTAGATTTTATAAAGAAAATTTCCTTGCCTTTTATATGTGTGTTGTTTTGGAAATTCATGCGAGTGAGTATGGAATTGTTTTAGGTATAAAAATTGTGTTTCAATGGGAACTTTTGGTTTTTGTGTGTTGTAAAAAGATTTTTTATGGATAGTGGATCATCTTGGCATATTAACCTTTTTGTTCACTTTTAAGAGTGAATTAAGGATTTCTTAAATAATAGAAAAAAAACTTTTTTTAAAATTCTATTAGTGTTTGTGCAGATTTACAAAGGGGATTAGTCTATGAATTATCTTAATTTATTCGTTATTTATGCCCTATGGGTAATATATGAGTTTCATATTGAGTTTTTGAAATGATTAAAAGTTCTTTGGTATTGAAAAATGTATTTTTATAGAAAATTTTCAATAATACATGTGTTCTGCATATGTGACTTTGTGTTTTATTCCTTGAATGTGTTTAATAAAAGGGGTGGGTTGTGAGAAACGATTTTTGAAATGGTTTTTTTTATTATGGATTAAAAATTGTTTTTCGAAATAGGAACTGGTTGATTACCTACTATAAACTCTTGTTGTAAATTTCAAAGGTGTTTTATAAATTATAAAACATGTTATTAAATTGTACAAGTTGTGAGGATCTTGTTTTAAAGTAGTTTTGGTGTGTGTTTGGCTTCAAAAAAGGTTCGGGGTCGTGCAAGTGGCTGTATTTGTTGAGTGTTACATTTTTTGGCTCGAGAAGTGTAATGATGATGTGTTGTATGATATGTGGAACATAATTGATCATGATGTAATCTCAGGTAACTAGGTATACAAACTAGGATTAACTTTTTAGTGATTCGTAAGTGGCTATGGCCAAGTTTCACTTAGCAGGATTGATGATGACAACTCTAAATAATCTTGGATGATGATTGGAGACGACTAGGTTATGTGGGTGTCCCCTACTAGTGGATCGTTCATGGTAATGTTGATAGTTGTGGAATTTGTACCACGTTTTCACCAATATGTAAGGATCCTATAATCCAACATGAGCTAGTTTGACCTTATGGATCTACCCACGGCACTCTACCTATGATTATGCTTTTGTAAAATGTTTCCTTACATCAGAAAATAGAGGTCCTCTTATGTTTGTGTGTTATTTATAAATTATTTTTTCCTTTAATAAAGTATTTGTGAAATGGTTTTCAATTAAATTGTTACTTTATAAATTGTTTACTCATTAAATGTTTTTTCCTAAAAATGTTTTAATTACTTTTACACAAATAAGAATGTTATATTATATTTTAAATGTTGTGAAAGGGAATATTTCTATATGGTTGGCATCCTACAGAGATTTGGATCACAAATTACATTCACCTTTGTGTGTATGTAGATATTGTTGTATGTTGGTTCAAGGTAAAGGTAAGATGTGTGGTTTTGGTGGTTAGGGTCTCCAGGGGACTTCCTTGTGGACCTTGTTCGTGGAGGCTTGAGGAATTTTCTCCTCTTATTGCATGGTGGTTTTAGATAAAGTGAGTCACCTCTTTTTTGTAGTGTTTCATTTGGAGTTTTATTCCTAGTTGTAAATATTAAATCAGAAAATTGGTTTTTCCCTATTTGGTTGTGCATTTTCAGTTTTAGCTTATTTTTCTTGTTAGATGTTTATGTATATGAAATTTGGTAAAATCATTCCCAAATCATTTTATCATTACCCATACACTGTTTTCCATCATGTGGGGATCACAAATTCCCTTTGGCTTATTCCACGGACTGGGTCGGGTGTCGGGTTGTACGGAGACCCGGCTTGGTTTGTGACAATGCATATAGTAATAATTTTGAATTGATTACATACTTTCACAAATGATCATTAAATTCATAGAATGGTTTGGTCTAGTGAAAAGTTTCTAATTTTGACAGTCTTCATATCATTGAATATAATGATTATATTCATATCATAAACTCAAAGTTTGATCATAGAGTTAAAAATATATTTTTTTTGGATTTAGAGATGGTGTGATGGCTTTCCTACTATGGTACCTATAATAAAATAAGATCATTATGTGCCCTGATATCATATTTGATTATTCTATATTGGTGAAACAAATTATTTGGAAACCAATATGGATGAATTAGATAGAGTTTGTGTTAAAGTGAATAAAATATATCACTATCTAATAACAATCCATATAAGATAGATAATAGTGATCTTATTGATGTCCTAATCAAATAATAATTTCCATTATAGAAGAATAATTAATATTATAATAGTACCACCTATGAAATATCCCCAAGGACAATATAGAGACCTTCTAATTATCATTATATAGTTTGTTATGATCATTTAGCAATAGAAGAAAGGGTTCTAGAAATAAATCAATAGGTTTTTATAGGAAATATATAGACCAATGGAAGTTATATATGGAAGAAAAAATGTGTTTTCATTACTAGAAACAAATATGGGATCCTTTTCCTCCTCTAAAGAATAGGTAGGTAGTTGGGTAAAAATGGGTGTTTCTAAATAAGTAAAATGATGCTAGAAAGAATAGTATTATATAAGAATCCAAGATTATTGCTAATATATATATATAGAAGTAATGAATAGGATATATTGAGGTATTTTTTGCTGTTAAGAAAGTTTATATGATAACACTGATGGAATTGGATATATATATTTATCTTTAAATATAAAAAATGGATGAAAATACATCATTTCATTATGGATAATTATCAGAAGAGATAATAATGAAACAACCTAATGGGTTTCATATACCATAACATGATAATTGGGATTATGAATTGAAAAATCATTATATAGCCAAAAGTAGTCACTAAGATGATGGTATAATATTTTTGACTTTTAGTATGAAACATAAATATGTTCGTAATCAATTTCATCATTATGTTTATTTTTAAAAACATCAAAATCGAACATTTATCTACTATATTTTATATATTTATTATAGGTTGATTGCATTTAAAAATGATTTAGATATTGATAGGTTGAAATATTACCTAAACTCGATGTTTTAGATAGATATTTTTGAGAGTCCAAGAACATTATTAAGAAGGAAATTATATGACACAATGATAAGAGTGTTTTTCCCTCAACTAGAGAGAATATATGAAAAATTTATCTTAAATTATGACATTAATGATAAACCCAACCATTATTCACCCCATTAGTACCTCATTTTAAACACATTGAATCTTTATATCCAAATATATATGAAAATATAAACCTGATCGATCATGTTCCATATGAAAGTGTCATAGGATCTTTAATGTGATCTATGGTATGTATGAGACCAAATATTTCACATATAGTGATCGTAGTAAGTTTGTATATAATTGAACCTATTAAAGTTCATTTGAATGAATTCAGATAGATTCTATGGCATATCAAGATTTCCATAGATGTTGTTTTTATCTTTACAAGAGATATAAATATTAGAAGTTTTCTTATCAGATACATTGAATATAATTATGTAAGAAAATTGTATCCAAGTAGATCGATTAATAGTTACATTTTTACTATGGAAATAAGACTAGTGTGTTAGAGATATAATATATAGTTAATAGTGTCTTCGTCTACTATATTGGTAGGGTATATAGTAATGATAGAAGTATTCAAGTAAGGTATCTGGTTACATGGGTTTATCAGAGACTTAAGGACCTTCTAAGAAAATGTTGATGTTTTTTCATAGTTGGAGTTTATTTACCTTTTGAGGAATAAGTTTCATTATAGTTGAACCAATATTATTGATTTTTGGTTTCATTTCATTATAAGGATTTCTAATGAGAGGCATATGTCACTTTATAATATCATTACAATTGATAATCCATCATATACACTACAATAAAAATATACTTTAAAAGCATTATTTTTGAATTGCCCCATGGTTTAAAGCGTTTATATTTAATTCTTGACATATTATTAAATAGATGTTTTTTAGTATGTAAATTATTAATTAATTATGGATTTTTATTTATTTTGGTTTAGTTTTTTTGTTTTTGAATCCATAATTTGAAATAGTTTCAAAATTGACACTAAAAATAATAAACTGTTTTATATTCATATTTTATTTTAACAGAATTTATCACATCCAAGATAATATTTCATGGTATCTACTTCATCTATATATTTATTAATATATTAATGTTACTCATATCCATTATAACATATTTACATTGTGGTTTAGTGGTATATAACTGTATGTATCAGTGGTTTAGCGGTATGTAGCAGTGATATAAACTAATGATAATTATTTAGCGATGTATGTTTTCCATTTTGAGGTGGTTTAAACTTCATTTAAATACAATAAAAATTTACTATAAAACATGAGACATATTAATTCAATAATACCAATAATTTTAAATAAAGATATATCCCCAACATGTTGAATTCAGTACGTACAAAGGTTAAATAAAACATAAAAATAACATAATTATAAACATTATACCATAAAAAATTTTAAATACACAAATATTTATGTTTCAATCATTAAATATTATAAATTTATTATATATAATTTTTATAACAAAAAAAATGTACATGAAAAGAAGGTTCAAAAATCAAATCTATCTCACTAAGTAATGATGGCTACTCTTAGATGATCCACGCTCCTAGTGTTCTTATCAATTAATATCCCCTAACACATTTGATTCAAATACTAAAAAATTTACAATATAAATTATTTTTATTTACATATTGTGCATAAAAATATATTTATAAATATTATCATAATAATATAAATATTTTGAAATAAACTATATAGATTTAGTATATCTCATATCAAGGATACAATGCCAAAATGAATGTTCCCATCCATTCCAAGAAATAGGTATGGTAAAAAATAGTTAAAATTATATATAATAAGAATATAAAATGAAATAAACTATAAATATTTATTTTGAACTAATTTAAATTTTTATCAAAAAATAAATTCTTCCATGTAATGATAATTTTCCTCTAATCCTAATATGTTGTTGAAATGGATATCATCTCACATGATAATTACCCCAAAATCTTCCCATACAAGCCTTTTGACATCATTTTTAGGAAACTCGTACATATTGAATGCTCAATTAATTTACATCTATAATAAAAAAACCTTCAAATTAACAAATATATACCAATTATGGTCACCCTCTACTACACTCGTGATGGAAACTATGACACTATATGATTAGTTTGTGGTCTCTCCAAAATTTTTCCATCATATCCCCTAACATCCCTATAGAAAAAACATCAATAAAGTGGTATTTTAAAACAACTACCCTTTGATTTTTCACAAAAAATATATATGCTTTTTTCCTTTATCGAACACCTAATCTAGATAGTGATAAGGGTCAAACGTCATTCTTTATCCCCGCATGTTGGTATAAGTGCCTAGGAATCAACTAAAATCACATATAAATGATTACTCCCAACAAATAATTAAGAAAAGTAGTAGTGTAAAATAAATAAAATTCCAGCATAACCCATTCATACATCATATGTACATGCTAGAGAAAAATAAACAACAACCTAATAATAAAACAAAGAAAGTACCAAAACCTCAGAAAGTACCAACAACCACCCATTCCCTATGAACACCCTCTCATACAAGGAAAATATGTCCACCTCTAATGGATCTACTTCTTCCACTAGTAATTATATTCACCTTCCATCCATAGAATGCAGTAAATTCTAAAGTGGTCAATGCGATAAAAAGAAACTTAAATAAAACAAAACTATAACACACCTATATCCTTGTGACTATACAAGTCACCACCCAATTAAGTAATCCCATCACCCCATGTTTTAGAATAAACAATAAGATGAAACCTACAACTAAAAAATGTTAGATATGTAGGAATGAGAACAAAAATTCCCAATAAAGATGTAAAAAAACCACACCTTATACCTTACCTTTAAATAGAAAACCATTTAATGCTAGTTTGAAAATATAAATATCTAACAATAAGGTTTCCCATTTCCTTTTAAAACACACAATAAGATAAAGCTTCATAAAACCACTTTCCTCTTTGATTTCCAAAACCATTTTCAAATTAATTATAGAATTTCTAAAAATACATTAATAAGAAGGAAAGAGTTAATTAATTGGGATTCTCAGTGAAACCATGATAGTAAAGATCATATCACCATGTGCTAAAAACATTGGGAAGTAGGAAATGTTTTTTATTATTTTATAAAAGAAAATGAAACTATGAAAAAGTGAATTTAAAATATACTACCACATAAATATGAGTAAATAGAGGAAAGGACCATGGGAAATCCTTAATTAGATATAGTTAGGTGGACCTAGGATCTGTGTGGTCTCAATGATCAACCATGGAAACATAAGTATGTTCTTGTACTTGAGCCAACCAATCTACATGAGTATAGTTTAGTTAGTTTTCTTGTATAGTCCTGATAGGTTGGATAATTCATTCCTAGCATAATTGTTCTAGTCTTTGGACTCATATACTTAGGATTCCCATGTTTCATTTGCATATCCAAAATTCATAAGGGATTTATCATATAAAAAACAAAACTAAATCACACAATATTGCAAAGAATGTATACATCAGACCTCACCTCACTACACTACCAATGTCAATCCACATTTCAAAAAATCATACCAATATATCAATCATATAAAATCTGAGTTCTAAAAACACCATAAATATATGGGCATCCATTAGAGTACAATACCCATTATGAAAATATTTAGAAATTTACAACTATACCTTATCCTTTTAAAACCAACATTACTCATTTGGAAAAATAATTTGTATACCAAACCTTTCATATTTTAAAACTATTCCTGAAAATTATACATATATATAGCTTGATATATATATAAGCACCCCTTTTTCTAATGTACATATTCTCATTTCTTTGAGTGGATATATACATAGAGGTAACAAATATGTGTGTGTGTAGTTAAGCCACATTTAAATACATAGATAATTATAAATCACTTAGAAGAACATTAAGAAACCAAAACATTTCATTGGGAATTTATGGAGAACTATTAAAAAAACTATAAAATCATTAGGAACTTCTAATTTATAGTATTAAAACCATTTTAAAAACCAAACAACATCTTATTATATTTAATATTTAAAATAAAACCATAGAAAATTCATTTTCTAAAAGGAACCCATGGCGTAAATATGTGGAAAGCATGGAAATCAAGAATGAACCCCATTCCATTCATCAAAAAACCTTTTCATAATTTATTTTATTGATAATATTATAAAATAATATGATAAAAATTAATAAATAATTGAAATCTATTAAAATTATTAGACGTAGGGTAACCAACCAAAAATTGAATAGAAACTTGTTGCCATAATTCAAAAGACCTAATTCCATCTCAATCTAGGTAGAGGAAGCATACAAGATGAATGAAAACATTAGGTGAAAGAGAAATCAAAAAAATTGGAAATGAATATACCCTAGTGTTTTGATAACATCAAGTCCCGATAAGGGAATGAAAGGATAGGAAGAAGAAAGAGATATAGGAGAAGAAAACTATTACATCCTCAGAACCACTAGTCCATATCCGATGTTAAAAACATATTTTTTAAATTTATGGATTGATACCAATAAATGTGACCTAATTTTTCCATATCAAACATATAAAAATAAATGAAAATATTTGATCACATACATACCTACGGAACTTTTGGGTTTAATGTATAAAATAATTAGGAAAAACTCTTACATAAACAATTCACATATCATCAAGTGAGTATTTCACCCACTAAACCTAAATATATTAATTTTACATTTAGTCATCACCAATATACATAAGAAACCATTCTAGACATAATTCACTTAAAATAATACATGATAACTTATTTAAAAGGAAACATAATAAGGTTGAGATCAAATGATCTATAAGGGTAACTATAAGCCTTAACAATTGAATGTCATCAATGATTATATAAAGAGAATAAGGGTATGAAAACATAAACAGAGTGCATGGGAGTAACATAATAGAACTCGTACCAATAAAACATGGATTAATAAATATGTTCCATAGAATAAAGATTTAACAATGGAACA
Organism: Viscum album; assembly: GCA_963277665.1. NCBI lineage: Eukaryota > Viridiplantae > Streptophyta > Magnoliopsida > Santalales > Viscaceae > Viscum > Viscum album. The sequence goes on from OY728133.1 coordinate 1,914,207,520, forward strand.
ATTCCTAGGGATCAATAATCATGATCCATGTGATGTCAATCTTGATCAAATGAAACATTTAAAACTCATCATAAGAATAATGAAAATGTTTTGGTATCTTGGAACATTATCTTCATATAACCCTTAAAATTTTTAATAACTATATGGATGACTTTCAATATAATTCTCAAAAGAATATAATATTTACCCAATGTATTGTTGATCTATAATGGGAATAACCCTTCATATCATGATCTATAATGTGTCTCAACTCATCGTATAAGCTATATTAGGCTCACCTATGAACTCTAATGAGGAAAATCCCTTTATATCAAGAGGTATAATAGATATCAACCCATCGTATTAGTTGTATCAGGCTCACCCATGATCAATAATGAATCTTAACCCTTTGTATCATGATATATAATGTAGCTCAACTCATCAAATATGTTTTATCATCATCCCACATGAGCTAAAATGGGGATTAAACCATGGTATCTTGAGCTATAAAAGGGATTAACCTATCATATAACTCAATCAGTATCACCCATTTAAATAAAATTAAGAACCATGAAATGAATAAAGTGCATAGAGATTTCATTTTATCATGAAAATCATATGAACAATCATTATTCCTTTCATAACTTCATTAACCCAAAGAAAAAGAAATGGGTTTAATGATAACTTCTTTAAAACAATAATAATTAATCCATAGAAATAACGATAATGATATCATTACAATATATCTCGAATGGATTTTATGTAACATTAAGGGTTTTAGATTTTAATGGATGGAAATACCATTAAATATCATTTAAAACATTCTTGATTAAAATAGCCTTTTCACTCTGAAAATAACCTTTAAAAACATAAAATTCATAAAATATTTTTAAAATATTTTTATTTGAAAATAACCTTTGAAACTTATAAAGTATTATTCAAATGAAATAGTGGTAATTGTGATAAGAAAATTTATTCATATTGTAAATATTAAAAAAATGACTTTTATTTTTTTTAAATGAGTTAAAATTGATCCATTTGGAAAAAATTGAAATTTACTTTTAAAAACCAGGAAAAATCATGTAAAATATATTTATAAAATCATTTATGATTCAAATATAACATTTTAGAAATAAATTCAAAAAAATGACATGGAAGAGAAATATTCTCGATCTTAAGAAATATATAAGATCAGTATCTCTAATAAACAAATTTCTGGATGTTTCATTAATAAAAAAGAGACTTTATGGAAACTGAACATGTAAACCACATTAATAACCAAATTATAAAAAATGAAATGTGTCTTAGTCACACAAAATAATATTAATTTTTTTTCATAGAAGGACAAGTTTAAAACAAGGTCAGAGGTTTGAATATGGTGCAAACCAACAGTATATCCCCTAACAATGTCTAGAAAGATAATAGTGAGATACCCAAGACTAGTAAAAAGGTTTCACACACCAATATAAAATTCTCATGAATCCAAGAAGTTTGCTGCTTAATTCCCCTCCCACCAATTATATAGAAGAGTGGTGTGGTACTTGATGAGGTATTTTCACCTGCGGATAGGGTAGATGATGGACCATGGAATAACCATCTAGATGAGGAGGGAGTTGAATATGATAATAAAATCTATTCCGATTGATTCTAAATAGATGTCATGCTTATATTATAGCTTTATCCCAGTGTGAATGGAACATACCTCTATGAGAAGAGAGTCCCCCACTCAATAAGTTGCACTAAAATCAAGGATAATTGAACCCTGAGTATCACATAAAATGCCACCGCAACACATGAGGCTAAAGTTGAATGGCCCATCCATTTTGATATTTAAACTAAATGCATGGGGAGCCTAGCTAACCTAGTGACCTTGCAGAGTCACCTATGACATAGGAGGAGAAGTACTGTGTTGGGAAATAATAATTCAATGGGATGGAGAGTTATCCTACAAATAGAGGAGGGGAGCGAGTTCATCCACCAAAAAAATTATTATGATGCCCATGAGACAATTTGAGTAGTGGGATACCTCATGGAGGACCATATTTCTTATGTCCCAAATGGACCAGTAACGATCTTAGAGAAGAAGTACCTATGCATCCTACTCAGTGCTACTACTTGCATCCCAATTAAAACCTAACTATTTGAAATCATTGTTGTTTCTTCCATTCATCCCAACTATGATTAAGGTATCAAGCATATCCCAAATGAACATGTCCCATTCTCTATCGAATAAAAGATGAGAGGTGGATTCCATGTTCAGGTTAACACAACACCAGCAACTCAAGGATCGCATGACTCCCTTATATTTCACCTCCTCATTCGTAGGATGCACATAAATCTTGATCTTGTAGATGTGTTTTAAGAAAATAAGAACATATGATTTCTTATAAAGAAACCTTGAACAGAAACAATCCTAAAAAGGAAGTATATTTTAATATAAAACATTTTCCACATTGGTAACTTTTCAATCATAAGACCCATGAAAAAATCACTTCAAATGAAACTTTATGTATAATGAACATAAGTATATTAATGATATAACATGTAAAGGGGGTAATATATACCCTTTAAAAAATAATAGAGGTGAATATAATTAAATTTATATTCCAAGGAACGGGAATTTGTGATGAACAATCCTTACAAAGATCATATCATTGAATTGAGAGTTAATCATTGGAGATATTATGTGTAATAAATGTAAATACACAGAAAAAAAACTGGAAATAAAATATTATACAATTAGAGGTAATTTCACACATAATCATATCATATCAAAGATGATAAATAAGTAATATATCCTATTGGAAAGAAATTGAGTTTTGAAATATTTGAATTCCTATCCTGATTTCCACCCAATGGTTTCCCAGACCTAGTTGACCACATGATCTGAAACATGCCTCCTTGTATGCTAGAGGTTGTCGAATAGAAGAAATTTCCTAGGGTGTGTTTTTGTGGAGACTATGCCCTCAGGTTAGAGTAGAGCACAACTAATATATAAAAGATCATTAAAAGGAAAAATAAATATAATAAATATGGTAGTGGAATAAATATATTCAATAATGTAATAAAAAAAAATCTCAATAACTATAAACTAGATAATATAAAAATTATGATGTAATTTCATGTCTCTAACAAATAAATCATGTATTCATGGAATTTGGAAATCAGTATTTTACTTCGAATACAAAATAATCAAAAAGACCAAAACTATCCAAGAATCCCTAGCCCTAGTGCAGTCATCTGTTATAAATCTCTCATCCAAAAGCAAGAAAGTCAGGAGTCCAAGGAGGGATGCTTCCCCTTTCCAACACTTGTGATCTTATAATATGTAAGGGTAAAAATCGTGGCCTAGATAGGGTGTAAGATAAATCTCATTATGACACCACCAATGGATTCTAAACAATTCAGTCTATGAATATAATCTATACGGTGTCCATGTACATGATAAATTATGGAGAAACAAATAAACATATCATACCTGCTTCATCCTCAACTAGTGTTTGAACATATGACTATTTAGTTAATTAGTTGAGGATTCATTTTATATAGATAAATTATATAAATGTTTCAAAATCTCTAAAATAGATCATAATAATAAATAAAATATGATAAAATGTGTAACCAATGAATCCTTAACCATAGGGTCATCCAAAACATAGTAATAACTCATGTTGTATGTAAATAAGGGGTCTCAGTGTAATACAAGAGGATCTATCAAGGAATTCCACTATGAAAGAATCTAAATGATTACATGGATATCTTTTATATCAATCCTATCCCAAGCATGACTTGTCCAAATGGGTTGAATCCATGGAACCACATATCTAAATACATAAAGTTGAATACAATGAGTGTTTCCCAGTCATAATAATATCTGAATGAAATTCAGCTGAATTATTGGTACATTACTGAGGTATTCATGTAATAAAAAAATTACCAAATTATTTGGGTGTTATCTCCCTCATCAATCAGCTCAATGAATCAGAATGGAATCTTTAGAGTGCTTAAGGCAATCCCTCAAGAATCCAAGGTTGTCTCATGTATGACCATTCTTATAAAGCTAAAAATGCATAATATAATAGGAACCTTATAATCATTACTTTTTTAATATATATAATCATATTCCATGTAATACTCATACTATTTAATCATTTCATAGTTTTATCCTATTACCTTTCAATAATCATGATAAGGTGTATCAAGGACATGAAATTATTTATCACTTTAATTTTATAGTCATCTATTAGGATCATTTTATTCCTTTCACTAAAAATGAAACATATTACACTAATAGAAAAATTGCCTATACTAATGGTTTGGAACCATTGGAATATGTCCCAAAATCATTGGTATAGCCTATACTAATGGGTTGGGAAGCTGTTGGGTGATTTGGCGTGGGGAAAGAACCATCCCAATGGTTTGGAGAAAACTGTTGGGGAAGAACTATCCCAACGCTTTGAAACCCATTGGGATAGGTCTTTCCCAATGGGTTTACAAACCATTTGGGTATGTCTTTCCCAAAAGTGTTCCCAAACCATTGGGATAGGTAAATCTAAAAAAAAGTTCTGATTGAGGTTTGAACCCACAACATCCATGTTATATATCAAATACTTTACCACTATCCTATAGTTACCTTTGAGAATATATTTGGATATATATATATATATGTAATTTATATATTGATTTATTTGATGATATTCGATAAATGTATTCATACAAAATAAGGGTACATATCCCAACAGTTCTCAAAACCGTTGAGATATGTAATTCCCCGATCCCAGTTACCCAGAGTCGGTGCATTATTTTAATACATTGGCATGGTTACAAGGAATCAAGTCCCAAAGGACCGATCATTTTAGCAGTCTTGGAAAATTGATTATATACATGAATGTTACATTACACTTTATAACATAAAAAACAACATAAATAATCCTTTATGAACTCTATTATTCCCTTGTCTTAACCCTTCATATCAATCACAATACATTTTTTGGAATCCTAGGAAAAATAAAACATTGAAAGGGGTGAGCTCAAATGCTCATAAAGGGTAAACAATATAGTGGAAACTTTCATAAATAAGGATAAACATTTAAAGAAATGTATAAAACTAAAACAACAGCCTTTTAAACATAAAATTCATCATAATATGGAAAAAATTAAATAATTCCATTTACATACTCACATGGATACTCTACTAGTCGAATAATCACATGAAATATCAATAGACACTATCATAATGATGGAATGCATAATTACAGACTATCATAACCACATAGTCAAGTCCTTGTGCCAAGACAAAAAATAAGATTTTTTCAAGGACTTGTTCCAAGACACTAGTCTATCTGATGATACCTACTGATGCATCGAGGAGCTATAGTGGGCTCCATCCATCACTTACTAAGTGCAATGCATTCCTCATATGAAAAGGTTTAATCATAACATAAACATTCGTATTAAAACTAGCATACGAAATGTCAATAATTTATCCCTAAACCATGAATGGTATAAAAATAATACATCCACAGTCAAACATATCACAAAAGCTTCAATACAATATGTAATATTTGTATCATAATAAATCATCTTCAAACAAGTTTAAAATCCATTAAAGGATGTTGACATAAATGAAAAGGATTTGTAAAACTCTTTGAGAGAGATATCCCTTTTTCATGAAAAAAATTAAAAGTCACAAAATTTTTAAAGGAAGAAATTTAATGACATTTTTGAATCAAAGTTTCCCATACCACTTTGAATCTTTTGAAAGGAATTAACATTTTAAAAACATTCATGTCCATATAAATAAATCCTTAAAACCCATTTTGGAAACATGGACATTAATGAGAATGATTTAGAAGAATAAATATTCAAAACATTTGAAATATTGTTTTATTAAAAAATTCCCTTAAATTAATCCTTTTTAAAACTCTTTCATGAAACATGGACATGGATAATAAATATTTCCCAGTAGATACTTACATAAAAACAACCTTGGATAATAAAGAGATTGTGAAATTAACACTTACCTTTCACTTTCTCCTAGTCGAGGGTACGTTTAACCTCCTGTATGAAGACATTAGTATGTTATTAAATTATACCAGAACCATATTAATATTTATTATATCATACATGATTAATTTATTATTTTATACTACCCATTTAATAATAATTTCCATGTAAAATTAACATTTCGGGTAATAATCGCTTTCTTTATCGTAGGTGTTTTAACTTGTTACTCTTAACTATATCACATAGATCATAATTTAAATACTTAAACAATATAAAAAATGATTTATATATCATATATATTTATAATATAAATATTTATAAAACACATATATATATGAAATGGAATACACTGTTTATGGAGACAGTAGTCCCTACGTACGCATAAACACTGTTTCCATTTTCATATCCTATTGAATGGAAGTAAGTGAATAAGATATATGTATGTACATAAAAAAATATATATATATAAATATATATATCTCTGGTAGCATTATTATTTCATATATTACATACTTATATATATTTTTATAATCGTCGATGAATAGTGAACTCTGAAATGAATCTCATCGTATCGTGGAGACGGTAATCCGTACGTACGCACACGCAACAATATCATTCTTTTGAAATTAAAATAACATATAATTGGATGATATATCTTATATATAGAATAATTATCATGTTATATTTATTATTAAATCAATTACACATCATTATTATACCCATCCAAATAATAATGTATTCAATAATAATTACACCACAACGTGGAGACAGTAAGTCGTACGTACGCACGTATGGTGACATGTCATTCATAAGTTGGATAGGATAATTAATATAGTTTTTTCATATTTATAATAACATCACATTATATAGAAGATAATGGAGTTATTATTTTATAATTGAAACAACAAATAAAAATGAAGTGGAAGAAGAAAGGAACTTGAAAGAGGTGGTGAGATATTTACGTCTTCTTCAGGTTCTTCCTATTGATTAGATCAAAACGGAACCTTATGTTGGCTTTATGACTAATGTAAGGCCTCTAGGATGAAGGGAGGATAGTTGGTAGGATATTTGGATTGGGTTTGGCCAAGCCAAATGGCTTTGGAGATGTGAATTTGAGAGAAGAGGAAGTGCACTTTTATAAGAGGGTTGAGGGGCACCTTTGGAAAAACTTAAAATGTTATTTTATAATAAATTCATATTCAGTTCATAATGGCTCCAAAGTGACTTATATTGAGGCTAGGTTGGGTATGGGTCGAAATAATCTCAACCAATATGTTTTATATAAGTTTAGGTTACCATTTTAACCTAATCATTTAGATTTAACTCTAAGTTAAACGATTTAACTTTTATTGTGTCTTATTGTATTCTTACACTATATGGTTAATAAACAAACTATATACTGACAATAGAACCCCAATTAGTTCATTAATGTCCTATATATTATTATATAAGTCTTTTTTCTGAGCATTAGATTTTTAGGACCATTATATCAATTAATTATATAATATTTCTTTTAAAAACTATTTTATGTCAATTTTGACACTGTTTGGTATTTGTTTTTTGTTAAAATAATAACAGCATTATTACTTCAAATAAAATACATTTAATAAATAATAACATGTCATATTCACCTAAAAAATTCGTGGATGTCATAAAAACTTTGAAATTATATTTATTTTAATATTTATAATACCATTTATTTGATTCTTTCATTAATAAGGTAATTACTGCATCATCATTGTGTAATTAATAAATTTAATTATTTAATCTCTAAGAATTATAAATAAATACCATTATGTAGGAAATAGTTTTATGTTTCGAATTAATATTTATAGTTTAATTTATCTTATGTATAACCCTATATTAAAAATGGTTTAGTTATTAAACGTTTATTTTAACTCTTTTAAATCTTTTTTAAATAAAATAACAATAAATGTCTTAATCTAATCCTAGTGGACCTAAAGGGACATATTTTATTCCTAAGGTTGTTTTGGGTCTAATTACACTTAACCAATAGAATTAGGACATGTGTTAGGGTAATAATAATATCATTTTTACCCTTAAATACCCTATTTACTTTTCACCGTGTTAAGTAAAGGTAAAAATTTAAAATTCACCAAAAATTATATTCATCTTATTAAACCACATTTTTATTACTGATATAAACCATGTATCTCGGATTTTTGAAATTCCAATCACATAAGCGGTAAAATTATGTTTTATGTGAATTCATAAATTTTCCTAGGAGGTGGGTAAAAGGCATTGAAAAGTTCTATAAATTTTTTATATATTAAAATTTATTATAAATTGACTCCAATGAATTACATTGAAATTAAATAGATAGTATGTATCTATTTTGATGTAAAATAAATTTAAACAAAATAAATAATTATTTAAATAAAAAGTCTGTTTTAAACAATAACTCAGTGTTTTTCACTATTCATCAAACAATGAAAGTTTTCAGAAAGATTCCAAAAATTTATCCTAAGCTAATTTTGATATTACAAATTCAAAAATAAAGTCTATTTTACCAAATTCAAAACTGATAAGTTGCATTTATTAATTTAAAATTAATTCCCATTGTCAAAAACCAAAGACATATTTTTAAGAAATAATAACTATTAAATGATTGACACTTGTTTATGTCCAATCTCAAAGTGAAATTACTTAAAATGACCAGAATTGGATTAAATTTTAAAAATATAATCTATTTATACTTCCAAACCATTAAAATTTATAATTTAACACTATAAATTATTTTGATTAAAAAAGTTTTTTTCAGTTAAAATATAGTATTTTTCACTATTCACCCAAATATGAAAGTTATCAAAAAAACACAAAATATTTATTGAAACAAAATTCTTATGTCCCGATTATAAATAATAAGTTTATTTATTCAAATTTAATATACAAAAGTTTCAATTATTGGATTTAAAAAGGGTTCATAATTAAAAGGCGGTAAAAGTGCATTTTTTAAAAAATATATCTTTTATTTAAAATAAATGAATTAGTTCTTACATTATTTCTAAGAAAATCATTATATGGATTTTAAAATTATAAGGATTATATATAGTTCAAAATTCAGTTAATACTTTTCATAACAGCTTTTGAACGGCTTGTTTGGTAAGTTGTGGTGCGCTTGAACTCGGTGTTGTGTGTAGTGCAAGTTATTAAATTACTTTGAAGAAATAACGTACTATGAAATCCTGTGGTGTTACATTCTTCCCTCCTTCAATAAATTGCATCCTCGAATTTTGAATTTGTTCTTCGAAAATAAAAGGTTGATTATAGAAAATACCTTTGTGGGAAAACCCACATCGGAAATTGGGTTAATAAAATTTAGTCTTAATAAGAGGAAATGGGGAATGAAAAAGTCACCACCAAATTATTATCTCAATTAGGAGAACATTGGTGGAAATTAGAGACACATAATTGGATGAAAAAAGTAAATATTTATAGGTAGTGATTGATGTCATCAATCACAAACAATTGTATAATTTTGGGCCTCAAAGCCACAAATCTAGGATGATTTAAAATACCATCGGTTCATCAAAACGTAAGGTATTAAGATAACACATTTTTGGTATTAATATTCCTTCCCTAAAGTTTAATAATTAATATATCCATAAAATAAGAGGGAATATATATATATATATGTATATATACACTTGACAAGTATAGTTTCATCCTTCAACTAATTCCTACCACAAACTCATCTTTCACTCAAAAAGATTTCAAAAAATATATATTCTATTTATCCTAACCGTATAGGGTCCCAAAAATAATGAATTTATAAATCACATATTAGACCTTTTAAAAAAACTACATTATTCAATCTAGGACATCACGTGGTTCAGTGATAGGTGATACACCCTCGCCTCCCTTCGGTTGCGGGTTCAAGTCTCACGGCCTTGCTGGACGTGACGGGTTGCTGCCCGACCTCCGTGTAGTCCTTTTTTTGGCAATCCAAAAATAACCTTAACAATAGTATCCAATTTCAAACTTAATCCATTACAACCTTTAGAATTATCAAAAATACTTATACCCAGACTCTCAGTACAAAGTTTATAAGGAATTTAAACAGAATGAGGATCCTTTTTTCCAGGTAATAACATGTGAACGCCTTCATCGTGTATTATTTTACAACACCGCAACATCCTAAATTACCAAAATCAACTATATCTTATTCCAAAATCACTACCTCATTATCAGGACCATATTAAGGATTAACTTTCCTTCAACCATTTATTTTCTAAAAAGTGTAGCTTACTATTAAGTCACATTTCATAGAACCATATAATCTCAAATACTCAATAAAATAGTACTATAGTACAATCCTTATTTATCTCCATAATTCATGTAACCAGTATACTGTTGATACAAAACTCAAATAAAATAATTATATAATAGAAACATAAAACACTAGTCATTCCTCTTCATCTAAGGTAGAATCATAACTTGATTATTATCCAATAACATCATTTGTGGTATACTCTTATGAATGGGAAATTGATTCACATGGTGTCTCAACTCCTTTCATATGAAGAATTTTACATTTGAAAACTTTTTCTTACCCTTGAAATCACGTACTTGGTGACCTTTTTCTCCACACTTATAACAAACTACCATTCCCTTCAAGAATTTACCAAGGTGATTCATTCCACATTTATCACATATTTTAAAATCCATTTTTTCCCTCTTCCCTTTATCCATATTTCTCTCTTCCATCCTTTTCTTTTCTTGCTTCCCTTCAAAGCCTTTGTACATAGATAATTCGTTACTTATCTTAATTCTTCATATGTTGAGAATACAAGGGGGACTATTTCCCTTCTAAATGTTTGATTAATACCATGAAAGATATGATCCTTCTTAATCTTTGTATCATATGTTTTTCTGGAGTTTACATTCCTTCTACTAAGCAAATCTTCTATACAATGTCATACACTAGGTCAGTTTATGAATTGAAATGAATAATTCCAAAATTGTAAAATACCTAACGTAAATTGAACAGTTTATGGATATAATACATAATAATAAAAATATTTTCTTTGAGGATGTATACACTCATAAATCCTTCATAATGATTTGTAAAGAAAATGAGAATTATCCTAAGCATATCCCCCAGGAGTGTCGTAACCAAGAGTGCAGCAAGGCCCATTTTCGTGCACTAGTTCCCATTCGAGTCTTGCTCAAAACGGTATTTTTAGGTTTTACTCCTAGGTACATCTATGCTAGAGCCGCCTCTACCTGCTCGTATCCAGATAGGGCTGTATTACTTGGAAAACCCACAAAATATCTATATTACCAAAATTCTTGGATGTTATTCTATACTAATCATCAAAGTCTATCTTAGGGAAATGTGCTCTAATTAGAGTTTGTCTAAATCTAGTTTCCAAAGTTATTGATAAACGTTCTCTAATACCAACTATAATGTCCTGACCTTAGTCACCCAAATTCGGTGCATTATTTTAATACATTGGCATGATTACAAGGAATCAAGTCCTGAAGGATCGATTGATTTAGCAGTCTTGGAAAATAGATTACATACATGAATGTTACATTACACTTTATAACATACAAAACAACATAAATAATCCATTATTAATGCCATTATTCCCTTGGAATAACCCTTCATATCAATCACAATACACTTCTTGGAATCCGTGGAAAAATAAAACATAGAAAGGGGTGTTCTCAAACGCTCAATAAGGGTAAGAAATATAGTGGAAACATTCATAAATAAGAATAAACATTTAAGGCAATGTATAAAACTGAAGAAAAAAATCCTTTTAAACATAAAATTAATCATAATATGGAAAAAATTAAATAATTCCATTTACTTACTCACATGGATACTCTAATACTCGAATAATCACATGCAATATCAATATCCACTTTAATAATGATGGAATGCATAATGCCGGACTATCATAACCACATAGTCAAGGCCTTGTGCCAAGACTACAAATAAGTTTTTTTCCAAGGCCTTGTTCCAAGACACTATTGTGTCTCATGAGACCTACCGATTCATCGAGGAGCTATAGCAGGCTCCGCCCATCACTTAGTAAGTCCAATGCATTCCTCATATGAAAAGGTTTAAACATAACATAAACATTTGTATTAAAACTAGCATACGAAATGTCAATAGTTTATATATAAACCCTGAATGGTATAAAAATAACACATCCACAGTAAAACATATCATACAACATTCAATACAATATGGAATATTTGTATCATAATAAATCACCTTCAAACAAGTTTAAAATCCATCAAAGGATGTTGGCATAGATGAAAATGATTTGTAAAACTCTTTGAGAGAAATATCCCTATTTCATGAAAACATTTAAAAGTCTCACAATTTATAAATGTAGAGATTTAAAGACATTTTTGAATCAAAGTTTCCCATACCACTTTTAAACTTTTTAAAGGAATTAGCATTTTATAAACATTCATGTTTGTATAAATAAATCCTTAAAAACCATTTTGAAAACCTGAACATTAATGAGAGTGATTTAGAAGAATAAATATTTAAAACATTTGAAATGATGTTTTCGTAAAAAAGTACCTTAAATTAATCCCTTTGAAAACAATTTCTTGAAACATGGACATTGATAATAAATATTTCCTAGTAGATACTTACATAAAAACAACCTCAGATAATAAAGAGATTGTGAAATTATACCCTTACCTTTCACTATCCCTTAGTCGAGGGTATGTTTAAACTCTTGTATGAAGACCGTAGTATGTTATAAAATTATACCAGAACCATATTAATATTTATGATATCATACATGATTCATTTATGATTTTATACAACCCATTTAATAATAATTTCCATGTTAAATTAACATTTTGGGTAATAATCGCTTTCTTTATCGTACGTGTTTTAACTTGTTACTCTTGACTGTGTCACTTAGATCATAATTTAAATACTTCCATAATATAAAACATTATTTATACATCATATATATTTAGAATATAAATATTTATAATATACATATATATGAAAGAGAAAAACACCGTTTATGAAGATGGTAGTCTGTACGTACGCATAAACGCTCTTTCCGTTTTCATATCGTATTGAACGGAAGTAAGTGAATAAGATGTATGTAAGTAAATACATGCATATATATATATATCCATTAGAATTATTGTGTCATAGATTACATACATATATATATTTTTATAATCATCGATGAAAGGTGAACTTGGAAATGAATCTCATCGCGTCGTGGAGACGGTAATCCGTACGTATGCATGAGCAACAATATCATTATTTTGATTTTAAAATAATATATAATTTGAGGTTATATCATATATAAATAATCATTATCATGTTATATTTATGATTTACATCAATTAAATATCATTATTATACCCATCCAAATAATAATGTATTGAATAACAATTACACCACGACGTGGAGACGGTATGTCGTACGTACGCACGTATGGTGACATTTCATTCATAAGATGGATAGGATAATTAATATAGTTTTTCCATATGTATAATAACATAAAATTATATATAATATACTGGAGTAGTTATTTTAGAATTTAAACAAAAAAGAAAAAGGAAGTGGAAGAAGAAAGGAACTTGAAAAAGGTGGTGAGATATTTACCTCTTCTTCGGGTTCTTCCTTTTAATTTGATCAAAGGGATCCTTAGGTTTGACTTATGACAAAATTAAAGCCTCTAGGATGAAGTTAGGAAAGTTAGAAGGATATTTGGGCAGGGTTTGGCCGAGCCAAATCGCTTTAGAGGTGTGAATTTGAGAGAAGAGTAAGTGCCCTTTTATAAGAGGGGTGAGGGGTACCTTTGGAAAAACATAAAATATTATTTTATAATAAATTCATATTCGGTTTATAATGGCTCTAAAGTGACTTATTTAGAGTCTAGGGTGGGTATGGGCCGAAATAAACTCAACCAAGAGGTTTTAGACAAGTTTAGGTTACCATTTTAACCTTATCATTTAGATTTAACTCTAAGTTAAATAATTTAACTTTTACATTGTCTTCTTGTATTATTACACTATATGGTTAATAAACATACTATATACTGCCAATAGAACCCCAATTGTTTCATTAAAAACATCTATATTATTATATAAGTCTTTTTCTGAACCTTATATTTTTAGGACCATTATATCAATTAATAATATAATATTTGTTTTAAAAACTATTTTATGTCAATTTTGACACTATTTGGTATTTGTTTTTTGTTAAAATAATAATAGCATGATTATTTCAAAAAAAATACATTTAATCAATCATAACATGTCATATTCACCTATAAAATTCATTTATTCCATAAAAACATTGAAATTATATTTATTTTAATATTTATAATACCATTTATTTGATTCTTTCATTAATAAGGTAATTACTACATCATCATTGTGTCTTTAATAAATTTAATTATTTAATCTCTAAAAATTATAAATAAATACTAATATGTAGGAAATCGTTTTATATTTCTAATTAATATCTATAGTTGAATTTATCTTATGTATAAACCTATATTAAAAATGGTTTAGTTATTAAACTTTGATTTTAACTCCTATAACTCTTCTTTAAATAAAATAACAACGAATGTCTTAATCTAATACAAGTGGACCTAAAGGGTCATATTTTATTAATAAGGTTGTTTTGGGTCTAATTACACTTAAACAATAGAATTAGGACATGTTTTAGGGTAATAATAATATCATTTTTACCCTTAATTTCCCTATTTACTTTTAACCGTGTTAAATAAAGGTAAAACGTTACTATTCACCAAAAATTATTTTCTTCTTATTGAACCACATTTTTATTACTGATATCAACTGTGTATCTCGTATTTTTTAAATTCCACTCACAAAAGTGGTAAAATTAATTTTTATGTGAATTCACAAATTCTCATAAGAGGTGGGTCAAAGGCGGTGAAAAGTTCTATAAAAAAATTTATATATCTAAATTTATTATAAATTGACTCCAATGAATTACATTGAACATATATAGATATTATGTACCTATTTTGGCATAAAATAAATTTAAATAAAATAAATAATTATTTAAGGTAAATAAATAATTTTTTAAATAAAATGTTGGTTTTAAACACTAACTCAGTGTTTTTCACTATTCATCAAAAATTGAAAGTATTCAGAAAAATACCAAAAATTTATCCTAGGATAATTCTGATATTACGAATTCAAAAATTAAGTCTATTTTACCAAATTAATAACATCGATGTTTCATTTATTAATTCAAAATTAATTTCCATTATCAAAACCAAAAGACGTATTTTTAAGAAACAATAACTATTAAAAGATTAACACTTGTTTATGTCCAATCTCAAAGTAAAATTGTGTAAAATGACTAGAATTGGATTAAATGGTAAAAATATATTCTATTTATACATAAAAACCATTAAAATGTATAATTTAACACTATAAATTATTTTGATTAATAAATTTGTTTTCAGTTAAAATATATTATTTTTCACTATTCACCCCAAATATGAAAGTTATCATAAAAACACAAAAAAAATTATTGAAACTAAATTCTTATGTCTCGATTCTAAAGAATAAGTTTATTTTGTCAAATTGAATATATCAAAGTTTCAAATATTGTATTTAAAAATGCGGTAAAAGTGCATTTTTAAAAAAAATACATCTTTTATCTGAAAAAATGAATCAGTTCTTAGGTTATGTCTAATAAACTCATTATATGGATTCTAAAATTATAAGGATTATATATAGTTCAAAATTAATTTAATACTATTAATAATTTCTTTTGAACAGCTAGTTTGGTAAGTCGTGGTCTGTTTGAACTCGATGTTGCATGTAGCGAAAGTTATTGAATTACTTTAAAGAAATAGCGTACTATGAAATCTTGGGGTGTTATAGTATAGGCCATTCCCAACAGTTTTGAGAACCATTGGGATAGGTACACACACATTCTCAATGGTTTTCCAAACTGTTGGGAAAAGTTGTCTCAAATTACCATTACCCAATAGTCTTCCAAAACCGTTGAGAAAAGTGGACCCTTTCTCGATGGTTTGAGAAAACGGTTGGGAAAAGAGGTGTCAAATTACCATTTCCCAATGGTTTTTGAAAAATCGTTGGGAAAAGTGGACCCTTTCTCAATGATTTTGGGAAACCATTGGGAAACTTTTCCTGAAAGTACCATTTCCCAACGGTTTGGGAAAACCATTGGGAAAAGTGATGTCAAAGTACCCTTTCACAATGTTTTTGGGAAAATCATTGGGAGTGGAAACCTAAACCAATGGTTTTATAAATCCTTGGTATAAAAGAGTTGGTATAGGTAGGATTTCTAGTAGTGGTAGAGGACATGAAACCAATTCTAATTAAATGTATAATTAAAATAGGAAAATTGATATCTATAAATATACATTCCGTTGAAGAATTTAAGATTCATTTATTAAATTGAAACACATACCTTAATAAAGGTCAAGTCAGACGTACCTAAATGGTGTCCCAAAAAAATATCTATATAGGTCATTATGGTATAAAAGAATAAAAAACCATAATCGGGTTGTTCGGGCTGAGATCTCAATCTCTAATTATTTAAATTCATATCATTAGGTCCATAGAATACAATCGAGACTATTTAAATCAATAAATATGAATTTAATAAGAAATTCTTGATGAAACTGGAATGCGAACAACAGAAACAATCTATAAATGAAAATACTTTTAGGGATGAGTTACAAACCACCTATAGTATGTATTTATTACTCTCCTTGCCTAGTATTAGCACTTAGTTTGGCCTAGATTCGATTAAAATGTGTGAATGGAAGAACATCCTGAAAAGAAGTCATATGAGCCTCCTTCAAAATTGCATTGTCCATAGAAATAAGAATGAAGAAATTATCCTAAGGACTGAATCACATAATGATTTCTATCCAATAAGATGTAAATCTATTTATTACATGTTCCAAAAGTGAATAAATCAAAGAACCCAGCTTAGGATGGCCATAGAGCATCCAAAGTGATAAAAACAGAGGCCATTCCTTCTATAATGGAGGGGTATCGCATGATTCATGTGCAGAGTTTGGGAATCCGTGTACAAACCGTGATTTTCTCCACTGCTAAAAATTTTATTTTTTAGCATAGTCGTGTGGCCCTAGGAACACAATTAGTATAAAATGTATGTCTTATTCTTCAAATTGAGTGGTCCCACATTTTTTGGATAAATTTTGTGGGATGGGTTGCATAATTTCTTCCAACTATGTGGCCCAATGGTTTCTTCCACCATCAAGGGTTTCGAGGTCGAAACAATCCCTAAATACCATTTTCATTATAAATCCCCACTAGGTATTCATATTTGGTCAAAACCAAATAATTCAATTTAAATAAATTTATTTGTTCCTCAAAGAATAACCCAGTTATTATATTTTTTCCCTATTAAAGGAACTACTCCCCAAGTTTCCCTTAAAGTGGTGGTAGAACACTTTCTGATAAAAACATTGGCCACTAAGAAAGTATTTCCACTTCCCACTCCCAAGTATCATCCTATACTCGACCATGTTGTAGTAGAACATGTACTAAAAGGAGATTCTGGCCTTAAATATCATTTATTCTATGGTAAATGATGCATATTGGATACTCTTCAAAATAAGCATTGAAATCTAACTCAAAATACAGGGGATCAAAGGTATGAGATGGTTTCGAATGATAATGGTGAACATGTGAAATTTAGAATAATTCATGCATGGCATGGTACAACTTAGGTAATGGAAACTGATAGTTTATTGGCCCAACTATATCCAGGATCTAGAAAGGCCAAAAAAAGAATAGAAATATCTTCCATTTCCTCTATATCTATCAATTCCCAAGTTAAGGTGATACCTGAATGAAAACATGATCCCTAAACTAAAACTATATATTTCATCTTCGATGATAGGAATATAATTTCTATCGATACTAAGTAGTAGGAATATACATTCTAATCAACTTCAACTATTTATAAGTCTCCTACATGCGACAAAGACCTAGTAGAACTACATCTCATGCATCTAACCAGTATAGGGGAGAATTCAATGTCCTTCCATACAAGGACTCATATGGAGCCATAATAATCATAACCTGATAGATTTTACTATAAGAAAACTCAATGAGAGGGATATAATTCTCCCAAGAACTGTAGAAATCAAGGATGCATTCCTGGATCCTATACTCCAACACCTATATTGACCATTCTAACTAGCCATCGGTCTGAGGGTTAAAAGTTGTTCATAGAAGCAGCTGTGTACCCAAATATCTCTATAACCCCTTTTAAATACTCAATTTTACACAAGAGTCCCTATCCTAAATTATAGTATGAGTGATACCATTTAGCCATATGATATCATGAAAATACATTTTTCTCATCTTAGAAATTGAAGAAAGTCTCCCTTATAGAAAATAAGTGGGATACTTTCATCTGTTGATGAAAGACTACACAAACTACATCACTAACTCGAGGTGACCTCAGTAAGATAACCTTATAATCCATTGCAGTGTCTTAATATTTCCATTCTGATCCAAAAAATATTTGTAACAGGATAGCAGGTCATTGGTGTTCTAGGTTCACCTACTAATAGGTGGAACACCTAGTGATAAATCCTACAATCTGATGTTTCATCTCATGACACAAATACTATAGAATAATATCACAATACATCTTAGATATTCCTAGATAAAATATCCCCTAAGAAGTATGATACTCTCACATCAGTTCTTGTCACATATCTGTATGAACCTAGACATGCCCATGTATACATTGGATATTGTCTCCATCGATAGACCAGTTCATAGGTAGTTCCTCACTAGAAATACTCTCTCATAGGACTAACCCTTCAGGTTCTGAGAACTACTTTCTTTTCACCCAATTAATTATTGAATAGGTAACAGATAAGGCCATAAGAAAAGGATAATTTTGAATATCATGAAACTATATATTTAGATAAGAAAATAAGTTCATCAACTTTCATCCATCACTTGCTTCCTAAATTTTATGTGAATGATTCTTTTGGCTCAACGCATCAGCAACCTCATTGCCCTTTCAAGATGTATATAAAAGATCAATGTCAAAGTGATGAAGGTATTCCAAAATTTTTCACTTTCTAAGATTCAATTCACACTATGTAAATACTTTTTTCAGTCTCTTGTGGTCCATATACACCACAAATAGTTCACCCATCTGATAATGTCTTCTTTAATGAAAGACATGGATAACTACAACTTCCTTGAGGTCTTGTGTCAGGAAATTATTCTCATGAGGTCTCAACTGGTAAGACTCGTACACCAAAACCCTATCTTCCTACATCATCACTTGATCCATATTAATTCTTGATGCATCATAGAACAGTATGTATCCTTTACTAGGCTTTGGAATAATTATAATTGGTTCCAAATTAATCCTTACTTTCATATCCATAACGAAATTTTCATGCAATTTATATGACCTCCCTACTCTTTATTTATCATTAATAAATTATTTTTTTACATGATAATACACTTAAAAAATCTAGAATATTGTGAAATCTAGTGTATTTGGGAATTATTTTTGTTATATAACAACTTAAAATAGGAAATACATCAAATTTATTGAAAACCTCCGTAACCTATTCATAATATTAAATGGATTTTTAGAACTACACAAGATAACCTACGGACATACTTAAGAAATGGTTGAGATATAAATCCTAGTAAGGTAATGATCATGTCATATAGAAAAAAATGTCAGAAAATTAGAATATCAATGGTGAATAAAAGGAGAATGAACAATAATACATCATATAGCATCGCAATCGTAACATGGGAAATGTTGTGACAACTTAAAACACTACATCACAAACATAGTTCAAGGATAACTTCAAAGACATCATGATGGATAGAGAACCAAAAAAGAATAAAGCTAACTCTCATCCTAACATGATGTCTCTTGATATTAAACATTACCTAATTCAATAGAACATTATATAATTCCAGGCACACCCATCACTCTCATTTCATTTTCATGCTTAAGGGTCCCGCATAGATCATACAACATGGATTCATTTATCATCATATTTTATTCAGTGATTAATTATTTTGGAATAAATACTTGTAATTCCCAATTAAAATAATTATAAGTGTATAAAGGTTAACACACTTGATATTAATTGTGTAAGTTATTCACTGCACAATAATTTTAGCATGGAAAATCACGGTGAAATTTTGGCAGCATAAGAGCGTCACATAAAAATTCATAAAATGGTTTGACGAGAAAAATGGGTCCATAATCATTTTAAAATCAAATGGGAAGTAATAAATACATATAAATACGAGTCCCAACCTTATTAATTGGGAATTTGAGGGAAAATATAATAAGGAAACTTGAATAAAGAAGAGAAGGTGAGGATCTGTTACCTGAGTGTGTGACTCCAATAACATGGGAGGATCTTTTGAGTTCTTGAGGCACCTTGGGAGGAATATATAGAGGGGATGGAAGAGTAATAATGTTCTTAAAATGATTATAAGGGAAGTGTAATAGGATATTGAGTGGTTTTATATAGGAAATTAGTGGGGTTTTCTTTATAATTTCTCAAACTTAGGTTTTGGAATCTATATAATTAAATAAACAAAACAACAAACCAAAGCAATATTTTTTACCATGATTTCTAAAAAATGGGAGTGAATTCCACTATTTTATAAGGGAGAGGTACGAACTTAATTAAATAATTCCTTTTCTTAAATGTAACTGGGTCATACTCTTAAAGAAATTATTTAAAAACCTTAAAATATATTATACATTTGGGAGGATACATAATGTATTTAAAAAATAAATCAAGAAAACATAAAACCACATTTTTTAAAGTAAAAAACATATATTTGGTCATATATACCTTTTATAGTATTTATAAAATCACTTTTGGGTCATTATGATTTCATAATACAAAAAATTATATTTATACGGTATTTAATTTTTACTCGATAATTCGATAGTCTCATTTTTTTTTGAAAAATTTACCATTAAATAATTTCAATGTTATGATTCAAAAAATATTATTTATTTTATATAAATAATTTTAAAAATATTTTATTTTTTAACCATTAAAATAAAATCGATATTTATTATGAAATGATGGGTTTTTTGATAATAACAGTTTTCGAACCCGTATAAAAAATTATATTTGACTTCATAAAAATTTTATGATAATTCTAAATTTATAAAAAATATTTAATAAAAAAATTTTATTAAAATATTATTTATTTTAAAAATCCATTAATTCATCAAAATATACTACTTAATAGAATTTGAATATTAACCAAAAATACTATTTCTGTTTTATTTTTTCATCATGACAATCGTTTATAATGTAAAAATAATAGGTTGAAAATATATCAATTTGTTTATAAAAATAATTTACATACTCATATATATAGGTTCTTGATACATATCCCTTTAATAAATCCTCAAATTCCCTAAGTGTAAGGTGTGTGATGGTGAGACTTTCATGGGGTGGTTCAGCATACATGGTTTGGGTCATGTTCTTGATGAGATTTAACTTCTCCCATAAATGGTTTCTCTCAAGCTAAAGATGTTAGATCAATACTAGGGATTAGTCAAGGGAAAATACTAGAGATTATATCTCTATCAGAATCTCCTATAAATTTTCATCATAGGGTATGATCCTACTGGTTGAATTCATCACTTACTTTGTCTGTGTTAATTGGATTTTTTAAAACCTTATATTTATACTAACAATATTATCATTGTCCATAGACTATATCATCAATATTGATGATTCTTAATTGTCATTTAAATCTAATAAGATAAAAAAACCAAAATTACTACTTTTTTCGATATCTATATTATGTAGTAAGATATTTAATTAAATTGCAAGGAGAATTTTATTTAAAACTTTTTGAGTCATTAAAATATTACCCCCTTAAAAAGTTTCACCCAAAATCTATCTTTTCACACACTAAAACAGATGGGGATAACACTATTTCATCACTTACTCTAGTTCCCATGTTGTTTCTTTAAACTTTTATATTCTCCAAAACACTTCAACAATGTGAATTGTTTAATTTTTGTGGAACATTCTCTCTACGATCTAAGATCTTCATCAGATGCTACTCATAGGAATGGTCATTCCACCTCTATATTGAGTACATGTGAGTGGTCTGGTATGTACTTTCTCAAGAGGGATATATAAAATACACCATGTACATGAGAAAGGTTAGGTGGTAATGCAAGTCGGTAGGCCACTGCTCTGATGTAATCTAGGATCACAATGGGGTTAATGTATCTTGGAAGAAGCATTACTTTGTTCCCAAATCTCATCACTTTCTTCCAAATAGATATACACTAGAATAACATGTCTCCAACACCAAAATCTAGGTCTTGTCGACTATTTTCCTCAGTGATCATCTATAAAATTTGACCATCATTGATTTTTTGAGGAATGGTTTTAACCTATTCCACCATTTCAACAACAATTTTAGGAACTAGTAGCCTTTGTTTCCCAAGTTCATCCTATCATGCAGTTGTTCTACACCTCTTCCCATAAAGTTCATTGTAGGGATCCATTTGTATGCTTGAGTGGAAACAGTTTTTGTCAGAGAAATCAATCAGAGGTAGATGCTGGTCACATTTTCCATTGGATTCCATTGAATATGCACTAAATTTTTACATTAGTTTGAGGGTGATAAGAAATTATGAAATTAAACTTAGTATTTGGATCATGTTGTAGACTCTTCCAAAACATAGAGGTGAATTTTGGATCTCAATCAGATTCAATCAGTAGTAGTACTTCATACCACCTTCCTATTTCTCTGACATATATTCATGAAAGTTGATCTTGTGGGAAATCCTTTTTAAACACAATGAAGTATAAAGACTTTGTAAGATGATCTACCTTAACCCATATAGAACTTTTCTCTCTTGATGACTTCAAAATACCAGTGACAATGTCCATGGTGATTCTTTCCAATTTCCATATATGTATGGGTAATGGTGGCATCATCCCCAAGTATTTGTTTCCTTCCTACTTTAACTTGTTGACTTATAAGACATATTAATTTATACTCCTTGATCTATTTATTCATATTTTACCTCCAATATAGTTCTTATATATCTCAATATGTAACACCCTGATATTTCATAGTACGTTATTTATTCAATGTAATGAAATAACTTGCACTACACGCAACACTGAGTTCAAGCACACCACAACTTACCAAACTAGCCGATCAAAAGCGGTTATGAATAGTATTAACTGAATTTTGAATTTTATATAATCCTTATAATTTTATAATCCATATTAGGAGTCTCTTAGACATAATATAAGAACAACTTCGTTTTTTCATATAAAAGCAGTATTTTTTAAAAAATGTAATTTTACCGCCTTCTAATGGAGTACCCTTTTTAAATCCAATTTTTGAAACTATTATATATTAAATTTGAAAAAATAAACGTATTATTTATAATCAGGACATAAAAATTTAGTTTTGATAAATTTTTGGTGTTTTTCTGATAACTTTCATATTTGGGTGAATAGTGAAAAGTACTAAATTTTAACTGAAAACAACTTTTTTAATCAAAATAATTTATAGTGTTCAACTATACATATGATTGGTATGAAGAATAATTGGATCATATTTTTACCATTTAATCCAATTTTGGTCATTGGAAGTAATTTAATTTTGAAATTGGACATAAACAAGTTTCAATCTTTTGGTAGTTATTATATCTAAAAAATATGCTTTTTGGTTTTGACAATGGGAATTAATTTTAAATTAAAAATAAAAAATTCTATGTTTTGATTTTGGTAAAATAGACTTCATTTTTGAATTTGGAATATCAAAATTAGCTTAGGGTGAGTTTTTCGTATTTTTCGAGAAACTTTCAATTTTTAATGCATAGTGAAAAAGACTGAGTTATAGTTTAAAACTGAATTTCTATTTAAAAAATTATTTAAATTATTTAAATTTATTTTAGATGAAAATATATACATAATACCTATATAATTTAAATTTAATTCACTAGATTCAGTTTATAATAACTTTATATATATATAAATTTTATTGAACTTTTTAACTGTCTTTTACCCACCTCCTAGGAGCGTTTACAAGTTTGAATAAAACTTAATTTTACCACTTCTGTGAATTGAATTTCAAAAATACAAGAGACATGGTTGATATCGGAATGTAAAAATTTGGTTCAATAAGATAAAAATAATTTTTGGTGAAAAGTAACTTTTCACTTTTATTTAAGTAAATAGCGTAATTAAGGGTAAAAATGATATTATTATTACCCTAACATATGTCCGAATTCTATTTGATAAGTATAATTAGACCAAGAAAACCTTAGGAATAAATAATTAACCTCTTTGGTCTACTTGGTTTAGATTAGTACATTTATTATTATTTAATTCAAAGAAGAGTTAAAATAGTTAAAATCAAATTTAATAACTAACACATTTTTAATATAGGGTTAACCATAATATAAATTCTACTATAAATATTAATTTGAAATATAAAAAGATTTCCTACATAATGGTATTTTAGTAATATTTTTTATACATTAAATAATTTAATTTATTTATGACACAATGATGATATAGTAATTATCAAATTAATGAAAGATTAAAATAATTGACATTATAAATATCCAAATAAATGAAATTTAAGACTTTTTATTAATTAAACTAATTTTATATGTTAATATGACATATTGTGGTTGTTTAGATGAGTTTTTTTCAAATTAATAATGATGTTACAAATTAAGAAAAAACAAAATACCAAATAGTGTCAAAATTGACATAAAAGAGTTTTTAAAACAAATATTATATTATTAATTGATATTCTATTCCTAAAAATATATGGTTATGCCAAAAGGATTATATAATTATAGGTGTATCATTAATGAGCCACTTGGGGTTCTCTTGAAAGTATATATTATGTTTATTAACCGTATAATATATAAATACAAAGAGATATGGTAAATGTCAAACTAGTTACCTAAGAGTTAAATCTAAAAGATAAAGTTAATATGGTGACCCAAACCTGTATAAAACCTATTGTTTGAGTGTTTTTAGACCCATAACCACGTTATCCTTTAGATAATATATTTTTAATCCATTATAAACTGAAAATTATTTTATTATAAAATAATATTTCTAGCATTTCCAAAGGTGTCGCTCACCCCTCTTATAAAAGAGAACACCCACTTCCCTCAAATTAACACCTTCAAATCACTTTTGGCTCAGCAAAACTCTTCCCGAATACCCTCTAAATTGTCCTACCTTCATCCTAGAGGCCTTCCTTTTGTAATAAAGCCAACCTAATTACCCCTTTTGATCAAATCAAAAGGAAGAACCCGAAGAAGAGGAAAATATTTCATCACCTATTTCAAGTTCCATTCTTCTTACACTTCCTCTTTTTTTGTTGTTTCAATTCTAAAATAATAACTCTAGTATATTCTATATAATATTATGTTATTATAAATATTGTACAACCATATTCATTATTCTATCGATCCTTTGAATGACATGTCACAATACGTGTGTACGTACGGCTTACCAACTCCACGTCGTCGTGTAATTGTTATTCAATACATTATTATTTGGATGGGTATAATAATGATGTTTAATTGATGTAAATAATAAATATAACATTATAATTATTCTGTATATATGATATACCATCCAATTATATATTGTTTTAATATCAAAATAATGATATGTCGCTCTTGTGTACGTACGGATTCTCGTCTCCACGAATGCGATTAGATTCATTCCCCATCGTATCCATTCAAGACTAATTTTCATTAGATGATTAAAAATAATGTTTAAAGACTTAATATCATTATTAATATGAATAAGATACATCATATTCATAAAAATCATTACTTATGTAACAAATCATATAAAGTAAAACGAATCAGTTAACACCCAAAACGACGATAATACTAATATATTTATAACAAAGCACTGTTAAAAGATCGTATATGATATCATATTAATGTATATGATTATTGTATAATTTAATAACAATTATTTAACCATTATACAGGAGTTAAACCTACCGTCGAGAAAGGAAAAGTACAAGTTAATGGTTAATTTCACAGTCTCTTCATTATCCGAGCTTGTTTATACGTAATTATCCACTGGGACCTCTTTATCATCCATATCCATGTTTTGTAAAAATTTATTTCGAAACATTTTTATTATTTACTATACAATGGTTTAAAATCATTTATACTCTTATTTAGACTTATATGTTTTTAAATTAATCTTTCAGTTATTTTCCAAATAAGTTACTTTACGACCTTTTGAAAACATTTAAGGTGAGAATGTCTTTTTTTAACTTTTGTGGTGGGTGTGGTTATTATCCATCGTTATAACATCATCAAAGCTTCACTTACAAGATTATAAGAATATTTTTAAAATAAATGTTTTCTTTTATAATTATGTAACTTTAAAATATGTCAAAAAAAGAAAGAGATATTTCTCTCAAATAGTTTTGATTTCATCTCTGTCAACATCCTTTGATGGATTTTAAGTTTATTTGAATTTGTTTTATTATGATACAAAACCTCCATATTTTATTGAAGTTTTTGTGATATTTTTGACTGTGGATGTGATATTTTTATACCATTCATGGTTTATGGTTAAAATATTTAAATTTCTTATACTAGTTTTAATATAAATTTTTATGTTATATTTCATCTTTTTCATATGAGGAATTAATTGGACTTAGTTAGTGATGGGTGGAGCCCGATATAGCTCCTCGATGCATTGGTAGGTCTCATGAGACAACTAGACATGGAATGGGTTGAGGCCTTTCCCAATTATATATATGGTTTTGGCCAAGGCCTTAATCATTTTTAGACATCTTGGCCGAGGCTTTGACAAAATGTTTCATAATGTCTGACATTATACATTCCCTCATTATGAAAATAATATTGATAGTTCATGTGGTCATTACACTTGTAGAATACCCATGATTATATTTTATTATGGAATTATTTACTCAACTCATATTCCTTCCATAAAAGTATTCATGTTTATTATTGGTAAAGGCATGTGGTTTCAATTATTCACCATGCTTAGTATTTATGTTATCTTTCATTGTATCGCTTACCCTTACTGATCGTTTGAGCTCACCCCTTTCTTATATTTCATTTTCCCAGGATATGAAGATGTTAGTTATTAGTGACTTGTAGGCATAATCTAGTAGGCTTGGATGTTTCTAACAGAATAAATTCATGTTGTATTTATTTTTAAGTTTTAAAGATGAACTTATGTATGAATCTTTCTTCCAATAATACTAAACTATTTTGTCTTTCGAGACATGATTTCCTTGTGATCATGCCAATGTTATGTAATAATGCACTGAATCTGGGTAACTAGGGTCGGAGCATTATAGTTGGAATCATAGGAAGTTTAGTAAAACCCTTGGAAACTAGAATTAGATAAACTCTTATTAGAGAACATAGCCCTAAGATAGAATTTGAGGATTATTATAGAGGAACTTCCTAGAATTTTGGTACAGTAGAGATTTTGTGTGTTTTCCAAGCAAATATTTCTCTCTCTGAATACGAGCAGGTAGAGGCGGCTCTGGCATAGATGTACCTAGATGTAAAACCTGAAAACACCTCCTTGAGCTAGACTTGAATGGGAACTGGTGAATGACAATGGGCCTTGTTGTACTATTGGTTACGACACTACTGGGGGATATTCTTAGTATAATTCTCATTTTCTTTACAAATCATTATGAAGGATTTACGAGTATATACCAACTCAAAGAAAAAAATTTATGATTATGGATTATATCCATAAACTGTTCAATTTACATTAGGTATTTTATAGGTATGTAATTATTCATTTCAATTCATAAACTGACCTAGTGTATGCCATTGTATAGAAATGGTTCCCAGTAGAAGGAATGTAAACTCTAGTAATATGTATGATCCAAAGATTTAGAAGGATAATATCTTTCACGGTATAAAGCCAACATTTAGAAGGGAAATAGTCCCCCATGTATTCTCAACATATGAATAAATATTATCATGTGTTAATAAGAGAAGTAAAGAATTCTATGAATCCTATGGCTTTTAATGGAGGCAAGAGAAGAAAAGGATGGAAGAGAGAAAGATGGATAAAGGGAAAAGGGAAAAGAAGGATTTTAAAATATGTGGTAATTGTGGAAAGAATAGATGTGGTAAATTATTGAAGGGAATGAGAGTTTGTTATAAGTGTGGAGAAAAAGGACACCAAGTACTTGTTTTCAAGGGTAAGAAAAATGTTTCAAATGTAAAATGCTTCATCTGCAAGGCATTGGGAAACTACGTGAATCAATGTCCTAGTCATCAAAGTATACCGAAAATGATTCTATTGGATAATAATCATGTTATGATACTACCTTAGATGAAGAGGAATGGCTAGTGTTCTTATGTTGTTATTATAGAATTATTTCATTTCAGTGTTGTATCATCAATATACTGGTTATATAGATTATGGAGATAAAAAAGGATTGTACTACAGTACTATTTTATTGAGGATTTGAGAATATATGGTTCTAAGAAAAGTGACCTAATAGTAAGCTACACTTTTTGGAAAATATATGGTTAAATGAAAGGTAATCCTTAATATGGTCC
The DNA here is from genome assembly GCA_963277665.1 of Viscum album. Taxonomy (NCBI): domain Eukaryota; kingdom Viridiplantae; phylum Streptophyta; class Magnoliopsida; order Santalales; family Viscaceae; genus Viscum; species Viscum album. The sequence goes on from OY728133.1 coordinate 1,914,236,141, forward strand.
CTATAATGAGGTAGTGATTTTGGAATAAGAGATGGTTGATTTGGAAAAATTATAATGGATATTCTTGACTACCTTGAAACTGATTAATGATTTTTATATTCTATCATTGTTGGAGTTTACAACATTTTTGGATAAAAGTTGTATATCTAGTATTCTATAAGGAATAAGGGAGCATGAATGTAATCAATAAGGTTTTATAGTAATTCAGGATGTTGTAGTTTTTTAAAAGAATAAATGATAAAGGAGTTCACATGTTATTACGTGGAAAAAAAGATATTCATTATGTATACCATCCATATAAATTTGGGACTATGAGTTTGGACAGAATTATTTTGGATAACTCTAGTTTGAGATTATTTTTGGATTTCCATAAAAACGGCAACCCAGAGGTCGGGCGGTAACCCGTCGCATCTGGTAAGGTCGTCAGACTTGAACCCATAGCCGAAGGGCGACAAGGGTGTATCACCTACCACTGGCCCATGTGATGTCCTGGATTGAATAATGTAGTTTTTTTAAAAGTTCTGGTAGATGAATTATAAATTCATTTTTTTTGGAACCCTATATGAATAGGATAAATATAATATTTTTTTATGTTCTATTATCTTTTATATTGAAAGATGAGTTTGTGCTAGAAATTATTTAAAGGATGGAACTCTAAATGTCAAGTATATTTTTTTCTTCTCTTATTTTATGAAGAAATTAATTCATAAACTTTAGGTAATGGATCTTAAAACTAAAAATGAGTTATCCTAATTCCTTATGTTTTGTTGAACAGATGGTATTTTAAATCATCATAGATTGATGGCTTTGAGGCCCTCAATTCTACAATTGTTTGTGACGGATGACCTCAATCACTCCCTATAAATATTTAAGTTTTCCATCCAATTATGTGTCTCTAATTTCCACAAATTTTATCTTAATCAAGATCATCATTTGGTGGTGACTTTTTCATTCCCCTTTTCCTCTTATTAAGACTAAATTTTACTAACCCAATTTCCGATGTGGGTTTTCCCACAAAGGTATTTTCTATTTTCAACCTTTTATTTTTGAAGAATAATTTCAAATTGCGAGGAAGCAATTTATTGTAGTAGGGAAGAATGTAACACCCCAAGATTTAATAGTACGTTATTTTTTCAAAGTAATGTAATAATTTGAACTACAAGCAACACTAAGATCAAGCGCACCACAGCCGCTTCGGCGGTGACATAGTGGTGAAGGAGAGGGGTACAACAACGTCGTTCTTTGGGAGGTACAGGGTTCGAATCCTGGGAGTCTGCTTTTGGGGCGAACCTCTCCCCCGAGATCCATTTGCCTTGCTGGGTCACCCGGTTTCTGACTGGGTGGGAAAAATGAGGCGCAACCCACCCGTGCTGACGGATTGCTTGACGAACCATCGTCACCTAGGTTGTCACCCTCCGGGACGCTCTGCTATCTCGGCTGGCAACGGCTCCTTCCCGACTGGGGCTCTCTCCGGAGTGACCGCTTTGTGGGGAGGGGGGTTTCCTTGTGTGGAGTGTTCGAAAAGGCCACACAAGGGAATTCCCTTTCATAAAAAATGTAAGATCAAGCACACCACGACTAACCAAACTAGTCATTCAAAAGCGGTTATGAATAGTATTAACTTAATTTTTAATTTTATATAATCCTTATAATTTTATAATCCATATTAGGATTCTCTTATACATAATATAAGAACAGCTTCATTTTTTAAGATAAAAGCAGTATTTTTTTAAAATGCAATTTTACCACCTTTTAAAGGAGAACCCTTTTTAAATCCAATATTTGAAAATTTTATATATTAAATTTGAAAAAATAAAATTATTCTTTAGAATTAAGACATAAAATTTTATTTTTGATAAATATTTGGTGTTTTTCTGATATCTTTCATATTTGGGTGAATAAGGAAAAATACTAAATTTTAACTGGAAAAAACTTTTCTAATAAAAATAATTTATAGTGTCCAACTATAAATATAAATGGTTTTTAAGAGTAGTTATATTATATTTTTACCATTTAATCCAATGTTGTTCATTGGAAGTAATTTCACTTTGAAATTGTACGTAAACAAGTGTCAATCTTTTCGTAGTTAATATTTCTTAAAAATACGCTTTTTGGTTTTGACAACTGGAATTAATTTCAAATTTATAAAAGAAATTTCTATGTTTTTAATTTGGTAAAATAGACTAAATTTTTGAATTTGTAATATCAATATTATCTTAGGTTGAATTTTTGGTATTTTTCTGGAAACATTCAATTTTTGATGAATAGTGAAAAACACTGAGTTATAGTTTAAAACCGAATTTTTATATAAATAATTATTTATTTTTTAAAATTTATTTTAGGTAAAAATAGATACATAATACCTATATAAGTTCAATTTATTTCATTGGAGTCAGTTTATAATAAATTTAGATATATAAAAATTTTATTGAACTTTTTAACTGTCTTTTACCCACCTCCTAGGAGCATTTGCAAATTTGAATAAAAATTAATTTTACCGCTTCTGTGAATTGAATTTAAAAAATCATAGAGACACATTTGATATCATTATGTAAAATTTTGTTCGATAAGATAAGTATAATTTTTGGTGACTGGTAAAGTTTCACTTTTATTTACCATGGTTAAAAGTAAATAAGGTATTTAAGGGTAAAAATGATATTATTATTACCCTAAAACATGTCTTAATTCTATTTAATTTGTATAATTCGACAAGAAAACAACCTTAGGAATAAAATATGAACCTTTTTGGTCCACTTGGTTTATATTAGGACATTTATTATTATTTAATTAAAAGAAGAGTTAAAAGAGATAAAATCAAAGTTTAATATATAAAACATTTTTAATATAGGGTTACACATAAGATAAATTCGACTATAAATATTAATTAGAAATATAAAAATAGTTCCTACATAATGGTATTTTATTTATATTTTTTAGATGTTAATTAATTTAATTTATTTATGAAACAATGATGATGAAGTAATTACCTAATTAATGAATGATTAAAATAATTGACATTATAAATATCCAAATAAATGTAATTTGAGACTTATTATGAATTAAACTAATTTTCTAGGTTAATATGACTAATTAGGGTTAGTTATTTGAATTTTTTTCAAAGTAATAATGTTTTTATGAATTTAGAAGAAACAAAATACCAAGTAGTGTCAAAATTGACACAAAAGGGTTTTTAAAAAAATATTATATTATTAATTGATATTATATTCTTAAAAATTTAAGGTTTAGCCAAAATACTTATTTAATGATATTTGTATCATTAATTAACCACTTGGGGTTCTCTTGGAAGTATATAGTATGTTTATTAACCATATAATATAAAAATACAAAGAGACATGGTAAATGTCAATCTATTTAACTAAGAGTTAAATCTAAAAGATAAAGTTAATATAGTGACCCAAACCACTCTAAAAACTATTGGTTGAGTGGTTTGAGACCCATTCCCACCTTATCATTTAAATAATCCTTTTTTGAGCCATTATAAACAGAAAATGATTTTATTATAAAATAATATTTCTAGCCTTTCCTTAGGTTCCCCTCACCCCTCTTATAACAGGACACTACCACTTCCCTCCAATTCACACCTTCAAAACCCTTTTGAATCAGAAAAAAATTTCCCAAATACCCTCTTAACTGTCCTACCTTAATCCTATAGGAATTACTTTAATCATAAATCCAAACTAATGATCATTTTTGATCAAATAAAAATAAAGAACCCGAAGAAGAGGTAAATATTTCAGCACCTCTTTCAAGTTCCTTTCTTCTTCCACTTCTTCTTTATTTGTTGTTTACATTCAAAAAAATTAACTCCAGTGTCTTATATATATTGTGATGTTATAATAAATATGGTGCAACCTTATTAATTATTTTATCCATCCTTTGAATGACATGTCACCATACGTGTGTACATATGACTTACTGTCTCCACGTCGTGGTGTAATTGTTATTCAATAAATTATTATTTGGATGGGTATAATAATGATGTGTAATTGATGTAAATAATAAATATAACATGATAATGATTCGGTATATATGATATAAAATCCAATTATATATTATTTTAATATCAAAAGAATTATATTGTCGCTCAGGCGTACGTACAGATTACTGTCTCCACGAACGGGATGAGATTCATTCCCCGTTGTATCAATTCAAGAATAATTTTTATTAGATGATTAAAAATAATTCTTAAAGACTTAATATCATTATCAATATGAATAAGATACATCCTATCCATAACAAACATTACTTATGTAACAAATTATATAAAGGAAAATGAATCAGTTAACACCCGAAACGACGATAATACTAAGATATTATTAACAAAGCAATGTTAAAAGATCATATATGATATCATATTAAAGTATTAGATTCTTTTATAATTTCATAACAATTATTTCAGAATTATAAAGAATTTTAAACTACCCTTTACAAAGGAAAAGTACAAGGTAATGTTTAATTTCACAATCTCTTCATTATCCGAGGTTGTTTATACGTAATTATCTACTGGGACCTCTTTATCATCCACATCCATGATTCTTAAAAATGTATTTCAAAACATTTTTACTATTTACTAGACAATGGGTTAAATTCATTTATACCCTTATTTTAACTTATATGTTTTGAATGGAATCTTTCAGTCCTTTTCCAAACAAGGTACTTTACGACCTTTTCGAAAAAATAAAGGAAAGAATGTCTTTTTTTAACTTATATGGTGGGTGCAGTTATTCTCCACTGTTATAACATCGTCAAAGCTTACCTTACAAGCTTATAAGAATATTTTTAAAATAAATGTTTTCTTTTATAATTATGTAACTTAAAATGATTTCAAATAAAAGAAAGAGATATTTCTCTCAAATAGTTTTGATTTCATCTATGTCAACATCCATTGATGGATTTTAAGTTTATTTTAAGTTGATTTATTATGATACAAAACCTCCATATTGTGTTGAAGGTTTTGTGATATGTTTGACTATGGATGTACTATTTTTATGCCATTCATGGTTTATGGTTAAAGTATTGACATTTCATATGCTGGTTTTAATCTGAATGTTTATGTTATATTTAAACCTTTTCATATGAGGAATGTATTGGACTTAGTAAGTGAAGGGTGGAGCCCGCTATAGCTCCTCGATGCATTGGTAAATCTCATGAGAAAACTAGACATGTAATTGGATGAGGCCTTTCCCAATTTGATATATGGTTTTGGATGAGGACTTAATCATTTTTAGGGGTCTTGGTTGAGGCCTTGACAAAATGTTTCAGAATGTCTGGCATTATACATTCCCTCATTATGAAAATATTATTGATAGTTCATGTGGTCATTCGACTAGTACAATACCCATGATTATGTTTTATTATGGAATTATTTACTCATCTCATATTCCTACCATAAAAGTATTCGTGTTTATTATTGGTAAAGGCATGTGGTTTCAATTATTCACCATGCTTAATATTTATGTTATCTTCCACTGTTTTGCTTACCCTTACTGAGTATTTGAGCTCACCCCTTTCTTATGTTTCATTTTTCTAGGATTTGAAGAAGTTAGTTATGAGTGACTTGCAGGCATAATCTAGGAGGATTGGATGTTTCTAATGGAATAAATTCTTGTTGAATTTATTTTCATTTTGTAAAGTTGAACTTATGTATGAATCTTGTTTCATATAATACTAAACTAATCGGTCTTTCAAGACATGATTTCCTTGTGATCATGTCAATGTTATGTAATAATGCACCAACTATGGGTAACTAGGGTTGGGGCGTTACAGTTGGTATCAGTGGAAGTTTAGTACTAACCTTGAAAACTATATTTAGATAAAATCTGATTAGAGAACATAGCCCTAATATATATACCTTGAGGATTAGTATAGAATAACTTCCTATAATTTTTTTACTATAGATATTTTGTTTTATTTCCAAGAAAATACATCCTTGTCTGGAAATAAGTAGGTAGTGGTGGCTCTATCATAGATGTACCATGGGGTAAAACCAAAAAAACAATGCCTTGAGCTAGACTTTAACGGGAACTGGTGAACGGCAATGGGACTTTCTGCACTCTTGGTTACGACACTCCTAGGGGATATGCTTAGAATAATTATCATTTTTAAAAAAAATCATTATGAAGGATTTATGAGTATATACCTCCTCAAAGAAAATATTTTTATGATTATGTATTATATCTATAAATTGTTCAATTTACATTAGGTATTTTACAATACTGTAATTATTCATTGCAATTCATAAACTGACCTAGTGTATGCCATTGTATAGAAATAGCACCCATTAAAAGGAATGTGAACTCCAGAAAAATGTATGATCCATATAGAAAGAAGGATCATATCTTTCATGGTATTAAGCCAACATTTAGAAAGGAAATAGACTCCCATGTATTCACAACATATGAAGAAATATTATCATGTATTAATAATATATTTAAAGAATTATATGAATCATATGGCTTTGAAGGGAGGCAAGAGAAGAAAAAGATGGAAGAGAGAAAGATGGATAAAGGGAAGATGGAAATGAAGGATTTTTTCCATATGTGATAACTGTGGAAAGAATCACCTTGGTAAATGCTTGAAGGGAATGAGAGTTTGTTAAAAGTGTGGAGAAAAAGGACACCAAGAACGTGATTTCATCGGTAATAAAAATGTTTCAAATGTAAAATGATTCATCTAAAATGTTTTGGAACACTACACGAATCAATGTCTCAGTCATCAGAGTATACCTCAAATGATGATATTGGATAATAATCAAGTTATGATACTGCCTCAGATGAAGAGGAATGGCTAGTGTTCTTATGTTGTTATTATAGAATTATTTCATTTGAGTGTTGTATCAGCACTATACTGGTTATATGAATTGTGGAGATAAATAAGGATTTTAATGCAGTGCTATTTTATTGAGGATTTGAGATTATATGGTTATAAGAAATGTGACATAATAGTAAGCTAATATTTTTGGAAAATACAAGGTTTTATTAAAGGTGATCCTTAATATGGTCCCGATAATGAGGTAGTTATTTTTGAAAAAGAGATGGTTGATTTTGATAAATTGTATTGGATATTCTTGACTACCTTGAAACTGATTAATGATTTTTATATTCCATCATTGTTGGAGTTTAAAACATATTTTGGATAGAAGTAGTATATCTAGTATTCTATAAAGAATAAGGGAGCATGAATGTAATCAATAAGGTTTTATGGTAATTTAGGATGTTGTAGTGTTTTAAAAGAATACATGATGAAGGTGTTCACATGTTATTATATAGCAAAAAGGATCTACATTGTGTTTACCTTCCTTATAAATTTTTGACTGTGAGTTTGGACAGAAGTATTTTGGATAACTCTAGTTAGAGATTATTTTTGGATTGTTGTAAAAAGGACAACCCAGAGGATGGGCGGCAACCCATTGCTTCCGGCAAGGCTGCGGGACTTGAACCCACAATTGAAGGGTGACAAGGGTGTATCACCTACCACTTTCCCACGTTATGTCATTGATTAAATAAATTATTTGTTTTAAAAGGTCTGGTATATTAATTATAAATTCATTTTTTAACCCTATACGAATAAAATAAATATAATATTTTTTTGAGTTCTATTATCCTTTAGAGTAAAAGATGAGTTTGTGGTAGAAATTAGTCAAACGATGGAACTCTACTTATCAAGTATATATATTTTTTCTTCTCTTATTCTATGAAAAAATTAATTCTTAAAGTTTAGGTAAGGGATCTTAAAACTAAAAATGTTTTATCCTAATACCTTATGTTTTGTTGAATAGATGATATTTTAAATCATCATAGATTGATGGCTTTGAGGCCCCCAATTCTACAATTGTTTGTGACTGATGACCTCAATCACTCCCTATAAATATTTAAATTTTTCCTCTAATTATGTGTCTCTAATTTCCACCAATTTTCTCCTAATAGAGATCATAATTTGGTGGTGAATCGTTCATTCCCCGTTTACTCTTATTAAGACTAAATTTTACTAACCCAATTTCTGATGTGGGTTTTCCCACAAACGTATTTTATATTTTCAAAGTAAATTTTCAAATTGTGAGGACACAATTTATTTAAGGAGGGAATAATTTAACACCCTATGAATTCATAGTACGTTATTTCATCAAAGTAATGCAATAACTTGCACTATACACAATACAGAGTTCAAGCGCACCACAACTTACCAAACTAGCCATTCAAAAGCGGTTATGAATAGTATTAACTGAATTTTGGATTTTTTATAATCCTTATAATTTTAGACTCCATATAATTAGTTTCTTATACATAATATAAGAACAACTTCATTTTTTCAGATAAAAGCAGTATTTAAAAAAAAATAAAAAATTACCGCCTTTTCATGGAGAACCCTTTTTAAATCCAATATTTGAAACTTTTATATATTAAATTTGACAAAATAAACTTATTCTTTAGAATAGGGACATAAAAATTTAGTTTTGATCAATTTTTGGTGTGTTTCTGATAACTTTCATATTTGTGTGAATAGTGAAAAATAATAAATTTTAACTGAAAATAACTTTTTTAATCATAATTATTTATAGTGATCAACTATATATATGAAAGGTTTGCAAAAATTATTAGATTATATTTTTACCATTTAATCTAATGTTGTTCATTCTAAGTAATTTCACTTTGAAATTAGACATAAACAAGTGTCAATAGTTTGGTAGTTATTATTTCTTGAAACTACGCTTTTTGGTTTTGACTACGAGAATTAATTTTAAATTAATAAATTCAATTTCTATGTATTTAATTTGGTAAAATAGACTTAATTTTTGAATTTGGAATATAAAATTAACTTAGTGTGAATTTTTGGTAATTTTCTAGAAACTTTCAATTTTTGATGAATAGTGAAAAACACTGAGTTATAGTTTAAAACCAAATTTTTATTTAAATAATTATATATTTTATTTAAATTTATTCTATGTCAAAATAGATAAAAAAAATACCTATATATGTTCAATTTAATTTATTAGAGTCCGTTTATAATAACTTTAGATATATAAACATTTTATTGAACTTTTTAACTGTCTTTTACCCACCTCCTAAAAGCATTTGAAAATTTGAATAAAAATTAATTTTACCACTTCTATGAATTGAATTTCCAAAATCCAAGAGACATGGTTGATATTATAAAGTAAAATGTGGTTCAATAAGATAAAAATAATTTTTGGTGAATAGTAACTTTTCACTTTTATTTACCACGGTTAAAAGTAAATAGGGTAATTAAGGGTGAAATGATATTATTATTTCCCTAAAACATTCTTAATTATATTTTATAAGTATAATTCAACCAAAATAAACCTTAGGAATAAAATATGAACCTATTTGGTCCACATGGTTTAGATTACGACATTTATTATTATTTAATTCAAAGAAGAGTTGAAAGAGTTCAAATCAAAGTTTAATAAATAAAACATTTTTAATATAGGGTTAAACATAATATATATTCAACTATAAATATTCCCTAAAAAGAAAAAAATATTTCCTACATAATGGTATTTTATTTATATTTTTTAGACATCAAATAATTTAATTTATTTATGACACAATGATGATGCATTAATTACCTTATTAATGAAAGATTAAAAACATTGACAATATAAATATAGAAATAAATGTAATCTTAGACTTTTTATGAATTTAAATAATTTTATAGGTTAATATTACATTTTATGGTTTTTTATATGAATTTTTTTCAAAGTAATAATGCTTTTATGAATTTAGCAAAAACAAAATACCAAATAGTGTCAAAATTGACATAAAAGTGTTTTTAAAACAAATATTATATTATTAATTGATATTCTATTACTAAAAATATAACGTTTGGAAAAAAGACTTATATAATGATATTTGTATCATTAATGAACCACTTGGGGTTCTCTTGGAAGTATATAGTAAGTTTATTAACCATATAATATAAAAATACAAAGAGACATGGTAAATGTCAAACTATTTAACTAAGAGTTAAATCTAAAAGATAAAGTTAATATAGTGACACAAATATGTCTAAAACCTATTGGTTGAGTGTTTTTCGACCCATCCCCACCTTAGACTTTAAATAATCCATTTTTGAGCCATTATAAACCGAAAATGAATTTATTATAAAATAATATTTCTAGCTTTTCCTAAGGTGCCCCTCACCCCTCTTATAAAAGGGCACTCCCACTTCCATCAAATTCACACCTTAAAAGCCCATTTGGATAATCCAACCTCTTCCCAATACCCTATCAACTATCCTCTCTTCATCATAGAGGCCTTCCTTTAGTTATAATGTAAATATAATGATCCCTTTTGATCAAATCAAAACGAAGAACCCGAAGAAGAGGTAAATATTTCATCACCACATTCATGTTCCTTTCTTCTTCCACTTTCTCTTTCTTTGTTGTTTCCATTCTAAAATAATAAATCCAGTATCTTCTATATGTTTTTATGTTTTTATAAATATGTTAAAATCATATTCACTATTCTATCCATCCTTTTAATGACATGTCACCATACGTGTGTACGTACGACTTACCGTCTCCACGTCGTGGTGTAATTGTTATTCAATACATTATTATTTGGATGGGTATAATAATGATGTGTAATTGATGTAAATAATAAATATAACATGATAATTATTCTATATATATAATATATCATCCAATTATATATTATTTTAATATCAAAAGAATGATATTGTCGCTCATACGTACGTACGGATTACTATCTCCACGAACGCGATGAGATTCATTCCCCATCGTATCCATTAAAGACTAATTTTCATTAAATTATTAAAAAAATGTTCAATGAATTAATATAATTATTAATATGAATAAGATACATGTTATCCATAAAAAACATTATTTACGTAATAGAGCATATAAAGGGAAACGAATTAGGTAACACCCGAAACGATGATAATACTTAGATATTATTAACAAACAAATGTTAAAAGATTATATATGATATCATATTAATGTATATGATTCTTGTATACTTTAATAACAATTATTTAACCATTAAACAGGAGTTTAACCTACCCTCGACCAAGTAAAAGTACAAGTTAAGGGTTAATTTCACAATCTCCTCATTATTCGAGGTTGTTTATACATAATTTTCTACTGGGACCTCTTTTTCATCCACATCCTTGTTTCTTAAAAATGAATTTCAAAACATTTTTACTATTTACTAGACAATGGGTTAAAGTAATTTATACCCTTATTTTAACTTATGTGTTTTTAAAGTAATCTTTCAGTCATTTTCCAAACAAAGTACTTTACGACCTTTTCGACAAAATTAATGTAAGAATGTCTTTTTTTAACTAATATGGCGGGTGTGGGTATTCTCCGCCGTTATAACATCGTCAAATCTTCCCTTATAAGCTTATAATAATATTTTTAAAATAATTTTTTGCCTTTATAATTGTGTAACTTTAAATGATTTCAGAAAAAGAAAGAGATATTTATTTCAAATTGTTTTGATTTCTTCTATGTCAACATCCTTTGATGGATTTTACGTTTATTTGAAGTTGATTTATTATGATACAAAACTTCCATATTGTATTGAAGTTTTTGTGATATGTTTTACTATTGATGTTCTATTTTTATACCATTCATGGTTTATGGTTAAAGTATTGACATTTCATATGCTAGTTTTAATACGAATGTTTCTGTTATATTTCAACCTTTTCATATGAGGAATGTATTGGACTTAGTAAGTAACGGGTGGAGTCCGTTATAGCTCCTCGATGCATCGGTAAGTCTCATGACACAACTAGACGTGGAATTGGCCAAGGCCTTTCCCAATTTGATATATGGTTTTGGCCGAGGCCTTAATAATTTTTAGACATCTTGGTCGATGCCTTGACAAATTGTTTCAGAATGTCCGGCATTATACATTCCCTCATTATGAAAATAATAATTATGGTTCATTTGGTCATTCGACTAGTATAATAACAATGATTATGTTTTATTATGGCATTATTTACTCAACTCCTATTCCTACCATAAAAGTATTCATGTTTATTATTGGTAAAGGCATGTGGTTTCAATTATTCACCATGCTTAATATTTTTGTTAACTTCCGTTGTATTGCTTACCCTTACTAAGCGTTTGAGATCACACCTTTATTATGTTTCATTTTCCCAGGATATGAAGAAGTTAGTTTTGAGTGACTTGAAGGCGTAATCTAGGAGGCTTAGATGTTTCTAATGGAATAAATTTGTGTTATATTTCTTTTTAAGTTATAAAGTTGAACATATGTATGAATCTTGTTTCCAATAATAATAAACTAATAGGTCTTTCAAGACATGATTTCCTTGTGATCATGCCAATGTTATGTAATAACAAACCGACTCTGGGTAATTATGGTTAGTGAGTTACAAGATACATCATTATGCTGTTGGGGTGGGTGGAGAAGGTTGTGCTATTTCATTATCCAGCATCTCCTTTGTTAACTCAGGATTTGATAGTATACATAGTCTTAACCCAAATATCACATATTATTTACTAACATTGAACTATATGGATTTCACTTTTCTAATAGATTCCACATTATTCCGAATTCCCAATTATCTCTCTAATCATCCTTTATCTTTTTCATAAGGAATGGTTTCGAAATCATTTGTGAAAGGATTGATGGTGTTCCTTCATTTCCGATTCCCATTACCATCCTTTCCGAATATAAGATAATCAGATCCCCCTAAATCTTATCAATGATATAATTTATGGATTATTTATTCTTAGAGCATCTTCTAATTTATTCTATTTATCAATATGGTAGTTAATTAAGTATTCATAGTCCATGATCTGTTCTAACCATCTTCATAGGTGCATATTCAACTCTTTCTGGTTGAATATATACTTGAGTATTTTTTGATCTATATATATTCAAAAATTATAACCAAAGGGATAATTTCACCATATTTTCAAATTTAATATCACTAAAACTAACTCTAGATCATGTTTTTGGTGGTTCTGTTCATAAATATTCAAATTATTTGAAGAATAGGCTATGAATTTTTCATTTTTCATTATCACGCAACCCAATCCCTTCTTCGAAGCTTCACTGAATTCCATGAAATGATCTCCACTTTTGGGTAGTGTGATCACATGTTTAGGGATAATAATACTTTTCAATTCCTTCAACCTCTCTTAACATTCATCATTCTAAGAAAAATGTACACCCTTTCGAGTAATCTTGGATAGTGGGTTTGACAAACACGAGGAATTCTTCACAAATTGACGATAGTAGCCATCTAATCGAAGGAGACTACATATATCTCTCAAATATTTTGGATCATCCATCCTTCAATTAATTATATCTTTGAAGGTTCTTGGAATATCCCATTTCTTTTGATTATATTCCCCATTAATGATACTTCCACTAGAACTCTAATTTGTTTTACTTGGAATAAAGATTCTCCTTTTTCAATGTCTTTATCATATTTATTGAATGACCCCATGCTCTTACATGGTTTTTGAATACATTTTAATATAATATATAAATACTAACACAAATTTTCTGAGGTGATTTATGATTACTCTATTCATATATTCCATGATAATTGTCGGAGCCTTGGTGAGTCTGAAAGGAATCATTATGAAATCATAGTGCCCATAACTTGTAAGAAAATTAGTCTTGGGGATATCCTCATTATTGACCCTAACATGAAAATATCTTGACCAAAGAGTCACCTTGTAGATGTATTTTGATCCACATAGATGAATGAAAAAGTCATCAATATTTGGAATAGGATACTTTCACATTATTATGATCTTGTTGAGCTTGTGATAATCAATGAAAAAGAGAATTGACCCATCCTTCTTCTGGAAAAAGGGGATTGGTGCACCCCATGGTGAAGAACTTGGGAATATAAAACCTATATCTAGATTCTATTATATTTTTTTCTTTAACTCCTCATGTTTCACAATATCCATTCTATATGGATCCTTTGATTATGGAAATGCCTCGGTTATAAGATCGATTGAAAATTCAACCCCTCATCTTGGAGGAAGACCATGAAATTATTTAGGAAACACATAACCATATTCCCTCACAATAAAAATGTATTTGATGATGGTTCTTACCTTATAATAAATCATTTTATCTAGATAAAAATTCTTATATGTCAATAATATACATTCTTGAGATGTCGATGATAAATAAGATCCATCCTCCTCCATCCACTTGTACAGAATTGGGGTTCGATTCACAATATAGAGAGTGATTTCCTTCTCTCAGTAATTTATGTTGGATTTATATAGAGAAATACAATCCATACCCAAAATTTCATCAAATTTCACCCAAGGTAGTATGAAATGGTTCAATATGAAGTTTAGATAAAAAATTTTGACAGGGGAGGAGTTATGTACTTGGGATGTAATAATTACCCCATTCCCTATTTTCACTGACAACTCTACTTCCATGATTTTTTATAAGTGTTTGAATAGTTATACTAAAATTTTGTGATATGAAGGAATGTGTTGAACCAAAATCATGAATTATGTTCTCTATTCTTGAATAAATAGCTTATGTACCTTTCACAACTTCATTTTTGGGATCCCCCTCAGCAGTTGTGATGGAAAAATCTCACCCTTGATTCTTTGGAGGTTGTTGGATGTATCTGAAAACCATTGTCTTTGGGAATTGGATTTCAAATTTCTCTAGTTCATTTTAGTTGATCCAATGAACAATGTTATGAGGGATGACTAGAGAATTCCTTTCCTATATCACATTAGTTGGTTTATCCTATCGAAAATAATTAGATAGGTTCCCTTCCTTCCCTCACCTAAATCATTTCCTCATCCAACTTAGGCCATTTTTAGGGTTCTTCTTTTTGCACCATTGAAAATTGGGATGAAAAAATTTATTGGCACTGTTTGATTTCTCCATCAGACTGCCGGAATTAAACTCCACTTTCTGGTTCTTATCCCCTTGATAACCTTGAGATTATTAAACCTCCATCTCAACATTGAGGGCACATCAGACAATTTTCTCATAGATATAAAAGTTTGGGATCTCAATTAATTTTCATAGACTAGGTTTTATCCCACCAAACAAGAGGTCAACCTTTCATCTGGGGGTAACGACAAATATGGAGCCATATCTTCAAATTCTTGTGAAGTTTTCATCATATGACCTGATTGATAGGTCATATTGTTTCTTGAGGGAAAGGAAATTATTTTTCATATTAAGATGTATAGTGTGAGGAAAATAGTTATCAAAAAACATTTTTCCAAAATTACTTCTACATCATCACTTATATATCTTCCATAGGATTCATATTTTTAATCAATTCCCCCCCACTGGTCAACTTCTCCCTCTATAAGATAAACAGTAAGTAGAACCATCTCTTACTCACAAAGTTTAAGTATTAATTAGATCTTATCAATGAAGTTGATCCACTATTTCATGATTAATGGATCTGATGACCATTTAAAGTTAGAGCCCTTTGTTGCATAAAGTTCTCAATCTCATCTTGTTCTCTATTTGGGGATTTAATCTCTCATCATAATATAGATTTCTATTCTGAACCTGTTTCATCTGAGAGATTATCATCACAATGTTTTTTATTATTTCTCCCATCAGGTTGGGCATCTCATTAGGGCATTTATCACACTGCTCATAACATTAACAGTTTACCTAGTTCCTCTTATTTTGGACATTTTATAGAATTAATAGAAAATTAGGTATAGGTATTTTTTTAAACCATTAAACACATAAAGGTGGAATCCAAGTACATTTAAGGGATAACTTATAAATTACATGTATTTTTATAACTTATAAATTAATAGTCTTTAATCTATGGTATTAATGATCTATCTCCTAAAATATATTCTTAAGGGAAATTTTTTATTCCATTAATAATCGTTTGTAATGATATTTTCAATTTAACAAAGAATCTCCCTCTAAAGTTTCAAACCAGCTGTAGAGTATGGCATGTTGTCATCTTCCAGGTTATACTAAGTGAGGCCCAGAACATCATTTCGTTGTTGATACCCCTAAGTACATATGTGATAGGACAATATCCATTTATAGTATCAAAAAATAGATATATTTTCTTGATAAAACACTTACTACATAATTACCGTTTTTTGTGGTGTTTTCTAATGCTTAGTCTTATCCTTTATTCTTTCACTAATGGTTTCTAACTTAATCGCAAAATAACTAATGTTTTCTTATGATACCCACTATAACAACACTAATATTTATTTCACATTAATACATGATTTTGTTACATAATGTTACACTTAAAAAACCCAAAATATAGATATTTATAATGTATTTGGTAATTAGGTACATTACATAACAACTTAAAATAGGAAACACATCATCTTTATTGAAAACTTTCTCAACATGATCATAATATTCCTTGGATTTTTAAAACTACATGGGATATCCCTAGGAAAATACATAAAAAAGGGGTGATATATAAATAATATTAAGGGAATTATCATGTAATATTGTAAAACCTGTAATATAATATAAATATCAAGGCATGATACAATATGATAATCATGAAATGAGAAATGTGGTGACAACTTAAAACACCACATCATAAACATAAGTAAAGGATAACTACCAGGACGTCAGGATTGAAAACATAACTTAAAGGAATCAGGTTCACTCCATATCCCAACATGAAATATCCGGAGACTAAACATTAACCAATGCATTGGAGTGATATATAATTTTGGGTGAACCCATCACTTTTATTTCATTGTCATTCTTATGTGTGCCACATAGATCATATAAAATAGATTCATTCATAATAATATTTTATTAAATTACTAATGAATGTGGAATAAATACATGTAATTAAAAATTCAAATAAGTATAATTGTATAAATGAAAAATCCATTTATAGTAATTGGGTAAGGTATTCACAACACAATTATTTTTTCATGGAAAAGCATGGTGAAATTTCGGCAGCATAATGGAATCACTTAAGAATTCATAAAATGGGTTGATGAAAGATAAAGGGGTATATCATAATTTGGAAATAAAATGGGAAGTAATTGGGAAATTTAAATACATTTCCAATAATTAGGAATTTTAAATGGAAGGAATTGGATAATAAAGACACTTAAATAAAGAAGAAATGGTGAAGATCCATTACTTGAGTGTGTGAATCCAATTGCTTGGGAGGATATTATTGAGAGCTTGAGGGAAACTTGGGTTGAATATATAGAGGGGATTGAAGTTTAAAAACGTTATTGAAGTATTTTTAGTAAATATTAGTGGGATATTTGGTGGTTTTATATATGAAATGAGTGGGGTTTTATTTATTATTTCTCGAACATGGGTTTTGGACTCTGTAAAATAAAATAACCAGAACTAAAAACCTTTCCATGGTTTTTTCCCATGGTTTTTATCAAATGGGAGGGGATTTGATTATTTTTAAGGTAAAGATAGGAACTTAATTTAATTATTATCTTTATTGCGTTCAATTGATTCATACTCTTTAAGAAATGATTTAAAATCCTTAAAATATATTATAAGTTTGGGAGAATTCATAATACACTTATAAAATAAATAAAATAAACATAAAACAATATTATTTAAAATGAAAAACATATATTTGGTCTTGAAAACATTTAATTGTATTTATTACATCACTTTTTTGTCATTATGATGTCATAATACACAAATTATATTTATACAGTATTTAATTTTTACCCAATAATTCAACTGTTTCCAAAAATTATGAAAAATTAAACATTGGATAATTTCGACGTTAAGATTAAAAAATAACATTCATTTCATCTAAATAATTTTCTATTTATCTGAATTTTCACTTTTAAAAAAAATCTACATTTGTTAAGAAATGATGGATTTTTCTGACCATAATAGTTTTCAAAATCTTATAAAAAATTACATTTGATTTCATAATCATTATATAATTTTTTATACTTGAAAAAAAATTATTTAATAATAATATTTTGTGAAAATATTATTTATTTCAAGAAATACATTAATTCATCAAAATAAATTCCTTAATATAATTTGAATATTAACCAAAAATACTATTTTTTTATTGTATCAAAATGAAAATAATTTATAAAGTAAAAATAATAGGATGAAAATGTATCCATTATTCTGTACAAAATAATTTACATACTCTTATATACGGGTTATTAATACATTCCCATTTAACACACCCACAAATTCCCTAAGAGTAAGGTCTGCAATAGTGGGACTTTCATGGGGTGGTTAAGGGTACATGGTTTGGGTCATTATCATGATGATATTGAACTTCTCCTATAAACGGTTTCTATCATGCTTAATATTTTGGATATAATATTGGGCATGGTCAATGGAAAATCAAAAGAATTTTATCTCTCTCTAAAGCTCCACTAAATGGGCTTCATAGGGTTTGATCCTACTATTTGAGGACATCACTTCCTTTTTTATGTCAATTGAATTTGTTAAAACCTTATATTTATACTAACCATGTGATAATTGTTAAACGAACATATTATAAATGGTAATAATTCTTAATGCTCACTTAAATCCAATAAGATACAATTAAAATCAAATAAATTCATGTGTTTTATATATCCATATTAAATAATAAGTCCTTTAATTAAATTTCAAGGGGAATTGTATTTATAACAGTTTGGTTCGTTAAACATTATACCACAAGAATATCCCACACTTCTTAGTCAGACTAGTAAGATGTGCAGGAATGCATGAGAAGTCCTGTGTGAAACAACTGAAGTATCCATCCCACCCAAAAATATCCATATATCAAACATGTTCTTAGGAAACTCCTAAGAAACCACCACACTCACCATCTCTAGGTTAATATATACTTTTGATTCTAAGGTAATGTGACCCAAGAAGTTAACTTTTTCAATCCACAAGTGACACTTATAAAGAATAGCATATAACTGTTTCTCAACAGGTTTATTCAAAATGATCTCATGATATTTATCATGTTCTATTTGAGTATGATAATACACTAAGATGTTATCCATAAAAACCATGAAAAAGAAATCTAGATTTGGATGGAAAACCCCATTCATCAAGGCCATGAAAATGGAGGGAACATTCATCAAACCTAATAGAATAACCAGACACTCATATAACTGATACCAACTATGAAAGTTCATATTTGGTATATCTACAGGTCTGACTCACACTTGATGATATCCTGATCTCAAGTTGATCTTTAAGAATGATCTTTATCCATATATATGGTTGAAGAGATTATTTATTCTAGTAAATGGATACTAGTTCCTAATCGGATGATGGTTCATCCATTTGTAATCTATGCATAGACTAAGGGTTTTATCCTCCTTCTTAATGAAAATCACGGGTGAACCCCAAGATGAATTATTGGTTCATATAAAACCCTTAAATTATAACTCCTCCAACTATATATTTATTTCTTATAACATAGTAGGTTCCATCCAATATAGAGGAATAAATACTGGATATTTTCATGTAATAAGATCGATCGTAAACTTGACCTCTCTATTTGGAGGTTTGTATGAAATATCATCAGGATAAAAATCCATAAAACAATCTTTAATGGGAGGAAAATATATCAGACACACTTTCTAATCTTCCAAGAAAATGCTAGATATTATATATTTCACTCCCCCAATCCCACATTGCTCTAGTCTAGCTCTACTAGTCTAGATATTCCACTCACCCTTGTGAAGATAACTGTCGCCCTCTTGTTAGGTAAATGATAACCTGTAGTGATAGTAGTTCACAGAGGTGTGATATGGAACCAAGAAATCCTTCCAAATAATGATATTGAATCCCATAATCTCAAGGATTAATATGTTCCATAATAAACTATAAATACCTATCTTAATGAGATAATCCTTGCATTGGTGTGTATCTTTAGACCGCACACCCAGCAATGTGTCCAGGGTCTTTACCCAACAGAAGTACAAAATTTCAAGCCCAATCCTTTTCAGGGTTGATAAAGGGATAATGTATTGAGAGGTACCTATATCAAATAAATAATATATTATATTACAAGAATGAAAAATAATACATCATACAATATACATTCTTACAATTTGATCCTCAGGTATCAGAAGTAATGTAATAAACTGACCTGATCTATGGCCCTAAGCTATAGCTGGAATACCCTGAGCATCTAATAACCCAAGCATGAAGTACATGGACATTACATTTATTTTGAATAATACTTAATTCATTACACAAATAGACACCCAAATACCATGTTAGTATAGTGTCTTTGGAATCTTGGAACATATTCTTCTAACTTGGGAAAAGATCTTCTACATCTCCCATAAATATCTTCCCCTTTAGTTTTCCTACCAATAACCTTTATTTATATATTGGGGAAAATAAAAAATAAAAAGGGTTAGCTCAAATAATAATTAAGGGTAAACATGAATAACATCAAACAAAACATAAACATAAGAATATAAAAACTTGAACATAAATTTTTAATATTAAAATAACGAGTCCTGAAATAAATCTTGGTAGTTCATAATTCATAAATCATAATAGAATCATGAACCATGAGAAAATATCATTGTCATAAAACATGGAATTTAGGAAAATACATAAGTATTGAAAAACATTTCCATATTATCCATGCCTCATTTTGAATACCATAATATCAGAAAAATTCCATTACTAAACTGAGTTCACTCCACATTCTATCCCTATATTACTAAACCAGATTTACTAGTCATTCTAGCCTTGTATTACGGAACTAGATTTACCTGTCATTCTATCCATGTATATCTCGTGAGATATAAATATTTATCCAATTCATTTGATAGAGATATAGGTCTCACCCATCTCATCATTAAAACATTATTATGTTTTCCAAAAAAACATAAATCCTTCACCATATCATAACCCAAGGAATAAAATGGGTTTCTTAAACATCATTTTGTCATAATCCATACAAAACAAATGGATTTCAAAAATAGAATTCTATAATAAACACAATCAAAACATAGTAAAAATAAGAATAGAAACATAACCCTATTTAAAGAATGTCATCTTAGATGCAAAATAATTTTGATAAAACAATTGATATTAATTCATGAGGAAAATATCTTTTATTCTTCAAAAACATTTTTTTCTTAAAATTACACAAAATTTTAAAATAAAATAATATATTTGAAAGTAAACTTGAAATATTATGGAGGAAGCTTCCTAGAAATGAGTCATTATGAAGACATAAAAATAGGTTTATTCCGTATGAGTTAAAAAACAATATCTGCATAAATTTTCCAAAAAAAATAAAAAAATTAACTTGTATTGAATAAGGATAAAATATACCTTTAATATCATTTAATAAAAATTCATCAATGGGTAAAATTAACTTTTAAAAATTTTAGAAGAATAAAAATAATATTACATTTTTCAGAAAATGGATGTGGATGATAAATATTACCCATTAAATACTTATGTATAAATAATCTCATACAATAATGAGATTGTGAAATTATCCCTATCCTTATATCCACTATCCTTTATATATTTTCAAACCACATCTTCTTCGATGATCTCCCTCTAAATCTTCTCTTAAAGGCACTAGAGTTGGTCTTTTGAGAAGACTGGAACCTCTACAATGTGACAGATGAAATTTAGAAGGTAAATGGTTAGAGTATGGGTGATATTCAAGACTCAAAGTAAATTGAAATTGGGTGGGTGGATGGGCCCTTTTATAATTGAGGTGTGCGGCACATTTGGAATCTCCCAAAATATTAATTTATAATAAAATAAAATTAGATAAAAAAATATCCAAAATGTCATAGTTTTGAATATTATATGAGATAAGGAATTAAAATCATAAACTAATAAATCTTTTATAATTTTTTATGTCAATTTAAACCTTATCATTTTAATTTAACACTTCGGTTTTCTATTTAATTTTAACTAGGGTAACAATTATCTAAATATTAAAATGGTAAAATATTTACTTATTTGACGTAAAATAAATCATAAATAAATAATATGGATAATTTTGGAATATATAAAAATTATTAAATTTTTTGAAATTTTTTTATGATTTTTAAATAATTTAATAAAACCTTTTTTGACAAAAAAACAATAGTGTCAATTTTGGCACTATAAAATTCAAGGATTTTATAAAATATAAAGATAAGATTTTATACATAAAAAGATATTTTATTATATCCATAATTGGTCTAGTTCATCTATAAAATAAATTTTAAATATTAATTAACTAATATTATAATTATTTTTATATTTTTAATAACATTAATTTGATATTTCAATTAATAAAATAATTACTACATCAGCATTGTGTAATTATTTAATATACTTATTTGTTGGGTAAAAAATAAAAATAAAATTATATGATGAAAATAATTCTCCTATATTTTATTAGAATACTTTTTCTTGAAAATATATTCTGAAAAATCAACCATTAAAAATGTTATTCTTATTAAAATATGAATGGGACATGTTTAACATCACTTTAAATAAAATAATATAAGTGTCATAATCTATTTTATAACAATCAAAATTATCAATAAATATACCATTGGATGGTTACGGTCGATATAAAAATTACCAATAATATTGTGGAAAGTGTTTCAGTTTTTTAATATTTATTATCATTTTAATAATTTTTTTTATTTTTCACCAATTAAATAATTTTTACATCATCAATTTATATGACTTTAATATAATTATTTATTTACTAAAAATTAAAAATAAATAACCATGATAAATAAAAAAAATAGATTTACAATTAGTATTTATAGTCAAATATATCTTCTGTATAACCTTATTTTAACAATGGTATATTATATAAAACATGAATGTGACATCTTTAAATTTTAATTAAATAAAATATTATAAATACCATAATATCTTACAAATGGCCCCAAAACATCAAAAATAAATTTTTATTAGGTAAATATGTCTATTAAGATAAAAATTAACATTTATATTTGTTGATACCACTCATTGTTTTATATATAGACACATAATAGATATTATAATCAAATAAAATTACACTTTGTGTCTTTCTTTGATATAAATATTATTTAACTCGTTTTCATGGAAAAGTTTCCAATAAGTGAAATAATTTCTATCTTTATGTGTTAAGGGTCTAATTAAAATCATAAACTAATTTTTTTTCACTTTTTTTGGTAGTTTTATAGTCTTTATAATATTTTTTAACCTAAATTATCTAATTTACCCTTTACAGTGGTAAGAAAATTTATCATGGTTACTATTTATATTTGTCAAAAATAAAAGATACATACTTACCAAATTTATACCACCTAAATATTTATTTTACATCAATTTTTAAAAATTCAAAACATATAAGTTTCATAATTATATTTAAAATAAAACCAATAAAATGTTATGAAAAAAGTTTTCTCGAAAAATGCCCTTTTAAAAAAGAAAATGTTTTTATAATAAATTCATGTATAAAATAATTTTCAAAAACCATAATTGGATAAAAATGAACTAATTTAAATTTAAAACTAAAACCAAAACATAATTTTTCTATGTAAGGTATTTAAATGAAAATAATGTTTTCAATAAAAATCAATGTCTTCATTATTCATTAAAATGTGAAACTTATCAGAAAAGTAATAAACATCAACCAAAGTAAATTTTTATATTACTCATTAAAATGAGAAGTTTATTTTGTCATTTTTAATATAAAAATTGTCAAAAACTATATTTAAAATGGGTTCTCCATCAAAAGGTGGAAAACTGCATTCTTTTAAACATACTTCTTTTATCCAAAAAATTTAATTTGTTATTATATATTGTCTAGAATAAATATAAGATAAAATTTAAACATTATATTAATTATATTAAATATATATTTCATTAATAAGATCTATCAAGAGTGATTTTATTATATTATAAACTCACTTATTTTCATTTAAATAGTTTTTTCATAAGAAAGTTAATATTGTACATACCCACCATTATAATAACTGGGTTATAATGTAATGTAATAATATTTATTTTTCCACATATACATGGTCTTGAGTGAAATGAATTATATCAAAATAACTTGAAATATTATGTAACACATGTCAAGCATAGTGGTGCGTATCCGTAAGTTAAGTTGGTGTTATGTATTGCGCAAGCTTATCTTGGTGTAGCATACAACACAAGACATCAAAGAAATTAAAAAATTGTATCTAATAAAAATATCAGTGTGTTACATTATAACCCCCCCTTAAATTTAATTTCACCCTTGAAATTCATTGGGGGTATAAATTTTTTACTACTTCAAAGTTTCTTTTATAGAAACCCACATCATAAAAAATAATACTAAAACATCATTTTAAAAAATTAAAAGTTAGCAACATAACAGTTACCCAAAGTAACTCCTAACTTGGTTTCAACATATAATAAGATAGTTTGGAAGCAAAAACATGGATATGGAAGTAAAAAATAACCATAAAGTTCTAATGTAGAGTCATATAAAATAAGGTTTAAAGAATGTTAACAATTAGAATTCCATAAATTTTCAATGATTTAAGGGGCCATTTGTTAATTTGATTAGAAGGTACTTGGATAACATTTTTGGTTTTCAAGATCCTTTACCTAATGTTGAAGAAAATGAGATTAAATACTTACTTTATTTCAGTACAATCTCATTTTTGATCATTCCATGAACCATTTCCACTTCATCTCTTATTCAATGAAATGAGGTTGAATTTTTTATTTTTGAAGTGTTAGAAAATCATGAGATCGATAAATTGAATTACCAGTAATTTTATCTATCTTTATCAAAAAATGGTCAGAACAAGTTATTAAATATGCATATGTCCACCTATAGTGAGATAATACTTTACTCTACAAACATCATCTGAATTTTAACTTAAACCTCCAATAAATTTATAATCATACAATCCTTCTAAAAGATGAAAATACAAAAACATTAGTTAGAGGTTAACTAAATTGGCTTAAACATTATCTCCCATATATCATAAGGTAGATCATGGTTTTCACATTCCAAACACATGGATACCTTAATCATGTATTCTCCCAAAACATGGTAACAACATGAATTACGTAATCACCTTAGTGAAAACATGCATGCTGTCAAAAATTAACTATTACCAAAAATCCAAAAAATTATATATACTTAATCCATGATATCACCTTTTCCTTATTTCATAAATGCGGTCAGTAATAATATCAAACATATCTTCAAATTATTAACCCATCTTTATACACATATCATGTTTTTTCCAAAAATATCTGATTAACTTTTCATTGTTACCAGCACCATTCAATATATAATATCAAATACTTATGATAAAACAATAGTGTAACAATACATAGTTGTTTATTTATTCCATAATACCATAAAATTACATATACCACATTATTCTTGATAAACATGCAGTCATTCTACATTTTTCTCAAACCACTAACCAAGCTTCATCGTTTTATTTCTTACCACTTCTTTCATTTCATATGTCGTTTTTGGTCTATTCATAATCAGAAACATAAATATTACTCATATGAGCATGATGATTCTATTCATGAGATATTCCCCTAGGTTATTGATTTGCCTAATTCCCATACATTACCCATTTAAAACATTTAACCATTGTTGATTCCTTATAAATACCATTATCCTTAACATAACCCTTTTATTTTAAATTATTGGCTTTGTGTCCTTATTTTCCACACCCACAGGATATTCTAGTTCTTTTGAAACATTATCATTGATTCCTCTTCCCACATGATTTACACGAGGAAAATCAATCCTTCTTTCCACTATGGTCACCATGAAACTTCATATTTATCATATTAGTTGGGTCATTATACTCACCAAAGATGATATTATTGATTACATTTTGATATTTCTGATTATCCATAATAATGATGTTTCACCATCCATCTCCCATTTATTTGGTTTCTCTTTAGTAATATCATTCCATTGTCCATCGTTTTCCCCATTAACATGAATCCTCTAATTTCTAGAAATTTTCTAAAACTTGAAAATCAAAGTTAGAGTGTCAAAAATTATTCTTGGAAAACAACATAATCAAGGGGGATTAATTTCAATCACTAAAATCTTAATTTTAATCCAAGTTTATTCATGATTATCACAAAAACTATAGGATTGTATCATATACTTTGAAATATTTTTTGGTCATCATAAGACGTACCTTAGAAATATATCTAGGGTTATCACTAAATTTTTAGCTTCTTAGTTTCAACAGGTTCACAATTACTTCACTCTGATACCAACTTTAACAACCTAAGCTCTATGTACATGGAAATTACATTTCTTTTACAAAATACTTAATTTATTATACAAATAGACTCCCAAAAACTGTATTAGTTTAGTTCTTTTGGAAACATGGAACACATTCTTCTAACTTGGTGAAAGATCATAAAATTCTTCCATAATGATCTTCTCCTTTATTTTTCCAACCTAAAACCTTTCTTTATATCCTAGGGAAAAAACATAAAATGGGCGAGCTCAAATTATCAGTAAGGGTAAACATGGATAACATAAAACAAAAGAAAAACATAAGAATATAAAAACATGAACATAAATTTTTAATATCAAAATCATGTGTCATGAAATAAATCATGGCAGTTCATAATAAATAAATCATAATGGAAACATGAACCATGAGAAAATAGCATGATTATAAAACATGGAATTGTGGAAAAAACATAATCATAGAAAATCGTTAGTATATTATCCAATCCTTATTGATAAGACCATTATAGTGGATAAATTCCATTACTAAATCAAGTTCACTCCTCATTCAATCCATGTACTGCTGAACCAGATTTACATGTTGTTCTATCCCTGTATTACTAAATCAGATTTACTTGTCATTTTACCCATGACTATATCATGAGATATTAATCTTACCCAATGCATTGGAGGGAGATATAGGTCTCACCCATATAAAAATGAAATCAATCTTATATGTACCACAAAAACAAAAATCATTCATCATAGCCTAACCCAAGGAATAAAATAGGTTTCATAAACATCATTCCATTATAATACATACAAAACAAATGAAATTCATTAAAATAATTCCATCAAAAACACAATAAAAAATATAGTAAAAAAGGGATAGAAACATACCCCTATTGGAAGAATGTTATCTTAGATGGAAAATAATTTTGATAAAACACTTGATATTAATTCTTGAGTAAAATATCTTTTCTTGTTGAAAAATATTTCTTTTCTCAAAATGTCATGCAACTTTAAAAGAAAATAATTTATTTGAAAATAAAATTGAAATAGTGTAGAGGTAGCTTCATGTAAATAAGGCATTATGAAGATGTAAAAATACATTCATGCCATATAAGTTAGAAAACATTCTCCTTTTTCTTTTTCTAGAAAATTCAATAAAGTGACTCATATCAAATAACAACAAAAAATTACTTTCATACAGTTTAATAAAAAATAATCAATGGGTAAAATTGACTTTAAACAATTATAGAATAATAGAAATAATATTACATATTTAGGAAACATGGATGTGAATAATAAATATACACTTATAAATATTTATGTATAAAAATTCTCAGATAATAATGAGATTGTGAAATTATATCTTACCTTATATATGTTATCCTCTATATGTATTTGATCCTCCTCTTCTTCGATGATCTCCCTCTAGATATACTCATACGGACACTAGAGTAAGTATTTTGGGAATACAAGAACCTCTAGAATGTGAAAAATGAAATTTAAATTTTAAATTGTTAGTGGGTAGATGATATTGAAGTCTCAATGTGAATTGAAATTGTGAGGCAGGATGTTCCCTTTTATAATTGAGGTGAGGGTCACATTTGAAATCTCCTGAAATATTAATTTATAATAAAATAAAACCATATCCATAAAACTCAAAACTGTAATAGATTAGAAAATGAGATGAGATAAGTTTGTAATCTCATAAACTAATAAATTTTTAACAAGTTTTTATATCAATTTAAACATTATCATTTTACCTTAACACTTATTTATTGTATTTAATTTTAACTAGGGTAAAAATTATTTCATGATTAAAATATTGAAATATTTACTTATTTGGTGTAAATTAAATAATAAATAAATTATTTGGATCACTTTTGACCATATTACAATTATTATATATTTTTTAAAAAAAATATGATTTTTAAATAATTTAATAGAAAATATTTGTTGACAAAACATCAATAGTTTCAATTTTCACACTATTCAATACATGGATTTTTTAAAATATAAAGATGAGATGTTATCCTAGAAAAAATATTTTATTATACTTATAATAGGTCTAGGTAATCTATAAAATTCATTGGAAATATTAATTATCTATATAATATTTATTTTAATATTTTTAATAAAATTAATTTGATATTTACATTAATAAAATAATTTCTACATTGGTATTGTGTAGTTATTTAATATACTTATCTGTTGGGTAAAAATTTAAAATAAAATTATATGATGAAGATAAATCTACTATATTTTTGTATAATACTTTTATACAAATATATATTCTAGAAAATAATTCATTAAAAATATTATACTTATTTAAATATGAATGTGATAAGTTTAACATCAATTTAAATAAAATAATATAAGTGTCATAATCTCTTCTATAAGGATCTAAATGCTTAATAACTAGACCATTGGATTATTATGGTCGATATATACTTAAAAAATAAGATTGGGGAAAGTTTTTTTGTCATTTAATATTTATTATCATTTTAATAAAATTATTTTATTTATCTCCCATCAATTAAATAATTTCTACATCATCAATTTATAATCCTTTATGGTAATTATTTATTTCCTAAAAATTAAAAAAAATTACCATGATAAATAAAAACATTTTATTTTTGAAATTTTTATTTATAGTCTAATATAGCTTCTATATTACCTTATTTTAAAAATAATATATTATTTAAAACATGAATGTGACATCTTTAAATTTTCATTAAATGAAATATTATATATACCATAATATCTCTTAAATAACCCAAATACATCAAAAAAATTATATTAGTGTTTATTAAGTTAAAGCATAATATTTATATTCTTTGATAAAACCCATTTTTTCGTATGCGAAAACATAATAGATATTTAGAGACAAAGAAAATGATAGTTTGTGTATTTCTTTCAATTAAATATTATTTTTAGTCATTTTTAAGGACAATTGTCCACTAAATGGCATAATTTAGATCCTTATGTGTTTTTTTTTTGAATTCCATTTATAAATTTGTTTCCATTTTTTAGGTCATTTTAAAGTCATTATAATTTTATTTTTAAACTAAATTAACTAATTTACCCTTTACCATTGTATCAAAATTTAACATGTTTACTATTCATTTTTTTCAAAAAATAAAAGGAAAGTACCTAAAAAATTTGGACCTCCTAAATCCAAGTTTGACATTTATTTTTTAAAATTCAAAATATATAATTTGTGGAATTAATTTTAAAATAAAACCAATAAAATTTCACGAAAAATTGTTTTTTTTTGAAAAAATGACCTTTTTAAAATGGAAAATGTTTTTATAATAAATTATTGTATAAAATCATTTAAAACCCATAATTGGATAAAAATGAAAAAAAAAATTAAAACCACACCAAAAATGTAATTTTACTATGTAATGAATTAAAACTAAAATAAAATTTTCAATAAAAATCAGTCTTTTTACGATTTCTCAAAAAATGATGTTTATCAGAAAAATACAAAAAAGTAAACCAAACAAAATTTTTATATTCAAAATTAAAATAAGAATTTTATTTTTTCAAATTGAATATTAAGACGTGTCAAAACTAGATTTAAAATGGGTGTTCCATCATAAGGTGGCAAAACTCTATTTTTTGAAAAATACTTCTTTTATCCAAAATTTTGAATTTGTTATTATATAATTTCTAGAATACATATAAGATGAATTTTAAAGATTATATTAAATACATTAAACATATATTTCATTAACAAAATCTAAAACAAATGATTTTATTATTTTATTAACTCAATTATTTTCATTTAAATAATATTTTGAGAATAAATTTAATATTGTTCCTACCCACCATTATAATGACTATGTTATAAGGTAACATAAAAATATTTAGTATTTCACTTGTACTCAGTCTTGTGTGAAATGAATTAAATCAAAAGAACATTAAATTTTGTGTAACACAATCTAAGGATAATGTTGCATATATCACAAGCTATGCGGGTGATGCATATTGTGCAATCATATCTTAGTGTAGCATACAACACAAGACATCAAAGAAATTAAAAAAACTTTATCACATAAAAATATCGGGGTGTTACAAAGAAGGTCCTCTCTACTGGGGATGATAATCAAAAGTTTGGCTACCATGTCCATGACCTCCTTTTTATCCTGCTTAGATGGTACTACTCTACCTTCCTGCCTATTTCATTGTAACTGATCCCACTCCTAAAGGTGAAGCTGGTGCAGGACCTCTTCCACTAAAAATAAGAATAAAGGTAATGTTCCAAATATTACCCATCTGGTTGAAATCATGGATCTCAAGTAGGCCTTTATCTCACTAAGGCTATCTATACCCATGCCTTACATACTGATGGGAAATAATGAAATTTCTAGTGAAAATACTCTAGATTCAACTACTTTTTTATGAAACCTCAAGGTTACGCTTCCTACTATAGGAAGAACAAATACCCTATATCAGTACTTAACCTTGGTTCCCAGTAATATCATCTTCTCTTAAGTTTTAATTAGTGATAAGAGCCTAATTAATGATCTCATGAAAGGATGATATGAGAAATTCATTCACCTTTGATCATATGGAGTACTTGAGCCCATATTCTAAAAATCTCACTTGCGATAGGTCATCACTGGAAAAAATCAATGAAAATCATTGAAACACAGTAAAACACATTGAACAGTCCATGACGAACATACCACCAGTTCTTGGCATAATAAAACAGAATGTTGGTGGTGGACTTTCCTCTCCTATCTATAACCATGTCCATATGCTTGATGATTAAAATAATGTTCCCTATCTAATAATTAGTATCATGAGGACTTCCATCACAAGATATGATGGGAGGATGTTTCTACTAGAACTCATGAGTAAGATAAATCATCATAGGTAAAGGTCATGGAGCACCCTGCATAGACTAAATTTGATGTAGTAAACTCTATCAAAGATAAGAATCATTTCTTATGTAGGGTATATAAGGTGGTTATACAATTGGTACTCTTGGTGGAATGACCGGTGGTTCGGTGCCCATGTTTTTTTCCACCATCCTAGATCACAAATCAAGGAATTCGTGGTGGAATAGCTCTACAAATTCACTGAACACAACTCAAACAAGATTTTAAAGTAGATATAAGCACTATAGGAAGTATATAAAAAGATAAAAGGATCACTAACCAAAATATTGCCCTAAAAACCCTCTTAGAAGGCCAGTTATTGGTATGTATTCAAATTTTATTTATAGGGATCTAGTAAATGAAAGGTTAATGGCACTATGCCTCTTCATTTACTTTCAACCTTTTCATTTATTTATCCAAATTAAAATTTTATGTTTATAATTATTTATATACAAAATACAAGGTTCAATTAAATGAATTTTAATTCCAAATTAATAAATAATAATATATATTATAACTGAAATCGACACCCATTTAATTATAATTATCCCCCTCTACATTTAGTCTCATGATGTAATGTGTAAAATATGACGGATCAATTCTGATCAGTTACCCTTTACAATATATAAGGGGTAATACACATTATAAATTGAAATTGGTATTCATGAAATTTCAATCAAATTTAAACTCACTTAACAAGGGTTACATAGCTTACTTGGATTGAAATCGGCTATTTAAGATGCCCCCATAAATCTATATAGTAAAAAACTATTTATATTGACGCTAAAACCTTAAATGACCAACATTTTTTCCCTACAGAATATGTTAGTAGTGAAGGTATATATAACCCCCATGGATCACTCAACAATCATAGGAAACACATGTAATAAAATTAATTAAATTAATCCACATAGAATGGAATATGAATGGAATGTAAATTCTAAGTGTCTATAATGATGCTTGTAGAAATAATCCTTATCAAACCAGGACAAGGTAAATATCCACAAATCCTATAAAATACCAAAATTAATATGCATAAAATACTAGTTAAGGTATAAAAACTTTTATAATGCTAATACAAAACAAAAATTACTCATTCCCAGGAAACATGGTATTTACCCCCAAATGTGGGTTGGATACTTTTAGGCACGGATTATAACCATGTTACAACATGTTAATGACATCTAGCCTAAATTTAAAAAACAATAAGACAAAATAATATAAACCATTGATACTGATTTGTAACAAACCAACCCATGGGTCACTTGAAGGTTCTTTATACTTGGTTGTCCCCATTGTCTCAAGCATGCCTCCCCATATGTCAGAGGCCGTCAACTAGTAGTGAGAGACTATGGTGTGTCAGTGGGAATATTATTCCATCAAGTCAAATTGGATCATAATAGATATATAATATATGAATAATCATCAAAAGTAATATAATAAATATTGTATTTGAATAAGTATAATCAACCATATAATAAAAAAGTCATCTTGATAACTATAAAATGGATCACATACAAAATATGATGTAATGTCATGCCTCTAAAAAGGAAAGTAGGTATATATGGATGTAGGCAATCAGTACAGTTCATGTTATACAAAAGAATTAGAAATGAAAAAAAAAAATTAAAGAGTTCTAAGTACTATCATGGTCATCTACTACAAAGATCCCATACTAATGTAAGAAATTCATGTTTCTAGAGTGGGATGGTTCCCCTTTTTCGCACCTACGATCAAATAATATTCTCGGGTTCCAATAGAAGCTTGGAGATTATGTGAGATAAATCTCAATAGGCTACCACTAGAGGTGTTTATAAAATCTTGTCTATGAATATAAATTTTATAGTGTGAAGGTATATGACAAAGTAAGGAAAAATAAATAAACATCACATACCAAATTTAGCCTCAGCTAGTGTATGAACATATAACTATATAATTAATTAATTCAAGAATCAGTTTATATAGATAAATAATTTTAATGTGTCAAAAACAATGAAATAGATCGTAATAATAAATAAAATAGGATCCAAGGTGTATCCAAGGAATCATAGACCTTAGGGGTCAGCCAACACATAGTAATAACTAATATAGTCTGGAAATAAGAGGTCTGAGTGTAATCCAAAGGGCTCTCCCAAAAAAATCTATTGTGAATTAGTCTAACCAAGTCTATGGAGATCATCTGTAATAATATTTATATATGTATTAATGATCCAAATGGGGTTAATCCATGGTTTCAGGTGTCTGAAGACACCAAGATGAATCCAAGGTGTGTATCTAAGCCATTCTAATATCCAAAAAAGATTTCAATTGAATCCTCATTACACCACTAAGGCATTCATGTAATAAGACAATGACTAGATTTTTCGGTGGGTACCTCCCATGAAAATTTTCTCAATGAATAAGAATTTCATCCTATGAGTTCTCAAGGAATTCCTTGATGGATCAAATGCTGGATTAAGTCTCACAATTACTATAAATATTAAAAGGTCCAAATAAATAGTACCCTTATAATCATTCAATTTGTAACATATATTATCATAGGATATGAAATATTCATTCCATTTATTCGTTTAATAGGTTCATCCCGTTTCCCATCAATAATTATGTTTAGTTGTGTCAAGGACATTCAACCATTTATCACATTATTCACATAATCAATTATTTGGTTCATTCCATTCCTTTCACTAAACATGAAAATGGGTATATGACATGAAATCAATGTTAGTTAAATTAATAATTATAATAGGACTTGTGATATCTATAAATATAATTTCCATTTAACAATTTAAGATTCATTTATTAAATTTAATCACTTAACTTAATAAAGGTCATGTCAGACTCACCCGAATAGTGTCCCAAAAAATCCCAATACAAAGGAATAAAATTCCCAAATTTGGTTTTTTAAATTGAGGTATCAAACTATAATGATGTTAATTGTTATCATTACTTCCATAGTATAAAATAAATAATATTTAAATCAAGGAATATGAATTTAATAAGTAATGCCTGGTAAAACCGACATGTGCACAAGGAAAACAATCTATAAATGACAATACTTTTAGGTATGAGTCACATACCACCTAAATTATGAATATAGTACTCTATTTGTCTAGAATCAGCCCTTAGTTTTTCTTGTATTGGAATACAATTTAATAACAGATGAATTCCCTAAAAATAAGGTTTATGATCCTACTTCAAAATATCATTTTCGATAGAAATAAGAATGTAAAAATTATCCTAAGGATTGAATCACATACTGATGTCTATTAAATAATATGATTATATCTTGATTCTGAGTTCAAACTAAGAAGAAATCTAATAAACTTGGATAATTTATGTCTATATATATACTTTAACTTTATAAATTTAAGATACATTTATTAAATTGAAGAACTTACCTTAATACAGGTCAAGTCGTAAGCACCCAAACAATGTCCCAAATAATACCAATGTTTTTCATCAAGGAATAAAGGAAGACCACACTATAATTGGGTGGTTTTTGTAGAGGTCTCAATATTTAATGATGACATGGGATATCATTAGTTTCATAGAATAAAATATAGACAATTTAAATTGAGGAAGATGAATTTAATAAGAAATTCCTGGTGAATCATGCATGTGTAAAATAGAGAAAAAAATTATGAACAACAAAACTTTTAGGGATTAATCATATACCACCTACATTATTCCTATAGTACTCTCCTCATCCAATATCAGCCCTTATTTTGGTCTGGATCTAAATAAAATAGAATAATGGACAAACCCCATGAAAATAGGGCATATGAGCCTATTTAAAAATAACATCATTGATATAAAGAATATTCCATAAATTAGCCTAAGGGTTGAATCACATATCGATGTCTATTTAACAAGATGATTGGATCATTATTCCAAATCTGGATGGTGAAGAAATTCAAGAATCAAGATTAGGACAGAGAAGGAGGTTATAATGAGAGAAAAAGATATTCCTTGATTGCTAGAAAGAATAAAATAAGTAGGTGGGTTAACGTTATAATAATTTAATGGAAAATATTAATTTCACCCAAAAATTAGGGTTTTCATGTTTTGGCCACAGTTTTGGCCAAACCGTTAACTAAGTGTTCTAAGGACACTTTCCATGGAGGGGTGTTACATGGTTTATGCACACTGTTTGAAAAACCATGGTCATACCATGATTTTTTCCTCTTATAAAATTTACATATTCTTATCATGGGTGTGAAACCCTAGTAATATGGTTAGGTAAAATAGTATTTCTTATTCTTCTCACTGGAACGCCCCACATTGTTAGGAGAAATAGTGCGGGCTGGGCCGTATGGTTTATACTAACCATGTGACTCAATGGTTTCTTCCACTAACAATGGTTTTAAGCTCTAAAAAAGCCTAAAATACCCTTTTAATTACATATCCTCAATATTAATTCATATTTTTTCAAAACTAATGAATCATACTAAAAATAAATGGATCTATACCTCATAAAAAAGGGGTTCTTACAAAACCCCTTTCCATATGGTATCTTTCATATCAAATCCCTTTAGATAAAATAATTCAAATAAAACTCCTAATACCATAAATTTTTAAGTATTTATCATATAACATGTAATGGTGATGGTATATACACCATAAAAATAAAATTAGGTGTATTATGATAAAATATGCCTTAATGAAGGAAAATTGAGATGAAATCCCTTATTTCTTTGGTAATCTCTAGATCAAAACATCGTAAAAGAGAGAACCTAGTATAAATTCATAAATCCTAATAATTTTCATTAAAATAATAATAAAATTATTCCATGGAAATTATACATACAATACAATAAAAATATGTGGTGAATATGTAATATGTATCATAGAAATAAAAATGACAGGGGAAACCCATACCTCAAGTCCAAACATTCCATGTATTCATTTTAAATCTTTTACAATGAGTTTATATCAATTATTTTATTTCTTAATGAATTTTTCTTAGTTTAATACATTATAATTATATAATTTTTCATTTTTATTTTAATGACATATTTAAATATTTAATCTCTTAATTCCATGTCTTGTTTTTTGAGAATGTTCGGTCCATATTTTCAAAACGGCTTTGGTATGTTAACCATGGTCAAAGAGATCATTATTTTATAATATAAAGATTAATAATGATAACATAATTACCATTTGTATACATAAATTTGAATTTTAAACCCAACCATTAATAATATTTATTAAAAACGAACTACTTTACAATCATGGAGATGTTAGGTCATATGTACGCATGAGTAACATTTCAATTTTCAAAAGATCATTATGGAAAAAAGATGATTATTATTTTATCATAAAATAATGATCATAATATCATAAATTTCATATAATTTATTTAAATACATTTATATATATAATCCATGTGATTTGGTGATGAAAAAATAATTTAATCACTTTGTAGAGGCGGTAGTCCACACGTATACACAAATGACATTATCATACTTCAATGAACAGAAAGGTAAGAAAATATATGACAAAATTTCTTTTAATAATGCTAAATATTTCATAAATATCATATATAAACATTAAATTAATCAATATGAACGTATATGAGGGGTGATAATGGAAAACTAATTGCATCGATTTGCGTGGCGATTGTTCGTCGTACACACGAATGATAGTTTTATTTCTCATTTGATGGGAAATGATATGGATTTATGTTATTAAGTTTACATAATAATATATTAGTTTATATTATATAATTATTTTATTATATCATAATGTTTGAATAATATATTAATAATTTTTAAGAAGATGTAAAACAAAATTCTCAGTTAAGAATAATACCTCTACTTCAAGTGACCTTTTAAGGTTTTCACCAAAATTCTTCCTATAAGGGTTTTTAATAAAAAAAATATATTCTTGGACATGGGGATAGATATGAGGAAGGTATTTTTTTTAATTTATTTTCTAAACTAAAGTACTTATAAAGTTTTAAGAGGAGAGGAGGGGTGTCCATTTTTTAGTGGGAGAGATGACACGCATTGAATTATTTTAAAGAAAAAGTTATACACACATTTTACACATTAAAAAAGGATCCAGAATGCACCATTATAAAGAATTATTTGAGTTAAGGTAGAAATATCTTTATAAAATATAATTGATCCATCTTTTTAGATCATTTTAACCCTTGTCATTTTATTTTAACCCCCACCCCTCGGTAAACCTATTTTCACTATAACCGTTGTAAAATATTTTTAATATATTTACAATTAATTATTACCAAAAATAAAGTTGACCATATTATATAATATAAATCATTATGATTCTAAATATTTTATCAATTTTATCCAATTAAAAAAATAAAATTGGAAGAATTTAATTTAGAATAAAACCTACAGTAGCGATGAAAATCCAATTTTTCAAGAAATGTATTTTTCAAGCATAAGATGATCTTATATTAAATTTATGACTAGTAATTATTTTAAATAATTTATATTTTTTATATCTTTAAAATCGTCATTTTCATAGTTCACTGAAAAAATAACAATTTCTGAAAAGTCCTAAAATTACACCCAATGTTAAGCTTGGAATTATTATTAAAAAAATAAATTTTACTTTATCAAATAAATTTTCTAAAATATCAAGAAATTAATTAAAATATTTTCTCAAAAAATTAAATACAAATCATTTTTGAAGAAAGCATATTTTTGGTAAATATAATATCTTTATTAAAAATTTAGTGATTATTTAAAAATAATTTATCAATACAATTATATTGAGTAGTAAATTTATATATACATATATATATATATATTTATTTATTTATTTATTTAAAAAATAATTTAATCCAATTCAAAAAATCTAATTTAATAGGTTGGTTATAATGGTAATATATTTCATGAGTCTTTTAAGCTCAGTGTTGCGTATCATATACACCATCAAACACAATGTTCTTTTAAAATCTCAGGGTGTCACATCCCCTACCCCTAAATTTTTTTTTACTAACAGTTTTAACTTTATCATTATAATTAAATTTTGGATATTTGAAAATACATTTCCTAAAATTCTCTATCATAAATAATGGATAAAAAATTGTTTTAAATAGAGGGGAGAAAAAATACTTTGGTTATATGGAATTACACATAACTAGGTTTCAAAATTGGAGAACATTGGTTGGAAGTAAAGATATGGACATGGAATAAAATATTAATTCCTAATTAATGATGGATAGTGTTTGTGATCATTGATAATATAATGAAGTGAATTGTTATGGTAATTTCAACAACAAGAAAAACAAAAACCTATGAAGTGTGAAAAAGGCCATCAATTCCATCATAAATGATGGTAATTGAAAAAAAATTATTTCATGATCTGTTTCCTAGAGTTTTGGAATTAATTTACCATTTATATTAATAAAATAATGAAATATACTTACTTTATGAGTATAATTTCATCCTTTAATTAATTTTCACCACATTTTAATCTTTTTCTTCAAACAATGACTATTCAAGATGAATTTTTAATTTCTAAAGAACTAAAATTAACTTATAACAGACCACATAAACCACAAAAGGATAAAAATATATTCCTACAATATTTATACATTAACAAAAACCTATGTGGTTAGCACAATGTAAGATATTTCCCAAAATTAATAAACATGTATATCATTAATCTCAAAAATTCAATAGTGATTTTTAAAATTCAAACAAAATCATTTCATAAATAATTATCCTTAAAATTATAAAAAAAATCGTATATATGATTTAAACCCAAATATTATAAGGGTTTTATCACATATTGTTTTGAAGTTGATTTAACGTTTATCTTAAAATAACACTAATCACTTTTAAATTCTCATACCAAAAAATTTATATTACTTAATCATATAATATCTAAGACATATTAATTATTTTAATAAATAACTTGAATCACCCCCAAAGACATGATAAGATCATATATGATTCAAAAATACAATTTAGCCTTTATTCATTAAATAGAGTACCATAATTTTCTATTAACCTTAATCATATAGTCACTGAATCTGTTTTCAAACCCATGGTTATCTATATCGTATGTTCCCAGTTTGTAATAACCCATAATTACCTCAACATAAAAGATATTGTAATCCCTAAATTTTACCAATATCATTAAACTTATTTCTAAAAAATTTATACCATTATTCTTCAAATAATACATCACATTAAACCTAACGGTTATATATACCATAACCAAATAAAATGTCTCCCAAAATTTCATTATTAACCACAAAATTTCATTACTAAAAATGTCAAAAGGGGTGTCTATGAATTTTAAAATATGATTAACCTTAAAATTTTAAACCCATCATGGAATCCATAAATCTTAATATAACCTCTCATAAAAACATCATAATCTCCAAAAGTTATCTAAACCCTTCTTGAATACCAAATACAATAGCCTCAGACTAGTACTCCGAGATCTAATGAAAAAAAATAATATTTAAATTTATGTTTTGATACCGATAGACAAGAACCAATTTTCTCTATCGAAAAAATATAAATAATAATGGAAATAGTGGATCACTTAAATACACATGAACCTTTTAGGTTTAAAGTTTCTGATAATTAGTAAACACTCTTACATAAACAATACTCATGTCTTCAAGTTAGTATTTCTCGCACAAAACCCTATTTTTCTTATTTAAATTAGGTTATAATCATTATCCATAAGAAACCATTAAAGAAATAATTAACTTTACATCATTCTTAATAACATGAGAAAAATTAAACATAATAATGGTGAGCTTAAATTCTTAGTAAGGCTAAACATAATCATTAACAATTGAATGTCATCTATGAGCATTAAAATAGTCTAAGGGTATGACGACATAAACAAGGTGCTTGGGCATAACAAAATTGAACTCAAATCCTTAAATTCTAGATCAATAAATATATGGATTAAAATCAAGCTTTATGATAGGTAAGAGTCATAAGAATCAATTATCATAAGTCATGTGAGGTTAATATTGATCAAAGTAAACATTTGAAACCAATATATATATTTAAAAAAATGTTTGTACCTTGGATAATTATCTTTATAGAACTATTAAAAATAAGAAAAACCATGTTTTTGACTTCCAATATATTTCAAAAAAAGAACATAATCATTACCGAGTGAATTTGAGAGATATATGGGGATCACCCATCATATTAAGAACTATAATGAGACTTAACCCATCATATAATCTGTATCGGGATCACCCATTAGATATAAAGTAATCTTCAAATAAAATAATAATCAAGATAATAGGAAAATATGTTCATGTTGTAATCATTTTAAAAAATAAACATTCCTTAGAAACATTTTTTAAAGGGATTCAAAAGTTACCAATTATGAAAATGTTAATAAATTTACTTTTAAAAAACATTTTAAAGAAGGTAAAAATCATATAAAATAGTTTTTGGAAAATACTTATGTTTAGAAAATAAAATTTTTAAATAATTTCAGAAGACATGGATATGGAAGAAAAATAATCTTGATCTAAAGAAAGATACAAGATCATTATCACCTACAAACAACTATATTGATGTTTCATTAACAAATAAGTGATAAAATGGAAAAAAACTTGTAAAAAAATCATAACCAAATGGGAATAAATGATATGTGGTTAAAGAAAATAAGAATATATGATTTCTTCCTAATTATCCTTGAATATAAATAATCATCAAAAGGAAGGATATTGTAACATAATGTCTCTAACACTTTCATAACTTTTTAATCATGAGACCCATGAAATAATAACAACAAATTAAATTTCATTTATCATGAACATAAAGAGATTCATCATATAAAATATAAAAGGGGTAGTATATACACCTCAAAAAATTTTATCAGTGCCTACCATTAAACATATGTCCTAAAGAAATATAATTTGAGAGGAATAGCCCTTATAAAGATCATATCATTGAATTGAGAGTTAATAAATGGATATATTATGTTTAGAAAATTTTAATACACAAAAAAAAATAAATAAAAAATAAAAAAGGTCATTTCATATATAATCATAGCATATCCATGATAACTAAGTAGTAATATAACCC
Organism: Viscum album; assembly: GCA_963277665.1. Taxonomy (NCBI): domain Eukaryota; kingdom Viridiplantae; phylum Streptophyta; class Magnoliopsida; order Santalales; family Viscaceae; genus Viscum; species Viscum album. The sequence continues at coordinate 1,914,277,290 of OY728133.1, forward strand.
AATAAAAAGAAATTAAGTTATAAAACCCCTTAAAACTTAGTTTCTTTCATAAAATATACCCTTGGATGAAATAATTAAAATTGAATCATAAAATACCAAGATTTATGATTGATTTATGATATAACAAGTAAAAGGGGCAGTATATAAACCATATAAAATAAAATTAGTAATAAAATATGCATTAATGAAGGAAAATTGAGACGAAATCAATTATTGCTTTGGTAATCTATAAATCAAAACCTAATGAAATGGATTTCCTCATATGGATTCATAAATCCTAATAATTTTCATGAAAATAATCATAAAATACCTTTATGGGATTTATATAAACCACAAAATAAAAATAAGTGGTGAATAGGGCATAAGTCACAGAAATGAAAGTGAGAGGTGTAACCCTTACCCCAAGTCCGGACTTTCCATGTATGTCCTTTAAATCTTGTATAATAATATTATATAAATTATTTTATTTCATAATATAATTATAAAATTTTAATAACTTCTAACTATATTATTTATATTATTTATTTTAATGGAATATTTAAATATTTAAATATTTATGTCTATGTCGGATGTTTTCAGAACATTCGGTCTATATTTTCAAAACGGGTTCAGTATGTTGATAATAGTCAAATGGGTCATTTTTAAATCATATATAGAATATTAATAATTAATTAAATATAATTTTTATACATAAATTAAAATTTTAAAACTAACCACGAATAATGTTTATGAAAAATGAATTGTCTTACAATCATGGAGACGGTAACCCATACGTACGCATGAGAAACGTTTCCATTTTTGAATGATCTTTATAGAAAGAATTTAATTATTATTTTAAATTTAAATAATTATAATAATATCATAAATATCATATTATTTATTTAAATACATTTATATATATCATCCATATGATGTGGTTATAAAAAACGAATCGCATTGCTTCATAGATGTGGTAGTCCACACATACACATGAGCGACATTATCGTCTTTCAATGAATGTAAAGGTAAGAAAATATTTGATATATTATATTTTAAAAATAGTAAATATGATTTTAAAATCATATATAAACATTAAATCCATCATTATGAACATCTGTGGAAGGCAATTCTGGAAAACAAATTACATCAGTTCATGAGACGATAATCCGCCGTAGACATGAAAGATGGTTTCATTTCCCATTTGATAGAGGAGGATATGGATGTAGGTTATTAAATTAACCTCATAACATATAATTATATATTATATAATTAATTTATTATATCATAATAGTTTAAAAATATTTTAAGGAGGTTGAAGATGAAATAAAATATAATGCTCATTTAAGAAAGATACCTCTTCTTTAGGCGACCTCTTTAGGTTTGCACAAAAATCATTCCTAGGATGTTTTTATAATAAAAAATGATAAAATGAGGTTGGGACGTAAATTATTAAGGAATTTTGGTTGTTATTTTCTTAAAAAAGGACTTTTAAGCTGTGAATAGGATAGGAGAGTGTGTGGGCATTTATAAGTGGGGGAGAGGATGCACGAGGAATTTTTGAAAAGAAAATAGTATATCCATATTTTATAGATGCAAAAAGGGTTAAAATGGACCATTACAAAGACTTATATGATATAATTTCAAAATATGGCCATCAAATATAATTTAGACATGTTTTGTTTGGTCATTTTAACCCTTATTGCTTTATTTTTACCCCTCAGTAAACCCGTTATCACCTAAACTACAGTAAAAGATTTTTACTTTTTTTAGTATTCATTATGAAAAAAATTAATATGGTACTACAATATAATATAAATAATTATTATTAAAAATATTGAATCCATTTTATCGAATTCAATGTAAATAATTGGGATAATTTAATTTAAAATTAAACTCGTAGAAAAAACGAAAAGGTGGGTTTTCAAGAAATGTTTTTCAAGCATAAGATGATATTATATCAACATTAAGGCTAGTAATAATCATTACACTAATTTAAATTAGTATTAATATATATAATATATAAATTTAGTTTAAATAATTCCTTGGTAGGAGTAATTTTAATTAATTAAAACGGATAGAAATTATGATCTTTGAAATAGTTTATAGAAAAATGAGTTTTTAAGCCTAAAAATTAACTTATACTAATATATGGAATAAATATTATTCAAATGAAATTTATTTAATTAAATATTAATAAATAATACATTTGTTAAATGAAATAAAATTTAAATTGTAATGTGACTTTGAAATTACTTAATTTATTAAATATAAATGATAGTTTTTCAAAAAAAATTATTTTTTGCTTTTCACTAAAAATCAATACTTTCCAAAAAAATTCACCCTAAATTATTTTTGATTTTTATATTTAAAAAAATTAATTTTATTTTTACAATTAATATTATTTAAAACTTTATAAATGAATTACAAAATTTTCTCACCAAAAATAAATAAAAATAATTTCTAATGTAATAGTATTTTTTATGAATAACATCTTTACTTAAAATTGAGTGGTTATTTATAAATAAATTTATATATAAATTTATATTGAGTAGTAAAATTAAATATATATATATATATATATATATATATATATATTATTTATATTTTATGAATTAGTTAATCATAATCATAATCTTCAATTTAATGGACATGCTATAATGGTCATATGTTTTGTGGGTCATTTAAGCACGGTGTTGTGTGTTCTATACACTATCAAACACAGTGTTCTTTTAAAACCTCATGGTGTTATAAAAATCATACCTGAGATAATGGAATGAATAATCATATGGAGAAACAACCAATTAAGAAGGGATAATGGAGTAAGGTCGCACGTGGATAGATTTCTCCTTATGATGGAATCGATTGAGAGTGGGGTGAGGGAGATGGATTCAGTTAAATAAGGAAAAAAACGAATGGTAAATCAAAAAATCACAAATTATTTATGGTCTAGGCACTACACATGGTTTGGAAACAAGGTTGGCCAAAATATGCACCAAATGTTCCCTCTATTGGAACTTCTAAACACTTCATATGAGAAGGGTACATGATTAGGGAAACTATATATTGGTTGTGCAGTCAGTACAATAAAACTTTCAAAAATTCTCCCATAGTTTTTGCATGGTTTACACTAACTATTTTCCAACCAAGAACCTATGATAAAAAATCCCAAATTTTAAAATTTAAAACTCTCCTCATCCTAAAATTTAAAAAAAGTCTAAATGTAATTATATAATTAAAAATAATAATTAAACTATGGTTGGGTTGTGATAGGATTGTATTAAGGTGAGTACATATTTATAAAGATAAATTCAAATTCACCAATAGTAGATATAAAACTAGTCTATAATAAATAATAATATTTCTATCTATCGAATCCTACTATTTAAAAAAATATTTTTTACAATAATTTATTAAAAATATCTAAAATTAAATGTTTGATTTGGAATAATGATATTCAATAAGTGTGTAATCCAATGTTTTGAATTTTTAAAAGGAATATTTGATAAAATTTTGATTGAGTAGTCTTAAATGGGTATTAGGATTGGGAATTGGTATCTAGGTTATGATAGTGGGACTATGAAGTGAGTTAAGTAAAACATTATCATGTAGAGATCCATACGGTAGAGTAAATTATAAAAATAAATTCTTAGGGATATATGAATGTTAATTTACTAAGTCATAAGATTTAAGCATTTTTTGTAAATTTATTTGAGTCAGGAATTGAAAATAGAAAGTGGCATACTGAAATTTATGGGTTTTCTTAATTAATGTGGGAGCGTATCATATGGTACTGATGATAAAGATTATTTGTAATATCGGTCCATATATTTAAATAATTATATTTTCTCCATTACTATATCCAAAAAAATTAAAAAAAACTTCTAAAATTATATATAATATAAAAGAAGAAAATGTTTTAAATATTGGGTACACAGATTAATTCAATTAATATATTATAAATAAAAAATAATACATAAGATAAATTATAATTGAGAATACAATCAATTAATTCATCATTAACCATATTATTTTACTATTCCTCCATTAACAGGATTTCATCAATTTTAACCACCCTTATAAGACTAAATATTTCAATTTCATTATATAAAAACATATCAAGGATCTATTTTTTATGGATTTTTCTATCAAAAAAATTATTCAACTCCATCACCCATATCAAAATACTCTCTTGGATTGAATTATACAACAACACTCCACCTTTCATTAATGTTTTCATCAAAATATTAGATTATTTTAACTTATAAGTCCAAAATATATATATCATGTTCTTCACACTCACCAGTATAAATCATACAATATAAGTAAAAATAAGTAATTGAAATAAATATATTCTTGTTCCCATGTAAATATCTACCGACCTGAATTTCAATATAACAATAGAAATTTTCCATGATAATTTAATTCAATCATGTAAACCATGTTTAAATACACCCCAAATTTATAATTTTTGTGTATATGACACTGCATTTTGAATCTAAACCTTTTGAAATAAACAAAAAGAAACTTGAAGCCATTAATATTATAATAATTATATCTCTTAAAATACTTCAAAGTCCCTTGATAAAAATATTTAAAAACATATGGCACTATATTTCAATTAACAACATTCATTATCATTATTTATTAATATAAAATATTATTATTCATATAAGTAAATTATATAGACATATATTGAATATGAAATTGACTATGATCTTACAAAACAGAAAAACCCACCAATAATGTATTTGTGGATGAAATTTTTTATCTATTTATCATTTCGTGTTCGACTATAAAATAATCTCATTGCATACATATTTAATTCTATAATGAAAGGATATCTAACACCATTTTGTTTAGAACATATCATTGTGATTTTACAAACTATATTGGTGTCAATGACGCATATGATATTTTCCCAACTTGATTGTGTAACATTGGAATTTTTTCTGGTTTATTATTGGTATTTAATTTATTTTTGTCATTTTAAAGGCATAAAGATGATCTAACTTTGTATAAATATTATCCAAATACCTTAAATGTAAGGTGATAAACCCTTTATCCATATAACCATCATCAATATTTCATTTAGGTTGATCTTTGTTTCACATAAATGACTTAAAATTACTAAGATTCCTAATTAAAAAAATAAACCCTGAAAAATAAACCATATATGTACTGAGTATGAAAATTTTAATTTGTTACATATTTAATATGAAAATACCTATCTATGGGATACATCCATCAATAATATATAGGCCCTCTAAATGAATAGTTAGATAAACTGTCATAGTGAAAAATGATATAGGGAATATCATCTCCAAATTACAATGTTCCCTTATAAATTTTTTCTTGATGTTTTTCAAGCTCAATGAGTTTTGATTTTTTCTCTCAGAGTTCTGAATAATGTAAAAAATTAATTACAACTATTTTTAATTAATTAAGAAACATTTTAAACAATGTTAAAGGTAGCAACTACTTCACCAAAATATGTGAATCGTGACTTGTAAGCTCATGTAACTTATATTGGTATAAGACAACATTGTTGATTCAGATTTAATATCGAAAAAATAAATGTGGGGTAAAATTTACCTTTCAAAATTAATTTAATATTATATTAGTGATTTAATGTTAAGGTAGCATAATGTAAAAGAGAAAATAACACGGGAGATGTTTATAGTGGTTCAAATCTAAATGATCCTAGTCCACTCATCACCCCTCTTGGGAACTGAGAATGATGGAACCCACTATAACCAATATAATGGAATATTATAGTGAGTTTTGACCACCTAGTTTCACTACTAAATTACAAATCCTTTTTCCTCTAGAGGCTTAAAAACTAATAAAATTGCATTTTCTCACTAGGAGGCACAACCCGAATAGTCTTCCTTTTTCCCCTGAAGGCACAACTGAATGTATTACTTTTTTATGGGAGTCCTAACCCAATGCCAATATTTTGTATTGGATTAACAACCCATAAGCATACTTTTAATCAGTTTTATAACCCTTTACATTTACACTCTCATAAAAATAATAGAATGAAGTAAAAAAAGAACTAGAATGAACACTTCACAATATATTTATTGAGGTAGAAAGAAACTTTATAGTCATAAAGGATCAAGTGATTTTATCTTGGATGATATCATTATTTGATCATAAAAGTATAAAACACTTATATGGTTCAATATAATCCTCAACCATTGTTACATTCACTGGTTTTTTCAACTACATTTAAATATAGCTCCTTTATTCACATCATCTTTAAAATATGCAGGCCATTGCATCTTTCATTTTATCGAAGAAAGAATAATGAATGATGCTTAAAGAAAATAATTCATGTTTATTTCTTAGAATATGTTCCACATGTATATTATTTATAAATGAAAAACAATATTTATGAAATTATCCTTGAGATTTTATTAAAAAAACAGAACTTGTACAGTGGAAATCATTAGAAAATTTGTTATAATTATAAATAATAAGAATTAATATCCTTTGAATATTACTTGATGATAATTGACATCAAATATTTGTATTTTAGTAAATTTTAAGTTGAGTACTTCATGTTCCATGATTTTTAACATGAATATCAATACGTGATTAATCCCATGTAAATCTCCATTAATACATCACAAAATAAATTAAAACAGGTTCTCATCAATTAGAAATAATTAATAAGTAATTTTAAAATAAATATAAAAAAAATACTATTAAACATGCATAAAATGTAAATATGAAATATTAAATAAAATAGAGAGCATTTCAAGTTTTTAGAATATCCTTTAGATTTTCACTTAACCATGTAGAAAAAATCACATAGGGGATTCATATTTCACATAGAGTATTCACATAGTGGGGTCACTTAGAGAATTTATTTAGGGGACTAACCATATAAGTGAATTCATCACATATCCAAATTATAAAATAGATGAATTATGAAATTTATAAACAACTTAACTTATCAAATTTTAGAGTTAAAATAGATGATCTAAATAGAAGAATAATATTTGTCTCAAACTGAAAAATATTTAGAAAACCTCATTATATTAACATATAATCAAGAATAAATATAATTATACGTCCATATATGAAGTTATCATTAAAAAATAGTACCAAATGTTTTTTGAAAAACAAGATACTTTATACTAAAAACAGTTAGTGATTTGATATATATATATTCAGAATTTTCTGTCTGATAATAAAATGTATATATTTTTGTAATAATTCCAATTAAACATGAATCACTCAATTTTTATTTCATTATAATAAAAAAAATTTAAAATACTAAAGTTAACTGATTATAGATAATAGGATATGTGAATTGGCTATGTTGGAGAAATAGATATGTGAATCAGCTATGTGGGAGAAACAGCTTCTTGAATTTTCTAAGTGGGAAGAGTAAAAATAATTTAAAATGATATTTTATGGTCCCAAATGATATTTTCATCCTATTAATTTGATATTAATATTTTATAAAATGTAATAACTAGTCAAATCATTAAATCTAAATATTTTTTATTCAAAGAAATATTACGATTTAAACAAATTTAAGCATATATTAATCAATAGAAAATTCAAAGTACTAATAATTTTAAATGAAATAAAAAAGTAAATATTTTAAATTATAAAAGCATAATGTAGTTCATGGAGTCACACAAAATTCTCCCCATTTTTTATATTTCAAAAACCAAGTATAATTTTAAAAACTTCTCCCCTATTTTGAAATTATTAAAAAGATAAAGTTTTAATAGAAAATTTCTCTTCTATTTTAAATGAAAAATTTTATTACACTATTTGTTTAAAAAATTAAATATTATAAAAATGAATATAAAAAATTGTAAAAAAATTTCTAATCATGTATATTTTAAAACATGTGTCAATGATTCTCAATAAATCTAGAAGTATTTTAAAAGTTATTTATGAAAAATAATGGGAAACACTTCATAGAATAATATTTTACGAAAAATAAAAGTTTATAATGTAAGTTAACAGTATCAAGTATGTATGAAATTCTTAAAAAATAATATAATACATATTTGTGTACATAAATTTTATATTAATCAGAAAAATAAATTCTATATTTAATAGGTTTCATGTAAATCTGAAAATTCCAGCATATAAACACACACAAACTCCCCCCTAAATTCATGAATAATAAATTTAAATATAAATTTACATAATTAGAAATTAAAACTTGATCTTATAAAAATTAGTAATTTTTATGGTATTAGTAAATATATCATCAATATAATTTTCTATAGAAATAAATTCCAGACTTATATTTCATTTTTGTACGTGATCTCTAAGAATGTGAAATTTAACATCAATGTTTTTGTTCTGAGAGTTTTATAGGGGATATTTAGATATATAAATAATAATACAAAATTCACAAAAATTTAAATCTTATCAAAATAAAAACAAGAATTATAAATTTTTTTCTTAATCTATAATTATTGAGAGCAAAACAATAAAACAACTATATATTCTGATTTGATAGTTGGAAGTACAATATAATTTTTTTGATGACAATGAAAATAAAGATTTATTAGGTAAATAAAACATAACTAAATTACTCTTTCTATCTGTCTTTCATACATAAAAATCAAAATCTGAATAACTTGTCAAATTATAGTTAGTTTTAGCATATTAAAATAAACTAGGATTCAAATATACTTTAACATATATAATTATCCTTTTTAACAGATTTAATATGTCTTTACTTAGGGTGCATTGTTTCTATCACACATAAAAATTGAAAACATTAAATCTATTCAAGAATTAGTAAAATATAATAAACGTCCAATCATATCTTAATAGTTTTTAACATCAACATATTTTCTAGATTTATCTAAAAAAATTTCTCATGTAGTACACATGGGAGTATTTTCACTTTTAGAATATTCTAAACCAAATCTCATCATTAAATATTTATCACAACTGTATTGATTTATCAAGGTACCATCATTTAATTGAGCTATTTGAAACCCAAGTAAGAATATAAATTCTCCCATCATACTCATATCAAATTCATAATTCATCAATTATGAAAATTAAGTGTCTAGTTTTTCACATGAAGATCCATAAATGATATCATGAAACATATTCTCATAATCAAAATATCATAATAATTCTTTTTAATAAAAAAAAGTAGGATCAACATTCCCTTTCTCAAATTATTTTTTCAAAATAAAACTATTTATACTTTCATACTAATTTCAAGGAGCTTGTTTCAAGACATATAATTTATTTGATAATTTAAACACATAATTAGGATATTTTTCATTTTCAAAACCAAGGGTTGTTTAGAATAAACTTCTTCATAAATATAATAATTCAGAAAAGTGTTTTTACATCAATTTGAAATAATTTAAAACCATGAAAAATAGTATAATATATTAATATCCTAATTTATTCTAACCTATAAAAAGATGAAAATGTTCTTCAAAATCAATGTTTTCTTCTTAAAAATATCCTTGAGAAACAAATATATATTTATTTTTAATTATATTTCAATATTTATCACGTTTTTTTCTATATATATATATAGTTCTAATAACATTAAAATAATTTGGTGGAACAACTAAAGTAAATATATTGTTCTTAGTATACTGAATAAAATCATCTTTCATATCCAATATCTAATTAGAATCATATAAATCCTAATCAATATTATTAGGTAAAAAATACAAAATAAAATCATTATTAGAATAAATATTCATAATATTTTTCCATGTTTAAATATTTGATTCAACACTAATTATCACATTATCTATAAGATGATCTCTATGGTTCTTCAATGATATTTTATAAATAAGTTCATATTGAGAATAAATATTATCCCCCTCAACATGTTTATCTATATCTTGATGTACTTCCTCTTCAAAATTAAAATCACGAAATTCTTCCTCAAGTTGTTCAATTTCATCATCTCCTTTATTCTAAGACTTTTTATCAAACTTAACATGAATTGATTATTTAATAACCATGGTTCATTTTTTGTTTACTTTATATTCCATACTATTTTTCAAATATCCTGAGAAGATTACCTCATCATATTTTGAATCAAATTTATCTAAATTATATTTAGTTTTAAGAATAAACACTCTAAAACCAAAGAATCTAAAATAACCAATTTTAGGTTTTCTCCCCTTACAAAGACCATAGGGTGTATTTTTCAATAATGCTCATAAAATAATTCCATTAGTAACATAACTATAAGTATTCATAGATTCGTCCAAGAAATATTTGACTAGATTGAACTCATTTAACATGGTTCCAACTATTTCACAATGTTTTCTATTTTTTCATTCAACTATGCATTTTGTGTGGTATCCTAGTGGATGAAAAATTGTGAAAATATCAATTTTCTTCACAAAAGTAAAAAAAATTATAGATTCTATAATTCATGTAATGACTCAAACCTCTTTGGTCTATTAAGGTGTATAAATTTGGTGTTTGATATGTTCTAGGAGGCAATGGTTACTCATTTAAAGAGTTTTTAAAAAATAATGTTTTTAAAGGAATCTCATCTAATAGTGGGTTAGACCGGTGAGTCACAATGATGACTCACACCAATAGGTGGTGATGGTAGGTCATGACAGAGAGTCATGACAGGGACTCCCAATAGCGAGTCATCCATCATGAACTCAGAACAGTGAGTCACGATGGTGATTCTTTCATGGTAAGTCACTAGTGGTGACTTGCAATGGTGACTCATCCAATAGTGACTTGTGATGGTGAGTCATCTAGAGGTGACTTGTGATGGGGAATTTTCCAATTGTGACTCGCGATGGTGACTCATCCAATGGTGACTCACAACAATGAATTATCTAAAAGTGGGTCATCCAATGGAAACTCCTCCAATGGTATGTCACCTAATGGTGAGTCGTCCAATGGTAGGTCATCAACTGGTGATTCATTTCCAATAATTTTTCAAAATTTCAAAATTACTCCAGTTTTCTAGATTGCTGAAATTCCACCCCTTTAATGTTTTATTTGACATAAAATGAGATAAAACCATATTTAAATGGTTTTTAATCCTTTTAAAAGGATATAAAATATATCATTAAATTACTTACACTTGGGAGGCTTTTAGATATTCAAAAAATATGGTCGTGATTAGGATTAAGCTTTAATAGATTTTGAAACTATTTATTTTGTTGATATAGGATCTAGTATTTCTAAAGCTGATACCCTTTATTACTTGTATGATTCCCTTTTCTCATGATATTGGGTATCCCCAAACCATTCTTCTCTAAGGATTCATTCATTTATGTTGCACCCTTGAATCACATTTCCCTAGAGCCTTGTGCACCCCCTGTTTGGTGCCAGGAGGAGGTGCCTATTGTCTGTTTCTAAAAGTAGGGATCCATTTTTCTCTATTTTATTTGTGTATCATGTGGGTTGGGTTTATGAATGTCCTATTATGGAAGATAGTAGGATACCATGTTAATAATAATAATTAACTTTATTTAAATATCAATATGTGGGGCTGGGAAAAAGTGACTTCTGTTCTGCTCTGTTATATTTCAATATCATGATTTTTAGGAGTTATATGCCGACTAAAAATCATATTCTTTGGTGGTATTTATTTGAAAACATAGTATTCCTTGTGAATTATTTTTTATGGTATCCTATTGAATGACTATAACTGTGAAAATTTGATTAACCACGTATACCCAGTTAAATAAATGGATGCTTCAGGATTGAACTTTCTCTATGATAACTTCTAAATTATGCAAGTGGAAATAAATAACGAGTTTTGTCTAAATATGAATACACACATCCTTGTTTGGTGTGGTTGTGTGTTGTGTGTGGTTTTGTTCTATCTTGTGCCTTGTGTGGTTTATGTGGTGTTGCGGTTGGGAGCACGAATCTTTGTATGTGGTGGTAAGGGTAGTTTAATGGGACCTTAGGTTGAGTGATTTATTGATTATAGAATGGATGAGTGATGTTGTGTTATGGGACTGTAATCAGGTTTTTTTGTTTGTGTTGTTGGCTGTGGTGTGTTTATGCAGTAGGGCTGCCAAAAGTTGCAATGAGAGGTGTTGATGGGTGTGGGTATGAGCTGATGTTTATTCTATTTTGGAGGAGGTTTTAGGTGGTATTACTTTAAATATTGATGTTAGAAGTAGTTGGTATGGGTTTTAAATAGAGTAGAAATATGAAGTGAGTTTCATTACAATGTTTTTTTTTCTTTGTGTGGTTTATGGTGTGTGGATTATAATGTGATGTGGTTGGTAGAAGCCCAGGTAGAGATGGAATAAATAAATCAATTTCTTAATAAATAAATATAATTGGTTGAATGAGTTGGTTGGGTTTATGAATTGAATTGTGTCTTGTTGTGTAGTTTTTCATTTAGAGGTAGCAATAAAGGCAGTTTGTTTGGGATGGTTGTTGTTTGTAAAACCCTATAGGTTGGGATGAGTGTTTGATACCTATTTATATAGTTGTACTTGTTATTTTCTGTATTCACCCAACACTAGTTGAGTACTATGTGCAGAACACACCCATTTTCAAGGGGGGTGTCTTTTCCCAACACCCTGGTGGGAGTATGGATGGATGGTTATTGGATCTTCCTTGCTATCTATTCTAGGAATTGTTATCCCAAGACTCTTTAGAAAGGTTGTTGTGCAGTTGTGAATCCCAAGAGTCAAAAAATGAGATGTTCCTTCCCATGTGTCTATGGGATGATATGTGGTTTGCTTTCCCAAGTTTCTATAGGATGATATGTGGTGTAATTTCACAGGTGTCTTCAAGATGAGGTATGATTGTGGGACAGGTGTCTACGGGAGGGGTGTTGAATGGCTGATACCCAGGTGTCTATGGGAAAGATGTGGTAAGCTTATTTTCCTTGGTTGTGAGACTATCTTTGTGGCCCAAGTGCGTACAAACAGGTTTTGACATGGGTCTTGTGGAAGAGTGTGGAACCGCCAGGCCATTTTTTGTTACAGTATGAGTAGTTAACTACTGGGAAGTGGTGTTGGGTACCCAAAAATCAATGTTCTTATTATATTACTTTAATTTACTTTCATTATTTAGTGATAATGACCTGGTGAGGTTAGTATGGCTAGTAGTCCTTGTTATTTGTTTTTTGTTTCTATTGTTTTCTCATATGGGAATTAGTATGTTTCACCCACTTATGCATGAGATAACTTGGTTTTTCCTATTAGGTATACTCGTATGCTCACACTACATATATAAATCTATTTTTAGGTTTTCAGGAGGACTATGTAGACTGTTTTGGGTATTACTAACTTGGACAATGGGACAGTTGTCAGGTCGCTGCTTAGATTTGTTATTTTGGTACATACTTTGGATTTTATTGAATTTTTAGTAGTTTTGTTTTAAACGCGAATGTGGGATAGTTTTGGATTTATTTTATACATACATATAAATATATAAGAGTTTTTTGAGGTTGATATATCTTCTTTCCCAATCTTGTTTACTATAAAAATGGTAATTCCTCCCATTTTTTGATATTTTTATACCCTTGGTGTTTTTCACCACCCTGGGGCCTACTTGAAGCAGGACTCAGTGGGTCGTTATCTCTCTTCATTCATTGTCAGCTTAGGAGGGGCATCTTCGGAGGGTGGGGGTCATGACAGAATGGTATTAGAGATGATGTTTAAGAGATAATATGTATTTTGGAGTTAGGCATAGTGAGGATTGGATGGGTTAGTAGGTAAATAGTGTAAGGTGATCTTGGTTTGTCACATAGGTCAGGGAAGACCAACTAGAACTCTAGATTTTAATACCCTAATGATCCAATGCAAGGACTCTGAGTTGACCAAATGTCCAAGTGAGGCTATATTTTTGGTCAGGTAAATACCCAAGGAAAGGTACACGAATTGTCATGACTTGTTTTATTGTTTGAATTGGGTGTTTCAGTGAATTTAAATAAAAAATTAGTTAAAATGGATCTTAAATAAAATGTCATACTACTTGGGCTTATGAGTTCCTTGTTTACCTTTTTAAGCCCTGGTACCCAGTCACCGTTTGTGTGTAGTGCCATAGGTGGAGGCTCAGTAGGATGACCCAGTTGATTTATGTAAGGTTGATCGTGTAGAGGAGGATGACCAGTGGTAGAATATTCTACATTCTTTCTAGTGGAAAACTTTCATAAAGTTTGAGGTCAGTGTTTTGGACATAGAGATGGAGAGTTGGCATGAGGATCTTTTGATCACATTCAACTTTATTTTGGCTCTGAACAAGTACTAGGTTTATTTTTTAGTGATCTCTATGTGGGGAGTCATGTGTCTGTGGTGGATGTTGTTCCTGGGGTGGAGGAAGGATGTTGACATTCTGTGATTGGATTTTGAGATGGAGTTCCATGTAGAATTTCTTTCTTTGACCATAAATGTTAAGAAGAGGTTGGAGTTAGTCTCCCTCCAGAAGGGGAGTATATCAATACAGAATTTGGGGATGAAGTTCAAGGATCTCCATTATTTTTAGTTGGATATTTTTTTTAGATGAGGAGTTTTGTGGGAGATTACTAGAGGAGGCACTTTGTCCTTCACTTCAATTTTTGGTTACTATCTTCACCTTGTCGATGTACTTAGAGGTCCAAAAGAAGGTGGAGGTAGTTGAGGTAATGCACTCATGAGTATGTATACTATGAGATGAGATCCAGTAAGGTTCTTCTAATAGAAATTCTACCAATAGTAGGTCTCAAGTGCGAGGGCTATCTAGGTTTCGGCCATTGGGGATTCGACCTCTGCAGTTCCCGTTTCAGCATTTAGGTCCTCGTGATTTTCCCGTGAACTTGGTAATTAGTTGTTTTAATTGAAGAGCTTGTCAGAATCTCTAGAGTCTGTTCCTGATAGCTATTAGATCTTAGTATAGTGGAGGTGGGCATGTCCAGTTCCTGCCTCAGCAGCAGGGATAAAAGGTTCACTCTCTACCGAGGGGAGATGGAGAAGGTAGTGGCTGACTTCAAGGTGTTCCTCAAGGACCTCGACCCGGGCTTGGTCAGAGAGGAAATCATTAGTATAGAGGTAGAGTAGTCGGGTGTCATTAGTTATACACCGCACCAGTAGCAGTTTGATAAGTGGAAGAGATATTTTGAGGTATGATCAATTTTTTCATTACTCTTGTATGTGATTTTTTTTGATTCAGGAGCTTCACACACCTTTTTTGAACTTGATCTTGACCATTTCTTGGACTAAACATAGAGAGGATTCTCATTCCCATGGTGTTGAGTACGCCAGTAGGAGGTCAGACCAAATAGTTTGATGTATGTCATAGATGTAAACTAATGATGGGGCCGCATTAGTCCCATGGGGATCTCTTCTTACTACAAATGCATACATATTATGTTATTCTCAACATATATTGGTTGTCTTATGTGTATTCTATTCACTACTACTTCCAGAGGAAAGTCAGGTTTTCATATGTGGATGGACATCGTGTGGTTTTCATTGGTGAGTAGAGTTGTGAGATGATTAGTCGGCGTGTGAAGCCTCTTCATTCCTTATTGACCTAGTTGTTAGTGGAATTTTTGTATTCTCATATATTTAATATTTCCATATTTGTTTGGGAGTTCATGGATGTTTTTTTATGATGATTATGTGAATCAATCTTCATGATGTGACATTTAGTTTGAGATAGACTTACATCTGAGTGATTCTCAAATTTCAATGTCTCCTTATCAAATGGAACCTTCTATGTTGTGGGAGATGCAGTTTCAGATTGATGACACGATGAAGAATATATTCATGAGGCCATTTTTTTGTATGGTTCTCCATTCTTGTTTGAAATGAAGGAAGATGGTGGTCTAAGGTTGTGTTTCACACGGAATCCGGGAATGACCTCCTGGACGGGAGATTCAAACATTCCGATCGGTTTCTAACGGGTTTGTTCGTAGAACCGGAAACATCTAATGATTCCACATCCATTTGGACCTACTTTCCAAAGGAAGGCGCTTATTAGCTTGTGGACTAATGAGGCTTAGGAATTTGCATTGGTCGAGAGGATGGGAGGTCGGACTCATCACACCTTTTTGAGGGGAATTATTGTCTACTTCGGGACTCTCTTTATAGATTTAAGTTATGTTCGTGAATCCTTATTACATTACCAAGTATAAAATGTGCTTTCCTTTAGTTTTAACAATCAATGATTAAATATGCAAGAAATTTAGATAATCTTTTAAATGTATTCGAGGTTCTTCATCAATAGAGAATCATCTATATCTGTTTAGAGATTCTTGGTCAATGGTATCCTTCAAAACATTTATATAAAATTCTCTTGGTCATTATGATGACCAGGCTGGTTTCAAAGCCACTCAGTGGGGCACTTGAAGTTTATCGTCATTCAGAAGGACAGAGATTATTTCAAAGTTGGGATCGAACCCATAAATGGGCTACCTACGTATCCTTTGTTTTGGAAAAGGAATCAGAACCCACGTAGTTCGAGAAATGGAGTATGATGTTTATGATTGATGGCTCAAAGATGAATGTCATAATTACTTTTACACTCTAAGCTCACGTGAGTCATGCTCAGTGTGAGAAACAAGAGGTATTGGTAAAATTTAGACAATTGTGCCATGAAAGATGAAATCATAAGAATTTGTTTGGGGCTTATGTATGGATGACTGCCCAGATAGATGAAGGTTTAGGATTTACTTTTAGGGAGAAAATCCATGAACAGGGTCCATAAAGTTATATGTGCTTCATGGAGATTTGAATACTCTAATCTTGGGGCTTACTCCTAAGGAGGATTCCCAAGTTAGGAGGGGACTTATGATGGGGTTTTACTCCTGAAAAAGAAACCCAAATCAAAGGTAAACTATGACTGGTTAAGATAAATTTAAGGGAACTTGGGGCTTATTCCTAAAAAGGAGACCCAAGGTTAAGGGACTTGGGGCTTACTCCTGAAAAGGAATCCCAAGGTTATGACTGAGTCTTGTTCCTGAAAAAGGAGACCCAGGTTAGGGATTTAAAGTTTGGGGCTTACTCCTGAGGAGGATGCCCATGATTAAGGTTGGGGATTATTCTTAAGAAAGATTCCCAAGATTAAAGGACTTGATTGGGGCTTACTCCTAAGGAGGATGCCCATGATTATGACTGAGTCTTATTCCTGAAAAAGGAGACCCAGGTTAGGGATTAAGGTTTGGGGCTTACTCTTGAGGAGGATGCCCAAGATTAAGGTTTGGGGCTTACTCCTGAGGAGGATGCCCAAGATTAAAGGACTTGATTGGGGCTTACTCCTAAGGAGGATGCCCAATATTGGGAACTTTAAGAATTTGGGGCTTACTCCTGAGGAAGTTGCCCAGATTAAAGGTTTTATAACTAGGGATTATTCCTGAAAAGGAGACCC
Organism: Viscum album; assembly: GCA_963277665.1. Taxonomy (NCBI): domain Eukaryota; kingdom Viridiplantae; phylum Streptophyta; class Magnoliopsida; order Santalales; family Viscaceae; genus Viscum; species Viscum album. The sequence continues at coordinate 1,914,294,585 of OY728133.1, forward strand.
AGGTTAAGATTCTCTCATCTTAAAGGATGAGGTTGAATGAATGAACTCTCCGTATTTTAGTGACATAAGGATATTTAAATCACTAGACTTTGAGAGAGATTCCACAGAATTCTTTTCAGATAAGAAAGTCAAATCAAGAAATCATGCCATAAATGGCTTTGAAGAGTGTCTTGAAGACTGAATCTTGAAAAGGAAAGGTGAAATGGCTTAATAGGGGTAAAAATGGGCAGGATGGGCACCCAAAAAGATAGGGGCGTGCAAGTCTTGCAAGGCGCGCAAGTCTTCCGTGGGCGCGCAAGTGTTGGTCGCGCAGGTATACCTGCGCGACACATAGTTTACGTGCGCGATTTTCAACCAACAATCAAATACTCGAGCGACTCTTTTTAAAACCCTTTATAATGTTCTCGAGGTTCTTCCAGAAAAGGGACGCGCAAGTTATATTGAAGGAAATAAGTCGGCGCGCAAGTGTTTGATAAGTTTCAACACTTAGGCCTTCCTTCTTCTCTTTAGATCTTCCGTTATAGGTAAGAAATTACCTTAGAAGTGTTCCAAAAGCTTTGAGAAGAGACTTGGGCGTCAGGAGCTTCAATCTGAGTTTCTGGAAAAAGATCCTCTCGAATGGGGGGCCCACAGGGTCTATTTATAGGAAAGAGAAGACCCCAGGCGGTTATCACTTAGGTCGCGCAAGTCACTTGCACGACCATAAGGCGTCGCGCAAGTACTTGCACGACCACTAGGCGTCGCGCAAGTACTTGCACGACCACTAGGCAGCGCGCAAGTGTACTTGCACGACCATGAGGGAACTTGCGCGACCTATGGGCAATGTTCTCCTGGTTCATCCCTTTGTCGATTTTTTATGTTTCTTCAAAGGATGAATCACATTGGACTCAGATATTCCCCTTTTCCGATCCTTAGATTCTATGACGAAAGGAGCGTCAACAAAAGTCCCCCCTCAGAGTTGGATCTGGAGAGAAATGAGGATTTGACTCTGAGGAAATTGAATCCATCCAAAGGAAAAGGGGTTGCGCAAGTCTTCAGGGCACAGAGGTCAGCGCGTAAGTGTGCTGGAACTTGACTTTTATTCCGAGTTCCTTTGTCTTTTGTGGGCAGTTTAAAGTCATGCATGCCGGACATAAAGGGGCTAATGTTTAAGGTCGAAATAGCTTTGACCGAAAATGGATTAAAAATGGATTCAATTCCTTGACAATTTATCTGAAAACATATTACCATACTCAAGTATGAGGGAAAAAATGTAAACTATGGCTTAAGAATATTTGAATCTGAGGAATGATATGAAAAAGAGCTAAAAGTCATTAGAAGAAGTAGTTTCCAAGAATGAAGTTACTATTATTTAACAAAACCCGTTAGGGGGTTGAAATATGCAGGGCCACCTATGGGCATTGGCTGCATTGTCAAATAAATAGCATCTTTTAGCTGACAAGTCTGTTATGTGGACTGTTTATGCAAGGCCACCTATGGGCACGTGCTGCATAGTCAGGCAATAGAATTCCCAGAAATTTACTTTCCTAGTGCTAAAATACGGTGAAAGTTTATGGAGATTCAAATTTTCTAAAGCATAGAGTTTGTTGTATGGAAAGAGGTACTTGAATATGGAGAAGATATTTCCGAACAAGAACATCGAAGAACTGGATGAATATCACTCCTACGAAGGTCTGACCCAAACGTAGGGAAGAAGAATAAACCATATACTTGAATACTTTCAGATCATGAAAAAGGATATGGGACAAATATGTTAAGGATGGCTATTTTTTTCGGATCCCTACATATTGTCGTTTAAGACAAATAAGGAAAAAAGAGGCATTCTTCCCAAGAATGAAGTTACTATTATTTAACAAAACCCATTAGGGGGTTGAAATATGCAGGGCCACCTATGGGCATTGGCTGCATGGTCAAATGAATAGCATCTTTTGGCTGACAAGTCTGTTATGTGGACTGTTTATGCAAGGCCACCTATGGGCACGTGCTGCATAGTCAGGAAAAAGAATTCTCAGAAGTTTGACATTTTTGTGACTAGAAGTCATGAAAAGGGTTATGAAGATCTGAAAATATTTAAGGTTAGGATTATAACACATAAAGATGGGTATTGCCCAATGTATATAGAGATACATAGGTCAATGAAAACCATAATCATGTTGTGGCTGGGTCCTGAATTGAAACTTGGACTTCACTACGTATCTCATAAGAATGAGAATCAAGCCATACGTAGTTCTTGAAATGCAGTTTAACGTCGTGCAGGACGAAAGTATGAGTGATCTTAGTTTAGGGTCATAGAATTCGGACCATAATAATGAATACACAGTGTGTGTTTTCATGAGGACTTTTCAGCCAAGGGACTGAAAGTGAAATTTGGGGTTAGGCCCAAAAGACTTGGGACTGGATTCGAGGGACACTCGAATGTTCCTACGTATCCCATAAGGATGGGAATCAAGTCCATGTAGTTCTAGAACTACCCTTTGTACAAATTTGGTTCGTACATGTGAAGGGTGAAAGGGGAATTTAGTGCAATGATGGTTTTACCTGAGATAAAAAGTTTAGGCATTACCATGTATGCACGTAGTCTTTTGAAAATGAAACATGATTTTTTTTTAAAAAAATCAATGTCAATAATGGTTCCTTCTCAAATGAGGAAATCAAAGAATATTGTAGTTTATTGTCATACCGGACAAAAGTGTTGTATAGTTTAACGTCATATAACAAGGACGAAAGTGAATCAATGTAAAGATATTGATTCCAGGGGCGGTTTCACAAATCAACATCATATGAGGTTGTGGTGAACCGATGTGAAGAGATTGTTTTTGGGCTTGAACCCTGGGAGGTTGCCTACATACCCAGCCTGGAGGGCGAGGATCAAAGTCCGTGTAGTTCAATTAAAGAATGAATTAATGATCAAGTTGTTCTTGTGGACAATGATCTAAATAAAAAAATGTTGGGACTTACACATGGTTAGTGGCCCAAAGGGAATGTTATGGTCGATGTTCGCTCTAAGCTCACGTGAGTCATACTCGGTGTGAGAAACAAGAGGTAATAACAACCTTAACGATGCACAGTTTAATGTCATGTAGGACATTAAAAAAAGGGACTATGCAGTTTAAAGTCTTGCAGTTAGGACTATTGGTGCTGCACAGTTTAGTGTCATGTAGCAGGGACAAAATAACAGTTTAATGTCATGTAGGACATATCAAGGATTTTCTGTACAGTTTAGCGTCATGTAGTTAGGACGATGGGGAAAAAATAGTTTAACGTCATATTGGACGAAAGGGGGACTGTGCAGTTTAATGTCATGCAGTAAGGACAAAAGAGTGTACCATTTTAACGTCATGTCGGATGAAAGTGCAAATAGTTTAAGGTCATATGCATGGACCGTGGATGGTGCAGTTTAATGTCATGTTGGACCTTTGATGATTATATAATTTAACATCTTTTCGGACGTGAGGGACTTTTATAAAGTTTAGCGTCATGTAGTTTAGGACGTCACAGTTTAACGTCTTGCTGGACATAAGGGATTTGCAAATAGTTTATGGTCATATACATGGACCAGGGATGATGCAGTTTAAGGTCATGCTGGACGGTTTAGGGAACTTTTTCACAGTTTAATGTCGTGTGGGACGAAGTTGCAGTTTAAAGTCATACTGGACCATTGCTGTATAGTTTAACGTCATATAGCAAGGACGAACGGGTGCTGTACAATTTAAAGTCATGTAGCTAGGACTAAGGTGAACCAATATGAGGATATCAGTTCTGGGGACTTTTTACAGTTTAACGTCATGCTGGACGATGAAAGTGCCACACAGTTTAATGTCATGTTGCTAGGACACAATATAGTTTAATGTCATCTCAGACAATTTATAGTTTAATGTCATCTCAGACATTGAAGGTGACACATTTTAACGTCATGTTGGACGAAGTTGCAGTTTAAGGTCATACTGGACCATTGTTGTATGAACCAATTGTAAGAGTCTTGGTTCTGGGAACAATATTTTGTGTTTATACAAAATACTTCTTCAGAAATCTGGCATTAGTTGGAGTCGTGATGTGTTCTCCATCCATTGAGATCAGAGAATACGCTCCATTGGAGTAGACCTTATGTATTGAATAAGGTCCTTCCCATTTTGGTTCAAGATTGGGAGGATTCTTTCCTAGTATCATTGGTGCTCTGAGAACCAATACCAATTCTCCCTGAATGAATGAACGAAGACGAACTTTTTTGTTAAAAGCTCGTGCTATCCGATTCTGATAGATTTCCAAGTGGTGCAAAGTGCACAATCTTTTCTCATATAACTGTTCCAATTCATTCAACTGCTTTTGGGATTGCTCATCTATTGATAACTGATCACAAATGGCTATTCTGAGTGAGGGAAATTGAACTTCAATTGGCAAGACTGCTTCTGTTCCATATACCAATGAATATGGAGTAGACCGCGTTGCATTGCGAGTGGTAGTCTGATAGGCCCTTAAAGCATGAAAGAGTTTATCAGGCCATGACCTCTTATCTTTATCCACCATCTTTTGCAGTATATTTGAAAGAGTCTTGTTGAAGGCCTCTATCTGGCCATTAGCCGCTGCATGATATCGAGATGAATGGTTGGACTTAATGTTGTATTCTTGATACAATTTCTTTACCTCAGAAGAACAGAAATTGGTGCTGTTTTCCGTCAATATGTTATGAGGGACACCAAATCAAGTAATGATGTTAGACTTGATGAATCTAACAATGCATTTAGAACTGACTTCTTTGAGAGGTACTGCCTCTGCCCATTTGGAAAAGAAATCAGTAGCAGTAAGAATGTACTTAAACTGCTTGGCCGTAGCTGAAGGGTAAGGTCCCACCACATCCATTCCCCATGTGGAAAATGGCCATGAGTATTTAGCTGTATGAAGCAACTTTGGAGGTTGATGAATGAAGTTGGAATATACTTGGCATGAATGACACTTCTTTGTGAAATTAACACAATCTTGTATCATTGAAGGCCAGAAGTATCCAAGCCTTCGAATTTGATCACACAGTCTATGTCCAGACTGGTGGGCACCACAGACTCCCGCATGCACTTCTTTTATGACATCCATTGTCTCTTCACCATCATTAAATCTGAAGAGAACTCCATCAAAACCACGTTTGTAGAGAATTTTATCGAGGTGGTTTGGACCATCATAAAGAGTAAAATTGACCACACGTCACCGAATTTGTTCTTTCTCGGCTCTATCAGGTGGAAGTGTTCCATTTTGAAGGTATTCCTTGATAGGTGACATCCATCCTGTAGTATGACCATACGGTTCAGGAATGGGACTAATTTCATTAATTTCCTCTATTCTGACTTGAACATAAGGTAAAATTGCACGAAGGTGGGAAATACAGATGGTTGTCTCGTCCCGATTTGGATCTGCTAAAGCTGTGGCTATATTAGCCAGTGCATCAGCTTGAGCATTTTGTGATCTTGGGACATAAGAAAATGTCGGTTCTGAAGGAAATTCTGACATTAACTCTCTGACGTAATCATACAAAGGGATTAATTCTTCTTTTCTGATGGAATAATCCCCATTGACCTGTTTGATTACCAGGTCTGAATCACCTTTCACCTTTAAATGATTCACTTGTGCTTGAAGCGCTAACTCCAAGCCTGTAATGAGAGCTTGGTATTCAGCTTCATTATTGGTACCACCTTCCCATAACAAAAAGGAATAAGGTAACACTGCCTTATCTGGAGAAATGAGCACAATTCCTAAACCAACTTTGTTGAATTTAGGATTTTCTATTTTCTTCCCTGTTGGACTTCTAGAAGCACCATCAAAATACATTTCCCATGTTTGAGGACTCTCTTGAATAGAGAAAACTTCCTCATCAGGGAGTTCGATATCTGAATATGTGTCTTCCACTGAAGGATGTTCAACCAGGAAATCAGCCAGAGCTTGGCCCTTAATTGCCTTTTGAGACACATACTGAATGTCGAACTGCTATAGAATAACCGCCCATCTTGCCAGACATCCTGTAAGCATTGGACGACTAAGGATGAATTTGAGCGGATTATTACGAGATACCAATTGGACCTCGTGATGTTGCAGGTAATGTCTCATTTTCTGAACTGCAAATATTAATGCTAGGAAGCACTTTTCAATACTCGAATACCGGGTTTCTGCTTCAAGCATAGTTCTACTAAGATAGTAGAGACTATTTTCATTCCCAGCATCATTCTTTTGAGTGAGAAAGGCATCCAATGATCGCTCTAAAGCTGTCACATAGAGGATAAGAGGCCTACCCTCAACAGGTGGCATGAGTACTGGTGGACTCAAGAGGTATTTCTTGAGAACATCAAATGCTTCTTGACATTCTTCAGTCCACTGGTAAGTGACTCCTTTCTTCAATAATTTGGTAAAGGGTAAACTTTTGCCTGCCAAATTGGCGATGAAACACCGAATATAGGCTAAGTGTCCTTGAAGTCCTCTTAATTCTTTCAAATTATGAGGAGGTGACATACCAAGGATTGATTTGGTCTTCTCAGGATCGACTTCAATACCACGATGGCGTATAACAAAGCCGAGGAATTTTCCTGAGGTTACCCCAAAAGCACATTTTAAGGGGTTCATCTTCAAATTATGTTGTCGAAGCTTGTGGAATACGACTTCCAAATCATCCAAGTGATCAAAACGTTGTTTGGATTTAACCACCAAATCATCTACATAGCATTCAACAAACTTCCCTAGAAAAGGTTTGAAGATACGATGCATGGCGCGTTGATATGTTGCACCTGCATTCTTTAAACCAAAGGGCATCACCCGATAACAAAACACACCATGAGAAGCTCTGAAGGCTGTATATTCCTCATCTTCTGGGGCCATTCGGATCTGATTATATCCAGAATATCCATCCATGAAAGAAAGTACTTCATAGCCAGCCGTCGCATCAATTAAGAGTTCTGTAATCGGAACTGGGAAATCATCTTTAGGACAATACCGATTAAGATCTCCGAAATCGATGAAAACCCTAATTTGTCCGTTCTTCTTCTTTACAGGGACAATATTAGCCAACCACTTGGGATATTGAACTTATCTGACGAATTTAGCTTTGATAAGCTTATCCACTTCAGCCTCGATTTTGGAAGCATAGGTTGGGTGTGTTCTTCTCGCGGCTTGCTTGAATCCTCGATGTTCTTTTGGCAAACCCAAATGATGGGTGGCAACATCAGGATCAAGGCCAGGCATCTCTGTATAATTCCAAGAAAAAATATCTTTATTTTGCTTTAGAAAAGAAATATACATCTCTTGTTCTTCAAGGGTCATGGACGCACTAATTAAAGTGGGGCGTGGATCTTTCTCTGTACCCAGATTTACTTCTCTGAGTTCATCCACAGTGGTAGAGATACCCTCTTCAAATGCTGGAGGAGCATCTCTAAGATCTTCCTCTTCCTCTTCATCATGTGTTATTTCTTCCGTTTCTACTTGCAAAGTAGATGAAAAAATGAAATTCTCATGATCATAAGAGATGTCAAAATTTTCACATTTTGAAGAAGAAGCTTCCATTTCCGACCCTATTGATGATAAAGGGTCTTCTTTGGGAAATAAAGAGGAGATGATGGATTGAGAATCGACATCAATATTCACCTCTGGTGTTACTATAACTTCTTCTAGCCTGATTAGCGAAGTATAGACTTGTTGGATTTCAGCAGACGAAATGAAAACGTCACCACTTATGCTTTCATCACTACTTGGTAAGTTACCAATTTCTCCCATGTTGTCTTGCTCGATTGACGTAATTGACATTATGGATCTTTCCATAAGAGTATTTTTATTTGGGCCTATTTTGTCAATTTGACTGATAGGTAACACATAATCTGTACTCACATGTGAAAATGGATTTATTGGAATTTTTTCCAAACCATATGGAGCATTAACTTTGGTAATTTCCTTCATTGTAGATTTTTTTCTTCCTTTCATGTGATAAAATTCTGCCTCAATGTATTGAGACTCACATGTCTTGAACGGGGCCTTATCACCGTACAATGTTCCAACTTGACCATCGAAACAGTATTTGAGACATTGATGGTATGATGATGGAATAGCTGCATGCTGATGTAGCCAGGGTCTTCCAAGCAAGATATTGAAAGCTGAGTCTTAATCAACAATCATGAAATCCAAATTGGAAACAATATCTCCAAACTGAGTTCTGAGCGTACCTTCTCCCAGTGGTTCTTGTTCATTTTTATCATATCCTTGCAACATCATGGTAGAAGGAGATAAATCAGATTCCGTGAGGCCCAATCGACGAAGTGTGCGAATGGGCATGAGGTTGACTCCTGAACCATTGTCAATGAAAGCTCTTCGAACATCTATACCATTGACTTTTCCAGATAAGTACAAAGGTTTTATGTGCCCATGCACAACATCATCTTCATCTTTATCAGTAAAAGATATCACTGCATGGCATTTCGCAGGATTATTCTCTATGTGATAGATTTCAGCTGCAGCAATTTCAGCTTCAAACTCCTGAGGACTTGACAAAGCTTCGATGAGTGCTTCCCGAAGATCTCTTGACAGATTCAAAGCATCCAAAATTGATAACATGGCTGGTACTTGGGCCAAGTGTTTCAATATATCATACTTTTGATCTAGAGGTCTGTGTTTCCCAATAGGAATATGTGGTTTAGCAGGTACCTTGGAAGTAGATGCTTTGGAAGCTGATGCATCTTGTATTGAAGTTGGCAAAATCCTTGGTTTTGGAAAATTAGACTGATTAGATCCATTTAATTGCTGAGATAAATAATATGGAACTTTTAATCGGTCTTCCAAAATAACTGTGCCGAAACTGAGTTGGCCATTGGCAGAAGAACTTGCTTGTTCTTTTTGAGCTCGCTGAAGGGCTCTACCACGAGTTTCTACTGCATATACAGTGCTAGCAGGGGTAGAATTAGAGTAGTGGCTTCGGAAAGATCCACGTCTTCCCCTATATCCTGAACCACTAGAATTTCCTCGGGTTCCCTTATTTGATACAGGGAATTCAGGTTCATCAAGACTGGAATATGAATCTGTTAATTGAATCATATTAACAGAACCAAAGATTAATTCTTCGTCTGATAAAGACTCTTCCTGGTTAGCCTGTTTAGGCTGTGCCGTTTGGTGGGATGGTGCCCGTGGCTTTGAAGTAGATGGCATGAAATCTGCCAGAGTCAAAGACAATTTAGGCTTTGATACATACTCATCTTCTCCTGATTCCTCTTTCTTCTTTGAATTGAGCTTCCCTTTTGAGGATTTTTCTTTTGATGGAGGCTTTACTGCAGCTTTTGTAGGAGACACAATTGGCTTCTTCAATTGTGTTCGCAAAATGGAATGGGTCCGATTGATTGTCTTTCTGACCATCAAATCATCATATTTTTTCGCAGTTTTGCTTTTGACTTCCTGCCACTCACCTCCTTCCTCTGGATCTGTAGCGGTAATACATGCTACATGAGCTGAAGAACCCTTCAATTTGACTTGTCCCAAGTCGACCATCTTTTGCAGGAGGTCTTTAAAGACAAAACACTCCTGGATGGGATGCCCCAACATTTGATGAAAGGGACAATAATTGGGACGGTCTTCATCTCCTTCCTTGTTTGGCCTCTTCGGCACTGGTAATTGAACCAAATTATTTTCCAGATCTGAAATGAAGTAACCAGGAACTTTCTCACTTCAGAAAGAGTATGTTTTACTCTTCATATCCTCAAATTGTTTTCGTCGTTGATCTTTTTGATCATTTGGACGAAATAGCCTTTGTTGTTGGCATTCAGGAGGTGGAGCCCTTCGAGAAGATGAAGGTTTTGAAGTAGAAATAGGTACAGGTGCCTGTTTAAGCATAACTGTAGCAGTTTCAGCTTTACCCATTCTTCTTCCTGGAGCTGATGGAATTACACGAGATTTAACCTTAGCCTATATAAGGGAATCTTCAATCTGTAGAGCGATTGAAGTAAGGTCTTGAAACCCTCCTGTGTATTTCACAGGGATCAATGGCGTGCGTAATTCGTCACGCAAATTTGCCACACAGATTGGCAACAATTCCTCCTGAGGGAGTGCTAAACTCAAGGAATACGTTAATCCCTTCCAACAAGCAATGAAATCCGAGACTCTTTCATTTTCCCTTTACTTGCAGTTTGTAAGATCAAAAACTGTCGTTTTTGGCAAAGTTGAGCTAAACTGAAGAAGGAATTTTTGACGAAGATCCTCCCATCCGATGACTGACCGGGATTGCAAGCTTGTATACCAGACAAAAGCTGGTCCTTGCAAGGTTCGCACGAAGCATCTGAGTTTCACTGCTTCTTGCTGCTCTGGAGTTCCCATCATAGGATCACAACAAGACACGTAATGCGTCAAATGTTGTTCAGGGTCGCCTGATCCATTGAAAGTAGGGAAAATAGGGTTTCCAAAACTGGATGGAGGAGAAATTGAATCCACCCATTCAGGGTAAACTTTCTTTTCAGGTTGAACTTGCACCAGTTTCCCTTCCATAGTTTCTAACCGAGCTGTTAATGACTCAATAGTAGTTATTAACTTTTGAGAAACGTCAGGTTGAACTTGGTTTTGGGTAGGTGCAATGAATGGAGATTGGACAGACGTGGTGGTTGGTGTTGCAACTGATGGTAGTGCTGCCAACCATTGTTGCGTTTGATCCATAGGATTAGACCTCTGTGGGTGTACTGATAAAGGAGGATATTCTTGATCCATCTCAGTAGTTACAACAAATTCCTTCGGCTGTCGGACTTCAGCATTCTTAAGAAGAATACTATTCTGAAGTAGTTCTGCATTCAACCTTCTTATATCTCTCATTTATTCCGCCTGTTGTGCAAACCTTTGCTCTAATGAGAGCGATTGACCTCCTTCAGAGGAAGGGTGAGAAGTAACCTGATTCTTTCCTTTCCCCTTATTGGATCCTTTTCGGAGAGTGGGAAGTGGGTTACTTGAAGGAATACCCATATTTTGGGTAAGCCTTTGATTACGTGTGCGCACACCTTCTTCATTTAGGTCTGTGTGTGCAACTTCTTGAGCAGAAACCTCTTCGTCTGATCCCTCTGATTGAGCCTCATCTGGTGAATCAGCAGCAACGGCATTGATGACATTAATGGATGCATATTGCATGGAATCCTTTCTATCAGCATTTTTGTGATATTGTCTCCTTCTATGTCCATGATGAGACATGGCATTCCGTTGACTTGATCCCTCAGGAATTTCTTGGAGAACCGTCACTTGGAGAGAATCTCCTGACAGCTTGGCTCTTCTTTCCTCTTGAGGATTATTCCCTAATCGAGAGAATACTGATTTTCTCTGAGGGAGGGATTGAGGATTTGAAAAAGTCCCCAGTCCGGTGGACTGGGGATGCTCCAGCTGCTTCCGCTCAACTCCTCGAATCCCATTCGTTGACTCTGATGGTTGGGTTAGAGAAGTCCCCAGTCTGGCAAGCTGGGGTGTCTCTTGACATGCTATGTCTGAGATCTTCTTAAAATCCCTCTTGATCTTGCGAATCTTAGTTCGGAAATTAGCTGGATGCATTAACCTGTATCCACTTTTATCACCTGGTTCAACAGACCGTTAGATGATTTCTGAAACTTCTGTCATTTGATGACGTGTTTTCTCCAGACGAGAAGCTTGTGCAATATTCTCACCTGCTTGATGTAGGAGCAATTCAACAACTTGTTCTCTATATACTTGATTTTGAGAGGAACTAGTTGAAGCTTGTTCTTGAGCAAGCTTTTGATTATGAACAAAGCCCATTGACTGTGGCCGGCCATGGGCAATAACATTGCATGAGACCATTTTCGGCGGGCATTGCTAACTGGAAAGCACTGTGAAATGTAGTGCTCCGTGAACACCCCATCCTCTGATATGAACATCAGATGGAGCATTGGAAATTAACTGACGCAATCTTCTTAGTGCGCCAAGGCATGAACGTTGAAGGGTTCTCTGTTGCTTTTCAGCCTTTGGATACCGAGAGACTGATAGAGATGCCAAATCAATCTGGCGTTGTAACCCTTTTATTATCTTAAGATGATTTTCATATTCATCGTAAGATAATACCTTCTTCTTTAATTGACAAAGAGTTTTCCATATGTTGAGACGAATATCATGGATTCCATCATCCGTCAACATCTTTGGAATGTCGTACTGGGAGTCAGCCAAAGGACAAAACATGACTGGTACTTCACCTTTTTCCAGTTTTTTCCTCATGTTCATCATTTCCTCTTTATCATTAAATGAAGATTCTTCTACCTGTTTGGACCAGAGTTGGTGTTTCCTTGTTGCTTCATCAGATTCAACAAGATTGGTAGAGAAATCACTATTCATGCTGGAAGATGAATGACCCAGGGATGGTTCGGAGAATAACCTGAACCCCAGGCTATCTTCTGATGGAGAAAGAGTTTCACCTACCGATAGTAAAGCATCAGACATGACTGGTTTTACGTTTGAAAGTGCCTCGAGATAGGAGGTATTTCTCGTCACTACATTGCCTTATGAAGAATTTTCGAGACAACGTGAATCACTACTGCGGAGAGGACTTTCGCAGCGAAGTTCATCACCATGAGGAGGACCGTCATGATGGGTTACAGCAAAAGATGAAATCTCTTGCTCCTTGGTCTTCTGACCACGCAGAGGGTTCCTGTGGCTCTCATATGAAGAAGAAACTTCAAGATTGACCGAATTTTCTTGAAGCAAGTCTTCATGAGGAAGTGTCTGCTGAAGACCTTCAGAATTAATGTTCCCGTTATTGGGAACTGAGGGAGTAGAATATTGAATTCCGACAGATAAATGTCTGAGGGCTTCAAGAACTCCAGCATCGAGTAAGGCCTTGTTGCAGATTGTCCTTTGATCTCCTGATTGTGCTGGGCGGATCTTTTTCTTAGATTCCTTCTTACTCGCTTTAGAAACCACTTGATGACGAAAGTGATTGCTCTGAGCAGGTGTATGTGCCTGATCAGGAAAGATGGTCAGGTTAGGCTGACGATCTCCACTCAAATCAGGTGTATGTGCCTGACTTGGTTGTCCGTATGATATGGGGGAGTATGCCCCATAACCCTCTTGGACTGGAACAGATGTGTGTGTCTGTTCCGGAGTGAATCGTTGATGTGTCACTCCATTGCTAGGGATAGATTTATGTGTCTGTCCCTGAGATGATGCTGAAGCTGTTATGATATCCTGGCAAGCATCCAGAATATGAGCAGGAATTTTCTTCTGCTCTTTCACCATTGACAAAATATGTTTGGTGACTTCAGCCGCCGGAACGGGGATATACGTCCATTCCGGGCTTGGAGTAGGTGTATGTGCCTGCTCCTGTCCTCCTTTTCCTGTCAGTGAATCCTGACAGTACTCAAGTGTGGAGACAGAGAGTTGAGTCTGCCTCCTGTTTGTCGTTGGGACTTTCCGACTGACTTCTCCGGGCGCTACCAAGCAAGACTGTTGGTAGGCCTGATTAGTATTAGCAGGTGTATGTGCCTGCTGATTACACTTCGCCAAACGCGGTTGACGAGATCCACCATATGTAGTCAGACGAGCCTGCTAACTAACTGGTGATGTATAAGCAGGTGTATGTTCCTGCCTATGGTACTCCGCCGGAATTGCCTGGCGGGATAGGCTTGATGCTGTCAGACGAGTCTGCTGGACAGTGGAATTAAAACGAACAGGTGTGTATTCCTGCTCATTGTTTGCCACCAAGTTAGGTTGGTGGACTTCTCCGGAGATGGCAGGGATGACAACCTGCTTATTATTAACCGGATTCCGTCTCTGGCGGTTCATCTTGCCTGCTCGGGTTCGAGGAACTTGAGCTGAATGCCTGGAGTCGGTACCCTCATCATGTTGAGGGCGCACTACCGCACGAGTCTGGCGGCGATTGTTGATGGGAGCCCTTGAGAAGGACTCCTGTCTTTTTGAATTAAGGTCCTGCGGGACCTGCTCATTCACTTCCTCAGAGTAAGGGAGTGAATGGAAATTGCGTTCCGGGGATAACGACCCGAAACGGTTGGAGACGGTAGTCAGCACCGCCTGCTTCTTGATTGATGGTCGCCGTTGTCCGGACGACCAGGTAGAGTTGTTAACTTGGAGGGATTGACGAGCGGACTCCAGAGTTGGGATAGTACCGTTGCGACGGTACTCCTTAACCAGTGCATTAGAAACACAGCGTTGAAGACGCTGAGTTGGTGATGTCATCCTCAGAGCGGATTACGTTCCAGCAGGAGTAGCAGCATTGGTTTTCACAGCAGCAGACCTCACAGTAGAGGTGTTCACAACAGCAGTACTCACAGGGGTGAATTTAAGGAAAGCCATTTTTGCAGAAGATCTTGAGAAAATAGTGCCTTTTCCATGTAAAAGACATAATCAAGATGAATCCGGCCACTGCATCTTTTGGATGAGCACATTTCAATGATTTCTTTGTTGGCCCAAGGGGCCTAACAAATAAGAAGAACATCACTTTCACTTGGTTAAGGATTCACGTCGGGTTCACCATTTTTTGTTTCGCATGGAATCCGGGGATGACCTCCTGGACGGGAGATTCAAACGTTCCGATCAATTTCTAACAGGTTTGTTCGTAGAACCGGAAACATCCAATGATTCCACATCCATTTGGACCTACTTTCCAAAGGCAGGAGCTTATTAGCTTGTGGACTAATGAGGCTTAGGAATTTTCATTGGTCGAGAGGATGGGAGGTCGGACTCATCACACCTTTTTGAGGGGAATTATTGTCTACTCCGGGACTCTCTTTATAGATTTAACTTATGTTCGTGAATCCTTATTACATTACCAAGTATAAAATGTGCTTTCCTTTAGTTTTAACAATCAATGATTAAATATGCATGAAATTTAGAGAATCTTTTATATGTATTCGAGGTTCTTCATCAATAGAGTATCATCTATATCTGTTTAGAGATTCTTGGTCAATGGTATCCTTCAAAACATTTATATAAAAGCCTCTTGTTCATTATGATGACCAGGCTGGTTTCAAAGCCACTCAGTGGGGCACTTGAAGTTTATCGTCATTCAGAAGGACAGAGATTATTTCAAAGTTGGGATCGAACCCATAAATGGGCTACCTACGTATCCTTTGTTTTGGAAAAGGAATCAGAACCCACGTAGTTCGAGAAATGGAGTATGATGTTTATGATTGATGGCTCAAAGATGAATGTCATAATTACTTTTACACTCTAAGCTCACATGAGTCATGCTCGGTGTGAGAAACAAGAAGTATTGGTAAAATTTAGACAATTGTGCCATGAAAGATGCAATCATAAGAATTTTTTTGGGGCTTATGTATGGATGACTTCCCAGATAGATGAAGGTTTAGGATTTACTTTTAGGGAGAAAATCCATGAACAGGGTCCATAAAGTTATATGTGCTTCATGGAGATTTGAATACTCTAATCTTAGGGCTTACTCCTAAGGAGGACGCCCAAGTTAGGAGGGGACTTATGATGGGGTTTTACTCCTGAAAAGGAAACCCAAATCAAAGGTAAATTATGACTGGTTAAGAGAAATTTAAGGGAACTTGGGGCTTATTCCTAAAAAGGAGACCCAAGGTTAAGGGACTTGGGGCTTACTCCTGAAAAGGAAGCCCAAGGTTATGACTGAGTCTTATTCCTGAAAAAGGAGACCCAGGTTAGGGATTTAAATTTTGGGGCTTACTCCTGAGGAGGATTCCCATGATTAAGGTTGGGGCTTATTCTTAAGAAAGATGCCCAAGATTAAAGGACTTTATTGGGGCTTACTCCTAAGGAGGATGCCCATGATTGTGACTGAGTCTTATTCCTAAAAAAGGAGACCCAGGTTAGGGATTAAGGTTTGGGGCTTACTCCTGAGGAGGATGCCCAAGATTAAGGTTTGGGGCTTACTCCTGAGGAGGATGCCCAAGATTAAAGGACTTGATTGGGGCTTACTCCTAAGGAGGATGCCCAATATTGGGAACTTTAAGAATTTGGGGCTTACTCCTGAGGAAGATGCCCAGATTAAAGGTTTTATAACTGGGGATTATTCCTGAAAAGGAGACCCAGGTTAAGATTCTCTCATCTTAAAGGATGAGGTTGAATGAATGAACTCTCCGTATTTTAGTGACATAAGGATATTTAAATCACTAGACTTTGAGAGAGATTCCACAGAATTCCTTTCAGATAAGAAAGTCAAATCAAGAAATCATGCCATAAATGGCTTTGAAGAGTGTCTTGAAGACTGAATCTTGAAAAGGAAAGGTGAAATGGCTTAAGAGGGGTAAAAATGGGCAAGATGGGCACCCAAAAAGATAGGGGCGCGCAAGTCTTGCAAGGCGCGCAAGTCTTCCGTGGGCGCGCAAGTGTTGGTCGCGCAGGTATACCTGCGCAACACATAGTTTACTTGCGCGATTTTCAACCAACAATCAAATACTCGAGCGACTCTTTTTAAAACCCTTTAGAATGTTCTCTAGGTTCTTCCAGAAAAGGTACGCGCAAGTTATATTGAAGGAAATAAGTCGGCGCGTAAGTGTTTGATAAGTTTCAACACTTAGGCCTTCCTTCTTCTCTTTATATCTTCCGTTCTAGGTAAGAAATTACCTTAGAAGTGTTCCGGAAGCTTTGAGAAGAGACTTGGGTGTCGGGAGCTTCAATCTGAGTTTCTGGAAAAAGATCCTCTCGAATGGGGGGCCCACAGGGTCTATTTATAGGCAAGAGAAGACCCCGGGCGGTTACCGGGCGGTTACCGGGCGGTTATCACTTAGGTCATGCAAGTCACTTGCACGACCATAAGGCGTCGCGCAAGTACTTGCACGACCACTAGGCATCGCGCAAGTACTTGCACGACCACTAGGCGGCGCGCAAGTGTACTTGCGCGACCATGAGGGAACTTGCGCGACCTATGGGCAATGTTCTCCTGGTTCATCCCTTTGTCGATTTTTGATGTTTCTTCAAAGGATGAATCACATTGGACTCAGATATTCCCCTTTTCCGATCCTTAGATTCTGTGACGAAAGGAGCGTCAACAGGTTGTGCAAAGAATAATGGAGGTTGAATCAGGTGATAGTCATGAACTATTACCCCCTCCCAAGGACAGACAATCTTCTCAACCAGTTGAAAGGTAAAATTTGGTTTTTTAAGATCGATCTGTGGTTTGGATATCACTAGTTGAGGGTGATGGAATCCAATATCCTAAAGACTACATTCACATGAATTTATATTAACTTTAACATCATAATCATGTTTTTTGGTGTTAATAACACACCAGCATTGTTCAGGGGGATTATGAAATCCTTCTTTTGGGAGTTACTGGACCATTTCATCATTGTATTCCTCAAGGAAATCTTGATATACTTTAATTTATAGGAGGATCATATCAAGCATCTCAGAACTATCTTGCTGATCCTTAATTTCCATAACCTCTATGAAAATTTTCTATGTGTATGTTCTGGATGTGATAGGTTCATTTCCTTGGATAAGTGGTCCTATAGTTGGTAGTACCAGTGGTCCCATCAAAGGTCAAGATAGTTTCTTCTTGGGAATCACCCAAGAATTTTGCAAAGGTTCTCTATTTTCTTAGTCTAGCTGGATATTAACAAAAATTTGTATCTCATATATCTCGATTTGTATCCTCGTTGATAGCTCTGATGAGAATGAATCGTGATTTTGTATAGATTGAGCAGTTTCAGGAAGTATTTGGCTATCTAAAGGGGAAGTTAGTTAGTGCTCTAGTGCTTTGGTTTCCAGATCAAGGAATGATGTTCGAGGTGTTTTGTGATTCTTCTCGTCTAGGCATAGAATGAATTTTGGTGAAATAGTGGGGAGTGATCTCTTATGGGTATAGAGAGTTATGTTATCGCTAACGTAACTATTCCACCCATAATCTATAGCTAGTAGTGTTCGTGTTTGCACTAAATTTGTGGAGTAATTTTCTCATTGGGGAGTGTTTTGTGGTCTTCATAGATCACAAGAGCTTGAGGTATATCTTTTCTCAGTGAGATCTGATCTTTTGATAGAGGAGATGGATGGAGTTTCTCCAGGACTACAACTTTGAGATCTATTACACCTTAGGGAAAGGGAATGTCATGGCTAATGATTTGAGAAGGGATTTATAGAAGCAGGTTGTTTGGGAATCCTCAAATGATTAGAAGGTGATAGAGGAGTTTTTTTCCTTGTACCTAGATGCATGGATGGATGGTGGTAAATGCTATTTGATTCAGATGACATTGTAGTCTAATATGATGCATTATGTGGAGAATTATTAGCGGGGGAACTCAAAGGCAGAAGTGATGTGTGATCGCGTTGATTATGTTGATGCTTAGGATGGTTGTTTGGAGGATGGTTAGAATCAGATGTTATTCTGTGAAATAATGTTTTTTCTTATGGAAATTCACAAGGGATCTCTTCGTGAGTTTCATATATCACCTTAAGCGATACACCCAAGAGTTTCCAAGATCTACCATGGATTGAGAGAGTATTTTTGGTGGATTCGGATGAAATGGGTAGTATCAGAGTTTGTGGTGAAGTGCTTAGATTTCCAGTTGGTGAAGGATGAGCACCATATTTTTTGTGGTTTTTTGAAACCCCTATATGTCCATGAGTGAAAATATAATTACATCTTGATGGATTTTGTCATAGGGTTACCCATGGATTAGAGAGTATGTGATGAAATCTCTATATTGGTGGATCGTATGATGAAATCGTCTCACTTCTTAGTGATTATGGAGTCATGCATAATGGATGTCTTGGAAAAGAGGTATGTGGATGAGGTGGTATGGTTTCATGGATATTTGAGGTCTATTGTCTCATATTGGGATACATGTTTTCCCATGAAAGTCTTTATGGTATTGCATCATATTTTGTATCTTAGTTACACCTTGGTGGTACTTTCCACCCTCAAATATATGGGCAAATAGAACAGACTATCCTGACACTGGAGGAAATGTTGTGAGCATGCGTTGTGGACTTTGGCAGATCTTGGGTGTAACAGTTTCCCTTAGTACAGTTTTCTTAAAATAATATATATCACTCTTCCATTGGCATGGATCTATTTGACGATGTGTATGGAAGACTGTGTCATTCATCCTTGTGTTGGAAAGAGGTTGGAGAGATAGTTGTTCTTGGCCCCGAGGTAGTTCAAATCATGATGGAGAAGGTTCAACTTATTTTTGAGAGTATGAAAGTAACACTTGACTGAATGAAGTTTTATTCTGATCATTGGAGGATACCATTGTAGTTTGAGGTTGGAGATAATGTTTTCTTGAAGATTTATCCTTGATGGAGGCAGTGATGGTTCGGCAGAGGGATAAAGATCTCTCCAGGTTTCATTAGACCATTTGAGATGTTGGAGAGAGTTGGTGTGGGGTAATACTAGTTGGAACTACCACTATACCGAGAGAAGGTCCCCAATGTATTTCATGTCTTTCAGCTTTGTTGGTATCTTCACAATGTGTCCCATGTCATTGACAAGGGGGTGTTGGATGTCGAAGATTGCATGACATTTGTGGAGAGGCCAATATATATCTAGGATCATCAGGAGAAGGTTTTTTGTGGATGGACCATTCTTTTGGATCATGTGTTATGGAGGCATGGTGGCCTAGAGGAGAGTACTTTGGAGTGAGAAATGAAGATGCGTACCTAGTACCCAGAGTTTTTATGAGTTTTGACTTGTTCTGTTCTTCCTTATGATGTAATGTTTGAACCTTTTTTGTTATGATATGAGTCGTTTCCTTATTATGAGATGTGTGATAAAGTCCTAACGTGTGAATAGGGTAGGACCTAATTCCTAATCAAGATGCATCAATTATGATGCGATTAAACCTATGTGGGAGATTCAATTCCTCCATGGAGGATAGTATCTTGACATTGAGGAAGAAACTTTCTAATTCATATATCCGTATAGTGTGGATTTTGTTTCTTAGGTGGTGTGTCTTTTGGTTGGTTAGGGTAGTAGATGTCGGAGGAGGTGTTCTTTGATATTGATGTTTCACTCCATCATTTGAACAACACAGGGTGGATTATTATTGGACCTCAGGGTATTCGAATCGTAGTGGTGTTTCAAGTACAGCATGATCTTTGAGAGGTATCTCAGAGGGTGGTTGTTTGGACACATCTTTATTCTAGACTGGTTTTAGATTTTCAAGGATGATAATAGTTTTATAGGTATCATATTTAATGTCTCTGACCTCCCTATTCCATAACCTTTCATAAATCTGGTGTTTGAGATGTTTTTGGACAAAATAGTGAATCATTTCAAGAGTTTCTCAAATATCTAGTTTTTT
Organism: Viscum album; assembly: GCA_963277665.1. NCBI lineage: Eukaryota > Viridiplantae > Streptophyta > Magnoliopsida > Santalales > Viscaceae > Viscum > Viscum album. The sequence continues at coordinate 1,914,314,810 of OY728133.1, forward strand.
CAATGGTAGATCATCAAATGGTGGGTCAGATCGATGATTCGCAATGGTGACTCACACCAGTGGGTGGCGATGGTAGATCATGATAGCGAGTCACGACAGTGACTCCCAATGGTGATTCATCCATTGGTAGTTCAAAACAGTGAGTAATTATATTGAGTCTTTGAGGGTAGGTCTCCAGTAGTGACTCATGATGGTGACTCATCTAATGGTGACTCTTGATAGTGACTCATCCAGTAGCGAATCGTGATGGTGACTCTTCTAGAGGTGACTCACGACAATGACTCATCGAGCGATGACTCATTATGGTGACTCGTCCAGCATTGAAATGTGATGGTGAATCATCCAGTGGTGACTCAGGGTGGTTACTTGTCTTGTAGAAACTTGCGGCATTGACTCATCCTGTGGTGTCTCGTGATAGTTACTCGTCTAGTAGTGACTTGCGATGGTGAATCTTCTAGTGGTGACTCATGACGGTGACTTTCCCAATGGTGACTGGAGACAGTGACTCTTCATAAGGTGGTTCATCCAATGGTGACTTTTCGAATGGTAGGTCACCTAATAGTGAATCCCCCAATGTTAGGTCATCCACAAGTGATTCATTTCAAATAGTTTTCCAAAATTCCAAAAAAAAAAAATCGGTTTTCTAGTTTTCTACATTTTCTCCCCTTTAAAATTTTATTTGGTGTAAAATGAGTTAAATACCATATTTAAATGGTTTTGAATCCATTTCAAAGGATATAAAAATATATTTAAATTTTTAATGCTTGAGAGGCTTTTAGATAGTCAAAACACATGGTCTTGATCATGATCCTACTTTAATGTCTCTTGAAACTATTTCTTCAATTGATATAGGATCAAGCATTTCTAAAGTCGATATCATTTTTACATGTCTATTTTTATTTACACTTGATACCAAGAGTCCCCAAACCTTTCTTCCCTGAGGATATAATCATATGTGTTTCACCATTGGATCACATTTCCCTTGATCCTTGTACACCCCCTGTTTGGAACAAGGTGGAGGTGTCGATTGTTTATTTCTCAAAGTAAGGATCCCTTCATCTCTCTTTTATTTATGTATCATGCGGTGTGGGTCTATGAATGTCCTATTATGGAAGATAGTAAAATTCCTTGTTAATAATGATAATTAAATTAGTTAAATATCAACATGTGTACTGGGAAAAATTAACTTGTGTTATGCTTTGTTTTCAATTGATATTGTGATCGGTGTGGGCTATATGCTTAATAAAAATCTTTGTCGTTCCTGTTTTTTGTTTTCACAACTGGGATGGCTTGTGAATTATTATTAATGGTCTCTAGTTGAATGGTTGTAAATGTGAAAATTATATTAACCAAGTAAACCCAGTTAAATAAATAGAAGCCTTAGGATGGATCTTTCACTATGATAACAGCTGAATTGTCAAAGTGGAATTAAATAATGAGTGTTTGATAAACTTGAATACACGCTACCATGTTTGGTGAGCCTGTGTGATGTCTGTGGTTTTGTTATATCTTGTACCTTGTGTGGGTTGTGTGGTGTTGTGAATGGGAGTGAGATTGTGTGTATAGGGTGGTTCATTTGGAGTAATGGGTTCTGAGGGTGAGAGATTGTTTTATTTTGGAATGTATGAGTTATTGTGTGTAGTGGAACTACAACTAGGTTGTGTTTTGTTTGTGTTGTTGGGTGTGGTTTGTTTATGTAGAGGGGGTACTGATAGTTTCGATGAGAGGTGTTGATAGGTGTGGGTATGAGATGGTTTTTGTTCTATTTTAGAGGATGTTTTGGGTGGAATTATATTAAATATTTATGATAGAAGTGGTTGGTATGGGTGTTAAATGAAGAGGAGATATGAATTGGTTTTATTTATTGTGGTTCTTTTTCCTATGTGTGGTCTATGTTGTGTGTATTATTGAAACCTGGGGTTGGTATACTCCCAAGTAGGGATAAAATGAATAAATTAATTTATTAATAAGGAAATATAGTTGGTTAAATGAGTTGTTTGGGCTTACAAATCGAATATTGTCTTGTTGTGTAGTTATAAATTTAGAGGTAGCAGTAAAGGCAGTTTTGTGAGCTGGTTGTTGTTTGCAAAAACCCATAATTTGAGATGAGTTTTTGATACCTATATATATATATATACACTTATACTTACTTGTGACTTTATATAAGAACCCCACCCTAGTTGAGAACTATGTTCCAAACACCCCCATTGTCATGGGGGTGTCTTTTCCCAAAATCCTAATGGGGGGATGGATGGTTGGTTATTGGATCTTCCCTTCACCCACTTCTAGGAATTGGTATCCCAGGACTCTTCAGGAAAGTTATGGTGCATTTGTGAGGCCTATATATATATATGGTAGAGATGTTCTTTCCTAAGTGTCTATGGGGTGAGATGTGGTGTTCTTTCCTAGTTATCTAAAAAATGAGTTGTGGTGTGCTTTCCAAGGTGTCGTCAGGATAAGGTATGGTTGTGACCTAGGTTTCTATGGGTGGGACATGGTATAGTTGTGGCCCAAGTGTCTACAGGTGGGATGTGATGAGAATTGTTTTCCCATGTTTTTTGACTATCTCTGAGACCCTGGTGTCTGCAGGTGGGTTGTGACATGGGGTTTGTGGAAGAGTGTGGAAGCACCAAGATGATTTTCATTAGGGTATGAGTAGTTAACTAGTAGGAAGTAGTGCGGGGTACCCAAACATTGATGTTATTATTATATTGATTTACTTTACTTGTTTTGTTTATTGAGTGTTCCTTGGTGTGGTTAGGGTTTCTAGAATTCCTTATTAGGTGTTATCGGTTTCTGTTGTTTTCTCATAGGGGAATTAGTATGCTTCTCCCACTGTGCATGAGAGACCTCGGTTTTTCCTAGTGAGTATACTCATATTCTCACATTATGAATAAACAATTATCTTCAGGTTTTTATTAGGAATAGAAGTACCATGTTATGAATTAATAGATCGGACTTTGGGACAATTTATGCATTGCTTCTTAGCTTTGTTCTTTTGGTACTTTGGAGTTTTATTGTATTTGTAGCTGTTTTGTTTTAAACATGCTTGTGATATGGTTTTGGATTTCTATTATACACATATATATTCCTTGTAGTTGTTTTGAGGTGGATACATCTTATATTCTGATCTTGTTTATTATAAAAAGGGTAATTCCTCCCATTTTTTGAGATTTGAATAACCTTGGTCCTAGTTGCCACCTTGGAGCCTACTGGAGGTAGGACTTGGGGGTGCCATTATCTCCCTTACTTCATTTCCAGCTTGGGGGGAAATTTTAGAGGTGTGGGGTCATAATAATTCACCTCAATGATTTATTCTATTTGACTTAATTAAGTTTCCTTTTTTCATTTTTAACCAATGTAAAAAAATTAATAACCTTAGCTAAAGTTTAAAATTTAGGAGTAAGAAAGTAAACACATGTGTATCTAGTAAAATCATAAATAATAACAAAAAATATCTTTTACCACCTAAACTAGAAGGTTTTATAGGACCAAATAAAACCAAATAAATTAGATCAAGAGTCCTTACTATTTGTATTTATTTAATTAAATTCAAATTCCATTTATATTGTTCTCCTCTCAAGCATAAGACACAAACAAAGGTGTTGTATACTTTAAGCTACGAGAGATACAAAACTATTTGATTCTTGGAAATCTTTTTCATCAATATAAAATTATTGTTTCACAATATTATATACCAAAAAATGTTATCAACTTATATAAAATTTTGGAATTTTAAATTTTGAAAATTTAATTAAAAAAATTAATTTAATAAATGTTATCTTTTCTATTTTCATTAAACAAAATTGATTTATCCTAGAAAAAATACATTTTTAATTTTAAAATTTAACAATAATTCTATCATCACATAGTTGTGAAATTATTATTCAATTATGTTTCATTACATAATCATATAATATATTATAAATAATAATAGAATTTGAAATTATATACTCACCAAGACCTTTTACTATTCCATTAGAGTTATCACCAAATGATAAATTACCTCTATCAAATTTATTGAATGATAGAATGATTGACATATTTCCAGTCTTGTTTCTTAGGCACCAACAATCCATATATCAAATATACTTTTTTATTCTCCCAATACACATTTCTTATCAAATAATATTTAATAAATCTTTGATAACTATGAAAATTTGGGTCTGATAGGATTATCATATGAATTCTTTGGAACCCAAAAAGATTTCAAACATTTTTTATAGTAAATTTTAATGATAATTATTTATAAATAAAATCCATATAATGTGCAATATATTGTATAAATATCAAAGAAGTCTCATTTTTATAATGAACTTCCATTTTAAATCTAAAACAAGTAGTAATAGAAGTACTTCCATTAGTGATTTTCACAATGAAAGTCTTATACATTTTGGGTAAATTCCTATCATAACCAAGACCAAATATCCTTTTGTTTGTTTTATGAAAAACTAATAATTTTATGAAATATTTATTTACTTTGGAAAAAAATTGAAATATTTTAAATGAAACATTAAAATTCATTTTTTTTTCTTTTTCCTTAATAACTTTATTAAAATTACTTATTTTTTCTTCATGACACATAGACTGGAAATAATCCACTCTCTTTAATTTACAATTATTAGTGAGTGTATTTTCCAAATATCCTTGTGAAATTTACATATCTTTATAAACATAATTTTTTTATCTTGGATAGATTTCTCTATATTTTCACTCTCCTTAAGAACATCGTTATACTATCACTTAAGGTTCATGTACAAACGAGTGACTTTTTTGACTTTATGTTCAAGTCTAGAAACTTCATTAAGAAATTATGAAACAATGTGGTTTTTAGATCCAAATTCAGATGTTGAATAATAAGTAGATTCACTTACTTATTTTGATGAAGACAGTAGGAATATGTTTTCCTCATCCTTTTCAAAACTAGATTCCTCAGAAGTACTTGATTGATCTATGAAACCCTATCTGGATTATATTGCATTCTTTTATTTCTTGTATTGCGTCATTTTATTTTATTTTTAATTCTTTAATATTGGTTAATTAGGCTTCATGTTACTTATTTTCCAATAATAATAACAAATTACATCTTGACTATCATTAGAAATGAAATTAATTTAATTTTCCTTCTTATAGTCATCCTTAGGAAAGCCTTTCTAAGATCTCCTTGATTATAATATATTTCATCTATATCCTTCTTTTGTAATATATATATTTTGATCCCTATCACTACAATGTAACACATAATTAGTAGAGTATATAGATACATTTGTTTTAAAAGATATTCCCTTCTTCATTGAATTATCTTCTTCATCAATATTTTTAAGCTTTAACTCATATTGTAATAGTGATCTAATAATCACATCAAGCGGGTATTCCTTAAATTTCTTACTTTCAACTTATAAAAAAATTTAGCATGTCACTTCTTAATAAATTCTTTGAGTACTATTTCAATAAGAAAGGGATTTTCAAGAGTCTCTCCTAAATAACTCATACCATTTACAATACTAGTAAATCTATGTAACATTTGATTAATAGTTTCCTCTTTACCCATATTAAATTCATGATATTCTTCACTTAACATATGTAACATAGTTTTAATAAGATTTTCTAAAACAAGATGTGTAACTTGAAGAATTTTATAGATTTCATGAGCATTTTTATATTCTAAAACATGAATATACATATTTCTATTTGTTTCACAATATTGGATATTCATCACCTTGTAATTCATAACATGATTTACCAAATTATTTATAATAAAGGATTTATGTTCACCTTATGGTATATTGTATGAATTTCATATAATTTTCTAATGATCATTGTAGAGTTTCTTTAAGAAATATTTCATAAGATATTTATAGTATCCATAGTCAGTACCATCAAAATAAGGTTGATTTTGAGGTGTCCATTAATAATTTGAACTTGTTCTTGCCATCTTAAATAGATATTTTTTCATTGATGGTTAATTTTAGAATTAGTTATCACAAATAATATATATATATACATATATATATATAGGATACACAATCTCAATTTATTCATATTATTGGTATAAAGTGAAGATGGAAAAACAACCAAGAGGGAGTGAATTAGCCTTTAAAAAATAATTTAATGTTATATTAGAGATTTAATGTTAATATAGTGGAAAATAAAAGAAAATAAAAAATATATTTTTATAGTAGTTAGGATCTAAATGATCCTAGTATACTCTCCACCCCTCACATTAACTAAGAGTGATAGAAGCCATAATAAATAATATTATGGAATCAAACAAGGACATTTCCCACCTATAATTATAACCCAATTACAAATCCCTTTTCCCCTGGAGGATTAAGCCCAAATAGAACTTCATTTTCCCACCAAGAGGCAAAACTCGAATAGACATCCTTTTTCCCCTATAGGCATAACCAAATTCCTGAATTTTGTATAGTAATTACAAACCACAGTCCTAAATTTTATTTTGTTGTAGATACCTTTATAATTAATTATATATAAAAAAATAGGAAGTTGTAAAACCACAGAGTCCAAATTAACACTTCATTGTCTGAGTGTCATGGTAGTAAGAAACTCTCCAACATCAAGGAATTAAATGATTTTATATTGTCTAGTAGAAGCAGTTGATAACAAAATAATTCCTAAATTATATGGTTCTAGTGAATCCTCAATCTTTTTTTCTTTCACTCATTATGTAAACTCCACATAAAATGGGTTCCTTTGTTCCCAGCATCATTAAAATTTGAATACTATTCTATATTCAATTTTCCCAATGTAATAATTATGCATGTATCTTCAATGAAAAAAAAAATTATTTCCATGAACACACTCCATGGGTATATTATTTACAAATGAGAAATAATATTTATGAATTTTCTCATCAATATCATGAAAACAAAACACAACTTATATAGTGTAACCAGTTAGAAAATGTAATATAGTTGTAAATAACAAGAATTAATATCTTCAAATAGTTCACTGATAATAATTGAAGTAAAATATTTAAATTTCAGTAAATTTTAACATTAATATTCCTTGTTCCATAATTTTTAGAATGAATATCAATACGCACTTAATCCCATTTAAATCAAATTTAATACATCATTAGATATATTAAAACATGTTCTTCTGAGTTCTAAATAATTATTAAGTAATTTTAAAACAAATAGTACTTTAAAAATATTCACATTAAACATGTAGTAAATTTAAATATGAAATATTACGTAAAACAAATCACATTTCTAGGTTTTAGAATATCCTCTAGATTTTCACTAATTCACTTTGTAAAAATTCATGTAAATAGCTTTACATATCAAATTTCAGACAGAAAAACAAAACTTCTAAATGGTAGAAAAATATTTATCTTATATTTACTTATAATTAAAAAAATTAATTATATTTTTATATAATTAATTATTACCTTAAAGGGACTTAAATATCTCAAGTTATCATCAAACTAAAGTAAAAAATTAGTTCTATAAAACTATAGAATTCAGACTGAAAACATATAGTTAATTATAAACTAATTTAGCATATTATATAGATTGATTCATAATTTTATATCTTATAATAAAATGTAGATAATTTTGTTAGCTTTCCAACATAGTTAGAATGACTAAATTTGTTTAGTATCCAGATATATGTTCGAAATACATTAGGTAACTGATTATGGAAAATCAGCTACATGGGAGAAACAACTACATGAATCGACCATGTGGGAGAAACATCTATGTCAATTGGCTATGTATAAATAGTAAAAATACATGTAAGAATGATATTTTCATGCCCCAAGTGATGTTTTAAACCTAGTTACTCAATACGAAACATGTATAAAATGTTATAATTAATCAATGAAAAAATATAAAGATATTTTATGCAAAGAAATATTATATGTTAATTAATTTTAAAAATAATTTAATCAATAATCAATTAAATGTATTAATAAATTGATGTTAAGGAAAACTTTCTAATTATTAAAACATAAATTAGTTTAAGGATACACTCAAAAAACCATATTGAATTGTTACTTAAATATTTATTATCTATTTTTAAATTTCATTCCTTAAAGGAAAAAATATTTTTTTATATGTTCAATCTAAAAAATGTTTCAGGAAACATTCCCTTTTCATTTTACCATATATCATGTTTTATATTAATTTATTAACAGATAATTAATATTGTATTCTTATTTTCCTTGCTCATTCGATAGTGGAAAACCAAATTATCAAATACATGCTTCTGAATGTGCCTGATGTGAATATTATGATATAACAATTGAAATTCTCAATAAGGTTGTATGAAAAAATAAGGCATTCCGTATATGATTTTGTAAAAACTATATTTTATGAGATTTTAAATCTTTTTTACATAAATTATGATTTATTACTCTTTCCCTAATTATTTATTAATTTTTTTAATTATCCATTATTTTTGAACCCGATAACAATTTTAGTGGTGATGTCAAATAATTTCATCTATCGAATAATGAATTTTTAAACCATTATCTATATGATGTATATAAGAACTGATAATGACACCTAAAATTCTGTTTTCAACTATATGGTATTCTTATAACATTGAGTTTAAAGTTACAAACTATACATACATGGGTAGTGTGAGGGTTCCAACCAAACATGTTTCTTAATCCATGGTAATAAGTAATTTTCCACATTAGAGAAATATTAATTTTCAACATTTCATATTTTGATGCAACATATGTATCTACACTATCATCTCATAACTATTGAAATTATTTTATAAGTAGTTGAAGGTATACATAAATGTAATTTTCATCCATTTTGTTTCTTGTAATGATCATCAAAATAATGAATGAAGTTTTTTTCATACACATAAACAAAGGTAGATTATAAGGGATCAATATAATCCTTTATAAGATATAAGTTATAGATAGAGTCCTGAATGGATTAAATCCATCATTAGAAAATCCATAATTAATATCCCTAATATTAAATTAAAAATTTGGATATAAAAAATCAAAGTATTTATAAGCTTTCAAATCCATTAGATTTCATGTAAACCTATTAATACTTACCCTGGAATACCATGTATTTTTCTCATACATTTATAATAAATTAAGAATACTTTCAATTATGGTTTAAATGTAATGTAATTTAAAACCATTATAATATATATATTTTTCTATTCATATTAATTTTATTTTTATTAAAACATTCATTATATTACATTTATTTCCATATAGATGTAAGATATCATTTACACTCTTCTCTATCTAAATCTTCACCCTAATACAACATGAAATCATTTGAATATGAAAGTATTTTTGTATAATTGAGATTGATATTTCCAAAAAAACATCTCATTAAATTATTCAATAATCATTGATTTAAAAATTTATTATGAAGTAACACCAATAGATATGGGTATAGTAATTACCAAAAAATAAATAAAAAAGATAAGTATCAATTAAAAATTTTCCCCTTTTTCATAATTATTAAACCTAAACATCCCTCTTTATTATATTAACATCAAAAAGAAAATATAATATTGAGTATCTAATGAAAATAAAAAAACAAACTGAAAATTAAAAATTATAGCAACATGGGCATGGGATAAGAAAATAAAAAACACCCCTATATTAAACAATAAACATGGTAAAAAATAATAATCAAAATAGTAACCAATTAGGATTAATTAGTAATAAATATATATATAATAAATATCATGGTCAATAGATATACCAAAAGTTTTAAATAATATATCCCCATGTTTCGTAGTTCCTTGAAACGTGTGTTCTAGTTTTAAGAATCACTACTTACAGGAGGATTCCATTGGATTTATTTATGGAACCGGAAAAATCCAACAGCTCTTTATCCAAAGGGTAACTTCTTTCAAAAGTCAGGTTTTCATTGAGTTTGAACTTTAAAATACTTAGGAATGTATATTTTTCGAGAGGATGGGAGGTCAGACTCATCACATCCTTGGTGGGGATTATTGTCTACAGTGGGACTCTCTTTATAAATTTAATATATTTTCATGAAGCCTTATTAATTCACCAAGTATAAAATAAGTTTCTCTTGTAATATTAAATCACTTATTAACATGTGAAAAATTAAGAATCATTATAATGTATTAAAGGTTCTTCATTAATGGAGATATCTGTATGTATTTGAGATTCTCTATCAATGGTATCCTCTCATATACTATTTATAGATTCTTTAAATCATCTTTATAATGATACTAATTTTTAAGAAACTTAGAGAGGCACTCTGGAATTTATTGATATCCAGGGAGATGAATTTTTGTTTTGATGTTCAGATTATTCCCATAAAATGGGCTACCTACGTATCCTTGTTAAAGGAATCAGAACCCTCGTAGTTTGGCGCCGCTTAATGGGACACATCATACCTTTTAAGGTCATGTGATAAGGACATAGCCTTAAAATTTAATGTAATGTGGTATAAACATATTAGAAAAAGGTTCTTAGTCAATGTTTTGTGTGGGACTTATACATATATATCCCAAGGAACTTGGAAAGGATATGGGTTTCCATGATAGATTAGACCCTATTGTTAATATGGCCCAAGGAGAACAGGTTTAATTTTAAATGTTGGGTTTGAACCTCAAGTAGGATTCCTGAGTATCCCATGTGGATGGGAATCAAATCCCACATAGTTTGATAAGTCTCATAAGAGAGTATATTATTTTGAGAGAAATGAGTTTTGGCTTACTTCCTAAAAAGGATTCCATGATGACTTAGGGGTATAATTTGGGGATTCTTTAAAATAAGTATACCTAGATTAAGGGAATTTGGGTTGGAATCCTAAAGAGGATATCTAGTGAGCTTAAGGCCTAAAAGGTCTTCCTACGTATCTTAGTTAGAACAGGAATTAGAGTTCTCTTTGTTCCTTCACTGTGGGTATTTTTGAAAATGTTATAATCATCACAAATCTCTAAGTCATCGTGAGTCATGATTGGTGTGAGAAACAAGATGATGTGAAAGATTCAAAAATGAAACTCATTTTCCTCCTTTTCTGGTGTAGGAGAGAGAGCCAATGTTGTCCAGGATGAACGAGGTCGAGCCGACCCGGGAAGAGGGTGAGGTGATGAGCCCTCCCTGTGTTCTCTTCACATTGGACAAGGGTCCAATGATAGGAATAAGGGATGAAGGTTAGGGGATTACACTAGGATGGCTGCCATAAAATTGATCCTGTTAGGGGATGCATATTTCTACTTTTCTTGCATGGAAAATAAATCATGAACTTTACCTTCCCTTCTAAAGATTTAAGGTTTTGTCTCTTTGAGAAAGGAGAGGTCGAGACCTAGACCCTAATTCTCAAAAAATCAAGAACATCCCAACACTTTTCCTAGGAGAAAGGTCCATGTGACTATGGATATACAAACCCACAGACAGTCCATGAATCTTAACCTCATTATGAAATAATTTTAGGAAACCTCTTACTATGGATATATAACCCCAAATAGGAGACATGCTGATGTACCTTTCCCAACTATTTGATAAGTCAAGAGGTTTTGTTGGAGACTTCAATATTGTGCCTTTCAAATGAGGTAACCAAGGAAGAATATATCCTACCATAAATGGATTTGAAGATGGTACTTGAGTTGGTATGTAGGCTTTATACTAATATTTTCTATGTAGGTACCTTGTGCAAGTGTTCCGCATAGGTGCCCCACGTTGATGCAGAGCGTAGCTATACTGCATAGGTATGTTGCGTAGGTTTGTATGATGAATGAAGAATATATTACACATAGGGGAACCAAACCTATGTAAAAATTGTGAAATACTTTCAAAAAATTATTATCCCATTTAATTATCTCTTCTCTCATACATTAGAGAGCAGCCTGGGAAAATTTGAGGGATCTGGGGAAAAGAGCTATGAAATGGGAGCTTCAAAGAGTCTTTCTACTTTTTTAGTCCTTGAAATGAGGAGACCAAGGGTTTTATTTATAGGCATGGATGGGGCATTGTCAAAGGGATGGTTCCCACACAGATCCTCTGCATAGATTCTCTATTTTATTCTATTGCAAAGGTGTATAGAAATTATTCTGTCACATAGGTCGGTCATATAGCTCTTTCACATAGGTCTTCCACACAGGTCTATCGCACAGGTTTGCCACGTAGATTTATCATGTAGCCCTTTGGAGTGTTTGTCTTTCCTTTTAATTATTCGAACCTAGACTTGGGATTTTGAAATATTCAGGGCTATCTTCATAGTCTTTTTGTAAGCATAAGTGGTGTCAACATCCCCTAACTAATGCATAATAAAATGATATACCAAAAATTAAATAGATAATCAAATATTTAAATCTGTAAAATATCCCCCTTTATCTAATATACCTATTTTTAAATTCTTTATCAAGGAATGATCTTCATTATATAAAATAATAATATACTTAAAATAAAAAACAACTTAGAGAAAAAACTTATTAGTGATACTCAATGAATTAAAAACAATTAATGAATTAAAATTTAATAAATAGTCAATCCAAATCACTGTAAACCAAATAACACAAAAGTATAAGTATTAACAATTAATAAAGGAAATAACCTATATATAACCTCATGGTAGTATAATAATTTGAAGAAATATAAGAGGTATTCATGATGGATAACCCAAGAATTCTTAGTTGGGTCGTAAACTATCATAGGACCAATTGGATTTGTATAAGATCCTTCAGGAGCCCATGTTATTGACCGATTTGATAGTTTAATATTGAATGAAAATTAAGAGAGAAAATTCATCTTGTGATAATGATATTGAATTAATAAAAAATAATATTCATTACTATAATGAATGATGGATCCACATATAAAATAGTTAATAGAAGAAATATATTCACATATATATTTAAAAAAGTAATTTACGTAGAATATTTTTTCTTAATCACTATAGATAATACAATTTCTTTTATACTTCATTATTTTCATATATTTTAATCTCATAAAATCATCCAGAAATTCTCTTAAAATAGCAACTTAGATAAATCTTCCTTTAAACTTTCAACAATGGCCTTTAGCTACAAATTATCCTTTTATAAAACATCCAAATTATCACAGACATTTTCCATTATAATTGAAGTAGTATTTTTCAATATGTTATTCACTTTTCTTATCTTATACATTTTTATTTACATAACTATGAATTTATATTTCTAATATTCATTATTCATAGAAGAGGTATGTTTAAACATTTTATTTTCAAAAAAAATCTTATTTTCCATAACAAGATTCTTATGTGTGTTACTCAATTTATTATATAATGTTGTATAATTTTGAATATAATCATGATTATTAACACAAATATTACATAATCCATTGACACTATGTTGATAACAATCATAATAAACATAATAATAATAATTAGAATAAAAATAATTTCCAAAAACCACACTCATGTTATCCATGAAACAAATAGTATCTCTTTTATTCTCACTTATAAATTATTTACTTGAATTAAAATATTATGTGCAGTTAAATCATGTATCCAATAATTTATTCTCAATTTTCTTATTATTAATTACTTCACTTAAATTTTTCAATCTCAAAAATTCATATTTTCTATGTCCCACCTTCTTTCATTCATAAAATATTACATCAAAATTTGGATTACCATTCATGCATTTCCTTCTAAAATACAATGTGTTATTATTCTTCTAATTCATATTAACACCATATTATTTCATCATATAACCTTGTATACATATCACAAATTTAATTATAATATCATGTTTCTCTCTACTAAAATTACATGCACTATAACGGGAGGAATCAAAAGAGAAATCATTAGTATACTTAAAAATAGTTTGTTTCCTTCCATAATTACCTCCATTATAAAAATTCTTTATTTCAAGATCAAACTATAATAACCATCCAATAATATCCACAATGTTATATTAAATAATTTAATTGTAGTATTCAATCATAACGATCATAGAATTACATTTCTTAGGTAATACCTAAAGAATTATCTCAATAGGATCACTGTTCTTCAGAGTCTCACCAAGAGAATTCAAGTTTTGACAATCATAAAATCCTATTATATATTTTATTAACACCTTCATGATCAAAAATTTAGAATCTAGATGTTTGGCCTAGTATAAATCATGATTATTTATCTATTATTTTTCAATGTGTTTATGAGTGACTTATAAAGTATAGAAAATATTAAAAAAATTACTCATAGAGATATGCCTATAAACACTAAAAATAATATAAATGTAAAGATAATTAACAACTGTATATGTGATAATGTATTTAAAAACATCATTACATCTTAATATATAATTATTCCATTCTAGTATTTTAAAATTTCCATCCATCATGATTCAATACTCAATACCCATATTCATCAAAAATAAATCCATTATATATTTATGATAACTATAGTCATTTCCATTGAAATATGGAAGTCTTAAAGAGTTAAAATTATCAATCATATCCTGTAATTTGATAAATAAGAATTATTTTTCTTTTATCTTTTAATTAATATGATACATATTAGCTCAAAAATAGATAATAATAACATTATGAAATAAAAATCATAGAAACTATTCAATAGAATATCTTATTTTGATACCAAATTCAAGGTATAAGGCAAGGTAGAAAAGAACGGATATCCTTAAAAGGGTGGTATCATATTATAATTTTTAATGAATATCCCTTGAAGAAAAAGATGTTACTTTTCCTTATAAAATTATGCTATAATACTTATTTTCATCTCCCATAATTAGAATGGAATTAACACAAGTCAATGAATTGTAAATCTCAAAATAATCAGAGTAGCTAAAAAATAATGAAAAATTTATTGGATATATGAGATAAGAAATTATTTAATAAGTATTATCATTTTGATTTTGTAAATGGAGTAACAAAAAAATGTTATACATGAAATGAAAAAATTATTTAATGTATTTTAGATCCAAAATATCATATATTTACTCTTTATGCTCTCAATTTAATGAGCATAGATATCTTATACGATATATCATTTCATAGGTGTAGAACAAACCCATTTATTTACATTGTTATATATAAAAAAATCCATTACATTGGTATAAAAGGAACATTTCATTTTTATAGGTTTATAAATATAACAAATCCATCCCAAAATCCACTAAGTTGGTTCCCCGATTTGGTTTGCCACATGACTTCAGGATTCCCTCCTTGTATGCCAGAAGGTGCTAACTTGCAGTGGAGGTCTAGAGTGGTACTACAAGGTGACTATATCCCCATATCAAAGTGCTCAATAACAATATAAGTAAAAAATAATCATATAAATTAGAGTACACATAGAGAAAAAATCAACTAAACATGCCATGATAAAATAAAATGTAGTAAAGGCCTGAACATCCATGTCATTCATATAAATGACCGCCCACTAGGCTAGTTAAAAATCATACTCAAATAAAATAAACTAATAAAGAGGATAATTTTCATATCTAATTGGATGTCATCTAGTCACTTGACACCACTAAGCAATCTTGCCCAATCAGGAAAAACTCAACACAAACCTCATCTAAAACTTGTACCTATAATAAATACATAAGATCTTATTAGGTAAACATGTGTAGTGGTGGACTGATCAGGGTGTGAATAAACTCAATAGTCCAACAACAAAAGTTTTTAAAGAAAATAAAATTTATATAAATAGTTTATATAGATAAAAATAATAATAAATAACTGGTATAAGAATAAATATATATGTCAAGGATAAAAATAGATTATCTAGTACCCACTGGGCCTAGGGTTCTAGTATGACATGTGGGATAACCAAACCAACATCTACCAGAACTAGTCAATTAATAATATAGTAGATGGTGGTATATAATGTGAATAAAAAAAATATATTTTCATTTATCCTTCATCTTTGGGAGGCATAAACATCAATATCAACCATGCCAAATACCTCATCCCATCACCCAAACCACATAAAAACCATATGTAATAATACATATTGTCATTTCCAATAAACTAATAATAAAACAAAGAAATATTTCTCAGAGAATCATTCTATCATCTATGTATAAAATATTTAGCACCCCATTCTTTTGGACCAGATGAGATTCCAAGGAAATTTGATTTTTAGAATTTAGTGGACTGGCCATTCTTTAAGCCAAGCTTCGAGATGTAATTTTGAGAGTTAGAACACTTTAAAAACAATTAGACTTAGTTAAAGGCCTGAGAGGTCCATCATAGGTTTTGATGAGTTTCGAGAGAACCATGTCTCAGAAATATCTAGTTTGGGTGGTCTGATCAGGGTTCACGGTTTTTCGGAATCCTTATGTCCCCCAACAGTAAACAGAGAGACTATAGCATGTGACCTGGTGTGAAGAACATGGGATATAAATGGTTTACTCAAATAGTGCACCTAACCTTCATGGTTAGTTACACTTATGTAGTGATCTCACACAATTGATCATATGGTTGGTGCATGGTTTGGCCAAACTGTGCAGCCAAACCATGTGAACCAGATTTTAGGGTGAAATAAACCTTTCACATTAATGAAATCATTAAACCTTTATTTCCTTTTTCCTCATATCCTACATTGGGTTTCTCCTTTTCACCCTCAAAAATGGTATCTTTTCCTCCTACACCATGAATTTTTATCAAACTCCTTCATCTAGAAATGGAATCACTCAAAATTAGAAGAAATGGATCCTTAGTGGTAATCTCTTAGATAACATATAATCTATTTTAAGGATCCTCCATATGTTGCACTATTTTCATGAGACTAATTTTTCCCTATTTTCTATGAGTATTTCAATTTCTTCAATTTCATGTGAACCGGACCAAATCAAGACTTGATATCAAACATGTGATATTCCCTTGGTATAACATAGGTTTTCTAGGATCTTTATTAACATTTCATCGTATTTTAAATAATGCATCATTGTTCCACTCAATGGACCCTTCCAGAGACACTTCATTATTTGTTAATATATTAATTATAATTATTTTTAATGTCCTATTTGACTTATCTTTATGGAGAAACCCATATGTGGGTCGTTCACTCAGTCATTGTCCACCCCTTTGGGCGTTTTGACCATTAATGTTTGTTTTCCCATGCCTTAAATGGTTAAATCCCCATGTGTAAGTTTCTACTTTATAAAATGACTTGATATTTTAAATTGAATTAAGATAAATGGTTTTCCATGATATTGGCCTTTTATCTTCATGCCTCACACTTTATATTTTTATTTCTTATATGCCCCAGAGAGGTAATTCCCCCAAATAATATTTCCATGAGAGATTAATGGGTTTTGAATTGGGTGTTGTGCCATGTATTAAACCCCATACCCACACCTTAGATGAACTGGTTGAATTAAACCAATGGTCCAAATTCATAATACATATTCTCCATATGTTGAATGAGCAATTAAAATGGATATGTATTGAGTAAATTTCTATCATGTTTTAAATGCTTGAACTTGTGAATTGGTCCATATTTCTTGGATTATTTCAAATTCTTTAATTGTGTAATGGATTTGTCTCAGTGTTGGGGTGATACAAGGTTTTCCGACATAAATACCCCATGGATGGACTCTCATACGTTTTTGTTATATTTTTCTAATTCTTAGTAAACAAGCCATGAGTGACACAATTTATTCCTAGGACATGTTAGTCAATATTTATCTATTTTACCTCTAGAATAGTGAGAAAAGTTCCCTAGGGGAGACCCATTGGATGGTATCGAAGGGGTGATTGGTTGAACCATGCCAAAAGAGAGACTCAGACCCTATATATGATACTATGTATGGACTCGAGGGTTAGTAACTGACTTTCACACCATTTTTTTAGTGAAACATGGGACTTCATTCCTGGGTCACCATGGATGGGCTCCTTAGATTTGGTAATATATGGATCCCATCTAGAAATACATGGAAATTCCGGTCAAATTTTCATGGATGGGCTCAGGGTGTCTCCCTATATTTATTAAATTGTTTTTAAATTTGATTTAAATAAACGATACATGAAATTTTTCAAATTATAAATGGTCCTTAGTTTGAAAGAAATGTAGTTGTGTGTCCTCCAAGCCTGATCACAAGCTTTTGTACAATCCATCCTCCTTATTTATCTCACTATACCATTGCAGGTCCCTTCAGTTTAGACAGACTGGATTAGGCCAAAGTATGTGATTTGATGGGTGTCCAAGTGGAACCCAGTCCAATGTATTTATTTTATTTATTTATTTATATGTTTCATTTACATACTATGGAAAAATGCTTATTTAAATTGCTTGAGAGGTAATGGTCTAGACACTATGGGTATCGGCCTACTAAGATTGTATCTCATACCCTTATCAGGCACCATTGGTACCTGATAAGACTTTATATCTATGGGTAATTGATAGAAAAAATATTTTCAATTAATTTATATTTAATATCATTGTTTTAAACCCAAAAAATTGTTCCTCTAAGATGAATTTTTTCGTTTTTTTGATAATGGTGTTATTTTGAGCTGAATAGTAAAAATTGGCCATTTTGGATTTTTAACAGTTTTAAATTATTTCGGTAGTTTGGCCATACCATTATCTACACTGATCCAAATTGCAAAATTCTTTCTTTTACAGATTCTACACATCCAGGGATTCATTTAATATATTTGGACCAATATCTGAATCGGCCATATGAAAGCTCAAAAGAATATCACAAGTTGGCTCAAGAAAATTGTTTTCAGTTCTGCCTAGTTTTGATGTGGGATCCATAACTCATCCACTGTGGGCCCAAAGCTAGTGAAATTCGGTGGGTGGACGCGCACTGAGTTTGGGAGAATATTTTATGAAGGAATAACCGAGTTAATTGGCCGTTTATTAGGTCATTAAAGCACCCTAATCCGAAGGATTTCGTTTTGGAGATTCTGGCTGGACAGAATAAATGCTCAAGGTAAAACGGCCATAACTCTCGGAATACATGTCCAAATCCTATGGAATTTTGAGGAGACACTGAAAAGGGAATTATTAACAACATTAATTAAGGGATCAACGCATGAAGATGTCATTTAATGGGTATAAAACGCGTCTACATTCGGGGGAAACATTCTGGCTATAAAAGGAGGAGAGCTCCACCCTCTCAAGGCATCCATTCTCCACCCCATTCCTTCTGGGACACCAAGAAGGAGAACTTTTCATCTTTATCTTTTATTTATTTTCTTTTTCATTGTTTTGTAATGCCTTCTTCTTCCCCATTCAACTCTATTACCCTTACCATGGTGGGGTAAACATTTGGAGTGATTGGGGAAGGGTTGGTTTTCTACATTGTAATGCTTGAGTTCTTGGACGCAATTGAATAAATTTCTTTCTTCTTCAAAGTTGTTTTCAAATTATTATAGCGTATTTTATTATCAAGTTCGATCGTTCTTGAATATTAATTACATTATTTATTTTTTCCTTGGTAAAATAATCAATATCTCCCTCCACTAATTTCTGGTTTATATACGATGGAATAAACCAGGAATTAGTGGTGAAGTACTCGACGATCGTCAGTACGTGTAAAAGGTGTAGTGAATGTTATTGATTGTTTGGGATAAACAAAACCCGATCGGGTATTTCCCATTTAAATTAAGGATATTCAATAAAATTATTTTACCCATGGAAGGAGAGTTGACCAAACCAAGATCTTGGTAAGGTTTTCTCTCACAATAAGAATTTCACCAAGGAAGTGAGAGGAAACGATTGTGGAAACTCACTTTAATAAACTAAGAAGAAGAGGTTTGAATTAAATTGAACAAGGATAGCATTATAATTAGGAAACCGACCCCGACCTAATCACCCTTTTAAAAATCATAGTTTTTCAATCATTTTAATTTCAAATTTCATTTCAAAAACACAACATTTCTTTTACCCTCATTTTAAAGTGACAACCCATTTTGTGTGCACTCCTCTTCGGGAGACATCCTAGGTCAACCACATTACTACATTTTAACTTAGGAAAAAATTGTTTTGCCACGCCCTACGACAGGCGTGCGTCAAACTTGGCGCCGTTGCCGGGGAGGCAGTGCAACAAAAAAACAAAATTGAATGACCCGCACCTCAAAAGAACCATTAATTGAATTTGATCCAGAAATTGAAAGAACATTAACCCAACTAAGAAAAAGAAATATACCAGAAATATTTGAAGAAATAGATCTCTCATATTCAATTGAAACTCTTAGTGTTCACTCTGAACCTGAAATCATGGCTAGAAATCCCAACCAAACCCTGCGTGATCTATGTGCACCACAATTTTCCATTCAAAATAACCAACTAATTGCACCCATTGAACCGAATGATTTTGAATTACGTGTCAATATGATTCCTGTTCTTCCAAAGTTTCATGGTCTTGCAGGAGAAGATCCAAATCGGCACATGCAAGAATTCAGATACACTTGATCAAGCTTCAGGCCAAGAGGAGCACCCGTAGACCAATTTCAGTAGAGGGAATTCCCCTTCTCACTTGAAGGAATAGCTAAAGAATGGTTGTACAACCTACAACCAGGGGAGATCAGTGGTTGGGAAGACCTAAAAAGAAGTTTCATGCAAAGATTCTTTCCCACATTGAGGAGCACTGCCATCAAGAAGGAGATTTACATCATACGACAATCAACTGGAGAAACCCTCTACGAGTACTGGGAGCGCTTCAAGAAGCTATGTTCCAGCTGACCACATCAAGAAATGGAGGAACACCAATTCCTTGTGTTCTTCTACCAAGGACTAATGGATAATGATCGAAACCTTCTAGATGCCTCATCAGGGGGGTCCTTGATTGACAAGTCTCCTGCAGATATCAGAATACTAATTGAGAAGATTTCTCAAAACTCACAACAATTTGGACTAAGAGGAATGGGAACCAGGGGGATACATGAGGTAAAGACATCTGATTCATCTACATTGATTGAAACCAAAGTTGATGACCTTGCAAGATTAGTCCGTCAAATGGATGTAACACAAGCAAATGGACAACAAGCTTCATCTCAGGTATGTGGTTTATGTTATTCTTCCACTCATTATAATGACCAGTGCCCTGAGATACAGGGGACAGAATACTGTGTTGCGGCCTTTCAACCAAGAAAATTCCAACAAAATCAACTGCAATCCCAACAAGGATATGGGAACCAACAAAACCAGATGAGACCATTTAACTAGCACCCCAGTCAACCTCCTTACCACCAGCAGCAATACCAGAACCCCCCTCCCTTCCAACAATCTTATAAACAGCCCTTCCAACACCAACAATCTTTTCAGCCTCCACCATTCCAAAGAAAGACATATGAACAACAATCCACCAGCACACAACCTTCTGTGGAACAGCTACAATCCAAGTATGAGGGCCTATCAGATAAGGTTGACAAGCTAGCAGACACATTGGGAAGTCTTGTTGAAATAATGTCCAAGAATCCAGGTAATCTTCCATCCCAAACAGTGCCAAATCCTAAAGAGAATGTAAGTGAAATCATAACAAGAATTGGAAAAGAAATCCCACCTCCATCCAACCCTGAACCTGAAATAATACCACATATTCTGAGGGATAATGATTCAAAAATTCTTGTGAGAATCCACCAAGAAGATGAAAAGGAAGAGAAGGAGGAGAAGGATAGGCCACAGAATAAGAAACAAGAAACACCAATGAAAATAAAACAAAGGGAGAAGAAAGAATTACCTCCACCATTTCCAACAAGGATGATTGAATCAAAGAAATTGCATGAAGAAGCACTTCAAAAAGAAATTATGGACACCTTCCAGAAAGTAGAAATCAATATCCCCCTACTTGAAGCTGTTAAACAAATTCCAAGGTATGCAAAAATTTTGAAAGATCTTTGCACCAAAAAGAGAAGGCTTCATGAGAATGAAAGAATCAACTTGGGAAGAAGTGTCTCAGCCCTTATCACACCACAGATTCCAACCAAATGTCAAGATCCAGGGACGTTTTCCATTCCATGCACCATTGGCTCATTAAATTTCACTAATTCTTTGTGTGATTTAGGTGCTTCAATTAATGTATTTCCTCACTCGGTATACACTTCTTTGCAGATGGGAGAATTGAAGCCCACAAGAGTGGTGGTCCAGCTTGCAAACAGATCCACAGTTTTTCCTGCAGGAGTTTTGGAGGATGTCCTTGTGAAAGTCAAAGATCTCTTATTCCCAGTTGACTTCTACGTGCTCAATATGGAAGAAGATAGGAGCCCATCTCATTCACCCATCATTTTGGGGAGACCTTTCTTGAAGACAGCCAAAACCATCATCAATGTCCACGAGGGGACACTCACCATGGAGTTTGGAGAGAGCACGGTACACTTCAATATTTTTGAATCCATGAGGCATCCATCAGATGATCAATCCCTCTTTTCTCTTTCCCATGAAGTTGGTGAAGAACCAATTGAAGAATCAGGTATGCTCAATGAATTCTTAGACTTAAGAGAGACTTCTTCCCTTGAAAATATCATTGAACATGTGGATGCTGAAGATGTTGGAGATTCTGACTTCATGTGGGAGGAAGAGGTAAAATCTGATTTCTTTGATGATTTGTTAAATAATGAGGAAGATTATATGGTTTCTTGTGTGTAGGAGGTCCAAAATTTGGAAAAAGAAAACGTCAATTTAGTCTCATCCCTTGAGAATCCTCCTAACCTTGAACTCAAACCACTCCCCACTGATTTGAAATATGTATACCTTAGGGAGGGAGAGAAACTACCAGTGATAATTGCTAATAATCTTTCTAAAACCCAAGAAAAAACATTGATTGAGCTTTTGAGAGAGAATGTCAAGGCAATAGGATGGAGCTTAGGTGATATTTCAGGAATTAACCCAAAAATATGCTCACATAGAATTTTTGTTGAGGGAGATTCAAAACCTGTTAGACAGCCCCAAAGGAGACTGAATCCCACCTTGATGGAGGTGGTGAAGAAGGAGATCGAGATGCTCTTGGACGCTGGGATCATCTATCCCATTTCAGATTCGCAGTGGGTCAGCCCTATTCATGTCGTTCCAAAAAAAACTGGCCTGACCACTGTGAGAAATGAAAAGAATGAGTTAATCCCTATGAGAATTCAAAACAGCTAGAGAGTGTGCATTGATTTTAGGAAATTGAACCAGGTCACTCGAAAAGATCATTTCCCCATCCCTTTCATTGACCAGATGTTAGAAAGATTGGCAGGGAGAACTCATTATTGCTTTTTGGATGGATTTTTAGGTTACTTCCAGGTACCCATTGCTCCCGAGGATCAAGATAAGACAACATTTACATGCCCTTTTGGTACTTTTTCATATAAAAGAATGCCATTTGGATTATATAATGCTCCAGGTACATTTCAGAGGTGCATGGTGAGTATATTTTCTGATCACTTTGAAAATTGCTTGGAAGTTTTCTTAGATGATTTCACAGTTTTTGGAGATTCTTTTGATCATTGTTTGAAAAATCTGGAAAAAGTTTTGAAAACCTGCATTGAAAAAAATATTGTTTTAAATTTTGAAAAATGTAATTTCATGGTTCAAAGAGGAATTGTGCTCGGTCATGTCATTTCCCAAAATGGAATTGAAGTGGATAAATCAAAAATTGAAGTGATAAATTCATTACCTTACCCTACTTGTGTGAAACATGTTAGATCATTTTTAGGACATGCAGGATTCTACAGGAGGTTTATCAAAGATTTCAGTAAGATTTATCTCCCTCTCTCTAGATTACTTTTGAAAGATGCTGATTTTGATTTAAATGATGCATGTAGGGAATCTTTTGATGAGTTGAAGAAGAGATTGATTTCACCACCCGTGATGCAGCCTCCAAATTGGGAAGAACCATTTGAACTACTTTGTGATGCCTCTAACCAAGCAGTTGGAGCAGTCCATTCTCAACGAATTGAGGGCAGACCACAAGTCATTTCATATGCCTCGAGAACTTTAGATGCGGCCCAATTCAATTATACAACCACGGAAAAAGAGTTCTTTGCAGTTGTTTTTGCTTTAGAAAGATTTAGATCATATCTTCTTGGAACTAAAATCACTGTGTTTTCTGATCATGCAGCTTTGAGGTACTTGATGAAGAAAGCTGATGCTAAACCAAGGTTAGTGAGATGGATGATACTACTGCAGGAATTCAATATAGAAATCAAGGATAAGAAGGGATCTGAGAACCAAGTCGCTGATCACTTAAGTAGACTGCCAAACACTGCTGAAATTGAAGTTCCAGAAAGAGACCCACTGAATGATCAAATTCCAGGAGAGCAGTTGTACTTGATTGAAGGAGAAGTGCCTTGGTATGCTGACATAGTCAATTTTCTGGTAACATCTCAGGTCCCATCTCATTTCAATTATCACCAAATTCAAAAACTAAAAGCTGAATCTAGATATTACATTTGGGATGATCCATTCCTTTGGAAGATTTGCAATGATCAAGTAATAAGAAGATGTTTACCTGAAAGTGAAGTTAAATCTATCTTTGATTTTTGTCACACTTTAGCTTGTGGAGGCCACTTTGGACCTCAGAGGACAGCAAGGAAGGTTTTAGAATCTGGAATTTATTGGCCCACTATTTTTAAAGATGCTCATGAATTTTGCAAAATATGTGAAAAATGTCAGTTTTCAGGAAATATTTCAAAGAGACAAGAAATGACCCAAATGCCATTGAATTTTTGTGACATTTTTGAAGTTTGGGGGATAGATTTTATGGGACCTTTCCCGATGTCATTTGGAAATTCTTATATCTTGCTTGCAGTTGATTATGCTTCCAAATGGGTGGAAGCAAAAGCAACCAGAACTGATGATGCTAAAGTTGTTTGTGATTTTGTCAGGTCTAACATATTTTGTAGGTTTGGAGTGCCCAGAGAAATCATCAGTGATCAAGGGACTCACTTCTGCAATTTGAGAATGGATACATTGTTGAAGAAGTATGGGGTGCATCATAAAACATCAACTCCCTATCATCCACAGACTAACGGGCAAGCTGAAGTTTCAAACAGGGAAATCAAGGGAATTTTGGAAAAGACTGTTAATCCAAACAGGAAGGATTGGAGCCAAAGGTTGGATGATACCTTATGGGCTTACAGGACAGCCTACAAAACCCCGATTGGAATGAGTCCATAAAGGCTGATTTATGGGAAAAGCTGCCACCTACCTGTGGAATTGGAGCATAAGGCATATTGGGCTGTGAGGAAAATGAATTTGGACCTTGAAAGTGCTGGGAAGGAGAGAAGATTGAAGTTGCAAGAACTGGATGAAATAAGAAGGGAAGCATTTGAAAATTCAAGGATTTACAAAGAAAGAACAAGAGTGGCCCATGACAAGCTAATCCAACCAAAAGACTTCTCTCCTGGAGACAAAGTGTTATTATTCAACTCAAGACTCAAGTTGATGCCAGGTAAACTTCGTTCCAGATGGGAAGGTCCATTTATTTTTACTCATGTATATCCTTTTGGTGCTGTGCGGATTATGAAGGATGGAGAGCAGGATCCATTCACTGTGAATGGACATAGGTTGAAGAAATTCCTTGGGACCCTACCATCAGATCCATTGGAGGAGATCATGTTTCTCCAACCTATTTATCAATAAGATCCATCAGGTTGTACCTCTCCTTCACATTTTCTTGCTGTTGTGATTCAATCAGAAATCTTCTTACATGTTAAATCCACTTAAATGCATCGAGGACACTGCATCATTTAAGTGTGGGAGAGGGAACCTTTGTAGTATAGGATTTTTATTTGATGTTTGTTTTCAAAAATAAAAATAAAAAAAAATGCGTGTTTTCAAATTTTTGTGTGTTTATTTTTCAATTTTTGGTGTGTTTCTGATACTTTTGAGCTGAAATGATTATCAATACCATTTTTGAAACCCATTTTAATGAGTGAACCAGTCTATTTCATGAAACTGATCTTAAATGAATGCTGAAATAACTTTGTTTCAAGTTCAAATCTTTTGTATATTCATGAAAAGTACACTGATTTTTAAATCTCATGCCATATTTCACTGTCTATATCATTGAAATAACTTTCCTGTGAGGCTTCTGAACCATTTTTTTCATATTCTTTTCATTCACCTCATTTCTTGAGAGAACCAGACCATGCTTTCTTTAACCAGAATTTGATTTATTCCTTTCAAAACTTGAGGGTTGGGGTACGTGTGTTTTAAATGATTGAGGCATTTATTTTGTTTGAAGCCCCCTTTTCAAAATAATCCTTTTTTATGGCCCACCTTTACATTTATCCTTCATTGTAGCCCCTAGTATCCATGAATTTCCTGTTAGGTTAGCCACATTACAAGCCAATTTTCCATATCATACCTGCTCTTGAAGTAAAATTGCATGATATAGTTGAACTTAAGTGTGGGGGAAGATGTATTGTGGTGTACTACCTCATTTGGTTATACTTTGGTTGGAAAATAAATTGTGGAAGAGATGTGTGTGATACTGAAAAATTATTCTGTTGAAAGCTGTGCCTTTTCTGGAGCTTTTATGACAAGAGAAGCTGTGCCTTTCTGGAGCTTCCAAAAGAAAGTTGTGCCTATCTGGAGCTTTAAAAAAAATCATGTTTGAAAAGATTGAAATGTTTTCTTCTGAGCCTATTGAATGATGATGGAGCCTATTTTCAACAAAGGGGAAGTGAAGGAGACCATATTTGAGTGAAAACTAGAATCTTGCAATTCTGCTTCAATAAGAGCCAAGCCTTCCTTTTTCGGCCTCATAAATTTTAACATCTAAATCCTACTAACCAGAAGCCACAGAACAACCCTGAAAAGTCCTCATGAGAAACACATGTCCTTGACTCACATCGGGTGGAGAAGTAGGAATTTATCAATCCTATGGTGACTCTTGTGTGAGTTTGGATAAGAAAAGCCTTGTTCAGCCATTACATTTGTGAGATGAGAGAAAATTCATGTGAGGTAGGTGTTTTGTGTGTATGAGACAAGAAATGAAGTGGAAATATATTAAAATATTAAATGGAGAACTTGAAATAACAGTTTTTGATGAGGCATGATATCTTTTTGTTTCTTGAAATTGATTTGATTGATCTCATTGATATGTGTTTTGATTTTGATTTGATTTGATTTTTACTTGTCCAGGAGTCCAAGTGATAAGTGTGGGGGAATTGATAGATAAAATATTTTCAATTAATTAATATTTAATATCATTGTTTTAAACCCACAAAATTGTTCCTCTAAGATGAATTGTTTCGTTTTTTTGATAATGGTGTTATTTTGAGCTGAATAGTAAAAATTGGCCATTTTGGATTTTTAACAGTTTTAAATTATTTCGGTTGTTTGGACATACCATTATCTACACTGATCCAAATTGCAAAATTCTTTATTTTACAGATTCTACACATCCAGGGCTTCATTTAATATATTTGGACCAATATCTGAATCGGCCATATGGAAGCTCAAAAGAAGCTCACAAGTTGGATCAAGAAAACTGTTTTCAGTTCTGCCTAGTTTTGATGTGGGGTCCATAACTCATCCATTGTGGGACCAAATCTAGTGAAATTCGGTGGGTGGACGCGCACTGAGTTTTGGCGAATCTTTTATGAAGGAATAACCGAGTTAATTGGCCGTTTATTGGGTCATTAAAGCACCCTAATCCGGAGGATTTCGTTTTGGAGAGTCTGACTGGACAGAATAAATTCTCAAGGTAAAACGGCCATAACTCTCGGAATACATGTCCAAATCCTCTGTAATTTTGAGGAGACCCGGAAAATAGAATTATGAACAACATTCATTAAGGGCTCAACGCGTGAAGATGTCATTTAATGGGGATAAAACGCGTCTACATTCGGGGGAAACATTCTAGCTATAAAAGGAGGAGAGCTCCACCCTCTCAAGGCATCCATTCTCCACCCCATTCCTTCTGGGACACCAAGAAGGAGAACTTTTCATCTTTATCTTTTATTTATTTTCTTTTTAATTGTTTTTTAATGCCTTCTTCTTCACCATTCAACTCGATTACCCTTACCATGGTGGGGTAAACATTTGGAGTGATTGGGGAAGGGTTGGTTTTCTACATTGTAATGCTTGAGTTCTTGGATGCAATTGAATAAATTTCTTTCTTCTTCAAAGTTGTTTTCAAATTCTTATAGCGGATTTTATTATCAAGTTAGATCGTTCTTGAATATTAATTCCGTTATTTATTTTTGCCTTGGTAAAATAATCAATATCTCCCTCCACTAATTCATGGTTTATATACGATGGAATAAACCAGGAATTAGTGGTGAAGTACTCGATGATCATCAGTACGTGTAAAACGTGTAGTGAATGTTATTGATTGTTTGGGATAAACAAAACCCGGTCGGGTATTGCCCATTTAAATTAAGGATATTCAATACAATTATTTTACACATGGAAGGAGAGTTGACCAAACCAAGATCTTGGTAAGGTTTTCTCTCACAATAAGAATTTCACCAAGGAAGTGAGAGGAAACGATTGTGGAAACTCACTTTAATAAACTAAGAAGAAGAGGTTTGAATTAAATTGAAAAAGGATAGCATTATAATTAGGAAACTGACCCCAACCTAATCACCCTTTTAAAAATCATAGTTTTTCAATCATTTTAATTTCAAATTTCATTTCAAAAACACAACATTTCTTTTACCCTCATTTTAAAGTGACAACCCATTTTGTGTGCACTCCTCTTCGGGAGACATCCTAGGTCAACCACATTACAACATTTTAACTTAGGAAAAAAAATTTTTGCCACTCCCTACGACAGGCGTGCGTCAGTAATGATAAAGGGAGTAATCCAGCATCCAATACATAATTTACATTACTAGGATGGTGTTGGGGGAGAGGACCAAGCCATTACTCGAGATGCTCATTGATCTAGTTATTGGGTTTTTATCATTTTATTACATTATACCTACCTATTGTATTTCCATTTTCGTATACTTTTAGTATCTCATGGACATTATATGCATCATTTTATAGTTTGAATTGGCCATTATTTACTCAGTTATTATATTATTCTTTGGTTTTTATTTATTTTATTATTAATTCCTTGGTTTTTTATTTAATTACACTTGTTCTACCACTGTGAGACTTTTAACATTAGGGTATAGTCTATGCGACATACCACTATAGTACACTCATTTTACTTGAAAATCTCTAGCATATGGATAGGTGTACTTGGGGCCATGTGGAGACCAGTCTAGCTACTATTTCCAAACTTAGTATGGTTGGGATGTTAAAAAGTGGTATCAGAGGATCCTTTTTCCTTATCTTTCTATTTGGGGCTATATATAGGAGATTAGGAATGTTTTGGTGCTTGGTAAATAGTTTTTCATGAGAATAATGAACTCAAATATGGGGAAAATTCCAAGTGTCTATGGCTAGGTTTTTTTAATTAATTTCTATTACAATTGATTCTGATTTCACCTTAATTGATTTGAGTACTTTTCATTGCTTACTAATTTATGAGATTTATTAATTAATACTATCCTAGTATGATAAGGAAGTATAATTACATTAATTATTATAGGCACATAGTAATTCACATTTCATTCCATATAGATTGAATTTATAGGATGTTTGAAATATGTAAATATATTTTCCTTGTTTTATTATTATGTTGTTGTGTTTTCTTGATTATGTAGTTTTTATCCATGCTTATTTTTTAGGAAATGTGATTATTTTAGCATTTTTGATAGGTTACCACATTTATGCGACTTAATTGAGGGATTGTTTTTTATTTTTCATGCTTCTATGCTTGATTATCATGGGTTTAACATACTAGTTGTGATTAAATGGGATACAACATTCAATTTGTAAGATGTATGGGAGCCCAATAAATTTGAAAGTGAAGAACCACATAACAAAACCATTATTGTGGTGATTTATATACTTAAGGTATATTATATAAATTTATATGCTATTAAATTCTAGTTTATCCCAAATTAAATGGTTTTGATTAAATGGGATCCATATTCTGGATTATGAAGTGTGTGGGTGAATTATGAGTTAGAGGTGTGTAACCCATATAATCAAACCATTTTATATGAAACTATAATATTTAAGGTCTTTTGATTAAAATTTGAAGAGGTTAAATTTCTTTTATTTTTTATAAAATTGTTCCATTTAGATGGGAACCTCCAATAACTTGTAAAGTGTATGAGCGCTTTGTAATTTAAGGTATAGTAACCTGTAAAACTGATTCATTGGTTATGATCCTTTTACTTAGAAACTATTTTAAATATAATTTTCTTTCAATTTTGACATTTGAATGGATTGGTTTCCTTGTTAAGTATTTTACCATTTTCCTTGGGATTAATGAACCATATAGCTAAACATTAAAATTCACAACTAGAACCAATTAGGATAGTTGGTGCATGTTGTTTATAAAATAAAACAATTATGGGTGTTTTAAATTAGTTGTTCAGGTTTCTTCTAGAAAAACCTAAAACATCATAGCAGTACCCTCTTATTTCTCCCCTTCTTTGCATGTTCCTTATAGGTTAAATTGAGTGAGTTTGTTCTTATTTTGTGATTTGATGACCTTATTTTATTTAAGTGTTGTAGTCAGCTATGTGGTTTTTCATGTAAACATAAAGTGGTTTCCGTTTGACTAGTATCCCCTTCAATTAAGAAAATACAATTTAAATCTACAAAGAAATAAATTTTGAGATACCTTATAAATAAATTAATGGTGCTTAAATTTTTTTATGTGGTAAAATGGCCTAACTTTAATAAGATGTCACTGAATAATAATGTTTAAAAAGTTATTTTAAAATACCTTTAAATTTTTTCCTTGTGGTTAGAGTTTCTAAACATTGAAATGTTAAAGAGTTACTTGAGTCAGGGTTTAATGCTTTAAAATCGAACTCCAAGTTGTTTTCAAAGCCATAACCCCTATTTAAGGGTAGTTTTCATCCTTCTTGAGTTTTTCCACGAAATTGAATGTGGAAATTTCCATAGGATTCATCCTTCCTAACTCTAAATCTAAAGGATATTACTTTAAACCTAGTAACCTTTCATAGGTGTGACATCATTTGGGGTAAATTATTTCATCTTTAATAAGGGGACATCCCATTTTAGGTATCATCCTCAAAAATTTAGAACCCTTACTTATTACTCATGATAATTTTATCTTAAGTGGTATAGTTCAAGTACCATATTCCCATGTAGGACACTTTGTTTCTAAAATGTCACCCTTGTTTTGATGGGTGGTCAGGTGTTGTTTGACCCTTTCTCCAAGTGTGAACATTCTAAAATTCTAATTGCAATCAAGATAGATTTTCCAAAGGCGTGGTTGGCTACTTAGTAGGTCATTTTACCCTTCTATCTTTACCCTTTAGTGTCGGATGACTCGGGAATTCATCGGTCTATTTTACAGTCGTATGGAGTAATGAGGATCAAAGTGAGTTCTTTATGTGAGACATCACATACGTGAATTCATAGGGTTGAATGGCCTATGTATAATATTAGGTATGCATTGTTGGATCATGTAATCTCATGTTATTATGTGTTGATATATGAGGTACACATCATCTTATTAATCATGTAATGAACTGTTTAAATTCAGTGATACTAGCTCAAACCTTAAGCTAATACACATTGAATGCTGATCAGCTCCATAGTACAGGGACATGGGGATTGATAAATTCCCTAGATCATCCCAATGTTCTGGTTGATTTTTTATGTAGAAACAGGTTTTTGACACGTAGGTCGACTGTTTTCGATGTTATGCTTATTGCCTTGACATGTGGGAACATGATTCAGAGAAAAATCATGTGTTATTCTTGGTTTGAATATATTATATCATTCTTGATCAGTTAGTTGTCTCTTTCTATCTAGTTTAATGCTTGATGAGATAATTTTATTCACATCCAGGACTCATATTCAGTAGTCAATGAATCATGTGTTGTGGAATGAGTCCCCTCTTTAGTGGGTCCAAATACTAAGGACACTCCAAAGGTGGGAAGCATCATGTTTTTTTATGGTAAAATGTGTCCTCTAAGTAGAAGACACATAACCAAGAGGGACCTTATTGAATGGTCAATGATTCTCTTCGTCCCCATTGAGGTTGGTAATTTGGAATCATGTCAGTATTTTTGAGGCAATACAATGATGAATAGTTGGTTCTGTGTGAATCCTTTGTAAACATCATTCATTAGGAAGAGACTTCAGTGGTGGTGTTAAAGTGTAACGGGATGCCTTGTGTAGTAATGGATTTTTGTTCGTTTGATGGTGATGTATAGTCGGAGGTAGTCGAGATCTTATAAAAAAAAGTCAACCTTTAATGTTTCAATAGTCATTCCCTTTTTCATTTAGAAAGGTTAGTTTGAAAATGTACTAATCAATTCACCCTATTTGTGGATAAAGTGTCTTAAATCCCTTTTGGATATTTTTTAAATCCTCTTCGTGTACTCTAGGATTAAATAAGACCATCCCCCTATATTGGTATTGTCTCGATATACTAAAATAGCATTGGTCTTATACCACACTAATGTTTTAAAATTCATTGGGCTTCATTGAGTGGTTTTGATCAAAGTTGTGATCTAGAATCATGGTTGTTTTATGAGTTCTGGATAGCTTTGAATGATACCTGGGTTCCCAAGTAGGAACACCACGTACAGACTCATGTACATTATCTATTTCTGTCTTGACTTGAATGCCAGGCAGTTGGTTCTTTGGATTCAGTCAATGTTCCAGATGTAGGATGTTTGTCCTTATACCTTTGTACCTCTCATAAACACTAGATGTTTTTCCCCTTTATAATAAATTTGAACTCCAATTGATGATTCCAAGGTTACCTTGGATTTTATTCAGGATTAGATATGGTGTTTGAGTTATAACATTTCAAGGGTGATGTTTTGGTTTTACATCTCTGTTTGTGCTTATGCACTACAACTTAAAGTGGGATTTTATCTAGAGATATCATTGGAATATAGTTATGGGATTTTGTGAGTGTTCTCTGATAAAATCCTGAGTTACCTTTATTTGAATGCTTTGGGTATAATATTTTAAATTCACCAACCATCTAAGATGGGTGCCTCATGTGTAGTTGAGCAAGGATGGTATGACTTTCTACACTTCTCTCTCCCTCCATGTGAAGTCGTTGATTAATCACTTCATGAAATTTTCGAGTAAGATGGGTGAAAATATGATGACGACTATATCCTTTAATGAAAATATTTGCATGATTAGTTTAAATGGAGTATGTTCAAAGGTGATCCATCGATCAAATCATGCCTCTTTTCATGAGCATAATTGGGGAACTATGGGAACTTTTTGGAAGGAAAAATTGATAGTGGTGATAATATGACTCAATGTTGGACCTTAAATGACTAAAACTGTAGTGATATTTCCATATTCCGGTTGGTTGAAGAGATAATTACATGATCATATCTTTGGTTGGATTGGAACTGGTAAGCTCTATCTTGAGGATTAAACTCAGAAAAAATCATTAGATCGAGTTTCAACGGTTTTGGTGTCATGTGTTAAGGAGATGTTTGGAGGTGTTTTTGAATTTTGGAAATGGAATGCATCCAATTGAATAATACTTGTTGATTCGAGTAGGTTGAGTGATGTCATATTATTTCCCCAATGCTTCTTGGGGATGGGAAGTTATATACTGGGGAGATTTTAGTGTCCCATGCTTTTGGATTGGATGAAATTCCAAAGAAATTTTAATTTCGGTGTTTAGTGGTAGGTACATTCTTTGATATAAGATTTGGAATATAATTTTGAGAGTTGGAGTAATTAAAAAAAATTCTAGACTAGGGTAAAGGCCTGAGAGGTCCCTTAAAGGATTCATTGAGTTTTGGGAGCATCAGGAGCTTGAAATATCCACTTGGGGTGATATGATCAAGGTGTATAGTTTGTTTGAAACTATGAAACCCCTAATAGAAAACCTTAAAACTACAGTAGGTGACCAATTGTGAAGCACATGGGATGTGCACGATTTTCCCAAATCACAAACCTATCTCACATAGTTACTGAAATTTAGGTAGTAACCTCCAATAATTTATCGCAAGGTTGGGGCATAGTTTAGCAAAACTGTGTGCCATCCAGGAAATCTAGTGTTTTTGGGTGAAATTACCCTTTTCCCATTAATTAAAATTTTAAACTTTTTTCCCTTTTCCTCCTCTCCTCTAGTGGGTTTCTCCTCCTATCCCTTACACATGGGATCTTCTATTCCACCTCCATAGATTTTGATCAAACTCCTTCATCTAGGAACTGAATCTACCATCATCATAAGTAATGGAACCATAACTAAAATCTCTTAGATCCTCTATAATCTATTTCAAGGATACTCCTCCTTCAATTGAAATGTTTTGATGTGACTTATTTTTTAATATTTTCATGTTGGATGTCGATTTCTTAGATCTCTATTTAACTGGACAAAATCAATACTTGATATCATACAAGTGGTATTCCCTTGGTATAAGGTAGGTGTTGTAGTCTCTTTCAGGTCAATTTGTTGCATTTTAAATAATTCATCATCATGATGCTCACCAAAACCTTCTGAAAATGCTTCATTATTGCTTAATAAATTAATTAAAGTCATTTTTGATGTCCTATGTGACCACTCCTTACAAAGAAACCCGCCCTTGGTTCATTTTCTCAATCATTGGACACCCATTTGGGTGTTCCCACCATTAATGGTCATTTTACCATGCATTAAATAGTAAAATCACAAAGTGTGAGTTCCCCCTTTGTTAAATGACATAATATTATAAATTGAATTAAGATAAATATGTGTCCATGATATTGGACTTTGTGCATCATGACTCACACATTATTTTTTGATTTCTTATATTTCTCTAAGAGGTAACACCTCCAAATAATATTACCTTTAGTGAATAATGGGTTTTGAATTGAATTTTAAGCCATGTTTTAAAACATCTACCCATGTCTTAGATGAATTGGCTGAATTAAACTGATGGGATAATTCCTTAATACATTTACCTCATATGTTAAATGATCTATTAAAATATAAATTTCTTAAGTAAAATAACCATCATGTTTTAAATTATTAAAATTAAGAATCGGTACCTCATTCCTAGATTATTACAAATACTTTTCTTGTGTAATGGATTTATCTTAGTATCAGGTCAATATGAGGGGTTCCATATTAAGGACCCCTTGGATTGAATTTCATGATTTTATGTTATATTTTTCTAATTCTTGGTAAAAATTCTAGAAGCTACACCATATATGACTGGGATGGGTTTTTTGTGTGTTATCAATTTTACCTCTTAATGATTGACAACTGTTTTCTAGGGGAGACCCCTTTCATGGGATCATAGGAATGATTGGTTGATCCATGCAGTGAGAGAGAATCGGGCCCCTATGTGTGATACTAGGTACGAACATGTGGGTTAGTACTTGACTTTTCAAACCATGCTTGGAGTGACACATGGGACTTCATTCCTAGGTCTCCATGGATGTACTCCTTGTCTCTTGTCAAACATGGATCCCCTTGAGTGATACTTTCCAAGTCCTACCAGATTGTCAAGGATGGGCTCATGGTGACGCCCTATATTTCAAAAAGTTTTTTTCAAATTGAATTAAAGAAAAGTTAAATGATTTTTCTTATATGAGCAATTGTCCTTGGTTTAAAATAAATGTAGGTAAGTGTCCTCTAATCCCAATAAAAATCTTGGGGACAGTTTATCCTCCTTATTTATCTCACATTACCACCCCTTTTGTTCAGGAACATCAGTTTAGGTCAAAAAAAGTAATTAAATGGGTTTCTATGTGGAACCTAGTCCAATGTATTTATTTTATTTATTTATTTCTTTCTTGAATATACGTAATATGGAACACTGATTATTTATATTTCATGAAATGAAATGGTCTAAACACCGTAGATACCAACCAGATGAGATTGTATCTCACACTCTGCCCAGGTACTATTGTAACTTGAGTATAATTTATATATGAAAGAAATGATAAAGGGAAGAATCCATCTTCTAATTCTTGATTTATATTAATAGGATGGAGTTGGGGCAGAGTACTGATCCAGTACTCAGGATTCTCATGGATCTAGTTGTTGGGATATTATTCTTTTATTAGATTCTAACTGCCTGTTGTATTTCTGTCTGCTTGTACTTTTACAATCTG
The DNA here is from genome assembly GCA_963277665.1 of Viscum album. Taxonomy (NCBI): domain Eukaryota; kingdom Viridiplantae; phylum Streptophyta; class Magnoliopsida; order Santalales; family Viscaceae; genus Viscum; species Viscum album. The sequence continues at coordinate 1,914,350,815 of OY728133.1, forward strand.
ATGGACATTACATGCATCATTATATAGTTGGCCTTGGCCATTTTTACTTAGTTATTATATTATTCTTCCATTGTTTTTTCTCATATTATTATTACATTTTCTATTTTTTATTGATTTACACCATTTCTACTGCTTTGTGAATCTGACCATGAGGTTATAGTCTCCCCACCATACTACCATTTGGCGCTCACGTCAAGTTGTTATCCTATGGTGAATGGGGAGGAATGTTTGAGGCCATTTAAAAATCAGTTCATCTATTGTTTCCATAGTAATTGGAGGTGGGATGTTACACAATAAATTAGTAGTGCCTAAAACATCAATATAAGAATCTACCTAGGGATATGGAATACCATGTCTATAAACCCCAATCAACACATCAATGATGTGGACCTCCATAAACAATATCCTAAACCATGGTTGTGGACCTACATGACCAACAACCCAATAAAAATGTGGACATCCATCACAAAAAACACTTTCTGTAAGTGTAAAATGCCATGACAAACACCATTAACCATTTTACTAAGAATAAATTTTTAAACCATTATCATTTACCAAATTCTTTATGTCCTTCCACACCAAAATAAGGCCAAATATTTCATTTCCATTAAATTAATTTAAAAGATCCATAAAGGAATTTCACAAAAAGGGGAAACCACACACTAATTTTACATCAACATGTAAAATATATTTATAAAACCCTTTTTTATAAACCACATAGATTCCAAAACATCATTTTAAAATAAGAACCATTTCAAAAAAATAGTTGTCCTGTTTAACACCCAAAACAAGGTCAAAACTCAATGCTCATGTTCAAAACCATTTCAAAAGTCTCATAGTCATTTTCATAAAATAATTCCAAATCATCCTATTAACATATTTTAAAACATAGATTCCCAAGTCATAACAAGTATCCATTAACCATTTTATCAATCAAACCATCAAGAGAAACTGGTTTAATCCCAAAAACCACTCTCTTTACCCTTTTACAACCCCACTTTACCATTTCCATGAAACAGAATACCCCATGGATGGTTGTAGGTTTAGTTTTATGAACATTAATAGATCTTATGGGGTTCATGGAAGGTCTAAGTTATCAATCCTAAGACCAATACCAAATTACTAAACCCAATGAAGAAAACACATATAACATGGTATTTATGTAACATAATATATACACCTATAAATCAATTAAGAATACTATGGTAAAGGCTCTTAAACTACCTTCCTCGTCAACGGATCATTCAAAAAAAATCCAAAGAACACTTCCCTTATCAAGGCCCATCCAAGTCTCATCAAAACTCCTCATCATATAAATGTGCTCATCTCAACCAAACATGCTCTAACCTCTCATAAATTAAAAAACAATTAATTAATTAGAACTAATAGAATTAATTAATTTACTAAAACCCAACTTTATTTAATGTCAGAGACCTCACCATGCATTCACCTCTTATCAATACTCTATGAAACCACCATGGGAGGTCCACAATAAAATCCCTATACCATTCCTAGTAAAATGCCTAAAATGTGATAACACTAATTAATTAAATTAATCCATCAGGAAAAACCTAAGAGAACATTACAAGTCTCATAACTTAACAAATCATCACAAAATGACTTGTAGAATTCATCTCAGGGTCTCTTCTATGAAAGATGACCAAAATCCCCATCACCATTGACCAATTCCACCAAGATTTTATAGAAACTAAATCAAATACCTAAACCTTCACATTAAAGATTAGAGGTAACCAAGTAGAGGAAGAAAGGGAATGAGGAGGAAGATAAATATCTCCATAAATTTTAAAGAAACAACATGAAAAAATCACCACATTAAAGGAGAGAGAAGTGGAAAGGTTTTTGGGGACCCACTAGATCATGCACATCGAATAGGGGATAAATTTGAAATTTCCTAAAAACCCAAGGAATGATTTTGGTAAAATACCCCTTCTAATGAAGTTAGGGGGAACCACACAATTTTTCAAACCATAAAACAACCATTCACAACCCAATAAACACATTTTATAATAAGGCACATGGTTTGTTTGGAACCGATCAATGACAATGCACCATTTTGTAGACCCTCCTCTTCCTAAAATATTTTTCCCTTTAACCATACACAGTTTTTATTTAACCATGTGGTAACAAGGTAGCACAACCTTTTGAAAATGAAATTAAAACATCCATAACATCAATTTGTCGCACAGTTTCTCCTAAACCATGCACACTAAAACCATGGTCCTTGTCTAGACAACTCTAAACTCCCAAAGCATCCAAATATCACCAAAAAACTCTGATCATATCCTGAGAATCATTCCTCTTTTTAAAACAAAACGTTTAGGAATTACCAATCTTGTATTTCCATTCCAAATCTATATTCAAGAGTGTAACCATCTGGTAAACAAAATTTTCAATTACCTTATGAAATTTAAAACTTGTCCAAATATGGGATCATACAACCTCCCCACCTTAATAATTCACATCCTTATGAATTCGTAGTGTTTATATATCTATTCAACCAAACCTATGTTGGTAAACAATTATAATTTATAACCCCATTTGGTTCCTATGTTCTTGAATGATAACCAGGCACAACCTCTTACTCAAGGCACTCAACTGGCCAAAACATGATCCATCACCTCTTCCCCAAACTGAAACACCAAGATGGAACTTACTCAATCTTATCTAACCATACACTGGTTATGTCATCTCCTGACACCTAAGAAAATCTATGTTTATCCATACTATAATGTTCGTCTTACAACCACCAACCTTTATTTCTAGAAAATTGTGATCTTAGAAAATCCCATGAGAACCTTGAACTCACACTCTAATTATGCACTCGTGGTTCCCAACTTACCTCAACCAACATCCATGAGAACACCAATTACTACTAGCTCCCACCCTCATCAAATAAAACCAAATATAATGGATGAAAACTTACCACCATTTCACAAACAAAGAACAAGAAATATTTTTCATCAAAATCATAACCAATTTCTCGAAATCCACCCATCATTTCCAAAACAATACATGGGGTAAAATTTTCAAATTTCTACACCCACAATGTCCGCTAACCCAAGTCAGACAATCGATGACTGAATCATCCCATAAATACTCGACTCTAACTATTAACACTTCACTAACTCACCTAATCATGATGCCTAAGAACCTAGAGATATTCCATAGCCACTCTAACACACCCACTAAAGTCCATAATCAACTCCCACTAAGATTCCTCAGTCAGATCCACTATTGAATCAAGATGTCAGTATTCCCTACCACACACATTGATGTACCTTTGACACAAGCACCTAAAATTACTATTTATAATGACTTATAGAATAAATCCAATGCATGGATTAATCATTCACCACAAAAAAATCCTTTTTGAAATTAAAAATATTCCACATTGGTTCTTCCTTAGAATTATGTTTCGACCATAACTGATCCACACTCAATTCTACACACCTACGACCCTTCCATCATGTGGGTCCTACCTCCTTGACTGACACGTCACTCCCCACTATAGGAGTGTTGTTGTGACTGCCTCACTTAATAAACCTACAACCACTATAACTTATTCCCCAATCACTTCTAACCCAAGCATTGGATGTAGTTGTCTCTCTATCACTAGAGGGAAAAAAACAAAACATCAACTATCACCCATTCCTAGATCTCAAGATTTGGACCTATAATATTTGATAACATATGTCCCATTGCAATGATTAGATTCACAAATAGATGATGGTGAACTTACAACCATATATCTCCACTCAAACCATTCCCTGAGTGCAACTCTATGGTGACCCTTAATCAATCCAAAAAACTCATTTTGGTTACTCGGTGTATAACTAATGCTCTCTCAGTGTACCTAGAATGACGTTAAGATATTTGGAATAATATTCACAAAATAAGAGCATTCTATGATATCATCAATGAATACCATTGTGACCCATCCATCTCTAATGTCACCTCTAACTATAGGGACATGTCAAACCCATTCAATAGTCTTAGGGCCCCCGACCTAAAATAATCTCATCAAGCCTATATTGATTCACAACCTACTAATGGTTTCCTACTTAACCCAACAATCATTAACGTATGTTATCCTAAAATATATTCCAAATTTCAAATAATGTAGTACGTCACCCCCTACTTGTGTCTCTATGATACCATTAACACTTAACTATTACAAGAACTTGTGTAACCCAACCAAAAAACCTTCTTTCATTTCTAGTGAGTCAAATATCACAAAAAATATGCTCATAATCCCAACTAATTGTCCACTCCTTCCCCACATGTTTGTTCCACCCCACATAAAGCACCCTCTATGAATCCCAAAACCAAAGGAAACTAGCCATGCCAAAACCACTATCATGACCACTCTAGACCTTAGTGTCATTCCAAAAATTCCACTGAAACCATTTAAGCTCTCACTCTGTTCCTGAAGACTTGTCCAAAGATTACTAGGTAAGAACCTAACAAATTTTGATCTCAAAAACCACATTCTATACCAAAGAATCAACACTCAAAGGGCTTCCAATTTAAAGAGAACCAATCATATTCATGTTTCTCATACCGAAATCAAACTCGTCTACATAGTCACCACCCAAAGTGAATCTATACACCTAAAACCACATTATCTCAATAATATCCTATGCTCCTTGTCTAACTCAAAACCATTAGGGACATCCCTATTATATAACCATTACCTAGGTTAGGAACCCAAACTAGACTACCCCTAAGAAACCTATCACAAGGCTAAAGTGCTAGTACACAAGTGCTTCCTCTTAAAACAAAAGGCATCCAACATCCCTAAACTAGAGTCGCATCAAGGAGGTATCTAGGATTTCCCAACTAGCCACATCAGTAAAGTCTCAAGGCATGTCCCTAGGTCATGCCTCTTTGGTCCATGCCAACTCACTGAAGGTCACAACTCATGGGGTTCCAAACATAACCTTGTCTCAATGTCTCATGACATCTATATGCCAAGATAATTGTCCACAACTATGGAACTAATCCTCTATGAGCACCTGCACATCAGAAAACTCCCAATAGGACTAGGTCACAAAGACATCCTTCAACAAAAAACACCCACAAGGTTCCAATAATCATATGTTTATACCACACTGACCCACCATGGCCATTGCGCTTACTATGCATGAGGACTGCATAAATATCCTCACTATCAAGAATATCACCATAGATCCATGTAACCTTCCATCATAAGAAAATCCATAAAATCACACAGTATAAGTACTATAACATGTGGATCCTACATGCCTATCATGATTCATGAGACACCTTTTACATCCATATTCCAAGAGTCAAATCCAAATCACATGCCTCTTCCCAAAGGTCCAAGAGCGATAAATCCATCATAAACTAAAACATCTGAAGAAAAAGTGATTCAATCAAAGATAAAATCAAATAAAACCCTAACATCAAGAATAAGAATAGAAATCTTGGCCCTGTTAGTCTAGAATTCCAATCAAAATAGGTGCTTGTGACACACCATATCAGTGTATATCACAAGCCCTTCAACCTTCATATATCTCAAATATACCAAATCCCAAATAATTAAATAATAGGAAAGTAAACATCTCTAATACCACTTTGTAACGTCTCTCCCAAAAATCCACTAAACTATTACCCTGAGCCGATTCTCCACATGATCTCAGGTGAACCTCCCTGTATTTTAAAGCTACCGATTAGAAGTGGGGGGGTCTAGAGTGGTATAGTGAGGAGACTATGCCCCTATCAGAGTGTGTAATAAAAATAAAAATATTCAATCATTATAAACAATTGACTATGTAGAGAGAATAAATCAACTGAACATACCATAATATAATAAAATGCAGTAATGGCCTTACTACCATAGATTTGGGGAAGGGATCCACTAGCTTTTATCAGCACTAAATAGAAAGTGCTGATATAAGGGGTTATTTATTAGTGCTGATAAATCTACCATTTATCAACACTAAAAAGAGCGCTAATAAAGGTGTACCCTTTATCAGTGCAATAATATTTAAATATTTATAAGATTATAATAAATTTTATTAAATAATAAATATATTTATTAGATTTAATAGATTTATTAGATTTCATAAGTTTGTTATATTTTTTATATTTATTATATTTATTATATTTATTATATTTATTATATTTATAATTATATATAAATACTTTTAAAATATATATTTATAATTATAAAATATTATAAATAAATAAATATATGTTCCAAATGAATTTGGTCAATAAATATATTAATGCGTGAGTACAATTGACGTGCATATATGTTATGTACTCATCATGAATGTTCATTTATACATTACACCCTTCTTATTATTCATGTTATCCAAATGTGATGACTCATTTTTTATTATTTATACTTTACTAGGTATATGATTTATTCACGTTATTCCTATGAATCTATTATGTTCTCAAAATAATTATAAAGCTTAAATAAATAAATTTATATAATAAACATATTTATTATATTTATAACTATTTAATGTTAATTATATATAAATTATTTTTAAATATATTTATTTTCAATTATAATTACAACTATATATATATAATTATAAAATTATAATATATGCAACTTATATATATATATATATTTATAATTATATACAAATATTTATAAATATATTTATTTATAGTTATAATAATATATATATAATTATAAATTTATAATAAATATATTAATTATAAAAATTTATAAAAAATATTTATAAATAAATGAAAATTGATATAATTATAATTCTAAATTAATATAGATATATTTAAAGAATTATAAAATTATAATAAACATATTCTTTATAATTTTATAATTATTTAAATATATATATATATATTTATAATTATAATTATTAATAAATATATATTTATTATAAATTTTAATTACAGATATTTATATATATATATATATCTATATATATTGTTATAAGTATAAAGAAAAATATATTTATTTAAATAATTCTAAATTAATAATAAAATATATTTATTATTCTTATATAATTTTATATATAATTAAATAAATATATTTATAAATATATGAAAATATTGATAAATAAATACAAATATTTATAATTATAATTATAAATAAATACATATATATTTACATAATTATAAAATTATAATAAATATATTAATTATATATATTAATAAAATTATTAATTTAATAAATATATTTGTTATAATTTTATAATTATCTAAATAAATAAATATTTTTTATCTTTAGTTATAATTATAAATAAATATATTATTCATTTAAATAATTATAAAATTATAAGAAATACATTTATTATATCGTTAAATTTAAAGATATATATAATTAATATATTTATTATATATATTTCTATCATTATAAAATTATAAGAAATATACATATTATATTTATAATCTGAGAAATATATATAATAAATATATTTATTTTAATTTTATAATTATTCAAATGAAAATATATATTTAGTCATAATTTTAACTACAAATAAATATTTATTTAAATAATTATAATATTAAAAAAAATATATCTATTATATTTTTAATTTTTAAAATATATATAATTAATATTTTTATTATAATTTTATAATTATAAATAATTATATATTTATTTATTAATCGTATATATAATTTTATAAATATATATAATAATATAGATAAATTATGAACATTATATCTTTATCAGTTATTTTTTAGCACTGATAAAGATATTCCTTTATAGGTGCTAAAAAATCACTTCTTAAAGTTTTTTTTATCAGTACTAAAATTATAGCACTTATAAAAGGTATATTTTATTGGTTCTTTCTATTTTAGGGATGATAAAACATGTCTTTATCAGCGCTTTTCAACTAGAAATGATAACGGTTTCCTCTGATTTAATAAATGAACCCTAATAGTATGCGTCTTTTATCACACACCTCAAACTCTCACGGAAGTCGGCCTCTAACTCTGTTGACCCCTCTTCTGCCTTGACCTCACCTTTGCTGCCGCCGACCCCTCCTCAGCCACTAACCCCTCCTCCATCACTGTTAATCCCTCCTCCGCCGTTGCGAAACCACCTCCATCGTTCACTGAACCCCACCTTTTATCGTGAACCTGCCTCTACCATGAACTCACCTATTCCATGAACCCCACCTCCGTTGTGAACCCCTCTATGGCCTCTGCTACCACTACCGTTGTCGTCGCCACCTACCCTAGCTCTGTCGCCACCATACCCTACTGATTCCACCATAGTGGTATGCCATTTTTTCTACATTATTATTAATTCCTAATACATAGATAGCTTTTGGCTTGGTTTTGGTCTGTTGGGACCCATTGTGTCTAATAATGAAGTTTATTTGTATCCCTATGATGGATTTTTTGATGTGATTCTTGTTGTTCTTAGGGGTTTGGGATTTTTCTAAGGGAAATTTGTGTGGTGGAAAGGATGTGATTTTGATATTAGACATTGGTAATTTTTATTGGAACTAACATATTTTGGTTATTTCATGAGAAATCATAGGCTAGATACTGGTAATCCATTGGAAATCTCTATGACATTTTAGATTATCCACTGGATAGTAACCCTAGTTTTATGTCATACATGGATAGTGGGAGGTTCACTAATGAGATATGGTTTGAGTGATTCAATTCAGGATATGTGTGACCATTCACCCCTGGTAGTAGGTCCACCATTGCATATATTTTACATATCTTATTTTCCACTAAGGTGGTGTCTGATGATATGTATCGTTTGTTGTTACAATAAATATTTATTAAAATCCATGTTTTTTATGTTTTGGATTGATATTCATTGATGTATTGATCATCTTGTGATTTAGTTTTGATATCGAAAATTATTATTCCATCTATTTAGTCACATTCATTATGAATACCATTGGTTTTGTTTTAATTATATTTTACCTTTTTCCTTTATTACCTTTGTTTTTGGTGTGTTAAAGACTTCAATGGATAGTGGAATGTTGTTCTCAAAGTGCTTCAATTTATTGAAAATGCGTTTGAAAAGTTCTAATCCATTTGTGGGTTTTTTTAAAAAATAATTATGTTATAATGATATATGAATGGGTTTTGAATTGTCATTTTTTTGTGAAATTATATTTATACAATTTTTTATAAATTTGGTGCTTTGAGAATGTGAATGTTTTATATTTTTCTCATTCTTATATCATATAAATGAAATGAATGCTGATTTGTTTATATTATTTTCAAATAAGATGTTCTTCTTTAATTTATAAAATGAATGAATTAGACACATGGTGATATCCTACAAACATTTGGATCATGCACTATATAGTCACATTGGTTGGTATGTATTCTTCATGTATTATTCACATTTCATATGTTCTTTGACTAAGGGTTTTATTTAGTTCCATTTTCCTTGGGAAGTAGATAGTTATTGTGATTATGTTTGTGTCTCGAATGTCATGTAGAGATGGTGGTTGGTCCATCGGTTTTAGAGAACCATTTATCTCATGGTCTTTTTCAACCTCTTCTGACTATAGATATTTATTTAGTTTATTATTTATGGTTTTTTAATGTTATAGTACATTGTCATTTATGGTAAAGAACTTTGTTGGAATTTTTTATTATTTTTATCTTTTTTATATTCTATTTTTGTATGTTTATGAGTGAGTTCATTAGGGTGAAGTCATATCCATGGTCATGCATGTCACCCTTGATTCTTATCATCATCTTGAGAGGATCAAGAATGTGTGGGTAAGTTAGGTGGATTTTCTATTTTTAGGATTAAACATAGACCGACTATTGGCCTCATTGTAGTGTGATTAAAAAATGAACGAATAATTGAATTTCCTCTATGGTTTTGATAAAATGCAGATAAAATAATTAGATCCAAGAAAGATGGTTATATAGAATAATTAAATTTATCATCTACAGGAGAAAGTGGATGATAGGAAATATTGAAATGTGTATCTAGTTGAAAATGTATTTCAATAATTATAAGGATTATATTTTAGTCATATTTTCAATCCTATTGTAAAGCATATAATAATTTAGATGGTTCCTGGTTTCTATTGATGGTTTATTTCTAGAACAAATGGATTTTATGATTATATTCTATCATGGAGATTTTAAGGAAAATATATACATAGATAAACTGGAAGGTTTCATTCTGAATGGAATAGAAGGTTCAATTCCAGTCTCAAATGGAGTTTTTGTTGGATTAAGTAGGCACCAAGACAGTGTAACTATAATTTCAATGATTTCATGGTATAATTATTTTCATGCAGTGTAAGTTAAATAATTAATACTATGTTAAGGTGTATTATGATAAGATAGGATTCATTTTACTTCTTTATGTGGATGAATTTCTCTTAGATGGAACAATAAAGGAAGGTTTTGAAGAGATAAATATTGATTTACCTAAAAGATCCCAAATGAAGGACCTTGGTTATAGAAAGTGTATATTGGGTATAAATATTGAAAGATACTTAATGTCTATCACTTTTTTTAGAATTGTATAATTTTAAATAATGTTTTGTGTATTTTTTAGTAAAATATTAATATTACTGAATCAAATAGGATGGATAAGAATAAAGAATGTATAGATTCCAATCATCTGAAAAATGAGTATGAATATGGAATGAAATAGTTCATTAACTTTACAAAAAATCATGCATATGACTATTCTAAAATATTTTTTTAGTGATTACACTATTTTTATTCAAAAAAATTATTCTAGAGGAGTTGTAAGAACACTTGATCTGTCATGGAATAGATCGACGTTATAAATGTTGGAATGAACAAAGGTAAAAAACAAATGTAGCTATTGGTAGGGAGAACACTGCGTTGTACGGATCATCTTATATGATTAAACGTGTAGATAATAAATAATATTGTATCAGGTATGCGATTACAGATGTGAATAATGATGAATATCATATTGAATAAATTACAATAATAGAAGTATATAATCTTCATGATTTCCCAAAATTGTTTGAGAAGTTAAATAGTTGATCAAGGATGCCATTTTATGAAAGTTTCACTAAATATACATCATTTTGATCTGTACTAAAGTTGTATAATTTCAAATCAAACAATGGATGGAGTGATGAAATTTTTATAAAACTACTAGCTCTCTTGAATGAAATTCTCCCAGAAGATAATTAACTCACGAGCTGAACATGTAATGCCAAAAAAATTCTACGCTCGATGGGTATGATCTCTGAAAGAATACATACCTACCCGAATGGTTGTATACTACTTCTCAAGGACCAAAAATCACTAACAGGATTCCTAATGTGTTTTTTTTCTCAGTACAAGAAAGATGTATATGGTCCTATGAAATTGTTATGGTACTTTCCAATAATTCCAGGGTTTAGGAAACTATATAGAAGTAAGGAGACTATAGGGCAATTTACGTGGCATGTAGATACAATAATTAAAGATGAGAGACTATGTCACCTAGTATACTCTTTTTAGTGGAAGAGAATCGATCATGAGTATCCTAAATTTGGGAATGAGCTGAGAAACCTTTGTCTTGTGTTATCTACATATGGAGTGAGTCCTTTTGGTTTTCAAAGAAGTACTCACAATATATTTCTAATTATGTTGGTAAATTATAACATTCCATAGTGGTTATGCATGAATAAAAAATTAATCATGTTATCTATTCTTATATCAAGACCAAAACAGCTGAGTAATTAAATTAATGTTTATTTGGATCCATTGATCAAGGATTTGAAATTATTGTGGGATTTATGTGATACATTGTATGATGCTTATAGAAATTAAGATTTCACATTGAGATCCATGTTGTATGAGACAATAAATTACTTTTCTACTTATTGAAATTTTTTAGGATATTGAATTAAATGAACTCAAGGGTGTCATGTATGTGAACAAGAAACACAATCAATTAGGTTGAAACATTCATTAAAAATTGTGAATCTAAGAAATTCAAGATTTATACCCTGATAACATAAGTACCGATATTGGAAGAAATAATTATATGGATGTTCATAAAAATTTAAAGCACCATCTCCAATAACAGGTGATCAACTATTTGATAAATTAAAAGATCTGGACACTACTTTTGGTAAACCATTTTTTAAAAACCATAAGAAATCCAGTTGGAAAAAAGAGATATTTTTTTTGAATTACCATACTAGATTTTTTTATATGTTAGGAATTTTATTGATTTTATGTATGTTGAAAAAAAATGTATATGACAGTGTCATTGACATATTTCTAAATGAAACTGAAAAAACAAAGGATAGAATTATGGATAGTTTGGACATAGTTGACATGGGATATGAGAAAATATTGTGCAAGTAAAGGGTGAAAATTTAACTTTTCTTCTCCAGCTTCATACACTCTTTTCAGGTAGGAGAGATATCAGTTTTTCAACTTCTTGAATGATGTAAAGGTTTTAGAGGGGTATTCGTCGAATATCAAGAACATCGCATCAATGGACAATTTAAAGTTAAAGGGTCTAAAATTACATGTATACCATATTTTGATGCAAGATCTAATTCATATAGCTTTAGGTTTTATATTTCCCAAGAATGTTCATCATACATTAACCAAGATCTGTTTCTTCTTCATTGCTATATGTAGAAAATTTATAGACTCTAAAATTTTTGAATATGGAAAGATAAATTATCATCATATTTTGTGAACTGGAAATTTTCTTCCCACAAAAATTCATTGATACGATGGTTCATTTTATGGTTCATTTGGTGAGAAATATTTGACTATGTGGACCTGTACACTATAGATGGATGTACCCCATTGAATAGTTTATGAAAATTTCAAAAGGGTTTTTCAAAAATTGAATTCGTTTAGAGGGTTGTATTGTGGAGAAATATATTGTTGAGGAAGCTGTTGAATTATATACTGAGTACCTATTCAGTATGGAAAACATTGGTCTACCAAAATCCCATCACACAGGGTAGCTTGAGGGTGAAGGAATTTCTAGAAGATATGTTGCTATAATTAATAGTATAGATTATAAGTAGGCCCACCTTTACATTTTTCATAACAATTTGAAGGTTAACCCATATGTTGAAACCCAAAAATAAATACTTAGGAATTTGAATCCATCAAGGGATGAAATATGAATATCAAATACACATAATCAATAGTTTATAGGATGATTTTGGGACTATATTTTTAAGAATTCATATGAAAATTCATATTCATTTTTATAACGACTTCGATGGCTAGCCAGAGGACCAAGTGTGTATGTATTTTCTTACAATGTCTATGTAATTAATGGTAACACCTTCTATGAAAATAAGCATGATAAATATAGTACCATGAAAAATAATAGAGATACACTTGTGGCTGAAGCGATGCATGTCTCTAGTACTAAGGATAGAAATCCAATTTATGTGAATATGTCTTACATTGGCATTACCAAACAAATATGTGAGTTGGATTATAAAACATTCCAGTGCGTGTTTTTCAATTCATGTGGGTTGATAACATGAGTGATATTAAAATAGATGAATTAGGATTTGTGAAAGTTTATTTCAATAAGGAAGGGTAAAAAGATGAACTTTTTATAATGGAATCAAAGTTAGTACAAGTATTTTATGTTTCAGATCCTACAAACCAAAAGTGGTCAATTATTATGTTATCAACCAAGACCACTGAAGGGTCAGATGAAAATTCAACTAAGGATGACCCTTTCATTGGTACATCACAATCATTTTTCATAGGTCTCAATGTTGATGGAAGTTTTTTTTCAGAGGAGATGATAATGAAGGTATTTAGATAATAGATAGAGGGGTAAAATCCCTTCATCCTTTAAAAAAGAAAAAGTGATTTCAATAATCAGGTTATATTTTTTATAATATACATCATGTTACCTCATGTTATTATTAGTTTGCTTCTAAATTTAGGTAATCTAAATTAAATGTTAAACCACTTGTGTTGATAATTACTTCTATACATGTTGGTGCTCCCAATCCCGAGGCACAACAAGTATCTCAACATGCTGCTACTCGTAGTGTAGAGGAACGAACGTATGAACTTGCTGATTCTCCAATTCCTAAGGAACAATAGGTTTCTCAACATTTTGTTACTCCCATTGTAGAGGTACAACAACCATCTTCACATTCTGATGCAACCTCTCTAGATGAGCATATTGACAATTTTGAATCTTGGGAAATGGTAGGTGATGAAGGAACAGTGATGCAGAAAAAACATGAGCATCATAGTTTGACAGTGTTAGTAAAAACCATTAATTCAAAAATCAAAGGCTTCAAATATGATGTCAGATGGAATGTTTGGGTCCATTATGATCAAGATAACAAGTCCATTTTCAATAGGTACATTAGAATTTTTTACTTGTAAATGTGTAGAGATTGATTTAGATTCATGGAACAATGTTGTGTCTGAGATTAAGACACTAATGTGGGAAGAGATTATGGTAACATTATGATATCATTTCTTTATTTTAATAAAAAAAATGAATCATTGACTTACTCTTCATTATCCATTGAAGAGCACCTTTATTATAGATGAATCCCACAATAAATATGTATTAATTATTATTGGAATGATTCATAGACTATTTGGAAAAATTATAATAAATGATCATCTTATAGATATTGAAGGGAAAATAAACCCACTCCCACCACTTATTTATACACACCTAATAACCCATGAAGTGTGGGATGCATTTACTACGTGTTGTACGAATGTGTCTTTTCAGGTATATTTTGGCTTGTAATACATTGTTCAATGATATGTGTATTCCACACTTTGAAATTTTTTTATTTATAATACAGAAACTAAGTGTTAGAAATAAGGAATGAGCATAAAAACCATCGTACCACTATTGTAAAGAATGGACGGGGTAGGCTTCACTTGAAAAAAAATTGGTACATATTTTAAATCTATCATAATAATTTTATGTGACATGAAACAAAACCATAATTACATTCTTCTATTTATATAAGGATTTATCAGTTCAAATCCAAATCCACTTCTATCATATTCCATGTGCTATGGAAGGATGCACGTGTAAATAAATATGGGATACTAATAGATGAAAATACAAAAAAGTGTGCGAAACATGTGTAAGTATTACATAATAAAAAATTACTTTAAATCACATATACAAAAAAATGATCACTTATTTTACTATATTTTCTATCTGACATAGTATTCGGAATCAGCAACACCTCTACTGGATGAACACATACTATCAATGGAATTGAAGCAGCCCGAACATTATGGCCACATCATAGGTGTGGGTTTTGGGGTGACACCCCGAACATATTTTGGGAAAAAACAGGAGGATGATCAAATTGAATTAATTAAATAGATTAGAGAAATAATAGCTACCCTGGAAGAAGAATTCCAATGGAATAGAGAGATGACGGAAACATTTATGGGGGAAAGAAAAGAGAAGAAGAAACTTAAGAACAGCCACTGCATGGAGATCCTGACCCACCTCCACCAAATGTGAATTCCCCTCAAAGAGATGTCTTATCCAAGGTAATAAATGTTCTAATAAATGTTTCTATAAAATTCGAATAATAAATACATTGATACCTTTCTTGTACTGATATTATACATGGTGATTATGACTATGATTTATATCTATCAACACCCACCCATCACCTTGTAGTGAGGTTTACGGTGTTTAATATCCAAAAACAACATGCTATATAATAGACCACTTTCAACAGGTCTTGTGGGAGTGTCTATTATTGTATCCCATGATATGAGAGTTGATCTACCTATTCTAATTAATGATAAATATATTCATATGATTGAAAAATCTCTTGGAATTTTCATCACATGGTCGTCACATCTTATAAAAAATATGTCCACAAGGAGGTATTCATTTCCAAGTCCAGATCCACTACCACAGTGGAGCACTTTCACCCAATCAGTATGTGTAATGGACCTTATAAAATCCTGGCACGCATCATTAATGCAAGGTTATCGTCTCATCTACCTGAATGGATCTCAATGGCAAAGCACGGCTTCGTGATAAGGCATTCCATTTAAGGGTGATTGGCTTGGCCCAGGAATTGATCAGCGATCTCTACTTCAAATCCTGCGGCTCCAAATTGGCGGTCAAGCTCGACATGATCAAGGCCTAAGATCGCATGGATTGGGGATTCATTAACAAGTCATTTTCAGGTATGGGTCTTTCCTCCTGGAACATTGATCTGATTTTCCATTGTTTTAGTTCAGGATGGTTGTCGATCTCGCTTATGGGGAAAACCTTTTTCTTCTTCAAAGCCACGTGAGATCTTCGAAAAGGGGACCCAATATCCCTATGTATTTTTATTATCACACAGAATGTTCTATGCAGACTCATTCATCACATCATCATAAAGGGTGAGATCCTCCCCTTTCGCAGGAGGATGATCCTTCCCTCCATCTCGCACATCATGTCTGTGGATGATTCAATCCTCTTAACCAACGCATCAAGAAAATCAATACAAGGCATCCGCAGAGTGTTGGAGTTGTACTACCTCTAGAGCGGAAAACACGTCAACAATTGTAAGAGAACCTTCCTTGTCTCAAATCACTGCACTGAAGAGCGTATCCTTAGTGTGAGCCTCTCACTGGGAATTCCAAAAGGCAACCTCCCCATGATGTATTTGGGTGCTTCGATTTCCACAAAGCCTCTGCGCATTCGGGATCTTGACCCCATTGTCTAAAGGATCACAGAGAGGGTGCTTAATTGGAAGAATCGATATCTGTCATTTGGTGGAAGGATCACCCTGATCAATAGTGTTCTCCTGGAAACCCCAATCCACGCCCTCTCTGATATCAAGGTTCCCAAGGGGTTCATTTGGCGCATGGAAAGAATCTTTGCAGGGTTCATCAGGGATCCTCAGTCCAAGGGAAGAAGGCATTGGGCCTCCGGGGGGAAGCTCGCAAGACCTATCAATGATGGGGGTATCAATGTTTGAAGCCTCAAAGACACAATGGCATGCATGCACGTGAAACTGGCTTGGGAGGTTCTGGAAAAACACACCCTTTGGGGAAGAACCATGAACACATGTTATGACAAGGTTGGGGCTGACAGGGACCGTCGCTCTTCCCCCTTCTGGTGTGAGCTCGCTCCACTCACCACCTTTCTTAAGAACCATTCCCGATGGATTGTAATAATAGTGGAGAATTCCTTCTAGCATGACAACTGGTGCAGGGGAATTATCAGATACCCATGTTGCCCAGCCATGAGTATCTCCTTCAAGTAGGCTATCTATCATATGTCCTTCATCAACGCAGTCCTTAACAAAGACCAACTAGAAGCGTTTCATCTCATAACAATCTCTTCACACCCAGACCGATGTGTCTTCACCCCATCCCCTTATGGATCCTTCTCATCTAAGGATTATTGTCATTTCACCAACATGCAAGGGGAGGAGGATGAATGGAATTATGTTCTATTGGATCATTCCATTCCGACCAAGCTCAACTTCCTCACGTGGAGGATACGCCATAGATCCCTCCCCACAGACGATAACATTAAGCTATGTGGCGTGTACATGGCCTCATGATGTGTCTGTTTTAAGGAGCACAAGGAGGAGGGGACAAACCATCTGTTTTTCGAAAGTGACTGAGCAAAAGTATTATGGTCTAGCTTTGGTGATTTTACTGGCTTCTCAGTTCCTGGACTGGCAGGGGAACCCTTCCTTTTTCGCTAGTTCCACGGATCGGGGTCCCAAAGGTTGGAGGGGAAATCTCAAGCACTGGTTATCCAAGCAGGATGTTGGTGCATATGGCATGCAAGGAACAATAGTCTTTATGATGGGGCATCCTCCTCCGGTCGTGCGATAGTGATCAAAACAAAAAACATTCTACTCGAACTGGTTAGAGCGGTGAACATTGGAAGGGATGCCCCCACCATGCAACAAATCACCCAAAACCCACACGGCCAAGATTTCAGCGTCTGTAACTCTTCTGGAAGATGGGTCAGGTGGAAACCCCCATCACAGGGACTCAAGCTCAAAATTGAAGGTTCATGTGTTGCGAGACTCATGCGCGGAGGAGGGCTGATCCATGACTCCAATGGTTCAGTAATTCTGGCCTTCTCCATACTCTTGGGCAACATATCATCTCTTATCACAGAGGCAAACACCATGCTGGTGGGCCTCTCGGTTAGCAAGTAGAAGGGGATCATCCTTGCGGAGGCTGAAATGGACTCTCTCATTATTCATAATTCCCTCAAGGGAATGGGTGACACCCCGTGTGTAACATCCCAAGTAAGTAATGAATAATAGATATTTTTATCTATGTCTATTAATGATTAAGATAGTGTTATAAAGGCTTAAAATGAAAATAAATACAATCTTATGCATGGAATACACTAATATTCTTAAAAGATTGTTTTACTGCCTTTTGATGAAAACCATTTTTGAATCTATATTTTGACAATTTTATAAACTATGTTTGTCAAAATAAACTTATTCTTTATGATTGGGACATCAAAATTTACTTTGTGTGAATTTTTGGTATTTTTCTGACAATGTTCATTTTTTAATGAATAGTGAAAAATACTGCATTTTACATCAAAACTGCTTTTTAATATAATTTATTTATATTATTAGATTATCTTTTGAATTGGTATTAATGTGTAATATGAATATATTTTTACCATTTAATCCAATGGTGGTCATTGGAATCAATTTCACTTTGAAATTGGACTTAAACTAGTATCAATCTTTTGATACTTATTATTTTGTAAAAACACGCTATTTGCTCTGGCAGAGGGAATTAATTATTAAATTAATTAATGTGACTTATATGATTTGAATTTTGTAAAATAGACTTCATTTTTGAATTCAGAATATCAAATATAGCTTAGGGTGAATTTTTGGTAATTTTCTGAAAAACTTCAATTTTTGATGAATAGTGAAACCACTAAGTGGTAATCAAGCAAACTGATTTTTCAGTTAAATGAAAGTTTACCACTAATGTGTATTGAATTTTGAAAATCCGACATACATGGTTTTCATTAAGAAGTAAAATGTGGTTCAATGAGATTATAATAATTTTTTGGTGAATAGTAACTTATTAAGTTTTTAATCGCGATTAGTGGTAATTAGGGTAGTTTAAGGTCTAAATAAGGCTTTAATAATATGAAATGACCTAGACACATGTCCCAACATCATTGGTTGTGTCATGGACGACCATTACATGCCATGGGTCAACTTGGGGACCCCATGGATCCACTTTTGTTGGGAAATGACAAAAATTACTTTTTATTTAATGTTAAAGTGAAAATGACACAAACATAATATGTTTTACGAAAACAATTTTTAAGTGGGGTTATACAAGTCCAAATTTTGATTATAAATAGTAATTGGAAATATAAAAAGATTTCCTATATCATAGTATTTTTTTTATAATTTTTAGACATTAAATAAATTTAATTATTTATGACATAATAATGATGCAGCGATGACATCATTATTTGACGATTTAAATAAAATGGAAAGATAATGTAAACTCTATGAACTACACATGGCCAAAACCAATTGGATGAGTGGATTTCGAACCCTTATCACCTTATCCACGAATTATATCAATGTGGGACCTTTTGAAACCGAAACACATTTTCAAATAAAGTAATATTTCTTTACTTTCCAAAAGTGCCCCTCCTCTCCTCTTATAAAAGGCCCCCACCTCTACCTCATTTCACACACTCTTCAAGCCTTTGGCTCGGCCAACCCCTGCCCATTTGCTCTCTCCACATCCCTCTCCTCATCCTAGAGGATTCCCTTTGGGCATAATCCTTTCAAAGGAATCCTTTAGGCTCAAATCAAAAGGAGTTACACTTTTTAAGGTAATTCGTTCTCTCATGTTCATTTGTTTTATTTTGCTTCTCCAACCCCCTAAACTCTTTTTATTTACTTCTTTTGTAACATAACTAATATCTTCAATATACTAGGATGTTTTTATAAGATTTATTTGAGCTACACTCTCACACAACTGCATAAAATGGTTAAAGAACATACGGTTTCCGTGGATGGCGAAATTATGCCTCCCGAAATGATGATTGTTCAATACTCATTTAACACCTTCAAAGGTGGCCATTATGATGTCACTATTTTTATATATGATATATAATATGTTTATGTTTTCCTTAAGCTTCTGTTTTTTTCATTTTGGGCATACCTTTATGGTTTCCATTATGGGTAAACACGATATCTTCATTTTATGAAGTGCGGACTACCGCCCCCTAAAAGTGATTTGATTCGTTAAATACCATATGTGGGACATATAAAGGATGGAACTATGATATTATATATGATATTATACTGGAATTATAATATACCTTTATATCATTATGATTCCATTCTATAAAATACGAAATAGAAATGAAAGTAGCGTTCATGCGTACGTACGGCTTACCGTCTCCATGAACGGTGCATTTCATTTCTTACCTCTAAATGATTATGTAATATTATAAATGAAAGTATGTAATGGATATATATGACATATATGATATCTACATCATGAATAACATTCTGGATATAATGAACCTTTGACCAAATTAACAACATGTAAGTGTAAGAAGTCTATTTTTGACTTAAGAACCAAATACCGACAAAATGAACATTATTAACTTAACTGATTACATGATGTTCATAACATGGTATAAAAGGAATAATGAACTTGTTAAAGATTAATAATCAAGTAGAGATTAACTCAAGTTTATTATTCAGGAGATTAAAGAACGGTCGAGTCAAGTCGGATATGAGGTATGGGACTTCGTCTCAATCTCATTTCATTGAGGCATATTTTGTTTTATACACAACTTTCTTTTATACGGTGTATAAAACCCTTTGACTTGTACGTTTATTCAAAAGGAACCTTTTTTATACGAAGCATTTACTAAACGACAAAAGGGAATGTTTTTGTCATACGTATTCGGCGACAACGACTTCTCCGTCGTCGTGACCGTTATTTGAGTTCCGGCTTCCTCTATAAGCCATACCTTCTTTTTTTTAAAGAAAAATAAATACCATGTTTTACTTTTCTTTTATTTTGGTATGGAAAATGGTTTTCACAATGTTTTTGTGTTGTATTGATATCTTGTGATTGAAATGTGGAAATGTTATGTTTCCTTTATGCATGTTCTATGTGATACGATTATGTTATGGTTCTTGGGCATTATTATGAAGACGGGTGGTTCCATGATAAACTAAGGGCGGGTGAGCCCGATATAGCTCTCCAATGCATTGGGTAACGTGAAGGAGTGAAACGTTAAGGTTTCTCCGAAGAGATTTTAGGGAATATACTGTGATGGGTATTCCAAACGTAACCAAGAGGGTTACTCCCTACGTAAGAATGTTATGAATGCCTCAAGTTACCTTTATGTCTTATGTTTTCAATGATTTATTCATGATTTTATGAGGTATGTTAAAGTGCCTATGTTTTATGGGTAAAGTATGATTTCATTCTTATGTATATATGAACGCATGTTTCCTTTCCATGTTTTTTTTTATAACCCATACTGAGTTTTTATGCTCATCCCAAGTTTTTGAAATGTTTTTCACAGGTCAAGGGAAAGGTACATGATAAGATGATAGAGTTAAGGATGTGTCAAGAAATAATCCATGTTTTATTTTAAATGTGTTTCCATTGATGGGAATGAAGAATACTATCTTTATGTAACCACTTTGTTTATATGTGGAATGTAATGCAAGTTTTATGATCTAATTCTCTAAAACTCTAAACCCGAAAAGATCCTCAATGTGTAATCTTGTAATAACTCAAGATTAAGTAAGGTTTAAGGCTGGGGCCTTATAGTTGGTATCAAAGGTCGGTTTAGATAACTTTAGTAGTTAGAATTCTATTAAATGATTATCCAAAAATATTTTTTTTTCGAAATGGCATAGCATTTAAAGATTACCATGTTGCTTCATCTAAGACATGTTTATTCAGAATGGTTTTCCGCAGAGGAAACAGGGAAGCAGTGCTAGGAAGGCATACAGAAGGAAATAACCTTCCGAATCAGCATCTAGAAATGGTCGGAATTGGAACTGAACAGTTTGTTGTAGTAATGGCGCAGTTGACTCAAGCGATAAATGGCGGTGGTATACATGCACGAGATCAGCCAGAACAACCGCAGAAGAACATGTTAGTGGTGGAACATTTCATGAGGCAACATCCCCCATCATTCAGAGGATCATCTGACCCTGTGCTAGCTGAAGGGTGGATTAAATCACTGGAGAAGATTTTTGATGTCATGGGGTGTTCAGACAATCAAAAGGTTAGTCTTGCTATTTACCGTTTGGAGGGTGAAGCAGATCAGTGGTGGTCTATGGTTAAAAATATCAGGGACTCCGATGAGATTGATGCTCTTGACTGGGATGAATTCAAAGGTATGTTTCTTGAGAAGTATTTTCCTAAGGCTGTTCGACTTAGGATGGAAAAGAAATTCTTGGAATTGAGGCAAGAGGAAGACTCAGTGGCTGCCTATGAAGAAAGGTTCACTCGATTGGCAAGGTATGCTCCCAATTTTATCCGGGACCTTGATAGTAAAATCAATCGTTTTTACTCAGGATTAATGCCAAAGTATCGAAGGACATTAGATTCTCATGAGTTTAAAAGTTATGAAAATCATGTTCGATGTGCTGAGAAGGTGGAAATGGAGTTTGCCGATGACCAAGTGTTCTATAACAATCAGCAGAAGAAGAGACCGAGGTGGCAGGAGAAAGGTAAGAATTCTTCAAAAAAGTCTGATGGTAAGAAAACTAAGTTTCCAGCTTGTGATAAATGTGGCAAAAGTCATGCTGGGGAATTTCTTCTGAATTCAGGAAAGTGCTACCGATGTGGTAAGATGGGACATAAGGCTCGTGATTGCACTGAAAAGGATCAAGGTGAAGGTAAGAACAAATTTGATTTACAGTTAGTGAAATGTTATAAGTGCAATGAGATGGGTCACTATGAAAACGAGTGTCCGACAAAGAGCTTGAGTGATGGGAAGCAGTTAGACTACAAGCAGAAAGGGGTGGTGAAATCCTTTGCAACTACATCAGCAGATGTCGGGCCATCAAATGAAGTTGTATCAGGTACTTTGTTTGTTTTTTCAGATTATGCCAGTGTGTTGTTTGATTCGGGATCTACACATTCTTTCATTTCTGAAACCTTTTCTAGTAAAATGGGAATACCATCTCAAGAAATGACTCCTGAACTTTTGGTAAAAACACCTGGGGGAAGTGTCGAGGCAAAAAGAATTTATAATAATATTCCTATCCTTATCTGTGGAAAGAACCTACTTGAAAACCTTATTGTTCTACCTCTAGTAGAGTTTGATATTATCCTGGGTATGGATTGGCTCTCTATTTACCATACTAAGATTGACTG
Source organism: Viscum album (assembly GCA_963277665.1). Taxonomy (NCBI): domain Eukaryota; kingdom Viridiplantae; phylum Streptophyta; class Magnoliopsida; order Santalales; family Viscaceae; genus Viscum; species Viscum album. The sequence goes on from OY728133.1 coordinate 1,914,374,143, forward strand.
TAGAGCTAAAGAAGTTTCTTTTCAGAAAGACTTTCAGTTTGTTTACAAGAATGAACCCTTACTTTTGATAACATATCAAGAGGCTGAGAAACTTGTAAAAGATGGAAATGAATGTTACCTTGCACACGTCGTTGAAAATAAAGGAACTGTTCAGATTAATGATGTGCCAGTGGTAAATGAGTATCCTGATGTTTTTCCTGATGAGTTGCCTGGAATAATACCAGATCGGGAAGTTGAGTTTACTGTTGACTTAGTTCCTGATGCTAAGCCAATTTCAAAACCCCCTTATCGAATGGCACAAATTGAACTTTTAGAGTTGAAGGATCAATTGCAAGATTTATTAGAGAAAGGTTTCATTAGACCTAGCACATCACCATGGGGTGCTCCTGTTTTATTTGTTAAAAAGAAAGATGGTTCTATGAGACTTTTCATTGATTATAGAGCCTTGAATAATATCACTGTTAAGAACAAATATCATTTGCCTCATATCGATGATTTGTTTGATCAGCTCCAGGGAGCTCAGTTTTTTTCAAAGATTGACTTGAGATCGGGGTACCATCAGCTGAAGGTAAAGGAGGCAGATATTCTGAAGACCGCGTTCCGTACGAGATATGGACATTATGAATTTGTAGTAATGCCTTTTGGGATAACCAATGCACCTGTTGTATTCATGGATTTAATGAATAGAATTTTCCATGAGTTCTTGGATAAGTTTGTGGTGGTTTTCATTGATGATATTTTGGTGTTTTCTAAAAGTAAAGAGGAGCATGAAAAACATTTAAGGGTTATCTTGCAAACCTTAAAAGAAAAGAAACTTTATGGGAAATTCAGTAAGTGTGAATTTTGGTTGCAACAAATTTCTTTCCTTGGTCGCATTGTTTCTAAAGATGGAATAACTGTTGATCCTGCAAAAACAAAAGTTGTGGAAGAATGGACAAGACCCACAAATGTAACCGAGATTCGTAGCTTCCTTGGTTTGGCGGGCTATTACCGAAGGTTTGTTAGATATTTTTCACGGTTATCTAGTCCAATGACTAAGCTAACTCGGAAGGGTGTTAAGTTTATCTGGAAAAAAGAATGTGACGATTGTTTTCAGGAATTGAAAAGAAGATTGGTGAATGCTCCAGTTTTGGCACTACCTTCCAGGAATGGTGAGTTTGTTATATACAGTGATGCTTCATTGAAAGGACTTGGTTGCGTCCTAATGAAGAATGATTAGGTAATTGCTTATGCTTCACGACAGTTGAAAACTCATGAGGTAAATTACCCTACACATGATTTGGAATTAGCTGTTGTTGTTTTTGCTTTAAAAATTTGGAGGCATCATTTGTATGGAGTAAAGTGTGAAATATATACCGATCACAAAAGTTTAAAGTATATATTCACTCAGAAAGAGTTAAACATGAGACAAAGGAGATGGCTGGAATTAATCAAAGATTATGATTGTACAATTCATTACCATCCGGGAAAAGCAAATAAAGTGGCTGATGCTTTGAGTCGAAAAAGTAATGCTTCATTAACAATGTTGCGTTTAGAACGTGATCCTTTGGTTAACGGTTTGATGAACTTTGGCATAGAAGTTGTTGGTGCAGGAAGTCCTTCTGTTTTGTTTCGGGTATCAGTGAGATCTTCTCTATCAGATAGAATCAAGCAAGCACAGAAGAAAGACAGTGAGTTGCAGAAAAGGGTAGAGCTGGTTCAGAAAGGTAAGTTGCCTGAATTCAAAATTGATAATGATTGTGTTTTGAGATTTGGGAAGAGATTGTGTGTGCCTTGTGATTCGCAGTTGAAGAGAGAGTTGTTATGTGATGCTCATAGTTCTCCGTTTTCAGTTCATCCGGGCAGTACTAAGATGTATAGAGATCTGCGGGAGTATTACTGGTGGGATGGAATGAAAAGAGATATTGATGATTTTACTGTGAAGTGTTTGACTTGTCAGCAGGTTAAATCAGTGCGGCAGTTACCGAAAGGGATGCTTCAGCCTTTACCAGTGCCAGAGTGGAAATGGGAGAATATATCCATGGACTTTGTTGTTGGATTACCAAAGACATCTCGAGGTAATAATGCAATCTGGGTTATTGTTGATCGCTTGACCAAATCTGCTCATTTCCTTGCTATACGAGATACTTTCTCTCTTGATCAACTTTCCCGTTTGTATCTTAAAGAGATAGTCAGGTTACATGGAGTTCCTCTCTCCATTGTATCGGATCGTGATCCCAGGTTTACTTCTAACTTTTGGAAAGGCCTTCAGAAGTCGTTGGGTACTGAATTAAATTTTAGTACAGCTTTTCATCCTCAATCAGATGGGTAGTCAGAACGAACAATTCAGACATTGGAGGATATGCTACGAGCTTGTTCTATGGATTATCAGGTAAGTTGGGACCAACATCTTTCTTTGGTTGAATTTTCATATAATAACAGTTTCTATTCCAGTATACAGATGGCACCATTTCAGGCATTATATGGGAAGCGGTGTCGAACTCCAGCTTTCTAGGATGAAGTGGGTGAAAGTAAGTTGATTGGACCAAAATTGGTAGAAGAGATGGCAGAAAAAGTTCAGTTGATTCAGAAACACATGAGAACAGCTCAGAGCAGGCAGAAGAGTTATGCGGATAACTGGAGGAAGGATCTATCTTTCGAGGTAGGTGATCATGTTTTTCTCAAGGTTTCTCCTTGGAAAAGTGTGATGAGATTTGGTAACAAAGGAAAGTTGAGTCCAAGGTTCATTGGACCATACGAAATTCTGGAGAGAGTTGGATCAGTTGCATACCGAGTGGCTTTACCTCCGAGTTTATCTCAGGTACATAATTTTTTTCACGTTTCGATGTTGAGAAAGTATATGCAAGATTCATCTCATGTTTTGAGTCCAGAGGTAGTTCAGCTGGAAGAGAACCTATCTTATGAGGAACAACCGGTCCAGATTCTTGACCACAGGGAGAAAGTGTTATGGAATAAGGTGATTCACCAGGTAAAGGTTTTGTGGAAAAACCACATGATTGAAGAGGCAACATGGGAATCTGAAAATGCAATGAGGGATAAGTACCCCCATTTATTCGATAAGTAAATAAATTACGGGGACGCAATTTTCTAAAGGGGGGAAGGATGAAACATCCCAAGTAAGTAATGAATAATATATATTTTTATCTATGTCTATTAATGATTAAGATAGTGTTATAGAGGCTTAAAATGAAAATAAATACAATCTTATGCATGGAATACACTAATATTCTTAAAAGATTGTTTTACTGCCTTTTGATGAAAACCATTTTTGAATCTATATTTTGACAATTTTATAAACTATTTTTGTCAAAATAAATTTATTCTTTATGATTGGGACATCAAAATTTACTTTGTGTGAATTTTTGGTATTTTTCTGACAATGTTCATTTTTTAATGAATAGTGAAAAATACTGCATTTTACATCAAAACTGCTTTTTAATATAATTTATTTATATTATTAGATTATCTTTTGAATTGGTATTAATGTGTAATATGAATATATTTTTACCATTTAATCCAATGGTGGTCATTGGAATCAATTTCACTTTGAAATTGGACTTAAACTAGTATCAATCTTTTGATACTTATTGTTTTGTAAAAACACGCTATTTGCTCTGGCAGCGGGAATTAATTATTAAATTAATTAATGTGACTTATATGATTTGAATTTTGTAAAATAGACTTCATTTTTGAATTCAGAATATCAAATATAGCTTAGGGTGAATTTTTGGTAATTTTCTGAAAAACTTCAATTTTTGATGAATAGTGAAACCACTAAGTGGTAATCAAGCAAACTGATTTTTCAGTTAAATGAAAGTTTACCACTAATGTGTATTGAATTTTGAAAATCCGACATACATGGTTGTCATTAAGAAGTAAAATGTGGTTCAATGAGATTATAATAATTTTTGGGTGAATAGTAACTTATTAAGTTTTTAATCGCGATTAGTGGTAATTAGGGTAGTTTAAGGTCTAAATAAGGATTTAATAATATGAAATGACCTAGACACATGTCCCAACCTCATTGGTTGTGTCATGGACGACCATGACATGCCATGGGTCAACTTGGGGACCTCATGGATCCACTTTTGTTGGGAAATGACAAAAATTACTTTTTATTTAATGTTAAAGTGAAAATGACACAAACATAATATGTTTTACGAAAACAATTTTTAAGTGGGGTTATATAAGTCCAAATTTTGATTATAAATAGTAATTGGAAAGATAAAACGATTTCCTATATCATAGTATTTTTTTTATAATTTTTAGAAATTAAATAAATTTAATTATTTATGACATAAAAATGATGCAGCGATGACATCATTATTTGATGATTTAAATAAAATGGAAAGATAATGTAAAATCTATGAACTACACATGGCCAAAACCAATTGGATGATTGGATTTAGAACCCTTATCACCTTATCCACGAATTATATCAATTTGGGACCTTTTTAAACCGAAACACATTTTCAAATAAAGTAATATTTCTTTACTTTCTAAGAGTGCCCCTCCTCTCCTCTTATAAAAGGCCCCCACCTCTACCTCATTTTACACACTCTTAAAGCCTTTGGCTCGGCCAACCCCTGCCCATTTGATCTCTCCACATCCCTCTCCTCATCCTAGAGGATTCCCTTTGGGCATAATCCTTTCAAAGGAATCCTTTAGGCTCAAATCAAAAGGAGTTACACTTTTTAAGGTAATTCGTTCTCTCATGTTCATTTGTTTTATTTTGCTTCTCCAACCCCCTAAACTCTTTTTATTTAATTATTTTGTAACAACACCAGTATATTCAATATACTAGGATGTTGTTATAAGATTTATTTGAGCTACACTCTCACACAAATACGTCAAATGGTTAAAGAACATACGGTTTCCGTGGATGGCGAAATTCTGCCTCCCGAAACGATGATTGTTCAATACTCATTTAACACCTTCAAAGGTGGCCATTATGATGTCACTATTTTTATATATGATATATAATATGTTTATGTTTTCCTTAAGCTTCTGTTTTTTTTCATTTTGGGAAATCTTTTATGGTTTCTATTATGGGTAAACACGATATCTTCATTTTAGGAAGTGCGGACTACCGCCCCCTAAAAGTGATTTGATTCGTTAAATACCATATGTGGGACATATAAAGGATGGAACTATGATATTATATATGATATTATACTTGAATTATAATATACCTTTATATCATTATGATTCCATTCTATAAAATACGAAATAGAAATGAAAGTAGCGTTCATGCGTACGTACTGCTTACCGTCTCCATGAACGGTGCATTTCATTTCTTACCTCTAAATGATTATGTAATATTATAAATGAAAGTATGTAATGGATATATATGAAATATATGATATATACATCATGAATAACATTCTGGTTATAATGAACCTTTGACCAAATTAACAACATGTAAGTGTAAGAAGTCTATTTTTGACTTAAGAACCAAATACCGACAAAATGAACATTATTAACTTAACTGATTACATGATGTTCATAACATGGTATAAAAGGAATAATGAACTTGTTAAAGATTCATAATCAAGTAGAGATTAACTCAAGTTTATTATTCAGGAGATTAAATAACGGTCGAGTCAAGTCGGATACGAGGTATGGGACTTCATCTCAATATCCTTTCATTGAGGCATATTTTGTTTTATACAGAACTTTCTTTTATACGGTGTATAAAACCCTTTGACTTTTACGTTTATTCAAAAGGAACCTTTTTTATACGAAGCGTTTACTAAACGACAAAAGGGAATGTTTTTGTCGTACGTATGCGGCGACAACGACTTCTCCGCCGTCGTGACCGTTATTTGAGTTTCGGCTTCCTCTATAAGCCATACCTTCTTTTTTTAAAAGAAAAATAAATACCATGTTTTACTTTTCTTTTATTTTGGTATGGAAAATGGTTTTCACAATGTTTTTGTGTTGTATTGATATCTTTTGATTGAAATGTGGAAATTTTATGTTTCCTTTATGCATGTTTTATGTGATACGATTATGTTATGGTTCTTGGGCATTATTATGAAGACGGGTGGTTCCATGATAAACTAAGGGCGGGTGAGCCCGATATAGCTCTCCAATGCATTGGGTAACGCGAAGGAGTGAAACGTTAAGGTTTCTCAAAAGAGATTTTAGGGAATATACTATGATGGGTATTCCAAATGTAACCAAGAGGGTTACTCCCTACGTAAGAATGTTATGAATGCCTCAAGTTACCTTTATGTCTTATGTTTTCTATGATTTATTCATGATTTTATGAGGTATGTTAAAGTGCCTATGTTTTATGGGTAAAGTATGATTTCATTCTTATGTATATATGAACTCATGTTTCCTTTCCATGTTTTTTTTATAACCCATACTGAGTTTTTATGCTCATCCCAAGTTTTTGAAATGTTTTTCACAGGTCAAGGGAAAGGTACATGATAAGATGATAGAGTCAAGGATGTGTCAAGAAATAATCCATGTTTTATTTTAAATGTGTTTCCATTGATGGGAATGAAGAATACTATCTTTATGTAACCACTTTGTTTATATGTGGAATGTAATGAAAGTTTTATGATCTAATTCTCTAAAACTCTAAACCCGAAAAGATCCTCAATGTGTAATCTTGTAATAACTCAAGATTAAGTAAGGTTTATGGCTGGGGCCTTATACCGTGGGATATAGAGTACACTATCTGAAAATTCCATGATCTCCTTGAAAACAACATCAAAATCTCTCACACCTTACAAGAGGGTAACAAGGCAGCGGACTTTTTGGCCTCCTACGACATTCATGGAATGGAGAGTCTCTTCACTCACGACCTTCATAGCCTAACCCTAGTAGGTACAGACATTATCCGAGGGTATTCCCTTATTCTTCACTATTTTCTACCCCCATAGCCATATCCCCCCTCGAACCCTCGTTGGAACCCTCTCCTAATAAAAATTTAGCTTATGATGATGATGATGAATGTTATTATAGACCGACAAAGGGAAGTGGATGAAGTGAAATACCGACTCAAATGCATCTAAAGGATCGAAAAACCAATAAAAAATATCTAAAGAAAACACCATTACACTGCCCATTCTATATCTTTATTTATAATCATTGAATGTTTATATGGATAAAGAGATAAAAATGGTAATAATCACATAGTTGATTTTGAATAAAATAAGTATGGATTGAAATATCAATACATCATTGGTGTTTAGAGTGTAAGTAAAATCCTTGACTATGATTGGCTAGGTGGCTTAGTTATGAATGTATAGATGAGGTGTGTTTTAATGATTTTATTTTTCAAAAGATGAAACTTAGAATTCAATGAGTAGGTAATGTTTTTTTAATATTCTATTTTTCTCAAAATTTTATCTATTCTCTACTGGATTAATATAATCTAAATTAAATGTTTGATTACTCATATAGACAATGAATTCAAAAAACTTATTCTCTCTCAAAACCATTTCACCCTTGAATTTTTGAAATTTATCACTTTCCTTCAAAGGTAGTGGGGGGAGATTGAAGGAAATTGATGAATGTTGATAATAAATTATTACCATTTGTAAAAAGAAAGAAAATGGAAAGAATAAAATAGAGGATGTGGCTGGTATGAATCAAAGTGTGTATTTATATTTAATTAATTAATATTTTCATCATTTTATATATTATTTTTAATTAATCTAATTATCATTTTTATCTAATACATATTTTTTCAGATCATTTTGGATGTGATACTTTTTTTAAATTATCTATAATAAGCCAGAAAAGAGAGAACATGTTCCTTTCGGGTGGAAGAGGAAAACCCATGTTACCTGAAATATAATGGGAATCATAAAGATGCATCTACAAAGTTATTTCTGAATAGTTTATTGATAATAATGACATCCCAAAAATCTTTCAAGAACATTTTCTAGGATAGTGTAGTAATCAGCCGCACCTCAATCTGATACACAGTGTAATTGGTATGAATCGAATTGTATGTTTTTAGATTATAATATTATTTGATCCTTTAATATTCATGTCTTCTAAACTTCCATGATTTGATCAATGACTCATGATCATGATCTATAATATACAGGGTATGAATTTATAATGTTAATATCGCCTTCTGAAATCTTTATGCTCATGTTATCCTTATATGATCATTGATATATCTCGTTTTAACACTTATTGACCATCTATGATCACCCTTTATTACATTTTATATCATTATGTTTTTAAGAATGGTTTTATAAATTATATTTCTAATAATATTTTTGTAAATAGTAACTTAATAAGGGACTTTTATAAGCTAGTTCTTTTTGTTTCCATGTTTCCAAAATTTGTAGAACTAAACTATTCTAGCATGAATCATTATGTTATGTAAGGAATGTTAATATACTAAGATTTGATATCTATATATGAAATTTCTAGGTCAATATTGTTGGTATCATAACCCTTGACCTACTTAAAACTGAGAAAAATGAACAAGTGACCAGTATCACTCAAGGTGTCTCTTTTTATTTAAAATTGACATAACTTTTATTAAAAAGAACAAGTGAGATACTAAAAAATAACCAAATGAATTAAGATTATTTGTATTCTTTAGGAAAATGATCTATAAGTTATTTTTAATGTGTAAGAATCAATTGTACCTCAATATTATGTACTGTGAGGATGTTATGACTTTAACTGTGTAATTTTATATTAAATTAACATTAAATTTAGTTAGAAGAACAAGTGGAATACTGAAAACCAATAAAATGAATTAGTATTTTCTTTATACATTAATACAATGACAAATGAGTCATTTTTTATGTATAGGACTATATAATACCTCAATCTAACACATGGTTTGACAGATATGACTAAAATTTTCAGTTATCTGTTTAAAATTGAATCCTTAGTTCAAAAAACAAAATAGCTTACTGAAAACTGAGAAAACACATTCATTTTGTTTTGATAATTTAGTAAAATGTTCTATATGTCATTATTTATGTCTAAGAATCGGCCTCACCATAATCTGATGCACAGTGTGACTGGTATGACACCAAGTGTGTCTTTTTATTAAAAAATGACATTAATTTAAGTAAAAACAACAAGTGACATACTAAAAATTGAGAAAATGCATTCATATTGTTTTAATAAATTATTAAGTTTATCATTGAGTCATTTTTAAATTGTATTAATCGACCACACCACAATATGATGCATGGTGTGACTGGTTTTACTAAAAGTATCTATTATCAGTTGGAAATTGAAATTTTAGTTTAGAACATGCTACTCACTAAAAACAATGAAAACATGCTCTAATTGTCTTGATAATTTATGATAGTTATTCATAACTCATTTTTTTTATGAAGTAGTATAATGTAAAACTTACTTATGATGCGACCAGTATGACTCAAAATGTGTGTTTCCAGTTTGAAATGACATTTTAGTAAAAAAACACAACTAGTATACTAAAAACAAATAAAATGTATTCAAGTTATTTTAATACTTTATTAAAATGATATAGAAGTAATTTTTGACATGTTGGAGTCAATAACTCTTCAATATTATGCACGGTGTGGATGGAATAACTCAAAGTGTCTCTTTTTATTTAAAATTGACATTAATTTTAATAAAAAGAATAAGTGACATACTGAAAACAGAGAAAATTCATTATTACTATTTTTATAATTTATGAAAATGATCCATGGTTCATTCTTTGATGGTTAGGAATCAATCCCATCTCAATAAAATTCACGTTGTGACCGATATAACTCCAAATGTGTCTTTTTTATTTAAAATTGACATTAATTTAAGTAAAAAAGAACAAGTAGGATACTGAAAATCATGAAAACTCATTAGGATTTTTTTATACCAAAGAATGATAATCCATTAGTAATTTTTTATGTGTAGGAATGAAACACACCTCAATCCGATGCATGGTGTGACCTGTATGACTCTAAGTGTTCGTTATCATTTTAAAATTAACATTTTAGCTCAAAACATGTCACTCACTAAAAACCAAGAAAATGTGATCCAATTGTCTTCATAATTTTGGGAAGTGATTCATAATTACTTTATTATTTTTATGAATCATTCTAACTTTAAACCCAAGAACGATGCGACTAGTATGACTCAAAATACGTGTTTCTAGTTTGAAATGACATTTCAGTAAAAAATGAAACTCGCATACTAAAAACCAAGAAAATACATTTTTAATGTTTTGATACTTTAGTAAAATGATCTATAGTTCATGTGTGACATGTAGGAATAAACCACACCTCAATATGATGCATGGTATGGATGGTATAACTCAAATTGTTTCTTTTTATTTAAAATTGATTTTAGTTTTAGTAAAAAGAACAAGTGGCATACTGAAAACTGATCAAAAGCATTCATATTATTTTTATAATTTAGGAAAACGATACATGATTCATTTTTTCATGTAGGAATCAACTCTACATCAATAAAATCCATCGTTCGATTGATATAAATCCAAATTTGTCTTTTTTATTTAAAATTGGCATTAATTTAATTAAAAAGAACAAGTGACATACTTAAAACTGAGCAAACACATTCAGATTGATTTGATACTTTAATAAAAGGATACATTAATCATTTTTTATGTGTTGGAATCAACCACACCTCAATACAATGCATGGTGTGACTGGTATGACTAAAATTGTTTGTTATCAGTTTAAAATTTACATTTTAGATCAAAACATGTCACTCAATGAAAAACATGAAAATGTGCTATGATTGTCTTCATAATTTTGGATAGTGATTCATATGTCATTTTTTACGTGTATAAAGTAGTATCACATAAAACTGACACTTGATGTTATTGGTATGACTCAAAATGTGTGTTTTCAGTTTGAAATAAAATTTTAGTAAAAAACACAACTAGCATACTGAAAACTTAAAAAACACATTCAGACTGTTTTGATACTTTATGAAAATAATCCATGAAATTTTTGTGACATGTATGAATTAAACACACCTTAATTTGATGCACAGTGTGATTGGTATGAATAAAAGTGTTCTTTATCAGTTTGAAATTGACATTTTAGCTCAAAACATGTCACAAACTAAAAACCAAGAAAACACACTCTGATTGTCTTCATAATTTAGAATAATAATTCATACAAAATTTGTGACATTTATAAAATAGTCTCATATAAAATTGATGCATGATGTAGCCGGTATGACTCAAAATGTGTGTTTCCAGTTTGAAATGACATTTTAGTAAAAAAACAGAACTGACATACTAAAAACCAAACAAAACCATTCATATTGTTTTGATACTTTAGAACACTCATCCATCAGTAATTTGTGATAGGTAGGAATCAAATTAACCTAAATATGATGCATGGGGTGATTGGTATAATCCAAATTTGTCATTACTTAAATTTGATAATAATTTTAATAAAAGAACAAGTGACATACTCAAAACTGAAAAAACACATTCGGATTATTTAAATATTTTATTAAAATGATCCATAACTCGTTTTTTGATGTCTAGGAACCAACCCCACCTTGATATGATGCACAATTGGACCTGTATATCTCCAACTATGTATTTTTTATTAACAATTGACATTTTATTAATGTATTCTTTCAATTTAATGTTTAATTAAATTATTTATAGTATTAATATAATAATATTTATTTTCCTATATAGGCAGAATCTTTTTCATGGGTTTGGATGATTTCTTTAGAAACTGATACCATAGGCAAACAATTTTTAAAGGAGATTAAAGATGTCTAAATATGAAACATTAATGTTTTTAACTGTTTTAGGGTAATTATCAATGAAATTATATAAAACATTAATTGAAATGTATATAGAGGGTTTTTTTGTATATACCATGGGTGGATATTTTTGTATTCATGATTCCTATTAAATTTATATAGCATTGTTTGTTAGGTGTGTTGTATATACCTGTAGGTTTTTGTATGGTGTTATATTATATTAATATCACATTGTAGCCAACTAGGCCTTTATTAGTACTACTTCGAGTGCTGATAAAGGACCCCATTTATCAACGCTTAGATTAAAAACACTTTTTTAGAATTGTTAAAAGTGTTTTTGCACACTATTAAAGGGAATATGTATTGTAGTTCATGAACATCATTGTGATACATATAACTTACTTCCCATTGGGCTAGTTACATAACATACCCAAATAAAATAAACCAATAAAAAGGTTCAACAACATGTTCGATACAATCTCATCCAATCCCCTCATACCACCGAGAAATCCTACCCAATCATACAAAACTCAAAATTGGCCTCATCCCTAATCTTTTCCCATAATAAAAATAGGAGAGTTTCTTAGGTACCCATGTGTGGTGGCATATTATGAAGGGTTTGAATAACATTTAGTAGGCCACCACTAATGGTATCTAAATAAAATAAAATTTAGATAAATAGTTTGTGTAAAAAATATTACAATATACAAATGGTACACGAATAATGATACATCTCAAGGAATGAAAATTCTTATCTATTACCCATTGGCCCTTGGGTTCTAGGATGATACCTAGGAAAACCAAAAATACATTGACCAAATCCATTCATTTAAAAGCATAGAAGAGGGTGATACATGATATGAATAAGAAAAAATTATTCTAATTTATCATTAATATCTATAAATCATAACCATCAATGTAAACCACTCTCAGTATCTCATCCTAGCACCCAAACTGTATACAAACCATAGGCACTGATATAGATCTTCATGTCCAACAAACTAATCATACAACCAAGGAATAGTTCTCAGAGCATCAACCTATAATCTATGTATAGAATAAAATAATAGATTTTGGAGAATCAATCAAGTAATCCAACAAAGGATACAAAACACCATGTCTAACAATCCCAATCAACATTTTGGACCACCATGACCAACATCCTAAACCATAGGTGTGGACTACCATATCCAACTACCCAATAATGATGTATACTGCTATGAACAACATCATATACCATGGGTGTGGACCTCCATGACCAATAACCCAAAAAATATATGGACCTCCAGGACCAACATATCTTTTTCATAGGTTTGAAATTCCATGAACAATACATTTAACCATTTCACTAATGTTTTAGATTCTTTATCTTTGTGGATGTGAATTATATTTCTATAAGAAGGTGATGTACATTCTTATTTCCCCACATTCCCACTTTCCAATGGTGGGTGGATTCCATCACTTTAATCAGCGATTTCATCTCCTTGATCGAAAAGGGATGATGGTATATCAGTTCCTACTTCCATGGATTCTTCATTGGATCATGTCACTTAGTTTGAGTCTCCCTCGTAGATTTAAGTCATGTTCATGAAACTTGTTCCTAATTCCATCTCATGATGTTTGATGATTAATTATGTTACTTCTTTATTGATTGGGAAACAACATTCTGTAAGATTATATAGTAATATAGGTAATATATGGGATTTCCTAGACATTGGGTTTGCTGGGAACCTATAAAATCCTCCTCTTTTAGTGGGAATCTCATGTGTGAGGTATATTGGTTGAGGAACCTAAGTCATCTCACATGTCCCATCAATTAGTTAATTCTAAGGGAATAATTCTTCACGGGATTTTACCTCTGTCATAATATGTTTATTATATGGGGTAGATACTCTAGACAGGGTCATAGGTTTAATATATTGTGGGGACATATGGGTCATAGGTTTAATGTGTTATGGGTATAGGTATGTCACATTTTTAATGTCTTATGGGGATAGGTGGTTCATAGTTTAATGTCTTGTGGGGATAGGTGGTTCAAAAGTTTAACATATTGTGGGGACATGTGAGTCACAAGTTTAACATCATGTGGGAACAAATGTCTGACAAGTCTAATATCTTTTGGGGATATATGGGTCATATGTTTAAAATATTATAGGGATATATTTATCAAGGTTTTAATGTCCTATGGAAAAAATGGGTTAGAGCTTTAATATCATGTGGGGATAGTTGGGTGGTTTAGTGTGTTTCTGGGAGGGAAGACGATCACCCTTTAAGTTTCAACAGAGTGTCATAGAATTATGGTTGAACGTCAAGGTGCTACCCGGGATGTTTTTATATGTTTGGATTGAATATCATGGAGGTGTCATACATACCTTGTTAAGAAATAGTGATCAAACTCACATTGTTCAATGTCCTTGTTTAAATTCATGTGAAGGGACTTTTCTGTGAAGTTACAGTATGGGTACTCATGTTGTAGAAGGAGTGTTAATGAGGGATGGTGTGTGGATTATACATATGGGATTCTTGAAGTAGGAGTCCATGGGGGTGAGGGGCTTAGGCCAATAGTATATGTCCATGTGGTTTTCATCCCCTGATGATTATAAATGGAGCATCATTTTCTCATGACATAGGGTAATTCTATAGTTTAACATCATGTTCTATGTTCGTTGTCATGTAGATTAATTTCATATGACTAATATGTGGATCTAGGTAGTTTTATGTCATGAAAAATAAAAATAGATGGGACTACACCCAACGAATACATTTCTAAGTGGGAGAGGAAGATCTGTAAAAAGGCCTCACTATAAGGGATGGTTGGAAGTTTCCCATCATGATTCCACCTTTTGGTATTATGTGTCCACAAATCATGCACCTCTAGGTGGTGCATGTCATAAACACTATTTTGGAGGTGTGGAAATTAGGGGTCCCGATGTTATGGTTCCTATTAGTGGGATAAAAATTTATTAGGGTATATATGATTGGGAGAAAAAGTTAGGTTAGTGGACCACGCAATTCATGAAACACCAAGGCAGAACACAAGGGTCGGTGGTATCGATCACATGGAGATTTGGGGTGTGGATGAACTAGTTTTGAATGGGTATAGGGGGTTGGGAACTCAACTTTTTAAAAATGTAATTTTATTGAAGGATTCACCATGGATATGCCAATAGGATGGGTTTCACAAAGGTTGGGGTCTTGTGATAGTTGAACTATTTGCAAAGGTTATGGGACTTGTCAAAGTGTATGTTTCTCAAAATAGGGTGACCCTACCTTGAAGTGAAATCTTAGATCTTATGGGGATGGATTCATAAAGGATAATTAACTTTGGAAACACAAAGAGCCACAATGGTCTTTCTTCCTATGTGAAGGTCATGTAACTTTGTGAAATTAATCTCCACCATGGTTTGAGGTTATCGAGAACCCATTTGAGGTAGTTTCATAAAATATGGTTACCATTTTAAATCCATATCCTCACTCACTTATGAAGGTATTGAGTATCATGAATTCAAATATCTTCTCAAAAAATGAAAGGTATCCTCCACCTAAAAGTCAGAAATAGGGAGGTATTAATTGGCTATATGGAGGAAAGGGAATCATTTTGGTGCAAAATGGAGGCTTTTAGAAAGATTATGTGGTTCAAAAACTAATGGGTTTATGTGAATCAGATATACACTAATAGGATGTTGCCTCCTCAAGATCCATGTGGTCGAGTTACTTCAGTAAACCAGAGTTATGATACATGGATTTTACCACCTCAAGATCCACATTTCTTGGTGACTTTCACTAATTGGAGTTATGTTGTGTGGAGGTTACCACCTTAGGCTTCACACAACTGGGTTACTTCAGTGAAATGCTATCATCCATGTTGGTTTATACATTCACAAACCCATTCCCTGAAGTATATTTTAAATCTATTTTATTAGGGATTTTATTCAAACCATCTATGACTTCCTCAATATCTACCATTACCTTTTTATATAGGAATCAATAACCAACAATCACTTTTTAAACTATTATCATTTAACAAGTTCTTTATGGACCTTCTCACTAAAATAATGAAAAAGTCCTCCTTTCAATAAAAATAATTTAAAAGAACCATTTAGAAATTTCTCAAAAGGAGAAACTAGATTCCCATTTCACAACAACAATTGAAATTCATTTATAAAAGCCTTTTTATAAAACATGTTAAGGAAAAATCATAATTTAAAACAAGAACCATTTTAAAACATAGATTTCCACTTTGACACCCAAAACTAGTTTAAAACCAAATTCACGTGTCCTAAACCATTTTAAAATCCTCGTAGGAATTTTTATAAAATCCTAACACAAAAAATAATTCCAAATCAACCTTTCAACATATTTTAAAATATTTATCCCAAAGTCATACCAAGTAGGATTTGACTATTTAATCAAGACAACCATCAAGCTAAAATGGGTTAAGATCTTTACCCATGCTCTTTAATCCTTTAAAACCCCACTTTATAATTTCCATGAAATGGCATACCCCATGGGTGGTTGTAGGTTTTTTCTTACAAAAATCCATAGATCCAATAGGATCCATGGAAGTTCTAAGGTATCAATCTTATACCAAACACAAAATTACTTAATCCATGGAAGAAAACACACAACACATGGGATTTAAGTAAACTACTACATACAAATAAAAATTAATTAACAAGACTATGTGTAAAGATCTTTGAACACCTAGCTTATCAACAAAGCTTTCCAAAAAATTTACAAAGCTTGGAGGCCTTTCCAAGGTCGGTTTAAGTTTCATCCAAACTCCTTGGCATATAAACAAGATCATATAAACCACCCAATTACAAACCTCACACCCAGTATCATTAATTAATATATTACAACTAATATAATTAATTGATTAACCAATACCCAACATGTAATAACATCAGAGAACTCATCTGGCATTCACCTCTTATTGAAACTCCATGAAAAATCCATGGGAGTTCCAAAATATAATCCCCACACCATTCTCGATAAAATAACACGAAGGTGATACCATTATTACTATTAATTAAATTAATCCATTAAGAAAAACCTAATAAAAAATCACTATGTTCTCATACCTTAACAAAAATTCATGCAATGATGTGTGCAATTCTTCTAGGGATCTAATTAATATAAGTAAACCAAAATCCCCATCATCCTTCATTGATTTCACCATGATCCCATGGAATTGTAATCAATTCCCTAAACCCGTACATCCAAAATTAGAGAGAACTAAGGATAAGAAGAAAGGGAAGTAGGAGTAAGAGAAAAATAACCTTAAATGCCAATTAAATGCCATAAACACACCCCCAAATATAAGGAGGGAGGAGGGAGGGGTTTCGGACCCCTTGGATTATGCGCACAAAAATGGGGGAGAAAGGTGTTAGAATGACCTATAATCCCAAGGTGGTATTTTGGAAAATACACCTTTTAATTATGTTTCAGGCATCTATATTGTTTGGTAACATAGTTTTCCAAACTATGTACCAAACATGAAGTTAGAACTATACAATAAAAAACAACCACATAGTTTTTCTACATGGTTGTCCAATCTTTGTTCAAACCATGCACACCCCACTATAACCCTTTGACAATAATGTGCATGGATTTTTTAAACCATGTGTAGGCTGTGAACCATGTCCTAGGCCCTCCTCTTCATCACATGGTTTTCCATTGAAACCTACATGAGTTGTTTTTATCTATGTAGAAACCATGTAGCACAACCATTCAAAGTTTAAAATGAATTAAAAACATCCTCAGCAGTAAGGTTTCACATGGTTTCTCCTCAACCATGCACACCAAACCATGCTCCCCTGACAAACAACTCCAATACTCCCTAAACATAACCCAAAGCATCCAAAGATTGTAAGAACACCCATTCCACCTCCTAAGCGTTATTCCTAATTTAAAAACCACATTTTGAGGCATTAAAACTCACATAGAACTATTCTAAATCCCTATTTAAGATTTGAACTATCTAGTAAATGAAAGTTTCAATTTCTTTCTAAAATTTCAAACTCAACTGAATAAGGGTTCTTATAATAACCAACTCTTTCTATAAAGGACTATCCATAATATTAGATTTTTAGTGCGTTGAGGAAAAATATGTGTAACTACCATTAACTAGGTGTTAAGAACCAACTCAGTACAATTTGATGGTGGTATCATTGTGTGTGAATGACAATATGGTGAAAATAATTCAGGATAATGAGAAGGCTAAAAATTGAAACTAGTGACTATGTTTCAAATCAAGTATTAGTTTAGTAATATTGATATTTGTACCTTCAAATATTTAGGGGAATAATTCACCATTGGTATAACCAGTAATGCCACATAAAAATAGAATATCAGTGAGCATAATAATGTTGATCTAAAACTTTTCATCACATTAGAATTCAGTAATTGAAAAGTATCATGTAATTTATATAAATTCTTGAATCCTTAATCCTTTATAAAAAAACTATAAGTACTAACCAATACAAAATAATATCCATGATATTCCATATTAACTACCTTATATGGGTGTTTCATTAATAATATATTCATATCTTGTAATGAAATGGTAAGATATAAACATGGAAATATGAATTTTACATATATGTTGAACTATATCATGTGTCCCTAAAAATATAATACGCACATTAAAAGACACTAATATAATATTATATTCAACATAACCTCATAAAATAACTTATTAATATATTCATCCATTAAATATAGCCTCATGGTAACTCTCAGCAAAAAACTTCATATAACATAATATTATGGTAAGTGTCAGTATTATGATGCCTAAAACATATTCTAAACCCTCACAAAATAATTATTATGACTTATATTCAATAAATATTTTGATCGTACATAAATATTTTTAAACCCACATCAAATATAATAGTCACTAATTATGAATTATTAATGAACTAATTAGATATATTGAACAAACTAGAATAATATATAGTACATAGAAATATCAAATCTATAATAAATTATCAAAATTACAATTACATTAACATAGAAATGAAACTTTAATTGATCCTATGGATAATATTTTAATTTTAATATCATTGATATTTAACTTTAGAATTTTTTTTACGATTTGATGACACGTAAATATTAAATACAGTATCTATTCTTTAGAAAATATATCCTTGAATTACATCTTTTGAATGCATTATTTAGTTATCAAAACCTTGAGTTAATAATTATAACAACTGAGAAAAATATAATAATAGTTAATTTAGATGGATATAAATTTATAAAAATATATCCAAATGAAATAATTAACTCAACAGATATAACTAATCCTACCAAAAACCTATAGACTCTTAAAATTTTGATTATTTGTAGATAAAAAGTAACAAGGAATGTTAACAAAATAGGATAAATGTAATAATTGATTGATTATATATAAAAGTATGGTTTTATAATCTATCCAATATAATTTGATGTTTCATTATTTAATGACATGTTTTATCACATTTCTACCTAAATCCTCTTATTTTTACCAGTAACTATATTTTTCAAGGGAATGTGTGGAGAAAAATATTGATTCCTTATTCTATTCATCACAATATATGACTCAAAGTATAAATTTTTTAATCAGAACCATTTTCATATTCAATCATTCTAATATCACATATAGTTTAATTTTTAATGCATATCAAAAAATTCTTCAATATCTCAAGTTATTTTAGCTTACATAACATAAAATAAAAAAAACAGATTAATAAAATCATCAAAGAAGTAATCAAATACTTATCTCTATTGGTTGAATTCAATCTCAATAGGCCATACGTATTCAAATTAACAAATTTAATGGGATTATTTATGTGGTTATCCACCTATTTTTGATTCTTATTCACTAGTTTTGTATTCTAACATGCCTCACAAGTGCATTGTCTTTTATGGTTCAACATTTATAGATTTCTCATTTCTTCATATTTTATAATCTTACCCCTGTTTTGTTTATCTAAATGTCCAAGTCCTATATTCCAAATCACATTATCATCTTTCATTCTAAAGTAACATAAACATTGATCATTGGAAATCTGACATAGATTTTATTGGTTTATTCTCCCTTCATTATAGTATTTCTATCATTTAATATCCTTTTAAAACACCATTCCATGTGAAATATCACCTCATATTTATTATCACTATTCTTTGAGAGACACAATATATTGTTTCTTATCTAATAAATATTGAAAAATTAATTGAATTCATGTTTTATCTCTCCAATTTTGGAGTTTCAAATACATTTGACATCAAAATATCCATTATTTATATAATGGAAGTCTCTACTATCATATCATTTGACATCCCTAAATAATTTTTTATTTCTAGTTAATTCTAATAAAAAACCACTATCAAGTATCTTCTATTTGTTTTTGTACTTTTATTCTACACCACCTTGACCACCAATGATTTTTAATTATCACTTATCTTGGTATATTTATAGTTTTAATGCCTCTATAATTATTATGGTATCATAGTGAGGTGAATGTTATTGGTGTTTCCTAGTTTATCATAATTCTCCAATGCTTCCTCATGAGAATAAATTTCATTTTTCAATTATACCATATCCTTTGTAGTTTTTCACTTATAGACTCTTTTAATATCAAGTTGAATCCTCTCCCATAATCTAGCCACTCTTTAATTAAGTGGGTTAATAATTGTTAAATTATATATATGATTCATGTCTAAAGAATCAATAGCACCAATATTATCTTTTAAAAATAAATCACTTTATATAGAAAATGTATTCTTCCAAATTTGAAAATGTCCATTTATTATGTATTGAAATTAATTACTTCATTTCAAAAATATTATTCTTAGGAGATTATTTATTTTTCATTTCATTAGGATTATACTTTTCCACAACACATTCCTCATCGCTTTTGGAATTTTGTTGACCTCCATTTAAATAAAAATTTGGTGTTTTCTCTTTTTAGGTGATGTAATCACATTCTTCCCATTCCAATGTCTACTACAACTATATTTAATGAAATTTTCAGTTTCCATTATGATAATTCAAGTTATCATAGGACTATAAAAAATTATCATAGGACTATAAAAAAATTTCATAGGGGTATCAATAACTTTCTTAACTAATATTGATCATTCCCTAACTTCCTTGATGAAATATTAAATCTCAATATGTGTATGAATAATGTAATTATTAACATCAATATATTTTGATACAGTATATATTATTTCGTCTATATTAGAAATGAAATATTATATGTTAATCCAATTAATTTTATACCTATATTTAAGGATTTTATTGATATCACCCATATTCCTTATGAACTCCAATTTCGTCAAGATAATTTCATTTTATTTTAATTCATAAAATTATTTTTTAATTGATTCAATACCATATTTAAATTTATTTTTCATATCTCAAGAATATTATTTTCATTTATAAACTCCATGAAAACAAACCTTTATTTTAACTCTTTTGGTGTTTCCCCATCACTGATCTTCTCATTATTCATTTCTTATTCATCTTTACTCGAGGGATACTTGAGATTTTTACTTATCAGTGGGATACATTTTACCTTTACCATTTGATTCCTATTAATCTCTTTCATATTCTCTATCCCAAGATATAGAATCATGTTTTATAAGAAATAAATTCTATAATATGTGTTAGATATTCCAATTTTTTTTGAAAAAATATTCTCCATTACATCCACTTCCCTCATTATTTATTCTTTTCGATTACCTTCAAGATTTACCATCCTCCTCATCTTCTAGTTATTTATAAGAGAAATTCACTAAAAAGTAACCAATAAATAAACTATGTAAATAGATAAATTCATGTCTACCGTATATTCACCATTCCCTCACTATATTCCTTTTCAAAATAACGATGTTAACTCTTCAAAAATCAACTGATGAATCTTCAAATTATATTTATTTCTAAAGAAACTTCCTATGATAAATATGTTTAGAAACATTTAAATCATTGAAAGTATTATAATTATTATATTTTTATTCTCTCTATTAGTTTTATTCTTTTCTCATATTATAGGCTATCAAGACATTATTGAGTTTATCAATGGCCCACTTATCCATATATCGGCCATCAGGGGTAGAAATAATTGAATCAAACTTATCCAAGAGAAACATGATTAATTTCTTCACTATTGTGGAATCGCCAATAATTTCTCCACATATTTAAATTAGGAATACAATTTTTTCCACAAAAAATAATTCATATATAGTTTTATGTAATCTCTTATGAAAATAGATAAATTATTCCCAAATTTTTTTCAATTGGGTATCTTTCACCATCTTATATCTCTCATGGATATCATGAAGTTACCTAAAATTTTCATTCTATATATTTTATCCCATGGCTTCTATCAACATCTTATATAAGTGGGATGAGAATAATGCATGACATTCTATCTATTGAACTACAATATTATTATTATTTATAAAAGTATATGTTATCCAATATTTGAGAAGTTGTACACTATTCCCAATGATGTTAACAATTTCTAATCCAACCAATAGATGATATGGAACCATACTCTCATTATATAGATGGAATTTATTTCCATGAAATATGGGATAACAATTGTTTTCAATGGTATTAATATCCTCAATATAACTCTTTTATCAATTATTTTAGTGATAAATTTAAAACTCAAATCCACAAAATGATTCCAGAAAAAAACATCAAGAATGACCTAATACCAAATAATAGACCTAGGTGAGAGTGAACTACAATTGAATGTAGGATGAATCAATGGTTTTTAAATAACTAAATCCCAACTCATTTTTCAATTTTAGGGTATTCCAATTACAAATTGAATGAAACTATTATATTATGTTATAAAAGGTAAAAAAAAATGGAAGAATGGTAAACAAGGTTAACCAAATAATTTTATTTGGTAAATAATCCCAAGATTAAAATGTTTGTGATATCACAACCCATTTTTTTATTTTATTATCAATAAATACAATGAATAATAAATGATGATGGTCTTGAAATCCAAGTTAAATAAAGAATAAAAAGCATTAATAGGACAATCAATCATTGTTTCTCATGTCATCAAGTGCCTCTTGAATTTTTATAACATGTCCACCCACGTTCTTCTCCTCAATATCAAAAAAACATCTTCTAGACTGCTTATTAGAATTATTATCTAGAATTCTTAATGTTTCATCACACATTATTCCAGGTATATCATCTCATTTTTATAATCTTGACATGAATTTCCTGGTAAAAACTTACATTGCATCTTAAATCCCAGATGTGATGGATAGGGAAAATTAATTCTATATCACAATAAACTTAACTTTTGTCGGATTCATCACATTATAGAAAAAATACTTATAGAGACATATCTAAAAATATCCATAGAAGACCTATTATGATGTTAGCACTAGTATTACAATTTAATTCCAATTTTTCAATTAGAAAAATGGTACACCAAATTTTTTTGGTCATACATTTATGGTGTGATCCACCTTCATTATAGAATAACATACCTAGTTGTCACTTGAGTCACATTTAATCCAACATAGTATAGTTTCCTATTTCTATTTTATCCCTTCACTTCATGACATATTCCTTGGAAATCCTCATGAATAATCTCCAAAATAAAATCCATTAAGTTATTGTGTGACTTTTATATATAATAGTAACTTGTTCCTAAGTCTCGCTTAATTCATAGTGAAACATAATGGATTATGATGTGGTTCATTTGTATAAGAGTAATTTTTTTCACTAGTCTCATGAATTGGAAGAATGATCATCACCTATGTGACATTAAAATTTTAACTAAAAAGAACATCCTTATTTTGAAACTAAAATCATTAATAATGAACCTTAAACTTATCCATTAGAATATTACATATAAATAATTCATGAAAAAATTCTCAAAAAGAAAGAATATATTTAATTAAGAAATATGTAAGTCATTTATTTTATGTGAAGGTTATCTGAACATAACACCATAATATAGAATGATGTTTCGTAGAGATATTTAATCATATGGTCTAAATATCATTACAATATTAACCATGTCTCAATTAAGAATAACTCACAACTCCCCACTATCTATTAACCACATGACAGAATTCTATTATCCTTAAAAACTCATAAAATCCCTAGTCACCAATAGATATTCAGTCTCTCATTAAGTTAAATTCACAGAACCAAACTGTAGCTCAAAAATATTAAACTATCTTAATCATCATTTAATTGAAATTATTATAAATCATATCATAATATATCCACTAAACTTATAATGTGAAACTAACAATTTTAAATAACCCCACAAAATACCTTAAATCCTAATACATATAATACATGTTAACCCACTTATTATTACATATATAGAAATAATAATTATAATTCCAACATTTTTAATATTCATAAAATCAAATCCACTATGGTTCACCATTTTATTCCGTATAAATATTTTTAAAATTTATCAAATATGTATAATATAATCAAAATGGTATTATTCATATATAACCATTATTTCAAAATATACATTGAAAATTCACTTTTAGTATACTTAATTTTATAAATCCAATAAAAATATTAATTTACTTTTTGAAAACACATAAAAATATTTTCAAAATAAAAAATTCAATTCAAAATTATCTTAATGAAATAGTAATTTACATCACTAAATTCCAATAAAAAAATATATTTGATTTATAATAAATAATTTTAAAATAGTTTCTATAACATTTTAAATACCATAAATAATCATGAACTACCAAAATATCAATATTAAAAATTATACATTGTAACAAAAAACTCATCAAAGAAAATATCATTGATATTTATAACATAAAAATGTTACTAACATTAATTAAATTTCCTATAATTAATTAACAAAAACATATATTTTTTTATTAGTGGATTTAAATTAATTTATTTCATTCAAATATAATAATCACAATAAATGAAATTCATAATTTTGGTGTCTTACAATGAAGATGATGGAAGAAAAATTAAAAAATGGGTCTTGACTAAGACCTTAAATGATTTTAGAGTTCCATCATTTCATACTCAAGATACCCAATCCAAAAACTCACTCATATATAATGTTTCTATATTAAACACCCAATCATCTCTAGAAAAATGATATTTCAACCTAAATAGGTTGATCAGTTCAATTTATGGATTACATATTAATTTCATAACCAACCCTTATCCTATCTAAAATATCCTATAAAACACAAACACAAATTTGATACCAATTTTTAATGACCCAACATGGATCATCTTTTGAGATGAAATAAACCACTACAAACCCCATGTGTGTTTCAATATTTTTATGGGAAAGAAAAAATTTTAATTGGATTAATGAAATAAATGGTGTCTAATTTACAATCTCTTAGATTTAGTCTTTATCATTGGTAGATTCTACTAAAAGATGTCCTGACACATACATGTGTGACACATATAAAAAACATAGTTAGTTTAATATCAGTGGGTACCTACCATACATATATAATAATATTAAAATGTATCATTGATTTTCATGAGAAAAAAATATAACATAAAAAAAATTCAACTAAAAAATACATTAATAAATATACATGGTGATATTACACAAAACACATCCAAATAATGCTAAAAAACTTCACTACATGGCCTAGTTGATTTTTTCTTATCTACACTAATTTTATACAATATAACAGTACATTCAAGTGGTTGTATTTTCATAAAAACATCTATATGTATTTCTATATATAAATCTACATGAGCATTGAGGTTTTGATATAAGATATGAGTATACATACTTAGATAGAAGGACCAAGTGATCACAACTCTCCCTAGGTGAATAATCATGTGTATCGAAGTTCTAATGTCTATGGAATATTTTTAAGGGATATGATATGGGAGATTCATTTAATAGGTGGGGTTAACTAGAAATATAGTATATACATATTTCACTAGAAATGTTGATGATGGATGAATCACAGTGACAAAAATATATGGGAATCATAATTTTCAGTCATGGGGTAGATATCTCAAGTGAGGAAACTGGAAGAACTAGGGATATTTACCTAACTGAGATTATGAGGGACAAGTGTATAAGAAGTTATGGCAGTGGTATAAAGTCATTGAGTGTGGGATGGGTGTAGTGAATGCACCAGCATGGAATATATGATGATAATAATTATAGTGGAGTGTAAAAGTAGTATGAAGAAATAATTTCTCACACAGTGGGTGGATGAAATTAAGGTCTCGCTAAAATATATCCCCTAACACCAATGGGAAATTTGTTGGCTCCAAGTTAGTGTTATCCTGTAACATTTACATATATAGTAAATTATCATTATAAAACTATAAAATCCATATATATCTTGATAGATATCGTCCAAATAATAAATCACATTGTAAAATGAATAAATCCCCCACCAACAAGAGGATGTGTATCTTTTTAAGGCCATATTAAAAATCCATGATGATAGAAATTCAAGATTCTCTATATAAAGGAATATAAAAATAGATTATTGTGTGCCTATGTGTTTCAGTATTGTATATATGTATATAAGTATGTATTTATATATGTATCTATATATGTATCTATGAATGAATAAATGAATGTATGTATATATGTATTCATGTATATTTTTACATATTAATAAATGTATGTATTAACATATGTGTGCATGTGTACATGTAAGTATATATATACATGTATATGTATGATTTTATTTCAACATTATCAATTTGTAGGGTACACAAATATTATACCATGGTATTTTTATATGTATAATAATACTCTTAAAAGAATAAAACATTCCATATTTATATATTGTAAAATATAACATGTTATAAGGTTCATGGAACCCACATTAGTAATTAAAAAATACCAAAAAAACAGACTTATCTTATAGTGGCATCTCATTCCTATAATTGGTATAAGAAACAATATAAAAACTTTCCAAAGGAAATAAATAAAAACTCACAATAAATTAAAATATATATATATATAATTAATTTGATAATAATAAATAAACATCATGAAATAATAAAATATATTTGATTCTTATCAATTTTTTAATCACCCTTGAGAATAACTCATCACACTTTATATTCAACCAATTAGTATATCAACATTTCATGTATCTAGAACACTATTTATATTAAAATTATCTCATCTAGGTTTCTCCTAAATCACTAATCACTTTACCTCAACCAATACCTCAAATAAAATCCAAAATAAATCATTTTACACAAATAAAAAATCCTCAAAAGTTTCTAGCCTCAACTAGCCCTCTAGAAAATCTGAGTATCTTCTAAATAACACCCAACCTAATTTCCATATAATTGAGACATAATCACATTCTATCCATCTTCATTGGCTCAATGATACATTTAAACGCACTAGATATTCTTGAAACAAATCATTCGATCAAACTTCATCAGAACAATAACTATATATAAACAAAATATTATAACTCATATAAACTAACCATAATGGGACCAATTAATAATGTAAAGGTCTCAAAAATTAAAAGGTAACATTAAATTTAATGGGTTAAAGTATGAATTAAAACTCTAAACCTGAGGAAACTAAAATGATCACTATTAATAAATAAAGATATAGTAAACTATATATGAATTAAAGGATGGAAAAACTGAAATGTGGCCAACATAAATTAACAAAATCAACTAAGAAAATACTCTAAAATTTATTATATAGAGTCACTCCATAAGATATAAACATATAATATGTCACTAACCAACTCGGATTTACAATAACCCAAGCACTTGAGCTAGCCCAAGTGGCGTTACCTATCCTCTTATACTAGAAACAAGTGCCAACTACATAAAATAGAGCACAATGGGAACGATTTTACCCAAAGAATAACTAAAAAAGCAACAAATTCCACCTAAAAGTGAAACATTACAATTCTATACATTAGAGTTTCATGTCACAAAAATAATCAGTAATAAAAAATAAAATTAAAAAACAAAACAAGAATAAAGGTGTAAGTGAAAATCATGTTGACAATTAAGGAAAATAAATTAAAAACCCTAAAAAATGTCAATAGGAATTAATATAGAATATTAAAAATGAAACAAGGTATACATTATACAATAGGAATATGAGGATTTTTATACATAAAATATTTCAAAATAAATAAAAGGGACTTGAGCCTCATGAACTTTCACCATGCATCATGTGAAACATCTTCACAAGCCACCACCTCATGCCTGAATTGGAACCCATGGATCATCTATTATAACATTGTAGAACCTAATAAAACTATAATGATGATTTTAACAAGTTATACAACCCAATAAAAAACCACCCATTGGTTTTTGTAAACCTTTTAAATGTAAAAAAACTTCGTTATAGGTTGAAAATAGATAAAAAAAAAATAGGTTTTTCATTAATATATGAAATAATTTACATGATAATGTATTTAAAATAATTTTCTTTACTAACATGAAATAATGATTTTTAGGAAAAACTATTAAGAAACATTTAAAAAACATATGTAATGAGATAGAAAGAGAGGAACTTTTAAAATGGGGAAGGGAGAGAATCATATGAAAGGCTATTCAGAAAATAGATTTATAAGGAAATAGAAAATATAGAAACCAATAAATAGTTATCATGTGATCCTTGGATATACTTATACAATTTAGGGAAAGTTTATACAACTTCTAAATAAGATCAGTGCTACATAACAAATAACCTACCCTAACACTTAGTATCACCCTCACTAGTCGAATCGAGGGTCATAATCCCATTATCCAAATAAAATAATTCTTAGGGATACTAGCCAAATATTGACCATGATCCAGTGCTAAAAGTGTTGTAAGACTTCCCACTTTGTTACCCATAGCTTCCCATGACATTCAAATGGATGGGGGTCCAAAAAATAATCACATAGTTAAATATAATTTAAACCATAAACAAGTCACACACTCACCTCAAACACCCCCTCAAGAAGAATCTATAATTAAATAGAGAAAATAATTAAAAAAGGCATGATCCCCTTCACTATTAACCTTCCAATACATTGAATTGATAAATATTGATCATAAAAATACATGGGTCCTGATTTAAGGGGTTTTCATTTTCTAAAGGAATCATTTGGAAAGGGTCATTTAGGCCTCATGAGTCTATTTAAAAACCATGACACAAAAAATGTTTCTAAATACAAAACACCTTTCAATATACAACAATAAATTTTAAATAGGAAGTTAAGAATTTATACCAACACTTGATAAGAATGGATTTCAAAAACATCCTTATACCTTAAAAAAATGTAACTCCAAGCACATTTGATTAAACTCAAAAATAATTTTTTTTATAAAATAATACTATATATTCTTGATAACATTTTTAAAATACATCAAACATGAATTAAAAACAATAATAAATTTTAGTTCTAAATTTAAATAGTTGTGTATGGGATCACCTAGCTTAAATCTTGATGCCTTCTGAAATCTGACGCCTAAACCTACCTCCACCAAGCCAAGAGAACCATAAAAGATCATAAGGAACCCAAGAACCAAGAAAATACCAAATAAAAATAAATCTAGAGACAACTCTAGTTATCTAAGACCATATTAAGTAAATAATGAGAAGGGATAATGAAAAATATAGGGGATGAAATTTAGAAGGTATTTCCTTGAGGTTTTGTCCATGAATCTTGAAGAAATCACACAAATACACCAAGGGAAGGATGTGGAACCAAGGGGGAGAGTATTGGGGGTAACATTATCCTAATGAGGGTAGAGGGGTAAAATTTAGTGTAAATTCAAGAAGTTTAATAAAGGTAAAATAATATTTTTAATTAATTTTGGAACTATGCATGGTTTAGTCATATGATTTTCTCAATTGTGCACCAACCATGGGAGCCTAACTGGGGTTCATAGGGAAAAACAAAGTTAGAATAATTTTGTGAAAACTATGTTATTATATCAATTAAAAAATATTGGAATGATACATGGCTTTCACATGGTTTGTACTAACTGTGAAACTGACCACGTGATATGCCCTACTCGCAAAAACTTTTTAAATTTTAAGGAAGATTCACTTGGGAAGATATTGGAAAATAGTATACTCAAAAATTAATAAAATAAAAAGGGTATTTTTTTGGGTGTGATGGTACTCCCCAAAATAGCGATTTCTTCCCCAAGAAGGAACCAAAAGGATTAGTTGACCAAGATAAGGACTTGAGGTCCAGACTTCCTACAAAGACACAACTCAAGAGATAAAAATCTTCCAAGCCAAAATTCCATCATCAAAGAACCTAATTAATCAACAAGGGAAGAATTGAATATAAAAAACTCATCCATTTTTTGAAAGAGATGAAATATAAAAGGAGTAAAGACCGACCCACCTAAGGATTCAAAACTAGCTAAGAAGTGGCTCATGAAAAGGATAGGCTACTCCCTTATAAGTGAACCCGAAACAAAGATCTTTCTGACCTAAGAACAACCAAAATTAAATAATAATGTTTTATCTAGAATTATATATCTAATATTATCCATAATATGTTCCAAAATCCAGTCTATAACAATGGATAATAGTGGGGTTAGTTTAGGTGGGGCCAAGGGTTTAACTCAGATACCAAAAATCAAACTTTAATATAAAGACAACATGGAAAACACAATGCCTCTTCCAAAGGATTAATTCTATGTTATATCCCTACTATATTAGTAATTCACATCAAATCCAATCCTATATAACTAGTGTAATTTATTTAAACTAAAACAACCCCATGAAATAAAAGAAAAAGGAACAACATCCAAAACTAAAAGAAACTTACATCAAGGTTTATAATATCCACAATATGATTCCACTATTAATGATTCCATAAAAACCACAAGTATCATCATCCCAAAACCCTGAAAAAATAATAATAACCTCAAATTAAATAAAAATACAACCAGAGAAGATGAAAACAATATGTAAACCTCAATCAGCAGCCTCATCGATGTTGGTCTCCAAAGCTTGAACTTGGGGACCCTATGAAGGCGTAGATCTAGCTCCACCTCTCTTATGGGTGAATAATCTATATAATTAATACATTTTCCATAGATTAATGATTATATGTTATATATTTTGTTACTCTTAAAAATAATACTTCTTTTTTTCCATCTTCCCACACTAATGGCACACGTAGGACTTGCTTCTAGAATAATCTAGTGTAAATAGTCTATATGGTCTCTTGATGACACTGTTCGACTGCCAAAACATAGATTTATTTACCTATACTTAAAGAGATATTCCATATCCACTTCTAGGGATGGGTGAATCAAAAATAAATTCTTGTATCCTTGTTATGACATCCTAAAATCTCATCTCCTACATTAATATATCTTTTTATGTTTTTAGTCAAAGGTAAGACTCCAATGATAAAAAATCTGGTAAAAACATAATTTACAATATTTATCCTTTAGATATTCATCCATGGACATGTTAAGAAGGCATGGAACCATCTTGTTGAACCAACAATAAAACTCTATAATCATAATATAACATTTATTTAGTAAATAAAACTCTATTTACTTCATAACATTCATGGATTCATTGAAATATCGCTCTATGAACAACACCTTGAACCCTGACCATGTGTGGTCCTTCTTTATTTTAGTCTAAATAGGGGACTTACACCACTTCCAACTTAGATCCTCTAACATAAAGGTAATGAGATTTAATTTAATAGAATTTGGAAGCTCAATTTGGATGAATATCCCCTTGATTATCTATAAATACTCCTCTAACTCTTGATAATTTTGTTTCCCAAGGAAAGGACGTATATTCCAATTTTAGAACCCTAGAATGAAATCTTAAGTCTAGGATAGAAGAGGAATACCATTACCCTTAATAGTTTTGAAATATTGAGAAAATGACTCAGAAAAAGATTGATCAAACTAGGGATTTACTTATGATGAACCACTCACATCTCCCTCTTATGAATACATTTGGACTTTATGGGAAATACTCTAAAATAAATAAACACAAAACATAATAAAAACAAACCACTTATTCAAACTCAAAAATTCCAATTATAAATTAATAACTAAACCTAAAAATAACATTTAGAATAACTCCCAAATCCAATAATACCACAAAACCGAAAAAAACAAAGGATTAAATCTAGATACAGTAAAATGAGCATCAAACCAATACTCATACTTTAAAATTTTAAACCACATGAAACTTACTATTCTTTCATAGGAAATCACTTTAGTTATTTATTTCAAAAAAAACAACAATTTAAAAGATCAAATATCGTTGAATTTTTTTTATAAAATTTGAATTAACTTATACTTAAAGTATTTCCAATTTACACCTTATTCAAAAGTATAAGAAATAATCTATTATAACTTTTCACAAAATAAAACTCAAAACATTTTCCAACTGAATAAAATTTCATGGATTTATTAATTAAAAAAATTAATAAACCACATTTCTTTTTATTTTTAAAAACTTAAATAGAATACTCCAGAATGTTTGTAAATACGAAATGATTTTTAAGACAAACCAATATTTTTTATCTTTTGAAATAGAATTTAAATGAATCAAAATATGATTTATAACCCATAATAAACACTCAAAATTACCACAAAATAATGTTAAAAAATAATAATGGAAACCTAACTCATAAAGAATAAATAATACATAATACTTGAAGAAGTAACAATTGTACATCGTTTCGTTTCATAGTTTGGAATATCTTATGCCAATTGTGAGAATCTCTCTTGAATCCATCTAGAGAGGTTTGTGTAACAACCCTAACTCTAGTAATGCTAAAGATGAAGTTTGTTTTATTACATTAGCATTGATAAAAAGAATCAATCCCAAAGGACCAATTAGTTTAATAGTTTTGGATAACTAGATACATACATGATACACATTTTACAAAGGTAAATAAAATACAAAGCATAGTAATGGAAAAAAAATCATCTAAGAATTATTTTTCATATCCTAGGGGAAGAAAAAAATAAGGATTAGCTCAAATGATCAGTAAGGGTTACATATAGTATAAGATATCATGAATAAGTAATTCATAATCAATATGGAAATGTAAGTAACTAAATAGGCTTTTCATTTAATCAATAACTTGAAAATCATAATTTGATAAGGAATAATCAATAAGAAAATATAAACAACTGAAAACTCATGTCATTTAATCAATAAACTAAGAATGAAATGCATCAAAATGTAATATAAATGCAAAAATATCATGGATAATAATAATAAATAAATTACAAATGAATTAAATTATTAATTATTGTACATCATGATCTTAGGAATCATGGTACCTCTATTATCAGGACCTTTCACAATAAATTTTAAAACTACTAGGTAAAAAACCATCTAATTTGGTCATCTAGTTTGTCTCATGAGACCTATCGATGCATAAAGGGGTTATCTATAATCATACCCCACACATAAATACATGTAAAAAGAAATAATCATATATCAAATAATCTATTTAACTCATTAATAAATATTCCTTATCATCAAATATCCATATCGAGTAAATAATATGAATGTATCAATATTTTCCCAGTTAGTCATATAACATTCAAAGTTAACACCATATGTAAAAATGGTATATAGTTTAATAAATAATCATATAAAACATATAATAATATTTATATTTATAATAAATGTTGTTTCCAATGAAAATTTATCAAAATAAAATGATTTTTTTAGATAAATTTAACAATCACAAAAGAAAATGAGATTTTAAAATAATATTTACCCATTTGGTAACTTTTAAATTTAAGAACATTGAAGAATAAACATGAAAAGAAAAATTAATAATAATTAATAAATCTTTATTAATGTCAAATAAATTAAATGGTTAGTATATAAAACACCAAAAAGTGAATAGGTTCATATTAACAAATATGTATCAATGAAAGGGGAATTGAGATGAAATCCCTTACCACTTGGTAACTTTCAAGTAAAATACCCTTAGATGAAATAATTTAAATGGAAACTTAATATATTATTATGTATAAAAGATTCATGATATATTAATATAAAAGTGTAATTATTTTACCATATTAAATAAATTACGTACACAATAATAAAATATGGCTCAATGATGGAAAATTGAGACAAAATCTCTTACCTCATGATTTCCTTTAGTTTAATGTGATTTAACCTCATGTTTCAAGGTTTTAATAATTTTATTAACTTATAATAAACCATAATCATTTTTATTATATCATATATGATCCTATTATAACATTTTACCACCCGTTTGTTAATAATATTTCATTGTTTTTGTTGTTTCGTGTGTTAATTTCCTTGTTTCTCATGCATGTATTGTCATGAATATTATAGTTCTTGAACATAAGATTTAAATAAATCATATCCATAATTATAATAATGTTATAAATATCAAATTTATTTATTTGATACATTATTAGAACCATTTTTAATAAAATTTCATGCAAAATGAATCGCATCGCTTCATGGTGACGGTAGGTTGTACATACGCATGAGTGACAATATCATTCCCTTAATAGGAAAGGGTAAGAAAGTGTATGATATTTTAATTTCATGGAATTTATATCATGTCATATATATCACATATATTAATTAAATTTATCCTTATTACCTTCTATGTAAATTTTAAGTGAAAATCGAGTCTCCTCACTTCACAAGGCGGTAGTCCACCATACACACAAGCGGCATTATCATATTTTAAACGGAATGGAAAGTAAGAAGTTATAAGGGATTTTATAATTAAATAAGTATAATTATATCATAAAAATTATATATATTCATTAAATACATTATTATATCCAACTATGAGAGTTTTTTATGTAAAATGAGTGACATTTGTTTGTGAGGAGGTAGTCTGTCGTACACACGATCGATGATTTTGTTTCCCATTTGATGGAAGAAAATATGGATATAGGTTATAAAATTCACATAATAAAATCTAATTATATGGTATATAGTAGAATTATTATACTATCATGATTTAATATGTTTGAAATATTTCTAGTCTATGGGTTTTGGAAAAAATGGGAGATCATTTTAACCCTTATCTTTTTAGTTTAACACCTAGTAAATCAGCTTTTACCTTAACCATAGTAATTAGTTTTAACTATTTTTACTATTCATAATGGTAAAAAATTTAGTTGAACATATTAGATAATATAAATTATTATTATTCAAAATATTTAATCTATTTTTTCTAAATTAAATTCACATAAGTGGTAGGATCCAATTTAAAATTAGACCCACAGATGCGACGAAAAAGTAAGTTTCCAAAGGAAATTTTTTATAAGTATATATGGTTTTAAAATAAATATTAAATATGAAATTGATTCCCATAAAAGAAATTTTGTTGAATATAATTTAATTTAACTAATTTTACTTTAAAAATAATTTAAAATATAATCTATCTTTGTAAATAATTTAAACAAAATGGCAGTTTTCAATTAAAACTAGTATTTTTGACTATTTATAAAATAATGAAACATTCTAGAAAAATATCTAAAAATAAAAATATGATAACTTCTAATTGAAGATTTTAAAAATGAATTTCATTTTATCAAATACATTCTCTAAAAGTGTCCAAAATTAATTTTATTATAAGTTTGCAAGAAGCGATGCAACCGTTTTCTTTGAAAAAAATATAGTTTTTTTGAAAAAAAAAATTACTTTAAAAAATTCTAATTTTATTTATAAACAAGAGATAACAGTAATTTTTATAATTTATTTTATCATATTCATATCCTTAATGTTAATATCTAGGTTATAATGGTCATGTTTAAATAATATTTTAATTGAATATCATGTTTCATTTAAACTCGGTGTTGCATGTATCACAAGTTATTAAAGAGAAAGAATTTATTTAAAAGGAAATAAATCATAAACTATCAAGGGGTTATAGTCTTTATGATCTATGCATAGTATGCTAAACCATACATAGTATCCATTCACCCCTAAATTCTTTCCAATCTTTACTCCAATGCTTGGAGATTCTCAAAATAACTCTTGAATTTTCAATAACAACAATAAATACTCATATAAATTTAAAAAATATATGAAACATCTAAGGATTAAGCTTGAGTTCAATACTTAATATACTAAACTACTAGGGTAACTCAAGAATCATCCTAAATAGGGGGTGATAAAGCTACAACTCCTAAATGACCAATTGAATTCTAATGATCTTACCTCCAATACAATAAAAACAATAAATCATAATGGTGAATATAGAACCTAGGTCTTTATATGATAATAGGCTCTGACACCATTTTTTTTCATGAGCCAAACTGGGTCACCCCTGACCCGATCACCTGATTTAACCTATGATAAGGCTTGAGATGTTTCCCTAGTCCTCTCAGTTTAGTGACAATCACTAAGGGAATCAAATGAAGTGTGATGGGAATTTTTTTACTAAATAATAAATAAAAGTCCAAATAATTATTCATACAAGCCCAAAATGACCATTACAAACATTTTAGTTATATTTCATATAAATAATTAGTTTCAAAAATAAAATAAAAACCAAACAATCATAAAGGTGTAACTATAAATCATGTTTATGATTAAGGCCAACAAATTAAAACAATGCAATCAGATATCAAAAGGAATCAATACATAATATCTAAAATAAAACATGGCATAGAGTAAATTGTGTTAATTTTATGAGGATGATATATCACAGATACAAAAAATAAATAAAAGGTACCTAAGTCTCAAGGACTATTTCCATGTTCCAAATGAAACACATTCACTAGACACCGCCACATACCTGAAATGGAACCTAAGGATCATATCATGTAACTCAAAAAACCCTAATAAATATATAATAATGATAGGTGTGAGATATGTAGACTAATGGATAACCACCCACCAGTTCATTCAAACCCCATAAAAGTAAAACTACTTCATAATAGTTTGAGAATAGATACAAAAAATAGGTTTTCTATTTATCTATAAAATAATCCACAAGCTAATTTCAACCAAAACCATTTCCATTACTACCTTTAAACAATCTTATTTTAGGAAAAAACATTTAGAAAAATTTCAATGAAAAGTGAAAATTGATACAAATAGAGGGAAAGATACTTTTAAAATGGGGAGAAGGGAGAGAATAATATAAAATATCATTTTGAAAATATAGTTACAATGAATTAGAAAATATAACACCCTCAAAACAGTTATCATGGGATCCTAGGAGATACTATGGAAATATTTGACAAAGATGTAAAAATCTAAACAAAACTAGAAATAGATAACAAATAACCTATCATAACACTCAGAATAACCCTCTCTGGTCTAACTGAGGGGCACAATCCCATAAGAAGAATAAAAAATATCTCAAGGATTCTATCCAGAGCATGGTCATGAACTATTATAGAAATTGTCTCAATAATCCTGACCTAACTAACCATGGATTCCCATGACATTAAAATGGAGATGATTCAAATAAATGGTCACATAAGAACATAAAATATAAATCAAAATAAATTTACACCCAAAACATTGATTCACTCACCATAAATATCCCTATTTAAATTGAGAATATAAAATAAAATGCATAATACCCTTCAATGAGAAACACCAAATGCATTTCTTCAATAAATACTTATCTTAAAAATATATGGTGATACTTTAATGGGATTTTATTTTCTAAATGAATAATTAGGAAAGTTCTATTCTGGACTCATTATTAATTCTTACAAAACCAATCCACAAAACATGTTTCCCAATCCAAAAAATATTTCACAATTAAAATATATTTTTCAAATACCCTGCTAGGAATTTATATCAACCGTTGATAATAATGGATTTCCAAAACAAATTTAGACCTTGAGAAAAATTGAAATTGCATGCACATTTAATGAAAAGAAAAAGGAATTCCCTTCTTTTATCAAATCCTGGGATATATTCTTGATAAAAAATTTAAAAACCCATAATACATTAATTAAAACTAGAAATTAATAAAAGTATTAAATTTAATTATCTATGAAATGGACCACCTTCCTTAATTATTATGGATTTCAAAAACTGAGTATTAAACCCACGTCAACCATGTTAATATAATTATTAAAGATTATAAGGAACCCAAGAATATAGAAATCCAAAAAATAAAAATGGTGTAGATATAACCCTAGGTCACCAATACCATATTATGGAAAGAATGATAGGGAAGAAGTAATAAATGGAGATATGAGGAAATAAATAGGTGATTTATTTGATATTTTTTCCGTAAATCCTGAAGAAATCACTCAAATATACCAAGGGAATGAGTTAAAAAAATTGGGGAATCATGGTGGTTGTGAGAGTCAAATGAGGGAATATGGGTATGATTTTGGGGTAAATATAAGTAGGAAAATACAATTAAAATCGTGTTTTTTATGAATATAGGCACTATGCATGGTTTGGATGCATAACAGGCAAAACCATGTGCCAATTTTGAAAGACTCATTGGAGGTCCTAGGGCATGGAATGTGGGTAGACATCTTGCCTAGATTAATCATGAACAAATTTTGGGATTATATCTATTGAAAATTGTAGTCCTAGACCATTTTTGTCACATGGTTATTACAAACCATGCACCAAACTATGTGACATGCACTAAAAGCCCAGAATATAATAATTTCAAGGAAATTTCACCTAGTAAGAGAGATAAACAAAGGAGGATGTAAAATAAATAAAATAATAATGAAAAAGTGTCAAGTATGATTGGATAATAATTTATCCACACATCTATGACTAAGTTATCTTTTCCTTAAGAAGAATCATTAAAATTGTTAACCACTATAAATATAAACAATTATTTATTAAAATGTAATTTTATCAATATTCAATGACTAAATCATCCCTATCAATTGCACTAAACCTAGCCATAATATTCATTTATTTTATCTATTGAATGAAATGATTTTCCCTTTAAATCATAATACGGAACTCAAGTGAGTATTCTTTAGAAAAAATATTTATATATACCAAAAATGCTTTATTTTAACACAATATCAAAGAATATAATCAATAATAAAAATAACAATAGGTATAAGAAGTGATGTAACCATAACACAATCAATCATCTTTCATTTAAAAAAATAAACATATAATAATTTTACATGGTATTACAAACACAATGATTAATGAAAGAATCCTAATTATATGGTTAGATAAAAATTATATAAAATATAATTTATAAATAATATTTAAATAATATTTAATAAAAATATCTCATATAATAACTCAATTTATCTTTGAAAATCTATTTTAAAAATATTTAATTTTTAATTCAAAAAATAATAATTTATTTTTAATTAATGTTTTCAGAATAAATTATTTGAAAAAAATATAAGAAAACTCAAGTAAAATTGAGGTATTTGAGACTTCCTACCTTTATAACCCATTTATGAGTTCATCATATCCTAAAAAACATATAATCTTCATAGAAGTATTAAACTTATTTTTATAAATATTGAAAATAAAAAATCCAAGAAATATCTACTACAAACAAATCTCAATGGATTCTCAACTAGACTATACATAAAAGGCCCAAATAATATAATTTAAATAATCCTTAATCTTATCCCAAAATTAATGAAATAAAAAAACTAAAAAATCGTAATTAATCAATAACTATCAAAAAAATGAAATCAACTTTTCTTATCCTCCTTTAACACTCCGAGAAAGAAACCCTCTAAATTAGAGTGATTTCACCACACTCTGATGGATTTAAATTTTTAAATATTTAACCAATTCACAAAAATATTAAAAAAATTATGATGATATGAGGAAGGGGGGAAGAAATATCTTAATTCTGGAATCTGAAACTCTACATGACTCCATAGATTGGAGAATAAAGAACTGTTTAATGGGAGAATATGTGACAATTTTCACTATATTTGGGTGGTCTGAGATGGAAATATATGTAGGGGTATTAAAATAGAAGAAAAGTAATGAAAAAAAGTATCATGTTTTAAAATCATTCATATATGGGACCCATCAAGTACCTAATTAACCTTTGCCTTCAACTCATGGGCCGATAAGAGACCTAGTGGAACACCATAATTCTTATAGTGGTATCCGAGTGGATATTTATTATCTAGATTTCTCATTGAGTACCAATGATATAAAATAAAGTACATTTTAACTTATTTCTACCTTCTATTTAGAATTTTTCTTTTACAATGACTCTAAATTTAAACCTCTATATTTTGTAAATGTCTCACCATCAGTAAGAAATGATATTAATCTTCCTAAAAACATAAAAAACTCATCCTCTCGTGAATAACATTATCATTTAAAAATCATTTTTTTACTATATAAATCAAAAAAATTATTCAAATTAATACCTTTTTAATTTAATATGTTCACTATTTTTAGAAAACTACCACCATATCATTTTCCATCATAAAAATACCAAACTTATCTCTGGATTGAAAATATAAAACTTTCCAAACCTCCATTCCATAGATAGTATACTATATCATATCCCATAATGATCACCATAATTACAATGCACAACTACCAATATAAATTCACCCCACTAAAAAACTATATCACTAATACTAAGAAGATATTTTATCCCACTAAATTTAATTACATGATGAAAACAAATTTTGTGTGTTCAAAATCTAACGACATGTATCAACAGACTTGATGTAACACATTTAACTAGATCATATGATCTGTATAGAATCTATAAAGAAGATGATGTCACATGAGTCATAATTCGTGATTCTCACCAATATTTGAGCAGTGGGTAAAGATGTTTTACTAGTGAATTAAAGTCAAATTATTCATTATCAAGCCAACTATATTGGAGAAAAGACCATTATATTAAATAAGTACTAAATGTCATAAATGTTTTATTACTTCATAATGGCTATAAATTAGGGGGATCTAATCCTGATGTGTAAGGGTTGATCTGATAAGAAATAATTAGAGTGTGAGTAGTTTGTGAGTAAGTTTCACAAGATAAATTGGGTCAATGAATCAAAAAAATTGAACTATATATTCCAAAGATCATCAAGATGTTTTCAGAATTAAGGAAACTAGAATATAAAGTGAGTAAAATGTATAGCGACATCATGATTATGTTCTAGATGTTTTTTTTTCTTGAATTATTGAGTTTTTGTTGGAGTGTATAACTCAACATGGGGGTTAATTGAGCTTCCAATTAAAAAAAGATCAAATAAAATTTCATAATTTTAAAAACATCTCAGTTAATTAATACAATAGGTATATCTTAATTAACACTTTTAAATATCCCCTCAGATGATTGAATTATACTTAGATAAAATACTTTTATGATTATTACATGATTTGTATACTAATATACTTATACTAAACAGAAGAAATGTCACTTGTAAAAACTATCTATCAAATTATAATTTTTAAAATTAGTTTTTTTAAAAAATAAAATAGAATAGAAAAAACATGAAATACACAGCTGAATTAAAATAAATATGTTTAGTCACAAGGAAAGACCTAATCTTCTCCACTTATCAATCACCCATTTATAAAAAAAATTCTTAATAAATATATTGATCTATAACCTGGATCGGGTTTTATAAAAAACAGTGCATGGGACAACCCATGTTGTACACATCCTCTTCCATAGTTTTGGTGGGAGTAAATATGTGAAGATAGAAAATAGAGAGCATATCATACCTTTAAATATATTATAAGAGATTTTTTCCAAAAAAAATAAAACAATTACAGTAAGAAAACTCTAATGTAAGAAAAATAGAGACAAAGAAGAGAAAATAAATTTAATGAAGTTAAGATTTGATTTATATTGTTATATAAACTATTATTCTATTATTTATATATTATTCCAATTATGAGATGATATTTTAATATGGTTTTATTCTCGATGATGATTTAAGGAAGTTAAAGATAGAATAGAGTTACATATATGCCAAAAATTGAGCACTTTTTTGTGTTTTTATTCTCATGAAAATTTCTGATGTGCACATCTTTGTCACCTATTTTTTTATATAAATTTATTCTCCAATAAAATGAAAATATTTTCCAAAAAGAGGATTTTAAAATTCATCATTATAAATCCTCATACTCTACATGAAATCTGGTGTCATTAAATGACTTTGACCAGTAATTAATTATTCATAGAAAAAGTGGTTGGAATATTATTTTTAACAAATATATTACCCACATTTTAGATATGTTCACTTGATGTGTGCCACATCAGCTTCCATGGTATCTTTGAAACATTTTGATAATTCATATCAGATCCCTTGAAAATTTTTATGGTTGATCAATTTGAAATTATGGTTAATCCATTATTTTTTCAAACCTTGACTTCTTTACCCAGTCACTACACTTCTTCATATAGTCACACAATCACTTTTCGAAATATCCAATTTCCCCATACAATCAATTCAAATCAATTTGAATTCAATTGGAATCTTATAGAATCTTAGTTAGATTTTCAAAATCCATATTGTGATATGGTTACTTTGATTTCATCATATGGTCAATTGGAAGCCAACATATGGTTTCTTTAATTTTTTGTTAAAATTCTAGCCATCATGTGGTTGAAAGGTTTCTCATGTGTTAAATCAAATAGTATTCAATAAAAAATTCATGGTCGATTAGATAGGTATGTGATTGATCCCCTTTTCCTATGGTCGATCCACTTTTCATGCAATCTATTCAACACTTTTTAAAAAAATGATACATTTTCTTGAGATATAGTATGTTATCACTTGAGATATATCATGTGATAAATTCAGGATAGAAATTTGGATTTTCCAGGCTCACATTAGGTAGTATTGCTTTTTTGGATTTAAAATTTATCCAAGTCATACGAAAATTTATAGTATGTTCTAGAAAAATATTTATCTTTCATAAATAAAAAAAATAATTAAAAAAACATAAACGTGATTTGTGATTTTTAAAATATAGAATTATTAGACTAAACCAATAATATCACCCTTTTTTATGATCATAAATCATTGGATTATTATCCACACACAATTCATCAATTATAAAACCTTGGTATAAAAACAATTTAATTAGAAAATATTCCATATTTTATTAAAAAATCATATTTTACTCCCCCATTTTTCTAACAGGCATAGACTACCATACTTTATTACACAAAAACATATTTTACTCTCCATTTTTCTAATATTCATAGACTATCATACTTTACTACACCTTTTGGGATTATCAAAAAAAATTCATAAATGGTGAGAGAGTAAAATAGAAAAGTAATGGGAAAATAAAGTGCCAAAAATTAAGATATGGGAAGAATAATAAAGAGATATTTCATTAATCTTAAAAAAAATTACAAGTGGTCCTATTAGAATCCCTTGTTTGAATTTGAATCTGAATTGGATGAAGTATCAATGGGATGTTTTCATTTTCAAACAATAATAGTAGGAGGAAGGTCAGGAATATTATTATAAGAATATCTTAGAATAGTTATATGTTTGTCAATATGTTAGATATGTATAAGGGAGTAAGGTAGAT
Source organism: Viscum album (assembly GCA_963277665.1). Taxonomy (NCBI): domain Eukaryota; kingdom Viridiplantae; phylum Streptophyta; class Magnoliopsida; order Santalales; family Viscaceae; genus Viscum; species Viscum album. Next base: position 1,914,417,324 of record OY728133.1, read on the forward strand.
TGAGTCTAAAAGGGCCTTTAGGAAGGGTAGAGAGAGTAGCAGAAGATATTGAGGTATAAGAAACTATATTCACATAAGTATAAACTTGTGATAATATAGTTGTAGGTAATGAAGTAGATACTGTTGATGTATCTAAGTTAAGAGAAAGGGTTATATGAGGCACTGGTAAAGTTGTAGGTTCTAGGACTGGAGCATTTACAACATACATATACAGATCTAATAGTCAATTAATAAATGTCATACATTGAGACCTATGAACTATAATCTGAATAAATTCAATATTCTCATATATGAATTGATCCAACATAGGTTTCATAATAATTTTTTTCAAAATTCCCTTTGAAATTTGTTGTTATAGGAGGAATCTTAAGGTCTATTTCCAAAGATTGAAACTACATTTTTAAATCATACTTGGTATAAATCTGATTAAGATAATACATTATGGATCCTTTCATTATAACCTTATCTATGGAAAAATTAATAGTTTAATCTTTAATCATATCATACAGTTTGTATCCATGTGTAACAACATCCATTTAAACTTGATTCTGAATATCATTCACATTTTCATCCTTACTATGAATTTCCTCATTCATGAATTTTTCATCATGTATTTTAAATAATAATTAAGTAATTCTAATAGGAATATTCATTTTTCTAATATTCATAGACTATCATACTTTACTACACCTTTTGGTATTATTAAAAAGAAATTTCATAAATGTTGAGAGTAAAATAGAAAAGTAATGGGAAAATAAAGTGCCAAAAATTAAGTGATGGGAAGAATAATAAAGATATATTACATTAATCATAAAAAAATTTACAAGTGGTCCTATTAGAATCCCTTGTTTGAATTTGAATCTGAATTGGATGAATTTTTCATCATGTATTTTAAATAATAGAAAAGGGATCTAATATTACCTTTAAAATCATCCATCTAATTTCTAAAACTCATAATCCTATGATCTATATGATTTATTTTAATAAAAAAACATCATAAGTATATGAGAAACTATGATCCTGATATTTTAGGCCATATATTATTTTTTTTATTCTAATTATCCAAATTAATACTATAAAACACCTCTTTCATAACATCTAAAATATTGTTCTTAAATTGGATAAAATATTCTAAAGTGGTCATAGAAGATGGGACAGAAGAAGTTGTATCTTATTGAGGAGGAGAATGTAGAAGAGCATGAGAAGCCTAAGGATATTATGTAGAATTGGAGTCATTAAACTCATGTTATGAATTCTATTTTTAGATTATTCTTTTTCTAAAAAGATACTAGGAGGTATATAAACATATTTAAATAAGGTATCAAAACCTTCCTCTGATTCTTAAAAAAACATAACATCAATTATAGGTGAAAGATTATAAACTAGATCACCTTAAAATAGATTATTTGACCCATTTCTAAGAGATTAATGTTTATCCAAAATTTACCAATGATAATTAGAGGGATCAAGTATAATTTACTCTTCCAGAACTACTGAAGAAAATCCTGGAACAACAGGATCTATAACTTCTAAAGAGACTAGAATGGAAATCCTATCTGGTTTAGGTGGATTGTCATCATGATCATCATCACCATTATAATTACTTCTATTAGTAGGAGCAGAAATATCCAGGTCAAAGAAAGGATTATCTGTAGGAGATTCATCCTGAGGAGGTGTGGAATCAAATATGGGGGATCCTCCTATTTAAATCTTTGTAGGACTCTCTTCAGTAGGATAATCTCCCTTTTCACTTTCAAAATAAGTGAGAATTATTCCAACTACAAAGGACCTTAGATTTCTTTCACCCACATGAGTTACTCTTTATCTTATAGTTTTATCAATAATAGAGATTATAATCCATTAAAACATCATAAAAATGAGTTCCACCCATTCTCTCTTTATAATATTATCTAACTTCATATATTATATCAATTTTATCTTGAGATCCATCATCATCAGAAGTGTAGTTTACCTAAACATTTTAATTTTAATATAATCTTGGATCAATGGAATTGAATGGGTTAGTAAGATTTTTAACTATATTGAATCATTCTTACACCTCATCTTCAAAATCTACCCATATCCACTTCCAGGAATTCTAATTGATCATCATTCTTTTACATTTGTTTTGTTTTGAACTAAATCCAATAGAATACACTGACCTCTCATATCCCTTAGTAATCATCCTTTTTTGTTCAGTCATTGAATAAATGAGCTTCAGGTATGGAAAAGTATTTAATTGGGAAGAAGATTTACTTTTATCTTCCATATGCCTCATCAAAAAATCATGGCAAGCATTACTAGATTCCATGAACCGTTACGTATAGTAAGAAGTGATATTGTTGTATGACTGTGCTGCAATATCAATTTCTATAAAAGATATAGCATTGTATTAAATTTAGAAATAGACTACATTTTTCACTTAACTCATTATCACTAGTCCTATGATGGGCACTACCATCGGTCAATTCCTCTAGGGTATTTCTAATTTCTTTGTATAGATATTTTAGAGGATAGGAACTCCAAAAATCTTCATATTATCCTAGATGTGTAAATATTAAACATCCATCCTTGAAGGTTGAAGACCACCCACACTCAGAACCCTTAAAATATTCTTTATCAAATCCCCCTGAAATAAATCTTTAAAAACTATATTTATGCAAAACTATTTCACCAAATACATATATAAAGGATGATTCTCATCAAAAAAAATGGTTCAACCTTGACATAGAATAAATATGCATACTAAATAATGGCTTATCCTAAACCATTTAACATCCATTTATTTTTATAGAACAACATTTAGGATATACTTTGTTCCTTTAAAATAAATTTGGATCCACTTATACTTTCATTTTCTCTCTTGAGAGCGCTAGAGGATTTGGTAACATCTTCCTCAAATGATCACTCTATCTTGACTACTTGGGACTAATATTTACATATTAGAAGACTAAAATTTTAGAGGATGAAGGTTTTAAAGAGGGTTTTATTTGAGAAGATAAATGATTCTGAATCTAATTTTAATATATTAAAATCAATTAGGGATTTAATTCATAGAAACATATGGTAAACAAATAAAATGAAACATAAGATAAAAAGTCATTAGGTATTTTTAATAGAAAAATTAATTAAAATAATATTACTAATAAACCAAAACCTATATTTGTAATAAAATTAAATATAATCTTAAATATATGTAATTTTTTAAACATAATTGATCATTAAAAATTTATTTCTGATATAATTTAATATCTTATAATTCATAGGCTTTATAAAAATGTTAGCCAGATGATGTTCTGTATCGATGAATTCAAGATTAGTATCTCCATTCTAAAAATTATCTCTAAAAAAGTGATGTATTAAATTAATTTTCTTCATACTACAATGAGATACAGGATTTATATAAATTTTAATATCACTTGTTTTGTCATAGTTTATAGGTATATTTCTAAATTGATTTCTATAATATATTATTATTTGTTTCATCCACAAAATATCTATACAATAGTTACTTATAGTATGTATTTAGATTCAGTAGTGTATAATGCAACATAATTTTTTTTACTACTCCATGATACTAGAGACTTTCCATAAAGGTGACATGTTTCAGAGGTTATTTTTCTATCTTACAGCTACAAAAATTTGCATCTGGATAACTAACTTGATCAAAAGAAAGTCCTCTAGAATAGAATAGTCCAAAATTGGTTATAATTTTGGGCTATTGGAAAATACTTTTGAAAAAAATTAAATGGGATTCCTTGAGGTTTTCTAGAAAATATTTCCAAATGTATACACTAAAAATAATATCAGGTCAACTTAATGTTAATAACAGTAAACATTCCATCATGAATATATAATTATTTTGGTAAACAAACATTATAATTTTATTTAGATATAATTCATAACTTATACTCATTGGAGTATCACTACATTTGGTACTATAAATACGAAAACATTTTAAAAGATAATTTGTGTATTTTCATTGAATTAAAATAATTCTATCCTTAAAAAAATTGAAATCCAAGAAATAGTTTTATCTTACATGTAAAACCCATTCCATATTCATTTCACATGTTTTTTTGAAAATTTAGTACATAGATCATTTTTTTAAAGATTAAAAAATAATGTCCTAAACATATATTTGAACAATTAAAACATGTTTTTAAATTATTTTTATAAATAGAGTAGAATCAACAACACCTTAAGTAAAACTATTTGAAATAAGATAAGTGTTGATCCTATCATATGAAGCTCTATGAGATTGTTTTAAACCTTATAAATATTTACTTAATTTGAAAACATGATTTAGTAAATGGGGGTTTTGAAATAAAGGTTATTTTTTAACAAAAACAAACTCAATAATTTAAATATTAAGAAAATAAATCATAAGATCCATTGGATATATATTGAAATTCAAAAGTGCTACATAGGAAAGTTGTATTCTAATATCTTCAAGTATTTCTACTGGTGAAATGGTTTCTTCATAGTCAATAACTTTTAATTGATTTTATTATTTTTAAAATAGAATAGCTTTATTTTTTATAATTATTATTTTATTATTATCAACATTGTTCCTAAACACCCATTTAGTGAAAATGTCCAGGAATTATTTAGGTATTTCTACTAGATCCAAGAATTTTTTCTTTCAAACGGATTCGACTCTTCTTTCATAGCCATTACCCAAAGTTTATCATCTATATATTTATTGATGTTTTTTTGTTCAAGTTATGATAATAAGGCTTAATGTTCAACCTATATTCTAAGAGAATCTCCAATCTAAGTACCTCTGTCCAGATCTCATACAACATAATCTAAAGTATGGTATTTATGAGTTCTAGTGGATATAGGGAAAGAAGTACTTGTTACATAATTTTCATCTTCTATATTTTCTAAAAATAATTCCTTAATAATGTGTGATTTACCTACAAAAAGTTTTATAAAATTATCACTAAACTTGGTTGGGTGTTTATATTCAAGTTAAAAATATCACCCTTAAGGTTTTATAAATAATATTTTGAGTTATGTGGACATATTTTATCAACTTTGGAATGTACAGATTATTCCATAAGATAGGTTATTTTATTTAACACTCGATATGATTTATTAGAGATTGAATAACCAAGGAACATTCCTTCATCACTTATGGATGAAAATTTATCTAATAATTATTTTTTGTTAAGAATAGAGACTATTCAGCCCAAAAATTTGAAGTAATTGACCTTTAGTTTTCCTATATTTTAAAAAAAATTGCATCATTCATTAATAGTGGTCTGATAAGAACCCTATTAATAATGTATTTGGATATATTTATTGCCTCTACCCAAAAATGAACATGTAGGTCATACTTATTGAGTATAGAATGGGACATCTCTTAAAGGGTCATATTCCAACTTATGACTGCACCATTCTATTTGGGATTGCTAGGAGTAGAAAATTTGTGATTGTATCCATGTTGTGATCATATAGTTTCAATTTATTGGTTTTAAAACTCATAGACATTATCACTAATCAAGGTCATAATATTAATTCCTATAAAAGTTTCTTATATTTTTTCATACTTTTCAAGATATGAATAATTATCATTTTTTGAGCAAAAAAGAATACACAAGTATATATAGAATAGTCATCTAAAAGTATATATGTGTAATTGTTTCAAATTAAAAGATAATCTATATAAGCTCTAAACAAGTCCTTGTGAACTAACTCTATGAGTGTAGAAGTTCAAACTTATTTCTTTATTTTGAAATAAATCTTATATTGTTTCTCTTTTTGATAGGTCTTGCAGACTTTAAATTTTGAAAATTATAGTTTAGGAATATCTTTAACTAATATTTTCTAAGTTATCATTCTAAGAGAGTGAAGAAAAAAGTGGCCTTGTATCATATACCATATCCATGATTCTTTTTGAAAATAACTTAACTAATAAATGTTTTGAGAAAATAGTGAACCTAAATCAACTGAATAAACATTATCATTATACAAATAATAAAGGACTAAAATATATATATAATGATATATTTTTCAAAAAATTTTTAAAACATTAAAAGATAACCATCATCAAATAATTTTAATATGCTATGAATATTATACTTTAAAACATCATCAAACTTGTCTTTAGAAATTAAAACTGAATTATAGTTACCAATTTAACTAAGAATTATTATTTGACCATTGCTATTGTTAGAACAAGTGGCATGTACACTATACACCTTTATAAGAATATTAATTATTGAGAAGTTTCCAATAATGTTTTTGGGAAATCCACTATAGAAATACCATAAATTCTTACCAATACTCTTCAAGCATGTTTTCTACAATAAATTTTAATAAGAAAGGATTTTTTACCCACACTTTCTTACGTCCAAAGAAGTTATCGATAAGATATTTTTGAATAAAATTTTTTTAATAGCTTTACCATAAGAAAACTTAATACTTTTAGAAATAAAAACCTTATTATGTCCATGATAATATGAATTATTTACATAATTAAGAGAGATTTATCTTTGAATAAACTTATTTTTATGAATTCTCTATTAACCGAGATCATGTCCAATCCTAGTTTTGTACATGGGTGTGGTATACTTACCAAGAATCATGGTCAATGTTTATCTTCTATTTGTAAACCTTTCATGGTCATTTTTATGTTTTTAATATGAAATTTGAAATTCATTATTCACTATTAATAAATGTGAATTATTTTCTTTTTCTATAACAATATCATATTTAATATAAATAGATTAAGAATATTGTTTCTTTAAAAAAATTATTTATCTTTAATTTCATTGATGGTTTATTATAGAATATTGAAATATTCTGATAAATAATAATTTTTTATATTTTTATCCTTATTTGAATTTTTATAGATACGAAAAATATGATTAGAAGATGTAGCGACAATATTAATTACCATAGATGTGATTTCCTTAAATCACATGTTTCTTCTTTCACTTAGGTCATCTTTTCTTGAATTAGACTCTAGAATTTTCCACAATGTAACTGCGGGTTGTTTTATTGTTTTATTTAGCATATTTTATTTTCCCTCATATTTTTTATTATATTTAAATTATGTGCATTCATCATTGATATGTCATTTCCTATTTTATTAATAAAAAGTCACTTATCCTAGTTTATTTTATTTTTTTCACTTTCCTATTATGTAATAAATTCCTCTATATTTTAATTTCATGAAAAATTAATTCTTCCTATATAACTTCTTAAATATCATGTCTAGATGATGCTTTTAATCATAACATCCATATGGTGATCATTCTCACTTGAACTATTTTTTTTATTTTCACCTTCATCATTTACTCAAATTTTTTAAAAGAAACTAATTTTATTTTTGTTTCACCATATTATTTGTTCACTTTAGAATATTGCTCAAACATGATGAATTTTACAATTAACTCCTTTAGGGTTATTTGGTTTATATCGCATGATTCTCGAATGGAGATATAATTTTATCTCCATCGATCTGGTAAGAACCGCATGAGTCTCATCAGTTGATCTTTTTCTTCAATTTTCATTCCAAGTGCATGAATTGTATTGAAAGTTTCATTTAACCTAAGATAAATTTTAGAAATTAATTCATCATGTTTGATTTTAAAAGTATCATATTTAATTTTACTGGTATTCAATTGAATTTATTTAACATTTTATGTCACTTAATTATAAATAGAAATTATATCCTGAATTTCATAAGTAGTATAACATATATAAATTATATTGAATTCAACTTCTCCTAATGAAGAATATAATGAATTCTTATCTTTTCAATTATAATAATATTTGGCCTTATTGGAATCACACCAATCAGCTCAAGCAGCATTATCTTTTTTTATATTTGTCATCTATTATAATCCAGATGCCAAATCTTATGCTTTATAGATGAATTTTATTTTTATTTTTCAGCTAAGGATTATTTTTACCATTAAAGTATAGAGGTTATTTAGTAGTAGTCCCCTTAATCCAATTATAATCCATAATTAAATAAATTTAGAATAAAAAAATACCTTTGGGGTAAAATCATGATCAGATTTAAAATATATAGATAAATAAATAAAATGAACTATGATACCAACTATTTTTCAGAGTGGATAACTATAGAGGGGGTGAATTAAGTTTCTATTTAAAAATGTATCTTAAAGAAATTCAAATAAAATCCATCTATTTGGAAAACATTCTAGTTAATTAATATAGTAGGTATATATTATTTAAATCTATTAAATAATCCATCAATATTTTGATCAAAACACAACAGAATAATTTTAGGACTGTTACAAGATTTTGAGATTAATCTACATGCACTAAATAGAATAAATATCACTTGTAAAAACTACCTATCAAAGTATATTTTAAAAAATTGGATTTTGAAAACAGTTTTAAAATGGGGGTAGAAAAAACATGAAATACACAGCGATATTAGAAATAATAAGTTCAATATATAGTTGAGACCTAATCCTCTCTACATATCAATCAACCTCTACAAATCATTTTTTTTAATAAATAAACAAATCTATAACCTAGATCAAGTATTACAAACAAAATCATGGAAATGTGTACAAGGTATACAAATCCTCTTCTATAGTTTCTGTGGGGGTACTTATGTGAAGAAAGAATAAGATAGAGTACCTTGTACTCTCTAATACAATACAAGACAGTATTCTTAAGAAAAAATTTATAGAAAACGTAAGTCGAATGTTAGAAAAACAGATATAGAGAAGTGAAAATAATATTAATGCATTTAATATTTGGTTTTTTTGTAGATGATTATTCTCTTATAAATATATTCCTTTAATAAAAAGATTATGTGGAAATATTTGTAGATTTTATTTGGTGTTTTGATAAAGTTTATAAGAGAATAGAGTAGTATAGATTCTAAAAACAAAGCATTGGTTTGTGTTTTTATGCTCATGAAAATTTCTGATATGTGCATCCTGATAACCTATTTTTTTAGAATTTGGTATCCTATAAAAGGAATACATTCTCTAAAAAGAGCAGTTTAAAACTCATTATAACCTGTCCTCGTACTCAGCATGAAATCTAGGTTCATTAAATTCCTATGAACAACATTTAATTATGCATAGAAAATATGGTTGGAATAGTATATTTAATAAATATAATACCCACTTTTTAGATACAATCACTTAAAGTGTGTCACATCAACTTCAATGATAGCTTCAACACATTATGATAAATCTGATCAAATCCCTTAAAAATTCATATAGTCAATAACTTTGAACTTATTATTGATCTGGTACTTTTTTCAATTCTGACTACATTCCATGGTCTTTTCACATAGGCATATAGTCAATTCATCTCTTTTCCAAAAATCCAATTTCTTCATATGGTCTTTTACTTCAGTGTGTTTTCCATTGGAATATTATAGAAGCTCAATAAGTTTTTCAAAATCTGAATTGCGATATAGTTTCTTGGGTCTCATCTTGGGTTTATTTGGAAATCAACATACAATCATTTCAATGTCTTGTAAAATTTCTAACTATCGTGTAGTCATAAGGCTTCTCATGCGGTCGATCGAAGAGATTGTGAAAAAACAACCAAGGTCGATCAAATAGGCATGTGGTAAATCCACTTTTCTGATAGTTGATCAACTTTTTGGGTGTTTGATCAAATACTTTTTTGTAAAACAATGTTGTTATTGATTGAGATATAACATGCAGTCAATTAAGAAATAACTTACGGTAAATTCATGATTGAAATTCAGATCATCCATGCTCAATATCGGCAGTCCAGCTACGTTAGCTTCATGGTCGATCCAAGACATAAGAAAATTTTGAGTATGTTCAATAAAAATATTTTTCTTTCCTAAAAAAATAATTGATTAGAAACAAAATAAATAGGATTTGTGATTATTAAAATAATTAATTTATATACTGAGCCAACAATAATGGATCTAGATTTTTTTTCCTAAAGTTAAAAAACATAGATGGCATTCATGAATATAGAGTTGATTATTCAATGGAAGTTGAAGACCTCCACTATAGGAAAATTTATTTATTCAATGGTTTATTTGAAATGGAAATATATTCCATCACAAAAACTAGTCGAAAATAAGGTAATTGTTATGGGAAAACATTTTCATCGAAAAATAACCTGTTTAGTGATGTCTATTTGGGAAGGAATATATTTCCATCACAAATAAAATTTTAACCACTGTGCATGTGATGGTGGGAAAGATTTATTTGTGATGGATTGTATAGTCCATCCCAAATGTGATCATGAAAAAAAAATCAATGGAGAGTCTAATTTTTCACACACAAAAACATATCGGCAAGTTTATTTGCAAGGGAGTGTTTCCATCACAAATGTTTTTTCAATGGAATGGAAAAATATATGGTAGGAATTAATTATGATGGATATACCATTTGTCTTAGTTAAATGTTGTGAATAGGTGATTCTGACGCAATTATCTATAGTAAATTTTTTTACTTGTGATATATAATATATCACAAATAACCTACCCCAAAAACTCTAACTATAAATTAAATCAACCCTCATTATTTTTTACCACAATTCCATCCCTTTCTCATTCTCTACCAAAATTTTCAATATTTGGAGAATAATTTTTTGAGTTTTAAATCTAGTCTTTACGGCTCAAACTTCCTTTATATGGTATTTTTAAAAATTTATTAAATAGTGGTTTTATTTATTTATTAATTTTTTAAATTATAGAATTTTCTTGTTCATTTGATTTTTTGGTATTCATTAAAATAAATTATTAATAACTAGTATTCATTAGTAATTATTATTAAAAATTAGTAATAATTAGTAAAAATTAGAGATAATAAACCAAGTTTGACAATAATTGGTAAAAAATAAAAAAATGGTAAAAATTGGGAATAATTGACAAAAAATAGGAATAATTGGTAAAATTTTCAAATAAATAGTAGAAATTAGCAACAATTTGTAAAAAATCACAACAATTAGTTATAATTCGAAACAATTAGTAATAAATTGAAATAATTAAAAATAATTCAAAATAATTAGCAATAATTTACAATAAAAAGTAACAATTCACAACAATTATGAATAATTAGTAAAAATTATCAATTATTCACTAAATTTATGAATAATTATTAGAAATTAGATATAAGTTGTAAAAATTTGGTATAATCATATAAAATTTGGAATTGATCATAAAAATAAGAATATTTTTTAAAAATTTGGAATAATTAGTTTAAATTAGTATTAATTAGTTACAATTGGGAATAATTCACGAAAATTAATAAAAATTTGTAATAGTTAAGATTAATTAGTAGTAGACTGCAATAATTTGTAAAAAATTGGAATAATTAGTAATAATTAGTAAAAATTAGTAGGCATTTGTAATAATTCATAAAAATTAATAATAATTAGTAAAAAATAACAATAATTTGCAAAAAAAATATGTATAATTTATAAAAATTGGTCTTGAGAGTGAATAATTAGAAAACATTAGTAATAATTATGAATAATTAAGAATAATTCAAAAAAATTAGTAACAATTATGAATAATTAATAATAATTATGAATAATTGGAAAAAATGAGTAATAATTATGAATAATTAGTAATAATTAGCAATAATTTGGAATTATATGAAATAAATAACGATAATTAGACATAATTTGGAATAATTAGGGATAATTAGTAATAATTAGTAATAATTAGCAATAATTATGAATTTTTAGGAATAATTAATGGTAATTAGTAATAATTAAGAATACTTAGGGATAATTAGTAATAATTATCAATAATTACGAATAATTAATAATAATTAGTAATAATTAGGAATAACAAAGAATAATTAGTTATAATGAGCAATAATTAATAACCATTATGAATAATTTATAATTATTAAGAATAAATGGGAATAATTAGAAATAATTAGCAATAATTAGTAACAATTAGCAATAATTAGTGATGATTAGAAATAATTTAGAATAATTATGAATAATTATCATCGGTTAGTAGTAATTATCAATAATTAGAATAATTAAAATTAATTAGTAGTAATTAAAAAAATTATTAAAAATTAAAAATAAGTAAAAATATGTGTCATTAATTAGAAATAATTATCAATGATTAGAAATAGTTTTCAATAATTAAGAATAATAATAAATAATTAAAAATAATTAATTATAAACAATATTTCATCCATTCTATCAGATTAATCATTAGTAATATTTCTTATTAGTTTTTCAATTTTTTATCACTTATTCCCCTTTAATTTATTAATCTTAATAAATATTTCTTATGAGATGATCAGTTTTTTCCAGGCTTCTCCACTTCTATCAGATTAATTATAATCAATATTTCTTATTATTTTTTTGAATTTGTTAATAATTAGTTTTTATTAGTAATAATTATTGAAAATTAGTACAAAATAATTTTAATTATTGTTAATTACTAATAATTAATTTTAATTTCTATTAAATATTTTATATATTATTCTAATTATTGTTAACTTTTTAGAAAACAATAGACCTATAAATTAGACGTTAGTTTTTATTATGAGATTATGATTTGATAAATCATCATAGAAATCTAAATTATTCTGTATATATACTATCTATATTAAGGGTATTAAAAATTTTAAATCATTTTCATCATAAAATTCAGAATTTGTTTCAAAAAGGAAAATTAAGTACCTATGTAAGAAATTTCATCTCATAATAATTGAAACATTTTTAAATATTGGGGTTCATTTATTGTGTTTTTGATTTTGGAAAGACTATTTTTATATATCAACATGGTGAATGAAATTTGGGAGAAGTTACAAATTTTTTGGTTCATAATCCATAAAAGTTTAAATATTAGTACATGAGGTTATTGTCCTATATTTTCAGCAAACAAAAACTCAAAATTACAATTCAAATCTGGATTTGGATCCATGTTAATTTTATGATTTGTTAAAAAATTTCGAGGAGGATTTATATCTTGGTTTCATGATGAGAAAATATAATGTTGTTAGAAAATTTATGGTTATTTAATCATATAATGGAATTTCAAATGGATATTTCAATGAAATATTTTCTTTGGTTAAATCATTGTTACCTAGGGGAAATATTTTTCCTAAAAAGTTCTATGAATGAAAGAAGTTGGTTTGTAATTTTGGTCTTAGGTATCAGAATATTCATGCATGTTTTAATGATTGGATTTTATATTATGGTGAAGATGTGATTTTAGTTAATTATCCTATATGTTTACAATCAAGGTGAATATATGTACAATAAAAAATGTATATATTCTTTTATATTAAATAATTGAGATATATTTCACTAACACCTATAATGCAGTGTTTATTTTTATCTTGAAAAATAGATACATTAATGATATGGAATATATAAAATATTTTTTTTAAAGATAAATAGTCCTTTTTATAGTGAGTTTTGGGAAACACGTTGATTAGTTTTATATGTCTTTCCCTTATAAACTTCATAACATGTAGTGGGTTCTTTCTATTGATGTTTTTGTCCATTTGGTTCTTACAACAGTAAATAATCTTGTTTGATTATCTTTATAACTCCATAATACTTACCTAATTATATATCGATTAACAAACCATGTATAATACCATTCCCATATGAGTTGAAAATTATAGAAGTACATTTAATTTTCATTTAATAGATAGGTCAACTTTTTATATGAAGTTAGAAATGTAATTTGGAGATTTGGAATGCCTTAAAAATTGAGGATAAATTAGACTTATAAAGTAACATGGGTTCTTGAGTGTTTCTTGGATTATTCATGTTAAGTTTTAGGAGTTTTAGAGTTTTTTAGCTAGGGTGCAAGGTTTGGTGTGCATGGTTTAAGAGAAACCATGTGACACCTTAAGATTTGGTGTTTTTGAGTTCATATTGTATAGTGCATAGTTATATTTCATGGTTATAACATGGTTTAGGTTAAACCATGTGAGCCTAAGGGAAAACCATGTGAGGTGGTTGGAGTTTTCAACACGATGCATGGTCTATGCATGGTTTCAAACAAATCATGCACCTTACTGTATATGGTTATAGTGCAGTATTGCATGATTTGAACATAGTTAAAAAAACACATGGCCAAACTATGTGAGTGTTTTTGGTTTTATATAATACTAACAAAACAATTAGTGCATTGTTTGGAAAACCATGTGGATACCCAAAAATCCATTAAAATTTGGATTTTATCAAAATTACCCCTCAGTTTATTTGTTTTCCCCCACCCATATTCCTCCCTTATTTGTGTTCAGACCAGGAGGGTCGCTTACCCTTTTAATACTCCTTCCATCATTTGATTGGGGAATTTTATTTGAGATTATTTAGTTTTTTGGGTGAGACTTTCGCCTTTAGTGACTTCATTTCCTGTACTTCTTCCTTCTCTCTAATTTTTAGGTTCTTTAGTTAGGTATTTTAAAGATATTACACTTGATCATAGTGAAATATTCTATTTCTCATGGGGTTCTGGTTTATATTTCATATAGAATATCTTGGGATGACTTCCACATGTTATTTCATGGATTTTCATTAAGGTATGAATTAATGGGGAATTTTCATATATTTTTCATTGTGGATTAAATTAATTTATTATATTAATTGTATATCAGCTTAGTTATTTTGAATGGAATATGGTGGGGTTTGGACATTATTCTTTGGAAAGTGGTTGTATTCAGTTCTGATATATCGTGATGACTAAGTAAATTTTCAAGAATTATGATGAGTTGAGATTTAATTAATTAGTTGATTATAATTGTTATAATTAGTTAATTATTTTTCACTTTAAGTGAGGTTAGATATTGGGTGGTTAATTTTAGAATGTTAGGATTCCAAGGATATATGGTGAGGCTTGGATTAGCCCAGTAAAATTTTTTGGGCCTTAGGAATTTTATTAAACATTCATTAATGAGTTAGGTGGTCTAAGAGAATTTCCTAGAGTTTAAATGAATTATTTTTCATGTGTATGTATTATGGGTAATAGTTATATATTCTATTTCATTTTCTCCCTTCGATAATAAATTTTTTTTTTGGAATTTAGATTGTTGCCTTAGACCTTAAACAGATCCCATTAGATCCATTGTTTATTATGATACCAAACCTATGGCCACCAATGGGGTGTTAATTTTTTTGAAAATGGTAAATCGGGACTTAAAATGGTGAGGTGGGTGGCTTATAAGGTTAAACTGGTTAAGTCCATTGGTTTTCTTGATAACCTGGTAATGTTGGTGTTGGTGCCCTAGAACCAACTTTTGTGTACTTTATGATAACATGTATTCATAATTTTGAATACTAATAAACTTCTTATCTTATCATGATTTTTCTTATACATAACATAGTATGTGATACTTTAAATAGAGTATCTCTCATGCTAAGAGGTCTTAGTAGTTCCCTACTATGATGAGAACTTGGAAGTTTTATGACACTATTCTTAAATATATGTTCTATAGACAAATGATGTCATTTGAGGGACAAAGATGATATGTGCTATCATTGGTGGAGACTCATAGGAATTTTAGTCACCTTATCATAATGTATACCCTTGGTAAATTCTAGTGTATGATATTATGAGAATGAGACCCTCAATTAGGAAATCCACATTTATATGTGTCATTAGATGTTCCAATATATGGTTGTGTGTATTGATCCTTAGACATTAATATTATTATTAATGAGTATTATGAGTTACGTACTTTTATTTATTGATAAAAACTGTGAATACATATGTTCGCAACAAAGTAGGATGTGTTGGGTGCATCACAAGTAATACTGCACTAATGAATAATGAGATAAATGATTTTATTCCACTCTATTCTTTAATGGAAGTTGATATCTCATTCCCTTTTATAGAAATGATACAGAGGAAATAAATCCATGGCCATGGTTTTCTATAGTCATGTTCAATTTCTAAGATGTCAATGAAAGAGACATCGATCACATAGGTTGAGGACACCAGCATGAAACCTTATTGACTTTAGATATCGTGATAAATTTATTATATTACATAGTAACAGTCTGTATAAGGTATTATATTGTTTCATCATTAACTTTTATCTCTATTTGTGTCTTCATGTGTTTCTTGATGCTAACCATAGAACTTATGATTCTTCACCTAATTCCACTAAGAAAGAGACCTAGAGGTCACAGACTATGTGTATCCAAAATCTTAGTTAAATAATATACTATTATTAATTATTTAACAAGTTGAAGGAATATTATTCATGCACATGGTTTAATCGTTATTCATTTTTTTATTATCATGTATACTTTATCACTGGTTATTTTAGAGAATATAATTTGATGATACTATTTAAAACATATTTATCTTCTATTTAGTGAATATAATATTTATTAATTTATTATTTAATAACATAGTGATGTTTTTTTATTAAATAAATATTCATTATTCAAGGCCCAATAAATATTATGGAGAAATGGAAGACCAAGTTAAATAGTATGGTGACAAATAATAAATAATGAATATTATTTGATTAAATAATATTTAATTTAATTCACAAGTTAAGTGCATGTTAATAAATAATAATAAATTTATTATTATTATAAGAAATGGAGTTCTTCAGGGATTAATTAAAAAATAAAGGGAATTTGGGAAATTATATTATTTTGAACCTGGCGGTATATAATCCGAATTATATTATTTTCTAAGAGAGCCAATTAATATGTTTTTGTTGTGCACAATGGATTTAGAGAATCTTCTCAAGACCTAGAGAGATTCCTTATCCAAGAATGCTTTGAAGAACTAAGAGCGATCTTCCACCAAAATTCTCCATCAAGTCAAGAGATGTTAAGGAGATTGCTTTGGAAGAGATTGTCATGCTGATCAAAGGATAATGTTGCATGAAATAGGATCTGACGTGCTAGCACCCAAAGACTCGAGTAGTGATATATGGTTATTTTTGGAAGATATTTGGATCACAACTAGAAGGAATCTTCTCTCGATTCCTAAAACTCAATAACAGTACCACACATATCTATTTTCAGACTCATCAATTAGGAAAGAATTCCAACAAGGTAATTCTTTAACTCTTTATCTTAGTTATAAATAATATTTGATAATAATATATCTAGTTCTAGAATTTTATGTATTGTCTATTTTCATTGATTCAATTCCATTGGTCATGATGTTTATCATTGTGTAAATCTTGGATTGATCATCGATCATGATAAAAAACCAAAGTTGGGTATGACCCACTGTATGCTTCCATTTTCCCAGAACCTAAAAGTGGTATCATAAGGGTCTCATAAGAGGGTTCACATAATTAATTATAATTATTTAAAGATCATTAATTTATTTATGAATTTTTTATTTAGTTTTCAATTTAGGTTTAATCATCCATTCAATCCAAATTGTGATATATTCTTCTTCCTCCTTTATCTCTCATAAATCTAATCAAAATTATTGATTTTATGAATGAAATAAAAATCAAAGAACTCATCTGGAGATGCTGAGAATTCTTTCTATATAACACAGGAGTACAAATCGTGTAACCAGAGTTACACGACATGTACTTTGGTTCAACGAACTAGAAATTAATTTGGAATTAATTCAAACTATGTGCATTGATTACACATGGTGCATTTAATTCCTTACACCCCATGTTGACCGAGCCATCATGGAACACAGTTAGCCAGAGTACACACTATGTGCCCCATGTACATATCATGCCATTATTTAAAGTCATATAAAGGTAGTGTATTTCTAGACATGGCCTAACTGACTAGTGATCGTGTAACTCGAAGTTCACAAGCCATGTTTCCCTATGTACATGTCATGCACTCCAATTTCTCAAAGGCACGACTTACATGCCATGTCCCTAATCATGTACCTCATATAGATTATGAGAGACTTGCATGTCGTTTAGCTCTTATATACACACCATGTATATATACTAAATTAAATATAATTAAAATAAATTTATTTTACTTTGTAAACCTTATCGACATGTTATTTATTGTGTTCATTATAGTGAAATTAATCTTAAATAATAAATTTTATTAATTGAATTCTAGTTTTATTAAATGTTTAATTTGTTGAATGCATGTGGATAATCGTGAGTATAGACCAGACCTTTGTACATGATTGGTTTCATTTAATTTGTTATTAAATTAAAAAATTGTATAGGTATGCCTTACCTCCTCTTATTATGTAAGGGACCACATGCCTATGGTTTCCTTTATATACACCATTTTCCCTCGCCTGCATGTGAGTAAAGTCATATGTAATGGATGGAGCTCCCAAGCTAGTGGAGGTGGTTCATGTTTAGAGCTAAGATGAAACAAATCCAAGAGAGATACATAGTTAGACATGTGGAAAGATATAACATGAACCTTAATTGGTTCAAGTTATTTTTCACATAGGTTGGTAGTTAGTTTATCATTCACTAGATAAACTAACAATTAGTATAAGCTCATGATCTTACCATTTTATTATTTTATTTCTATCAAGTTTCTTGGTTATTTTGTAAAGGATGTTTTATCACAGTCACATGAATTAAAGAATTAGCAAGCCTGAAAGATAGAACTAAAATAAATTGGCTTATGCATAAATATGATCTAAGATATGGTTAATCACTTATTTAAATCCACGTAATATTAACAAGTATTTAATGAGGATAAAAATTGGAAATTTAAGAAAAAAATAAATAAATAAATAAAATCCCTCAATTAAAAATATTAAGTTAGTATATACTTCCACTACTTCAGTTAAAATCAAACCATAATTCAAAGTTCTTTTCCAATAAAATTTGGGGTAATTTTAATTATTCGGGAATAATAATTTGAATTTTTGGGATGAATTAACATAGTTCACATCAATGGTTGACTTCTAAAGTAGGACTTTGTGTAACTAAGATTCAAATTTTGAGGAAATCCAATTTAAGTATTTCATGAATGGGGAGTCCACCTAGTAGATCAAGGAACTAAAAGTTAATGCAATTAGCATTTGAAATTTCTACCAAAAACCATTCAAGTTCATTTGCCAAAAAATTTTGGGGTAATGAGAAGGGGAATATAGATCATTTCCACTAGAATTTCCAAGCTATAGAATATTCTGAATCTAATTGTTGGGGATATTGGGTTTCAACAAAATAATGGGAGATTAATATATATAATATTTATTTATTTTTCTAAATTTTATCAGATAAAGTATTAAATTTATGATCATTTTATTTTGTAGAAACAACATTAAAATTACTTCAAACAAATCACTATGATATATACTTTAGAAGGATAAACTTCTCACTATGAAAAACTTCCAAGAGTGGAAAAGGAGCTTACGTGTTATCCTTCTCCATGAGAGGAAGTTGTATGTGCTGGAAGAACCAATTCTGGATGCACCTGGAAAGGAGGAATATGATGAAGAGTTAATACTCTATGAGAAACATTTTAATGATTCTACATATGTTTAGATCTTCATGGTATCGTCCATGACCAATGAGCTTCTGAAGCAACATGAGGACATGGATGTGTATATAATGATGTATCACCTTCAGGTTCTATATCAAGAGAAAGAGAGACAAGAGTGGAATGATATCACTAATTCTTTTTTTAAAACTATACTTGAAGAGTCTATTATATCTAGGACTCATATTCATGCTTATTATATACATTATATTATTATACATCTTCTGGATTAAATTACAAGATGAGTTTCGTATAGATCTCCAACTTTCATCACATCCCAATACCTTCTCTAGTTGTATTGGTAATTACAATATGATCAATAATGAGAAGATTATTTCAGAACATCTTACTTTTTTTTCAAAGTGGATATGACATGGGGAATCATAAAATTGTTTTCCTTATGGTGAATAAGAAGGGGAATAATAAGTAAAAGGGGACCAAGACTCACAACAAGTATAAATCTCACAAGCACTATCCTTTCAAGAGGAAGAAGATCTAGAGGTAGAGAAATGAAAAGGAGGTACTATGTTTTTCTTATGGAAATCCAAGCCACATGAAGAGGAAATGCACCCAGAAGAAATTGAAATATAACTTTTTATTTGTTATCGAGAGTAAAATTTCAATATTTATTGGGTATTAGATACATATTATGGTGCTTCAATATATATCCAAATGTAGAAACCAAGTAGATTCTGAAATATTGATAGAGGAGAGATGGATTCAAGAGATGATAATGGTATAAGGATGGATTCTCTATCAGTTGGTGACTAACACCTTTCATTTTCAATAGGAATTATTTTGATTTTAAAATATTGTTATTATGTACTGATAGATACCAAGAACCTAATTTCTATATAATTTCTAGATACAGATGATTTTATTTTCATGTTTTGAAATAAAAGTTGTTTCTTTTATATAGAAAACATATGCTATGGTATAGAACATTTAAATAATGGTCTTTTTGTATTAAATTATAAAAACCATGTATTAGAAATTGATAATTAATCATGTTCACACAACCCATATAACATCCATCAATGGAATCATCATCTTGGTCATATAAATGAGAAGCATTTGACAAAACTACATCGATATGGTTATTTATAATCATCTGAGATAAAAACATATGAAATATTTCATGCTTGTTTATAAGGGAAAATGATCAAACTGTTATTCAATAGATAGGGTGAAAGGTCCACATAGATTCAAGGATTTGTACACATTAATGTGTGTGGACTATCTCTAGTAGAAGATAGAGGTGGGTATTCTTACTTAAGAACTTTTACTGATGACTTGATTAGATATGGTTATGTCTACATAATGAGATATAAGTCTGATTCCTTTGAGAGATTTAAGGAATTGAAGAATGAATTAGAGAATCAATATGAAAATAAGATAAATAAACTTTGATTGGATCAAGGTGGTGTATCTCAACAAAGAGTTTATCAACTTCTTACAGGTGTTTGGGATTTTATCTCAACTCAATCCACCTTATACACCATAGTGGAATGTTTTTAGTAAAAGGATTAATTTTACCTAGTTAGACATGGTAAGGTCAATAATGAGTTATTTAGATCTTCTATTATCCTTTTGGAGATATTAATTACAAATTGTGGCATACACATTCAATAGCGTAACAAATAAAGTGGGAAATGGAATTCCATTTGTGTTATTAAGTGTTAAGAAACCCATTTTGTTGCATAAATGTTTATGGGGTTACGAGTTATTTGTTAAGGCCTTCTCAAGAAACAAACTAGCTCCATGGGGCACAAAGTGTATCATTATAGGGTATCCTAAGGAAACAAAGGGATACTCCCTATACAACCCATCTTATAAAAAATAGGTTGTCTCCAAAAAACTCGTATTTTTTGAGAGGGAGAAAATCATCAAAAGGGGTGGTGGGAGTGAGATTAACGTTGATGAATTTGATACTTAATAAACACAAGAGTTGTTATAGGAACAAGTTACACAGGTCCCTATGGAATAAGTAGTTCCCAAAATAGAATTACTGTATAGGAGAAAAATATAGGTAAGAGAACTAGATAGATATGGTTTTCTATTAACAAAAGATGGAAACTCATTATTGGTTGAAAATGATGAACTCATGCCCTAAAAAGAGGTATTAGAGAGCTCAGATGCTAAAATGGGGAAAGAATCCATGAATTCTGAAATAGATTCCATGTATCAAACCCATGTTTGGGTTATGTTTGACGCAATAGTTGATATAAATCCCATTGGTTGAAAATGGGAATTTAAGATAAAAATGTACATGTAAGGTAAATTAAATACCTATAAATAAAGGATAGTGGATAAAGGGTTTAAACAATGTTAAGGAATTGACTATGATGAAACTTATTCACCAATTTCCTTGATTAAATCCATCATAATTATACTTGCTATAGCAGCCTACCATGACTATGATATTTGGAATATTGATGTAAAAAACAAAATTCCTCAATGGAAACCTTCATGAATATGTCTATATGGCACAAATGGAAGGGTTTGTGACTCCAAGTGGTGCCAAAAATATTTGAAAGTTGTAGATATCAATTTATGGATTAAAGAAAGCATCAGGGTCCAAGAACATTCGTTTCAATGATTCTATAAAATAATTTGGTTTCATTAAGGAAAAATTTTATCCATGTTCTTACAAGAGGTTTATTGGAAATGAATTTTTTATCCTATTAGTGTATGTTAATGACATGTCACTTATTAGAAACAATATACCAGTCTTAAAATTAGTTAATAAATGGTTAAACAAGTGTTTCTCCATGAAGGACTTAAGTAATGTAGCTTATATTATAGGGATCAAGATAATTAATGATAGATCCAATGGGATACTTGGACTATGTAAAAATGCATATATTGACCAGATACTAAAGAGATATAGTATGGAAAAAATCCAAGAGGGTATTGGTTCCAATTTCACATGGTTTATATATTTCTAAGAAATTTTTTCCCCAGACATAGAAGGAGAAAACGAGAATGAGTAAAATCATATATGGTTTACTGATTGGATCAATATTGTATTCCATGTTATGTAATAGAATTGATTTTGAATATATATTGAACATGGTAGGAATATATCAATTTGATATAGGATAATATCATTGGTTTATTATTAAGGATATCCTTAAGAATCTGAGAAAAAGCAAGGATATGTTCCTGGTATATGGAGGAGATGAGGAGCTAGTCATCAAGGGTTATATTGATGATAGTTTTTAGACAGATCATAATGATATGAAGTCATACTCAGGATATTTTTTTGTCTTTATGGAGGATCTATGATCTGGAAGAGTTTAAATTGTCTAGTTACCGCTGATTCTATAGCAAAATATGATTATATTGTAGCTTCTGATGCATCCAAGGAATATCTTTGGATATAAAACATTATCTAGAATATTGATGCAGTACCTAATAGTAAAGATATTATCACATTGTATTGTGATAATACTACAATAGTGGATCTTTCAAAAGCGTCTAGGTCACACCAACAGATAAAGAATATACACCGAAAATTATTAACTCGTGATGGATTTTTATCAAAGGGACAAAGTTATAGTAAGAAAAGAACTCATGTAATTGAACTTTTAAGAACCCTTGACTAAAGGACTGTATCAGTAGAGGCATGAGTATCATGTGAGAGCTAGTACATTGAAAGATTTTAGCAATTATATCTAGTGCAAGTTGGATTCTATTGTATTTCATGCCCTATAACCAAATTTTGTGTACATTATGATAACTTATATTCATATTTTTGAATATTAATAAAAAATTTATCACATAATAATTTTTTTATATATAAAATAGAATGTGATAATTTCCTAACTGTAGTTGTCACACTAAAAGGTCATAGTAGTTCTCACTATGATGAGAACCTGGAAGTGCTATGACATTATTATTAAATATATGTTATATAGTTAGATGATATCATTTTAGGGACACTAATGATAACGGATATCATGTGTGGATACTCATATAAATTTGAGTCACCTTCTCATGATGTACTCCCTTGGTAGTATCCAGTGTTGGATATTATGAGAATGAGACTTACCAGTAGGAAACCAACATTTATATGCGTTATTGGATGTTCATATATGCAGATATGTGTATTGGTCCTTAGATTTTATGATTATTATTAATAAGTATTAAGATTTTTTTACTTTTATATATTGAAAAAAAACTGTGATGATATATATTTGCGATGAGGTAGGATACGTTGGATGTATCATGAGTAATATTACATTAATGAATAATGAGAGAAAGGATTTTTAATCTTCTATTTTTTAATGAAAGATTATATCTTAGACCCTTTAATGGAAATGGTATAGCCTAAATAAATCCATGGACATGGTGTTCTATAGGAAAGTTCAATTTTTGGGAAGTCAAAGAAAGAGACATTGAACACATAGGTTGATGACACCAGTATGCAACCTTCTTGATTTGAGATATCATGAAAAATGGATTATATTATAAGGTAAGCATATATATGAGGTATTATATTTTTATGACATTATGTTCTTTCTTTATGTGTGACTTGGTGTGTTTCTAGACAGTAACCTCGGACTTTAGGCTGTTTCTCCAAATGCCACTATAAAAGAGGCCTAGAGGGTCACACACTAAGTGTATACAAAATCTCAGTTAAATAATATATTATTATTTATTATTTAAAAAGTTGAATAAATATTATTTCTGTGCATGATTTAATAATTATTCATATTTTCTTGATCACATATACTTTATCACTGCTTATTCGAGAGAATATAATGTGAGCATAATATTTAATAAACAATTTTTTTATTTAGTGAATATAATATTTATTTATTTATTAGAGAATAATGCATCGATATTTATTAATTAATTAAATAGTCATTATTCAAGCCTCAATAAATATTGTGGAGGAATGGATGACCAAGTTTAAATGGTATAGTGATAAATAAGAAATATTGAATATTATTTAATTAAATAATATTTAATTTAATTCTCATGTTAATCTCATGATATGAAATATTATTATTATTATTATTATTATTATTATTATTATTATTATCATTATCATTATACATGGGGTTTGTATGGATTAAATAAATAATAATGGTCACTTGTACAATTATTTTATTTTAACCTTATACAAATATAATCCCAACTAAATTATTTTCTAAGATATTTATTTTTTTTTTGTTCACAACGGATTAGGAGAATCCTCTCAAGGCCTGGAGATCTCCATTTATTAAGAATTACTACAAGAATGGAGAGTGGTATTCCTTCTCCATTCTCCCATAGTTCAAGAGAGGTCATGTAGAACACCATGTGAGAAATTCTCATGGAGATCAAATTCAAATGCTACAAGCAAAAAGATCTATTGTGCTAAATCCTAGAGACTCCTATGGAAAAGTTTGGAGATTTTTGTTACCTTTTTATATCACTAGTAGATGGAATATTCTCTCAATTTCTACAATTAAATGAATGTAAAATTTAGATCTATTGACAAACTCATCAATGGGGAAAGAATCCCAACAAGGTAATTCTTTAATTCATTAAATTAATTATAAATAATATGTGATGATCCTCTCTATAGTTTTGGAATTTTATACCTTTTCTATTTTCTTTTATTCAATTCCATTGATCATGATGTTTATCATTGTGTAAATATCATATTTATCATCGATCATGAAAAAAACCAAAGTTGGGTATAGCCCATTGCATTTTTTTGATGTGCTCAGAACCTATAGGTAAAAGGGATACTTGGTATAATTTAGGAATAATGTTCTATTAAATGTTAAGAGGATTAAATTGAATTCTTTTATGTGTTACCATTTTATAAAATCCCTGTAAGTATTTTGGAATGGTTTTAATCATGTGTGTTGGATTTTGATCCAGTTTTTGGGATTCAATTGGTGAAAACTATGTTTTTAAGTTGAAATGGCTTCAAAATGAGGTTTTGAACTCCAGGTGATTTTAATATGGGGTTTCAAATGAATTTTAAATATTTATATTAAATGGTTGTAGGATTTCCCTTTAGTAAAAATTATTTTATAGTTTTTATGAAAATGAGGGATTTAGCATTGTTTTGGATGTTAAAAAGGATAACCCATGTGTTAAGGGTGGTTTTGAAATGTTTAAAAATATATGTTTTATTTCCCTAATTTTCCTAAAGAGTGTTTGGACTGGTGTTTTGATATGTGAAAATTTTTGGCATCCTAAGCCATTTTGTGTTGTTAAAGGTCCATTGGTACCATGGTAAATAATGAAGGTTGGAATGGTTCCTTCATGGATTTGTAAATGTTTTTAAATTTCAATGTGTTAAACCTTGGAAATTGGTAAATTATTGAATGTATTAGTTGTTAGACTAAGTATCGGGCATCAATGATATTTTATGTGGTTAAGGATGTTGTACATGATGCCCCACTTCTATGTTTTAGGTATTGGATTGGTGCTTCAGGCACCAAAACATGCTATATAGATTATGGTATTAAGTATGACATTCAACGTCAATAGTTTAGGGTATTATAAATAGATCTATTCAACCCTAGATCTGGGTATTACATATAGTTTTTTGTATCCCTAGTTTAGGGTATTGGACATAATGATTCATGTTTATGGGTTAAGTGATAAACTCAGGACCTAGGAACTATTGTTATGATATATGGGTTAGATACCAAAATAAATCTCTATCACTTGTAGAAATTAAACATGGAATTGGTACTTTGGACTAATACTTATAGGTAACAATAATGAGATGATAAATTAGAATCCCTTTTCATTATTTTATGTATTTATCACCCTCTAATCTATGACTTAGATGACTGAATTTAGAAAAAATAAGGTTTAAATACCCTGGGTGTCACTTTAAACACCAAGGTCTAATAGGTTACATAATGAATGATTTTTGGAAAATGAATTTTATTTTATGTCATGTTTATTTCCTTGAATTTTATATTTGTATACAATGTTCTCATATGGTATATTGTTTTATAAATTGTTGGTAATGGTCTAATAAGCTGTACTCACACCCTAATTTGGCCACCACTACACATGGGTACTTGAGAAACTCTCACACATTTATTATATGAATTGGTTTGGGATGACACCTAGGTTTATTTTTTCATGATAAAGTATGTCAGCTAGATTTTATGAGGATAATATATGAGATTCATCTCGTAGATGTAGTGGATACCTTTTAATTGGTTCATTTTATTTTGGTATACTTATGTAACTTGACCGGTGGGTGGTGATTTTTATGGATGACATGGTTGTTTAGGCCCTTAAAACATTTCATTATCTCTATAATATTTATATTTATTGACATATATTTCTAGTTTATTTTGATATGTTGATTTTTATTTTTTACTGTGCACTCTAATTATTTTGGATGGTATATGATATTTGGTTATTTTATTTATTATTTTTCACTCTGGATAGGGTTATATTCTCCACATGGTGCCACCCTAGACTCCTGTTGTTAGTCAGAAGCCTCTATCATATATGGAGGTGCACTTGAGGTCTTGTGAATAACTATTCCAGTTAATTTTATATAGTTAAATGGGGTGGGACTTTACAAAGTTTAATCAGATTCTTGTCTTTCATCTAACTTAATGTTTTGGGATTTAGTAGGCTAGAGATATATGATTATGTTGGACCTTGTGATAGATATAAGACTTGTACATCTAGAACACTTTTTCCTATAGTAATTATAGATTATAATGGTTGGTATTTCCATTTTAGTTTTCAATGTAACATTTTTATTTAATTTTCATCTTAGTGAAACACATATGGTTTGGATATTTTGATTAATGATGGACTTATGGATATTGTATGGTTGTTAAGAGGCCAGTGATTTGGTTTTAACTCTTGGACTATATAAGAAATAGTAATCTCAAGAATCACATAAATAACATAGGATTAAAATGAAATATAGGCCTACTAAGTTTTGGTTTCCCTGAAAATTGTGTAATACTTTTTTAATGTGTCAATAACTGCTCATATGTAATTTTCATGTATAAGTACTTAGTGAAATTCTAATCATTTAAATAATCTTGTTTATGAGTTTATTTTTTATAGAATATCATGTGAATCTATGGTGATATGCTTTGTGAGGATGAGGACGATGATATGATCCCCATATATGATAGGTACAATGACCATGGTGGGTCAGCATGGCATAGGTGAATAAATATTAGGAACCTATATATGGATAGTTGTTTTTTGAGTTTGATTTTGTTTTTTGGTCCTCTGGGAATGGTTTGATGTATATATTCTCATATAGGATGGGTTCCATAGTTGTGGATGGTTGGTTTGGAATATAATTACTTTCATATGTGAGACCCTAGATATGTTTTTTTTACTTATTAATGTTGTGCGGCATTTGAAAGGGAGAATTATTGACGTTCTGTGAGTTGTTCCCTTTGTTAAGTTGGCCTATTTCATGACCCCTCCCTCCAAAGGTACCCATCATGGACCAACAATGAAGAAAGATAGATAGTGACCCTCGTGCCCCACCTCTAGTAGGCCTCAGATTGGTGACATGCACTGAGGGTATAAAAATTTCAAAAATGGAATGAATTCCCCTCTATAATAAACAAGACCATGATATAGGATAAATAGACACCAAAAAAATATAGTATGTAATATAAAAGTAAAACTAAAACCATCCCAAATTGCAAGAATAATATCAATCGATACAATAAAAGCCTCCAAGTAAATACTCAAAGACGAGTCCTACAATATAGACTCAACTGCAGCTCCAAATCCCAAGCTATTAATGATTATCGCAGTCCCCAAATTCCTCCTGGAAACCTAAAAACTAGTTTATATATACATAGATGATCATGTATGTATACTCAGTAGGATCTTATCCAATGTATCTACTACACATGTGAAAAGAGAATACTAATTCTCTAGTGAATAAACAACATAACCAATAAGTACAGACATAGACCAAATAACCAATCTCAACCTTAATATAGATCACTCACCAAATCCCACATCCAATTGTATCATTATATCAAAAAAATAACAAAGGATCCCCGATGCTTCTTCCCCACATATTTTTCTCTCTCACACCCTAATATTAAACGTTATATGCTCTCATCTATTCTATATATATTACATCACATAACCATCCATCTCTAATGTGGGTTAGGACACATCCCTACCCAACCCACCCTCACAAGGTATAGCATATGTTTCTATAATTAGTCATCATCACTTCACATAATAGCCTCATCATATCACATTACAACCTCATCACATAACCAATGTGGTTGGGTATCATGAACAAGAAAGACATTGTAACACCCTGATACTTTATAATATTTTCATTTATAAAGAAATTTATTTTTTCTTTATTTATTTTTATGCAATACCATGTTAATCTTACTCTACAGACAACAATTATTTGGCTTGCGTTACATGAAAGGTCCAGTGTTACCGAACAACAATATATTAATAAAATATTATTATTTAAAATAATATATTACGTGGCCATTAAATTTGACATTATGAATAATATTAACCAAATTTTTATTTTTATTTCATCCATATATTTTTAATATTAATATTATTTATTTTCTAGACATGATATAAGAAAAATTTCAATGTTTCAGATAAAAAAAATATTTTTCAAAAAAACGCAGTTTTGACGCCTTTTAATGGAAACCCCTTTTTAAATCCAATATTTGGAACTTTTATATGTTAAATTTGAAAAAAATAAACTTATTATATATAATTGGGACATAAAATTTATTTTTTATAAATTTATGGTGTTTTTCTGATAACATTCATATTTTAATGAATAGTAAAAAACACTTCATTTAAATTCAAAACTATTTTTTCCTAAAATTTATTTATATTCATAGATTAAGTTTTTTTGTTGGTTTTAAATTATAATTAGATTAATTTTTTATCATTTAATCCAATGGTGATAATTGAAAGTATTTTCAAAATGAAATATGATATGAACACAAGTCATTCTTTTAATGGATTTTACTTTTAAAAAACCTCCTTTCTCGTTTTCACAATGGGAATTATTTTTAAATTAATTTCTGTAGATTATGTATTTTAAATTTGAAAAAATGGATTCCATATTTCTAATTATAAGGTCCAAAATATAAATATATTTCCCTTTTATTTTTGTATATATTGAATAGTGACTTCAGTAATTATTTTTATTTACCATAGTTAAAGGGTAATCAGGTAAATAAAGGTAAAAATAATATTATAATAATAAAAAACTACCTGAACACATGTCCAAATCCTATTTAATGAGATATGGCTGACCAAGACACCCCTTGGGATGAAAATATGGACTTTGTAAGACACTTGGGTGTGATTAAGAAACTTATAACTTTTAATTTAATGTAATGGAAAATATATTATAAACATATATCTTCTTATTAAAAAATATTTAATATGGGTTTATATAAGTGATATATTTGACTATAAATATTAATTAGAAATATAAAAATATATAATACAGCATGGAATTTAATTTATAATTTTTATAAATTAAATAATTAATTTTAATTATGACACAATGATGATGCAGTGATTAACTTATTTATGAAGGAATCAAATAAAAGATATTATAAGTATTAAAATAAATTTATTTAACATAATTTGTGTCATAAAAGATTTTTATAGGTTAATATGACATTTTTTAAGACTTTTTAATTCTTTTTTTCTAAGTTATATATCTATTTATATTTTATTTAAATTCAACAATGTGAATAGTGTAAAAACTGACAAAATGGATATTTTATAAAAATAATAATTGATTAAATTATTTAAAAATAATTAAAATATATTAAAATAACAAAGTGATTAGGATATGTTATAAAAGATCATTAATTTTTAATTTACTATAAATTGACCCCATATAAGTAAAATTAATAGATTTTCAATAAATAAAATGTTGTGACCACTTTTAAAATTAAAAGAGAATAATTAAGTGTAAACTGAAAATATAATGGTTAATATAAACTCAATACATGTATAAAAAATATTTAATGATAGTATTTAGAACTAAAAACATATTATATTATACTTAAATAAATTTTTATCCATTTGGATTAAGTAATTAATTTATATTAATTCAATATTTTAATACTTTCCAAGGGTGCCCCTCCCCTCTCCTATAAAAAGTCACAAATTCCTCTCTTTTACTTACACTATAAAATCCTTTTGGTTTGGATAATACCTAAACAAAATTATTACTATAATCCCTTAACTCATCCTAGAAGTCTCACTTAGGTCATAAATCCTCCCATGGAATCCATTTGGTATAAACCAAAAGTGGGTACCTGATAAAGAGGTAATGCCTTCCCTTGTGGTTTCTAATTTCATTTAAATTATTCACTACCTATACTCTAATTATTAAATGATTCCAAAACAAAACAAGTATCCTTAATATACTATTATTTTTTTATGATAATTTTTTGACCTACACTTATAGTCACCTCCATCTAATGGTAAGGAACTTATTGTTTCTGTGTATGGTGAACTACTGCCTAACGAAAAGATGATTGTTCAATTTTCCGTTACCACCTCTCATGGTCGCCATTATTATGGTAATTATATTTATATATGATATATATTATATTTATATTGTCTTTATTATTCTGTAATTTTTATTTATAACATACCTTTATACTTTACATGTTGTGTAAATATGATAATTTCGTGTTATGAAGTGTGAACTACCGCCCCCTCAAAGTGATATGACTCGTTCATTCTATACGTGGAATGTATAAAAGATGTTTGTAATAAACATATGTAACATATATAATATTTATATATAATATAGATATGTATCAATTACTTTTAATTCTTTTAATACAATAAATAAATGAAGGTAGTGTTCATGTGTTTATACGGTCGACCGTCCCCATGAACGGTTAACTTCATTTGCAATCTACAAATATTATGGGATATTATAAAAAACCTATGTAATGAATATATAAGATAATTTATTCATGGTTTAAATTCTCTATATTATGAAACCTTGATATATTTAACAATAACAATAAATTAAAAGTTAAAATGTACTTGAGAAACTTAGGCAACTAACACCTAAAATAGTCAAAATAATGAAAGATTGTTGACAAATGGGTAATAAAATATTGTAAGAAGTTAATATATGGTATTATAAACATATTTTTGGTTATGGTATTAGTTAGTAACAGTTTTTAAATAACTATACAGGAGGTTAAATACCACAAAACAAGAGGAAGGTTAAGGTAAGGATTTTCATCTTGCTTTTTAAATCTTTAAGATTAATGGCATATTCACTGCTAAATTATTTTGTGTGTTGTACCTAATTGACATTTTGATATATTATATAATTAATCCTATTATTCTAATGATATTATAATATTCATTTAATTTTATATATTTTTGGTGATTATGATTAAAATTTTTTAAAGTTATATGGGACTTTTTGGAGTGTTTAAAGATAATTCTCCCCAAGAATGTTCTTAATCTCACTTAATTTTGTGATTATTAACTCTCTCTTGAAACAATAACTTTATTGTAATTATTTTTCATTTTAAATTTAATTGAATATCCATTCTCTCATAAAATGGATATCAGTATTGCATAAATTGTATACCATTATTCATACAGTGGTTACTTTGACAATTTTTTGATTAATTGGGGAATTATTGGTAAATATATATTTCTCATTAAATATGGTTATTTTTTAAGAAATATTATTTATATTGATTATTAAATAATAAAAATTATTTTTACTAGAAATTACGGGTGGATCCCGGACTTTATATAGCTCCTAGATGCATTAATAGGTTCTCATGAAACAAATAATTTGGCCAAATTAAATGGGTTTCTATCCATGTTTTAAACCATCTTGTAAAAGTTCTTGACAATAATAGGTTTTCATGTGCCTGAGTTATGATGTCCAATAAGAAAGCAGTTCCCCTCATATATCTTCAGTTATTATTTATCCATGATATTTTTTTCGACATATATATGGATTTAGTTCATTCTCATTTAATTGATTTATGTAATTTGTTTCAGTTTCATACATGTCATATTATTTGTGCCTTATCTATTTATGTAAATGGAATATGTGTTTAGTTATTTACCTTTCCATATATATTGATTCAGTTATTACTTCCATTGTACTTACCCTTACTGATCATTTGAGCTCACCCTTATAATGTTTCCCTCCCCAACTTATGAAGAAGAGAACATTTATTAAGCATTTAAGGATATATTTTATTTCATTTTTTATGTAGAATGAATGGGAAAAAATCAATACACGTGATCCAAAGAGTAAGAAGGATCATATCATTTATGGACATAATACATCATTTTAAAGGGAAATAGTCTCCCACATATTCTCATCATATGAAGAAATAGTATCATTTTTTAACAATATGAGTAAAGAATTCTATGAGTCCTATGGATTTGAGGGGAAGAAAGTGGAGAATAGGATTGTAGATAAAGAGACACGTAAAGGGAAAGGGTGAAAGAATTACATTACCTTATGGGATAATTGTGGGATGAAACGCCCCAATACTTTCCGGAAAGGAATGGGAATTAATTATAAGTGTAGAGAAAAGGGACACCATGTTTGTGGTTTCAAGGGTACAAAAAAGGTTTCCAATGTACAATGCTTAATCTACAAGGATATGGGACACTATGCGAATAATTTTCCTGATCATTAGACTGTACCCCAAATAACTCTTTTAGATAATAATCATGTTATGATACTACTAACTATGAAGAGGAATAATTAATGTGCTTATGTTATTATTGAAGAATTGTGTCATTTGAGTACTGTATCAAATATATACTAGTTATATGAATTATGAAAATAAATAAGTATTGTACTATGGTAATATTCCATTAAGGATTTGAGATTGTATGGTACCATGAAAAGTGACATAGTTGCAAGTTAAATTTTTTGGAAAATATATGTTTAAGGGAATGATAACCCTTAATATGTTTCTGATATTGAGATAATGATGTTAAAATAAAGAGATTATTGATTTGGATAAACAATATTTCATATTATTTACTACCATAGAAATTATTAATGGACTATTTATTCCATCATTGTGGGAGTTTACAAATTTTTTGAATCTAAGGAGTATATCCAATATTCTATGTTTTATGTAAGGAATAAAAAAGCATGAATGTATTCAATAATTTTTTATGGTAAATCATTTTATTACCATGTTTTAAGATAATACATGATGAAGATATTGGAATGTTTAGTATGGGACAAAAATGGATCATTATTGTGTTGAATTGATAAATTTAGTGACCTTAATTATAAAATTTTGGACTATGAGTTTAGATAGAAGTATTTTGGATAATTCTAATGGTTGGAATGGATTAAGTTGAGAATTGGATAGTATTGTACGAGGTTAAAAAAATTATTAAGGTTATTTCTAGAATATTATAATAATATATTTTTTTTTAAAGGACAACCCACAGGTTAGGAGACAACCTATCATGTCCAGCAAGGCTTCAAGATTTGAACACGCAACCAAATGGAGATAAGGGTTCAACCCCTACCACTGGCCTACATGATGTCCTGGTTTGTATGACATAGTTTTTTTATGGTATGACTGATGA
Organism: Viscum album; assembly: GCA_963277665.1. NCBI lineage: Eukaryota > Viridiplantae > Streptophyta > Magnoliopsida > Santalales > Viscaceae > Viscum > Viscum album. The sequence goes on from OY728133.1 coordinate 1,914,451,317, forward strand.
ATTATAAGTTCATTTATGGAACACTATATGATTAAGATAAATGGAATATTTTTGAATTTTATTATGTTTTGGAGTGAAAGATGAGTTTGTTGTAGAAATTAGTTAAATGATGGAACTCTAATTTTCACATAAGTATGCTTCCTTATGTTCTTAGTCTATGAAGTAAATTAATTCTTCAACACCAAGGAAAGGATCATAAAACCAAAAAAATCCCTAGTAATTTATTTTTGTGATGAATCAAATGGTCCCTTGGATCATTGTAGATTTTTAGATTTCTAGTCGTTAACTTTATCCTAATAATGTTCTCTATCACTCTCCATCAGAACATGATGGTTAAATTTTATTTCATATCCATGTTTTAATACACGGAAACCTAGTATGTGTTATCTCTGGTGACATCAATACTCAGATTTATTTTTTTTAATGTTGGTCCTATTAATCCATTTTTCGATGTGGGATTTAAATAAATATATATTTAAAATTCCAATACATATTTTTTGATTCTGAGTTCAAATTGTGAGGACATAATTTATTGAAGGAAAGAAGAATGTAAAACCCTGAGACTTTATAATATTTTCTTTTCTAAATAAATTTAATTTTTTCCTTTATTTATTTTTATACAACACCATGTTAATCTAACACTACACACAGCAATGACTTGTCTTGCGTTACACATAAGGGCCAGTGTTACCGAACAACAACATATTAATAAAATATTATTATTTAATATAATATATTACATAACCATTAAATTAGCAGTAATGAATAATATTAACTAAATTTTTTATTTTATATCATCCATATAATTTCAATATTCATATTATTTATTTTATATTCATGATAAAAGAAAATTTTCAATTTTTTAGATAAAATAAGTATTTTTTAAAAAAATGAAGGTTTGACGCCTTTTAATGGTGAACCCTTTTTAAATGAAATATTTGACACTTTTATATTTTAAATTAGTAAAATAAACTTATTATTCAAAAGAAGGAAATAAAAATTTAGTTTGGATAAATTTTTGGTGTTTTTCTAATAACTTTTATATTTTCATGAATAGTAAAAAAATACACCATTTTAATTCAAAACTATATTTTCATCTAATTTATTTATATTGATAGATTACCCTTTTAATTAGTTTTAAATTATAATTAGATTATTTTTTATCATTTAATAAAATGGAGTTAATTTTTAGTTTTTTCACATTGAAATTTGATATAAACATATATCAATCTTTTGATGGTTTTTACTTTCAAAAAAATATGCTTTCTCGTTTTGACAACGGGGATTATTTTTAAATTAACTTCTACCAATTATGTATTTTGAATTTGGAAATATTTATTCTATATTTGTAATTATATGGTCTAAATTATGAAAATAGACAGCTTTTATTTTTGTATATTATGAATAGGGACTTCAGTAATTATTTTTATTTACTATAGTTAAATGGTAAATCAGGTAAATAAGGGTAAAAATAATATTATAATAATATAAAACTACCCTAACATGTTTATTAATACTATTTGATGAAATATGGACGACCAATACAGCCCTTGGTACTAAAATTTGGCCTTTTAAGCCAAATAGGTGTGATTATGACTCTTATAAGTTTTAATTTAAAGGAAAGGAAAATATGTTATAAATATATATCTTTTTACTAAAACAATTTTAATATGGTTTTATATAAGTGAAATATTAGAATATAAATATTAATTATATATATAAAAATATTTCCTACATCATGTTATTTTATATATAATCATTATATATTAAGTAATTAAATTTATTTATGATATAGTGATGATGCAGTGATTGCCTTATTAATGAAGGAATCAAATAAATGGTATTATAAATATTAAAATAAATATTATTTGACATAATTAATGTCATAAATGTTTTTTATAGTTTAATATGGAATATTTTAAGAATATTAAATTCTTTTTTTAAAGTTTATCTCTCCGTTTACATTTTATTTAAATTCAATAAATTGAATAGTGCAAAAATTGACATAATGGATTTTTATAAATATGATAACTGATTAAATTATTTAAAAATTATAAAAATATTTTAAAATATAAAATTGATTTTTAATGTGTATAAAATTTCGTTAAGTTTCCATTTAGGATATATTAACCCCATATAAGTAAAATTAATATCTTCTAAATAATTAAAATTTCATTGCCACTTTTATAATTAAAAGAGAATAGTTAAGGGTAAATCGAAAATAAAATTTTAAAATAAATTCAATACATGACTAAATTTTTTATGGGATTATTTAGATATATAATCATATTATCTTATACTTCTATAAATTTGGATCCATTTGGATTAAATAATTAATTTATATTAATTTAATTATTTAATTCTTTTTTAGGGTGCCCCTCCCCTCTCCTATAAAAAGAAATCCAATCCTCTCTTTTTCTTACACTCTCAAATAATTTTTTTTCGGCCAATACATGACCAAAACTCATAATATAATCCATTAACTCATCCTATAAAACTATCTTAGCTTATAAATCCTCCCAAGGAATCCTTTTGTTATAAACCAAAAGAGGTTACCTGATTAAGAGGTAACGCCTTCTCTCATGCTTTCTAGTTTTAATTCCATTCTCCACTACCTATACTCTTATTATTATATGAATACATAAAAACAATAGTATCCTCAATATACTGGTATTTTTTTATGACAAATTATCTACCTACACTTACACACACTTCCATTTACTGGTAATGATCATATTGTTTCTATGTACGTTGAACTACTTCCTCACAAAACGATGATTGTTAAATTCTCTACTACCACCTCTAATGGTGGCCATTATGATGGACACTATATTTATATATATAATATTTTATATTTATATTTCATTTATACTTCTATAATTCTTATTTATAACATACCTTTATACTTTACATGTTGTGTAAATATGATAATTTTGTGTGGGGAAGTGTGGACTATTGCCCCCTCAAAGCGATATGACTCGTTCATGAAAAACATGGAATGTATAAATGATGGTTGTAATAAATATATGTAACATATATAATATAGATATATAATATACATATGTATTAATTAATTACAATTATTTTAATACAAAAAAGAAATAAAGGTATATTTCACGCGTACATACGGTCTACCGTCTCCATGAACGGTGAACTTCATTTCTAATCCCCAAATATTATGGGATGTTATAAATACCTATGTACTATATATACAAAATAATTTATTCATGTTTTACATTATGTATATTATGAAACAATTATATATTTAATAATAACAATAAATAAAAATTCAAAACGTACTTGAGAAAACTAGACAATTAACACTAGAAATAGTCAAAATAAAGAAAGATTGTTGAAAAATGGGTAATAAAATATTGTAAGAAGTTAATATATGGTATTATAAACATAATTTTGGTTCTGGTATTAGTTAGTAAAATACTTTAAACCACTATAGAAGATATTGAAGATCACACAACAAGAGGAAGTTTAAGGTAAAGATTTTTATCTCACTTTTTAAATATTTAATATTAATATAATATTCACTACTTACTTATTTTGTGTGACATACCTACTAGACATTTTGATATATTATATAATTAATCCTATTATTCTCATGAAATTATAATGTTAATTTAATTTCATACCTTTCCAGTGATTATTATTTAAATGTTTCAATGTGGTATGAGACACTTTGGAATGTTAAAAAAAATTCCTCCTCAAGAATATTCTTAATCTCACTTCCTTTTGTGATTGTTAAATTTCTCTTGAAACAATCACTTTATTATAATCATTATTCATTATAAATTTAACTGAATATCCATTCTATCATAAAATGGATATCAATATTGCCTAAACTATATTCAATTATTCATATAGTGGTTACTTTGAAAATTATTTGATTAATTGGGGAATTATAGATAAATTCATATTTCTCATTCAGTACGATTATTTGGTAAGGCATATTATCTATATTTATTATTCAATATGAGTAATTATTTGTACAAGAAATTATGGGTGGATCTCAGACTTTATATATCTCCTCTATGCATCAACCGGTTCTCATGAGACAAATAAGTTAGCTAGATTAATCAGGTTTCTATCTGTGTTTTAATCCATCTTGTGAATGGCCTTGACGATAATAGGTTTACATGTGCCTGAGACATGACATCTTATAAGAAATCAATTCCCCTCATTTAGTTTCAGTTATTATTTATCCATGATATTTTGTGTTGACATATCTATAGATGTAGTTCATTCATAGTTAATTAATTTATGGAACGTGTTTCAGTTCCTTACTTTCCATATTATTTGCTCTTTATCTAGTTATGTAAATGGAAAGTATGTTTAGATATTTACCTTTACATAAAGATTTATTCATTTATTAATTACATTGTACTTACCCTTATTGATAATTTGAGCTCACCCTTATTATATGTCTATTCCCATGTTATGAAGAAGAGAACTTTGATTAATCTTTCTAGGATGTAGTTTATTTCATTTGTTATGTAGCATGTTTTATTTTGTTTTCCTAATGTATTATGGGTATCATATATGTAATCTATATTTCCAAGACTACTAAACATTACAGTCTTTAGGATTTGATTCCTTGTAATCATGTCAATGTATTAAAATATTGCATCATCTTTAAGCTTCTGTGGTCGGGGCATTGCAGACTTCAACATCATGCCATCATCTTACGATGCATGACACCCAATACATATCGCATCCTTATCATTGTTGGGTAATCTCAAACACCAACCCATATAATCACTAATGAAGGTAGTGTAGGTAATAGGTGGTATCCATACACCCATATCATGATCATCCTAGGTGTTAGGTAAAACACTCAGAAACCCAAACCCTAGGGCATTGGTATGATTATCCAATCCAGATGGGTGGAATATAGAAATAAAATAAAATACTTGATAGATATATAGCATAGATTACCCATCCTATGGGTTAACAACAATTTCATTGGTATACTCTCTACCCCCACCACTACACCACACAATATCTTCTATAACTACTATCACAACTAAATACACCACACAACAAAACCACTACAAAAAGTCACACAAAATCACATTCAACTAATGAATCCACCATTTCCATATTTAATTATTTTTCCACTAACTCTCATTTATTAATCCATTTCATTTCACATTTACATATCCCTTCATTTATCATTCATATTATTAATCTAATTACCACACACAAATTTCATTCCATTCTTATTCATTTACTAACCCATGGCATTTCATTTTAGATGGATAAAAGTGAAAATTCACAACCACACCACCAAACATATCAACCAACTCACTAAATCCATTAGCCACTATACAACACATAACCAAGACATCTCACTTCAATAACCACCCATCTCAACCACCTCACAACTACCCACATTGCATCTCATGCCAACTAGTCATTTCATCACTTTCTACACACATTACACAACCTAGATAGTCACCACCATCATTGTAAAAAAAACCCCACATCTCACAAGGAAACATAAAAAACACTACTACACATAACAACACATACTGACTTCCACCACTTAGGTTCAAGGGCTTTCATTACTTCAATTCATTATTTAGCATCGGTATTATCACAAAAAACATATTTCCAAGGGAAACCAATTCATTATTTTTATATATGTTCTATATTATTTTTCATTTTGGGTTATATAAAACAATCAACACAGTGAGGGTCTCACACACATATCAATTACTGTACAATAAGTCTCCTAATATCCATGATTTTCAGAAATGGGAACAAGAATGTACAATCTCATCAAAAATATCATCAAAGCAGTAAAAACATGTGATTTCTCTCCATTAACAACTATATTAGCTTATCTAGTTCATTATCATTTTTAATATTACCCTTACTATCCACACACTTGAAGGAAAAAACATGAAATCCCCAAACATGCACATAAATAGGGAGAGAACGATGATGTCCTGCCTCAAAGAATCTTTTTAATTCTCTATGAACAATAGCCCGAATGGCCCTAAGGCATTCTTTTTTATTTTATTATAGATAATCCCCCTTTTAAGGGTTGAAGGGGAACCCAACCAGGACCCGTAGGCCCAAGTAACAAGGCCCAACTGACTCGAAATACATGACCCAAAGGCTCAGAGGCATACCATGCCCAATACATGACCCGCAGGCCCAGCCCACTTGAACTACCCCTCCCCAAATTATGTGTCATTGATCACCTAGCTCCCCACCTTGAATCGCTGAACGGCTAGCATTTCCCTATTCTCTATGAATAATAAGGAAAAGGAAAAATAACCCAAAAACACAACCATACAAGTAAACCTTGAACCAACTTGGATCACACCAAGGGATCATTAAAACATATCCCAAACATTCCTCAAACTAGAACAACACCACCACTAAAAATCCAAAAATAATAACATAAGGAAACAAGGTGATGAAGTGAATAATTTACCTTTTATTTATATCGATCAAACTCTAGAACCTAAAGATCAAGTCAAGATTAAAGTGGATATAAGATATTCCAAAAAGTACATGGGTTCAACTAGAAACTAATAGGAATGATAGTGGAATGATATATGTCATTTGATTCCTCAAACATATAGAGAACTTAGGAACAGCCTCATTCATGCCTTGAATTATAGATTCATGTCATGAGTTTTTTCCCAATCTCCCATTACAATATGTGAACTTGATTGAATTTTTGAACTCCCAAAATCTCAGTCATAGTGAACTTCCAAAAAAAATTATGGCACCTAAACACTATTTAATTCACATCATGAATTCACATTTCACATCATGCATTCATTTTTCACAGAACTTCTCACTTGAGCACAAGTCATGAATCACATTCCACATAATCCTTGAATCGCAAACTCACTTTTTTAATTCTATTTTCACATTATAAACCATCTATTATAAAAAAAAATGCAACTCCAACCTCCCACAAACCCTCCTAAAACCTCTTCCAAACACCTCTAAATATCAAACTAGTAAAGTAACATGCTAAGAAGGTATGAAACTTTACATTAGATTCCTTTAAAAATATTCTCATCCTTGAGAGTCAAAAACAACCCCAAAATAATAAGAGGTTATGAAAAATCATCCCCAAAGATAACTCTTAGGGATCTCATTACACCCAACACACTACCACTAAACAAACACGCTAATCAAAAACATCAACAAGACACCCTACACAACCATATCACCATCCCCCACCAGGCACCACATCACATCATCTAGAACTATCTACAATCTAACTCCTTTTCATGTAATTATATGAACTACCATTTCAATATTCACACCACCCAAGACAACAGCCTCCTCAACCAGCACACAACACTATCCTGGGAACATGAATCAGGGAAACTCACTTTTTGTATCAATATATTTTACACTTTTAGTAGAAATGAATAACCCTAATAGTTTTAAAATGTGTTATAAACATAATTTATATTTATAAAGAAGGGTTTTCCCGTATTCACGTACTTAAAACCATAACACGCACCATTGGAAAGGCTAAATAAAACATCTCATATAATTAAAGAGTTTAAAATATCACATCATCAAAGAAAAATAGATTAAATCAAATTTAAACAAAATTCTTGGTATTATACATGAATCTATGTCTCATTCTCCCAAGTACTCTTCTCTAGGCCACCATGCCTCTACAGCACATGAACCAAGTGGATGGACCATCCTTGCAACACCTTCTCTCAATAATCCTAAATATATACTAGTTATTGAATGAATTTTTTATCTTCATAAATATACAACTCTCCCTATCCAATGATTTTGGAGTCATCATGAAGATACCAAAGAGGTTTAAAAACATGGATGATTTCATAGATCATGTCCATCCTTGATGGAAGTTCCAACTATGCCACCTCACCAATACACCCCAAAACCTCAAAAGTACCAATGAACTGGGGAGAAATCTTACACCCCTAGATAAACCATTGTTTCACCCATTTAAGTTAAATCCTTAAGAACACATGGCATAAAACCTTAAACTCAAGTACCATATCCCTATGATTAGAATAGTCCCTCTAATGGTCATGCACCTCCCTCATCCTCTCTCAGACCAAATGGATCTTCTTAGTCATGATCTGCACTACATCAGGACCAAAAACCACTAACCCACCATCCTTTATTCAATATAATGGGGAATGAATCATATACCCATAAAATGTCTCAAATGGATCGATGAAAATAGAAGAGTAATGGATATTGTTGTAGGTGAACTCAACCAAGGAAGGTTATTTACCCATGAACCTCCAAAATCTAGGATGCATGCTCAAAACATATCCTTCAGTGTATTAATGGTCTGTTCCATCTACTAATCCATCTGGGATTGGAAATTAGTGATGAGTTGAAACTTGGACACAAATTCATGCTAAAATCCACGTCAAAACCACAAGGTAAAAAGAGGATTGTGATCAAATATGATGGTCCTCGGTACCCCATGACATCAATGAAACATGACTCATATATTTCCATAAAATGAGATGAATTCATCATTTGATCCACTGTCACCCAAACTACATCACATCCTCCCCAATATCAGGGTAATCTGGTGGAGAAATCAATTAAGATATCCCCCATTTTCACTTAGGAACATTCAAAGGATACAATAAACCTCCAAGGACATGGTGTTATTCCATTACCTACTGAAAAAACATACACTTATCCATATACTCTACCATAGAACATTTCATCCCAAGCCACCAATGTTGTCTCCTTATTCCACGATATATCTCATTCATACTGGGATGCACTGCTAAAGATAATCTTTGAAACTAATAGACAACTCCCTTATGCATTTTTAGTAAACCAAATAACATCCCATGAAATAAAGTATTGTTACAACCATCCTCTTACTATACCTATGAATCATCTCCATAGCCAACATAGTTATGTATCACCTCAACCTCTAAGTATCCATACTGAGACTCCTCCACCTATTGCATTAGGGGTTACTGTAGAGTTATCTGATGAAGATAACCTGGGCCATATCTCTCTCCCCCATATCAAGATGAATCTTTCTAAGATAATATATCCATTTCTAAATATCTATAGACTCTCAAACCACATATCCTTGGGACAGACAACTTAGTGAATTAGTAACAACATTCCCCTTTCTCGGGGTATAATAGATCTAAAAACATAATCCTAAACAAACATCATAATCATAAAATAATGTAGATTCAAATCCCACTAAGGGAAGACATTTTTGAGTCTCTCTTGGCCTAAAAAACCACAAAACACTTGTTGAAGAGGTAATGCCTCTATAGTAAAAATGAAACTGCCACTAGTTCCAAATTATTGGTGGTGTAGTAACACTCATAGGGATGTGACTACCTAGAACCATAATAGATCTTAAACCTATTATAATTCAAGATAAATCCTATTCATTGAGGGGAAGAATCATTGAAAAAATCAAACAACACACAATACTCAAGAAACTGAATCACTAGATCATTGACCAACTTCCCCTTCGAGTAACTGAACACTATCTAGATATAATTGGTCCAAATGAATTCCTAGTCATTTATAGTCAAATAAGGTAGTCGTGATTAAAACTGAGATTGATTGGACACAATCCTCATATAATAGTAAGAAAGAACAAGAAAATTTCGAACCTTATCCAACTTATTGGGTACTTAATAAGAAATAAATACCTTAATATTCAATGATTCTATAGCCACACTCTACTGTGACACAACAATCCCAATGAAATTCACCTCTTGGGTCCTGAACATACACTTCCATAGCTTTCCAAAGAGCTAAAAATGTTGAAGTACCTCTAAGATATCTCTGAGATTCTGTAATTTATCCTCCTCTAAATTTAATAAGATCTAGATATCATTGATGAACACAATGATTAATCATTCAATGAACTCACAAAATTTGAATTTCATGATCCCTATGAACATGGATGGTGCATTCGTGACACTAAAAGACATGACCATGAACTCAAAGTTCACATACCTTCACCTGAAGGTAGTCTTTAAGATATCTTCATTTTTCACCCTCATCTAATGATATCCATACCAAAATATGACCTATGAAAACCAATCATATATCATCATCTGGTTGAACATATCGTCGATTCTTCGAAGTGGTTAATGGTTCTTGACCGTAACCTAATCCAACCTCTGATAGTATACGTACAACCTTAGACTATCATCCATATTCTTAGTGAAAGAAATTAGATCATCCCAAGGAGACACCCTAGGTTATATGAGACCCCTATACATTAGATCATACAACTTTAAACTTAACTCATGAAGCTCTGTAGGTTCTATTTAGTAGGTATCTTTAAAAATTGTAAATGTCCTGAGTTGCAACTCTATTCCAAACATGATGTTACATCAGAGGATTAGTGTTGTAACATCCTCTGTTAAAATATATAGGAACTCCTATAAAACCTTGGGGACATCCTATTATATGTATTCCATTGAAATATCTTCCAACCGATATATAAGAGGCTCCACTTTCCTTCCACCCATTTGATGACCCTGATCTTCAACGAACGCCACTCACTAGCCCACCATATTGGAAAATGAAACTCCCCTCTAGAAATAGTCAATGAATGAATCCATGGAATATATCCGATACATGACAAGGATAAAATAATATGGTTTTATATATAATAGAAATAAATTACCCACTAACTCGTGCTACCCCTTCACCAGTGTACATCCCCGACACATATTAAACAAAATAGTCTATCATCCAACCAATGTAGATAAAACAAAGGGAACTGAAAGTCTCTCCACATCCAATCACAGGGAATTGACCAAAGTGAATGAAAAAAAGGAGTTATAGGATCCTAAATCAAATAATTAACAAACAAGAAAAGATTATAAATAGATCATGTCTCTGAAAACATCTATCCCCACTGGCATCACTACCTCTAAAGCATGCACCTAACCACACCCAAATCCTCTACCTCCCTATTGTCAGACTCTATAACCATTCCCTAGAATCTTCATTTATAAATACACATGGGGTGAAGTTAAATAGGTCTTTGAACTTGATCCTAATATATCACACACTTAGTATCCCTTGTTTAAGGGAGATAAAATCATTCCTCTTCAATTCCATTTGTCATCGATGATAAGAATTCCAACTAGAAATCCATCTAAAATTCAGGTCCCAACATATTTACCTCCCTATAGTCACCATGATATTTAATCCCCCACTAATGAAAAGCTCCTAACATCTAACTAACTTCCAAAAAAACCCAAAAAACATCCAGATCTTGAATCATATTGAATTTTATATTGAGCTCCACCAACCAGTGCTACTTCTTCTAATATGGGATTCTCCCATTATACTTTCACAAAAATTGCCATTGAAAGGCATTAAAATTCCTATTTCATGCCTCATCCTCCTCTTTTGGGTCAATCCTCCAATTACAAACTAGATAACTTCCCACCATCACCCAATTCTGAAACAAATACAATCGATCATATTATGTGCACCCCTTATAGGTCTCTACCCTACTAATAGGTCCACCTCACTTGGTTATTCAATAAGAAAACATTTCATGCATCAGATCATGGGGGACCTAAAATTTTGGGTCTTAGATTGTCTCCTTAGCCCATATCATTCACCAAGTTCAACCAAAACTATTTCCCTACCAAACCATGAAATACTCATAGTACATATCTTCAAACATCACTCTATCTCTCAAAAAAACCATTGATACCACTTTGTCATGACCATGTCCCTCCAAAGGTACACCTCCTAGGTCTTCAATGAAGGAATAGAGATGATGACCACTAAGCCTCATCTCTAGTAGTCCCTATGTTTGGCATAATCACTTATGGTATAAAAAATATCAAATGGAAGGAATTTTTCTCTATAATAAATAAATTGTGAGATAGGAAAACAAACCCCAAAAATATCTAACATGTAATAAATAAGTATACCTAAAACCATCCCATAATGCATGAGAAATGTAAAAATATACAATAAATGTATGTAAGTAAATAAATAAATGCAAGTCCTAAAGAATCATCTCAATAGAATCTCTCAATCCTAGGTGAGTAAAGTTCATCATGGTCCCCAAATTCCTCTTGGAAACATAGAAATAGATTATATATACATAGGGTAAGAATAAATGTATACTCAATAAGATTATACCTAAGGTCTTTAGTGCACATGTGAAAAGTTTATACTAATATTATAGTGAATAAATTGATGAACCAACAAGCACCTGAACAAGTCAACAAACCAATATCAACCTCACAATAGATCACTCGCAAAATCATTCATTCAATAGTATCATAGTTTCGAAAACATTATAAAGGAACCCTACTATTACTTCCCCGCTAATTTTCTCCTCTCATTCCCCAAAATTAATCATCATGTCCTTCCATATCTTCCATACACATCAAATCACATAAGAAACAATCTCTAATTTGGGTCAGGATGCATCCCTACTTACCCCAACCACGTATGGTCAATCATCTAGTGCTAGCATCAGTCATCATCACATCACATCACATCACAACTTAATCACATAACTAGTTCAGTAGGGTACCATAAGCATAAAGTATATTAACTTCATTCCCTCATCCTACCTTGCATGACCCCCACAACATATCACATCTTCATCACTACTAGTTAGTCTCAAACATCATCCCATATCATCACTATTGAAAGAGGATTGGGGAAGAAGGTTCAGTCTTCCATCCATATTAGCACCATCCTGAATGTTATAGAAACACCAAAAACCCAAAACCCTTGGGTGCTTGTGAGCTTATAAAACTAGACTAGTGAATGTATATAAAGAATATAAAATATATGATAGATTTACAACACACAATACCCAACCTGTGGGTTTACAAAAACTTCACTAGAATACTCTACACCACCACTACTACACCACACAACATCTTCCCTAACCACTCCCACTGCTAAATTCACCACACCACACAACAACAATAAAAATTCACAAAGACAACTTTAGTTTACTAAATCCACCATTTTTTGGATTTGAAGAGTCTTCTACTTAATCACTTTTACTAAGACATTTTATTACACATTTACATAAACATTAATTTATCATTCATATTATTAAGACAATTCAACATAACAATTCTATCCCATTCTTATTCATTTACCAACCCATTTCATTTTGTTCCAACATAAAATTTATTCCATGGATATATAGTAAACTACAAATCCACACCACTGAACGTCTCACCCAACTCACACAAACCATCAACCACTACACCACCCACAACCAATCCATCTCACCCCAATAACCATCCATCTCAATAATTGTAGGACACAACCACTAAAAAACTTCCCACATCACATCCCATTCCAACTATCCATCACATAACTGGCCCATGCATTCCACAACCTAGCTAATCACCACCATCATTTCATATCAAACCACATCACACAAGGAAACACAAAAAACACAACCACCCACAGCATTAGATCCTAGCTTCCATAAATTAGTTTCAAGGGATTACATTACTATAATTAATTATTAATCATGGATATTATCACACAAACTATATTTCCTTGGGAAACCAATTCATTATCAATATATATGTTCTTTATCCTTTTCATTTTGGTTGATATCAAATAATCAACACAGAAAGGGTCTCACATATAAATAAACTATAGCACAATCATGGAAACTAATAGTTTATATTACCATTAATAGGAAAACAATATATACAATATCATCAATAATATCATCAAATTAGTAAAAACATGTGATTTCACCCATTATAAACTATTTTAAGTTATCCAATTAATTATTTTTATTAATTCAAACCTTACTATCTAGCCATTGAAAGTAAAAATCATGCAATCTACACACAAGAACATAAATATGGAGAGAAAAAGTATCCCTTACCTCAAAGAATTTTTCCAATTTTTTACAAATAATAAGGAGAAGGGGAACCAACCTGGAAACCACAACCATATGAGGAAAACATGAACCAACCTATATCACACCATGGGATCATCAAAACACATACAAAATGTTCCCCAAACGAAAACAACATCACTACCAAAAAACTAGTAAAATAATAACAAGAGAAACAAGGGGATAAAGGGAAGAAATTCCCTTGAACTTCCAATGATAAAACATATAAACCCAAGGATAAATGATAGATGAAATAGGTTATAAGATCCATAAAAAAAATTCTAGGGTTATACCATAAATGAAGAGGATTAATATTGGAACAATAAATCATATCTGATACATAAAACTTATAGACAACATAGAAACTACCTAATTTACATCCTGAATTACATATTTGTGTCTTGAGTTTTCAAATAACCTCCCCTTACAACCCATGAACTCCCCAAATCTCAATCTTGGGGAAATTTTTCTGAAATTCATGGCACATTAGCCCAATTTAATTCATGTAATAAATTCACTTTTCATGTCATGAATTCATTAAACATAGAACTTCATTCCCAAAAACAATATATGAATCATGATTCACACATGCTGAGAATAAAAAAATAAAATCTTGAATTAAATTTTAACATCATGAACCACCTATTGTAGAAAAATTTCATCTCTAACCTCCCTTAAACCCTCCTCGAGCCTCCTCAGAACACCTCCAACTTTCAAACTAGAAAAGTAATAGACTAAGAAGGCATGGAAAATTATATCCTAGACTTAGGTGGTTGGACCTGGTGACTTATTGTGAGACTGGGTTAGTAGGGATATGTGGGAGAGCCTAGAAAAAATCTTTGATGTGACTCTGATTTAGGGATTTGGTTTCATGCTACTTTTTGTGGTGGTCCATGAGAGGGTTAGATCAAGTTGTGATTTAATTTTGGTACATGATCCACATGTACATATTTTGGGCTTTTGATATTGGTTCATGAAGGGTGATATATAGTATGGGTTTTGACATGTAGGGTGCCTTCTATTATTGATAAGGAACACTTGTGTTCTAGTGTTTCAGTTTTGTGGTTTGTTTCTAGAGGGTCAGGATTGTTTGATTGCCTAAGATAGGTAATGGTTATGGATATAGGGTTTTCCTATTGGTTATGAGCTAGATTGGTAGTATATAAGGTTCTTGAGGATATTTGGTTTCATGTGTGTGAGTTTACTTTTGGTAATGATTTTATGGGTGAGGTAGACCTGGTATGTTTGAGGAAGAGAGAGAAGGTGTGGCATATGATTAGTAAATCCTAAAAAGGGGTTTTTTGTGTGAGACATGTATAAATTCTCAGATCCCTTGAGATTGAAATAACATGGAGTTATAATGTTTTAGTATCATTAGTGGTTTTTACTAGTAAGGATAGGTTAGGTTCCTAACTTGGTCATCTCTAGATGCATCTTCATGAATGCAGTGAGAGTGTAAGTGAACTAAGTGTAAATTTTTAACGACTCTCATATCTTGAGTGATCATGCAAGTGGTTTTTCCTTGGAAAGTTTTCTATAGTTTTAGAAAGAACCAAGTATGCTTTGTGATGGGTGATACAATCATATGAGAAAGGCATGGCCAATTTTTAGGGCTTTTGAGCAGAGTTTTCATTGAACATGACTCACTAGATTCGAAAACATTTTTTTATGTAGGGGAATGTAACGATTAAGCATTAATAGAATCATAGAGGCACAATCATGTGGTGATGCACTATTTATCTTGACTTATGGATTGGGGATTATGATAGTTTATGTTGTGATAATTAAATTATTTATGAATTCATGGGTAGGCTGAGGAATGATGTGAGAGTGAAGAGAACCTTTTAGGCATGGTATCTCGAGGCTCTTTAGTAAGAATCAGGATCGTCTATGATTAGAAATGAGAATGTTGAAGGGTAAATTTATAAGGCATGATAGATATAGTTTAACCCTCATCAAGAACACCATAGGTTGATGTGTCGGGTGAGGAAGCATGGATTGAGATGATTGAAAAACATATGGTTTCAGTGATACCTATTATGTTCGGCACTCTAATAAATGGGTAAGGATGGGTTTGGTGGTGTGGAGGACACCAACAGTTTTTTAAAAGTGTGATCCATGTTTTTGGAATTTTTTATAATGGGTTTCATGAATGATGATCCTGTGAGCTCTGAGTAAGAGTTGGTTTCCTTTTTGAAGAGACGCTCAAGGGGGAGTTGTCTCAACCCCATATGGATATCATGTTTGGTGATTCATGGAGTGTGGTTTGTAAATATGGGGAAATGGTTTAGGTATTTGATGAAATGTGTGCTATTATAGTGGGGAGTGGGATGTTGTTCATGGTAATTTAAAACTTGTGTGATAGGTTCAAGAATGTGTAAGACTGATAGATGATCAATGTGGCACTATATTAGGGATGAATAAGTGGAGTCGAGTATATCAATATTACTTAATGAATTTTAGGTTATAACTTTTATGTGGTATAGTATAGGTTCTATGTTTCAGTTTGAGGTTGATATGGTTTTTGGTGACATGAGTATTATTGAGTTGATGGTGTATCATTTCTCACAGTGTCGCATGATGATGGGAAATGGATGGTTTGTAGATCAACTGTATAATATCCCCAGAAGTTAATAAAAAACTTCAATGGGTGTTTTTAGGTGACGTCATGATTCCTATGGGTGTAAAGACATCATGAACCAATAATTCTCGAATGTATTAGTGGTGGTAGATGATTAGTTTCTAGATGTATTGGCATAGGATAGTAAAACTTGGGTTAGAGTATGGAACAGATGTGATAAGTAACAAACAGAATTCAGTGTGACATTGTGGAAATGATGGGTGTTGATGTTTGATAGGAATTTTCATGGATGGTTAGAATTATTAAGTTTGAAACTATGTTAGGTGCTTTGTGGGAGAATGATATTGAGTTTCCAATGGTATTTTTTAATGGAGAAGGTTCAAGAATCAGAAGTCGGTGGTTGTAAGTTTAAGCTTACAGTTGGGAGAAACATAGTCCTAATGGCTAATAGACTTATAACAACATTATTTTTTGGGGTATAAGTATTAGGTAACTATTTTCTTGGTGTTTTATTTTTCACAATAAATGTTGTAATGGGTTTTTTCCAGTTGATCACCTTGGGTTAAAGGTCATACATTTGACATGTGTCAGGTGTTTGGTAATGGTATGAGGTCATTTTCATTTGATTTAGAGCAATACAGATTAGAAGAAGAAAATTATTCACCATTAATACTTCTCAAGGATGATAATAACTATGGTGGGGAGATTTTAAGATACTATGCACATACTAGTGGATGTTTTCAAAAGAAATCGCAATTTTTGTTTACTAGATGGGTCAAATATTTATCAAAGGTTTGGAATAGAATTTTTAGAGTTGTAATGCCTTAAAAATTATTTGATAAATGAGGTGTGGATGGTATATCAGGTTATCAGGTGATCCTAGGAAGGTTCATGTTAGGTTTCTAGAGTTTTAGAGTTTTATGGATAGAGTTCACGGTGTGTGTGCATGGTTTAGTAAAAAACTTACAACACCTTAATATTGGGAAATTTTTAGTTCATATTGTATGTCATATGGTTAAGTGGCATGTTTAGTTCATGGATTAGTGTAATCCATGTGATCCTAAGGGGAAATTTTCCATGGTGGTGGGAGTCTGGGACATGGTACACAGTCTATGAACAATTGTATAAAAACCATAGTCTTTAATTTATATTGGACTTGTGTAATATTTCAAGGATAGAACATAGTTAGAAAACTGTTCGGGAAAACCATGGGAGTAGTTTTGGTTTCAGATAGTGAAAACCATATAGTTGTCTCATAGTTTGGAACATTGTGTGGTCAAACCATGTGACTGCCCAAAATTTCATTAAAATTGGGATTTAACAAAAATTCCACCTCTATATATTTTGTTTCCCCTACCCCTCTTCCTCCCTGTAAATGTGTGTACCATGATGGTATACTCCCATATTTCTCCTCCTTCCCTCCTTATATTTGGGGTGTTTAATGTGATATTCTTCAAAGTTTTGGGTGATTCTTTCTTCTTTGATGGATTTCATTCCTCTCCTTCTTTCTCCTCTCAAATTTTGAAATTCTCTCGATAGTTTTCTATAGATATTTCACCAAATCATGGTGTAATAATCTATTTATCATGGGGATTTTAGTTTTCATTCATATATACTATCACATGATGACTTCTTCATGTCATTTCTTGGAGTTTCATTAAGGTATTAATTCATGGTGAATTTTTTTATTTTTCATAATGAATTAATTTTTTTATTATTGTAATAGTGTATAATTTATGGATTTTTTCCTGAATTTGGTTGGGGATAGGCCATGGTTCTTTGTTGAGTGGTTTGAATCAGTTTCAATATAGCACGATGACCTAGTAAATTTTTCTTCATTATACCGAGTTGGGATTTAGTTAATTAAGTAATTATAATTGGTATAATTAATTATACATTTTTTATATGAAGTGAGGTTAAATCAGGGGTGGTTGAGGAGTGCTTGTTTGGATGCCTAAGAGTTTGGGTGAGTCGTCGATGGGCCTATGTTGATCCTTCAAGCCTTAGGAATTATGGTAAAACCTCAATAATTAGGTAGGTGGTCTAAGATATTTTACTATAGTCTTAATGAATTATTTTTCATGTGAATATAGTATTTGTAATAGAGCTATAGTGTAGCGTGTTTGACCCCTTCATTAAGAAAATAGTTTTTGGACTTTATATTTATTCCTTAGACCTTCTATGCATCTCGTTGGGTGTATTGGGGATTATGATACTAAACATACATCCAACCATAGGGTGTGATGATTTTTGAAAATGATAAAGTGGGGCATAAAATGGTGACATGGGTGGGTTACTAAATTAACCTAGTTCGAATCATTGTTAGTCTTGATGGCATGGTAAAAGGGATTCTTGGTATAATTTTGTAATAATGTTTTACGAAATGTTAAGAGGATGAAATGGAATGTATTTACGTGTTATGATTTTATGAAATTACTATGAGGCTTTTAGAATGGTTTTAATTATGTGCATTGTATTTTGATCCTTTTTGGGGGTCCAATGGGTGAGAACTTTTTTTTAATGTGGATATGTTTTGGAAATGAGGTGTTTACCTCCTTGTTATTTAAAAATGGGGTTTTAGATGAATTTAAAATATTTATTTGAAATTAATGCGTGGTTTCCCTTTGGTGAAAATGTCTTAATGTCTATTTTAAATTTTTTAATGAAAATCAGGTATTTTTCCTTGTTTTGGATTTTAAATAGGATGAACCATGTGTTAAGGGTGTATTTGAAATTTTTTAAAATGGATGTGTGATTTCAATAATTTTCCTAAATATTGTTCCGTATGGAATTTTGATATGTGAAATTGATCGACATCACAATACATGCTATGGTGTTAAAGGTATGTTGGGATGTTGGTAAATAATAAAGGTTGGAATGGTTCCTTAATAGTTTTGTAAATTTTTTGAATGTTAAATGGGTTGAACCTTGGAAATTAGTAAATGATGGACTAGTATAGATACCAAATTGAGGCTCCAAACATAAAACATTGGAAATTGTGCTCTATAACCATGGATATGGTATTGGAGTTGTTCTCCAAGAACCGATATCATGTTATTAATATTGGGGTATTGGACATGGAATTATGCATCCTTGGTTTAGGGTATCTTACATGGAACTCTGCATCCCCGGTGTAGGGTATTGGACATGGTGCTTTGTATCCCTAGTTTAGGGTATTAAAAATGGTGGTCCACATATATGGGTTAGATATTGGATTGAGGAACTGTCCATTGTTGTTTTGATACATGGGTTAGATGTCAAACTACTACTCTATAATTAATATTACTTAAACATGGTATGGATACCTTGTATCGGTTCTTATAAGTAACAATGATATGATAATAAAAGAGAATTAGTTTTATTTATTTTATGTATGTATCACCCTATGATCTATGACTCTCATGACTGGCTTTAGCCAAGGCAGGTTTGGTTTTCCTGGGTGTCACTTTAGAACCTGAGGTCCAATAGGTTAATTAATGAATGATTATTGAAAAATACATTCTCTTTTATTTCATTTTTATTTCCATCCATTGTATATATGTAAACATTGTGCACTGAATGGGTATTTCTTTATACAACACCAGTGGTTGCCTATTGAGTTTTACTCACACCTTAATTTGGCTTCCACTAGACATGGGTACTCGAGCATCTATCATGTGTTTATTATTGGCATAGTTTTGGGCTGAGACCTTGGTTGGTTTTTGCATGTTATCTCAATTGCTATCAAAAGACTGGATGATATTTGGCTCAAAGATGTATTAAATCCCTTTTAGTGGTTAATTTTATTTTGTTATGTTTAGTAACTGACCTAGTTTGTGGTTTTTTGTATGGATGACATGGTTTTGTAGGCCCTTATTGTATTTCATTAGTTGTTTAGTCATGTTTATATTTAATTTCTTCTATTCCTAGATTAATTTGAGATTATGTTTTTTATTTATAACTTCACACTATAATTTTTGTGGTTTTTATATAAAATTTGGTTATTTTATCTACTATTCTTCACTCTAATCAGGTGGTATAGTCTCCCTACAGTACCACCATAGACCACCACTGCTAGTTGATAGCTTCTAGAAATAAGAGAGGCATGACTGAGGTCTTGTGTAAAACTAGCTTGGTTACTAATATATAGTGAACCAGGGTGGGATGTTATATACCATATATCTATTTGGAATTAATAATTCCAAGACATATAAATAATAATGTTGATTTATATTTAAATCCACTAATTTATGAGTTAAATTTATTAGGTAGTGATAGTGTAAGTACATAAGATGTAATTGTAGAACAGAATTTTACAATGAAATTCAAATGTAGAAAATTGATGACTTTCTAGTGTACAGAATGTTTTCAAGATAGATTCCACAAGGTAAAAAATCATGTTTTTACTGTATGAGTGATAGAAAAGTGTTTATGATTTTCAATGGAAGAAAACCTATTTTTTTACTATAATCGAATATTTTTTCCTATATTTCATCCTTTAAAAAGGAATATAAATAATTTTAAAAAATGTATAGTTGAAAGAGATAGACCTCTAGTAGTTATTTAAGGTATTTAGGTAAAATATTTGGTCACTTCATTACCTATTATAAACATTGGATAAACTATACACCAACAAAAATATGTGGCATTGGGAGAGATCACCATTTTATAAAGCAGGGTATTTTTGGGACCTAAAATATTGGTCAAATTTATTGGTATGTCACCTGTTAGATGTCATGTATTTTGGGAATACCTATTTTGATAACATATTATATATCATGTGGTAAATTTCTGGTAATACTAATGATACTATAAAGGCATGATTATACCTTACTCAAATTTACTGACATCTCGAACATGAATTATTTGACGATGACATATCACATAATTTAATGAATCCAAAAAAATAATGTATAATTTATAAATAAAATAGATTCTTATTATTTTGTTTGATTATATATTTGATTTTACTAGATGTATATTCCCATAATTTGGCTTCTTGTGATAGAAATGGTCATATTACAGGATTAAAAAGTCATGATTATTAGGCCATAATGGAAATAATACAATTGATTGTCCTTTGAGGTTTTTTGAATTATTTAATTTGGGAAGTTTTGATGGAAATATTATATTTTTTGATGACATTTTTTTTACAGTAGACTATGATGAACCGAGTATACTACAGTAAGATATTATTCTAATTCTATGTAAATTGGAAAAAATTATTAAACTTTTATTCAATATAACATTTAATAGTACCTTTTCCATATGATGAAAAATGTAGAGGATGTGATAGTTTTTATGGATTTACCCATACAATATATTCATGTGAAAAATGAAGATGAAGATATATAAAAAATAATTAGTTTAAGGGTTAATTACATAAGAATATTTATAGGAGGAGATTTCAAATTTTAATACTTATTATTTTCAATCTAAATATCCTTAAAAACATAATTGAGTGGTACATGATGAGGGTAATGTTGAATATGAAATGGAATATAGATTATCAGTATTTAATTATCCTAATATTAGTTTTTGGGGTGTTTTTGAATTATGGATTTTAGATAATGAACAACAAAGAGCTCGTACATATGTTCAACTCAATTGTGATGAAATTTCACCATTTTTTAAATAAGTGAAAATTTTAATTATTTTTTAAATAAAAATTAATATTGATTCTTTTGTATATTATATGATGATATTATTAAAAATTAATTCACAAAAAAATACACCAGATAGTCCTGAAGAATGATAACAATATAATTTTTTCTATTTTTTTTCAAAGACAGGTAATTTGAATTGTTTATGGTGGAAAATATGGAATAAATTTGTTATTTTTTATGCATATTGATATTTTTTTTATTTTCCCACATATCACAGCATAAAAATAAATTTTATAATCAATTGCGTGCATTGAGTAACCCACAATGTAAATTGGCTAAATCTTATAATGTGTATGTGGATAATGGATTTTGATTTAATATTCTCACATATAGTGAATCAAAAAAATAAATGAGAAGTGTTTTTTAAAGGATATCATCACAAAGAAATTTAGGTTCTATTAAGTCATGGCGGATAAAATAATTGAGATATTTTATCTAAGATATAATTTTATAACAATGTTTAACTGTAATTGGTTTGATACTAGTCAAGGGTTGCATATTCATCCACAACATAGAATCATTAACATTAAATATAAAATTATTTTTTTACTAAATAAACAATTTAGGTTGGAACATAAAGTACATCAAGATTATAATTAAAATTACTATGCTGCTTTGAGAGATTTAACAAACTGGTGGACTATGATAAAAATAAAACCATATGAAAATTAATTAATAGAAAATGAAAATAGTTCAATTAAAGTGAAAGAAATTAAAAACAATTATAATACATCACCAAATATTTATTTTACTCAAATATATATAGGTATTTATGATGAAACCCTATAGTTAATGGTCAATAGTGTTGAGAATTTTGATGATGTAATCAATGAATTTTAAATAACAAGAGATGATGAAATCAAATCTCGTATGAAAATTTATAATTCCTAAGAAGAATGTAAAGACATTTACATTGATTAATATATATATAAAGATTAAGTATGACATATTACATTCTTGTATAGAAATTTATGTTTTTTTATATTAGATAATTGTATTAAAAATATTTATATGTGACATTATTTTTCTATTTAAGATGGCTAGAGAAAATATGTGTGATATGTTTCAGGTCCTCATGGATGTTGAGATTCCCAGTGATAGGCCCAATTACCCTTCATCTGAATCATTGGATTCTTCCACTACATCATCAACTAGAAGGGGTTATGTCTTAGTGATATTAATGATTTGGGAGGATATTACTAAGTGATAACCCTCTCTTTATTTTGATCCATGCTTGTAAAGGTATCTTTAATTTGATTATTTATACACTAATTGTTTGATTATCTATTAATTTTTCATAGTTTTATATATATAATTTTTTTAAAGGTGGGTTTAGTTCTATGAAATTATTTTTCTATACCATGGGTGTCGTGGGATTAGGTTCCTATTAATTCTTTTTATCACATGTTTAATCACTAGCTAGTATGTATATAAATATTTTAAAAAATATATTCAATTAAAAACATGATATTTATAATTATTTGTATGTTTAATGATCTATGGTAAATGTTTTAATAAGGACCTATATCTATAAGGTATGATCGATTGGTATGTGTGAGTATTTTTTGTCAGTTTTTACACAATCATAGAGAGAGAGCCATGGATAAGGATTATGTTTTAGTTTTTTATCAGTCCTTTTTATTTCATCAACTCAGTTATATCCCAACCTAGTCTTGGGTTGTATTATGCTCATACTAGGTAAGAGATACATTTTAGGTGTAGTTCATCATATGTTCACAAAAACTGGTGGGGAAAGAGTTCACACGTAGAGCTGGAAACCATACTTTTGGTATTCATTGAACATATATGGAAATTAATTTTTTATTAATTTATATTTACTTTTAATGTAAAATTTTTATGTTATATTTATTTTATTCATTGATAATCTTGATGTTATGATGTTTTATGATTCAAATATGATTCAAATTGATCCTATTACAAGATATATTATGGATGATAGACATTGTAATATTGTAGTTGGTATTTTGTTTTGTTATTAAATTAACTTAAATTAATATTTTTTATTATTTTAATTTCTAATTTTATTTTATGTAGATGTATGAGTTCATGGATTCTCACATAAGAGAGATTTAGGTTGATAAAACCGAGTGTGAGGCTTCATGTGAGTTATGTTTCAACGAGGAATCATGAATGCAGGTGACAGTCATGGTATCAAGAAAGGGAGGGAGGTCAGCATTGGTTCATGATTGATTCTTATCAATTATTATAGTGGTGTTATGAAAGAATCAACAATATTGAAGGGAGCTGGTGTAGGGTTATCATCATCACATAAAAAGTATAGGGATAAATTTTTAGCTCAAGAAGACATTATATAGAACATGCATAGTGAGTAAAAAGAGCAGAATTAGTAGGAGGAGAAGTGGTTTAAGAGGTAATTTCACCAGTATGAGTAGATGATGGAGTAAATGTATCATATCACACATGATTTAGGGATGGAGTTCTATAATACTATGTTTCCTTTCTGGTTAGTAAATTCAATGAAATTTAAAAAAAATAGTGGTTGGTTCATTTTGAGAACTGAAACTCAATCTAGGTTTATGAATGTTTAAACACCCTTATAAGGTGTTTTTAGATGGGGTTAAAGGGCTCATAGGTTTTATTGGAGTTTGGGAGGAATCCAAAGAAAAATAATGTGGTCATGATACTAAAATTTAGTATAAGTAGGCCACTGCCTAATCGGTAAGGAACCACCAACTAGATGGTGGTCTAGGAAGTAGCATAGCACTACACTTGGGTGTACCGGTCAGCAAGTGGGGTACTGGGTAGTTTTTTTAGAAGTTACTTTTTTATTTTCCAAGTTTTGTACCTTTGTATTTTAGCTGGATTGGGGGCTCAAGATAGGCCATTCCTTGGACAAATCTCCCTCTCATTACAAATCCTTCAATCCCCCTTGAGTGGGGATGATTTTTGGTGTGTTATAATAAAGATTTTAGTTAAGATCATCCATTTATTATCATTCTTATTTCCAATTTTCTAGCCCTATAATTTTATGGATTTCTATTTAGGGATTTATTGATGATTTCACTAGATCATGGTTAAATAATTTGAGATTAAAGGGTATTTTTATCATCTTGTGTAAAGGATATCCTGAGGTGATTTCTACACATATTTGGAAGTGGATACGATTGAGGTATGATGCCCTCTGATTTTTTCTAGGTATTTTAATTGAATTAAACTTACTTGAAAATTGTTTTGGTTTCAAATGTAAGGGATTCCTAGAATGATGGTGTGGATTTTTTATGGTTCTTTCTTAGGTGTTTGGTTGTTGTTTTAAAAAATAGATGTTTTCTGATGAGATTTTAGGCATTCTTCCAATTTAAAATTAAATTTCATAACTAATTAAAAAAAATTATAATTAATTTTTTTTGGGATTTATTGTCATGAGATGGGACCCCATGTGGATAGAAGATGGTCAGTTGGATATAAATTACGCTTGGTGACCCAAAACAAAGCTATTGGGATTTAAAATTAAAAAGGGAATTTCATTGAGTATGTGGTAGTTGTTACTAATGAATTTACATGTGCTGTTATGAATTTATTCATGATAAATTGGATGTATGTTGTCTCACCATTTAGGGTGATTGGCCAATTTAACATTATATTAATTGTTTAATTAAAATTTAATGTCCATGAATGACTTGAACAAAGTTCCAAGGGCCAGGATGGACCAATATACACTGGTTGGGTTGCCTCAGTTGCTGATGGATAATGAAATGATTATAAATTAATTCCATGTGACACTTGAACCATGAGGGGTGTAATATAAATTAAAATAGGAATTATAAAAACCCTAGTTATAGGTTCCATCATAGACCTCTAGGTAGACACAAGTGAGGAATTGAGATGGTTGGATTAAGGACTAGCCATTTCAAAACCATGATATTCCTTTTAACCATTGGGTAAGTTGATATGACCATGGTATGAGTGTTTCATGTAATGATCCAAAGTTTTTCAATGGAAATTAACTTCTTATAAATATGTCATAAAATCACATGAAAACACAACATAATGAACTACTAAGTGCTAAGTGACCTTTAAACAAAAGTTTGTCACTTCTGTATTGGGAATTTTGAAAATTTGACATACACGGTTCTGTTCAAGATGATTTTTTGAGTCTAATAAAACAAAAATAATTTTTGGTCAATAGTAAACTACCCTTATGAATAGTAACATACCCTTATGAATAGTAATGTGACCCTTATGAATAGTAAATCATCCAACATAATAGTAACCTTACCCATGAGTAATTAAATAAAATTTAGACATCTTAGAAAGTGACAATTTGACCTTAGAAAACGTTTTGGTATTTTGGAAGTCATTAATAATTAATTATAATTAATTAATTAATTTAAAAGAAAAATTTTTTACATAAATTTTTTTCATTAATTATCAAATCAATGTCTTATAGTTTTTAGATAATTTTATAAGACCCTACGTAATTTTTGAAAGCACTATAAAATCAGTTTTAATTTTATAAACTGTTTTTTAAAGTAAATTATGATTTTAATTAAATATTAAATTAAAAATATTTCGAATTTTTTTTTCAAAAATGAACTTTATTTTTTGAGTCTACACGTCGAAAAATGGTTGGGGTAAATTTTTCGTATTTTTCTGAAATACTTGAATTTTTGAATAGTGAAATACCATAATTTACAAAATAAGCTAAATAAGAAAATTAGAGAGTCATGTGTGATGTTTTGATAATGTAAGCCCAGTTATTCCAGGATCACATTATAAAATTACTATTCTTGGTCATTGATGACTCACTATTCCTTGTCTTATGGAAAATTAATAAA
Organism: Viscum album; assembly: GCA_963277665.1. Lineage (NCBI taxonomy): Eukaryota > Viridiplantae > Streptophyta > Magnoliopsida > Santalales > Viscaceae > Viscum > Viscum album. Next base: position 1,914,478,263 of record OY728133.1, read on the forward strand.
GTAATGAATTTTATATTAAGGAAACCTCTCTCCCCTCCACTATAAAAACCACCCTTCACACCCTCATTCCCTCACACCTCTAAAGATCCAAGCCTTATCTAAACTCTTACCAAAAATACTACCTATCCCCTCTCCCACGTCCAAGATCTGATGGTCTCATCAAAATACCAATCCTATCTTCCTTAAGGAGGATCTCAAGAGGAGGATTTAAGAGGTAATTTCTCTCCCTCTTCTCCTTTAATTTCCTTTCAATTTCAAGTTCATTTCTTGATCTCTCCCCATATATATTCATCCAAATGGTATTGTAACTCCAGTATTATACATGTATGGTAATTTTATGATTCAAATGGGATATTATATCATCCATCCCTCTTTCCTTCTTCCTTTTATTTTATTAAGGAGGACGTTGTTCGTGAGGTGTTAATTTATCACCTCGAAGAACGACAAGTTTTCTTCTTCCATTTCTACCTTCAAATGTGGTCAAGAAACAATTTTTATGGTTGAACCAGAACATTTTATATGTATTATATCCTATTTGAAGTTCTGGAAATAACTTATGGCGATATTACTAAGTGATAAATTAAAACAAGTTCATTGTGATCGAAAAGCCACCCAAATTAACCCAAATAATCATCATTTAATTCTTATCTAATGATTCACCCACAAGGATCTAATATGATTCATTATAAGATCATTAAAACTCCTATAATATCTTTAATAACATGTAATATCATTTCTGGAAGTTTACCCATGTTCTACCTGAACTTCAATTTAAGAATACAAGTGAACCACTCAAGAAAACCATAAAAAATGAACATTCTAGAAAAATGTTTTTAAACTCTATAACTCATCCAAAGGCACATAAAATAACTTAATAAAACCATAATGAACCATATTAATTTAAACAAGGTTGTGTATTTCTAATTAATTAATATAATGTTATTATATAGGACATTAAAGAGAAGGAATCATTCGGATACAAGGTAAGGGGAAATTCTCGAACACAACTTTTATCCTTCGGGTTCTCCCTCTTTCACTCCATTTTTGATATGGTTACTCCTTAAAGATAATTTCTTCATCATTTTATTTCCTTTTCTAGGATATAAATTTTTTTCCCTAGTTTTTATTTCAAACAAAAAATTTTCCAAAAGAACTCTTCTTTTAAGAGCACACCTTTTACTCCTCACTCAAAGTGGATGGTTCTTATAACATGTATGTTATTAACTCTTTGTTTTGGGAACCCAAAGTTTTTGAATGTGTTCTTATGAGATGAAACTCATTCCTTTACATGGGTTAGTTATGTTCATTTTTATATGTGTTCTATGTGGCAATCATGATAATGATAATGTTATGATGTGATGGGTACGCCTGGAATTATATAGCACAATATAAATGTTTCAAAGTGACGGGTATGCCTGGAATTATACAGCACTCCAATGAATTGGGTAAAGTGATGAATCTCATGAGTAAATGTGAAATTATGTGTGAATAAGATTATAGCTTGGTTCAAAATTATGTGTTGTAGTTAACCACTAAGACCTGATGTTCCGTTTTTATGCATTTCCACATTTCCAGTCTTATATTTATGATTCCTCTCATGTTCATGATCTTTTTCCCATGTTATGATTATTCTCACCCCATGCTATATTGTTCTTTTCTATCCTCTTATTGGGATTTCATATCACCCCATTTGATGTATATCCTCAGGTGTCTACATGTAGTAAGGAGAGTAATAGTTCTAATAAGAAGCTAGAGAAGAAGAAATTAAATAATTGTTTATTCTTGATGTTGTAATTGTTATGTATGGTCCTAGTTTTCCCATGACACTAAACCTTTGGATCCTCTATTTTTAATACTATTATGTTTTTTATCCTAAAATAATGTAATAGTAATTTAAGAAAAGGTTGGGTCTTTATAGTTGGTATTAGAGGAAAGGTTTAGTTAATTTGGGAATCAGGATGAGTGAACCCTAGATAAAACCTCTAGTATGAGACTAAGTACAAATATGCACACAAGAGTATATACATAGGGATCCCATATGTTATGATTTTAGTATAAATTTTGAAAATAAATAAGTTATTTATTCATGAATTGTTGACTTATGTTTTGTTCTAACCTTTTCTATTTTAGAAAATGGTGGGAACCAAGAGAAATCTGGCCAACAACTCTTGTGAGGGCCAATGCAACGATTACCCGAACAACATCCCCAATGATTTGGGAGGTGGAGTTAAAAACTTCATAGAGATGATTGCTAATTTATCTCAGGTTATGACCAATAACCATAATAATGGGGAACGTCCTCTTTCACAAAAGAGGGATCAACTAGCTATCTAATGTTTTATGCAGCAACGACCACCGACGTTTTGTGGATCTTCTGATCCACTAGTTATGGAATAGTGGGTCAACTCCATAGAGAATATCTTTTCTGTTATTCACTATTCTGAGATTTAGAAGGTGACCCTAGCTGTTTATCTTCTATATGGAGAAGCCAATCAATGGTGGTATTTGATTAAGAACACCAATCCCATGGAAGAAATTAAAGAGATGGAATGGGAATACTTTAAGATAATTTTTCTTAATAAGTATTTCCCAAGAACTCTTCATATGAAGATGGAGAGAGAATTCCTAAAGATCAAGAAAAAATAAGGAGAATCTGTCACAACCTATGAAGAAAATTTCACAAGTCTTTCAAGGTAATCTTCGGGTTTTGTTATCAACAATGATAGAAAAATTGATAGATTCTTTTGTGAATTAAAACCACACCTTTGAAAGGAGATTGAAATTCAAGACTTTGGGAGTTATAAAGAAGTTTTTCAGTGTGCTCTCAAAGTGGAGATAGAGTTTACAGAATGGTCCCATGGCTATGGGGATAAGAAAAAAAAAGATGGAGTTTCAAGCTGGAGGATCTAATGACAAAAGTGGGTAGAAAACTCAACGAACCACATGCCAAAAATGTGGGAAGTTTCTCCATGGGAACTTCCTCAAAGGGACGGGGAAGTGCTTTAAGTGTGGGAAATAATGACATCATGATCAAGAGTGTTGAAAAGAAATGAAAAGGAAGGATAAAGTAGCCGATGAAAGGAGAGAACCACTCATGGTTCAATGCTACAACTATAGGGAGCTAGGGCACTATGAAAACTAGTGCACTAAACCTCGAGTTCTAGAGGGTAATCAGCGTCAGAAGCCACTGAAGCCAAAGGAACATGGGAAGTCTTATTCCATCACTACTATGGAGGTGGAGAATGATAATGAAGTCATACAAGGTACACTTCCTATTCACTCAAGAATGGAAAATGTCTTATTTGATTCTGGTTCTATGCATTCCTTTATATCTTGCAAGTTTGCTAGAACTATAGAATCAAAGCCCAAAAACATTAAAGTAGAGATATCTGTAAAAACACCAAGTGGTGCAATCATTGCAACCCAAGTTTTTGACTCCTCACCTATTGGCGTATGTGGGAAGATTCTTCCGGTGAATCTCATAATACTTTTCTTGGTGGAATTTGATGCTATAATGGAAATGGATTGGCTCTCATTATATAGAGCACATATCAACTTTCAGGAAAAGGAAATATCTTTTCATATTCTGAACCATCCCATGCTCCTCTAAAAATGAAATTAAGATCATGAATATCCTTTGAAAAATCTTTCAATGGTGTGGGTGTTGATTCCCTATGAAGAAGCATACCTCACCCAAATGTTTGAGTCAAAGGAAAGTGTCAACCTTGAGGAAATTCCCATCGTGAGGGAATATGGAAATGTATTTCCTGAAGAGTTACCCATAATTCCCCTGAATCGTGAGTTAGAGTTCTAAATTGAACTCATACCCTGAGCTACTCCTATCTCGAAGTGTCCCTATAGGATGTCTCCTATCGAACTGGAGGAGTTAAAGAAGCAACTGCAAGAGTATCTGGACAAAGGGTTCATACGCCCTAGTGCATCACCTTAGGGTCTTCCAGTGCTCTATGTGAAGAAGAAGGATGGATAAATGCGGTTGTGTATTGATTATTGGGAACTCAAAAAGATCACCATAAAGAACAAGTATCCTATCCCTAGGATTGATGACATGTTCGATCAGTTAATAGGAGATCAATACTTCTCAAAGGTGGATCTTCGTTCTGGATATCATCAGGTAAAGGTGAAGAAGGAAGATATTCATAAGACTGCCTTCCAAACAAGGTATGGGCACTATGAGTATTTGGTGATGCCCTTCGGACTTACTAATTCCCCTTAAATCTTCATGGATTTTATGAATATAGTCTTTAGACATTACCTCGACAAATTTGTGGTAGTATTTATTGATGATATTATCATCTAATCCAAGAGAAAGGAGGAACATGAAGAACATATAAGACTTGTGTTGGTGACATTAGGAAAGGATAAGTTGTACGCTAAGTTCAGGAAGTGTGACTTTTGGATGAAGCAAGTCACGTTCTTGGGATATCTGATCACAATTGAGGGAATTTCTGTGGATCCTTCAAAGACAAAGGCAATTTAGGAATGTCCCATGCCCTCTAGTGTCATATAAATCTGTAGTTTTCTTAGATTAGCTGGGTACTACCGACATTTTGTGAGAAAATTCTCATGATTGTCAAGCCTGCTAACTAAGTTAACAAGGAAAAGAGTAAAGAATGTCTGGACGGAATAATGTGAGGGAAGCTTCAAGGAGCTAATGAGAAGGCTGATCATTGCACTTGTACTCACACTACCGAAAAGTGGAGAAGGTTTTGTGATATACAGTGATTCTTCAAAGAAATTCTTGGGTTGCGTACTCATGCAAAATGATAATGTGATAGCCTACGCCTCACGACAGTTGAAGATCCATGAGCAGAACTACCAGAAACATGATCTAGAGTTGGCTGCCGTAATTTTTTCCTTGAAAATCTGGCATCACTACCTTTATGGTGAGAAGTGTGACATATACACCGACCAAAAGAGCCTAAAGTATATATTCACACAATATGAGCTAAACATGCATCAAAGGAGATGTTTAGATCTAATCAAGGATTATGATTGCTCTATTAACTATCATCCTAGAAAGGCGAACAAGGTAGCTGATCCTCTAAGTAGAAAAGAACATGTTACTCTATCCATTCTATGGATTGAGAAAGACCTTATCTTCATGGATATGCAAATAATGGATTTGGAAATCATAAGAGAAGTGGATACATCTTGCCTTTCCCAAATGATTGTGCAACCATCCATCTAGGATAAGATTAAGGAATCACAAAGGGGTGATGTGGAGATACAAAAGAAGGTGAATGAAGTAAAGGAAGGGAAGCTGCAAGAGTTCCATATCGATGATGATGGTGTGATTTGGTTTGGAATGAGGCTTTGTGTGCCTTCATCACCCGGGATAAAGAATGAGATATTGGAAAATAGACATATCTCAACCTTCTCTATCCATCCTGGGAGTACCAAGATGTATCGTGATCTCTGAGAACACTTTTGGTGGGATAACATGAATAAGGAGATTGCAGAATATATATCAAGGTGCTCAGTATGTCAACAAGTTAAATCTGAGCAACAAAATTCCAAAGGTATGATGCAGCCATTTTCTATACCCATGTGGAAATGGGAAAATGTTTATGTGAACTTTGTCACGGGTCTCCTGAAGACGTCAAAGGGAAATAATGTGATATGGTTTGTGGTTGATTGACTCACCAAGACTGCCCATTTTATCTCTATTTGGGAAGATCTCTTACTTGAACAACTTGCAAAGATATATGTGAAGGAAGTGGTGAGACTGCACAGTGTTCCACTATCAATTGTCTCTGACCGTGATCTAAGGTTCACATCTAAATTCTGGAGGAGCCTTTAGCATACTTTGAGTACTGAATTAAATTTCAGTACGACCTATCACACCCAAACTAATGGCCAGTCTGAAAGGACTATTCAGATTCTTGAAGATATGCTAAGAGCCTACTCTCTAGAATTCAAAGGTGGATGGGATCAACATCTCTCATTGGTTGAGTTCTCATACAACAAAAGCTTCCACTCGAGTATTCAGATGGCCCCATATGAAGCTCTGTATGGAAAGATATGTAGAACTCCAACCTGTTGGGATGAATTTGGAGAAAGAAAGCTACTTGGACCTGATCTGGTTCAAGAGATGACAGAAAAGGTTCAAGTCATCCAGAAACACATCAATGCTGCCCAGAGTCAGAAAAAGAGCTATGCTGACAACCGTCGAAGGGACTTGGAGTTTGACGTTGGAGATAAAGTCTTCCTACGAATATCTCCATGGAAGAGAGTCATGCGATTTTGGAAAAAAGGGAAGCTAATCACAAGGTACATTGGCCCCTTTGAGATCCTTTACCGCATAGGAGTTGTGGCCTATCGGCTTTCACTTCCACCGAATATAGCTTAAGTTTATGATGTGTTTCACATATCACTCCTGAGGAAGTACATACTATACCCCTCACATGTACTAAACTCAGAGTTGGTACACCTGGAAGATGATCTCTCCTATGAGGAGAAGTCAGTAAAGATTTTGGATCGAAGAGATAAGGTTATACGCCACAAGACAACCCATCTTGTTAAAGTGTTGTGGAGGAACCATAATTTTGAGGAAGCAACTTGGGAACCGAAAGAGGCAATGAAGGAGAAGTACCCTCACCTGTTTGTGTAAAGTGAAATTTCAGGGGTGAAATTTCTTAAGGGGGAAGAATGTAACGACCCAAAGTTTTTCAATGGAAATTCTCTTCTTATAAATATGTCATAAAATCACATGAAAACACAACATAATGAACTAATAAGTGCTAAGTGACCTTTAAACATAAGTTTTTCACTAATGTATTGGGAATTTTGAAAATCATACATACACAGTGGTGTTCAAGATGATTTTTGGAGTCTAGTGAAACAAAAATAATTTTTGGTGAATAGTAACCTACCCTTATGAATAGTAACATACCCTTATGAATAGTAATATGACCCTTATGAATAGTAAATCATCCAACATAAGATTAACCTTACCCATGAGTAATTAAATAAAATTTAGACATCTTAGAAAGTGACAATTTGACCTTAGTAAATGTTTTGGTATTTTAGAAGTCATAAATAATTAATTATAATTAATTAATTAATTTACAAGAAAAATTGTTTGCTTAAAATTTGTTCATTAATTATCAAATCAATGTCTTATAGTTTTTAGATAATTTTATAATACCCTATGTAATTTTTGAAAGCACTATAAAATCAGTTTTAATTTTAAAAACTGTTTTTTAAAGTAAATTAAGACTTTAATTAAATATTAAATTAATAATATTTAGAAAATTATTTTTCAAAAATGGAATTTATTTTTTTTATATACACGTTGAAAAATGGTTGGGGTAAATTTTTGGGATTTTTCTGAAATACTTGAATTTTTGAATAGTGAAATACAATAATTTACAAAATAAGATAAATAAGCTAATTATAGAGTCATGTGTGATGTTCTGATGATGTAAGCCCACATGGTTCGGGATCACATAATAAAATTACTATTCTTGGTCATTGATGACTCACTATTCTTTGTCTTAGGGTAAATTAATAAACTAATGAATTTTATATTAAGGAAACCCCTCTCCCCTCCAATATAAAAACCACTCTTGACACTCTCATTCCCTCACACCTCTCAAGCTCCAAGACTTCTCTAAACTTTGCCCAAAAATCCTCCCTATACCATCTCCCACGTCCAATAGATGATGGTCTCATCAAAAGACCATGCCTAGATTCCTTAAGGAGGATCTCAAGAGGAGGATTTAATAGGTAATTTCTCTCCCTCTTCTCCTTTAATTTCCTTTCAATTTCAAGTTTATTTCTTGATCTCTCCCCATATATCTTCATCCAAATGGTATTGTAACTCTATTATTATACATGTAATGGAATTTTATGATGAAAATGGGATATTATATCCTCCAACCCCCTTTCCCTCTTCCTTTTATTTTATTAAGGAGGACGTTGTTCGTGAGGTGTTAATTTATCACCTCCAAGAATGAAAAGTTATCTTCTTCCATTTATACCTTCAGATCTGGTCATGAAAACATTTTTATGGTTGAAACAGAACATTTTATATGTATTATATTTTATTTAAAGTTCAGGAAATAAATTATGGCCATATTACTAAGTGATAAATTAAAACAAGTTCATTGTGATCGAAAAAACACCCAAATTAACCAAAATAATCATCATTTAATTCTTATCTAATGATTCACCCACAAGGATCTAATATGATTATTATAAGATCATTAAAACTACTATAATATATTTAATAACATTTAATATCATTTTTGGATGTTTACCCATGTTCTACCCTAACTTCAATTTAAGAATACAAGTGAACCACTCAAGAAAACTATAAAAAACGAACATTCCCGAACAATGTTTTTAAACTCTATAACTCATCCAAAGTCACATAAAATCACTTAATAAAACCATAATGAACCATATTAATGTAAAAAAGGTTATTTATTTATAATTAATGAATATAATTTTATTATACAGGACATTAAAGAGAAGGAACCATTCGGATACAAGGTAAGGTGAAATTCTCGAACCCAACTTTCATCCTTCGGGTTCTCCCTCTTTCACTCCATTTTTTGATATGGTTACTCCTTAGAGATCATTTATTCATCATTGTCTTTAATTTTCTGGGATATACATGTTTTTCCTTGGTTATTATGTCAAACAAAATGTTTTCCAAAAGAACTCTTCTTTTAAGAACACACCTTTTACTTCTCACTCAATGTGGACGGTTCTTATAACATGTATGTTATTACCTCTTTCTTTTGGGAACCCTATGTTTATGAATGTGTTCTTATGATATAAAAACCATTCCTTTCCATGGGTTATTTATGTTCATTTTTTATATTTGTTTTAAGTGGAAAGTAAGATAATGATAATGTTATGATGTGACGGGTGCGCCCGGAATTATATAGCGCAATATGAATGTTTCAAAGTGACGGGTGCGCTCGGAATTATACAGCGCTCCAATGCATTGTGTAAAGTGATGAATCTCATGATTAAATGTAAAATGATGTGTGAACAAGATTATATCTTGGTTCACAAGTATGTGTGGTAGTTAACCACTAATACATGATGTTCCATTTTTATGTATTGCCACATTTCAAGTCTTATATTTATGCTTCCTCTCATGTTCATGATCTTTTTCCAATGTTATGATTATTCTCACCCCATGCTATATTGTTCTTTTCTATCCTATTACTATTATTTTATCTCACCCCTTTTTATGTATATCCTCAGGTGGATACATGTACTAAGGAGAGTAAAAGTTCCAATAAGAAGCTAGAGAAGAAGAAATTAAATAAATGTGCATGCTTGATGTTGTAATTGATATGTATGGTCCTAGTCTTCCCAAGACACTAAACATTTGGATCCTCTATTTGTAATACTATTATGTTGTTTATACTAAAATAATGTAATAGTTATGTAAGAAATGTTTGGTTCGCTATATTTCACCTTTACCAAGACATGATGACCATGGTGGGTAGATGCTAGTATGACCAATGGATAGGATGGGTGTTAGGACCTACTAATGGTGTCTTATAAAAGGGATGATCATGAGTCTATATTCCATTTGATAGTTTTCAAGGAGTTCAATGAGTCCTTGAGGATACTTTGAAAATTTTGAAGGATGTTATTCCCTTTGAGTGATAGGTATTGACCTAAGAGATATGTTTGAGATAGGAGGACCCATGAAGGATTCCATGGAAATGATCAAACCTAGGACACCCTAGTGGGTTCCTTAGTAACATGTTGACCTTTGTGAGAGAGTGTGTATATGATATGGGAAGAGAAGACTGTGAGGGTCAAATTGGGACATTTATTGATGATGTAAGCTTGATTTGGTTGTGGTGATATTTCATGGGATGATTTGGGTGGGATGCATTGCCCACTAATATTTGTTTTAAATACATGGGATGCTTAGTACATGATCATAATATCTATCATATGTTACGTACACATGGTTGGGAGATTCCTTAGAACATTTCCTTGGATATGTGATATCCCTTTGGGTTCCCATTATATGTATTATGTGACAGGGGATGCCTTATATTTTTTTACTTAGATTTATGATAGATTTTTGGGGTTCCTAATATATATATATATATATATATATATATTATGATGAGGGGTAACATAGACTAAAACCTTAGATCTGTGATGACCCTTATTGGGTCTCCGTGAATATCTATATAGTCATATATGTGTAGGGATTCCATGGATTTGGATCGTGGATGATACTATCTGGGCTATCATGGGTTTTAGCCCCATAGTTAGGAGTATTCCTAGTTAGGACTGCCACAGATTGAGAGATTGGATAATATTTTTTGGGTTTCCATGGATTTTATCCCTAAATTCATGAGAATTTCTAATAATACTTCCATGGATTTGGATATTGGGTAATATTGGGTCAGCATGGCTATGCGACGTGCTCAGAGATATCTTATAGTAGTTGAAGTAGGTATAGTTGATCCTGGTTTTCATGTTAGAACCTAAGGATTTAAGTTGGTAATTTAATTATGATTTTATATTTTATTTTATTTATTCATTCATATTATCATATCACATGCACATATAACTACATTTACTGGTTATGTAGGGTAGCATTTTGGAACCTCTCTATTGAGTTATATAATCACACCCTAGTCGGGAAGACATGGCATTTGGGTACCCAAGAAACTCTTAATTGATCATATATTTGGGTAGGTAATAGGCCTGAAGTGGCATGTTTGGGAAGGATAATTTTGATAGGTTTAGAAGGATGGAATGAGGTATGGCTCAGTGATACAGTAGAAATATTTATTTTATTCCATTTTTTATTTTGTTCAAGTGATTGACTTAATAGGTGATTAGTTTCTATACGAATTCTTATTTCTATATTCATTTAATATTTATGGTTCTCATTTATTATTACTACATAATATAATTATTTTTATGTATTTTTTAGATTATTTTCATGTTATTTTTCACTTTGATATGCGGGTATTATCTCCCCATAGCCCACTACTAGTGGGAAACCACTGCTGTGCAGGGAGGTGTACCTAAGGTCATGTGGTGACCAGGTCCAATCATTGTTCATAGTAAACCAATGATGGATTTTATAAAGTTATATCTGAATACATTTTCTTATCTTACCATTTAGGGATATAGTATATGGGTGACTTAGTAATGAGTCAGAATTTGTGATAAAACTCGTAATAGTACATTATGAACACCTTTTTCGATCGATATACAGGTTACGAAGGATATGGGATGGATGTTCTTGGATTTGAATTTGGGTGTGGGATGATTTTAACCAAGATTTAATGAGGAATATTTGTATATTTATGAGATGTATGATTTATAGTGGTTTTGGATCTTGGAATTTCATGGAAAGAGGTATCTTCAGGCATTATATTCTGCACATTGGATTCAAATGGCATTCCCATGCTTGTGTGGTTTTATCTCTTATAATCAGGGTTCAGTTGTTTAAAATTTCAGTAACAAATTATATGGGGTATTCTAAAATAACATGGAATGAAACTTTATACATCTAAACTACAATATGTTTTTCTCTGATGAAATGTCATGTGGATCTATAAATAAATTCATGACGTCATAGAATATGTATTCCCTCTATATATGGGATGTATGATGACACTATTAGGTTAGTATTTTCACTATGATCCTTGGTGATAAAAAACCAAGTGGGTGAAATTGATATTGGTTACATTCATGGTATTTTGGATACTTGGAATGTATCCTATAGGACTATGTCATTTTATATATGTGTGTGTGTGTGTGTGTGTGTTGGCTGGTGATATTGTGATCCTTGAGGTGGTAGTCTCGTGTGTAGATTTCCAATGAGGATGGGTTCCCTGGAGGGGCAGTGCATTGGTATGTGATACCAATATTGTATATATGAGAGACACTTTAGTGGGTGTGTTGGCACATGATTTTCTGGGTGATATTGATATGGGAATTGAGATATATTTCTCATAAGTTGTAACCTTCATGATACTCAGTTTATATGAAAGGTAGGGGGACTTGGGGACCCTTGAGTTGTGAGTGTGGATTTATTGAGTCAGTTCCAAGTGATATGTAAGGGTAAACCCTTGAGAGGTGTTAGCTAGTGAATTTTAGTTTCTTATAAGTGGTAAGTATGAATATATTCTTGATTTGAGTTTTGTGCATTGATGGTGTTGTGAGATATGTGGTTTTGTAATGGTGATTCTTTGAGGATGCTCAGTGTGAGTGAGGCATTCCTGGGGGATGTAGTTTTGATTGAAAATGAGTTTTCATAAGGATGAAAAAACCCTTATAGGGGTTTCATAGAGGCATATGAATTCCTTAGTCTTATGTGATATAATGCACTTAGAGTGATTTTGGGAATCGAGGATTAGTTTTTTAGGGAAAGATTAGTAGGATGGATAACCCTGTTGATTTTGGATGTGATTTAAGAATGCATTGAGAGTATGTGATGACACTTTAAATTTTAGAATGATGTTGGTTGGAAGGAAATCATGTAGAAAAATTATGGCACATGTGAAATTCCCAATTTTTATTAGGATTTTCTAGGGTTCTCTGGTTAGATGATGAACAACTCAGGAGATCGAGAGTCATTTTATATGATTGGATGGTAGAGGAGTATACACTAATTATGTTTATACAAGATCAAGTTATCATGTGTGGTTAAACATGAAATTGATTTAATTATGGATTAATGAGTGGGAATATGTGGTTAAAGGGTCGATGGGTTTTATAAGATGTTTTTGGGAAAAGAAATCCATGTTTTGAATGAGAATTTGGAAGGTCCCTAGGTTAAGGGACGGTATTGGTGATGGATTGAGTTTTGTGGTACAATTGATCCATGTTGAATCCTGACATAGTTTTAGGAGATGATAGTGGATTAGCATGTATTGATGTGTATAACATTTGTAATGATTGAACCTGGTGAGGTTTCACTAGAGGAGTTGGGTAAATGACCCCATATGGTGGGCAGTTTTCTATTATTTGATGGAAGTTGCAACCCTTATTATGAATAAATTTTGGGTTGGTTCCATGGACAACATTTTTTTAAATTTTTTATAAGAAGGGGTTTTATGCTTCACTTTTATTCTCTCTTGTGAGAAAGTAGTCCACATCCACTCATACTATGTGGTGATAGAAGAATCATGATATGTGGTGGTAAACCCTCTCATTAGAGGAGTTGTTGATACAGTGAGACTAGTCAGTGGATGGCCAGGTTAGTATCATGAAATTGGTGATAAGATGGTTATAATTGTATATAGTCAGGTTTTTAATACCAAATTTTATATTTATATGTGATATTTAATGGAGTTTGAGTATTGGAGTCAAGAATTGGATAAAATTATGGTGATCTAAGCATGAATCAGATACATAATGTGTCATTATATAGGGTAAGATCATGGAATATATTGAGGATAATAGAAATTCCACCATGGAAATTTCACTAGATATTGGGTTCGTACATCAGTGTTAGAGTTTAATTATCTTAAGATTCTACTAAGGTTTAAGGAATTGTGATTGGGTGGTTTGATTTCTTGTTAAATGTTGAAGTTAAGGGTTTTTTAGGGAGGTCATCTAGAGAAGGATTGGTCATTTATTTTTTTTATAGTTGGATTTAGTTTAAAATCATATTGGGTGCATCCAAAATGAATATGATAGATATATTTCAAGAGTTGATCGGGTATTTTCAAGGTAAGGATGATGTGATCAATCCTTGTTCTCAAGAGGTGTGGACTCATTCAATTTGGTCATTAATTGAGTTGAAGAGCAGTACCAGATTTTTATTGGGGTTTTTTAATGTGGTTGAGTTTTGGGGATGTAGAAACCACACTAAGGTGATCTTTAGACCACTAAGGATATGTTCAATAGGTTATTTTGATGGTCGGGATCCCCTTAGATTGTGAATCAACCTTTATGTGATGAAGCCTATGGTGGTGAGTGTAATAATTATACTGATTACTTGATTGATGACATCAATATTCCTTGTGATTTATGGGCATGTTTAGTCATAATATTCTTCTTTTGGTGATGGTGATGAGGGGAGGCTTGAATTTTGATAAATTATGTGCCCTATGTTCGGAGTAGTATAGTGGGATCTCGGTTGTCATTTTTTAGTCGAATGCAAAAATCAAGATGTTAATTGAAAATCAAGTTATATAAGGATGTGTGGTGGGATAACCAAAGGGAAATCTAAAGGATGATAATTTTATGGTAGGGATAGTTTAATACATAATTCCTGAATTCATTATGAAATTCTAGTAAATTTTGAATTTTTGTTTTAGTAGTGGGTTCATTTTGAGAACTAGAACTTAGATTGGGTTTATAATTGTTTTAAAACCCTAATGAGGTGATTTTTGGATGGGTTTCAAGGGCATGTAGGTGCTATGAGTTCTAATTAAGAAACCAAAGAAAGAGGAGATGTTAAAATTCAGTAGCATTAGGCCACCATCTAGTTAGTAAGGCACCACTGGCTATCTAGGGGATTGGTATATAGCCTAACACCCTATCTAGGATCACTATCTAGGTGATGGGGTTCGGTGTAGTTTTTTTTAGTGGGGGGAATTTTTTTTTCTAGGTTAGGGACCTTAAGGTTTTATGTGGACAGGGTGATTTTGAGGGGAAATTTTGTGGATGAATCTCCCTCCCTTTTCCTCTATTTTAATACCTCTTAATAGAGAATGATTTTTGATGCGTTTTATAGGTGATTCAAGGTAAAATAATCCATTTAATCTCATTCTTGTTTCCCATTTGATATTCTAATGATTTTGAGAATTTTCAATTAGGGGTTTGGTGGTGATTTCATGAAATCATTGTAAAACCATCTGAGATTAATGGTTCTTTTTTTAGATTGTATAAAGGATACCACGAGGTGATTTCTGTAGGATTTGGAATACATTTTGTTTGATTTATGCTTCTAAATTGATTTTTCTAGTGATTTTAATTCTATTAAATTTATTTGGTGATTTTTAGTGTCATGTGTTTGGGATTTTACCTAGAATGATATCAGGGATGTGTTGTGGACCTTATGTTAGTGGTTGGTCGTGGTTTTAGAGAGTAAATATCATCTAGTGATATTTTAGGAATTATTCCATTTTAAATTAAATTTATTAATTAATTATAAATTTTAATAATTATTTTCTTGTGATTTCTTGGAATGATATAGTTCCTCTTGTGTATGGGAAATGGCTGGTTGGACATGGATGATGCTAAGAGAGATTGGAAATTTTGTTGGGAATGGAAATTAAAAATGTAATTTCTTAACATATATGGTTGGTGAACCTTATGATTTTCTCTATTGTATTATGCATGTATTCATGTTGTATATGATTTTTTTGGTCTCACCTATGAGGGATATTAACCTTTTCAAAATTAAAATAATTGTTTAATTAAAACAAAATCTCTATGTATGATCTAAAAAAAGTGTCAAGGGCTCTGATTGACCCTTGTGCATTGGCTGGGTTTAGCCCGAATGGCCCGAAGGCCTTTATTTTTAATTGATTTTTGATAACCCACCTTTCAAGGGATGAGGTGGAACCCTTACAAGGCCAATAGGCTTAGTGATTACATATCCCATAGGCATAAGAGACATTACATGACCCGAAGGTCAAAGGGAATTCAACCAGACTATAACTATATAGAACTACCCCCTCCATAGCATCTGAATCATGATGGTAGATCTCCACCTTCGCATATCCATCTAGATAAGTTTCCTGTGCAAGCATAGGCTGGTCCTGATGGCGTGTCCATATCCTCACAATCTTCCAAATCCATTGGATATTCTCTGGTGAGTGTGCCAGATATGAATCCTCCTCTGGGGATGCTCTTTTTTTGTAGATTTTGTCTGGGTAAAATACTTCTGTGTCCCAAAGGCCTTGAGGTGGCCCGAAGGCCTTAAAGGTGGCCCGAAATCCCTACTGACCCAAAGGCATGGATGGCACAATGGCCTTAAGGACTTCAAGCCCAAATCGGTGGCCCAAGGTGAATAGTTCTGGCTGCTGCAGTACCGAACAGTATCTGCTACAATACCCGCGCAGTGTACAACACTGCTGCAATACTATTACAGTACCTCAGAAATATTCCTTCGCTTAGTTTTGAACTTGGGTCTTGTGGATGCACTTAAGGATACCTCACCAAATGGGTTGAGGACCATGTTCCACTGGTTGGGTTTCCATGGTCATTTATGGTTGATGTCATGATTATAAATGCACATCTGTGACACTTGAAACATGAGAGCTGTGATGGAAATTAAACTAGTAATTTTATTGGTTCTAATGATAGGTGCCCTTATTTACCTCTAGGTAGAGTAAATTGTTTAATTAATATTGTTGGACTAAGGATTTTCCATGTGAGAACTTTGAGATGCCTTATAGATGTTGGGCTAGATGAGATGACTGTGTGGAAAAAATTCCTCCTTACTGAGACATGCTGACTTGGGTGGGTGGACACTGAAAAGATAAATGGATAGGTTTGGTTGTAAGAACCACTAAGAGTGACTTGGAATGAGTATAAGGTTGGGGCCATCTTCCTTTTTAGGATTACCTTTGATTTTAATGAGTACTCAATGAGACTTTGATAATTTTTAGGGATGTTATGCCCTTTGATCAATGGGTGTTGACCTAGGATATGGAGTTAAGATAAGAGGACCCATGAAAGATTTACTTGTTATGATTAGGATTATGGGACCCTGGTGGGTGCCCAAGTGCCTTGTTGACCCTAGTGAGAAGATGAGAATGAGATATGGATAGATATGATTGTGAGTTTCACCTTAGAAAATGTATCAATGATTTAATCCTAAGGTGGATGTGGTTCTATGGAATGGGATGATTTGGGTGGGATACCCTACCAACCCAGGTGTGTTTGAAACAAATGGGGTGCATAGGGTGTCCTCTTAGTATCCAATCTTCATACCTTATAAATGGTTGGGGATTCCTTGGACTATTTCCTTGGATCTATGATATCCTTTTGGGGTTACCATTATATATATATTATGTGAAGCGGGATTCCTTGGCCTATTCCATTAGATCTATGATATCCTTTTGGGTCCCCCACTATATATATATTATGTAATGGGTGTTTCCTTTGATTATATTATTGGATATGTGATGGCATAATCAGGTCCCCATGAGAATTTTATACTCATATGTTCTTGGGGATTCCTTAAATTTGGATACTGGATTATACTATTAGGGATGATATAGGTTTTATCCCTAAATTCATTGTGATTCCCCAACCAAATCACCAGGTTTGGATGGTGTACCCCATAACCTCAAGTGCATCTCCCCATATTTCATAGGATCCTAAAATACTATCAAAGTATTTGAATAATAGTGAGGAGAATATACCCTCATACAGAGTCTAAAATAGTAGCAGAAAAAAATAAAGGGCATCCAAAATAATAATCAAAGTATTCAAAAAACACTAAACACATTACTATAACAAATTATATTTTCATAAAACATACAAACATACAATCATCCACCCACTAGGCTAACAAAATATATGAATAAATTAAAAAAATACAAGGATTATATATAGAAACTATAAGGCTCATCCCAAATACAGTCTCCACATATCCATCGATCTGGACAAGACATATCCATTACACATCCATTCTCGAACTTGAAAACAAACATAATATTTTCATGAAAACTGATATTCTCATATAGGGTGTGGGTATAAAATCTATAGGGTATCACCAAGAACCAATAACATACATCATCATATGTATGTGTATGCACTTGAAAAATAAATACATAAATAAACATTCCCATTGAGCTATCATTTTCTATCTAGGCCACTACAACACTTGATGAGATTCACATGCCTATCATATCATCGGGTGATAACCAGGCCACCCAAACACCCAATAACACTTACTTTAGCTTTATGCAGGATGGGAAATCCTTATTGGTCATCACCATTTAGATCAGGCCACACAGCCAATTCCATCACCCATCAGATCTGGCTATAAGGCCAACACATGTCTTGGATAAATACCCATAACTAACCAATCCTCAGGGCAGGCCACAAGGTCATCTCATCCCTAGTTATACTAGGTTAGGCTATAAGCCTAATAAATCCTTGGGTAAGGCCACAAGGTTGTCTCACCCATGTATCTACTAGGTAAATCCACAATACCTTCACACGTCATACTATATTTAGGGATAGGACACAAGGACAATCATACACTAGGTCGTGGCACAAGGTTGTATCACACCTGGCTCTATTGGATCAGGTTATATAGATGTCATACCCCATCCTCTCTATCGATTTAGACCACAATGTTGTATTACCTCTACCCTATAATCAGGTCTCATATTCCTCATTATTGTATTCTTTACTAGAACATTCTCCCACTCTTGGTGTTAACCAATCCATTACAGTCCCACTTGTCATTTTGATCTAGTTGAAAACCTCCAAAGTTCAAGAAATCACATGCAACATGGAATAGCATAGAAGGGAATGACATAACACATAATAATAGGTATCATGGTCCACACTCACACACACAAGCAAACCATATCACAAAATGGCCTTCATGGCTACGTACAGACACTCATACATAAAAAGATTCAAAATATCATAACAATGTTCTAAAAGGTAAGGAAATCCTATAGTGACACCACAACCAAAAGTCCCAACTCAACCATGGCCCCAGTAGGTGGGTCTAGTTCCTACCCAAAATCTACTTGGATTTCTATTATTCAAGTCCTTAACTAATTGGACTTTAAGATATTCTCCTTACCCATGCTAGGTTCTTATCTCACCTCTCTCTAGGGAGACCACATAAAACCCAGCCATTTCCCTCTTATAACTTTCTAAAAAGCTCTTGAGAAAATACCTATGATATTTTTTTCACATCTCAAATCTTGCAACCTCCGAAGCATCTCTCCATCATCTCAAGCACTATTTTCCCTTGAAAAAATATTCATCAGACAAATTCCAACATCTCAAGTGATTCCAAATACTAATCTCTGGTCTAGGGCATAATGTTACCCCGATTATCTAGATTAAGGGTATCTCAGTCCTCATCTACTCTACCCATGCCAATAAAGAATGAAAACAGACATTCACACCCATTCATAAACATATATATGTTTTTTATAATAGGGTTCACCTACCATAAAATGAGTTATCAACCTCATCGAGCTCCATCGAGACTCTATCTAGTTATCCAAGCCTCGTCTAACTCTATAAAACCACTTGAGCTCCTACTTTACATGAAAAATCATAAATAATTAATTATAATCGATTTTATAATTTAATTAAATGTGGCATAATTTTCTAGAAATATTATCAGGCACTATTATCAAACTCAATCCTCAACCAACCATTTCTGAAAGATCCATGAAACACCCTTGGAACCATCCAGTAAGAAGTACCAATCTTTATACATTAGTATAGCTACTAATTTCATCCAAATCCAATAAGAACCTTATATAATTTTAGGGAAGTGACTTATATAAACCAAAACAAATTCTAATGGTGTGTATAATGGTTATCAAGACGTTCTCTTGCAAGTCCCATGAAATCCCCATCACCCTCTATTGATTTCATGACGATTAGGTAGAATCAACACCAAATATAAAAATTAAATTAAGGTAATTAGTTGTGAGGTGAATGGAGGTTCAATAATAGAATAACATAAACTATCTTACCTTGAATCGTCATCACAATGAAACTATATTCTCCCCCAATTGAAGAGAATTAAAGGAGATTCTTAATAGGAGAAATTTTTACAAGGAATGGCCTTTATCGATCCACCTTCTTGGATAAATCATGAAATATATATAACATGGAAGAAGTTGAAAAATCTCTACCTAAAATGATCATGGGATGGACATACCATCTAACTAATGGGTATCCCTAGCATTCTAGTGGCCCAATGAATCATTGTCCATCTGGTGATCCTCATTAGGCTCCTAGGAAATGTTCTAGATAAATTTTGATCTGATTATAGCTCATCGACTAGACGGTGGTCCTAACAGATTCCTCATTCTATTGGATACCCTAGAAACTAGCTGGTAGCTTCTACATCCATCAAGCTTCTCCGACCCTCTTCCAACATTATCTTGAAAACCCATGTTCTTCCCTAAGCCACAAACCATAGCATGAATCATGATTTTATGCCTTATAAACCTTCAATATTCTAACTTGATACTTGATTCTCAAAACAAAACATCAACCAAATTTAAATATTAAATTTTCCCTAGGAATTTTCAACCCACAAGGATAAGAATCTTTTCAACCTCCCCGCCCAAATTTTTATCATCCTTGAGAATCTATGGTAGTCTTTAAACCATGTCTTCCAGTCTACCAAGGTTTTCAATTAATTAAAAAATCATTATATTCCATTTATAAATTCTAAAAGAACTTCTTCTATGAATATCTAAACACTAATGCCCACCATTCACCAAAAACCAATTCACCTACTCATCCCAAACAAAATCACTGAGACAACAATCACTACACCTATCTCTCCTAACACACCTCAATGTATTCTACTGGATCATCATGGATATCTTGGTTCTCCCCACTATAAGGGTCCACTTGTTATAGTTAATTACAAGATATGAAGCTCCTCACCATAGGAATCACCTACTAAAATGAACCTCCAATAGTCAACTAACCCACTAACCACATCAGAACAATGCTTTTGATGTGTTTTCCATTCCACCACCTCCAATTCTCATAAAAAAACACAATCAAACCTCCTATGGTCATCCTTTCTCCCAAATTTTTGGTTTATCCTGCCATCATGCCATCTACTACTAGATCCTAACTCCTTAAATCCAAATGGAATTCCATGGTTTATCAACCCACACACACACACACCAAAAGTATAAACCTGAAACTTGATGTACCCCTATATTTAATCACCAATAAATTTAACTAATAATCATGTTATCTCCCCAAGTACCGACACACCTACAATCTAACTCGGTCTCAGATTAAACTGAACCACCCCAATCCTGATTCCAATGAACCAACTCGCCTAACAATGAATCTAAATTTTAATTATAGTATTTACCAAGAAACTAGGTCACATCAGATTTATCACACTATGACCCCATGAGTTCACTTAAATTATTCACTAACTAGTCATTCGCCACCTTCACAATCTTTACAATATGATTTGTTTTACCCAAGACTGATGTGATGCTCCCCACCATAGGGGTATCCTCATTTTCACTTGTCGAATCTAAAAACCAATCTCCAAGGCCGGTACTCCAGCCATCAATGCACATAGTTTCTGGGTATGGTTTTCCTTCTCATACCCAAGCACCCACATCAACTTAGATTATCTCCCATTCATCTTTCTAGGAACACCATTATTGATATCATGAAAATTTATCCAAAGTAAGGTTAACACACTACAACTATCCAACGGTTCTCCCCCCACCATAAAACTTCCATTACATTACTCTATGAGATTTTACCCCAACAGGTCACAACACTACATGTGTACCACTCAACCTGATTGTCTCTCACTTAATCATGCTAATTGTGGTGCCTTTCCAAGGTTAAGTTTATATTATCCATTCCATTTCACCCAATATTACAACAATGATTCCTCTTACTATATATACATTCTAAATTCTCATGGGGGAACCTCGAGTCATCATGACTGCATGTATATCATGAAAATGTTGGTGACCTCACTCAAATAGTGACCCCATACAACAACCACTATATTACTACCACCATACAGTTTCTTGGGTCCATCCAAAAACTAAATAATTTTCAATGAATCCACACAAGTCTTGATCACTTATTTTAAAAACATCTGGGAACCATATGTTCCCATTTCACACAATCCCTCACATATAGAGACTTTTCCAAAAAAAAAGCCTCACCGATGTTCATTTCCCTCTATCTAAAGTAGAGTGACTAACTAAGAACCCTAACATAGATCCTATATTAAATCCTACTTGGTTTCACCCAAAACTAATGGTTTCACACTCTTAAGAAACCAAATAACATTCCCTAACTTAGACTCTAATGATTCATGACTCATCAAACCTGGGATCACACACCTAACCTAATGAAAATGATCCTATATATGTCAGTTACATCCAACCAGGAGAACCATCGAAATTACTGTAAGATCCCAACCCTAGTTTCCCAAAGATGGTGCATTATTTTATTACACTGGCATGATTACAAGAAAGTTGCATACTGAAGGACTGGGTATTTTAATTGTTTTGGAAAATCAGATACATACATAAGTTCAACATTACAACTTGAAATGTTATATAATATAGAATATCCATTATTAAATCCCATAACTCCATGATTATCCCCGTAATTCATTCATAATACCCTTCTTTGCATCCTAGGGAAATATAAAACATAAAAAGTTGGTGATCTCAAATTCTCAGTAAGAGTAAATAATTTATCAGAAGAATAAATAATAAGTTATAATGAATAAATAAAAGTACACATTCCAATAAAAATAAAGTTGAGCATAATGTAGCAGGAATAAAATATGAATAAATAATTCCCTAATAAAACATAACCATGGATATTTTACTAGTAGAATAATCACATGGACTATAAAATACTAGATTCATAATGAGGTAATGCATAATGCTAGACATCATAATCATACATTCAAGGCATCGTGCAAATACCATACAAAGACGGGTAAAAATACAAACTAGTTTTTCTCATGAGACCCACCAATGCATTGAGGGGATATATCAAGCCCCACCCATCACTTTATAATCCAAATAAATTACTTATATGAAAATGGTGAAACATAAAAAATATAAACATTTGTATTGAAAAACAGGCATATGAAATTGAAATACTTTAACTATGACCCATGAATGGTATCAAATTAGCACATTCACAGTCCAAATAATAATAAACTCTGAAAAAACATATGGTATATGATATCATAAGATATATACCACAATTAAGTACAAGATTCAACAAAGTATTTTGACATAGTTGAAGAAACTTTTAAATTATACCATTGAAAAATTCACGAGGAAATATTTTTTAAACATTCCAAAGTGTCTCATATAACTTTGAAACATTCAAATCACAATCCATTATAAAATCATGAGTATAAATAGACTCTTGATATGATATATCAAAGGGTTTTTACATACAAAATATTCTATTAATAAGAGGAGAAGAATGCATATATCTCATAAAAGTTAAAGTGAGACAAGAAAAATCCTTTTTTACTTTGGAAGGAAGAGTTCTTTAGAAAATCATTTGTATTTTTCATAAAATAAAATTTTAAACATGTATATAAGAAAAAAAGGTAAGTAAATTGAAATTATTTGTTAGTAATAAATATTTCCCATAGAAGTGAAATCATGTAAAAAGTGTTTTTAAGAAACATTATAAATAAAACATTTTCAAATGGTTTAAGGGAAATATTAAAGAGATATTAAAGTGTAAAGGAATTTTTGATTTCATAAAAATAGAAATTAACAAAGATGTTTTTTTCATGATAACATGAGTGATTTTAGAAGAATAATTATGACTTAAAATTGATTATATAGTTAACTTGAAAATGGGTAAGAATTTGGGAAGTTACCTTCAATTGATCTTGTTTATTCGGAAGAATTGAAAAGGGGGCCATTTTAAAACATAAAATTTCAATAAAAAGATGAAATGATATGAATATATGATTTTGTAACATATAAATAGGATATATAATGAGTAAAAAAAGTAATAAACATTAAATTGGGGTAAGTATAGTGAAAGAATAACCCGATGAAAAAATGAAGGTTCGGGTGGAATCCCTTACTTGTTTGTAATCAATCAAAACATTGTTGGATCGAATATATAGATATATATGTCTATCAGATGGAACAATACAAGAGGGGGGGTGAATTGTAGGTTTAAAACCTTTGAGTTTTAGAAACTAAGAGATTAGTTTAAATGATCTTAAACTAATACAAATACAAACACCCACAATTGTATTGAATGTAAAAAGGTATGATGTATTGTAATACTAATGTAATGTAAAACAATTGTATTCAAGATGAACACAATAATCAGAGTAATACAAAGATGAATGATTCTACCTTAAAGCGTATAGAATCAATCAATACAATATGTAATAGAATGATTTTAATTGAAAAAATTATAATTGAATATGTAAAGAAGAAAGGAAACAATACAAATTCCTTTCTAATACAAGTAACAGCTGAAATGTAAAAGAATTACAATTATTTTAACCCAAAGAGAAGGGTTATCCTTTCACCTAGGATAAAAGGTCTGTCTCACCAACACCTTGGTGAGCCCTCGATACGATGATCGGACTGTCTGTCTGCCTATCCCTGGCAGCCCTCGATACGACGATCGGCACGTCTGTCTACCTATCCCCGGCAGCCCTCGATACGATGATCGGCACGTCTGTCTGCCTATCCCTGGTAGCCCTCGATACGATGATCGGCACGTCTGTATACCTATCCCTAGCAGCCCTTGATTTTTTAGGTAATCGGAACCTCTGTCTTTCAATTGCTTGAAAGCCCTCGATACGATGATCGGACTCACAAAGCAGATGAGAGAAGTCACAGCATCTCTCTCTAGAATCTTGATTGAAGCAAAGTATCACAGTTGTTCCACAAAGTCTCATTCTTTCTCTTTCTCAGCTTCAAATGACCTCCTATTTATAGGCCTCAGGTTCCAACGGTCATGTTGCCTCCAACGGTCATATTTCTCCAAAAAACTCGGAGGGACATGGACACCTGGCATCATAACGGTCATATTGAAATAGAAAGAACGACATCGTTTTGATTAGTTTGTAACTAAATCAACGACATCGTATTGGTTAAAACAAGATATATGTCGATGATAAGCAATGGTACGATTCATATGAAACAAGTGTTTTTGACTAAGTACAAAAACAAGTAATGAAAGTATGAATAGAAGAGTTAGTACGATACATTTGACAGAGTCAGTACGATACGATTGACAGAGTCAGTACGATACGATTGATAGAGTCAGTATGATACGATTGACAGAGTCAGTACGATACGATTAAAAAGACATTTTTGATTTCCAAAACAAAATATAGAATTCAAAAGATAACATTTTACTCAACAATCTCCCCCTTTTTGGAAAGCACAACACACCAAGTAAATATAACAAAGAATACTTATCTCCCCCTGAGTTATTGGAAACTCTTCTGAATATGAATTTGAATACAACTAACTCCCCCTTAGGTATGGACTTCCTAAGGATTGTATTCGTAGATTTTCCTTAGGAGTGTTGTAAAGCATTATCCCCTTTTATAAAACATTCTCCCCCTTTGTAAACATTCTCCCCCTTTGTAAACATTCTCCCCCTTTGTGATTTACAAAAAGTAAGGGGTAATATTGAATTGTCTGAAGGAGTTAGAAAATAAACACAAGGCAATGGATAAAAGAAATTTCATTACGATAACAGACAATACTAAACATGAGAACAAAATATAAGTCACTTGTTTTCTCTTTCTTTCTCCTTTTTGATCAACTCTTGAAGAACCGCCTTCATCTTTTTTATCTCCTTCTTGTCTTCAGAAATAGCATCACCCTGAGACTTGAGAAGCTCTTGTTGGTCCGCAAAAATCTGATCTTGATTCTTGATAGTCTCCTCATGGACTCTGATTACTTCTTCAAGGGTATTAATTATGTCTTGCAGATTCTTGTTATCTTTGGATAACACAGAATTTTGTTTCTTCAACAAAACCATTTCATCTTTGAAAGATGAAACCTTCGAGAATTCAGATTGAAAAGCATTCATTCTCCCTTGTAAGTCTTTTACTGAAAGAACATCGGCTCGTTGAGAAGACAAAAGATTCAAACTTTCAACCGTTTCTCTGTCAATCTTATTGAAAGCAATTGCAAGCTCATTTGACAGCCTTCTTATATCTTCAATAGCTATCTCATGATCATTGATTGAGCTCTCTGTTTTGTATGAACACTTGGTCATCTTGTTGCAGTCCTTCTTATGAGCAACCGAACTTTCTGAAAGAACTTTCAAATTGGCTTCAACTGACAA
The DNA here is from genome assembly GCA_963277665.1 of Viscum album. Lineage (NCBI taxonomy): Eukaryota > Viridiplantae > Streptophyta > Magnoliopsida > Santalales > Viscaceae > Viscum > Viscum album. The sequence continues at coordinate 1,914,504,285 of OY728133.1, forward strand.
AACTTTCTTTCTTAATTATTTTACAGAGCCAAACTTCTTCTTTTGACTGTTAGTGATAAAATCAATCTTCCCTTCCAACCTCGGGAAATATGGAATAGTCTTCACAACCCTTCTCAAAACATGGACAATGTAATCACTCTTTTTGAGAGAAATTGTATGTTCTGAATCAGTATCTTCATCGTACGATGCCAATTCATTTGATCGGCTTGAATCTACAACTGGCTGTTTTCCTTTTTCTTTTTCTTTCTGCTTTCTTTCTTCTTCCACTTTATCACTAATGACAACAACTTTATCAGAGTGAGAGGATTGAGTACCTTGCTTTTCTTGAGATGACATTCTGTCCGGAGTTTGTGCTTGATCGGCAAGAGGAGTTTGTTGAACACCTTCACTCGGCTTTTGAACCGATTCCTCTATACTCTTATTTGAACTTTGAAGAAATTCTAAAAGAAAATCTCCTTCCTCTTCTTCCACTTCTTCAATTTCTTCCATCAATTGTTTTCCTTTTTATTTCTCAGGAAGGATCTGTACGATGGGATCTTGATGCACTTCTGTGGTAAGTTGAGCACTAGCTTCCTCAACTGCTTTCAAGACTTTAGGGATATCAAAGTCTTGAGCCTTTCTTTTCAAAATAGTTTTCTTTTTCTTTTCAGCCTTAAGGGTTTCTTCTAACCTTATTCTTTCTGTAAAATCCTCAACTGGGTCAAGACCGAACTTTGGATCACCTTCCTTTCTTTGTTCCTTATCCTTTCTCCATTTGGATACAACCTCCTTACTGTACCTTGGCTTCTTCTTGGGCTTTGAACTGGTTTGCGGATCAGACTTTTGAGTAACACCAGTAGATTGAATTTCTTTGGCTGGCATAGGTGCCGATTGATTCTGAGCCATTTCAGCTTCTACATCTCTGACAAAAAGTTTTGAATTCTGATCAAAACAAACATTCAAGTTCTTCATAGTACTTTTGATAATCCAAGAGGGCTTCAAATCTATGGGGTTTTCTTTAAAAGGAATGTTACAAAACTTCATACTTTCGACAATGAACTTAGTAAGGATGGATGGATACATAATAATTTGGGACTTAATCCCTCCTATCTTGACATTCTTAATGGTTTCAAAAACATACCCCATGAGATTTAATTTTCTCATATTTACAAGATAGTCAAGCATAAAAATATCAGAAACTTTCAGAGTTTCTCTATCCCCTTTCCTTGGGATAAGAAAACCTTGCATCCATAAAGTCACAAAACGATTTTCTGGAGAAAGATGAGAGACTTTTCTCTTTTCTTCATTAATAACAAACAAAGACTTTTCAGCACTTTCTCTATTAAACGTACCAACTTCCTCTGGTAGTTTATGAGAAGGACAAAAAGAATCCCCTTCTGTAGGGACATTCAGGAAATGAGCCGCTTGTTTCACAGACATAGATAACTTTCTATCGTACACAGCAAAATTGATAGTCATGTCTTTGTCGAAAGATACGGTTTTATAAAACTGACAAACTTCATCAAAGAGAACCGGATCTTGAGAAACAGGTCTTTCAACACACAAATGTTCCCATCCTTGAAAGAGAATGATTCTTATGATTGTGGAATCATACGAATCAAAAAAGTCTTGAGAAACTAACCTTTCTCTGTTAAAGTCTTTCTCTGTAAAAGTCTTTGAAGACATTTCGGTGGGAGTGTTAGCAGAGGATTGAGACATAAAGGTGATGCCGATGAAAGATCGTACGATGATTTAAAACCGATGAAGCAAAGCTTCGCCTCAAAACCCGAAAAACCAATGTGGGTTTGGGGGGGCTATTTATATGCGAAAAAGGGGTGATCGTTGATCTTCTACGGTCAGTATTAGAGAAAAACAGATCAATGGTTATGATTAAAAACGAAAAAAATTAAAAAAATGGAAATTACCTGCCGGAGAACGTCAGGTTATTGTTGGTTTTAGTAAAGTTCAAAAGAAAACACAAACGAATGAAGTAAAATAAAATAAAAGTATCAAACGACATGCCGATGGAAAACAATCTCATTACCATGAACTGACAAGCCGATGGAAAACAATATCATTACCATGAACTGACAATACGATGGAAAACAAACTCGTTACCATGAACTGACAAGCTGATGGAAAACAATCTCATTACCATGAACTAACAGTACGATGGAAAATAATCTCGTTACCATGAACTGACAATACGATGGAAAAGAAATTCATTACCATCATCAGTCGATACAATGGAAAAGAAATTCATTACCATCATCGGTCGATACGATGGAAAAGAAATTCATTACCATCATCGGTCGATACGATGGAAAAGAAATTCATTACCATCATCGGTCGATATGATGGAAAAGAAATTCATTACCATCATCGGTCGATACGATGGAAAAGAAATTCATTACCATCATCGTTCGATACGATGGAAAAGAAATTCATTACCATCATCGGTTGATACGATGGAAAAGAAAATCATTAATAAGACTGTCAATACGATAAACAGAAAAGTAAATGATACGATAAAACTGTCAATACAATAAATAGAAAATTAAAAACACATACCAGGAGAGTAAAAGAATTAAATATCATAAGATAAAAAGAAACAAACAAAACATAGTAAGAGATGTCCTCCCCCTTTCAAGAGGAGTTATTTACTGTAAGGAGATTTGTAAAACATTAAGTAGATATGAATGATTATTTTAATGTAATAATTCCTAGATTTTGTTTTATAAACTCAAATCTATCGGATGGTAATGGATTTGTAAAAATATCAGCAAGTTGTTCTTGTGCTCCGATAAATTGTAGAATAGTATCTCCTTTTTGTGTGTGATCTCTAAGAAAGTGATGCCTAACATCTATGTGTTTTGCATGAGAGTGGTGTGCTGGGTTTTTACTAAGAGCTATGGCACTTGTGTTATCACAAAGAATTTGAGTTTTGGAGAAACTCAATCCATAGTCAGTGAGTGTGGGATGCATCCACAATACTTGAGCACAACAACTTCCAGCTGCTACATATTCAGCTTCAGCAGTGGATAGTGCTACTGAGTGTTGTTTCTTGCAGGACCAAGAAACCAAGGAATCTCCTAAGAAATGACATGTTCCAGATGTACTTTTTCTATCCATTCTACAACCACCAAATTCAACATCTGAATAACTTTTTAAAACAAAATAATTTCCAGAAGAGTAAAAAAGACCTAAATCCGTAGTGCCTTTTAAATACCGAAAGATTCTCTTTACGGCTTTTAAATGAGACTCTTTTGGATTAGATTGGTATCTAGCACATAAGCATATAGAAAACATTAAGTTGGGTCGACTAGCTGTCAAGTATAGCAAACTTCCTATCATACCTCTAAAGATTGTTTGATCTACTGGTTTCCCAGTTTCATCAAGATCAAGTGTATTTGAGGTACCAATTGGAGTGATAATACTTTTAGTTTTGTCATATCCATACTTTTTGAGTAAATCTTTTATATACTTATGTTGAGATATATATGTTCCTTCTAGCTTTTGAGAAATTTGAAAACCTAAAAAGAATGTTAACTCACCCATAATACTCATTTCAAACTCAGATTTCATTAAATTTGCAAAAGAATCAGTTAAAGATTTCTGAGTTGATCCAAATATGATGTCATCAACATAGATTTGAATAATCAAAACATTTTTGTTTTCCATTTTTATAAAAAGGGTTGGATCTGTTGTACCTTTTGTATAATTTTTTTGTAAAAGAAATCATGTAAGTCTATTATACCATGCTCTAGGGTCTTGTTTAAGACCATATAGAGCCTCGGTAAGTTTAAAAACATGACCGGGATGTTTTGGGTCTTGAAAACCAAGAGGTTGTTCGACAAAAACTTCTTCTTGAACAAAACCATTTAGAAAAGAACATTTTACATCCATTTGAAATAGTTTGAAATTAAAGTATGCTGCAAAGGCTAATAGAATACGAATAGATTCAAGTCTAGATACAGGAACATATGTTTTTTCATAGTCTATTCCCTCTTGTTGATTATAGCCTTTAGCAACAATTCTTCCTTTATTTCTTACAATGATTCCATTTTCATCACATTTGTTTCTGAAAACCCATTTTACACCAATTATAGTTGTTTCTTTAGGTCTATCAACTAAAGTCCAGACTTGATTCCTTTCAAATTCATTTATTTCATCTTACATTACTTTGATCCAATCATCATCACCTAAGGCCTCACTTGGACTTTTAGGTTCAAATTGGGAAAGAAAAGCAAGATGTTCTACTTCATTTCTTAAGGAATTTCTGGTCCTTACAGGTTGATTTACATCACCAATGATGTTATCACTGGGATGATTCCTAAGAAACAGTTGGTTTGGGTTTTGTAAAACCTGTTCATCAACATATGGTAGAAAATCTTCTGTGGTAAATGTTTCAGGAATACTTTCTTGAACATTTTCCTTATCAGAGTGATCTTCTAATAACGGTTGATAAACGTTTTTAGAAAACACATCCGAGGATGTAAGATTGGGTTGGTTGAAAACAAAAGGATCAGTTTCATAAAATTTTACATTTACTGTTTCCTCAATAGTACAAGTGTTTTTATTGAAAACTCTATAAGCTTTAGAGGTTATAGAATAGCCTAGAAATATTCCTTCATCATATTTTGGTGCAAATTTGTGTAGATCTTCTTTTGTATTCAGAATGAATACTTTGCATCCAAAAACTTTGAAGTATGAAACTTTAGGTTTTCGGCCAGTCAATAACTCGTAAGGGGTTTTATTAATAAATGGTCTAGTTAAAACACGATTTATAGTATAACAGGAAGTACTAACAGATTCAGCCCAAAAGTGCTTAGTAATTGAGTATCCACTCAACATGGTTCGAGTCATTTCCTGAAGAATACGATTTCTTATTTCAACAACACCATTTTGCTGAGGAGTTCTTGGAGATGAGAAATTGTGAGTAATACCTTTCAAACTACAAAAAGTTTCAAAATTTGAGTTTTGAAATTCACCACCATGATCACTATGAATAGTTATCAATGGTAGGTTTTTCTCATTTTTAACTTGGGCTCTAAAATTTTTGAAATAGGAAAAGGCTTCAGATTTCTTTGTGAGAAAGTAGACCCATGTAAATCTAGTAAAGTCATCAACTAAAACAAATACATAGTATTTTCCTCCAATGCTTCCAGATTGTGAAGGAACAAAAAGATCCATATGCACTAGTTGTAATTCATTAGAAGTTGAAACTTCATTAATTGATTTAAAGCTAGTTTTATGTTTCTTTCCAAATTGACAAGGATCACAGACTTTTGAAGAATCATATCTAAGGTCTAGTAGCCCCTTTACAAGTCTTTTCTTTGAGAGTTTACTAAGGTTTCTCAGATTACAGTGTCCTAGTCTTCTATTCCATAGCCATGATTGGTCTTCTATTGCACTTTAGCAGGGTAAGTTTTGGCTCCTAAGGTCTTCTAAGTTAATAGTGTAAACATTATCTTGCCTATGGGCAGATAGAATGAACTCATCCTTGGAATTGTGAACAAGACACTTATCATTTCTAAAATTCACAAGGTAACCTTCATCACATAATTGACTTATGCTGATGAGATTGTGCCTAAGACCTTTAACAAACAAAACATTTGAGATAATTACTTTTCCAAGAAAAACAATATTACCTATACCAACAATCTTTCCTTGAGCATTATCTCCGAAGGTGACTTTTACACCTTTTGTTTTGATAACCTTTTCAAAGAGATCTTTGTTTCTAGTCATATGTGGAGAACAACCACAATCCATGTACCAAATATTCTTATTGCTACACTTCTCATTTTCCTGAAAAAGAAAAAATTAGTTTTTCGGAATCCAAACTTGTTTGGATCCAGAAAGGTTAGACAAAAGAATTTTAGGAATCCACATTTGTTTTTCAAAATGAGCTTTATGAAATCCAAAAGATTGAGTTTTTTTAAGAGAACAATCTCTTCTCTAGTTTCCACCACATTGACACTTAGAACAGAAAGTGGTTTTTTGAGGAACAAAATAGTTATTGCTAAAAATAGGTTTGGAATAAGTATAACCAAGACCAGAACAATTTCTCAAAAGTCTAATTTGAGAATACATCCTGTCAAAGTTTTCCTTCCCATGATTAAAGTTTGACAAACATTTCTTCAAGGATAAAATCTCTGACTTTAGTTTTAAAACCAAATTCTTATTTTCCAAAACATTTGAATTTGAACTAGAGTTAGGCTCTAAAATATTTTTCTTTGAAATTACAGTTTCAAGATCCTTAGAAAGTTTATCCTTATCAGATTTAACTTTCTCAAGGGTTTTTAAAATACTTTCAAAATCAAAAGTTTTCACATCAAGATCCTTAGAAAGATCTGATACTTCTTTAGTCAAGATTGAAATTCTAGAATTTGCTTTCTCAAGCCTCTTCTTGAGTTTAGAATTTTTATTTTCAAGTAATTTAGCAAATCTAGAGACTTCTTTAAAAGAAGGTAATGTATCATCTTCTGATGATGAAGATTCATCATTTGAAGATTCATAATATCTATTATCAGTAAAATTTGCATTTAAGGAGACATTTTTAATAGCTTCAGCATTATGTACCTTAGCCATGAGACAATGATCTTCAATTGGTAATCTGGCTAAGAGTCTGATATTCCTCTGTCCTGATGTCTCATATTCTGAAGAATAATCTGAGGAATCACTACCACTTGCACTCCACGTATCATTTTCTTTCAAGACTTTCTTTGTCTTATAAAACCTTTTCTTGTTTCTTTCAGAGTGTTTCTCCTTTCTATCTTTCCTTTTCAGTAAAGGACAATCAGGCCTTATATGTCCTGCTTTCTTACATTCATAACAAGTTACCTCTGAATCTTTCCTATCCTTCCTATCTTTCTTTTTGAATCTATATTGGAAGTCTTTCTTTCCCACAATCTTGTTCATTCTTTGAGCAAGATTGGCTAACTCATTATCCAAAATATTACAATCACTTGAATCAGATATAACAACTTTCGTGGATTTAGACCTTGTAAGTCTTTCAGGTGTTTTAGCATTAGATGCAAAGGCTACACTTCCATTCCCATTCTTCTTCTTGTTGAAATCAGCATCTCTCTTCATTCTTGTCTCGTGCTGTAGAAGAGTTCCAAAGAGTTCATCAAGAGTAATCTGGGAAACTTTTCTATTTTCATCAATAGTTGTCCTTTTTGACTCCCATTCATTTGGCATTATATCTATAATTTTATCGACTAGAGCTTCTTCATCAAGACCTTTTTCTCCCATAGATTGTAAGCTATTGACAATTGTCATAAACCTTTGTTGCACTTTACATACTGGCTCTCCATAAGGAAAAACAAATCCATGATACTCTGCTCGAAGCATTGCTCTCCTTGTTTCTATAACCTTGGATGTACCAAAATGAGTGACTTCCAATTTCTTCCAAATACAGTTAGCTGCTTCACATGAAGATATCTGACTGTATATATTCCTGGTCATAGAGCATAATAAAGTATTGTGTACCTTGTAATTCAGTTGATATTATTGCTTCTCTTGGTTAGTTAAAGTAATAACTTCTTTGTCAGGTTTTTTGTAACCTCCAGTAAGCATAAAAAATTGTCTACACCAGTATTGATAAAGAACGTCTTCATACGATCTCTCTAATACTCATAATCATTCCCATCAAAGATTGGTGGTCTAGAAGGATTCAGATTGTCTATTGACCCAATATTCATTCCTGCCATATAAAAACAATATCTTTTCCACTCCACACATTAGTGTAGTAAGTAGTTAAAGAAAATAGTAATATGAAATAAATAAATCTTTTAATACAAATCAGTGGAAAACCTCCTATGATACCAATTGTTGGATCGAATATATAGATATGTATGTCTATCAGATGGAACAATACAAGAGGGGGGTGAATTATAGGTTTAAAACCTTTGAGTTTTAGCAACTAAGAGATTAGTTTAAATGATCTTAAACTAATACAAATACAAACACCCACAATTGTATTGAATTTAAAAAGGTATGATGTATTGTAATACTAATGTAATGTAAAAAAATTGTATTCAAGATGAACACAATAATCAGAGTAATAAAAAGATGAATGATTCTACCTTAAAGTGTATAGAATCAATCAATACAATATGTAATAGAATGATTGTAATTGAAACAATTACAATTGAATATGTAAAGAAGAAAGGAAACAATACAAATTCCTTTCTAATACAAGTAACAGCGGAAATGTAAAAGAATTACAATTCTTTTAACCCAAATAGAAGGGTTATCCTTTCACCTAGGATAAAAGGTCTGTCTCACCAACACCTTGGTGAGCCCTCAATACGATGATCGGACTATCTATCTGCCTATCCCTGGAAGCCCTCGATACGATGATCGGCACGTCTGTCTGCCTATCCCCGACAGCCCTCGATACGATGATCGGCACGTCTGTCTGCCTATCCCTGGCAGCCCTCGATACGATGATCGGCACGTCTGTCTGCCTATCCCTGGCAGCCCTCGATTTTGTAGGTAATCGGCACCTCTGTCTTTCAATTGCTTGAAATCCCTCGATACGATGGTCGAACGCACAAAGAAGATGAGAGAAGTCACAGCATCTCTCTCTAGAATCTTGATTGAAGCAAAGTATCACAGTTGTTCCACAAAGTCTCATTTGTTCTCTTTCTCAGCTTAAAATGACCTCCTATTTATAGGCCTCAGGTTCCAACGGTCATGTTTCCTCCAACGGTCATATTTCTCCGAAAAACTCAGAGGGACTTGGACACCTGGCATCATAACGGTCATATTGAAATAGAAAGCACGACATCGTTTTGATTAGTTTGTAACTAACTCAACGACATCGTATTGGTTAAAACAAGATATATGTCGATGATAAGCAATGGTATGATTCATATGAAACAAGTGTTTTTGACTAACTACCAAAACAAGTAATTAAAGTATGAATAGCAGAGTTAGTAAGATACATTTGACAGAGTCAGTACGATACGATTGACAGAGTCAGTACGATACGATTGACAGAGTCAGTACGATACGATTAAAAAGACATTTGTGATTTCCAAAACAAAATATAGAAGTCAAAAGATAACATTTGACTCAACAAACATATGCCTAAAAATTAATAATCCTACAATGATACATTTAATAACATGAAAATAAATATATTAATGATATTATACATCAATTTTCAGTATAGATACACCGAACATAAGAAATAGTAGTGTAAAAGAAATATCTCACAAAATTGGAAGTGAGGTGAGAAATCTCTTACTACTTTGTAATCAATTGAATCATATGTACAAAATATTAAAATCATAAATTAAATAATTAAATAACATTAAGATAAATAGATTTATGATATTATATATCAAATTTCAGAATATATACACCACATACAAGAAATAAGTGGTGAATAATGGAATTCTCATGGAAATAAAAGTGAGATGAGAAACCCCTTACTACTTTGTAATCAATTGAATTATATGTCAAAATAATAATAATCATCCAATGAATAATTTAATACCATTAATATAAATAGATTCATGATATTATATATCAAATTTTAGTATACATACACAACATACATGAAATAAGTGGAAAATAATGGAAATCTCACGGAAATAAAAGTGAGATGAGAAACCCCTTACCTTATGTCTGAACGTGTTCTTCACTTGACCTTAACATCATGAATAATTAAATTAAATCCATTAATTAATTAATTAATAACCTTATCTACATTTATTTTAAATAATATAATTTTATTAAGTTCATTTATGGACTGTGTGATGACTTCTAAGATATAAATTTATCGCTCAGGAGTGGTGTTTCCTTGGTTTTCATGATCGGCATACTTGTATATATGTATATAAGTTCATTTTGAATGGTTATAATTCTAAAGAATTGAATTTATATATTATTAATTAATAAAAAAAAATTAAATGGTTATATATATAATTCTTTATATTTTATGAGGATGAATCATTAGATAAGTCATTCAGTGATAATTGTTTATATTTTTACGGTGGTTATTCATCATAACGAACTAATTTTATATTATTGTTTAGTATTATGAAAATAATTTACATATAGAACATAAAAAAGTTTTATATTAAACATTTTAAAATATGTATCAGCTATTAAAATGGCTTCATGAAAATATTTGAAGAAGAATTTGAAGTATAATACATCGTCGTCCACAAAGGTTGTAAATTGGCACCTACCAGACGATGATTTCATTTATAAACTAAAAGAGGGAGAGTAAGAAGATTGATAATAGTTATTATATTAACATGGTATAATTATAGTATATATATGATAATAGAGTTATCATGATAAATTTTATAGATGAGTTTAGGATAGAATAAAAAAAGAAGATAATTTGAAATGAAATTTAATGAAAAAGGAAGAGGATTTACCTCTTGAAATAACCTCCTTGATAGCCTCCTTAAGGGAAAGAGTTTTGGTATTTTGGAAAGACTAATGGATCTTGGAAATGGGGAGGAAATATGGAAGAATACTTAGGCATAAATTTGAGATCATTCAAGGCTTATTGGAGTGAATAGAAGAGGGAGTGATGGGTGGTTTTTATAGTGGATGAGAGGAGGTTTTTTCTATTATTTTAATCATTATATTATTATTTTGGGCACAAGACTATAAATAGTCTTGATACATATGACCTAAAATAGTAATAAGTGCATGTTAGTTCTATCCAATGTCTATTTATATCATCCATGACTCAAGAATGATTCATAAATTTATTTATTTTTCATATTTGAAAAATTATCGAATTTCACTATTAACAAAAATTTAATGTATTTCAGAAAAATCCCAAAAACTCACCCAAACCATTTTTCAACATGTGTAATTAAAAAATAGAATCCATTTTATCAAAATAATTTTCTAAATTTGTGAAATTTAATTTTTAAATAAAATCATTATTTACTTAAAAAATACATATTTTAAATTTATATCTTATTTTATAGTAATTTTAAAAATTAACTAATGTCTTATAAAATTATCCTAAAATCATAGGAAAAAAATAGAAATAAATTTTATGAAAATTAATTTTAATTTAAATAAATTTATTAATTTAATATTTTAATTAAATATTTATTACACACAAAAATACCAAAACTTAATTATTAATTTTTAAAACATTCACTCTCAATTATATGGTGCCTAAATTTTATTTATACATTCATGGGTGATTTTACTATTCATAAGGGTCAAGTTACTATTCATAAGGGTAAAATTATTATTAATAAGGGTATATTACTATTCATAAGCGTCAAGTTACTATCCACAAAAAAATTAAGTTGATCCTATTAGACTCTAAGAAACATAATGATCACAACGGTGTATGTCCATTTTTCAAAATTCAAATCATAGAAGTGGAAAAATTATGTTTCATGACTAGGGTATAACTATCTTGTGTAATGAGTTATAATAAGTTTTTTTTCATAGAGACCCCGTGTTGTGTGCATTACAGGATATATTTATTTTTAAATTCTTAGGGTGTTACATTCTTCCCTCCTTTAATAAATTGTGTCCTAACAATTTGAATTTGAACTCATAATGTTAAAGGTTAACACTTTAAAATTTTCTTTTTTAGAAACCCACATCAGAAATAGGGTTAATAAAATATTCACCTAATAAGAGAGGGTGTAAAATGAATAGTTTACTACAAAACTATGCATTCAAATAGGGTAACATTAGTGTAAAGTGAAAATATGTACATGTAAGAATAATATAACCATCATGTCCTAATGGAGAGTGATAGAGAACATGGTCATTAGAATGTTTAATTTCAGAAAGCCATGAATCTTGTAATCGGTTAAAAGAACATTGATTTTAGAGAAAGAAAACTACATGGATAACATTTTTGTTACAAAAAAATTTCTTTAATTGAGGGATTCCTTTACTATCTAGATAAGCACTTAAGAAATTAAACTTACTTTATTACTTTCTTTATCATAAGAATAATATCATCCTTTGGTTGTGCTTCAATCTATTTTTAATTCATTCCCTATACCTGTTAATGAACACTCAAGATGAATTTTTAATGCCTAAAAATTTTGAATTAACTTCTACAGACCATAGACCCCACAAAATTATAATTATCTATCCCTCTTGTCTTTATACATCAACCAATTCCAAAATGTTTAGGATAAGATAAGATAATTCCCCCAAAATAATAAACCATTATATGATGAAAAGAAACTTTAATATCCAAAATTCAAATTTAAATCTCAAGGTTCAACATAGATTGTTTTTAAATTACTATCATTCTTAAACAAACATTCTAGGTGATGTTCCCAAAATCTGAAGGATTTTTTCATATAGTCTTTCAAATGACATCAAAAAATCATAATCTTTTATACCAAAGATTTAATTTACACTATCACATAATCTCCAAGATATTAAACACATTCCCATAAATAACCTAGACCACCATATGTATACAATTGAATCATATTTTACTCCAAAATAAAATTCAACATTTATTCCTCAAAATATTCTATTTACCATAGTTTTTAGGATTCCCAAAATTGTGAACTTCTTATAAAATAACATTAATCTCTTAACCAAAAAGTCATTTTCAAATCCCAAAGTTATATATTTGATAAAAAAAGTATCTAAAATAAAAATTAGTTCTATCCATTAGATGTTTTAACTAAAAAATAGTCATGATAACCAGGACTTCACGTAGGATAGTGGTAGGTGTTTCACCCTTGTCACCCTTTGTTTGTGGGTTCAAACACCATGGCCTTACTGAATGTAGTGGGTTGTCACCTGACATGTTGGATTTCCTTTTTCTAAAACCATATATCTTATAAAATAAATATGATAGTATTCTTTAAAATAAATAAAATTACTAAATATTATTTTAACTAGGATTTTCCATGCAACCTCAATAAAGAAAGACATCATACATTTATTTCTACATAGGGCCTTCCTCGGTCTAGAGGTTATCCTATAGAATAGAGAATTGACTCGAGTAATTCCTAGGTTATTTAAACTTAAGAAAAATAACTACAAATGGTTTCTTAGGATAAATTTTTTTTATTCCATTGTACCCTCCATTTTTTCTCGGCAATTATTTTCTTTATGTCCTTCTTTCCCACATTTAATGCATTTCTATGTTTCTTTGAGACCCTTTCCTGGGTGTCTCCTTCCACATTTCATTCATGCTGACAGTCAAGAATTCGTTTCTCCATGTTCCCCACTACTATAGCTCTTATCCAACTCCATTCTTATCTTATTTGGTGGGTTTGGGTGTTGGTTAAATTATATGTTGTTAATAATATTTCACGAAAACTGATTATGCATGAACACAATATCTTTCACTCCTATCAACATCCCATTCGGTTTCTCATCACCACCACCTTCTCCATCGTGTTCAATGTTAACATGACCCCTTTGGATTCCAACCATTGACTAAAACCAAAAATCATAGTGTGAGTAACAATAGTAATAGTGAGAAAAATGTATAATAATATATAGAATATCATGAAAATTTATTTTCAACCTAAAAACCTTAGTTTTAACCAAGGAGATTCATTTTTATTATATATTCAAATCCATAATAATGGTTTGTAAAAAAATGTTAATTATTCTAATAATATCCCACAAGAGTGTCAAACTAGGTATGCAGTAAGGCATGTTGTCGTGTACCAGGTTACCCCGAGTCAAGCGCGGAACACCTTCTCAAAGTTGTTACTCCTAGGTACATCAATTAAAGAAACTACTTTCACTTTTAGTATCTATACATGTATGTATTTTCTAAGAATATTCACATAATTTATACATTTCCAAAATTCTAGGATTCTCTTGTATTCTTATCCTCAAAATCCATCTAAGAGTTTTGTTCACTATTCTATGTTTTCTAGATATAGTTGTCCAAGGATTATACTAAACCTCCCTCTAATACCAACTGTAACACCCTGACCCCAATTTCTCGAAGTTGGTTTATTATTTTATTACATTGGAATGATTTCAAAATGTCTTATCCCAAAGTAGTGGGTATTTTATTAGTTTTGTAAAACCAGATACATACATAAGTTCAACCTTAAAACATTAAATGAGATGAAATATATCACATCCACTAGTAACTCCCATAATTCCTAGATTATTCCTGAAATTCATTCATAATAAACTTCTTCATATATTGGTAAAAAACATAATTAAGGGGTGGGATCAAATGATCAGTAAGGGTAAATAATACCACAGAAGCATAAATAATAAGTCATGATGAATATAAAAAAGTACGCATTCCATTAAAAATAAACTTGAGCATAATATGGTGGTAATAAAAGATGAATAAATAATGTTGTAATAAAACATAACCATGGATATTCTACTAGTTGAATAATCACATGGACTATCAAATACTAGATTCATAATGAGGGAATTCATAATGTCGGACATCATAATCATACCATCAAGGCCTCATGCCAAGACCATACATAAATGGGTAAAACCCCAAAATAGTTTGTCTCATGAGACCTATTGATTAATTGAGGGGATATAACGGGCTCAACCCATCACTTACTAAGTCTAATAAATTATTCATAAGAAAAGGGTTAAATATGATCAACATAAACATTCGTATTGAAAAACTAGCATACGAAATGTGAATACTTTAACTATAAACCATGAAAGGTGTCAAATTAGAACAACTATAGTAAAACTTATCATCGACCCTTAAAAATAATATGGTAGATTATATAATAATATATATACCTAAATTAAGTACAAGATTAAGCAAAGGATGTTTACAAAAATGAAGATACTTTTAAATGAGACCATTGAAAAGTTCATAAGGAAATATTCTTTAAACATTCCAAAGTGTCCAATACAACTTTGAAACATTCAAAGTATAATCCCTTATAATATAATGAGAATAAGGATAATCTTGATATTATATATCAAAAGGGTTTTTACATACACCACATTAAATTAATAGGTAGTGAACAATGTATATATCTTATAAAAGATAAAGTGAGATGAGAAATATCATTTTTACTTTGGAAAGAAGATTTATTTTAGAAAATCATTTTTATTTTTCATAAAATCATATTATAAACATCCATATCCCAAAAATTTTAATGAATTTGAAATTATATTTGAGGCATAAATGATGTCCCAATGAAGTGAAATCATGTAAAAAGAGTTTTTAAGAAACATTAGAAATAAAACATTTTTGTGCGGCTTAAGGGAAATATTAAAGGGATTTTAAAGCAAAAAGGGGCATTTGATTTAATAAAACAAAAAATTAACAAAGATTGTTTTTTCATGTTAAAATGAGTGATTTTATAAATATAATAATGTATTAAAATATATTATATAGTGAACTTAAAAATTGGTAACAATTAGAGAAGTTCCCTTGAATCGGGCTTGTTTATTGGGAAGAATTGAGAAGGGAACCATTTTAAAACATAAAATTCTCATAAAATAAATTTGAAATGATATGAGTATAGAATTTTGGAACATATAAACAGAATATATAATAATTACACAATAATTAATAAACATTACATTGGGGTAAGGATAGTGAAGGAATAACCCGATGAAAAAATGATGGTTTGGGTGGAATCCCTTACTAGCTTGTAATCAATCGAAACATATGCCCCAAAATTAATAATCATAAAATGATACATTTAATACCATTAAAGTAAATATATTAATGATATTATACATCAAATTTCAGTATAAATACACCATACATAATAAATAGTGGTGAATAAGTAATATCTCACAAAAATTGAAGTGAGATGAGAAAACTCTTACTACTTTGTAATCAATTGAATCTTATGTCCTAAAATTAAAAATCATCCAATGAATAATTCAATACCATGAATATAAATAGATTAATGATATTATATATTAAATTTCAGTATACATACACCACGTACAAAAAAATAAGTGGTGAGTAATGGAAATCTCATGGAAATAAAAGTTGGATTAGAAACCACTTTATACTTTGTAATCAGTTGAATTGTATGTCCAAAAAGTAACAATATTCCAATTAATCATTTAATTCCATGAATATAAATAGATTAGTGATATTATATATATAATTTCAGTATAAATACACCATATACAATAAATAAGTGGTGAATAATGGAAATATCATGGAAATAAAAGTGAGATAAGAAACCCCTTACTTTATATCTGAACATGTTCTGCACTTGACCTTAATATCCTGGATAATAAAATTTAATCCATTAATTAATTAATTAAGAATTTTATATAAATTTATTATATTTATTATAATTTTATTAAGTTCATTTATTGACTTTTTGATGAGTAATAAGATACAAATTTATCGCTCGAGAGTGATTGTTTCCTTGGTTTTCACGATCGGCATACTTGTATATGAGTATATATGTTCATGTGGAAGGGGTATAATTATCCAAAATTTTATTTATATATTAATGATAAAAATAAATAATTTTAAATGGTTATATATATAATTTGGATACATTTTATGAGGACTAATAATTAGATAAGTAATTTAGTGATAATCGTTTAGATTATTACGACAGTTACTGATCATAATGAAATCATTTTGTTTTATTGTTATATATTATGTAAATATGTTACATACAGAACATAAAAAGGTTTATATTAAAAAAATTAAAAAATTTCTCAACCATTA
The DNA here is from genome assembly GCA_963277665.1 of Viscum album. Classification (NCBI taxonomy): domain Eukaryota; kingdom Viridiplantae; phylum Streptophyta; class Magnoliopsida; order Santalales; family Viscaceae; genus Viscum; species Viscum album. Next base: position 1,914,520,912 of record OY728133.1, read on the forward strand.
AATAGGTTATATAAACATATTTGAAGAATAAGTTGAAGAACGGAACTTCATCGTTAATGAAGGTTGTAAATTGTCACATCCCAAACAATGGTTTCATTTATAAAACAAAAGTGGGAGAGTAAGGAGATCGATAAGGGTTATTACATTAACATGATATAATTATAATATATAAATTATACTAAATTATTCATGATAAATTGGACAAAGTAGGTTAGGATAGAATAAGAAAATAAGATAAATTGAAATGGAATTAAATGAAAAAGGAAGGGGATTTACCTCTTGAAATAACCTCCTTGATAACCTCCTAAGGGAAAGAGTATTGGTATTTTGGAAATACCAAGGGATCATGGATGTATAGAGGGACTAGTGAATATTATTTGGTATTAAATTTGAGAAACTATAAGGCTTAGAGTTGTTAATAGAAGAGGGAGTGAGGGGTGATTTTTATAGTGGATAAGACGAGGGTTTTCCATTATTTTAATCATTATTTTATTATTTTGACTCAAGACTATGAATAGTATTAATTATTATGACCTAAAATAGTAATAAGTAAATTTTAGTTCGAAATAATGGCCATTTACATTATCCATGACTCAAGAATGATGCATAAATTCATTTATTTAGCATATTTCATAAATTATCAAATTTCACTATTTACCAAAAACTCATGTATTTTAGAAAAATCCCAAAAATTCACCCTAACCATTTTTTGAAATGTATAATTTAAAAATCGACACCATTTTATCAAAATAATTTTATAAATATTTGAAATTATTTTTTTAAATAAAATCATTATTTACTTAAAAAATATAGATTTTAAATTCAAAACTGATTTTAAAATAATATGAAAAATTAACTGAGGTCGCATAAAATTATTCTAAAATTATAGGGGGAAAATATCTATTTAGGAATAAATTTTATGAAAAATAATTTTATTTTAAATAAATTTATTAATTTAAAATTGTAATTATAAATTTATTACTCACAAAAATACCAACACTTAATTATATATTTTTAAAAACTCACTCTAATTTATAAGATGGATAAATTTTATTTATACTCTGAGGGGTGATTTTACTATTCATAATGGTAAATTTACTATTCATAAGGGTAACATTACTATTCATAAGGGTACATTACTATTCATAAGGGTCAAGTTATTATTCTACAAAAAATTAAGTTGATCATATTATACTCTAAAAACATACTGATCACTACGGTGTGTGCCTGTTTTTCAAAATTTAAATCACAGAAGTAAAAAAATTATGTTTCATGACTAGGATATAACTATCTTATGTAAATAATTATAATAAGTGTATTTTTAATAGATACATAGTTTTGTGTTCATTACAGACTATATTTATTTTTAAATTCTTAGGGTGTTACAATTCCTCTTCAAAACGGTATCTCCCTAATTCTATTGTTTATTATTCACCACCCACCAGATGGGTGTCGATTCAAAACTATTGAGTGTCCACCCACACTCTATACCTATTAAGTATGACCACCTAGGAAACTCACAAATCGTACAATGAGAATCTCGTCCCAAAACTAATAGGTTTAGCATCCAATAATCATACCCTCTCATAAGAAACGTGATGAAAAATTAAAAATTAACTCTACAGAATGATCCCTAGGCATATCTCTCACGCCTTTATTAAAAACCCACTTAAGGTTATCATGTACTTATGGTATCCATACCCATCCTCATCTCATTTCTTAAGCATTAAAATCCTATACAGAACACATCAAGTTTCATTTCTCAGGTGTCAATTTTGACCACCAAATAGGTACATATCATGTGAGACCTATGTGAAAATTATGGTGCATGAAAATATTACTCTTTCTAATGTTCCAATAGATAAACTATAATAAAAAAATCTTTGGAAACACATCGTATTCAATAAACTCATCAAACACAACAATGCAAAGAAATAACAACAATCTCATTACCCTAGAAACCAGGATTTCCCGTTGAAATGGTGTTCATGACTCACCAATTCAAGGACCATAAAAATTATTGAAAAATTTCTAGAATACCTTTCATCAACTCCAAAAATCATAAAAAAACTCTCCTATAATACCAATTTTTGAATCCTTTATTGAATCACCGAGTCTGGCCAGTGTGCCACATGACCTCCCCCACGTATCCCCATACACTAGTGGATGTTAACTAGTGGCAAGGTCCTAGAATAACAGTGAGGAGACTATATCATCATATCAAAGTATAAAATAATATTAGTACAAATTAAGTAAAGGTAATATATAGTGATCATCAAAGTATACATAATTCACTAAGAACAATGTTATAACAAATTATTTCATTAAGGAACATGCAACCTACCACCCACTAGGCTGACCACACATATGAATAAATATTTAAAAACTACAATGACGCTCTCCTAAAACCCAAATAATCATTCCAATCCTAGTCTAAACATGCCCATCAGGCCTAAAAATCCCAATCTATAACACATTAATTCTTTAACATGAAAAAAACATAAGGCATGAACGCACACTGAGATGCCCCTGTAGAGTGTGAGTATAAACTCAATAGGGTCTCACTAAGAACCTATAACACATTTTTTCATATTCATGTGTATACATGAGTAAAATAAATACAAATTTAAACATGATTTCTGAGTTATCATGTTCTTACCAAACCACCAAGACATTTGATGATATTTTCATGCTTATCAGGACTTCAGGTGTTAAATGGGCCACCCTAACACAAAAAAAATACATGTTTTAGCTCTATACCACAAGGGAAAGTGTCATTTTCCATCACCTATCATATTAGGCTTCAAGGAAAACGTCATCACCTATTGGATCAAGATGTAAGGCCATAACTTGTCTTGGATCAAGTCCTATAGTCAATCAAGCCCCTAGTTAAACTATATGGTCATCACACCCCAAGATTTATTGGATTAGGATACAAGGAAAATCAAACCCTAGGATATGTCATAGTTTTTTAACCCCTTTTTATAATGTATATTTACACAGTACCATAACACACCATAATATATTTCGAGTCAGGCCACATGGACAATAAAGCCCTAGGTTAGGCCACAAGGTCATCTCACCTCGGGATCTACTAGGTCAGACCACAAGACTGTTGCACCCCATCCTCTATCCCAATTCAGGACACAATTCTATCATACCTCTTCCCTATCTCCAAGTCCCATTATCTTCATTTTTTTACATCATACTGGCACATGTACCCTCTCTAGGGGATATCTAAGCTATGATGATCCCAGTTATCACTTTGATATAAGATTAAAACCTCTATAGGACAAGCATTCACACACAATAGGATATAGCACATAAGGGAAAAATGTAGCACATATGCATAGGTATCATGGTCCACACACACACACACAAACACAAGCATAAAATATCACACAATGGTCCTCACAACTACACACACACAGTCGTGTACAATGGGCCACACAATCTCATACCAAGGAACCAAAAGGTAAGGACTTCCTACTATGAAACCTCATCCCAAAGTCCCAACTCAACCATAGATCTATTAGGTAGGTCTAGGTTTTACCTAAATTCTTATTTTCATTCAATTTCTATGTCCTTGACTAATTATTCCCTAATTAATTCCCACCACCCAAGATAGGGTCTCATTTCATGTCTCTCTAAGGAGACCATGTTTCACTCAACCACATACCTTTTATTCCAACCTGAAAGGATCTTGGGGAAATAAATAGGCAATTTCTATAAAACATCTCACGTCTTGAGACAACATAAGGTCTCTCACCATCACAGTAAGTACCATTTCTCATCGGACACATAGTCGTTGGTTTAATTCGAACATCCCAAGTACTTCTAAGCACTTTTCCTAGATCTAGGGCACAATTCTACCCCCTTCATCATGCTTAAGTGTCTCTTGGTCCATAGACTCTCAACCTAATCCCATATAGAATGAACACACATATTCACACACATTTATAAACATACATATGGTTTCTTATGATATGGCCCACCTACCTCAAAAAGAGTTTTCAATATCATCAAGATCCATCGATACTCTATCTAAATATCCAATCCATGTCAAATTTTGTTCTGCCACTCGAGATCATTCTTTACAACACATGAAAAAAATAATTAATTATAATCTATTTTAATTAAATATATAATTTAATCCAATGCATCATAATTTTTAAAAAGATCATTGGGCACCACCATCGTATTGAAAACTTGACCAACCAAACCTGAAGGGTCTACGACACACCCTCGATGCATTCCCACATGTCGAACCTATCATTCAGTATTTGGAAACCCATTAATTTCATCTAATTCTAATAATATCCTTAGGTAATTTTAGGTAAGTAGATTACCACAACAAAAAATCCTTCAAACAATGTCAATAAGGGATCCTATGACATTCTCTATGAAAGATACATCACCTTATACTGATTCCACCATTATATGGTGGAATCAACACCAAATTCCTAAATTAAATTGAGGCAATTAAGACAATGGAAAAGATAATTACAAGAAAATCAGAAAATAGATGATATTACACTTGTTTTTTATTACAAAACACTCAGATTATCCCCTTATCAAAGAGGATTGATAGAGAGTCATGAGAGGGGAAATTGGTCCAATGAATGGACTTTCCTGAACCCCCATATTAGCTAAATCCTGAGAGCCTCAACATGGTAAAATAAGAAAAAAAATCCACTTAAAATCATCTTAGTATAAAAAAACTGGCTAGTTGATAGGTCTCACCTGGGATTCAGTGGCCCATCATCCATCTAGTGATTCGTGCAGGGATCTTGGGATACTGGTGAGTAGGTTCAATCTCACTAACTATCCAATGATCCCAACTGGGCCCTAGGAAATGGGTTATCCCACTGGCTATCTAGTGGTTTCTACATACACCAAGGTACTCTTTCCCTCCTCCAACACTCTCTTGAATTCCCAAGGCCTTCCCCAAGAATCAAACCTTATAAAAAATACAATTTTAAGATATCCAATTATTTAGTATTCCAACCCAATCCTTGATTATCCAAATATACCATCAACCAAATGAAAAGTTAAAAGTTTCCTTAGGAATTTCCAACCAGTAATGACACAAGTCATTACAACATCCCCACCATAATTCTTATCATCCTTAAGAAGCTATGGCAGTCCTGAAACCAAATCTCTGAATCCACTAAGGTCTCTAGTTCACTCAAAACTTATTGTGTTCAATATATGATCTCAAAATCCATTAATGATGTGAATATATGAACACCAATGAACACCATTCACTCTAAACCAAGTCAACCACACATCACTAATATGAACACTAATATTGGTATCACCTCGCTCATCCCTCCTTACACACCTCAGTGTCTTCTACTATCTAGTCATAGAGATCTTGGTTCTCCCCACCATAAGGCTTTAACCATGACGGCTAATTACAATATATGTTTATCCCCACTATACGAACCACCTACCAAAAATTTTCCTCCAATTGTCCAATAACCCACCAATCATTTCTAAAATTATTTTTATGTAGTTTTTATTCCACTATGTCTAATTATAAAATAAAACCCTAGTCAAAACTCCTCTAGTAGACCTTTCCTCAAAACACTTGGTTCCACCTATCAATGTTCCATCAACTACCTGATCATGATTCATTAACTCTCAATGGCATCTTGTGGTCACTCAATGCACACACACATGAAAATTTTGAAACATACACTTGATATAACCCATTATTGAATTAGTAAAACTTTCTCTAGTTATCTTATTATCACCATAATAATTGGAACACCTATATTCTGATTCAAACTCGTATTATACCAAACTACCTAATTTACAATGTTAATGCATTGAATCACCTGAAAATGCATCCAAATTTTGATTCAGGTATTTAATATTTAACCATATCACATTATATATACCACACTCTAACACCACAACATCACCTAAACTATTCACTAACCAACCATTCAACATATTTATGATCCTTACTACACAATTGAAATTTACCTATGACTGACATGATACTCCCCACCATAAGTTTGTCATCATCATCGGTTGTCGAATCCAAACACCAATCTTCATATACTACTTTCCACCCATCACTGCACAAAGTGTCTGAGCTTGGTCATCCCACTCATCCTCGAGAACTAACTTCAATATAGATCATCTCCTATTCCCAACCATCCTATAAGACCATCCTAAATGTTTCCAAAATTCATCTAGAATTAGGGCCACATCCTCCAACTATTCAATGATGCTCACTCCATCACATATCATCCCTTACATAACTCCATAAGAGTCAAATGCAGTGGGTCACAACACTGTATGTGTACCACTCTTCTTGAGACACTATTTCCCAACCATAGAACATTGTCACGGTTCGACCTAGTTTGATCATTCTAATGAACTCAATATTCTTCCAATATCAACTCTTAATATAAGAACATTTTAAGTTCTCAAAGAGGAACCCTAGGATTTCATGACTGCATGTGTCTTATAAATTCATTAGTAACCTCGCTATGAGAGAGACCTCAAACTATAAACACTATATAAATATATTTGTAGTGCTACTCAAGATTTTATATAAACCAAAAAATTATCAATTAACCCACAGAAGTCCAAATCATCTATTTGCAAAATGAACTCACACCGAATGTACCCAGAATTCACATTCCCTTGTATACTGATACTTTTCCAAAAATTCCTCACCAGTTCTCACTTTCGTCCATCCAAAGAAGGGTGTCCAATTGAGAACCCTCTCATGGGTTATAACTAGATATCCTACTCAGTATCACCTAGACCCAATGAATTCTTTCTCCATAGAAATGAAAACAGATACCCCAACTCATACTATAATAATTCATGTCTCATCAAACCTAGGCTCATGAACCTAATCCACTAACCATTCTATCATGCATGTTAGTTCCATCTAACCAGAAGCACCTTCAAGTATCCTCTTCAAAACTAGAATCTTCTTGATTCCAATATTCATCACGCACCACCCACCACATATAAGGAGTTAAACATGCATCATAGAAGATGGTTAGAGCTAATAAATAATTATGATTGTTCAATGCATTACCACCCTAGGAAATATAATAAGGTGGAAAATACTTTAAGTCAAAAGGATCATGCTTTCTTATCCTTGATAAGGATCACAAAAAATCTAATATTTTTGGATTTTCAAAGGATAGATCTAGAAATCCTGAAGTATGGGGGAAAATATTATCTTTATCAAATTAATGTTCAACCCTCTATTCATGTAAAGATCAAGTAGGTTCATAAGGAATATGTAGAGCTGAAAAAGAATGTAAGAAATATCCCTAAGTTTAACCTTGATCATGATGGAATGATAAAGTTCAGACATCATTTATGTGTTCCTTCCTTGCCAGATTTGAAGAAGGATCTATTAGAGGAAGCTCATAGTTCTTCATTATCTATTTATCCTGAATGTATAAATATGTATAGTGATTTGGATGAATATTTATGGTGGAATGGCATGAAGAGATATATTGAAAAGTTTGTATCCCAGTGCTTTGTATTTCAGAAAGTTAAGGATGAAAGAAAAAATTATAAAGAAATGTTTCATCCATTACCCATACCAAAATTGAAATGGGATAACATCACTATTGATTTTTTAATTGGACTACCCAAAACCTCTAAAGGGTTTAATGAAAAATGGGTGGTATTTAATCGCCTTAAAAGGTCAAAACACTTCTTTTATATTAGATAATATTTATATATGGATCAACTTTCTAGGATATACACTAATGAAGTGTTAAAGATACATGGAGATCTAAATTTCATTGTATTTGATTCGGATCTAAGGTTAACCTCAATGTTCTGGAGAAGTATCTAGAATGAAAGTGATTCAGAATTAAGTTTCAACACTACTTATCATACTCATAATGAGATTCAATCTAAAAGAACAATTCAAGCCCTAGAGAATATGTTGAGATCTTGTTCGTTAGATTTTAGTGGTTTTTGGGATCAAATCCTTCCTCTAGTTGAGTTTTATTACAATAATAGCTTTCACTCGATCATTTAGGTGGCACCTTATGAAGCCCCCTATGTGAAGAAATGTAGAGCTCTGATATGCTGGGATGAAGTTAGAGAAATAAAGCTATTGGGACCTGATATTTATGAAGAAATGGCAGGGAAAGTTAGATCCATTCGACAGCATATCAAGGCAGCTCAAAGTTGTCAGAAAAGATATGCTGATAATCTTCGGTGTGATCTAGGATTTGAAGTTCTTGAAAAGGTGTTTCTAAAAATCTATCTCTAGAAAAATGGTTATGAGGTTCAGAAATAAATGGAAACTAATCCCAAGGTATATCTGTAACGACCCGTAAAATTCAAGGGAAATTTTTTCTTAATTTTCTTATGGATTTTACAAGAACTCAGTTTCTGACGGCACCTGATTCTGAGGCCCGGTGTTCCTGGAATCATGTTCCGAAGTTTACCTCGGGTACGTTCATTGAACGAACGAGCGGGTTTTCCTAACTTTTGAAGCGGTGCTCGGAATTGAAATCTGAGGGCACCGATGAAACCGCAGCACCAGTAATTTCTTAGGAGCACCTTTTTCGAAGGTGCGTTTGCTCAGGATGAGTTGTTAAAATTGTGGTTTTAGTGAGGAATAAATAAAATTTTATTATAATTTTATTTATTTTCCTCTAGGTAGTTATATCCTAAGTAAGGGAGTTGGGGGTGGGACCTACATGTTGTTAACAAACCTTGAGAGGATAAAGGTGGGGTGGGTCCCACATGAACCCAACCCCTCACATTCCTAACTCCTCAACCCCCCCCCCCCATTTAATACTGCCAACTTATCACTTCATTTAATTTTGAAAAGTTATGTTTAATTAAATGAGTGAACTTAATTTTGTATGTTCAATTTTTAAAAGTATTAGAAAGGGAAATAAAAAAAGGAAAAATCCTTATTTTATTGTGGTTCCTTCGTTGTGTTGAGGGAGGGAGCGTTATTCACATTTTGGAAGAACTTCATCGTTCCGGCGAAGAACTTTTCTACCTCGATGAAGAACGACGTCACACCTTTTTTTCCGAAGAATGACGATGCGCCATCCTTCGTTCTTCTTCCCGCGTCAAAGGAAGGGAGACGTCGTCCCACCTAGGACAATCTCCATCAATGTGTACAGAGCCACACACCATGATGCCGCTTTCCGCGACGCTCTTCAAACATCAACTCGTTTTCAAGGTAGGGGTTAATTACTTTTTGTTCGTTAAATATCCTTTGTCGTTCTTCGTCTTTTTTTGGGCCGCTTGGTATCAACTTATCAGGAGGAAGTCGGACCGCACGAACACGGCCGACTCTCCTCCCCTGTCACGACCCGACCTCGGGGCCCGTGCCATGACTACCCCAAGCCCGCCTTCCATAGGCCAGGGGCTGGCGACTAGCACCAAGGCATAAATCCCGGTAAACAGGGAAGGCATTGCCTTTATAAGTAACAACCACCACAGAGTCAGCAAGCGGAAAGTAACTACAAGTGTAGAAAAGTAAAGGGGGGCCGGAATACAAGCCCAACTGAAAGTACAACTGAAAAGGAAAAGAACAGAAACTGAAGAAAAGACGGCAGCCTCGTGTCGTCCACTGGCAATCCCACCTGAAGGGTGGGTACAGATAGCCTCCAGGCTCCTCGGGTCCCACGTCCGCTCCGAGCACGTCCCGCCCAGTGGTCCGCCTCCAGGTACCGTCCTGCTCCACGCCCCAACCGTGATCAGCGCTGTCCGTCGTCTGCATCCAACACAACAAGGTGCGGGCAAAGCCCGTGCAGGGGTGAGTATAAGCTACTCAGTAAGGACCCCAAGACCCCCGAAGGTCTCCCGAAATCCACAAAGGATATAGCACAAAAGGAAGGTGCAATCACGAAGTAACATCTGACTCGACTTAGGTATATGCCCATACATATACCTAAGTCCCAAATTCTAGCTCTGCTCACGAGCTCAAGAACAACCCAATCCACATAGGAAAGCAAGACTCAAATCCACAAAGGAGAGTAAACAGTAAATCCACATAGGATAGTTCAACACAATCCACAAAGGAGAGTAACAGAAGATTCAGCTCAACCAGGTATACTTTTTCAGATGACGTGAAAGATGATCACTGATCCATCTAAGTCGTCGGACCCACGAAGGATCGATAGGTACTAACCCCCGCAAAAGACCCACACAGGATCGGGCTCACACAGAACCTGTAGGCAGTGGCTCACACAGAACCGGTAGTAAGGACCCACGAAGGATCGGGCCCACACAGGACCTGTAGCACTGATCCAAGTAGGATCGCTGAGTGCAATAGTCGACGCAGTCCACTGAGGATCTCTGCACAGTCGTCGCCGCAGTCCACGAAGGATCTCTGCTCTGTCGTCGTCGCAGTCCACGGAGGATCTCTGCTCTGTCGTCGTCGCAGTCCACGGAGGATCTCTGCTCTGTCGTCGTCGCAGTCCACGGAGGATCTCTGCTCTGTCGTCGAAGTCACAGCCAGCACTAGGGTTCCCGCACACAGCGAGCTCGTTTAGGAGGGTCCGCTCCACGAGTCGAGAGGCTGATACATCAACTGACACGTAGTCCGAAGTTGATGTATCCAAAAGTTCCGTATCGACAACAGGATCTCAACGCAACAGACGGCGCGTCAATCGGACGCCCGGTCTGAGAGTTATTGGCATTTTCGTCCCAGGGGTCTGGTTGGTTTTTAGGGCAAAACCAACCCGACCATACTCCGGCTGTATCCGATCCTCGGGCGGAGTATTCCAAAAGTTCCGTCTCACTTAGAGGAAACTCCCACAGCTGACGGTACGTCGATTGGACGTCCGTAGCTCAAGTTATGAGCGTTTCCGCTCCGAGGGCCCTGTTGGTTTCGTGTACGAACCAACCCGGCCGAACCCAAAGTCTTCAGAAACCTTGAGTATAATATACCGAAACGACCGTATCGATCCAAGGATCGTGTAGCCGCTGACGGTTCGTCAATCGGAGGTCTCAGGCCCAAGATATGGGCAAAAGACCGAAGAAGGCCCGAAAACGGGGGTTCTGGGCCCGGGGCGACCCGGCCCGAACCACCCCTGGGTCGGCCGAACCGGGTCGACCCAAACTGGGTCGGCCCGACCCGGCCCGACCCGGCTAGGCCGGGTCCGGTCCGGCCTGGGCGCGGCCCGGCCGACCGGACCGGCCGGCTCGGCTTCGGCCGAGCGGCCGAAGAAACCGCCGCGGGTTTGACCCGCGGCTTGGAGGAACGCGGCCCGCGCGGGCCGCGTGCTGGGTGGCCGGACTGCGGACGTGGTCCGGCGGTTCGCCGCCGCTGCAGCTCGGCCGCGGCGGAGTTTCCGGCGGCGCGCCGGGCGCCGCCGCCTCCGGTTGCCGGAGTTGCTCCGGTGGCCCGTTTTGCCTCCCGTCTGCGCCATTGCTCCTCCCGGGGGCCGATCTTCACTGCGGAATCAACGGATCGCCCTTGCCGCACGGTTCGTCGTCGTCCGCCAAATCCGCACAACAAAAGATCGGCGGAGGGTTGCCGGGTCTTGTTCGTTAGATCCGCACCCTCCGCGTTAGTCATAAACAACGGGAGGAAAAGAAAAATAATCAACAACAATTTTAATTAAATTAAAATTGTTCGGAGATCAGGTTCTTTATTTTAAAAGAATAAACACGGGGAATAAAATATTCCAACATCCCTTACCTCGAAGTTGTCGTCGGACGTGAGGTCGTCGCGGAATCGCTCGTCGCGAAAGGAGGGGATCGTCACGTCGTTCGCGGAAGAGACGTTCGTCGCACCGCGGGAAAAGCGTCGCGCCGACGATCTCCGGATCTAGAACAAACGGATTTAATTAATTAAATCCGTTGTTATTGAAATTAAAAAAAAAGGTGAATTAAACGATCCGTTTCTCACCTTAGTTGCCGAACGAGGATCGGCCGCGGAAGAAGAGGCGTCGCCGAAGAACGTCGCGGGTAGAGCTCGTCGACGTCGCAGATCACGGTGTGCGTCGTCGAATTCCGGTTCCGGCGTTCTTCGCGTTCTTCGCGTTCTTCGCGTTCTTCGCGGGGAGGGTGGAGGTTTAGAGGATCTCTCACAACAGGAGGATCCTCCAAAATAGACAAGTTTGTCTATTTTATTATTTTGCCAACAAACGCAAAACGCGTAAGTAACGACCCATTAAATTCGTTGAATTAATTCAACAAATGAAACAGCCCATTTAATTCACGAAATAAACCGCCTAATTAAATGGTCTGTTAAGAAATAAAGAAAACGCGTCGGTTGACTTTTCAGTTACTTTGACGGGTTTTCGCGGGTGCGTTACTTAGCGAAAGAAACGGCGGGGATCGTGCGGGCCCCACCGCACAAATATCCAAACAAGGGGTAGGATATTTCCGGATAGCACCCTATCTGCTTTAACTCAGTTCAAGTGGCTTCCAAGCGGCTTCCAAGCAGCTTAAGTGAAATAAAATAAAGTTGTCGCACAAATTTTATTTTATTTCTGACTTAAAGCCCCAAAATTTAAAAACCACGTCTGAGCAAACGCAACTCCGGAAGAGGCGTTTCTAAGCAAATACCGGAGCTGCGATTTCATCGGTGCCCTCAGAATTTGATTCCGGGCACCAGTTCAAAAGATAGAAAAACCCGCTCGTCTGTTCACTGAACGTACCCGAGCCAAACTTCGGAAATTGATTCCGGGCACACCGGGCCTCGGAATCAGGTTCCGTCTGAAGCTGCGCTCTTGTAAAATTCCAAAGAAAATTAAGAAAAAAAATTTCCTTGAAATTTGCGGGTATTTACATTACTCCCACCTCAGGGCTTTACGTCCCCGTAAAGATACATCAAAAACTAGGGGAACAAATGGGGGTACTGAGCACGCATCTGAGCCTCCCGCTCCCAAGTGCTCTCCTGGAGGATCCCGTGCTGCCATATGACGCGCACAAGAGGAATTGACCGCCCACGTAGGACCCGCTCCTGTCGATCCTCGATCTCCACTGGGACCTCCGCAAAAGTCACCCCATCGTCCACGTCCAGCTCCCCAAAGTCGATGATGTGCGTCGGGTCGTGCACGTATCTCCTCAGCTGAGACACGTGGAAGACGTCGTGCACCCGGTGCAACTGAGGTGGTAGAGCCATGCGATAATCCACCTCTCCTATCCTGCTGAGGACCTGGAAAGGCCCGATGAAGCGTGGAGACAACTTGCCGCCTCGGCCAAATCTCCGTAAACCACGTCGAGGTGAGACACGCAAAAAGACGTGGTCGCCATCCTCGAACTCTAGTGGCCTCCGCCTCCTGTCAGCATATGACTTCTGCCGGCTCTGAGCTATCCTCATCCTCTCCTGGATGATCTGGACCTTCTCTGTCGTGGCTCGGACCATCTCTGGTCCCACGAGTGCTGACTCCCCAGGGTCTGTCCAGCACAACGGTGATCTGCAGGGTCTGCCGTACAACGCCTCGTATGGTGTCATCCCGATGGTGGAGTGGTAGCTGTTGTTGTACGCGAACTCCACCAAGGGTAGGTGGTCCTCCCAGCTGCGACCAAAATCGAGAACACATGCACGGAGCATGTCCTTGAGTGTCTGTATGGTCCTCCCCGTCTGACCATCCGTCTGAGGGTGGAAGGCTGTGCTCAAATGGAGCCGCGTCCCGAACGCCTCCTGCAACCCCTTCCAAAGCCGGGAAGTGAAACGAGCATCTCGATCGGAGACGATAGACGATGGCACACCGTGAAGCCGTACGATCTTCTGGACGTAAAGACGTCCCAAGCTCTCCACTGAGCCCTGCTCTCTGATGGGTAAGAAGTGTTCCAACTTGGTGAGTCGGTCGACAATCACCCAAATGGAGTCGTGACCTCTGGAAGTGCGTGGAAGTCCAGTCACGAAGTCCATAGATATGCCATCCCACTTCCACTCCGGGACCTCCAAGGGCTGTACCAAGCCTGCTGGTACCTGATGCTCTGCCTTCACCTGCTGGCAGGTGAGGCATCGTGAAACGAACTCTGCCACAGCTTTCTTCATGCCCGGCCACCAGTGCTGTCGTCTGAGATCCTGGTACATCTTCGCCACTCTGGGATGTACCGCCAAGGGAGAAGTGTGAAACTCTCTCAGCACCTCCTCCCGTAAAGCGACTGGTACGAAGGTACGTCCTCTGAAAAGGATGTCGTGCTCTGCTCCAAGGGAGAAGCCATCAGGCGCCTGACCTGAGGATATCAGTGCACGCCGGGTCTCACAGTCAGCGTCCCCACGCTGAGCCTCTCTGACCCGCTGTAGAAGTGGAGGAGAGACTGTGAGAGACTGAAGAAAGGCTGCTCCGTCTCTATCCACGAAGGATATCTGTAAGGAGGCTAGCTGCTCCGTCGCCTCCTCAAGTAGCTGAATGGCCGTCCTCCTGCTGAGGGCATCGGCTACCACGTTCCCCTTCCCAGGAGTATAGACTATCTCAAAGTCATAGTCCTGGAGGAACTCAAGCCATCTCCGATGTCTCAGGTTCAGGTCCTTCTGAGAGAAGATATACCTGAGACTCTGGTGGTCAGAAAAGACTGTGAAGCGCTCGCCCATCAGATAGTGCCGCCAAGTCTTCAGAGCGAAGACCACTGCTGCTAACTCCAGGTCATGAGTGGCGTAGTTCTGCTCATGCGGCCTCAACTGACGTGATCCGTAGGCGATCACGGCCCACTCCTGCATCAGGACGCACCCGAGTCCAGTCCCTGACGCATCGCAGTAAACTACGTATCCAACTCCCTCCTCAGGCAACCTCAAGATAGGTGCACTGGTCAATCTCTGTCTCAGCTTCTGGAAGCTCTGCTGACATCTGTCTGACCACACAAAGGGTTTCCCCTTCTTCGTCAAGGCTGAGAGTGGTGCCGCAACTCTGGAGAAGTCTGGCACAAATCTCCGATAGTATCCGGCTAGTCCCAAGAAGCTTTGCACCTCCGTCACGCTCCTGGGTGGCTCCCAAGCTAGCACTACCTCGATCTTCGCGGGATCCACTGCAACTCCCGCCTCAGAGATGACGTGCCCCAAGAAGTGGACCTCACGTAACCAGAACTGGCACTTTGAGAGCTTGCCATAAAGCTGGTGCTCTCGGAGTGTGTCTAGCACAACTCGCAGGTGGTAGGCATGCTCCTCCTCAGTCGTCGAGTATACCAAAATGTCGTCAATGAAGACCACGACAAATCGGTCGAGGTATGGCTGGAAGATCCTGTTCATGAGGCTCATGAACACTGCTGGAGCATTGGTTACGCCGAATGGAATAACCAAGAACTCATAATGGCCATACCGACACCTGAAGGCCGTCTTCTGCACGTCCTCGTCTCGAACTCTGAGCTGATGATAGCCTGACCGGAGGTCTATCTTCGAGAACCACCGCGCTCCCTTGAGATGATCGAAGAGGTCATCAATCCGTGGCAGCGGATACTTGTTCCTCACTGTCACCTGGTTCAGGCGACGATAGTCGACACACAGTCGCAAGCTCCCGTCCGCCTTCTTGGCGAACAATATCGGGGAAGCCCAGGGTGAAACACCGGGTCGGATAAACCCCTTGCTCTGCAAGTCCTCCAACTGTACCCGCAGCTCTCGAAGCTCGGCGGGGGCCATCCGGTATGCTGGAGTAGATATCAGGGCTGTCCCGGGGTACAAGTCGATGTAAAATTCTACCTCTCTACGAGGAGGTAGCCCTGGAACGTCGTCGGGAAAGACGTCCACGTACTGGTCCACCACTGCAGGAAAAACTGGACTCTGCACGTCCACTGCTCCTAGGATGAGGCTAGCCAACTGATGAGAGATGGGCTGCACTCTCCTCCGCGGAAGTCCATCCTGTGCTGCAAAGGTTCCCTTCTCGCCGGTGAAGGTAAACCTGCTCCCGTCGATACGAACACATCGCACCTTGCGCCTAAAACAGTCGATCTGGGCATGAACCGTGGATAGCCAATCCATGCCCAAGATGACGTCGTAAGGCCTCGACGCTGCTACAAGGAGATCCCAGCCGAAGCTCTCGCCTCCTAGAGTAAGCTCGCACTGCCGGCACCAGTGCGTAATCGTCGAGTCTGCTCCCATAGGAGTCTCTAGCCGTAAGGATCGAGCCAACGGCTCAGTCGGAATCTCCGAGCTCCGAACAAGGGCAGAGGCTATGAAAGAGTGACTCGCTCCTGTGTCTATAAATACTGCAGCAAGGGTGGAATAGACACAGATCGTACCTCGAATCATCTCTGGCATGTCGGGGTCGTAGGCCTCCACTGCCTGGAGCTGGGCCTGTCCCTGCCCACCAGCTCCCTGTGGTCGAGGTGGCCCTCCTGGTGGTGGTGGGGGTAGAGCCTGGAAGCGTCGCCCACCACCACTGCTCGGCCAGATCCTCTGCCTCGTCCGCCTCCTCCCTGCGGACCGCCACGGTCGACCCTTTGCCTCTGCCTGGGTGGCCCCTCCACCGTCTGCTGCTCCTCTGGTCGGCGAGTCGGGCAGTCACGAGCCATGTGACCCTGCCCGCCGCAGGAGTAGCACAGCCTGCCTCTCGGAAGGCTGGCACTCCGCTGTGTGCCCCGCACTGCTGAGCCGGTGTCCTGAGGCCGTCTGCGTGGGGGTCTGGTCTGCCTGGACCCGAGAGTCATCCGTCGGCTACCTGATGCCGAAGACTCAGCTACCTGCCGCCCTGCGCTAGGTCTCGCCGCTGAAGAAGGCTCTGCCAGGAAGCTCTCGATCAGGAGGGCTCGCTCCAGCACTCCCGCCTGGGTCGGAATGCTGAGGGAGATCAGCGACGCCCGAATCTCCTGCCGCAAGCCCTGCTCGAAGGTCCGGGCCCGGAAGAAGGGGTCCCGTACCATGTCGGTCGAGTAGCGAGATAGGTCAGTGAACCTCGCCGCGTACTGAGCAACCGTCATGCTGCCCTGGCGCAGCTGGAGAAGCTCCTGGATGCGCACCGCTCGGAGGGTGGCCGGGACGAACTCAGAGCGGAAGAGGCTCTCGAAGTCCGTCCAGAGCAAGGATGCCTCATCGTGAACCTGGAGCATCAAGCTCCACCATCGTCCTGCCGCCGCCTGCAGGAGGTTCGCCGCGAGAATCACCATGAGATCCGCTGGTGTCCTCACTAGCCTAAAGATACGTACCACCGCCTCTAGCCAGTCCTCGGCGGCCTGGGGGTCCGCCTCACCGCGAAACCTGGGCGGTCGCTGGCTCTGATACCAATTTGTCACGACCCGACCTCGGGGCCCGTGCCGTGACTACCCCAAGCCCACCTTCCATAGGCCAGGGGCTGGCGACTAGCACCAAGGCATAAATCCCGGTAAACAGGGAAGGCATTGCCTTTATAAGTAACAACCACCACAGAGTCAGCAAGAGGAAAGTAACTACAAGTGCAGAAAAGTAAAGGGGGGCCGGAATACAAGCCCAACTGAAAGTACAACTGAAAAGGAAAAGAACAGCAACTGAAGAAAAGACGGCGGCCTCGTGTCGTCCACTGGCAATCCCACCTGAAGGGTGGGTACAGATAGCCTCCAGGCTCCTCGGGTCCCACGTCCGCTCCGAGCACGTCCCGCCCAGTGGTCCGCCTCCAGGTACCGTCCTGCTCCACGCCCCAACCGTGATCAGCGATGTCCGTCGTCTGCATCCAACACAACAAGGTGCGGGCAAAGCCCGTGCAGGGGTGAGTATAAGCTACTCAGTAAGGACCCCGAGACCCCCGAAGGTCTCCCGAAATCCACAAAGGATATAGCACAAAAGGAAGGTGCAATCACGAAGTAACATCTGACTCGACTTAGGTATATGCCCATACATATACCTAAGTCCCCAATTCTAGCTCTGCTCACGAGCTCAAGAACAACCCAATCCACATAGGAAAGCAAGACTCAAATCCACAAAGGAGAGTAAACAGTAAATCCACATAGGATAGTTCAACACAATCCACAAAGGAGAGTAACAGAAGATTCAGCTCAACCAGGTATACTTTTTCAGATGACGTCAAAGATGATCACTGATCCATCTAAGTCGTCGGACCCACGAAGGATCGATAGGTACTAACCCCCGCAAAAGACCCACACAGGATCGGGCTCACACAGAACCTGTAGGCAGTGGCTCACACAGAACCGGTAGTAAGGACCCACGAAGGATCGGGCCCACACAGGACCTGTAGCACTGATCCAAGTAGGATCGCTGAGTGCAGTAGTCGACGCAGTCCACTGAGGATCTCTGCACAGTCGTCGCCGCAGTCCACGAAGGATCTCTGCTCTGTCGTCGTCGCAGTCCACGGAGGATCTCTGCTCTGTCGTCGTCGCAGTCCAGGGAGGATCTCTGCTCTGTCGTCGTCGCAGTCCACGGAGGATCTCTGCTCTGTCGTCGAAGTCACAGCCAGCACTAGGGTTCCCGCACACAGCGAGCTCGTTTAGGAGGGTCCGCTCCACGAGCCGAGAGGCTGATACATCAACTGACACGTAGTCCGAAGTTGATGTATCCAAAAGTTCCGTATCGACAACAGGATCTCAACGCAACAGACGGCGCGTCAATCGGACGCCCGGTCTGAGAGTTATTGGCATTTTCGTCCCAGGGGTCCGGTTGGTTTTTAGGGCAAAACCAACCCGACCATACTCCGCCTGTATCCGATCCTCGGGCGGAGTATGCCAAAAGTTCCGTCTCACTTAGAGGAAACTACCACAGCTGACGGTACGTCGATTGGACGTCCGTAGCTCAAGTTATGAGTGTTTCCGCTCCGAGGGCCCTGTTGGTTTCGTGTACGAACCAACCCGGCCGAACCCAAAGTCTTCCGAAACCTTGAGTATAATATACCGAAACGACCGTATCGATCCAAGGATCGCGTAGCCGCTGACGGTTCGTCAATCGGAGGTCTCAGGCCCAAGATATGGGCAAAAGACCGAAGAAGGCCCGAAAACGGGGGTTCTAGGCCCGGGGCGACCCGGCCCGAACCACCCCTGGGTCGGCCGAACCGGGTCGACCCAAACCGGGTCGGCCCGACCCGGCCCGACCCGGCTAGGCCGGGTCCGGTCCGGCCTGGGCGCGCCCCGGCCGACCGGAACGGCCGGCTCGGCTTTGGCCGAGCGGCCGAAGAAAACGTCGCGGGTTTGACCCGCGGCTTGGAGGAACGCGGCCCGCGCGGGCCGCGTGCTGGGTGGCCGGACCGCGGACGCGGTCCGGCGGTTCGCCGCCGCCGCGGCTCGGCCGCGGCGGAGTTTCCGGCGGCGCGCCGGGCGCCGCCGCCTCCGGTCGCCGGAGTTGCTCCGGTGGCCCGTTTTGCCTCCCGTCTGCGTCATTGCTCCTCCCGGGGGCCGATCTTCACTGCGGAATCAACGGATCGCCCTTGCCGCACGGTTCGTCGTCGTCCTCCAAATCCGCACAACAAAAGATCGGCGGAGGGTTGCCGGGTCTTTTTCGTTAGATCCGCACCCTCCGCGTTAGTCATAAACAACGGGAGGAAAAGAAAAATAATCAACAACAATTTTAATTAAATTAAAATTGTTCGGAGATCAGGTTCTTTATTTTAAAAGAATAAACACGGGGAATAAAATATTCCAACATCCCTTACCTCGAAGTTGTCGTCGGACGTGAGGTCGTCGCAGAATCGCTCGTCGCGAAAGGAGGGGATCGTCACGTCGTTCGCGGAAGAGACGTTCGTCGCACCGCGGGAAAAGCGTCGCGCCGACGATCTCCGGATCTAGAACAAACGGATTTAATTAATTAAATCCGTTGTTATTGAAATTAAAAAAAAAGGTGAATTAAACGATCGGTTTCTCACCTTAGTTTCCGAACGAGGATCGGCCGCGGAAGAAGAGGCGTCGCCGAAGAACGTCGCGGGTAGAGCTCGTCGACGTCGCAGATCACGGTGTGCGTCGTCGAATTCCGGTTCCGGCGTTCTTCGCGTTCTTCGCGTTCTTCGCGTTCTTCGCGGGGAGGGTGGAGGTTTAGAGGATCTCTCACAACAGGAGGATCCTCCAAAATAGACAAGTTTGTCTATTTTATTATTTTGCCAACAAACGCAAAACGCGTAAGTAACGACCCATTAAATTCGTTGAATTAATTCAACGAATGAAACAGCCCATTTAATTCACGAAATAAACCGCCCAATTAAATGGTCTGTTAAGAAATAAAGAAAACGCATCGGTTGACTTTTCAGTTACTTTG
Organism: Viscum album; assembly: GCA_963277665.1. Taxonomy (NCBI): domain Eukaryota; kingdom Viridiplantae; phylum Streptophyta; class Magnoliopsida; order Santalales; family Viscaceae; genus Viscum; species Viscum album. The sequence goes on from OY728133.1 coordinate 1,914,540,998, forward strand.
ACGGGTTTTCGCGGGTGCGTTACTTAGCGAAAGAAACGGCGGGGATCGTGCGGGCCCCACCGCACAAATATCCTAACAAGGGGTAGGATATTTCCGGATAGCACCCTATCCGCTTTAACTCAGTTCAAGTGGCTTCCAAGCGGCTTCCAAGCAGCTTAAGTGAAATAAAATAAATTGTCGCACAAATTTTATTTTATTTCTGACTTAAAGCCCCAAAATTTAAAAACCACGTCTGAGCAAACGCAACTCCGGAAGAGGCGTTTCTAAGAAAATACTGGCGCTGCGATTTCATCGGTGCCCTCAGAATTTGATTCCGGGCACCGGTTCAAAAGATAGAAAAACCCGCTCGTCTGTTCACTGAACGTACCCGAGCCAAACTTCGGAAATTGATTCCGGGTACACCGGGCCTCGGAATCAGGTGCCGTCTGAAGCTGCGCTCTTGTAAAATTCCAAAGAAAATTAAGAAAAAAAATTTCCTTGAAATTTTCGGGTCTTTACATCCCCCTTTTGTTATTGTGTTTTTGCGGTTTGAAAGAAGGTGGCGCGGTGTAACGTCACCACGCGGAATCATGGAGAAATGTGGCAAAGATGTGCGGCACCTTCGCGCCGCGCTGTTGAGGCCGAACGAACCCGCAGCCGGAGTCGGGCCATAGAGAAGGGGCGTGGCACCGTCGAGCCACGCCGGAGAACCACGAAGACACTGCGGCAGGAGTGGGGCCACAGCGGAGGGTCACGGCACCGTCGCACCGCGCCGGTCAAACCAAGTTCGTGGCCTTTGGCCGCGGCGGAGCAGGGAGCGGCGGCCGGAACCACCGGCCGCCGGCGCGTCGGAGGGGCGGGACCGCGGGGTCCCGCAGCGGCAGCACGACCGGCCAGCCAGGCCGGCTGATCGAGGAGGGTCGGGGGTCGTAACCCCCGGCTGGCCAAATGAACGGCCCCCCCCACGTGGGGGCCGCGGTTACTCAAACAGGGGGCAGCACCCCCCCCCCCTTCCGCTCAGCTCGGTGTGGTCGAGCTTGCCACGCGGGCCGTGCGAGCGCGCCAGGCCGGGCTGGGCCACGCCACTCACACCGGGTTGGGTCGTGCCCTAATGGGCCAGACCCGGACACGGTTTGGGTCGACCCGGTTCGGGCCGACCCAGGGGGTCTCGGGCCGGGTTGGTCTGGGCCCGAAACCCCCTAAAACCGGACAGGTTTGTTCTTTTACCCATATCTTGGGCTACGGACCTCCGAACGATGCACCGTCAGTTGCGATGAGATCCTTGGATCAAGATGGTCTTTTCGGTATATTAAACTCAAGGTTTCAGAGAACCTTGAGTACGGGTGGGTTGGTTCGAACACGAAACCAACCGGGCCCTCGGAGCGGAAATGCTTATAACATGAGCTTCGGACATCCGATTGACGTGCCGTCGACTTTGTTGGTTTCCTCTTAGTAAGATAGACCTTTTGGATTACTCCTCTCGAGGTTTGGACGTAGTTGGAGTGCGGTCAGGTTGTTTTTGACATAAAAACCAACCGGGTCCCTGGAACAAAAAGGCCAATAACTCTCAGACCGGATGTCCGATTGACGTGTCGTCTGTCACGTTGAGTTCCTCTTGTTGAGACGGAACTTTGAGATACATCAACTCCAGACTACATGTCAGTTGATGTATCGACCCCTTGGCTCGTGGAGCGGACCCTCCCAGAAACAATCATGTTGTGTGCGGGAACCCTAGAGCTGACTGCGATTGCGACTACGACGATGAAGACCGTACTGAAATCCTATGTGGGTTCGACGGTGATGAAGACTGCACTAAAATCCTATGTGGGTTCGGCAGCGATGAAGACCGTACTGAAATCCTATGTGGGTTCGACGGCGATGAATACTGCACTGAAATCCTATGTGGGTTCGGCATCGATGAATACCGTACTGAAATCCTCCGTGGGTTCGACGGTGATGAAGACTGCACTGAAATCCTATGTGGGTTCGGCAGCGATGAAGACCATACTGAAATCCTCCATGGGTTCGACGGAAATGACTACTATTCTTGTATCCTACATGGTTCTGGCAGTTTCCGACTCTGTTCTTGCTATCCTACGTGGGTCTGGCAGAGTAGTTGGTTTTTATCCTATGTGGGTCCGACAGCTTAGCTGGTTTAGTATCCTACGTGGGTCCCATCTTAGATGAATCAGTGGCTATATCTGATCATCTCTTTTACCGAATAAGTATACCTGTGTGAGCTGAGTCTTGACTTTCAATCAATATCTTCGATATGATTGACTTTCTTTCCTATATGGATTAGGTTGTGTTATCATGTGTGGTTTGGGTTGTACTATCCTGTGTGGACATGATCGAATTTGGGCTCAGATGTTGGAGCCGAACTAGAATTGATGACTTAGGTATATGTATAGGCATATACCTAAGTAGTGTTGGATGTTACTTCGTGATTGTATCTTTCCTTTGTGGATTATCCTTTGTGGATTCTGGGAGACCTTCGGGGGTCTCAGGGTCCCTTCTGAGTAGCGTATACTCACCCATGCACGGGCTATGCCCTCACTATATTGTGTTGGATGTAGACGATAGACAGCGCTGATCGTGGTTGAGGTTTGTGGAACAAGCCGGTACCTGGAGGAGGACCACTGGGCGGGACGTACACGGAGCGGACGGCTGGACCCGAGGAGCTGAGGAGGCTATCTATACCCACCCTTCAGGTGGTACTTCCAATAGACGGCTCGACGTTGCTGCTTTACCTTCAGTTGTTGTACTTCCTTTCAGTTGTACCTTACTTTCAGTTTGGGTTTGTATTCTGGCCCACTTACTTTTCTGCACTACTTTTTTACCCAGTATTACTTAGTGTTTACTTCTGTTTGCTTACTCTGTGGTGTTGGATTACTTTATTAAGGCAATTCCTTCCCATTTTGTCGGGATTTACGCCTTGGTGCTAGTCGCCAGCCCCTGGCCTATGGGAGGTAGGCTTGGGGTAGTCACGGCACGGGTCACGAGGATGCGTTGTGAAAATTGGTATCAGAGGAGTTCAGTTCTACCGCAGAACTCAGGACTCTGATCTTTCTTCTATGTTAAGCAATAGTGTTAAGGGTATTGAGTGTGGTTATCATTTAAGGGAGTCCAGTGTTGGTGTGGCGGCCGACGTATCCGTACATTAGGACCCTGACTTCTGATTTCCGACTCAATGCACGAAAACATTGACTGCATTTGTGTTTTGAAAGTTTCTTTTTGATTACTTTGTTTCATCTCACCAGGTATACTGTTTTGACCGTGGCGCACCTGTTTCTTTTCAGGATATCCCCACGACGGCAGCTAGCTAGGGTTCTGAGCTTTGTGCGAGACGACAGCCCACCGAGCGATGAGGCCTCGGTGCAGGGGCCTTTTTCAGCGGAGGCACCGGCGGTACCACTACACTCTGATCCACTGATGCCACCATCCCCAGGCGCTAAGAGTGCACGTCTCCTTAGTGCACTGCACGAGTTTCAGTTTCAGAGACCGCCTAGGTTCCGCGGGAAGACGGACCCTCAGGCAGTCGAGGATTGGCTGGAGGCGGTTGTTCGAGTTTTTAGGTTAGTGGGGACACCAGCTGACCTCATGGTGATCCTCGCAGCGAGCCTCCTGCACGCGGTAGTAGGCAGATGGTGGAGCTTGATGCTTCAGGTGCACGATGAGTCATCTCTCCTATGGACGGACTTTGAGAGCCTCTTTCGCTCAGAGTTCTTCCCAGCCACCCTCTGTGCGGTGCGCATCTAGGAGCTTCTACAACTGCGACAGGGCAGCATGATGGTCACCCAGTACTCGGAGAGATTTACCGATCTCTCACGCTATTCGACTGACATGGTACGGGACACATTCTTCCGATCTCGGACCTTCGAGCAGGGACTGAGGCATGAGATCAGGGTATCGATTATCTCCCTCAGCATTCCGACACAGGGAGGAGTACTGGAGAGAGCTCTTCTCATAGAGATCTTTCTTGCTGAGCCTATGCCAGCAACGAAACCGACCGCTGGGCGGCACGTAGTAGAGTCATCTGCAGCTGGCAGTCGACGGATGTCACAGGGGTCCAGGCAGACCGGACCATCAGGCATATGACCTCAGGACACCGGCTCAAAGGTGCATGGCATAGGGCGCATAGCCAGCCTTCCGAGGAGCAGGCAGTGCTACACATGCGGCGGTCAGGGCCACATGGCTTGTGACTACCCGACCCACCGTGCAGAGGAGCAGCAGACGGTTGAGGGTCCACCGAGGCAGAGGCAGAGATTCGATCGTGGCGGTCCGCCGAGAGCAGGTGGACGAGGCAGGGGAGCTGGTCGAGCAGTAGGTGGTGGGCGATGCTTTGAGGCTTTACCACCACCACCACCAGGAGGTCCACCCCGACCACAGGAAGCTGGCGGGCAGAGACAGGTTTAGCTTCAGGCAGTGGAGGCCTATGACCACGGAATGCCATAGATGATTCAAGGTACTATCTGTGTCTACTCCACCCTTGTTGCGGTTCTTATAGACACAGGAGCGAGTCATTCCTTTTTTGTCGCTTCCCTTGTTCGGAGCTCAGAGATTCCGACGGAGCTGTTGGCTCGATCCTTACTGCTAGAGACTCCTACGGGAGCAGACTCGACGATTATGCACTGGTGCCGGCAGTGTGAGCTTACTCTAGGAGGTGAGAGCTTCGGCTGAGATCTTCTCGTAGCAGCGTCGAGGCCTTACAACGTCATCTTGGGCATGGATTGGTAATCTACAGTCCATGCTCAGATTGACTATATTAGGCGCAAGGTGTGGTGTGTACGCACTGACGGGAGTAGGTTCACCTTCACCGGTGAGAAGGGAGCCTTTGCAACATAGGATGGACTCACGCAGAGGAGAGGGAAACCCATCACTCATCAGTTGGCTAGACTCATCCTAGGATCATTTGACGTGCGGAGTCCTAGTTTTCCTGTAGTGGTGGATTAGTATGTGGAAATTTTTCTCGACGATGTTCCAGGACAACCTCCTCGCAGAGAGGTAGACTTTTATATTGACCTGTACCCCAGGACAGCCCCGATATCCACTCCAGCATATCGGATGGCCCCCACTGATCTTTGAGAGCTACGGGTACAGTTGGAGGATTTACAGGGCAAGGGATTCATCCGACCCAGTGTTTCACCCTGGGCTTCCCCGATATTGTTTGCCAAGAAGGCGGACGGGATCTTGAGACTGTGTGTCGACTATCATCACCTGAATCAGGTGACCGTGAGGAACAAGTATCCACTACCGAGGATTGACGACCTCTTCGATCAGATCAAGGGAGGGCGATGGTTCTTGAAGATAGACCTTAGATCAGGCTATCATCAGCTCAGATTTCGAGACGAGGACGTACAGAAGACTGACTTTAGATGTCGTTATGGCCACTATGAGTTCTTGGTTATGCCTTCCGGTGTAACCAATGATCCAGCAGTGTTCATGGGACTCATGAACATGATCTTTCAGCCATACCTTTATCGATTTGTCGTGGTCTTTATCGATGACATATTGATATACTCGACCACTGAGGAGGAGCACACCTACCACTTGCGGGTTGTACTAGACACACTCTGAGAGCACCAGCTTTATGGTAAGCTCTTGAAGTGTCAGTTATGGTTACATTAGGTCCACTTCTTGGGACACTTCATCTCTGAGGCGGGAGTTTCGGTGGATCCTGGGAAGATCGAGGCGGTGCTAGCTTGGGAGCCACCTAGGATCATGACGGAGGTGCGTAGTTTCTTGGGGCTAGCTGGGTACTACCGGAGGTTTGTGCCAGACTTCTCCAGAGTTGCGGCACCACTCTCAGCTTTGACGAAGAAGGGGAAACCCTTCGTGTGGTCAGACGGATGTCATCAGAGTTTTCAAGAGCTGAGACAGAGATTGACCAGCACACCTATCTTGAGGCTACCAGAGGAGGGAGTAGGGTACGTAGTCTACTACGATGCATCAAGGACTGGACTTGGATGTGTCCTGATGCAGGAGAGGGTAGTGATCACCTATGGATCACGTCAGTTGAGGTAGCATGAGCAGAACTATGCTACTCATGACCTGGAGTTAGCAGCAGTGGTCTTCACTCTGAAGATGTGGCGACACTACCTGATGGGCGAGCGCTTTACAGTCTACTCTGACCACCAGAGTCTTAGGTACATCTTCTCGCAGAAGGACCTGAATCTGAGATAGTGGCGATGGATCGAGTTCTTCTAGTATTATGACTTTTAGATAGTCTATACTCCTGGAAAGGGGAACGTAGTAGCTGATGCCCTCAACATGAGGATGGGCATTTAGCTACTCAGGGAGGCGACAGAGTAGTTATCCACTTTGTAGATATCTTTCATGGATAGAGATGGAGAAGAATTTCTTCAGTCACTCACAGTCACTCCTCCACTACTGCAGTGGGTCAGAGAGGCACAGTGTGGGGATGCTGATTGTGAGATGCGGCGTTCGCAGATATCCTCAGGACAGGCACTTGATGAATTCTCTATAGGAGGAGAGCACGTCGTCCTTTTCAGAGGATATACCATGGTACCAGTTGCTTTAAAGGAGGAGGTTCTGCAAGATTTTCATACTTCCCCTTTAGAGGTACATCCAGGAGTAGCGAAGATGTACCAGGATCTCAGACAACAGCACTGGTGGCCGGGTATGAAGAAGGTTGTAGCTGAGTTCGTTTCTCGATGCCTCACCTGTCAGCAGGTGAAGGCATAGCACCAGGTACCAGCATTCTTGGTACAGCCCTTGGAGGTCCCAGAGTGGAAGTGGGATAGAATATCTATGGACTTAATGACTGGGCTTCCACGTACTTTCAGAGGTCATGACTCCATTTGGGTGATTGTTGACCGACTCACCAAGTCGGTTCACTTCTTACCCATCAGAGAGCAGGGCTCAATGGAGAGCTTGGGATGCCTCTACATTCAAGAGATCATATGGATTCATGGTGTTCCATCATCTATCGTCTCTGATCAAGATGCTTGCTTTACTTCCCTGCTTTAGAAGGGGTTGCAAGAGGCATTCGGGACACAGCTACGTCTGAGCACTTCCTTTCACCCTCAGACGGATGGTCAGATGGAGAGTACCATTCAGACTCTCGAGGATATTCTTTGTGCATGTGTCCTCGACTTTGGTCGTAGCTGGGAGGACCACCTTCCCTTGGTGGAGTTCGCGTACAACAACAGCTACTACTCCACCATCAGGATGGCACCATACGAGGCATTGTACGGCCGACCTTTCAGATCACCTATGTGCTTGAAAGACCCTGGGGAGTCGGCACTTGTGGGACCAGAGATGGTCCAGGCCATGACAGAGAAGTTTCAGGTCATCCAGGAGTGGATGAGGATAGCTAATAGCTGGCAGAAGTCTTATGCTGACTGGAGGCGGAGGCCACTGGAGTTCGAGGATGGCGACCACATCTTCTTGTGGGTCTCACCTCAACGTGGATTATGGAGATTTGGTCGGGGTGGCAAGTTATCTCCGCGCTTCATCGGACCATTCCAAGTCCTCAGTAGGATAGACGAGGTGGCTTATCGCCTGGCTCTACCACCTCAGTTGCACCGGGTGTACGACGTCTTCCACGTATCTCAGCTGAGGAGATACGTGCATGACCCGACGCATATCATTGACCATGGGGAGTTGGACATTGACGATAGAGAGATTTTTGCGGAGGTCCTAGTGGAGATCGAGGATCGACAGGAGAGGGTCCTACATGGATGGTCGATACCTCTTATGCTCATCAGATGGCAGCATAGGAATCTCCAGGAGAGCACTTGGGAGAGGGAGGCTCAGATGCATGCTCAGTACCCTCATTTGTTTCCCTAGTTTATGATGTATCTTTATGGGGAGGTAAAGCCCTGAGGGGGCAGTAATGTAAAGACCCGTAAAATTCAAGGGAAATTTTTTCTTAATTTTCTTTTGGATTTTACAAGAACGCAGTTTCTGACATCACCGGATTCTGAGGCCCGGTGTGCCTGGAATCATGTTTCGAAGTTTAGCTCAGGTAAGTTCAGTGAACGAACAAGCGGGTTTTCCTAACTTTTGAACCGGTGCTCAGAATTGAAATCTGAGGGCACCGATGAAACCGTAGCGCTGGTAATTGCTTAGGAGCACCTTTTCCGAAGGTGCGTTTTCTCAGGATGATCTGTTAAAATTGTGGTTTTAGTGAGGAATAAATAAACTTATATTACAATTTTATTTATTTTCCTCTAGGTAGTTATATCCTAAGGGAGTTGGGGGTGGGACCCACATGTTGTTAACCAACCTTGAGAGGATAAAGGTGGGGTGGGACCCACACGAGCCCAGCCCCTCACATTCCTAACTCCTCAACCCCCCCCCCCCCCGACCCCATTTAATATTTCCAACTTATCACTTCATTTAATTTTGACAAGTTATGTTTAATTAAATGAGTGAACTTAATTTTGTATGTTCAAATTTTAAAAGTGTTGGTAAGGGAAATAAAATATGGCAAAAGCCTTATTTTATTGTGGTTCCTTCGTTGTGTTGAGGGAGGGAGCGTTCTTCACATTTTGGAAGAACTTCATTGTTCTGGGGAAGAACTTTTCTACCTCGACGAAGAACGCCGTCACACCTTTTTTTTCGAAGAACGATGACGCGCCATCCTTCATTCTTCTTCCCGCGTCAAAGGAAAGGAGACATCGTTGCACCTCGGAAAATCTCTTCCAACGTGTACAGAGCCACACCCTGCGACGCCACTTTCAGCGACGCTCTTCGAACATCAACTCATTATCAAGGTAGGGGTTAATTACTTTTTGTTCGTGAAATATCCTTTGTCGTTCTTCGTCTTTTTTTTTGGGCCGCTTGGTATCAACTTATCGGGAGGAGGTCGGACCGCACGAACATGGCCGACACTCCTCCCCCTTCTGTTGTTGTGTTGTTGTGGTTCGAACGAAGGCGGCGCGGTGCAACGGAACCGCGTGGAATCATGTAGAAATTCGTCAAAGATGCGCAGTGTCGTCGTGCTGCGCCGTTGAGGCCGAACGAACCCGCAGCCGGAGTCGGGCCGTAGCGAAGGGACGTGGCGCCGTCGCGCCGCGCCAGAGAACCACGAAGACACCGCGGCAGTAGCGGGACCCCGATGGAGGGTCGCGGCGCAGTCGCGTCGTGCTGGTCTGACCAAGGCCGCGACCTTTGGCCGCGGCGGAGAAGGTAGCGGCGGCCGGAACCACCGGCCGCCGGCGCGTCGGAGGGGCAGGACTGCGAGGTCCCACGACGGCAGCATGATCAGCCAGCCGAGCCGGCCGATCGAGGAGGGTCGAGGTTCGTAACCCCCGGCTGGCCAAAGGAGAGGCCCCCCCACGTGAGGGTCATGGTTACTCAAACAGGGGGGCAGCGCCCCCCCCCCCCCCCCCCCCCCTTTCGCTCAACTTGGCGTGGCCGAGCTGGCTACGCGGGCCGCGCAAGCGTGCCAGGCTAGGCCGCCCAGGCCGGGTCGGGCCGCGCCTGCAAGGTCGGGCCACGCCCTAATGGGCCGTACCCGTACCCGATTTGGGTCGACCCAGTTCGGCCCGACCCAAGGGCTCTCGAGCCGGGTCGGTCCGTGCCCGAAACCCCCTAAAACCAGACAGGTTCGTTATTTTTCCCATATCTTGGGTTATGGACCTCCGAATGAAGCACCGTCAGTTTCGATGAGATCCTTGGATCAAGACGGTCGTTTCGGTATATTACACTCAAGGTTTCGGAGAACTTTGAGTACGGCCGGGTTGGTTCGAACACGAAACCAACCGGGCCCTCGGAGCGGAAACACTTATAACTTGAGCTCCGGATGTCCGATTGATGTACCGTCAACTTTGTTGGTTTCCACTTAATGATACGGACCTTTTTTCTTACTATGATCGATGTTTGGATGCAATTGGAGTGTGGTCGGGTTGGTTTTGACTTAAAAACCAACCAGGCCCTTCGAACGAAAAAGCCAATAACTCTCAGACCGGGCGTCCAATTGACACGTCATCTGTCACATTGAGTTCCTCTTGTCGAGACAGAACTTTGAGATAAATCAACTCCAGACTACGTGTCAGTTGATGTATCGACCCCTTGGCTCGTGGAGCAGACCCTCCCAGAAACAAGCATGCTGTGTGCGGGAACCCTAGAGCTGACTGCGATTGCGACTGTGACGATGAAGACCGTACTGAAATCCTATGTCGGTTCGATGGCAATGAAGACTGCACTTAAATCCTATGTGGGTTCAGCAGCGATGAAGACCCAACTGAAATCCTATGTGGGTTCAACGGCGATGAAGACTGCACTGAAATCCTATGTGGGTTCGGCAGTGATGAATACCGTACTGAAATCCTTCGTGGGTTCGACGGCGATGAAGACTGCACGGAAATCCTATGTGGGTTCGGCAGCGATGAAGACCTTACTGAAATCCTCCGTGGGTTCGACAGCAATAACTACTGTTCTTGTATCCTACGTGGGTCTGGCAGTGTCTGACTCTGTTCTTGCTATCCTACGTGGGTCTGGTAGAGTAGCTGGTCTGTATCCTATGTGGGTCCGACAGCTTAGCTAGTTTAGTATCCTACGTGGGTCCCAGCTTAGATGAATCAGTGGCAATATCTGATCATCTCTTTTACCGAAAAAGTATACCTATGTGAGATGAGTCTTGAATTTCAATCAATATCTTCGATATGATTGACTTGCTTTCCTATGTGGATTGGGTTGTGTTATCCTGTGTGGTTTGGGTTGTACTATCCTGTGTGGATGTGATCGAATTTGGGCTCGGATGTTGGAGTCGAACTGGAATTGATGACTTAGGTATATGTATGGGCATATACCTAAGTAGTGTTGGATGTAACTTCGTGATTGTATCTTTCCTTTGTGGATTATCCTTTGTGTATTCTGGGAGACCTTCTGGGGTCTCGGGGTCCCTACTGAGTAGCGTATACTCACCCCTGCATGGGCTATGCCCACACTACGTTGTGTTGGATGCAGATGACGGACAGTGCTGATCGTGGTTGAGGCTTGTGGAGCAAGTCGGTACCTAGAGGTGGACCACTGGGTGGGACGTACACGGAGCAGACAGCTGGACCCGAGGAGCTGAGGAGGCTATCTGTACCCACCTTTCAGGTGGGACTTCTAGTGGACGGCTCGACGTTGCTGCTTTACCTTCAGTTGTTGTACTTCTTTTCAGTTGTACCTTACTTTTAGTTTGGGTTTGTATTCTGGCCCACTTACTTTTCCGCACTATTTTTGTACCCAGTTTTACTTAGTGTTTACTTCTGTTTTCTTACTCTATAGTGTTTGATTACTTTATTAAGGAAATTCCTTCCCCTTTTGTCATGATTTACGCCTTGGTGATAGTCGTCATCCTCTGGCCTATGGGAGGCGGGCTTGGGGTAGTCACGCCATGGGTCCCGAGGACGGGTCATGACAATATCGGTCCTTTTGAGATTCTTGATCATATTGGTATTGTATTCTATCACTTGGAACATCCTCCAAATCTATCTCAAGTCTATGATGTGTTCTATGTATCTATCCTAAGGAAGTACATGCATGACCCTTCACATGTACTGAACTCATAGGTCATACCACGAGAGTGTGATATTTCTTATGAGGAGCAACCAGTTGAAATTTTGGATCATACAAAGATTTTTTTATGAAACAAAACCACTGACCTGATAAAATTTTTATGGAGAAATCACTCGTTATAGGAAGCTACGTGGGAACTTGAGGATATGATGAAGAAAAAATATCCCCATTTGTTTGTGCCTGAATGACAAATTTAGAGGGAGGAATTCATTTTAAGGGGGGTATAATGTAACACCCCATGTTTTTATAGACCTTTTTTTTATTAATTAATTCTCACTGATGTTTTTCAAGGCACCGAGTTAAATATTCCTTTCACATGGCACTGACTTGGCGTACATTACATGCAACACTGAGTTTTACCAAACAACAATATATTATTAAAATATAATATAATCTAACTATTAAGTTATTAGTAATGAATATTACTAACTAATTTATTATATCCTATTATTTACACAAATATAAAATTAATTCATTAGTTATAATGAACCCATTGAATATAAAGAGAATGTTTTTATATAAAACTATTTTTATGCTCATAAAGTTGTTTTATCTTAATAAGTTAAATTAATTACAATTAGTGAGTTATATTATTCTAATATATACAATATATAATCAATAAAAGATTTTTTATATTAATCCAATATATTTGATAGGCATATGATAAGAACAAACTCAATTTTATGCTTAAAAAACAATATTTTTATAAAGGTAGTTTTACTTCCTTTTATTGGAGAACCCATTTTAAATTTAATTTTTGGAACTTTTATATATTTAATATATAAAAATAAATATCATATTTATAATTAAAATTCAAAAATTATGTTAGAATAAATTATTTTTTAGTAAGGTTTCATTTTTAAGGAATAATTAAAATACTTAATTTTAATTAAAAATAGTTTTTTCTTGTAATTTATTTATTAGTTTAAATCATATTTTAAATAATATTCAAAGAATAATTGGATAATATTTTTACCAATTAATCCAATTTAGTTCATTATAATAAATTTTACATTGAAATTTAATATAAAAACATTGCAACCTTTTGAACATTATTACTTTAAAAACTCACATTGTCAACCCAGTTGCGGGATTAAATTAAAATTAATTTCTGCCACTACTATGTTTGGAATTTGTAAAAATGTAATCCATATTTGGAATACTAAAAATTTATAAAATCTAATAATTTCAACTTAGTTTTTGACCAAAAATATTAATGAAGTAATTAAAATTAATTAAAACGATTAAGGTGAAATTAATCTTAATAAGGGGATAAACCATAACCTCAAGGCCCAAAATAACCTATAAGCATGTCCAAAATCCATTTTATGGACATATTTAGACCCTATAGTCCCTTGGATATACTTTTTTCTATTATTGTATCCACTTTCAATAAAAAAAAATTGGGTGGTGTCCCTTTCTTTTAAAATATTACAAGAGTGCCACTCCTCCTCTACTATAAAAGGTCTCCTCTCCCCCCACTTCCTCACACCCCTCAATACACTTTGGATAAAAAAACTCTTAAAAAATTGATCCCTAACATATCCCACTTCCTTCTTTAATCCACCTTTGGGATTAAATCCTTCCAAGTAAGCCCTTTGGTGCAAACCCAAAGGAGTTACCCGATTAAGAGGTAACATCCTCCCTCAAAATCCTTTTTTTATTTTCTTTCTCCACTCCCTAAAATATTTTTATTCCATTATTGAATAAAAAAATTATCCTAAATATACTATTATGTTTTTATTCTAACTAATTTGACCAAAACTTACACACACTTCCATTTAATGGGTAACGAACCTACTGTTTATGTGTACGGCAGACTACCGCCTCACTAAACGATGATTGTTCATTTTTCTTTTACCACATATCATTATGAAAATTATTATGGGAACTATATTTATATATTTTATATGTAATATTTATTATTTCATTAATATTATTTAATTATGTAACATGATATATATTTATACTTTCCATTTTGTGTTAATATGATAATTTTGTTTGAGAAAGTGTAGACTACTGCCCCCTCAAAGAAATGTGATTTTTTCATACACTACGTGGAATGTATTGAGTATGGTTTTATTGAATATATGATATATATTATATAATAAATCTACTACAATAATGATATATATATATATATATATCTGTGTGTGTGTGTGTGTATTTTACTTTCCTGCAACATGACAATTAAACCGAAATAACGTTCATTTGTACATATGACTTACTGTCTCAATGAATGGTGTATTCTGTTTGAAACTTATATATTATGTGGATTATTATAACATGAATATACTTAATATAAATTATATTTAAATAATGGTTTAAATTATGTAAATAATGATATAAGTATAAAAACCAAATATATAACAAATTAACACACATGCAAAAAACAAAGAGGATATTACCCAAAGTAAAACTTTAACATATAATTATTAACAACAGGGTAATATAAATACATAATAAAACCATTATAAATAATAATATGGTTATTTTATATATGTAAAATATATTTATATTTATTATACAGGAGGTTTGTATGAGTATGAAGATATTTAAGATATAAGGTAAGGGAATTTCATCTCACTCATTATTTCTATGAGATACATGCCTTATTCACCACTCGCTTATTTTTTGTAGTGTATATAATTACCATGAATGTATTATATGAATATTATACTTAAATCTATGGGTATTTATATATCCATTGTATGATCTTTCTTTAATTGGTTTTATGTTCTAAAAACGTTTTTAAGAGTCTTTTATAAGTTTTTTAGGAAAATCGGCTTTAAATGGTTTACAAGATTCTGTATAAGTATCAAAGAAAAATGTTTTCAAAACAATTTAAAGAATCCTTTATAATTTTTCAAGTATATATACAATGAAAATAGTTTTCAAAATGTTTTATGTTTTAAAATTAATGGTTCAATAAAGAAGGATATTTCAGTCAAGATTTTTTTTTAAAGATCTTTCAAAATTATTTCCCATATAAGATGACATATGTTGTTGTTACTCATACATTTCTTGGGAAATGATTCGTTTTTTCCATTCATATTATTTATATTAATGGTTTATGTTTTTATGGAATAATTTTTATGAAACCTATTTCTTTTTCATGGGTTATATTATTTTCAACCCGACTTCTTTTTATGGGTTATGTTTTTTTATGAAATGATTATGAAACATGTATCTTTTTTCATAGGTTATGATATCATTACATGTTTATGATGCCTATTAAATTTTATAGGTTAAGATATTATTTTTTATGATTTTGTGGAACATGTATGTATGATTTCATTATGAGATGGGTGGGACCTATATATCCCTCCATTACATTGGGTGAAGATTTATATCTCATGAGATAGACATGGCTAGAACGAGAAATAAACTCAGTTCAGTATTACAAAGTTGGAATGAGAAGTGAACTCAATTCATTAATATAGGGAAAGAATGAGGAGTGAACTTGGTTTAGTAATACAGGGCTGGAACATGGTGTGAACACAGTTTAGTAATGGACTTTGTCCACTAAGATGGTATTGGAAATGATTCCTTGGCTACTATGTAAATCATATTATATGCTTATGTGTTTTCCAAAATTCAATTTTTTATTCCTATTTTATGATTTCATGGATTATGTTATTTAATTACATATGATTCATATATAAGGAACTTCCATGCTTTATGCAATGATTCATGTTTATAATATTTAATATGCAGGGTATGATCTTATATTTTCATGATAACATTATCATACCCCTATGATTTTGTTTATTCTTACGTGTCTCCCTTGTTTAGTCTTACTAAGAATCAGAGTTCACACCTTTTTATGTTTCCTTCCCTAGGTTATGAAGATGTGTATTATGATTGATGTGTCTAAGAGGGGTTATAGTCAAGAAGAACATAGTGGGAGATAATTTAGATCACTTATGTACTAGTGTTCAGGTTTCCAAGTTTCTAAAGGCACTAAACTAATATGGTCTTTTGGAATCTAATTTTGTAATGTCTTAAGTATTCAAAAATGTTATGTAATGTTAATTTATGTCAATAATTCGTCATTATAAAAACGGTGCAACTATGGATTTTTAAAACAAACTCATGGATCCAAATTTTTTAAAAAATATAAAAATTATATGAAATGAGATTGGTCATATAAGGCATAAAAATCCCACATCAGATAAAAAGAATCCAAAAATAAAAAATCAACTCTTGAATGTCCCTCTACATCCCAAATTCATATGGTATTTTAAGTTTCACTTTGGTTGTAGAAATATCTATTGTGTATTCTTTTATAGGACCTCATCTTATTTATCTAATGAAAATTTAGAGGAGTCTCCAATATCAGTAAAAAACATAAATTACCAAGATAAATCTTGGAAATCCATTTTTGGATCTGTTCATAATCTATTATCAATGATAATGGATAACAAACTATGGAATGATAAATAATCATTTAATTTGAAGACATTATGATCTATTAGAGAATAAATGAATTAAAGATGCAAGAAATACAAATCAATAGAATCCTTACTAAGGACTTCAATGGGTCATTCACCTTCCTGATTCGTAAGAGTTATGGTACTAGAATTATTTTCCCCTTAAATATCACATTCCTGGTCTGATTCCTTACCAAAAGAGGCACACACATTCTTTTCATTAAATCATTGAAGTGGGATATGAAAGACCACTTCATATTCTCATCAGTACTTGGATGTAAAACCTATAGGGGAGGAACCTGCAACAATTTTCTACCTAAAGGATCAAGTGATTTGGATTCTAAGGGGTGGCCAATTAGAATCCCTCTTCATACACAAGTATATTCTCCCCATTGCAATTACTTAACATAATCATTTACTCGTGTTTTAACTATTGTTCAGTCAATTCTTGAGCAACATCCTCATGAATGGATTGAACATCCATCAATTCATCAGTACACTCACCATCCACAGCTTGGTGTTCATCTAAGTTCTTTCATTCCATGCCCTTTAAATCATTAACCACTTACTTTATTGGTGTAGTCGTATCATTAGTATTAAGCACCATTAGTGATTTAGAATTTAGAGCATCATAGGATCCAATCTACATCATTATTCCATGTTGGTAAATGTCAGGAAATTCAAAGGCATGGATCACATTACCCAAAATTGGTGAAAAATGAGAACCGTAATGTGAAACAGTATCTTTATAGGAGGATAGTTCCTTCCTATTCTGGATATGTCCCATGTGAGAATACTCTCGTACATTCTTTTCATCATCTGAGGAGGAACAACCTTCTTTTGAAACATCATCTCATGTCCTTCCCCACACCGATATAGCTAGGATGACAACAAAGGGCCCAACATCAGTAGAAATCACTCCTTCACCGTTATTCTTAGAGGTCAGACTATTATCTTCAGTTCCAAAATCACTAGTGGTAGAGACATCATGAGCCTTCGTATCCATATCCTTATTGGATTTTGAATTCCTCCTCCTATATCTAAATACCTTGTGACTTCTCATATTGCATATAAAGCGGCATAAATTTTTATAGAAATGTCCTTTGGAATGCCAAATTGATGGACATACAGTGAAAAAGATGGGTAGTTTTTCATACCTTATAGTTAAATCAATATTGAAATTTGCTTTGGACAGATTCACATGATGAATAGGTTGTGAGCTATAATCTGCCTCTATCAACAAATGTGTAAAATAACCATAGTGAGCTTCCTTAGTTGCACGATCAAGTTTGATCAAGGTGAAAAACATTTAGGTAATGTCAAATAAGTTCTGTGGATACTATAAAATCCAATTAATAGCATAAATAAGAACCCAAAACTGAGTTCTAGTATTCCATACAACAAATGGATTTAAGATAGGGTCCCAATCTTGGATGCACATCGTCCCTTTATTGAGAGAAATCAGTCCAAATCCCCATGCCTTCAACTTCATCACTTCTAAGGGAATCTGGATGTGGAAATGACCCCTCCTATTGGGGATACATTTCTAGTCATGGAATCCAAAAATTATAGAAATCCTTCATTTCAAATAATCAATATTCCAATGTTTTTTGCTAGAGGGTAACACCACTCATGTGATGAATGAAAACTCACAAATCTAGAATCTATCAAGAATCAGATCTTAGTTTACGTGAATATGGGTTTAATTACCTCGAAGAAAGATTCATTTGTCCAAACCATCTTTTCCTTCTGCAAAAATTAATTTTGCATTTCTATATCTAGCTCCACAATAATGAAGGCAACCCATCTTTAGATGATCCAAGAGTGGCTTCATCGAGGGATTAAGATTCCCCCAACTAGAAGATCAACCGTAATATCCCAAGGAAAATCCATCGAAACCTAGAATCTGAAAACGCCATCAGACTCATCACAAAAGCTCTCCCCGATACACATCTCCCCTTATTCAAATTCATTTTTATATACAGTGTACATGCACAAATATTTACGTAATTAATGAAATCTTATATAGAAACACATACACCTAATATTTATGTAATTTATTCAAATTTTAATATTTATTTTGGAATTTCATTTAGTAACATGATACACTTATTATATTATGTTTTTAATCAGTAAATTTTATTTATTTATTTTTAATATTTTTTTAATTAGGTATTATTTATTCATTTTTTAAAATTTTTATTTTTTATTTTTTTAAAGAATTTAATCGTTTTCTAATATTTATTTTTATATATTTATTTACAATGTTTTAATATTTTTAATATGTATTCATATTTATTTGAATATATATCCTTATTTTTTTAATAATTTATATTTAATTAATTACACTTATCTATTTTTTTTAATATTTTTAAATTGTACTCATTTTTAATTATTCAATTCCACTCATTTTCAACATGCATGTATTTAATATTATATATTCATTAATAATACAAAAAATATATTTGTTTATAAATATATTTATAAATGTATATTTACATTATTTATAAATTTATATATTTATAATTGTAAATTAATAAATATTATTTTAAAAAAGTAATTATATAATTATAAATAATTAATTATATATTTTAATAATTATAAGATGATAATAAATATATTTAAATAATGAATATATTTACTATATTTATATTTATATATATTTTGTAAATATATATATATATATATATTATATATAATTATATAATTATATATAATTATTTAAATATATAAATATTATTTCAAAAAAATATTTATATAACTAGAAATAATTAATTATATATTTAAATAATTATAAATTATAATAAATATATTTAAATAATGAATATATTTACTATATTTATATTTATTTAAATGATATATATATATATATATAATGATATAAATATATTTATAATTAGAAATAAATAATTAAAAATATATTTACAAATATATGAATTTATAAATATATTTAAAAATATATATATACAACATTTATAGAATTATATATTAATAATTATAAATAAATAAATATAATTTTTTTGAAAAAATTATTAATATAATTATAAATAAATAATTATAAATTTAAATAATTATAAAATTATAATAAATATATTTAAATAATGAATATATTTAATATATTTATTAAATATATATATACAACTATATAAATATATATAATAATATAGATATATTTCTTTTAAAAACTATGACTCGTGATCTTTTTGGAAATAGATTTCAATTTCATGAATATTTATAAAACCTTATTAATGTTGATTCTTGAATAAATTGTTTGGCATGTGAATGTTTGGATATATGGATTCTTGTGTGATATTTGATGAAACTGGTTTTTGATAAATGAATAGTCCCTTGATTGAATTTTGAAAAAAGTACATGGGAACCTCGGTATTTATGTGGGTAGTCTAGGACAATCTTGTTAGGAATGCTTTTCTCTAAATAATAAAGGAATCTATAATGACAACACTAACTAAACATTTGTTGGGTAGGGAGACACTTGTAGTAGTTGAATCCTACCCCATAGGCCCATATCCCTAGGGTAATGTGCGCACCAAGTAGCCATGATCACTGAGAGTGTGAGGATCCTTGAGTCTTGACCTAACTTATTTGAGGAATCCTTTATTAGGGTGCTGAGATTTAAATAGTTTATTTACTCTTATCTTATAAAAAAAATTATTCATGCTAACTTTATATAATGATTATGAAATGTTTAATAATCATGATTTTCTTTAGACTATTTAAAATCAATATATTTTCATGTATTTATTAAAATGGGCATAGTTGTTTTATTTTATTAAAAATTGATTATGAAAGTTTTTTTTATTAATTTTCCTAAAACAGTTAAAATCCTTATTTTAAATTATTATAATTCAAAATAGCTTTAAAATAGATCTCTGTTTAATGTTTTGGGATCTGGAAAGGTGGGTGGTGTCCTAATTAGCATGCTCATACCTATTTTAAATTTTATTTTTCAAATAGGAAACTTGGTTGAAAATGTTAAAGTGGGTTTTGAAATGGAAAAACAAGGGTTTCCCTTTAAATGAACAAAAGTGGATTCAGCATTTTATAACTCATAAAGTGGTTTCAAAGTGAAATTTTTAAGTTTTAAACATTTAAAAGAGAACATATTACAATGGAAAATGGAAAAAAAAATTAAACTTTTAATTTATTATTGATGGTTTTTTAATATGATTTTAAAATTTATCACATTATGATAAATGTTTTTATAGAAAATGGGGTTTGTATCCCATTACATTTTTTAAAAAAAAATCAATTTTTATTTCGAATTAAAGAAACAGATTTCAAGAAGGGTTTTAAAAAATTTTAAATCTTCATTTTAAATTTTGAAAGTGAACTTGAGATGAGATTTAAAATTTTAAATTATGATGTGGTAATTTAAAATTTTGTTTCCTATTTAAAATTTTATTGTAAATTGGTTGGTTTCAATATGGAATTTGGAAAAAAAATAAAAAAATTGTGTTTGGTGTTAAAAAAAATAAGTGAGTGATTTTATAAAGGGATCTAGAAAATGTGTTTAAAAGAAGGTGGTTTATTATGATTTATTGATATGGATGGACCATATTTTGGTTGAGGTTTGTTATATTCCATTCAGAATTTATAACAAATGAATAAAAATCCATTAGTATAAATAAAATGATTTTCATATTTAAATATAAGTAATTACATGAAAATATTTTATAATACATTCATGGGATAATGAATCAAAATAATACTAAAATAAGGTCCACAAAATGAAACTTGTATCAAGTAATTCAAATTTATAACAACAATCCATTATAATTAGAAAACTAAATATGGTATAATATATGGGATAGTTTAATTTTTGGGTATATTTTTTAAGGGGTGGAGGAGGCCTCCTTTTTAATTTCAAATAAGTGGTAATTTATTAGATATATGTTTATTATTATCGAAATGGAATATATATTCTTGTTAACGTAATCTAAATTAGGAAAATTTGGATTATAAGATAGGGTAGGTATAAAAAAAATTATTCGATCAATTAGTGACACTTATTTATTATATTTGTGGATTTATCTCTTAATTTAGCACTTCGTTGACCATTTAAACCTCTATAGTAGTGACTGACTTTTAATATGTTGAAACATTACATATTTTGGAAATCATCTTTTAAGTAATATTAATTTAATTTTTTATGATAATATACAAACCATTTAAAAAAATTTCTTTGGGAAATATATCTTTTTAACAGTGATGATTTTAATAATATCATATTTATTACTCATACTCATTAAATTTTTTAAATTCCCTGGTATCATAACAAATTAATAATTTAAATTAATATATATATATATATATATATATCAAATTATAATACACTCTTTTATAAAAAATAATATTGATATCTTTTATTTTGGATTTATTATTATAGTAATTTTCATATTGATGTTTCAAATTTTATACACATAACATATTAATGTTTAACTTTCACTATAATATGGTATATTGTAGTTTGTTTTAGTTTAGTGTTGTGTGTGATAAAATTTAACCAAAAAAATTATTTATTTAAAAGAATGTACATACTTAAATTTTAGGTTGATATAAGGATACAAGTACTACATCAGATAGAGACATAAATCATGAATCACTCCCTATAACATGATGTTTTGTTCTTTTTATACCAACTAGGAGCCTCGACATAGTTTCTAAAATAAGTGATACTAGGAAATCATGCATTAGTTACCATTATGATAGAAAATTATAGTCTTGGTGCAATAATGTTTCTATTCAAGGGGTAGTGGTTCATGTATACTCGAGCCAAGGTGATCATGTATCTCAAACCATTAGGAATGGGGAAATGGATATAAAAGAGTAATAAAACTATGAACATGTATTGTATGATTAGCTCATTTTTAAAACCATTTTGGGCCTAAGAAACTTTTCAGTTTTAAGAAACAAACTAAGAAATTTTGTTCAGTGCATCACCAACTCCCATCCTAGGAACATTTAAATTTAAGGAGAAAATTTCCATTCTTATGTGTTACATATTATGAAAAATTATTATTGATTTTTTTATTTAGACTCATCACCTATCTCTAACATACATGAATCCATGTTTCTTGAACTACTCTGAGTAGTAGTCATCCCATGTCGGGTACCAGTGATCATTTTGGGTTTCCCTTATTAGAATAGTTTATAACTTTCACCATTTATTATGAATATATTAGGTATATTTATTTATTTTTATACAAAATGAATATTTTATGAACCTAATAGGATGGATATGAATCAAAAATGGATGCATTCTAATCAGATGACAAAAGAATATAATTATGGAGTTAAAGAGTTGATCATGTTTTCAATAGTTCTTGCATACGAACCTTATCAAATCCTTTTTCTGTGTTTACGTTGTTTTTATTTAAGAAAAATCATTTTAAAAGATTTGGAATAATATTTGATTTTTTCATATAATTTATCAGATCTATAAATTTTTGTATAAAAACAGGGGGAAACTATACGTACACATTGAATGGGATGATATAATGGTTTATTAATCTTTTGATATGAATACTAATGTAAATGATGATGGAGATCTCATGGAAGAAATTACAATGAAAATTTGAGATAACCTTCAATATTTTACAAAGTTGTTTGAGAAGTTAAATATTTGTGCAAAGGGACCATTATATATTTTTTGTACTAAATACACAATATTTTCATCTATATTAAAGTTATATAATTTGAAAGCTGGAAGAGGATGGAGTGACATTAGCTTTACAGAACTACTTGGTCTCCTGAATGAAATTCTACCAGAAGAAAATAAAATTCCTTATTGAACAGATGATGTTAAATAAATTCTATGTTCAATAGTATTGATATCTAAAAAAATACATGATTTTCCAAATTATTTCATATTGTTTTGTAAGGTCCATGAATCAATCATAAAATAACCGAAGTGTGTAATGGATCGATACAAGAAAAGTGAATCAATTCCATAGAAATTTGTATGGTAATTACCTATCATTACATGGTTTAGAAGATAATATGTATATTAGGAAATATTGAGATAATAGACATAGAATATATATACAAGAATTAAATATGGTAACCTATGTCATCCAGTAGAATCTCCTTAGTGGAATAAAATTGATTATGAGTATCCTAGATTTGGAAATAATCTGAGAAACATTCCTTTTACATTATCTATATATTGAATAAATCTTTTTAGTGTAAAAATTAGAACTTATAATATATGGACCATAATGTTGGTAAATTATAACTTTCCTCCATGGTTGTGTATGAATATAAAATGCATTATGTTTTCTCTACTTATATCTAGGCCAAAACATCCTGGTAATGATATTGATGTCTATTTGGCTCTATTGATCGAATATCTAAAATTGATGTGGGATGCAGGTGCTACAATTATTTTTTCTCATATAAGTGAAGAATTCACATTGAGTTCCATGTTTTATGAGATAATAAATGACTTTTCTTATTATGGGAATTTATCAGGCTATAGATTTAATGGAATGATGGGATGTCCCATTTGTGAAGAATGTAATCACTCAGTCTAGTTGAAACATTCATCAAGGACTGTGTTTTTAGAACATTAGAAATATTTACCTCGATGAAAAAAATATTGATCATGTATGATAACATTCGATGGTAATATTGAACATGGTACATCATCATCAGCACTAAGACGATCAACTATTCAATAAAGTAATATATACTGACACTGTTTTCGTTAAACAATTTTTAAAAATCATTAGTAAATTGGGTTTGAAAAATAGTTAAATTTTATTTTAATTTCCGTATTAGAATTTCTTGTATGTCAAACATTTTATTGATGTCAAATCAAGTAGAAAAAAACTATATTTGATCATGTTATTTTCATGTTACTAAATATTCTTAAAAATATAAAATATGGAATCAATTCTAGGTTGGACATGATGGACATGGTGATAATAGTGGAGTTTGCACCAGTGAAGGGTAAGTGGTGTAATTTTTTCCCTCCAGTAGCTTACACATTATCCAGATAGTAAAAATTTAAAATTATCATTTTACTTAATACTGTAAAATTTCAAGAGTCGTATTCCTTAAATATCAATAATGTTGTTTCAATGACTACTTTGAAGTTACAAGGAATAAAATAACATGATTCTTCTATTTTGATATCGTATTTTATGATCATTACATTACGTTTAGTTCTACCTAAAAATGTATGACACACATTAACCAGACTCTTCTTATTTTTCAAATCCATGTGTAGTAAATTTATAGACTCAATGATGTTTTAAATAATGAATAAGGAGGTTGAAGTCATATTATGTGAATTAGATAGGTTTTTCCCACCATCATTATTTGATATAATTTTTCACCTGATGGTTCACTTAGTTAGAGAGGTTCAACTATGTAGTCCTATGTATTATATATGTATGTACCCCATTTAATGGTATATGAATATTTTTAAAGGTTATATCATGAATTGAAGTCATACAGAAGGTTGTATTATAGAATAATATATTATTGAACACATTTTTGAATTCAATATGGATTACTTATCATTTTTTGATAACATTAGTCTACCAAAGTCTCTTCATAGCGGACGCATTATGGGAAAAAGGACTTCAAGAAGAGATATTTTAATTACCATCACAGAGTGAGAGAAAGAACACCTTTACATTTTATATAATAGTGAATATTTTGATCCATATATTGACTCCAAAAATTAATTAATAGAGATTTCAATCCATAAAGGGATGAATAATGGATATCAAATACACATAATCAATTTTTTATAGTAATTTTCCAAATTCATATTTATAAGGGGTTATCTAAAAATTTTAATTCAATTTTCGAACAACATCAATAGATATCCAAGCGGACAAATTATAATGTTATATCTTACACAGGTTTTGTAATAAATGGTTAAAAATTCTATAAAAATAAGATAATTACTAAAATATGATGAAAAACAGTGGAGTTATTCTTATGGTAGAAGCGATGTGCATATCTGGTTCCAAGGATAGAAATACAATTTATGCAAATATGTTATGTTTTGACATTATAAAATAGATATTTGAGTTTTATTATACAATATTTCAAGTGTTTATTTTCCATTTAAAATGGGATGACAACTGGAGTGCAGTGAGAGTTGATGAAATGGATTTTATGAAGGTTGATTTTAATGTGGAAGGGGAAAATTATGAGTCAATTATAATGGAAGTATTTTATGTCTTATATGCAGAAAAAAATAATTAGTTGATTGTCATATTACTGACTAAAATAATTATAGGTTCAGATGAAAATTTAATCGAGGATGTACCTTTAATTGGGAGATTATAATTAGTTCATAGCAGTCCCAATATAGACAATGTCTTGTATGTTAGAGGTGACCACAAATAGGGGGTTTGGATTCTCAATAGAGGATCCAATTCCATTAAAACTCTAAAAAATAATGTGATTTCAATGATAATTTTAATGTGTATTTTAATATACTATGATTTTCCTAATAATATTTATCTACTGTATTAACATAATCTAAATTAAATGTTTTACTACTGACACAAACAATGTATTCTACCCATGATTATTTTACCAATATGTTGAAGAATAGGGTGTTGATACTGAAATTGAAGAATTATTAGGGGATCAACAGTATGTTGATGAAAAAGAATAATGACACATTATCATAGTGTTGACTAAAATTATCAAGGTAATAAGTAAGGGTATAAAATTTGAGGTTGGTTAGAAACAACGAATCCAAACTATTGACCCCAACAATTTAATGTTTATTAGTTATATTGGGATCACAATGGAGATGAATGTGCCAATTGATATAGATTCATGGTACCATGTCCAACCTATAACAATGTAAACCCTTTGAGAAGATATAATGATAATTTTATGATAACATTTCTTTATTTTACCGAAAATTATATAATGAAATGTTGATTTTTTTCATTATTCCTCATAGAGTTCATTTATTTTAGAAAATTTTCATAAGAAATTTGTCTTAATGGCCACTAGAAAATCCCATATAGTCTTCTGGACTCATATTACCAAATTTCATCTAAGGGATGTTGAGGATAAAGTAAATCCTCACCCACAAGTTACAAATGCATACATTATAAAACAGGAAATATGGAATTCTTTCATTAATCATCACAATGATAAATTATTTTAAGGGAATTATAGTTGATAATATATTATTTTAAATTTTCTATTTTATCCAATTTTATTAAAAATTATTAAATTATGGAATATAAAATGATTTCTAAAAATAAAGAATGTGCATCAAAACCAATGTACCCCTATTGAAAAGAAAATATTGGGTATGCTTTATTATAGAATAAATTGGTATGTATTTTAAATCAAAAAAAACAGTTTTATGTGATATGAAACCACATATGTTCCTTTGTTTATATGCATATTGATTAATCAAAATCCAAATCAACTTTCATCCCTTGTCATGTGTTATGGATGGAGGCTTGCGTAAATAAAGAGGGTAAAGTAGTTGATAAAAACACAAAAGTAGTATGGAAAACATTTGTATTTATGATATACTTTTCATTCATTATTCCTTATAACAGTATTAAAAAATATCTATTTATTTTCATATGTTTTTTATATGTTTTATACATAAGAACATAAAGTGGTCTCCCTATAAGAAAAACTACTTTAAATAGCTTTGATGGAGCTGGAATAATATGGTCATGTTAAAGGAGTAGGTTTTGGAGTGTCTCCATGAACATATTTCTAGAATAGAAAACCACAAGAATATACATATAAGATGATGAAAGGATTTTAGATAAAAATAGACACTTTTCAAGATATTATTGTCCTATTTAGCTTGGCATACCAATATATGAGAAAGGATTTAAGTGATCTGGTGGTGGAACAAAGATCCGCACATTAACAAACAAATGACCCCACTATATTTGAGGCTAGTTATTCCCCTAAACCACATACCTTACCTAAGGTAATAAATATTTTCATTACTCTTTCTCTTAAATTTGAATCAACCAACTCTCTATAACTTTATATTACTAAAATTATATAGGGTAAAGATGTATGTGATTTCTATTTGATTACACCCAAGCACCATATTTTTGTGAAGTTTGTGGTGTATAATATCCCAAGATACAAGATACACAATAAAGAACTCCCAAAATATCACATAAGAGTTTTGATTGAGGTATCTCACTATCTAAATACTGAGTTTCCTATTCCAATTGAAGATATAGACATTACAAGGGTTAATGATGCTATTGAAACTTTCATTGCATAACCTCCTAATATTATAATGATACATGAGGTATAACTTTAACTAATTTTTTCATATGAAAAATCTATAATATTTCATGAAAAAAAGTCTAAAGTGGGGTATGGTATTATAAATAGATAAAATTTTGAGGAAATGGAAGGTCAGATCAAGATAATCTATTGAATCGACTATGAAATCAAAAGGACCTTTTGGGAGTACCTTCTCTCCAACAGTTCCATTATAAAATTTGTTATTATTACAACTCCATGTAGAGACCAAATTTAAAGCCGGAAATATTTATTACATTCTATATGAATAATAAATATTTTGAACATTCATTACATGTGTTATTGGTCTTGATATTATAAATGAGATTCTCAAGTTTGAATGGTTGGGATTCTAAATTGTTAATACATAAAAAACCTCAATCTAAAAAATGATATAATATGTTCATTAAAGTTAATAACTATTCATATTTTCTATAGGAATTTATATTACTACTATATAAATGGAAAATTGGGTAAATCACAATTTGGATTCATTAATCATCGCATCATTTCTACAATAGAATCTTCTTTGGGTAAGGAATAAATTGAGACAAAAAAAGATGATATAAATGATGAATTTGAGAAAAAATAACAGAAGATAAACTCTTTTTAATGCCTACATTGTAGGGGTAAAACTCTATAATCTAATAAAAAAAATATATTTTTATTATTTCATTACTTATTTTTTTATTTTTAGGAAGCACGGTATATTGATCTCACTCTATCTAGATACCCAAAATATT
The DNA here is from genome assembly GCA_963277665.1 of Viscum album. NCBI lineage: Eukaryota > Viridiplantae > Streptophyta > Magnoliopsida > Santalales > Viscaceae > Viscum > Viscum album. The sequence goes on from OY728133.1 coordinate 1,914,568,983, forward strand.
TATTTTCTAGATCCAATGCATGGATATCCAAAAAACTGAGCATGCATGATGTGCATTGTGAATTTTTAATACACTAAAATCTATATTTTATTGATAAAATTTTAATTATATGATTCATTCTATGTTCTAATGAGAATGTTTTATAATAAGAAAACCAATAAATATAGGTTAAATCATTTAATGAAGTCAATGAACGAATATAAAAAACCTGTGGATTACTTCAAATGAAAACTAATTAAGGTATATATTGAAATGTTTAACTATAAAAAAATATTTCAAAACAATTTACTTATTTGGTTCTATGATTCTATAGTTTTTGAAGTAATATGGTTAAAATGATTGTGGAGACTATGTCTAAAAATTTATGAGTGAGATCATAAACCATGAAAACATTATTATCCCTGAATAGGTAATTTCTTAAGGTAATTAAAATTTCATTGAAAATATTTCTTAATCATTTTTTATATATTCTCTCAGTAATACCAATATTTATGACAAAGTTTATACCCAAAAGAATAATTAAAATTTTTTATATATGAGTGGGTAGTATACATGGTGTCATAATGTTTGACGACTTCAAATTTAGGTGATTACCTACTATGTTTGTGGTGTAGAATGGGATTTTACCTTAGAAATATATTTGGGGTGTTATGAATTAGTATCAGAATTATTATATATTATTTTTGATCTATTTATCAAGGAGAAATATAATGGAGGAAATCAATTTGTTTAGAAACGAATGGGAAGAATACATGGTGTCAGAATGTATACAAGCATCGTGAAAAGGTGACATCCTGTTACTTATTTAGCTAATTTTATCATCATTTTATCTAATTTTTTATTTAATTTCCTAATCATTTTTATCTAATAATTATTTTTTAATATTTACAAATTAGTTAAAAAAAACTTTACATACCCAAAACTGAGAAAATGAGCACTATTTTATTCAAACTTTAGGTAAAAGATCAATAAATCATTTGTGACATGTAGGAATTGGTTTCACATCAATCTAATACATGATGTAGTTTTACAAATTGAAGTATGTGTTAGGACAACTAGGTTAAATAACCCAAGAGTGGGGGTGTGTCAGGGTAACATAGATTAAAACTACCACCTCTTTTAATATTGTTTCATCGTAAAATAAAACATACTTCCCTCTATCTCACTTTGCAATATAAGAAAAGAAACTAAATCATGCACGAGACAAAATATTTTTACTTGCTTCACCCTCATCAGGCTACATCCAAGGAACATAAAACGATAATGTGCCGATGTTCAAAATCCATTAAATGCACACTAATTTTTACAATGTTTGGGAAATATCACTTATATTCCCAGTCTCACTATCTTTACAAGTTTTAGAGTCAGCTCAGTGCTTTCTTAAGGGTCACTCCCTATGTCTTTCTCTGGCTCACTGTCAGTGGAAATGATTATTGTATTCCTCTTCCATCATTTACTTCTCTTAGAAGGGATCCAATCATAGTTTATAGACATGTAGGTCCTTTTATTTTCATGAATGTTGCATCCTCAATTATAGATAGATGCACTGTTGAAGTTCCACTTTCATTCAAAGATTAATACCTCTTTACCACAAATTTATTGGGAAACTTCCAACTATCTAACAACCTAGGGTTGACTTTCTCACAAATTTAATGCATGGTGAGAAAGTTTTATTTTTTTCATAGAAAACTAAATTTTACACTAATCAATAATTTCATGACATACTCTTTTTATACCCAACTCACTATTGGCATGAAACTACATTTGGTCGCACAAATTTTGTATAACTCTCCATTTGTGCTCCTCTTTCTACCACTTACATGACCAAAGCTCTGATTTTCTCTATGTGTTGATCTTCACCTTGAATTAGGGGGGTATCTGCCTATTTATAATCATTTTGGTGACCCAATGTGCATAAAAAACAACTTATCCCTAAACACGCAAGTCTCTTGTATGCACCACCTCACCTTTCATGCAGATCCATAACATGTACAACCTTCTTTACCTTTTCTTATTTTGATGTACTGATTCTTAAAAATGGATGGTGTGTATGTTTCGAATCCTCCTTAACACTTTCATGCAAATTCCTTTTCCAAAAACACTTTTCTCCATTTCTAATTTTTGGATCAAAAAAATTTGGAAAACACTGGGAAATGGTGCCTCCTTGAATACGATCTTTTTATACCACCTCCAGATTTTCCATTCCTTTTTTATGGATCCTTATCAATATAGTTTGTCACTAATATCTCTGGAACTCCACAAATGACCATGGAAGCCCAATTTTTCAACAAACACAATCAACCTAAAAATGAATCAATGTTATGTTGAGGTATTTTTTAACAACAATATGTATTTTTAATAAAATGTTATCATTTTATTTTAAAACATACATCAAATATTCAAAAATGAGAAAACAAGATTGGATTATTTTCAAACATTATGTAAATGATCCATAATTCATTTTTCACATATAATAATTGACTACAGATCAATCCGAAACCTGATGTGATTTTTATGAATGGAAGTTTTTTCATTAAAAAAGTGTCATTTAGTTTAAAACATACATAAAATAGTCAAAATCGATTAAACATGCTTGTATTTTTTCTAACTTAGTAAAATGATCCATAATTAATTTATATTATGTAGGAATTAACCGTAAATCAATATGAGACACGATGTGGTCGATATGACCCAAAATTTGTGTCTTTAATAGAAATGATCCATTTTAATTTAAAACATACCTCAAATATTCAAAACCGAACAAACTTTCTCATATAGTTTTCAAATTTTATGATAATGATTGATAATTCATTTTTCACATGTAGAAATTGATTGCAAATCAATTAAAGACATGATGTGGTCAATATGAACCAAAATACATGTTTTCAATTTAAATGTTCTATTTTAGTTTAAAACATGTGTCAAAATAACTAAAATGAGTAAACAATCTCATCTTGTTTTCAAAATTTAGGATAACAATCCATAATTTGTTTTTTACATATTAGAATTGTTCACACATAAATTTGATGCATGGGGTGACTGGTATTATTCAAATTGTGAGGTTTGAGTTTGAAATTTACATTAATTTTAGTAAAAAAGAAAAGTGACATACTCAAAACCAAGAAAACCCATTCGCATTGTTTTCATACTTTAGGTAAGTGAATCCTCATCCATTTTTGACATATAAGAATCAACCATACAACAAATTGTACCCAATATGACTCAAATTGGGTGGTTTCTGTTTAAAATTGACATTTTATTAATGTATTATTTTATATTTATGTTTAATTTATTTTTTTAAAGTATTACTAACATAATAATTTTTTCTAATATTGTTTGATTATTTTGCTCGAGTTGGGGTGGTTTTTTTAAAGATACTCATGCTATTAAGAGATTTTACTTTGAGGATACAACTGAGATAATAGAAAAAAGGAATTAGGTTAAAGAATGAATACAAAAATAATAAAAATGCTTATTAATACTACTTATTTAGTTATTATTTTACCATTTCATCTAGTATTTTTAAGTTAATTTTCTAATTGTTTTTATATAATAATTATTTAACTTTTATTACAGATATTTTGGGAAGTAATATTTTTATTTCAACTATCTACAATGGGACATAAAATATAAAACATGTTCTTTATTTTATACCTTGTTGAAACAATTAAAACAAAACACACATCACATACTCAATTATTCAAACCTAAATCCGATATATAATGTGATTGGTATGAATAGAACTATATGTTTTTAGTTTATAATTTATATTTCAATTCAAAATAATCATTACATACTCAAAATTGATGAAACATGTTCATATTTTTTTGAAACTATAGGAAAAATATCCATAATTTATTCTCTATATGTAAGAATCAACCACACCATAATTGGATACATTATGTGACTGTTATGACTCTAAGTGTTACTATTTATTTAAAATTGAAATTAATTTTAATAAAAAACACAATTGTCATACTCAAAACTAAGAAACCACATTTTTATAGTTGTTATACTTTAGTAAAATGATCCATAAGTCATTTTTTATGTTTAGTAATTTTCCTCACCTCAATCAAATACACAGTGTGCCCAGTATGACTCCAAGTGTGTGTTTTTATTTAAATTTGAAATTAATTTTAGTAAAAAAGAAAATGTACATAATCAAAACCTATAAAACACTTTAAATTTGTTTTTATACATTAGTAAAATTATCCATAAGTCATTTTTACATGTATTAATCAGCCTTACCTCAATCCAATACACAGTTTTCTCAGTATAACTAAAAGTGTCTGTTTTTAATTTAAAATTGACATTGTAGTTCAAAAAGTGTGTCAATCACTGAAAACTAATCAAACAAGATCTTATTTTATTAATTATTTAGGAAAATTATTAATATTTAATTTTTAATGTGTAGTAATCATTCACATGTCAATTGACACATGATGTGATTAGTATGACTCAAAGGGTGTGTTTCTGGATTAAAATGAAATTTTAGTAAAAAACACGTGTGACATACTCAAAACCAAGAAAATGTTTTCATATTGTTTTAATACTTTAGTAAAATGATCCATAAGTAATTTTATAAATGTAGGAATCATCCACACCTCAATTTGATTCATGGTGTTACTAGTATGAGTCCACGTGTGTATTTTTATTTAAAATTAAAATTAATTTTAGTAAAAAAAGTCAAGTGGCATAATAAAAAACGATCAAATGGATTATGATTATTTTTATAATTTAATAAAATGATCCATAAGTAATTTTTTACATATAAGAATCAGAATAACCTCAATATTATGAATGGTGTGACCGGTATGACTCCAAATGTGTGTTTTAATTTAAAATTAACATTAATTTTAGTAAAAATAACAAGTGACAAACAAAAAACTGATGAAACACATTTATATTGTTTTTATAAATTTTTAAAATGATCACTAAGTCGTTTTTGATGTGTAGTAATCATCCATAGCTCAATCTTATGTACAATGTGCTTGTTATAACTCAAAGTGTTCGTTATCAGTGTAAAATTGACATTATAGTTCAAAAAGTGTGTCACTCACTAAAAACTAATAAAACACACTCAGATTGACTCGATTATTTAGTAAAATAATTCATAAGTAATTTTTAATGGGTAGTGGTTAGTCTCATGTTAAACCAACACACAATGAGACCAGAATGAATCAAAGTGTGTGTTTCCATTTTAAAATGACGTTTTCATAAAAAATATAAGTCACATACTGAAACCCCAAAAAACATATTATTATTTTTTTAATAATTTATTAAAATGATCCATAATTTATTAAAATGATCTACATTTCATTTTTGACATGTAGGAATCATTTGTACCTCAATCAGATTCACGATATGACTGGTGTGACTCCAAGTGTGTATTTTAATTTTAAATTCACATTAATTTTAGTAAAAAAGACAAGTGACATACTCCAAACTATGTAAACACGTTTATATTGGTTTAATACTTTATAAAAACTATCCATAAATAATTTTTTATGTGTAGTAATTATCTACAACTAAATATGATGCACGGTGTGACCAGTATGACTCAAAGTGTCCGCTATCATTTTAAAATTAACATTTTAGTTTAAAAAGTGTGTCACACACTTAAAAATGAGAAAACATGGTCATATAGTCCTGGTAATATAGTAAAATGATCCATAAGTCATTTTTAATGTTTAGGAATAATTTTCATATCCAACTGACACATGATTTGAGTGGTATGACTCAAAGTGAGCGTTTTCGGTTTAAAATAACATTTTAGTAAAAAATACACGTGACATACTAAGAACTGAGAAAATAAATTCAAATTGTTTTGATACTTTATAAAAACTATCCATAATTAATTTTTTATGTGTAGGAATTAGGCGCAACATAATCTGATGCATGGTATGATCGGTATGACTCCAAGTGTGTCTTTTTATTTAAAATTGACATTAATTTTAGTAAAAAAGAAAATTTAAATACTAAAAACTGAGATAAAACATTAATATTGTTTTTATACTTCATTAAAATGATACATAATTCATTTTTGATGTGTTATAATCATCCACACATCAATATGATGCGTGGTGTTCTCGGTATAACACAAATTGTCCGTTATCAATTTAAAATTGACATTTTAGTTCAAAAAGTGTGTCACTCACTAAAAACTGATGAAATGAACTCATATTGTCTTTATAATTTAGGAAAATGATTCATAAGACATTTTTGATGTATAGGAATCATCCTCATATAAAATTGACACACTATATGACCAGTATAAATCAAAGTGCATGTATCCTATTTAAAATAATATTTTAGTAAAAAAGAAAAGTGACATACTAAAAACCAAGAAAAAAATCATATTATTTTGATACTATAATAAAATTATACATAAGTCATTTTTTATGTGTATGAATTATCCTCACCTAAATCTGATATACGATGTAACTGGTATGACTCCAAGTGTGTCTTTTTATTTAAAATTAATATTAATTTTAGTAAAAAATAAAAGCGACAAACTCAAATCTGAGAAATTTCATTAATATTTTTTTGATACTTTATTAAAATGATCCATAATCCATTTTTAAGGTTTTTGAATTATCCACACCTTAATTTGAGGCATGGTGTACCCAATATGACTCAAAGTGTCTGTTATCAATTTAAAATTGAAATTTTAGTTCAAAAAGTGTATCACTCACTGAAAACCAATAAAACTCACTAATATTGTATTGATAATTTATTATAATGATTCATAAGTCAATTTTGATGTTTTTGAATTATTATCATGTCAAACCGACACATGATGTGACCAGTATGTCTCAAAGTGTGTGTTTACAGTTTAAAATGAAATTTTAGTAAAAAATATATGTGACATACTAAAAACTGAGTAAACCAATTATGATTGTTTTTATAATTTATCAAAATGATCTATAAGTCATTTTTCATGTATAAGAATTAGTTTTACCTCATTCTAATCCACGGTATGACCGGTATGACTCCAGGTGTGTCTTTTCATTTAAAATTGACAATAATTTTAGTAAAAAAGACAAGTAACATACTCAAAACCATGAAAACGTAATAAGAATGTTTTTATACTTCATGAAAATGATTTATATGTCATTTTTGACATGTAGTAATCATCCACACCTCAATCAGATGCATGGTGTTCTTAGTATAATTCAAATTATCTATTATCAGTTTAAAATTGACATTTTAGTTCAAAAAGTGTGTCACTCGCTAAAAAAAGAGAAAACATGATAAAATTGTCTTGATCATTTATGAAAATTATTAGTGAGTCATTTTTTATGTGTAGTAATCATTCTCACATCAAAATGACACATGATGTGACCATTTTTGTTCCTAGTTTAAAATGAAATTTTAGTAAAAAAGACATGTGACATAATCAAAACTAGGAAAAAGAATTTGGATTGTTTTGTAATTTAGGATAAAGATCCTTATAATATTTTTTATGTGTAATAATCAGATGCACCTTAATCCAACACAAGATGTGACTGGTGTGACTCCAAGTGTGTCTTTTTATTTAAAACTGACATTAATTTAAGTAAAAAAGATATTTAGAACACTCAAATTTGATAAAACACATTCAGATTGTTTTGATACTTTAGGAAAATGATTCATGAGTTATTTTTGATGTGTAGTAATTAGCCTCACCTCAATCTGATACATGGTTTTTCCATTATGACTCAAAGTGTCTATTATGAGTTTAAAATTGACATTTTAGTTCAAAAAGAGTTTCCCCTGCTAAAAACCAAGAAAACATGCTTAGATTACCTCAATAATTTTGGAAAATGATTCATAAGTCATTTTTTATGTGTAGGAATCAATCACACAGAAAACCAACACATGATGTGACCAGTATGACTCAAAATGAAGGTTTCCAATTTAAAATTATATTTTAGTAAAAAAGACAAGTGACATACTAAAAACTAATAAAACACATTAATATTGTTTTTATAATTTAAGAGGATGATCCATAATTAATTTTTATGTTTTGTAATGAACTGATCCTTAATAGTTGCATGGTGCGACTTGTATGACTCCAAGTGTGTCTTTTTATTTAAAATTGACATTATTTTTTGTTGGGAAAAAATCCCTCAAGGTGACATTACAGTAATTTTGGTTTGGTTGTTTTTGTTGACTAAGAAGTTTTTTGTGGTGAATTGTCAAGTTCAAGATATATTTTAGATAATCCATGTTAAAATATAACCATGATAAAGGAATGGAAGATCTGGAGGCGGTAAAAAAGAACATATATAAGGTGGCTCCATTTTCCAGTGTTTTCCAAATTGTTGGGGTCCAAAATTTGGAGTTTGGTGAGCATCACGAAAAGATTATTTCCTTGAATATATCATCCAAATATGTCAAAGGCATGAGTTTCGTGAAGATGGGATTTAATAATTGTATTTCACAAAGACATGAAGAATGTTGACGGTGAGCTTTGCGATTATGATGATCTTTGCGAATAATAGAGGTGAAGAACATTGTGAGGGAGAATTGTTGTGGCGGAACAAAGGAATTTATGGAATTCTATAGGATTATTATGAGCTCGACCATATAAAAATTTCCATGGTTCTTTTCGATATAGAGATAATTTTATCAGAAATTTCGAAGCTTTTCGATTTGAGCTGATGTGGTGCTGACTTTGCGCAGACGGTTCTCGAGTCAGTGGAATCTCTTATAAATAGACCTCGACCCCCTCGAGAGAAGTAGAGAGATCAAACTAAAAACCATAAACTCTTTAATTTCTAAGGATATTCATGGAGTAGGGATCTTTCTGAAAAAAAATGAATTCACAGAGGTAGTTGATCTATACAAAAGGAAGGTGCGTTGCAAAGGCCAGTTTGGATTTGTGGAAAACATGCACTTCGAAAATGTTTTTTCAGCTCTACAAATTCACAAAGACTAGTGTGAGCTCTACGATCTAGAGAGATCTGTGATTTAGTGAGATTTGATAACCTGTGATCTTTGCGAACCTATGAGCTTCGCGGAGAGGTTGGAGAATCGTGAAGGGTTTTTTGAGCTTTTAAAAAGTGGGATCTTCACAAAGGAAGTGTGATTAGAAAAATAGTATCAAAATGGATTTTCTAGTATTTAGTGGAAAATGGGTATTCATTAGTGGATAAAATTTTTACTTCAATAGTGCTTCTACATATAGTGAATAATACATTCATTAATTATAATAAATGGACCTACAAGTCCATAAACTGTGAGTCGATCCCTTCCAAGAGCAGTGAGCGAAGGAAGATGAAGACGATGATCCTTCCCAAAGGCAGTGAGCTAGAGGAAGAGACATAGGGATTGACCCTTGGTAATGTAGTGAATAGACCCTAAACATTGTAAAGGCAATGATCCAGGGCGTAGAAGCGATCTATACTTAACATTGTAATTTGGAAGTGATCCTTAGTGGATTTGGTACATTGGTACATCGAAATTGTATGCTCCATGGATGTATCCCAGTGAGGGTGAACCAAGTAAAAAATTTTGTGTTAGTTTACTTGTTTTCCTACACTTCATTCAAAGCATCATCATCATATAAATAAGGTAAGAATAAGATCAAGAGTAACACATAATTGAAAACCAAGTGACCCTTATAACAAATAGGTCAATATCTAGTGGGGCATGAATTATTTAGGGAAAAGAATATTCATAGCCTGATTCACCCCCCCCCCCCTCAGGGTATCTAGTCCCCTTTTGGTCCTAACAATTATTATTAGAGTGAAGGATTATTTTAACAGATTTGTTTTATCTGACTTGGTTTGATCAATTTGTGTGGTAAAATATTTAGTCTCGTATTATCTTGGTGAGCCATGGAAAGGGGAAAACATCAAATAAGAAGTATAAGTCAGATGGTATTCTTCAGTAAGGAAGTGTTTAGAGAAAAATTATGATTCAATTAAAGGAATCAAACAGCTTTCTAAATGAAGGCTTGGATAAATCAGATAGGGAAAAGATAGATTCACTCAATAATGATGTAGGAACGAGTGATGTCCTTGAAATTAAAATTTATTATAAAAATAATGATTATGATGATGTTTTAATAAGGCCACTAGTAGATGATGTTGACATGAAAAAGGAATTGGATCGGAAATTGGACTAAGAAGTTAAATCTAAATATATCCAGATCCAAGTACTAGAAATTGAGGTAAAAAAACTAAGAGGATTTAATCAATGACTTATTGATATGGCTAATGACTTGAGGGATAAAAATGATTCCTAAGATTAATAACTAAAATAAATATTTCTTTAAATAGATAGAAACACAAAGATGATGTTAAGGGAAATAATCTGGAATTAGATAGCATTCAAAATCTGAAATATTGAAATGATGATATAGCTCATAGCTAATCAAACTTGTTCAAGAGAATCAAAAACAACAACTGGAAAGTACATTCTATACTGATTCTATTTCTCAAGAAAAATTGAAAGTAAAGGAGAAATGTGACATGGTGGATATGCTCACACATGATTTAGATGATTTGATGAGTTGAAGAAAGAATCTCATGGGATAACTCAATGCTCAAATTGAAGCAAGGGATATGAAGATTTAGAATTTGGAATAAGAGCTAGAGTTAGTGAAGAAAGAAGTGGGGAAATACAATCCAAAATGAAAGCCTAAAATGAAGGATGCCTTGCACTTAATATATGATTATCCATTAGCAATTTATATTTAAATGAAAAAAATATGTTATTTCTGAAGATAAACAACATCATATTTTCTCAACTCAAAGACTATAAATTTTTGGAAAAACTAGTATTGTATTTGATAAATCTCCTCTCATGCATGACAGAAAGAGAGTTGTGAATAGTTATAGAAATTGAGAAAATCTTGTAGGAGCTGGAGATAGACCTAAGAGGACATTTACATGAATTAGTGACAACATGTAATATTTTTGTGGGATTCAAGGCCACACATCAAACTTTTTTTTAGAGGATTTGGAATATATTTCATGTTGTAAAGATAGAAACATTTCTAAATAAAAGAATTAGAAGAACCATCATGAGAAGTATGAAATAATAATCTCTCAGAAGAAAGTATCCATAAATTTATTCTATTTTGGAATAATGGTATACACTATGAGTATGTGTCGGGAATCCCACAAGCTCAATGTCACAAGAATAATGCAATAAAAATCAACATCTCAGCTAGGAAATGATGAAATGAGGTATGCCTTTAATAGAATATGTTTCATATGTTCTAATCATGGGAATTTGTCCAGACAGTGTAGAAAGAAGAAAGAGGGGAAGGGAAAAGGAACAAAAAATAAGATCCCCATTATAGGTAGTGTACAATGAAAAAATCTATACTGGTAGACAAAATGGTAAGCTGAAAAATAGGTTTATTGTATTAGGGAAATCACAAGGAGCTTAATGAAAGGTGTATCAATCATCTCCACTGTTACAATAAAAACAACTCTCCTTGAGAGAATGTGATCAAACCTAGAAGAACAAGGAAATATCATCTACAGTTTTGAGTAAGAAGAATGTGAAATCAGTGGAAGATTCAAACTGAACAAGAGAGGGTGGCATGACTCGGTCAATTGAAAAATGAAAAATGAATAAAGAATTTCAGGAAAAATTCACATGTCATTCCACATAGTGGGAAGTAAAGGCGATAGAAAGAGATCACCAATGGAGGAGGAATCAATACCAGATGATCAGTAGATGGATTCCTCCTCAGAGAAATAATCATGAAAAATGGGATATTATAGAAGCATCAATGAAAGAAATTTCTACTAATTGGATTAATTCCCAAATTGTGAAAAAGGTTGAGAATACAGAATCTGAATATCAGAATAAGAATCAAAATGTGGGTAAATAATTACTAGACATATATCCAGAACAGTTGATGTTAGGTAGGAAATTAGAGCAGGCAAGGAAAGAGTGTGCGTCTTTGTAAGAAAGAATCAAAGGATTGACCCATCAGGATCAACAACAATCCTCTTCTTGAGGATTCAAGAGGAACCCCTCTCCCTATGTGTAAAAATTCTTTTAAATAATGTTCATGTGTTTTAGGATTACGTGGATATACAATCCAAGGGGAAGTGGCATAAAACGATGAAAAGTAGTGATGTGATGTGATCCAAAAGGTCAAATAATTCTGATCAGTTACCATAGAAAAATAAGAATTCTGAAATAATTCCATGAAAGGAGTAAATATTATATAGCTTAATGATACTGATGGATGTAATTGATCACAATAGACTATAATTTTGTTAGTAATTTTATTTATTGTTTCCAATATAGAGTTTGAATCAGTAGGATTAGAGGTTTTATTGGTGTCTCATTGCAAAGTTCCACATGAGAATAAATGATGCAGGATTAGGAGAATGATTGTGGGTCAAAACATTGGTCCCTACAATAAGAAGTGTTTCACATCATAGGGGGGATATCTCTATCTCCTAGTCATATGCAAGATCTCAATGGGATATGAAGGATGAAAATTTATATAATCCAACATCAAGAAGCCTAATTGGGGGAGTATCAAAATTCATATATTTAATGATTATCTATCATTCTCTAACAATATAGTATTCGTTAACTATTTTAAGAATACCAAGATGCTATGAAGATAATGGAAACAATGTTTCAAAATGAGGCTACAAAAGTAGTTGAAATCAATGATATCATTGTAGTAAATAATGAATAGAATCTTTAACAGAATAGTGAACATTTCCTTATAGAAGAAAAAAGGAGGTGAGAAAATCAAGTCAGTAAAAGTGTAAAATGTTGATTTAGATGAAGATGAGCAATTGTAAGATACTATAGATGAAAATTGGGTTTAGGAAATGAATAAATAACTAGATTAGATTGTTAATAATCACACATGGGACCAACATGGTGGAGTTGATTACAATTTATATGTGTACAATGACAACCATAAAAGGATGATGATGCTTGTGACACAAGGATAGAATGGAGCATTAATTTCTCAATATAAATATGCCAATGAGGTTCTGATATGATTTAGAATGGAAAATTTCAAGGAGATAAAGGCTCATTTTTTCAACCAAGATGAAATTATAAAAAGATAATGATGGAAAGGTAGTTAATGTAATAGATTACAGAAAAATTATTGGAATTTTTCTATACCTAACAATGACAAGACCTGATATTGTTTTTTCCGCATGCCAAGTAGCGTGATATAAAATAAATCCCTAGGAAAGCCACATGCTTGTAGTGAAAACAATACTTCAGTATATTAATGTAACTTGGGATTTTATTTTGGTGAATAATGATAAATATCATCCAGAGATTTTGGGATATACAGATAAATATTGGGTCAGATCAGTAGAGGATATGAAATATACATTGGAAGGTTCTTTATATATTGGAGGTTTGTGTATTTCTTGGATAAGAAAGAAGCAATATTTCATTTCATTGAGAACTGCATAAGTTGAGTATATTGTCTCCACTCAAGCATGTACACAGTTATTGTGGATGAAGCAGTAGCTGAATGATATGGGTGTTGAAGTGAAGTCTCCGATCGGAATCCAATGTGATAATTCAAGTGCTTTAAATATTAGAAAAAATCTGGTCCATCACTCAAGTACAAAGAACATTGAGATAAAATATCATTTTATCAAATAGAAGGTAGAGCAAGGACTAGTGAAGTTGGAGTATATGCTTATAGAGCTACAGGTTTCAAACATTCTAAAAAATTCCTTACCCATGGAAGATTTTGAGAAACATTGAATGGCTCTGGGAGTCTAGTTGACTCCCCATACATGAAAAAGTGTGGATGTGGATCCCCCTCTCCCTGGGGTATGATGTGTTTTTCCCTAATTTACTAATGTGGCTTTTAACCTGTTGTACACTGGAAAATAATGACCTTTGGGTTCGTTGAAAAAGGGGGATAAAATAGGACTCTTCCAGGGGTAGAAAGTGTGTCTTTTATTGGAGAAAATGTCTTAAGTCAAGACATAGGGAGAAGCTAACAGGTGGAGCAGTGAGATAGGGGGATCAATGAGATAGGGGGAGAGTATTGGATCTAACGATGCTATAAGTGATCGAACAAAGAAGATATATCATGAAAACTAAGGTTCGTGATGAAATAAGTTTATTGGTATCAATATGGCATCAATGATTGGTGTTATAAATTAAGTGATTCATTGATGAACTTTTCATCATACTTTGGTTTCTCGTACTGAGCATTGCTCATGTGGGATAAGAGTATGTGTTGATTAAATCTTTGTTCCCTCTCTGAATTGCAATATTTGAATGATGGTAGAGGATGGAAGGAGCTTTATTGAGGCATCGAAGTGCATATAATCATTATGAGAGGAGTTTTCAACAGGACTAAAGGGGTATATTGTTGGGAAAAATCCCTCAAAGTAACATTGCAGTATTTTTGGGTTAGTTATTTTTATTGGAAAAGAATGTTTTAATGGTGAATTGTCAAGTCCCATTGATGTTGTAAATAATCCATGTTCAAAAAGAACTGTGATAATGGAATGTAATATTTAGAGGCGGTACAAAAGAATAGATACAAGGTGGTGCAATTTTCCACTGTTTTCCAAATTTTTTGGGTTGAAAATTTAGAGTTTGGTGAACATAATTAATTGTGGATTTCCTTGAATATCTCATCAAAATATGGAAAAGTCATGAGTTTTTCAAAGATGGGATTCATGAATTGTATTTCACAAAGACATGAAGAATATTGATGGTGATATCTGTGATTACATTGATCTTTATGAATAGTATAGGTAAAGATAAATGTGAGGGAGAATTGTGGCGGTGGTGCAAAAAAATTGATATAATTTTCTGTGATTATGATGAGCTCTATGATCTAAAAATCTCCATGGTGGTTTTCAATATAGATAGAATTTCGGCATAAATTTAAGAGCTTTTCAATTTGATATTATGTGGTGCTAACATTACATGGAAGGTTCTCGAGACGGTGGAATCGGCTAAAAATAGTCCTCAATCCCCTCGAGAGAAGAAAATAGATCAAACGAAAAACCATAAGATCTAAAATTGAGAAGGAGATTCATGGAGTTGGGAGATTTATGAAAGAAAATAGAATTCACATAGGCAGTTGAGCTCTATTAAAGGAAGGCACGCCATGAAGGCCAGTTTGTCTTTGCGGGGGATGTGCATCTCAAAAAGTATTTTTTAGCTTTGAGAAATTTCAAAAGACTATTGTGAGATCCATGATCTAGAGAGATATATACTCTAGTGATCTTTTCAATCCTTTGATCTCTGTGAACCTATGGGCTTCGTGATGAGGTTGGAGAATTGTGAAGGATTGTTTGAGCTTCGAAAAAGTGGGAGCTTTAGAAAGGCAGTGTTCTTAGAGGAAGAGTTTCAAAATGAATTTCTTAGTATTTAGTGGAAAAGGGGTATTAATAATTTAATTAAGTTTTGACTTCAACGAATCATCTACATATTGGGTATGATGCATTCATTAATGATAATTAATAGACCTACAATTCAATAAACTATTAGTGGATCCCTTCTAAGAGTAGTAAGAAAATGAAGAGGAAGACTTTTATCCTTTCCAAAGGTAGTGATCCAGAGGAAGAGACTTAGGGAGTGACCCTTGGGAATTCAGTGAGAAGACCCTAAACATTGTAAAGGCAATGATCCTAGGCATAAAAGTGATTTATCCCAAACATTGTAATTTGGAAGTGATCTTTATAGGATTTGGAACATCATCACATTTTCATTGTATGCTCCTTGGACGTAGCCCAATAAGGGTGAACCAAGTAAAAAATTATGTGCTAGCCTTCTTACTTTCCTACACTAGATTCAAAGCATCATCATCAGATAAATAAGGGAAGAATAATATCAAGAGTAAAAAATAAGTGCAAACAATTTTATCCTTATAACAAAGAATTCTATATCCAGTGGGGCATGCATTATTTAGGGAAAAGAATATCCATACCCTGATTCAACCCCCCCCCCCCAGGGTATCTAGGCCCCTTTTGGTCCTAACAATTTTAGTAAAAAATAAAAGTGACATACTCAAAACAGATAAAAGACATTCATATTGTTTTGATACTTTAGTAAAATGATACTTAATTCATTTTCAATGTGTAATAATTATCCACACCTCAATATTATGTACGGTGTTCCTGTTATGACTCAAAGTGTCTGTTATCAATTTAAAAGTGAAATTTTAGTTTAAAAAGTGTCACACTCACTGAAAACCAAAAAACATACTTATATTATATTTTTAATTTTGAAAAATGATTCATAAGTCCATTTTTGACATGTAGGAATTATTCACATGCTAAACTGACACATGATGTGACTGATATGACTCAAAGTGTGTGCTTCCAGCTTAAAATGACATTTTAGTTAAAAAGATAAGTGACATACTCAAAACTCAGAAAATGTATTAAGATTTTTTTGATACTTTAGGAAAATAATATATAATCCATTTTTAAAAATTAGTAATTATACTCACCTCAATCCAACACATGGTGTGACCTACATGACTCTAAGGGCATATTTTAATTGAAAATTGACGTTAATTTTATTAAAAAATAAAAGTGACATAATCAAAACAGATAAAATGAATTTTTATAATTTTGATACTTTAATAAAATTATACATAATTCATTTATGATTTATTGAAATCAACCTCACTACAATTTGATACATGATGTTTCCATTATTACTCAAAGTGTCTGTTATTTGTTAATAATTTTCATTTTAGTTCAAAAAGTGTTCCCCTTTCTGAAAAATGAGAAAAAGTTCCCAGATTGTCTTCATAATTTAAGATAATGATTCATAAGTCATTTTTGATGTATAGGAATAAGTCTCACATAAAACCATCACACAATGTGATTAGTATGACATAAAGTATATGTTTCTCATTTAAAAGGACATTTTAGTAAAAAGAATAAGTGACATACACAAAACCGAGCAAATTAATTAGGATTTTTTTTGATAATTTTGTAAAATTATTCATAATAAATTTTTGAAATATAGAAATTTACCACACATAAATATAACACATGATGTGTTTTGTATGATTTGACGTGCATGTTTTCAATATATAAGGGCCATTTTAATTTAAAGCATGCATCACATTGTCAAATTCAAGAAATTGATCTCAAATTATTTTCTCATCATTCTATCTAATATTAAATAATTAGTTTCTTTATCATTTTTATCTTATACATATTTAGTTAATTTTCATAGAGATGATTCTTGAAGAAGAACAAGAAATGTTGTAACATGCAAGAATCTACCACAACTCAATCTGATACACAGTGTTCCTGGTATGACTCAAAGTTTAGATTAAAATTTAAACATTCTATTTAATTTATTTCTTTATAGTATTTCTAAATTAAATTTTTTTCGTATACAGGTAAATTATTTTTCTCGAGATGGGGTGGTTTGTTCAGAAATATCACGAGCAAGGGTCGAGGGCCAATGGCATAAGTACATTTATGCTTCTAAATGCCTGTGATAATTTTTAATTACTCATGTAATTGAAACAACCAATGTTTGAAATGTCTAAAATATAGTTTTTTTATTATATTTATGTTTGTTAATTTTATTTTATATAAATTTTGTAATTTCTGCCTTTTTTTTGTTGTTTCTACTGTTGAAATGTGCTGTAAATTTAACAGCGCACTAAAGTATGCCCCTTAATCAGTGCTAGTAAATGAACTAATAGAGGCATACTATATTAGTGCTATTGAAATCACTAATGAATGAAAACATTATCATCTCTATAAGATGTTATGATAAAGGGTTCCTTTTTAAGAACTTTTTTTATGTTGATAAAGGACCCCTTTATCATCACTTTTAGTAGCTCTAATAAAGGACACCTTTATCAATTCTAAATAAAACCACTAATAAAGGGGGCCTTTATCACTGTTGAAAAATGAACTAATAAAGAAAACCTTTATTATCACTTTTCTAGCACTGATAAATGGCTAATTATTTTAATATTATTTCGATAGTAAGTTATTTTTTGTGCTAATAATGGATAATTTTAGCAATGTTAATGGCATGTTTGGTAGTAGTGTATCCATACACCAATAATATGATCACCTACCTTTTAAATTAGTACATGTAGACATTTTTTGTAGGGAAAACATTGGCACATACATCATATAGGAATGGGTTCTGGTTTCCATTTCCTTATTGAGTCAGCTCCCCAGATATACTCTTTGATTTTGGTAAATTTTGATTATTTTATCATTCCTACATGATTATAGTCATCCAGGATTCCGCCATATGATCATGAGAATTATCCAAAAAGTATTGATGATTCATTATGGGGGCCTGTAATGGATATGGTATCTATGTCTATTTTACCAGATATACCACCACCCATTGAGTAGTTGTTATAACTGGAAATGTCAGTTATGGATAGACATAGGTTGAGAAAACTTCATGAGTACTAGAGGAAATGACCTCCTTGGTTTCGAGATGATCTAGAACCCCTGGTGGTTGAGGATGGGATAAAGTTAGTCACTAGAGTTTTTTCCCTTATGAGAAGGTCTAAAGATCATATGGAAGTCCTCGTGGAGAGTCTTCTTCAGGGCTCTGCTGGGTTATGGTGGATTCTGGTGACTCAATCATGTTATGAGACAACTCTCTCCTGTCTATAATTTAAGAATGTATTTAGGGATGATTTTTAGTTGATCATGTTATGATCAGGGTGTATCTAGGATCTTCTATATCTGTAAAAGGGTATCATGACTGTGGTGGATTATTCAGTTAGGTTTATTGATCCCTCATGATACTCTATGGATATTTTATAGGATCCACTCTTTATTGATTGGAAATTCATGCAGAAATTATGTCAAGATATTAGGTCTTTGGTGATGTCTCTTTGCATTCTCACTTATAATGGAGTTCTATATAAATCCTTAGTGGTGGAAATCATCCTAAGAGAGAAGGTGCTGATAGTGGGTGATGGTAGTGGCAACCCAAGAGTTGAGACCTCAGAAGTAGGTAGCTTATGGAATTATTAGGGACTTGGGCATATTAGATGCTTCAGGAGATGATCCCCGGACAATGGATTTGTGGTGAATGGATCTCAGGATGACTCGAATTAGCTGAGGGATAGGAGGTGTTTCTCTTACAATGGTTGGGGACATCATGCATGGGATTGTTCAATCCATCATAAAACTGATTGGTATTTGGTTGAGCAACCATCATGTAAGAGATAAAGATAAGAGAATGGAGGTCTATAGGGTTGAAGATGTGGAATAGGGGTCGGTAGAGCAGTAGGAGGTGGTCGAAGGTTTGACCTATCACCACCACCACCCCTAGGTGGTCCATGCCAGACTCAAGGAGATGGTGGTCAGGGAGGAGGGTAGTTGCATTCTATAGAGTCCTATGAACCTAAGTATATAGGTATGATACAAGTTTTGTCTATATCTTTTCTACCATAGTTGTAGTATTTATAGACACATGTGTGAGTCATTCCTTTATTTATACTTCTCAGTTTCAAGACTTAGAGATTCTTGTTGCATCTTTGGATTCACCATTGTGCTTGAAGAATCTGATAATATATGACACATCGATTTCACACTTCTATCGATAGTTCAATATGATGCTTGGAGGTGAGATGTTTGTATGGGATATCATTGTAGCAGTGATGATGCCTTATGATTTCATCTTATGTATGGATTGGTTATCTATAGTTTATGCCCAGATTGACTATTTTGGGTGGAGGATGTTTTGTGTCCATGGTGATGGGATAAGGTTTTACTTTATGGGTGAAAAGGAAACCCTGGATGAGTAGGACGAGTTCAGTCATAGGAGAGTGCAGCTGATTACTCATTAGTTGGATATCACGACTCTTAGAGTAGTGGATATTATTGGATACCAATTTTCTATAGTGCTAGGGTAGTATGATGATATCTTTCCTAAGGATATTCCAATCTTACCTCCTCTCTAAGAGTTAGACTTCTACATTGAGTTACACCCCAGTACAACCCTGATATTTACACTAGCATATCATATGGATCCCACATATCTTTATGGGATGAGGGTGAAGTTAGAGGAATTATAGGATAAGGACTTTGTGAGGCTCAGTGTTTCCCCATAGGCATCCACGATGTTGTTCACCAAGAAGTTTGATGAGATATAGAGGTTATGTGTTTACTACTATCAATTGAACTAGGTGACTATGAAAAATATGTATCCACTACGAAGGATTGACTACCAATTAGATCAATTGAGAGGGGCACAATGATTTTTAAGGATTTACCTCAAATTTGGCTATCACCAGTTATGAGTACAAGATGAGGATATATCAAAGATGACATCCAGATGTCACTACTACCACTATGAGTACTTGGTGATGCCATTTAGAGTAAAAAACTCCCCAATAGTGATCATGGGACTCATGAATCATATTTTTATCCATTCTTAGACCAGTTTATAGTGGTATTAATCATTTATATCCTAGTTTAATCATCATCTAAGGAGGGTAATGCGAGACACTTAAGGATAGTCCTATACACACTCTAAGAGTACCAGCTTCATGTGAATCTCTCTAAGTGTCAGTTTTGCATTTGGTTGGTCCACTTCATGGGATATGTCATCTTAGAGATAGGAGTGTTAGTTGAATCATTGAAGATTGAGGTAGTAATATATTAGGAGTCACCTAAGTGTGTTATCGAGGTGTGGATTTTCAATAGTTTGTCAGGGTATTATCAAATGATTGTACCTGATTTATCCATAGTAGAAGTACCCTTTAAATCGTCGAACTGAAAGGGGCATCCTTTTGTTCATACAAAGAGGTGCCAACAATGTTTTCAGAAGTTGAGGCAGAGGATAATGAGGGACCTCATCTTAATATTTCTAGAGGAGTTGAGGTAAAGGTTAATGAGTGACCCAATCTTAAATAAGAATAAATGTATATTACCTATAATATTATGTGATTACTAAAGGATTTTTTCCCATATTCCTTCCCCATGATTACTTCATATGGAAAAAACCATCTGTACAATGAGGTCATCAATATACTTTGAGAATATTTCCATGGAAGTAGGGATATCATATAATTCATCATCATTGTCATGATTTTTTATCATCAAAATACTATTTCTTTTTCCTTGAAAAATAATTGAAAATGACACATTTTATTGATCAAGAACATAGAAAATTTGTTTCACATGTGTTTATATGATAAAATGGTCATTTGTGTATTCTATTCTATTTATATTTATAATTTTTAAACTAAATTCATCATGTTTAACACTATTTTTATTGAAAAACCATATTCAGTTGAATATAAGAACTCAACATTTAATTTAATCAATCTCCCATATTTCTTCAATAAATCTGTAATATGAAATTAGCACAGAGATTGGTTTTTTGTCTTTTAAACTTGAATAATTTTTTTCCTTCAATGGGAATCAACACACTGCTATTTTGTAATGCATTTCTATTGTCCTAGTCTTTGGTATAAAATATATAGACATTAATGTCATACTCAGACCATGCAGTAACATTTATACTTGGGACACCTATAAAACATCTCAATATTTCTAACACATATTATATACAATGCATCATCTCTTTAAACCATGGAAAAATTATTTTTTATACTCATTCAATTCCCATATAAATTTCTTCTTTGGATAATACTATTTTAACACATTAATATTTGATTTTATATATGGATGAGCATTATTTTTGTTATTCAAGATGTATAAATGTACCCTATTTATTTTTTTCAACTGTTAAAACTGTTATTTTTAACCCATAGATCCCATTTACCCCAAAACATACTTGTTCATGGAAAGATATAATAAAACTGATGTTCTCCACTACAGAAAAGTTGTCTGTAAAAAATTCTGAAACCTCCTAATAAATATACTAATCCACAATGAAGAATTTTGGTCAATATGGATTCTTAGAATACCCCTTTAATATCATCATATTCCTTTAAAAAAATATACATCTAGTGTAGATATTGGGACAAAGAAGATTTATTTCTTAAACTAGTTGAACCATTAAAATAACTTGATATCAGAAAATATTGTAGAAATGTAATGTCCCAACCCAGATGCCACTAAACCGATGCTCTGAGCCAGTTGTTTATGAGGCCTCAAGCAAGCCAGTATGTACGCTACAGACTGCCAACAAGTAGTGAGGTCCTAGGAGGTGATAGTGGGGAGACTATGACCTCATGTCAAAGTAAGAAAATGGCGGAAACAGCTAGGTATCATACACATTATAAAATAATGAGAGTGAGTAAGAAATAAATAAACTAAAATATAACATTTGTAATAATAAATGAATATTCTCTAAAATCCCAAACAACAATGTCATACATACAACATTGGTCACCCATTAGGATGACCATACAGATACATAAATAAAAAAAGAAATTTAAATAAAAGTATAGGGCTCTTTTACTAACTCTAAGCTAGACCACATACCTAGACACTGGACAATTTCAAACATTACCATCCCAAACAGAATAACCCACACGAGTAGCTCCACTCAAACAAGAAACACTATACCTCAGCCTTGTCCACCATGCAACTATGATCAACCTAAAAAATCAAACATGAGGTCTACATGTAAACCGAGGTGCACATGAAAGGGTTAGAAATAATTTCAGTAGGCCACCCTAAAAATGAACCTATAATGCATGATACTATTAGTGTATGTAAAAGAAAACTTCATAGCCTTGCTGAGACACAAGTGAAAAGATAAGTATGATTAATAAACATGAAACCACTTTTGAATCCTAGGTCCATAATCTTGGCCAACAGGGCATGTTACACCATATATGTCCATATCTATATACATATAAATTTATAGTCTCATACCTATAGATATAGAGATAAATATGAATATTCATTAGTAACTAAATGAAATAACATAAAACCAATAGCGATCGATCCATGGGTCTATAATCTTGATCACCTAGACATCTTATGCAATGGCATTGAGCTAGATGTCATACCACTCAATCCTTGTATCATTAAATCAATATTTAGGTTTGTAATCCCATTAGACATATACCTTCTTCATCCAATTCTGAAAATATCTCTGAGAAATCTGCATCACCATAAGGGGATAATCATCCTACACCTAGGTTCATTGGTACCCAACTCCAATCAATATAAAGAAGGATTATAGGGTAGTACATCCATACATCCTATATATGGTCACTGATCCAGATGTCACACTATCATGAAATGTAAATCCAATCTAATGTTTGAGCCCTAAGTCCCATTTTCTAGGTGGTCACAACATTCATAACTTAGATAATCACTATAGGTATAACCCTTAGGTGATATGTAAGGATAACTCATTGATGAGATGCCATACTCACCCATGGAGTCTCTAATAATAGAGAGTGTAATCATCCCTATCACCTAAAATAGAATGATCATTCCAGGTATCCAATGATGTGAGATGTCATTCTCAACACTGCGATCAAGTAAGAAGTCAAGGAGAAGGTAATCAACCCTATACCTTAAGAGTGCATAATCATCCTTGAGTATCATTACTAGGTACTCCATGCCCATATATAATAGTAGAATGATCAAAAACTAGATACCAAGAAACACCTATAAACATCCCAATAACATAATAATCCAATATACGGCTCAATGGCCAAATACTAGGTAGTACCTCTAGGTATACTTGTAAATATAAGAAATAACATGGATCAAATGCCAGATCCTAGAAAATCATATTTGGGTGACCCAATGAACAAAATGGATCCCAGGAAGAACATTAGGTCATCCCAAAGAGAAAGAAAGATGCCTCATGTTTGGTTCAATAGCCACCAGTTAAAAAGAACCTCTGGTAAACATCATTGCATCAGCAATAAAATTGTGAAGGATAAACAAAGG
This sequence comes from Viscum album, assembly GCA_963277665.1. Lineage (NCBI taxonomy): Eukaryota > Viridiplantae > Streptophyta > Magnoliopsida > Santalales > Viscaceae > Viscum > Viscum album. The sequence continues at coordinate 1,914,592,796 of OY728133.1, forward strand.
TTAAGGGTGATCAAATTTCTAAACCCAAAACTACTACCACAAACCTATGGCCTTACGAGTTTGACATGGGTTCTCAGGTGACACCCACTACAATCTCTACCCAAACCTGATGTACTAACTCAGGGTCGGACAAACAATGGGGCACCCACTGGGTCCCTAAAGTAAAACACTAAGAGGCATCCTACTTAGTATCCTAGAGGTATAAAAATAAGTGAAGTAATCCTATATGGGATCATTAACTGAAAGGTAATATTGGAATCCTACATGGTATCCTCTAATGGAAATCAAATAGATGAATCCTATAAGGTATCCTCAAAATGGTATTTATGAAAAGGCATCCTACACGGGACCCTCAAGACAGTGTAAGAAGAAGAGGCATCCTACATTGGATCCTTGTAATGGTACACAGGTAAAGGGATCCTATAAAGAACACCCGAGATCAAATCATTAGTAAATTAATCCCATAGGGAATCCATGGTATAGAAGAAGATAGAGGCATCATACATGAGATCCTCTAGCTCAAAATGGAAATAGATGAATCCTATCAGGGATCCTCGATAACAACTGGTCACATGGCCTCATAGGCTAGAATGGAACATCTCACAATGGATATTTCCCCAAGAAGAATCTACAAAGGCATAGGTCAAGAGAGATAGCCATATATAATATTAGAATAGTTCTCACTCTCAAGTTACACTGATTTTATTACCAGAGGAAGAACCTCCCCATCATGAAAAGCACGAAACACCACTTAGAATTCCTCAAAACACCACAAGGGTTTCGTCATCGCTATCTATGTGAAAACTTAATCATAAAAGAATACTCAAGGGATCAATTCCAAATCCTGGACAAAAAGATATCAAACCCCCTTAAAGGTTTTTAAGGGGAAGTACACAGTATGTCTCCATGGGTACATGGAGTGTACTCCCGAAGCCCCATATAGGAGTATACTTACTTTTTTCTAGGCATGTGAATGCCCCAGGTACACAGTGTACAAGGTGGGTAAATGGTATGTACCCTACATGGGGTACCTACCTATGTCCCTCAAATGGACTGGCCATGTATTGACTTGGACATGTAATTTTACATGGCATGTTGGCCACACAGGGTCTGATCATGCACTCCACATAGCCATGTACCCCTACACGGGTAGCCTAGTTGGGTACTCACTACACGGTCGAGACCTAGTACACGATGTGTACACCCTAGTACATGTAATTTACACCATATTTCATGGAGTTCACTTCAAAAAATTAATCTTCCCCAAATGATAAGAACACACGGCAAGTCACCCTAAACCAAATGTTATATAGCCTGATTTTTCTAAATGGAAAACCTCCAAATCACCATAAACCTGTATTTTCACCCCCAAAACAATAGATCGGGCCTTAAGAGGACATAAGCAAGCATAATATGGGATTAAATATAGATAATGAAAAATCTATAGGGTTATATAGAGAAAAAAAACCTACCTTTGGGAAGAAACTACAAAAGCTTCGCTAAAATATGCAGTCCATGGTTGTCGCATGTCGATCCAGTGCATCTTGAGCTCTATGATGGTACCTCCCTTCCTCCCAATCACTATTTATATATCCATATCCCTTTTATCTCTTAGTTAACATTAAGGGGAAATCCATAGGTCAAGAATGATAATCTATATAAGGAAAAATAAAAGGAAAAGAATGAAAAAAAGAAAAGAAAATGAAAAGAAAAGAAAAGAAAATGGGGCCTCATCCGACCTAGTGGCCAACTTGAGTTTATGCCCCATCTAGGAAAAACTCCCCATTTCAAAATCAATGGTGGAAATTAAATCTCAATATGAAAATCCATCCAAAAGTTATGTCCAAACAATCCTATGTGAATAATTTAATATTTATTTAATTAAATATTAATTATTCCTCTAAAATTGGAATGGATTGGATTTCTACCCAACTCATGTCCTAGGGTAAAAACCCTATTTCAAGACAAATGGAGTGGTGATAAAAATTATCTGAGATCGTATTATTGGGTAAAAGGACCATTTTACCCCTTATAAGCATCTGAAAGAGAAAATTGAAATTTCTACTAAAAACTTCCGTCCAGAAAAACACGTGTCCTTACAATCTCCTAACCATAAACCTTATCATCCTTGAGAATCCAAGTGGAAAGACTAGTAGTCGTGCTCTGAACCTGAGCATCTGCACAATAACTATTTGGATTGTCCAATGACTAATATCATAGCATTAAAAACTATTTTCTACATGGAATACATTTAACTACGACTTATATGGTACTCCACACCATAATAATACCCTTACCGTCGTTTCAAAACCAAACTCTAATCTCAAAATCCCATGGAAATGCAAAATTTCAACTGAAAATGAGGTTCACTACACTCAAACAATCCATGGTTTATTCCTCACCATATATCTTACCTTAAACCCCTCCTAGAGTGTAACCGCAATAGGTTTCCTCATCCAACTTGGGAAAATATTTGAAAAGAAAAGGATCTCAGCATAGGTTTGACACTATCTTACCATACTCAAGACAAAGTCAAGATGGATCATGATCATCTCTAACAAATAGTACATCATGATTTTACTGAAAGGCATGTACAACTTTCTTTGATATATGGTCACCATCCTATCAATACCTAATGAGGATTCAGCCATGGGTCAGCCATTTCATGGTACCTAATTCATTCACGATGTCACCTCTGCCATGGAGGGACATTTTTCATTTAACCACAACTCTCATGAAACTAACACCATTGCAAGTACTTGAAACCATTAGTACACAGCTCACACCCAACCACTCACCGATTAAGATCCAAATGATATCCTGTGAAACCAGCATGTACCTTTATCACATAACTTGTTCTCCATCATGTCATTCAACACGATGCTAAGCTTACCGTGCTACACGACATTCCAGTTTTATATCCAAAATATCCCATAGAACACCTCTTAAAAATAGAGCACCTCAGTTGTGACATGATTTATTTCCACAATTTTCTATTACATGACATTGTTCCAGTCATGAGCATCTACCTGCTCTCTAACTAAATTACCAACAATGGAAACATTGTTCGATCAGGCTAGGCACTCAAATAGTCATTCTCGTCAAATCCAGTCTTGATAAAGAAGAACCCTAGGTGGCTCTTCAAAATCTAAAGGAATCAATAGTCCTATAACACAAAACCTGAGCACCTATCATGCCTCTAACACAAAACAAGCATAAAACCAATCTCACTATATAAAATTTCATCTAAAAACATGGGCCAACCTCTTACATAGTATGCCTATGAACAAAACGAATATCAACCTACAAGGGTCTAATTAAACTAAGGGCCTCTAGGTCTCCCACCTAGACCTACTGATCAAGTATCAAAACTCGTTCATAAGTTCTAACCACCTATCCCAAAATATCAAACCTCTATAATAAGGTAAAGATCATGACAACCTATAAGGTTCCAAAATGAAAACATGGTCTATAATTTCCAAATACTCACTGAGTACCCTCATAAGAAACTTATCCCTAGAGTTAATGATACCAACATAGAAAAAGAAACTGAAATAACACACATTGGGCATCCATACATGGTAATACCCCCTGGAGGTCTGGTTCTCAAAAAACGTCTCATTATCCATCAGCATTGTACTCAACAATCCGACTAGATTACCATGACTCGAGAAACAACATCGTACATGGGGTAAAACAGAAGGGCATCACATGTCATAACAGCCTACTAGGGTCACTACACCTCTTATGTATGAGGAATGAGACATAAACCTCACCACCAATACCTCAACATTGATCCACATAACATTCCATCATAATAAAAAAAATATGTAAGTAGGAACAAATTAATAGAACTCGGTCGTCAGTAATAATCACACACTAGTAGGCCTAGATGATGTGAATTCTACATGAAGAACATGGTGCATGAGACACTTATTTCCTTTGCTGACTTGGATTAAAAATCCATCATTGTAATATTTCCAATGGTTAGGAGCTAGAGATCCACAATAACTCATAACATAGGCACAACATGTTCATCGATCAAGGAGAAAATCATATAAAATAATAATTCTAAATATCATAACAATAATCGCATACCCCTGGAAACTAGGACTTCTTACCAGAACAAGTGTTCTTGAAACACCAATCAAATATCCATCATAGGTTTTGACACATTCCTAATACTCCTATCTACTATATCCTAAATAGTAAATACTAGGAAAAGAATAAATCTGATACCACTTTGTAACATCCCAGCTCGGATGCCACTATTTCGGTGCTTCGAGCCAATTTGTTATGAGGCCTGAAGTGCTCCTCCTCATATGCCAAAGTATTCTGATTAGTAGTAAGGGACTTTGAGGTGATAGTGGGGACACTATGTCCTCATATTAGAGTAAGAAAATAACATAAATAGATAAGTATAATACATAGTAGAAAATAAATAGAGTGAAGAAATTGTAAATAAACTGAAATAGAAAATGCTATAATAATAAATGAAAATTTTATAAAATTCCAAATGGTTATTCCATACATACAATACTGGTCAACCACTGGGTTGACCATACAGATACATAAATACAAAAGAAACTAAAATAAAAGTATATTGATCTACTAATAACTTCAAACCAGACACATACCAAGTATCTATGTAAAGACCCATAAAAATTCAAGGAAATTTTTTTTTCATAATTTTCTTTGGAATTTTACAAGAACGCAGTTTCTGACGGCACCTGATTGTGAGGCCCGGTGTGCCCGGAATCATTTTCCGAAGTTTGGCTCGGGTGCGTTCAATGAACGAATGAGTGGGTTTTCTAACTTTTGAACTGGTGCTCGGGATCAAATTTCGAGGGCACCGATGGAATCGCAGCACCGGTATTTGCTTAGAAACGCCTCTTCCGGAGTTGCGTTTCCTCGGGTGTGGTTTTTAATTTTTTTGGGGGTTAAGTGAAGAAAATAAAATAAAGTGGTGCGACAACTTTATTTTATTTCACTTAAATCCACTTAAAGCCACTTAAATCTGATTAAGCTGAGTTGAAGCAGATAGGGTGAAATCTAAAATATCCTACCCTCTTGGTAAGATATTTTTGAGGTGGGGGCCGCACGAGCCCCACCGTTTCTTTTCCTCTAAGTAACGCACCTGTGAAAACTCCTCATTAATGAAAGTCAACTGGGGAATTTTCTAAAACTCTTAAATTCTCTTATTAAATGGATAGTTAAGTCGTTACCATTAATTCACCAAATTAATGGTTCGTTTCTTAACATGTTTTCAAACTGTTGGCATAATAATAAAATAATACCAACACCCTTTCTTCTTGGGTGCGAATTGTTGAGAGGATTTGGAGAATCTGTACCTTCTTTCCCCTTCATAAAGAACGTGAAGAACGTGAAGAACGTGAAGAATGCCGAACCCTCAGAGATCGACGACGTGGCACCATGTTCCGCGACACTGACGATTCTCCTTCCACGATGCTTCTTCCGCAACGTTCTTCCTCGCAACAATCTTCGATCATCAACTGCGTGAGGTAGGAGATTTCGGATCTTTTAAATTTCCTTTGTGGATTTTATCCTTAACATGGATTTAATTCGTGAAATTAAATCCGTGAGTTTTCTTTAACCCTCGGAGATCGATGACGCGACACCCTTCCGCGACGTGGTGATCCTCTTCTTCCGCGACGATAAATTCCGCAAAGAAATCTCGTCTGACAACAGCTACAAGGTAAGGGTTTATTTGAGAATAATTTTTATTCCCATGGTTGTTACTTATAAAACAAAGATCCCGAATCAAAGTTCAATTTTAATTCATTAAAATTGTGCCTTTTTATGTTTTTCATGTGTTGATTGTTATTCCCAATTGTTATCACCTAACACGGAGGGTGTGGGCCAAACAAACACGGCCTGACAACCCTCCGCAGTTTTTCGTTAATGCGCGGATTGGCGGGCGACGACAAACGGGGCCACAAGTTAATTTTGCAGGAATTGCAGTGAAGTTCGAGTCTCGGGACGAGCACTGGCGAAGACCGCGCGCAAATTGGACCACCGGAGCGCATCCGGTGGTCCGCGGAAGAACCTGCCGGCGCGCCACGCCGGCACGGCGGCGCCGGCGGCCGGAGGCGGAGGCCGGTAGCGGCCGACCGCCAGGATGCGGCGACGCCCGGTGCGCTGCCGGGAAGACCCGCAGCGGCTGAAGCCGCGGTGGCGCTGGCCGGTCCTGCGGCCGCGCGGGACCACGGAGGAGGGACGCGGCTTAAGCCGCGTCCGGGTGTCACGGAGCGGCCCCCGCACGGGGGGGTCGTGGCTGCCTTGCACGGCACCTGGCCGGCGCCAGCACACCGGCCAGGTCGGACCCAGAACTAGGTCGGGTCAACCCGGTTTGGGCCGACCCAAGGGGGGTTGGGCTGGGTCAGTCCGGGCCCAGACCCCCCGTTTTCGGACCCTTTCGGTATTTTGCTTGTATCTTGAGCTACGAGCCTCTGATCGACGTGCCGTCAACGGAGATGCGATCCTTGGATCGAGACGGTCGTTTCGGTATATCACACTCAAGGTGTTGGAATACTTTGGGTTTGGCCGGGTTGGTTCGTACACGAAACCAACCGGGCCCTCGGAGCGGAAACGCTCATATCTTGAGCTTCGGACGTCCGATTGATGTGTCGTCGACTTTGTTGAATTCCTCTAAGTGAGACGGATCTTTTGGCTTACTCCGCCCAAGGTTTGGACGCAGGTGGAGTACAATCGGGTTGGTTTTTCCTTAAAAACCAACCGGGCCCCTGGAACGAAAAAACCAATAACTCTCAGACCGGGCGTCCGATTGACGCGCCTTCTGTGATGTTGAGTTCCTGTTGACGATACGGAACTTTTGGATACATCAACTCTGGACTATGTGTCAGTTGATGTATCAGCCTCTCGGCTCGTGGAGCGGACCCTCCCGAAGAAGCTTGCTGTGTGCGGGAACCCTAGAGCTGGTTGCGACTACGACGACGACGACGACAGTACAGAGATCCTCAGTGGATTCGACGACGACTGTGCAGAGATCCTCAGTGGATTCGACGGCGACGACTATAGCACTCAGCGATCCTTTGTGGGTCAGTGCTACCGATCCTGTGTGGGTCTGATCCTGTGTGGGTCAGCGCTCAGCGGTCCTGTGTGGGCCAGCGCCTACAGATCCTTTGTGGGTCAGATCCTTTGTGGGTCATTGCGGGGGTTAGTTACCTATTGATCCTTTGTTGGTCAGATCCTTTGTGGGTCATTGTGTGGGTTAGTTACCTATCGATCCTTTTTGGTCAGATCCTTTGCGGGTCATTGCGGGGGTTAGTACTTATCGATCCTTTGTGGGTCCGACGGCTTAGATGAATCAGTGGCAATATCTGGTCATCTTTATCGTCATACAAAGAAGTATTCCTGTGTGAGCTGAATCCTGTTTTGCTTTCCTTTGTGGATTGTGTTGTGCTATGCTGTGTGGGTATACGTTTTGTTTTCCTGGGTGGACTGGGTTGTACTTGGGTTCGGATGTTGGAGCTGAACGAGAATTGATGACTTAGGTATATGTATGGGCATATACCTAAGCCATGTCGGATGTTACTTTGTGATTGTATCTTTCCTTTGTGGTTTATCCTTTGTGGATTCTGGGAGAACTTCGGGGGTCTCGGGGTCCCTACTGAGTAGCTTATACTCACCCCTGCACGGGCTATTCCCGCACTAAGTTGTGTTGGTTGCAGACGACGGACAGTGCTGATCGTGGTTGAGGCTTGCAGAGCAGGACGGTACCTGGAGGTGGACCACTGGGCGGAAGGTACTCGGAGCTGACGGCTGGACCCGAGGAGCAGTGGAGGCTATATGTACCCACCCTTCAGGTGGGATTTCCAGTGGATATCTCGACGTTGTGGCTTTACTTTTCAGTTGTTGTTTTTCCCTTCCAGTTGTACTTTACTTTCAGTTTGGGTTTGTATTCTAGCCCACTTACTTTTCCGCACTTACTGTTGTACCATTTTCTACTTAGTGTTTACTTCTACATGTTTGCTCTGTGGTGTTTGTTGTTTACTTTACAAAGGAAATGTGTTCCCTTTTTCCAGGATTTACGCCTTAGTGCTAGTCGCCATCCCCTGGCCTATGGAAGGCGGGCTTGGGGTAGTAATGGCATGGGCCCTGAGGACGGGTCGTGACAAATTGGTATCAGAGGCAGTTCGGTTCTACCGCAGACTCTGATCTTTTTCTATGTGAAACAATAGTGTTTAGCGTATTAGGTGTGGTTATTAGTCCAGGGAGTCCAGTGTTGGTGCGGAGGCCGACGTATCCGTACACCAGGACCCTGATTTCTGATTTCCGACTTAATGCACGAAAACATTGATTGCGTGTGTGTTTCAAGTTTTCTTTGTGATTACTTTGTGTCAGATCACCAGGTATATTGTTCTGACCGTGGAGCATCTGTTTCCTTTTCAGGATGGCCCCACGATGGCAGCCAGCTAGGGTTCCAAGAGTTGAGTGTGACGACAGCCCACCGAGCGACGAGGCCTCAGTGCAGGGCCCCTTGACAACTGAGGCATCGGCGGTACCTTTACCCGCCGAGCCACCGATGCTTCCTACACCATCCGCTGACGATGCACGTCACCTCAGTGCACTGCATGAGTTCCAGTGCCAGTGACCACCTAGGTTCCGCGGGGAGACGGACCCCCAGGCATCCGAGGACTGGCTGGAGGCAGTTGTATGAGTTTTCCGGTTAGTGAGGACACCAGCAGACCTCATGGTGATCCTCGCAGCGAGCCTACTGCACACGGCAGTGGGCCGATGGTGGAGATTGATGCTCCAGGTGCACGATGAGGCATCTCTTATTTGGACAGACTTTGAGGGCCTCTTCCACTCAGAGTTCGTCCCAGCCACCCTCCATGCGGTGCGCATCCAGGAGCTTCTTCAGCTGCGGCAGGGCAGCTTGACGGTCGCCCAGTACTCGGCGAGATTTACCGATCTCTCGCATTACTCGACAGACATGGTATGGGACCCATTCTTCTGGGCCCAGACTTTGAGCAGGGATTGAGACATGAGATCATGGAATCGCTGATCTCCCTCAGCATTCCGACTCAGGCAGGAGTACTGGAGCGAGCCATTCTGATCGAGAGCTTCCTTGCTGAGCCTTCATCAGCAGCGAGACCTAACGCGGGGCAGCACGTAGCAGAGTCTTCTTCGGTAGGCAGTTGATGGATGACTCAGGGGTCCAGGAAGACCAGACCCTCACGCAGACGACCTCAGGACACTGGCTCAGCAATGCGGGGCACACAACGTGGAGCCAGTCTTTCGAGAGGCAGGCAGTGTTATACATGCGGCGGGCAGGGCCACATGGCTCGTGACTGCCCGACCTACCGTGCCGAGGAGCAGCAGACAGTTGAGGGGCCACCCAGGAAGAGACAAAGGGTTGACCGTGCCGGTCCGCAGGGAGCAGGCGGATGAGGCAGAAGAGCTGTCCGAGTAGCAGGTGGTGGGAGACGCTTTGAGGCTCTACCACCACCACCACCAGGAGGTCCACCCCGACCACAGGGAGCTGGAGGGCAGAGACAGGCACAGCTCCAGGCAGTGGAGGCCTACAACCATGGTGCGCCTGAGATGATTCTAGTTACTATCTGTGTCTATTCCACCCTTTCTGCAGTTCTTATAGACACGGGAGCGAGTCACTCTTTCATAGCTGTTGCCCTTGTTCGGAGCTCGGAGATTCCGACAGAGCCGTTGGCTCGATCCTTACGGCTAGAGACTCCTATGGGAGCAGACTCGATGATTACTCACTGGTTCTGGCAGTGTGATCTTACTCTAGGAGGCGAGAGCTTCGGCTGGGATCTTCTTGTAGCGGCGTCGAGGCCTTACGACGTCATCTTGGGCATGGATTGGTTATCTACAGTCCATACACAGATTGACTATATTAGGCGCAAGGTGCGATGTGTACGCACCGATGAGAGAAGGTTCACCTTCACCGGCGAGAAGGGAGACTTCACAGCACAGGATAGACTTCTGCAGAGGAGAGGACATCCCATCACTCATCATTTGGCTAGCCTCATCGTAGGAGCAGTTGACGTGCGGAATCCTAGTTTTCCTGCAGTGGTGGATCAGTATGCGGACGTCTTTCCCGACGACGTTCCAGGGCTACCTCCTCGCAGAGAGGTAGACTTTTATATTGAAATGTACCCTGGGATAGCCCCAATATCGACTCCAGCATACCGGATGGCCCCTGCTGAGCTTCGAGAGCTACGGGTACAGTTGGAGGACTTGCAGGGCAAGGTATTCATCCGGCCCAGTGTTTCATCCTGGGCTTCCCCGATATTGTTCGCCTAGTAGGCGTACGGGAGCTTGTAACTTTGTGTCGACTATCGTCGCCTGAACTAGGTGACGGTGAGGAACAAGTATCCGCTACTGAGGACTGATGACCTCTTCAATCATCTCAAGGGAGCACGGTGGTTCTCAAAGATAGACCTCAGGTCAGGCTATCATCAGCTCAAAGTTCGGGACAAGGAGGTGCAGAAGACGGCCTTCAGATGTCGGTATGGCCACTATGAGTTCTTGGTTATGACATTCAGCGTAACCAATGCTCCAGCAGTGTTCATGGGACTCATGAACAGGATCTTTCATCCATACCTCGGTTGATTTGTCATAGTCTTCATCGACGAAATTTTGATATACTCGACGACTGAGGAGGAGCACGCATGCCACTTGCAGGTTGTGCTGGACACACTCCAAGAGCATCATCTTTATGGTAAGCTCTCGAAGTGTCAGTTCTGGATGTGTGAGGTCCACTTCTTGGGACACGTCATCTCTGAGGCGGGAGTTGCAGTGGATCCTGTGAATATCGAGGCAGTGCTAGCTTGGGAGCCACCCAGGAGTGTGACGGAGGTGCGGAGTTTCTTGGGACTAGCCGGATACTATCAGAGATTTGTGCCAGACTTCTCCAGAGTTGCGGAACCACTCTAGGATTTGAAGAAGAAGGGGAAACCCTTTGTGTGGTCAGACAGATGTCAGCAGAACTTCCAGGAGCTGAGACAGATATTGACCAGCGCACCTATCTTGAGTTTGCCGGAGGAGGGGATAGGGTATGTAGTCTACTACGATGCATCAGGAACCGGACTCGGATGTGTCCTGATGCAGGAGCGGGCAGTGATCACCTATGGATCACGTCATCTGATGCCACATGATCAGAACTATGCTACCCATGACCTGGAGTTAGCAGCAGTGGTCTTCGCTCTAAAGACATGGAGACACTATCTAATGGGCGAGCGCTTTATAGTCTTTTTTGAACATCAGAGTCTCAGGTACATCTTCTCTCATAAGGAACTGAACCTGAGACAGCAGTGATGGATCGAGTTCCTCCAGGACAATGACTTTGAGATAGTCTATACTCCTGGGAAGGGGAATGTAGTAGCAGATTCTCTCAGCAGGGGGATGGGCATTCAGCTACTCGAGGAGGCGACAGAGCAGCTAGCCGCTTTTCGGATATCCTTTGTGGATAGATATGGAGCATCCTTCCTTCAGTCTCTCACAGTCACCCCTCTACTACTACAGCGGGTCAGAGAGGCACAGCATGGGGACGCTGACTGTGAGACACGGCGTGCACAGATATCCTCTAGACAGGCACCTGATGGTTTCTCCTTTGGAGCAGAGCACGACATCCTTTTCAGAGGACGTACCTTGGTACCAGTTTCTTTACGGGAGGAGGTGCTAAGAGATTTTAACACTTCTCCTTTGGAGGTACATCCTGGAGTGGCGAAGATGTACCAGGATCTCAGACGACAGCACTGGTGGTCAGGCATGAAGAAGGTTGTGGCAGAGTTTGTTTCTCGATGCCTCACCTGCCAGCAGGTGAAGGCAGAGAATCAGGTACCAGCAGGCTTGGTACAGCCTTTGGAGGTCCTGGAGTGGAAGTGGGACGGAATATATATGGACTTCGTGACTGGGCTTCCACGCACTTCCAGAGGTCACGACTCCATTTGGGTAATTGTCGACTGAATCACCAAGTCGGCTCACTTCTTACCCATCAGAGAGCAGGGCTCAGTGGAGAGCTTGGGAAGTCTCTATGTTCAGGAGATTGTATGACTTCACGATGTGCCATAATCTATCATCTCCGATCGAGATGCTCGCTTTACTTACCAGCTTTGGAAGGGGTTGCAGGAGGTGTTCGGGATGCAGCTACGTCTGAGCACTTCCTTTCACCCTCAGACGGATGGTCAGACGGAGAGGACCATTTAGACTCTCGAGGACATGCTCCGCGCATGTGTCCTCGACTTTGGTCGCAGATGGGAGGACCACCTACCCTTGGTGGAGTTTGCGTACAACAATAGCTACCACTCCACCATCGATATGGCACCGTACGAGGTGTTGTACGGCAGACCTTGCAGATCTCCTTTGTGCTGGACAGACCCTGGGGAGTCAGCACTTGTAGGACCAGAGATGGTCCGGGCCATGACAGAGAAGGTCCAGGTCATCCAGGAGCGGATGAGGAAAAATCAGAGCCGGCAGATGTCATATGCTGACAGGAGGTGGAGGCCACTAGAGTTCGAGGATGGCGACCACGCCTTCTTGTGTGTCTCACCTCGATGTGGATTACGGAGATTTGGCCAACGCGGTAAGTTGTCTCCACGCTTCATCGGACCATTCCAGGTCCTCAGCAGGATTGGCGAGGTGGCTTATCTCTTGGCTCTACCACCTCAGTTTCACCGGGTGCACAATGTCTTCCACGTATCCCAACTGAGGAGATACGTGCACGACCCGACGCACATCATTGACCATGGGGAGCTAAACTTTGATGATGGGGCGACTTTTGCGGAGGTTCCGGTAGGGATCGTGGATCGATAGGAGCGGGTCCTACGTGGACTATCGATTCCTCTAGTGTGCATCAGATGGCAGCACGGGAACCTCCAGGAGATCACTTGGGAGCGGGAGGCTCAGATGCGTGCTCAGTACCCACATTTGTTTCCCTAGTTTATGATGTATCTTTACGGGGACGTAAAGCCCTGAGGTGGGAGTGATGTAAAGACCTGTAAAAATTCAAGGAAATTTTTTTCTTAATTTTCTTTGGAATTTTATAAGAACGCAGTTTCTGACGGCACCTGATTCTGAGGCCCGGTGTGCCCGGAATCATTTTCTGAAGTTTGGCTCGGGTACATTCAGTGAACGAACGAGCGGGTTTTTCTAACTTTTGAACCGGTGCTCGAAATCAAATTCTGAGGGCACCGATGGAATCACAGCGTCGTTATTTTCTTAGAAACTCCTCTTCCGGAGTTGCGTTTGCTCGAGTGTGGTTTTTAATTTTTTTGGGGGTTAAGTGAAGAAAATAAAGTAAAGTGGTGCGACAACTTTATTTTATTTCACATAAAGCCACTTAAAGCCACTTAAAGCTACTTAAGCTGAGTTAAAGCGGATAGGGTGCAATCCAAAATATCCTACCCTCTTGGTAGGATATTTGTGAGGTGGGGCCCGTACGAGAACCACAGTTTCTTTTCCTCTAAGTAACGCACCCTAGAAAACTCCTCATTAATGAAAGTCAACTGGGGTGTTTTCTAAAACTCTTAAATGCTCCTATTAAATGGACAGTTAAGTCGTTACCATTAATTCACCGAATTAATGGTTCGTTTCTTAACATGTTTTCAAACTGTTGGCATAATAATAAAATAAGACCAACACACTTTCTTCTTGGGTGCAAATTGTTGAGAGGATTTGGATAAACTGTACCTTCTTTCCCCTTCGTGAAAAACGTGAAGAACGCGAAGAACGCGAAGAACTCCAAACCCTCGGAGATCGACGACGCGACGTCGTGTTCCATGATGCCGACGATTCTCCTTCCATGATGCTTCTTCCACGACGTTCTTCCCCGCAACAATCTCCGATCATCAACTGTTTGAGGTAGGAGATTTTAGATCTTTTAAATTTCCTTTGTGGATTTTTTCCATAACATGGATTTAATTCATGAAATTAAATCCGTGTGTTTTCTTTAACCCTCGGAGATCGACGACGTGACGCCCTTCCGCGACGCGACGATCCTCTTCTTCAGCGATGATCAATTCCACGAAGAACTCTCATCCGACGACAGCTACGAGGTAGGGGTTTATTTGAGAATAATTTTTATTCCCATGGTTGTTCCTTCTAAAACAAAGAACCCGGATCAAATTTCAATTTTAATTCATTAAAATTGTGCCTTGTTATGTTTTTCATGTATTGATTGTTATTCCCAATTGTTATCACCTAACGCGGAGGGTGCGGGCCAAACAAACACGGACCGACAACCCTCCGTAGTTTTTTGTTGATGCGCGGATTGGAGGGCGACAACAAGTGGGGATGCAAGTTAATTTTGAAGGCTTTGCAGTGAAGTTCAAGTCCCGGGAGGAGCACTGGCGAAGACCGCGCGCAAATCGGACCACCGGAGCGCATTCGGTGGTCCGCGGAACCCCCCGCCGGTGCGCCATGCCGGCACGGCGGCGCCGGAGGCCGGAGGCGGCGGCCGGCAGTGGCTGGCCGCTAGGAGGCGGCGGCGCTCGCCGTGGCTGAAGTCGCGGTGGCGCTGGCCGGTCCCGCGGCCGCGCAGGATCGCGGAGGATGGACGTGGCATAAGTCACGTCCGGGTGTCATGGAGCGGCCCCCGCATGGGGGGGTCGCGGCTGCCTTGTGCGGCGCCTGGCCAGCGCCAGCGCGCCGGCCGAGCCGCCCGGCCGCGCCGCGCCGCGCCCCGCCGGGCCGGTCCGGGCCCAGACCCCCCGTTTCGGACCCTTTTCGGTCTTTTGCCCGTATCTTGAGCTACGATCCTCCAATCGACACGATGTCAGTAGCGATGTGATCCTTGGATCGAGACGGTCGTTTCGGTATATCACACTCAAGGTTTTGGAATACTTTGGGTTCGGCCGGGTTGGTTCGTACACGAAACCAACCGGGGCCTCAAAGCGGAAACGCTCATATCTTGAGCTTCGGACGTCCGATTAACATGCCTTCGACTTTTTTGAATTTCTCTAAGTGAGACGGATCTTTTGGATTACTCCGCCCAAGGTTTGGACGTAGGTGGAGTACGGTCGGGTTGGTTTTGCCTTAAAAACCAACCGGGTCCCTGGAACGAAAAAGTCAATAACTCTCAGACCGGGCGTCCGATTGACGCGTCGTCTGCGACGTTGAGTTCCTGTTGATGATACGGAACTTTTGGATACATCAACTCTAGACTATGTGTCAGTTGATGTATCAGCCTCTCGGTTCGTGGAGCGGATCCTCCCGAACGAGCTTGCTGTGTGCGGGAACCCTAGAGCTGGCTGCGACTACGACGACAACGACAGTACAGAGATCCTCAGTGGATTCGACGACGACTGTGCAGAGATCCTCAGTGGATTCGATGGCGACGACTACAGCACTCAGCGATCCTTTGTGGGTCAGTGCTACTGATCCTGTGTGGCTCCGATCCTGTGTGGGTCAGCGCTCAGCGGTCCTGTGTGGGCCAGCGCCTACAGATCCTTTGTGAGTCAGATCCTTTGTGGGTCATTGCGGTGGTTAGTTACCTATCGATCCTTTGTGGGTCAGATCCTTTGGGGGTCATTGCGGGGGTTAGTTACCTATCGATCCTTTGTGGGTCAGATCCTTTGCGGGTCATTGCGGGGGTTAGTACATATCGATCCTTTGTGGGTCCGACGGCTTAGATGAACCAGCGGCAATATATGGCCATCTTTATCATCATACAAAGAAATATTCTTGTGTGAGCTGAATCCTATTTTTCTTTCCTTTGTGGATTGTGTTGTGCTATCCTGTGTGGGTATACGTTTTGTTTTCCTGTGTGGACTGGGTTGTACTTGGGTTCGGATGTTGGAGCTGAACGAGAATTGATGACTTAGGTATATGTATGGGCATATACCTAAGCCGTGTCGGATGTTACTTCGTGATTGTATCTTTCCTTTGTGGTTTATCCTTTGTGGATTCTGGGAGACCTTCGGGGGTCTCGGGGTCCCTACTGAGTAGCTTATACTCACCCCTGCACGGGCTATGCACGCACTACGTTGTGTTGGTTGCAGACGACGGACAGCGCTGATCGTGGTTGAGGCTTGCGGAGCAAGACGATACCTGGAGGTGGACCACTGGGCGGAACGTACTCGGAGCGGACAGCTGGACCCGAGGAGCAGTGGAGGCTATCTGTACCCACCCTTCAGGTGGGATTTCCAGTGGACAGCTCGATGTTGCGGATTTACTTTTTAGTTGCTATTTTTTCCTTACAGTTGTACTTTACTTTCAGTTTGGGTTTCTATTCTGGCCCACTTACTTTTCTGTACTTACTGTTGTACCAGTTTCTACTTAGTGTTTACTTCTGCCTTCTTGCTCTGTGGTGTTTTTTGTTTACTTTACAAAGGCAATGCCTTCCCTTTTTCCGGGATTTACGCCTTGGTGCTAGTCGCCAGCCCCTGGCCTATGGAAGGAGGGCTTGGGGTAGTCACGGCACGGGCCCCGAGGAAGGGTCGTGACAATCTAGACACTGTCAAACTACTCCAACATGAATAGAAGAACCCATGCGAGCAGCTCCGCTTGAATAAGAAACATTAGGCCTCATCCCTATCCACCATGCAACTATGATCAACCCGAAAAGAAGACATAAGTTCTACATGTATGCCAAGGGTCTAAACCTTAGGCGATCTGTAGGAAGAACTCATAGATTAGATTCTATAATCACCACTAGAGTCTCTAATAAGGGAGATCACAATCATTCCTATCATCTAAAAGAGTGTAATCATTCCAAGTATCCAATTATATGATATACCATGCTCAATATCCCGATCAAGTAAATAGCTAGGGAGAGCGTAATCATCCATATCCCTCATGAGAGTGTAATCATCCTCGAGTATCATTATTAGGGAATCCCTGATCATATATCATAGTATAAGGCACAATATCCGGATATTGGGAAACACCTCTAGACATCCCAATAACATAATAGTCAAATATATGGCTCAATAGCTAAATCTCAAGTAGTACCTCTGGGTATACCAGTAAATATCATAAATAAAATGCCTTCAATGATGGATTCTATGAAAGAACATTTGGGAAACATAATGAACAAGATGGATCCCAGGAAAAATGTTTAGGCATCCCAAGGAGAAACAAAGATGCCTCATGTTTGGCTCAATAGCCAAAAACCTAGAATCACATATGGTAAAAAACAATGCATCTACAATAATCATATAAAGGATTAATAAAGAGTGATAGTGGCCGAATACCTAAACCCAACACTATTTCCATATCCCCATGGGATTACAAGTTTATCATAGGTTCTAAGGTGAAACCCGCTACCATCACTACACAGACCCGACGTACTAACTTAGGTCCAGTCAAACAATGGGCCACCAACTAGGTCCCTCAAGTTATACACTGAGAGGAATCCTACTTGGGGTCCTCTAGGTACACACATATGCAGAGAAATCCTACTTGGGATCCTTAACTGAATGGTAAGGGAGGAATCCTACATGGGATCCTATAATATAAAACGAACAGATGCATCTACAAGGGATACTCAAAATGGTACTTAGGAAAATGATTCCTACATGGGATGCTCCAGACAACATAAGAAGAAAAGACATCCTACATGGTATCCTCAAACCCATACACAGGTAAAGGGATTCTAAAAAGAACTCCCTAGATCATCTCTTAAGAAAATGAATACCTCAGGGGATCCTTGGTATAAAATAATATAGAGGCATCCTACATGGGATCCTCTAGGTCAAAATAGAAATAGAGGAATCCTATAAGGGATCCTTGATAACAACTAGTTTCATGGCTTTATAGTCTAAAAGGGAACATCTCATAAGGGAGACATCCCCAAGAAAAATCTACAAAGGTATGGGTTAAGAGAGATAGCTCATAGATCATCTTAGAGCAGTTCTCACTCTCAGGAGACACTGAATTCGATTACTGGAGGAAGAACCAATCCATTAGAAAAAGCACGAAACACCACTTAGGATTCCTCAAAACACCAAAAGTGTTTCACTATCATGATCTGTGAGAAAATATACATAGAGAGGACTACTAATGGGCCTAATTATGACTCCTAGGTGAAACGACACAGAAAAACCTCAAAAGGGTTATAAGGGGATGTACACAGTGTGTCTTCATGGGTACACGACATGTACTCTTGAAGCCCCACATGGGCATGTAAATGCCCTAGGTACACAACATAAAAGGTGGGTATATAGTGTGTACGCTACATTAGGCACCTTCCCATGTCCCTCAAACATCCTAGACATGTATTGTCCTGGGCATGTACTTTTACATAGTGTGCTACCCACATGGGGTCTAGCTATGTACTCCACACAACCATGTACCCCTGCATAGGTATCATGGTCAGATACTCATCTACACACTTGAGACCCAATAAAAATAATGTACACCCTATTAAATGGTTTTTACTTCAAAAACATCATCTTTCTAAAATGGGAAGAACACATGGTGTGTCACCCTGAACCACACACCGTGTATCCTGGTTTTTCTAAACGAAAAACTTCCAGATCACTCAAAACCCCCATTTACACCCACAAATCAATATATTGGGCCTCAAGAGGCTATAAGAAATCATAAAAGGGGGATAAATATAGAAAAATTAATATATAAATAGTTATACATCAAAAAAAAAGGACTACCTTTGGCCTGAAATCGCTAAAGCTACACTAAAATTCATGGTCCATGATTATCACACGTCGATCTAACGCATCAAGAGCATCATGACGGTACCTCCCTTTCTCCCTCTATCCCTATTTATCTCTACATATACATTTTCTCACTTAGTTAATGTGAAGTGGGAATATGCAGGGTGTACATGATAAGCCATATAATTAAAATGAAAAGAATGAAAAGAAAAATAAGAAAAATGAAAAAGAAAAAGAAAAGGGGTCCCACCCGTCCCCAGAACCCAAATCAAGTTTATACCCCTCCTAAGAAAAACTCCCCATTATGCAATCATAGGTGAAGATGAAATATAAATATTACACTCTTTCCAAAATATATATTTGAACAAACCTACACAATTAATTTAATATTTATTTAATTAAATATTAATTATTAATTATTCCACTAAAATTTGAACATCTCAGATTTTTACGAAACTCTTATACTAGGGTAAACACCCTATTTTGGGACTTATGGAATGGTCATAAAAATTATCTAAGATCATATTCTATTCAAAAAAAGATCATTTCACCCCTTAATACTATCCTAAAGAAAAAATTCAAATTTCTTCTCAAAACTTTTATCCATAAAAACATGGTTCCTTATAAGAAAGTACATTTCCAATTAACAAAGTATATAAACTTAACATTTCTCTAAATTTTTCAAATAATTAAGATCCATAAATTTATTAAAAATATAATTTTAAAAATAACACACTATTAATATACTCATTCTGACATATATGGATAGTATTCCATGTAGTGTAACTAGTAGGATTTGTTGTATTATAACATTAAAATTATTAGATTTCATGCCTGTTAACTTAAAATATTTTAGTGACATGATTTTTTTATATTAGATTAATAACCTCAAATAACATTGAAACCATAGAGGCACAGACAAAAAAATGATTTTATCTATCTATGATAATTTATAACAAGCCAATAGAAAGTATGTTTTTTTCCATTAAGAGTGGTAGCTAACTATAAACATATTCTCATTGACTGTAAAACCCACATTACATTCAAACCATCTGTCATATTACCTTTAATATCTAAAAATGTTCTAATCAAATTATCACATATAATTTTATCAACATTCATCGCATCAATTTTATGTTTGATCTCATGATATCTCCAAAATGGAAACTCAAAATATATTTATTATTTCTTCAAAAAAAATCATTACCAATTTTTTTTCATTCTAAATATGACATCAATTTTATTCACTCTCTCAATGTATTTATCAATTGAAAAAGGATTTAGAGAGATATTAAATTCTTATGAGTCATTAAATTAATTTTTTATTCTTTAATAAGAGATATTCATAGAAAAAATCATTTTATGACCAATATACATTATTTTACTCTTGTGTTATAATTGAAAAAAATAAGTCCCCTATTTAAAAATTAGAAAATCTTTATTCCCCTTAACACTGTATCTAGACAAATTTTCATATGAGAGGAATTTAATTATAGTAAAAATAATAATTTCATGTGATTAAAAATAATTATTTTTGTAATAATCATGATCTCTGATACTTTTATTCTTTAACTATTTTAAATGATCAATTATTGGTCTAAAGTAAACATAAATATCATTTATAAGCTGTTTTGGTTTAAAAATCATTAAACTTGACAGGATATATTTTTTATTCATACAAAATTCTTAAGATGTGTTATAAATTACTAAAAATAATTAGTTATGAACTATATTTCATACTTAGTCTATGATATGGATTCATTATATATATGCACAACCCTAGTATGATATTTCTAAATTCATTTCCAAATTTAGGAAATTATTGATCAATTTTCTTCCATTATGGAAAATAAAATGAATGATATAATTTTCTATAATATATTCACTCATTATCATACCATATTAACTTATTTTAGTAATTTGAATTTGAATATAATTGTTTTAGATGAGGAATTATAGGAAAATTCTAAATTTACTTAATGATAATCTTAGTTATTAGAATAATAGTTGAATAAAATTTTTATTTTTATTTCAATTTATACCATTATGTCCTATATTTAAGAGACTATAAATATCCTTCATTTTCCTTCCAATATAACACACAATTATTGGGGAAGACATGTGTCATCTTATTCCCCAATCCCAATGAAAATAATATTTTTTCACAATATAATTTGAATATTGAATATCATTATGATCAATAATTATATCTTTTAATAGTTATATAAATTTTTTAAATCTCTTATCTCTCCATCCATTCCTTACTTTCTAGTCCACTAATATTAACACCATTGATAGATATATTAATTTTATTTAACTTGGATACAATGTTTTCTCAACATCACCATTTAAGTGCTTAATAAATAGTTTTTTATCAGTTTCATCCATTTCATTATCATGATTCATTTTTGTAATTTTATTAGAACTTTGATTTTATAAATCTCCATCATCATTAATTATTGAATTTTATCCAATTCCATTGTGACAAATCATATTACTTCCACTCAGATTAAAACCATTTCAAATTAAATGATATTTTATTTCTCTAATTTGAATCTTTCTCACATTTAAACATTTCAAGCATTATAATAAAAATTGGATGTTGTTAGGAAAATTTCAACTTGAAAATTCTAAAAAAATAATCAAACCTTTCCTCATATTCATCACTTATTCGTTAGGTAGCAATCCAACTGTGAATCATTTTCACCTATAACAAATTTCAAGTATTAAATATAAATTATTTTATTTTGAAATTTAAATTAATATTTACTTTTATAAATAACAATATATTCAAAAAATAAAATTTTGTACATGTCATTGTTTATTATTTAATGAAATATTATTAAAACAAAAAAATTATTTAAATTAAAAAAGTGAAATAAATAACACTAAATATAAAATATAAAACTGAATACAAAAAAATGATGATTTATAACACATAAAATAAACCATAAATTCATGATAAAATTTAATATAAATTAATAAAAATTAAACACATTTATAAATTTTATATTTCATATTTTTAATTATTTATTAATTTAATAAATCAAATTTAAACATAAAAGAAACATATATAATTAGATAAGAAAAAATAAGTAAGATTTATAAGTAGTCATAATGGAACAAAGTTAGTTAGACTAAAAAACCACTTAGTTTTTTTAAATTATTTATAACGATTTATAAACAAAAAATAAATATTATAAAATCTACATCACTAACAAATAATTAGTGATTAAAAATAAAGAAATTAAATCTCTTAATGATATTTTAATAAAGTGATATTAATAGTTAATGTATAGTAATTTTTGTTACTAAATTGAATATGGGGATAATATTTTCAAACAATCGGTTCCTATATTTAAATTTAAAATGAATTAAAAATAATTTTTTAAACATGTTAAAATAATTAATCTATAGTGCATCGTTACCCATAAATTTTTCTTTTATTCATAGGCAGTATCATTTTTTAATCAAAAATATTTGCAATGAAACAAAATATATTATAAAAAATACAACTATAAATGAATAATAAAATAAACACAAATTCAAAAAAATAGAGAATTGTATAAGATATATAAATGTACTGGATATTAATATAGACTGAAAAAATTATAACAGAAACCAATAAATAAATATCTATAATTTTTACTATTTCAAATTAAGGAATATAATTATTGACCAACAAATTTTAATCAATAAAAATTCTAATAATGATGAAATAAGATATAAAAATAAGTCATATAAACCACAAATCATCTAAAGATGATACCTGAGAGGGTGGAGGAAGAAAAAATGTGTGAGGAAAGATGGGGCAGAGATCCTAAAATTAGAAAATGTCTATGACTGAGGGTGGAAGATAGTGGCTAAGTCTAGCTGAAAGAGATTTGAGACCTCTATATTGAAGGGCAAGGGGTTAGGGTTTTCTATATGGGATAAACCCAACTACTATATTGAGAATTAATGTAAAAAATGAATTTTCCTTACACTATAAAAAATTTAATGTTTTCTTCACCATGGTCATTTAATAACCAATTTCAAAAACATATAACTCACATTTTTCAGGATTGTTATAAAATATATTTCATAGAAAATTAATTATAAAATTGTTTATAAATAACTAACATTAAACATGCATTGTTTTTAATGTATTTTATACTCTCATTGTACTCAAACTATATTTCCATCTAAGAGGTATGGTGTTCATAAAATGAAAATAGGATATAAACCTATATAAAAAAGATATAAAGGTGGGTACTCTCATTGTAATCATATAAATTAATGATACTATTCTTATAGGTGATTAAGATAGTGATCATAAATCATTTTAAGAACAAATGAAAAATTATTTTGAGAATATGGTACTTTTTTAAATTTAAAGTAATGAAAGAGAAAGAAATTGTTTTTTTTGAAGCAATAATTTCAAAATAATTGTTTAAGGAATTAAAAAAAGAATAATCCAAACCAATTTCCATAATAATTTTGGTTGTAATAAAGAATAAAATGGATTCTGATGGATAAAGTGTAATTAAAAATGAGTTTAGATGGATGGTTGGTAATTCACAATTTCTCAAACAATCATGATCTTATACTATATATTATTAGCTTTATTTTAAACATACCAAAGTTATCTAAAAAATCACATTTGATGGCTACCAAGAGAGTTTTAATGTTACATCAAAGGAACATTAAGTAATGGTATAATGTATAGAAGATGTTAACACCCTAATTTTTTTGTTTTTACTAAGGTTGATTGGGTTGGTGATTATGATGAAAATAATTCTAACTAATGTTGATTTTTTTGTGGAAGATGTTTTAGCTAAAACTATAAAAAAAATTGTTACTTTAAGCACTAAAAAGGATGAATATGTGACTAATAAAAGTGTATATACCATGATAATCTAGATGAATGAGGATATTGAGGATGTGATGGTGATAATTAAAGGACCTATCAGAATTTATGTGACAATAAAAGTGTTATTGTTATCTTTAAAAACTAGTGGAAAAATTAAGATGTATGGACATTGATATCATGATTCACTTCATCAAAGATATAATTTCCAATGGTGATATAAATTTGGGGTTCAATAATTTCTGATGTCAACTTACTGATATATTCATTAAGTAAATTCCCAAGGATAGATTTGATACTTTGAGGATAAACATGAATTATATTCCCTTACCTCTTATTTAAGAGGCATTGTTAATATTCCCCCACTTGTCTTTAAATTATGTTGTTTAGGGGGGAAAAGAAGTAAGAAACTCTTATGGTGAAAGGTATATTATTCTTTGTATCTTTTTTTAATCCTTTATCTATTATTATTTTTAAAATATAGGATAAAAATAAGAATAAAAGATTTTATGGATTAGTGTGGAGGGAATCCAAATCACTTTTCCATGAAAAATGTGTACATAAACCAATGGGACGAGAATCCGAATTGATTGGCCCAAAATTGATTGTTAATAAGGGATAAAATTATCTCAAAAAAGTACTTTATCAAATGGTGTGGTGTCATGATTCTTCTGAATTGATATGGGTTTTATTTTATTATTATAGGGTGAGTTTTCATGTTTTGAAAAATATTTATTAAGGTGAACAACTAATATACGGTGTTGATTAATGTACCCAATATAATTATCAAAGAATGTTTTATTTTTTTCAATGATGAATAAAAATATTAAAAGTTGTTTTGAAATTAATTTAAGGTTATTCTCTATGATTTAGAAGGATCTGAGTTGAATTGATAAAGATCTAGATTTATTTCAAGAAATCTGGACAATTTATATTGGAGCTGGAAAATGGTTAACTTCTAAAAATTTCTAAAGGGTCTCACATACTTGAGTAGATTTAAAAATATAGGTAAGTATTAAAGTCCACATATTTCATTGTGATCATTTTTATTCTTGTAAGAATCAAATTTTCTTTTGTTTGGGTTATTTTTATTTCGTATAGGTCACTCAATTTTTATAAGGATGACATGCATTTTCATAAGGGTGAGTTCCATTTTCATAAGGTTCATTAGTTTACTCAAATTTGACAATGAAAATAGATGAACTTCATTTCATAAGTGTCATGACTAATTTTGTAAGGTTTGTAACTAGTTATGTAAGGGTTATTACTATAAGTACAGTGTCACACCATGAACCTCTATGAATATATTCATGCATACCAATGTGGAGTGAATTTAAATACACATAGATTATATGGAAGGCTGATAGAAAGAAATATATAGTTTTTTTTGTATATTAAATGGATAATTCTTAAAGGGATATTATATAAATATTTAATATTGATTTTAAATTTGTTTAAATGACTATAAATATAGGTGAATTAATGTAATGTATATGGTGGAAATAATATTCTTGTTTGTTATGAATATAAAATTAGTAGAAATGATGAAAATATGCTATCAGTAATTGAGAAACTGATAATTTACTACATTAAAGAACTTTTGTATCAAAGAGTGGAGAAATGAAGAAGATTGAAAATGTTATATTTATGATTATAAAATATGTTGAGGCAAAGGATTCTCTTACTGATCTTCTGGTAGAATTTTTTTAGTAGGATAAATATCATGGTGTGTTTTCATGTTCTCATGAACATCTCAATCATTTTTAGAGATTGGGGGGATTATGATGTGGGTGATGTTGTATTGACATAATAATAGGTGTCAAAGACCACAAAAAATAATAAAATATTATCTTTTTTTAAGGTATCTATTACAATTATTAAGAACTTATTTTAATCCAAAAAATAAATATTTATTCTTGAAGATTAGTGGTCCCAGTATAAACAATACCCTCACTTTTTTGGGTACTCTACAAAGATTCATGGATGTATACTACCCTTATTTGGTGTTAGATTAGATATAACCATAATAATAAATGGATAATACGTACCCCCTCTTGTAATCACAAGAATATTATTGTGATGGTATATGTCTTAGAACTCAATCCCAACCTAGCAAGGAACAAGTATACATACTGGGATTGAACCTTGTAAAAAATATTTTGTACTTAGATTTTACATTCCAGTTTCATACCAGTTGAAGTAGTGATTAAATTGAGTGGATTAAGACCTAAAAAATCACTAAGGTTAATTTATAAGAGAAATTAAAAAACTATACCATGGATTTCCCCCTTTTATCAAAGGTACTTTAATTAATCTAATCACTTCATGTTATATAAGAGAACACCAGCTTTTCCAAGAGTTCCTACTCTTATCATTATAATATATAATATGAATTCTATTAATGATAGTGGTTACCAGATTTTTTATGGAAAACAAATTAATCTATTTAAGAAAATGACGCTTCCTATTTTATATCCCAAGGAATTGAAGTCACTGATGTTTTGATAGTGGGTTTTTCACTCCTCAAGATAGATACACCAATTACCTTTACAGACAATAAATATCTGGAAGTTGATGATAAAGAATAAAAAAATGAAATTATACAAACCTTTATGGATAATTTCAACTCTAAAATAATGATACTAAAAATAGAAATGAAAATATGGAATAATCTTGTGAACATGTATAAAGGAAATGTTAAAATTAAATAATGTAAAATTAAAATCTCGGTATCCATGTTAAGATATAATGATATATAATGATGAAACAATTAGTTTTTATTACACAAGTTCTAATGACATAGTCAACCACATCCAGTAATTTAGAGATAATATATAATATTTTA
The DNA here is from genome assembly GCA_963277665.1 of Viscum album. Classification (NCBI taxonomy): domain Eukaryota; kingdom Viridiplantae; phylum Streptophyta; class Magnoliopsida; order Santalales; family Viscaceae; genus Viscum; species Viscum album. Next base: position 1,914,619,110 of record OY728133.1, read on the forward strand.
ATACTATTATGAAAATTATGAGAATATTTAGAGATATATTTGATCTAAATATATCTACTCAAGGTGAAAAGGAGAGCTTACCTCTAGATGAGTTTCATAATACTCTTCTCAACAATGATATAATAAAGACTCTTATTTTCATGAGAAGGGATAAAGAGGAAATAAAATTCAAATTCAAGAGCTAAATGAATATTAAATAATAATAATTCGAACCTTATAATAATTTATATGAATATGAGGAGATATATAAAAAACATAATTAATTAATGGACCTTATCACTGAAATCATAAAAGGTTAAAATTTTAATTTATAAGGGAAATATTCCACTTAAATAATTCAAGTGTTGAGGATTTTTACATGCTTCAATAGGTTTCCCATGAAATAATAATGTGGAATATTAATATAAAGTGGATTAATAAATTCCTTAAATAATAATTAGAGTAAAATAGTTTTAAAGTGACCAAGAAGTCTAGTGAGAATAAAGAAAAAATACAATGAAGGAAAAAAAGAGAATTATAATGAGTAAGGGAGTGGATTACAAGTCTTATTATAATAGTGATTTTTTGGAAGTTTTTATTGAAAATGTATGAAATTTTATAGAACATATTTATAGGAAATAAGATATTTCAATTATATAGGAAGAAGAAGAAGAAACCTATAATGAACACATGCATAATGTGGAATTTATGGTATGTTTGGAAAGAAATACTCACTATAAATATTAAATAAAATACTAAAATAAAGAATAAAATAATTTGAAGAAATATAAGGATAATTATTATATTATTTAAGGTGACTTTGTTGAGTAAATCATGATTCTCAAGGTCAAAATTTTCAAAAAAGACGTAATGTTAGGACAATTTTTAGAGAAATTTTTTGTTAAATAAGAAGATCATATCATTGAAAATTCATGGTGTATTAAGCTTAAAAATATCCAAGGGAAAATTAAAAATTACCATGATAATGTTGTGTCTATAAACGTATAGTCATCACAAAGCATTGATAAAGTTTGTACATAATATTTGGTAGAAACTGTATGCATGGATCATAAAAATTTGAATTCAATTTTATATAATAGTATAGATTATATGAACCAATATTGGAAATCATAGATTGATAAAAAATCTCAAAATATCACTTCTATATGAATGAAATTTTAAGGTGGATTGAGAAGAAATGTTTCCCCAACACCTAAGTAAAAGGAGGAAAAATGTGTATCAAGACAGTAAGAATAAGTTCATAGACAAGAACAATCATTTAAAAAATGAATTATAATTAAAGGATATATTTGTTAATTCAAATTATTTGGGAATAAATCATATGTATACTGGTATAATATGTCACTTATATGGAGTTATAAAATGAGAAATTGTGGGGTTTTATTCAAATAACATGACGAGTATGTCTTAAAAGAGAAAATCAGTCAACATTAATTCACCTCAATTATCTTTCAAAAATTGATTTGATTACTTAGAGAAGCTATGTGTATGGTGTGACCAATATGTTCATTATATTTAATAATTAATAACCATCATTCCATGATAAAAATATTATATTTATAATGAAAATCATATTCATATATGAAACATTCATAAAAGTTCATTCATTATTATGATTGCATGTAATTATAGTGAGAGGAGAAAGCCATGTATTGTTGACAGTGGTTTCTCATCACATATGAAAAGGTATAAAATTTCATTTAAATATATTGAAAAACATTATGGTGGTGATGTGACCATTATAAATCAATTTTATTTTAAAACAATATTGGAATAACTAAAATTCAAGACCTAAAACTAAAATATAAAGATGTATTGTGTGTTTATGGACTCAAACACAACTTATTGGGTGTGTTACAGCTATGTGATAATGGAAATAAAGTTATTTTAATATGAAATACCAACGTCATCAAGATGATAAAATGAGTAAAAAAAATCTAGAGTGGAATAAACTTGTGGTACCATTTTTTTAAATTGGTATCTCAAGAAATTTCATCTATTTGTGGTCAAAAGATGAAAAAAAATATATGAAATAGATGATTGGGACACTTGTTACAAATTTTTTTGAGTAATATTTCCAAGGAATGTGTGGTAATAGATTAGACACGTCTAAAAATTTAAAGGTAATACATCTATAGAATCTTCTAAAAGATAAAATTTTCATAATTATGTCACAAAAGGGTAGAAATCGTGTCTACTAAGCCTTTTGAATTGATAAATTTAGATATATGGGAACCAATGAGACATAAATATACCTAGTTTATTCATTACATCAAAACATTCAATGATGATTTTAAAATATTGAAAAATTTTATGTTTCCAATTCAAGAATCAAATGCAATGGAAATTTTCATAACTTTGAAAATGAGAGTTAAGAAATAACTGGGGATGTGTATCAAGAAATATAGATCCAATAATAGAAAAAGAGTTCACAAGGAGATAATTTTTATCCTATCTTGATATGAATATTATTAAACATTAGTATTATACCCATCATACACCTCACTAAAATGGGGATACGTCAAGAAATAAAAAAGGTTTATTTGAAATTGGGAGGACCTTGATAAATAAATATAACACGTCAATGTTTCAATTGAGAGAGGATATATACATAGTGATGAATGTTTAAAATAGGTTTCAACTAAGGTTGAATTTTATTATGACCACTAAAAATATGTGGCATAAAATAAAACCAACTATGGACTAATTCAAAGTGTTTTTTAGTTTTTATATTATTATGTTTATAAGAAACAAAAATTCAGGATATTTGATGAGAAGGATGATTAAGATGTATTTTTGGATATCATTCCAATGGAAAAGGTTACATGTGTTAGAGCATGATATTTACAAAGTGATAAAATATTCTGAGGTGAAATTTATTTAAATAAAAACCCATTTTTATTAGATAAAATTATATAGATTATGAATAGTTATATGAATATAATGAGATGGTTTTTAAGAAAACCAAATAATATTTGATTAATAATGTAACACATGTAGCTAATGTTGATTATGATCAGACTAGTGATGAAGAATAGGCTGTTGAAAATGAGAAAATAAAATATTCCAAGAAAAATATGTAGAGATAAAAAATATAATTTTAAGTCAAAGTAATATAGATAAAACTAGAAGGATATTGATGCTTGATAATCAAACATAATATATATATTGAGTCACATTTTATGGGAGAAGATATCAACCACATTGGATTTCTTAGAGCTATGAATAAAAGCTAGATTAGATTGAGACGAAGTATACTTGGGATTATGTCACTAGTATACAATATAAAAATGTAATTGAGGTCAAGTTGTTGTTCAAGAATAAGTATAATGATAGGGTAGAATTCATAATCAACATGTCCAAACTTGTATGTAGGGTTACTCATGGGTTTAGGGAGTTGATTTAAAAAAAACTTTCTCATATTACAACAATGGAATCCATTATTACATTCATAGATATATTAGTGTATATGAAATATTAATATATAAAAAATGGATATGAAAACATCATTTATGAATGGTGAAATGGATGAAGAATATTTTATTTATAATACTAATGGATTTATTCTTGATATTTATGGAATAATGTTTTTTCAAATGAAGACGTCTCTCTATGGGTTGAAATAAGAACTTATGGCATAGTTATAAAATATAGAAGGATATCTGATAAGTATGAAGCTTATAAATTTAAAATGATACAACATATAGATAATTAATTAAATATAGTAATTAACTCTCTTTTTAATGGTGTTTGTTGATGATATTGTTTAAAAGGGTGATCTAGAGAGTGACTGTAAAGAATTTTTTGGGAAAATAAAGAATTATTTTGAGATACCCATACTAGGATAAATGATTTAATTTCTATTATTTTATGTAATATAGGATTAATAAATTATTTTTCTATCCCAATAAAATTATAAAATAATAATTTTTTAATGAATTTATATCAAAACACAAAAAACCAGTATCCACATAAATTCTGGTTTTAATAAATCTTGAAAAGGATGTTAAGGGAGAAAGTGTTGATCAAAAAGAGTTGAGTAAGAAGAATATAATTTTACTCTATCTATATATATATATATACATGAAATTTTCATTTTAGTAAATTTGTGTTAAATGTACCAATGTTATAAAAATAATTACATTTAATAGCTTCAATGATATTTTTGAGGTACATTAATGGATCCTTGAGATATGGGTTGATGTTTATAATAAGTGAGAATTTGTATCTATTTGGATTTACTAATGATGTCTTCATAGGAGATTTTGATGACATAAAGTCAATTTAGGGTGGAGTTTTTCTATTTGGTGGAAGCTTTATTAGTTTTCACTTTGAAATCAAAAAAAAAATTATCACTTTAAGAACCATAAAGACTGAATTTTTATTAGCTATAAGTGCCTATATTCACATTGATATTAGGTTTCACATCATCATATATAACGTTTAAAATGGTGATTTAATGATGGAAATCATTCCTATACAAGATAAATATGATTATATATTCACCAATTTAGTTATCTATGATATATTTGAGACTTTAGGAAAGAACATGAATGCTCAAACATTCCCTCTTAATTAAGAGGTATTGGACATGTTCCACCACATAGATTTTGAATATACTATTAAATATATATAAAAATCACATAAATCTTATTGAAGAAGGTAAATTATTACTAGTATATTTTGTACATACATTATCTATTTTGATTGTGAAAAAGGGGGAGAAAATAAGAATAATGGAGGGCATAAATTAAGGGGTAAAGCATCTGAATAACATGGACTATGATAAGAGGATGTATAAATAAGTGGGGGTAATAAAATTACATAACCAAAAATTTCATATCACTAAAGGATGTAATTATCTAAAAAATAATACATTATCAAGTGGTTTGGTGTTAACAATCTTCTAAATTTAAATAGGCTTTCATATAATGATCTTAAAGTGGGTTGTTGAGTTTTAGAAAGTGTTGAGTGAGGTTGAAAACATATATAAAGGGTTAGATTTTATTAATTGATGAGATTTTTGAAAAATTCTATATTTATTGTAAGTCATGAATAGAAATATTTTATGGTGGTTTGGATTGATTTTTAGGTGATTTAGAGTGACTGGGAAAACCATCAGTTTAATCAATAATTAATTTTACTTATTTGTAAAATTACTTAAATTCTATGTTGGGGATAGAAAATGTACTACACCTAAAATTTTAATTTGGTTCACACACATTTGAGTAGAACTAAAAATTTGGCTATTGATTGATGTCCCTATATTTCATATATTTCATTGGTTATTCTCATAAAGATCAGATCTAGTTTCATTGGGTTGAACTATATTTCGTAGGGGTCACTCACATTTCATAAATATGGATTCTATTTTTTAAAAGTTGAAACTTATTTTCATAAATTTCATATGTTTACTCCAATTTTTCCAAGGTAATAGAATCACAACATTTCATTAGTGTCATGATATGTTTTTTAACTGTCATAAATAGTTATATAAAGGACTTATAGATTTTTTAAGGATCATGACTAATTTCATATGGGTTATGAATTTTTTATAAGGTTTATTAATCCTTACGATCTGAGAATTTGATAAATATGAAAAATATAAGGATCATGAAAAAATTATGTAAGGGATATTTATCCTTATGATCTAAGAAATTTACAATGGAAAAAAATCATAAGGATGATTCCTAAATGTCCTAAGGATTATTACTAAATTTCATAAGGATGATTTACTTGGAGAAAAATCACTAAGGTGGAATTTGATAATAAATCATATGGTGTGGGATGTATTCTTTATTGACACAAACATCATTAATTGATTATGATTCAAGTTGGGAATTAAAGGTTTATTTTTAAAATGTGATTATAGTACCACATTGCGAATATCTATACATATATTCATGTAAGCCAGCATGAAAAGTATTTAAATACCCATGTATTATGTGAAGGGTTTGAGGATAGAAAATTTCTAAGTGTTTTTTAATATTAAATTACTAAGACTTTAGAATATATTATATAAATATTTAATATCAATTTTAAATTAATTTAAATGAAAATAAATTCAAGAGAATTAAAGTACCAAATATTATGGAAGTAATAATCATGTTTTCCTATAAATATAAAAAATGGATAAATAAATAAAAGATATTATTATTATCTGAGAAAATGATATTTATTACATTAAATAATAATTATATCAAATAGATAAGAAGAGAATGATATCAAAAATCATTTCTTATGTGATTACCAATTATGTTGAGGAAATCGATCCTATTTTGGATCATATAGTGTCTTTTTTAAGAATGAATAATATTATGGTGTGGTTTCTTTGTATTATGCCCGTATCAACCATTCTGATGGATTTAGGAGAGAGGAAAATGGGCATGTTAATATATTTAAATTATCATAGTAATAGAAGACAATACCAAAGGAAGAAGTTGTTTTATTTTATTTCAATGAATCAGGAATAGTTCTTATGATATTTTTCATATCCTAGAGTAGAATATTGATTCTTGAATATTGGTGGTTCTAGCATAAAAAAATATTATACAATTAATGTCTCTCTATTAAGAATTTAAGTATGTATACTTATAACTTCTTGTATTATCTTATATAGCCCTGTAAAAACCAAGTAAGAACAATTTCACTCTTTTTTAGTCATGTGAAAATTATAGTGATTATCTAGGTCTCAGAATTAAACCTAATATTTGTAATGATTAGGTACCCATATTAGGACTGACCCTTATAAAAAATCCATGTGTTCTTTACTTTTACATTTTTTTTGTATACTATCCGAGGGAGTGACTAATGTTAGTGGATTGCGGCCATAAAAATTTATAGAGGTTAATTACTTAGATAAATTATAAAATAATACCATTAATTCATTCCCCATCCTCAGTTTTATTTTAACTGATTAGTATCCTCAAAATGTTAATATGATGTTTAAACTAGTTACACATTGAATATCTTTTTGTGGTCCTCTATCTTTGTTGATTGAAAAATACTAGAGTATATATTTTATGGGTCATTGAGGTTATAGGTAAATAGGTGAGTTATTATTCCAATAAATACTAATTCTTTAATAAGTCTTATTAGAAAACACTGTTCAGAAGTTCCATGAGATCAAAGGCTTGGTAATTATTTTTGGTAGAATTTTTGTTATATTATTTTGATATAAAATCTTAAAAATTTTAACTAGGTGTTTGGTTTCGTATGGGTAAACTGAAAATATTATTGTACAACCATGGATCTTATATTAATAACTCTACATGACTTAATTTAGGTTGATTAACCTTGTAAAATTTCCCCCAATTCATAGATGTGATAGCTTTTCCATATTCGATTTTGTGTTGGGAATATGGACTTTGTAACCAGAGACTCTATAGTAACTATATGTTAGTTATCCACCATAAATATTTCATTAGGATAAGTGGTTAAGATATATCTAATCATAACATTATTGATTACATAATAAGTTTTATTTATATTCTCTTCCAAAAAAATAAATTAAAAACATATATTAATTGATCATGGTTTATGGATATCACCTTGAGAGTTTTTCTTCATTATCAAATATTTTTTTATACCCTATTTGTGTAGGTAAATTATAATAATATCCATGTTGTTATTTTATTGGTAAAAATATTATTTTTCATTGTTATTAACATGATAACAATACATTAATATCATAATAAGTCCGCAAATGTTCTCAATTTTCTTTAAAAACATAGAAAAAATAGAAATATTGATATTTTGGACTAAGAAAGAAAACCCATGTATAGTCATAAATAATGATATATGTATTATTCTTCTAATATAAAATAGAGACTCTTGAAAATTTCTAGTGTTAAATAAAGGAAAATGATGTAAATAAACCATAGGATCTTAGGAATGACCTTCCAAAATTTGTATGAATCTTATGAAGTTTCCTTTGCTGATTTTTGTTCATAAAATGGCATTTTGGTCACAACATGAGGGTTCTTGGGGATTTAGTGAGATTTTATATTGATATCCTTTAGGGAGTAGACCTTGGCTATCATGATACAGAGTCTTAGGGTTGATTTATAGGGTTCTGTTAGTTTTTATGTAGCATTATGTCGGTCCTTGGTGTGACTCTAGGATCTAAAGATTGATTTTTAGTGATTATTTTTCGAGTGAAGATGGTTAATCAATCATAGTGAACCCCTAACTCAATCATATTATATTTTTAATGTTGATAAAGTTTAATAGGGATATATATGGTAGGATATATAGAATTATTTTTGAATGGTTGTTCGAGATAGATTTGTCTTATCATGATGATGACCTATTGCACAATGATACAATATTTTTCATCCTAGGTATAAATTTGAGATCTCCCTTAAATTTCATTATTTTTTTCTATTTATATTAACCTTGTGTGAATTTAAGGGAATTTTCGGGAGACTTTTTATATCCATTTCTTAACCTTGATCCTTGGCTTCCATAGATCAACTGGTGGTGATCCAAGGTGGTTTTCCTTTTATTTATTTTTGTTTTTATTCTAGCTCTTCCATATTGGGAATATTTTGTAGCAATTTTAATGGTTTTAGTGTGATTGATTTATGGTGATTGATGTGATTTATGTTTTTGTGGTTTCCCTTGATATTTAATTATTTATTATCATCTATTTTATTCTTCTTGTTGTACAGTGGATGTTAATAATTGATTGATGTAGGGGATTCAAGAAATATTTTTTTTTATTTTCAAATTGTGGAATTTTCATTCTCTTGATTTGTTTTGGTGAATAGTAAATAATACCTTTATAATGATAATAAAATATACTGAAAAAGTTATTGTAAGGGGTGATCCATATGGGTTTACTTTTTTCTATGTCTTTCTTATGTGATTGTTGACTATCAAATATTATTCCTAAAAAACTTTTATTACTAATATATGTATTTATATATTACTATAATTTAAATTATTGGATAATATTTCATAAATGGTTAAATATATATATACAATAAATAATTGGTTTTTTGAAATATAAATTGTTGCGTTATCACCCATACAGTAGATATTAAAATAATATTAAAAGTGGGAACTTTAGAAGTGCTTACTACTAGAATTTGATATTGTGTGGTTTGTTATTATTACTGAGTTGTTATTTATATTATTCAATGGTTGTAGTGGTGTATTATTGTGTCTTGTTTCAATATAGTGTTATATATTGGGTATTGGGGATGTGGATTTATTTCCATAGTTGTAAAGAGGGAATGTATTTGTTGATAAAAATGGTGGTGAAGTTAGTTGTATGAAAGTGAAGTGATGTTTGGTTATTGATATGGCTGTTGAAATGTGATGTGTATAGGATTTTTGATGGTTGGTTAATTTAAATGGTTATGTTTTATTGTTTCATGGTAGAAATACAATTTTATTTGAAGCAATGGAATTTCATTGGTAACAATGAAACTATGAAATGGGTGTTGGATGTAATTGAATAAAATATAGTCTACAAATAATATTTCTATACTTAAAATGAATGGGTGATATATATATTAAATGTGAGTGTTGGATAAGAATATTTTGTAATTAAATATATAATTTAATATCAAAATGAATATAACGGGGTAAGTAAATAGTAAATCTATAAATTATTAAATGAGGTGTTTAAATAAGAATAGATATTGGTTGTTTCCATTGTTTGGTATTGAATGTGGGGCTATTTTTGTAGTATATATCTAGAAGTGATAGAATTGAGTGGTGGTGGTTGTGTGGTTATAATTTTGGGTTGTGTTAGAGTTGTTTATATGATAAAATTATAGTTTAAGTTTATGTTTGGTTGTATTATACCTTTATTTTATTTTCTTTCTTTACATTACTTACCCAAGTCAAATAACCTTACTGATTCCCAAATGTTTTAGGTTCCATGTGTTTCCCAAAAATTCAGAGTAGTGAGGGAATAAATGGTTAACTACACCCTCTTCCACAATATCCCTTATAGTTGTGGTGCAGGGGATTATTTATATGGATTTTTTATAATATTTTGTGGGATTTATGCATGGTAATAGGAGGGTATGTGGTTAATGTCCTTTATGTTCGTGATAGACTGCTAATATTGATATTTGATGAGGTTTTGATGTGTAATGGAGATGTGGATATGTGATATATGTTTGTAGTTATTGTAATTTTATGGATTATATTGGTTCTAATGGGTGTTTTGGACCCTTTAATGGTTAAATTAGGTTGGGCTATGGTCTGACCCACATCAAATGTGACAAGATTGATATGGTGTGTTGTGACATGAATGTAAAAGGAATGGTATAACATGACATTATACATTGGGATGTGAGAAAAAAACCCAACGGGAAAGTGGTTATGTGCTATATTTTTCCAATATTCATTCATTTTAATGGTATTATAGTGGAATATGTTATTCTGAGAGTGATCCTTGGTGAGGATGGGTGATAGTTCCCATGATAGTTTCTTGTTGGTTCTACTATTTATTCAGTGAAACAATAGTATACTTATTCCAAATTTATACAATATTTCTTGGGGAGGATCCTAATGAGTATATTTTTAGGATCACACCTATATATTAGTGTGTGTGTGTGTGTGTGTTTATAAATTTCCAGGAGGACTTTGGTGACCAAGCTGGATGATACTAGCTTGGAGCCGGGGGTTGATGTTGGTGTGGCTACCTAGGAGTTTACTTTTGGTGCATTAAATTAGAGACTTGTATTTCTATTAAATAGCATTAATTGAGGTTTATTTTGGGATATTATATTTTATATATATTATGGTGATAATTGGTGTATTTCTTATTATGTTCCTTGGCTATATAAGGGTAACACCTCCCATTTTCATGTTATATACCATCATTTATAGTTTCCAAACCGGAATCTATTGGAGATGTTTCTTAGGGGTCACTCTCATATTCACTATAGGCCTAGTATGGGTTAGAAGTGGTGGAATGTTTTTAAAATGTGGTATTAGATCCATATTGAGAGTTTGGATAGATTTCGGAGTTTGGAAATGGTTAGGATTGAATAAGTTTTATTATGTAATAATATTAGTTGAACTCAATGTCTTGTATAGCCTAAGAGATTATATTAGACACATGTGATTACCACCTCCCCACACATGATCTAACACAAGGACCATAACCATAAGTGAGATAATGTTCATTGTGAGGTAAAGACCTAGGAGAGGTGCATGAATCTTACTTTTTTGCATTCGTGTCTGAATTGGGGTGAATTTGTGGAAATTAACTGAATTTAATTATATGAATATTATTAAATTAATTCCATGTTACAAGGATTATGATTTTATATATGATTACAAAGATTTCTGGTAGGCATCTTTCACATGTGTTTTAGGTTGGTTAGGTTCAGCAGGATGACTCATTTGACCATTGTAAGAATGATTTGACTGAGGAGGATACGGAATTCCTTGATGGGTTTGGTTTTAATTTTCAAGGATGATAATTATTTTAAAGGTATATAATGTGATGGAATTGAGCTTTTCGGTATGTTACATTGGGTTATTTGGGTTTTAGATGTGATGGGGGGAGTTTTAAGTAAGTTAAGTGTTGTTAGATCTACATTTTAAGTTAAGAGTGGTAGGTCAAAACATGGTTGATTGAGTTATAGTTTCAATGAAGTACTGTAATAGAGTGGTAGATCTGACCATTGTTATTTCATTGCAAAAAAGAGGTGTCACAACCTTGGCGTGTGGTACTCCAATGTTTTTGTTTCAACTAGATGTTTTATTATCATGAGATGAGGTCAGTCATGGTGTAACTAAACCTTACGATCTGGGTAATATTAATTATGTAATTTGGATGACTCTTATAAATTTTCCTTTATTGGTTTTTGGGTTGCAATGTGGGGATTTTTTCATGGAATGGGATTTCATGGGGAGTTAGTGAGATTTTCCATGGAGGTTCATCACAAAATGAACTTTTTCTATCATATCGAGAATTCTTAGGGTTGATTTTCAGGGATCTATTAGTTTTTATATCATGTTGGGAATAGCTTAGGCATAATGTAAGGACCATGAGGATGAGTTTCAAATGTACTATTTTGAGTGATATCACTCCATGGTTTATTAGTCATGGAGTGACTATTCCTCAACCATGTATGATTTGGAAATTTGATCGAGATTAATAGGTTGAGATCTAGGGGGATATGCTATCTGATTTTTGGAGTTAAATTTAGTATATCATTGTTAAAACATGATGATGGCTACCACTCCATGACACAGTGTTTCCCTACTTTGGTAACAATTCGAGAGATCCCATGAATCTCATTATTTTTATATTGTTTCTCTCTAACTTGGGGGGACCTTAAGGCAATTTTTGGGATACCTTTCAAATACCCCTTTTAACCTTGATTTTTAGCTTCCAGAGATTGACTGGTTGTGATCCAAGGTGAGTTCCCCTTTCTTTATTCTTTGTTCTCTCCCTGTTCTCCCATCTTGGGAAGTATATTCATAGGTTTTTTGTAATGACTTGAACTTTTATAAATGAAATTTATTTTTTAAATGAATAAATTCATTATTAAGTAATGTATTTAAATAAAATACATGCACTAATTTGGTTATTTTGAACCATTATAAGTTATGAAATGTTGGATTTAAAAATCCTTTATGTATCATAACCATTGATAATATAACAATTAAACAGTTAACATTAAGATTAAAATATATTAAGGGTTATAATAATGTCCAATTTTTTTATTCAATAAGGTTTCCTTATGTATTTTCTATTCCTTTATGTTTTTAAAATCACAAAAAATCTATCTCAAGGAAAATTTTATTTCCCTGAAAATTTTTCTTAAAAAGGAAGTTTTTCCATCCCTAAGGAAATTTTTCTCTTATCATTGTTTTCATTGTTTAGGATTTAGTTTCACTAAATCTAACACTTTTTATTTCTAAGTGTAAAATTTAGTATCACTTCTATAACCTTGGAATCCTATAAATACTTAGATATAAAGCATTATATTTTCAGGTTCTGAATTCATATTCAGAATTCTCTGAATTCTGACTTTGAATTCTCATTCTCTGAAATTCAGATTCTGAATTCTCTAAAATTAAGATTGTGAATTCTATGAAATTCAGATTCCTAATTCCTCATAATTCAGATTCCAAATTCCTCATAATTCAGACTCTGAATTCCACATAATTCAGAATCTAAATTCCTTAGAATTCAGACTTGAAATTCCTCAAAATTCAGACTCGAAATTCCTCATAATTCAGACTCTGAATTCCTCTCAAATCAGACTACGAATTCCTCAAAATTCAGACTCCGTATTCCTTAGAATTCAGACTCAGAATTCTGTAGAATTCATACTCCGAAGTCTATAGAATTATGATTCCAAATTCCTTGAAAACAAATCTGAATATCTCTGTAATATAGAATCCAAACTTTATTTTTCCTTAGACTCTGAAATATATAATTGGTTGAGCAACCATATTTACTTACCTTTTTATAGTTATAAAACAATGTCATGCATTCTGTTTCTAACTAACCATTGTTTGAGGGACATGTGTAAAGGCCCCTATAAAATTCAAGGAAAAAATATGACTATTGGAGGAGGGAACCGGCCATTGAAGAAATGCCTATAAATAGGATCTCATTTGAATGAACTCAATATTGTTCTACAACTCTAGAGATTATATGTTGTTGAAGTGATTTCTAGAGAGAGAGACTCTCAAGCATTATGTGTACTAAACATCTTTTTCAGATTGCTTCGTACGACTCTGATTGTTGTTGTATACAATCGAGGGATTCTGGGGATAGGAAGACAGAGGTGCCCACTACCTTAAAGTTTGAGTAATTCCTTGATAAGGAAGACAGATGTGCCAACTACCTTGAAGTTTGAGGGCTTGCAGGGATATCAAGACATACTCAGATATTTCTATCGAGGTCTTACCCTAGTGTGGGAAAGATAGACTTTCTTGAAAGTATAAATCAAGGGACCTTTATCCAAGGTTGTTGGATACCCTACTCTTTAGGTTAAAAGATTATATACTTGTTACTTGTGATGTTTCAAGTTTATTTTCTGCTACATTTTGAATTATAAGGAATGTATAACTATCTTATAATTTATTGTACTTGTTCTATGATTTGTAAGATTAATATGCATTAAGGTAGAATCTTTTCCCTTGTAAACTTTTCTTATGTTTTTTTTTCGGAACCATATTTCAAGAATCTATCAAGTTTTTTGAACTAAGAGGTCTTGTGAATTTACTTTTTTTAACTTTTTTAAACAATAGAAAGTATTATCTCAACTTTAAAAGTTCCAAAGGAATTTTTAAAGGATACAATTTACCCGCCTCTTCTATATTGAGCATATAAATCATTATTTCAATCCTACAATTGGTATCAAAGGAGGTCTCTAAAATACTTATATTCACATATAAGTTTTCTTGCTCAAGTTTTCATTGTTCAATATTTTCCTTGATTAGGATTTTTATCCTTATTTACAAACTTTTTCTATTAAAAAAAATTTTCGAAAGATATTTTCTTTTATATTGCAGGAAAGAATGTTGGTTAGATTGATAATATTAATCCTATTAGAACACCTATATTTTATGGGAATGATTATGAATATTGGAGATATCGAATGAAGACTTTTGTGATTAACACTGGAGTGGATAACTTTGTTATGCTTACTGAAGATTACAAGATTCCTGATAAGGAAGTCAGAACATTTACTAATCAAGGAAAGTATAAATATCAATTATACTACAAGGTATACAATACTTTGTTGTGCTCTATGACTAGGAATATATATAGCCTTATTTCTTCTTGCAAAGCTACAAATTGTATTGGGAAGAAATTTGTGGTCACTCATTTTGGTACATCCAAGGTTATAGAAACTAGAAGAGCTATGCTTAGAGCAGAATATTATGGATTTCTATTTCCTTATGGAGAACCAGTGTGTAAGGTACAATAGATGTTTATGACTATTGTTAATAGTTTACAATCCATGGGTGAAAAAGGTTTGGATGATGAGGCACTTGTGGAAAAGATTATATACATCATGCCTAATGAGTGGGAATATAAGAGAACAATTATTGATGAGAATAGAAAAGTATCTCAGATTACTCTTGATGATCTTTTTTGAAATCTTCTTCAGCATGAGAGAAGAATGAAAAGAGATGTTGATTTGAATAAAAAGGATAATGGAAATGGAATTGTAACTTTTATATCTACAAATGCCAAGACTCTTGAAAGGGTTACTAGATCCAAGTCAAATAATATTACTATTTTATCTTAATCAAGAGAAAGTGAAAATTATGAGAATGAAGTAGGTAATCTTCCTCGAAGGATGAACAAGATAGTTGGGGAGAAATACTTTCAGTATAGATATAAGAAGAAAGATAGAAAGGACAAGAAAGACTCGGAAGTCACTTGATATTAATGCAAAAGATCAGGGCATATAAGGCCATATTTTATTATGATTAAGAGAAAGTATAGAAAGGAAAATCATTCTAAGAGGAATAGAAATAATTATTACAAAGATAAAGCTAATAAAGTTTGGAAAGGTAATGACACCTGGAGTGGTAGTGGTGGAGACTCTTCAGATGAATCCTCAGAGTATGAATCTTCTGGTCAGAATAATCTTGGTTTACTTGCCAAGTTACCTATTGAAAATCATTGTTTAATGGTCAAGGTAAATAATACTGAATCAATAACCAATGTATCCTTGAATGCTAATTATAGTGATATTAAATATTATGAATCTTCGAATGAAGAATATTCTTCTAATGAAGATAGTACTTTACCTACTTATGAAGAAGTTTCTAGGTTTGCTAAGATCCTTGATAATGAAAATTCTAAAGTCAAGAAAAATATTGAAAAAGAAAATTCTAGAATTTCTATTTTTACTAAAGAAGTATTAGATATTTCTAAAGATCTTTATAAGAAAATATATTATTTTGAAATTATTTCAAAAACCCTTGGAGAAGTTAATTCTAAGAAGGATAAACTTTTTAAGGATCTAGAAAAATTAATTTCTAAGAAAAATGTTTTAGAGACTAACTCTAGTACTAAAACTAATGTTTTTGAGGTTAAAAACTTAGTTATTAAACTGAAGTCAGAAATATTTTCCTTGAGGAAGTGTTTGTCAAACTTTACCTTGGGTAAGGAAAACATTGACAAGATTTATTCCAAAATTCAACCTCTAAGGAATAATTCTATATTTGGTAATACTCATTCAAAACTAGTTTTTAGTAATAATTATTTTGTTCCTAAAAGTGGTCCATTATACACTAAGTGGAAGTGTGGTGGGAATTGGGAAAAAAATTGTTCCTTAAACAAAACTTAGTCTTCAGGTTTTCATAAATCTTATTTTTCAATGAAAATGTGGATTCCTAAGATATTGCTTTCTGAAGTTTCTGAATCCAAGAATGTTTAGGTTCCGAAAGTCTAACACTCTTATTTTCAAGAAAGTAAAGATAGTAGCAATAATAATACATAGTACATGGATAGTGTATGTTCCCAGTACATGACTGGTAACAAAAACTTATTTCAAAATATTATCAAGATGAAGGGAGGAAAAGTAACTTTCAGAGATAATGCTCCGAGATAAATTATGGGTACAAATAATATTGTTCTTCTTGGAAAAACTTGGATTTCAAATTTTTTTTATTTGTTAAGGGTCTTAAGTACAAGTTTATTAGAATAAGACAATTATGTAATGAATGTTACCTTGTGAATTTTAGGAATGAAAAGTGTTTAGTACATAATTCAAAGGAAGAGTTTATGCTTTCAGCCCATAAGCAAGAGAATGTATACACATTAAACATAGAAGACCTTAGGATCCAAGATCTACCTTGTCTTTGTGCAATGGAAGATCGTTCTTGGGTATGTCATAGAAGGTTAGGACACTGTAACCTTAGGAACCTATGGAAACTATCTAAGAAAATACTAGTTAAGGATCTTCCGAAGCTTATATTTTATTCTTTAAAAGTTTGTGATCCTTTTAAATATGGAAAACAACATAAATCAGGTTTTAAATCAGTTGGTGAAGTCTTAACCAATGATGCATTATAGTTGGTGTATATAGAACTTTTTGGTCCAACCCAAACTGGAAGCATTAGAGGAAAATATTATGTATTTTTCTTAGATGATGATTACACTAGATTTACATGGGTCTATTTTCTAAAAAAGAAATCTAATGATTTTTCTTATTTCAAAAGTTTTAGAGCCCAAGTTAAAAATCATAAAATCTTCCTTTAATAAATATTCATAGTGATCATGGAGTAGAATTTTAAAATTATGATTTTGAAACTTTTTATAGTATAAAAGACATTACTCCTAACTTATCAGCACTAAGAACTCCTCAACAAAATGGTGATGTTGAAAGAATAAACATAATTATTCAAGATATAACAAGAACCATGTTGAGTGAATATTCAGTAGCCAAACATTTTTGTGCTGAAGCTGTAAGTACTTCTTTTTATACTATAAATAGTGTTTTGATTATATATTTTATTAATAAAACTCTATATAATTTATGTAATGGTGGAAAATCTGCTTCAAGGTTTTTGGTTTCAAAGTATTCATTCTAAATACTAAATATAATCTACACAAATTCGCATCAAAATCTGATGAAGGAATTTTATTAGGATACTCCACAACCTCTAAGGATTGTAGATTTTTCAATTAAAATACTTGTACTAGTGAAGAAACAATACATGTTAAATTTAATGAAACCAATCCCTTTGTTTTTAAACAAACTCAACCTAATTTTTTTGATGTGTTTTCAAAAACTGATTATCAACACTTGATAGAAGATCTTTCTGATAAGGAAACTGTTCAAGAAAATGTTTCTAAAGCATTAAAACCAAAATATTTCCAACCATATTTTGATGAACAGGTTTTACAAAACCCAAATTAGTTATTTCTTAATAATCATACCAGTGATAGTATCATTGGTGATGTAAATCAAGCTATAAAAACTAGAAGTTCCTTAATAAATGAAGTAGAACATCCAGCATTCCTTTCCCAAATAGAACCAAAAATCACTGATGAAGCTTTATGTTATGATGATTGGATAAAATCTATGAAAGATGAGATAAATGAATTTTAAAGGAACAAAGTCTGAACCTTGGTTGACAGACACAACGAAACTTCTGTTATTGGAGTAAAATGGGTCTTCAGAAATAAGTGTGATGAAAATGGAATCATAGTAATAAATAAAACTAGATTGGTTGTTAAAGGCTATAATCAACAATAAGGAATTTACAATGAATAAACCTATGCTCTAGTAGCTAGACATGAATCTATTCATATTCTACTTGCCTTTGCAACATTATTTAACTTCAATCCTTTTCAAATGGATGTTAAATGTTATTTCCTTAATGGTTATGTTCAAGAGGAAGTTTTTTTTGAACAACCTCCTAGTTTTGAAGATAAAAAAATCCTAAACATGTTTTCAAACTAACCAAATCTTTATATGGACTTAAACAATCCCCTGGAGCTTGGTATGATAGGCTTAAAGGGTTTTTTACAAAACAATTACATTAAGGGAAATGTTGATCCAACCCTTTTTATAAAGAAAGATTAGAATAATGTTTTGATTGTTCATATTTATGTTAATGAAATTATATTTTGATCAACTTAGCAATCTCTAACTAATTCTTTTTCAGATCTAATGAAATCTGAGTTTGAAATGAGTATGACGGGTGAGTTAATATTTTTCCTTGGTTTTCAAATTTCTCATAAACCATAAGGTATCAATATATCCCAACATAAGTATATTAAAGGTCTTATTAAAAAGTATGGATATGACAACACTAAGATTATAAGTACTACCATTGGTACCTCAAATGCACTTGATCTTGATGAAGCTGGGAAACCAGTAGATCAAACATCATTTAGAGGTATAATAGGAAGTTTAATTTATTTTACAGCTAGTTGTCCAGACATAATGTTTTTGGTATGCTTATGTTCAATATATCAATCCAATCCTAAGAAATCTCATTTAAAGGAAGTGAAAAGGATTTTTGGCTACTTAAAGGGAACCATGGATCTAGGACTCTTTTGTACTTCTGTAAATGATTTTACTTTAAAAAGATTTTTGGATGCTGACTTTAGTTATACTTCTGGAAATGATTTTACTTTAAAAATATTTTTGGATATTGACTTTAGTGAATGTAGAATGAATAGGAAAATTACATTCAGAAATTTTCATTTTATAGGAGATTCATTTGTTTCTTGGTCATGCAAAAAGTAACACTCAGTAGAACTTTCCACTACTGAAGCTGAATATGTAGCAGCTGGAAGTTGTTGTGCTCAGGTATTGTGGATGCAACACACTCACAAACTATGGTATGAGTTTTACCAAAACACAAATATTGTGTGATAATACTAGTGACATTTTTTTAAGTAAAACCCCTACATATCACTCTCGTTCAAAACACATAGATATTAGGCATCACTTTCTTAGGGATCACACACTAAAAGGAGATATCACTCTTCAATTTATCAAAACGCATGATCAACTTTCTGACATTTTCACAAAATATTTACCCTCCGATAGATTTGAATATATTAAATAGAATTTAGGAATGATTACTATAAGGTAATCTTCCATATTAACTTCTTTTTGAAACATATCTCCTTACAGTAAAAAAACTCCTTTTCATAGGGGGTATATTTTCTTATTAATCAACTTTTTTTCCATAATCATGTTTTTTTTCGTAATTATTTTTTTTCCCTTAATCAAGGTTTTTTTCTATAACAAAGTATTTTTCCCGTAATCAATTTTTCCTTCGTAATCAAGTTTTTTTTTCGTAATCAAGTTTTTTTGAAGTCAAAATTTATGTAGTCTAAACTTTTTGTAATCAAATATTTTCAGAATCTAAAGTTATTAGAGAATAATTTTTCCCCATTACAAATAATATTCCTAGTATTCCTAAACGTATATTTTCTTTTCTAAATTTTTGTAATCATCTTTTACTTGTTGGTATTTTATTTTTAAATTTTTTGGATTCATTTCTTTTTCATAAATACGAATTTTTTTATAAAAAAACCTGAAAAGATCGGAACCTATCAAATTCCTTCTTCATCCATCATATCAATTGTTAGATTTGATCAGGAGTTTTACAACCATTGGATCAACCATGGAGGTTGAATCGTTGCCTAAATCACCTATATAAAGCCCTCCTGATGGTTGTCCCACATCAGTTTTTCATTCTTTTGCGTGCTGAAGTTCGGCCTCTGTATTTTAAGGTCATTCTGAATCCTCAAAGTTTCCTCAGTTCCGGATGTCTGCTGAAACCTCTCCTCAGAAATAAATTTCAACTATTAAGGAAATATCTAAGTGTTATATTTACAGATAAATGTTGGTCGATCCGAATTTTTATGATACATATGACTCTATCATATCTAAGAATGTCATGTTTAATGGTTGGAAAAGTGTTTGTGTATCAAAACCAAGAGCACAGGATCCGGTGTTTCCGGAATTGATGGTAGAGTTTTAGGAAATAGGTAGTTTTTTCAATGAAGGAGGGAATGATATATTTTCTTTCATGTGCTATGGAAAGAGATAATCTCTTTAATACAGCAAGGTAGATAGTCTGATTGGTATTCCTTATGAAGGGGAAGTAGAGTTCTGTACTCACAAAATACTTGATGAATCAGGATATTTTAATAAGGAGAAGGCAATATAGTGTCTTGGATTGAAAGGAGTGAAGACTCTGAAGATCATTCACCTATCAAAGAATTTGCGGACTTCTGAATTGTGTGTTCAAGGCTTTATAATTACAAGGAAAGGTGATAAGGATACTCTGAATAAGAGTGATATCTATATATTGGACTTTTTTCTAAACCTCAGAAAGATAAACGTGGTTAAGTATATCTTGGTAACGATTGAGAATATCAAGAATAGGAATTTGAAATATCAAATCATTATGTATCTGGCTATTCTATCATAGATTATTTTTTTTAGAATCTTTCAAAATCCCATGTAGTTCCAAGCTGAAAAATTACAATGTGATTTTGATAAGTGATGACACCATAAGGAGAATGAATATTGGATTTTCCTGTGAATGTGGAAAATTCGTTGATCTTTCTGAAGATGAAATAGAATCTTTTTCAAAGAATAAGTAAGTGAATGAAACCTCTAAGATAGTTGGAAGGAAGAGAAAGATTAAGGATCCAGAAGAGAAATCAAAAACTCATGTGGCCATGCAAACTTGGTCAGCACCTCCAAAGACAAAGAAGCAAAAATCATATCCTGATTAAGTAGTGGCTAAGTAGAGAGAAGATAAGAAGAACTGGAAGGAATGGGAGCCTAAGTTTGGCTTGGACCCTACTGAGGTAAAATAATTAAATATAAAGGCTTCTGAAGATCTTGAGAAGCAATAGAAAGAGAAGAAGAAAAGGAAGAAGTTATCTGAATCTGAGATTATACAATCACTTCTCAAAGATGCTGATAAATCATTTGAGAAAATTCCAATACCAGAATCCTTTTTGATAGAACCGTTACCAGAGACTCTGGGAAAGAAAGTGGTGATTCCATAATTGTATCAAAAAGAAGAAATTACTCAGGATAGGGAAGAGGAAATAGATGAAGAAGAAGAAGAGGAAGAAGAAGAAGGTAATGAAAATGATGATATTATAAATCATGTTGAAGAATATCATGATAAGGAATGTCTATATCATCCTGCCTTTTTATTACATAACTTTTAATTACATTTTACAAACAGAGGATCTTTAAAGTATGGTGTCTTGGAAATCAGGAAAAAAACAATTGAAAAAAACATAAAACATTCTTATAATCCACTTGTAAGGATTCATCATAAGTTCATCCTAAGTGCAATTACTGCATCTCATAACCTGGAGACATACATTCAAAGGAAAGGGTGAGCAGAAGGCCCAGTAAGGGTAAACAAGGGAATCAGTTTACTTGTGATGTCAACACGAACTTGATAAAAACATAAATACAAGAGCAATGAAAAAATAGGCATATCATAATGAAAATTAATTGAAACATAAATTGAATATTTTTCATCTACATTTCATTTATATATTCATGAACATATCACCAAGGTCCATCACCTAGGTGTCATAAAAATTACCAAGGTTATTCACCAAGGTATTGTGAAACTTTTCATCTCTATAGATTAATTATTTACTCAATGCATTACAGCACTATCAGGGTGCACCATGAATATTTCTTTAATTTAATTTGAGCCACATATATCATAATCAAACATTTCATAAATAACCGAAATAGAATCAATGAAATGGGTTTCGTGTCAAAATTGTGACGTTTAAAAAGAGCTTAAAAATAAGATCATTATGTCATTTATAACCCATGGAAAGGGATTGAAGGTTATATTTATGTCAATTAAAGAATAAAATATATCATATTTATATATGTATGAACACCCATAGAAACTAAATAGGTCTGGGTATTCACATAAATAAAATAATAGAATTTCTTGAGAGAAAGAGATAGAAGTTTTGAGACGAAATTTCTGCAGCATAACGGCTATATAACATGGTTTTAGAAAATGTTTAAAAGAGAGGTGAAAAGGGTCACCCACTCATAAATAATTCATAATATAGTATGAGTACTGAATAAGATCATGTTATGAATATTTTAATGACATACCACATAAAAAGGAAAGATGAAAGAAAAGAGAAGATGTGATTTCTTTTACGAGAAATTCAGCAGCCTAACAGCATCACTTAAAAATTCAGAAAACAAATTGATAAGAGAGAAAAGGGTATCTCAACAATTAGACATTAAATGGACAGAAATGAGAACATATATAAACATACCCTCAACATAAAGATACGGAAATTAGAAGACACAACATAAAGGAAGTCATGACTTAAAAGTGGAGGGTGAAAGAATCCCTTACCTTGAAAAGTAACTTCGAAAGCTTGAAGGTTGGGACCTTGGGAGGCTTGAGGGAACCTTCAGAGGACTACTTGGGAGTTAAGGAGACTAGAACTTAGTTTAGGAGGATTTTGGAATGAAATTGATTAGGGAAAGGCTTGGTATTTATAGGGGAAGTGAGGGAACAAATCATTAATTTCCAAGGGACACCTCATCATTGGTATTGGAAAAACCATGGGCTTGCCCATGGTATTTGATCATGGTATTGGTCACTTGGGGAACCTCATAGCATATCTCACTATTCATAAGTATTCCAGAAATATTACATATTTATTACATCATTAAAGATGTCATTAAACACCTGAAACTTAAAACTGTATTTTCACTATTCACTAAAAATTCAACTTTTTTAGAAAAATCCCCAAAAATCACCTTAACCTAATATCGATGATCTAAATTCAAAAACTAAATCCATTTTATAAAAATAATTTTCTAAATATTTTTAAATTAATTTTTAAATAAAAAACACTATTCACCTAAAAAACTAATACCTAACTAATAATTTCTGAAATAGTTATTTACCTATTTTATTGAATTACATTACTTAATCAAGGTGCCTAAATTATATTAATACCTTCTTAAGTGAGGTTACTTAATCCATTTGGTCACATTACTATTCATAAGCGTAAAATCACTATTCAAAATTTACTATTCACTAAAAAATTAAGTTGATCTTATTAGACACTAAATTTTTTACTGAACACAACTGTAGAAGAACATTTTTTGAAAATCATTACACATTATTAATTATTTAAGGTTTACATAAATATTTTAAAATATCCTTTTTTTTCAAAAAAAAATCACCAATAATATACATCCTATATTTATCTGGACATTTGAAAATTCTCAAACTTCACCATAAGAAGAAAACACAATTTTTATTTATAACAAAGGATTACTTAAGGAAACTAAGGTTTTATTACATAGCCCCTTATAACACCAACATATGACCTAAGTGTAAGGTGTGCTAAGGTGATAGAATCTTGGGCCGTCTTGGCCAACATTGCCCGAGTGGTGATTTCTATCAGCTTGAACTTCTCATGAAGGTGATTCCATTCCAGCTTCACACGATGAAATTCGTCTTGGGTTCGGTCCAAAGTAAAGCTCAGTGGTGCTACCTCCTTCCCAAGTTCCGTCAAATGGTCTTTGAATGGCCCGAGCCTACTAGATGAGGCCATTGAAACTTCTTTCTATACTAATTAACCAAGATCACTTGTATTTATAAACAAAAAATTGTAACATTGAGAGTTTAGCTTCCAACGGTCATATTGACCAACAATTATATAACAGTCAAAACCCAGTGGTCTCATTTAATTATACTCACTTTATTAATTAAAGAATATAGTTTTGTTGAGTATAAAATAAAATAACACACCAAATTTAGGAAAAAAAATATTAATAAAAAGTTTGGGTCGTTACATTCTTCCCCCCTTAAGAAATTTTGTACCTTAAATTTTAACTTATACCCTCTGAAGAGAAAGGTTGTGGGTACTTCTACCTCATAGACTCCTCTGGTTCCCACGTGGATTATTCATATTTTTGGTTCCTCCACAACACCTTAACATGTTGGGTAGTCTTATTGCGTAGAACCTTGTCTCTATGATCCAAGATCTCCACCAGTTATTCCTTATATGAGAGGTCATGTTCCAGTTGTACCACCTCTGGGTTTAGTACATGTGAAGGGTTAGGTATGTACTTCCTCAAGAAGGATACATGGAAGTCATCATGAACTTGTGCTAGATTTGGAGGAAGTTCAAGCCGATAGACCACTGCTCCCACAAAATCAAAGATTTCATAGGGGCCAATGTACCTAGGGTTGAGCTTCTCTTTCTTTCCAAACCTCATGACTCTCTTCCAAGGTGAAATTTTAAGAAAGACCTTGTCACCGACATCAAAATCCAAGTCCCTTTGACGTTTGTCGGCATAGCTCTTTTTTTGACTCTGATCAGCCTTAATGTGTTGTTGGATGGCATGGAATTTTTCTATCATCTCTTTCACAAGATTAGCACCAAGAATCTTTCTCTCACCAGCTTCATCCCAACAAGTAGGATTTCTACATAGCTTCCCATATAAAACTTCATAGGGTGCCATTTGAATGCTCGAGTGGAAGCTATTTTTGTAAGAGAATTAAACTAAAGGGAGATGTTGATCTCGTCCACCGTTAAATTCCATTGAGCACGTTCTGAGAATTTCCTCGAGTGTTTTAATAGTACTTTCAGATTGGCCATTAGTTTAGGGGTGATAGGCCATACTGAAATTTAATTCAGTGCTCAGAGCATGTTGAAGACTTCTCCAGAATTTTGATGTGAACCTTGGATCATGATCAGATATGATAGAAAGTGGAACTCCATGCAACCTTACCACTTCCTTCACGTAAATCCTGGAAAGTTGATCAAGAGAGAAATCATCCAGAATGGAGATAAAATGGGAAGTCTTGGTGGGACTATCCACAATAACCCATATTGCATTGTTTCCTTTGGAAGTTCTCAGAAGACCAGTGATGAAGTCCATAGTGATATTGTCCCACTTCCATGCTGGTATGGGTAGTGATTGCAATACCCCTTTAGGAATTTGTCGCTCTGACTTCACTTGCTGACATACTAGGCACCTTGAAGTGTAGTCAGCAATCTCCCTTTTCATATTATCCCACCAATAATGATCACAAAGGTCCCTATACATTTTTTTTCTTCCAGGATGTATAGAGAAAGTAGAGCTATGAGCTTCATCTATCAGCTCCTTCTTTATTTCTGGAATATATGGAACACATAGTTTTGTACGAAATTTCAGTACACCTTCTTGATCAATATTGAACTCAAGAAACTTCCCATTCTTTATAGCCTCAAACTTTTTCTGTAACAAAGGATCTTCTTTCTAATATTTCTTGATCTTCTCTAGTAATGATGGTTGAAAAATAATTTGGGTTAGGGTTGATGATTTCCCTTCCCTTATAATTCCCAAGTCTAGCTTTACTACGTCATAGATCAAAGGATCCCTTTGAATTTTCATCATGGAAAGGACAACTGGGACTTTCCTGCTTAATGCATTAGCAACTTTGTTTGCTCTTCCAGGATTATAATGAATTGAACAATCATAGTCTTTGAGAAGTTCCAACCATCTCTTTTGTCTCATGTTAAATTCATTTTGTGTGAAAATATACTTCAAACATTGATGGTCTGTGTATATATCACATTTCTCCCCATAAAGATAGTGCCTCCATATCATCAAAGCAAAAACGACCGCAGCCAGATCCATGTCATGCATAGGATAATTCTTCTCATGAGTCTTCAACTGTTGAGATGCATAATCAATGACCTTGTCATTTTTCATGAGGACTCACCCAATCCCTTTTATAGATTCATCACAAAAAATAACGAATACTTCTCCACTTGAGGTCAGAGTTAACATGGGTGTAGTAACCAATCTCTTCTTCAGCTCTTGGAAACTTTCCTCACACTCCTTTGTCCAAATGAACTTGACCCCTTTTCGAGTTAATTAGGTTAATGGATTATAAAGTTAGGAAAAAAAATTCACAAACCTCCTATAATATCATGATAAACCAAGAAAACCATGAATCTTAGTTATTGTTGTATATTGAGGCCACTCCTCTACAACCTTTGTCTTTGCAGGGTCAACTGTGATTCCTTAATTGGTTACAATGTTCCCCAAGAAATCCACTTTTTGTAACCAAAATTCACATTTGTTGAACTTCCCAAAAAGCCTCTTCTTCCGTAGAGTTTGAAAAATAGCCCTTAGATAATCCTTATGCTCCTCGCAAATTTTGGAATATATTATAATATCATCAATAAAAACTACCACAAAGTTATCAAGGTAGTCCTTAAAGACTCTATTCATAAAATCCATAAAAATATTAGGTTCATTAGTTAGTCCTTAGGGCATAACAAAAAACTCATAATGCCCATATCTTGATCGAAAGGAAGTTTTTTGAATATCTTCTTTCTTTACCCTCAATTGATGATAACCAGATCGAAGATCAATATTAGAGAAGAATTGATCCCCACGAAGTTGGTCAAATAAGTCATCAATTCTTGGAATAGGGTATTTGTTCTTCATTGTTACCCCATTCAGTTATCTATAATCAATGCATAGCCGCATTGATCCATCCTTGTTCTTCACAAAGAGAACAGGTGCTCCCCAAGGAGACACACTTGGTTGGATAAACCCCTTCTCCCAAAGATCTTGGAGTCTTTTCTTTAATTCCTCCAGCTCCACATTTTCCATCCTATATGGGGTCTTTGATATCGAATGACATCCAGGTACGATTTCAATAGAGAACTCTTCCTCTCTTTCTAGGAAAGGTATGAGAAACTCCTCAAGAAATACGTCAACATATTCCTGGACGATGGGGACATTTTCTATCCTCAAAATCTCATTTCCTTATTCTTATTCACCAATAAACTCTATAAAGAAGGATATAGGGGGTTCCTATAGACAAATATCAGGTTGAGATATCACTCCTTGGAAGATAACTGTAGGTTTTCCATTCAACACTACTGATATTTCCTTGCTTCTGTATTTGATCTTAGCATTATACATTGAGATCCAGTTCATCCCTAGTATAATGTCAAATTACAGCATGGGAATGAATACTAGATTTCTGATAAGATTGTGCTCACTGAAGTAAATACTAGAGATTCTAAACAATGATGATGCTTGGAAAATCCCACCAAGAGTCTTGAATGATAACTCTAATTTTAGAAAATTGGGGGTTGATTCTAAATTATTTGCAAAATTGGAGGAAATAAAGGAATGTGTAGAACCATAATCAAACAAAGTACTTTCTAGCTTTGAGATAACAACAAGAGTACCTGCTAACACATCATTTGGAGCTTCGACTTCAGCTGTTGTGATAGAAAAAGCATGGCCTTGATCCCTTGGCCTTTGCTGAGGCTGATGGTGGTTCCCCTCCACTGCCCTCAGATTTGGACAGTGATTGGAAAAGTTCCCAATTTGTCCACACTTAATGCACTGGACATCAGGTAGTGCATACACTATATTCCCCTTTTCATTTGTGATTGGAAGTTGAGGTTTCACCTCACTACGACAATTCCTCACAATATGGCCATCTCTTCCACACTTGTAACAATTCCCGCTCCCGAGCAGGCAGTTCCATGAATTATTTTTCCCACATTTATTACACATGGGAAATTTTACTTGCTTTCCTCCTCTTCCCTGATCAAAATTTCTCCATCTCTTCTTGTCATTGGATTTATGAGACCATTGCGTCTCTCCAAACTCCAGTTCTACTTTCATCTCACTCTGTATGATCTC
The DNA here is from genome assembly GCA_963277665.1 of Viscum album. NCBI lineage: Eukaryota > Viridiplantae > Streptophyta > Magnoliopsida > Santalales > Viscaceae > Viscum > Viscum album. The sequence continues at coordinate 1,914,647,288 of OY728133.1, forward strand.
CTCATAGCTATCATAGCCTTGGTTGGCTAGATTCTTCTGAAAAAGTGGTCTTAGTCCACCGAAGAATCTATCAACTTTACCATTTGGATCCATGAAAAAGCTAGAGGTATATCATGAAAGTCGGGTGAAGTTCATCTCATAGCTTCAGACAGATTCGTTCTCCTTCTGCTTGAGTTTGAGAAACTCCTTCTCTATCCTTGTTCTCATGGAATGAGGGAAATACTTACTGAAAAATATCCCTCTGAACTCTTCCCACCCCATAAATTCAACCTCCAATATTGGACTCGTGTTTTTGATCATTTCCCACCACTGATCAGCTTCTCCTTCTAAGCAATAGACAGCTAGGGTGACCTTCTCTTTCTCTAAATAGTGGAGCACAGAAAAGATCTTCTCGATGGAGCTGATCCACTGCTCAGAAATCAATGGGTCGGTTGATCCACTAAAGTATGGTGGTCATTGAAACATAAAAGACTCAAAAGAATGTTGTTCCCTTTTCGATGAGATCGGTCTCTCATATTGATTCAAGTTATTTCCCATAACTTGAGTCAGTTGGTTCATCATTTGCATGAATGTTTCCATTCTGGATTCCATCAGAGGGTCTTCAGTGCATGGTCCATTGTGGTCACCATTTGCACGGTTCCTCCTATTGCCCGCCATTTTCTAAAAGAATAAAATTTTATTGAGAAACTTATTTCATTTACGAATCTTTTAACTATAAAGTATTTTATTTCTTAAAACTTCATGCATAAACAATTACATTTCTCTATAAATCCTTCATAATGATTCATAAAAAGCTTATGATTAACCAAAAATATCCCTCGGGAGTGTCATAACCAAGAGTGAAGAAAGGCCTATTGTCATGTACTAGGATACCCCAGGTCAAGCCCAAAACTCCTTGTCATAGTTTTCACTCCTAGGTACCTCTATTCTATAGCTGCCTCTACCTGCTCGTATCCAGACAGGGATGTATTTGCTTGATCAACCAATTACTCAATACTCACCAAAATCCAGGAAGTTTTCCTATATTTAAAATTTTCTATAGGATTCTTCCTAAAGTTTTCATATCCTAATTTCTATAAATAACTGAACTATTCATTGATACCAACTATGGCATCCCGCCTTTTTATTATATAACTTTTCATTACATTTTACAAACAGAGGATCTTTAAAGTCAGTGTCTTAGAAATCAGGAACAAAAACACTTGAAAACAACATAAAAAATTCTTGTAATCCACTTATAAGGATTCATAATAAGTTCATCCTAAGTAAAATTACTACATCTCATAACATGGAGACATACATTCAAAGTAAAGGGTGAGCAGAAGGCCCAGTAAGAGTAAACAAGGGAATCAGTTTACTTGTGATATCAATATGAACTTGATAAAAATATAAAGACAAGAGAAATGAAAGAATAGGCATATCATAATGAAAATTAATTGAAAAATAACTTGAATATGTGGCATCTACATTTCATTTAGACATTCATGAACCTATCACTATGGTCCATCCCCAAGGTGTTATAAAATTTACCAAGGTTATTCACCAAGGTATCGTGAAACTTGTCATCTCTAGAGATTAATTCTTTACCCAATGCATTGGATCACTATCAGGGCGCACCCTAAATATGTCTTAACTTTCATGTGAGACACATAGATCATAATCAAACATTTCATAAATAACCCAAATAGAATCAAAGAAATGGGTTTCGTGTCAAAATCATGACGTTTAAAAAGAGCTTAAAAATAAGTTCATTATGTTATTTATAACCCATGGAAAGGGAGTGAGGGTTATATATATGTAAATTCCAGAATCAAATATATCATCTTTATATATTTATAAAAACCCATAGAAACGAAATAGGTCTGGGTATTCACATAAATAAAATAAGATAATTTCTTGACAGAAAGAGATAGAAATTTTGAGACGAAATTTCTACAACATAACGCCTATGTAACATCGTTTTAGAAAACATTGAAAAGAGAGGGTAAAAGGGTCACCCACTCATAAATAATTCATAATACAGTATGGTTACCAAATAATATCATGTTATAAATATTTTAATGACATACCATATGAAAAGGAAACATGAAATAAAAAGAGAAGATGTGATTTCTTTTATAAGAAATTCGGTAGCCTAATGGTGTCACTTAAAAATTCAGAAAACAAATTGATGAGAGAGGAAAGAGTCTCTAAATAATTAGACATGAAATGGATAGAAATGAGAACATATAATAACATACCCTCAACATAAATAGATGTAAATTAGAAGACACAACATAAAGGAAGTCATGACTTAAAAGATGAGGGTGAAAGAATCCCTTACCTTGAAAAGTTACTTCGAAATATTGAAGGTCGGGACCTTGGGAGGCTTTAAGGAACCTTGGGAGGACTCTTTGGGAGGTAAGAAGACCAGAACTTTATTTAGGAGTATTTTGGAATGAAATGGATGAGGTAAAGGCTTGGTATTTGTAGGTGATGTGAGGAAACAAATCCTTAATTGCCAAGGGACACCTCATCGCTGGTATTGGAAAAACCATGGGCTTGCCCAAGTTATTTGTCCATGGTATTGGCCACTTGGGACACCTCATAGAATATCGCACTATTTGTAAGTTGAACAGAAAGATTACATAATTATTATATCATTAAAGATGTCTTTAAACACACGAAACTTAAAACTGTATTTTCACTATTCACTGAAAATTCAAGTTTTTCAGAAAAATCCCCAAAAATCACCTTAACCTAATATCGATGCTCTGAATTCAAAAATGAACTCCATTTTATAAAAAAAAATCTAAATATTTTTAATTTAATTTTTAAATAAAAAACACTATTCACCCGAAAAAACTAATACTTAACTAATAATTTCTAAAATAGTTATTTACCTATTTTATTGAATCACATTACTTAATCAAGGTGCTTAAATTATATTAAAACTTTCTTAAGTGAGCTTACATAATACATTTGGTCACATTACTATTCATAAGCGTAAAATCACTATTCATAATTTACTATTCACCAAAAATTAAGTTGATCTTATTAGACTCTAAATTTCTTACTGAACACAACTGTAGAAGACCATTTTTTGAAAGTCATTACACATTATTAATTATTTAAGGTTTACATAAATATTTTAAAATATCCTTTTTTTCAAAAAATATCATCAATAATATACATCCTATATTTATCTGGACATTTGAGAATTCATAAACTTCACCATAAAAAGAAATCACAATTTTTATTTATATCAAAGGATTACTTAAGGCAACTAAGGTCTCATTACATAGTCCCTTATAACACCAGCATAGGACCTAAGTGTAAGGTGTGCTAAGGTGATAGAATCTTGGGGCGACTCGGACAACATTGCTCGAGTGGTGATTTCTATCAGCTTGAACTTCTTGAGAAGGCGATTTCGTTCCAACTTCACACGATGAAGTTTGACTTGGGTTTGGTCTAGAGAAAAGCCCAGTGGTGCTGCCTTCTTCCCAAGTTCCATCAGATGGGCTTTGAACGGCCTGAGCCTACTGGATGAGGCCATCGAAACTTCTTTTTGTATTAATTAACCAAGATCACTTGTATTTATAAACAAAAAAATTGTAACGTGGAGAGTTTAACTTCCAATGGTCATATTGACCAACGGTCATATAACAGTAGAAACCCTATGGTCTCATTTAATTATACTCACTTCATTAATTAAAGAATATAGTTTTGTTGAGTATAAAATAAAATAACACAAAAAATTTAGGAAACAATATTAATAAAAAGTTCGGGTCATTACAATGTCCATCTATGAAATTATCAATCCGAACTTCCCAAGTCAAATACTCAAAAATTTCTACTCTAGGAAAAGATGAGAAGGGTAAAGAAGAATAGAATAATCCAACAGATTATGAATGTAGTAATCATGATTTTATTCATTCGGAAGATCTAGTGGATGATGCAAAGAAAGAAGAAGTTGAGGAAGATAAGATTTTTCAGCTATCTGATAGTGAGCATGAATCTCCTAAAGAACAATACATCATTCCGAGACCAGATAATGGAAATCAGGTGGTTGTAGATACACCTAGTAAATCTTTGGTGAAGAATAAATATGTTGGTGCTTCATCAAAAAGGAAAGTTGAGGATATAGAAAACGAATGCTCACCAACCAAACATCCAGATTCAAAATCATATTCCCTTTGAAATTATTTTGTTTTCCAATCCTTGAAGAAGATGGTTGGTACCATTCCTTTATTTCCAAGTATAGATTCAAGATTCCAAATGATTCAGCATACCATAAACCATAATTCAGATTTAGTTTCCATGGTGATGGAAAAATTTGTTTCACAAGAGGCAGATTTCAAGACCTTCCTCATTGTTTATGAGGCTCATAAAAGATCATGAAAGAAGATGAAAAGATGGTCAAAGATGATGATTTAAGAAATGAGAAACTTTGATAAATTCCATGATAATTTCAAGGATGCATTTGATACTAAATATTTGAAGATCATTGATATTAAAAATAGTTTTGAGAAAAATTTAAGTTTTGAAGAGACTACTCGTAAGGAGGAAGTTAAGGATTTGAATGGAAAGCTTACCTTTGTAGCTATGAATTGGAAGAGGGAAAGAGATCTTAGAAAGGAGATTGAAGAGAAGCTTGTTAAGCAAGAATAATTGTTGAAAGCTTAGGCAGACATTCTTATGGCTCGGGAAGAGAAAATTCAAGCCTTAGAGAAGAAATGTGAAAACCAAGATTAGTTGCTCAAGTGATCAGAAGGGGATCACAAGGATCTCAAGAAGCTAAAAACTATTGTGAAGAAGCTGATGTCGAAGGATAAAGAAGGATAATTTCTTTCCATTCTGATATTTTGTTGTTTTTTCCTCACTGTACAAATACTTCTAGTCTTAATGAATTTTTTTTTGTTCACCATATTTTGGGTTTTTTAGTACTAATGTTTCAATTACCAATTTTCCATTCCCTCTATTGCTTTTTGAAAATCACAAAGGGGGAGAAAGGAATGTTAATAAGAATTCAAAGTAAAGAAGATATTTTTCTATGTAAGGGGGAGTTCATCTAGACGAATGTTCTTATCAATGATTTTTTTCAAATGCAAGAAAATGAAAAATCTCATTCAGGAAATCAAGAATATGATCCTTAGTGTTTCCAAAGCCTAAGGGAGAGTTAGTCATATTCACTATGATCCATAAGTAAAGGGAGATAATTTTTATTTAGTCTATAAAATTTATAAGTCCTTATATTCTTCTTAGTAAGGATGTTTGTTCTTTCCAAAAAGGGGGAGATTGTTGAGTCAATAAGGTTCCCTTATAACTTTTCCATTCCATTATGTTTTTAAAATCACAAGCACTCTATCTCAAGGAAAATTTTATTTCCCTAAATATTTTTCTTAATAAAGAAGTTTTTCCTTCCCCATGGAAATTTTTCTCCTATCATTGTTTTCATTGATCATGATTTAGTTTCACTAAATCTAACACTTCTTATTTCTAAGTGTAAAATTCAGTCTCACTTATATATCATAGGAATCCTATAAATACTTATATATAAAGCATTCTTTTTTTAGGTTATAAATTTAGATTCTGAATTATCTAAATTCAGACGCTGAATTCTCTGAAATTCAGAATCCGAATTCTCTAAAATTAAGATTATGAATTCTCTAAAATTCAGATTCTGAATTCTATGAATTCAGATTCCGAATTCTCTGAATTCAGACTCTGAATTCTCTGAAATTTAGACTCTGAATTCTCTAAAATTCAGACTCCAAATTATCTGAAATTTATTCTGAATTCTCTGAAACTCGGACTCCGAATTCTCTAAAATTCAGATTCCAAATTCTCTTAATTTAGACTCTGAATTCTCTGAAATTAAGATTCTGAATTCTTTGAAATTTGGATTCTGAATTCTCTGAAATTCAAATTCTGAATTCTCTAAAATATAGAATTTGAATTCCTCAGAATTCGGACTCCGAATTCCTCAAAATTCTGACTCCAAATTCCTCAAAATTCAGAATCCAAATTCCTCAAACTTCAGACTCTGAATTCCTCAGAATTCAGACTCTGAATTCCTCAGAGTTCAGACTCTGAACTTTATTTTTCCTTAGACTCTAAAAAATATAATTAGTTGAGAAACCATATTTACTTACTCTTATTATAGTTGTAAAACAATATTGTGTATTCTATTTCTAACTAACCATTGTTTGAGTGACACATGTACAGGTCCCTCTGAAATTCAAGGAAAAATATGACTATTGGAGGAAGGAGACAATTGTTGAAGAAATGCCTATAAATAGGATCTCATTTGAATGAGCTCAACACTATTCTACAAATCTAGAGATTATATGATTTTGAATTGATTTCTAGATAGAGAGACTCTCATGCTTTGTGCGTACTGAACATCTTGTTCAGATTTCTTCATGCAACTCTGATTATAGCTATGTACAATAGAGGGCTTCCAAGGATAGGAATACATAGGTGACGACTACCTTAAAGTTCGAGTACTTCCTTAATAAGGAATACAGAGGTACCGATTACCTTGAAGTTTGAGGGCTTGTGGGGATAGCAAGATATAATCTGATATTCCTATCGAGGGATTAACCTGTTGTGGGAAAGACAAACATTCTTGAAAGTATAAATCAAGGGACCTTTATCTAAGGATTTTGGATACCCTACTCTTTGGGTTAAAAGATTGTATACTTGTTACTTGTGTTGTTTCAAGTTTATTTTACATTGCATTTTGATTAATAAGGAAATTATAACTATCTTATACTTTCTCGTACTTGTACTCTGATTAGTAAGATTCTATATACTTTAAGATAGAATCTTTTCCCCTGCAAAGTTTTCATAAGTTTCATTTACAGAACCATATTTCCAGAATCTAGCAAGTTTGTAGAACTAAGAGGTCTTGTGAATTTACCTTGTTTAACTTTATATAATAATAAAAAAGTTTTATATTAACTTTAAAAGTTCCAAATTAATTTATAAATGATACAATTCACCCATCCTCTTGTATACTGAGCATCTACATCATTATTTAGATTCTACACAATTAACATGGATATAAGAAGCAATGACCTCAACCAGTATGATCATACCTTATGAAGCTCATTTATCAGAGCTTCTAAGGAAGATAGAATCACTAGGATTTCCCATTGATCAATACCATTCTAATATTTAAGAACTAAATCATGTGAAAATGTGTTTATGAGATAATTTCAAGCTTATCGGGATCATGACCCAAACCATGTTCACTGAACCACCCCAAGAAAGTTTCACCATCGCACACATTTCTCTTAGGGAATATGCTGGTGTAATATGGGTTATGTATCTAGACCCAAATAGTATAAATTTTTTATTTTTTATTTTTTAATAAAATAATTATTATATTGATCCTTTTCTATTATTAATTTATAAATGATTAAATATTGATTTTGATAAAAATTAGATTTTGATATGATGAAACAAAAATTATATTTTTTAGAAATATATATTTTCAATCAAGATAATATTTTTGATAAATTCATGAACATTTGAAATAAATGTTATTTTAATAAAATATTTTTATTGAATAATATTTATTTAAATTTAAATGAAAATATAATTATGAAGTCAAATTTATTTTTTATAAGGGTCAGAAACTATTATCGTCATAAAATATCAATATTTTTAAATAAATGTGTATTTTTTATTTAAGAGTAAATTTTCATATTTAGAGAACTATTTTGATAAAATTATTATTATTTTTGAAATTAACATGTTGAAATTATCCAATGGTAAATTTTTCATCATTTTTTGAGATAGTTGAATTTTTGGGTAAAAAATAAATACGGAATAAATTTATGATATGTATTATGACATCATAAAAGCCTAGAAGTGATGAAATAAATACTATAAAGAGTATACATGACTATAATTATGATCCAGATTTAAAATAATGTGTTTTGAAGTTATTTTATTTATTTTAAAACCCCTTAATAAATCCTCCAAAACATATATTATATTTTAGGGTTTTAAAATTAATTCTTTATGAACATGACTCACTTCATAAATCAAAAAGGATATTATTTAAATGATTTCGTTTCTTGACATTATAAAATATTTAAAACCACTACTATTTGTTATAAACCATGGGAAAACCATGGTAATAATTTTGGTTTTGATTATTTTATCATATAGATTCCAAAACCTATGTTTAGACATTAATAAATAAATATCCTCACTTTTTCTATAACAGCCCACTCAACATCCCATAAATCATCACTAAAAACCATTTTTGAATCAATTTACTCTAATTTTACCTCTCTATATATCTCTTAAGGTTTCCCCCAAACTCTTAATAAGCTCCTTTTTAGCTTTTAGAAGAACCCTATCAAGGTAAGGGGTCTCTCTCTCTCTCTTCTTTTCCATTCAAGCACATTATTTGCATTTACTCTTTTGAATGTCATTTGATTATTTTTAAAATATTTTATAAATATACTTATACTATTGAAGTTATTTTCCAATAATGTGATATCATTTACCACCTCTCATTATAACCCTTACCTAAGTTGTTACTATGCTAAAGTAAGAGATCTTATCTTCCTTTTTATTCAAAAACCTTATTTATATTATGCCATTTGGTCTCCATTTTTTCATGTTGGGTTATGTTTTTACACATCCATATTACAATACTTATGATTTTCAAGTGATGAGAGACCTTTTCAGTACCATTATGTACCCCCGTTATGCTACTGAAATTATCATACGATTTTCTATGCCAAACATTTGTGTAGTGAATACGCATGCCCATTTATACTAAAGGGTATTCACCTAGATGTACCTACCCTTAATTAATAGGGTAAATCCATGTATGTAACCCACACTTCTTAATAATGGGATTTAAATTGATGGATTACATCCTTATTTTGTATGATCTATGTGGCACACTTATGCATGTACATGATATGAATATGACTGGCGGGCTCATAACTATATAGACCTCCAATGAATTAGGTAATGTTTTTATCTAGTGAGACACCATGTATAGTGCTTGGGAGTTTATCCTAATCACACTATGTTATAATGTATTAGTGGTTATCCTTGACTTATGTTTATGATGTCATGTTCTATGTTGTTTCAACATTTCAATGTTTCCATTATGTTATCATTATATACCATACTTCGATAGATATGTTTATGATTCTAAACACTTTTATAAAAAATAAATATTCTTATTTTCTAAAATTTATTACTTTCATCATGTTATGTGTTGATTATTATCTTACTAGGATTTATTACTCACCCCTTACTGATATATGTCCCTAGGTAATCTAATACAGTTTTAGAAGAGCAATGGAATTTTAAGGGCATGTAATGGAGTTTTTAAAAAATTTCATTTAATACCTATTTCATGTTATCATGGTATGTATTTAATTTAAAAAAATACACTAGGAATTTAAATCTTCTAGGATTTTATTAAGCGTGACATTATATAATAAATCATGAATTAAATTATATAAAAGATATGGGTTTTTATAGTTGTTATTTGAGAAAAGTCTTGTTATTTGGGGGGATTGTAATTAAAAAACCCAAGTGAAATTCATTATCATAAGACTAAACATATTAAAACATCAATAAATTATGGTAAAGTATATATTAAGTGGTTTAAAAGTAATAAAATGACTTTTTGGATACAAAAAGTGGATGTGGATCTAGAACAGTTATACCTAGGGGTTCTAAAACGTAAAAAGGGTGCATTGGGATTTGAATTGTTTATCATCTAGTGCATGAAAAAGAGGCCTTGAATCACACCATTTTTGACACTCATAGGGGATATAATTTGTTAAAATAACAATATCTATATGAACCATTATAAAGGAATCAAAATTCCTATAAAATTTTACGTCAGGAAATAGATCATGGATAACTTAGATTGAAACATAAAAATTCAATAGGTTAAGGAATATAGGTCCTTAATGATTTGTCCCTTTAATGATTATAAGTATCCCATTATGTGTATAATAGTTTGAAAATTCTCTTACTTGAACCTATTTTGGTTGATGTAAATGATTATAACCAGAATTAAATAGTAAATTGCAGGATTATCATCCATTCTTTAACATTAAATGTCCAATGTGACTATGGTTCTATGTATTCTTTCATATCACACAAGTTTAGTTGAAATATTAAAACACCACCTCAAAACATGTATGTTGAGTTATTGGTTAAGATGGAAAATGGTTCAATTATTGGATCCCAATAATATAACTCATCCCCTATAAAAATTTGTGGCTTGAATTTTCTAGAAAACATTATGAAACTCCCTTTATTGAAATTTGATGCTATTATAGGCATGAATTTACTTTCCTTTTACAAATCCAACATAAATTTATAAGATAAAAAAATCACCCTTAATATTTTGAATCACCCTTTAATTATGTATATGTTCAAGGATTTGGATTAATCTCATTTGGTATCATCATCTCAATCATGGATATTATTGCCTTATTAGAAAGCGTATCTAGATAAAATGATTGATACTATGGAAAATATCATCATTTATGACATCCCCTTTTTAATGGAATTAATTGATGTGTTTCTTGAAGAATTTCCTAGTCTTCATCCTAGTCATGATGTTGAGTTCCCAATCAAACATATACCCAATTATTTTTCAATATCCAAGACTCAATATAGAATGGCCATTATTTAACTTTAAGATATAAAGAATAAACTGCAAGAGAACATAGATAAAGGGTTTATATACCCAATTGATTCACCATGGGGTTCACTAGTCCTCTTCATCAAGAATAAGGATAGTTCAATGCACCTATACATTGACTATCATGAGCACAATAAGATCATGATAAAGAATAAGTTTTATTTTACCATGGATTAATGGATTATTTTATCATCTATGGGGATTCCAGTGACTCTCTAGGGTAGACCATCAATTGGGATATTATCCAGTAAAGGTGAAGATAGATGATATCCCTAAGGTTACCTTTTGTACAAGGTATGGGATCTATGAGCTCATAGTGATTCCATTCAGACTCAATAATAATTCAAATATCTCCATGGGCTTAATGAATAGTCTTTAGGGATTACCTAGATTAATTTTTGGTTATTTTCATAAATGATATTCATATCTAATATAAAATAAATGAGGATCATGAGGAGCATTTGAATTATGTACTAAGTACCTTTTAAAAATAAATTTTTTTGAAAAGTACAGTAAATGTGAGTTTTGGATAAAGAAAGTAATATTTCTAGGAATGTTATCACCATCAAAAGAATTATTTTAGATCCTTATAAAATAGAGGAAATTTAAGGATGACCCGGAACAAAATCTTTGATGGAGATCTATAGTTTCATTAGATTAGTTGGGTGTCATCAACAATGTTTTAGAAACTACTCATGATTTTCAAGCCCACTAACCAAGATAAATCATAAGGGGTGATGTTTTCCTAGAATGATGAATGTGAAGAGAGATTTTAAGGACTTGAATAAGATTATAATATCTACACCTATTCTCACATTACCCACCATTAAGGAAGGATTTTTTATCTATAGTGATTCGTCTAAAAAAAATCATGGGTTGTGTACTCATGAAATATGAAAATGTAATAGACTATTTCTCCCACTAATTAATGATCTAGGAGAAGAAATACCAAAAACATGATCTGGAATTAGATATAGAGATATTTTTGTTGTATATTTGGAGACATTATATCTTTGGAGAAAATTTTGAAATATATATAGATCAGAGAAGCCTCAAATATATATTCAAAAAAAAGAAGATCAGTATGAATCAATGAATGTGGTGGGATCTGATCAAGGATTGTGATTATTCAATCCATTACCATCCTAGGAAGGAGAATAAAGTGGAAGATTCTCTAAGTAGAAAGGATCATACAGCCCTATAAATTTTGAGGATTGAAATGGGTCCAATATTATTAGACATGAAATGGATAGACATGGTAATAACCAAATTATTTTCATCCAACCTTGTTCAAATAGCCACTCAACCATCCATTCTTGATAGGATATGGTTGAAAAAAAAGATTATGAGGAGATATAGATAATATTAGTGAATATTCAAGAGTTTACATTTTCTAAAGATGGAGTTATAAGTGTGGGAACTAAGATATGTGTCCCATCAAAACCAAAACTGAAGAGGGAAATTCTGGATGATGTCTATATCTCATCCTTCTCAATTAATCCAAGAAGAAAAAATATGTATAGAGATACAAAATAAAATTTTTGGTGGGATAACATGAATAGGGAGATTTCATAATTTATTTCTCAAAGCTTGGTATGTAATAATTATAGGATAAATTATAGAATCCTTTGGCTATGATGCAACTATTTCCCATAGAAGTATGGAAATGGAAAAACATAAATATGTATTTTATCATAGGAATACCCAATATGTCTAAATGAAATCAAACTATCTAGGTGTCATTTGATCACCTTACAAAATAAATTTATTTCATTACTATCAATGAAGATTTATATCTTGACTAACTTACCAATATATATAATGGAAGTGGTAATCCTCTACGGAGTGCTGCTATCCATTGTATTTGATTGAGATATGAGGATTACCTCAAGGTTCTAGAGAAGCCTTTAGAAATCATTGGATACAAAGTTGAGTTTTAGTAATTCTTATCACCCTTAGATGGATGGTCCATCTGAGAGAACCATTCAAACTCTAAAGGATATTCTAAGATCTTTCTCAATGGATTTACAAGGATATTGGGACCAAAACCTTACCTAGTGGAGTTCACATACAACAAAAATTCCATTCTATCATCCAAATGGCACCTTATGTGGATTTATATGGGAAGAGGTGTTAGAATCCAACATGTTGGGATGAATTTGGAGAGAAAAATCTCATGGGACCTGATCTTATCCAAGATATGAAAGATAAAGTTCAAACCATTTGATGTCATATGAAATCTTCACAAAGTAGAAAGAAAATCTATGTAGATAATCATCAATGTGACCTAGAGTTTGAGGTAGTAGATAAAGTGTTCCTTCGTATATCACCATGTAATAGAGTCATGAGTTTTAGGAAGAAGTGAAATATTATTCCTAGATACACTGACCATTTTGAGTTCTTTGATTGCATTGGAGTTGTGGCCTATCGACTAGCACTCCCACCAAACATATCTCATGTACATGATGTTTTCCATGTATCTCTATTGAGGAAGTATATACCTGACCCATAACACATACTAAATCTAGATGTGGTACTATTGTAAAATTATATTTCATATGAGGAGCATCCATTTAATATCTTAGATCGTTGAAATAATGTTATATGAAACAATACAACTCACATGGTCAAAGTACTCTAGCGGAACCACAAGTTTGAGGAAGCAACATGGGAACCAAAAGAGGAAATGGAACAAAAGTACCTACATCAGTTTTAGTTTATGAAATTAAAATTTTTATAGTGAATTTTATAAAATGGGTAAGAATGTAATTAACCAAACTTTTATAAATGAAATTCCTTTTATAAATGTATAAATGCCTTATCAACTAATGTAATTATAAAAACATATACACAACTTTGGTTAATTTAGATATTTATAATTTATATCTTATAATATTTAAAATATTGTTAAGAATCATAAATATTGATAATATAGACATTTTACAATGACAATTAATATTAGTATATATTAAGTGTAATAATAAAATATAATTAGAACAGACATAAAAAGTGATGGCCTTTTCCAATAAGATAATACCCTATGAATCTCATTTATTAAAGCTTCTAAGGGAGATAGAATCACTGATATTTAACCTTGACCAAGCCCAAGAAAATATCCAAAAACTAAAGTATGTTAAAAAAATTATGGTAGAAGTTCAAGCTTATGAGATCATGACACAAACCATGTTCGTCGAACCACACCAAGAAATTATCACCATTGTACACCATATCCTTTGTGAATACACTGATGTAATAAGAGGTTATGTATCTAGAACCTAATAGTATGAATTTTTATATTTTTATATTTAATAAAATAATTATTATATTTTTTCTATTTTATTGTTACTTTATAAATCATTTAATAATGATTTTGATAAAAAAATATTTTGATACGATAAAACACAAATTATATTTTTGGTAAATATATAGTTTTAATCAAGTCACTTTTTTTATGAATTTAAGAACTTTCAAAATAAATTTTATTTTAATAAAATAGTCTTATTAAATAATATTTATTTAAATATAAATTATAATATAATTATGAGTTCAATTTTATTTTCTATAGGGGTCAGAAATTGTTATCATTTTCAAAACTAGAATTTTTAAATTAATGGGTATTTTTTATTTAAAAGTGTAAATTTTCATATTTGGAGTAAAATTATTATAAAATGATTATTATTTTTTAAATAAAAACATTGAAATTATCCAATGGTTAATTTTTCAAAATTTTATGAGACAGTCAAGCTTTTAGGTAAAAATTAAATATAGTATGTATTATGACATCATTAAAGTAAAAAATTTATGTAATAAATACTATAAATAGTATCCAAGACCAAAATTATTTTCCCCATTAAAAATGACGTGTTGTTGAAATTCTTTTATTAATTTTATAAACCATTAATGAATCCTAAAAACCCAATATTATATTTTAAGGTTTTAAAATCAATTATTTATGAACTTGACTCACTTCCAAATAACTAAGTGTATTATTTTGATGATTTCAATTATTATCCTTGTAAAATATTTAAAACTTATTCTCTTTGGTAAAAATATTGGTCCAAAACCATGGTAATGTTTGTGGTTTTGATTATTTTACATATAGAGTCCAAAACCTATGTTTAGAAATTAATAAATAATTTTCCTCTATTTTTCTATAAAAACCCACCAAACACTCATTTCTATTTACTATAAACCATTTGAGAATGAATATACTTTGTATTTCCCTCTCAATATCCCTCCCAACGTTCCCCCAGTCTCTTAATAATCTTCTTCCATTCTTTTAAAAACACCCTCTCAAGGTATGGGATCTCTCTCTCTTCTTTTCCATTCAAGCACCTTCTTTGTATTTATACTTTTTAATCTCAATTGATTATGTTTTCATGGCATTATAAATATCCCTTTAATATCTATTTGATGTTTCAATTATGATATATCATTTACCCCCTCTCATTATGTCTTTTACGTAAACCGTTACTATGTCAAATTAAGGGTCATCTCCTCTTTATTCAAGAACCATATTTATATTATGCCTTTTTATTTCCAATTATTTATGTTGGAATATATTTTTTCACATCATGGATACTTTCATTATGATTTAACACTGATGTGGTATCCCTTTCACTCTCATTAATCCCTCCCATGAATCTTTTTGTACCACATTATGCTGCTAAAATTATCCTGTGATTTTCCATGCCAAACATTTGTGTAGTGAATACCCATACACATTTCCACCCAATGATATTCACTTAAATTTACCTATCCTTAATTTATTAGGTACTTCTATGTTTGTAACCCACACTTCTTAATTGTGGGATTAGAAGTGATTAAATACAACATAATGTTGTATGATCTATGTGGCACACTTATGCATCTGAATGATATGAATGTGAGACTATAAAAAATTACTCGATCAGAGGGGGTTATTTTTTAGTTTATTAGGGGTTATATTCCCCTGTAAACACATTAATGGTAGTTTTGAGAAATATTTGTTAATCAGAATTCCTACTGTAGTTATAGGTGGTCTTGAGTAATCACTGGTAAAGTAGTGTCTAATTTAGCGGCGGTTTTATTAGAGGGGGTTAAAAAACCCTCTAATTTCGCCACATAATCATTGATTAGAGGGGTTTTAACCACCTCTAATTTATCTATCCAATTATTGGAGGTTGAAAACAACCTCTTATTGTGTTATAGTCCACATAATAGAGGTGATTTTCAAAACCACCTTTAACTGAGCCACATTTTAGAGGCAGTTTCAAAACCACCCCTAAAACTATTGGTGTTGTTTTAAATATCTCCCCCATTCCCCTTATTCTTTACTTGTAATCTCCAGACCCTCCAGTTCCCCATGAAGCCCCCCACCCTCCATTTTTTCCTTCCCTTATGTCCTACTCCTCAACCTCCAATTCCCCATGGCGCCCGTACGAACTCCCTCCCATTTGAGCGGGCCCCTCCACAAAAGTCTTTGTACACATCACTATGCCACCAACTTGCATAATAAAATATCAGTTTCACCATTGGATTTCAAAGATGTGGTCTCCAGTATCCCTCTCCCATTCCTATACCACCATGGAAAATATAATTTTTTCTTATAATTACACATTATTATATTTATATACATTGGGAAGCTGATTTAAATAAGAATTATTTGGATAAATATTTAGGTTCTTATAAATATATAACCTAAATATATTTATATAAATTAATATATACATTTTTATGTTATGTATGTATATATTTATATTATAATACATTTATATTATATTCAATTTATACATTTATATAAACCATATATTTTATATGTGTATTTACATACATTTGAGTAAAGATATTTTTTATTCAATTTATGTTATTTATATACACATATATTTATATATTTATGTAAATTATTTATATATTAATATACATATTTATATATTATATACATGTTCATTTATATATAATATATATATAAGTATTTATTTAATATATTTATATAATTTCATTACAAATATATTTATATTATATCTTTAAAATTATATTTATATAATGTATTTAAATACATATATTTATTATTATGTACATTAATATATATTTATTTTATATTATATTATATATAATTAATATATAATAAATATATAATTAATATTATATGAAATGAAATTTATACAAATATTTATATAATGTTATATGAAATAAATTTTTATATTATAAATAATTAATATGTATATTATATGTAATTAATATTTATGAAATACAGTTTATAAAAACGTTTATATAATGTATTTCAATACATATATTTATTATTACACACATTAATATATATGTATTCCAATAAATATAATTTTATAATATTATGTACATTAATATATGTTTATTTTAATAAATATAATTGTATAATATTGTGTGCATTAATATATATTTTTATATAAATTTTATATCATATAATATTAATTGTGTATAATATAAAAGCATAAAAATATTATTTAAAAATATACTTATTATTGTTGTTATATGAATTATAAAAACAACAAGCTTGCATTTTTATAAGATATATTTTATAAATAAATTATATTTATGTACATATTTATATGATATGTTTATGCTTTTATATTATATATAATTAATATTATATGAAATACAATTTATAAATATATATATATATATATATATATTAATGTACATAAAATAATGCAATTATATTTCTATATACATATAAATACAATTAAATACAATCATATAAATATTTTATATAATCTGTTCATATAATGTATTTAAATACATTTATATATAGTGTTTTAATTATATATATATTATGGAATTTGTTTTCTTTTATATTGGGGGTTTTAAAGCCCCTCTAATTTAAGATATTATATGGGGTTTTGAACCCCCTCTAATTTAAGAAATTATAGGTGGTTCTCAACCCCCTCAAATTTAACACATTAGAGGTGATTTTCAACCCCCTGTAATTTAATACTTTAGAGGGGGTTTATCCCCTACTAATTTAAGATATTATAGGGGTTTACGAACCATCGCTAATAAAAAACCCCTCTAATATCCAATTGGATATTAAAAAATTAATGTTAAAAAATTGATATGGGCTTCTTAACCCCTCTAAATTTGATGATAAGAAAGGGTTTCACATATCCCCCTCTAATTTATATAGAAATTTAATTTAGTAGGGGTCAATAACCCCCTAAAAATTAATGATTATAGGGGTTTGTGCAAACCTCCTATAATTATATAAAAAATTAATTTAGAGGGTTTGTGCATAACCCCCTCTAAATAACCACCTATAATATACTTTTTTGTAGTGTGACTGGTGGGTCCAAAATTATATATCCCCCCAATGCATTGGGTAATGTTGTTATCTCATGAGATAAAATGTATGGTGCATGGGAGGTTATCCTATGAACACTTTTTTATGATGTCTCAGTGGTTATCCTTGACTTATGTTCACGATGTCATGTTTTATGTTGTTTCTACATTATTATGTTTCCTTTATGTTGTCGTCTTATATCCTGATTTGATTACCATGTTTATGATTCTAAACCCTTTTATGTCAACTTGATATTACTATTTTCTAACATATATTAATTTCATCTGGTTCTGATTTGATTATTCTCTTACTCGGGTTTATATCTCACTCCTTTCATATATACGCCCTCAGGTTATCCCATGCGGTTTTAAAAGAGGAATAAAATTTTATGGGAATGTTGTAGAGTTTTTAAATAATTTCATTATATCCTTGTTTTATTTTATTGTGTAATGTATATAATTTACCAAATACACTATTCCTTTCAATATTCTATGATTATATTAAGTGTGACTTTAATTAATAAATAATTAAATAAAGTCTATAAAATATATGGGTTTTCATATTTTTTCTAGGGTTGGGTTGTGTTATTGATGGGGATTGATCTTCTTGAGGTTTTTAGGGTTACCTTTTCATTGTTAGGGCATTGTGATTAGATATTCTCTTATTATTTTTGTTTGGATATTTAATATTTGATTGAGGTAGGGGATTTTGGAAATCTATTTATGTATGAATTGTGGATGTTACATGCTCTTTATTTGTTTGGGTGGATGGTATGAATTTTATTAATAAATATAATGAACTAGACTATAGAAAATTTATGGTGAGGGGTGTTTTATATAAATTTAATTGTTTAAATTTCTTACTTATGTAATTTTTGACGACCCAATGTTATTTCTAAAAATGTTTTACTATTTATATATGTATTTTGTGGTTATTGTGATTTAAATTATATGATCATGTTACATTAAATATTAATTACATAAAGATTATAATGAATTGGATTTTTTTTAGTTTGGATTTTATGTGTTTTCACCCATGAAAGAGATGTTAAATGAATGAGATGTAATTTTTTTAGGGGGGTTGTAAGTTCTCGTTGTTAAATTTTATTATTCTGTGGCTTGCTATTATTTTTGTGTTTCTATTATTGTGATTATGTTTTTATGGTTGAAGATAGTTTTATCTAGTTTCAATATGGTGATACATGTTATGCAGTGAGGTTGTGACTTCCTTTCCATGGTTGGAAAGAGGGAATGTGGTTTTCGATGTAAAATGGTGGCACAGTTGGTTGTGTGGAAGAGGAATTGTTGTGTGTATGTTGAGAAGGTTGTTTAAATGAGATGTGACTAGGTTGTGTCATGGTTGATTAGTTGATGTGTGGATGTTTTATAGTTTCTCATTAGCCTAGAAATATGGTTGGTAGCAGCCAAAATATTAATAGGATGTGGTCTATAATTAGATAAACTATAGGCTATAAATGGAAATACTAATACTGGAACTGAATGAGAAGTGACTGGATTAAATGTAAGTGTTTTCTGGGAATGGTTTTTCTTTAAATATGTAATTGAATAGAATAATTAATGTAATATAGATGGTAAATAGTAATCTATAAATTTCTAAATGAGGTGTTTAAATGGGAATAAATATTGTTCTTTTGGTTGTTTTGTGTTGAAATTTAGGCTAGTTTTGTGGTATATAGTCTTCAGTTATGGCATCATGTGGAAGTGGAGGTGTGTTAATGATTATAGGTTATGGAAGAATAATTTTTTATGTGAACCATATAGGTTGGTCTTGAGATTGGTTTTATTATAATTTGATTTCATTATGATTTCTTTACACACCCTATTTTATTTGAATAACTTTACAGATTCCCAAATGGTTGGGGTTATGGGTGTTTTTTTCCAACATCCAGGTTGGTGAGGGAATGATTAAATGACTACTGCCTCTTTAACACTCTCAATTATAGGTGTGGTGTAGTGGACTATTTACATAGATGTGGTGATTATACTCTATGGGGGTCGCGCATGGTAGGAGAGGGGACAAGTTTAATGTACTTCATGTTCATGATTCCCTATTGAGATATATATGTGATGATTTTGTGAGAGCTATAGATATATTGATAAGTGATATATGGTTCTAGTTATGGTTATCATATGTCTAATACTAGTGGAAATTAGAGTGTTCGACCCTACATGGGTTGGGGAAGGAAGATTTGTGTTCCAACCCACATCAGATATAATGATATTTATATGGTGGGTCACATCTTGGCTGCGGAAGGAATGAGGGCCTTGGAATTTTAATGTTGTTACATAATTGAGAAAAACTAGTAGGGAAGTGGTTGTAGGGTACATTTTTTCCTACATTCTTTCTAAATATATACACTAATACTTTATTTTAATTACCTAATTTGTATATTTATTCTATAACATATAATATTTTTATTTTATTATTTTATTCATTATAATTATTACTCACTAATCATTTTAATATTTCAATGGTTATGTTACTAATACAAAAATAATATTTCCTTTTAATTCATATTAATACATATTATTTATTTCATTCATCATTCACATAGTTTTCTTTCAAGTTTATTTAGATTAAATGTCATTCTTCTTTGTAATTTTGTTTTTCTTTTTATAGTTTTGTTCATGAAAGTCATATTTCATGTTGTCCATGTTCCACATGAATTTAAAATTTTAGTATTGTTATTTACTCGTGATTGTTTTTCCATTATACTATGTTTATTTTTTTTGGAATTTATTTTACTTTATATATAACATTGTATAATGATGAAATGAGTTAGAGTTTATTTTATTTTATGGTGTATGTGATTTATACTTCATCATATATCTAAATATGAATCAAAAATGGCTTGAAAAGGGAAATTGCATATAGGAATACCTATTTCATTACATCTGTAACTTATTCTCTATCATATATGATAAAATTTTGAAATATAATTAAGGAATTTCAAAAAAAAATAGTTCAATACCAAAATTTATAGTGTAACACTAATAGTTTCAAATTGATTAGGTTATCTTCTCGTAAAGTTGACTTCAATTAAAAATCGTTACATCTTCATGGAAATTATTATAACCTTGTTTTCTCTTGTAATCTATCATGATAGATAAATTATAGTAAAAGGGGTTTCATACTATGAAAATTTGAACACTACTTTTTATCATGATATATGATTATAGTGTAATTTCTAGACTTAATAACCATCTGATTGCAAAAAATATATAGGAATTATACAAAATTATTATCACCTAATCATGACCACTTTGTTTATCTTTTGATCTGAAAAAATAATATAAAATTATACCATGTATCAAAGTCAATCAATAACATAAATATAGTCATTATTCTTCCATATAATTCAAAATTATTTAAAAATTATGAGATTTTGTATTCAAAATGGACCCCTGCCCTATAATTCCTATTTACCATCATACCAAAAGCTTACAGGTCATAAAAAATATTCCTCTTCTTCTATCATAAGAAACTATCTATTGTAATGATACATGGACTCTTATTTTCCAAATCAAAGAGTGAGCTTACTAATTAATATCAACTAGTTTATTCTATCCAAAACTAACTTAACTATCCCCTTAAAAATAAAATAAAATGTTGAACACATGACAAAAAAATTTATAGTTATTATGGACAACATCATGGTTACATTAGGGATCATATTTTTCATGTTAATTAATCGTGTCATCGAACCCCCAGTTCTTCCCTAAACATCAACACACAATTCTCTCTACTCACCTAAGCTTATCCCAAACTAGAATATTCATACCCCCATATTTTATATTTCATGTCACTATAAATAACTAGTATATCTCATATCACAACTATTATTCCCACTATTGAGATTCTATTAAAGATTATGCCATCTATTTAGGCCACATTGAGTTCTATTGTCAATGAATTTTAGTTTTTAATATATTTATTAAATTTGTAAAGGAGAAACAAAAAATATTTTAATTAGAAGGGGAAAGATAAGATGATTGATCAAGTATCATAAGATGATTTGGTTGACTTGTATAAAAACCATTCTATCTATATTTAAATTAGGGAGAAATATGAATTAGTTGTGGGTGTTTCATTTGAGAAACTTATCAATTAGTATATACTAAATAAAACTTCCATAACACCTATCACACAATTGAAACACGCAGAAAATCACTTATTTGGTGACCTTGATTACAAGGATGAGGTGTATGATAGGTTAATAACCCTTTGACAGATAATTAAATGGTTGAGATTGGACATAAATAGGATGAGCATATGTTTTTATATTCATATGAAAATTGTTTCTTTTGAGGTTTTTGTATTTTTTTTATTCTAGGTGTGTGGCCTTATAACACTCCCATGTACATTTTATTTATTTTGATTAGCTTGTATATCAAATTGTATATTAATTTTTTGATATATATATATATATATATTATGTCACCCTTATTATCTTAGAAACTCCTTCATAGTATTTATTTTCTTATCTTATTATAATTATGCATTTTTAACAGTTATTAAATGTATATAAATTTCATCATTGAATCGCACTATATAATTTTTCTCAATGGAATTTTATATACAATTCTTATAAAATTAATTACCCATTAAAAAATAAGATGAAGGAATAAAATTTTATATTAATTTAATTAAGTCATGAATACATTTAATACAATTCATTTAATATTTTTCTTAAAATGAATTTAAATCAGCCTCTTTGGATAGACATTGTGTACAATGTTATTTTCATGTGTCTATAGGGATTATTTTGACCCATGTAATTCCTTTTATTAATCAATGATTATTTTTACATGGTCCTTATGAATCATATTTTGTATTTAAAGGAAAATATAACTATAATGATGAAAATTCCATTTGATATAGGTATAAAATCATATAAAATTGTTTGATTAATGACGTGAAACATGGATATTTTAATGGATTAAAAATTGAGGGCCATATATTTCTTATTCATACCCAAATACTAGTAAAAGATAACCTTCTAGGTGTAATATGAGAATGAGTAAAACAATATGAATATCCTTTATTAATGTGAAATTAGATGAGTATTAGAGTATTTTAAAATCTATTTTTATAAATTTATTTAGAAAATAATGTAAATTCATCAGATGAACCTGTCAAAATAAATCATTCTCTATTATATTCCTAAAATTTATAAATAAATCTAAGACAAGATAGATGTTGGAGATGAAGGTGATATGAATAGTTTTACTTTTAGGTTTTTTTAGATACTTTAATGATTAGTCATAATCATACAATGATCTTGTTTAAAATATATGAACCTTTACTTATTCATATCTAGTGATACACTACGGTGTGGGATATATTCTTTTCAATGTGGATTTAAACTAAGGTGTTTCCCTCATGCCTTTTTGACTTGCATTAAAATGTGTTATAATACTTAAACTCCCTAGATAGATTTAATTTCTTTATAATTTTACCATCATGCATTAAATAATAGAGTGGCCTATGCCTTATATTATGATGAACATAAGATACTTATTTTCCCAAGTGTAGGAAGATTAAATTTTATACAGTGAATCTAATTAATGAATATAGGTTAGATCCTTTTATCAGAAAATTTATACCTTCTTAAGTAAAAAACTTATGTAAATAACATAATCCTATAAGGATGGTTGTTGAATATATATAAAATAAATTTTAGAATATTTCACTAATTAGGTCAGTCTTTAGTTTAATGTTCTAAAAAGAAGTAAAATTTGATAACATTCTACACTACTAGAGATAAATATGTTATAGTTGGATATTGTTTAGTCCAATTATTGTGGATGTAGTATACACTCACTGATTACATAGTGTGTTCTATTCATAATATGATTTTATGTGACAACATGAAATCCATTTCATTGTCTAATAACCCAACACATCACTCACAATACAAGAACATGGATATTAGACAACACTTATTTAAGTATCATACATTAAAATAAATATTCATCTCAAATTTATTATGACTAAAATTCATCCCATTGATAACATAAACCAACACTTACATTCTAAAATATTTGAATTTATCAAAAAAAATATGTGTATATGATCACCTTCAATTTTTTTTCTATTTTTCTCCCTTTATAATAAAAATACTAGATAAATTGAGAGAAAATTTTCCATATATAACTAATATAACTATTTATATATTTTATAAATTCTTGTAGAAGAAAATACAAGTGAATTATTTATATTCAAATCATTCAAAATAAAATGTTTTTAATGAAATTTTTTCAGAGGATTTTTTTCTAAAAGTGCAATATTTATATTATAAAATTATATACCTAAAGAATATATTGGTAACATATTAGATTATAATTTCATTTTATATTTATAATTTATAAATAATTTTAATCAATTTATTTAATTGTCTGAACTCCAAATTCTAGATTTTTTTTATAATAAAATCAAAATTTAATATTATCATGATCTATCCATCCAAACATTTTTAAATCAATGGTCTATAATCATTTCATATTAATAATATATACAAATATCTACCACTACTCATTTTACAGTAATCAAATTGTTGTGAACAGCTAAAAAACATACTTTGATCATTTCATTTTAAGGCCATTAAAGAAAATTAATTCAACATTTCACCTATACCAGGTGATCATTCCATTTAAATAATTTATTACTTAATTATAATACTTGGATTTCATAACCCATGAAATATGGCTATTAGGTAGATTAGTTTCGGGTGATTAAATAATAAGGAATGGTATAAAAACCAAGATCATTTTCTTAAACAAATTATCAAGAATTAGAAGTGGGAAGAAATTAGTCTAACAGTAGAGAAGTTATATCAATATTATGTTACCATTTTTCATCCATTTTATAAAAAATTATTGTATGAAATGATTAGATGAGATAAAAAAATAATATATCATGTGATTACTATAAATTTTTCTCAATTTGCAAAGATGGTTGAATTTATACTTGAAGGAGAGTAACTACTCATATCACATAGATATGTGGAAGAATCTAAAACTCTTAAGAGATAATAGGCTATATTAAAGTTGTTTATAAGAAAAAGTAAAATATCTACAAGAGGATAATACTTAGAGTAGAACAGTGAATCATATTTTATTAGATTAAATAGTTCCTACTTCCAAATAAGGGTGATAAGAAAATTGTAAAATTACAAGATATATATATCCTTGTTTACCTCTATATAATAAGTCCTTCAAATTTTATTACATTTATGAGGTAGTAGATTAAAGCTGTATTATCTAAAGACGATAATTTTATGATTCTTATGTATGATCAAATCAATGAAATTATCATCTTTAAAATGTTACAAGACATTAGAGAATCATATCTTAGAGATCGTTATTATTATAATGAAAATCCTTTTAGATCTGTAATAATCACCAAGAGGAAAAATGAGTATAAACACAAAGGAAAGGTTTATCAATATAATATATAAATTATCACAACATGTTCAATAAAGGAGTATTCTGGAATAAGTAGAATTCTGTGAGTTAATATGGGAACTATGATCTGAAAAAAAATTCTATCTAAAGAAAAATAAGTTTAGGTGGCTCTATTTTATAGAATAAATAAATAGTATATCTTTAATGGAGAAATAAATGGTATATTAGAAAAAGTTAAATGATCATAAAAAAGAAATGTTAATAATTCCAAAAAATCTAAATGGTTTATAACAATTTTTTTTATTAAATAAATGAAGAAATATAGGTTGTTTATTATTGGGATATTAGGACATCTAGGTTGATAGATATAAAAGTTCACAAATTAGAAGAAGTTATAAAATGATGAATTCCTATGTACTTTTCAATTAAATATAATAAAATAGAATTTATCATAAATAAACATGTAAAACAATATTGAAAGAAAAAATTTGATTTGGAAAATAATAAATATGAGTATTATATAAATGAAGATGTGTATCTGATGATTAAAAAAGAAGCTAAAAAAAGTTTTATAAGACGAGAAGAAAAATATATGAGGAACATGCTCAAGTACTTATAGAGTTTTAAAATCATAATGAATACTATGTATAATGTGATGATTTTTTCTATATAAAAGATTGGAATACTCTTCTAACCCATTATAGAATGGAAAAAATAAAAAAAGATATAAACAACCAAGCATATTCTGATTCTATCTCTCCATTCCCTATGGAAAACAAAAAAAAATACAGATATTTATAATAAGGAGAAGAAGATACTTCAAAAAATGCTACTATAAAAAAATCCACCTTAACATTATCGTTTTATAAATCCTCATCCGAGTATACACCCTTTTATAAATTTACGTCATAAAAATAACATGTTGAGGTAGCTTACAAACCAGTACATAAATACAGTCTAGAAAATTTTAGAAAACAAAATTTGTGATATTGAAGTTTAAAAATAATATAAAAATATCCATATACTTAAACTAATAAGAGTAATGCAAATAAATCAAATATTAATAAGGATTTTAAGATTTTTGATGTTGTACAATAATTATTGGAAGAATATAAATATTAATTTTCTGAAGAGAAGTATTTGGGAAAAACCAATTTAGAAAATAAAAGAGACTCTTAAAATAATGTTCAAGACTGACAGAATGCTGATTTGAGTTCAAAAAAAATAAAAAATAAACCCCTATATTAATTTTTCATTATGTATATCTTTTCCAAGGTGGAATAAATTTTGATATATCAAATGTATCATATGAGAAAAGGTAACCATATATAAAATATATTTTTAGTTCATCTAGAATTGAAAATGGACAAGAGTATAATATAAAACCATATATATTTTTTACAAAATGTAAGAGTTAATAATTTTAATAATGTAATATGGGAAGAATATATTGAAAAATAATGAAAATATTTAAAAAAATAAAGAAGATTACAATCATGATTTCTAGAAACACAAATTCCTAGAAAATAATTTTTAAAATTAGGGTTATAGTCTTAGAATTGTTTAAAATCATATATGATAGCATGAAAAATAGAATGAAATTGTGGAAGATTGGTGTAAACATTTATAAAAATATTTTTAGGATTTAAAAGAGGATGATTAAGAGATGAAGATAGAAAATAAAGATTGAAAAAAATTGATCCATGATTGTAAAATCTAATCAAAAATTTTTAATTTCCTTATATACGTCATTTTGGTGATTTTGATAGGTTAAATCATATTTCTAGATTATGTTTCATTTTTAATTTTTTCTATTAACTTGTTAACTCACAATTTCTAACAAAAACATTGATGAAAAGTGATAATTGATTCCTAATTTCACTCATCCAAATGTGGTTGTAGTTTTCCTATTAGGTTCATCATTTTGTTTTTGATGGAATCTTGTTAGTAACACGAAGGGATGATCCAAAATTAGGGGGGTGAATCAATATTGGTAAACAAATTTCCAATTTTTAGTATAATACCTTATTAAAACTTTACGTATTTAGTGAATGGATTTTACTTTATCTTTATATCTTCATTGGTCATGATACATTTAGATATAAACAAAAAATAATCAAGTTGAGTGTACTAGGGTTTGTTTATGTGGCTCACCTCATTTTTTATTGTTATATACCTAGTATATCATAGTTATTATCCCACACATAAATCTTATTTTTTATAATAAAATTAACCATGAGAAAGGGTATGTCCTTGAACTCATAATCTTGGAAATGGCCTCATACAAAGAAATCTCACCCATTTTCTACTTGTATAAGAAAATGGGCTTGGAATTTCTTGAATTAAGATCACCTATATTGGCTTGAGTTTCTCCTAGACTATGTGGATTGATCTTCTTCTTCACTTACAACAATATCAAAGCTACCTCAAAATCATCAGACATATATACCAAGATACTATAAGATGTCTCTCTCAAAACTTTGTCCTATATATAATCCTTAATGGACCAAAGGCCTTCTTTTTATTTTTATTATAGATAATCCCCCTTTTTAAGGGATAAAGGGGAACCCGTACATGACCCGTAGGCCCAAGTCACAAGGCCTGACATGACCCGCAATACATGTCCTGAAGGCCCAGAGGCATACCATGCCCATTACATGACTCGTAGGCCTATCCCACTAGAACTGCCCCTCCCCAGCATCTTGAATCATTGCTCTCCTTATATCCCCACCTTGAATTGCTGATCGGCTAGCATTGCCTCGTACAAAGCTGTACGGTGCCTAGTCCCGATGGTGGCTGTTATACCCTCTCATTCTTCCAATATGGTTAGCTCTGCATCTGGTGGCTGTTACTCATGTTTCTTTGATTCTCTTCTGGGGCCTGTTCTGTGTGAAATGGGCTACTCCATGGTCTACATGGCTCGAAGGCCCTATGTCCTGAAGGCCTATGATGACCCAAAGGCCCTGGAGACCCGTAGGCCCCAACCGGTGGCCCGAAGGCCCAAATCGGGTGAATGGTTCTGTCTGCTACAGTACTGCTACAGTGCCCAGAAATTTGCCTCCGCCCGGTTTTGAACCCGGGTCTCTTGGATGTGAAGAAGGAGCCCTTACCACTTTGGTACGGGCTCGTTGGCGTCCTATGTATAATCAATTTATGTATTCCACTCAAAATATCTTCTTCTCTCTTCTTTTTCTTATTATTCAGTGTTTAGTTCATTTTTCATAGAAATGTTGGAATCTATATTTTCTTTGACACACAAGATATATCATCTTAAACAAAATATTAGAAAAACCTCTCTCTTTATCTTATTATTCTTTATATTTCATCTTTTTTCAATGAAAAAAAATATCCTCGATAAGAAGCACAAGTTCTCTTTTTTCGATACATAGAGTCTGCAATAGTGTTTTGTATTAGATCTTTCACTTATAATTTTTTTCTTCACTTCCCACTTCTATATATATTCATGTATATCAAGTTAATATTATTTCAATATGATTATAGAAACTTAATAATTCTTGTAAGGTTATTATCTTGTTTGAATATCATAAAATATATGTATTTAATTCATTCAAATTTCTCTTGTAAATTTAGCTAAAGTATCAGAATTATTTTATTAATGTGATATTTTAATTTTTATAGTCTTCTTAATCCCACAAAATAGTATTCTTATATATCCATATGTACATGGGATCTCATATAGTTATAGTCCTAGTTTCTCCTTGATTTGCAGAGAAAAACTCTCCACATATCTTTTTTCCCATATTCTTCTTGAATCTAGGTTTCCTTTCATTGATTTCAAATCCTTGGGGGAATGAAAATTTTCTTAAAGTAAAATATCATAAAAGTTATTCAAATATCATAAATAGTTACAAAATATTATTTGGGTAGATAAAATGACTTGCACGTATTATTTTTTCCTTTTTCAATTCGTATCTCCATGGAAATCTCATATGTATTATCCCAAATATCTTCCAAGATCTAAAAATATTATGTACAACTTAATTAACCCATGCACTGATGAAATTTAATAATAGATCTAAAATTTCCTATGTGGATCATGCCATTTATATTTATTCCAACTCAATGTTGTATGATGACTTTTTGAATTTTAAAACTCAACTAAAGTTTGCATCATCCACAATATCTATATTCCATGCTTCACAATATTAAAAATATCAAATTCTAAAGGCATGAATAAATTCATTAATATTTATATTTCCCAATCACTATGAAGTGGTGTTGTTCTATTTTATGTGAAGAAATAAAGACCTAGAACTCCTCTTTTAACATTTTTCCCATTCATCATCTTCTTCATTCTCAACCTCCTTACTATGTGAATCATGAGTAATTTCATCATAATATATCATCAATGAAAGAAAAATGGTTTATTTTATGATTGGGTTTCTCATTTCTTTAGAATATATAAATTATATAAACTCACAATATAATTCTATAAACACCATAATACCTTTATGAAAAAACACAAAGGCCCTTACACATGCCCAAATGACCTTTACATAGGTCCATATAACCTATACATAATTAACCCTTTCCTTTACATAGATTTGATTACCATTTCATAGCTTATAGAGTTCCTTTATTTCATCTACATAGGTCTATGTTTTTCTGAGTTTCCTTTATACATCTCACTCTCAGTGGAATATACCTTTACGTAGATCTTCATTACCCTTACGTAGTTAATTTCACACTGATGTTAATTTTACGCAGCCTTTAGAAAATCTTCATTACATTTATATAGATTCAAATATT
Organism: Viscum album; assembly: GCA_963277665.1. NCBI lineage: Eukaryota > Viridiplantae > Streptophyta > Magnoliopsida > Santalales > Viscaceae > Viscum > Viscum album. The sequence continues at coordinate 1,914,677,463 of OY728133.1, forward strand.
TAAAGTACCTTTATTAAACTAGATGTTACCTTTACATATATATCTACAATTAATCATTACCTTTACATAGATGGATTTATATTTACATAGCCATTAAAAATCTATATTTACCTTTACATAGTTTCTAAACTTCTCCAAATTAATTCTATCCTCCTCAAGCATTTTTAGAACTTATTTAACCATTATTGAGTCATTATAAGTAGATTATTATCTTATTCAAACATCTCAAGAACTTAATATAGATATATCATTCATCATTAACATCACTCCATAGAGCATGCGCTTCTTCTAAAAATTTTTCTTGAAATATTTCTGCATATAAAATACCAAGAAGTTTCTTTAACAAGATTGGAAACATATAATTACCTTCTAATCTATCCAAATTATCATATTATTTACCCATGTTACAAGGGTGTCCTTTACATTATACATTGGGTGGATACTGAAATCATTATCCAGTTATTCTTCCAATTCTAATGGTAGTTCTTTAATACTCATATAGAATTCACAACACATAATATAATAATGATAACTTTATTGGGAAATCATCTTTTCATGTTGTTCTCTATAGATATATTGGCATCACATAACCATTATTATTAATATCCTTTGAAAACAAATACAACACACAAAAATTGGGCATAAAAATATACTATGTTGTATTTACTGTCAATACACACTTAAAATGATATGTCAATATGTGTGGTCAAACTAAACTTTTCTTCTCTCCACATTTTTATTGACTTATTTCAATTTCATTTATCAATTGATTATTGACAATAAATTCAAAGAAAATATAATAATGTGGTGTCAATTCATTCTTTAATAACATTTTATCATTCATCCCACTCAATGTCTACAAGTTCCTTTTTAAATATAGAAAACATGAGGATTAAAATTAGACAACAAGGTTAGTCATAACCCAAAGAACTTGATACAAAGATATTTATAACCTAAAATTATTAAGGGGATATACATATGTACTTGGGATGAAAAAAAATGACACCAATTGATAAATTTATTCTTTCTTAAATTAAATTCTGAGATGCTACACTTATCTCAATTCATAGATTTAAGAAACCATTCAAACACATGTGGAAGGTTTTAGAAATCAGCCATGAGATCTCCTCAATCTTTTTTCTCATTGATTAAATCAATCCCCCATCCTTAAAATTATAATAGATTCTTTATAAAACAAGGATGAGATAATATGAATTAATACATTTTAATTGAAATTTTTCAAGCACTTTTCATAAATTCTAGATTTTCATGGAATGAATAAATATTACATATTCTTAGGATACACTCCCCCTTAGGGTATGATATTCATATCTATTTAATTAAGGTAGATATTTTCATTAAATGGTATTTGGAATAATAATTAACAATAATGTTGATATAGTTACTACTTCAAATATATAATAGTTATTATAGCTTACTTTAATTCATCAGTTCTCTATTTGAGAATAAAAATCAACATTAATTCCCTATATAGTTAACACACAAATACAACACAAATGATAGGTAATAAAGTGGGGCCTTCTTTTTTTATTAATGTGAATTTTTGTGGTGAGAATTTATACTCAAATAGTTTTCACTCTTTAATATAACTCCATGTATGGATGTAATTTTCATGCTTGAACCACCATCTTCAAAAATCGATTTTTCTTTCAGAATCATGTGTTTTTTATCTTTCTCCTATTGTGATATTTTATTTTTATCATGACCTATCAAGTAATGTGTATAAATTGGTTAAAATTTAATGTTGTTCAATATTTATTTTGGTTTGGAATTATTGTTACACTATCATTTGATTTGTTTCTATCTTCCTTGCACCTCCCTCATAGATCTTCTAAAATAATTGGGTTGCTAATTTTCAACAAACTATCAATAAATTTGATTTCTTCTTTATGTTTACTCCTCTTATTACCTTTAACACTTAAATTCACCTATGATTATTCAATAATTTTATCTCTTTCCAAATCAACTGGCTAAATAACCAATCATTCTTAAGGAGTTGAATTGTATTTCTTGGTTCTTCTACATAGCTTATTTATAGTGATTTTAACTACTTAAATCCTTTTATTTTTATATTGGACTAGTCTTCCCCTTTTTAGATTTCCTATATTATTTTTATTTCCCATGGTATGTTCATAGTGATCCATGGTGTGGCCTTTTCTACCACAAAATAAGTATCTTATCCTTTTAGGTTTGGTGTCATTATTCTTATACATCTCAGGATTTGTATGAGCATTATTCTACATTTTCCTACTACCTAAGGATAAATCACATAAATTTTCTATAGTCATATTGTGAGTATATTTATTTATAAATTTCTTCATTGTCTTTCTCAAGTAAATCTAATCTTTTTCAACATTTTCCATGTTCTTTATTTTCCATTTCATTTTGGAACATACCAATCTATGTTTGATGTGTATGTATCATTCTTGTAACCACATTCACTACACATACAACATATATTTTCAATTTTTTTAATCTTTTGGGTGTATAAATATTATAACCTTTCACTTTTGGTTGATTATTTAGTTTAGGATTTCTCAAATTTTATGTATTTTATCCATTTAAACCATGTATTAACACATTATACTAGTATTCCATTGAAATAAGAGTTAATATGTTATAGAAAAAACAATAACCAACAAACTTTGGTTTACTTCCTAGAACTCCATGATATCCATATTTAAACACATACCATTTTTGGGTGTTTTACTTTATTATTTTGGATTTAATTAGGAAAAACTCCTTAGAATATTGCTTCCAAACAACTAGGATATCGTCGTGGTCTCCTCAACATTTTTAATCATCCATATTTTTGAATATCTTGAGTTTTGATTTGTAATATAAAAGGGAAACAATTTAGCACAAATATTATTTTCAGAGTGGATGATACCATATGTTTTCAGTCTATTATATATTGATCAGTGAATAATATCATAATATTTTTTCCCTTAGATAGAGGTCTTTCAATATAAGAATCTTATTTATTAGTTTACATGGAAGTAACTTTTGTTTTAACTTATGATGACATGAATTAGGCTTTTTCTAGATTCTTTATATCGACATCAATCTCCAAGCATTTCATATTGAAAATGTATTTTCATTATACACTATATTTTATTTTTCTTCATTAGTCTTATTAGTTTTATCAACCTCATTATCATGCATTATGATCATTTCTTCTATTATATATTTCATGATATTTCATCCTTTTTTTCTTGAACTCTATATTATCATTCTTAATAACAATTACTTCTTCAAATAAATGGTTCTTTTATTTAATCCCTATATTGTATTTTTCAATTTATTTAATTCTAGAGAGACACAAATTTTTAAAACGAGGTTATATTTCTTCATGTTCAAAATTCATTGCACCTATTAATCCTACTTTTTTGAAGATATTAACATAGGTTTGTGCCATTTCTTCCAAATCCCTCTCCATTATTTCATACTCATCTTTATGTTGGGTGATTTCCTCATATATTTTTATAAAAATGCCAAAAAAATATATAAGACTGTTTCTTTAGGGAAGTTATATATTATTTCTTTTAAATCATCAATCGATTCGTCTTCAAAATTATCAAAACTGTGATCTTCCCCATTGATAAATTATTCTTCAATAGGACAGTTTTGGAAAGAAATTTTTACTTACTCTTTTTTATATAAATGATTTTATTATTCATAGGGTAAAATGTTTTTCATGTCCTTGGTGGTGGATGTTACCAACAGTTCTTCTTCTTCCAAGCATGATTTTTCTTTATTATAATTGTTTTATTGAGAAACTAGTTTTTCTTCTTTATTAGTTCAGAGGGATAACTTCTCATCATGTGGTTTTTTGAGAGAGAAATTATAAATATAAATATTAGGATTATATATACTTTTAATACATTCAATTAGTAGGGAGTAATTGTAATTTTCTTTCATAGATGAGGCCTTTCATAACTTATTTTCATCTCTCTTATTCCCATTATTCATTTTCCAAGAAAAAATATATTCTATTATTGATTTGATATGGAATTCATAGGCTACTCAAAATCTTAGCTTTATCTATCCTTTGAAAAGATAAACTTACTTCTTCAAATAAAAATTAATAGAATATAATCTAAATAGTGGTGATCATAACCCAGATATTAATTGTTAGTATTATAAAGGGATGAGACAACACAGGAGAGGGATGGGGGTGAATTTTTATTTGAAATCTTTTATCCAATTTTAACTTTACTCACTTATCACCTCTTCACTTATTAAATGAATGGATTTATTTTTCTCTTTATATATACTTTTGTTGGGATACATGAGGATATAAACAAGAAATCATCAATATATGGACACTGGGGTTTTTTTAGGTTTACCTCTTTGTGGTTGATAAAATTTCTGGACTATCATGGTTATTATCCCATGCACAAAGCTTCATTATTATTATCAAATAAAGAATGAATTAGGGTATTGAAGTTCCAAGGACGTGCACTCTTGGATCCAATACTAAAAAACTCCTTAAACACTGGCTTCGATACTAAGTGAGATAACATAAGATATTTTTTCATATATATTACATTAATATTAAATCTAACAATAATCACAACCAATACAAGAACCTTTTGGTTTACTATAATTGGAGACTAGATATGTAAAAATTTATTTTATAACACTTTTGAAAATTCCATAATAATTATACCTCTCTATACACCTTTCTAGTCTTCTCATAATTTATACTCATCTTCATATCCTAGGGAATGGAAACATATGAAAAGTGGATAGACTAGATGCTCAATATGGGTAAACATAAGAGATAACAATTAATGGTCATAAATTTCATAACCCCCTCTCACCAAAGATATCATAAGGAGGGGAGAGAAATAATAACCCTTGAGCCTTGCCTCCAGTAGGCCCCAGGTTGGTGACTGGCACTGAGGGTATAGAAATCTCATGAAATGGGAGGCATTAACCTCTATAATAATATAGGGTTGGGAGATAAGATAAATCAACCCCAAGAAACTACGTGAAATAATAGAAAAATAAAACAAAACCATCTCATAATTCATGTGTAAATAAAATAGGTACATATAAAAGTCTCAAAAAGTAAATACCTATAATAAAAGATAAATAAGTGACACAACAACTTCCCAATAAGGTATAATCTATTACTATCTATCATGATCCACATAATCCTCCTAGAAACCAAAAAAAAATCAGTTTATATATGTAGGGTGAGAATTCGAGTATGCTTAGAAGGAAAACCAAAGTCCCTCATGGATATGTGAAAAAATCATACTAATACACCCATGAGAAAATAATAGAACCAACAACACCTAAACAACACAACTATCCATCCCAACTTCACAAAGTCACAATCATAAAATAATGCTATCCAAATATAATAACATAATAAAAATCATATTGATAAATGGTACCATGCACTACTTTCTCACTGGTTTTTCACTCTCACACCCCAATATCATATATACTAGCACTCATATATATTCCTAATAATATATACTACCTCTCCATAGCATATTTACATCATATCACACCCAGATACACTTGGTCCACTACCGCATATCATGGTCACATATCATCTCACCCACAAATACCTTGTATATCACATTACAACCATAGCCAGAGTAGTAGGGTATCATTAACATAAATAACTTCAACCTCATTCCCTCCTCTTACAATGAATGAACCCCACCACAAGTCCTCCCACAAAATGATCATATCACATCTCTCTTGAAGACACCTAGGCCACCACCCGAAAACACGGTCATATCGCATCTCGCCTGAAGACACCCGGTCTATCACCTAGTTCACTAAAATACCTCTATCCATCGTATCATGTGCATATATACACATCCAAAAGAGAGAGCAGGAAATATCAGGTAGTTATCCATAAATCCTCAACACAAGGATATTGAAAAAATCAACCCCAATGTGAAAATATGGGTGTTGGAACATAGTGCTTGATGCAGATAAGGTGCGTATAGAAATAATAAGGAATATACAGGTGTATACATATATCCATACACGACCCCAACATAAATTTTTACAAAAAAAGACACTAACTAGCTCACATAATCCCCACTTTCACTACCATCTATAAATTCATAACACCACACAAACCACTAGCCACATCTCACACCACCAACCAATTATATTATCCAACCCATTCATTTCATTATATACTAACATCCACATTAACAACACAATCCATAATTTATTTTTTCATTATTAATTTTCATACCATGAATCAAACCAAACCACATCCATTTAAATCATTATTAAAAAATTATTCCATCACCACCCAAGATTCTGACACTTCGCAACCATTCTCATAAGCATTTAATCATCACCATTGAATTATCACATCATTTCCCAAAAATCATGACAAAAAAAACCATCGCCTCGCCACCTCAAATCATATCCAAACAAAACACCACCTTACTTCCCCAAAATCATGACCAAAAAAACCACCACCTCACTGCCTCAAAAGCAAGGCCAAATAAACCACCACCTTATCGCCCCAAAATCACAGTCAAACAAACCATCACTTTGCCACTCCAAAAGAATGGAAAAAACTGTAACATGTTAAATATAATTTTATATATTTAACAAAGGGGATTTTATCACATTTCATTTTATTTTACGGGTGTTATCACACAAACCATAATATAGGGTCATCCATTTTATTGATATAATATAAGTGGTTATCCAATTTTAATTTTAGGGTGACATAAAAATAATCACACAATAAAGGCTCTATAACACATATAAAACCACAAAAAACAAAGCCCCTAATGGCCATAATTTTCAATAGGGAATTCAGACAGTATAGTCAAAACATCACAATAATATCAAAGTTGTAAAATCATGTGAACCATTCCAATTTCCCCTTCAATTTCAATTTACTGATTAATTTATCTTGATTTGGCTAGTTAAAACAATCTCCTATAGATAAAAAAGAGTAAAACCCTCTCATACGATACACAAAAGTGAGAAAAAAGGGATTCCCTACCTCAAATAATCTTTTCCAACTCACTGTGCACTATAGGAAGAAGAAGAAATGCTCTCAAACAACAACTGTATGCAAAACCCATGGATCAATCAACAATGCATTAAGGGTTATAAAAAATGAAATCCGTCTTAAAAACCAAAACAAAATCACACCACTGCAGGGGGTATATAAAGAATAATTTAATTAAACCCACAATAAAGAGATGAGAACTCACCACAGACCACCAACAGGCATCCACCAAAACCAACGGATCAAATTTGTATGAAGATGGGTAAAAGATATCATTGGGGAACCTAGGGTTAATCTAGAATGAGAGAGAGATGGATATGGATAAATGAAAATAAATTGGATGAAAGGGTTATAAAATAACCTAGATTCCATATATTTCACATCATGTGTTCCATTCACATCCTGAAATCCATGTGTTTCCCAAAAAATGTGACTTCTGTTGAAATTCACGTCACCTTGACCCTTATTTAATTACACATAGTGAATTAATTTTGTGACATGAATCCATTTTATGGGTTCCCCCTCATCTATATACAAGCTATGAAATTGGATATCTAAAAAAACATGAATCACTAATTCATGTCATGTACCCCTTTCATGATGTGAATTTCCCACTACAGTTGTGATGCACCTACAACCACCATGGAACCTCCTCAATCCTCATCTAAAACACCTTCAACGCCCAAAAATGAAATATTAATGGGCTGGGAAGGTGTGGTACATTACATCAGATACCTATCAACTGATTATCACCCTCAAGGATCCAAAATCAATCCTAGAAGGAAAGGGGTCTGAAAAACCACCCCAAAAGATATCTCCCAAGGATGTTATTACTCCTAAATGCTACCGTCAGCCAAACACACAATCCAAATCACCCAAAAAACAAAATATGCACCCAAAAACGGACTCCTTTCACCCAACCACACTACCACACAACCACTACACAACTATATCAACATCTACATGGAACAATCCAATAACCACTATAACCAAAAAACAACACTACCCTTAACAATGAATCTAAGAATTTCATCTTCCATGTCAAGATATTATTCACTCTGGGTGGCACTGACTCACCCACATAGGTTTAATCGCATCATAGTATAATGCATATAGATTAGGAATTTTATCCTACCATTTTCATATGTTGGAACTTTATTACCCATCATACATTAAGAAAAAATAAAATCTCACAACACAACAAGATCCAAATATCACATCACAAGCAAAATAGAGAAAATAGAAACTCAAAAAATCTCTGAGTACTAGGAACACATCCACATATATCACTTCCAAGTAATCTCCTTTTGGACACCGTGACTTCACAACATGTGAACCAAGAGAATTGTTTAAACATGATTTTCTTTCCTTTGGAAATCTTGGATCTCTACTGGCCACTCCATGAACGTCGCATCTTCCTCGATATACAATTCTCACCAGTCAATAACATGGGATTCATAGTGAAGATACCAAAAAATCTAAGGGATGTGTAAGATGTTGTGGATCCTCTCCATCCACGGTGGAAATTTCAATTGATATGCCACCACCCCAACTCACCCCAACATCTCAAAGGTCCCAAAAAAACCTAAGAGAAAGCTTAATCTACCCCACCAAACCTCTTGTACCCACGTCAAGGGGAAACATTCAAGAACACATGGTCCCTATCCTCAAAATATAAGGGCCTCCTTCTATGATTGAAATTGTCCTTATATAGGTCCTTCACTACTTTCATCCTCTCATGAACAAGATGAAACTTCTTTATTGTGCTCTACACCACATAAAGTCCAATAACGGCAACCTCTCTAAACTATATCTAGCATAATAGTAATTGACACAGTCACTTATACAACACCTCAAATAAAGCCATACCAATGGATGAGTGATACCTATTTTTGTATGAAAACCTAACCAAAGGAAGGTTTCATACACAAGATCCACCAAAGTCTAAGATGAATTCCAACAACATGTAATCCATTGTCTAGATGGTATGCTCTATCTTCCCATCTATCTGAGGGTGGAAAGTAGTGTTAAGATGTAAATGAGTTCCAAAAGTATGTTTCAACCCCTATAGGTTCTCAATGTAAAATATGCATTTGAATCCAAGAAAATGGACCTCAAAACTCTATAAAAACACATCACCTCATCCACATACCTCTTAGAAAAATCATTCACTACACCTGAATTCTTGATCACTAAGAAGTGGGTTGATTTTATCAACTAATTCGCAATCACCTAGAGAGCATCATAAACTATCTAATATTGGTTTAACCCTATGAAAAAAATTAATATATATGTTATACCATTTATACTCAGGAACATACAAAGGCTACAACAAACCTCCAGGAATATGGTGATCAACTTTCTCCTATTAAAAAACTAAACATCTAACCACAAAAATATGCCACTGACCATTTCATCCCCAACCACCGAAGCTGTCTCATCAATCCATGATACATCTTTGTCACATCAAGATATAACACTAAAGGTAAGCTATGAAACTCATATATAACTCTCTTGTACATTGTTTATGGGATAAAAAACATTTCCCAGAACAACACCTAGTTTTGATTGTCCTCAGACCATCCCTTAAGAGTGTCACCATGGAAAACATAATCACACATTACCTCTACATTTGCGACTATCCACTGAGACTATTACACCTACTACATTAAATATGTTTCCATTGTTATCTACAATAAACAACCTTTACCATAAACCACCCTTGAATCTAAGTGTAATGCTAACAACTCCTCTATTTGCTCTACAAACATCCCTAGACTTTGAACAACATCCTTACATGACTTTACACTCAGATTCTTTTTAAAATTTCCATTTTCCTATGGTTTAGGAGTCTCAAGATCATAATCTTGAAGAAAATACATCCAGATCTTCTTCAAAAAATTCATATCATACTGAGAAAATATATACCCCAAACTATTGTGATCTGTGAAGACCATAAAGCACTCTATAATGTGGTAATACTGCAATAACATTAGTACAAACACAACTGATGATAACTCTAGATCATGGGTGGCATATTTTCACTCATGGGGATATAAATTTATATCCCCATAAGAGATCATGAAACTCTACTACATCAAAAGTAACCCCAATACTAAACACAAAGTGTTACTAAACACCTCAAACATCACACCCTCCTCATGTAATAAAAGCACTATAGCACCAATTAGCTTCCCCTTAAAATAACTAAAAACTACCTATCACTAATCATTTAACAAAAAAACATGGCCCTTATTAGTCAATTCTATAAATGGGGCTACAAATTGCAATAAATATAGCACAAACATCTGATAATAGCCTATGTGACCAAGGAATCTATGAACATCTACCACGTTTTTATGTGATTATCAAGAAACAACTGCCTCGGCCATTGATGGGTCCACTTCCACACCCTATTGAGACACCAAATTCCTAGGAAAATTCACCTCTAATGTCTAAAACATAAACTTGGACAACATTTTATATAGATTTTGGCATTAAATAACCTATATAAAAGCTCTAAGATGATCAGCATGCTCCTACTCTGACTTCGAGTAGATCAATATATTAATGATGAACATGAATAAAAATAATGGAGGAATTCATATAAGACAAGTTTCAGGAGTCCCATGAACACAACTAATTAATTTGTGACACTAAATGGTATGAATATAAACTCGAAATTCACATGCCTGCATCTGAAGGTGGTATTCATCATCCTCCACCCTCAACTGGTGATATACATACAAAATATCTATCTTAGAAAACCAACATTCCCCTCTCAACTAGTAGAAAAGAATGTATTTCCTCAGAAGAAGGTAATGGTTCTTGACTGAGACCAAATTCAACCTATGTTAGTCTATACACAGCCTCATAATACCATATTCCTTCTTGGAAAACTATACTAGATCACCCCACAATGGCACACTAGGCTAGATAAAACCCTTCTGCATCCAATCATCGATCTGAATCCTCAACTCTAGTAACTCAAAAGGCTCTATATGATAAGGATCCATTTAAATTGAGGAAGCACTAGGATATAAGTCTATCCCAAACAAAACACCACATTGAGGGGGTATAATCACAACCTACTCATGGAAAATATCTAGAAACACCCCAAGCCCCACCAAAGGAACCACAATGAGGGGGGAGAAATTATGACCCTTGAGTACTACCTCTAGTAGGTATTGGGTTAGAGACTAACACCAAAGGTATAAATGTATCATGAAATGGGAGACATTACCCTCTATAATAATATATGATTGAGAGATAGGATGAATCATCCATAAGAAACTCCAAGAAATAATATAAAAAACAAAAAACATCCCATAATGCATGTATAAATAAAATAGGTATAAATAAAATTATCCAAAATTAAATACCTAAAAGAAAAGTAAAAGCAATGACACATCAACTTCCCAAAAAGGTATGAGATAGTACTATCAAACATGATCCACCTAATCCTATTGGAAACCTAAGAATTGGTTTATATACATAGAGTGTGCACATAAGTATACTAAGTAGGAAAACCAATGTCTCTCATACACATGTGAAATAAGCATAATAATGCACCCATGAGAAAATAATAGAACCAAAATCACCTAAATTGATCAACTATTTATCCTGACCACACCAAGGCATGCTCACCAAATAACACAACCATGTATAATAACATAATAAGAATCATATCGATAAAGGTTACCATGCAATGCTTTTAAACTGGTTTCCACTCTCACACCACAATTTCATACGTTTTTTCACTCACATATCTTTCAAATAAAATATACTATCACCCGCCAACACAGTCACATCACATCACACCCACAAACAACTAGGCCACCACCCCATGGCACGGTCACATATCATCTCTCCAATAGATACATGGGCCATCACATCACAATAATAACCATAATAGTAGTTTATCATGAACATTATGGAGTTAAACCACATTACCTCCTCCTACCATGCATGATCCCCACTATAAGACACACTAAAACATAGTTATCTCACATATCACCCAAAGACACATTGGATGCCACCCTCTCGAATGACCATATCACATCCTACCCAAAGTCTCATAGTCCATCACCTAGTGCACTAACAAACCTCTAGACATCGCATCCTATGCATATCTACACACCTATAAGAGAGAGAAGGAAAGAGAGGGTATCCATCCATCCATCCCCATCACTAGGATATTGGAAAAATAACCCCATGTGAAAATATGGGTGTTGGAACATAGTTCTCACCATGGGTGGGGTGTGTATAGAAATCACAAGGAATATACAATTATATACATATAGCTAGACATAAGCCTAAACTAAGGGTTCAAAATGAAACACTAGCCAACCCACAATATACCAACTTTAGATACCACCTCTAAATATATAACACCATACAAACCACAAGCCACATATCACCCCACCAACCAATTCCATTATCCAGACCATTCATTTCATTATTTAACAAACAACCCAATTAACAACATATCCCATTATTTATTTTTTTCAATATTTATTTTCATATCATTAACTGAACTAAACCCTAACCATTTTAATCATTATTAAATAATTATTCAATGGCTAATCAAGATTCTAGAATAATGAAACTGTTCTCACAAGATTCTCATCATCCCCATTGAATCATCACCTCACCGCCCCAAAATCATGGCCGAACAAAGCATCGCCTCGCCGCCCCAAAAACATGTCCAAACAAACCACTACCATACCACCCCAAAAGCACAGCCAAATAAACCACCACCTTCCCACCCCAAAATCACGACCAAACAAACCACCACCTTATCTTCCTAAAATCACGACCAAAAAACCCATCACCTTTCCACCCTGATATCACATACAAACAAACCAAAACACATCAAATATCATTTTATAGATTTAAAAAAGGGTATTTTATCACATTTCACTTTATTTTATGGGCATTGTCACACCCATAATCTAGGGGAAATCATTTTATTAACCATGTATAAGTGGTTAGATAATTTATATTTTAGGGTGATATCATAATAACCACACAAAAAGGAATCCACAAAACATATCAAATGATCATAAATAAATCCCCAAACGACCAAAATTTTTCGTGAGGCATTCAGACTGTACAATCACAACCCCATAATAATATAAAAATATTAAAATAATGTGAATCATTCCACATTCCCAATTAATTTTAATTAAATGATTAATTTATCTTTATTAGGCTAGTAAAAACCATAACTTATAGATAAAAAAGAGTTAAATCTTATAGAATGATACAAAAAATTGAGAAAATATGGATTCTCTACCTCAAAGAAGTTTTTCCAACTCTCTGCGGACCGTTGGGAAAGGTAGAAACACCTGAAAACCACAACCACACATAAAACCCACAGATCCACCTACACCACATCAAGGGTTATCAAAAAATCATCCTAACTTGTATACTAAACCAAAACTACACCCCTATAGTGGATCTATGAAGAATAATGGAAGGAACCCCATGTGAAAGAGAGGATAAATCACCATGGATCACCAACAAGAATCCACCGAAACCAATGGATCAAATCATAAGGAAACAGGATAGAAAATCTCATCATGGAACCTATGGTTCATCCAGATTGAGAGAGAGCGGGATATATCTAAATGAAAATAAATAATCTAAATGGGTTACAAAATAACCTATATCCCACTGATTCACATCATATATTCCATTTATGATGTGAAATCCAAATATTTCCCAAAAATTTCAACTTCCACCAAAATTCATGTCACCTAGTACTTAATTTAATTACACGTCATTAATTACATTAACAATGTGAATCTTTTTCATAGGTTACCCTATATTTTCATACAATCCATGAAACTTTATGGCTATATAATTTTTGAACCACCAATTCACACCATGTACCCATTTCATGATGTGAATTTTCCACTACATCTTTGCTGCACCAAAAACCACCATGAAACCTCCTCAATCCTCCTCTAAAACATATCCAACACCCAAAAATGACAAATTTTGAAGTCATAATCCATTATAATAAGTGAGGATAATTTTAGAATGTGGTAATGAGATCATAATCAAGGTCTAAGAATATAACATCAAAAAATAAATCCCAAATAAAATTGGATCATAAATAATACATTAAGGCATAATAATCTAATAAATATATAATATATGAGTAATAATAACATGATAATTTTGAAAAACATAAAATTATGGCCCAAACATAAGCATCTAAAATCATAACATTTGTCAAGGATCACTTCCAAAACCATTATCATAAAGTGTACAGTGTCCAATAATGGATTAGGTTAACTCCACAATCCCTAACATGTCATCTCATTAGATATAAATCATTACCCAAGGAATTGTTGGTATGTATAATTTTGATCCCACTTATCACTTAATACACATAGTCCCTTAGGGTTTTGGGTTCACTCTCCATTCCCTTTCATATTATTTCATGTGATATCAAGCTTTACCAAATTATTGGAGAGATATATAATTTTGGGACAATCTGTCACATAATGAAAACAAAACATATGTTCTCAAATAGAACATAAAAACATTCATATTTCAAAGATCACTTCATTAACATGAGGAAAAGATATAGGTTTCATGAAAACTTACATAGAAATTTTCATAATCTATACTGAGAAAAAAGATGAATGGTGGCATAAAAAAATATCCCCAATGTTACATATGGAGCATTAAATTTGTTGACATAGATGAAAAATACCTATTTAGGAACACTTCATATAGTACCATATAAGAAGATATCAATAATTTCATTATTAGACACTGCTATTTTATTCTCCCCAAAGAAAAACAATATAAGATAATTTATAGGGTAAGGAATTAAAATAAATTTCCAAGGAAATAAGTCCTTTTGGGATAATGTGTAAAATAGAATTGAAACCATAAAATAGTTTTTAGAAAATGTTTTTAACATTATCATAAAACCTAGAGTTACAGGTCGCATTCAAAAGATAGATTCAAAAAGTTGAAGTTAAAAATTTTGAATAATTTTAATTTTAAAAAGATTCATAAATAAAAGAGCCTTAAAAAAGATAAATTTTCTAGGGGAAATTTGAAGTGGAAGATAAAATATATAATCATGAAATGAAAAACCTTTTACAAAATTTTTAAAATACCTTTATTGAAAATCACATCATAAAAAGGATAATAAAAAATTATTTAAAAATAGTTAAGGAGAAATAAAAATGTCACATGAGATAATACAAACTTGGGATTTAAAATAAAAAAGGAAATAATTTTTTAATATAACAAAATGGATATCGAGGTAAAATAACCATTAACGAAGATGATAATTATTCTTAATAACATTTCATTTTTAGGATGAAAAATTTCTTTCAAATAATAAGAATTATGGTAATATCCCTTTAAAAGGGTATTTTTTTAGAAAGAAATGTACATAACCAAAACATAGTAAATAAAATAAAATATAATCATATGGTATAATTCATCCATTTTATAAAAATAGAGTTAAATAATTAACATTATAACTCAATGAAATGAAAATGATTTAAGAAAAACCCTTAAGTCTTTGGTAATATTTGAAAAATCCATTAAAATAGATAAAATTGGATGGATTTTTTAATACCTTGAAATTAATGATATTTATGATAGAAATAAATCTATGAGAATTATATAAACCACATAAAAGAAATAAAATGGTGAATATAAATATGTCTTAATTAAGAAAATTTGAGATAAGAAAACACTTACATTAACTCTGAGCTTAAATGAAATATATTTAACCTCTTGTATAATAAAAAATACCAACTTAATAACTTATTTCATAAAATTATTTATACTAATTAAATTTTACACTTTGTAATTACAATCATTAATTATACATTCATTAGCTAGTTAATGTTTTTTTATCATCTGATGTTAGTAATTTTAGTTGTTTTGTGTATGCTTTGTAATAATGATGTCAAACCCCATTATTTAAATAAAATTTCATAATTAAAAAATTATTCAAGGAACTATAATATATGTTCCTTAATAATTTATAAAGATATATTATTATTTCATGAGAGTTTTATTTATGATTTGTGTAGATGAAATAAGGGACGAGCTTGTTTTTGGTAATTTACCATTATCAACATATTAGTTTATAATGATAATTATGTTTTGTTTCATCAATTTATAACCATATTCATGAAATATATTAATAATTAATACTATATAAAATCACAAAATATATTTTTATAATCATCCATTTATGTTGGTGATGAAAAATGAAACACGTTTTTCATAGAGGTAGTAGTCTATTCATACGCATGTGCGACGTTTTCATTTTTCAATGGACAAAAGGAAAGGAAGGTAGATAATGATTTATTTTTAGAAATTCATAATTATTTCATAGATATAATATTTATTAAATAATAACATTCTTATAACCATCCATGTAAGTTAGTAAAGAAAAATGAAATGCGTCGTCTATGGAGGTAGTAGTCTATATATATGCACGACCGACGTTTTCATTTTTTCTAATGAATGGGAAAACGGTAGAGAAAGGTTATTCGATAAACATAATAAAATTTAAGAATACTTATTATACTTATGTAATTATTTAATAATGTGTATAATATATTTGGAGGAGTTATTATAAGAAATAAATAAAATAGAACTGAAAATGGATTGATTAAGATTTTTTAGATTACTTCTCAAGATAACTCGTTGATCAATCTTAAAATGATATTTTGGTGATACCAACACCTTTATAATATGGTAAATGGAGTTGGTAATGGTTTGAGGAAGAATTTTTTCAATTCAAAAGGCTTTATATGTGTGGATAACTGGGGTGGTGAAGTGATCCTTTTATAAGTGAAAGGGGTGACACTTTTGTAAATATTCATTAATTTATGTTAAATTCAATTCATTCAAAGGAAAGTGGATCAAATAGTGGAAAATAATAGATAAGGTAGAATTATAATTTTTTCCATCTCATATGAAAATAAATAATGGATAATATTTGAGATATTTTATTCATTTTCACATTATCTTAACTTTTTACACTAATTTACTTTTACCACAATAACTCATTTTTTAACCTTAGTAAATTATTTTTATGAATAAAAATAAAATTAACCATATTAAATAATTTTAATATGTTTATACTAAATATGAAAACAATTTTATGATATTAAATTTATAAAATTTCTAAAAACTAATTTTAAAATAATAAATGTATTACATATAAAAACCAATATTTAGAAAAATATTAATTAGGTTCCAAAATGTTAATATTGGTTTTATAAATTAAAATTAGTATTTTAAATGTATAATTTTACTTATTAAATATATATTTTGTTAGTAAAAATGTTTTATAAATTTTTATGGCATGCTTATATCCTAATGATGTCATAAAATTCATAGTATTTGTAAAAGCGAAATTTTGTATTATTCACCTAAAGTCAATATTTCCAAAAAAATACAAAAAGATAATCCTAAGATTATATAATCATTATGAATACAAAAATTAAGTTAAATTAAAATTTTCTGATTTTGAAATTTTACTTTTAATTAAAAATATAACAATTTTTATTGGAAAATGATTTTTTAAGTACTAGTTGTTCTTATTCTGATTTCTTATCAATTACTAATTAAATTTTTGTTAATATATTATATTCATATCAAAAATATATTTTATTATCATTTAACCATAATATATTTAGTTTCTTAAAATTAAAAATACATAACACCTAAAAAATAAATTTTTAGTAAATTGCATTTTCAAGGATAAAAAAATCTTATTAGATATTTAGCTATACTAACTGAATTTTATCAATGCATTGATATTAAAAAAAATTACCTTTATTTTCATTTTAACTTAGATTTTAAAATTAAATTATATCCATTTATACCCACTAATTTAATGACAGCATTTATAATGGTCACATTTTAATACTTGTAATTTTACCCTAATAAAATGTATTGTGATTTCATTTTAGTTTTTTGTTGTGTGTGGAGAAATAAATTCAATATAATATTTAATTAAATAAAAATATATACTAAAATATTAGGGTTTTAAATTCTACCACCATTAAATAAATTATGTCCTTACAATTTTAATTTATCTCACTGATGAGAATAGATATTGGTATTCTAAATATAATCAATAATCAAGATATAATTTCTAATGAAATATCGACCTCACTAACATGATTAAAACTAGGGAACTCATATCATAGTTGAGTATTAAACTCCCATAATGGAAGAAATATTGATAAAGAGTTTACAGTTTTCCTTGCATTTATACATGGTCATAGGTTGATTTAGGATATGAAATGTGACTTCCTTATTTTGGAAATTGATTTGTTATCTATATAGGGAGAGATAATAAATGTCCAAAATCAAATCAAATTCCACTAAAGGGAGATCAATAATATTTTTAATAATCCCATCCAAACTTCTATTAAAGAATATTATAGTCTTGGTTTTGAAACATCATGTTACAAGTAGTTTTATCTAATAATCCAATATCCAATCATTTATGTTATTAGAGAAATTTATAGGTATAATGGAGTGGGTAAAGAAATAATGAAATATTACATTTGATGTTTATGAGTGGAAAATAAGTGTACCTTTAACCCTTTGTTTTCATGACCCACTTCAACCATAGTAGTTGTATAGGATATTCTTTGTTCGCTTGGTTTTGGAGGTTACTCATACCTATTAACCTCATTATCCCTTAGATTAGAAAATTTATTTTCATAATGCCCAAAATATTTTCATTTAAATCATTTAAGAATGAGTGGGGCATTAGTTGATTCTTTCTTTACCAATATTGTATTATTTGAATTTATTTGATAATTATGTGCTTAATGGATCATTTTACCACAATTAAAACATTTTCTGATCAATTGAAGAAATTACCTACATGTTTCTTCCCAAATTTTTAGCATATAGGGGATTTTACGTTATTTCCTACCTGAGATTTTCATATGAGTTTCCATGAAAATCCATATTCTTTTTCTTTTATCTGAAGTAATGAGAGTCCCCAATTTCCACTTCCACCTTTAGTTTCACATTAAAAATTTTATTTATAGCCTCTTATAGATAATTTATTTCAAATAATTTGTTTAAGACCACTAAATAATCATTCAATCTCACTTTTTGGTTAGTAATAAAATCGGAGTCATGCCTTTCAAGTCTCATTAAGTTTTTCTCATAGGTTCTAATAGATTCATCCTCCTTTTGTTTCAACTATAGGAAATATCTCTCTATATTTGTGTGAATATTTTGGGGGAAATATTTAATGATTAATATTTTCTTGGACTCCTATAATTTTATAGATTCAACTACTCTTTTATTCATCATATTATTAATGAGATTCCACCATTGATCTGCCTTATTTTCCAACTAATAAAAATATAATATGACCTTATCATGGTTTTATCATTGTAGAATATAAAATATCTTATCTATATCATTGACCCATTACTCATTAATTAGTGTATTGAAGGATCCATTAAAGAGGTTTCATGTTGGTGCATGAGAGACTTGATAATAAGTCTCTCTTATCTTAGATCTTTCAAGAGAATAACATGGTTTAAGTTACTATTCATCTCTTGAGATATTTAGGTGAGCATTGATATAGGATTTTTTACTCCAAATCTTGTCTCGTTAGGTTTCTTGTTGGGACAATCTTTTAATTTTCTATTACACTATTTGTTGACTTAGTTCCTCTGGGATCCTTCCATTGATTTAAATAAAGGAAATTATAGGTATGAGAATACTTAAATTTGTAAATGTATAAAAGGAAAATATAAACTTTGATTAAGTAACTCATAAATTATGTGTATACCTTAACATATGAATTAATAGGTTTAAATCTGTATTATCTATGGTCAAATTCCTATTGGGATTTCTTACCCAAATATATTCAAATACATCATAATGGTTTAGAAAGATACCGTGAATTAAATAAAGCATATCCCCTTGGAGTTTCAAGCCAACTATACTTTCAGGAAAAAAATTCAAGTACCGAGTAAAGATCAAGTTAATACACAACCAATATTTGTTTTTGTTATTACCCCTAGGAGTATTTTTTTAGATCCTATATCCATTTGTTTGTAGCTAAATAAGGATGTTATTGTAAAGAAACCACATACTCAAGATTTTACCCATATTTTAGTATGTTCTCATATAATTAGGCTTATCACTAAGATTTTAACTAATGTTCTCTAGTCTTAATAATAAAAAATAACTAAACCCTACTTTGATACCAACTGAAGTGCCCCAAACATCACCCCTATATCTAATGATAAAACCACATTCTTTAAACACCAACTTTGATACCAAGTGAGATGTATTAAGCTAAATTTTCATATATTTTACATTAATATTACATCTCAAAATAATCTCACACAATCCTGAGAACCATTAGGTTTATTGTATTTGGATACTAGATACATAAGCAACTCATTTTTAAACACTTGTGAATAATGTTCCATAATCATATCCCACTAGACACCTTTCTTAAATTCTCAAAAGTTATACTAATCTTCATGGCTTATAGAATGGAAACATAATTGTCATGACCCATCCTTAGGACTCGTGTCGTGACTACCCCAAGCCCGCCTTCCATAGGCCAGAGGCTGGTGACTAGGACCAAAGGCGTAAATCCCTAAGCTGGGAAGGAATTGCCATTATAAAAAGTTGACACACACAATCCGAACATGCAACTAGAATCAAAACACTAAGTAAAACTGAAAACAAAGGTATTGCTGAAAGTAAGGGGGATGGAAATACAAGCCCAACAGTAAAGTGCAGGGAAAATACAAAACAGGTACAACTAAAAGACAAATAGTTGGAAGGTGTCTAGCAGCTCCTGTATCATCCTCCATGGATCCTACCTGAATGGTAGGTACAGTTAGCCTCCTCAGCTCTCCTCGCTCGTCCATCTCCTCTGGGTACCGTCTTGTCGTGAGGTCCACCTCCGGGTACCGTCCAGTCCTCGTACACTCCACCTCAGTCAGCATTGTCCGTCGTATGCATCCAACACAATGAGTTGTGGGCATAACCCGTGCAGGGGTGAGTATAACGATACTCATTAGGGACCCTGATACCCTCAAGGTCTCACAAAATCCAACAAGGATAAACCATAAATTATGAATCAACGGATAACCATTACTTAGGTATATGCCCATACATATACCTAAGTTATCTAGTAACCCATCTCAATCATGACGTAAACACAAAGGTCATTGACTCATCACAAACCAGTATTTTCATTATCGAAACCATAGCTGCTGGAGAACTCATCCTATGTCAAGAACAGTGGGCATGTCGTGACACCAAGGCACATCTCACTAACCTTGGACTGCTGAGGTACTCCTCCTGTCGAGTACCGCAGGTCTGCTGCCAAATACCAGGCACTCCTCCGCTGTGGGTCTGCTTCCAAATACCGGGCACTCCCCCTAATATCCTGCAGAGGTACTCCTCCTATCGAGTACCACGAGACTGCCGAAAAATACCAGGAGCTCCTCCGCCATGGGTCTGCCACCAAATATCGGGCGCTCCCCACTAAGCTAGTCGAATCGATCAAGCAGTCATCAAGTCTTTCAGCTACTACATCTCTGCACTCTGTCTGCTTTTCACTGGCAGGATCTGCTCCACAGGCTACTGGGAAAAACTCCAACTGTCGCTAAGTTCCATGAAGAAGTATCTCAAAGGTTCGTCTCATCATAGGGGTCTCAACGCAATAGACGGCACGTCAATTGGACACCCGGACTGTGAGTTATTAGCCTTTTAGTCCTGGGGGCCCGGTTGGTTTCGTGTATGAACCAACCTGACTGTATCTCAACTATACCCCAAACTCCTGTGGGTTATTCTCAAAGGGACGGCTTTATTCCAAGAATATCGGCACCACTGATGGTTCGTCAAACAAACGCCCATAGCCCAAGATATGGGTGAAAAGGTGTAATTGAGCTATAGCGGGTCCGGGTCCGATCTGACCCCGTCAGACCGACCCGGCCCGACCCGGTCTGAATCGGGGTCAGAATCAGTTTGTGGGTCCGACCCAGGCTAAGGAAACGGCCAGGCCCAAAGGGGAGACCCGACTAAGGGCGACCCGGCCCGAGGGTGGCCTAGCCCGTGGCGGCCCGGCCCGAGGCGGCCCGACCCATGGCGGCCCAGCTGGCCAGCCTACGTGGCCTGGCTAGCCACGCGTGGGAGGGGGGTGTTGCCCCCCCTGTTTCTAATCCAAACTGGCGTTGGGCGTCAGTTATGTTCCTCCACAGGACCCTTTGGGTCCCGCTTGTAGCGCGCACCGGCGACCGGCTCAGCCGGCCGCCCTCCCCTTTCAGCCACGGCCTAAGGCCGCAGTCCTTCTCTAGTGCGGTGTGACAGCGCCGCGCCCAGCTTCTCCATTACGGCCCGCCCTGGTCACGGCCTCCCGCTCCTCTACGCAGCGCGACAGCGCCGCGCTCGTCGTCCGACCACCGCGGCCCTCCTGGCCGCGGCCCTTCCTCCCGGCATGGTGCAATGGCACCGCGCCCCTCCGGTACTGCCGTGATCCTCTTATTCGTGGCTCGGTTCTCAGCGCAGCATGGTGGTGTCGTGCCCTTGTGGTGACCCGGTGTCCTTGTGCCTCCGGCTTTCTTCGCAGCTGGATCGTTGTCGGTCACCGCATGTACCGCCTCCGTCGTCATCAAACAAGAACCAACAAAAGGGTAGGGTTGGGCCGTGTTTGTGCGGTCTGAACCCTCCTTATTATGGTGATATCATTTGGTTCTCAAATCACACAACATACAATAAGGTACGGAGATAATATTCAAATGTAAAAACAACCCCTACCTCGAGTTCGGTGATGTTGACGGAGTTGCGGAATGGCAGCGTCATTCTATCAACGTCGGAGGAGGAAGAGTTCGAAGAAGACGATTCGAGATGACATTGTCGGCGTTTTACATGGGCGGCGACGCATCCCTTTATTTCCCCGGTTGAATAAGGAAGAAGACGGTGTTCTTCATTCTTCGGTGGTTCTTCGTTGGAGAGAAAAGGCTCCACCAAGTTCTTTCCTCTCAAAAAATTTATGCCAACCCCACAATAATAAAATATAACATCTTATTATAATGTTGGTATAAAGAATTAAAAATTATTCAAATTAATTAAGTTACATCACTTAATAAAATGGGTGGAGTTATCTCATTAATTGGAGGGGGAAGGTGAGAGGCTCCCCCACTTAATTGGGGGTTCTAAGGGGTTAAAGGGGGTTGGAGGAGTTTAAGAGCTCGGGTGGGACCCACCTAAAAACATCCTCCCAAGGTAGGTTATGCTCGGGTGGGCCCCACCACCATAACCTCCCATGGGAGGTTAGAGTGTGGTGGCCCCCACCTCCAACCTCCCCTTGGAGGTTTTAACCACCAAAATAAAATAAAGTTATTACTTTATTTTATTCAATTTAAAAAAACCCAAAAACTATCTTCCACTCTCATTAAAACACAATTGTGGTGAAGGTCTCACTAAGAAATCACTGACACTGCAAGTTCAACGGTGCCCTCGGATTTCAGTTTCGAGCACCAGTTCAAAAGTTATAAAATCCTGCTCGTACGTTTACTGAACGTACTCAAACAAAACTTCAGAAATTGATTCCGGACACACCGGGCCTCAGAATCAAGCGCCGTCAGAAACTAGGGACTCGTAAAATTCCCATGTATTTAAGAAAAAAATTTCAACAGAAATTACGAGTCTTTATAATAATAAAGGTATGATATTAAATTCTCAGTATGGGTAAACATAAGAGATAACAATTGATGATCATAAGTGAGCATAAGATAAGCATGTGGGGTATGAGGACAATAACAAGGTCATGAACATAACATAATAAAATCATAAACAAATAATATATCATCCTATAGATGTTTCCATATAATTGAATGAATTAAAGATAATATTTAATTATAATACATTCCTATGATCAATTAGGTTTAGATTTTTAGAGAATTGGGTAAAAATAGTAACTAATAAAACCCATGTATTTTTCAACCAAAAAACAAATTCCCATAGTATGATCAATAGATTAATCCATAAAAATTCTTCAACGTCTCCCACAAATTTTCAATACAAGATATTATTCTAGACACATCATACAATTACTTTTCTTCATAACTTGGGGAAAAGGAAACATAAGAAATGGTTCCACTCAAATGATTAGTAAGGGTAAACATAAGTGATAATCATCAATGGTCATAAGTGAGCATAATATGAGAAAAAGGGGATAATAAAAGTTTATAAGTAAATAATACCTAATAAATCATAGATAAATTTCCATGAGACATGGAATGAGTCTTGGAACATTATAAGACATAAATAAAAAGAGTGTGAAAACATATTCCAATAATCAAAATCCATGCGATAGTAACATATGCATAAAGATAAATATAAAAATATGAAATTTAACGGAAAAACATTGAGATATAGAAATAACATAATCATAGGAAAATATTTATGAGAAAATACATTATGCCCAATCCTATGTGAATATAATCATTGTGTACATGACTGAAAATGTGAACAAACACATTATTATTATGCCTATGTAAACAAAATCATTATGTTAATTCCTGATAATATCATGAGATATAAACTTAAACTAATGTATTAGAGTTTAATATAGTACCCCACCAGTCATCATTGATACATCTGTGTGCCACATAAAATCATATCATAAAGTGCCCAAGGAAATAAAATGGGTTTCATATACCTTTCAAATAAAATCATATTAGGAAAACATTTATAATTCCATCAATAAACATAATAAACCCATGGAATATAAATGGGTAGCCAATTATATTTAGTAACACCATTCAATGAATTATATGGTATTTACACCATATAGATAAAGGGTGTATGGTTTAGTTAATAATTTCCACAATCAATTTATGTATAGAATCTAAGTGAACACCCTTTAATCAAAGGAAGTAAATATTGAGTTCTCCTAAATTAAATGGTTTGAAAGAAAATTTATTCCTATTCACATTGGATTTTTAGTTAAGAAAAAAGAAATAATGGATCATTTATTTGATATAAAATAATATTACATAATAATTTTAGAAATTAAGGTGGATGGTATCATTTTAATAATATCCTCAATTAAGAGTAATATATGTCAAATGAAAATGAATAAGATGAAAAACATTTTTTAGTAGTTTTAAAAAAATCACTTTGTAAATAATAAATATCCTTGATATTTTGAAATAATTTTAAAAGAAAATTTTTATAAAAATAGTATACTAAATAATTTAATTTATAAACCATGAAAACATAGAGATAAATTTTCATATAAAATGAAAAAGGTGATGGAAATATCTATTCACGTGAAAAAAATATTAAAATGATTTTAGAATTCATTCGTAAAAAGATGAAGTTATGTGTCATATTCAAAAGTTATTTTCAATAAGGTGTAGTAAAAATTTTAAAAAAAAAATAATTTTGAAAAAAAAAAATCAATAATATATCCTTGAAAATACATAAATTTTAACAATATAAATGAGAGGTAGAAGATAAAATATTTCACTTTAAATGATGGAAAAACTTTTTAATGTTTTGAAACATCTTTATTGAAAAACTACATCATAAAAAAGTATCAAAACTCCTTTTTTTAGATATAATGAGGAAAATTTAGAGTTCGCATGGGATAAAACATAATTGTTTTACAATTATAAATGAGAAAATTGGTGGGAAAGAAAAATATGGACAAAGAGGGGAAACCATCATTAAAAAGGATGATAAGTATTGTCAATAGTGATATACTTTTTGGGAATTAAATTGTATCAAGGTAGAAGATATGAATTAAAATATAATTTTCCACTAGATAGTATGATAAAGTAAAATGAAATAAAATCTTAAAGAGTAAGAAACCAATCTTATATGTAATAATTTCAATGAGAAGAATTATAACTCAATAAATGGAGTTGAGTTAAAAAAACCCTTACAGTAATGATAACATAAGTGTCAAAATAAGAAGTGAGCGTTACCATTAAATAAATATTAAAATATCATGTGATGGAAGATATTCATTATAAATTAAGAAAATAGGGAATTTAATACTCCATAAAATAATAAATTATGGTGCATAATATCAAACATGTCTCTTGTAGTTGAAAATGAGATAAAGAAACTCTTAAAAACCTAGAAATTTTTAAGTAAAACCCCTATAAACTATATGTTTTCAAATAAAACATTAAATACCAAGAATAATTATATTATAATGGTACAAAATATTAAAGATAAATTATTTAAACTATTCTAAATAAAATAGTGTATAGTAAGAAATATATCTCAAGGGGTGAAAATTATGGATAATAAATAGTTACCTTTTTCCCCGCTTAGTTGAATGCACTCTAAGATATTATGTAATAGAAATAAATATCTTAGTAACTTATTTAATAAAAAAATAAATATACATAAACTTTTATAAACTTAATTTATAATTATTCTCTGCATGTATATTAGTTAGTTGTTATCTATTTTAAATATTGGGTATGAGAAATATTGATCGTTTTGAACTAGTGTCGTATTAGTGGAGTTATTCTTCATTCTTCTCCAAAAGTTCATAATTCCTATATCATACAAGGTATTGGAATTGATATTTTATAATTATTTACAATTTTATATTTTTTTCTATTTGGTATTTGGTTAAGATCCTTAAAGATGAAATCGGTGATGAGTATGTTTTAGTGATATTTAATGAATGGTTGTTGGTATCTTAATTAATGAGTTCAATGTTAATATTACCATTGAAAAACTAAAATAAAATATTTATTTCATAATTATCAGTAAATAAATTTTCATATTCACCTATAATATTATTTTATAGAATTGTTCAAGTAGGTGGTTAGACTGATCCAAACATGAACACACCAAAATTAATTGATGATTATTATTATGGAAGTGGTTTATTTTTGTTTAATATAAAAAATAACAATGATATTATTTAGATAATTTTAAACTATTTAATCATATTTTAAGATATTTTAATATATAATAATGAATCCAAATGAAGAAAGAGATATGTTACTTCGTAGAGGTGGTATTCCACACAATGCATGATTAACACTTTCATTTATCGATGAATGAGAGGGAAATAAGGTGGATTATAATTTTATTCTTAATATTAAAAATTATATTATATATGTCATATTTATTCTTAAATTTCATCCTTATAATCAAGGAATATAGGCGGTGGTTAAAAAACATAAGTGATCCCTTCATGGAGGTGATAGCCTACTCTATTTAGAGTGAAAATTTCGTTTTTCTTAATTAAAAATCAGAAAAGTGGTTAATAGTTATTAAATTAGAATAATAAAATTCATTATAAAATCAATACTGATGTGATTATATATGAATTATAAAATTATATTTGGGAAACTATGAAATAAAAGAAAATAATTTGAGGGGAAAAAGTGCTCACATTGAGGACTTGGGCTTTCCCTTGGATGATTCCTCAAAGATGGGTATTTTAAGCTAAAATATTGTGACCAAATAGTCAAGGAAAATAAATTTTATCATAGGGGAATTAATTATGGAATATTTTTAAGATGAAAATTAAATTTTATGGTGGTCTTGAACTGGTGGTGAGGGGGCGCTTTTATAAGTGGTGAGAGTGTCATTTTTGTAATTATAATCACTTTATATAAAATGTACATATGTTAACCATGTTAAGTGGATAAAAAAATATACAATAATTTATTATTATATTATATAAGGTTTATAATCTCACAACCATTCATTTTAACACATTTTTTTAAAAAAAATTAAGTCTTTTACTCCTAGAATTTTCACTTTTACAATTTTTGGTTTTACCGTGGTAACTAGTTTTTACCTAAGTAAATAATTTTTATGAATATAAATAAAAAGGAAAATATTAAATAGTCTAGAAATAATAATTCAAAATTTGAAATAAAATTTATATATCTAAGAAAAATCAATTTTAACATTAGCGCATGTAACGCGTAAAAACCCATTTTTAGAAAAAGTGTATTTTTAAGCTTAAAATTTATGGTAAAATTATCAATGCATTTGATTTTTTTGGATATAAATTAGTTAATTAGAAAAAAATACTTTAAAATAAATCTAAAATATAATTTAATGTGAATAATATTTAATTAGAATAAAATTCTAAAAATAGATTATGTTGGAAAATATTACATAAGTATTTGAAATGTTAATAACTGGTATTTTAAACTAAACATAAAATTTATAAAATGCATAGTTTTACTTATTAAACAAATATTTGATCAATTTACATGTTTATAGAGCTCTAGGTCCTACTTATATAATTATAAAGTGGCAGTTTTGCTAAAATCAATATTTTCACCATTAACTAAAAAATTAAATATTTGAGAAAAATACCAAAGATTTATTCTAAGATAATATTTTAATTATAAGTTAAAAAATGAAGTTAATTTTTTTAAATAAAAATTCTAAAATTTATAAAATTATCTTTTAAATTAAAATAAAAAATATAAAAAAATATTTTGTGGAAAAATGACGTTTTAAACATTATTTGTTTTTATTAATATTTCATATCAATTTTTAATTTAAATAAAATTAATATATTATTTTATATATAATAATATTTTAATAATTATAAATTTAATTTATTGAGATAAAATATACACTTAATAAAACAGTTATTTGAAAAAAATATTACTTTTATACTTAATATGCATTAGTAAAATAAATTTAAAATTAATTATTTATATTATAAATTTTAATTTTACTAATCCATTGATATTGAAATCATTATTTGAATTTTATAAATACATATTATCATATTTTAATAATGAAAATAATATTAATACATAATCCATAAATATATATATTTATAATAATTTAATATTATATATTTATTTCATTGTGAGTTATTTTATTCTAAATTTACTATAAATAATAGATAACTTAAATATAACTATTTGATGCATTTATATCCAATGACCATATTCTCTGCAATCATATTTCCAATGACCATATTTCCAATATCCATTTTTATAATTCCTGGATTTCATTCCTAAATATAAATGTGTTAAAATCATGCATTCCATTCTCACTTCTTAAGTCGCGCATATCATTTTTATAGTTTTTATTTAAATCTCAAAATATTTGTTCTCCTTTCATGATGTTCTTACTCATAATAGGTTTTCCTTGGTTATTGGTGATCATCATGGGTGATGATGATTCAAGGGGTCTACTATTTTTGAAGATTTTATCCTTTTATATTTATTGTTCACTTTTAATTTATACACTTTAAAATGATGTAATAATATATGGTGATTAATACTATATGGTCTATAATAATTAGTTTTATGTGATTTTTTTGTAACATTTTATAATTAATGAATAAAGTTTTGTTGATTTTATTCATATCTTGTATGACTTATTACCTAATCTATTCCAATACCTTTGAACAAATAGAAAAAAGTTTTGAATTATAAACTTATAGTTAATAGAATAAATATACTTCCTTAAAACTTATGTCATTAAATGATACCCCCTTAAATAAATGGTGTCTTCACAATTTTAATTATTATACACTGATTAATGTAGGTGAGGGTATTCTTAACATATTTATCATTTCGGATATAACTTTCAATATAGCACCTACCTTACACTCTTAGGCTATATTAAGTAAATTATATTTCATCAAACATTATTAATCTTTCGTGAAAGAGTATACTAAAGTATATGTAGTTTGGGGTTTGCATATTTAGTAAAGTCACCCCATAATTTTACATATAAACAGTGTTCAGGACTTGACAGTTCTCCAGGGGGATTTCTGGGCCATTTATGACTGATAATACGTGAAATAAAACAAGCAATGGTGTAAACCCATTACACACTAACATAAGCGAGGGACACCAGTAGGGGATTTTTGGGTCAGGAAGGACTTTCATTCCATAAGTCCTTTGGACCGTCAAATTGTAATATTCCAATTGTGGAGTAGATCAACCCTTGTAGAAGGGTTTAACCTATCCTTGTTGGAATAGGGGTGTGTGTTTTGCTTATTTTTCTTATAAAATCTAGGATATTAAAAAATATACTCAAGTATATATATACCCCAATCATACATTCTCTTAAATATACATTGATAAAAACCATTTGAATTTATAAGACATTAAAACATAGTTAATTCATATATTCTTCCATAAATTAACACCATCTTTAACACTTAAATGGTATTAATCACTAGGTTTTAAAATCACACACTAGAAAATATATACCATAATCTAAAAATGTGATAAAATTCATCAAAAATATCATGAAATAATTATCAATACTAAGTATACCAATATTTTCTTACATAATTTTTCAAAATCAATCAACCATTTATTATCTCAACATCAATAATATTAATGCTAAGATTTATCCATACCTCAATAATGTATTATCCAATAGTTATCCAAAATATATAACATTTTCATAAAATCACTTTTCAAGGTTATTTATACCACTTAATATATGTTTCCAAACCTTTAAATAAAAACTATTGAAGAATAATCCTTAGATGTTTCATATAATCCTCATAACTTTTAGAATATACCAGAATATCCTTGATAAATATCACTCGCAAATTAAAATATCGAAGAGAAAATGGAATTAATTTATATTAATATATCAACCTCACTACCTTAGGTAAGGATTGGAAACTCGCCTTTTTCATCATAACAGTCATATAATAAGATTCCCAACCATTTAAGTAAGATCCATTTTTTAGTTATAAGAAATAGTGGTTTATAGATACACACCATTCTCAACTTCATTTTTGTTTTCTTATTTCAACCAAATAATAGAAATAAAAATGGTTATTATCATATCCAAAATATTAATATAAAAACATAAATATGACGATGTCTTCCCCTATAGAACCTTCATTATTAATATATGATGCCTTTGGTTCAACTAATAACTCACTTTGTTCAATCCTTAGTTACTTTAAGTTTTGTTATCTCATGCCTATTAACCTAAAACATTAAATTAATTAGAAAATAAATTCTCTATAATGGTTTTTAAAGAGTATATGATCATCCAAATCATATCTCTCAAGGGTTTCTTTCCAAGTATACACTCTTAGGCCCACTCATCATGAACTAGTGTGAAAATCGATTCGATGCTTAACTAGTCATTGTCAAGGTTATTAGACCTTGGTTCACCTGTGGAATAGACGCATCCACTTTCCAATATCTAGGTAAAAATTTAATTTATATAACCACGCAATATATACTTTACTAAAATAATGATATGTTATCCAATACTTAGACTTATCCCATAGAATTACCCCTCGGGTTTCATTAAATTTCTCTTATCCTAATCTCTAAAATATTTAATGTTACCTAAAAAAATCAAAATGGGTATCTATACATTTGAAATTATGATCAGCCTTAACATATCTCCCATTAATAACATTTACATCCTCAACTAAAATCATACCAATCTCCAAAGTTATCTAAACTTAGCTCTGATACCAACTGTAGCAGCCTAAAAATGTGTCCATCTAATTACATGACTTAAATATAATATTTTATTATAATAACTTCCCATGATCATTTAGGTTTAGGGTTTTATATAATTAAGACGAAACATTAACTAACAAAAACCATGTTTTTTTCAACCAATAGACATTTTTTCACTATATTAGCAACCTATTAATCCATAAAAATTCTTCAACATCTCCCACAAATTCTCCATACCGGATACTCTTATAGACATGTCATACATGTTGATTTTCTTCATAAATAAGGGAAATTTATCCATAAGAAATGGTTGATATCATATTCTTAATAAGTTTAAACATAATTTATAATCATCAATGATCATAAGTAAGCATCAGATGATAAAAATGTTATAATTAATGTACATAAAGAAATCATACCCAAAAATCATAGATCAATATTCATAAGTAATCTAATATGGTTTGTAACTTTATAATACATGAATCAAAATACTGTGAAAACATATTCCAACAATAAAAATCTATATGAGAGTAACATAAGAATAAGAGTAAGCATAAAAGTATGGCATAACATGGGAAAATTTTAAAAAAAAAGGCACAACCATACGAATTGGAAAAAAAATTGAGAAAAATCCTTATTCTCAGACCTGTGTGAACAAACTCATTATTACCTCATCTGATAATATTGTGAGATATAAACTTAAACAAATGAACTAGAGTGAGATATAAGTCCCTACCTATCATCATCTATACAGATTTTTTCAACATTAAATCATAGCATAAATAACCCTTTGAAATAAAATGGGCTTAATTTCCCTTTCAAATGGAATTATATTTGGAAAACATTCATAATTATATCAGTAAACATGATACACCCATGGTATATAAATGGTTACCCAAAGATATTAATTAACATCATTAAATGAAATATGTGGTATTTACATCATATAGAAAAAGGGTATATGGTATAGTCAAAAATTTTCCCAATAAATATATGTATAGAATCTAGGAGAACACCATTCAATTAAAGGAATGAAATATAGAGTGTTCACATAGGAAAGACATTGGAATAAAAGTTATGCATATTCACAGTGGATAGTTAAGAATAAAAAAGCAACGATGAATAATTTTTTTTAATGAAAATAACATTACATAATACTTATATAGAAATAATTTTTAAATTACCATTTTAGAAATATCTTAAATAAAGAATAATTTATTTTAAAGGACAATGAATTAGATTAAAAATACATCTTTGAAGTTTTAGAAAAATAAATTTGGAA
This sequence comes from Viscum album, assembly GCA_963277665.1. Lineage (NCBI taxonomy): Eukaryota > Viridiplantae > Streptophyta > Magnoliopsida > Santalales > Viscaceae > Viscum > Viscum album. Next base: position 1,914,710,257 of record OY728133.1, read on the forward strand.
ATAATAAATATCCTTGACCTTTTGAAAGCATTTTAAAATAAATATTTTATAAAAATAGGACAAATAAAATTTCATTTAAAACCCATGAAAAATTATAGGTAAAATTTCATATAAAATGTAAAATGAGATATAAATATGTGCTCACATAAAATAATGTTAAAAAGAGATTTTATAATAAATTTATAAAAATATGAAGTTACGGGTACATTAAAAAGTTATTTTCAAAAAGATAAAGTGAAAGATTTGGAAAAAAATTTAATTTGGAAAAAATAAAGTTCAATAATATATTGTTTTAAATACATAAACTTTATCAAAATAAATGTGCGGTGGAAGATAAAACATTTGATTTAAAAGGATGTAAAACTTTTTTAATGTCTTGGAATATATTTATTAAAAACCTACATCATAAAAAGAGTTTCAAAAATTCATTTTCTAAGAGTATAAGTAAAATATATCCATCAATTTAGATAACATATCATTATATTTCCAATTATAAAGGAGAACATTGGCGGTAATGAAAAATACGGACAGGGAGGGGAAACTGTCATTAAATATGATGAGGATTATTCTAAATAATGATATACTTTTGGGGAAAGAAATTGAATCAAGGTAAAAGATCTCAATTAAATGGTAATTTTAGTCTATAGAGGAAGTAAAATTACAATTAAATAAACTATTAATGTTTAATAAACTAATATTATAAGAAATATGTTCAATAAGGATAATTATAACTCAATGAATGGGGTTGATTTAACAAAAACCATTATGGTAATGGTAATATAAGAATCAAAAGTATAAGAGAGAGTTACCCTTAAATGTCAATTAAAATTTAATGAGATAAAATATATTCATTATAATTGAATTGAATAGGTAATTCAATACCCTATTAAAAATAAATTATGGTGCTCAATATCAAACATGTCTCATGGAGTTGAAAATAAGAAAAATAAACCCTTAAAACCTTAGAAACTTTCAAGTAAAACCCCCATGAAGGATAAAGTTTATAATGAAAAATTAAATACCAAGAATAATGATAGTATCTTGATACAAAATATTAAATGGAAATAATTTACACCATTTTAAATAAAACTTGGTGTATAATAAGAAACATGTCCCAAGGGGTGAAAATTTGAGATAAGAAACTCTTATATTGTTTCTATGCTTAGCCGAATAAAATATAAGATCCAGAATAAAAAACATAATTATCTTAATAATATATTTCTTAAAATTTTCCATATACATAACCTTTTATAAAATTAATTTATAATTATTATCTACATGTATATTAATTATTTATTATCTATTTTCAATATCGGGTGTGAGTAATCTTGATCGAATTAAACTAGTTTCATATTAACAGAGTCATTATTCATTATTATAAAAAATTTCATCATTAACATATGATAAAATATATTTTAATTGATGTTTTATAATTATTTATAATTTTTAAATTTCATTCTATTGGATTTTTAGTTATGATCTTTAAATATGAAATCAGTAATGAGCATGTTTCAATGATTTTTAATGAATGGATGTTGGTATCTTAATTAATGAGTTTGATATTAATTTTATCATTCCATAACCAAAATTAAATGATTATTTTCTTATTTATATCATATACTATCTATAATTAAGTTTTTATAGTCAAAAATGATATTATTTTATATCATTTTTTATGTAGTTGGTTAGACCAACCCAAACGAGAACTCGCCATAATTAATGGATGATTATAATGATGAAAGTTGTTTTATTTGGAATAATGTCATAATTACATAAAAATAATGATATTATTTATATTATTTTAATTTTATGAATCATATTTGAACATATTTTAATAAATAATAAAGAAACTAGATGAAAAATGAGATGTGTAACTTCATAAAGGCAGTAGTTCGCACAATGCATGGTTAACACTTTTATTTCTCTATGAATTAAAGAGAAAGAATAAGGAATATAATTTTATTATTAATAATCATAATTATATTATATATTGAACATTTTTTATTAAATGTATCCTTGTAATCAAGGAAGAGTGGCGGTGGTGAAAAAATGGAAGTCGTCACTTCGTAGAGGGGGTAGTACACACAATGCATGAATGACATTTTTATTTCTCCTTAATAGAGATAGGGAAAGGTTATTAATGTTTATTTCACTAGTATAGTAAAATTAAGTATAAAAAATAATAATTCCATTATATAGTAATTATAAAATTATATTTGGGAAATTAAGAAAGAAAATAAAAGAAGTTAGGGGGAAAAGTACTCACATTGAGGACTTATGATTTCCCTTGTAAGATTCATTAGAAATGGTGGTCGTAAGAAAATATATTATGATAATAGTTTCAATAAAAATGAATAGTATTATATATAAATTAAATTATAATATTTTAAAGAGGAAATATAATTTTTAGTGTGGTTTTGATGGGGTGGTGATAGGCCCCTTTTATAAGTTGTTAAAATGACATTTTTATAATTATAATTACTTAATATAAATAGAGCACATGTTGACCAAGTAAATTTAATAAAAATAGAAAATAATTGAGCTTTATATGATATAAGGTTAATAATACCTCAATAATTCATTTTTCACACATGTTTTTAAGTCCTTTACTCTTAGGATTTTCACTTTTACCATTTTTGGTTTTATCATGGAAAATAGTTTTTACCTAAGTAAATCATTTTTTATGAATAAAAATAAAATTCACCATATTAAATAATTTTTAAATATGAATTAAAAATTCTAAAAAAATTATCATATAAAATTTATGTGTAAGAAAAAATCAATTTTAACATTAACACATCTAACGTGTAAAACCCCGTTTTTAGAAAAGGTGCATTTTTAAGATCAAAATTTATGTGTATGGTAAAAATATAAATGTATTTTATTTACATGATATAAACTTGTTTATTATAAAAAATAAAAGTTATTTTGATTTAAAAACAATAAAAACCAACTTTTACAAAAATAATATTTAATTAAAAGAAAATTTTAAAAACAGTTTGTATTGAAAAATATTAATTAAGTCCTTAAAATGTTAATCATGGGTTTTATAAATTCAATATAATGTTTTTAAAATGTATAGTTTTAATTATTAAACACATATTTTATAAATTTAAATCATTATAAACTTATAGGTCATGCTTATATAATTATAAATTTATTATTTTGGTAAAAATAGTATTCTCGTCATTCATGAAAAAATGACTATTTAAGGAAAATCCCAAAAATTCATCCTAAGATAATATTATTAATATAAGTAAAAAAAATTAAATAATTTTTTTAAATATATATTCTAAAAATTTTAAATTTATATTTTTAGTGAAAATACAGAATATAAAGAAAAAATATTTTATTAAAAATGAAATTTTTAAACATTAGGTGTTCTAAGAATTATTTCATACCAATTTCAATTTTAAATAAAATTAATATATTAATTTATATATAATAATATTTTAAAAATGGTCTATTAAATTTATTGATATAATTTATTCAACTCTTAATAAAATAGTTATTTGAAAAAAAAACATCACTTTTATATTAAATACGCTTTAACAAAATACTAATAAAATAATTATTTATATTATAAATTTTAATTTTACTAATTCATTCATATTAAAATATCTATTTAAATTTTATAAATACATATTATCATATTTTAATAGTATTAATTTTAATATTAATACATAATGCATAAATTTATAAATTTATAATATTTTAATATTATATTTTTATTTTATTGTGAGTTATCTTATTTGAAATTTATTATTGACTATACACAAATTCATTTTACCTATTTCATCCATGTATATCCCATGACTATATTCTCAATAACCATATTTACAAAGACCGTATTTTCAACAACCATATTTATAATGACTATATTTCATTCCTATATATAGAGATGTTAGAATCATGTATTCTATTCTCACTTCTAATGTTTCATGTATTATTTTCATATTTTTCATTTTATACATCACAATATGATTTATCATATCATGATTTTCTTCCTTATTATAGGTTTTCCTTGGCTATTGGTGATCCTCATGCGTGGTTATGATCCAAGGTATTTATTAATGTTATAGATTTTATTTTCTAATATTTATTGTTCACTTTTAATTTTTGTACTTTTAAAGGACGTAATAATCCATGGTGAGTAATAATTCAGGGTGTTTGATACATAGTTTTATAATATTTTGTAATAATGTTTTACTATGAATGAAAAAAGTTTTTTTAGTTTAATTCTTATCTTTTATGACTTATTACATATTCTATTTTAATTCATTTGAACAAATATAAAAATAGTTTAGAATTGTACAAAAAAATATTGAAAGAATACACTTCCTTAAAATTTGGGGTGTTGCATTATACCCCCCCCCTAAAAAATTATATCCTCATAATTTTAATTATAACTCATTGATTGAAGTAGCAAGGGTATTCTTAACATATTTATCATTTGGGATATAACTTTTAATATAACATCTATCATACTCTATTAGGATATATTAAGTAACTTATCATTCCTCAACCAATATTAATCTTTAATAAAATTGTATACTCAAGTATGTATATACCCCAATCACACATTCTCCAAAATATACTTTTCCCAAAATAATCTCAATATCTAAGACATTAAGATATAGTAAAACAATATATTCTTCTAGAAATTAACACTATCATTATCCCTCAAATGAAATTAATCACTATGTCATAAAATCACACACTAGACAATATACACCACAGTCCCAAAATGTTAGTAAAATCAACAAAAATATCATGAATAAATTATCAATACCAAAGTTAAGAATATTGTCTTAATTAATTTTTCAAAATCAATAAACCCTTTATTATCTCAACATAAATCATATATTAATTTTAAGAGTTATTCATACCTAAATAATGTGTTATCTAATATTTATTCTGAAAATATAACCTTTTTATAAAATCACTTTTCAAGGTTATTGATACTATTTAATATATGTTTCCAATCCTTTAAATCAAAACTACTAAAAAATTAACCTTATATATTTCAAATAATACTCATTAATTTTAGAATATACTAGAATATACTTGATAAATATCACATAAAAATTAAAATATATAAGAGTATCAATAATTAATTTATATTAAGATACTAACCTCACTACTATAAGTAAGACTAGGAAACTAACCTTTTTCATTATAAAAATCATATACTAAGATTCTCAACCATTTAAGTATGATCATTTTTTAGTTATAACTCATAGTGGTTTATAGAGAAAAGCCATTCTCAGCTTCATTTTCATTATCCCATTTCAACCAAATAATAAAAAATTAGTTATGATAATATCCAAAATATGAATATGAAAACATCAATATAAATATGTATTCCTATATGGAACCTTATTTTTTAACATATGATACTTTCGGTTCAACCTATAAATCTCTTTGTTCAATCCTTGGTTACTTTAAGTTTTGTTCTCTCATTATTATTTACCCAATCCCTTAAAGTAATTAGGAAATAAATCATTTATAATGGTTTGTAAAGAACATATGATCAACCAAAGAATATCCCCCAGGAGTTTCTACACAGGTGTATAGTCTTAGGCCCACTCATCGAGCACTAGAGTGAAGATTGAGTCAATTCTCAACTAGAAATTTTTGAGGTGATTAGATCAAGGTGAATTTGTGTCACAACCACATCCACCTACCATTATCTACAAAGGGATGTAATTTCTAGGATAACCACACAATATCTACTTTACCCAAACATTGAGATGGTATCCTATACTTAGACTTATTCCTTGGGATTTCACTAATGTTCTATTTTTTGTCATCCCTAAAATATTCAATGTTGCCTCAATTAACCTAAAGGGTTATTTGTACCATTGAAATTATGATCAATCTTAACATATCATCCCATGATAACATTTACATCCTCTATAGATAACATTATAATATCCAAAGTTATCTAAATCCTACTATAATACCAAATATAATAGTCAAAATACATGACCATCTAATTAGATGAATTAAATATTATATTTTATTAAAATACATTCTCGTGATATTATAGGTTTATATTTTTAGTGAATAAAGAAAAAACAATAACTAACAAAAAAATTCTTTTTCAACCAAACAACATTTTTTCAACTATATAAGAAACTAATTAATCAATAACAAGTCTTCAATATCTCCCAAATTTTTCCATACAAGATAATATTCAAGAAACATCATACATATTACTTTTCTTAATAACCTGAGGAAATTGAAACATAAGAAAGGTGTGAACTTAGTTGGTCTATAAGGTTAAGCATAAAAAATAATAATCAATGATCATAAGTGTGTATAATATGAGAAAAATGTTATAATCATAGTATATAAGTAAATAATACACAAAAAAAAATCATTGTTCAACAGTCATGAGTCATGTAATAAGTCTTGGAACATTATAATACATGAATCAAAAGAGTTTGAAAACATTTTACAATAATCATAATCTATAAAAATGTAACATAAGAATAAGAATAAGCATAAAAGTATGGAATATCATGACCTTTAAGATATGGAACAACCATAAAAATAGAAAAACCATTGGGAGAAAAATCATTATGCCCATGTCTGTGAGAAAAAAAACATTATATACCCACATTAAAATGTGAGAAAACTCATTATTCCCACTCATATGTGAACAAACTCATTATGTTTATGGCTAGCTATGTCTTGAGATATAAACATAAACATATGAATTGTGGAGTGATATAGAACCCCACCCATCATCATACATACATATGTGTTCCACATAAAATAATATCATAAATAAACCATGAAATAAAAATGGGTTTTATATCCCTTTCAAGTGGAATCATATAAAGAAAACATTTATAATTCCATCAATAAACATGATAATCCCATATAATATAAATGGTTATCCAAATATATTTATTAATATTGTTCAATGAAGTATTTTTTATTTACACCACATACATATAAAGGTTATGAAGTTTAGTTAATAATTTCTCCAATCATTTGATGTGTGGAATCTAGGTGAAAACCCTTCATTAAAAAGAAAGAAATGTAGAGTTTTCACAGAGTAATGTCATTGGAATAAATGTTATGCCTACTCACTATGGACAATTTAGCAAGACAAAAGTAGTGATAGATATTTTCTTTGATATAAAAGAAAATTGTATAATACTTTTAGATAAAAAAATTTGATGATATCATTTTAATAATATTCTCGATCAGACATAAGACATTTTAAAGGATGAGGACTTTGATGAAAAATAATTTATTGTAGTTTTATAAAAATCACATTGTAAATAAGAAATATCCTTGATCTTTTTGAATTACTTAAAATGAAATATTTTATAAAACTTAGAGACAAATAATTTATTCTAAAAACCATGAAAACATATATAAAATGTTTAAAATAAATCAATAAATGTGATGGAAATATTTTTTTCCATGGAGAAACATTTAAAATAGATTTTAGAAGATATTCATTAAAAGATGAAGTTACGGGTCAGTATTAAAATTTATTATCAAAAAATGAAGTTAAAACTTTGGAAAACATTTAATTTTTAAAATTAAACTTTATAAATATATATTTTAAAAGATATAAAGGTTATAAAAAACAAATTTTGGTTGTAAGATAAAAAAATTTATTTAAAATTATAGAAAACCTTTTTAATGTTTTGAAATATCATTGTTGAAAACCCACATCATAAAAAGAGTATCAAAACATCCTTTTTTTAAAGATGAGAAGGAATATATAGAGGTAACTTTATATAATAAATAATTAGGTTTCCAATTATAAATTAGAATAATGATAGAATAAGAAAATATAGACAAGGATAGGAAACTATCATTAAAGAGGATGAGAAATATTCTCAATAATAATATAATTTTTGGGAAAGAAATTTTATCAAGATAAAATATCTAAATTAAAAGTGAATTTTCCATTATATAGGAAGATAAAATTTCATTAAATAAACTATTAATGAGGATGAAACCAATATTGGAATAAATAAGTTTAAGAAGAAGCATTATAACTCAATGAAGGAAGTTGAGTTAATAAAAACCCTTATGATGGTGGTAACCTGAGAATAAAAAGAAAATTTTAGAGTTTACATTAAATAGACATTAAAATATAATAATATGAAAGATATTTATTATACATGAAGGAAATATGTAATTTAATAGATCATAAAAAAATTATGGTGTGTAATATCAAACATGTCTCATGGAGTTGAAATTAATACAAAGAAACTATTACAACCTTAGACAATTTTGAGTTAAAACAACATAGAGGTTATTGTTTCAAATGTAAAATTTAATACCATGAATAATGATATAATCATGATAAAAAATATCATATTAAAATTAGTTACACTATTCCAAAAAAATCATGGTGTATAATATGAAATATGTTTCAATGGGTGAAAATCTGAGACAAGGTACCCTTAACTTGTTTCCCCACTAAGTCAAATGCACTCTAAGATCTTATATAACAAACATAAATTTCTTAATAAAAAATTTGATGAAAATTATTATATACATAACCTTTAATAAACATAATTTATAATTATTCAATACATTTTCATTATTTAGTTATAATATATTTTCAATATCAGGTGTGAGTGATCGTGATCGTTTTGAACTAGTTTTATATTAGCTAGGTTATTATTCATTATTCTCCCAAATTTAATCATTAAAAAAGCATAATATCTAATTTAATTAATATTTTATAATTATTTATAATTTTATAATTTCATTCTATTGTATTTTTTGTTATGATCCTTAAAGATGAAATTGGTGATGAACATGTTTAAGTGATTTTTAACGAACAGACATTGGTATCTTATTAATGAGTTTAATATTTATTTTTCCATTAAAACCCAAAAATTAAATATTTATTTACTTATTTATATCTTATATTATCAGTAATTAAGATTTCATATTTATCCATGATATTATTTCATAGCATTCTTCAAGTAGGTAGTTAAACCAACTCAAACATGAATATACCATTAGTAATGGATGATTAAGATTATCAAAGTGATTTATTTTGGAATAGTATTATTATTTAAGTATAATAATTATATTATTCATATAATTTTAAGGTTAGAAATCATATATTAAGAGATTTTATTGAATAATAAAGAAACTAGATGAAAAATGAGGTACGTTACTTCCTGGAGGTAGAAGTCTACACAATGCAAGATTAACGCTTTAATTTATCAATGAATGGGGGGGAGAAGGTGGATTATAATTTTAATATTAGTAATAATAATTGTATTATATATTTTAAATTTATTCTTAAATATAATCCTATAATTAGTGAAGATAGGTAGTGGTGAAAAAATGGAAGTTGTCACTTTGAAGAGGTGGTAGTCTGCACGACACATGAATGAAAATTTCATTTTTCTTAATAGAAAGAGGTAAATGTGGTTAATAATTATTACCTTATCAAAATAATATTATGTATGAAAAAAATAATTATTTAATTATATATAAATTATAAAATTATATTTGTGAATGTAAGAAATAAAAGATTATAAGGAAAAAAGTACTCACGTTGAGGTCTTGGACTTTCCCTTGGAAGATTCTTTAAAAATGGAGGTATTAATGTATTATATTGTGACCATATGATAAATGAAAATGAATAAGACTCTAGGTTAATTAAATAGGATATATTTTCAGTAGTAAACATAATTTTTAGGGTAGTATCAAAGGGGTGGTGAGAGCCCCCTTTTATAAGTGGTGAGAATGGTATTTTTGTAATCATATTCACTTAATACAATGAGAGCACATGTTAATCATGAAAAGTGGATAACTAATTTAACATAATTGAGTGGTGGTTGATATAATATTTATAATCCCCCAAAACATCGTCTTAAAACATGTTTTAAATGTATTTTTAAGACCTTAAGTCTAAGAATTTTCATTTTTACCATTTTTTGGTTTTACCATAGTAAATAGTTTTTACCTAAGTAAATATTTTTTATGAATAAAAAAATTGTCCATAATAATTTATTTTTACATAATAATTAATAATTTTAAATAAATTTTATCATATGAAATTTATATGTGTAATAAAAATTAATTTTAACATTAGCGCATGTAACGTGTAAAACCCCATTTTTAGAAAAAGAGTATTTTTAAGCTTAATATTTTTGTGTGAGGTAAAATTATCAATGTATTTTATTTTAATGATATAAATTGGTTTATTATAAAATTAATAAAATTTATATAGCTTTAAAATCAACAAAAACCAAAATTTTACCAAAATAAAATTTAATTAAAAGAAAATCCAAAAAATTGTTTTTATTGGAAAATGTTATTTAAGTCCTTAAAATTCTAATCATTGGTTTTATAAATTCACTAAAATAATTTTAAAATTTTTATTTTTACTTCTTAAACACATATTTTATCATTTAAAAGTTTTATAAACTTCGTGATCTTGCTTATATAATTCTAATTTTATAGTTTGTTAAAAATAATATCTTCATTATTGACTAAAAAATCAACTATTTTAGAAATAAACTAAAAAATACCCTAATATAATATTTTTATTATAAGGACAAAAATGATTTTCATTTTTTAAAATTAAAATTATAGAATTTATATTTTTATCTTTTAAATGAAAATAAAAAAAAAATAATGCAGAAATTCATTTCTTGAAAAATGGAATTTTTAAATATTAAATGTTCTTAATATTATATAATATAAATTTATAGTTTAAATTATTTTAATATAATATTTAATATATAATGATATTTTTAAAATTTTCATTTTAATTTATTGGGATAAAATATGCAACACCTAATAAAATAGTTCTTTGAAAAAAATTACTTTTATACTAATTATACTTTAACAAAATACCATTAAAATTAATTAATTAGATTATAAATTTTGATTTTAATAATCTGTTGATATTAAAATATTTATTTAAATTTTATAAATACATCATATCTGTAACATTTCGAATCCGGAGCCCCTCCACTGGTGCCCCGTACCCGGTTCGCCACATGACCTCAAGCATGTTTCCCCAAACGCCAGAGGCTTCCAACTAGCAGCGAGGGCCTTGGTGAGTTGGTGAGGAAACTATGCCCTCATTCGGTAAAGTATACAGCGGAAAACAACCAAACACAATAGCAGAATCAATAAACAGGATACAACAACTAAACTGAACAGCGGAAACAATGGATAAATAATAATGATGCAACATGGTACATATGTCCATGGAAAGTAGCAAACAATCCAACATGCTAAAGTACAACTAAAAAACAAAGTGCAAGGAAAACAAAATAAACTCCTCAGTATCGTGAACCAAGGCTCAGTCTCATGCTCTCCATCTCCAGTGCAATCAAGAACCTGAAGTAGAAGGGCGCTTGCCCTTATCTATACCTACAACAACATAGTCTTTTTGGGCCCAAAAGCATGGTCCAAACAGGGTGTGAGGTACAATCCCAGTAGGCAATCACCCAAAGATTTTTTCCCAACAGTTAATGAATACATGGCAGTAATAAAACAAGAAGCAGTAAACAGGAAAGCACAAGCAGCTACAATCCACAGTTCTAACAATAAAGTACACAAGTAAACAGTCATCAACAAGAAGAAAACAGGTAACCCTCTGGGTAGCTCTCACAGCCTAACCCCTATGGTTCAACCTTTAAGTACTAGCAACCCTCTAGGAGGCACACACAGTCTCACCCCTCTGGTTCAGCTATAAAAATAACAGACTCTCTGGGGAAGCACTCACCGTCAATTCCCCCTATAGTCTCATATCGTGCTAAAGGCTCTCTGGGGAAGCACTCAACGTCTATTCCCCATGTGGCCTGTGTCGAGGAACTACAGACTCTTTGAGGAAGTACTCAATGTCAATTCCCCCTGTGGTCTCGCATCGTAATTAAAAGACAATCTGGAGAATCCCTTCCGTCAATTCTTCCTTTGGTCTACTACTCTAGGTTCTCACAGTCCTAAGTGAAAGATAACTCATGCTCAGCGCACGTACATCGTCCAAATAAACCTCAATAACTACTTGGCTATCATTCTAAGGCTCAACAGCATAAAAAGAAGTAGCAGTTCCACTGTCCTATGACTAGGCAGGGCAACTGGAAAAATGCCAAACAAGAAGAATAAGCATGGAAAAGAAACCTGAGCACAAAATAAATACTCTACTCACAAGTATAAACCTCTACTACAGCATTCAAGCAAAGCAGGCAAACAGTAGGGGAAAAACAGGAAACCCACAATTCCCCACCCAAGGGAATTTGTGGAATTTGCACAAAATACTCATCAACTTTCAACAGAAAGGCACAAACCACCTACCTCGATCCTAGGAGATTGATATACATGAAAAATGATGAAAGATTCCCCTTAGAACGTCATAGATCTGAGAAAACTCACAAAATGTCCAACCCACGATAACTCAAAAACAAGGAGGAATCAGAAAACAAAGCTCAAGCAGAAGGAAGAACTCACTGTTGCGATTCCAACACAATCGGCCGTGCTCGAATTGGAGAACGGGTGAAGAGGCGGGAGCTTGTCAAAGATCCGTCCGTACGGGTCGCTCTCGGACGAACGGGACCTAGAAGGAGGTGTTTCTATGCGTCAGGCGTGACCTCGATCCGTTTAGTGAAAAAAAAAGTACACGGTGTGTACTTTTAGAATACACGGCGTGTATTGGGTCTTTTCCGTACTCCGCCAAAATCGGCCTCCACGTCACCCCTATACACTGTGTGTGTGGCCTAGACATGGCCAACACACGGCTTCGAGCGGGAAAGGAGTACACGACGTGTACTCAGAAAGTACACGGTGTGTACTTCAAAAATTTACAGAAAGTTCATTTTTCTTAAAAACTCTAGAAAAAGGAAAAACATACCTGAAATGAAGATTTGGGTTCTTACAAACTTCCCCCCTTAAAGAAATTTGTCCCCGAATTTCCCTAACGTGGCGTAGAAGAAGAAACCCTGAACAGATCCGGCTACTGCGATCATACATCGGCCTCCCTTTCCCAAGTCTCGTCCTGTACTTGCCCGTGTTTCCATAGCACCCGTACCAGAGGAACAAACCACCCATGAAGAACCTTCGTACTACGATCAATAATCCGAATAGGATGCTCCTTGAACAACGCATCCGCTTCAAGATCGACTTCCTCAGGATGAAAGACATGAGACGGGTCTGAAAAGTAGCGTCGGAGCTGAGAGACGTGGAAGACTTCATGCATGGACCGATACCTCTGAGGTAGCTGCAACCGATAAGAAACCGGACCAACTCTCTCCATGACCTCAAACGGCCCGACGTACTGCGGTAAAATCTTACCCTGTCTATGAATCCTCTTGTGTCCCAACCTCAGTGCAACACGCAGGAAAACCTGATCACCGACCTCGAACTCCAGAGGTCGTCTCCGCTGATCAGCATAAGACTTCTGTCGAGACTGTGCTATATCCATCCTCTTCCGAACCAGCTCTATCTGCTCTGAGGTCTCCTGAACAAGACGAGGTCCCAGCAAAGCTGCCTCTCCTGCCTCCAGCCAGCATAAGGGTGATCGGCATAGCCTACCATAAAAAGCCTCGTAAGGTGTCATCTAAATAGTCACCTGAAAGTTGTTGTTTTAGGCAAACTCCACCAGAGGAATATGCTTCTCCCAAGAGCTTCCAAAGTTTAGGATGCAAGCTCGTAGCATATCCTCAAGCACCTGGATCGTGCGCTCAGACTGGCCATCAGTCTGGGGATGGTATGTTGTACTCAAAAGTACCTTTCTACCCAAATCCTTCTGAAGTCAATTTCAGAACTGAGAGGTAAAGTGCGCATCCCTTTCTGAAACGATGGAGTGTGGGACTCCATGCAGACGAATGATATCTCAGATATAAATTCATCCTAGATCATCGACACTGAAGGTCTCCTTGATCAGTAAGAAGTGGGCAACATTCGTGAGCCTGTCGGTGACAACCCAAACAGCATCGTTCCCTCAAGGTTACCTCAGAAACCCAGTCACGAAGTCCATCGCGACGTCGTTCCACTTCCACTCCGGAATGGGTAACTGCTGCAGAATCCCCACTGGTCGTTGATGCTCCGCTTTCACCTACTGACAAGTAGAACATCACATGACGAAGCCCGCAACATCCTTCTTCATAGCTGGCCACCAGTATTAGCGATGAAGATCCCAATACATCTTGGTGATTCCAGGATGAACTGCCCAAACAGAGGAATGAAAAGCCCGCATCAGCTCCTCGCGTATGTCTGCTGGCACCCATACGCGTCCCTGAAAACGCAAGATCTTGTCCTCACCCACTGTCCATCCAGGAAGAGGGTCCCCTCCTGACACACTCTCCCACATGACTAAGCCTTCTGAGTCTAATAGTTGCCTCATCCGTACCTGATCAAGTAGTGTAGAGGTAACAGCTACAGAAGATAGGAAGGTTTGTCCATGTCTTTCGTGCACCTCCAGATGCATCTCAGAGAACAGAGCCATAAGTTGTCACTCACTACTGGCCTCCTGAACTGCCTTAACCTGAGTTCTCCTGATCAGCACATATGCCACTGCGTTTCCATTCCCCGGCGTATTGGCAGGCTCGAAATCAAAATACTGAAGATACTCAACCCACATGTGCTGCCTCAGATTCAGATCATGCTGAGTGAATATATACTTGAGACTCTTGTGGTCAGTGAAGACCAAAAAGTGATCTCCCAGTAGATAGTGTCTCCAACAGCGTAAGGCATGAACAACAGTTGCCAAATCCAGATCATGCATAGGGTAGTTAATCTCATGTGGTCTTAACTGCCGAGACCCGTACACAACTACTCCATCCCCTTGCATAAGCACAGCTCCCAGCCCGATACCTGAAGCATCACAGTAAACAGTGTAGCTCTTACCTGGCTCCGGCAAGACTAGTATTGGTGCTGACGTCGACCTCTATTTCATCTCCTGAAAGGCTAACTCACAAGAATTTGACCATAAGAACTTCGCCCCCTTTTTGGTCAGACCTGTCAAAGGTGCTGCTAGACAAGAAAAGTCCTGAATGAAGCATCTGTAGTATCCAGCCAGCCCTAGGAATCTCTGTACCTCAAAGAAGTTCTTCGGCTACTCCCAGGAAACTACAGATCTCACTTTCTCTAGGTCCACAGATACTCCTGCCTCTGAGATGACGTGGCCCAAGAAGTGAATCTGATCCATCCAGAAGTGTCACTTGGAGAGTTTAGCATAAAGCTGATGCTCTCTCAGTATACTCAAAACGATCTCAAGATGTGTGGCGTGGTCGTGTCGAGTGTGAGAGTACACCAAGATATCATCCATCAAGACCACGACAAAGGAGTCTATGTAAGGATAGAACACTCGGTTCATCAGTGCCATGAAAACTGCAGGCGTGTTCGTGAGACCGAACGGCATGACTATATACTCGTATAGACCATACCTGCTCCTGAAGGTTGTCAGAGGTATATCTGATAGTCTAACATGCAACTGATGGTAACCGGTCCTCAAATCGATCTTCGAGAACACCAGTGCTCCTCGAAGTTGATCAAAGAGGTCATCGATCCTTGGTAAGGGATATCGGTTCTTGATCATCAACTGGTTCAGCTTCCGATAATCCACACAAAGCCGAAGGGTACCGTCTGCCTTCTTCGCAAACAAGACAGGCGAACCCCAAGGAGAAGTACTGGGTTGGATGAAACCCTTTGCCTGTAACTCCTATAACTACTTCTTGAGATCCTGTAACTCAGGTGTAGACATCCTATAGGGAGGAATGGACACCGGTGCCGCTCCCCGCACGAGCTCAATAGAGAAGTCTACCTCACGCTCTAGAGAAAAACCTAAAAAGTCCTCTGGAAAGACGTCCCTGAAACGATCCACCACTGAAGAAAATTCCAACTGTAGAGTCCCCTGATCATCCAAATAAAGACTAGCAATCTGTACTGTCACCCCTCCTAGCCCAAGATACTCGAGTCCTGCCTGACTCGCCTGAACGTCCCATTCGCCCTTATGAAGAAAAGACTCACCATATAGTGAAACAAAACTCACTATGCGATGATAACAGTCAACGACTGCCTGAAAGGGAATCAACCAGTCCATGTCGAGGATGAAATCATATCCTATCATCTCTAACACATAGAGATCCCATAATAAGTGACACCCTACAACCTCGAGGGGGCACTCTCTACACTGGATTACACTAGATGTACTTATTCCCAAAGGTGTGTCTAGTGTCAACGAGTCGGCAGAAGAAAAGATGCGGAGTCCAAGGCTCTCCATGACAGCAATAGAGATAAATCTATGCGTAGCACCAGTATCGAAAAGAGCTGAAGATAAAATTGAGGCTACAAAAAACGTACCTCGAATAGTAGAAGGGTCGGGATCCTTCTCCTGATAAGTCTGCTCCACGGCAAAAGAATGGCATGTACCGCAGCCATGAGCCCCTGGATGACCACTCTGAGATGAACCTCCCTACTGTTGCTGAGGAACTGGTGGCTGACCGCCACGACCTCGACCTCCACCTCGGCCTGAATGGCCTGAAGAACTCCAGTTCCCCGACTGGTGAGAAACTGGTGGTGCTGCTCCTGAACGAGGAGTCATGAGCTGCTGGTGAGAAAACCTAACAGAAACACTGAAGGTGACCCATATTTCTGCAAGATCAGCACTCCATGGGGTCCCTCTGGCACTGCGGCCTCGTGTTCCCTGACCGGACACACTGGTATCATGTCACCTGGCTGCCTGAAGATGCATCTCACTTCCTCGGATCACCGCGCGTAGGCTCTCTACGGCGCTTCTTGCTGTCATCTGGAGGCAAACTAGCTCTGGAAGCAGGACCACCCTGGCTTGCATCACCATAGTCTCTCAGATTGCACTCCGCAATCAGTGCCTAGTTGACGATGGAAGTGATGGAAGTCAGCTGGAATATGTTCACCTGCGAGCGGATCTCCCGCCTGAGACCATCCTCAAACTTCCTTGCTAAGAATACCCCACTCACATCCCGGAGGGGTGTAAAGAACTTTAGCTCGGTGAAACGAGTGGAATACTCCATGACAGAAATAGTACCCTGCTCTAAGCTCATGAACTCCGAGGCTTGGTCGGCCCTCAGGGTCTCCGGGTAGAAGTAGTCATAGAACACGCACTAGAACTCCTCCCAAGCCATATCCTGTTGTTGACCCGCCTGTGATATCACATCCCACCACCTCTTGGCGGAGTCTCGGAGCATATAGGTGGAGATCTTGACCCGCCTCTCTAGAGGTGTCTCCAGATGCTCTAAGATAGTCATCATGGCTTCCAGCCATGACTCTGCAGCTTGAGGTCCCCCTTCCCCTGAGAAAGTAGGAGGATGTTGCTGCTGGAAAACCCATGTTAAGTCTTCCATAGTCGTGGAAGGAGGCGGTGTTCCCTAGAAGTCCTGGATCATCCTCATGAAACCTTCCCTGAACTGCGCATCAGCGCCTGCAACTAGTATAACAGTCGGTACCAAGGCTGGCCCGACGGGAGGATCGGCAGGAAGTCCCTGATCAGCCTTGTCTGGCATCTGATCACTGCCTGATGACAGACGTACGACCGGAGGACGTATCATAGGCATAGCTCTGAAAGATCAAGAGTACACCTTAGATCAAGAAAACAAGGACAGAGAACACAAGAGTAAAAAACAGAAATAGGGGAAGAAAAACACACAATATTGCAAAACACGACTACACGGCGTGTATAAAAACTACACAGCGTGTCTTCTTAAGCCACTGACATGGGCATGTACTCCTTCCCTACAGTCGTGTACACGTCAAAATACACGGAATTTTGACCCCAACACACGGCGTGTACTTGAAAACTATTCCCCTGCCCGAGTTCTTCACACTGCTAACCCACACGGTCCGACTCAACATAAGACTACACGGCGTGTTTGAAACAAACACGGTGTGTACTAGACAAGGCTTCGGCAGCCCGTGTTGTTAATCACACGGCCTTATACATGGATGAACCTTACACGGCGTGCTCCGGACAAACACGGTGTGTATAGGCGAAGGTGACATTGTCCCGTGTTGTTTGTGACACGGCCGGGTACCTGGACACGAATACACGGCGTGTTCCGAACAACACGGCGTGTGGAAAAGAAGGTAAAGTCGGCCCGTGTTGTTCGTGAAACGGTCGGGTACCTGGAAAGGACTACATGGCGTGTTCCCTCTGGACACGGCGTGTTCTACCCGTGCTTCCCCAACCCATGTTGTTAGTGACACAGCCGGGTACATGGCTCTGAACTTACACGGCATGTACCTACCGTACACGGCGTGTTCCCGGGTTACTTTCACGACACCGTGTTCTACTCACACGGTCAGTGACACTGCCTGAAAACTACACGTCGTGTATCCAAAAAGTACACGCCGTGTATTATGGGTTTTTTTGGGCAGTAGCTCAGAAACTGTATAGAACCCCAGAAACACTAAAAAAAAGGCAAAGAGGTGCCAAATTCCGACTTGTGAGGGACCATACTCCCCGCAAATCAAATCTTGGAATCTCCTAAAGTCACATACAAGGGAAAACAAACATCTCTCTAACATAACAGCAGAGATTATATCAATCATCTATCACAACAGCATGCTTAATCTACATGAAGTCTATCACAACAGCATGAAATCGCTAATGCACCCTATATGGCATGGCAAGAATGCATGGCAAGAATTCATGGCATGGGATTCTACAAGTGCCTATATGATGCATGGAAAGAATACTCTAGGTGAAATCAGATCAACCATAAAATCTCAAATTCAGCAAACTGCAATTAACGAGGTAGTATGGATTTTCCCTGTACACGGGTTAGCTACTCCCAAGCATAGCTTAATACCAAGTACCGAATCCTTCCTATCCCTGGATAAAGTCTCCAAATAGTAAATCAAGAGAAAATAACTCCTCTGATACCACTTTGTAACGTCCCGAATCCGGAGCCCCTCCACTGGTGCCCCGTACCCGGTTCGCCACATGACCTCAAGCGCGTTTCCCCAAACGCCAGAGGCTGCTGGCTAGCAGCGAGGGCCTTGGTGAGTCAGTGGGGAAACTATGCCCTCATTTGGTAAAGTATACAGTGGAAAACAACCAAACACAATAGCAGAATCAATAAACAGCATACAATAACTGAACTAAACAGCGGAAACAATGGATAGCTAATAATGATGCAACATGGTACATATGTCCATGTAAAGCAGCAAAAAAACCAACATGATGAAGTAAAACTAAAAAACAAAATAAACTCCTCAGAATCGCGAGCCACATCTCGTTCCCATGGTCTCCAGCTCCAGTGCAATCAAGAACCTGAAGTAGAAGGGTGATTTCCCTTATCTATAACTACAACAACATAGTCTGTTTGGCCCCAAAAGCATGGCCCAAACAGGGTGTGAGATACAATCCCAGTATGAAATCACCCAAATATTTGTGCCCAACAGTCAATGAATACATGGCAGTAATAAAACAAGAAGAAGTAAACAGGAAAGCACAAGAAGCTACAATCAAAAATTCTAACAATAAAGTACACAAGTAAACAGGCAGCAACAAGAAGAAAATAGGTAACCATCTAGGTATCTCTCACAGCCTAACCCCTATAGTTCAACCTACAAGTACTAGAAACCCTCTAGGAGGCACACACAGTCTCACCCCTCTAGTTCAGCTATGAAAATAACAAACTCTATGGGGAAGCACTCAACGTCAATTCCCCCTATAGTCTTGTATCGTGCTAAAGGCTCTCTGGGGAAGCAATCAACATCTATTCCCTCTATGGCCCGTGTCGAGTAACTACAGACTCTCTGAGGAAGCACCCAACGTCAATTCCCCCTATGGTCTCGCATCGTAATTAATGGACACTCTGGAGAAGCTCTTCCGTCAATTCTTCCTTTGGTCTACTACTCTAGGTTCTCACAGTCCTGAGTGAAAGATAACTCATGCTCAGTGTGCGTACATCGTCCAATTAAACCTCAAGAACTACTTCGATATCATTCTAAGGCTCAACAACATAAAAATAAGTAGCAGTTCCACTATCCTATGACTAGGTAGGGCAACTGTAAAAATGCCAAACAGGCAGAACAAGCATGGAAAAGCAACCTGAGCACAAAATAAATACTCTACTCACAAGTATAAACCTCTAATACAGCAGTCAAGCAAAGCAGGCAAACAGCAGGGGAAAAACAGGAAACCCACAATTCCCCGCCCAAGGGAATTTTTGGAATTTGCACAAAATACTCATCGACTTTCAACAGAAAGTCACAAACCACCTACCTCGATCCTAGGAGATCGATATATGTGAATAGCGATGAAATATTCCCCTTAGAACGTCGTAGATCTGAGAAAACACACAAAACGCTCAACCCATGATAACTTGAAAACGAGGAGGAATCAGAAAACAAAGGTCAAGAAAAAGGAAGAACTCACCGTTGCGATTCCAAAGCAATCGACCGTGCTTGAATCGGAGAACGGACAAAGAGGCAGGAGATCGTCGAAGATCCAGCTATACGGGTCGCTCTCAGACGAACGAGACCTAGAAGGATGTGTTTCTGTGCGTCAGGCGCGACCCCGGTCTGTTTAGTGAAAAAAGGTACACGGCGTGTACTTTTAGAGTACATGACGTGTACTGGGTCTTTTCTATACTCTGCCAAAATCGGCCTCCACGTCACCCCTACACACCGTGTGTGTGGCCTGGACACGGCCAGCACACAGCTTCGAGTGGGAAAAGAGTACATGGCGTGTACTCAGAAATTACACGGCGTGTACTTCGAAAATTTACAGAAAGTTCATTTTTCTTAAAAACTCCAGAAAAAGAAAAAACATACCTAAAAAAAAGATCTGGGTTCTTACAACATCATATTTTTACAATAATATTATTATTAATATTAATATGTAATGAACACACACACACACACACACTTATATATATTATTTTAATATTATATTTTAATTCTATTATGAGTTATATTATTATAAGTTTAATACTAAAAATACAAAAAAATTGTGTTCCTATTGAATATTTGTATATTCAATGACCATATTCTTAACAAAAATATTTCTAACGACCACATTTCCAATGACTATATTTATAACGGCCATATTTCATTCCAATATATAGACATGAAAGAATCATGAATTCAATTATCACTTCTTAAGTTACACACATCATTTTCATAGATTTAATTTTATATATAATAAAACAATTTCTATTTTCATGATATTCTTCCTCTTTATAGGTTTCTTTGGTTATTGGTGACCCTTATCAGTGTTGATGATCCAAGGGATATCCTATTATCTGAGAATTTATTATTCTCTATATATTGTTTGATTCTAATTTATAAACTTTTAAATGATGCAATAATCCATGGTGAGTAATAATACATGGTGTGTAGTACTTGGTTTCATGTGATTTTATTGTAAAAAATTTCTACAAATGAATAAAATTGTCAGTTAAATTTATATCTTGTTTGAATTATTACCTAATAAATTTCAATTCATTTGAACAAATAAAAAAAATCTTAAAATTATAATCATATACCTTATGGAAAAATATACTTCTTAAAACCCCATGTTATTAAAAATAACATGGATCATCAATAATAAATTACTATATAAATATCTATGCAATACATGAGACATGGGTCATCATAACATGATAACATTACAAAACATATTTTATGGCACAAACATAAGCATCGAAAATAAATTCCTTTATTAAGGCTTACCACCAAGACCATCATCATATAGTGTACATAATCTCAAAATGTATTGGGTCCACTTCATAATCTCTAACATTTCAGCTCATGATATATAAGTCTTTATCTAATTCATTTGAGGGCTATATAATTTTAGGTACACCCTTCACTTAATGGACATAGTCCCTTTGGGGTTTAGGTTCACTCCCCATTCCCTTTTGTATTATATCATGAAATATAAATCATTACCCAATTCATTTTAGAGATATATAATTCCATTCCCACTCACTACATAATGAAACCATACATATGTTTGGCAAGAGAATGTGAAAACATTTATATTCCAAACATCACATAATTAACTTGAGGAAAATAGATGGGTTTCATAAAAATTTACATAAAACATTCCATAAGAAATTTAAAGAAAGAATATGGATATTAGAATAAAAACATATCACCACTATAACATAAGGATCATTAAGGATGCTAAAATAGATGATTTTTTAAAAAACACTTCATATAGTTCCATATAAGAAGTGACCAATAATTAGATCATTTAATACCATGAGTTTAATGCCCAAAAAGAAAAATAATGTAACAGACATTATAGGGTAATGAATTAAAAATAATTTCCTTGTAAAAAAATCCTTTGGGTTAAAGAGTAAAATGGAAGAGAAACTATAAATGAGTTTTTAGAAAATGTATTTAACATTTTTGTAAAATACGAAGTTATGGGTCACTTTTAGAAGTCATTTTTGAAAAGGTGAAGTAATTTTTTTTGGAAAACATTTCCTTTTAAAAATAATAATAAATAATGGAACTTTTAAAAAAACATAAAATTTTTATGAAGGAAATTTTTTGTAGAAGATAAAATATATAATTGTAAAAGGAAAACTATTTTATAATATTTTTAAAATATCATTATTGAATCCCACATCAAAAAAAGGATAATAAAACTTTATTTTGAAAATAGGTAAGTATAAATAAGAAGTTCACATGAGATAATACATATTTTTGTTTAAAAATTATAAATTAAAACATTTTTTTAAATAAATAATATATAAATGGGGAAAAATAACTATTAAATAGGATGATAATTATTCTTAACAACATTGCATTTTTATGAAGAAAAAAGCCTGTAAAAGGAGAAGAATTTGGGTAATAACAATTTAAAAAGGAGTTCATGATAAAGAAATGAAAATAACAAGGAAAATGTGTAAAAAATAATAATAAAATAATAGGGTATTATTCACCAAACATATAATAATGGAGTTCAAGAAGAAACATTATAACTCAATGAAAGGAAATTTAGTTATGAAAGACCATTACAGTTTTGTTAATCTTTGAAAAAACCTTGAAAGAGAGAACCTTGGATGGATTTTTAAATCCCTATAAATTCATGATAATTATGATAACAATACATATACAGGTATTATATACACCAAACAAAATAAAGTAAGTAGTAAATATGCATTTCTCAAAGAAGAAAGTTGAGATGGGAAAACCTTTACCTTAACTCTAGGATTCCACCAAAGCACTTTAATCTCATGTATAATAAACATAAAAATATTAATAAACTATTTAATAAACTTATTAATATTTATTTATTTTTCTAATATTTAATTATAATCATTCATTAGACATTGATTAGCTAGTTAATGTTTATTTTCATCATCAGATGTTAGTAATATCGATTATTTCACATATGTTTTGTAATGGAAATGCCAAACCATGTTCATTAAATAAAATTTAATCATTAAAATATTATTAAATATAATATAATATAATTTACCTAATTATTTATAATGTTCCATTGTCATCCCATGATATTTTTAGTTATGATTCATGGAGATGAAATCAATGAAGAGCTTGTTTCGGGTAATTTACTAATATCCATAGATTCATTAATCATGATCATTAATTGTTGTTTAATATTTCAAAACCCATATTAATTATACATATTACTTATTAATATAATATAAATTCATAAAATATATTTCTATAATCAATCGTGTAAGGCGATGATGGAAAAAAAACACGTCTTCCATGGAGGCGGTAGTTCACATGTACACACGAACAATGTTTTCATTTTTCAATAAATGGAATGAAATAAAGGTAAATAATGATTTATTTTTTAAAAATCATAATTATTTAATAGATATAATATTTCCTCATTATTTACATTTTTAGAACCATACATTTAAGGCAGTAAAGAAAAATGAAACACATCATCCATAAAGGTGGAAGTCCGTACATACTCACGAGCGACATTTTCATTTTTTTCTAATGAATGTTAAAGTAGTAGAGAAATGTTATTACTTAAAAATAATAAAATTTTAGTATAAATATGATACTTATGTAATTATTTTATCATGTGACTAATATATTTGGTGGAGTTAGTAAAAGAAAGAAATAAATAAAAGTGTAAAAGGGGTTATTAATATGTTTTACCTTACTCCTTGAGACAACTCCTTAAACCTTCTCAAAATGGTGTTTTGGTGATACCTGAACCTATACAATTGATAAATATTGATGGTAATGGGTGTATATATAATTTTTTTCATAAAATATAGTTTATATGTGTGGAGAAGTTGGGCGGTGAAGGGTTACTTTTATAAATGAAAGGGGTGTCACTTTTATAAACACTCATAACATTATGTAAAAGTCATGTCACTTTCAAAGGAAAGTGACTCCAATAATGTAAAATAGTGGATAACATAGGATTATTTTTTAATAAAACTCTTATCCACATAAATAAAGTAATTTTTTGAGATATTTTAGGCCTTTTTTCCTTTAACTTTTTACCCTAATTTACTTTTTCCACAATAACTCATTTTTTAAACCTTAGTAACTTTTTTTTATAAATGAAAATAAAATTGAACTTATTAAATAATTTGGATATGATGATTAAAAATATTAAAAACATTTCATAATATTAAATTTCTAAATTTGGAAAAAAAATAATTTTAAAATGATAAATGTATAATGTATAAAAATAATTTTTTAGAAAAATATTAATTATGTTCTAAAATTTTAATCATGGGTTTATAAATGAAAATTAATACTTTAATTGTATATTTTACTTATTAAATAAATATTTTGTTATGAAAAAGGTTTCATAAAATTTTAAGCAATGCTTATATCTGAATGATGTCATAAAAGTCATGGTATTTGTAAAAATGGAATTTTATACTATTCACCTAAAAATCAATATTTTCAAAAAAAATACCAAAACATAATAATAAACAAATATTATCAAACTGAATAAAAAATTTATGTTCATTTTTTTCAAATTAAAATTATAAAATTTAGGAAATTTATTATTAAAGTGAAATATAAAATATAATGAAAAATGGTTTTTATAGGAAATTAACTTTTTAAAGATTAATTGTTCTTAATATTATTTCCAATCAATTACTAATTAAATTTTTGTAAATATATTATTCATATAAAAAATATATTTTATCACCCCTTATCCATAATATATTAAGTTTTAAAAATAAAAAATTCTTGGTGTCTAAAATGGTAATTTTTAAAAAAAATGTATTTTTAAGCATATAATGATCTTATCTGTTATTTAGCAACACTAATTGAATTGTATCAATGCATTAATATTAAAAAAATCCCTTATTTTCATTTAAAAATATATTTAATAGTTCAATTACTTCTATTTATACCCACTAATTTAACAACTACATTTATGACAGTCACAAACTTGTAATTTTATCTCAATAAAATGTATTTCGGTTTTGTTTTAGTTCAGTGTTGCGTGTGGAGTGACTTATTCAACATAGTATTTAATTAAAGGAGAATATATACTAAA
Organism: Viscum album; assembly: GCA_963277665.1. Classification (NCBI taxonomy): domain Eukaryota; kingdom Viridiplantae; phylum Streptophyta; class Magnoliopsida; order Santalales; family Viscaceae; genus Viscum; species Viscum album. Next base: position 1,914,735,719 of record OY728133.1, read on the forward strand.
ATCTTGAGGCATTATAGGTATGGACTTGAACTCATAATCCTGGCACGACCAGTTACAAAGCAAGCTCACTTGTTGTCCATTTGTTCAAGATAATGGGATTTCCATTCCATGAAGTAAGATCACCTATGTTGGATCGAGTTCATCCTAAATTATGTGGATTTTCTGTCACATCCATGCTTTTATTTATGTATTCTTTCTTTAATTTTTTTAATGTATTTTTCTCTTGTATTTTTAGGGGTTTTTTACCTAACAGCAGGTGGTGCACGGTTGGAGCATGGTTAGGGAAACCGTATGCTGACCTAGAAGAGATTTTGAACCCATACTAGTGGGGTTTTCAAAGGTGAATAATCAATTTCACAGGGAATGTTACCTCCCCAGGTAAACAGTGTGGACATTATCCTCTTATATAGAGTAATTCGCCCGATTGTTGCATGGTTTGGAAGACCGTAAGACCTATCCAGATAATTAAAAATGTGGTATTTTTACTTTTTACCTTCCCTGATGTTAACCCAAATACACCCATTTATCCCCCCATTTGGGATTATCAGCCTTAGTAACCTCTCCCCCTCCTCTTGTATCCCTTGGATCTCTAAATATTGGGTGTTTTTGGTGTGGAATTTTCAATAATAATCAAGTAAGCCCCTCTTCTCTTGTTTTTCCTTCTTCTAGGTCTTTTTATCCTCCTCTCTTAGGTTCACCCTTCTCTAGAAGGGTTTTTTGACCTAAAGTAGGTTGAAACATGATTATTGGGGTTTAATCTTGATGTTAATGGTATGATATTACCTTTATAGGGTCTCCTTGTGTTGTGGTTTTGGTTTTCCACTGGATTCTGAAAGTTTCTAAGCATGAGGTGAGTGATTCCATGCATTGTCATTATTTGATGATTTTAGTATGCTTTATGCGCTTTCTAGATGCGTTGTATATATTTTATTAGTGGTTTAAAACATGTTTTCAAATGGTTTTGGTGTGCGTATTGGTTTGAAAGAGGTTTTGATTATCAGAAAATGGTGGTTTTATGTGTGTTCATATTGTTTGGTGTGTGTATTTGAAAGAGGTGTCCTATGTGACATGGGAAATGTAATCAATCATAATGGGAATCCTAGGTATCTAAGTATGCATACTAGGACTAGTAGTCTAGTTGGATCGATGGGGCTGAGGCCTGGTTCCCTTTAGAAGGATTGAGCGACCAGTACAGATTATGGATTCCCCAGACAAAGTAGTTCAAGGGAAGACCACATCATTGGTGTATTTTATTTGGTAGCATAGAAATGATGAGCATGAGAAATGAGAGTGAATATCTTAGGTTGAGGATAAATACCCATTCTTGTTCTCTGATCAGATTTTGGAATAAAATTCATAGAGAGGAAAGTTTTCTCAGTGGGGAGAATTGTCACATCCATGAATTTATTTTGAGGTATTATTTCTTTTATTTTTGGTATTGTATTTATCTCTTAGGTTTCCTAGATGTTTTGGTTGAAATGGAGTTTTTGGACCAGATAGAAGGTGGCACACGGTTAGGGAAAATCGTGCGCCATCCCATAAGAGATCGTGCACCCTATACAGTGGGACTGTCTAGGCTGCATGACCTACCACACAGGCATACAAATTATTGTGTGCCTAGACTCGGGTCCTGTCTAAGGTACCTGGTCGACCACACAAGTGTGTTCCCTCCCCAAGAAACATGTGGCAAGTTTCTTCTTAGACAGAGGATGTCACGACCCATCCCCCGGGGCCCGTATCGTGACTACCCCAAGCCCGCCTTCCATAGGCCAGGGGCTGGCGACTAGCACCAAAGGCATAACTCCCTAAAAACTGGGAAGGCATTGCCTTTATAAAATATAAACACACACAACTAGAGAACAAGCGGAAGCAAACACTAAGTAAAACAATATAACAAGTGTGTTGAAAGTACAAAGGGGCCAGAAATACAAGCACAATAGAAAGGTACAACTACAACTGAAAGTAAAGTACAATTGAAAAGACAACAGCTAAAAGGTGAAGCAGCTCCTGGATCGTCCTCCAGGTTCCTACCTGTAGGGTAGGTACAGATGGTCACCTCAGCTCTCCATGTCCGTTTGTCACCTCTGGGTACCGTCTCGTCGTGAAGTCTACCTTCGGGTACCATCCATCTCTACAAGCCTCAACCACGACTAGTTTTGTCTGTCGTCTGCAACCAACACAACGAGGTGCGGTTGTAGCCCATGCAGGGGTGAGTATAACAATACTCAGTAGGGACCCCGAGACCCTCAAGGTCTCACTAAATCCAACAAGGATAAACCACAAAGAAAGATCTCAACAGATAACCTTTATTTAGGTATATGCCCATACATATATATAAGTTATCAAGTAACCCATCTCAATCATGAGGAAAACACAAAGATCATTGACTCAACTCAAACCAGGATTTTCATTATCGAAACCACAACTGCTGGAGCACTCCTCCTCTGTCGAGTACAGTGGCCCTATCACGACTCCAATGTGCTACTCACTAACCTTAGACTGCTGAGGTACTCCTCCTGTCGAGTACCGCGGGTCTGCTGCCAAATATCGGGCGCTCCGTCCGCTGTGGGTCTGCCACCAAATATCGGGCGCTCCCCCTAATAGCCTACAAAGGTACTCCTCCGGTCGAGTACCGCGGGTCTGCTGCCAACTACCAGGCGCTCAGTTCGTCGTGGGTCTGCCGCCAAATACCGGGCGCTCTGTCCATTGGGCTAATCGAATCACTCCGAGTCGAATCGGTCAAGAAGTCGTCAGGTCTACAGCTACTAGGTCTCTGCACTCCGTACGCTCGTCTCCGGGAGGGTCCGCTCCACGAGCTACTGGTCGTTACTTCCAAGAGTCACGAAGTCTCATGTAGATGTAACACAAAGGACCGCCTCATCATAGGGGTCTCAACGCAATAGATGGCGCGTCAATCGGACACCCGGTGTGTGAGTTATTAGCTTTTTAGTCCCGGGGGCCCGGTTGGTTTCGTGTACGAACCAACCCGACCGTATCTCAACTATACCCTTAACTCCCATGGGGTATACTCAAAGGGACGGCTATGATCCAAGAGTATCGGCGTCACTGACGGTTCATCAAACGGACGTCCGGTGCCAAAGATGTGGCCCAAGAAGGTAATGGGTCAGTAATGAGCCCGGGTCCGGTCCGACCCGGTCAGACCAACTGGGCCTAACCCAAACTGGGTCGACCTGGTCTGGGTCGACCCTGTCAGAATCACTGGGTCTGACCCGGCCCATTGGGCGAGTCAGCCCGCTAATTTTTGACCCGGTCCGCTGGGCCCGGCCCAGCGGACCGCGAGGGCGGTTCGGCCCGATAGTCGCCATGTAGGCGGCTCAGTAACTCGGCTCGGGAGATTGGGTCGGTTCAACCAGCGACACCGCGGGGGCGTCGTGAGCTGGTTTAGCAGGCAAGTGACCGGGAGGCCAGCGGGCAAACCGCGCGGGGCGCGGGCGGGCCGACTGGGCTCCGGGATGGTCGCGGGTGCACCGGGCAGGGCGCGGGTGCGCCAGGCAGGGTGTCGAACGTCAGGCAGCGTGCGGGGGTGTACCGGGTAGCGCGGCAGGGCACCGCGGGGGCGCCGGGGTGCACTGGGCAGGCCACAGGCAGGGGCGTCGGGGGCGACGGGCAGGCCCCCGGCACGGGTGCAGGGCGCCGGGGTGCGCCAACAGGGCGCCGCGGGTGCGCCGACAGGGGCGCGGGGCACCGGGTGTGCGCCAGGGAGCCGCGAGGGTGGCGCAGTTCACGGAGGTCGCGGGTAGCACAGCCTTTGTTCGCCGCCTTCGTCATCGTCGCCTCATTGTCATGCCGACGTGGAGTCATCACAAAAAGAACAACAGAGGGGTCGAGCCATGTTGGTTTGGCTCGGACCCTCCGCATTTAGAGTGGTAGCAATAGGTTCTCACAAGTATGAAGCACAACAACCACCGTTCTTCGTTTTGAGAGAAAGGAAGAACATGGGAAAATTTCATACTTTAAATAAAATAAAACCCCTACCTCTTGCTCGTCGCTCGTTTGCGGAGTCGCAGAAGGAAGATGATGAAGACCGTCGTTCATCGTGTCTGCCACACGTCCCCAATTCCGAGCTGTGTCGGTTCGTTGACGATGTTGTGGAGGATAGGTGTCTGGGGAAGGAAGTTCAAAGAAGAATCGTGTAGAAGATCATCGTCGGCGTTCTTCGTGTTCTTCATTGGAGAGGATATGTTTTTTCAAGTGTTGGGCGTCGTGATACTTTACCAGCGCTTCGTCGCTTGGTGAAGTCGTCCCAAAACCTTCTCCCAAACTCCCTATATATAGGAGAGGGGGAGAGTTATGTAACCATCGTGGAATTTATGATGGTTCATTTATTTGGAACCTTCCTAAATTCCAACGATGCGGTTACTTAATTTAAAAAATGGGTCGGGCGAATTAAATTGCGTTGGCGCAATTTAAGAGGTGCGTTGGCACAACTTAAGAGGGGAGGACGCCAAGAAGTTTCCCCCACATAGCCTACGTCAAAACTGAAGACACGAATTAATTTTATGTTGACACATAAAATTAAGTGACAACAATTAATTTCACGTCGACACATAAAATTAACTGACAACAATTAATTTTACGTCGACCCATAAAATTAACTGACATCAATTAATTTTACGTCGAACCATAAAATTAATTGAGAGCAATTAATTTTACGTCGACACATAAAATTAATTGAGAGCAATTAATTTTACGTCGACACATAAAATTAACTGATGGGGGGGGTTGAGAGGTTTTCTCTCCCTCCCCATTAAATGGGAGGTTAGGGTGTGACGGTCCCACCTCCAACTCCCAAGGGGAGGTTTTAACTAACTCACTCAACACATGACAACTTAAAAAAAATTAAAATAAAGTTTTGTACTTATTATTATTTTTTATAAAAATCCAAAAACTAACTTTTATTCTTGCTCATCTGTCATTGATGTGAAAGTCTTCTTAAGCGAATATCGGTACTTCGAGTTCAACGGTTCCCTCGAAATTCGATTCTGAGCACCAGTTCAAAAGTTATAAAACGTCGCTCGTACGTTTATTGAACGTACCTGAAAAAAGTTCGGAAAATTATTATCAGTCACCCTCGACCCACTGTGATCAAGATTAGGCTCTACCTAGGAGAAACATGCCCCAAAGAACTCAACGGTACTCTGGGATTTTCAATTCGAGTTACCGTTTAGAAGTTATGAATTTTACAATAAAATAATTTCCACTTAATTATTTTATTTACGGCCAAAAACTAATTTTCTCAGGTGGCCCGTGTCGGCCAAAGTTAGTATCTTCTTAAAGAAATCATACCCTCACGAGTTCAGCAGTGGTCTCGGATTTTTAATCCGAGTTACCATTTTTGAGTTATAAGAATTTGAAAAATAAAATAACTTTATTTAATTATTTTATTTACGGTTATGCCATTTTTGGGTTTTCTCACAGGAGACATGCACCGACTAAACTTAAGTCACGCCTATGGTAAACCCGCCATCCTGAGCACAACAGTACCCTCATATTTCTGATCTGAGTAACCGTTTAAGAGTTATTCCACTTTTTCAGGAAAACTGCTTACTCGCGTTAATTTAAGCTTAACAAAACTTCAGAAAATTATTTCGGGCACACCGGGCCTCAGAATCAGGTGCTGTCAGAAACCGTGTACTCGTAAAACTCCAAAAAATTTATGAAAAAAAATTCCTTGAAATTTACAGGTCTTTACAGAGGAAGTCACATGGTTGTTGCACGGTTTGGAAGATCATGCGGCCAAACAGTGCGGTGTGACCTGGTCATTAAAAATATTGGATTTCCATTTTTTCTATTCCCTGATTTTAACTCATACCCACCCATTTCCTCCCCTATTTTGGATTCTTATCCCTATTCACCTCTCCCTCTCCTCTTAGATCCCTTAGATCTCCAAATCTTGGGTGGTTTGTGGTGGAATCTTCAAAAATCATCAACCAGACCCATCTTCTCTTGTTTTCTTCCTTCTGCTTAGTTTTCTTCTCCTTGTCTCTTGAGTTATCCTATCTCGAGTTGGTTGGTTTCCCTAAATTAGGCTGATCCTTGGTTATTTGGGTTTAATATTTATGTTTATGGTATAATCTTGCCTTTATAGGGCCTCCTTGTGGTGCGGTTGTGGTTTTCCACAGAATTCTGAATGTTTCTAAGCTTGAGGTAGGTGATTCCGTGCTTTATCATTGTTGGATTATTTTAGTATGATTGATTTGATTTATAAATGTGTTCTATGAATTTCATGAGTGGTGTGAAACTTGTTTCTAAATGGTTTTTGTGTGCGTATGGGTTTGAAAGAGATTTTTCTTATGGGAAAAGGTGGTTTTTCATGTGTGTTCATATTGTTTGGTGTGTGTTTCTGAAATAGGTTTCCTGTGTAACATGGTAAATGGAATTTAGAATATGGGAAATCCTATGTATTTATGTGGTTAGACTAGGACCATTACTCTAGTCAGGTCAGTGGGGTGAGGCCCGGTTCCCTATAGCAGGATTGATGCTACAACACTAACTAAACTATTATGATGATTGGAGACCACTAAAAATTTGGATAGATTTCTCTCTAGTTACTCATGCATGAGGAATATATAGGTCGTGGTTTATATACCATATCACCAAGATATGAGGTTCATAGGGTCCATTATTTCTAGAGCCTTTAGGGATTACCCGTGGTGTTCATGTGGTGTTATGTTTACCATCGACATATGGTGGAATTTACTTGTCATTTAAATTTCTATGCACGTTTTCCTTAAAAAATCCTTTAAATGATTTATTGAAAATGTTTTTAATTACTTTCATAAAAACATGCATGTTGACTTTTATTATTATCTTATATCATGAAACATCTTTTGGGTGATATCCTATTGAGAATTAGGCCACACCCTACATATTCCCTCAGTTTTATATAGATATTGTTATGTTTGACCCAAATAAAGGCAAGATGTTCCATAGTGGTTATGGTGGATCTTATTTCTAGTGGTTCCTCTTCTTGCAGGTGGTGGTGGGGGTGGCTTGAGGGTGATGGACCTCTTGTTTCATGGAGGTTTTTTTGTTTTGGTCTAGTTTATTCTCTTCTTATTTTTGGTATTTTGGGTTTGGTTAAATGTAAATAGTTTAACTTGTGAAAGTTATATCTCATTGATTATGGTTATTGCTTATGTGATTAAATTTAATTATTATTGTTCGATTATGGTTAATTATATGGGATAAGTCATTCCTAATGCATGATGTTTGATGATCAAGCACTAGTTTCATGCCCAGGGGGATTGAGAATGCCCTTCGATCCATGTCACAGGTCAGGATGGGTGTTGGGTCAGATGGTGTCTCATCATGGTTCCTAAAAAAATTGCATTAGAGGAGGTTTTATCCTTTTATTTGGGTCATGATATTTGGGGGAGTCTGGATAGACAAGAGATTGGACTGTTGAGCCTTGAGGTTTTAGTTGTGAGTGAGGTGTCTAGACAACACACCTCGTAATGATCCTTGAGTCACCATGGGATGTTGGGAATTTAGTTTGACTTCACCTCTAGGTGATACATACAGGTTACAGACTGTGCATGGACACCAGGCGGGGGTGAAGTGGGTTGGATTTTTTTATGATGAATGTGGTTTTGATTTGATTAATAGAAGTGTTTGGGGTTTTTTTTATTGATTTTTTTAGAATTTTGTATTGATGGTTTTTCCTTATGTTATTTTCATGACGTTTCAAGATTCCTCCCTAGAGGATTCCTATACAACCACAAGAAGAGTTCAGAGAGAGTTCTCCCTCACCGGTTGACCAGGGACAAGTGGAAGTGGTGGTTCGGGCTGTCTGAACATTGGTTCAGGAAGTGGGATCTAGTCCTACACATTTTAGGGAAGCCAAACTAGGTCATGAAAAAGAAAAGTCTTATGAGTTTTTTAAGAACCAAACTCCTACCTTCTGGGGTAACATATATTTCCAAGAAGTAGAAGATTTTCTTGAAATGATCAAAAGGATGTTTGAGTTTCTTGATACTCTCAAGGCAGTTAAAGAGAAGGGTTCTTCATTATTTTTGGAAGGTCCTAGTCTGAGGTGGTGGTACTCAGTGGTTCGGTCTAAGAAGCATGAGCAAATGGGTTGGAAGGATTTCAAGGTCATCTTCAATGAGTGGTATTTACTTGAGACCTTATCCTTCACCAATACTTAAGAGTTTCTAGATCTCCACCAGGGGGATCAGACTGTGTTGTATTATGTTATCCGTATTGCTGATTTAGATTGGTTTTCACCTGAGGTAGTTACTAATGAGTAGTTGAAGGCTTAATGGTTTGAGATGTTATGGATGTATATCTAATCCCAAGTATTCTTGTTCAAGCTAAATACCTATGATGAGGTGGTTGATCATGCCTTGATGGTATAGATAGTTTGTGCCAGCATGTTTTGGTTTTATGGGCTAGTATCATCAATGGTCCAAGACCACTGTAGTTCATCTGAGAGAAGAGAAAGTGAGAAGAGTAAGAAAATATTGGAGGTGGTAGTTTAGGCCATCCTTCCCAACTATATTCATCTATGGATTCAGGTGATCGATCAGTTTTGTTACATCAGTGTGGAAAAGTGGGGAATATGTGGTCAACGTGTTCAACTCCACCTAGACCATTCCATCAGTGTGGACATATGGGGAACTGGCAATGGTTTTGAAAAGCTACGCATCCATGCTAGGGTGGTACATCTTCTACAGCCTCCAGAGGGTTGTCAGCCCAGTCAGATCCATCCAAGATAGTGTGTTTTTGGTTTAGTGGTCATAGCAGTATGTTTATATCTTCATCTAACTAGATTCATCTTAAGGTAGTGCCATGGGTTAGTGGTCGTTCTTAGGCTCAGGCAGAGATGAGTCAGCTGTAAGTTATAGAATATGTTCTAGTGGAATCAGACGCAGATCCTAAAATGGTTCAAGTTATGATTCATATGGCATCATCTATTATTGTTTCCTTGTTTGACATGAGTTCTTCAAATTCTTTTATTTCTACCCATCTTGAGGATTTATTGAAATTACCAATTGGTCTTAAATTTTATGCAGTGGAGTTGGTGACACCACTTAGTAAGAAGTTTGAGTAGGGGTTTCAAGTGTCCATCATGTGCTCTCACTCTATCAGGGGTCAAGATGGAATGAGATTTATTGGTTTTGGAAATGGACCTCATCGACATGATCCATGGTATGGATTAAATGGTGTGTTTCTAGGCGCATATCGATTTTTATCATCAACAAGTGAGTTTTTTGGAGCATGATGGTAGTACCTAGTTTTTTCAAGGTGAATGGGGTCCTTAGTCAGGGCGTACTAGACATCCATTTCTGAAATTGGGCAGTCTTGTTTTTCAAATCTCTTCGCTCTTATTGGAGGATGATGGTAGGGGTTCTGAGGGTGGATTACTTCCTGTGGTGGATGAATTTCAAGAGGTATCTCTAGATGATTTCTCAAGGTTTCCTCTAGAGAAATATATAGAGTTCACCACTAATTTGGCATTGGGGACACAATTGATATCTCTTCCCTCATACCGTATAGCCCCCACCAATTTGATGTAATTAAAGATACAACTAGAATATTTAGAATCCAAAGGATTCATTTGCCTAAGAATCTCACCTTGGGCCACCCCAATTCTTTTTGAAAAGAAGGTTGATGGATCTCTTTAGTTATGTGTCAATTATTGGAAGCTGAATAAGGTAAAAGTCAAGAATAAATACCTCTTTCCTCTTATTGATGACCTTTTTGATCAGCTTAAGGGGGTGATCTATTATGTGGTATCAGGGACATTCCATTGACCAACTTTCTTCACCAGCTATGGTTAGAGTTCTTGTGAATTCAATATCACACATCGAGAGTTTGTAGTGGATGATGGGTAGGCTGGAAACTGCCTCATTCTAGGTTTAAACTAAATACATATGGTTCAACGATCAACAACTCTATGGCTAGAGGTGGGGAAATGCGATACCAATGAGGTTCAATAATCCTGTCCTTCTCGGCCCATTTTAGAAATGGGTCCTCTATCCTCACCGAGGAGAAATCTTTCCACTTTGGCCTGAATCTATGTTCCGAAAGCAATATACCTCTGGTGAGCGTAGAACTTGATGTAGCTGTCATCATCTAATTTTTAATGAATCTAGAATCATCCCACCGGTCAGTCTGATATCTTATGTGGTCCTATACTTCTAATGTTGAAGGGGACATTTATATTTGTCAAACATGGAGAGAAGGCAACATGTTGGCGGACTCCATTGATTTCACATTACTCCCCATGACGGATTTTAAAATAAAATTTATCCTTGTATTATAGAGGTCATATGTATTACCCTCATTTTTTATATACTTAAATACATGATTGTTATTATATTTTTTAGTTAAAATCGAAATATTTGAAATTATGGGCGGCTTGTAGACCATATAGGTAGTCGTGCCAACAATCTTTTTCGGTGAATTAACCCATAATGGTTGGTTTACAAATAGTAAACCATGAAACAAATTTTTTTGATCTACGAAATGTGAAATATTATGTGAATAGTTAGGTGAATAGTTTACTAATCATGAAGGAAAATCTTGTGTTCATTAAAATATAAATTGTTAGGAGAGTGGGGTATTAAACAAGGCCGAAGCAGTAGGGTGTCAGTTTGTGTGAAGGTGGAAGTCTTAAGTGTATGGGCTGGTGGTGTGTAGCTGCCAGGGACATCTTGGTCTTTTCTATCTCTCTTTGGGGGGGGGTTAGTTGTTGGAGGTGTAATAAAAAGTGGGAAATATTGTTTGGAAGGGGGGATTTCATTTGGTATTTTCAGCTGGCTGCTGAGTGGGCTCGGTCCTGGGAGGATCCAGCCAGGGCTCCAGGAAGTGGTCTTCCACAAAGAGTTTCCTTCTATTTCTTCCACCAACTTCTTGTTCACCTCTTTCTACTATAATCTATATATCTTCTAAAGTTGGAATTTTTCTGCCTACGTGTCACCACCACAATCTTCCACGACACTCCAACTGATTTCACTCCCATTCTTTCCTCCATTCAGAACCCCTCACGCCCGCAATTTTCATTCCTGCGGGCTAGGGTTTCTGACTAACTCCATTCATCATCTCTGCTACCACCTATAGAGCTCGTTCTTCGAACACTGCCCTTCGGCTCCCCGTCTCTGGAACTCCAAGATCATCATCTCCGTCTCCACCTGTGCCTCCGCATACGGCTCCACCTGCGTCTCCGCCTGCGTCTCCGCCTGCGTCTCCACCTGCATCTCCGCCTGCGTCTCCGCCTGCATCTCCGCCTCCGCCTCTGTCTCTGCCTGCGTCTCCAGCACTCAGCGTATCGTCGTCTCTGTATCCCACTCGGCATGCGTCTTCAGCACTCAGCATCTTGTCATTTCTATCTCTGTTCATAGCAATCCATAACCTTGACTCCGGAAATCCTTCACATCACCTCGGATCCATATCTCCATTCATCTTCACCTCCTCTGTCTATCAACACCTTCAATTTACCGCTAAATACCTACTCTGTTCCAATATCTTCTCTTTCAACCACCGAATATGACCCGCGACAACCACTTCGCGAACCCCTTTAACATCACCTACAACATATTCAGAAATCCTACAGATCTACATTTCTGTAACAGGTATGTTCTCCCAATCCCGTCAAAATTTTAACCCTTCTACTTCATTTTGTTCGCAGATCTGTTTGCGACAAATTCATTGGAGATATACCTTAGCCTGTCACGCATTCAACAACCACTATTCTTTGTTTTCCTTCTGGTAACCCATCAATTCATCTGCATTTGATATTATCTACTGAAAACTAACAACCGTACTTCGTTTTCTATTCAGTTATTCTAAAATAATTTATATTTACCCATGGTTTGTTTTCAATCTATGTAATAATCTGCCTTTTTCATGCTTGGAGATGAAGATTTAGAGATTGTTGGTTTTTTGACTGTTATGTGAGACTTATTGTTATCAAATTTTTATTCAACATCCAATCATGGTTTATTATGCTGTTATCTACCATATTATACTATACTGCAGATTTGATATTTGTAGATTTATACATTCTCTATTCATTTATTCCAGTATAATTTATGTGAACTTCATATTTACAATATTCATATCTGTACAAGTGTATTTGATTAGCTGGACATATTCTACTTAGTGTTGGCTCCCCATCCACATTTTCTTTAAACATAAGGCTTTCATAACCCTTGGATTCCAGTTCCAGCAGGTGTTCGAATTTTCCTTAGAAGGTATGTCTTCTGAAGTCTGTAGATTAAAACTCTAAAGTTTTTCATATTTTAGTTGCAATAAAACAGTTATTAGTCATGCATTTATAATATTTTATCACCATGGTTTATTATGCTGTTATCTACCATATTATAGTGTACTGCATATTTGGTATTTGTAGATTTATACATTCTGTATTCATTTATTCCACTTTAATTTATGTGAACTTCATATTTACAAGATTCATATCTATACAACTGAATTTGTTTAACTGGACATATTCTACTTGATGTGGGCTCCCCATTCACATTTGCTTCAACATTATATAACTGAAAAAATTTCCATTACATCTACATGATTTTATTATTTTCAACTCCTTGAGAACGACATAATCAGAAATAGATTACAAGGATGCAATCCCCGTCGACATGTAGAGAGTCGCGATTACAAAGAAGATTGCTCATGCAACAACGACAAGCATGTTGTCTTCTCTGTATTCTCTTCACCTGCAACTGTACTCTTACATATCATTCCACCTATGTACATATCTGTGTCCTCTTCACCTTCTCAGGAACAACATCTATGGAAAACATCAATACAACAAATCACCTTACTAAACCAGTAATGACACAGAGAGGAACATGCACGCCATCATCATCTGTGCCCATTGACGGTAACTTTATTTATACATGTCCACCGCATAAAGGTTTCCTTTCATTAAGCAACTAAAAAAATACACATCTATGTCTATCATGTGCCCTACTGACATGATAAATGTTTCGTTTTCTCAACTATTTACTGGATCCTTTACTTTTGATAATTAATCGACAGCTGAACCTACGACACCGTTTATCAACAAAGTCGAAGACGAATCCCCCTGTCACCGTTATCCATAAACGGTAAATATCTTTTCATATTATCCTACAAAGTACTTTAACTTAGTAACGACATCTGACCTTATCTACCTCAAATATAACTTCTTTTAATTTGTCAGTCTATGAAGATTGTTATAATCTTTCAACGTTGACGACTGGATCAAACAAGAGAAGACACCGAATGGATAGCCTCACACTAGACACCATTTCATTCTGTGAGCATCCTCTCCTTAAAAAAAATAATAAGTAACATTACATTTATTATCTCATCATTGCTTGAAACAAATATCCTCATAATCTATATTGTTTGAAGGTCTTCCAAATAATGTTTGTACTACTACAGCTTCAAGCGTTGCCTCCTCATCACAGTTAGCCATAACAGTACTCATTTTCCTTTTAGTATCTCCCTTTTCTATATTACTTCATATGTATTTCAGTTCTACAATCAACAGTTCAACTTGTACAACCACTACAAACAACCTTTCGTCTTCTGCGACAGGTACATCATATATTCGCATTAGATTATTGTCACTAAGGTGTCAATATAACTATGAATATATGAATATTTTTTCGTTCCATTAAATTTTACACGGTCTCTCGACCCTAATCAGCCAGTATCACACTTTTATTGATTGAACATACAGTATATACATATTATAAAGTTTAAACCATTATTATAACACACTGTAATATCTCAACATATATTATTACCTGATTAGGCTTTTTAAACTGATGGTCTAAACCGTGTTCTAAAAGCTCACACGTTATACTGTCTGATGTTATTTTTACAATTATATCTGGACGATGTTCTTAACATACACATTACATTCACTTCATGATGTTTGATCATTTTTTTAAGATGTGTGTTCAACATACACATATTTTTTAGTCAATTAAATTCTCATAAATATTATTCCTATTAAATAATATAGAAGCAAAACATATAACAACACTTTTCCAGTGTTCAGTTTCGAATTCACTCCTTTTGATGACATTATTCAGAAAAAGGTTCCAGAACAACACTTAATAGGTACAGTTTCTTTACACATATTACCTTCTTATGCTTTATTAAATAACATAATTTGCACTACGTAGGTACGTTTTTATGTTTATAAATAATAGATTCTGCATGACCTTGGTAATTTTTCCTGTTTATAAATATCAAAATCTGCACAAATAAATAATACATTTTGTACAACTAATAACATATTCTGCATTAATAAATAAAATATTCTATATTACGTAGTTACATTTTCCTGTTCATAATTAACAAATTCTGCACTTATCAAGAACATATTATGTCCACTGAATAACATTTTCTGCATTAATAAATAGCATATTCTGCACTATTGTCATCTTTGTTTCACACTGGTGCTTTAGGAAGAGGACACCCCTAACACTTCATTTGTCCTATGCAATGTTGCGACATCAGTTCTTACATCTTCTACTACTTCATCTACTCAGGTACATATTTATTTCTCCCTTCTATAACTATTATAGTCATTGCATTATTGGACTATACAATACTCAGATGGAAGCGGTTCTTTGCTGTGACTATAATTACGTTTTTTTTCTTCAGCTTCAAAAATGCATTATTTGACTTATATTTCTGTTGCAGTTGTGAATTTCACTAGCTCCATTCATCATTGCATGGTTCTATTGAACAAATGTTCTGGTTTCTGTTGTACTCAAATATCTTTAGGTTTATTTCTATAGCTAAATATAGTTCACTAAATGTTCTGTTGTTTTTGTGAATTTCTTCAGGTTTCAATATGCATTCTATTGTGAATTTATTAAGCCAAATACATTTCTATAGCTAAATACATTCTTTGAGTAATTGTTTAGAATGCAAGTTTGATATCATTTATACACGTTTATCACTTTAATTTGAAACTTATTAATTAAAGTCTTTCTTTCATGTTGAAAAATCTTTTGCTAGATTTTGACGCTGATAATGCAGTGCAACAGAATGTTGTAATGTACCCAGAGTCTGCAACATCACCTAGCTCTGACATTGAGTTGCATTCCTGTTTCAAGGATAACTACAAAAAAAAATGAAGTGAATGATTGACAAGCATTGCTTTCATTGGAAGGTATTCGATTATCCTTATAATTTTTTTCCCTATAATTACTTTCCCCTTTAAAGGTAGAGGGTTTTCACTATTTGAATACATCTATAGGTGAATGGAAATTGTTAACTCTGAGTATACACTATTTAAAACTCTAACATGGTGTTGCTTTTTTACATTTACATCTGTTTTATTTGGATAATATCTAGAGATAATGATCATAATTTGATAGCATAATCTTATGATTTCTGTTCTATGTTCTGTACTTTTTTTTAATATCTTAGCTATGTGTTTTGTTTGGCATTAGAAAACACAAACATTCTTTTTATTGTTACAAAAATATGTATATCTCAAATTAATCATTTTTTGAGCTGTTTCTATTATGATATGAATCATTTTTTGAGCTGTTTCTTCTATGTTCTGTACCTTTTAGCCGCATGTATTCCGTTATCATATACCATTAAATTCACGTTTGGGCACTTCAATAAGGATCTATGGGTGGCCATATTGGGTACAACGCCATGTATGGATTTCCACCCAAAGAAGAAAGAAAGAGAAAGCCCCATTGCGATAGTGTTTGTAATGGACAGGAGGAAGAAGATAGATTAAGAGGAATACATGCTGCTAAATATGCTGAAATGTAATCACAAGAAAACAATGCGGCCACTAGATGGTTCAAAGTTTGTTCTTTCGTAGTGAAAACATTTTGGCAAGGAGGTCCACTCATTGGGGGGTCTCTCTGTTCACAGAGGCTGCTGCTTTGTATAGAATGGGGTTTCCAATATCTCAGTTACATTAATACTTATGTAATTTCATTCCTGTTCGTTTTTTAATGTACTTTTCTAATTACTGTCGATTAGTTCTTTTTATTCATGTATTTGAAAATTGATACTTATGTTTTTTTTCTACAATGTGACCTATTTACTTTTCCTTATTCTTTTATATTTTCATACACGTTTCATTTCATTTTTTTTCAAAAATGTTGTTTTTCTTTTCAATTGACTGTTATCCACTATATTCTCCTATATGTTTTATATGTTTTCAAATAATTTTACTTTCCATCTATATTCTCCAACATGTTTCCCTTATATTCTCCCTCAAACATTTCTATGGATTATTTTGTACAGTGATGGTATACTTATGTTTTCCTTATGTATTATCATATATTCTCCAATATGTTTTCAATATTATCCTACATATATTCTATGTTATTTTCTTATTCTTATTTTATTATGTTTTCAATTCTATATATTTTATTCGATTTCTGTTCAATAACAAGTATCACTATTTTTTTTTCAATATATACAATATTGATGTTATTTATTAATATTGCGGTACGATTGCACGGGTAAGTACTAGTTCTTCTAATAGTCTTTGGAGACGCGTTGGCTGCTAGGTAAGATGATCGCAGCGAACAATCGATCGTTGCTGGGAAGCTGAGTGACAAATGTTGGGGAGAAGGTGAGCACAACAAAGAGTCGATCGTTGTTGTTGCGGCGTTGGAGCAGGGAGACGTGAGCATGGCAGGATGATCAGAGCTAGATGAACACCACTGGAGAAATTACGACTCTTCTGATGACAGTTTGAGGTACGTTGGAGGATTAAAAAAAAAAGTTTCAGCAAATTTTTCTCTCTTATCTGCCTAATTTCTTTTGTTTGAACTTCTGTGAAACACTATCACGGGTGAAAATGCTCGCGAGTTGGAGGACCATCAAAGCTCGCTAAACATAGAAGAGGTACTCAGTTTCCTGTTGTGCGTGAGGCAATTTTCAATTTTCACAGTTTCAAATTGTCAATATGAGACAGTTCTCTAGTTGTGAGTTTGTTCTTGCTAGCCAACCAGTTGTGTTCCCGAAGACGTTGAGTAGTTTCTTTCCAAAATGTCGAAGAGAGTGGAGTTGCCGATATTTTTAGGAGAGGAACCATTAGGCTGGATCATGAAATCAAATACATATTTTCAGTTTTTCCGAACAGCAGAGGACATGAAAATACATATGGCGTAGCTATGTTTGGAGTGCATGGTTCTACGCTGGTTCTTGTCATGGTTGTTAGAAATTTCTGGTGTGAGTCAGAAGCAACTGAAGCCCCTTCTTTTGGAGAAATATGGGGACAACAAGCAGTAATGAGAGTCCTTTCATTGGAAGAATCAAAAGGATTAGTCCATCCAAACTCTAAGAGACAAAAAGGAGGAGGTCCTGCCGGCTGCTCAATGCTCTTTGGAGCCAGACAAGGAGGCAATGTAGTATGAGTCAGTTCTTGTGACGCAGAGGATTCTTTTACAGGCCATGAAAATGCAGCCTATGGAGTCGAAACCTCCTATACTAGAGGAGACCAGATTGACTGATCTGAGTAGCGTGGACATATTTGAATTTGGTTCCAAACCTGAAAGATGGAAGGTGGATGAAGAGGATTACAATGCGATGAAAGGGGACACTATGATGATGCAACCAGTACCTGGACTGCATTCACAGCCACCTACCGTGGATGATGTGAGGTTGAGTATTCTGCTAGTCGCACAAGAAATTCAAGGAACAAAGATGAACGTCTTACCTTCTACTATTTGTGTTAAAGATGATCTACTTTTTCTTGCTCGAGACACGAAGAATGTAGCAAGGCGGAAATTGTTTTGGCTCACGAAACTCATCTTGCGTGAGTTCAAAGTGCAGAAGTCGAACCTGATTTTCCAGAGGAAATTGGTTCTAGTTCTGTAGAGGGGGCTATTGAAGGTTCTAGTAGTGATGCTGTTGGTGACTTAGGAATTGTCACTTTGGTTCCTCTAACTGGTGGGTAGGTTCGCGCAGGAGGCAATGCCCGCAACGTGGGATGTGGAAGCTTGACAAATAGGTCTGGATTTGCATCTGTGCAGACATGGGAGCTGGGCGAGGTGGAAATGAAACTTAGACATTTTCATCTGGTGAAAGGGTTTTTGCAACAGGCCTTGGGAGCACTGGAAAGGCTGTCTTTTGATGTAGATATGGTTGGGAAAAGTTGCAGCGAGAAAACCACAGCAATCAGGAAAACTAGGATGTGCGGATTACCAGCAAGATCAATCTTTAACACTCACATTCGTAGTAAAGATACTCTGAATAAGGCAATGACTTTCCCTAGAACCGGTTTGAAATCAAAGAAGAAATACCTGTATGGGGAGCTGAATGCTCCGAGTTAGGTAGAATTGAATGGTAATGAATTGTACAAGAAGGGAGTGCAGACATATTGTTTCTGAATCTGAAGCTGGCACAGAAACTACACCAACACTGCATGGGGATGCTTCTAGACTTGGTGTGCGTTTCTGAGGAACAAAGGTGAATTTGTACAAAGTTGATATAAATGACTTAATGTGGAAAATTCTAAAGGGGTTTTTTAATGGCTGTGGAGGCAATAATGATGCATAAAGAACTTAATAAGTCTGGTTTGGTGGAAAAACCAATAGAGTCTGATCCAGAGTTTGTAGTGCTAAACAAGTTTATTTTTCCTTCGAAGTTGTTTGGTGTTGGACTGAGTGAAACATTAGTCAGAGCAAAACAACTATATTTGTCTTTGTTGCTAGTTTCTAGGATTACTATTCTTGCTAAAAATCACTGCAGCTGGGATTTTGGGGGTAATTATTTAAATTCTCTTTCAATACAACAACATTACAAGCATAATTCTGGGCCCCTGTTCTATTAGTTGGAGACCATTCTTTTGCCGAATGATATGAATATGAAGATTCTGGTTTCAGATGGGGTACATGGGGATGTTTTATTAAGCCAAGTGGTGCATTTCTGATATGAAGATTTGTGGCTAGAACTATGAGGTTGAATACAAGCCAGGAATGAGAGAAAATTTTCTTTTTGAATCATGTTTTCATAGATTTCTGACTCCCCACCTTGCGTCAAAATGTAGCAGTTCTCTATGGGATTGGTTGCAAGGGGAGCTTGGACGGGAGGATAGAGTGATGACACCTTGGCTGGATATTTTTATGCATGCTCCTATGTACAATGACATTAAATCAATATCACAAAACCAGCAACCTAATTACAGCAGGAGGGGAAGGAGATCAAGATACTTTTCTTCAGATTCATTTAGCAACATGGATCAAACTAAAGGTGATGCTTGCAGTTGCATGAGAATTTTTTTTTGGCTGAGAACTATTTTCTGAATGAGCTGCAGAAGGATGATTTACATGTCTGGATAATTGCTGTTGTTGGTGAGCATCTAATGGGGAAGAAGTCCGTCCCTAAAGAAGTGGAATTTGGAACCAGCTGGATTTCTTCAGGAATGATGCCGGTGCTGATATAACAACTGACCTGCTGTTTTGGAATTCAAGTTACCGATCCATGATTTGTAGTTCCACCTTGAGGACAAGATGGTTTTTAAGGAGGGTGGGGGGTGATGTTATGAGAGGGGGTATTAAACAAGGCTGAAGCCGTTGGCTGTCAGTGTGTGTGCAGGTGTATGCCCAAGTGTATGGGCTGGTAGCAGTGTGTAATTGCCTTGGGACATCATGGTCTTTTCTCTTTCTTGTCAGGGGTTGTTAGTTGTTGGAGTGGTTATAAATAGAGAAAATTATTATTGGGAGGGGGGATTTCATTTGGAATTTTCAGCTGGGTGCTGAGGGGGCTCGGTCCTTGGAGGATCCGGCCAGGGCTCCTGGAAGTGGTCTTCCACAGAGAGTTTTCTTCATCAATTTGTTCCACCAACTTCTTGTACACCAATTCTTCTACCAAAACACTTTAGTAACATCTGTTCTTCTAATAACAGTACAAAATCTCTGTTCATTTTATTCTCTCTTGCTCTCCTTCTCTCTTTCTCTCCTCTCGTTAGCACCCATGGTGCTAATATTAATTAATCATATAATCTTAGCCCAAACATTCATCATCATAATTCTCACATCAATGTAACATTGTGATTCATGGAAGCCACCTCATAGGCTATCCTTTTAAAAGCCTCTTATCTTTAATCCATTTTTTTCTAACATGTCCACTTTTTGAGTTGAGTGAGAACCCTTAAAATACTCTACCCATCCTTTCACGTTACTAACCAAACATCCTCCATATATTCAAATAACCTTAAAAATCAAGCACAATCTCAAAAACGCATTTAAAATTAAAAATTAAAAACCAAATGCCTGGGATGTGCATGAAGTTAAATTGACTTAAGTTGATACCTTGAGCCTAGTGCTACCCTACATGACCTAGTTCTTCATCAAGCCCATCACCTCCCCATTATCATCACTTAAGAGACATAAAACCCATCGCCCCATGCGCCATGGATACCGGAAGTAAAACCTACTGAAAAAACCAGAGTCAATGAGGTTTTGAACTAACAAAACTCTTCCATTACCGGTCAGGCCATCATCAAACTCCACCAATCCCTAGAGTGAACAAAATATCCGAACAAACACTAAAATTAATACTAGAATCCTTAGAAAAACCATAAAACGATCTACTCCACCACCACAACACCTTCATTAATTGAAGAAACACCAGAACATGTCAGACAGAACTAGTTCCATGGAGAATCCTTCACTGAAGAAACAGTAGACAAAACCACCGATCCTCAAAAGAAAGACCATGAAAATAAGAGAATTAGCAACTGCCACTAATTCCAGAACCAAGGGGTAAATCTGCACCCAAACCAGCAACTGCCACTAATTCCAGAACCAAGGGGTAAATCTGCACCCAAACCATCAATAAAACAACCTCGCATCCTTATACAGTCTTCCATCACCCATCATTGAAACCAATAGAGGTTTTCACTATACCAAAGACATACCTCCTCCACCAAAGAAGATCACTAATTCTACCCTTCCCAAGTTTTAACCCTAAAATTAGTTCGAACATGCAAGATTGAAGGAACCATGTGAAAGGAAAATAGGGAATAGAATACACGAGAACCACTTTCTTGAACTCTAACGGAATCAAGGAAACTGGAACAAAGAAACAAAAAACAACCGATGCAAGGGGAAGAAGAAAAGAAGGCAAGGAACTGTCGTTGAACACCTTCCCCATCACAGTCATATTCTACTGCAAAACACTGTCACACTAGACCAAAGAAGGGATCTAGTACGATGGGTTGGGTAGAGAGGGAAGTGAGGGTGGGTGAAAGAGAAATGGAACTATGAGATCCCATCCACAAAGGAACCCTTGAATTAAAAGATAACGATAAATCTGAAGTGGTTCAACACCGAATGTTCTATTGTCACCACCATAAACCTCCAAAACACCTTCGTTTCTGACAAGAGTGGAAAGGCTTATAAAAACAGGTAGTGGTGAAGGGAAATTGTGATCTTCAATCCAGACAACCACCACCTAGATAACGAGGAACCTATACTAGAGAATAAGAAACCTTGAAAGAGTAGGAGTAGAGCCATACAAAAGGAAGACGATGAAACCTTGGGAAAATTGAAGGAAAACAATAGAGGAGGAGGATCGAAGCATAGGGAAGAAACCCCACCATGTCAAGGAAGAAGCGGATAGAAAAATCTAATCACTTACTTTCTATTCTTCATATCTCTTTGTTGGATCACTATTCACGGTGGTTTATTTTTTTCGATCTTTTAGATTTATGATTAATTTGTGTATTATTTCATTAGGGATTTGTTGATCATCGAGGGTATGTAGGTTTTCCTCATTTGATCATGGCCTTCCACTGGATGTACTTTTAAGGAAGGTGTCTCTATTTTTTATTTATGTGGTTAAAGCTAGATTTCATATAGGAGGGTTTGGGGAAAAAATGATTGATACCTCAAATAACTTTTAAAGTTTTTGTTTGGTCATCTCATGGTTATTCATATTGTAAATGGTTTTTCTCGAGTCCTAAGATTTATCAAGGATTCTTTGTTCAATTTCTAAGTGAGGGCTAAGCTAGATGATTATGGTTTTTTTTAAAAAAATTTGTATTGTAAAAAATTATCGTGGGTCTTTTACGATATTTAATTATGTTTATTTTTATGATTGGGATTAAATCGCCTAAATTTGAGATGGAAGAGTATGTTTCTGCATTCTTGATGGTTGGAAACTCAATTTCTGATTTTCAAACAATTTATTATCTTTTATGATGATTTCCCCTTTTAAATGCCATGGTATACCATTATTTGTTTCCCTCATATTGATTTTTGGAATCCGTTTGGTCCCTGATTAATAAGATACGGGTTCATGGGCGGTTTCTTATTCTATTTTTTACTTCTCATTCATTCATTGAAAAATAATATATCACTTAATTTTTCCACTCATGATTTTTTTTAGAGTTTTATGATTTGTTTTATTTATTTACTATCATTAGTTGGAGTCATTTATTATTCATGACATGTTCGTAAGAATACATGATTTTCAAATACAAGAAAAATCATTTGAGGTATCCTCGGATTATCTCTATGGGTATAATTTACTCACCCCCTACATCCATAACTTTTGTATGCATGTATATGTCATTTTTCATGACATAGATAAAGGGATTCCTTATTTATCAATGATGGTACATAGTAACTCTGGTGGTTCTATAGAGGAGTCATTATATGTCATTGACTTGTTTTACACTTGATGGAGGGTTTTGAGGGTAGATATCTCCTTTCTTTTGATATTTGTTTTTAGCCTTTATAATTGTATATTTTAACTAAATGTTGATTTTTTATAAATATATATGCGTTTCATCTTCATTATTTTTTATTTATTCTTTAAGAAAAATGAAAATTATATTTGCATTTTTTTTAAATTAAAATATTATGTTTTTCACTCTAAAAATGAGAGTATTTATATTCCCAATAAGTATTGGAATTTTATGACAAATAGAGACTTTTCGGCGACATCTTCAAGTGGAGAGTTTCCGATGAGCTTCATTAAGAGGTATTTTTTTACCTTTGAAGGATTTTTTATATATTTTTGATAATTTTAAATGCTCCTTTATATAAATGCAGTTAAGTATTAGTTTAATTAGTTATTAATTAGGAATAATAACGTATAATGTTATTGTAATAATGTATAAATGTGTAATTTGGCATAATTATAATTAAAAATAACGAAACATAATCAATATTAATTAGCAATACATGAATAGTGATTGATTTTTATTATTGTTAATTAATGTTAATGATGTGTAATTTAAATTAACTAATTGTAAATAAAATTGGTTAATTATAATTATAGTAATTTGTAATAAAATATTAATAATAAACATAAAATATTAAAAATGATTTAGATTAATGATGTTTAATTATGATTATGTAATCATAATTAAATTTAAAAAATCATAACTTATAGTAATTAGTAATAATGGAAGCATACTTAATATAAGTAATATTTTTTATCATTAATGATGTGTAATTAAGTTTATATAATCAAAATGAGAATTAATTAATAATAATTAACATTAATTAGTGACAAAGGATAAATAATTAATGTAAACTATTAATATTAATTAACATGAATAATGTGTAATTAAGATTAAATAATCGTTATCTTAAATATTTAATCATTTAAGCATAATTAGTAATAAAGGAATAATAATTAATGTAAATCGTAAATACTAATTAACATGATTGACATGTAATTTTGATTAAATAATCATAATTAGATTTAATTACTCTTATTTATTAGTTATTAAGTTTAACTAATTGACCATCATTAGTGGTAGTTAATATTAATTAACAATAATCAATCTGACTGTCTCAATATCATTAACGCCAACACAAATGAATTCGGCTTCCAATCCTATGGTTTCCTCATTAGGAAAATTCAGTCTTCCCGCCAGTTTGCTCTTTCTCATTCATCAAAATGGAGGGAAACGGAGGTTTTTTATTGTGCGTCTGGAGAAAACCACCTATGGCATGATTGTTTCCTTTCGTGGACACTTGATCTTGTTTCTCTTGATCTTTGTGATTAATATAAACTCCGTTCAAAAAAAAAGAGAGATAACTAATAAATATTTAGTAATAATGGTACCTAATTAGAATTAAGTCAACATTAAATAATATGAACTAATAAATATATAATCACAATTATAATCTCCGAATTCAATTCCTTAGCGAATGTTATTTAATGCATTAAAATTATGGCCACATGTAACAATTCCACGTAGATGATGATGTTCAACTTTAACTACTACTATGATAAAGTTATTCAAGCTAATTAAAGAGCTTTTTATAGCCACCAACCAACATAAGTGGTAAACATAAGATATTGTGTTATCAGTGATCAAGATATCTTGCATGTTAGTCATGATATCTATCATATTTGGATGGGCTATGTCATATATTATAAACGGTCGATGAATGGGAATTACAACGCTACAAAGAAAAAACGCACACACACATGTAGGTAGCCAGAAAGACTCGAACCTGAGACCTCCCTGACACCCCATTTGCCACTAGGCTAAGCCCTAGGGGCCATAGGGTATGTCATATAGGTTATCTATTACGTGATGATGATGACTGATTGCATGCATCATCATTAATCAACATACATTCTGATAATTATTTAATGGAATTATTAATGGAGATTTCTAATTTCTAACATCAACCTCCTATTTTGCTAAAACGATGATCTTGAATAAGGTTAATCCCAAGATTATGATGTTGTTTCATATTTTGTGTACATAAATAGCCCATTAATGACTCTGAATATGATCTATAACCATTTTGAAGAAGATAAAGTATCCGATGATAGAACATGAGGGGTAGATAGTGATGAGGCAGAAAATTGAGCAGCTAAATTAGAAGCGATAAGAAATTTGATGGCCATACACCATCTACAACGCAATATAAACAATCTACATTTTTTTTGCATCAAAGATAGAAGTCATGTAATATCTATTAGAATTTGACTTGAATAGTATCAAACATGTCAGTGAGTTTCCTGGAGTTGTAGGAGATAAATTCAGTTTGATGGAGAAAACTTTATATATTGGAAGTGAATTTTTAGGTAAAGATGCCCTAAAACTATACTTAAGTAGTATTATACAGAGTAGCATGACAAATATTTAGTTGAGGATTCAAAATGGGAAAAATACATCTTAAGGAGTAAATAATATGGAGATGACTATAAAATACACTTTAGGGTGACATGAGACATTTATTTTGGAGTTTCATATATTTTTATGGTCGAATCCCCTCATACTTCCATATATCCTAGCTTTGCATTAGATCATCAATCGTGATATGCAAGACACCAAAGATGTTAAGGGGCTCAAGAACATTTGGGGAATGATTTGTCTTTTAAATGATAAACATCCAAAACACAACAACATTAGCCAAACAAACCTCAATATGATTCATGAGTATAAAATATAACTCAAAATATAACCAAACAACCAAATCATATCAGAGTACAAGTGGAAACTAAAAGACAATATCTAAGGAAAACCCAAGACTCCAGGCCCCAAAAGACAACCAAAGGACATCAACTCAAGAAACACCCAATCCAAGCTCCAACTCCACATGCCCAGCCCACAGTATCAGGAAGCATCACTAAAGAACTGAGATGCCTTGCCTTTACTTGTGTCTGGGTTGATGACATCTGCAAACCACAATAGTTCCCAAATAGGTGGTGAGTCTAAACTCAGTAGGTTTTTCTCAAATGACTTCTCAAATTACATCACTATGATAAAACTTGTTATCACATTTTATAAAACAATTTAAGTAGTAAAAACAATTCATATCGAACACATAAATTAGTTTTCCAAGGAAAGCATCAACAAAGTCTTTAAACAATTTCTCATTTTATTTTGCATACTCTTTTCCATGTCCATACACACAACTACACACACACACTCAAGCTTGGTGTCACCATTGACGATAGAACTTCACTTTCGTAAATCGTCCCCATTTGATGGCGATACTTCACGACCATTATCCATCATATTCAACTCACACCCAACCATTTATGATAACATCATGCCAAGTCTTTTACATCAAAACATTTCTTTCTTTTTAAAACATTTCAATAAATACTTTACATGCATCAAACCAAACCATAATTATAAAATCATCTTTTAAAATTGAGTCTGAAGCCTCATTTTATAAACAACATGTTTTCCAAAAACCAATCACTTTCCACAATTTCCAAGCCAAATACCAAATCACGATTTCCATCAAGAATCACACAAAGAATTCACAATCATTTCAAGAAAATCATTCAATTAAAACTAAACCTTCAAGTTCTAAATCATGCGTTGTCTAGAACGAAGCCGCCTACTCCACAAACATTGGTGAAAATGAAGAAAGACACAACGAAACTTCAAGATCTGATCACAACTCACATTCCTTTCACTAGATCTTATAAGATTTCATCATAAGACTATTCATAACACATAGATCTATCCATAACGGACTTGATTCATGGTTCTGAGAGAGAGAAAAACCTTATATCTAAGTAGAATGTGGAAGAGTGGGCATTTATCGAAGAATCTGGGCCTCTAACACACATTGATTTGACTAAGGATTGCTCCCAGATTGAATGGGATCATCTCTCACGACTTGGGAGCAAAAGGAAGTCGAGTTATGAGAGGAATAGGGTAAAACCAAGTGCATAAGGAGCTAATTCGGATTAGATCCACTTTTTTAGGAGGGCCAACTATACGCCACGTAGTTAGGCTGCACAATTTGGCAAACCATGAGCCAACCGTGCGGTGCTACTGTCCTAAGGCCATATCTCACACGGTCTGCTCACACAGTTGGGCAAACAATGCGCCAACTGTGCTTTTTCCCTCTGTTTCAAAAAATACGGTTTCTCTCCACTATTGTCCTTTCCGTCATCAGAAATTAAAAAACAATTGTTTTCATGAAAGAGTTCGGGCCATTGATCCACTATTTTCTTCTCATGCTCCCACGTTTCTTCTTTAATCCTACCATGTTTCCATAAAACCTACATTAGACTGATACTTTTTCCATGCAAGATCTTCTCTTGCCTATCCACAATTTATATCGACCCACGAATCAATGTAGAACCCGGCTCTAGGTCAACGTGATCCCATCAAATCATATGGTTAATGTTAAAGTAAAAGAGTGGAGACCCAATACCCAAGGTGATTCTCTAAAGGAGGTCTTGATATTATTTTGTAAGGAATAATAAAGACCACATCAGACCACATGTCTGATGTGGGTCGCATACTACAACACTTCCCCTCAAATTAGGTGTACCTAGCTTGAACACATAAAGAAAATAAAATGCAATCAACAGATGCTGTAAACACTCCCCCTTAAGCTGGACATACCCAGCTTGATTACAAAATAAGACAAAACAAAGAAAAGATAAACCTCTATGATTGTTGCTCCCCCTCAAGACGATGATGAATGATAGAAGAAGCTGCTAAAAAGGATGTGCCCACGAGGTGTCAGGAAAGCTGCATAGGTGGGGCCAGATGACAGAGCGTCGAGAAATCCGCACTGGCGGGGCCGGTCATTGGAGCGCCGGTAAAGCCGCACGGGCGGGCCGGTCATCCGAGTGCTGGGAAATCCGCATTGGCGGGCAGGTCGTCGGAGTTCTGGGGAAGCCGCACGGGCGAGATAGTCGTCAGAGCTTCAAGAAACTGCAGGTGGCCGACATGGAGGCGGGGGCTGCCGCAGGAGGAGGCTAGCATGGAGAGAGCAGTGGTGGAGGTGTCGCGTAGGGGTCATTGGATCAAAGGGACGGAGGGCGATGCACAGCGGTCGCTCGCGATGGGGGTTGTCCGATAGGGAGGGGAGGTAGAGGAGTCGTCGCAAGGAGGAGAGGCCGGTGACGGGATCCAGCCAGATCGATCTAGATCAGGGAGAGGGGAGGTTGCCTGGTCCTCCAAGCGTCACGTGCACAGAATGAGTTGGAAGACCGTCATTGGGTTCGACGGCGAGCGGTATGGATCTAGTGCGATGAGGCGAGCAGCAGTCAGGGTCGTCGACTGCTGGGCATCACACAGGGAGCGATGTGAGGGAGATTCTTCAAATTGGAAGGGGGTCGTCGCGGGGATATGATGCATGACGAGGATGGGTCGGGCTGACGAGGGATGACTGACCGTGACGACCAGGATGAGGCATAGTGGAGGTAGAGGGAGTGGAAGCCGTCGCAGATAGGGGATGCTCTGCAGGAGGCGCCGTCGGGTGGAGGACCGACCATGGAGGGAGGGGCGACGACGGATTAGGGCTCCCTGGCCATGGAGGCTACCACCCCCCACGGGGGAAAATGATGGAAACCCTAGACGAGAGAAAAATAAATAAGAGGGAGGGCTCAGGTTTAGAAAACATGCTCTGATACCATGTTAAAGTAAAAGAGTGGAGACCCCATACCCAAGGTATAACGAACCATACTTTACATATAGATATTACTTCAACATTGAAAAATATTTATTACATAACATAACCAAAACCACGTCAGGACCGTATAGGTTTAATGTCTCTAAAAACTGGGAAATATAAACAACTGGTTCATAAAAAATCCACATTGTCTCCCACTTATTTCTTCATAACTAGAATCATTTTTAACATATCTTACTTAATACCCTTCTTCATGACCTGGGGAAAAGAAGCATAGGAAAGACTAAGCTCAAATTCTCAGTAAAGGTGAACAAGAGAAATATCAATCATATCACAATCATAAGAAATAACATTTGAAAATCTTATCTAGCATATAAAAGACCATAATATCATGTCATGAGATAAATCATAAAAGTTCAATGTATTCCCAATAGTCATAACATAAGACATGATATTTTGTGGCATACACACATAAGCATAGAAAATCATTTCATGCTAGTCAAGGCTCATTGCCGAGACCATTATAACGAACAAAGTTCATTACTGAACCAAGTTCTCTCCTCATTCCAGCCCTGTATTACTGAACCAGATTTACTTTCCATTTCATTCATGTCCATCCCTTTACCCAATGCATTGAAGGGAGATATAGGTCTCATCCATCTCATAATAAAATCATTCTTACATTTCCACAAAAACATAAAAACATTCACCATAGCATAACCCATGAAATAAAATAGTTTTTTTTAAATATCATTCCATCATAATTGATCTAAAACAAATGTATTTATTACACTATCAAATCATAGTAATAATAGGGTTAGAAATATGACCTTATTTAAAGAGTGTCATCTTAGAAGGAAAATAATTTTCAAAAAACACTTGAAATTAATTCTTAATATCCTTTCTTCTTCAAAAATGTTTTTCTTCTTCAAAATGCCACACAATTTTAGAAGAAACCATTTTATGTGAAAATGAACTTGTAAGCTTGCAGGGGATGCTTTAAGGAAATAAGGCGTTATGAAAGTGTAAAAATCTGTTCATGCTGTACAACTAAAAAAAACATTCTTCTCGTTCTTTTTCCGGAAAAGTCAAAAAGTACCTCGTATCGAAAAATGACAAAATATTCCTTTCATACCGTTTAATAAAAATTTACCAATGGGTAAAATTGACTTTAAAAAATTTTAGAAGAATAAAAATAATATTACTTATTTAGAAAACATGAACGTGAATGATAAATATGCCCCCAATAAATACTTACTAATAAAATATTTTGGATAATAATGAGATTGCAAAATTATTCTTTACCTTAGGTCCGATATGCTTCGTATGTATCCAAACCTCATGTATGATGATTTAAATAATGTTACTGATTTCTTTCAGAATCATAATCATTTTTATAATAACATTTATGATCATATTTTAATCCGTTTGTTAGTAACATTTCATTGTTACTCGTTATTCGAGTATTAACTGCTTTGTGTTTTTATGCATGATTTTTCAGATAAGCTCATGTTCCACTTCTTAGGTTATAGTTAAATCATTTATAGAATTATATTAGTATAATATATATCATATTTAATCATTTAATTCATGTTTATAATCATGGTTTAATGAAGATTATGTAGAATGAATCACATCACACTGTGGAGACGGTAAGACATACATACACACGAGCAACAATATCATTTCCATAATTGTTGAATGGTATTGAAGTGGATGGTGTATAGTATCTCAGAATCAATATCATTTTATATTAATCATATATATATAATTATTAATTCCATCATTATACCCATCTATGTAAGGTGTTTGTGAAAAATGTATTACACCACGATGTGGAGATGGTAAACCGTATGTACGCACGCGTGGTGATTTCATTTTTCAAAGGATGGATAGAAGGTGGACTATAGTTGTTTCATAATAATAATAACCTCTCAGTATATAAGTACTACTAGAGTTATTACTTTATAATTAAACAACTCATGAGGTGGAAGTAAAAGAAGAATGAAGTTTGAAAGAATTGGTAAATGATATTACCTCTTCTTCGACACGCCTCTTATAAATCTCCTCTTAGAGCACTAGAGTTGGTCTTTGAAGAAGATCAGAACCTCTATAATGTTGCTAGGGAAGTTGAGAAGGGAAATGGGTAGGGTATGGTCGAGCTTTAAGGCTCAAAATGAAGTGAAGAGTTGAGGGAGGAATTGCCCTTTTATAATTGAGGCGAATGACACTTTTAGAATCCTCAAAAATATTAATTTATAATAAAATCTAACCCCACTTAAAAACCTTCAAACTGTCCCAATTTTGAAGATGAGATGATATAGGGTTGTAATCTCATTAACGGATAAATTATGGACAAGTTATTTTGTCAATTTAAATCATATCTTTTTAATTGACACTTAGTAATTTTATTTAATTTTAATTGTTGTAATAACATTCTAAATATTAAATGATAATAAATATTTACTTATATGGTGTTAAATGACCATAAATGGATATTTAATGACATTATCGATCTTATAATTATCACTTTGTAATTTTTAAATATTTTTATGATTTTTAAATAATTTAATTAAATGTTATTTTTATAAAATATCAAGTGTCAAATCTGAAACTTTATTTATTTGACATTAAAAAAATTCACACTTAAGATAAATTCGATCCAAAATATTCAATACACTCCTAATATGCCAGTCACCTAGAAAATATGTGGAGCACATTAATTAGTTCATATGATATTTTTTTAATATTTTAAAACCATTTATTTGATATTTCTATTAATAAAATAATTTTTTTATATCACTATAGTGTCATCATTAATGGTAATTATTTAATCTCTAAAAATTATAAATAAATTTCTATGATGTAGTTAATTCTTTTAGCTTTTCAGATACTATATATAGTCGATATTATCTCTTAGTTATCTATATTTTAAAATTAATATACTTATATAAAATGAGATTGTGACATTTTGTCACATTCATTAGTTTTTATTACATTCATGTCGTATTCATAGGTAAGTGCCCATCAAGTGATTCCATTTCGAACAATAGATGATAAGGGTCGAATTTAGACATCCAATATGTTTTTTTACAGGTGTTAAGGTATTTTTAAAATATTATTTTTACATTTAGTTACCTGATTTATCTTTAACCATGGTAATAAAAATAATTACCAAAGTTACAATTCATAATGTTAAAAAATAAAAGCAGTCTATTAATATAATTTGGACCTATTGATTTCAAATATGGATTCCATTTTTAAAAATTAAAAACACAGAAGTTGCATTAATTACTTTAAAATCAATCTTGTTGTCTGAATAAGAGAACGAGTTTTTTAAAAGTTAAAATATTACAAAAGATTGAAATGGTTTTACATATGAATTCAATGTAACATTAATGCTCATTACATACATTATATTAACTGATAAAAATATATTCGATTTATACTTTAAAACTATTCAATATTTTAATATAACCATATAAATTACCTCTATGAAAAAAGTTTTTTTCACTTAAAATTTAGTGTGTTTTTACTATTCATCAAAACTTGAATGTTATCAGAAAATATCATAAATTCATCTTAAGTAAATTTTTATATCCTGTTTTAAAAGAACTTGTTTATGTTGTCATATAAAAATTATTAATGTGTCAAAATCACAATTTAAAAGGGGTTTTCCATTCAAAGGTGTAAGATTACCCTTTTTTAAAGTAGGTTTTTATACAACCAACATGCTTTATTCACACCTTATAATTAAAATATCCATTAGATGAATAAAAAATATTTTATTTAAAACATCCGGGTTTTACACAAGGTGTCTTTCTAAAGGAGGCCTTAAGGTTATTTTATAAGGAATGATAAAGACCACATCAGACCACATGTTTGATGTGGGACACAAACTCCAACAGTTAAGATCAGGTTGATACTTCTTCAACTGAGATACATGAAACACATTGTGCACAAAACCAAACCTTGGTGGAAAATCCAACCGATATGCCACCTCACCAACTCGATCAAGTATCTCGAAATGACCTATATTTTGAGGCTATGACTTTCCCTGCTTATCAAAACGATGATGCCCAAGTCTTGGAGTGATTCCCCAGAGCATATGACCACACACCTCAAACTACAATGGTTGTCGACGATGATCCACATAAGATTTCTAATGAATTTGAGTTGTCTCCATTCTCCTTTTGATCAATCAAATCTTCTCTGCTGTCTCTTGCACAAGGCTGAGTCCAATTAGTGAATTCTCACATATTTCCACCCAACAAAGTGGAGAATGACAAGGACACCCATATAATGCTTTAAAAGGAGTTATATGTATCGAGGCCTAATAACTGTTATTATATGAGAACTCCACAAATGGTAAATGCTTATTCCCTGAGCCATCAAAATCCATTACACATACCCTAAGTGTGTCCTCTATTGTTTGGATTGTTTGTTTAGACTATTCATCCATTTGAGGATGATAAACCGTACTCATAACCAACTGAGTTCAAGGGCTTACTGCAAAGATTTCCAAAAACGAGATGTAAATCTGGGGTCTCTGTTCAATACTACCAAGACTAGAATGCCATGCATCTTTACAATTTCCCAAATGCAGGTTTTGGACAAGTCTTCCATCGAATTAGTTTCACGAATAGGGATGAAGTGAGCCGACTTTGTGAGGCAATCCACAATCACCCATATGACATTGTGTTTCCTAACTGTCCTTGGTAGACCAATTACAAAATCCATGACTATCTGCTCCCATTTCCATACAGGAATTAGTAAATACTGCAGCATACCCGCTGGTCGTTGATGCTCTGCCTTTACCTACTGACAAGTGAGGCATCTCAAGACATACTTTACTACAACTCTTTTCATACCAACCCGCCAAAACCACATTTTCAATGCTTTATACATTTTATGAATCCTAGGTTGAACAAACCATCTCGAATGGTGGTAGGAACAAAGAAGTTGTTCCTGACAAACCAAAGTTACGATCATCCGATCTCCAAACAGCAAAACTGAATTCCCATCCAGCTTCCATCCCTCAATGGTCTCCCTACCATTGAGTTTTAACCTCATAACAACACATTTAGGATCAAATGTCTGAGCCTTTTTAACTTGCTCAACCAAATTAGGAACAAACAAAACTGAAAAAAACACTGCAACACTACCTTGGTCAGAGCATTCTAGATTCATATCTGCTATAACTGACATTAGTTGCCACTAATCCAAAGCCCCTTTAGCCAACCGAGTATATGACTTCCTGCTCAATGAATCTGCCACAAAGTTCCTTTTAACTGGTGTATACATCAAGTCGAAGTCAAACATTTTCAGATACTCTATCCATCTGTGCTACCTTAAATTCAAATCCCTTTGCGAGAGAATGTGTTTTAAACTCTTATGATTTGTAAACACTGTGAATTTCTCACCAAATAGGTAATGACAACAAGTCTTCTAGGTATGTTGTTGCACTGAGATTTCGGTCCATGTTATGTGCTTCATGGCCTTTAGGCCTACGGGTCATGTAATAAATAAATAAGGCTTGATGGGTGGGCTACCCCTTTGGAGTGGGGGGGGGGGTATGACCTGTCTCTTCGGTCTATGTGTTTGGTGTGTGTGTTTGAATGTAATTGTACCCCCAAACACCTAATATATATCTCCCTACATAAGAACACATCCCAACCCAGATCTCGATGCATTATAATAGACTGCATAGCCATGTCCATACTCTGAAAACATGAGGATAAGTGTTGATGTAAGTCTAACCTTATGTTATTGAAAAGATTTCTGACATTTGTCATTTCATTGTAAACACATTTTCTCATAAAAGCTATCATAAGTGATTCCAAATGTGAAAAATCACGTACAAAATGTTTGTAGTATCTTGCTAATCCAATGAAACTATGTATCTCAAAAATATTCTTTGGCAGTTGCCAAGAGATAACAACTTCTATCTTTTCCAGATCTATAAAAATGACTTTTTTAGGAATTACATGGCCAAGAAAACATAATTTTTTTGTATTTGGAAATCACACTTTGATAACATGACATACAGATGATGCTCCCGTAAGATACCCAACACTAGAGCCAAGTGTTGCTCATGATTCTATTTTGTCTTAGAATACACAAATTTATCATCAACAAAAACCACCATAATGGAATCCAGATAGCTCTGAAATATTCGATTAATCAATTCCATAAATACTGCTGGTGCATTCATTAGACCAAAAGGCATAACCACATAATCATAATGACCATATCTGCTCCTAAAATCTGTCTTCGAAATATCCTTCTTCTGAACTTACAATTGGTGATATCTTGAACGTAAGTCAAATTTTGAGAACCACCGAGCTCCCTTAAATTGATCAAATAGACCATCAATGCGTGGAAGATGATACCAATTCTTTATCATAACTTTATTATGTTTATAATAATCCACACAATGTCTAAGAGTTTCATCCTCGTTTTTTCCGCCTTTTTCACAAATAGAACTGGTACTGCCCACAGAGACATACTTAGTTTAATTCACCCTTTGATTTCCAACTCTTCCGACTGAACTTTCAATTCCCTCAATTTTGTTGGTGCCATTCGATATGACGAAAGTGAGATAGGACTGGTCCCTAGTAGGAGATCAATCGTAAACTCTACTTCTCTTTTGGGTGACAACCCTGAGAAATTGTCAGAAAAAATGTTAGGAAAATGATCAACAATAGTTGTAAAATCTTCATTCCCAATATCATCCACATACGCCAAGGTAATCCCTGCCAACTGTTAAGTGATGGTTCCAACCATCGTTGCCAAAAAGTCATGCTCTACTTGCCTTTACATCCCAATCTCCTTTAAAGAGATGATCGACGCCATTCAGAGGTGTGAAACTATCATTTCAAGCATAACAGTCGATGTGAGCTTTAAACGATATCAACCAATCCATACCCAAAATCATGTTATAAACTTTCATAACAAGTGAAATGAAATCCCATTTCAAACTAGTTATGGAACAAGATTTTTCACATAAAGGCTCGACACTCTCTTTGACCAAGGTGTGTTTTCAGTTTTAAAACAAAAGGTATCATCTCAAAAAACAAACCCATATTATCAATAACTCGAGAATCAATAAACAAATGAGACACTCATATCAAACAAAGCTTTCATAAGGGTAGAATTTAAAAGAATTGTACCTCTCATCGTCAAAGGATCAGATTGATCATCCACAATCATTTTCTCAACTATATATAATTGGTTAATCGTTGTACTTTGCTCTGTTACCTTGTTGAGATTGCATTGGTTGAAAAGTCATGATGTTCCAAGAATCACCTTGGCTTATTCCATTCTGATGATGAGAATTATTCTGCTACAATCATCCCATTGAAGCGTATGATGCCCGAGAAGCATGAGATGTGTCTTTAGCACTTGTCATTGGAGCACCATGACAATAGCACTGAAGATGTCCCATCTTGTTGCAGTTGTGCCATGCTATTTATGGTGCCGTATCATCTTGTTTGATGTGATCTAGTGAACCAAACTAAAAAACATCCCAACTTACTTTTAGGTTGAGGAGGAAGATTTACTGATCCCATGGTCTGATTCTGAGGCGTACCACCACTCTGGAAGCAAGTGTCACTCTTCTGCTTGTTCTCAACATTAGTATTCCCACATGTTCCCATAGGAATAAACATGTTACCACAATCGTATTTCTCAAGATATCCCATTCTACCATTGTCTCTCTATTAATCATCTTTATATAATCCGTTATACAAATCACAACAATTTTTGAGCGAATATCTGGTTGTAACCCCGACTAAAAAATGCATGCCTTTAAGGATGTACTTACATCAATTTTCAGGGAAAACAGACTAAATTCATAAGTTTATCTGCATACTCTGTCGCCAATAGATTCTCTTGCTTCAAACTGAAGAAGGTTGTTATAAAAATATGAAAGGTGTGAGGATAGAATTGCTTGTTAAATAATCCTAAAAATCCTTCAATGCCATGCATTGGTCCAATTTAGCATGAACTGGTAATTCCCAACATTGGTGTGCCAAATCCTCAAGCATATACATTTCCAACTTCACCTTCAATTTTGTTCGTGTCCCAAGAAAATTGAAGTTTTGATTCATCATATTCAACCAAACTTTTGTTTTTTCCGGTTCGGAATCCCCCTGAAAGATGAGTGGATTCTACTTTTGGAACTGAATTGAATGGTCCACTCGCCATAGTTCATCATTCTTATTACGATTATCCACGACCCAAAAAGTCCATACAATGCTTTGAACCAGCCATTGGTTCACCTGTGGCTCAGGTGCAACCATATTTTAAACAACCTATTCCGATTGGTTTCTACGATGCATACCCGGTGCCATTCACTATAACAAGAACAAAACTCCATTTAGCCTTACTCATTAGCAATTGAAGGCTTACTAATTCCAATTTACCACATTAACACATATTTCAACATAACTTTATACAATTAAACCATTGTTAACATTTCATCCATTTTTGAAAATATTTCAACCATGTTTTTCACAACCATTTTCTCATTTTTGAAAATCACACTTTTTGTCCATTCCATTAACCATTAACTCGAAATGAATGATGCAATCCTATAGGAAGTCTTATTATCAATGCATGTCATGCAACTCTCATCGGCTAAACCCATGATGATGAGGTGACAACTCGTGAAGTTTTAAAAAAAACACCTATGTACCCAAACTCCTGGGTAACATGATGTTTTTGCTTAAAGTGGTTAGCTACGACTTTTTATGCTCTACATTTCAAGTTCTGAAAATCCTACCCCTTACTACCATCCCAAGAGACAAACTAATACTATTTCCAACTCCAGTATTAAATAAAACTGACACCATTTCCTATGTTAAGGACCGAAAAATGGTGATACCAATTGTCCAAAAAGATACCATTTATTATTGTTGAACGATAAAAAGTGGAAGACCCGAACCCCCAAGGTACTCTCTAAAGGAGGCCTTGAGGTTCTTTTATAATGAATAATAAAGACCACACCAGACCACAAGTCCGATGTGGGATGAAGACTCCAACACTCCCCCTCAAGTTAGGTGTACCCAACTTGATTACAAAACAAGACGAAATAAATGGAAACAAGTGACGATCGTAGGGTTGGCCGTTAGGAGGCTGTAGAAGGTGATGCCGACAGGGGGGAGATCCGCTGGGAGGGAGGGGCGCCGAGCCTAGGAATGGAGGTTGAGGAGTCCTCCTGGAGTGTGGCGGGAGATCCGTCAGGGCTGAGGGAGATGCCCGACGAGCAGGGAGGCACGACATCAGTTTCGTGCTGGAAACCGGTTGACAGGAGGCTGCCGGGCAGGAGGGTCGTTGAGGGTGGTCGATAGGAGGCTGCCAGTAAGGAGGGTCATCACGCCAGAGTTGCAGAGGAGGGCCATCACGTAGGAGCGGTGTAGGAGGGCCGATGCGCCGATGCACAGCGGAGGATGCCGAGGAGCTGTATCCCTCGGGATCAAGAGGAGTGACGAGAGGAAGGGGTCGTTGGGATCTGTCATGCACACAGGGAGGCGACGTAGTGAATTTTGAGCAGGAAGGGCCTCTGAGGGACACGTGGAAAGTGACAGGAGGAGGGCACCTCTAAGGTGAGGCAACCAGATGCGCGACTGGACCCCGTCGAGATCTGGAGGTGCGACGGGATCGAGAGAGCCGGGTCCGGCACATGCAGCAGGGTGGTGACGCCGGAGGGGTCGCGGGCGAATGTGTCACAAGAAGGAGATGTCGATAAAGGAGCTGTAGGAGGAGAAAGGTCTGCAGGAGGGGTGACAGGAGGAGATAGAGTCGCGGGAGGTGGGGGCTTCCATCGTTGGGATTCCGCAGAGAGGGCGAGGCAGATGTTCGAGCCGAGACGATCGGGAAGGAGGGCTGTGACCGTGAGGCGTTGTCGCAGGCGACAGAGGAGAAGTGGGGCTGTCGCATGCAGCAGGTAAGGGTGTTGAGGAAGCAGGCGTCAACAGGGGGAGATCTGTTGAAGATGGGGCCGTCGTTCACAGTGATGAAGGGCGCCGAGGAAGCAGGAACCAGCTGTGAGAGAGGCCGAAGTAGGGAGGGATCCCCTGCCTGGGAAATGATCTCGGAGGGGCGATGAATGAAAATAAACCTAGCCCTACATGGGGTACCACCACCCCCCACGAGGGAGAAATAATGAGAAACCCTAGACGGGAAAAATAAAATGGGAGGGAGGGTTTGATATTAGGTTCCCTCTGATACCATGTTGAACGATAAAAAGAGGAAGACTTGAACCCCTAGGGTACTCTCTAAAGGAGGCCTTGAGGTTCTTTTATTCTGAATAATAAAGACCACACCGGGCCATAAGTCCGATGTGTGATGCAGACTCCAACAGTTATGTTTGAGATCGAACAAACTGATACCATTTGTCTAAAAAATGTATTTGGATTGAACAAGACTAATGCCATTTGTCTCAAAAATATATTTTTACTGACCAAGACTGATGCCATTTGTCTCAAAAATATATATGGACTGACCAAGATTGAAACCATTTGTAACAACCCACCCCCCTCGTTAGCTTGAGGAGTGACGAGAGGGAGATACTAGGCCTTAGGTGACATCCCCAAGACACCAAAGACTGGCAATAAATGCCAAGAGGCCCAAGAACATTTGGGGAGCAATTTTCCCTCTGAATGATAAACATCCAAACCAAAACAACATTATCCAAACAAACCTCTATATGACGCATGAGTATGAAATACAACTCAAAACATAACCAAACAACCAAACCATATCCGAGTACAAGCAGAAACTAAAAGAAAATATCCATGGAAAACCAAAGACTCTTGGCCCATAAAGACAACCAATGGACATTAACTCAAGAAACACCCAACCAAAGCTCCAAGCACCATGCTCCATGCTCCAAGCTCCAACTCCACATACCAAGACCATGACATCAAGAAATATCACTAAATAACTGAGTTATCTTGTCTTTACCTATGTCTTGATAGATGACGTCTGCAAACACACAACATTTCCCAACTAGGGGGTGAGTCTATACTCAGGATTTTTTCTCCAAATGACTTAACAACTCACTCCATTGTGACAAAACTCATTAGCACATTTTATAAAATAGTTTTAAGAGGCAAAAACAATTCATATCACAACCATAAATTAGTTTTTTAAGGAAAGTATCAACAAAGCCTTTAAACCAATTCTCATTTTATTTGACATATTCTTTTCCATGTCCACACACAAAACCACACACACACACACTCATGCTTGGTGTCACCATTGACGGTGGAACTTCACGTTCATACTCCGTCCCATTTGATGGCGGTACTTCACTACCATTATTCATCCCATTCAACTCATGTCGAACCGTTTATGTCAACATCATTCCAATTCATTTCCATCAAAACATTTCTTTCTTTTTAATCTATTTCAACAAATACTTTACATGCCTAAAACAAAACCATAATTTTAAAATCATCATTTTAGAATTATAAACATCATGGTTTTTCAAAAACCAATCATTTGCCACAATTTCCAAGCCAATACCAAAACACTATTTCCATCAAGAATCACACAAAGATTTCACAATCATTTCAAGCAAATCATTCAATTAAAACTAAGCATTCAAGTTCTAAATCAAGTAGAGTCAAGAGAAAAGCCACCTACCCCACAAGCGTTGGTGAAAACGAAGAACGACACAATGAAACATCAAGATCCGATCACAACTCACTTTCCTTTCACTAGATCCAACAAGATTCTATCATAAGACTATTCATAACACATAGATCTATCCATAATAGACTAGATCTATGGTTCCAAGAGAGAGAAGAACCATGGATCTATGAAGAACGAGGAAGAATGAACACTTACCAATGAATCTAGACGTCCAACACACTTTGACTTGCCTAAGGATCACTCTTGGATCGAAGGGGATCATCTCTCACGCCTTAGGAGAAAAAGAAAGTTGAGTAATTGGAGGATTAGGGGAAAATTGAGTACTTAAGGAGGTAACTCTGATTAGATCCATTTAGAAGGAGGGCCAACTGTATGCCGCACAATTAGGCCGCACAGTTTGACAAACCATGCAGTGATACTATCTTAATTCCATACCTCGCACGGTTGACTCGCATGGTCAGACAAACCATGCACCAATTGTGCATTTTCCTCTATTTGAAGAGGCAATATTTCTCCGAAGAATCCACAATGTTTGGCAAGACTGCATGCTAATCATGCGCCTGATTAGTGCCCACTATTTTCCCTTACACAGTTTTCCGGAGGCACAACACATTTTCTACTAACTATGCACAAACTGTGCACCTATAGAAATGCCTCTAAAATGTGTCAAAACTCATCAGAACCTCCTGAAATTTAACCCGAACATTATATAGACTCAAAATACATGAATAAAGGGTCATGTACCAGATAGTGGGGGTACTACAGTTCACTAACTCAGCTCAAATGAAAATGTATCCCAAGATAATTTGTTAGATATGTCTCATGTCCAATTTTATCTAATGTTTTGATCATTCAAACCATGTATTACCACATTCAATTTACTAAAATAGTTTATATAGATTGATGAAACATTTTTATATATAAATTTCATTAGTGTATTACTGATTACGGAAACATAAGATGGTAATTGTGCTCCTATGTTGCTTTCATTTTCAATTGACATGAATGATAATTATGAATCATGGAGTTGGTTTTCAGCCTACATTGACCATTATATAATAAACATCTGGGGTTTCTATTTGATATCAGATCATCATTGACGATCAATGAGGAATGAAGTGTGGATTGTTTTACTTGGCGTTCCCCAAATGAAAATCAGTGCTACAGTAGGCACATTTCTAGAGATGTTTGAAATACTTTTCACGATGAATCCATGAAGAATTTAATCACCAAGATTGGTATGAAATATTATGACGAATATTTATTGTGTCAATGTCATCATAAAAATAATATTTTGATATTTTTTTTTATTTTGTTGTGCAGCCAATGAGACTAATCAGAGAAGGTTTGAGAAGGCATTAGAAGCAATCTATAGGGATAATCAGGTAGTTTATGACCATATGAGGAAAATTATGAAAGATAAATGGTCTTTGGATTATGATGGATGAAAGAGGTATGGTAACATGACTAAAAATAACATGGAGTGCATCGATGGAGTCTTTAAGGGGCTACGTAAGTTACCTAAAACTAGCCTAGATCCAAAGTCATTTTATCACTATGTAAAGTACTTGAAAGATAAAGGAAAGTAGACCGCTGATGGTGTAACAACCCGTGTCATTGTGGGTTGGTGTTTTTAGTGGAATTTTAATTTTTTAGAGTAGGGGTTATTGGGGAATTGGGTTTTAAATTTGAATTCCCAATGTTGGGGCATATCTAGAAATTTATTTTGATAGATTCTGATATTTTTTTTTCGATTTTTGAAGGTTTGGGTGCTGGAGAGTGGGGTGGTGGTTGACTACATAAAACCATAGGATCCACTAGGTACCCAGGGCCTATTGGCGGGTCTACAGAAAATGATATACACCACCGTGTATAAGGTGGAGGGGTACTGGGTATCTGATGGGGTGGGAAAAGGTCCAACTCTTCTATCAAGACCACAAGTTACCCAATGAGGATTGATTGGGTACTAGGGGAGTTTGAGATCATTTAATTAGAGGGAGTACAACCATAATTTTATTGTCAACCCCCTCAGACCTTAATCAAAACAGGGTGCTTGAGAGAGATCCCTTTGGGTGAATCTTTCCTCCTATTCTTCCCCCTTGAACCCTCATGAATGGTGGTGGTTCTAGGTTTTTTTCCATAATGATTTAAGGTATGTTATCCCCTATAACACCTTCCATTCTTATTCCCCTCCATCTTCTATGGATTTTGGTGTCTCTAGTTTAGGGATTCCTGACAGATTTCACTAGAGCATGGAGACATTCATCACGAGTGATGGGGAATTTTTATGTGAAGGAAGGAAGACTTCAAAAGAGAGGAAATACCACATATTTCTCGATGTTTTGATAGAGGTTAGTGTACCGAAGCGTTTTCCTTTGTGTTTCACAAAATTGGTTTGAAATTGGTGACTGCTTGAGAATTGAATGATGGGAATTTTGTTTGTAAGAGTGCTATAGATAATCTATAGGTGGTTGGCATGTCATTGTTTGAGTTTTCATCCATGGGAGCCCTCTCATTTGATTTTTGATTATTATACATCCTTGAGTTAATTCATAGAATTAGTTATAAATCTCTATAATTATTTATTGATGTATTGTGGCATGAGATAAGGGCTCGGGAGTTTTAGGATTCTTGTGATGAGATTTTATGCATGCATGTGGGTTTAAGCTTAAGAAGGTTGTGTGGGAATTTTACAAGTTTCCAATGATGCAAGTGGCATGATTGGTGTAACATTGGGGAAAATTTAGTGGGCTGGTCCATGATCGTGGATCTTATACTTCAGAACTAGCTAGTTAATGTTAGATATAGGGAAAGGGTTGTCATAGACCCTGATCAGTTGGTTTGGTAAAGTGAGACTCAGTTTGGGTCTCTTGGAGTGGTTTGAGGTGTGGCCAACGGCAAAGGGGGTGCCAAGTGGAACTACATTGAGAAAGTGGAAAGTGTTTTCCCGTGGGATTATTGATTCCTTAGAGAGGGATGTTTGGATGTGTTATACATGGTATTATAATGAAGAGTTGGGTATGGCTTGACCAATATGGGTGGTCGTGTTACCTCAAAGGGAGTGGGGTAATTTCCCATGGATGGGTTCTTATACATGCTAGGGAATGTTGGTGTTAAGTGAAGTCTTCGAGTGTAAGAATCATCATGGGATATTTATTTTGGGATTGGTGATAGAGGAGGGAGCATGGGAAGTTTCTTCTAGGTTAGTTGGCGAGCCTTGTATGGGATTAAAGAGGGAAGTGATAAAACCCAGTGTGACCGGTGGTTCAAATATTATGGAAAAAATGACCATTAGGATTTAGGATCCTTATGAGACATGTTTAGCTATATGATTTGTTAGGGTATAGGGAGATTGGACAGGGATGGTTTTGTTTGGGTTTTTATGCGCCATCCTCTAAAAATGCACTTAGTGTGTATGGTTACTTAGATGAGGGTTAAGTTGGGGATACGTTATCTATGCGTTGTTATTGTCGCTGACTATGTTATGAAGCTATTTATGAGACCTCACTTCGAGTGATAAGGTTGTGGTACGATGTGTGGTGACGACACCTCAACCTCGGTGATAGGGTGATGGCAGGAGATGTGATAAGGAGACCTTATAATGAATGATCAGTTAGACATGGTTTTGAGGCCCCACCCAAAGTGATAGATTGTTGGCATGAGACTCGTTGATGGGACCTTACCCTAAGAGATTTGGTAGTTTTCAAGACTTAGTTGGGGGAACCTCTCTTGAGTTAGTGGGCAGTGGTTGAGATTCAATGTGAGACACTACCCTGACTAAGAGGGTAGTGGTTGAGAGTTAGTGCGAGACACTACCCTTAGTGAGAGGGTAGTGGTTGAGACTCATCATGGGTCCTTACTAAGAGTGATTGGGTTTTTTGGTATGAGATGATTTCTCCTTCTACCATGGGCCAAAGTAGGTGGGATTATGTGTTGTGTTGGCAAGGTTAGCATGTGGTGACATGACACATTTGTTTGTGCACTGGTTTATTTTTCTCACCTGCTGTCACGACCCGTCCTCGGGGCCCGTGCCGTGACTACCCCAAGCCCGCCTTCCATAGGCCAGGGGCTGGCGACTAGCACCAAGGCGTAAATCCCAACAAAAAGGGAAGACATTGCCTTTGAAAAGTAAACAAGCACCACAGAGTAAGCAAGCGGAAAAGTAAACACTAAGTAAAAACTGTACAAGCTGTGCTGAAAGTAAAAGGGGCCGGAAATACAAGCCAAACTGTAAAGTACAACTGAAAGGAAAAACAACAACTGAAAGGAAAAACTGCAGCGTCGAGCCGTCCTCTGGAAGTCCCACCTGAAGGGTGGGTACAGATAGCCTCCACTGCTCCTCGGGTCCACCTAACCGCTCCGAGTACATCCCGCCCAGTGGTCCACCTCCAGGTACTGTCCTGCTCTGCACGCCTCCACCACGATCAGCGCTGTCCGTCGTCTGCAACCAACACCACGAAGTGCGGGCATAGCCCGTGCAGGGGTGAGTATAAGCTACTCAGTAGGGACCCCGAGACCCCCGAAGGTCTCCCGAAATCCACAAAGGATAAGCCACGAAGGAGAGATACAATCACGAAGTAACATCTGACACGGCTTAGGTATATGCCCATACATATACCTAAGTCATCAATTCCCCGATCGGCTCCAACGTCCGAGCCCTAGCACAACCCAGTCCACACAGGAAAGCAAAACGCATACCCACGCAGGATAGAACAACACAATCCACAAAGGAGAGTAAACAGTAAATCCACACAGGATAGCTCAACACAATCCACAAAGGAGAGAAACACAAGATTCAGCTCACACAGGTATACTTCTTCGGATGACGAAAAGATGATCTCTGATCCATATAAGTCGTCGGACCCACGAAGGATCAATAGGTAACTAATCTCTGCAGTGACCCACACAGGATCAGACCCACACAGGATCGGGCC
The DNA here is from genome assembly GCA_963277665.1 of Viscum album. Taxonomy (NCBI): domain Eukaryota; kingdom Viridiplantae; phylum Streptophyta; class Magnoliopsida; order Santalales; family Viscaceae; genus Viscum; species Viscum album. The sequence goes on from OY728133.1 coordinate 1,914,780,657, forward strand.
CACGTAGGACCTGTAGGAGTTGGCTCACACAGAACCGCTGAGTGTTGACCCACACAGGATCGGATCCGTACAGGATCGGGCCCACACAGGACCGGGCCCACGCAGGACCTGTAGCACTGATCCACGTAGGATCGCTGAGTGCAGTAGTCGTCGCAGTCCGCTGAGGATCTCTGCACAGTCGTCGCCGCAGTCCACTGAGGATCTCTGCACGGTCGTCGTCGGAGTCCACGGAGGATCTCTGCACAGTTGTCGTCGTCAAGGAAGCAGTCGCAGCCAGCACTAGGGTTCCCGCACACAGCAAGCTCGTTCGGGAGGGTCCGCTCCACGAGCCGAGAGGCTGATACATCAACTGTCACGAAGTCCAGAGTTGATGTATCCAAAAGTTCCGCATCGTCAACAGGAACTCAACGCAACAGACGGCGCGTCGATCGGACGCCCGGTCTGAGAGTTATTGGCTTTTTCGTCCCAGGGGCCCGGTTGGTTTTTAAGGACAAACCAACCCAACCGTACTCCATCTGCGTCCAAACCTCGGGCGGAGGGTGCCAAAAGATCCGTCTCACAAAGAGGAACTCAACAAAGCTGACGACACGTCAATCGGACGTCCGTGGCTCAAGATATGAGTGTTTCCGCTCCGAGGGCCCGGTTGGTTTCGTGTACGAACCAACCCGGCCAAACTCAAAGTATTCCGAAACCTTGAGTGCGATATACCGAAACGACCGTCTCGATCCAAGGATCGCGTTGCCGCTGACGGCGGGTCGTTTGGAGGCCCGTAGTTCAAGATACGGCCATTTGAACGAAGTCTGTCCGAAGACGGGGGGGTCCGGGCCCGGCCCGACCCGGCCCGACCCCCCCTGGTTGGCCCGAACCGGGTCGGGTCCGGCTCGGCTCGGCCGAGCGGCCGACGCGGGGGAAAGCCGCCGCCCCGCGTGACACTCCCGCGGCACCCGCGGGGTGTCGCGTGACAACCCCGCGGCACCCGCAGGGTGTTGCGCTGGACACCCGCGGGGTGCCGCGTGACAACCCCGCGGCACCCGCGGGGTGTTGCGCTGGACACCCGCGACACCCGCGGGGTGTCGCGCTGGACACCCGCGGCACCCGCGGGGTGTCGCGCTGGACACCCGCGGGGTGCCGCCGCCTCCGGCCGCCGGCGCCGCCGCGCCGGCGACCCGCGCCACCACCGGCTTCCGCGGGCCGCCGGAGTCGCTTCGGTGGCCCGTTTTCCTTCCCGTCTGCGCCGTTGTTCCTCCCGGGTTCCGTTCTTTACTGCGGGATCATCAAACACCCGTTGCGGCACGTTCCGTCGTCGCCCGCCAAATCCGCAAAACACGAAGAACGACGGAGGGTTGCCGGGCCGTGTTCGTTTGACCCGCACCCTCCGCGTTAGATAAAAAAAAACAACGGGAGAAATTGTTCAACACATGAACCGACAATTTTAATAAAATAAAAATTGTTCATTTGAAACCGGCTCCTTAATTTTTAAAGAACGTTCACGGGAATATAAGAGGGGTATTCCAAAATTATAAAATCCCTACCTCGTTGATCGTCGCGCGCGGACGTTCTTCGCGGAAAAGCTCGTCGCAGAAGAGAGGGATCGTCGCGTCGTCGCGGGGAGGCGTCGCGTCGTCGCGGAATCCGGCGTTGAGTCGGCGAGCTCAACGGACCAAGAAAAACAGATTTAAATTATAAATAATTAAATCTGTGTTTAAAACCAAAAAGGAAGGAACCTTGTGAGGAAACCCGAAATCACTCACCTCAACAGTCGGTGATCGGAGATCGGGGCGGAGAAGGACGTCTCGGACGGAAGCGTCGTCGATTTCCAGGTTCGGCGTTCTTCGCGTTCTTCGCGTTCTTCGCGAGGGAGAAGAAGAAACAAGGATCCTCTCAAATCTTCTCCAAAGATTTTGGGTTGGTCTTATTTTATTAATATGCCAACACACGAAAACAGGTTAAGAAACGATTGAATTAATTCGTTGAATTAATTCAATGAAAGAAACAGGCCATTTAATTCACGAAATAAACCGCCCAATTAAATGGTCTGTTAAGAATTTAGAAAACGCGTCAGTTGACTTTCATTAAGACGGGTTTTCACGGGTGCGTTTCTTAGCGGAAAGAAACGGCGGGGCTCGTGCGGGCCCCACCTCACAAATATCCTACCAAGGGGGTAGGATATTTCTGGATAGCATCCTATCCAGTTCAACTCAGCTCAAGCCGCCTTTAAGTGGCTTCCAAGTGGCTTAAGTGAAATAAAATAAAGTTGTCGCAAAATTATTTTATTTCTTAACTTTAAGCCCGAAAATTAAAAACCACACCCGAGCAAACGCAACTCCGGAAGAGGCGTTTCTAAGCGAAAACCGGCGCTGCGATTTCATTGGTGCCCTCAGAATTCGATTCCGGGCACCGGTTCAAAAGTTAGAAAAACTTGCTCGCCCGTTCACTGAACGTACCCGAGCCAATCTTCGGAAAATGATTCCGGGCACATCGGGCCTCGGAATCAGGTGCCGTCAGAAACTGCGCTCTTGTAAAATTCCAAAGAAAATTAACAAAAAAAATTTCCTTGAAATTTACGGGTCTTTACATTACTACCACCTCAGGACTTTACGTCCCCGTAAAGATACATCAAAAACTAGGGAAACAAATGTGGGTACTGAGCACACATCTGAGCCTCCCGCTCCCAAGTGCTCTCCTGGAGGTTCCCGTGCTGCCATCTGATGCGCACAAGAGGAATCGACCGCCCACGTAGGACCCGCTCCTATCGATCCTCTATCTCCACTGGGACCTCCGCAAAAGTCGCCCCATCATCCACGTCTAGCTCCCCATAGTCAATGATGTGTGTCGGGTCGTGCACGTATCTCCTCAGCTGAGATACGTGGAAGACGTCGTGCACCCGGTGCAACTGAGGTGGCAGAGCCAGACGATAAGCCACCTCTCCAACCCTGCTGAGGACCTGGAAGGGTCCGATGAAGCGTGGAGACAACTTGCCGCCTCAGCCAAATCTCCTCAAACCACGTCGAGGTGAGACCCGCAAGAAGACGTGGTCGCCATCCTCGAACTCTAGTGGCCTCCGCCTCCTGTCAGCATATGACTTCTGTCGGCTCTGTGCTGTCCTCATCCGCTCCTGGATGACCTGGACCTTCTCTGTCATGGCCCGGACCATCTCTGGTCCCACAAGTGCTGACTCCCCAGGGTCTGTCCAACACAAAGGGGATCTGCAAGGCCTGCCGTACAACGCCTCGTAGGGTGCCATCTCGATGGTGGAGTGGTAGTTGTTGTTGTACGCAAACTCTACCAAGGGTAGGTGGTCCTCCCAGCTGCGACCAAAGTCGAGGACACATGCGCGGAGCATGTCCTCGAGAGTCTGAATAGTCCTCTCCGTCTGACCATCCGTCTGAGGGTGAAAGGCGGTGCTCAGACGTAGTCGCGTCCCGAACGCCTCCTGCAACCCCTTCCAAAGCCGGGAAGTAAAACGAGTGTCCCGATCGGAGACGATAGTCGATGGCACACCGTGAAGTCGTACAATCTCCTGAACATAGAGACGCCCCAAGCTCTCCACTGAGCCCTGCTCTCGGATGGGTAAGAAGTGTGTCGACTTGGTGAGTCGGTCAACAATCACCCAAATGGAGTCGTGACCTCTGGAAGTGCGTGGAAGTCCAGTCACAAAGTCCATAGATATCCCGTCCCAATTCCACTCCAGGACCTCCAAGGGCTTTACCAAGCCTGCTGGTACCTGATGCTCTGCCTTCACCTGCTGGCAGGTGAGGCACCGTGAAACGAACTCTGCCACAACCTTCTTCATGCCCGGCCACCAGTGCTGTCGTCTGAGATCCTGATACATCTTCGCCACTCCAGGATGTACCACCAAAGGAGAAGTGTGATACGCTCTCAGCACCTCCTCTCGTAAAGCGACTGGTACCAAGGTACGTCCTCTGAAAAGGACACCGTGCTCTGCTCCAAGGGAGAAACCATCAGGTGCCTGTCCCGAGGATATCTGTGCACGCCGTGTCTCACAGTCAACGTCCCCACGCTGTGCCTCTCTGACCCGCTGAAGAAGTGGAGGAGAGACTGTGAGAGACTGAAGGAAGGCTGCTCTGTCTCTATCCACGAAGGATATCTGCAAAGCGGCTAGCTGCTCTGTCGCCTCCTCAAGTAGCTGGATGCCCGTCCTCCTGCTGAGGGCATCAGCCACCACGTTCCCCTTCCCAGGAGTATAGACTATCTCAAAGTCATAGTCTTGGAGGAACTCGAGCCATCGCCGCTGTCTCAGGTTCAGGTCATTCTGAGAGAAGATGTACCTGAGACTCTGGTGGTCAGAAAAGACTGTGAAGCGCTCGCCCATCAGATAGTGTCGCCATGTCTTCAGGGCAAAGACCACTGCTGCCAACTCCAAGTCATGGGTAGCGTAGTTCTGCTCATGAGGCCTCAACTGACGTGATCCGTAGGCAATCACGGCCCGCTCCTGCATCAGGACACACCCGAGTCCGGTCCCTGATGCATCGCAGTAGACTACGTATCCAACTCCCTCCTCAGGCAACCTCAAGATAGGTGCGCTGGTCAACCTCTGCCTCAGCTCCTGGAAGCTCTGCTGACATCTGTCTGACCACGCGAAGGGTTTCCCCTTCTTCGTCAACGCTGAGAGTGGGGCCGCAACTCTGGAGAAGTCCGGCACAAATCTCCGATAGTATCCGGCTAGGCCCAAGAAACTCCGCACCTCTGTCACGCTCTTGGGTGGCTCCCAAGCTAGCAATGCCTCGATCTTCGTGGGATCCACTGCAACTCCCGCCTCAGAAATGACGTGCCCCAAGAAGTGGACCTCACGTAACCAGAACTGACACTTCGAGAGCTTGCCATAAAGCTGGTGCTCTCGGAGTGTGTCTAGTACAACACGCAGGTGGTAGGCGTGCTCCTCCTCCGTCGTCGAGTACACCAAAAAGTCGTTGATGAAGACCACGACAAATCGATCGAGGTATGGCTGGAAGATCCTGTTCATGAGGCTCATGAACACTGCTGGAGCGTTGGTCACGCCGAAAGGCATAACCAAGAACTCATAGTGGCCATACCGACACCTGAAGGCCGTCTTCTGCACATCCTCGTCTCGAACTCTAAGCTGATGATAGACTGACCTGAGGTCTATCTTCGAGAACCACCATGCTCCCTTGAGCTGGTCGAAGAGGTTATCAATCCTGGGTAGCAGATACTTGTTCCTCACTGTCACCTGATTCAGGCGACGATAATCGACACACAGTCGCAAGCTCCCGTCCGCCTTCTTGGCGAACAAAATCGGGGAAGCCCAGGGCGAAACACTGGGTCGGATGAACCCCTTGCCCTGCAAGTCCTCCAACTGTACCCGCAGCTCTCGAAGCTCAGCGGGGGCCATCCGATATGCTGGAGTGGATATCGGGGCTGTCCCGGGGTACAGGTCAATATAAAAGTCTACCTCTCTGCGAGGAGGTAGTCCTGGAATGTCGTCGGGAAAGACGTCCGCGTACTGATCCACCACTGCAAGAAAAACTGGGACTCCGCACGTCAACTGCTCCTAGGATTAGGCTAGCCAACTGATGAGTGATGGGCTGACCTCTCCTCTGCGTGAGTCCATCCTGTGCTGCTAAGGCTCCCTTCTCGCCGGTGAAGGTGAACCTGCTCCCGTCGGTGCGCACACATCGCACCTTGCGCCTAATGCAGTCAATCTGAGCATGGACCGTAGATAACCAATCCATGCCCAAGATGACGTCGTAAGGCCTCGACGCCGCTACAAGAAGATCCCAGCCGAAGCTCTCGCCTCCTAGAGTAAGCTCACACTGCCGGCACCAGTGCGTAATCGTCGAGTCTGCTCCCGTAGGAGTCTCTAGCCGTAAGGATCGAGCCAACGGCTCTGTCGGAATCTCCGAGCTCCGAACAAGGGCAGTGGCTTTGAAAGAGTGACTTGCTCCTGTGTCTATCAGAACTGCAGCAAGGGTGGAATAGACACAGATCGTACCTCGAATCATCTCTGGCGCACCGTGGTCGTAGGCCTCCGCTGCCTGGAGCTGAGCCTGTCTCTGCCCGCCAGCTCCCTGTGGTCGGGGCGGGCCTCCTGGTGGTGGTGGTGGCAGAGCCTCAAAGCGTCGCCCACCACCTGCTGCTCGGCCAGCTCCTCTGCCTCATCCGCCTCCTCCCTGCGGACCGCCACGGTCGACCCTCTGCCTCTGCCTGGGTGGTCCCTCCACCGTCTGCTGACCCTCGGTACGACGGGTCGGGCAGTCACGAGCCATGTGGCCCCGCCCGCTGCACTCGTAGCACTGCCTGCCTCTCGGAAGACTGGCTCCGGGATGGGTGCCCTGCACTGCTGAGCCAGTGTCCCGAGGTCGCTTGCCGGAAGGTCTGGTCCGCCTGGAACCCTGAGTCATCCGCCGACTACCAGCTGCCGAAGACTCCGCTATCTGCCACCCTGCGGTAGGTTTCGCTGTGGACTCAGCCAGGAATCTCTCGATCAGGAGGGCTCGCTCCAGTACTCCTGCCTGGTTCGGGATGCTGAGGGAGATCAACGATGCCCTGATCTCGTGTCTCAAACCCTGCTCGAAGGTCCGGGCCCGGAAGAAGGGGTCCCGTACCATGTCTGTCGAGTACCGAGAAAGGTCGGTGAACCTCGCCGCGTACTGAGCGACCGTCAAGCTGCCCTGCCGCAGCTGAAGAAGCTCCTGGATGCGCACCGCACGGAGGGTGGTCGGGACGAACTCTGAGCGGAAGAGGCTCTCGAAGTCCGTCCAGATGAGGGTGGCCTCATCGTGTACCTGGAGCATCAGGCTCCACCAGCGTCCGGCTGCTGCGTGCAGTAGGCTCGCCGCGAGGATCACCATGAGGTCTGCTGGTGTCCTCACTAGCCTGAAAACTCGGACGACCGCCTCCAGCCAGTCCTCGACTGCCTGGGGGTCCGACTCCCCACGGAACCTGGGTGGTCGCTGGCGCTGGAACTCGTGCAGAGCTCCGAGGCGTCGTGCGTCGTCAGCTGCTAGTGCTGGAAGCATCGGGGGCTCGGCGGGTAAAGGTACCGCCGATGCCTCTGCTGTCAACGGGCCCTGTACCGAGGCCTCGTCGCTCGGCGGGCTGTCGTCGCGCACTACTCTAGGAACCCTAGATGGCTGCTGTCGTCGTGCCATCCTGAAAAGGAAACAAGTGCACCATGGTCAGAACAGTATACCTAGTGAGCTGACACAAGTAATCACAAAGAAAACTTGAAACACACATGCAATCAATATTTTCATGCATTAAGTCGGAAACCAGAAGTCAGGGTCCTGGTGTATGGATACGTCGGCCGCCGCACCAACACTGGACTCCCTGGACTGATAACCACACTTAATACGCTAAACACTATTGCTTCACATAGAAGAAAGATCAGAGTCTGCGGTAGAACCGACCGCCTCTGATACCAATTTGTCACGACCCGTCCTCGGGGCCCGTGCCGTGACTACCCCAAGCCTGCCTTCCATAGGCCAGGGGCTGACGACTAGCACCAAGGCGTAAATCCCAACAAAAAGGGAAGGCATTGCCTTTGAAAAGTAAACAAGCACCACCGAGTAAGAAAGCGGAAAAGTAAACACTAAGTAAAAACTGTACAAGCTGTGCTGAAAGTAAAAGGGGCCGGAAATACAGGCCCAACTGTAAAGTACAACTGAAAGGAAAAACAACAACTGAAAGGAAAAACTGCAGCGTCGAGCCGTCCTCTGGAAGTCCCACCTGAAGGGTGGGTACAGATAGCCTCCACTGCTCCTCGGGTCCACCTAACCGCTCCGAGTACGTCCCGCCCAGTGGTCCACCTCCAGGTACTGTCCTGCTCCGCACGCCTCCACCACGATCAACGCTGTCTGTCGTCTGCAACCAACACCACGAAGTGCGGGCATAGCCCGTGCAGGGGTGAGTATAAGCTACTCAGTAGGGACCCCGAGACCCCCGAAGGTCTCCCGAAATCCACAAAGGATAAGCCACGAAGGAGAGATACAATCACGAAGTAACATCTGACACGGCTTAGGTATATGCCCATACATATACCTAAGTCATCAATTCCCCGATCGGCTCCAACGTCCGAGCCCTAACACAACCCAGTCCACACAGGAAAGCAAAACGCATACCCACGCATGATAGAACAACACAATCCACAAAGGAGAGTAAACAGTAAATCCACACAGGATAGCTCAACACAATCCACAAAGGAGAGAAACAAAAGATTCAGCTCACACAGGTATACTTCTTCGGATGACGAAAAGATGATCTCTGATCCATATAAGTCGTCGGACCCACGAAGGATCGATAAGTAACTAATCTCTGCAGTGACCCACACAGGATCGGACCCACACAGGATCGGGCCCACGCATGACCTGTAGGAGTTGGCTCACACAGAACCGCTGAGTGTTGACCCACACAGGATCGGATCCGTACAGGATCGGGCCCACACAGGACCGGGCCCACGCAGGACCTGTAGCACTGATCCACGTAGGATCGCTGAGTGCAGTAGTCGTCGCAGTCCGCTGAGGCTCTCTGCACAGTCGTTGCCGCAGTCCACTGAGGATCTCTGCACGGTCGTCGTCGGAGTCCACGGAGGATCTCTGCACAGTCGTCGCCATCGAGGAAGCAGTCGCAGCCAGCACTAGGGTTCCCGCACACAGCAAGCTCGTTCGGGAGGGTCCGTTCCACGAGCCGAGAGGCTGATACATCAACTGTCACGAAGTCCAGAGTTGATGTATCCAAAAGTTCCGCATCGTCAACAGGAACTCAACGCAACAGACGGCGCGTCGATCGGACGCCCGGTCTGAGAGTTATTGGCTTTTTCGTCCCAGGGGCCCGATTGGTTTTTAAGGACAAACCAACCCAACCGTACTCCACCTGCGTCCAAACCTCGGGCGGAGGGTGCCAAAAGATCCGTCTCACAAAGAGGAACTCAACAAAGCTGACGACACGTCAATCAGACGTCCGTGGCTCAAGATATGAGTGTTTCCGCTCCGAGGGCCCGGTTGGTTTCGTGTACGAACCAACCCGGACGAACTCAAAGTATTCCGAAACCTTGAGTGCGATATACCGAAACGATCGTCTCGATCCAAGGATCGCGTTGCCGCTGACGGCGGGTCGTTTGGAGGCCCGTAGTTCAAGATACGGCCATTTGAACGAAGTCTGTCCGAAGACGGGGGCGTCCGGGCCCGGGTCGACCCAGCCCGACCCCCCCTGGTTGGCCCGAACCGGGTCGGGTCCGACCCGGTTGGCCCGGCCCGGCCCGGCCAGGGCCGGTCCGGCTCGGCTCGGCCGAGCGGCCGACGCGGGGGAAAGCCGCCGCCCCGCGTGACACTCCCGCGGCACCCGCGGGGTGTCGGCCAGACACCCGCGGGGTGTCGCGTGACAACCCCGCGGCACCCGCGGGGTGTCGCGCTGGACACCCGCGGGGTGCCGCCGCCTCCGGCCGCCGGCGCCGCCGCGCCGGCGACCCGCGCCACCACCGGCTTCCGCGGGCCGTCGGAGTCGCTCCGGTGGCCCGTTTTTCTTCCCGTCTGCGCCGTTGTTCCTCCCGGGTTCCGTTCTTTACTGCGGGATCATCAAACACCCGTTGCGGCACGTTCCGTCGTCGCCCGCCAAATCCGCAAAACACGAAGAACGACGGAGGGTTGTCGGGCCGTGTTCGTTTGACCCGCACCCTCCGCGTTAGATAAAAAAAAAAAACAACGGGAGAAATTGTTTAACACATGAACCGACAATTTTAATAAAATAAAAATTGTTCATTTGAAACCGGCTCCTTAATTTTTAAAGAACGTTCACGGGAATATAAGAGGGGTATTCCAAAATTATAAAATCCCTACCTTGTTGATCGTCGCGCGCGGGCGTTCTTCGCGGAAAAGCTCGTCGCGGAAGAGAGGGATCGTCGCGTCGTCGCGGGGAGGCGTCGCGTCGTCGCGGAATCCGGCGTTGAGTCGGCGAGCTCAACGGACCAAGAACAACAGATTTAAATTATAAATAATTAAATCTGTGTTTAAAACCAAAAAGGAAGGAACCTTGTGAGGAAACCCGAAATCACTCACCTCAACGGTCGGTGATCGGAGATTGGGGCGGAGAAGGACATCTCGGACGGAAGCGTCGTCGATTTCCGGGTTCGGCGTTCTTCGCGTTCTTCGCGTTCTTCGCATTCTTCACGAGGGAGAAGAAGAAACAAGGATCCTCTCAAATCTTCTCCAAAGATTTTGGGTTGGTCTTATTTTATTAATATGCCAACACACGAAAACAGGTTAAGAAACGATTGAATTAATTCATTGAATTAATTCAACGAAAGAAACAGGCCATTTAATTCACGAAATAAACTGCCCAATTAAATGGTCTGTTAAGAATTTAGAAAACGTGTCAGTTGACTTTAATTAAGACGGGTTTTCACGGGTGCGTTTCTTAGCGGAAAGAAACGGCGGGGCTCATGCGGGCCCCACCTCACAAATATCCTACCAAGGGGGTAGGATATTTCTGGATAGCATCCTATCCAGTTCAACTCAGCTCAAGCCGCCTTTAAGTGGCTTCAAGTGGCTTCCAAGTGGCTTAAGTGAAATAAAATAAAGTTGTCGCAAAATTATTTTATTTCTTTACTTTAAGCCCGAAAATTAAAAACCACACCCGAGCAAACGCAACTCCGGAAGAGGCGTTTCTAAGCGAAAACCGGCGCTGCGATTTCATTGGTGCCCTCAGAATTCGATTCCGGGCACCGATTCAAAAGTTAGAAAAACTCGCTCACCCGTTCACTGAACGTACCCGAGCCAATCTTCGGAAAATGATTCCGGGCACACCGGGCCTCGGAATCAGGTGCCGTCAGAAACTGCGCTCTTGTAAAATTCCAAAGAAAATTAAGAAAAAAAAATTCCTTGAAATTTACGAGTCTTTACAAATATGATTCTATATATAAGGGACACAATGATGATGCTCTAATGAGTAATATACTATAAATATACATGGGCACCTCAGTATACGTGTAGATATCATGTTCAATTTTAGTTTGTAGGTTATATATAAGATCTGATTGGAGTAGTGCAATGGTTGTTGGGAGACTAGTCTAAGGATGAATTTGGAAGTTGGGGTTATATATCTATTATTTTATATTTTATATATTTTGTTTTGATTGATTATGTGGGAGATCCTTTTCATGAATGTAGTATATTGTATGATGAGCATGGATTATATTTAGTTATGGTAGTATACATATTACATGTAATTTTGGGCTGGCTATTAACCATTATTTTGTGCATTCACTCTGATGTTTTATGATGATTCTATTATTCATTTGTTATTGTATGTGATAATACTGAGAGTATAGTCTCCTCATGTTGACTTTTTTACTCCATCCATTAGTCTATGACCTCTAAAATACAAGAAGGCACACTTGAGTTCATGTGATGCTTCCAGGATGATTTGCCAGGCGGTAACCTGGGATGGAGAGTTACAAAGTGATATTAGAGCATTGTTTTAGTCAACTTACTCTTTAGGGACTTGGTTGATAGAGATATTGTTGGTTATACTAATGTTTATCTAGCATATTCATTTTTATCCTAAGTTTTGATGCTCAAAATATTCTTATTTGTTAAATAATGAATTGCATTAAGTGCGTTAAAAGAGGTTTAATAGGTTTATAAAACTTTCCATAAGTATTTTTATGTCTAATGATTTTTATGTCTGATCAAATGTCATATTTTCAAGATTTTTAAGTATTATTCATTGATACTATACCCTATTTTTGTTAGAATTTGGGTAGTTAATATGTTTTTGTTACTCTATCATTTGGGTGTAATTTGTAAATACATTCGTTTTTTCCTTTGATTTTAGAAAAAAATTATTTTCATAGATTTTTATTGAACAGTTCATATTTTCTAGGTATTTCAAACTTCACATATTTTAATTTGGTTTTCTTGTAGGTTGATTTTTTTATTCAAAGTCATTTAATTCTGAACTTACTTGTTTCAAACCATTTAAATCTAAAATGGGTGTCTCAATCGAGTGTGTTCATTTCCTTTACACTAAGAATGAGGTGAGTTGGATATGCAGAGGTTAGCTTCCTGTGTGTTCAGTCCCACAATTCAAATAGACTAATTGATGAATAGTCATGACTCAACTACTTGATGAGAATTGGATAATGACGATCCCTTGAACTCAATTCCGGATCCAACCACTTTCACTATGACGTTTATTGTCGACATTTTGATTTCATTTCATAAAAGAAAAAACCAAACACATCAACCCCTTTATTGGATACTTTCCAAACAAAGAAAAATTAATATTAAGTGATTGAGAATAGTGATGAAATGAATTACACACACTCCTTGGGAAACAACCCTGATCCCCCTTATGCTGAATTCTAGATTTTAATAATTTTTGTTTGACCATAGTCAACAACAACCACATAGTCAACTTGGCATCGTTTCTGGGGAGTTAGTTTGACAATTCAATTATCTTTCATCACTTTGTAAATAGTTTGCTTCTATTTTTCTTTTTTATTTCTACTTTTTTTTAACCATGAGAACAACTCCCACAGTCTAAATGGATCTTGAAAACATGCCTCTAAAACAAATAACTACATAGGAAAATCCTCAGAGAATGGTTAAAGAGATGATACCAATTTACTATAATTAGGACATAGTTTCCCAAGTGTAGGAGGAAGGAAGTGAGACTATAACTTACTGTTGGGATGAGAAATGCTTACAGAAACTAGTGCACAACTACTTTGGTTAGGGTGGAAGCCAAGAATTTTAAATTTATTACTCATCTCTTTAACATTAAGAACAGAGTGCAAACATTGATTATAGGATTCCTACGAGTGAAATACAAGAGATGATTGATGAACTGGCTCAAATCAACACCCCCCCGTGTGGGAAGAAAGGAATAGACAATTACTTAGCATAGATGAACTGAAAACCTTTCTTGATGAAGTCAATGCAACTTTCCAGCATCTTGTAGAATAAAAAGATGTCCATCATGAGGTAGAGGAAAATGAACATGAAATTCCATTCTAACTTATCACAACAACCAATGTGGAGGGAGAGCTTGAAGAGTGTGAAGAAGAGGATGATGTACCATTGTTTAATCCTGAACTCATCTACCCAATGGCCTTTCATTTTGAAGAATAATTAAAAGATAAAATCATTGAGGGAGACTCCACTTTGAACTTTTTTTTCTCGAATTTTATTGAAAATCAACTGTTTAATTGTATCCCTTTTGTATTAAGTGAAAAATAAGAAGGATTATTACAGGCATTGGGTTTGGAAGATAGAGATGAATTTGAAGGGATACATTTTGAAGAAAATCTTAAATGCCCAGTGCTTCCCCCTTTCATACTTAAAGACTTCAAAGAGGAATTTCACTCATAAAAAGAACTACAAGGTGAGATTCAAGATGGAGTTGATCATGAACTGAACTCATTTTATTCACATTTTATTCACACTAATTTAAAATTTGATCTCCCTTGTGCTATATTAAAAGATTCATCCCAATTAATGCATATCTTGGATGGTGATGAGGACCAGCTAGTGGAACTCTATTTTGAAGACAAATTTAAAGAGCCCTAACCTACAAGTGATTTAACTGACTTCATAGGAGGCTTATGTAGAATCAACACCTTTTTAATAGGCCTTGGAGAATTTGGATGAGGCTACCATGGGAATGAAGGTAGCCATACTGGAGTATAATGTGATTCTTGAAGTTGAAGATGAAGATCAAGAAGACTCGGTGGGATGCCAAAATATACCAACAACCAAAGAAGGGCTTGATGATGATTATTTTGATAACCTATTAAAGGAATCATTGGAAGAGTGTAAAGAAGATTCCACAGGAGAAGTGGATGAGGAGACCCCATATATAATCCTTCCACCCCACTTCATTGAATACACCCCACTGATTAGAGTGTAGACATGAAGTTGTCTATCAAGGGGAGGGGGGGGGGGGGCTCTAGAAGAAGAAGGATGAGAAGATCCATGGGATAAACAAAATGTGGTGGTTATTACCACACAATCCCAAACTACCAATGGATTAGGGATAATCCAAGTGTTTTCTGGATGTGGAAAATATAAATTGCAACACCTCTTGGAGGGTTTTTACCTAAGACTATCTATTTCCCCCACAAATAAAAAAATGATACTCTTTTTTGAATATGTAAAAAGTTGTTTCTATAGTATTGAGTGTGTTTTCGAACTTTCATTGAGTTGAATTGAAAACTCTAAGAACCTTTTCACTCCATGTTGATTGTGAGGAACATGATCATATTATTGAACCTTAAATATTAAATTATTACTAAGATAATTTCCCATAGTTTTCATGGAAATCAGGTTTTAGAGCTATGAAAAAGAGTGTGAGTGAAAAGTTCATTGTGGAATTGAAATTATAACACGAGGACCTTAAAATGTTGAACTTAATTCAAGGTAACTTGGACTTTGTGAAAAAGAAACACCTCAGGGAGCCAAACCAGAAAATATTTATATAAGTTCTTTAAAAATGGAGTAAAATGGAATATTGAGTTCCCATAATGAAGCTCCGAGACATTAGACACTGGGTGTTTGAGTAAATAAAATCTATTTGTAAATTCAATAAGTGATTTACACATACATGGCTAGGAAAAATTCAAGAAAGTGTCTAATTGTTAAAAATTAATTCTTTTAGGTGAGAGGATTTTTACACCTAAATGAAGAAGGGGAAATTAACTTATTAAAATCTCATTTGAAATTTATCAATTGAAAAATAGAACTTTGGTTCAAGAAACATAAGAAAGAGGGATAAATGAGAGTTCCACTTGTTACAATTTTAATTCCACTTAAATCTATCTATTCCACTTTTGGGATTAGAAATTTTTCTTGAATTGATGTGAGGGCAGTGAGTTAAATCTACATATGAAGTATGATGTGATTTTCAGTGGAAAAAACAAATCTCACTCTTGATTTGGTTTAGAATTGCTTTAGTATATCTTTTTTGTTCATTAATTGATTTTTTTAAATCTAATTGAACTCGAATAGAAAAATTTGATTAGGAATATGTTTTCCATTGAAATACTTGAATCTAAATTGGGTGAGCTATAAAACCCTGTAAATACATGCATTAAGATGACCAATTTTCAAAGGTAAATGCATTATTAATTTGAAAATAACCATGTTACTGCCTATTGAGTCTGCAATGTTCAAAAATTTTTAATGGAGATTTTTGAATTTTCATGAAGAAGACATGTACACTTTCTATAAAAAATGACTTGCTTTTGAAAATTTAAGTGTATTTTTATTGTGTGATACTGAGACCCTTCTTGACTGCTTGTGATTTTTTCTTTGCAAAATATAAATTGGTATTGAATAATGGGATGAAATTATAATACTAAATCTGAAATCTAATTAGTTTTGGAAGTGTTTATTTTGGAAATATTTTCTTAATGGACGATTGATCATGTTTTTTAATGTTCATTATTGATAATTTCTTAGGTGTAGTATTTCAAGTGCGAGGGAGTAATTTAATGTTTTATATTCAATATTTTAAGTACAATTAATTATTATTTCATGTTTTTTTCCTTTGATTTTAGATTAAAAAATATTTTCATACATTTCTATTGAAAATTTCATATTTTTTTTCTATTTCAATCTTCACATATTTTAATTTGGTTTTCTTATATGATGACTTTTTGTTCAAAGGCATTTAATGCTAACCATGATTGTTTCAAATCAATTTAATCAAAAATGGAAAAATTCTACTTTTAATTTTTATTTCATTATATACTGGTGTACTCCAATGCGAACCATGTAAAGGTCCTCCTCCTTGCATCAATTCAATCTGAGTAAAGGTCATTTGGGAATTTTATATGCTAGTAAGGGTCATCATATCACAAGGTTGCAGTGTAAAGATACCAATCTCTTCTTATGGCACTATGAAAATGTAGCAAACAAATCCTGCACCCTATGCAAAGGTTCTCAAGTCCATCCTAGCCATGTCACACCTCCTTGTCAAGAAACTCTCAACTTCACACCATCTCAACTGATTTCAAGCCATAAAATCTCCCATGCATTCAACATTTACCTTCCACAAGAAAGAAATCCTAGCTACCACACACTCTACGGTCGACAATGCCCCTCTCAACTAGTTGTATCACCCTCAAGGTACCATGAAAAAACTCCCAAAGTCGACTCACCATTATATCCATCATTGAAAACATCTAGACTTTTCTATTCAACACAAACCTACACTGAAGCCTTTCTTCTAGATCAATGATCCCACTAGGCCAAGTTTGAGCACCCATCTCCACAAGCATAATCGTCCTAATCTCAAGCCTAATTGGTAGGAGTTGACCCTTCACCATCTACAAACTCAAATAAGGATCATAGGGAGTGAGACCAAATGCAGAAGTCTCATCAAACATGAAGAACATCCAAATCCAAGCTCAAAGAAGACGATGACTGCTGACATCAAAGATTCTGATGAAAGCCGAGTTTGCTGATAAATATCTAAAATTGTTGAGGATAAAGATTTTATGGTTGTTTTTTTCCTTGTGTAGGATTAAAATAGAGGGGGCCCAATGCTCCAACTAAGAGTATAAAAGCCCACACACACAAGGTTCTTGATCAAATGATTAAATGAACATATCATGTCCAGCCAAATGCCTAGAATTCATTGATGATTAACACCCCACATATCAAGCATCACATTTTCAGAATATCTTGATGCCAAATCCAATCGATTTAGATGTCTCTAATCCACATTCACTTAAGCCTAATACATATGAAGCGATACCCGAACCTATATATATTTGACTAGGAAGTGAAGAAAGTTCTTTTAGGTACATCAAATACCATCACCCATTTTCTCATATCTCCACTTAATTGAATCAGTTTCATGAAGCATATCTCACCTAAATTCAAGATGTAGGAAGATTGCAAAGTGAAACACCTCACCCTGGTTCTATGATTGTAGCATAGTCATGTTTTCAGCTAACATCAGGAACTTCTTTATGCACATTACTAGACTCAAGTTCACATGTACATATCCAGCCATGGAAAACCAGTCTTTCACGAGGCATCACCATGTCTAGATGGACATACCCAAGTATTTCAAGGCCCAACACCAAAGGCCCATTTACATGGGACCACTTCAAGCCCAATATGAGGACAAGCCCATCTTTTCAGGACTAAGCCTTTCCTCACTGTAACCCAATTTAGCTCCAATAGGTACATCACTTCTTCCCAAATCGTCATGTGAGGCTCATGCACATCACTTGAAGGAAATACCTCATGCAGTACTTGACTTCCACTATACTACGACACAATGAATCACATCACCTTTAATTCTTCTTGATGGATCATTGAGTTCGATCATGGTATAATTCAATCAAATTGGTATTAAATTATGTTATATTTTTTGAAAAAGGGGTTGAGCTTATGAATATAAGAGGACGGGGGTATGTGGGGAAAAAGGATTCCACCCACGAGATTGTTCTAACTTTTGTTTTGTAATTTCAATTTCCATTTTTTTAATATTTAGTAAAGTGAAATTCTATTATTCCTATATTCTACTCATGTTTGTGATTCCTCTCATTTACAGATGTATTCTCCCATATATTAAACCATACCCCCTCCATTCTATTGGTTTGAATTGCATAATATTGGACCAGTGTAGATTTAAGGATGAACAACATATGATTGTAGTTGGGTTTGGGGAAATGAATGCCTTGGTCGAGTTTGTTTATTGCCTCTACACTACGGAGGAGGTGAGATGGATATGCAGAGGCAAACCTCCTATGTGTTCAGTCCCACAATTCAAATAGAGGGAGAGATTGATGACTAGTCATGAATCGACTATTATATGGGATTTGGATAATGAATATCCCTTGTACTCAATCTCAGATCCACCCCCTTCACCCTAACTTGGTGAGTTTTATGTATACATTCTGCTTTTATTTCATAAATTTACAAACCAAACACATCTATCCCATTTATGGATTATTTCAAAACATAAAAAACAAAGTAAATATTAACAAATGATCAAGAATATTGAATAACCAACTCACACATACTTCTTGAGAAATGACGCTAGTTAACCCTATGTTGTATTCCAGGTTTTAATAAAATTTGTTTGACCGTGGCCCACGACTACCACCTGGTCACTATCTCAAGTAAAAATTTCCCGAGTGTCTAATTGCACTTATGCATGAGTGAATGAATCATACAAAAGGGGAAATGACACCTATGTAGAAGTGTTTAAACATTCACTGAATAGAAAAATCTGTTAAGTTTCAAATGACACACACCCAAATGAAAGTGGCCCCTATGTAGAAAGAAAACGACTCATACTAAAATTCAGGATGACTCGCATGTAGATCAGGATGACTCGTATGTAGATAATGATTACTTATATAATGATCAAGATGACTCATACACAGACACCAAAACACTCACATGAAGAACTGAGAGACTTCTATATTGAAATTTAAATGATTCATACGATGGGTGGAATGACTCTTATGAAGAATATGACTTAGGAAAATATTAAAGTCTTATGATATGTAGAAAATCATTCGAATATCATGAAACCCTATGATCTGGAGTCCCAAAAAGAGTTAGCCACTTCTAAAAATCTTTTTTAGGTTGTTCATAGAAGTTTTATGAAGATTTAGATTTAAAATATATCTATTTTCAAGGAGTCAACTGTTGCATTTTTTATGAAAAAAATGCTCTGCTTTATTATCATCAGAATCAATGCTCCATAATCTTTGCTAAATCAGGATACTGATTTATATTGGACGTGGTGACCTAGAACTGATTTTTTTTAGTACTTGATTACATGTTTTCATTATTAATGAAGTTTTCTTATCACATTATTATTGTTCCTCCACATGAAATTTATATGTGATAATGTCCTAATAATATATTTTGCACTGAAAGGTCATAGAAGTTCTACACTATGATGAGAACATAGAGGTGCAATGACATTATTCTTGCACATTGTTCTATGAACGAATGATATTGTCTAACGGGACACAGATGATAAAGGATATCAGTGGAAGGAGGCTCATAGGACATTGAGACACATTCTCATGATGTTCACCATTAACAATCTTCATGTCAGGAGGTTATGAGAATATACCCGTTAATAGGAAATTCACATTTCTATGTCATTGGATGTTTCTATATATGAACGTATGTATTGATCCTTAAACTTTATGATTATCATTAATGGATATTATGACTCACGTTCTTTGATGTATTGATTAAAAATGTGATGACATATGCTCGCAACGTGATATGATACGTTGGGTACGTCACAAGTGATATTGCATTAATGGATAATGCGTAAAAGGATTTATCCCTTCTGTTACTTGACGAAAATTGATATCTTAGACCCTTTGATGGGAATGAAACTATTATCATAAATCCATGGTCATGGTGTTTGATGGGAGAGTTCATTTCTGAAAATTCATAGAAAGAGACATCGAGCATATAGGTTGATGACACTAGCATGTAACATGTTTGATTCGAGATATCGCGATAAAGAGATTATATTACGAGGTAAGCTTTCCTAGGAGGATAAATGTCATTGCACCATAAACTTCTTTCTCTATGAGTTCCTTGATGTGTTGCTAGATTCTAACCTTGGACTTTAGTCGATTATACCTATTGTCACAGAAAAAGAGACATAGAGGGACACATACTTTGTATATTCACAATCTCAATTAAATTCAATTTATGATTTTAACAAGTTAGAATGAATAAGATTTACTCGGTTTGGTTAACCACCATAATTTAATCATAGGTTATTCAAAAGAATAAGTGAGTTAAATAATAATAATAAATATTTGTTTACATGTTTGGTGAATATGATATTTATTATATTTATCATAGAATAATACAGTGAAATTTATTTATTAAATTTTCATTATTCAAGAATCGGTAAATGTCAACAAGAGAACACATGCCGAGCTTAATGGTCTGATTAGAAGTGGTGTAAATGATATTTATTTATATTCTTAATGCGTCTCATGTCAAGTGATTAATAATAATAATATTATTAATGGATATGGTGTCAACTAAGAATATTAAAGATGGTAAGGGGCTTGTATTTGATTTTCCAACCCTAAACCTACCATAATAAATATAAAATTATATTAATTTCCATAACTCACTTTTGGTGTGCACAATGGATAGAGAGAGATCTAGAGATCTAGAGTGCACTCTATCTTCCTTCTCTCTCTAGCCCTTTAACAAGCATCAAGAGTTCTTCATTATTTGAAAAGAATATTGGTGCGATCAACTACGAACAATGAAAGCGATCAGGATCAACCGTGCTAGCACCCTACAATTATGCGGCAATGTTAAGAGATTGTGGTGCACGTGTAGATCATTGATAGAGGGATTCTATACTTGGATCCTGCTACACAATGATGGTACAACAATATATTATTATTTGGATCATCAACAAAGAGAGAATTACAAGTTGGGGTTATTCTATATCTTCTCATAAATTAATTATAAATTACACGTGAAGATCCTCCTAATTTGGTTTATTCATTTTAATCTAGCCATGTAATATACTATTTTCACTAGACATGACTTTTTAATCATGTGCAACAATGATTAAACATAAATCAAGACTAAAAGCCATGTTGGTCATACCATCAAACGATGTTTCCACTGCACCTTGACCAAGAAGTATATTAGATGGGTCATATGTTTAATTTATTAATATTTATTATTCGTTGATCAGTTGCATGTGTTTGCATTTTATTTTACTTGTATCGGTTAGTTTTAATATCTTAACATCTCCGTATCTTCCCTTTCCTTATTCTTGATAACATAACTAGCAATTAGTTAATGATTAAAAAAGAAGAAACATTTACATCATACCATCTGGAGGTGCCAAATGCTATGACTGTACAAAACCATAATGCAAGGCATGTACATGCCATCATTTTTGTTTTCATATTCAGATCTTGCAATAATGTCAGATATATCCAAGGTAATCAGATGTAAGATCTGAAAAAAATGGATCAACATGTAGATCTAGACAGACTGACACACAACACGAAGAACTACACGTCGTGTAACCACTGTACATGATGTGTAGTCCCCGTTTCTTACGGTTGAGAATACGAGGTGTCCTAGCATGTCATGTATCAGATACACAACACAAGGACAGATGATCCATGCAACTTCGAGGTCACATGATATGTAAGTTGGAATACATGCTGTGTACCTCGAACCAATCTACGACATACAACATGGACAAAGCCAAGACTTGTGTTATGGACACATGAAGAGGACAATACATGGTGTGTACTTTTGAACACACCATGTAGTCTACAATAGATAGTGTGTCTAGTTTTTTTCATGGAGAAAAATTAAATATATAATCAAACCTATTCACATGTGTTATGTGTGTCATTTATTTGAAAAAGTACATGTCATACCATAGGTGTAACGCCCCGACCCTAGAAACCCAGAGTCGATGCCTTATTTTAATAAATTGACATGATTACAAGGAATCAAATTCTGAAGCACTGATAGGTTTAGTAGTCTTGAAAAAACTAGATACATACATGGAACCCATTTTACATTTTGAAAGGAATAAAAAAAATATATAACAAAAGATAATAAACTGTATCCTTGAAAACTCAATAAATGATATCTTTTTCATAACCTAGGGGGAAGGAAAAACAAATGAAAGGGGTGAGCTCAAATGCTCAGTAAGTTTTAAGAAATATAGTGGAAGATAACATAAACATAAACATTAAGTATGATGAATAACTAAAACACATGCGTTTTAAAAAAATAAACTTCAACACATTATGGAAGGAATAATAGCTGAATAAATAATGCCATAATAAAACATAAACATGGGTATTCTACTAGTCGAATAACCACATGAACCATCAATACTATTTTCATAAAGAGGGAACACATAATGCGGGACATCTTAACCATACCGTCAAGGCCTTGTGCCAAGACCATAAAAAATCATTTTGTCAAGGCCTTGTTCCAAGACCGTATTTTGTCTCATGAGACTTACCGATGCACTAAGGGGCTGTAACTGGCCCCACCTGACAATATGTCCAATGCATTTCTCTTATCAATGAGGATAAACATAAAAAACACACACATTCATTTTGAAACTAACATGTGAAATGTAAATAACTTTCCCCAATAATTAATCATAAAAACTAACCATTTGAAGTAATATGGTGAATGGTTTAAAGATATCACATCCACATTCAAGCTAATCATAAACCATTAAATAAAAAAATAGTTGATGATATCATAAGAGATAAACCTCAATGAAGTAAAACATGTAAGAATTTTAAAAGATCCCTTGAATCGGGTCTATATTTTAGAAATAATTTTGAAAGATTCTTTTAAAATGTGTAACTCCCTCTAAAATAAGGAAGGATTATGGTTGGTAAACATATATAGAACACTCACTCAGAATTTATGTGGAGTACTTAATAATTCATAAGAATTTCATTGAGAGAATTAAACAATAAAAGTAACCCGAATGAAATGGTTGTTCGGGTGGAAAACCATTATCACTTTGTAATCAATCGATTCGTATGCCCCAAAATTAATAATATTCAAACGATACATTGAATACCATGAAAATAAATATATTAATGATATGCTACATCAATGGGTAGTATACATACACAATACACACGTATTAGTAGTGAATACAGAAAATCTCACAAAAATGGAAGTGAGATGAAGAAACCCCATACCTTAAGTCTGATGGTGTTCTTCACTTGATTTTAGTGTCCTGGATAACATATTTAAATTCATTAATTAATATTATTAGAACCTATTTTACATGTAATTGATTTATTATAACCTTATTAAGTTCATTTGTGGCCTTTTTTAGGGGTTAATAGGTTCAATTTTATTGTTCGGGTCTGTTTGATTCATGACCGATATACTTATATACATGAATAGAGAATCATGTAAAATGAGGATTTTTGTCTAGAATTGAAGTTATATGTTATTATTGAACATACTAAAGGTTAAATGGTTTTAAATTTCATTTGGTTAGTGTGAATATGGATCATTATATAAATTATTTAATGATAACTATTTGGGTTAATTGATGGCTTTTGGACACCACAAACTCATTTTCTTTATAAATCAAAACCATATGTACTAAATTAATCTAGAACCATAGATGAGACATAATACATTTATTATAGTTTGGTTCAACCATAATAATGGTTTCATGACCAGAATTGAAGATGATAGTAGAAATTGAAAACCCATCGTCCTTGAATGTGGTAAATTAGCACATCTCGGATGGTGTTTTCATTTTTAGTGTAAAAGAATGGGAAATGAGAGATGATGATGAAATATTCCATTAGAATAATAAAATTCCAGTTCATATAGGGTACTGGAAGTATCATATCATTTGGATGATGGGTGATGTGGAAAGAAAAAGAAAAGAAAGGAACTCGAAATAAAATAAAAGTTGAGAAATCCATCATGAAAATTTGGCAGCCTAACGACGTCGCTTAAAATTTCATAAAATATTTTGATGAGATAAAAAGGGTATCTCACCATTAATACATAATATGGGAAGTAAGGGTGATATGGAATAAAATATCCCAGCATAAACCAATTTAATTTAAAATATAATAACATAATAAGAGTTCTTGAAAAAGAGAGAGATTTTGAGATGAAAATTCTGCAGCATAACTACTATGCAACATGGTTTTGGAAAACATTAAAAAGAGAGGGGACATGGGTCACTCATTCATAAAAGACTCATAAAATAGTAGAGGGAAAACATAATATATAAATAAGAACATGGTATGAAAACTTGAAATACATACAACGCAAAAGAGAACTTGAAATAAAAGAAATGAAAAGAGGAATTTACCTCTTGAAGTAATCTTCTTTAAGAGCCTCTTTAGGGGAAAGGTTTTGGTCTTTTGGTAAAACCAAGAGCTCCTTGGACTTAGGGAGTAACTAGGGATTGATATTTGGACAGAACATTGAGGAGCTTCAAGGATGAGAGGAGTGAGGAGAAGAGGGAGTGGGGGGTGTTATAGTGGAAGAGTGGAGTGATTTTTGAATATTTCATTCATTATTTTATTATTTTCATCAAGACAACCAATAGTGTTGTTTCATGTGGCCCTTAAGAGTGATAAGTTCATGTGAGTTCTAACCAATTGTCCTTACATCACTAATGATGTCATAAATAGTGTATTTAACTGATAATTTGTATATACAGTGTTTACCGTATTTCACTATTCATAAAAAATTTGAGTATTTCAGAAAAATCCCAAAAATTCACCCTAATCATTTTTGACGTGTAGAATTCAAAAATGAAATAAATTTTTTGAAATTAATTTTCTAAATATTTTTAATTTAAATTTTAAATAAAATCCTAATTTATTCTAAAAAACAAATTTAAAACTATAACTCATTTTATAACACATTGAGAAATTAATTAAGGTCCCATAAAATTATCTTATAACCATAAGAAAATAAAGTAACAATTTATAAATACATTTTATGAAAATACATTTACATTTCAAATTATTAAATTAATCATAAAATTGTAATTAAAATATTTATGACATGAAAAAATACCAATACTTATACTATGATCGTTTTTTTTACTTTTAAGATGTCTAAATCGTATTTATAATTTTTTGGGTGAAGTTTATATTTTTTTGACCGATTCACTATTTCTTACTATTCATTACTATTCATAAGGGTATGTTACTATTCATAAGAGTATGTTACTATTCACCAAAAATTATGTTTGTCTTATCAGACTCTAAATATCTTACTGAACGCTACCGTGTATATCAGTTTTTCAAAATTCAAATCACAGAGGTGAAAAAAATTATTTTTACTTGGCTAGGTTATAACAAAGTGGTGTTTTGTACAGACTCAGTGTTTCATGCATTCTGTATTTTATCCATTTGTAAATTTTTGGGGTGTTACAATAGGATTGATAATTATATATTAAAACCATTCCACGTTAAGATTTTGGATAAACACACAAAGTTTCCTCCAAGTACACTAAAGTACTTTATTAATTTTAAATGAAATTAAGTTTATTTAAAATTGTAGAGGATAGTGAGTTAATATTGCTTGGATGGAAATAATATTGAATTAATTAAATCAATTTGTGGCACGTTATCTTAATTAAAGAAGGAATCAAATTAATTGATAATAATATTGATAATGTATGCTCATTTCATGTTGTGTGGATGGTCATGAGATTAGACTAACCCTTTCTATATGATTGGTTTCTTTTAATTTATTTGGATTATATTAAAATGATAGTCTGCGTGTCACCCCCTCCACCTTATTATATAAGGGTATGTGTGCCCCTAATTTATTTTATGTAAATCCCCTTTATTCAATCCATTGGATCCCCTCACCCGCATGTGAGTAAAAGATTATGTATGGACGGAGCTCCCAATTGAGAAGAGGTGGTTCGAGTCAAAGAGCTGAGGCGAAATCAACCAAGGAAATACATATGAACAAAGGAGGAATGATGCAACATGAACAAATTTATGGTTCAAGGTGTGTTTTCCCCTATAGTAGAGGTTTATTTTATCATTCGCTAGATAAACTAACCATTGGGTAATCTCATGACCATGCCACTTATATTTTATTTCTATCAGTTACATAGATAATTATTTATATTTGTGAATGTTGTGTGATCACCTAATAAATGAATTAACAAGCATGAAAGATGGAATAAATTATAACTATATTATGCGTAAATATTTTATCATACATGGTTAATCAATTAAGAAAAATCCACTTTAATATTAACAAGACATATTAAATGATAAAATGGGATTTTATGTATGAAGAAAAAAATCTCTCAAACTAAAATATTAAGTTATCATATCCTTCCACTACTTAAGTTAGAAATGACCCCATAGTTCAAAGTGCTTGACTAACCCAAGTTGGAGTGCATTCAATTTTCATGGAACTTTTAGCTTGAAATTTTGGGTTGACTTAACTTAGTTTACATCAAGGGGTGATTTTCCATGTAGAAATTAGTGTAACTAAGTGGAAAAGGTTTAAGAAATCTTAAAATAGAATTCTTGATTGAAGAGTCCACTCAACAGATTAAGGAACAATGTGTTAATGTAGTTGACAAGTTATGACTACCTGTAAACCTTCAAATAACTCGTCAGACCCAAGTATGAGTTATGAGAAGGGGAGTATGGATCATTTCAACTAGAATATCTAATTGAAAATATGTTCTAAAACTAATGATGAGAGCTATTATGTTTTGAAAAAAAGTGGGAGATTAATGGAATTTACTTAAATTTAAAGTTGTTAATCTAATTTTATAATCAAAACAAGTACTAATTTTATGATTTTAATTTGTAGAAACAGAAAATCAAATGACTTCGACAATATCATTGTGATTCTTACTAGAGAAGAAAAACCTTCTAACCAACGTGAATTCCCAGGAACGGTATAGGTTCTTTCATGTTATACTATGCTATGAGTGGAAGTTCATTTCCATATATGCTAATAAGTAAGAAGTATCTCTCTATTTGAAGCATGTAGATGACGCTATGGATGTCTAATGATTTATTCTATCCTTGATGTCCAATGATCTTCTAAAGAAATATGAGAACATGTATATGTATAACAATGTTTCTCACCTTAAGGATCTTTATCAAGAGAAGGTGAGATCAGAGAGATATGAGATCTAAAATGCATTGTTCACATGAAATATTAGAGTGTCGGCTCCAACTAGGACACATATAGTCAAGATGATTGACTACATTGAGCACCTAGACATATTGGGTTTTATGATCCCTGATGAGATGTGAAAAAATCCCATTTTATCCTCACTACCCAAAATATTCTCCAGTTTCATTGTGAATTATAATATGAAAAGCCCCCCTGCAAGCGGTTGGGGTGGCAGGGGGGATGGGGTTTGGGGCGTCATTCGTGGGGTCGATTCCCTAGATCATTTTATTTATCAGTTTCTTTGTAAACGTGTGCGCTGCCATTGGTAGCTATAACCCACTGTTTTATAATATGAGTGATAATGAGAAGTCACTTTCGAAACATCTTACACTTATTCGCTATGTTGATAAAGACACGGGGCATGCCAAACCTTCTATACTTATGGTGAATAAGAAGAGGAAGAACAAGAAAAATGGGCCGAAGACTCATTCCATATCTAAGACTCTAAAGCACCATCATTATAAGAAGAAAAAGATCTAAATTCAAAGAAATGGACAGGACACATTATGTTTTGTATGTGGCATGCATGAACACTGGAAGAGGGATTGTACCCTTCGAAAAAAAATAAGAGAAAGCTTCAGGTGCGTTTGTTATTGAGTGTAATCTTCCCATATCTAAAAGTTGTGTATTAGATACAATCTGTGGTGCTCACATTTGTATCTACATACAAGAACTAAGTAGATTTCGAAAGGTTACCAAATATGAGGTGGATCTACAGGCTGCCAATGGAGTGAGGTTGGCTACTCTAGCCGTTAGAGACTACTATCTCACATCATCAAAAATATTGATTTTGGATTTAAAAAATTGTTATTATGTGCCTAGTATTACCAAGAACATTATTTTTGTTTCTTATTTAGATATGGATGGATTTATTTTTAGCTTTGGAAATAAGAGTTTCTCATTTTAAAAAGATATCATATGTTATGGTATGACACAATTGAATTACAATATTTATGTATTAAATTATGAAAACCAAAAATTGATAATTAATAATGAAAGAAACATGCATGACTCATATAACAGCCAACTGTGGCATTACCATCTTGGTCAAGTAAAAGAGAAGCTTTTGAAAAAGCTCTATCAAGATGGTTACTTAGACTCTTTTATGCTTAAGTCACTTGAAAGTTGTCCCACTTGTTTACAAGGCAAGATGACCAAATCACTATTCAGTGTTCAAGGTGAAAGGGCCACATAACTTCTAGATTAGGTACACACAGATGTGTGTAGACCTTTTCAAGCAGTGGATAGAGATGAATTTTCATACTTTATTACTTTTACTAACGACTTCAGCATGTATGATTATATCAACTTAATGAGAAATATGTCTGAATCCTTGGATAAGTTGAAAGAGTTCAATAATGAGGTTGAGAATCAACTTGGTAAAAAGATAAAGAAATTTCAATTGAATTGAGGTGGTGAATATCTTAACCAAGACTTTATTTACTTTCTATGGGTGGATGATATATTATCTCACCTCACTCCATCTTATACACCACAATGGAATGATGTTAGTGAAATGAGGAACCATGCCTTGTTTGACATGACATGGTCAATGACTATTCACACAAGCCTTCTATTATCCATTTGGGGATATGCATTAAAGATGGCATCATACTTACTAAACTGGTTACTGACTAAAGTAGAAAACAATATTCCCTTTTAGTCATGAAGTGAAAAGAAACCCATTTTATCACATGTTCGTGCATAGGGGTGTGATACATTTGTTAAGGCTAGCTTAAGAAACAAACTAGCATACCAAGGAATGAAGTGTATCTTTATAGGCTATCAAAATGAAATAAGAGGATACTATCTATACAACCCTCAAGACAAGAAAATGGATGTCGCAAGAAAGACTGTTCTTCTTGACAGGGAGCACATCCTCATGGAGTAGAGTGGGAGAAAGATTGAATTTGATTAAGTTCATGTTCAATATAAACATGAGATTGTACATGAACTGATTCCATAGGTCCCCATGGAAGAAGTTTTTCCTGAAACATAGGTACCACATAGGAGCGCTAGAGAGGTAAGGGAACCCAAGAGATATGGTTTTCTAGTCATCAATGATGGTGACTCATTATTGGTTGAAAATAATGATCTTATATTTTATAAAGAGGTAGTGGAGAGTTTTGAAGCTACAAGGTGACATAAAGTCTTGAATTTTAAGATAGATTCCATGTATCAAAACCAAGTTTGGGTTATGATCGATCCACCAGTTGATGTAAGGCCTGTTGTGTGTAAATGGGTATTCTATAGAAAGTTGGACATGGAAGGAAAAGTAAATACCTATAAAATATGACCAGTGGATTAAGGGTTTAGACAACGTCAATACATTGACTACCAAGAAACCATTTCTCCAGTTTCCATGTTTAAATCCATCAAAATTTTGTTTTCCATAACAGCTTACCATAACTATGAGATTTGACAAATGGATGTGAAAACTGCTTTCCTTAATGAGAACCTTCAATAGGATGTGTATATGACACAACCAGAAGGACTTGTGACTTCAGGAAATGTCAAAAATGTATACAAATTTTGTAGATCCATTTATGGATTAAAGTAAACATCCATGTCATAGACATTCAATTCGATGAAACCATAAAAGAATCCGATTTCATTAAGAATGAATGTGATACATGTGTTTAAAAACAATTTAGTGGGAGTATGATTGTTTTTATAATAGTATATGTTAATGAAATATTACTAATTAGAAACAATATACCATCTTTAAAAGTGGTTAAGGCATGGTTAAGAATGTTCATCTCCATGAAGGACTTAGGTGAAGCATCCTACATTCTAGGGATCAAGGTTATGCGTGATAGATCTAAGTGGCTGATCAGACTATGTTAGGCTACATACAATGACCAGACACTGAAGAGTTTCAGAATGGAACAATCCAAGAGGAGATTGGTTTTGATGTCACATGGTATAGATCCTTCCAAGAAAATGTGTACTCAGACACAAGATGAAAGAGAGAGAATGAGTAAGATCTCATACGATTCTGTGATAGGATCCATCATGTATGCCATGTTATAAATGAGGCTTGATGTTCCCTATGCTTTGAGCATGATATGTTGATATCAAGAAGATCCAAGTGATCACAATTGGACTATTGTTAAGACTATACTTATGTATCTGAGGTGAACTAAGGTTATATTCTTGGTGTATGGAGGAGATAAAGAGCTATTCATTAGGGGTTATACAGATGCTAGCTTTAAGAAAGATCAGAATGAATCAAAGTCATAGTCTGGATATATATTTTGTCTCAACAGTGGAGCTGTGAGTTGGAAGAGTCCAAAGTAGTCAGTTGTTGTTGATTCTATAGCAGAGTCCGAGTATATTATGACTTCTGATGCAGCCAAGGAAACTATATAGATTCACATCTTTGTCCAAGAGCTTAATGTGTTGTATAATAATAAAAACCTTATTATACCATACACGTCGAGCCAGAATCAAATCTTCTAAGCATTTGTTAAAAATGATGTAAAAAGTAGACAAGGAGGCAAACACGGACAAACAAAGGAAATTTCCCTCATCCAAAAACAACAAAATTATAGATCATAATATGACAGGTCATTTTCATAATCATAGTCATCAACAGTTTCCCACTCAAAATTAGAAGTACCTTGATTTAAGATCTTAAGGATCTCTACATTGGCCCTTCTTGGAACCTTAGAAGAAGATCTGGTCATCATGGTCCTTGGTAGGTTGGAGTAGTCCTTCGGTAATCTTCTCTTCGCATGAGAGGGAGTGAAACCCTCACTATCAATAAACTTCTTCTTTCCATTTATAAAAACATATTTAAAGAGGCATGAACACTGCTTGATGCCATAAGGTGAAACATGTCACTCACCTTATCATTATCAGAAATTTTCTCCCACAAATATGGAATTCTTGAAGATTTAAAGATGTTTTGGATCTCCACCTGGTAATTAACTTGGTCAGCAGATTGGTTGAAATCACAATCCTATGGATGCCTTTAATCCTCTATTTGATTATCCTCACTTTGAGTTTGAGAATAAAAGACTAGAGGTAGGGAAGCCTCCTTACCTGCTATATGAATAGGTTACGACTCCAGGGGAGGAGTTGAGTTAATAAGATTGTCCTATAAATTTGATTTCTTTCCCAGGGATGTGACTTTCCCTTTCAGGGTATCAGCAGAACCATAAAAACCATTTTTGATGTAGAGAAGCAGCAACTAAGGAGTCATTATAAACAAGCATCATCCCACATGCCTTCTCATCCACATCATTAATAGGGGATACTCAGAAGATACAACACCATTTTGGGCCTGGTTATGCGTTTGTTTCTTATATATAAAGGCATCATGGACACTATTACAGAAAAGTGTGGAGGTTATGGATTTCCTCAAAGGGATTGAAACTCATATTCCATTCCTGAATCTTCAAAACATCTGGCTTCAATGAAATCGAACCAAATACCCAAGCTCTCTCCAAAGAGTTGAGGTCACACTAAAGGAAAAAAGCACATACTTTAGAAGCTTTATCTCTTGATAGATTTTGTCAATAAGGGGAAGTAGATGTGAGTAGAGTATCCACCGGGGAAAATATGGAAGACCCCTTGACCAAGGATTTATCTCAGAGGAGGGATGAGTATTATGTGAGAGTTAGTGGACTAAAGGTTGTTTTCTATTGAATCTAGTGTAAGTAGAAGCCTGTTTCAGTTGGTGCCCTAGAACCAACTTGTTTAGTACTTGATAACATGTTTTCATTATTAATAAATTTTCTATTCACATTATAATTGTTCCTATTCCAGACATTTGTATGTAATAATGTCCTAAGAATATATGTCACACTAATAGTTCATAACGACTCCCCACTATGATGAGACCTAGAGGTTCCATGACATTATTCTTGAACCCTGTTCTATGGTCGGATGATATTGTCTGATGAGACACAAACGATACATGCTATCAGGGTAAGACATTGAGAAACCTTCTCATGGTGTTTGCCTTTAGAGATCTCTAAGTTAGGAGGTTATGAGAACATAACCGTTAATAGGAAATCCACATTTCTATGCGTTATTGGATGTTTATATATACATATGTGTGTATTGAGGCTTAGAATTTAAGGATATCATTAATGGATATTATGACTCGTGTGCTTTGATGTATTGATAAAAACCATAAGGACATATGTTTTTGATGAGGTAGGATACATTGGGTGTGTCATGAGTGATTTTTTATTAATGGATAATATGAGAAAAGATTTATCCTTTTTGTATTTTGAAAAAAGTTGATATCTCAGGCCCTTTGATGTGAATGGAGCTGTCTATATAAATTCATGACCATGGTGTTCGATGGAAGAGTTCATTTCTATAAAGTTGAATAAAGATACATCGAGTTTGTAAGTTTATGGCACCAACATGCAACCCGCTTGATTCCAGATATCGTAATAAAGAGATTATATTGCATGGAAAGAATTTGCTAGAGGTTTGATGTTGTTGAAACATTAATTTTTTTATATATTTGACTTGGTGTGTTTCTAGATACTAACCTTGGACTTGGAAATTATGCCTAATGCTGCTGAAAAAGATGCCTAGAGGGTCACTCACTTAGTGTATCCACAATATCAGTTAAATTCAAGTAATGAATTTTAAAAGTTAGAATGAATAATATTTATTCAGTTTGGTTGATCACTATAATTTAATCACAAGTTATTCAAAAGAATAAGTGAGTTAAATAATAATAATATTTTTTTTCATGTTTGATGAATATAATACTTATTCTATTTATCTTAGAATAATAAAATGACATTTATTTATCGAATAGTCATTATTTTTGGATTGGTAATTATCGACGAGAGAAAGTGGACTGAGCTTAATGGTCTGATTAGAAGTGGTGTAAATGATATTTATTTATATATTCTTAATGTATTACAAATTTCATGTGATTAATAATAATACTATTATTAATTTACACGAGGTTAACTAAGAATATTAATGATGGTAAGGGGCTTGTGTGCGATTTTACAACTCTAAACCTTCCATAATAAAAATCTATTATATCAATTTCCATAAATCACTTTTGGGGTGCACAAAAAATAAAGAGATATTTAGGGATTTAGAGAACACTTTCTCTTCCTTCTTTCCCAAGCCTTCGAGATAACATCAAGATTTCTTCCTACTTTGGGAAGACGAAATATAATTCTATTTTGTACTTTCAAGATACATATATAGAAATCTATGTTTATTTTCCATGTGATTTCAAGATACATTTACATAAAATGAAGATTCTTTAGAGATACTTTCAAATTCACTCTTTCTCTGAAGAAGTTCGATCTTTTTTCAGTTGTTTTTAGAACTGTGCGCTAAGATAAAAACTCTTTTATACATATTTTTATTATTTTAAGCACACTCCCCTTGCACTGAGTGTGGTTGAATATTGTTGACAAGTCTTGTAAATGGGATAGCCCAACATAATCTCATGGAACCTTTTTTACCAAGTGATAACTGCATACACTCAGCTGATCAGTCCCTAGGAAAAGGACTGGTTTATTAAAAAACACCAAGCACATATCAAGCATTGGTGGAGTAGATTAGGGGCAAGTCCTTATTGTCTGACAAAACAATAAAAATATCACATTTCTTGCATTTTAGTTTATTTATATTCTATTTATTATCTGATTGAAAAGGTTAATAATAGTTTTCAAATAAATTTTAAGAGGGATACTTTTATTTGGAAAACTTTTAAGAACTCAATTCACCCCCTCATGTGATATTGTTCTAGAGAACTAGGAAAACATTTGGTATCAAATATGTGTCTTTAGAGTTCTCAAATTTTATCATTTGTTGTCTGAGGATCAATATCTAGTTTCTAAAATTGCTAATATGAAGGAAGGAATGTCAATGGATAGATCTCCCTATTTCAATGGAGAAAATAAAGGATGCCAGAAGGAAAAGATGATTATATATTTGATGAATCTTAATCTAAATGTTTATATGAAAGTGATCAAACCTTACAAGCTTCTTGCTAGAGAACCAAATTTGGGGAGTGCATAATAAGAAGCCAAATATGATCTAAGTTCTTAATCAATGAATCCCATTATTTGTGGTCTTAGTCTAGTTGAGTTCAACCAAGTCCCTTAATGTACTACTACGCATGTGATGTAGGAAACCATATCTTTTTCTTATAAAGGAACTGATAATGTTAGACAATTAAGATATAATACCATAAAACTCAATTTTTACACATCCAGGATGACTAAAATTGAACGTATAACTTAGATGAACGATAGACTTACTAAAATTATCAATAATGTTGCTGCCTTAGGGACACATGTTATTGAATTTAACCAGTCTCTAAATATACCTAGAGTTTTACCCTCAATGTGGAATGGAATATCAGCTTTCATCTAATAGTCCACTCCTATCAAATATTTGAAAATGAAAGACCTCATTTAGACTCTTATGATGAATGAGGATGAGATGCATAGAGAGGTTAATGATAAAAGTTGATCAAGAAGGTGAATGTTTCTCTCAAATTTTCTACTTCAAAGGATGAGATGAAATCTAATGAAATATTATTATCATACTCATTAGATAAAGGAGACTCAAGCTCTCCAGATTCTAATAACGAACTTGCTCAGTTAGTAAGGATGTTAAATAAGTTCTATAAAAAGGGAATAAGATTCAAAAAAATCCATTAACATGTATAAGAAGTTTTAACAAAATTTAAAAGAAGTGATATATTATGAATGAAAAACTTATGATACGTTAAACATGAGTGTCCTCAGCTAAATAAAAAAATAAATTAGAAAAGATGTGTCATAGAAAATATGATTATTGGAAGAAGGATAAGAAAGCAATGAAATTGACGTAGAGTTCTTCTAAAGACTCTAGTGATAATTCTTAATCTCATTTAGGGGATGAGAAATCAAATTAGTATGCTAATATGTGCTTCATGGCCCAAAATAAAGAGGTAAAATCATTTTATACTTTTTTTATGAATATGAACTAATCCTTTAAAGAATTAAATGAATATTATACAATGATGGATGATAAATATGACTCAATTAAGAAGAAGAAAAATCACTTAAAAAGGCTTATGATGTTGTGATAATCAGAAAATAGGAAATTTCCAAACAAAATTTTAAATTAAAAAATTGAACTAGATAAATCTAATTCAATTTGTATTGTCCATCATAGAAAAATCCATGAATTGATTGGAGAGATAAAATTCATGAAAGATGTTACAAGTGTATTTACTAATGGAGGATTACTTCAACCAAATACTTAGAAAAAACAATGCAAACAAAGGGAAAAAATGTATTTAAAGTATTTCTAAAATACAAAAAATGTATAGAAATTATTTTTTGGTTGGAAAATTAATAAAAATATATAAAATATTGTTTATTTTCACTATAAAAAAAATTTAAATTACAATAATTAATGAAGTATTATAAAAATGAAATATTTTGGTTCTAAAAATGGTTTTATTTCTAAAAAACTATCTAATGTAAATGATGGAAATTTTGTATATATTAAAAATCATGGGTGCCTAGATCTTTAGTGGTTAACACTATTGAACCTAGGAGCATTTTTGTAACAAAATATCTTCTTGTTTAATCTCTATTTGTAGTGAAAACTCCATATGAAAAAAACGGTACATGGATAATAGCTTTTCAATGCATATTATTGAATATTTTTACAACTTCCACTCACTATAAAAAGTTGATAAAGAATATGTCACTTTTAGTGAAAATGATAAAAGAAAAAATCATTGGAGTTGGTTCGGTTGGAGATCCATATTTAGTTCTTATCAAAAATGTTTTTATGTTAATGGATTTAAATAATGATCTGATAAGCATCTCTCAACTTTTTGATGATGAATTTTCAGTTGATTTTTCCGACAATATTTGCATTATTTTTTAAGATATATTGCTTTTGTTTAAGGGACTATGAATTGTGATTGTTTTTACTCTATATCTTAACTCTTTGTGTTAGGAAAATATAAACTGTATGAATAATAAAATTGATGAATGCTGGTTTTAAAATAGAGGACTTGAACATTTCAATATTTATTTTCTGAGAAAATTATATAAGAAGAATCTGATTTCATTTTTTCCTCATCTTAGATTGGTTAAAAAGAAACTATGTGATTCCTTCCAAATGGGCAATCAATAAAAATCATATTTTAAAACAATTAGAGGATTCTACTTTTATACACCTATGAATTATCCACATTGATTTCTTTTGTCCATCTAGAAGTGTGATCCTAGGTGGAAAATGTTGTGTTTATGTATTGGTTGATGATTTCTCAAGATTTACATGGGTTTAATTTTTTATGCTTAAAAGTGAGTCATGTTCTATTTTTATTAATTTTTATAAGATGTTATAGAATGAAAATGATATTAAAACTGTTTCTTTGAGAAGTGACCGTGGGGAGAGTTTGAGAATCATGAATTTAATTCATTTTTACCAAAACATGGCATTAAAAATACCTTCTATACCCCTAGGACACCTCATCACAATGGTTTTGTTGAAATTAGGTATAAGTGCCTGCAAAAAATTGTAAGAAAAATGTTATGTGAATATATCACGCCTACTCATTTTTGGGATGAAGTTGTTCAAATAGTATGAAATGCCATAAACAGAGTTCTTATAAGGCCTATCTTAAAGAAAACACAATATGAGATATGAAATAATAGAAAACCAAAGGTTGAATTCTTTATAGTGTTTGGACGTAAAGTTTACATCTTGAAAAGAAAGAATAATCTTGGTAAGTTCAATCCAAATGATGATGAATTAATCTTCCTCAGAGATTCTACCACTTCTAAAGACTATTTTTAAAAAAAAAATCAATGATAGTTAAAAAATATATTTTTATCAGATTTGATGAATGAAATACCTTTGATCATAAAAAAAATCAAGTTGATGGTCTAAGTTATTATTTGGATAACTTGAGAGTTGAACCACTTTTTGATGATAAAAAGGATAATGATCTGGAACATGATCAAGTACAATCCATTCCTAAAATAATATATTCTGAAGAACCTTAAAGTGTGTATCCTAAACAGTCTAGAACCTTGAAAAACCATCATTTAGAAACTATTATAAGAAGATTTGATAATGGAGTTAATACTAAATGAAGGGCTAGAAACATATTTGAGTAGTCTTCTTTTTTATCCCAGATTAAACCTAAAACCATAGAAGATTTTTTGAGTATTGATAGTTAGATACTAATAATGAAAAAATAGTTTAACCTAATCATGAGAAACAAGGTATAAGAATTAGTTGATAGAACCTCTGATTATACTTTTTTTGTAACAAAATGGGTATTAGAAATAAGCAGGATGATAATTGTGTGATCATTAGAAATAAGAATAGTTTAGTAGCTGATGATTTTAACCAAGAATAAGGAATTAATTATGAGGAAACCTATGTCCCATTTATTAGGTTAGAAGTAATTAGTAATCTTTTAGCTTATTATAACTAAATGGGTAATAAGGAAATATTAGTAGCTAAATTTCAAATAAATTTTTATATTTTTCAGATGGATGTTAAATAAACTTTCCTAAATGGATTTCTAATGAAAGAAGTGTATGTTGAATTACCACCA
Organism: Viscum album; assembly: GCA_963277665.1. Classification (NCBI taxonomy): domain Eukaryota; kingdom Viridiplantae; phylum Streptophyta; class Magnoliopsida; order Santalales; family Viscaceae; genus Viscum; species Viscum album. Next base: position 1,914,817,944 of record OY728133.1, read on the forward strand.
TACTTTGAGAATTCCCAATTTCTATTTTTTTAAAACTTACTAAAGCTCTATATAATCTCAAACATGCACCAAAATATTGGTATGAAAGGTTAAGCTATTTTCTTTTATTAAATTGTTTTTAATGGTCTTGGATGACCCCACATATTTTAAGAATATTTCCTCAAAAGATATCTTGCTTGTAAACATTTATGTTGATGATGTTATTTTTAGATTAACAAATAAATATTTGTTAATTATTTCTCAAAACTCATGAAAAAAATTGAAATAATCATTATGATTTAGTTAAATTTATTTCTTGGATTAAAAATTTATCAAAAATATTTTGGAAATGTTTTGAATCAAATTAAATGCATACATGATTCACTTAAAAGGTTTGGACCTCCAATTTTTTTTTAATGAATCTCCCATACTTACAATATTAAATAAGATTTTGATAAATATGGTATGCCAATTGACACTTAGTTATATAGAGGAATTATTGGAATATTGTTATATCTAACTTACAGAAGCCCATATATTATGTTTGTTGTATGTTTATGTGCTAGATTTTGAGAAAATTCTAAAGAGTCACATTTAACTGCTACCAAAATAATTTTATGGAATTTGAAAGGAACTATTCCTCTTTCGATACTTTTTCCTAAAACATATGGATTTGAATTGATCTTATATTTTGATACTAATTTTGGTGGGTGTTGATTGGATAGAAAAATCACCTTAGTAATTTTTCACTTTTTAGGAAAATCTTTAGTTTAATAGTCAAGTAAGAAGAAACATTGTACTTCACTATCAAATACTGAAGATGAATACATTCCAGCTGATAGTTATCATGCTTAGGTGTTGTGGATAAAACATATCTTGATGGTATTTAGATTTAATTTTGATCTTTTACTAATTAAATATGATAACACATGTGTTATCAACATTTCTAAAAAACCTATAATCCATTCAAGAATGAAACATATTGATTTAAGGAATCACTTTTGGAGAAATCACACACAAAAGGGTGATGCTCCTCTTGAATTTATTAATATTGAGAGTCAAAATTTGTATATATTTATCACAAATTTAACTACTGAAAGCTTTGATTTTATTAAAAGTGAGTTTGTTCTATTTCTATTAACCAATATAATTTCTTTATTTATCTTCTTACCAAGCAGTATTTATAACTATGAGATTTTGTATTTTTTTATTTATCTATCTTTTATGCCACATCACTATTAGTGGTACTATGTAATATTCCATATAGTCTTTAGGCTCAAAACCCACTCAATTAAAAACCTCATACACTCGATTTCTCTCCTTCCTTCATTATAGAAAAGATTTCCACTTTTTATATTGAAAGAGAAGGAGGTAAGAACTCATTTATTAAAGGTGAATCTCATTATAAATTTGGACAACATGTTAAAACTTTTATTTCTAGAGTGTTCAATAAGTTTGATATTATAAAAGTATTCTTTATTGATCCAATGACAGACCTCAAGGACTCCAAGATAGAGTTGAAAATCTAGTTTGAGAATTTAGTTTCAAGGGATAATTTTGATATCCTAAGAGATCTGGTGGTAGCATTAAAGAAAAATATAGTTCCCTAGTATGAGTTTGATGAGTTGAATGATATGATAAAATAATAATCTGAGATGATAAAGAATATTCACATTATTTAATTAAAAATATCTTGTTTAGTATTATAAGAAACTAAAGTGGTTTGAACTAAAATAAAATTAGACGTTGATTACTTGAAGAAGATAGTTCTCTCTCAGTTTGTGTTCCTCACAAGTCTTAGACCTACTCAAACTAATGTGTTATTTAATAGTTAAATTGCATTTGAAGCTGTTTGAAAAAATTTAGACAATTTATCCTCAAATTTTAGCATTCTAAGTGAAAGGGATAAATTCATGTAGAGTGGCTCTCTTTCAATAGACACTCTTCAAAAATTTCAAAGGACATTATCTATTGAAGTTCAAGATGTAAAGGTAGATGTGGAAAGAGGTCTTCATGGGATTATAGTTCTCTATTAAATCATGATTATTTTGTTTAATATTTATTTGGTATAATGAATAAAAATATTATTTATATTCTTGGCCCTACTGAAACTTCCCTAAGGATCTTAAAGGAATGGAAAGATCCTATAAATCTAAATTTCTAGAATTTGTATGAAAAAATAAAGGATGTACTAAAGAATCTAGAATATTTTTCTTCTAAATTAGAATCATCTTCTAGTGAGTCATAGAGTAAAGAAGTTGGTGGTCAAGAGGTTTCTTCTAAAGGAACTTAACATGCTACTTTAAAGAAACAACCTTCAGTATTTATGCCTGATATTCCTGTTTCTAAATAGAATTTTTAGAAGAATAAATAATAGTTTTATAGTTGTTGTTAGAATTTATTTCTCATATTTTTCAAAGAATTACTACTTTGAATGAAATTTTAGAGGAATGTTCCATCCAACAAAAATATGATCTTTTGGAAATAAAAAAGAGTTATAATTATATTATAAAGGAGTAAACACAGTTTCTTGATCTTTTCAAGGATGTTTTTTTTGAGGAGATTTAATATAGTTTGGAGGGACTTGTTTTAAATGAGAAGTGGAAAATCTCTTTAAGTGGTTCCACCAGATAAATATAATTCTTCTAGGAAAAGGTTGTAAGACTCTTTCGGTCCTCCTACCTTATACCCTAAATTTGAAAATAAAGTTGCTTCTCTTATATGGAGAAAAGGGATTCTACCTATGGTTCTGCCCCTACAAAACCTAATATTGTTTACTCTACTTTTCTCGAGATTAATGAGGATAAAATAGAAAAAAAACAAGATGATTTTCTATAAGTTAAGACATGGAAGAGAAGAGTTAAGTATGTTATTTGAGCCTCTAGGTCTAAAAATAGCACTATTACACATAATCTGGGGAACTATTACACATAACCTTGACATCTTTAAGTAAGAACCTCCCAATCCTAGTGTCTAATTTTTTTCTAGAAGAGCCTTCAACTACAACACCTTACTTTGACATCGAACCTTCATCCAACCCTAATCTCTAGCCTTGGGTTGTTCTCTCTTGTTTTTGGCTAGTTTTCAGTTTCTACAAAGATTAGTTTTTTTTCATAATTTAATTATAATGTTAATCAATGAAATTTAGTGCTATTATATTCTTGTAATTTGCCTATTTTATTGTTCTTTTCTGATTGTTTAAATTCCATGTATTCATGATTTATGAATTTCTGTTCTTGATTATCCTAAGTCAACACACAAATCCTTATTCATTTCAGCAATATATTATCATTGTTTTATCATTTCAACATGCTATATTTAATATGTAATATTCATTCCTTCAACCTTCTTTTTGGTATCACAAAAATGGTGAGAAGAAAATGGAAATAGAAAATTTTATTCAAAATTATAGATTATTCATATTCTAACATGAAAGTTATTGTAAAATTTTTCGTTTAAATTTTATTGGTTTTGTGATCATTAAAAAGGGGGTGATTGTTGGTCGTACTAATACTGATCCAACACATCCAATTTTATCCTTATAATTTATTCTTACAAAATCATTATTTTTTATAGATGAGTTGTTTGTAAGTGTGTTAAAATAGGTTTATATAATATTCCATAAGTATTTTTATGTCTGAATATTTTTATATGTCAAGTGAAAAATTTCTTGAGTGTAAAATGACACATACACATGAGGAAGAAAAACTACCCCAATGCTCTTATATTTACAGATTGGTGAGAAAATGGAAACTAACCTTTTTGACCTGAATTTTTTTTCAGTTGAATATTATGTATTATTTTATCTTCTCAATATTTCAAGATGATACAATAAAAAACCTATAGTTTTACAATAGAAAAAATAGTCACTTTTTAAAGAAAAATAATGTGTTAAAAGTAACACACTCTTCTAACCTAAAAAATAATCTTTCTTTTGTACACCGTAGTGAAACCAATTTAATCTCAAATGAATAAGAAATCTGTCTATGTTGTGTTCTTTCAATGTAAATATACATAAAACAAAGTTTCTTTAGTGCTTCTTTCAAACTCTACTCTTTCTATAAAGAAGTTTTCTGTTTTTTCAGTTATTGTTTACAACTATGTGATAAGCTAAAATATCTTTTATACATATTATTCTTGTTATTATAAGTGAAAACTCCTTTCATAAAGTGTGGGTGAAGACTATGGAAATATATTTTAAATGGGATAGCCTAGGAAAATATCTTGGAACCTTTTTTACCATGTGATAACTTCTTGCACTGAACTCAGAAATAACCTAGGAAATGGGCGGGTTTATTAAAAATCACTAAGCTCACATTGAGGGTTGGTGGAGTGGATTAGGGGCATGTTATTATTACCTTGAACAACTATAAAAATATCACTTTTTCTATCTTTTTGTTTCTTTATATTGCAATGCTAATTTGATTTAAAAGGTTAAGGAAAAATTTAAAATAGATTTTAAGAGGGTTGTTTTTATTTTGGAAAATTTTAAGAAATCAATCACCGCCACTCTTAAGAAATTTTTCTGCATAACTAGGAAAACAAATATGAGTTGTCAGAGCTTGGTATTTACACCAGACTCATTCATTGCTAGCACCTGTATTGTGGAAACGAATGTTTCCTGGAGTATGATATTAATGTTATTGTTTTGCATTGTTATGATGGAGATGTTTATATAGGTATGATTTCATGGAATTAGAATTTTATTTATGGTTTTTACTCATAGACTAAGGTGTAAAGAGGCATGGGTTTTGCATCATGCTAGGATTGAATGGATACCTTAACATGTGCATGATTGAGTGTCTACAAGAAATGGTTTTCAAAAAGGAAAATGAGATATAAAATTATTTTTGGAAATTTTTTGGAGAAATAAAATATTTGAGAACTATTTGGGAAATGAGTTTTAGCTAATTAAAATGTCAGTAATAGATAATTTAGTTTTTTCTTAATAACTTATTATTGTTGTATTAATTAACTAAATCAGAAACAATTGTTATTGTGTATTTTTCTGATTTATTTACTATGAAGTCATGATCATGATGGATGATAGCCCTGTAGTGTGTATATTTGGGAAAAGGATGACCTTGTATGGTTTTTATTATTAGTTTATACCTAGGATACAATTTATATAGCATGAAATGTTTGGTTTATGTGAAAACATCGAGGGGGGTTGTGTTGGTATATGAAAATTTCTTGGGATGGAATTGTAGAACTCTCTTTAGTGAGTAGAGAGAGGCTTAGGGTTAATTTCTGTGGTCTGGGTAGTTTAACAATTTGTTCTTGACCATTTGGTAGGTGAGAGAGTTAAACCTCGCATGGTTTAGTGAGTAGTGAGTTAGTTTTTCTTATTTTCCATAGGAATGAGTAGGTTCTTCTTATATGTGGTGGTAGGTTCATAGTATTTTGTGACTTATGCTGATGGAAACATGTATAAATGCTTTAGTAATTATAACAAGGCATGTGCAATGTGGGATCATGTTTGGGGCATTCTTGGAATCGAGTTTTTTAGGAATGAAAACACACTTGGTGATTCTTAAAGGATACATTTTATTTTTGGGAATAGTTATACAGAAATATTTAACTTGTGGTTTTAAATTGGAAACCAAGAGTGATCCTTATAATGGGTTGAAGCCAGTTGTTATGGATAATAGATATTAAAATATAACGAGTCATCATCATCATGAGGAATAAGATGATGTGACATGCTAGTAAATAATGGTTTGAAAATAAAGGAATTTTTGCTGTGGGGGTTCGAGGAACCTTGATGATGCAGATGAGTAATTGGGTGATGGCCTTATGGAGAGTATCTTAGTGTGAGAGAGTGATGTTGACGAGTAGTCATATAGGGAAATTTTATGATGAGTAGTGACTTAGTGAATGATCTTGATGTAAATATTAATAACCCTTGGTTGTTGGTTTATAAAGGGGGAGATGGTAGTGTTTTTTGGATTCTATAATAATCCTACTTAGTCCCTGGAGGATTGTGGAAATAAAAATGGTGCTTGGTGGATCAATCCCTAATGGGGTAGATTTATCTGGTGGACAAGTGATACTTTTATAGGATTGTTTTGGATTATGTAAATGTCTCAATTGGAGAGAGTAGGGACATTGGAATAGCTTCTAAGAATCTCCATGGGATGAATATAAGCATGATTTATGAATGTGAGATAGTGATGAAAGATCATTATAATGAGTTTAAATTTTCCCCATGGATGATGTTTTTTTTGTGTCTATATGGATTGAATCATGTTAATGATGGGTGATGGAAATCAAGTGTCAACTGGACTAGGCAGGGGCTGTTCGGGCTAGCCGGACAACATAAGACTTGAGAATATATCTCATGGTTTAGTATTGACAGGTTTTATAGAGAGTGACTCATGTGTGGTGATCTTTATGGGATGCCAATTTTTTGTGGAAACGATATCTATAGTCTCATGATATGAGAAATTTTATAGTGGGGAGTTCCATCTCAATTGCTCTAACTGTGAATCTAATAGGATTTTGTACAGGTTTCAAGGTGGTACATGGTTAAGGTAGATGTTTCCAATTTGGTGATGGAGGTGAAGCTTCATGTATTGAGGTATATGTAGGTGAATTTCATCTGGATCTTGGTAGATTCTTGCATTGGAATCAATATGTGGTCGATTGGTAAAGTCAACATGTTTAGAGAAAGTGTGGGATGTGGTTTGATGGATTTACTTAGTAATATTTAATATTGTTATTGGGTTTTTTATAGTTTTGAAGGTGGTTCAGGGTTAAGGAAGATGTTTGAAATTTTGTGATGGAGGTGACACATTAGGTATTTGGGTATTTTTAAGCAAATTCTATTCAACTCCTTGGTACGTGCGTGGATTAGAATTAGTATGCAGTTGGTAGGTAATTTCAACACGTCTAGAGGATGTGTGGGATATGTTTTGATGGATAAATAGATTAATACTTAGTATTTTTATAGGCTGGCACAGTCAAAATGGAATTTAATAGAAGTTCTTGAGAAGGTAATTTAGCTTGGGAAGCTTGTGGTTATTTGGGTAAGCGGGTTTATTGAGATTATTTGGGATGGGTTCATGTATAGATATTCCCATATGGATAAGAGGATTGGGTGTGTGGATATAGTCCTAATGAAATTATATATAATCCTATGATGGATATAATTTTACCAATATTTTATTGAGTGATCTTTGTGTTAGGGGATAGGGATTGGCATCGGGGTTGTGAAATGAACAAGCTAAGTTGATAAATGTACGTTTTTTATGATGGTATGGAATTAAAGGTTAGATGAGTTTTTATTGATTCTTGGGGATTACTTGGTTAAGGATATATTTTTGATATTGGATGGTGTATTCAGTTCATTAAATATCTAACAAAAAAATAACATATATTGATCAGATTGTGCATAGCCTGTGTGTTGGGCATGTCATTACTCAAGATAGAGTGTGATGTGGTTTTTTGGGATGGGGAAGTTGACAAGGGAATCATCCATGAGATGAGTTTGGGATCGAGTGTGGATGATCGGTTTATAGGTATAGTGTGTGTAGACACCATGGGTTTAATATTGCGATGAATATCATAGTGAGTGGGTCATTGGCAGTTCAGTGGAAAATCAAGAAATGAGGGAAATGACTATTTTTTCATGAATAATCCACTATAGTGAGGAGAGTTTTGTGTGAGGAACATCATTTGGAAAACAACTAGTGCTTATTGGGTTTTACTGTGAGCACTTTAAGTAAAAGTATAGATTGGATAAATAAAGAATAAGGGTTATGGGACCATATCTTATTCGGAATTAGGGAAAAACAGTGGCATCATGTTTCCATAAATGAATCATAAATAAAGAGGAAGTTGTGTATGATTCTTGGGGATCAAAATCCCTATGGTGAAAATATTTTATAGATCCACATCATTACTAGTTAGTGTTTTAAGAGGAATTTTGAATTTTTGGATCAAGAGAAGGGGTGATAAGGGAATTGGGATTTGAATTGGACTTCTAAGATTTAGGCCATCTCAAGAGGATATTTTTGATTAAGTCTAAGGGTTATTTGGACGCTCAAATAATTTTTTCAGGTTTGGGTTTTAGTGAGTGGGGAGGTGAAAAACTACATCAGACAACAATAGCCACTAGGTTCCCGATGCCTACTAGCATGTTTTTAGAAAATAGTATACACTGCTGAGTACCTAGTGGTGGGTTTCCAACTACCCGATGGGGTGTCCTGAGCCTTGGTCCTTATGTAAGGGTCACTGGGTACCCAATTCTAGTTTACCACATACCCGATGGAGTTATGGAGGGTTTTTAATGGGGGAAAACTGTACTTTTATTGTTGTACCCCTTTGAACTTAGGAAAACATGGGAGCTGAGAGGGATCCATTTGACCGGTTCTCTCACCCTCTTCTTCCTATTTTTACCTCCATAAATGGGGGATGGTTCCCAATTTCTTTTTGTGGTGATTTGTGGCACCTTCTCTCCTATGAATCCTTTAGTTCTTATTCCCCTATTTCATCCATTGATTTCAGTGTATTTAGTTTAGGGATTCATATTATATTTAACAAAATCCTACTGAAATCCATCCCGAGTGATGGGGATTCTTGGGTTGATAGAAAGGGTACATTGAAATAGGGTAACATCTCTTATTTCTGTCCATTTTGATAGAGGTGAGTTAACTAATGAGTTTTCTAGGAATTTAAAAAAAAATTACAATTGGAATAAAATTGTGTATCAAATAATGGGGATTTTATTTTTAAGAGTTTTAGATCTATGCCATGGGTGGTTGGTGTCCTATTTCTCAAGGTATCATCAATGGGAGGATCCTTAGTATAGCGACCATGATTTTTCTTACATATATTATTACATAATTTTAAATACAACCAACATAAAGTCATTACACAATGAGGATCCAAAGGTTTAGTATCTTGAAAAAATTAGGACCATACATGACATTTAAAAAATAAAACATCTACATTTATTTAACTCCTTCTCTAGCTTCTTATTATCCCTTGAATTCACCTTAGTAAATGTAATCACCTGATGATATACATAAAAAAGAGGTGAGTTAAAAGCCGAGTAAGAGGATAGGTAAGAACATGAAATAATATAACATGGGGTGAGAATAATCATTATCGTCATTATATAGGTATAATATCATAATCATGAGAGGAATCATTAAGGAAATTCATGGAATGTGGTAATGAAAAAAAATAAAACATCATGTCTTAGTGGTCAACTACTACACATAATTGTGAACAAAGATAGCATCATGTTCATGAATATTTCACTTTTATCATGAGATAAATCACATTAACCAATGCATTGGAGCGCTATATAATTCCAGGCACACCCATCACATCATGACATTCACTTTTTGCTATATAATTCTGGGCACACCAGTCATATCATAATATTTACATTATCATGCACGCCACCTAGAATGTACATAAATATTGAACATAAAATAAACCATGGAAATAAATGGGCTTTATTTCATTAAGAATACATTCATAAACATTGAGTTACAAAATGAATGTGGGAATAACATACTTGATATAAGAATCATCAACATTGAGTGAAGAAGAAACAATCTCAAGAAGTAAAAGGTCTATTTTTTTAAAGAAGAGTTCTTTTGGAAAATATTTTTTCTATCATAAACTCAAGTATAAAACATGTATATCCTAGAAAGGTTAATATAATTATGATGAAATGATATATACAGAATATCCATATTGAAAATGGTCTGAAAGAGGGAAAACCCAAAGAAAGAGAGTTGGACTCGAGAATTCCCCTGACCTTGAGTCTGAATGCTTGCTTCACTTTAATATCCTTTATAATCACATTATATTCATTAATTAAATAATAAAGAACCTTTTATAAATTAATTTTATTTATTATGGTTTCATTAAGTTCATTTATGGGCTTTTGGATGATTTATAATGTTTTATTTCATCAGTTGGGTGTATTCATTTTCATGGTTTTCACGACCAGTTCACTTGTACAGATGAATGGAAGTTCATGTAAAATGTGGATAAATATCTATAATTGTTCTTATATGCTATTAATGATATTAAATATGTTTTAATGGTCTTATAAATAATTTTTTATATGGAATGAGGATGAATCATTAGATAATAATTATTGATGATCATTTTAGGTTAATTTTGGAGGTTTTTCGATCACAACATACTTGTTTTTTTATCATTTAGTATTATGTATATAAGTTAGTTACAAAACATAAAATGGGTTATAAAATAAATATTAAAATATAATTTAAACCATTTAATGGTTTTATTAACATACTTAAAGGTGTTAACGGAAAATGAAAGTGCATCGCCCACGATGTCGGTAAATTGAAACATCACGAGCGCTAATTTCACATTTAGAATAAAAGAGTGTGAGGGAGGAGTTTTATGATGGATCTTATATTAAAATGATATAATTATACTATATAAATCATAATAGAGTTATAATGAATTTTTTATATGATAATGTGGGGAGAAGTGAAGAAAATAAATTAAATAGAAATGAAATTAAATAGAAAAAGTAAGAGGATTTTTCCTTTTAAACATCTTCTCCTTAAGAACCTCCTTAGGTAAAGTGTTTTGGTCTTTTTATTAGACCAAGAGCTCCTGGATTTGGGATAGAGGCTTGGGGAGAGGTTTGAGATGAATTTTGATAAGACTCAAATCTTGAGAGGTGTGAGGAGAAGAGAGTGCGAGAGGTGGTATTTATAGTGGAGGAATGGGTGTTTTCTCATTATTTAATTCATTTGTTTATTATTATGCTCAAGACAAGCAATAGTGTTGATTATTGATACTAAATAAAATAATTAGATAATGAGATTTTGAACCAATAGTGCTTACATCAGTGATAACTCAATAAATATTGTATTTAGATTATAATGTATATATACCATAAATTACCATATTTCACTATTCACAAAAAAATTCAAGTAATTTAGAAAAATCTAAAAAATTTACCCTAACCATTTTTCAACAAGTAGAATTAAAAAATGAAATCCATTTTATGAAAATAATTTTCTAAATATGAGTAATTTAATTTTTAATTAAAATCATTATTTACTTGGAAAATACATATTTTAAAATTGTAATTTCTTTTATAACACTAAAAAATTTCTTAAGGTCTCATAAAATAATATTAAAATCATAAGACATAAACATATTAATTTTTGAATACATTTTATGAAAAAAAATTCTTTTAAATTAATAAATTAGTCATAAAATTTTAATTAAATATTTATTTCTTACAAAAATACAAACCCTTAATTAATAGTTTTTAAAATATTTACTTGCTTATACTATAATATAATTATACCATATTTTTAATTATAAGATATCTAAATTTTATTTATACATTCATGGGTGAGGATACTATTCATTTGACCAGTTTACTATTCATAAGGGTTATTACGATCAAGTTACTATTTCATCGGTACCGGTTCCTTAACTTCTAGAAATACTTTCTATTTCATAAATTATTCATTTATAAAGTTTTTATTATGGTCCATAAGTGATTATATGTGATTATGAAATTACTATAAGAAGGGATAAATTCTATTGATAAAAGTTTGGGTCGTTACGTTCTTCCCCCCTTTTGAAATTTCACCCTCAAAATTTATTTTTACATAAAAAGGTGAGGGTAATTCTCCTTCATCACCTTATCTAGTTCCCAAGTTGATTATTAATACTTATGGTTACCCCAAAACAATTTGAAAACATCAGTTGTCTTGTTGTGTAAAACCTTATCTCTCCTATCCAGAATCTTTACTGGCTGCTTCTCAAAAGAGAGATCATCTTCCAGATATACCATCTCTGAGTTCAGTACATGTGAGGGATCTGGTATGTACTTTCTTAGGAGTGATACATGAAACACATCATAAATGTGAGCCATATTCGGTGGAAGTGAAAGTTGATAGGCCACAGATCCTATGTGATCAAGGTTCTCAACGGGACTAATGTACCTTGGGCTTAACTTCTCTGTCTTTCCAAACTGCATGGCTCTCTTCCATAGTGATATTCAAAGGAACACTTTATCTCCAACGTCGAACTCCAAGTCCCTTCGATAGTTGTCAGCATATCACTTTTGGTGACTCTAAGAAGATTTGATATTTTGCTAGATGGCTTGAACCTTCTTTGTCATTTCTTGCACAAGATTAGGTCTAAGTAGCTTCCTTTTTCCAACTTCATCCCAACAGGTTGGAGTTCTACATCGCCTTACATACAGAGCTTCATATGGATCCATCTAAATACTCGAGTGGAAGCTGTTGTTGTATAAGAACACTACCAATGTGAGATGCTGATCCCATCCACCTTTGAATTCTAAAGAGCATTCTCTTAGAATATATCCAATCATATGAATAGTACTTTTAGATTGGCCATAATTTTTGGGGTGATAGGCCATGGTGAAATTTAATTCAGTACTCAAAGAATGTTGAAGATTCCTCTAGAATTTAGATGTGAACACGAGATCACGATCAGATAAAATTGAGAGTGGAACTCCCTGTGGTCTCACCACTTCCTTCACATATATCATAAAAAGTTGTTCAAGTGGGAGATCTTCCCGAATAGTGATAAAGTGGGAAACCTTGGTGAGTTGGTCCATCACAACCCATATTGCATTATTTCCTTTAGATGTCTTCGAGAGACCTGTGACAAAGTCCATAGTGACATTCTACCATTTCCACATAGGTATAAGCAATGGTTGCATCATCCCTTTGGACTTCTGCCGCTCGACTTTAACTTGATGACATATTAAGAACCTTCAGATATACTACACAATCTTCTTCTTCATGTTTTCATACCAGAAGTGTTCTCAGAGATCATGGTACATCTTGGTACTCTCGAGATAGATAAAGAAAGTTGAGCTATGTGAACCGTCCAATAGCTCCATTTTATCCCAGATTATGAAGGCACACAGAGACTCATTCAAAACCAAATCACACCATCATCATTGATATTGAACTCTAGCATCTTCTCGTACTTTACTACATTCACCTTCTTTTGTAACTCTAGATCATCCCTTTGTGCCTCCTCAATCTTCGCATGAATAGATAGTTGGACAATATTTTGGGAAAGGTAGGATGTATTCCCTACCATTATGATTTCCAAATCCATACTTTTCATATCCATGTAGATAGGGTCTTTCTCAATCCACAACATGGATAAAGTAGTAGGTTATTTTATTCTAAGAGCATCAACTACTTTATTTTCCTAGCCATGATGATAGTGAATAGAGAAATCGTAGTCCTTGATTAGCTATAACCATATACTTTGTTGAATTTTGAGATCATTTTGGTTGAATATGTACTTTATACTCTTGTTATCAGTATATATTTCACACTTCTTACCATAGAGGTAGTGCTGCCAAATTTTTAAGGTAAAAATCACAGCTGCTAGCTCTAGATCATGCGTCGGGTAGTTTTTCTCATGGATCTTCTACTTTCGTGAGGCATAGGCTATAAAATTATCATTTTGAATTAGTAAAGAACCCAATACATTCTTGGAAGAATCATTGTATATCACAAAACATTCTCCAATTTTCAGTAATGTGAGTATAGGTGCAGTGATCAACCTCTTCTTTAGATCCTTGATTATTTCTTTGAATTCTTCCGTTCAGACACACTTTACCAATTTCCTTGTTAACTTAATTATCAAGTTTGAAAATTTTGAGAAATTTCTCACAAAACATCGATAATACCCTTCTTAGAAAATAAAGCTATGGATTTATGAGACACTAGTGGGTCTGGGACATTCCTCAATTGCCTTTGTTTTTGAAGGGTCCATAGAAATTCCCTTGTGATCACATGTCCCAAGAATGTGACTTATTTCATCCAAAAGTCACACTTTATGAAATTGGCGCACAACTTCTCCTTTCTTAATGTCTCCAACACAAGCCTTATATGTTCTTCATGTTCCTCCTTTCTCTTGGATTAGATGATAATATCATCGATAAATACTACCACAATTTTTTCTAGGTAATGTATAAAGTCTATATTCATCAAATCCATGAATATAATAAGGGAATTAGTAAGTCCTAAGGGCATCAAAAAAAATTGTACTTCCCATACCTTGTACGGAAGGCAGTCTTTTGAATATCTTCATTTTTTACCTTTCTCCAATGATATCCAGAATGCAAATCCACCTTTTAGAAGTACTGAGCTCCTCGTAACTGATTGAACATGTCATCAATCATTGGAAGAGGATACTTGGTCTTTATAGCGATCTTGTTGTGTTCCTGATAATCGATACACAACCGCATTGATCTATCATTCTTATTGAAAAATAACACCATCACACCCCAAGGTGATACACTAGGGCATATGAACCCTTTTTCCAAATGATCTTGTAACTACTTCTTTAACTCCTCCAGTTTATTAGGAGTCATCCTATATGGACACTTTGAGATAGGAGTAGCTATAGGTATGAGTTCAATTGATAAATCTACCTCATGATATAGGGGGAGTCTGGGAAACTCTTCAGGAAATACACCATTGTATTCCCTGATTATGTTCATTTCCCCTAGGTTTATAAATTCCTTTGACTCAACCATTTGAGATAAGTATGCTTCTTCACAGGGAATCAACACCCACATCATTGAAGGAATTTCAAAAGGAGATTCATATTATTCCTAGAATTCGTAGAGGAGAATATGATGGTTCAGAATAAAAAAATATATTTATTTTTCCCAATTATTGATATGTGCTCTATATAAAGAGAGCCAAACCATCATCGGTATAGCGTTGAATTACACCAAGGGAAGTATTATGAGATTTTCTGGAAGAAACTCTCCACATACAGCAATAGGAGAATAATCCAACACTTGGGTTACAATGATTTCACCACATGGTGTTTTTATAGATATCTCTACTTCACGGTTTTTGGGCTTTGATTCAATAGTTCTAGAAAACTTGCAAGATATAAAGGAATGCGTAGAACCAAAATCAAATAAGACTATTTCCATTATTGAGTGAATAAAAAGTGTACCTTGTATGACTTAATTCTCTTGATCCACTTCTGCAGTAGTGATGGAATAATAATTTCCTTGATCCTTTGGATTTGGTGGTTGTTGACGCTGATTACCCTTGAGGACCAGAGGTTTAGTGCACTTTCTTTCATAGTGCCCTTTCTCCTTACAGTTGTAGCATTGGAACATGGGTGGTTCCTGCTTTCCTCCACCACATTTTCCCGCTTCCTCACATCTTATAGAAATTCATGAGCTTGGTGGCCTTCTGTCCCACACTTTAAGAATTTCCCCATCCCCTTGAGATAGTTCCCATGATGATTCTTCCCACATTTTTGACATGTGGGTGTTTGAGTTTTCTTTCCACCTTTCTCATTAAATCCTACCGCTTGAAACTACATCTTTCATTTCTTATTACCATAGCCATGGGACCATTCTCTAAACTCCACATCCACTTTGAGAGCACATATAAAAACTTCTTCATAACCCCCAAAGTCTCAAATTGAAATATACTTTCAAAGGTGTGGTTTTAAGACACTAAAGAATCCATCAATTTTTCTATCATTTATTATAACAAAACCTGAAGCATATATTGCAATCCTTGTAAAATTTTATTTGTAGGATGTGACTGATTCTATTTCCTTTTACTTTAGCTCTATGAATTCTCTCACCATATTTGTATGAAGAGTTCGATGGAAATATTTGTTTAGAAACATTATCTTAAAGTATTACCACTCCATCTATTCAATTTCATCCTTCATCATGGTGTTATTAATAAAATCCCACCATTGATTGGCTTCTCCATCTAGATGATAAATAGTGAGATTCACCTTTTCCATCTCAGAACAATGTAGAACAAAAAATATCTTCTCCATTGAGTCAATACACTGTTCCACAACTGGTGGATCAGAAGATCCACTAAACTTCAGTGGTTGTTGCCACATCAAACACTCAATATCCAGTTGCTCCCTCTTAGGTGAAGGTGGATGTTCCACATTATTCAGGTTATTGTTCATAATCTGAGACAGATGGGTAAGCATAAATTTTGAACTCCACCTTCCAAATCATTTGGAATATTATTCGGGCAGTCACTGCAGTGCCCCTCTCACAGGTTATTAGCTTGGTTTCTCATGGTTCCCACCATTTTCTAAAATAGAAAAGGTTAGAACTAAACATATGTCAACAATTCATCAATAATTTATCCCTCTCTGAAATCAAATCTAAAGGAATATCATATGGGATACCTATGTTTAGAATTTTGTAAAACAAAGGTTCTTGGGTGATCACTTATACTTATTCTCATACTAGGGGTTTTCACTAAGGTTCTCTAATCCTAATCCACAAATTAACTAAACTGTCATTTGATACCAACTATTGTGACACTTCTTTTTCTTACATATCTTATTAATTCATTTTAAAGAAAAAAAATAAAATCATTACACAATGAGGATCCAAAGGTTTATTATCTTTGGAAATTTTGGGCCATACATAACATTTAAAAAATAAAACACAAACATTTATTTAATTTCTTCATATCTAGATTCTTATTGGCCCTTGAATTCTCCTTAGTACATGTAATCATCTGAGAATATACATCATAAATGGGTGAAATAAAATCCAAGTAAGAGGATAGATAATAAAATGAAATAATACAAAATGGGGTGAGAATAATCATTATAATCATTACATAGGTATAATATCATAATCATGAGAGGAAGCATTAAGAAAAATCATGGAATGTGGCAATGCATAAAAATGAAACATTATGTCTTAGTGTTAAACTACCACACATAGTTGTGAACAAAGCTAGCATCGTGTTCACACATATTTAACTTTTATCATGAGATACATCACATTACCCAATGAATTGAATTTCACTATAATTTTGGGTGCATCCCTCACATCATAATATTTACTTTCGCTATATAATTCCAGGAACACCAGTCAGATCATAATATTTACATTGTCATGCATTCCGTATAAAACACACATACAAAATTGAATATAAAATAACCCATGGAAAGAAATGGTTTTCATTTCATAAAACAAAAATTCATAAAACTTGAGTTCCCAAATAAAAGAGGTAATAACATACTTGATATAAGAATCATTAACCTTGAGTGAAGAAGAAACAATCTCGAGAAGTAAACGTTGTGTTTTTTTGAAAGAAGAGTACTTATGGAAAACATTGTGATTGTCATAAACTCAAGTATAAAACATTTATATCCCATAAAAGGTAATATAATGATGAATAAATTATATTTATGGAATATCCATACTGAAAATGGGGTAAAATATAGAAAACCCAAAGAAAGAGAGTTGGGTTTGAGAATTCCCCTTACCTTGAGTTCGAATGCTTCCTTAATTTTAATATCATATATAATCATACTAGATTAATTAATTAACAAATCTAGAACATTTTATACTTGAATTTGATTCATTATGGTTTTATTAAGGTCATTTATGGGATTTTAGATGAGTTATAGAGTTTAATTTCATCATCCAGGAGCATTCTTTTCATGGTTTTCATGATCGGTTCACTTGTATACATGACTGGAAGATTGTGTAAAATGTGAATAAATTATATTATATAATTTTTAATGGTCTTATAAATAATTTGGTTATTTTTAATTATTATGAATCATTATATAAAAATTAATGATGATTGTTTGAGGTTAATTTTGGCGGTTTTTTGATCACAATGAACTTGTTTTATTTTATCATTTAGTATTATGTATATAAGTTATTTCCAGAAAATAGAATGATTTATAAAATATAAATTAAAATAAATTTTCAACCATTTATTGGTTTTATTAACAGCCTTGAATGTATCAATGGAAAATGAAAGTGCCCCCCATGATGTCGGTAAATTGACACATCACAGGTGATAATATCATTTTTAGAATAAAAGAGGGAGAGGGGGGAGTTTAATGATGGATAATACATTAAAATTATATAATTATATTATATAAAACATACTAGAGTTATAAATACTTTTGGAAATGATAATATGGGGAGAATATAAGAAAATAATTGAAATTGAAAAGAAATTAAATGAAAAAAGGAAGTGGATTTTACCTCTTAGATATCTCCTCCTTGAGAACCTCCTTAGGAAAATGGTTTTGGTCTTTTTATGAGACCAAGAGATAATTGATGTGGGATAAGGGCTTGGGGATAGTTTTGGGTAGAATTTGGACAAGGATTAAAGCTTGAGAGGTGTAAGGAGAAGAGGGTGTGAGGGGTGGTATTTATAGTGGAGGATATGTGTGTTTTCTCATTATTTAATTCATTAGTTTATCATTTTCCCAATAAAAGTAATAATATTGATTCTTGAGACTATATATAGTAATTAGATCATGTGATATTGTACCAATGGTGCTAAAATTAGTGATAAATTAATGATAGCGTATTTAGCTTATAATGTATATATACCATAAATTACCGTATTTCACTAGTCACAAAAATTCAAGTAATTCAAAAAAATATAAAAAATTCACCCAAACCATTTTTCAAAATTTAGAATTAAAAAATTAACTCCATTTTATGAAAATAATTTTATAAGTATGAGTAATTTAATTTTTAATTAAAATCATAATTTATATGGAAAATACAGATTTTAAAATTATAACTGATTTCATAACACTTTGAAAAAGTACTTAAGGTATCATATAATTATCTTAAAATCATAAGAAATAAAAATATTAATTTACGAATACATTTTTTGAAAATACATTATCTTTGAAATTATTAAATTAATCATAAAATTGTAATTAAATATTTATGACTTATAAAAATACCCACAATTAATTAATATTTTTTTAAAATACTTAATTACTTATACTATGATATAATTAAATCATATTTTCACTTATAATATCCTTAAATTTTATATATACATTCATGGGTGATGTTACTATTCATTTTTCCAGTTAACTATTCATGAGGGTCATATTGCTATT
Organism: Viscum album; assembly: GCA_963277665.1. Taxonomy (NCBI): domain Eukaryota; kingdom Viridiplantae; phylum Streptophyta; class Magnoliopsida; order Santalales; family Viscaceae; genus Viscum; species Viscum album. The sequence continues at coordinate 1,914,836,844 of OY728133.1, forward strand.
CCTAAGGCCAAGTTACTATTTCATTGGTATTGGTTCCTTAACTTCTAGAAATACTTCCTATTTAATTAAATATTAATTTATAATGTTTTTATTATGGTCCATAAGTTATTATATGTGATTATGAAATTACTATAAGAAGGGAGAAATGCTATTGATAAAAGTTTGGGTTGTTACACTTGGTGGACTTTTTGATGATTTTTCCTCTTTAGGTTAGATTGAAAAATTAATTATAAATGTTAATAATTAATTATTGATATCTTGTGTCATGAGATAGAGGTTTGGGAGTGTAAGGTTTCTTAGTACGTGATTGGGAAAGGTTTTGGAAAGCATATTTAAAGATGATAGTTTGATATTTTGGAAATTGGTCCCTTTAATACATAACCATATGTGTGTATACATGTGATTATGTGGATGAATGGGGGCTTAGACTTGAGAATGATCTCTGAGAATTGGATGAGTTTCATGCGACATGAGTGGGTTCATATGACCCTCAGTAGCATGGGAAAAGGATTCCCAAATGGGTATGTACTAATTTAGTGCATGATTAGTGTGACCTTAGGGGCAATTTAGTGGGATGGTCTATGATCATGGACCTTGGACATTGAAACACCCTAGTTTAGGTCGGAGTTAGGAAAATCATTATCATAAACCATTATCATCCACTTCAAATGTGTGAGACTTAGGTTGGGTTGATTGAAGTGGTTTGAGGTATGGACAGTGGCTAAGCAAGTTCCTAATAGAACTACTTGGAGATAGAGAAAAGTGTTTTTTTCTTAAGCTTGTGGATTCCTCAGAGAGGGAAGTTAGAATGTGTTAGTCTTAGGATTGTATCGAGGTGTTGAATATGACTTGACTAGTATGGGTCGGCATGTTACCTTAAAGTGAGTAGGGTGATTTCACATGGATGAGTTATCATATATTCTTAGATGAAGTTGGTTCTATGTGAAGTTATCTAGTGTGAGAATCATCACTGGATGGTGAGGTCATGATTTGAGATTAAGGAGGGAGCTTGGGATGGTTCCTCTAGATTAGTTGGTAAGCCATGGGTGGTATTAAAGTAGGAAATATTCCATCTTATCATGACCAGTGGGTTAATTCTTCGGGATGGAACTTGGATAGTGGGATTTAGGATCCTTGTGGGATGTTTTTAGCTATATGCTATAGTAGGGTATGGTGTTATTGGTTAGGTATAGTTTTGTTTGAGCTACTACATGTTATCCTCTAGCAGTGAGATAAGTGTGGATGGCCACCTATCTGAGGTCTATTTAAGATATATTTTTTCATTTTTTGTTTATGTAGTTGACCATGTTATACAACAGTTGATGATTCCTCACCCAGAATGATAGGGTAAGTTGTACAAGGTGTGATGAAGGAACCTCCCTCTAATAGATAGGGTGATGGTACTAGATGTAATGAAGATACCCTACCTGTAGTGATAGGGTATGGTATGATACTTTGTTACAAAGATTTACTCTGAGTGATAGGGTGATGGCATGAAACTTGATGACATGACCTTACCCAAAATGAATGGGTGGTGGTCAAGACATAGTCGATAGATTGTACTCTGAGTGATAGGGTAGTAGTCAATATTTGGTGTGATACACTACTCTGAGTGAGAAGGTAGTGGTCAAAATTTATTGTGGGACACTACCTTGATTAGGAGGGTAGTGGTTGAGACTCAAAATTTTACCATACCCTAAGTTATAGGGTATCAGTTTGGGTTTGTAGTACAAGAATATTTATCCTTCTGACACGAGTCAAAGTAGGTAGGGTCAGGTGTGATGGTGACCTAGTTAACACATGATAACCTAACACATTTTCTTCCATGTTTATTGTTTATTTTACTTAAAATAAAACATAGATATAATGGAATATATAAGGAATGCTTTGCTGGTTCCCCAATTAGTTACATGCTCACACCCTACCTGGGAACCTCAATGTACATTCAAGACTTATTTTGACATCCATGTTACAGGTTGTATTAGAGATCTAACTAATAAACGTGATTTATATTAGAAGATAGGTCCATGGAAGGACTAAAGGGTTGTTATTATATCACCACTATTTTATTGTTTGTATATTTTATACTGATTATCCTTGTGGGAGGTCCTTATATTTTATAATTTATGCTATATGCAGAGAATGAGTAACATTTTGTTACAACATTATACATATTGTATGTTATTTTTTTTGTTATACATTAACTGTATTTTTGTGCATTAACTATAATGTTATATGAGGATTATATTATTAATTTTTTATTTCATGAGATGATAATTAGAGTATAGTATCCTAATGTTGACATTATACACTCACTACTAGTCGAAAACTCATTTCATATAAGGGGATACACTTGAGGTCTCATGACAATTCAGGGCTAGGCCAATGGGTGGTTACATGGGTTAGGGCATTACATATTGTATCCACCAAGGGATATAGCATGATCAATACTTTCAACTAGTGATTGATAATAACTTCAAAGAAGTTACCACCTTTAAATATGAATTTTAAACCAGGAATCTAGTCGATTCGAAGTGATCGAGTATCATGACCACCATACCGGTAGTAGTGGTTGGGTTATGATGTTTTTTCTATAGAAATAGAAGCAAGACCATGGAAACATTAAGGATTAAGGTTTTCCTATTTCAATTTCACTTAAGTATACACATCAGTGAACATATCTTGGGAATCATATGTTGACCCATATTATTATTCAAACACCATTTCCAACTATTATTGTGGACCTTGGATGTCTATGAGGAGTTTCAACATTTATTATTACTCGTAAAAATACCTATATTAGTGCCTAAAATTAGTTTTCTATCTACATGGGTTAGACTGAAGCATGGGAGTATTCAGAAGGGGATGGATTAACATCAAGAAAAATTCCAAAATACTAGATACATCATATATTAGGGATAATTTCACAACAACAAGATATGTCCTGACATTCTAGGATTGAGTTATATTCCTAAACTATAATGATGTATTGATTTATGATGACATTGATATTTCAATTAATTTTAGTATAAAAAATTATTGTTTATCACCAGATATATTTTCCTATCCTTTCTAACACTGTTCGTATTATGAATAGGGAGATTCAAAGCCATTTCTTAGATGGGGAATGTGGCACGCACTTGGGATGGTGGGGGCCCCCCTCTAGGAGTCGGTGTTAGAAACACATGTTTTGGCCAACGAGCCCGTACCCGAGTGGTAAGGGCTTCTGCTTGGCATCCAAGAGACCTGGGTTCAAAACCAGGTGGAGGTGAATTTCCAGGTTACTGTAGCAGTAATGTAGCAGGTACTGTAGAAGTACTGTAGCATTTACTATTCGGTACTGTAGCAGCCAGAACTATTCACCCGATTTGGGCCTTCGGGCCACCGGTTTGGGCCTACGGGTCTCCAGGGCCTTCGGGTCATCAAAGGCCTTCGGGCCACAGGGCCTTCGGGTCACGTAGACCATGAAGTAGCCCTGTTCACACAGAACATGCCCCAGAAGAGGATCAGAGCAACAGGAGTATCAACCACTAGATGCAGAGCTAACCAGATTGGAAGAATGAGAGGGTATGTCAGCCGCCATCGGGACCAGGCACCGTGCAACTTTGTACAGGGCAATGCTAGCCGATCAGCAATGCAAGGTGGGGAGCTAAAGAGATCGATGATGCAAGACGCTGGGGAGGGGAAGTTCTAGTGGGCTGGGCCTACAGGTCATGTAATGGGCATGGTATGCCTCTGGGCCTTCAGGTCAAATATTGCAAGTCATGTCGGGCCTTGTGCCTTGGGCCTACGGGTCATGTACGGGTTCCCCTTCAACCCTTAAAAGTGGGATTATCTTTAATAAAAATAAAAAGAAGGCCTTTGGGCCATTCGGGCTATATCATAAACCCCACCACATTAACCCTATACTAATTTACTCTAAAAACTATATTACCTCAACTCTGCATCTTATATTTTATTAACCAGATCATAATAAATATATCTAAAACATTTTTTGGATTTTATAAATATAAAACCCTTTTAATGTTAATAATCAAACTAAAATAGTCACGGGATAGTGACTTAAACACCATTCACTTTTGATTGAATATTTGAGGGTTAAAGAAGCCAAATGAGGATATGATCGAAATGTGCCTTGAGAATGATAATTTAACCCTAGATCTATAGACGGATGAAAAACCCTCCCCCTAGTGATAGGGGAGGGACAATTATATTCAGATGCGACCTCTTTTCTTGGTATAATGATTGGGACTCATGCCTGTATTCTAATAGAGGGGAACTAGTAGTGTAGATATTCCCATTTGAGTTTGTTGAAGCATCAAAAATCCTCAAGATTTCATTAATGGGAAGTTTTGGTCATTGCCAGCCTTTGACACTAGATTTTAATCAGCATGTTAATTCATATTGGGGTATAAAATATAATGCAGTGATAAGTCTCTTAGATGCATTTCATATTCTCATATTATTTTAAAATGAGGAATATTTCACTCTGGAATGGTCACATGTTTCTCGAGTATTTAAGGTATTGTGATTATTTTTGTTGAAGTGGTCATTTTCTTTTGTAATGAATAAGGATCCATTGACATATGTGGTTTAGATCAGGTTTCCACAGCTCTTGTTGAAATTCTAAAATACATTTATTATGAATATATTAGGTAATGTATTAGGACTTTATATTTGTTTTGATTATCATATTAATTCTCTTCAACACCCAATTGTATTTCGGATATGAGTTGAAGTGGATATAAACAATAATTTACCTAATTTCATTTGAATTATCATCACATTAAAGCTTTAATATAGGAAACACATCATCTATGAAACTAATATTGTCAACTATATCAATTTATTTCTTAAGGGCATGTTTCTGTTAAATTTCATAAGAGAATGGTTTTAGGAGATCTTTAAGGAGATTTTCTTGAAGTGGATACTATGATACATGGGTCCCGTGTGGAGGGACAATGTCAAGAGGATTCAGTTCCCTGATAATAGGTTGATGGTTTTTTTATATGGTGAAAGAAAATCCTAGAAGGGAGTTATTCTCACATCTATTTCCAAGAAGAAATATACTAGTGATGGTGAGTGTAGGTTAGCGTGGGCTGTTAGAGAGATAGTAGACCCAAAGGCCTGCACTACACTTAGAGATGTGACCATTTTTGACTGCTTCTATTTTAGAAATTAGGATGATATATTTATGTGAGAAGGTTATGTTGATTCTTTGAATATGGTAAGAGGAAAGTTTCCCATGTAGAAGGAAACAACTAGTGGCTCTCTTCTGATATAAAGAGATTCAGTGCAGGAAAGCGACATCTAGGTGGTTCAAGCTACAATAGTTAATCTTCGTAACAAGTTTTTCTGCATAAAAAAAATATCATGGAACAAAAAAAATAGGTTGAAGGATTGAAGAAATTTTATTATAGGAATAAGAAGAGACATGCCAAAGAAATATCCTTGGGTCAACTCGAAAGCAGGTTTGGAAAATCCTGTAGAAGAGGACTTTGATGGCCTGTATGGAACTATCATAGAGGATGAGGATTTCTATCATGATTCAGATGAACAAGATAAAGACAAAAAAACTACTAAATTATTCTGATATGGATTAGGAAAAGGAAAAAGGGGTATTATTTTATTCGGGGATTTCTCATAGTCCCCTTGGAAGAAAGTAAGACATCATAAGGATTACTTCGGCTTTCCCAAGCCAATGATTACCAAATTAGCCTAAAAACTATTATAGTCAATGAAGAGGGATTAAAGGATACCATGATAGAATCCAAAGCATCTAATATCATGAATAATCAGAGTCTCACAACATCCAAGTGGGATACTAAAACATTTTTTGAGGCTATAAAACAATAGTCTCTCTCTATGGTCAAGGGATTGAGATATTAGAGTTAATGGTTTTTTTATTTCTAGGAATTTTTTAAAAAAAAATTGAAGTTATATATGAGATTTTTTTTAGGTATTCCTTATAATAATTAAATAGTGTTAAAAACCTAGTTTTAGATCATACCCTAGAGGATGAATCAAAATTGAAGAAAGAAATCCATCCTTATGGCCTCAATGATGAAGCAAAATAATGGTTTGATTTTCACCTTAATGTTACTATTTAGAAGTTATATTTATATGTTTTTCTCATGGATGACTATATCACGGATGTGAACTATATTTTTTTTATGATTAAGACGATCTTCAGAGTATCCCCAAGTTCTATTTGAATAACCTATCTTTGAAATATCCGAATGTCACCTCTAGTATGGATAGTAGATAGGTGTGGTAATAATGCATTATCTATGTGGTTTTTTTTGTGCTGTATGGGGGTGAAATTGTCTATGGATGAATCTTGGGTTTTGAATCTATGAGGGTTCATACTTAAACTCAAAAAGTGTCCTTTTGAAAATTTTAAAAAATAGGCTTTGAAAGACTTAAAACACCAGACATATCCCCATCAACACACCAAAATTAATTTAAAAAAACCCAAAACTAGAATGTTAAAAGGTCAAAAAACAAAACCAAACTATGGAAGATACGTTAACATGCAAAAATCATAGGCTACACCATGACACTTGGGGTCACTTATAGATTAAACATCATAGATTTAGAAATATGATGACAACAATAATTAATGTTGGAATCAAGAAAAAGAAAACCACAACAAGAAAAGAATACACAAACTCCTATCAATAGTGGGATAAACTCAAACAAGATATTCATGGAATGCTAAGAGAATGAAAAGTGGGATGAACCCAAATAAAAAATATATGAGAAAAAATGTTCCACAATCCCTTATCAAAAACAATGAATCACTTGAAAAATGCTAACATTTCCTCCACCATAATAAAGGGAAAAAATCTATCCCAAAAACCAATCCACCACCAGGTTGAAGAAGGTAGAGAAAAATCATGTAGGGGTGGAAGAACCGCTATAAGGTCCTAGGGGAATCATAATTATAGGAACCCATGATGACCAAAATATTAATACCTCATTGTAGTGATGGGATCCTTGATAAATAAAACACAGGAATAACCAATGATAAAATATTTTAGAGATAAAAAATCAAATCCCATGATGAAATGAAGACCGGGGACCAAAACCAAATGATAAATTTAAAATAATGGTTCAGGGATGAGAGGAGATTAAGTAAACACCAAATTAAAGAGAAACATATAAATTGAAACAAATAGGACATTGATGCACATAGAGAGGAATCAAAATAGATTCCAAGATCAGTGACAGTTCAACCTTAATTGAGAAAACATATAGCTCCCAACATCGGTAAGGAATAGAGGCACTGGGTCTGAGTGGGTACTTTGACAATGCTATAGATCTCCTCAGTGAGAAGAGGGGCTGGGGATTCTAAATATAAGGTCTGTTGCGATGGGATACAACCTTTTATCCTTAGTAATCATGGGGGAAATCCATCTCCTAGGAATATTCTCTCAAGGGAGATTATGATATAAGCGAGAAACATGGTCACCGATTCTAATGATAATGCAACAAAAAATATATCAATCGAGTGATGAGAAATCATTAGGGAAGAAAAAAATTTCTTGTAGGGATGGAGAAATCATTACATTAATGTCTTCAATAGAGATGGAAGGCAACAAGGAGTGGTGAGAGGATGGAATTCCAATGCCTCTTTAAATGATAAAACACCAAATCAAGAGAAACCCTAGTTTCTCTTTCCAATCATTTTATTTATCCAAGAACAATTTCATAATAAATACATTTTTTTAATTAGATAATAATTTTCTTACCCTTATTAATAGAGATGGAGGATGATATACTCCTCACTAAGCAATACATACATGATTCTCAGGATATACTAGAGGGGAATCTAGTTCAGCGGATTAGGGTACGTAAGGTGCACCATTATCATCCCATTTTCCCTCCCCCTGATATCCTCCCATATCTATATTGTGCATGTTTTTATGGAACTGCTATGTCTGATTTCAAATTTGTTGATAAACAACTACTAGATTCTATCATCAAGATATGGAGACTCTAGATTCACATGTTCCAACTACTCGAGGGAGAGATGACCATTAGGCTTGAGGATGGGAGACAAATACAAGGTATTCTAAATCATGGCGTTGTAGTACCCTCCCATAGAGACTGATATGTTCTTGTACACCATTTACTTGGCCATGAAATGAAGGGAGAAGATATATCTATAGATGGAAGTTGAATATCTATTAGATGGCTTGACATGCACTTCTCATAGCTACCCAATTATGTTGATTAATAGACAGACATTCATTAAAGACATGGATATATCTTACTACTCATTGGAGTGATAGTGTTTGACGATCACTTGAGAATTTATGTTCCCATGGTATATCTAGGGATACAATGGAACTTTTATCAGACTAAGAGATATTTTTGGGCCTCTACATTCTTAGTTTACATGTATAGATCATTATGAACAATATGCTTATCAGGTTACATTGATATTGGGGGTTTTATCATCTCCATTTTGATGTGGGAATGGAGACAAATACATCTCCTAGACCCTATTATATCTAGTCCAGAGATTCCCTTCAATGTGATCCATGAAACTCTATGTGAATGCTGATATTATCACACATATTTAATGATTCTTGGTGTTACTATAACTAATAATAAGCACAATTATTTATAATTTATTGTTTATATCAATTATATTATAACATCTAGACATAATTTTTTAGTATTTTGTCTCATGTTATATAATTTACTACCTAGTAAAAAGTATATATATACATTATTTTATTGAAAATTCAATTTTAAAAATGTATAGTTTCATAAAATTTCTTATAAACTATTTTTTTAACTATTATCATTTATCAATATAGATTTATAGGATACAATATTTGGGTATCTTTGACTAGCTCCTGGATTTTTCACTATTATGGATAAGGATGTTAGGGTTGTGGTGCCTCTCTGAAAAATTCATATTGTTGAGTGGAACCACAATGATAGAGTTATGTGACAGTTCGTATGTGTCTAGATTTTCCATCAACATCAATGAAACCACCAGTGCTTCATTCAATGAATATGACAAGGAGTTAGGATGTAAAATGAAGGTGGCATCATGCATGGTATATTGACATATGGGATAAGTGTGCGATATTTTATTAGTGGTCATGCCAGTGACATGACTCTATTTTTCATAGTAGGTTAAGTATATGCCATGGTATAGATTGAAATCAAAACTATATCTTACATGGCACATTATAGGGTTCCACAATTAGTAATTCAATTATGTTATAATATCTTATTTGTTTTAGAATTTTTTTTATATATTATACCTTTTTTATAGATCAACTGGTTGCATAAAATTATTTGGTAGTCTGATTCAGAGGAGGGTAAGGTATTCAGTTGGGAAATATACCAATATTTGACACATTACATGTTTTTTACACTTCTCTATATACATGATAGTATATTTGAGCACCGTACACCTAGTGCAGGGGAGGAACCTACTCAAGAATCTCCTCTAGAAGATGCCAACACTAAGGATCCATGAGGATGATGTAAATGATTTCAAGCTTCTCATGCTATTTCACCAATTCCACCAGTAGCAGATGGACCTCTAGCATATGAGCCTCAATATTGTAGCAGCAAAACCCTAGAATCCTAGAGCCGATGTCAACTACCATTACATTGGAATGATTACAAGGAATCAAATCCCTAAGGATCGAAGAGTTTAGTAGTCTTTGTAAACTAGATATATACATGAGTCTTGTATTGAAAATGAATACACTAATTACAACAGGTTTTCTTATCATTTGAGGATGATATATTTATTCCATCTAGTATATCCATGCATATCTTTCTTAGTACACTTCATAGAATCCTGGGGAAAGGAAAAAAAATAAGGGTGAACTCAAATTATCAGTAAGGGAAAGTAAAATTGAAGCAATAATAAATCAATGAGAATAATCAATATTGAAAGGTAATAAATAAACACACATTCCATCTAATCAATAAATTTATAAGGAAGTTCATAAAAAATATGGAAAGTTAAATAAATAAAAACAAATTCCATTTAAATAACAAGATAAGTAAAAATAAATATGGAAAGGTAATAAACTAAAAAAAAATTCCATTTAATCTATGAAATGAGAATGAGATGCATCCATTGACTTTATCATAGTGAAAATATCTAGGATAATAAATACTGAATCCAAATGAAGGTAATGCTTAATTATTGGATTTCATGTCTTAGGCATATGAAAACATCTACTGTTAAGATATATTCTCAAGATAGTTTAAAAATATAGGTAAAAACCTGTTTAATTTTTACAACTATATTTTCTCATGAGAACTTGTCGATGCATTGAGGGGATATATTAAGTCTGAGCCCCACCCATCACTACATGTCCAAAGAATTTTTCATATTGATTAATCTATTTGATTAATAGAAAATATGTCTTATCAAATATCCGTATCAAATAAAGAAAAAAGATTTATCAATATTTCTATAGATAATCAAATATCTATCAAAGTGAACATTGTATGTAAAAATGATATACGGTTTAGACAATAAACATATCCATGATAAATTATATGAATAATTAGGGAAAATTAAATGTTTAATGATCATAAAAAATTTAATATTTCAAGGGGACTAACAAAGGAATCAAGGAAGTGAAGGTCAATACTATCCTTGAACTAATCAATCATAAACCATCTAGGGGAATAATAAGGATGATAATAATACAACATATCCAAAGTGGAGTAAAAATAAATGGTTTTTTTTCATTAATGAATGGAAATATTATAAAAAGATCTTTTAGAAACATGCTTAAGGAAAATATATTTTTTATTTTGAAAAAAAATTTGATACTACTTTTCTTTGAAAATAGATTTTTAAAACATTTTTTGTTTAAAAAGTAACATTTTAAACTTGAAAAGGAATATTTGAAGAAGTGATATTGGGTAAATCTGTACATGTTGTACAAGGTAAAAAGAACATTCCTTTTTCACAATAAAAAGGTTAAAAAATTAATTTTTTGAAAAGAGACAAGAAGATTCCTTTGAAAAAATTTGTAAAAGAAAAAAACATTAAAATTATCTTTAATAAATAATTTTTAAAAGGCTAAAAACATCTTTAAAAAAATATTAATAAAATATTATTTTTAAAAGTAAACAAGTTCTTCGACTAAATATAAATGAAGTCGAGTTTTCTTGAAGACATTTTCTAAAATACTTTGATTACCAAATAGTGAAAAATGGTACTATTACTTGATAAAGTCCAAGAATAAAAATAGAAGAATAAATTAAAAGGGTTTATTAAACAATTACCCAATAATTTCCTCTAATATAAATTCAAGTGTAAACAATGCTGAACAAAATGAGACTATGAAGTAAGCCCTTGAAAAGACCATAATATCGATGTGAGAATCAATCGAAAAATAGTTTATTTGTGTCAAATGTAAATCAAAATAAAACAAGTTGAAATACAATAATAGATAGTAAAAATATATCACACACATAATCTTAGAATATTAAATACAATGATGATGTAATATAACCCAATGAATAGGAATTGGGTTATGAAATTCTTTACCACTTAACTTTTAATTCAAATAACTATAGGAGAAATAATTCAAATTTAACCTCAAAATACCATTAAGATAAAATAATTAATTATATAATATATCAAAATGGATAGTAGATACACCACACAAAATAAGTAAGTGGTGAATATTCCATTTATCTCACAGATGTAAAATGTGAGATGAAAATATCGTACTACTTAGTAACTTTTGAATCACAAGCTTCATGAAAGAGATAAATTCAAAACAAACATTAAATAACATGTTGATAAAATGATTAATGATTTAATATATCAAAATAAGTAGTATATACACCATAAATAATAATTATGTGGTGAAAATGGTGTATGAATCATAGAAAGAAAAGTGAGACAAGAATCCCTTATATTGCATTTCCTTTGGTTAAACATCATTTAACCTCGTTTATAAGGGTTTTAAACAAGTTACTAACTATAAAATTATCATAATAGTATTTATAATATAATATATTATATTTATATAATATATCATTACCCATTTACTAACAATATTTCATTATTTGCACTATTTTAGGTGTTAATTGTCTAGTTTTTCAAGTATATTTTGACTTGTTATTTTTGTTCTTCTAACATAGATCATGATTTATTCATCTACAAAATACAAACAATGATTTAATTATCATATATATTCATTATATATTTATTTATTATAATCCATAATATCTAGATTTAGGAAATAGAATGCACCATTCATGAAGATGGTAGACCGTACGTATGTATGGACACTACTTCCATTTCTTTATTGTATTAAGATAATGAGAAGTAAATGATATATATATATATATATATGTATATTATAACTATATTATCATATTTGTTTCATATTTGTCAAATATGTTTATTAAAATCATCCTTAATACATTCTATGTATAGCATGAACGAATCACATCGCTTTGACGAGGCGGTAGTCCACATGTCAAAAAACGATGTTATCATATTACCATAAAATAGAAAGCATGAAGGTATGAGTTATATAACAATTTAATAATTATAATGAAATAATAAATATCCTATATATCATATATAAATAATGCGTCCATCATAATTCTCGACCATGAGAGGTGGTAAAGGAAAAACTAACAACATCATTTTGCGAGGTGGTAGTTCACCGCACATATAAACAGTAAGTTCATTACCCATTAGATAGAAGTGAGTGTAAGTGTAAATCAAACCATTAGAATAAAAAAATATTATTATTTTGATTATTCTGATTTTATTATATAATCATGGAATACAAAGAGTTTATGGGTGCAGAGAAGGAAATAAAATGAAAGGATTGTTGAAGAATGTTACCTGATTTTCAGGTAACTCCTTTTGGATTATACTAAAATAAGTAATTGAATGGATGTATTCTCAATGTGAGGATTATAGGTTTAGGGTAGGTATTTTGGGAGATTATTTGAGTAGATTATGGGTGAATCAAATAACTTGAGAGGTCTGAATAAGTGGGAGGGCTGAGTACCTTTTTATTGTGGAGGAGGAGTGATATTCTTGTAAATTTTTGAGAAGGAAATTACACCCATGTTTTTTCTTTGAAGAGTGGCTCCAATAATGGTAAAAATTATATACAATGTAGTATAGAGTCTAAATATGAACAACCAATGTCTTTTGGAAAAGTTTCCAGATCATTTTGATCCTTATGTTTAGGATCTAGTCCCTTGTTAACCTATTTTTTCTCTTAATCACTGTAATCAATTTTAATCACTTTCACTAATATTTTTTTAAAAAACTAATGTGAAATTATTAGAAATTATAAATTATTACAAAAAATAATATTGAATACATTTTTCCAAATTCCAATCACATAAGTTTCATAAATTAATTTAAATTTAATCCCACAGACGAGACGATAAAGCGGGTTTTTAAAGTACGATGTTCAAAAGTTTACTATGTTTTTATATTCAATTTCAAAGTGATATTGATTCCAATAAATTAAATTGGATTAATTTATGTATAATTAATATAACTATTCTTTAAAACCAATAAAAAATATAATTTATCCCTATAAATAAATTTGATGGAAAACAGTTTTTAATTATAATTCAGTATTTTTCATTATACGTTAAAAGTGAAACTTCACAGAAAATAACAAAAATTCACCCCAAACTAATTTTAATGTTTTTGTATAAAAAAATAATTTTATTTTTATTTATTAAATTTATAAAAATTCCAAAAAATTTATTTAAAATAGGTTCCATATTAAAAGGCGGTAAAACTGGATTTATAAAAATATTTTTTTTTCATAATAATGGGTTTGTTCTTATCTTATGCTTTTAAAATATATTTGGATGAGTGTAAAAAATATTTTATTGAATATATAATATATACATTACATTAATATCACTCACTAATTAATTTAATTTATTCAGATAACACACCTTTTCGAGAATAAAAACATTTCCTTTATATTCAATTGGTTTTTATATTCATTTCCAATTAATTGGTAACAAATGACTTCATTTTATATTTGGGTAGAACATATATTTTTATATGTTATTTAATAGTATTCATAACTTCTAATTTAACAGATAGGTTATGTTTTATTATATTAAATAATAACATTTTAATAATATATTGTTGTTTGGTAAAACTTGGTCTTGCATATAACACAAACAATTGAAGAAAGTTGTTTTTGAATTTAACAAAAGATCACCCAGTATTGCTTCCCATACAAGCTATAGAATATATTAAATCTATTTAAAATATTAAATATTCCATAAAGTCTCAAGAGGTTATCTTTATTTCTATGTTTGGTGTTGAATGTCATAAATGCTATTGAATAAAAGTTACACTTAGAATTTTTGGGTTGTTACTTTCTCCCCACCTTAAATAAATTGTGTCCTTGTAATTTAAACTTGATCTTAGAAATCTAGGGTTTGATATTTGAAAAATTGCTTGGTTAAAATCCCATATCATGAGAAGAGTTAATAAAACATCTTCTTAATAAGAGAATGATATATACAAAGGTCACATGGAATAATAAATAAATTGGTATCTAAGTAGGATAACATTAGTGGTAAGTGAAAATATAGACTTTGAGAAAATGTGTAAATATTTATAGGGAGAGATTAAGGTAATCAATCACAAACAAGTGAATGATCAATAAAATGTTAAGGACCTCGAATCCATAAATCTATGATGATTAAATGACCACTAATTAAACAAAAATTATTGTATTAGGAAATTATTTTTTGTTTTAAGATACTTTTCTTAATGTTGAGGAATTATTTTAATAACTAAGAATATAAGGAAATATATTTACTTGATATGTTTCAATTTTATATGAACAATTTTATCTTTTGGTTGTGCTTCGATCAAATTATAATTCATCCATTATACTATGAAATGGATATCCTAAAATATATTTTTTATTTATGAAGCACTAAAATTTACTTTTTTTGGATCATAAGATCTATAAAACAAGTTTTTATATTTGTATCTAACTATTTTCCAAAACTAATATGATTAATAAATTAATATCTAAACCTCAAAAGTGATACAATTGTTTCATCATTAATATTTATTCATCAAGTTGTTTATCTAAAAATAATGATATATTAACTTGGACATCAATGGTAGACATAAAACCCTTATGATCTTTCGGTCATGGGTTCAGGCACCATAACCTTGTTGGACTTGATAGGTTGTCACCTGATATATAGGTTGTTATTTTCTAAAATCAAATTAATATAATTTCCAAAATAAATATTATGGATGTCATAAACCAACCCAGGTACCTTGGTAACCCGATAACCGAGCTGACCCTGACATAGCCCGAAGGGCGTTACCAATTCCCACAGGTCAGCAAATAGCACCTAACATTATACAAAATAAAAGTTGAAAATAATTTTCCACAAAACATAGCAGAAGAATGATAAGCAAGTCAATATGCATACAAAAGAAACTACACTAGGAGTAATGTACCAGAAGTAAACAAGTCATCAAAGCCCAAGGTACTACAACCCAAGTACCGAAACAGAGGAAAACACCCCAAGTCCCTAAGGATATAACTCACCAAATCCTAGGTTGAATAGATAGATCCACCTCCAAGATATCCTTTCCCCTTTCTTGAACCTAAAATGATATAATCTACAAACACCCAAAGACCCAAGTAGGGTATGAGATAAAAATCCTAGTAGGGTCTTACCAAGGATTCTATAATTGATAAAAATAATATATTAACCAAAGAAATGCTTTCGAATTTTAAAATAAATAGGTTTGTAATTTTCAAATCATATTTAAACAAATCATTCTAAACATTTCAAATTATGGAAAAAATAATTTAAGAAAAATCTTTACAAGTGATGAAATATTACTAAATTAATATCTTAAATAAAAAATTTATATAAAATAGTTTATATAAATTTATAAGGCATGCAAAATAGTTTTACAACACTAGAATACATTTATATCTCAAATGTAAAACAAGCGAGAAATATGGTTCATTGCAAAATATGTATGAAAGTTTCAAGCTATAGGACTCCGCACTATCTAAGTGATCATAGAAATATGTGTATACACACTTTCCCCTAAAACTGGCGAAAGGTGAATCATCACCATCCCATTGAGGATGTGACCAACTGCCTGTATGTTTTAGAATGTGGTAATAGCATATAGTGTGTCCAAATAACTCACCAACTACCTAAGTCTTACATGTTCTCTTATAGAATCAATGATGTTCAATTTATTTTAGGACTTATTAAAATACAATTAAATCCCATTATTCTATTTCAATTCCAATTTTCCATTTAAAACCAAAAAAAATTTTCATAAAAGAACATTCCTATTTAACAAGATAAACCCACTAGGTTTCTATCAAAACATTTTAAGCCATTTTTAAAAGTTTGAAGTCCATTAAAAACCAATTCTGTCAATATCACAATTCATTTCCACAATTAAATTCAACAATTTCAATTAATCATTTTCCATAAAAACTCTAATTTATATTATACAATTTAAGTCAATCTATTTCTATAAACACACCCTAATTCAATGTAATTGGGGTGTTTCCCCAATTCTCATGACAAAACCATTTCAAATATCCCAATTCACTAGAATTAGATTTTATTATAGAATCAATTGAAGAAAGTTTGAGAAATTGAATTTAAATCAACAGTTGAAATAAACAAATAAGATTAAAATTTAATCAATTCAACTAAATAGAATGGAATCACATACCTTTTCTAGAGACTCAATACCTACAACGACACCTATCAACATAAAAAAAGGTGTATAAGAGATTGAAACAAAACCTAGTGTTGAGATCCAACTACATGGATCATAGATCCATAAATTCAAGATTATTTATTGAAATACCAAAGGAGGAGAAAGAGAGAAAGATGAAGAATGAGGGAGAAATATTACATGGGAATCACACCGTAAGAACAATGATGATAGAATTCCAAATGATAGGATTCAAAAGGGTTGGAATGCTCCAAGATTTCTTGGGGAAGGATTTGGGTCAAGAAATAAAACTAGATAGGAGGGGAAAATATATATCATCTATTATAACCATTTAAAAAAACACAGTCAAGGTATTACATGACGTGTAATCCCACTACACGTCATGAAATAGTTAATATGTGAAACAGTCGAAAAAAACACCACCTTGATTAAAAAACCGAAGCTTTGAATTAAAAAACCAATCATTAATTCACCCATGACGTGTAAATGATCTTCAAATCATGTACCCTTCACTGTATGAAGCCTTTCATGAAGTGACTCTAAAAACCATTACATGTCTTATAACCTAGTTACACGGCGTGTAACCCTCCATCAACTTGCAGAAAAGGCCAGTTAAAGATGAGAGTCCAAAAAATATCTAACTTCACCATTATAGGTATCCAACAAATTCATTCTCAATCCCACTTAGTCAAAAAAAGAAAAATCCATGAAATGGTTAAAGTCATACCTGTTAGATCAGTAACAAGATGTTACAATAAAAATCATTGAAATTTAGTCACTAAACAGCCTTTTAACTAGGATTTTCAATAAAAATTCAATACTTAAATACTTCATCCATTTATTTCAACCTAGGTACTTCCTTGGTCTAAGGTTTAACCTTATAATAGGCCATTTACTAAAACCAAAAACCATAAATTGAGCATCAATTATCATATTGGAAAAACTATAAAATCATTTTTAGGGTGTCTAAATCATTACACTCTATTTTCAATCTAACACACCTTAGGTTTAAATGAGGTTATTTATTAAATATCAAAATACTTCATAATGGTTTTCAAATAAAACATGAATAATAATAAGAATATCCCTCAGGTGTGTCAAGATAGGTGCGCAGTAAGGTCCATTGTCATGTACCATGTTATGCTCGAGTCAGGCCTATTGCAACTTTTCGAAGTTGTTACCCACTAGGTACATCTGTGCAAGAACCAAGTCTACATGTATTATTTAGAAAGGGATGTATTTATAATAAATACCACTTAATCTCTATCTAAATACAACTTTATGATGTTTTATATACTTATCCTCAAATTATACCTTAGGGTTATGTTATCTAATCTATGTTTCCAAAAATCTAGTTCCAAAGGTTTCTATGAAACATTCTTTGATACCAATTATAGAGACAAGACCCCAGAAGTCCAGAGCTGGTTTCTACTAACATTACATTGGTATAATTACAAGTAACTAAATCCTAAAGGATCAAATAGATTAATAGTCTTGGTAAACAGTATACATACATGTGTCTTGTATTACAAATGAATACTCTAATTACAACATATTTTTTTTCATTTGAGGATAATATCTTTATTCCATCTTGTATATCCTGGTATATCGTTCTTAGTACACTTCATGGAATTTTGGGGAAAGGAAAAAAAATAAGGGTGATCTCAAATGTAAAGTAAGGGTAATTATAATAAAAGAAATAATGAATCAATGAGAATAATCAATATTGAAAGGTAATAACATACATGACATGTAATCAATAAGCACAAGAGCCTCAAACCAGTTGGTGAAGACTCGCTAGGTGCATCCAAGAGACCCGGGATCAAATCCTGGTGGAGGCTTATTTCCGAGTACTGTAGCAGTGTTGTAGCAGGTACTGTAGCAGGCACTGTAGCAGCCATAACTATTCATCCATCTGGGCCTTCAGGCCACTGGTTTGGTTCTCGGGTCCTGCAAGGCTTTCGGGCCACCCAAGGCCTTTGGGCCAGTTTATTCTCAAGGCCTTCGGGCCACCTTAAGGCCTTAGGGCCACCCCAAGGCCTTCAGGCCACATGAATGCAGGCCCAGACACACTACAAAAAAGGGGCAACCCCAGAAGAGGATTCAGAGCAGGTACACTCACCAGAGCAGAGCCAAATGGATTGTCAGAATGAGAGGGTATGGCTATGCCATCGGTACCAGCCTATGTTTGCACGGGAAGCCTAGCCAGACGGTCATGCAAAGGTGGAGAGCTACTATCAAGATGCATATGCTGGGGAGGGGCAGTTCCTTGTAGATAGTCTGGTTGAATTCCCTAAAGACATTCGGGTCATGTAATCTCTTAAGCCTACGAGCCATGTAATCTATGAGCCTACGGGCCTTGTAAGGGTTCCCTCTCATCCCTTAAATGGGGGGTTATCAAAATCAATAAAAAACGAAGGCCTTTGGTCCATTCAGGCAGACATGTAATCAATAAACTAAAAAGGAAGTGCATAAACAATATGACAAGGTGAATAACTGAAAATAAATTCCATTTAAATAACTGGAAAAGGAAAAATAAATATGAAAAGGTTATAAACTAAAACACATTCCATTTATTCAATAAACTGAGAATGAAATGCATCCATAGACTTTGTCATAGTGAAAATATAATAGATAATAAATACTGACCCAAAATGAAGGCAATTTGTAATTATTGGATGTCATATATTAGGAACATGAAAACCTCTAATATCAAGATCTATCCTCCAAAATGATTAAAACTACAGGTAGAAACCAGTTTAATTTGCGCAACTAATTTGTATCATGAGAACCTGTCAATGCATCGAGGGGAAATATAAAGTTTGGGCCCCACCCATCACTACATGTCCAAATAATTCTTCATATCAAGTAATTAATTTGATTAATAGAAAATATTCCTTATCAAATATCCGTACTAAATAAATAATAAGGATTTATCAATATTTCCCTAGATAATAAAATAACTATCATATCAAACACAAAATATCAAAATGATATACAGTTTAGGCAATAAACATATCTATGATAAATGATATGGATAATTAGGGGAAATTCAATGTTCAATAGTCATAGAAAATTGAATATTTCAAGGGGACTGACAAAGAAATAAAGGAAGTTATTGTTAGTACCATCCTTACCCAAATATATCATAAACCATCCTGAGGAATAATAATTATTCTGTCAATACAATATATCTTAAGGGGAGTAAAAATAAAGGGATCTTGTCATTGATGAATAAAAATATTATAAATAGAAATTTTAAAAACATTCTTGAGGATAATATCCTTTTATTTTAAAAACATTTTGAAGATACTTTTCTTTGAAAAATCTCATTTTAAGAAATTTTCTTTAAAAATTAACCTTTTAAACTTTCAAAGGAAGCTTTTAATAAGATATTGCGGGTAAATAAATACATTACATAAAAGGCAAAAAGAAAATTCCTTTTACACAGTAAAAAGATTATAAAAATTCCTCGTTCTGAAAGAGAAAATATGATTACTTTAAAAATTTTGTTAAAAGATAAAAATGGATAATAATTTATTTAATAAATAATTTTGGAAACCATTTTAATAAAACGTGGTTTTTAGAAGAAAACATGTTCTCTAACTAAAGTGAGCAATGAAGTCAAGTTTTCTTGAAAAAATTTTATAAAATATTTTGAGTATCAAAGAGTGAAAAATGGTACTATTACTTGATGAAGGTAATGAATAAAAAAATTAGAATAAAATTAAAGGGTTTATTAAACAATGATCCAATAACACCCTTTAATAGAAATTCAAAATTAAATAATCATGAATAAAATGAGTTTTTTAATAAACCCTTGAAAAAACCATAATGACAATGTGAGAATCAATTGATAAATATATTATGTGTTTCAAATTTAAATACACATAAAACAAGTGTAAATACAATAATATATGGAAAAAATTGATTATACACATAATCTTAGAATATTAATGACAATGAGGAAGTAATATAATCTGATGAAAAGTAATCGGGTTGTGAAATTATTTACTACTTGGTAACTTTTAATTAAAATATCCTAAGAAGAAATAATTTAAATTTAAACTCAAAATATTGTGAATATAAAATAATTCATGATATAATATATCAAAAATGGGTAGTATATACAATACACAAAATACATAAGTGGTGAATATGACATTTATCTCACAGATGTAAAAAGTGTGATGAAAATCCCTTACAACTTAGTTACTTTTGAATCATAATCACTCGAAAGAGATAAATTCAAAATAAACATTAAATAATATGAATATAAAATAATTCATAATATAATATATCAAATGGTATATTAGATACACCACACAAAAGAAGTAAGTGATGAAACTCGCGTATGCCACACGGAAAGAAAAGTGAGACAAGAATCCCTTACCTTGCGTTTACTTTTGAGTGAATGTATTTTAATATACTATATAAGAGTTTTAAACATTCTAATAACTTATATTAGAACCATAATCATATTTATAATATCAATTATTATCTTCTTATAATATCTTATTACCCATTTGTTAACAATCATTCATTATTTTCACTATTTCGGGTGTTAATTGCCTCATTTTTCGAGTATTTTTTGACCATTTATTTTTGTTATTATCATGAAGATAATGATTTAATCATATCAATAATGTAAACCATGATTTAATAATCATCATATAATTATTATAATTTTATTTAGAATAATCTGTATTATTTAGAGATAGTAAATGGAATGCACTGTTCAGGGAGATGATAGATCGTATGTATGTATGAATGCTACTTCCATTTATTTTTTGTAATAAGAGAATGAAAATTAAATGATATATATATGTATATTATAATTAAAATATCTTATTTTTTTCATATATGTCACGTATGTTTATTAAAATCATCCTTAATATATTCCATGTATAGCGTGAACGAATCACATCGCTTTGAGGAGGTAGTAGTCCACACATCCACAAATGATGTTATTGTATTACCATAAAATGGAAATCATAAAGATATAAGTTATATATAAATTAAATAATAATAAATAAATAATAAATATTATATATATATCATATATAAATTATGTGTCTCTCATAATTCCCAACCATGATAGGTGGTAAAGGAAAAATGAATGACATTGTTTTGCATAGTGGTAGTTTTCTGTACACATAAATGGTATGTTCGTTACCCATTAGATATAAGTGAGTGTAAGTGTAGGTATAAACATTATAATAACAAGATTTAATTATATTTAGGATATTTAGGATATTATATAATCATTCAATAAGAATATTTTAGGGTGTGGTGAAGGAGATAAAATGAAGGTGACACATTGAAGAATGTTACCTCATTTTAGGGTAACTTCTTTTGGTTTATATCAAAAGACATACTAGGTTGGAATTATTCCCATAGTAAGGATTATAGGTTTATGAGATATATTATAGGATCTTAGTTTAGTATAAGTTTGGTGAGATAAAGTTCTTGAGAGGTATGAATAAGTAGGAGGGGCGAAAGCCTTTTTATAGTTGAGAAGGAGTGTCATTCTTGTAAATGTAATTACACCCATGTTTTTACTCTGATTAGTGGCTCCAATAATGGTAAAAATTATATCCAAGGAATTATAAGTTTGAAATATTAACATACAAGGTATTTTGGACATGTTTCTTGGTCATTTTGTCCCTTAACTTTAAGGTTTATTCCCTTGTTAAGATATTTTTTCTCTTAATCACTATAATTAATTTTAATAAATTTCACTAATACCTTTTTATAAAAATATATGTTAAAATTATTAGATATTATAAATTATTATGATTCCAAATATGAAATTAATTTCTTGAAATTCCAATCATATAAGTGGAAAAAAACAATTTAAATTTAATCCCATAGACGGGATGACAAAACAAGTTTTTAAAGTAAGATTTTCCAAAGTTTGCTATGTTTTTATATTCAATTTAAATGTGAAATTGATTTTAAAGACCTAAATTGTATTAATTTATTTATAATTAATCTAAATAATCTTTAAAACCAATAAAAAATTTAATTTAAAATATAAATAAATTAGATGAAAAAATAGTTTTGAATTAAAATTCAGTATTTTTCAATATTCATCAAAAAATGAAACTTCATAGAAAAATACAAAAAATTCACCCTAACATGATTTTGATGTTTTTATTTCAAAAATAAATATTATTTTTTACATATTAAATTTATTAAAATTTCAAAAAATGGGTTTAAATAATGTTCTCCATTAAAAGGTGGCAAAACCAGCTTTATAAAAATATTGCTTTTTATGCACAATATTGGGTTTTTTCTTATCTTATGCTTATCATATCTATTGGGTATGTGTAAAAAATACATTATTGAATAATATATATATATTAAATTAATATCAACCACAAATTAATTTAATTTATTAGGATAAAACACCATTGTGAGCATTATCATATATCATTTGTATTCAATTGGTTTTTATATTAATTTCTAATTAATTGGAAACTAATTAATTCATATTATATTTATGTTGACCATATATTTTCATAAGTTTGTTAATAATATTCATAATTGCTAATTTAATAGCTAGGTTAAGTCTAATTATATTATATAATAATATTTTACTAATATATTGTTTTTCGGTAAAACTCGGTCTGGCATGTAATACAAACTATCAAATAAAGTCATTCATGTGTGTAATGAAATATACCTCATCATTGTGTACATTTACAGCTATATAATATATTAAATTTATTTAAAACATTAAATATTCCATAACGTCTTGAGAGGTTTTCTTTCTCTCTACATTTGGTGTTGCGTGTCATACACACTATCAAATAAAATTTACTCTTTTATTATTTTTGGGATGTTAAAAATATACTGATAATGTATATCAACAATCATGAGATCCACATAACCTATCAAGATATCCATAGTATTTTTTTATTCTAGAGGATCATATCTTATACCAGTTTCCATTTCCCATTTCTTCATCTTATGTGACTATGCCTTTAGAGATCTTGTGGATTCCTCATGGGATGTTAAATTCTTCCACTTTCATGGTAGGAGAATGATTGGTTGGACCATAATTGTGTCTTTATATCTCAGAGAATCCCATTTTTGATGAATTACAGTTATAATTCAACATACATATGATGTTCTTACATATAAAGAATAACCCCACTCACTCACCAGAATGCACCACAATGTGAAGGTCAACATAGTTGATATGAGCACGATATTCACACTTCAGGCTCCAAGATAGGCCCCTCTAATAGATTTAGATGAACATTATTGTATTCATTTTTTTGTTTTCTATTTGGTAGAGTTTCTATAATGTACCTTGATTAATAAATAACAATATATTCAAAATAATATTTCAATAAATTAATTAATGAAAAAACATTAAATATATAAGTTTATAATTCATAAAAAATAATTAAAATTTATGTTAATAATTTTCCATCATTAAAATTATTACTTTTATTAATTTAATTACTATATATCTAATTTATATAATTCATGAAACTCTATTACACATTCCTCTATTATCCCTAATGAAATTCTTTTAATACCTCAATTCATTTAAAACAATGGAAATGTATTTACATTTATAGGTTAAGTGTATTTACCAACTAATATTTAAATATGAATTTAACATAAACCATTTTCTATTTTTTATTTTAAAAAGAACTTTGTAAAATAAAATTACCATCCAAATTAACACTGATACACCACCAATGTTGAATGAAACAACCACAATCGGGAAGATACCCCACCATGCATTGAACTGGTATCAACACTGGTGGAGAATGAATAAAGGGGACCATAGATGTCAGGGGGGGGTCACCTCTAGGGTTTTTTTTATTTGGTATTTTTAAAAAATATTTTAAATAGGTATTAGTTTTAAAAATATTTAAATATGGGATTTAAAGATGTTGAGGGATTCAACGCATTTTGGTAATCCTAAATGTGTTGATGCCCTCAATGCCTTTCGTTAAGGGTTATATATATATATATATATATATATATATATATATAATTTTTTAGCATAATTTAACTACCATTATATACAAAATTAATTCCATTAAATTAATTTGAAATTATAATTAAAACCCTCAACTAGGGACCTCTATTTTAAGGGAGTGTGCCTTAGAAATCCTTAGGGATTTCCAATGCGGGATTCAGATTCCCCCTTTCCTGTTAGAGGAAGTCCAAATACTTCCCCATCATTGTTGGGTTCCATAGTTCGCCCCCAATGTTATTTATTTGGGTTTTTTTATAGAATTTTTGAAATAGGTATTGGTTTAAAAAAATTTAAATCTATATTTGAAAGGTGTTTAGGGTATCAATACATTTCAATAATCCAAAAGGTGTTAATTTCCCTGACGCCTTTCATCAGGGTTAAGGGTTTGGTTTTATTTATATATATATATAACATTTTTTTGAATAATTTAACTGCTATTATATCCATAATTACTTCCATTTAAATAATATGAAATTATAATTAAAACCCTCACCCAGGGATCCCTTTTATAAGGGTGAGTTCATTGGAAATCCTTATGAATTTATAATGTGAGATTAAACATCCCTCTTTCGTACGCTAGAATAATAATATATTATTTTTTATTAATATATTATTAATAATTATTTAGTAATTAATAATAATAAATAAACACCTATTAATTACTAAAAAATAATATTAATAACCAAAAAATGATTAATTGATAATTATTAAAATTAAATAATAATAATTATTAAATAATAATAATGATTTTTAATGTGGGATCTTGTGGAACATTTTTCCTCTTATGTTTTGTGTTTGGGTTTATCCCACTATTGTTTTCATTTTATCATCATTCCATGGATTTTAGATTTCTTAATAATAAGAATTGTCCATGTTGGCACTATTGTGTGTTCTTTTTTTTGGTGGGGTTTGATTTGTGTCAATTCCAACATTAATTCTTGATGTTATCACACTACAACAAAACCGCTATTTAGCGACGGTTCTAGGAACCGCCGCTAAACCTTTTGTAAAAAAGGTTTTGCGCCGGTTTATAATAAACCTCCACGAAACATTGGTTTTTTTAACACCCGACCCTCCTTCCCCCGTAACCCCAGCCCCCCGCTTCCCCCGGCGACCCCGCGACCCCGACCCCAGTGACCCCGCGCGACCCCGGTGACCCCGGAAACCCCACGAACCCGAGACCCCCGACCCCCCGTGACCCCGGAAGCTGCACCGTCTTCCCCTCTAGGTCGGGTTTTGTTTATACTTTAGGTTTTTTTTTTCCAGTAGGTATAAGAATCAAATCCCCAAGAAGGGTTTGTCTGAAATTAATACAATAACATTTTATTAAAATGTGGTTGAATATAATGATATCTGGGTATGTTTTTATTATGTGTTTTTGTTTAATGCCAACATAGAAGATATATTTTGGGTGCGGTTGGCTATAATGAAAACCTGATGAAATTATTTACATGGATTTAAGTGTAATTCTATCTCAAGTGTGTTTATTAGTGAGGGGTTGCGTGTATTTATAATCATGGATATTCATGAAATATGGATTTGTTGTAATGACAACCATAGACCATACAGGGAATGGAATGGATGTAATTACAAAAATAAACCTATTTGAGTTATGGGTTGCGTTCACTTCCAAAATGTGTTGTTTTTTTATATGATTCGGTTCTTAAATTGGATATACTTCCAACTACCATTCATTTTGGGAATATTTCATGATAACCATAGGTATTTATTTGTAACATGTTTATAAATAATAGTAAAACTGGACGAAGCATGTATAGTTGATCCTGGAAGTCATGATGGAACCCAATAACATAAGGGGTATTTTTTATTTAGGTTATATTATTATTATATAAATGTCACGTCTATATAAACTTATATTTTCTATATTTGGGTAAGAAAAATGTTAGTGGTGGCATCCTAATTTGTACTCAATCCCTACTTAGGCTAAATTGTATTTGAGAAGATTTCATGGTTTTTCTCAGGGTCATCGACCATCCGGCTATCTCGATTCACATCATCACATTCATTTTATTTGTCAACAAATATCTCAAATGTTGAGTTTTTAACATGTTTTGGTCTCTTTAAACCATAGGTAGTTTCGAAAATAATGGGGTAATATCTAAGGTAGTATGTCTCAAGTGATAGATATGGAAAGTTGGAATAAATTAGTCCATTCACCCAAACCTAAGAAATGGTCTAGTTGTTCAGCAATAAAGGTGTTGATCATGTTCCCTCAGAACCATGTCTAAGGAATATCTGTATGTCCCATATCTGTAATCCCTACCCTCATTGTTGTATGATGAAACTACATCATGGAGGCATGGAATGTACTATCACCCTGTTTCTTTTTAGAATAGAACATAATTTTGTAATGTCCCCTACGTACCAAACCGTTCCAAGAAAATTGTCCCATAGGCTTGAAGAAGATTCCATGAATTCTATTTGTCACTATGAGAAAGACATCTATGAAGACCAAGAAAGTACCAAGAAGGGGTGTTCTAATGGTGAATAGAGGTGACAATGTGGTCTGAAAAGAATGATTAGATTATATCATTAATGTATTCATTTAAAATAAGTAAAGGGACACCAGAGTAGCCATTGAAATGGATATGGAAGAACCCATGAAAGTTATCTAAGTTCCCAATACCAATCATGTACTTGAATTCGAATATGGATTTAGACAACAAAACCATATCATGGTGACTTGAAGTGAAACTATGCTAGATAATTTGAAATGATCCTATGTTTCCAAGACCATGATAGTTATAGTATAAGGTTTTTATTATGATTGGTGGGGATGGTTAATGATAGCCTCCACAATTATAATTTAATGAATGGTTCCATCCTCTACCACATTCCACCTTTTGGATGGTCTCTCATTAACCAATGGATACTCCATACACTATTTTGAACCATTTCTTTGTGTTGAGTTTTGTTCACACCCTATATCCCCTCTCACTCTCATTTTCCACATATTTTATTTTAAATTGCACTTAAATGATTATTTTACTAGTTTTTTTCATTATAGGGCGGTATGTAAAAGTGTAATGAGGCCTTGGGGGATAACCCTATATAGTGGGTCTGTAGGGGTCTTCTAAAAATTGGTTGTGGATGTTGATTTATATGGAGCTAACCTATTAGGATTTGATACTGAATATCACAGCTTTCCTCGAAGCATATAAAGTTATCCCTATGGGATATTTCAGTCATGGAAGATAGTTCCACCTAAACCACATAATCAATCAATGGACTGATTGAGAAAATATCCAACCTACTACCATTAGATTCTATTGAATGAGAATGGTATTAGTATTCCACTATTTGTAATGGTCATTCTTCACCAGTTGGTCTCTATTTCTTATTGACTCAGGCATTCATAATGTATGTTTTAAACCTTCCAAAATCATTCTATTCAATGTGATTGTTGTACCCTGAAGTTTAAACATTTGAGAATCATTTTAATAGTTAAATAAATTATGAAATTATATTCTTCTGCAAGTTCCAATTTGGGTATGAATCTCTTTTGGATACCCCAAATACATAACATTAGATTCTCCTTTTGTAATGTATTATCAAAACCATGGTCCTTTTCATAGGATATTAAACTTTGTGACACAATGGTCTAAACATCATGACCATAAAATTAATGTCCCCCTCCAAGGTATTATATGATACTAATAATCCTTAATTCACATCAGGTTGTGTTTTGGAATATCTATGAAGACTAACCAATCATTAGTTCTATGTTTTTATATATAAAAATGTTAGCAGCTACAGGTCTGAGAACCATGACCATAAAATATCTGAGTCATCCCCTAAGGATATATGCATATGTGTGTCAATATTTACATCCATATCATATTTTTATTCCTCTCTTATATCGATATATATATCACATAATTTTTTTCAAGGATACATTCCCTTAAACTCTATACATAGATTGGTCTATGAACAATGAAATTAAACATAGTGTGAATATCCATGATAAATAAGTCATGGTTTTGTAATAAAACCCCTCCAACGGAGGTGCGCTGCCTGCAAAAACTCACAGTGGTATACCTTGCTTAACATTATTGCATTGATGTTTTCCTTATACTTGATGTCGTTGTTAGTCATAAAGCACACATCGTACCTAACCCTTTTTATATCCCTATAGAGGGTTTCCATATTTTTATTAAAATTATTGTTTGAACCAAGACACTCTTTAAGTGTCGTTAGACTTTTAAGATGGGTCCCATGTTGTGTGACCATGTCACATGGCATGTGATATTTAAATCCAACCAAAAGCCCAGTTCCACAGCCCAGGGGTCCCACGGTACCAGTAATGTCAGATTACATGTTATGTAACCTGTGATTTTCCTGATCCCATGGGGTATTAATTCCTCTAGGTATTCCTACACATTAATAGATCTCCAAACCTCACCGAATTAGGTATATCAGGGGTCATCCAATCCTCTAGTCATCACAGATTAGCATTCATTTCTTTAAATATTATGAGAAAACATCCTCTCATGCCATCCATATCATCCTATTTGAAACTAAGTGTGATATGCTACCCCGCGGATGTCGCTGGACCGGGCCAACACGCTGCGGTCACGCTGACGTCACGCCGGGGTCACGCCGCGGTCACGCTACGGTCACGCCGTGGTCACGCCGCGGTCACACCGCGGTCACGCCGCGGTCACGCCGTGGTCACGCCGCGGTCACGCCGTGGTCACGCCGCGGTCACGCCGTGGTAATGCCGTGATTTGGCCCTGCTCCAGCCACATCCAGCCCACACTATCCCCCTTCCACCTTCATTTCAGCCCGTTGCAACCAGAATTCCAGCCCGCAACAGCCCCTTGCCACCTTCGAATCAGCCCGCACCATCCCCCCAGCACCTGTAACTAGCCCCCTTCCACCAGTATTCGAGCCCTCACCGAATTAGGTATATCAGGGGTAATCCAATCTTCTATTCATCACAGATTAGCTTTAATTTCTTTAAATATTCCGAGAAAACATCCTCTCATGCCATCTATATCATCCTATTTGAAACTAAGTGGAAGATGCTGCCCCTTTTATGTCGCTGGACCGGGCCAACACGCTGCGGTCACGCCGCGATCACGCCACGGTAATGCCGTGATTTGGCCCTGCTCCAGCCACATCCAGCCCACACTAGCCCCCTTCCACCATCATTTCAGCCCACTTCCACCAGCATTCCAGCCTGCAACAGCCCCCCTTCCACCATAATTATTTCCCTCACCGAATTAGGTATATCAGTGGTCATCCAATCCTCTAGTCATCACAGATTAGATTTCATTTGTTTAAATATTCTGAGAAAACATCCTCCCATTCCATACATATCATCCTATTTGAAACTAAGTGGAAAATGCTACCAAGCGGATGTCGCTGGACTGGGCCAACACGTTGCGGTCACGCCGCGGTCACGCCGCGGTCACGCCGCGATCACACCGCGATCATGCCCCGGTAATGCTGTGATTTGGCCCTGCTCCAGCCACATCCAGCCCACACTAGTCCCTTGTCTTGATATATAGTAAATTCTACATGACCTCAATCTGGTTATTGTATAATAACTTTATTATCTATAAATATGTACATGAGAGTCAGATAAATAAAATATCTCAATATAAACATGTTCCCCTACCCATGAATCCATGGTATGTTAATGATGTCCCCTATCATACATAGGATATATTTCTACATGATATATTTCACTAGAGGCTTATTCATCAATGTACTTATATTTAAATTAAGTCCTTATATTTAAAATTCAGTCCTTTAACTTCATGAATGTATGAATTGGAATCTCATCAAGATTGATTTTTTTAATGGTTATTTCCTAAGGGATTGAATATAGAGAAATAGACTGAGCTCATGAGACTTTTTATTGGTGAGAGATCAGTATGGGAGTGTGTCAATAACCTTTCAAGGTTTGTTATATATTCTCCAAAGATAGGGGTCATCAATTATGATAAAGATCATTTCTTTGGTGATGGTCTTCACCCAGACCTTGGTACATCTCTACTTTCTTTGGGCATAACATCCATTTTGGAGGTTGTCACTAGGGATATGTGAATGGAAGCTAAATATTCTTGGAAATAGATGGTTGTTCATTCCTTAGTTTTATCAGGTATGCAACAAATTAATAGTGGGAATGAAGAGAATCCAATGTGCAAGGAGTAGAGGCAGGATAAACCATAACATGATGGAAAGGCCCATTCTTATAGAAATAGTTCATCCATTTTGTGCTTCCAGTTTAGGGACTTTGAGGAATTTTGAGACCCATTTCTTGATATATCATTGAATTTTTCTCTATTATGGAAATTTTGTTCATAATTATTTGTTTTTGATGATGGGGTTATAGAAGATGTCTCATGTTTGATTCCTTGTTTTTTTTGTAGGCACATTGTGATATACATGGATAAAAGCTGGATCACATTACCGAGGAACACACCTCAGTATGTTAAGGGTTTGAATGAGTTTTTAGATTTTGAAATTTCTAATCAATTTGTTGAAGGGAGAATAAAATGTCCATGTCCTAAATGTAAATTTAGAACATGGTTGAAGAGAGATGAGGTTTATGAACATTTAATACTGAAGCAATTCCCTGCTCAATATTTGTGTTTGATTTGGCATGGAGAATCGAATGTTACAGAAAGGTTGAGCACTGATGTTAATCCGCATAATGAGGTCCCAAGTTCGTCGAAAATTGAAAATGAAATGAAAAACCTAATAAATGATGCATTTGGCACTACAAGACACCACTATCAGCATCAAAACATATCAGAACAACCAGAAGAGGGTGCTACAAATTGCAACGTGACAAGTGATGTTTTTGAGACTGTAACACAGGCAGATCAAGATTGTCACATATCATTGGATCCTCCTCTTGATTCTGTGGAGCCAAATATAAGAGAAAACTTCACTGAGGAAAATGTGTTTCATGATTTAGTTGATGATGGAAATCAAGAGTTGTATAGTGGGTGTTTGAAATATTAAAAGCTTTCATTTTTGCTGAAGTTGTACCATATCAAATGTCTATGTGGAATTACAAATAAGGCAATGTCCATGATATTATAATTGATTCGTGATGCATTTCCTAAAGCTAAAATCTCAGAATATTTTTATGATATGAAAAAGTTGTTAAAAAGCTTGGTCTGAATTATACAAAAATACATGCGTGTCCCAATGATTGTATGCTTTATTTGGGAGAGGATTCATGTAGACAGAATTTCAAGAAATGTTCTTCTTCTAGATGGTAGGAAAAGGGTGATGTTTGAAGTCTGAATGAACATAATTTCATGGAGAAGAAGAAAAGGAGAACACTTGCAAAGGTTTTGCGTTACTTTCCTTTGAAGCCTCGATTGCAAAGATTATTCATGTCATCGAAAACCACCGAACACATGAAGTGGCATTCTGTAGATAATAACAATGATGGGTTAATGAGACATCCACAAGATTCCCAACCGTGGAAGACATTTGATTCATTACATCTCGATTTCTCAGCTGATCCTAGGAATGTTTGATTGGGATTGGTTGCCGATGGATTCAACCCATTTGGGACTTTGAGTACCAATTATAGCATTTGGCTAGTTGTTTTGATCCCTTATAATCTGCCTCTATGGATGTGTATGCAACAAACATCTTTTATCCTTTAGATGATTATTCCTGAAAAAAATGCCTGGAAATGATATTGATGTATACTTGTAGCCTTTGATTGAAGAATTACAGGAGTTATGGAGCAATAGTGTTGAGACATTTGATGCTTCTTCTAAAACAATGTTCAAAATGCATGCTGCTTTAATGTGGACCATTAGTGACTTCCCTGGGCTTGGGAATTTATTTGGTTGGAACACTAACAAGGGTTTGGATTGTCCCATTTGTAACATTGATTTTGAGCCCAAACGGCTACCTCACAGTAGAAAATGGTGCTTCTTGTGTCATCGAATATTTCTCGATGCATCTCACAGATTTCGGCTGAACAGATCAAAATTTAATGGTTCCATTGATCGTAGACCACATCCAAAGTTGTTAAATGGTTTTGAAATATTGGAACAACTTGAAAATGTTGAAACAGAATTTGGGAAGGTTCATCATTTGAATGATAGCGGAAAACGGGTCCGAAGTGTATCGTCAAGCGAAACCGGAACGCAACAATGGAAGAAAAAAAGTATATTCTTCAAAATTCCATATTGGGAATTTAATTTTTTGCGACATAATCTTGATGTGATGCATATTGAGAAGAATTTCTACGAAAATTTGATTTTCACATTGCTTAATGAGCATGGAAAGTCGAAGGATCATCTCAATGCTCACAAAGACTTACAAGCAATGAACATAAAACGCGATCTCTGGCTAGATGAGAATGGAAAGTATCCTCCGACAATTTTTTCAATGAAAAATAGGGATAAATATAAATTCTTTCGAATTTTAAAGAATGTTAAGGTATCTGATGGGTATTCAAGTAACATCTCGAGGTGTGTTGACTTGAAGAATCGTAAGTTACATGGATTGAAAAGCCACAATTCACATATTTTGTTACAACAGTTACTACCATTGGAATTGCGTACATTATTACCTGGAAAAATTACTGCTGTTGTACTCCAGTTCTGCACATTTTTCAGAAAACTATGTGAGAAATCTCTACATCCATTTCAGCTTGACAACCTCCAGGAGAGGTTTGTATTGACCCTTTGCGTAATGGAT
The DNA here is from genome assembly GCA_963277665.1 of Viscum album. Taxonomy (NCBI): domain Eukaryota; kingdom Viridiplantae; phylum Streptophyta; class Magnoliopsida; order Santalales; family Viscaceae; genus Viscum; species Viscum album. Next base: position 1,914,870,317 of record OY728133.1, read on the forward strand.
TTGATCTTTCCTCAATTCTTTTTTACTGTAATGATGCATTTAACTGTGAATTTGGTTGAGTAAGCTAAATTAGGAGGCCCCGTTCATTATCGATGGATGTATCCAATCGAGAGGTACTTTATTTATATGTTTTCCAATTAATTAAACAATTTTTGGTACTTAATTAAATGCATAATTATGTTTATTTTATTTCACATATATCTTGGGCATTTGAAATCATACGTGAGAAATAATGCTAAACCAGAAGGCTCAATTAATGAAGGATATGTGGCTGAAGAGTTTCTTACCTTTTGTTCTCTATACTTGGATGATATTGAGACAAGATTTAATCGAGTTGGACGTGTTGACGACACATCAACTCAATCTCAAATACATCATAAATCCAAAATATTTCCTGCTATTGGCCAATCAGTTGGGAGGAACTCAAATGTGACACTGACTGAATTGGAATTATTACATGCACATAGATATGTGCTGCTGAATAGTAAAATTTCAGATCCATTTATTGAAGAGTTTAGGATACAAACAAAGAGACGAATAAGAGGCTGAACATGAAATGAGAAAGATATAATGAAATCTGTTAATAAAGAGCTTGTAGAATGGCTTGCACGACTTGTAAGTTCATAAATATTTCAATAAATATGAATATTAGTTTGACACATACATTTTGTAAATCTAATAAAGTATATTTCTTTTTTCAGATCATGAATACTGATACTCGAGCAGAGGTATTAGAAGATTTGAATTTTCTTACTAGAGGTCCTCTAAAAGAAGTTAGAAAGTTTGACGCTTATAATGTGAATGGCTTTAGATTTCGTACAGTCGATCAAGAAGTGGGTTTGAGAACATAGAATAGTGGTATATTTACATTTTCGGAAGTGGAATACTATGGAAAGCTGCATGATATTATTGAATTAAACTACCATAGACATTTTTCGGTTATTTTATTCAAATGAAAATAGGTCGATATTATCATAGGCGTTAAAAGAGATTCCTTGCAATTTACTTTTGTGAACTTCTCTCACTTGATGGATGTTGGTGATCATGAACTGCATGATCCATATATCGTAGCATCACAAGAAAAAATGGTATATTATGTGAATTATGTTGTCGATGAAGGGTGGAGTGTAGTTGCTCACGTAATACAAAGAGATTTGTATGATATGGGTGATGAAGTGGAAAATTTGACCTCTGAAATTGAATTTAATCAGCAACAAGAAGCAGAATTATTTGTCCATCATGATATTGAAAATATTAGTCTAGCAAGGATGAATGAAGTGGATGAAGCAATGGAGTAGGAAACCGACATGATTGAAGGGGAAAATGATTGTATGTAAAATTATTTATTTATTCAGCAACTACTTGTTTCATTTCTGCAGTCATTCATTATCATTGTTATATATATTTTGTCTGTTAGTACTCCATCTGTTATCATTTTTAATTTTTTTTGCATAATTTTTTTGAAATATATATTCTGAACTTAATTTTTTTTTGATTAAATGACAGGAATGCCAAGGAATAAGCGTTACATTATTTCATCCAGTTCTGCGACATATGACTATCCATCTGGCTCCCTCCCCACGACATCTGACGCACCAGCTGCTGACACCCCTGCACCATCTCCCCCTACACCATCTCTCACACCATCTGTGGATGTCCCAGTAGAGGCTGAGTCGTTGACTCCCCCTTCAGGAGCCTCAGCAGTGGGGCAGCGACGTGCCCCTTCCAGTTCATCCCGGACATACTAGAGTGTCACTATCATAGGTACAAATTTTAATTAAATAAATTTATTGAATTTTGTTTATACTAATTGTTTTCTCATTGATGATGACAAAAATGAAACCATGAAGGAAAACAATAAAAATTTCAGATGTTTGGAATCTGAATAGCGAGAAGATTGTTGTGCCATTTTATTCTTATGGGGTCCCTACGGATGATGCCGCGGGGTTGCTTGGCCAGATTCTAGGCCAGCTGGAAGTGGAGCCCATTTCCCTTCCCATTTCATATGAAGATTGGAGACATATTCCTCCAAGCTGGAAAAATCAAGTGTTTGATTCTCAAATCAAGGTAAATTTATTACATTATGGTTTAATTTAATGTCATGTTACTAATATGTTCAAAATGAATTTCTGTATACAGATGTTCTTCCAATTTACCGTTGCTGATGTGATAACACGGAAGTGGATGTTGAAAAATCTAGGTAAGAAGTGGAAAGATTTTAAATGGAGATTTTGGTATGATGTAAACGATGCTTCGTTGACCATACTGCAAATGTATGAGAAGCTACCCAGTGGGGTACCAAAAGAGCGGTGGAAAGTGTTTGTTGACAGGCATCAGGATCAGAAGCGGATGGTATTGAAATATATATATTATTATATTATCCTCATTTTACATTTATACATGTATATGAAAAGGACATGAAATTCAATACATGAGTATTAAATTTCATTTTATTTATTTCAGGATCTATCAAGACAGAATGTGTCAAAACGAGCGAAGCAAGTCATCCCACACACTGCGGGCTCAAAAAGTTTTTCTAGAAATTTAAGTTCATTGGTAATCTTTTAATTAGTTTAAATATTTATAAGACAATATTATTTGTTTAATATATTGAATTGTTGATTTATCTTTGATTAATGTAGTCACATAGTTTAGTCCATGAAGCATCCAAAACTGAACTGTGGTTGGATGTTCACAAGAAATCAGATGGATGTTTTGTTAATGAGCCTTCTAAAGAAGTTGGGGTATGAAGTCAATTTTTTATCATAATAACTTCTTATCAATTTTTTCTGTGTTAATATATATTGATATTTGATTTATAGGTCAAAATTAAAGAACTATGGGATGCCAATCTTGCACATTCCTACTCTGTCTCCCAAGATGACCTGGTTACTAAAGCCCTTGGGAAGGAGCATCCTGGGAGAGTGCGCGGGTTGGGTTTGGGACCCGTGCCATCTGAGGTTTTTAGCAGGCCACCAGGGATAGCTGTTGTATCTACTCCTAAATTTAGTCAGCCCGAAGATTCTAAGAAAGAGATTGTTTCTTTACGAAACACAGTTCACCAGCAGGGGGATCAGATATCTGCATTGCAAAAAGAGTTGACTGAACTACGTCAGCAGATGAGCAGATATGCCCCCGGTGGGAGTGCATCGATTGGTGGTATGCAGGTAAATCACAGAAAATCAGAATCATTTAGTTTGCTCACTTTCATTTGTTTTATGTTTTAATATAAATATGTAACCGTATTTAATTTTCAATATAATGTTCTTACATGTGACAGCACAAAGTGGAAATGAAGGTGGAGAGGGTGACGATGCATCATCGGACCCTGAGTAGTTGTACTGTTGATGTGTTGAACAAAAATGAAAACAATTGGTTTGTATACGTAACATTTTTGGCACATAGTTGCCACCACACATTTTCATGTCCTAAAATTTCCTTGATTTCTCACGTTTCTTTTTATGCATTTTATTGATTTATGATGTTTGTTTTTATCTCTTCATTTCTCGAGTGTGGTATACATCATTCCATTTAGGTCTGTGTTTGAATTGGTAGTCGAGATTTTGGATGACTAGGAGTTAAACCCATTGTTGATGTGTTGAACAAATTGGGTCATTTAATAGTGATCAAGGGGTTAGTGTTGTGGACACTTTGGTGAGGCCCATTGTTTAAAATGTCTGATTTAAGCATCAAAAGTATCTAAACATGCTCTATCTCTTCTAAAATTTCATGAGAATGTTCTAAATCAAGGGTGGTTGACTAAGATATAGGTGTGACTGAGGGGTGATAAATTAGCATAAGTCCATGAATATAGGCAAGAATACTTTATAAATTAAAATATAATCTCGAAGATGGATGTCGACATGACGCACAATTGGAATGTCTTATAAAAACATGAATTTTAAGAAAAGAACTTCTACCAAATACTTCAATATTAGGATGGTTACAATAGACCATTTCCAACTATAACTGTTTTGATCACTGAACTGTTACTGCATGACTTGAACTGCATTCCCAACACAATTTCCACTTAATCATGGTCTTTCTGGTAATTATTACCTATCATTATATCCCTGAATTATTTATATTATGATTCTTAATTCCATTTTTTGATTCATTACAAGCTATCCGGTCATAAAACTTTAATTACTAGAATTCCAGAACTTTCTTCTTTACCATTCATGAATATTCTTTATACAACCACTCTCACAAAGGTTACATTTTCCATGACCTGTGTGATTCTCCCCACCATAGGATTTTAATATTCATCATTTTAATAAAAATTGGAATATAATTCCCATGAAAAACACTATGTCCACCACTAAACATGGTTTCTGGATGTGAGTCAACATAATTATACCATGTTCCATCACGACAATCCATCCTTGGCATACGCTGAAGCCTCATCTGGAACTAATATTCCATCCTTGAACAACCTGTGGTTCACTTCCTACCACATAGATTTACATCATCCACTTAATAATAAATAGAAATGGTCTATTCATAATCACATGTATTATGAAATCATCATTCCATTCCCACACATTCAATCAACATCAATAACTATATCTTAAACTTTAACCCATATTGATGATGTTATAAAACTCGATCCTCTTACATAGTCATCCATAGAACTAGGATAACTTAGCTTTTCTACTAAAAACTATGGTCTACATCACTCACCACAATGTAGTTAATACCTAACCTATATTCCAACATAAAAAGATGTCAACTAAGACTCACTGAAAATATCCACATTCCTATAAAATCTATATCCCAATGTAACTCTAAAACTATTCCCACAATAGGATTTTTTATAACAATATATTTCTAATGTGTTATTTAAGCTATTTCATCAGTTCAAATTTATTATAAGTATTAAGGATGGTTTCTAGGCCACAAAACCAAAAAAAAATCATTATATAAATGGTTTGGTACTAATATAACTACTAATTCATCAATTATCAATTTTTATAAGTAGAGTGGAATCACTATGGATGATCTATCCAAAGAAAGTGAAGTTATAAGATTTAGTAGAATCCAGTTTGGGATGTTACAATGTTGTATCAATGGAGTTTTATCTTCCTAGTATTTACTATTTAGGATATTGTATACATGAGTATGAGGAATGTGTTGGATCCTTTGATTGTTTTTTCTGGTTTTATTTGTTTTTCAGGGCAGTGGTGCAATAGAATCCAAGAATTTTTTTTTATTCTGGGCAGCTTTTAGTGGCGGTTTTAACCACCACGAAATGTATACTCGCAGCGTTTTAAACCACCACTAAACACAAAATAAAATTTACTTCTAGCGGCGGTTATAACCGCTGCTAAATAGAAGTATCGTGGCTGCCTCATTCCGTGGTGGTTTACCTGAATTTAGCGGCGGTTTTACCGCCGCTGGAAATTGAGTTTATTCGCGGTGGTTATAACCTCTGCGAATAAAGAGATATCCAGGGATTGTAAAAACACCGCTAAATTTAGGAAAGCTGCTGCGAAATGAGGCACCTATGACACTTCCTAAAACTGATGCTAAACGTTAAAAACCGCCACTAATAGATTTCCGACGCCCTATTAGGCGGTGGTTTCTGTAAACCGCCTCCAAACAGTATAGCGGCAGTTTAAACCGCTGCTAAACGCAAAAAAAAACCGCCGCTAAATGGAGATTTTGTTGTAGTGTCATCTTGGTGTAGCTACGATGTGTGATCTAATAGATTCACTTGGTTCCATGGTGTACCCTAGGGTTTTTCTTATTTGGGAATATTTCATGGGTTATTTTTGTCTAATGGCCTCCTGGACTTATGGTTTTTATTTATTTTTCAATAATTTTGGAATATAAATGGGGCTATGTATGGGGTTTAAGTATTTCAAAGTCTATTTTTTTGAATTTTTAAAAGTTAACATATTTTAGTTAACTGTGAAACCTTACAAATACCAATTCCAAGATCCATCCATAGACTATTTCACCCATATACAACACACAAATCCAAATGGACAACAAAACATTACTAAAATAAGGTTATAATCTTGAAAAAGATATTTTTATGAAGAGAGATCCTGATTGAGCATAAGGTGGTGGTAGAAAAACCATAGTGATCCCTAGGAAGAAATATCTCCCCTTTGATATAATTCACTCACCAGAATTATTACCAAGATTTTGGGATCAATTCACTCACCAACCCCATTTATGTAAATGATGGATAATATTTATAATGGAATTTCATCATCAAAAAAATACCATTTATTCCTGACACTAATTACTATATTAATACTTAAGTAAACTTCTCAAACTATATGTTGGTAAATACTCTCTCATATGTTGGATTTTAATTTACTTCAAATATTTAAAATTATTTCATTTTTTAAAGGGGAAGACTTATTAGAATCCCTCATTGAAAAGTGGTATGGACTGGGGTAATATTTATAAGGGGAAATAATTTAATACTATATAAAAATGATAAATTTATAGAATAATATGGTGGAGGGAAGTGCACCTAACCATCCACAAGTGCGCACCTGCAAACAATTGATCACACGGTGTCGTATTTTAATGACAAAGTTATTAAAGGTGACTTAATTTTACTTATGGATCAGTTGTTCGTTGCGGTTCTAGATCAAGGTTTGAATGGGTAAGATCTTTATCATTTATATGATCAATCATGATCTAAAAAACTCATCTGTTCACCATGTGGGTGTGATATAATACAATATTTGATCAGGTTTCATTAAAAATACAAGCTTACATATGTAAAAATCATGTATTTTTTGACTATGTGTCTACACAATAATAATGGGTAGGATAGATAATACAAATAGGAACTTACATGGAAATAAAATATATTCTCTATTAGATGTAAACTCAAATTTCAGTTAACTCAAGGCACTCCAAATCCATCTCATTAAATGTGGTTATTCTAATTGTCTTCAAAAAGCATCAAAGTGCCTTTGATGATGCAAAACAATAAATAAATTTCCATTACTCTAATGATTTTAAAGTCACTTTAAGGGATACTCTAAACAAGTACACGTGTAGAGTAAAAATCTTTCATTGTATCCTAAAGATGATTCTCTTACAAACAATTGTACTATTGGTTTAGTGGGTGGGGGTGGGGGGAGGTATTGGGGAATCTACTCTTAAGGAGAGTGGCATCATAACATTCCTTTTGGGGCTCCATCAATTTCCATCTAATAAAATTCATAAATATTACCTACTTTTATCTCCAATTGTATGAAATGGATATGGTGACACTCAATAATACTATAAAGGTTGAGCAATTTGTTGAAAAAAATTCAATAGTTGGTAAAAAAGGATTCATCTGCTAGTTATAAATATTAAACTGATGTAAATTTTCTCAACTATAAATACCTCCACATCAAAATAAGAGACACTCAAAGTATATCAAATAATGAAAAATGGAAGAATAACGATATCAAGTGTCATAAACACATACTCAACATGTTTTATGATGATCTCTTCAACCCTTATCAAGATATTCCAATTTCAAATAATATTTAGGATTCTTTTGAGAAAAAATAAATTACCAATGAGGATGTGATAGGGAATAAATTCTAAGTAAGAAAGTTTATTTTATAAAAAATAGCAGCTAGTAGATATATCATAATGAAATTTTATAAAATTCAATGCATCTTAAAACATTTAAAGAAAAACAATATGATCATGGATAATTACATCATTATCACATCCATCATAGATAAACTTCCCCCTTCTAGAATAATGTTAAACATTCTCTTAAACATAATAGGGAAGATATTTTTAATGAGTTTCTAAACTACCTAATAATTGACAAGGGATATAAAAATATTTAGGAGGAAAATCAACCCCAAAATGTTAAATCCAAGGTCCTCTGGGTGAAGTTTATTGGTCCATATGTGTCCTAAAATGGGGAAAACATACAAAACATACATAAAAATGGAAGGAATAGTTCAAAGATAGGAAAGTGGATTGCTACTACTATAGAAATTCATTACACTTCAAGAAATATTTCTCTCTCCATATGAAGAAATATAGAAACACTTAAAAAAGTTTTACTTTGTGATAATGATATTTGAATGTAATTTTATTGAAGATAACTCTTCTTGGTGGATTGATTATGTTGCAACATGACATGTGTGAAATAATAAATCACTTTTTATGAGGATGGAATGAACCATTTATGGGATGTTTATCTACACGGGGAACTCTACAAGCATAAACATATAAGGGAAATGAGTGTTCGATATTGGATTTTCCTTTGGAAATATCCTCACTTTAGATGATGTCTTTTATATATGTGAATTTACTAATAACATTGTTTCTAGGTACTTTTTAAACAAGCATGGGTTTAAGATTATATTTGATATTGATGGATTTACTTTATCCAAGGGTGGGGTTTTTCTCTAAAGGGTCATATTCATAATGAATTATTTAAATTAAATAGAAATATTATATCTATTTACTTTTTAGATTTATTTTATTTACAATATAATCATTTAGGTCACATAATTTATAAAAAAGTAATACTTTCCCAAAAATGGAATTATTACATAGAATGGATAAAAAAGACCATAAATATGTTACTTGTATGAAAAAATAAATAGTCAGTAAAAAATTTCCTACTATATAAAGGGATATAAATTTGTTATAATTGATACATAGTGATGTATGTGATTCTCATAATAAACCCACTGAAGGTATTAAATGGATCTTCATAACTTTTATTGATGGATTTTCCAAAATTTTCAATGTCAATATTTTACATGTTAAAGATAAAGTTATAAATATTTTTAGTATCTATAAAAAATGAGATTGAAAAAAATGCGGTCTTACAATTTACAGTATCATATCTGATAGGGGATAATAATATTTTGGTCTTTTATTTATTACGTACAAAGGTATCATACATGAAGAGATTACTCTCTATACAAATCAATAAAATGTTATAGCTAAGAGAAAGAAAAGAAAATTTATCATTTTTTTTAATTCTATGATATTTATATTAGGTCTCTCATTAGGTTTTTTTGGACACATTACTAACTGTATGTCACATCCTAAATAAGGTTCCCACTAAATGGAAGGCTATGACTACATATGAATTATTGAATCCTAAGAAAAAAACACACACAGATATATATATATATATCCAAATTATATTTTTTTATCTTCAAATAACTCTTTTTAAGGATGAATGAGAAATAAAAATTACAATAACAAAACACATATTAAAAATATACATGCATGAAAGTGATCTAAATCCATAAAGTCCCACTTGAATGCCAGTCAGGCCACTTGAGTGACTCGAAATTAAAATTTATAAACAAAATTCCAGCTGGCCTCAAGTCTTGTGCATGTAACATCAACATGTCACCATATCACTCAGACTCCATAATATTAATACATTAGAAAACCATAGGTGTACATAATCACCCACACCTTCGAGATCCCCAACCAACATGATTTTTCACACCATCATAAAAACCAAAACCATTAGAAAACGAGACACAAAAAAAAATAATTGAGTATAAATAGTTCCAAATGAAGAACCAAAAGACTAATATGGAGTGCTATAGTGAATTGAGATAGACCATCACAACCATAACTTAAATTCCTTAAAAATAATAACCACTGGGAAAACCAATTATCTAGGAAAACCACCACCATCACTGGACCTTCATTGAAGATTAGGATTGGGAAAATGAAAATCCATCAAAAGAATAAACTACATATTTTTTAAGAACTTAAAACACACACACACACACATATATATATATGTGATATATATGAAATAATATGTTACACCCAATGTTTTAGGATATGTTCTTGTATCTTCCACCTTATAGACCTAGTGAATGCATTTTCCATATATGCACAACTTTAGGAGAATGTGTATTGGACTGAATTTTATAAGGAATTCCCTTTACATTTCATAAGTGTTAATGGTCTTAAGGGAGTGGTAATGGTGTTATTGGGGCTTAAATCTAAGTTTTGTCACTTTGAGGGTTCACAATGGCCTATTTATGGACTTAGTGGTGGTTTTTTGGATATATGTGGCTATTTTATCATTAAACTATATCGTGTTGGGGTTCTATACTTAAATTTGGAAATTTTGGTGGTGCATCATGCACCATGGTGATAACCACACCCATGGTGTATGGTGGATCTCCTTGTGTAAAATGGGGATAGGTTTAGGTTGTTTTATAGGGTTTTTTGAGTGGACAAGGAAGTTTTGATGTATAGTTTGTGCTATTTTATAGTCCGTGTCATGATTCTTGGTGTTTTGTTGGGCATCATTCCAATGGAATTTTAAAAGTATACCTATAAACCATGGGTAGGGGATATATTCCTATTTTGGTCTCTATGGTGGTATCCTAGTTTTTATCCATTAGACATTTTATGGATGGGCTATGTGAGGGGACACCACGCTCGGGTGAAACACCCATTTTATGTACATGGTCCTTGGTGGGTTTCCTTTTGGGAAACATAGGGACCACCATGCCATTTTGGCAGGTGTGGTAGCACTCGGTTGATGCATGGGTGTGTTGTGAAGATGCAGTGGAAGTAAGAAGCATAGGTCCCCCATACCATAGTGGGAGTTGCAATCAGTTCAAAATTGGGAGGATATATCCTCCTCATTATGGTGGCTCCTTGTGGAAAGGCACGATATACTCTATGATAAGTCCAAAATAGTGATGGGAGGTACAACATGTCATGGTGTCTCCCCATGGAAAGACTTGGATGAGAGAACCACACTATTTTGTCTATCACCATGTTATAGAGACATTTTTACCCAATATTTAACTATAGAAGAAAGATTTTTTTCTTAAATTATTTTATTTCCACTACCAATGCTTGTTTTTTTCCTTTTTTAAAAGTGATTTGGAGTTGCGATATTGTGCATTGAACCCCTATATCTATATTCATTATTTATTTTAATATCAGGTTTGAGTTAGTGAGTCTTAAAGTAAGATGTGTCCATACTTGCATCTCTTCATTTTAATATTATGTGTGTCCCCTATTCTCCCACTATTATATTGTTCATCTTCCTTCCCCTTGAACCTTAGTTGACTCTAAGGGACTTTCTAGAGAATTTATTCATCTCCCAAAGAAACCCAACCTTCTCAATTAATGGAATTGATTATTCTTTGAATAAAGGCGCCTCTTCAATTCCATTATTTTATGTTTCTTCTTTTTCTTACTGGGATGGTGGAAGCATATCTGATGCGTGGTCATAGTAGATTATGATTTATTATTGATGGATGCGATGTGAAAGGGATAGTGAGATATATTGGTGGGATCTTGTGTGACTGACTTAGTTGCCTTAACCTAGAATTATGAAACTTTATTTGAGGTAGGGGATTTCAATTATTTTCATTAATCCTATAGAATAAATGTTATTTGAATAATGTGACTTCCTCTATACACCCCATTGAACCCTTCAAAAAATAATTAATTTTCATCCAATAGAATTGAACGACTAGAACTATCATCATCCAGTATCTATTGATATATCTTCAATGTAATGAAACTCTCCCTCCAAGGCACCCATTTGAAGATGATAATGAATAAAGGGATATAAAGAACCTCGAAGTTCATGTCTAATAGTACACAAGTTGGAGACTAGCACCAATGGTATATAAATCACATAGATGAGAGAAATTTCCCTCAATATAAATTTTAAAAATAATATAAATGAAAAAATACCTACCATCAGCATGTATAAATAAATAAGTAATCCCAATATATAATGTAATGTCATAAAACTAAAACAGTTGAAGTCGATAGTGACAAAAAAGATCCAATATATTGCGAACAAGTCATAAAACTATTAACACCTAGATCGGTCACCAACTAGCTCCTGTAAGCCTAAAAAACAGTTTATGTATATGTATAGTGAGAATAACATGTATACTTAGTAGGATAATCCCCCAGAACTCTAGTTAAAAATTTCAAAGAATCATACTAAATCTCAATGAATAGATAATTGAAACAAACTCATCACCTAAATAGTTAAATCAATTTTACCATACTCACCATGGTTCACTCACCAAGTAATGAAGAATTGTAAATAATTATAATTATATATATATATATATAAAGGTACCCTGCTTTCACTTTCCCACTGATTTTTCCATCTCACTTCCCAACACAACAATTCTATATTGTGTGCATCCCAACACAAACTCATCATCATAATCTCATCTGTAACCATGGGTATACCTGAAATACACTACAACCCATGCAAATGAATTATCACTCGTCCATCACAACCCATATATACACACACATAGAAATTTTTTATCCACCATGACTAGATACATGTATGTATTATAACCTTATGTTTTCACACCCCGAACATAAATATATAGTAATATATAGATCCATCTGATACCATGTGAGTCCACACACAATTCTAAAACTAATGGGAGAATGGAGGGGAGGTAGAAGTCTTCCATCCATTCCCTCTCTATCCTAGATGTTGAGGAAAACAACTCCAAAAACATTTGGGTGTTGGTTTACCTACCGATGAAGGTGGTGAAGCACATGAAATCAGAAAATATAAACTATATCACACACAAAAACACTAATATAAATTACACAGACATTGATTCATTTGATACGACCATCATACAAGACACTTAGTATCTCCACCAAGGTCTAGATCTTAAACATACACAAAAGAATTTAAGTTCACTATTAATTATTAATCATTTATTAATTAATTAATATTATTCTATATTCATTCCAAAATTAATATTTTAATTTTGATGCAAAGTTCCTTAAACACCATAATTCTTCTACTAGCATTTTCAATTATGCCATCATCATTTATAAACATCAAGAACCAACCATGCACTTTTATTAATTTAACATATCATTTCATAATTATCTGTATACTCTAGGACTCATCATTATATACCACATTGAAGATTCAATTATAATATATAGAGTAAAATTGCATCAAACTATTGGTAACAATTATATAATATTCAGCCAACTGGCCACTTAAAGGCATTAAAAAATAATATATCAATAAGAAATCCCTACTATTAACTCATTCTGACTACCCTCGTGTCTTGAATACACTAATTATTATAATATAATCCATCTCTCCATCACTTACATCAACCATCATGACAACCCCAAGCATCTAGACTATTTATCGTCAAACACTCCCAACAATTCTAGGTTTACAGTCAATAAAATCACAATAAGGCTCCAATATAATAGAGCATGAACACAATAAAATAAAGGTATTTTAACACAAAATTTCAAGGGGAAACTATGTCCATATAAACAAGGAATACCAACCATTAATAAACAAAGACGATCTTTCTCAACCCCAATCAATTGTCTCTAACAAACAATTATTTTAATTCCATCTTAAATTTACTAGTTTATTATGTATAGGTTTTCAGCAATAAGCATCATATAGTAATCAGTTGTCACAACTAGGAATCAAATATAAACATGCTTAATGATTCAAATATAATTTCCATCAATTTTAAACAAAGAAAATTAATTGAATATCATGCCACTTCCATTATTCATCTAATATTATTGTCTTTAGGATGTTTATCCATTATAGGAAGTTAAACCATGCTAAACAACAATAACAAAAAAACACCACCAAGAATATAAAAAAATATTTAATAAATATCAAGTGGTAACAATAATAATATCATAAAAAATCATACGATCAGAATTTGAAAACCATTTATTAAATACACATATCATGAAATATTAATTTTCTAAAACATGTGATAATACCCTTATTATAAATCTCTAATACCAAGAATTATAAAATAATTCTTAGCATAAAATAATAAAAAAATAATACTCTAGCATGTGAAATTCTGTTAGTTATTTTTAATTTCATACTATGAATTAATATCAAGTATTCAACATATGATTTTTTATCAATATTAGATAATTTCTTGAATAATAATAAAATATCATTCATTGTATATAGTATTTTATTTCATATTCTTTCCCTTGTAAAAATTCCCATATTATTCAATAATTTTTCTTCAAGTGATTCCCCATATTATTATTTTTCTTAATGTTAATCACATATATCCATCTAGAGAAACTAAATAATGATTAAATTACACTTTTTAGAAATTAAAAGTGAAGAATCAAATCCCCTACTTGGAAAGAAGATCCAAGTTTTGCGACACCAAGAATAAAGGAGAGAGGGGGGTTGACCCCAGGGTGGATACTCAAAGAATGATTCTTAGATTATTGAAGTAGGGTTGAAAGTATCCAAGAGTAAATGTTGGATTTTCTGTACTTGATATAAATCAATGAAAAAAATGAGGGTTTTTTTTTCTATTTTTATAATGACATATACATTTTTGAACATCTCTAAGAAACATGTCCAAAATTTCTTATTTTCATTCACCTGGAATTCAGTTTATATTTAATTTTCTCTACATGACTCATTGAAAAGTATTAATATAATTTATTGCAGACATATCTATATTTTAATCCATGATTTAAGTGTTTATTTCCCTATTTTTCATTAAAAATCAATTTTACATCATTATGGAAAAATATGGATTTTATATAAAAATAGATTTCCACATGTGATGATTGACCATACACAATGCCCTTGCAGATAAACTACATGAAGCAATCAATTTAATGTAAATATCGACCATATGGATAAAACATATGAATCAACCACATGAAGCATACAATCAACTGCATGAACAAGTAGGTGATCACATGGATTGGCTGAATGGATCAACCACGTGAGAAAAAAATTAACCTCATGGAAAAAGGGATACCACATGAATCAATATAATGGATCAATCTCATGATAAAACATTCAACCACATGAATAAATAAGTGACCATATGGATAGAATGAATGAGTAAAAAATTGACCACATGAATAAAAGGATCATCTATATGACCAAAATATCAACCATATCATCAAAGAATTGACCACATGACCAAAGGATCAACTACATAACCTAAAGATCAAGAAAAAATAAAAATGTATAAATTAAAAATGAAAAAACTCAAATAACCATCCCGACACCACTAATCTTATAAAAAACACAAAGGAAGGGTTTTAGAAATCTGAGACCTTACATTAGATACCTATCAAATAATTATCATCCTAGTGAATTTAAAACAAAACTTCGAAAAAAAGAGAATGGGGGTAAAAACAACCAACCCATGAGATACCTATCAATTATCTAACTAATTTAACAACACAACAACACATCAGAGAGAAAATGTACATAACCACACAACATCATTTACTAATTTAAAAAAACTCATAAGGGAGATAAATATCAAATAACAAAATTTTCATAAATAAGCATAACATTAAGAAAGAGAACTGATATTATAAAACAAAATTAGGTTAAGAACATCACCCCATAGAATGGATTAAAAAAACCACCTTAACAAGGAAGATAAAACCTAAAAAATTGAGATATTGAGCATGAAACTACAACTCTTGATCTTAAGTTATCTCCTCCAAGATAGTATGCTAGTACAAGACATGAACCAAATGAATAAAATTCCCAAGTAACAAATTTTCCTAATATAATTGAATATTAAAAAGTCATTCCTTAAATGTTTCCCCATCTTCAACATCTAGATCAACCCATTCAATGACGTGGGAAATGTCATGATGATATCTATGAAGCTAGGATGAATGGAATACATCATGAATCTATATCATCTATAGAAGTAGTAATATCTAATACACCAAAACATTGATGTGAACCCAAAAATATAATGTTCCTACAAATCAAAGAGAAATCTTAATCCCATGACCAAACCTCCACTTCCCATAATGAAGAGGAACTTTCAAAAACATGTGATCTCTGATGTCAAACTCTATAGGTCTCCTCCTATGATCAACATAGGACTTATGATGATCCAAAATTTCATTTATTTTCTCAAGTATCAACTATAACTTCTCTAAAAAGATATGCACTAATTCTAATTAAATAATTATTAACTCTATGACCTCATTCTAACACAATAGAGATAATAAATTTCTGATAAATAGTTCTTCAAACAAAGCCATACCAACAATGGAGTGATATTAGTTATTGTAAGAAAACTCCCCAAGGGTGTGTACCTCACCCTCAAACCTCCAAAATGTATAATGAAATAATGCATCAAGTCTTCTGAAGTATGGGTAGTCTACTCTGCTCGACCATTCGCCTATGGATGAAAAATAGTTCTATAACAAAAATGAGATCCAAAATCACATTAGAGAACCCTTTTCATGACTCACTCTCCTACAAAGGGCACCCCTACTAGTTTGGTAATGAGATAAAAGAGATAGTGAACACCTGAGTCCCACCTATAGTAGGCCTTGGGACGGGGACTAGCATTGAGGGTATACTAAACATGAAAATGGGAGGCATTACACTCTAAGAGAACATACAGAAGAGATAGATAAGATAGATACACCAATCAAAACCTACTCAGATATATATATATATATATACAAAGGAAAACCCAAGTGCATACATGTATTGTAAAAAAATACCAAAACAACTAAAAGTAAATCTATAAGTACCAGAAAGGTAAATACAACAATGACCACACAACCCAAACATCACTTGGAAAACCAATATCTAGTAAAATCCAATATGATCTCCAAATTTCTTTTTCTAACCAAAAAATAGTTTATATATACATAGGGTGAGCATAACAATATACTTAGTAGGATCATCCTTGTATCCTCTCGTGTAAAATATAAAGGAAGCATGATAAAGCACAATGAGAAACAATGAAACTACCTCTTCACCAAAAGGTATACTGAATTCCTAGCCTCACCATTTCTATCTCTCACTAATTGACACATACAATAGATCATGTGATACAATAATTAAACATTAGGGGTACCCTATTATTACTTCCCCACTGGTTTTTCACTCTTCCCCAACATTTCATGTCCTAAGCTACCTTTCTCCAAAAGTAATCCATCCTAAAAACACTAGGGTTAAGTACCACAACATGAACCTCATGAATCGTATCGTCAAATAATCCAATATCACATCACCAAATATAGTAACCATGTAGTTTCCAAGATCCACCATAGCCTACATGATGTGTATCATACATCGGGTATTATACCTCAAGCCATCATAGACCATACTCCTTGTAAGGTACCTCAATACATCACATATTATACATGTCACACCTATAATAATCCATTGGATACCATATATAGAGATACATGTGTATTATATAACCACATACTATCACAACTCTCTACACACATATATATATAGGTAAAAAACACCATGCACACCGACACATGAAACTACTAAGAGAAGAGAGAAGGGCTAGAAGAGGTAGTCATCCATCCATCCTCCCACTGGGATATTAGAGAAAAACCCTCCTAGAGTCCACTGAGTGTTTATAACCCTATCCAACATCGGTGTAGTAGCGTATAAAATCATAAAATATATAGGATATAATATAGCTCACAACCACACTATGGGAATAACCCAATCGTAGGCTCAATTACAGCTAATGTCACTCAAAATCCTAACTGTCTGTATTAAGAATTAGGCATCCAATAATCACAGAAGAATTTAAAGAGATATATTGAATTACTTTCATTGAATAGTTCACTTTACATTAATCGATTCATTTACCATTAGTTAATATTATTCCTATTACATTACATAATCCAACAAACTAAAGTCCATTCCCTCTTGGAATCATCCAACCAAGTCCACCGTTTCTCAATATAATATCATTTTCATTCGAACAACACCAACCCACATGGGTCAATTCATTTAGTAAACATTATTAATATCTTTCCATAAATATAGGCACTCTAAGAAAACATCCTAAGCTACCATTAAGAAATGAAGCCAAGCACATCCAGTGTTCTCAAGAAGTAGGGAAAAGAATGAAGATTAATAGGCAACCCAACCATCATCCATTAAACATATTCAAATCAAGAAAGAATTTAGATTTATCATATTAAAGGGTAATACTAGTTTTGACCGATTCTATTATATACAATTCTCTCTTTGACACCCTCATGCATATCTCAATGCATTTCGCCATCATAGACAACAACTGATGCTACATTATCTAGGAATCCCCATCCCATTTCACATTATCCATCCTAGGATCATCCAATCTAGAATCATAACACATCACCTTACAAATATCACATTGAAAAAAATAATTAGGTAAAAAGTACAAATGTAGTTAATAGGGAAACTGGGCCCTAAAACACAACATTTATCCTTTTCACACAACTAGAACTCACAACCCCCAAACCAAAGCATCTAGCCTTTATAAAATATGGGAAATCTTGAAAACAATTATTCATATTTATCAAACAACCAGTTATATTAAATCTTCAATTTACTGATTCATTATTCATTGGTTCCAACTATGAGAAAACTAAGGCATTATCTATAACAATCTATCATTTATTTATCATTATTTTAAGAATTTGTTCTAGATTCAATAAAATTAAAGAATAAAAATTCATTAACATGCCTTTTTAAATATACCATTAATAATAATTATCATGCTTTAGGTTCTTTACCCAATTCCATTATCTCATGGAATAACCAATTAAATTAAAAATATATACTTACATCAATTTGACCATCATCAAATTACAACCCTAGATTATAGGAATTTATCATCTTTAATTATTAATAAAATTAATTGATTAATTTTGGATTTATGTTTTCACCAATTTCATCAACTACATGTTAAACCATAACATTCAAACATACTCAAAAAGAATAATATAGATATCTCATTATCTAGTAAAATAAGATTCAAACCATTATCATGGTATAAAGCAACAATATATGATCACTATACAATTCCATTATTTAATATGGTTCAATATTTATTAGGTTAATTATATTTACATCCCAAGGGATAAAATATGTTAACTTTATGATTATACATAAATAAATAAGATAAGAAATGAATCCCCTACTCAAATGCGTCAATGTTCTTGGCATGAGAACAAACCAACATTGCAGATCTTCGATCTCCTCTCCCATGAGAAACCATGATATCCCAAATATTTTGTTCCATGAACACACTAGAAAACAACTGAAGAAACCCCATAAGAATAGTAGAGATCAATCTCTATAACATGGAATGAAGAAATAGAAGGAAAATGAAATAAAATAGAGAGAAACTACTAGAGAGAAGAGGTCGAACTCACCTTGGTTCTCTATAGATTGATTTTTAAAAGCTGAGTATCAATCCATATTAGAATAGGATTAAAATACATTGAAAAAAATATCTTGTTTTCCTTGGGTTTGAGTGTAAGGAGTAAAAAATAATGGAGTTTTGGGGTTCTGGAGTATTTATAGACCCACTAAAAAACTGAAGACCACAACGTATCCTCTTAGGACACACCAAACCACTATTCGATATAGGGAATTCTATGATGCCACCTAAGGGGACACACCATAGGAAACCTTAGTCAATGGTGATTTCAATAATATAGTCCATATCCTATAAAAGTGGATCTAAGGGTTACAACATAGCCATAAGAACAATGTTTTAGGACCCCCTCTTCCAAGAAAGGGACCACACAACAACCTACAACCCACGACGCAACTACCCCCCAATTTAAAAATAGCCTTGAAACTCCTCTCAAGATATCCTTCACCACAGCCAAGGTCCACTATGACATAAGCACTAGCACTATGGTTCAATGACTTCTTTCATCTCGTAACCATACCAATTTTGGCAGTGGCTTCCTAAAAACTCCTCAAACACCCTCTAAACCAATTAAAACCTCCTCTAAGAACCATCAATTCCCAAAATATTAAAAATAAATGGATGCCAAAATATTATGGCTTATATTAGATACCTATAAAACCATTTTCATCCTCAATGATCCAAAACCAAACCTAGAGAGAAGATGAAAGTGTTTTCTGAACATTAACCTCGCAAGATTCCTCTCAAGGATCTCACCATCATAAGAGCTCAAACACATCACTATATGAATAAGTGAAAAACTACCAAAATAAATTGACACCTAAACACTCTATTGGGGGAGATAAATCTCAAACAAGAGCAAGGACACAATAAGAAACAATGGAAAACCATCTCACAAACTGACAATAGGTTTAACAACCACAATGAGAATTAATACAAGAGAAGAGATAAAAAACAAAAAAACTCGTGGTATTGAGCACATATCTGCGACTCACATTTCTAGGTACTCTCCTATTCACCTCTATTACACCACAAGACATGAACCAAGGGAATAAAATACCTATGAAACACCTTATCCAGGTTGTCCTAGATCTCCACAAGCCACTCCTTAGAGGTCACATAATCATTAAAATCGATCTCACCCCAATCAATGATGTGATAGTCATCATGAAGGTAATGGAGGAGATGAAACATGTGAAAAACATCATGTATTCAGCTCATTTTTGGAGGAAGTGATATTCAATATGCCAAAGCTCTAGCATGATACAACCCCTTTAAAGGTTCAATTATCTAGGGAGAAAGATTGAACCCATGGCCAAAACTCATTGCCCATAATGAGGATTCACCTTCAGAAACACATGATCTCTAACACTGAACTCCATTGGTATCCTCCTATGACTGACATAGGATTTATGATGATCCCGTACTGCCTTCATCATTTCATGAATCACTTGAACCATATCTATAGTATTATGTACTAGTTATGGCTTGAGAATTTATAACTCTTTGACTCTAGTCTTGTACAATGGAGATGGGAATGGTTGTCTATAAAAAGATTTAAATGGTTTCATACCAATGGTGAAGTGAAATCCATTATTGTAAGAAAAATAAACCAAGGTAAGGTGCCTCATCCAAAAACCTCTAAAATCTAGGACACCAAAGTGTAGTAAGTCTTCAAGAGGATGGATGGTCCACTCATTCTGACCATATATCTATGGATGAAAATTAGTGATAAGGCATAACTGAGATCCAAAATCATGCTAGAGACCTCTCCACACCATGGAAATAAAATTAGGATTAGTATAAAAGATGATCATTCTCAGAACATTGTAGAGTCTCACCAAAACTTCATATATTTCCTTGACAAAACCTCTATTGAGATTGACTCCCTAATGGCTAGAATGTGGGATGATTTCATCAAATAATCCACTCTAACCCATATATAATCATAGCATCCTTGACATCAAGGTAAATTGATAAATCCATCCATTGAGATGTCCTTTTACCTCTGCTAGGGAACATCTAATAGCTGGAGTAAACTACTAGGAACACAGTGATTGGCCTCCACCTTCTAAAAGAACAAACATCAAGACACAAACTCTGCAATTACATGCTTCAACCTTGGCCACCAAAAATGACCTCTTAGAGAATGGTAAATCTTATTCATACCTAGATGCACTACCAAGGGTGAGCAATAGAACTCATGAAGAATCATATCATGAATAAATCAAGGAGTTAAAAGACTCCAATTTAATAATATCTTATGAAGATCATCCTCAGACCAACTATCAGATGCATCACCAAAGTGAACTCGGTCTCTCTAGACCTACACCTTAGAATCCCCTAATTGTGAATCCTCCACCTACTGAACCAAAGATTACTACACTATCATATGAAAAAGACAACCTCTACCTCCAACCTCTGCCATTTCCAGATAAATTTCTAAGAGCTCTTCCATCACTCACTAGGAATCTCTATATTCATTCATGAAAATAGTACAAGATTTACAGATCAATTCATAATCCACAACATTCACCTTTCTTGGTGTATATGAAATCTCAATGTTGTTATACTTTAATAATTCCATCCACCATCACATTTGAATGTTCAAGTCATTTTGGGAGAAGATATACCTCAGGATCTTATGATTGATAAAAATGAATAAAATATTGCTGATGAGGTAATGTCATGGATGATCAAGGAAAACACAACAACCAATAACTCCAGATCATATGTGGAATATTTATTCTCATGGGGTGTAACTTTAGACACCCATAAGAAAAAACTGATCTATCCTACATTAGAACACATCCCAACCCAAGACACGAAGCATCATAGAAAACCTCAAACTGAACTCCCTTTACTGGAAAACAA
Organism: Viscum album; assembly: GCA_963277665.1. Classification (NCBI taxonomy): domain Eukaryota; kingdom Viridiplantae; phylum Streptophyta; class Magnoliopsida; order Santalales; family Viscaceae; genus Viscum; species Viscum album. The sequence goes on from OY728133.1 coordinate 1,914,892,384, forward strand.
AGGAATAGAGTGATAAACAATTTCTCCTTCAGGTACTCGAAATATTCGTAACACAGGTCAATCCAAAAGAATGCCTGATCCATACAGGTCAAGGTTGTTAGAGGAGTTGAAACCCTAAAGAAATTGGATATGAACCTCCTATAATAGCTTGGAAGACAAAGGAAGCTTCAAACCTATTCTATTATATTAGCAGCTTCCCAAGTAACAAATTCATCAATATTTGAAGGATACATAGATTCTCCCTACTTGGACATGACGTTCCCCCAGAAATGAACTTCATGAGCCTAGAACTCACACTTTTAAAACATCCTAAATAGTTACTAGCAATGAATAACTGCCAACATGACATGTAGATTATCTAAATGATCCACCTCAGTCATAGAGTACACAAGGTTTTAATCAATTAAAACTAACAAAATATTATTTAGAAACTCCCTGACCACTTTGTTCATTAACCCCATTAACAAAGATAGAGTGTTCATCACACCAAATGACATCACAACAAACTCTTAATGCCCATGAAAACACTGAAATATATTTTTTATTATATCTTCATTATTTACCCACATTTAATGATATATAGACCATAGATTGATATTTGAGTACCAAATTTACCCCTTTAGATGATTAAATAATCCATCATCCATGGAAGAGGATAACACTTCTTCACCGCCACCTGATTCAAGCAATAATAATCAATACAAATACACAAATTTCTATTGTCCTTCTCCATGAACAAAACCGGATCATCCCAAGGTGACACAATCATCCAAAAAAAAACTCATTAAAATCAATCATCGAGTTCTTCATTGAGATAAGATACATTCCTAGTTATGGCTCTTTCCCGAACTCAATCTTCTATCAACGGGGTAACACTATAACCTCCATTTTAGAGTCATCAGGATTATTTTCCACAATCCTAAGAAACAATTATAGATAAAACTAAAACAACCACAACATAAGCTCATCCATCAAGGAAGAAAAGGACAAAACAAGCCTCTACCCCATCTGAGGGCCTGACTCGCCAATGAACACTACCATCTCTCCATCAATATCATAGAACAAAACCTGTATCCTAAAATGATCCATGATATCCTGTAACTAATATAGCCAATACATGATGAGGATAATGTAATATGGATGTATCAAAAAACACATAAAGTCTCCCAAAGAGTGGTGCTTCCCCAACACTAACTTATAGTCTCTAAATACTTTATAAAAGTCATATCAACCTCTAAATTTCATAGTAAATGCCTTGGGTTTTAGAAGACACTCCACCTCAATCCCCAAAGAATAGAAAATAGAAGGTGATATAAAGGAGTGCATAGATCTTGAATAAAAAAAATGAACCCATATAAGAAACAAGTAAAGGGTACATTGAATGAAATTTGGCTCACCCCATGCTAGAAATACTAAAGCATGAAGACAACCACAACCAGATTCATGGACTCTCTAACCTTGCTAATGACCACCTCCATGGTTGTTCTCTACTCTATTTGTATGAGGAGTATCTTAGGGTCATACTCTACCCACTCCATATGATCTATGTTAATCCCAAGATGGAGCAACTTGTTGTTACTGATTTGGCTGAAACTACCTCAATGGAGGAACCTGAAGCGGTACACTTGATGCATGTTAACTATTTAGAATGTTTGGGAATTCTCATCACTAATGACCTCAATCTATATAAGGAAAAACATGTTTGATACCTAGGTATAGGTCTAAGATCCACCACTCCTAGAGAAATGATATGATTAGGGTTGGGACCTACTCCCTTCCGACAAAAACATACCTGACACAGTCTCCCATATTTACATCACTTACTAAACTTACCTGACATTGTTTCCCTACCTATCTGTGAAATCCTTACTCATGATTAACTCCAAAATAAATCATATCCCTTAACATTAACCTTTTTCATGAAGAAAATTAGGCACCCTGGTAACCTAATAACCTAGCTAATACTGACATATCCCAAATAACATTCCCCATCCCCATAGGTCAGTGAGTAGCACCTGCCATCATACAAACTGAAAGTGGGAATGATTTTTCCGAAAACATTGGAAAAGAAATAGAAACAAGACAATATGCATATCCCAAGAAACTCCATTGGGAGAAATTTACCATAAGTCAAACAAGAATTAAATCCCAAATTATAACAACCAAAGTACCAAAATAGGGAAAAACCCCAAGTCCCAACTCAAATGAAACTCACAATGTCCAAGGTTAAACAACTAGATCCACCTCCAAGAGATACTTTATCCTTGATCGAACCTAGAAGGAGATAGTATAAAAACATTCAAAGGCATAAGTAGGGTGTGATCCAAATCCAAGAAGGATTTTAGAAAAATATTCCATAATAATATGATAATATAGAATTAACTAGGAATGTGATTTCAATTTTAAAACATATAGGTTTGGCATGTCAAGAGCATATTTAAAAAAATCATGCTTTACGATTTAAATGATGAAAAAAATTTATAAATTCATGGTTCACAGTTATAATTACAGAAATACATTTCAAAATATGTAATTTTATTTTAACCTAAGGTCCCTTTACACAAAAGGCACTTTTCACAAAAATGAATTAAATAACCACTTTTATATAAAAGAGTTTATATAAATTATCAAGGCATGTAAAATAGTTTAAAAAAATAGAATATATACATTTGAAATACAAACAAGAAAAAAACCTGATAATTCATCTAATAAGGTATAAAAGTTCTAGGAAATAAGGATACCACATTCATAATGAATGGAAAACATACACACACACCCCTTTGAACTCTGACCAAAGAGGAATCATCACCATCACCTAAGGAATGTGAAGTATTTATATGATGTTTTAGAACATTATAAATTGTAAAGTTCCATCTAGAAAACTCACTAACTTCTAAAGGCTTTCATGTTCTCAATTACAAAACAAGGATGTATATTTTATTTCAAGACTACTTAAAATACAATTAATCCCATTATCCATTTCAAATATGCCAATTTTCCCTTTAAAACCTATAATCAGTTTTTAATAAAAAAACATGAATTTTCATTAATATAAAACCCTAAGATTTATATCAAACCATTTTAAGATATTTTTCATAAAAAAAGGACCAATTCAGGAAATTCTACAATCTAATATCACAATTAAATTTATCAATTAAATTTTCAAATAAATTCCATCAATTTCATAATTAACCCCCAAATCACTCGAATTTGGGTTTTTCATAATTTTACATCAAATTAATTTCAAAATTTAAATTAAAAAATTTATACTTTTACAAATTCCATAACCATACCCTAATTCACTGGAATTGAAGGCTTTCCAATTTCATGTTGAAACCCATTTCAAAACTCCAATTCAAAGGAATTGGTTTTTCTACAACAAACCAATTTAAAACAATTTTAAAGGAAATCAAACAACTTAATTTAACTCAAAGAATTTAAATTTAATGAGTAATTTATGTTAATATAATTTGGGTATCAAGATGGAACCACTTACCTTTTTCTCACAGAAATACAAAGCCTGTGACGTACCCACCCAAAAAAACGAAGGTGTATAAGATCTAGCAACTCAAAATATAAACAAGATTTGAAAACATGGAGATTAGATCCATTAATTACAAGATGATCTACTGAACCCCAATCAGTAAAAGAGAAAAATATGGAGAGATAGATAGAATGGTTACCTAGTAAGTTACTCCGTAACCACAAAAATGACCAAATGTTGAAATAAACCACCCAAAAGGGTTTTATGGATCCAAAGTTTTATGGGAAACACTCTAGGGTTAAGAAGAAGAAGAAGTTATAGAGAGGGGGAATAATATTTTCTGTTGAGATACCTATTTTAAAACAAATATCTGGGTTTTACCAGGCGTGTAACCCAGCTGTACATCATGTAATTGATAAAATTTCATATCCTTCGAAAAAACCCATCAACATTTTCTTAAAACAAATTATTTTTATTTTAGGATTTACATGATGTATACCGCTATTAAATATTTTTTAAATATTTTTAAGTCTACAGAAACAACCAATTAAAGTTGAGAATTCAAAAAATTTATAACTTTACCATTATAGGTAACCTCCCAATTCCTTATTTTCCCTATTTAGACAATTAAAAAGGAAAACCATGACAAGGTTAAAGATGAACCTGGCATATTGTTAAAGAGATGTTATAAACTCCTCACCATAAAAAAATTCTATCCCCAAAAATCCTAGGAAGAAGCTTCCATTCCAAAATATGAGGCCACTGATTTCTCATCAGTACATCTCATTCCTATGTCTCATGAAAATCCAAACTGTGCTACAATAGAACTCAAACCAAAGGTATAATACTCCCATGAAGAACCTTGGTTTCAGAATCAATTATCCTGATTGGACATTCAGTCAGAGATAAATTAGGTTTGATCTCAAGATCACTCCAACTTAAAATGTGAGATGGATCAGAAAGATACTTCTATAGATGAGATACATGGAACACATTATGTACCAAATTTATCTACGGTGGAAGTTATACATGATAAGGAACCCTACCTACATTCATAAAAACCTTGCAAGGTCCCACAAATAAGGAGAAAGTTTTCATTGCTTCCCAAGCCAATGATGACCCAATCAAGGTGAAACTTACTAGAAGGTCACCTATCCTGATCACTACTCCTGGACAAGAATTATTAACTGTGGAGTTTTAATCAGGAAGGATCCAAAAAAGAAAGGTTCTCCTAATTAACATGAGTCATATAATTTAATATATTACCCATTTATAATTTTGGGATGTTACATTCACTCCCCTTAGAGCACAATGTCTTCATTGTGGACCCTATATCTCAACCTAGGTAGTGCCACTACACTTAAGCATGAGTTCCTAATTTGATATCAATGTAATAACTATGAACCACTGACAATATATACACCCAGCCTTAACATAACCATTGGGTCTTAGCCCGCTAGGTATCCCCTAGTTTCCCCATAAAAATGTTGTCCCCTTCTTAAGGACCAACCACGTCTTCGAATGGGTCATTATACTAATAACTATACTCAGAAGCCAACACATGTTATTTCGAGTGTGGTTTTCCTCAATCACAAAAATGAATATTTTTTTCCATATCTTGAACCTGGCATCATACAAATTAAAAGTGGGAATAGTTTTTTCACAAACATTTCAGACGTAAAAGAAACAATACAATATGAATATCCAAAGAAACTCTACTAGGAGTAATGTACCATAAGTAAAATAGGAATTAAATCCCAAAGTACTACAACCAAAGTACCAAAATAAGGAAAACAACCCAAGTCCCAACTCAAACATGACTCACCAAGTCCAATGTTCAATAGCTAGATCCACCTCCAGGAGATCCTTTATCCTTTATTAAACCTGGAAGGAGATAGTCTAAAAGAACCAAAAGGAATAAATAGTGTGTGCTCCAAGTCCAGTAGGACTTCACAAAAATATTCCACAACAATATGACAATATCAAATTAACCAAGTTGTAATTTTAGTTTTAAAACAAATAGGATGGGCATATCAAGAGGATATTTAAACAAATTATTCTTTATGATTTAGAAGATGGAAATACTTTATCAATTTATGATTCACATTTCAAATGATGGAAATTCATTTCAAAAGATGTAATTTTACTTTAACCAAATGTTTATTTACACAAAAGGTATTTTTATCAAAAATGGATTAAATAAAAACTTTTATATAAAATAGTTTATATAAATTCTCAAGGCATGCAAAATATATTACAATAATGGAATATATATATTTGAAATAAAAACAAGCGAGAAACATGGTAATGAACCTAATAAGGTATGAATGTTTCAAAATATAAGGATCCCATAATCATAAAGAACAAAAAATATGTACATATTCTCCTTTGAACTCAGGACAAAGAGGACTCATCACCATCACATAAGGAATGTTATGTATTGATATGATGTTTTAGAATGTTTTATGTTTTAAGGTTATATACAAATAACTCACTAACTATATAAGGCCTTCATATTCTCAAGTAAAAAACAATGATGGATAATTTTTTTAAGACTTCTTAAAATACAATTAATCCCATTATACATTTCAAATATTCCAATTTCCCATTAAAACCCATAATGATGTTTTAATCAAAAACATGAATTTTCACTAAGATAAAACCCTAAGGTTTCTATAAAAACATTTTTAAGAAATTTTTCATAAATAAGGATTTGAAACCAATTCATGAAATTCCACAATCCAATCTCACAATTAAATTCATCAATTTAATTTTCAAATAAATACCATCAATTTCATAACAATCCCCCAAATCATTGTAAATAAGGGTTTTTATTATTTTACATCAAGTTTATTTCCAAATTTAAATTAGAAAATTTAAACACTTCCAATTTCCATAACCACACCCTAATTAACTATAATTGCAGGTTTTCCAATTTCATGGAAAAACTCATTTCAAAACCCCAATCCAAAGGAATTAGTTTTTATCCAAAAAAAATTAAAATACATTTAAAAAAAAATAAAAAAATTAATTTAAATCAAACAGTTGAAATTAAATAGGAATGTTTAGGTTAATATAATTGGGCATCAAGATGGAACCACCTACCTTTTTTCTTATGAAAACAAAAATACCACGATGTACCTGCCAATAAAAAAGAAGGAATAGAAGATTTAGGAACTCAACCTAGAAACAATATTTGAAAACATGAATTTTATACCCATAAATTCCAAGATGATCTACAAAACCTAAGGAGGAAAATAGAAATGGATAGTGAGACTGAGAGAATGCTTACCCGGTAAGTTACTCCGAAATTGCAACAGTAATCAAATATTGAACGAAACCACTTGGAAGGGTTTGAGAGATCCAATGTTTCCTTGGAAAGAATTTAGGGTTTAGAGGAAGATGTTATAAAGAGGAGGAATAAAATTTTCAGCTGGGACGACTCTTTAAAAACTATGCTTGGGTTTTACATGGAGTGTAACCCAGTTACACGTCGTGTAATTGAAAAAATTTCCCATCTATTGAAAAACCCATCGCCTTTTTATTAAAATTAATTATTTTTATTTTATTATTTACATGACATGTAACCCTATTAAATGACATGTATATATCAAAAAGGATATAGAAACAACCAGTTAAAACCAAGAATCAAAAAAATCTGTGACTTCACCATTATAAGTATCCCCCCAATTTATTCTTGGCCCTATTCAGACAACGAAAAAGGAAAACCATGACAAGGTTAAATACATACCTAAAAGATCATTAATGGGATGTTACAACCTTTAATACCATTCATTCATGACCCCCTCCCCACAAAGACTAACCCTCTTGGATGGGTAATTAGATAAGGGTGATAGTGACTACATTAGTCTTGCTACTAGAAAGCCCCAGGTTGGTGACTAGATGGAGGGTATAATTAACATGAAAATGGGAGGCATTAACCTCTAAGAGAACATGTAGAAGGTAGAGAGATGAGATAGATTCTCCAATTAATACATTATTATATGTATATTTGTATAAAAAGGAAAACCCATGTTCATATATGTAATGTCATGTAGTACCAAAACAACTGAAAGGAAAAATACAAGTACCAAAAAGGTAAAGATGATAATGACAACGAAGCCCAATCAACTTCTACAAAACCATGAGCTAGTAAAATCTAACCCGATATCTAATATGATAATATTGTCCTGAAAAAATTTTATATATAAGTGGGGTGAGAATAACAACATACTTAGTAGGATCCTCATAGGATCCCATCATGTAATAGATAAATGAAGCTTAATAAAGCACAATGAACAATAGTGAAACTAACTCATCACCTAAACAAGTATTCTAAATTCCCAACCTCACCAATGATATTTATCACCATGTAACACATAAAATATATCATGTAATATAGTAACAAAACATCAAGGGTAGGCATCTACCGCTTCCCCACTAGGTTTTTTCTCTACCCCAACGTCACATGTCTTGAGCCATCTCTCTCCAAAAGTAAGCCAACCCAAAAACACCTAGTCTAAGTATCAAAACATAAACCACATTAATAAAATCATCACATAATCCTATATAAAATCAACCATTATAATAACCAAGTCATTTTCAGGATCCACTACATCCCGCATGATGTGTATCATACATTGGGTATTATACCTCAAGCCATCACAACCCATACACTGAGTAAGGTACCTCAATCCATTATAACCAATAAACATCATACCTATAAAAATACTTTGGATAATATATCCATAGATACATGTGTGTGAAATAACCACAATCCATAAAAACCCTCTACAAATATATATATATATATATAGGGAAAATATCCACTGTGTAGAGCATCAAATTAAACTACCTATAGAATAGAGTATGGCCATAGGGGTAGTCATCTATCTATCCTCCCACTAGGATATTGAGGAAAATACCCTCCCAAAGTCCACTGGAATTCAGTATCCCTATCCTACATGGGTGTGGTAGCATAAAAAATCATATAATATACATGATATAATATTGACCACAATCACACTATGGGAATAACCTAGTTTTAGACTCAACTACAGCCAGTGTCCCTTGGAATCTTAGCTACCACTTCTAAGAATTAGGTATCCTATAAGAAAATAAGAATTTAAAGAGATACATTGAATTACTTAATTTTCATTAAACTATTAAATTTAAATTATTTAATTCATTACCCATTATTTAACATTTTCCAAATACATTACTTAAACTAACAAAGTAAAGTCCATTTCCTCTAGGAATAATCCAACAGAGTCCCCAATATCTCAAGATCATCTCATTTTCATTCTAGCAATTCCAAAACCATGGGTTATTCCATTTATTAAAAATTATTAACATGATTACACAAATCTAGGTACTCTAGGAAAACATCATAAGCTACCATTATACAATGAAATCAAGCACATCCATCTACCTCAAGCAGTGGGGAAATAAATACAAATAAATAAGAAACCCAAACATCGATCCTTAAAAAGATTCATATTATGAAAGTATCTAGATTTATCACATCAATGGGTAATCCCATATTCAACCCATTACATCATCTCCAGTGCCATCCCCTACACCCTCATACATATCTTGATGCATCTTTCCATCATAGGCATCAACTGATGCCACATCATCTGATCCTCCCTGACCCATATCACATCATATATCCCAGGATCATACATTATATGTTCATAAAAAATTTCATGGAAAATCTCACATCCAAATAAAACTATAAGGTATAAATAAAAAACATTGTCAATAGTGAAATTGGGCACTAAATCAAGGAATTTAGCCTTTTCACACAAACAGGTAGTCACAAACCCCAACATAGGGAATACATCTTTTATATACAATGATCATTATTTCTCCCTAGGATTAATATTTAACAAGAAATGAGTTTTTTTACATATTAAATTAATGTATTCATTATTCAAAGGTTCCAATGATGGGAAACCTAAGGAGTCCTCTATAACAAGTTATTATTTATTTATTTTGCTTCCAAACATTTGTTCTAACTATAATAGGTTTAAAGAACAATAATTCATTATCATGACTTTTTAAATATATCATCAAAATAAATATCATGATTCACATTCTTTAACCAATTCCATTATCTCAAGGAATAACCAATTCAATTAATCATACACACTTGCATCAATTTGAGCATTACTAAATTACAACACCAGATTACAAAAATTCTTATTATTTAATTCATAATACAATTAATCAATTAATTATAGATTTATGTTCTTCAACAATTTCATAAAATACATGCTAAACTATAGAATCACAAGCATGCTCAACAAGCATAACATAGATAACGAATTATCTAGTAAAATAGGAGGAAAATCATTACTATGGTATAAAGAAGAAACATGTGATCATTATCAAATTCCATTCTTTAATCATATTAAATATTTATTAGGTTAATAAAATTTCTATAAAAAAGAGATAAACCATGATAACTATACAATTTCATGAAAATAAATTGGAGAATCAATGAATCCCCTTACCTTGAAGGCATCAATGTTATTCACAAAAGAACATACTAATGTCGTAGATCTACGATCACCTATCTCGTGAGGAAATATGATTTTATAAAGATATCATGCCATGAATACACTAAAAAAAGATATAAAAACACCATAAGTATAATAGAAATCATGATCCCTAACATATCAAGAATAAATGGGAGAAAAAAAACCAAATAGAGAGAAACCACTAGAGAGAAGAGGTGGATCTTACTATGGTTCACCATAGATTGACCTCTAGGAGCTAGGGATTAATAACTATCGGAAGGGGAATAAAAGAATTTGAAAAAAATATCTAGGTTACCTTAGGTTTGAGTTTAAGGAGTGGAAAATAATGGGGTTTGGACATAAATGGATATTTATACACTCATTGAAAAACTAAAGACCACGACACAACCCCTTATACTATGCCACAACACTGTATGGCATGGGGAATTCTATGGAATATCCTAAGGGACCATGACAAAGCCATACTCAATCAAAATAGATTCTAAGAATATAGGTCAGACCATATAAAAGTAGATCTTGGGTTATAGCATAGTTGTAATCACCATGCTGTAGGACCCCCTTTTCCAAGAAAGGGACCAAATAACAGCCTAAACCAACAATGCAACTAACCCCAAATTTGGTCGTTTCCTTGAAACTCACCCTGAGATATAATATTCCACTAATAAGATATACTATGCTACATCAACCATCACTATGGCGCATTGCCTACCTCCACAATGCATATATACCATTTCTGGTAGTGGCTACCCAAAAACTCTTCAAAGAACCTGAAAACCACAATGAACCCCCTCTAGAAACCTCTAATTTCCAAAACCCACAAAGGAAAGTGCAACCAAAATTTGAGACCTTACACCTCTACATTTATTAGAGGTAAAATAGGTATCATGACCAGACATGATCATATTTGGAACCCCAGGAATCCTTAATATCTTCCCTAGGTAAAACCTCAACAAAACCTCCACTGATCTTAACTCCTTAATAGCTAAGAAGTTATCTAGCTTTATCAAGCGGTCTACAATCACCCATATAACATCATAAAAATGAAAAGATTTGGTAAAAATATTTTTTAAGTCCATTTAAATTTCCTCCCTCTCCCACTAGGTAACATCAAGTGGATGAAGAAAACCACGAGGAACACGATTCTCATATTTCACATTCTTATAGACTAAACATCAAGAGGCAATCCCTATAAATGAATTATTCATACCATACTTAACAAATTGGTTTCATAGAAAATAATAAAAATTTATCACACTTATTTTTATCATTGAGGGTGAATTATGAAACTCATGAAGAACCACCTCACACATTACCAATAGAACAAAATCATTTACCTAAAATAACACTTGATGTTGTCTATCTTTTGAACATCCCTCTGGAGCATCACTATAAACAACTTGATCACTCAAAACCTCTTCCTCAGAATATTCTAACTGGGGGTCCTCCACATATTTCACTATGAACTTATTTCACTATCCTTTTATAAGTAATTCCACTTTCATCAACTACTCCCATGTTAAGGTGCAACATTACTAACTCTTTTATCACTCTCCAAGATACTTTAGACTCTTGAAAAACACCTCCACATGACTTAATGATCAAGTAATATTCTATATAATTAAATTTACTATGTTTAAAAGAAAATATTGAAATCATAATGTTTCAGAAACTCTATACACTATCACTACCAGAAATTTTTATTACACTAGGAGAAGATATACTGTAAACTGTTGTGATCTATAAAGACCAAAAAATTTCACCGATGAGATAATGTTGCGATAACTTCAAGGAAAACACAACTATAGAATGATCATGGTTATGGGTGGTGTAATTGTATTCATGGGGCCATAAAAGATGATACTCATAAGATATAACCACCCCTTACTAAATCAAAATAAAAACCAATCCAATACATGAAGCATCACAATAAAAATCTAACATAATGTACTCCTATGGGAGATGAAGAATCAAGTCACTAACTATCTTCTCTATAAAATACTTGAAGGAATCCTAACATTGTTTTGTCCACATGAATATTATATCCTTCCTATTTGATTATATTATAGGAGTTGCAATGTGTAAAAATTCAACTACAAACATCCCGCAATAGTCAACAAGAGCAAGGAAACTCCTTACCTTTGAAAAATTCTTAGGGGATACCCAAGAAATAACCACCTCAATCAATAAGGGATCTATAACTACTCTATATTGAGATATAGAATTCCCCAAGAAATAGACCTTATAGGCCCATAACTCAAACTTATATAGATTCCCAAATATATAATGAAACCGAAGAACTCCCATCACAACATTTAGATTCTCTACGTGCTCCTCCCCTAGCCTAGAGAATACAAGTGATTCATCAATAAAGATCACCATGAAATAGTCCATAAATCAGGGAACACGACACAGATTAGACCCATGAACATGATTTGAGCATTCATAACATTTAATGACATTATAATAAACTAGTAATACCTATAATGAAATCAAAAAGAAGACTTTTGGATAGCCTCATCCTTCACTCAAATCTGATGTTTTACAAACTAAAAATAAATATTGAATAACTAGATAACTCGCTTCAATTGATTGAATAAAAAATCAACTGTGGGAGGATAGTGATTATTCACCATCACCTGATTCAAATGAAATCAATCAACACACAATCAAAAAATTCCATATGCCTTCTTCAAAAATAGGAATGGAGATCTCTAACATGACACACTATGCCTAATAAATACTCCATACAAGAGATCATAAACATGAATTAATATATCTATCAACTCATATGAATCCATTCTATATAGATACACAAAAATCATTGAAGAACTCAACTACATATCTATCCCAAACACGGTCTCCCCTTAGGGGGGTAATGTTGCAACCTCTATGGGGAAGACATATGGGTACTCTTATAATGAATGTATAGGGGTTAAAAGTGGAATCCGGTGGGCCAAGGATTTAAAATTTTTCATCTTAGGGATGAAAAAAGTTGTCATCTATGTCAACTCAAGACTCGATATGGTCTTGATGATCTAGCGTGAATTAAACACATCACATAAAAAAATAGTACATATACCTCATTCTGAATCAAAACATACATGACTATAACATGTTTTCAATGACTATTTGTCAAAATATCCAAATAAAAACCTCTCCAGGTCATCCAAACATACACTTTAAGAATCCACACACTCATCGTTCATCAAATTCACGGTGCTAGCATGGAGCTTCGATAAATCCTTCAGTGTCACATCGATCACCTCAAACTCAACCCTTCAATCCATCGATGATGCCTTGGATAAATCGCTCTAAGAGATACTATCTCTCTAGAAAGTAGGAGGAGAGAGAATCTATCATTCCAAATTAATGGATAGTCCATGGAATGAACTTATCCTCTTACATATATAGTGGGTGGAGGAAATTCCTCGAAAGGGTTCCTCAACCCCCATAAATTTAATACCCCCTAAATAGGAAATAAATAAATAATTATGAAAAAAATAAAAGAATCATAAATATTATTTATATTTTTATCACATACCTATAATATATATGAAATATATTATGTGATTAAACTGAGTCATTTAACTCAAATCGTAATTCTTGCTAATATTATATGAACATGGAATATTAAAATGAAATTTATTCGTATAAAATATTTCCTGTATTCAATTAATACCGTGTGAATACATTTAATAAATAAATACAATCCAATTATTCTACACAAAAATAATAATGAATTTATTTATTCATCAGTGATCGATAACTTGGACAACTCACGGACCCCATGGAGGGGCCCACCATGTCCAATATACTTATTCACTTGAATAGGGCTGATTCTTGAATATTCTATTGTGTGTGACCCTCGAGGACCTTATCTTGATAGAAATGAATAGTATTCATGGACCAAGAGTGGATTCTATAAACCCATAAAGGACCCTATAGAGGTAAGGAATAGTCATAATAATGACAACCAACCTACGAACACACATTGTGTAATATAATCTCTTTGTCTTTAGATATCTCATAAATCAGGATGCACACTTGTGCCACTATCCTTTGTTTCTTTATTATTTATTGATCTCAATAGATGAACGTACCTATAACTTCCTTGGGAAAGGATTTATGAAGGTACTACAAACCTGATCAACCAGGCCTGAGATATTACATCCTCAACTCGGAAGAAAAAAATTATATCTTGACCATTCAACCAATGAAACACCACCAATGACACACCCAACACAAGATACCTCACCATGATTTAATTATCATTATTTTTTTACATGAATCAATGTATGTGATCAAATTAAACACATTTTTAATGATCTCAAGTTAGGAGACCAATAAACATATATGTAGATAGGAATAACCACTAACACCTAAAACATGTGGTGTTATTATTGGTGGGTATGTACTCATGATCTCACCTACCAAAGATCACAATGTTAAAATTTCATGAGAAGAAGTCTGAGTGCTTATGAGCTTCTAGAACTTGGTAGTGAGACATCAACTATGTTCAGTTAGTATGATGTATCTAGGCCATAAGACATATATTCAAGATTAATTTCATAGTATCTCAAGGTTATCATTATAGATTGTCATCAACAATAGCCTTTAGATACAATACATTATCTATGAACATTACCATTAAATAGTAGACATAAAAATTTATATAGTATAATGGTAAGTTAACATTAAGCATAACTCACTATATCCATTATTTGGTTATCGAAAGTACTTCTAAAGTTGGTTATAGGGAACCCACTTTTATAACACCCCAACTTGCACTAGATCCAACATTATAGCTATCCTTATTAGCTCTCACATGATTAAAATCATGTTTTTGATGAGTCATGAATTTTTTTGTTGGGTCATCCACATATATGCTACATGGATATTATGCTATGTTCAACCTCACCTCCTTGATTAAAACATATCAAGAGATGTAGACCTTTTCTGTTCTGTCGACTATCAAAACATGAAATCTTATCTAGTAAGAGTATCATAATTTATATTATGATAATAATTTACTTACTGGATGCGATTTGAAGATCTTGAAAAAATAATTGTGTTTAATAACTCCTTCTTAGTTGCCTCAAAAGCTGCAACATACTTGGTATTTGTAGGTATGGTTATCAGTGGCTTGTATGAGCTTGTCTTTCTCATTACCATATCCTAACTATGATATTAAACCATATTGATCTAAAAGACTCACTAATGCAAATAAATCCTTTAATAGTGCTAGTAAAAAGGATTTATTAGCTCCATATAAGCACTAATAATGTAAGATAAGTAAAAGGGTTAGCTTTAACAGCGCTAAAAAAGCACTGATAAAGGCCCATTTAACAATGCTAAAAAAGGCACAGATAAAGGGGGTATTTATTAGTGTTTTTTAGTACCAATAAAGGTGATTTTTTGTTTATGCCCCCTTTATCAGCACTCCCCCCTTTATCAGCACTCCCACCACCCCTTTATTAGTGATTTAGATAATCCCACCATCCTACGCGTGCCCCTGCCTCCAGCGAGTTTTGAACCTGAGACCTCCAACTTGTACACCACCGCCTTATCCACTCCCCTATATTGTTTTGTTTTAAATTTTATGATATATATATATATATATATTTATTTATATATATTTCATTACATTTTTAATCTATATATCTATATATATGTTTATATATATGTTTATATATATATATATATATATTTAATACATATATAAAATATGATTTTTTTGAGTATGTGTGTGTTTATAAATACATAAAAAAATACATATATCATTTATGTATATATATATATATATATCAGTGTGTGTGTGTATCTATAAATATAATTATACATGTTTATATTTATTTACATATATTATATACTAATATTTATATACATATATTAGAATATATAGATAAATATATTTCTGTTTGTCAATACACACACAAATATATATATATATATATATATATATATATATTAATTGTATAGTTATATAAATATTCATACATTTTTATTTTAAATAAAATGGATTTTTTTTATTTTTTTAGATATTGTTTATATATTGATAAATATATTTTATATGTAAACATGTTTAATTATTTATTTATAAAATCAAAATTTTATGTGTGAATATATAAAAAATATGTATATATTGTTATATATTTGATTATAAATAATAGTAAATCCTGAAAAACAATAAAATTTCAAAGATATAATATCAATATAAATGTATTCCCTAGGAATAAATTCAGTCCCCACTGAAAAATTGTCAGGAACCAGCCTGGGTACCCTGGTAATCCGATAACTGAGCTGGTCCTAATATATCCCCGAAGAGCATTCCTGATACCCACAAGTTGATGACTAGCATCCAACATCATATACGAAGGAGGGAATGAATTTTCTACAAAAAAAAATGTGGAATCAAGATAAAAAATTAGTATTCTTACAAAAGAAACTCCACTAGAAGCAATGTACGAGAAGTCAAATAGGTATAACCACCCAAAAAACAACAACCAAGTACCAAAAAATAGGACAACTAGAAGACAAATTTCCCAAGTCCCATCTCAAACACAACTCACCTAGTCTACAAATCAACAACAAGAATCACCTCCATGCGGTGCTTTACCCCTGTTCGGACCTAGAAGAAGATAATATAAAAACACCCAAATGAATAATTATGGTGTGAGCCAAATCCTAAAAGGATTTATCTTAAATATTTCATAGCAATATTCTAATATCAAATTAACCAAGAATGTTATTTCAATTTTCAAATAAAAAAGTCTTTTATTTCAAAATAATATTTCAAAAAAATCATGCTTCATATTTCAAATGAATGAAATACTTTATCAATTCATGCTTCACATTTCAAATGATGGAAATACATTTCAAACGATTGAATTTCCCTTTAATAAAAGGGTGATTTTCACAAATGGAACTTTTAAAAAATGTATTAAATGAACACTTTTATATAAAATAGTTTATATAAATCCACAAGGAATGTAAAATAGTTTACGACAATGGAATATATACATTTGAAATACAAAAAAGTAAGAAACATGGTCATACTCCAAATAGGTACAATAGTTTCAGGATATAAGGACCCAACACTTTGAAATGAAAAATATTTACATACGTCCCTTTGGCTATAATACCAAATAGGACTAATCACCATCTTCTAAGGGATGTGATGTGATAATATGAAGTTTTAGAAAACTGTAAGTCATAAGGTGGTTCCCAAAATAACTCACTTACTACCTAAGTATTTAATGTTCTATAGTACAAAAATAGAAATGGGAAATTTATTTCAAGACTTCTTAAAAAAAATTAATCCCATTATCCATTTCAAATATGCTTATTTTCCCTCTAAAAACCTTAACAATATTTTATAAAAAACATTCCTTTTTCATAGTGTTTAAACCCTATGGTTTCCATCAAACCATTTTTAATCCATTTTCACCAATATGTATTTAAAACCAATTCATTCAATATCACAATCTGTTTCACAATTAAATTTATCAATTTAATTTTTATACAATTACTTTAATTTCATCACAAACGTCTAATTCAATGGAATTGGGGATTTTCACAATTTTAAATCAAAACCATTTCCATAGTGAAAGTCAACAATTTAATTAAGTCAATTTCCATCAAATCTATAATTTAAATTAAATAATCTAAATTTCAATAATTTCTATAAACACACCCTAATTGAATGGAATTGATGGTTTTCCAATTTCATGTCAAAAACCCATTTTCTTTAAACCCCAATTCAATGGAATTGGGGTTTCCAATAAAAAAATTGAAATACATTTATTAAAAACCAAGAAATTTATTTTAATTCAAAAAATTGAAATTAAATAATCAATTTAGGGTTAATGTAAATTGGGCATCATAACAGAACCACCAACCTCAGGACCAATGGATCTCCAATCACAATGACATAACCAAAAAATTCCAATAGGGAATGATATAAAAAAGATCGGTAAATAAAACCTAGGTTTATATCAAAAATAGAGAGAATTATATCTACAAATCAGTATGGGGATCCATGGAACCCTAGAGAGAAGTAGAGAGATCGTGGGAGAAAGAGGATGGGATGAGAAAACTAACCATGAGATGATCGAAGGGTGTTCCTATAGCTTTGAATCGCTTTTGGGAGGGATATGATGGTCCAAGAATCTCTTTTAGGAGCTCTAAGGTTAGAAGAAATTGTTTTGAGGTCATATCAGCCCATTGGGGACCTAAAAGAGGGGTTTGGGAAATTTTAGTAAAATTAAGGATAACTTAAAATCCAATCAGCATAGTTTCCTAAAAAAATGCATAAGGTTTAGAAAAACCATGAACACGATGTTTTATAGTTATAAATAGGCCTCATAGTTTCTCTTAAAAGGGAACATGACTTGAATAACCTTGCGAAATCACACTACCTTGGGTTGCATGGTTTTTCTAATGGGGTGCACATTTTGGGAAAACCATACACCAACTATGTAGTGGACCATAAAATTCCAAAGTTTTTAATAGTTCACCTAACCACCCCAAACAAAACCCAAAAAAATATTTGTAAAAAGTAGGGTATTAGGAATACCTAAAAATAATAATAAGATGTTACAACCTCCCCACCATAGAAACTTTCTGTCCCCCAAAATCCTATGAAAAAGCTTCCATGCCAAAAAGATGAGGCCACTAATCTCTCATCAGTGCCTCCCTCTCTCACATCTCATGAATATCATAACTGTGATACCATAGCACATGGACGAAAGGTATCATCATTCTATGAAGTACCTTGGTTTTAGAATCAACTATTACGACTCTCTGTTTAGTCACTGATAAATCAGGTTCAACTTCAAGATCACACCAACTCAAAACATGATATGGATCAAACAAATACTTTCATAGTTAAGATACCTGAAACATGTTGTGTATCGATGTTATCCTTGATGGGAGTTCTAAATAGTATGCAAACTTTCCTACCTGGTTAAAAACCTCGAAAGGTCCCATAAAATGAGGAGCAAGTTTTCCTTGCCTCCCAAGCCACCGATGGCCTAATCGGGGTGAAAATTTCAAGAACACCTGGTCACCAAATGAAAACTCCAATGGCCTATGATGATGATCAACATAAGACTTATATCATATCTACGCTAAAAAATAATCTAATGAATCAACTGAATATTTTATATCATATCTTGCACCAAACTTGGTTTGACGAAGGAACTTTCACCAATCTCCGACCAACAAAATAGAGATTTACAAGGTCATCCATACAAGGATTCAAAAGGATATATCATAATCGTAGATTGGTAAATATTTTTATAAGAATAATTAACTAGCCCCAAGTGATCATCCGAAGACCCACCAGAATCAAGAACACAAGTGTGAATCATATCCTCTAGAATATTTATACTTCTTTATGTCTGGCTATTTGACTATGGATGGTATGCTATATTGAAATGAACGCGATATCCCAATTCCTTCTGAAGGCCTCTCCAAAAAGGAGAAGTGAACAGAGGATCCCTATTAGAGACTATATAAGATGGAACTCCATGAAAAAGAACAATCTATTTTACAAAGATATTTCCCAACTCCTCAACATTGGTTATATCATGAATGGGTAAAAAGTGATCCAATTTAGTCATATGATTAATCAAAACCCATATCACATTCTTCTTTATCTGGGTATGTGACAACCCAACCACAAAGTCCATTAAGATCTCATATGACTTCCAAGTAGGGACTGGAAGTGGCTAAAGGAAACCCGAAGGATTATGGTGCTCGACCTTCACCTGCTGGCATGTATAACAATGAGAGATAATATCAACGATTCTATGTTTCATACATGGACACAAAAAATACCGCCATATATCATAGTACATCATCACAGTTCCTAGGTGTACTACCCACTAGAAACTATGAGAATCCCCCATAACATATTTAATTACCGAATACGATACCACAAAATGAATCTAAAATAATAAAATGAACTATTTGGATAATGATCAATAAACTATAGTCTCCCTGTCATTTATATAGATTCTCATGCTATGGAACTCATCAAAAAGATGTTGATCTTGAATAATCAATTCAAAAAGAGTGGATATAAACTGAACTCTTTCCAAGGAAAACTCAACCCATTTATCCTGAAATCCAATATACAACTATGAAAAGATATCCATCATGTTCCACTCTTCTGATGATTCTTTCACTGCTTGGGTTTGAATTTTCCCGCTCAAAGCATCTACAACAACATTCCATTTCCCCGGGGTATAGGCGATGTCAAAATTGAAATACTATAGGTATTTCTCCCAACCCCTCCAGAGGACATTGATATATTTTTGGGATAAGATATAATTCAAGATTTTGTGGTCTGAAAACATTGTAAAACTTTCTCTGTAAAGGTAATGCCACAAACTCTTAAGCATGTGAATAAAAAATAAAAGTTCAAGGTCACGGGTTGGATAATTCTTCTTATGTGGCCTCATCTGAAAAGATCCATAAGAAACAACATGATCACCTTGCATAATAAAAAAACCCAAGCTTGAACCCGATGCATTACAGAAGACCATATAGCCTTTCCCATCCACTAGAAGAGTCAACCCTGGGGCAGTATTCAAAATATTCTTTAGCTTAACAAAATAAATTTGACATATATCATTCCAAGGAAACTTTAATCCCTTCCGATTAAGTGAAGTCATCAGAGAATCCAACGTTGAGAAGTTAATAATTAACTAGTGATAATAACCAACTAGAACAAAGAAGCTTTGAATCTCAAAATAATTTAGTTGTTGTTCCCATATCATAACAGCTTTTACCTTCTCATGGTCAACTAAAATAACATGTTTTGACTCCATGTGTCCCAATAATCTCACTTCCCAAATCCAGAATTCAAAAGTATAAATATATGACATAAAGTCGATGATTTCTTAGAAAACTCCTAATTATTCTCATATTATGCACATGATCCTCCCTGGACATAGAGTAAACAAGGATTTCATCCTGAAAGAACACCATGAAAGTATTTATATACTCATGGAAAATTATGTTCATTAACACTATAAAAACTATAAGAGAATTGGTTAGATCAAAGGGAATAAAAAGGTACTCATAATGGCCTTGTCTTCTTTAAAAGGCATTTTTTTAAATGTCATATTATTTTATCCTCAACTGATGATAACCAAAGAGAAGATCAATCTTTGAGAACCACTTCACCCCTTTCATCTAATCCAATAGATCATCAATCCCTAGAAACATATACTTATTCCTTACCATTAATAGATTGAGATTTCGGTAATCAACACATAAATTAAGTGAACCATCATATTTATTAGGAAAGAGAATCAACACTATCAAAGGTGATACACTTGTTCATATAAATACGTTCTCAAGATGATCATCCAACTGAGACTTTAAATAATTTAGTTCAGTTGGTTCCATGTGGTAAGAGGGAATATAAATTGGTTTATTACCATGAACTAAGTCAATAGAGAACTCAACCACTCTTACCTATGGAAAACAGATAAATCAAAAGGGAATACATTGGGAAACTCGATGAAAACTGGAGGGAGATCACCTATCAAGGATTTCCTCTCCAGATTAAAAGAAAAAAAATTATATTACTTTCCCCAAATCTGGATAAGAATGTCCAACCCTGATTTACCATGGATATC
The DNA here is from genome assembly GCA_963277665.1 of Viscum album. NCBI lineage: Eukaryota > Viridiplantae > Streptophyta > Magnoliopsida > Santalales > Viscaceae > Viscum > Viscum album. The sequence continues at coordinate 1,914,914,064 of OY728133.1, forward strand.
ATTCTCCTTGAAAGACATGAGTCACACCATTGGGTGTAGTAAAGGATACCCATAAAATATAAAAGTTAATTTAGGATTTATTACAAATGAGCCAATCTACCCCAAATATGACGTCAAGAGGTTTCACATTGAGAACTAGAAAACCCCAAGCAATCTTGACATCTGATAGAGAGAAGACACAAGCAAGACTACGGAGACCCTAATCTCTCTTCATACTAAGGGGTGCAGTAATAACCATTGCATAAGATAAAAGATCCATAGAATGATTTAGAATATTAACAATACAAGTTCAAATAAAATAATGAGATGCACCAATATCAAATAGGGTAGTCACTAATGATAAAGATATAATAATGGTTTTTCTCATGGTTGCTGGACCCATATCTTGTTCCTCTTGAGACTCTTCCACTATGTGAAGTAACTTCATTCCAGATTCTTGTGGCTAGAACCCTTTTATATGTGAAGCATATGGTTGCCTTGTAGTTTTAAGAGGAGTTGATAATCCTGTTACACCATGAAGAGTAGAATAGACATGGAAGAATCTCTATAAGTTCCCCAAGAATATACAAAAACCATAGTTCTTAGGCTCCTCAGTGAAAACCCTATTTGAAGGTACTAGTTTTCCACACTGGTATAAAATCAAAGGTCCCCTTCCTGGTACTACAGGAGGTCTATAATGAACCTTCTGTTAAGAACTATTGTGAGAGTCATCACGCTTATGATTTCCCTTAAAGGAACTCACATTTCCACTAGGAGAGAATGAAACTCTCGATAACCCTAACATGCCATCCAGGTCCATTTCAACCATTAGTGCTCTATCCAGCACATCAGCATAAGAAGGAAAATTTAGAAAGAAAACCTGAGAATGAATTTCTTAATGAAGTCCAAACTTGAACCATCGATCCTTCATCTTCTCATTTGACACAATCTCAGGTGCCAAATGCACAAGCTCAGAAAAATGGCTTGCATAATCTTTCATGGTCCTGTCATCTTGCTCGAGTTTAAAGAACGTAGTTGACATGGATAACAACATAGACTTCAGATAGAACTTGTGGGTAAAAATAACCTTGAAGTATTTCCACTCTAATTCCTCATGTTTCATTCCTATAACCATTGTATACCACCATATATTACTCGGTCCTTCCAGCACAAATGCGGTATACTTCACTTTGATTTCATCAAGTGTGTCTAAGAACCCAAAAAAATGTTCCATTCTTTTCAACCACTCCCCAGTCTCTTAAAGATCATTTGAGAATTTGAACTATTCTAGATTATGGTGAAGGAACTCCTGAGAACCAATATTGAGAACATCCCTCTCAGGATCCATAATTAGAGCCTGAACCAGAACTGGAGGTGGTTCCTATACCAAATATTGGATATTGTGCACAAACACCTATACTAGATTCAGATCTACAACAGGATTCACTCGCTATGGTTCAGTAGTAGATTCCTCCTCAATCTGACTAATACATCTTCTCAGAGGTAAAATACTAGAACTAATCCACAAGGCATATTTCCCTAAACACCCCTAGTGACATAATGTTCATTGTGGTGAGATCTATCTAGGAAATAAATCACAACATTATCCTAAGTATTGAAAATATTTCACATTTCATACTAAATTCAAGATAAGAAGTTCAACTAAATCCTCTAATACCACTTTTTCAAGATCCAGCCCAGGTACCCTAGTGACTCAATAACCAATCCAACATTGAAAGAGCCCAAAAGGAATTCCCAATCTCCATGGGTCGATGACTACCACCTAACATCATACAAAAAGAATGTGGGGATTAATTTTCTACAAACAATGAAGAATCAAGATAACAAATCACTATGCTTATAAAATAAACTCTACTAGGATTATTATACTATAATTCAAACAAGCATGACAACCCAAAGCAGTACAACCAAGTACCAGAAAATAGGAAATCTGGAAGAAAAACTACCCAAGTCCCATCTCACACACAACTCACCAAGTCTATGAATCAACAGCTATAACCACCTATAAGTTGTACATTACCCCTGATCAAACCTATAAGAAGATAATCTACAAATACCTGAAGGCACAATAAGGATGTGATCCAAATCCTAGTAGGATTTCACCAAAAGATTCAATAGCAAGTGACAATATCAAATTAATTAAGAAAGTGCTTTCTATTCTCAAATAAATAGGTTTGTAATTTCAAAATATTATTTAAACAAATCATGCTTTACATTTCAAATGATGGAAATAGTTTAGAAATTAATTATTTACATTTCAAATGATGTAAATACATTTCAAATGATGGGATTTTAATTTAATAAAAGGGTGCTTTACCCAAATGGGACTTTTCGCAAAATGGATTAAATAAACCCTTTTATATAAACTTGTTTATATAAATCCACAAGGCATGTAAAACAGTTTACAAGAATGGAATATATACATTTTAAATACAAACAAGTGAGAAACATGGTCATATGAAAAATAGGTATGATAGTTCAAGTCTATTGGGACCCAACACTATGAAATGACAAATATGTACATATTCTCCTTTGGGCCTATGTCTAAAGAGGACTCATCATCATCGACTAAGGGATGTGATGTGTTGATATGAAGTTTTAGAATGCTGTAAGTCATAACGTGCCACCCAAAATAACTCTTTAAATACCCAGGGATTTCATTTTCTCTAGTAAAAAACAATAATGGAAAATTTATTTCAAGTATGATTACAGTACAATTAATCCCATTCTCAATTTAAAACATGCCACTTTTCCATTTAAAAACCAAAAAAGGTGTTTAATAAAAAACATGAATTATCACATAGATGAAACCCTAAGGATTCCATCAAAAAAATTTAAACCATTTTTTACTAATAAGGATTTTAATCCAATTAATTCAATTTCACATTCCATTTCTCAAATAAATTCATCAATTTAATTTTTATATAATTTTATTAATTTCATCATAAAAAACCAATTCAATGGAGTTATGTTTTTTCAAAATTTTCAACCAAAACCATTTCCATAATTAAATTCAAAAATTTAATTAAATCAATTTCCATAAAATCCACAATTTCAACTAAACAATTTAAATTTCACAAAATTCTATAAACACACCACGATTTAATGGAATTGTTGGTCTTCCAATTTCATACAATAAACCAATTGTTTCATAAAAAACCAAATTCAATAGAATAAGGCTTTTATAAAAAAACAATTGAAATACATTTATTAAAAGCAAAGATTTTTTTTTTAATTCAAAAATTGAAATTAGACAATGAAATTTAGGGTTAGTGTTAATTGGTCATTGTAACAGAACCTCCTACCTCAAGATCAGTGGATCTCAAACCACAACATCGTAACTAGAAAACATCAATGGGGAATTATGATAATGATGATCTATGAATCAAACCTAGGTTTAGATCCAAAACAGATGGTATTAGATCCATAAATCAATATGAGGATCCATGGAACCCTAGAGGGAAGAAGAGAGACATGGTAGAAATATATTGGGTTGAGGAAACTAACCTTGCAAAGATCAAAGGGCTTTCCAATAGCTTTGAATCACATTTAAGAGGGATATGAGGGGCCAAAAATCATTATTAAGAGCTATAAGGTTGGAAGGAATTAGTTTTAGGTCATACTGAACTCTTGAGGACCTAAAATAGAGGTTCAAGAAATTTTAATAAAAATTCAGATCACTTGAAACCCCGTCTGTATGGTTTTCTGAAAAAAGGTGGATAGTTTAGAAAAACCATGCACAAGTTGGGAACCAATTATAAATGGGTAGCATGGTTTATCCTAATAGGGAATATAAATTGAATAACCATTCTCTAACCTTGTGAAATCCCACTTCCTTGGGTTGCATGGTATACTCTTAAGGGGCGCACGATTTGGGAAAATTGTGCGCCAACCGTAAACTAGCCTAGAAAATTCCAAGGGTTTTTAAAAATTCACCTGAATAAATCCAAAATGAAACCCAAAAAATTAGGTAAAAAGGATTCATTTAGGAATACCTGAAAATAGTAACATGATACTAAAAAATGAAAATATACCCCCTTAAATGAGGCTGAAAATCCACCGAATGTTAAAAAGTATGGGTACACCGAATAAAAAATATGTTTTAGAGATTTTATGGGCCTTTTTTGCCTTGAAAAATAGTGATCAGGGTCTCCTTCGGTCAGAAAAATGAAGATATTATCACAGTATTTGATTTGATAAGTGGTAGAGCCCAAATAGACACCTAGATCAAAAGTTATGGCCGTTTGAAGTTCGAGTTATGTTTTCAACTTATTTTATATCTTTTATTAATGTTTGTATTTTTTTATCTTTAGATTTTTATTAAATAACTATTACTAAATAATAATTAACAAATTACTAATTTAAAATATTTTATAATTATTTTATAATCTATTTTCACTAAATATCTTATATATTATGTGTAAATACCTATTTGGCCTTATATAAAACATATTTAAAAAATATATATTCTATTTATATCAATATCAATATATTTATATAATAATATATTATTTTTAATGAAATATATATATATTTTCAAATATACCCTTTATCAGTTCTTTTTAGAAGTGTTGATAAAGACCCCTTTTAATCAGTGCTCTTTTACTAGCACCGATAGGGGGCCCTTTATCAGTTTTTTTTAGAATAACTGATAAAGTCCCCCTATAATAGTGTTTTCTTTAGCACTATTAAATACCCTCTTTATTTTTTTTAAAAAACACTATTAAAAATCCATTTTAAGAGTTCTTTTACTAGTGCTCATAAAGGGTGTTTTAATAACACTTTTAGTTAGAGCTGTTAAAACCCTAGCATTGGATAAACCCAATTTTTTAGTAGTGACTACTAGTTTGTGTCCCCTTATAACTAGTATCCTTCCTCTCCATATACTAGGTACATATCATTTTTACTTTCTCAATTAAAATCAGATAGTTCTGACTACATCCCTTATAGTTCTTCTGGACATAAATGACATTTTACTATCTTAAAGTATATGTGGAAATATCATTTCTTGTACATATCATGGAATATGTTATTGATCCATTACTGAAGTGTATATAATTTTAAACTCACTACTTTAATATTGTCTCATGACCTATCATGTCTTCTTGGATAGATTTATGCCATATGACATTGGTAACAATTCTCTCTCGAGTTGTTCCATCTGATACTTTTTAATAAGATGAAATATATGTATGATTGTCTAGGTATAAGAAACTATTTATATTTCTCTATTTATCATGTACCCTAGAACATAGGTTTCTACTTTAATTCAATCTTTGTTGAGATATATTTATTCTATTCTTAACTAATTGTAGGACCAATAGTCATTTTTCATATGTTTTCAAACATATATCACTTGAAAACAATTATTATCTAACTAACCTCAGGTAGACACATGACAAAGATTCATTCCAAATAAATGTTATAATATATCATTTCTTACTTTTATCCTAATTTGGATTTGAGTAACATACACACCTTATTGGCATTCTATGATGTCACCATCCCTTTCTGGTTGCATCGTATAGAATCCTTCCACGATTGGTGGTCTTGAAATTTAATTCACAATAAAATGATCATAGAACATAGCTATGGTAAGTAAAATTTTAATGGGTATAGGAATAAAAACATGGTATTACCAATATATCCTTATTGGTACTATGCTTGCACCATCCATACATAGGCTTACTTGAATACCCACCACATTATTCAAAATAATAAGCCCCCTGTACTTTGATACATGGAATACAACTTTGAATTTTAATTGATCCTATCAATGTTAGTTAATTTTCATAAACTTCCTATCTTGTGGGAATAATGTATAACCGACCGTAGTGAATATAAAACCATAACTATGATTTTAACCTTCCTACGTAGTTTTTGTATATATAATATTCTCTTCCACAACACTTCGGGAACTCATTCTTATGTAAAATATTTTTTCATATCCTGCATTAACTAAACCCAAGTCAATATTTCTCCCACTATCTAAAATTTAGGTGTGATCCCTTTTATATGAATATAGTCTATTACTTTGACAATCACTTTTATATCTTAGTTATTTCAGTAATGTCCTTATAAAACTTTTAGGATGAATACTATAGTTTCACATTGAGTTTTTTCTTGATGCTAGTTTGTCATTAACAAACAATTTGCTTCAAAACACATGTTCATATGAAATAATGGATTTATATCATATTTTAAATCATATTATATCCATTTTTCATTATATTTGGAATTTGTTCAAGGGATAACATCATTATTTATAATTCATATCTTGAAAATAATGGAAGTCACGACAATGCACATATGTCTTAACATTGATGCTCCTTTTAATTACATCATGAATCTGTTGGGTATAAGGAAATGTGCATTTAGGAATTACTCCACACTAATTTTTTTACTAATTTTAATATTTAAGACTTATTATCGATCCTTATTATTTTTATCATATACCTGGTGTGTATAAGGTAATATGCATTTTGGAATTACTCTATGCTACATTATATTGATTGATGAATGCTTGGTCAAGATATTTTTTGGCATTCCATCCCAAAGCATCTTATGTATCTTGACCATACATATACTATACGTCACCTTGAAATTCCTTACACACTTAATGAAATCTTTTGAAGTATACCTACTACCTTCTTATACTTGTAATAGTTCACGTTCTCCAGCCGAACTAATTCTGAAATATTTGGGGTATACTTTTATTTCTAAAGGTTTACTTGTCCAAAATAAATAAGTTTATACATCAATAATACATATGGTATTTATCTCCACTGAGTATAAATACCACACTTAGCATATCCTTGATATCCAATTTTATTTTTACTTGAAAAATAATTATCTCTCCACAAATGGGTATATAAGTCATATATTTTATATTCATCATGTATTGCATATGATTCAAGTATTACTAAAATTTTGGTTGAGTATTAAACACCACAAATAACAATTATTCATATACCAGAATAATGGATCCTTATTTCCAAAGGACATATGATATAAATGTTTTGGTAATACTTAAAAAAAATATCAATTAGAATCATTTACTTTCCCATTAGAATTTATGTACTTATCAACAATGGATTAGGAACCAACCTTTTTTAGCCTCTTGGAGAACAAACCTTACTTATAGTAACATTTATAGACTTACTTGATTACTATATTCAAATACACATATGTGATATGAATATTGTATTCAATATCCAAAAATTATTATAGAAACATTGCGTATAATTTATGAATATAACAGAAGAAGTAGTGATTAATTTCTTTATTAATTTAGTTTATTTCATTTAAACTTTCATAGATTTTTAAATGATATGTGAAGAAAATAAAATCTAATTTAATACCTCTTTCTGTTAAGGTTTTTTTGAAGGTTCATTTAGAGTCACTCTTTCTATTAGAATTTTCTCTTTATCCCTCTAAAATTGTTCACCATAAGAATTAAATATTATACTTTATTTAAGTTATTATTTACTTGTTGAACCTTAAATAGAAGGTAATGAAACATTTTTATTCAAAATCTACATTTTTTAATCTTAAAATAAATTGGAGTATATGGGTGAAAATGAAACATGAATAACTCATGATACATATTTCTATAACACCTATCCAGTGTAATTATCATGAATTCATATCTCACTTCACTTTCAAATTTTAAACTTCTTAGAGATGAGACAAAATGTGAAATCATCTATGTATCTATGTTGTATCCACAACTCACATGAGATGTTGATGATAGAATTATGAAAAAACCATCATATGTGTAAAAAATGAGTCCTATATAATAATTTTTATCACCCTCACTTCATGGGGGGTCTTAACAAATATTGGGGACACCAACACATTAAAATTTTGATGTCATAATACTTTTCACAAATGGAAATACTATTTTTGGAAAATAATGATAGTATTTACATTTTATTTTACCATAATTAGCATAGTTTTCTTGTGGTATTACTTTCCATTTTTCTATAAAAATTAAATCTAGTATATTTTACTTTTATCTTGATTACTAATTTAGACATTATTGATTAATTATTTAAATTTTTAAATATCTCTTACTATTTTAATGAATTTTAGGAACCCTATGTACTAGAATCATAATACTCTATCACTTGAGAATTATAGTGATAAGGATACCTAAACCTATCCTCATAGTCTACAAGCTATGGCTATACGACTACTCAGAGAGTTCAAGTTGGGCATTTTTCAGGCCTACTACTTTAAATCACAGTTCCTTGATTTATTGAGTGATGTCCCAAATTATAAAATCATAAAATGATTTACTCAATGCTTTCCTTTGAAGTTGTGAAAATCAATCTTTGGAATATTATTTTCTATAAACATCAGCTAAGTCAACCCATCACTCTTATAAGAACTCCTTGGTAGTAAGACGCACCCTCAAATTTTGATAATGAGCACTCTGAATACTTAGTTTTTTTCAAATTCAAATAATTGAAGGTGTTTAATGAATTAATATTCATTTGAGGTTTTTTATTTTATTCTTGAAAAATGTAATCCATTTCAATTAATCTTGTTCATTCTATGTTTTTGTGCTCATAACTAAAAATTAATAAAAAAAACCATCATTTCTTTTTCTTGTTTATTATTTTATGTGTTTCCCTCTTTCATGAAAATTTATAAAATAATAAACAAATTAATAAAGGAAATATATATACTTGGATGGTCTTGAACATATAATATTGGTTGATCTATTTAAACATAATGGATCAACCATGACCTAAGTGAACATTACTTGAGTCAAAGATTGACTCATAGTGCAACTCATCCCTAGTTTAGTGTGTCTAATTCTTTCTAGGACTTTTCCTCAACATGGCATGGTTTACATCTTACACCATCATCGTCATAGTACAAAAATACTCACACGCTGGTTATGGAGTCTCAGGAGTACAAAATATCGACAAATCACTTTTATCTAGGTGGGAAGACCCTTATTCATATTAAACAAGAAGAAAATGATGATTTTTAGACTGTATTATTTAATTACTATCATCACACATAATTAAACAATTAATTAAAATAAACTAGATATACACCGGTTGGTAAATACTCAATACCGGTCAACATGTAAAATAAAAGTGCGAAAAAATTAAATTGTAATTATTTAAGTACGATGAAATTAATTAAATTAAATGAATTATTTAAACTCAAATAATTTAATTCAATTTGGTTTGCTATTAATTTAATTTTAATTTCAAAAATCAAATTAATTAATTGATTTAATTCAATACCAAAATTAAATTAGTTTTATTGGATTACTAAAAATAGTTTTAAACCAAAATTAATCTTTAATTAATTTAATTTAATACTAAAAAAAATTAATTATCTTAATTATTTTTTATTAAATAAATTTTTCTCGGGTACCTAAATCCCTAGTAGAGCCAATGCGGGTTGGGGCGAACCTGCATAGGCCCATTTAGGGTCGGGAAGACTTCTTGCGGGGTATTTTAGGATAAGAAAACCCACCCTAACCCATTATGAGTCTGGAAGATCCACCCAAGCCTGTGCAGGTCCATTATGAGTCAAAAAAATCCTTCTTAAAGTCTGAATTATGGTTGGGTGGGGGGATTCTCTAGATCTACGCACAGATGAATACTGCAATGGGTTCTTAGCAGTCGACCTTGGTATATGTGATCACGAATGGTGGCTCTAAGGAGGGAGGTTTTTCTGAGGGGATTAGAGCTAAACTACTCCAGCTAGAAGGAGGAGGTCAACAACATCCATTTGGGACAAAAATGGTGGATGTCTTCGATTAAATTGGTGACAACGTGTCTCGAGGTCTATGAATAATATAGTTGAAATCCTTAGACAATGGGATATGGTGACACACTAACAGAAGAGAGGGTAGGCGAAAACCCAACAATTAGTCATTATTAAGGATGTAGACAATGTGTAGTGGAAGCTGGAATAATGTCAGGCTGAGCTTTGGAGGGTGGATCAAAGTGAGGGGGGTTCCTCCTCGGTTGGTGTTGGTTAGATGACACACCAGGAAACCAAAGGAGGGGTGACACTGTAATGGCGTGTAAGTTTTTATATAAGAGGCTTATGGAAACTCTGGTGGAAACATCTATGGGAGGGGAGCAGAGGGCGGCGGTTCCGACCATGGTGAGGAGGGAGGTGCGCCGAAACAAGGGGTGGTGCGACAAGGCCCAACCAAAGAGGAGACAATTTTTTTTTTAAATTTTTCAAAAGTTTTTTTGTCTTTTGAATGAACCAACCCCACCTTTTATACTTTAATATTATTTTGTTTATATTTTTTTGTGAAAAAAATACAACTACCTACAATTATTTTAATAAATGACATTGTGTTTTTCATAGTTTACATAGCCTAATTAATAGGATAAATATAAAATGAAAATAATATATTAATTTTATTTTCTGACCAGTGGAAAAATTGGTCACTAACCAGATTGATTTATGGTGACCAGAATCTGGTCGGATCTTGGCTGAATTTTTCAGGATGACTCGAAATACCACCAAAATTATTACTGGAAAAGGAAATAGATAAACTTAATTATATTTAAAATATATAACCTTTTAATTTTAATCACTGTTAACTAGAAAAAATGATCCATATAAAAAATTTTAGATGACCGTATCTTAGTTATATGATATTAGATCGATGAATATTTTTTTGATGGGACTAGTTTATAACCCTATAATTAAATTTGAATATAATTTAATTTTCTTGTATCATCAAATTCACACGATCACTGTGATATTAATTGAAGGTATCGAGGTGTGCTGTAGAGGTCGGTGGGACGATGATTAAAATTTTCTCATCACCAAGATGATGGAACTTTTCATCTCAGGTGATCCAAGCCCTATTATAATCCCAAGGATATCATGTGAATTAAACAGAGCATAAAAAATAAATAAAATGTATACCTCATTTTGAATCTAAGTGTGCATGGATGTAACTCGTCTCCAAAAACTATAGGTCCAAGGATCTTAAGTTGAATCCCTCTAGATCATCCACAAATGTTTCAAGAATCCATATGCTCTCTATTTTTCAAATTTCATGTGCTAGTGCGATGCTTCGAAGAATCATTCGACGTCACATTAATAACCTCGATTTCATACCTTTGATCTATCGAAGGTGTCATGGATCGATCGATTGGAGAGTGACTCTATCTCAAGAAATTATAAGGATGAGAGATACTATCTCATTAAAAATTAATGAATAGTCTATAGAAGGAGACTCTCCTCTTACTTATATAGTGGTTAGATAAAATACCCAGAAAGAGATCACTGACCCCAAAAAATTTAATTCCCACGAAATAAGCAATAAATAAATAATTATGATGAACTAAAAAAATCATAAATAATATCTATATTTTTATCTCATAATTTTCATTTATATTAAATATATGAATTGATAAAACCATGTCATTTAATTTGACTCATAATTCATATTAATATTAAACGAATCTGGAATATTAAAACAATATTCATCCGTATAATATTTTTTTATTCACTTAATACCTTGTGAATACATTTAATATATAAATTCAATAAAAATATTATATACTCCAATAATAATTAATTTATTTATTCATCAATGATTGATAACTTGGAAAACTCTCAGACCCCACGGTGGGGCCCACCATTTCCTATATACCTATTCACCTGAATATAGAAGATTCTTGAATACGATATTGTATGTGACAATCTGAAACCTTATCTTATTTGTAGGTAATAGTATTCATAGACCATGAGTAGAGTCTTGCAACCCATTAAGGCCCCTAAAGAGATAAGTAATAGTTACATCATTGATAATGAACCTACGAACATGCACCGAGTAATATAATATATTTGTATTTAGATATCTCATAAATAAGGATGCACACTTATGTCTTCATCCTTTATTGATTTATTATTTGTTGATCTAACTAGATAGACTTACATCTGATAACCTTGGACAAGGATTTATGAAGGTACTACCATACTGATCTATCAAGCCCAAGATATTACATCCTCAACTTGGAAGTGAAAAATTGTATATTGACCATTCAACCAATTCCATAGCACTAATGATGAAACCAACACAAGATACCTCTCAATGATTTCATTATCATGGGTTTTCCCTTACATCAAAGTACATTATCAAATGAAACACATTAGTAATGATCTTAATTCAAGAGACCAATACACTTATCCATAGATAGGAACAACCAATGACACCTGAAACTTGTGGTGTTCCTATAGGAGGTTCTGTCTTCATGATCTCACCTACCAAAGATCACCAAGTGCAAAATTCATGAGAAAAAGTCTCAAAACTTATAAACCCCCAACACATGATATTTAGTCATCAACTATATCCAGTTAGTATGTTGTATCTATACCTCATGAGATATATTTATTATTAATTTCATAGTATCTCGAGGTTATCATTATAGCCTAAAATCTGCTATAACCTTTTATATGATAATTAATCTATGTACATTACCTTTAAACAGTGGATCCAGAAATGTCTACACTCTAATGGTAATTAAGAATCATTCATAACTCACTATATCCATGATTTGATAATAAAAAGTATTGCTAAATGTGGGTCTTGGGAACCCACTTCTACAATATATACCACTATAGAAAAAACCATTAAATTATCCTCCACATAACTCAATATCAAGCTAACAATGAATTTATATTGCGACTCAACAAATCATTGACCTGTACAAGGGTCTCACTCACCAATAAACATAGAAAGATTTTAATAAGCATTATAGAATAAAAAATTACTTTTGAAAAAATTCATAATATCCTAAAAAATATACAGATAACACATTCCAATGATAATATTTTATGGTTGTATCCATAAACAAAGGAATTGTCCCTAATAGTGTCACTTATCAAACACAAAATCACAATCCCTGCAAACATCATTAAAGATGGACCAACCTCCAACTAGTGTAGTAAACACCACAGTCACTAGAAGTGTCTCTACCTAATTTAAAAAATAATGGACTAGAGCGGGTGAAATAAAAGAGTGTGTAGCTCTTATATTAGAAAAGGAGTAAATCCAAGTAGAAAATAGGAAGATGGTACCTCACATGATGCCCAAATCACCCAATGATATAAACACAATGGAATGTATCTTACCATGGACTAATCCACAACATCTATGGCCCTGATAGATACCACCTCCATGGTCATATTATTATTTTTATCCCTGAGGACTATGGGCATCACTGAGCTATCCTATGGTTCCCCATCCCCTCTTCACTAATCATATACTGGAGCACCCCACTGCTGCTACTTCCTTGATTGATACTATTATAATAGATGGGCCTGGAATGGTCCACCATACTCTTATTTACTACTAATTAAGGCTAAAAAATATCACTTCTGATGACCATGACCTCTATAAGAGAAACACACCATTACCGACATAGTGGCAGAGTTTCAAGAACTGCTTGCCCCTAAAAAATGTGTTTAAGAAGGATGAAAATAGCTCCTTTCCATATGAAACTTCTTCTTATAACCAAGAAACTATGAAATTATATTCATAGATATACTCTATGTAAAATCATTGTGACTCCCATATTATGATGATCTGGTCCTATCCAACATCATCTAAATGAACTTTGCACTTTCTAGCACCATGGGATATGTCTTTAACATAAATGGGGTGACTTGGTGATGGATCTATAAATGTAATACATCCTTGAAATTCCTTACCCTATCCCCACCATTAATAAAAAGGGTCAAAGAATAACATAGGAGGTTATTTTAGTGGATACTAAACTCTAGAACATTGGAACACCTATGAAGAATGGTAATAATCTCTTAATGATAGGCCACATTAGAAGTCGAAGAAATAATATCTACTTGAAATTGATCTCAAACCTTTTCCTACAAAACAAAAAAAATCTTTTATATCATTAAGGAATAAGATGAACCACTATCGATTTGAACCACGTATTATTTTCATAGTCAATGAAACCTAGTGCTCCTTCTGAGAATGAATCGAATTGAAGGATGTCTCCCCCTCCTTTAGCCAGTCCTATATATCTTGATCTGAAATGGATCCATCATAATTATATAGGCCTTAGCACTAAAACTCTTAGATTATCCTCATCAAAGTGTCATTTTCATCAACCTCAACTATGTGGTGATCCACTGGAATATCCCATTTAACATATTTGGAAGAAACCTAAAGGGGATTTTTATTTGGTTCTATTCCTATAAAATAAAAAATGTTAAGGACTCCTAAACCTGAGATATAAAATATTTTAAGGTTAATTAATTAATTGATTTTAACATAATTCTCCATTGTCTTACCAATTATAACAAAGTCATATACAATCATAGATAATGAAAAATACATAGGTATCTACCCTACAAGAATAATCACTTTACTTAACATGTTTAGTAAACTTAAATGTCCTTATGTTAGATTACTAGGGGCCCAAAATCCATGTCTCAACTAGTCTCCCTTATTTACATCACACTTTAAGCCTAGTCAACACCATTTCCCTACTAACCCACGAATCCTCACCAGTACTTACTTCCAAGCTCCATCATATAAATCAATCATTATCTTTGATACCACTCAATCATGATCCCTTCCCACCAAAGGTACCCCTCATGGGACGATAATGAATAAAGGAAGATAATTATCTCTAAATACCACCTCCAATATTATATAGTTTAGTGATTAGCACTGAGAGTATATAATTCACACACATGAGAGGAATTTTCCTCAATAGAAATTTAATTAATAAGAGATAAGATGAGAAACCTCCAACCAAAACCATGCATAAATAATGAAATAATCATAATAAAAAATGTAATTTCATACAACCGAAACAACTAAAACAACTAAAAATACCAAATATAAATTCTTTAGAGCAACCATGTACCTCCAACATCTATTGAATGAATCCTCAAGCTAGTAACTCCTAGATCAATCACCAAATATCTCTTAATGACTCAAAAATGGTTTATATATATTTAGGATGAGAATAACATGTATACTCAATAATATCCTACCCAAAATCTCCTATAAAAAATGTTAAAGAAGCATACTGAATCCTAGTGAATAGAAAAATGAAACCAACTCATCACCTAAATAGGAAAATCTATATTCCCATCCTCACCATAGATCACTCAGCAAATAATTCATATAAGTAAAACATTATATATCAAACACACACACACATAGATATATATATATAAATGAAGGTACCCTACTTCCACTTCCCCACTCAAATTTTCTCTCTCATGCCCCAATGCCACACATCCAGTGCTTATCCCTTCCATAAGTCATACTACACTCAATGCATAAATAACACAACCATTTTGAATATCACGTATCATGACACATCCTCATCATCACCATTATATCATCCATAAAAAAGTGTATTCCTAGAAGCCACATCAGGCTATGTAAATGCATTATACCTCAGGCCATCACAACCCATGTACGTACAACCATGGGAATCTGTATCCAACATGATAAGATAATAGTATGTCATATTATCTCAATATATTAAATCCCAAACATAAATATATAGAAAAAACAAGATCCATCACAACCCACATGAGTCTACACACAATACTACAACCAAATTGAGAGTGGGGGAGAGGGAGAAGTTATCCATATATTCTCTCTCCATCCTATATATTAAGGAAAACACCCCCAAAAATAGTTGTGTTGTATTACAAATATAAATGGGTGGTGAAGTGTATGAAATTAGAAAATATAGAATATATCAGACACCACCATAATTCATGTAGTTACCTAACTTTAAACTCATGTTCCACTACCATCACATAAGACACCCAACTTCCACCACTAAGGTCTGGATCTCAAACATTCATACAAGAATTAATGATCACTATTGATTATTAATCAACCATTAATTAATTAATATTATTCCATGTTCAATAAAATATTAATATTTCACTCTTACTATAACAACCCTGCTCTTTTTTACAAACTTAAACATGATTTATTACATAAACCCACATTTAAGACAACTCTGAGGATCAAGAGGTCAAGTGTCTTGGGAAATTAGGAACATTACATGACAAAATAAGACATAAAATATAATATAATTATTGAAAAATTATTTTACATGACCAACTCATTCATTCATACTTAAAACTTCATGGGATAACATGAGGACATACATAAGAAAGGGGTGAGCTATAAATCCCAGTAAGGGTGTAAATAAATCATAACATAAAGAATAAAATACATGTTAGGAAATAGACATATCAATAGAGGATAAGAGAAAAATGAACATAAAGGAATGATATCACATTATTATCATAATATTAAAATGTGGAAAAAACCTATAACATGGTATTATCATGAGACAAGGCTCATTGCACATGGATTAGAATGAGTAAACCCTCATTGCACATGAATTAGCATGAGAAAACCCTCATTGCACATGAATTATCATGAGTAAACCCTCATTGAACATATATTAGCATCATTAAACCCTAATTTCACATGTATTAGCTTGATTAAAGAATAATTTCACATTAAGTATCATGATACTAAACATTACTAAATTCATTGGAGCGCTATCAGGGTGCACCCTTCATATACATTTCATTTCATGGATAAGTGTGCCCCATGGATCATATAACATGGATTCATTCAACATCATAAGTTATTACATGATTAATGAATGTGGAACACATAGATGTAAGTACCATTAAATAAGTATATGTTCATAAATTTGAATACCTTTGATAGAAAAATGGGTATGTTATTCACTACATGATGATTTTGGCTTGGAAAATTGTGGTGCAATTTCAGCAGAATTACATCTTCATATAGAAGTTCATAAGTTGGGATGATGAGAGATAAATGGGTCTCTAATAGTTTATACATGAAATAGACTGTAAGAGAATAATTTAACATAATATCAAAACATATTAAATGGACTTTAGATGCATAATATGGGAGAAATACTTGAATAGAAATAAGAAGAGAGAAATCCCTTACGGAATTTTGGCATGGTAACAGGTGTACACAAAAGGAATTAATGAGAAATAAAGTGGTATCTAATCATTAAGAAATTAATAGGAAAGTATGTGGGAGGTGAAAAATAATACTCCAACATTTTTAATTGAAAATAAAATGTTATAACAACATGAATAAACTTGGAAAAAATTGAAAAAGGAAGGAATCCCTTTGGAAAATTCGGTATGGTAACAGGTGTACATAAGTTTTCATAATAGGGATAAATGAGAGTAAAAGGGGATATAATCATTTATAATTAAAATGAGAAGTAAGGAGGATAGTTAATAACATATCCCAAAATAGTAAAAAAATAAATTAAAAGACATAACATGAAAAGAATGTGTGATAAAAGAGGAGGGTGGAGGATCTCTTACGAAATTTTGGCATAGTAATTACTTAGGGAAGGGTAAAAATGAGGGTGGATAAATTATCCATCAAACAAATAATATCAAATTGAGAGTATTGGAATTATTATAAAAGAATCACATTATAACAATTCTCAATTATAAGAACTACTTTCAAATAATATGCTTGAATTTTAAAGGAGGAGAGGAAGGTGAGGATCCCTAACATGGATGTGTGATCCCAAAGGCTTGGGAGAGGATTCTTGGGAGCTTGTGGGTTCCTTGGGAGGACTATAGGTAGTATGGGGAAGAGTTTTTTAGAGATACAAATGGTTTGAGGGGAGATGAATGGGAGATGGGGTGGGTTTATAGAGTAAAGGTTAGAGAATTATTTATTATTTTGTATTTGGACACTACACATTAAACTAATGAAAACGACAATCCATCCCATGTTTTTTGAACATGGTTTCTGCAAAAGGGGAGTGGTATAAAATATTTTATAATGAAAAGGTCCAAAAAAATTAAAATATAATTTTTTCTTATATGAAGGTTTGTCACACTCTCAAGGAAATTATTTTAAAGATGTTAAAATATTTTATAAGTCTTGGAAGGTCCACTGAGTCATTATAAAATTAATCAGACAAATATAAAATTACAATATTTTAAAGGTAAAACATATATTGGTCTTATATCTCTTTTATAGTATTTTATTACATCACTATTGGGTCATTATGATGTCATAAAACACATTATATATTCATTTGGTATTTAATTTTTACCCAAAAATTCGACTCTCTCAGAAAATTATGAAAAATTAACCCTTGGATAATTTTGACATCATGATTCCAAAAATAATATTTATTTTCCCTAAATAATTTTCTAAATATATTAATTTTCTCTTTTAAAATAAAAACTGACATTTATTGAAAATTGATGGGTTTTGAAAAAAATAGTTTTAAACCTTAATTAAAATTACATTTGACTTCATAAAAATTATATAATCATTTATTATTCATAAAATTAATTTGAAAAAAATATATTATTAAATTATTAATTATCATTAATTCATCAAAATAAATTTTTTTAAAAATACAATTTTTGTTTTATCATATAAAAATATAATTCTTATCAAACTAAATACTTAATCATTTATAGAGTAAAAAGAATAAGGAATAAATATAATCATAATTTATAATTAAAAGGATTGTTCTTATAAAACTATTATAAGAACATTATTAATAAAAATGTAGTTTAATATAATAATTTATATATTTTTGAAAAGTACAATTTTACCAGAAAAATCAGTTTATCTAATTCATTATATTTTTAAGAAAAACTATTCACCTAAAGGAATTGATGGAATAATAATTTTTTTACTTAAGGGATTACATAACAAGTAACTAATACGATGTTACATAACCCCTTATAATACCATCATAAGACCTAAGTGTAAGGTGTGTGATGGAGACAGACTCTTGGGGTGGATCAGATAACATCACCTAGGTGGTAATCTCTATTAACTTGTATTTTTCACATAGGTGATTCTGTTCAAGCTTAATGTGTTAAAGATCATCTTGGGATTGGTCAAAAGGGATCCCATTGATGCTTCCTACTTTCCATGCTCTGAAAAATGAGCTTCGTAAGGCCCAATTCTACTAGATGATGCCATCGTTTCCTTTTTCTGTGTCCAAAAACATAAATTTATATCAGTCGTGCGATCACTATTAAATGACTATATTATCAACAGTAATGACACTTAACAGTCATTTAAACCCAATAAGAAAAAAAGAGTGCATGTGTTTTTTAAATCCATAAGACATTTAATTAAATAAAATAAAGGGAATTTTATTCATGAATGTTTGGGTCGTAAAAACATTTCCCCCTTTAGAAATTTCTCCCTCAAAATTTCTTTTTCCCACACCAAAACATATTTAGGAAACTCTGCCTCATCTCTTCCTCTGGTTCCCACATTTCTTCCTCAAACTTTTGGTTTCTCCACAACACTTTGATAAGTGGCATTGTCTTATTTCGTAGAACTTTTTCTCTAAAATCTAAGATCTTCAATGGCTTATCATCATAGTAGAGTTCATTCTCTAGTGGTACCACCTCTATATTGAGTACATGTGATGGGTCAGGTATGCACATCCTCAAGAGTGATACATAGAATACATCATCTAATTGAGACAGGTTTAGTGAGAGTGATAGTTGACAGGCCACTGCTCCAATGCAATCAGGGATATCAAAAGGGCCGATGTACGTTGGGATAAGATTTACCTTCTTACCAAATCTATTAACTCTCTTCCATGGTGATATGCAGAGAAATAATATGTCTCAGACATCAAACTCTAGGTCTTGTCAAATATTGTTAGCATAGCTCATTTTTAAACTCTGAGAAGCTTTAATGTGATTTCAGATGGTCTTAAATTTCTCCACCATTTTTCAACCATTTCTATACCTAGAAGATTTATACCCCCAACTTCATCCAAACATGCCGGTGTTCTACACCTCTTCCCAAAAAGTGTTTTATAAAGATCCATTTTGATGCTTGAGTAGAAACTGTTTTTGTAAGATAACTCAACCAGAGAAAGGTGTTGATCCTATCCTCCATTAAAGTCTATTGAGCGTGATCTCAATATATCCTCAAGTCTTTGGATAGTGCACTCAGATTGGACATCATTTTGAGGATGATAAGATATACTAAAGTTCTTCTCAGTATTCAGAGCATGTGGTAAACTCTCCCTGAACATAAAGGAAAATCATGGATCTCGATCAAATACAATTAATAGTGGTAATCCATGCATCCTTACCACTTCTCTAATTTATATAATTTATAGTTGATCTAATGATAAATAATCCCAAATTTCAATGAAGTGTGCAGTATTTGTAAGACAATCTATAACAACCCATATAGCATTGTTACCTTTGGATGTCTTTGGATGTCTGGTGACAAAGTCCATGTTGATTTTCTCCCACTTCCATGTTGTTATGGGTAATTGTTGCGTTATCCCCTTATACTTCTGCCTCTTATCCTTTACTTGCTGACTTACCAAGAACATTTATGTATACTCTATTATATCCTTTTTCATATTGTCCCACCAATACTTCTCTTGGATATCTCGAAACATCTTTGTGTTTCTTGAGTGAATGGAGAAATTCAAACTATGTTCATTGTCCAAAAGTTCATTTTTTAACTCTAGATTTGATGGAACACATATTCTTGACCCAAATCTCACAATTCCTTCTTCATTAACATTGAACTCATAGGATTTTCCTTTTCTGATAGTTTCAACATAATTTTGAATTCCCATATCATCCTTTTGAGCATCCTTTAACATTTCTAAAAGAGGTGGTTGATCAATCATTTGTGAAAGTATTGATGATTTTCCCTTATTTATAATTCCCATGTCCATATTAATCAAATCTAATAAGATTTGATCCTTTTAAATCCTTATCAATGATCGAATCGCTGGTTCCTTTCTACTTAGAGCATCCACCACCTTGTTCGCTTTCCCAATGTGGTAATAGATTGAGTATTCATAGTCTTCTAATCAGTTCTAACCATCTTCATCGGTGCATATTAATATCTTTTTGTGTGAATATATACTCGAGTTTTTTGTGATCTGTATATATTTCACACTTCTCTCCAAATAGACAATTCCGCCTGATTTTTAATGCAAAGATCACTACCACCAACTTCAGATAATGCGTGGGATAGTTTTTCTCATGAATTTTTAACCGTGTTGATGTTTAGGAAATGAATTTGTCTTTTTTCCTCAAATTAAATCAAAGTTATACTTATAAAATATTTAAGAAGAACAATCCCACAAACTTCCACATGTGATACAACACTTATATGAGTTTTTCCCTAATGATTTAATATAATTTCTGCTGGGGACTCAATGTTCTTAGAAAACATAAAAGATATACTAATATGACATTAATTGAAATACATTATGATATAAAATACTTTAAAGTAGTGGTTACATGTAATTAATTTATCATTATCCATCTTAGCATAGGACTTTCTATTCTCCCTTGATTATAGAGATTGTTGATGCTCATCATGATTATCAACACTTGAAATAGAGTATTGTCTTGTATAATGCTCGAATTCTCCACATTTATAGCATAGAACATTATTTTATATCATAGATGAAACTTTGTTTCCATCCATCACATTATCCATTCTTTCATGGAAATTAGATACTTTGTGCCCTTTTTATCTGCACTTAAAACATCTCACAATCACTTTGTGACATTTCCCTTAGCGCCTCTTTCAATACTTGTTTCACAAAGAAAATTGGATCTTCTTCCCCGTATCAACGTTATCAGATATACTTTCATGAGATTTTTATATTCCCCTTCCTTTATTCCTGAGGCATTAAAAAAAGTTCCAGTTGTTAATCGTGATTTTTGATAGTGGGTTTGGAATAATCACGATATGTCCTACTTGAACTCCCATTTGATTGGAAATCTTGTTGAGACATTCATCATTTTTCCCTTCACATCAGTTGTTAGCCATATTACTCATATTACCGTCCATTCACTAGAATAAAAGAAAAATTAGGGATGAGTATCTTAAAATTTTTAACATATAAAGGGGAATAAAATGACATCAAAGGGGTAAATTATAAATTACATCTATCTACTTAACTTATTAATTTATAGGATTTAATCTATGTTATCCATGATCTATCTCCTAACATATATTATTATGGTATTTTTTATCCCTTAATAATAGTGCATACTAAGCTTATGAATTTACCAAAGAATATACCATAAGAATGTCGAACAAAGAGTGCAGTAAGTCCCATTGTCAAGAACATGTTACCATTTGAGTCTACCAGAAATTAGTGTTTTCGGGTTTTAATCTTAGATACATTTGTGCCAAAGCCACCTCTACTTGTTTGTATCTAGACAAGGATGTATTTTTTTTGATAAACCACTTACTCTATACTCACCAAAATTTGGGGATTACTTTCTTATACTCAGTATTATCCCTATGTATTTCACTAGAGTTTTATAACAATAATCCCAAAACTACTAAACCACCCTCTGATACGAACTATAACAACCCTGCACTTTATTACACACATAAAAATGATTTATTATATAAATCCACACTTAAGACAACTCCGAGGTTCGATGGGTCTAGCATCTTGGGAAATTAGGAACATTACTTGTAAAAATAAGACATAAAATACAATATCTTTATTGAAAACTTCTTTTACATGACCAAACCATTTCTTCGTACTTAACACTGCATGGGATAACTTGAGGACATACATAAGAAAGGGGTGTGCTATAAATCCCAGTAAAGGAGTAAACAAGGCATAACATAAAGAATATAATACATGTTTGGAAATAGGAATATCAATGGAGTACAAGAGAAACATGAATATAAAAGTATGATATAACATCATTATCATAACATGGAAATGTGGAAACAAAATACAACTTGTTATTAGCATGATCCAAGTCTCATTTCACATGGATTATCATGAGTTAACCCTCATTTCCCATGAATTAGCATGAGTAAACCCACATTGCACAGAAATTATCATGAGTAAACCCTCATTTCACAAGGATTACCATGAGTAAACCATAATTTCACATGGCATATAAAGATACTAAATATTACCTAATGCATTGGAGCTCTATCAAGGCAAACCCTTCATAAACATTTCATTTCATGCATAATTGTGCCACATGGATCATATAACATGGAATCATTCAATGTTATAAGTTATTCCATGATTAATGAATGTGGAAAGCATTAATTGAAGTACCATTCAATAAGTATATGTGCATAAAGGTAAATAACCTTGATAGAGAAATGAATATGGTATTTACTAAATTATGATTTTGGCTTGGAAAATCACGGTGCAATTTCGACATCATTAGGTCGTCATATAAAAATTCATAAGTTTGTTTGATGAGAGAGAAGATGGTATCACATCATTTATACATGATATATACAGTAAGGTGATCATGGAACATAATATCACAACATATGAAATAGATTTTAGATGCATAATATGGGAGAAATACTTGAATGGAAATAAGAATAGAGAAACCCCTTATTGAATTTCAGCATGGTAGCTGGTGTACACACAAGACATCAATGATAGATAATCTGGTATCTAATCAATAAAAAACAAGGAGGTCAGTATGGGGGAGGTTTTAAATTATAACCCTACATTTTTAATTGAAAATAAATGGATATATCAACATCAAAAAACATGGAAAACATTGAAAAAGGAAGGAATACCTTATAAAAATTCAGTATGGTAACAAGTGTACATAAGGGTTCATAAGATGCATAAATGAGAGTTAAATGGGATATAATAATTTATTCATAAAATGGGAATTAATGAGGATATTTAAAAACATATCTCAATATAGGAATAAAATAAATTTAAAGACATTACATGAAAATAGTGCTTGATAAAAGAGGAGGGAGGAAGATCCCTTACAAAAGTTCGGCATAATAATGACTTAGGTATGGGTAGACATGAGGGAGGACAAATTATCCATAAGTTAAATAAAATAAAATAGAAATTAATGTAATTATTATAAAATAATCACATTATAACCATTAGAAATTACAAGAACTATTTTCAATTAAGATTCTTGAATTTGAAAGGAGGAGAGGAATGTGAGGATCTCTTACTTGGAAGTGCGATCCCAAAGACTTGGGATAGGCTTCTTGGGAGCTTGGGGGTGACTTTCAAGGACTCTAGTGAGTATGGGGTAGAGGTTGGTCAATATAAAAATGGTTTTATTGAAGATTAATGGAATATTGGGTGGGTTTATATAAGAAACAATATAGAATTCTTTATTATTTAGGTTTTGGACACTACACATTAAAATAATCAAAACCACTAACCATACCATGGTTTTTCCCATGATTTTATCAAAAATAGAGTGGTATAAAATATTTTATAAGGAAAAGGGATGAAAAAATTAAAATATTAGTCTTGATTATATAGAGGTGAGTCACACTCCCAAGTAAATCATTTTAAAAGTGTTAAAATATTTAATAAGTCTTGGAGGTTCCAACAAGTCATTATAAAATTATTCAACCAAATATAAAATCATAATATTTTAAAGGTAAATCATATATTATCAGAATAATCCATTTTATATTATTTTATTATATCACTATTAAGTCATTATGATTTCATAAAACACATTATATATTTATTTAGTATTTAATTTTTACCCAAAAATTCGACTGACTCAGAAAATTATGAAAAATTAACCATTGGATAATTTTAATATCATGATTCTAAAAATAATATTTAATTTTATATAAATTATTTTCTTAATATGTGAATTTTAACTTTTAAAATAAAAACATACATTTATTGAAAATTGACTAGTTTTGAAAAAGAATTTTTAAACCTTAATCAAAATTACATTTTACTTCATAAAAATTATATACTCATTTATTATTTATAAAAGTAATTTGATAAAAATATTTTATTAAAATACGAATTATCATTAATTAATAAAAATAAATTCTTTAAAAATTCAATTATTTTTTTATCTTATAAAAATGCAATTCTTATCAAATTGAATACTTAATCATTTATAGATTAAAAACAACAAGGAATAAATATAAACATCATTTATTATTAAAAGAAGTGTTATTATAACACTATTATAACAACATTATTAATAAAATATTATTTTAATATAAAAATTTATATATTTATGAAAAGTACCATTTTACCAGAAAAATCAATTTATCTAATTCATTGTATTTTTATGAAAAACTATTCTCACAAAGGAATTGATGAAATAAGAATTTTATTTATAAAATATATTACACAATAAGTAATAAATACATTGTTACATAACACCTCATAAAACCGACATAATACCTAAGAGTAATGTGTGCGATGATGACAGACTCTTGGGGTGACTTAGATAACATCGCCCGGGTGGTAATCTCTCTTAACTTGTACTTCTCCCGTAGACGATCCAATTCAAGATTAACATGTTGAACCTCATATTGTCTTTGATAAAAAGAGAAGCCTAATGCCACTACCTCCTTTCTGAGATCTAAAAAAATGAGCTTTTTATGACCTGAGTCCATTGGATGAGGCCATCCTCTCCTTTGTCTGTGTCGAAAATCATAAATTTATATCAGTCATGTGATCATTGTTCAATGAATATATTATCAATGGTAATGATACTTAAATGGTCATTTAAAACTAATAAAAAAATAGTGCATGTTTTTTCTATATTTATAATACATTTAACTAGATAAAATAAAGGGAATTTTATTCATGAATGTTCGGGTCATTACAACATTACCCCCTATGGAAATTTCTCCGTCAAATTTTCCTTTTCTCACAATAAAATAGATGTGGGTAACTCTGCCTCATCACTTACTCTGGTTCCCACATTGCTTCTTCAAACTTTTGGTTTCTCCACAATACTTTTAATAGTGGCAAAGTGTTATTTTTTAGAACGTTTTCTCTATGATATAAGATCTTCACCGACATCTCTTCATAAGAGAAATCATTCTCCAATGGTACCACCTCTGGATTGAGTACATGTGATGGGTTAGGTATGTACTTCCACAATAGTGATACATGGAATTCAACATATACTTGAGACATGTTCGGTGATACTTCTATTCAATAGTTCACTACATCAATGCGATCAAGGATCTCAAAAGGGATTATGTACCTCGAAATAAGCTTTCCATTCTTCCCAAGTCTCATAACTCTCTTCCTTGGTGATATGCGGAGGAATACCATGTTTCCAACATCAAACTCTAGGTCTCATCGACAATTATCAACATAACTCTTTTGTCTACTTTGAGTAGATTTAATGTACTGTCGGATGGTCTTAACCTTATCCACCATTTATTCAACCATTTCTGGACCTAGATGTTTTCTCCCTACAACTTCATCTCGACATGTCGCTATTTTACAAATCTCCCCATAAAGGGCTTTATAAGGATCCATTTTGATGCTAGGTTGTAAATTGTTTTTCTAAGGGAACTCAACCACAAGAAGATGTTGATCCCATAATACTTTTAAATCCATTGATAATGCTCTCAACATGTCCTCAAGTGTTTGGATAGTATGCTCAAATTGTCCATCAGTTTGAGGATAATAAACCGTATTGAAGTTCATCTTAGTATTTAGAGCATGTTGGAGACTCTTCCAGAACCTAGAGGTGAATCTTTCATCTCGATCGAATACAATCGATAGTGGTACTCCATGAAGCCTTACAACTTATCTAATTTATATCATTCTAGTAAATACAATGAAAAATCATATTGAATTGAAATAAAGTGTGCAGTCTTTGTAAGACAATCCATAACAATCAATAACAATCCATATAGCATTGTTTCCTTTGGATGTCTTCAGAAGTCTGGGGACAAATTCCGTGGTGATGTTCTCCTATTTACATTTTGGTATGGGTAATGGTTAAATCACCCCATTAGAGTTATGACTCTCAGTATTCAATTTCTAACATACTAGGCACTTTGATGTATACTCTGTGATGTCATTCTTCATATTATCTCACCAATAATTCTCTCTGAGATATCAATACATCTTTGTGTTTCCTCGGTGAATGGAGAAATTCAAAATATGTGCATCATCCAAAAGTTCTTTATTTAACTCTTTATTTTATAGAACACCTAGTCTTGACCCAAATATCACAATTTCTTCTTCATTAACAATGAACACTAAGGATTTTTATTTTCTGATAGTTTCCACTTTCTTTTGAATTCCCACATCATCCTTTTGATCATCCTTTAACCTTTCCAAAATAGAAAATTCAGAGATAATTTGAGAAAGGATTTATGATGTTCCCTTATTTATGATTCCCATGTCCATATTTATAAAATCTAAGAATATTTAACCCTTTTTAATTCTCATAAATGATATAATTGATGGGTCTTTTCTACTTAGAGCATCCGCCACCTTGTTCGCTTTCCCAGGGTGGTATTGGATTGACTATTCAAAGTCTTTTGATCAGCTCTAACGATCTTATTTGGTTCATATTCAACTATTTTTATGTGAATATATACTTGAGGATTTTTTTATTTGTATATATTTCACACTTCTCTCCAAAGTGATAATGCTATCTTATTTTTAATGTAAAGATCACTACCACCAAATACTGATCATGCATGGGATAGTTTTTCTCATGAATTTATAACTATATTGAGGCATAGGCAATGAATTTTCTTTTTTTGCCTCAAATTCCATTAAAGGGATAATTATAAAATTTTCAAGAAGAACATTACCACAAACTTCAGTATTTGATACAACACTTATAGAAGTTTTTCACTAATGATTTAATATCATTTTTACTAGGGACTCAATGTTCTTATAAAACATAAAAGATATACTAATAAGACATGAATTGACATAAAATATGATATATACTACTTTGAAGTAGTGGTTACATGTAATTCATTTACCGTTATCCATCATATTATAGGAATTTATTTTATCCCTTGATCATAGAGATTGTTGATGATCATCATGCTTCTGAACACTTTCAATAGATAATTGTCTTGGATATTTATCGACTTCTCCACATTTATATATAGAACTATATTTGGTGCTTTAGATAAAACACTGTTTCCATCCACCACATTATCCATTCATTCATGGAAATTTTATATGTTGTGACCTTCCTTTCTGCAACTAAAACATCTATTAGTCCCTTTGTGACATTTCCCTTGGTGCCTCTTTCCATACTTGTTTCACAAAGGAAATTAGGTCTTCTTTCCCTTATCAACATTATTATATAAACTTTCATGAGATTTCATATTACTCTTCCTTGATTTCCTTAAGCGTTCAAAAAGTTCCAATTGTTAATAGTGATTTTTGATAGCTAGTTTGGCATAATCACACTATATCCTACTTGATCTCCCATTTGATTGGGAATCTCATTGGGAAATTCATCATGTTTCCCTTCACATTAGTTGTTAACCATATTCCTCATATTGTTGTCCATTCTCTAGAATAAAAGGAAAATTAGTGATGAGTATTTTGAACATTTTTACACATAAAGGGGAATCCAATGACATTAAAGGGATAACTTATAAATTACATTTATCTACTTAACTTGTTAATTTATAGGATTCAATCTATGTTATCCATGATATATCTCCTAACATATATTTTTATGGAATTTTTTTTCTCCCTTAATAATGGTTCATAAAATTCTTATGAATTTACCAAAAAATATCCTCAAGGAGTGTCAAACCAAGAGTGAATAAAGTCCCCTTATCGAGAAATAGTTCCTATTTGAGTCTAGCTCAAAGTTGTGTTTTTGGTTTTACCCCTAAATACATCTATGCCAGAGCCACCTTTACTTGTCCGTATCTAATCAAGGATGCATTTTCTTGATAAACCACTTACTCTATAGTCACCAAAACCTATGGATTATTTTCTTATACTTAGTCTTATCCCTAAGTATTTCAATAAAGTTTTATAACCCTAATCCCAAAAATAACTAAACCTTCCTCTGATACCAACTATAATAATACTTCACTTTATTACACAGTTTAACATGATTTATTACATAAATCTTCACTTAAGACAATTCTGAGGATCGATAGGTCTAGCATCTTGGGAAATTAGGAACATTACATGAAAACTTAAGACATAAAATACAATATCTTTATTGAAAACTTCTTTTACATGAACAACTCAATCCTTCGTACTTAACACTGCATTGGATAACCTGATCACATATATAAGAAAGGGGTGTGCTATAAAGCCTAGTATGGGAGTAAACAAGGGATAACACATACAATACAATATATTTTAGGCAATAGGAATACAAATGGAGCATAAGAGAAACATGAACATAAATTCATGATATAACATCATTATCATAACATGGATATGTGGCAACAACATGCAACTTGTTATTAGCATGATCCAAGTCTCATTGCACATGGATTATCATGAGTAAACCCTCAATTTACATGAATTAGCATTAGTAAACCCACATTGCACATGAATTATCATGAGTAAACCCTCATTTCACAAGGATTAGCATGAGTAAACCATATTTTCACATGGAATATCAAGATACTAAACATTATCCAATGAATTGGAGCTCTATCAAGGCACACCCTTCATAGTCATTTCATTTCATGCATAAGTGTGCCACATGGATCATAT
This sequence comes from Viscum album, assembly GCA_963277665.1. Classification (NCBI taxonomy): domain Eukaryota; kingdom Viridiplantae; phylum Streptophyta; class Magnoliopsida; order Santalales; family Viscaceae; genus Viscum; species Viscum album. Next base: position 1,914,943,604 of record OY728133.1, read on the forward strand.
AACATGGAGTCATTCAATGTTATAAGTTATTCCATGATTAATGAAAGTGGAAAGCATAAATGTAAGTACCATTAAATAAGTATATATGAATAAAAGTGAATACCCTTGATAGATAAATGAATATGGTATTCACATAATTATGATTTTGGCTTTGAAAATCACGGTGCAATTTCGACAACATTAGGTCGTCATATGAAAATTCATAAGTTTGGTTGATGAGAAAGAACAAGGTATCAAATCATTTTTACATGATATAGATATTAATTGGATCATGGAACATAATATCACAACATATGAAATGGAGTTTAGATTCATAATATGGGGGAAATACTTGATTGGAAATAAGATGAGAGAATCCCCTTACGGAATCTCGACATGGTAACGGGTGTACACAGGAGGAATTAATGATAGAGAGTGTGGTATATCATCTTTAAATAACAAGGAGGGTATTATGGAGGAGGTGTGAAATTATAACCCAACATTTTTAATTGAAAAAAAATGGGTATAACAACATGAAAAAACATGGAAAAATTTGAAAAAGGAAGGAATACCTTATGAAAATTCAGTATGGTAACAGTTGTACATAAGGGTTCATAAGAGGCATAAATGAGAGTTAAATGGGATATCATAATTTATTCATAAAATGTGAATTAAGGAGGATATTTAAAAACATATCTCAACATAGTAATAAAATAAATTAAAAGACATAACATGAAAAGAATGCATGATAAAAGAGGTGGGTGGAAGATCCCTTACAAAATTTCGGCATAATAATGACTTAGGTATGGGTAGAAATGAGAGAGGATAAATGATCCCTCATCAAAATAAAATAGAATTAAAAATAATGTAATTATATTAAAATAATAACATTATAACCATTCGAAATTACAAAAACTATTTTCAAATAAGATTCTTGAATTTGAAAGGAGGAGAGGAATGTGAGGATATCTTACTTGGAAGTGTGTTCCCAAAGACTTGGGATAGACTTATTGGGAGCTTGGGGGTGACTTGGAAGGACTCTAGTGAGTATGGGGCAGAGGTTGGTCAAGATCCAAATGGTTTTATTGAAGAGTAATGGAATATTGTGTGGGTTTATATATGAAACGATAGGGA